>CM060432.1:67258551-70000218 GCA_030545235.1 Helianthus tuberosus | reverse complement strand
TAAGTACAAGACTCGATACAAGACGAAGTCGACAGACGCATGCACCAACAGACTCCCCCTCGAATGTTGACGAGTCTTAAAGTGTCGAGTCTTCGCATCTTCAGTCTTTATCAGTCCTCTCGAACTCTTTGAAGTATCTGACACTATAAAAAATATCATCAAATCTTCTCTTCTCTTTTCATCAGCACCAACACACTCCTTCCTTTAGGTGTCTTCAGACTCCCCCTTTCGATATGCTGGGATCGTAGCCTGGCTTGTTAAAATCACAGAGTCCTCAGGTATCGAAACCTGGCTCTTTATCCCTCAGATATCCTGCACATTCTCTACCCAAAAGTAAATTTTCTAATGACCATTTATAAAAACAATCTCATCATCTAATGAACACTTGTGGATAAGATATTCAGATAATGATTTTACAATGTTAGTCTCCGATGACCCACTTGCAGGAATAACGTTTTTTTATTTCAAAAACTTTTCTCATTTCATTTCAAAAACATCTCAAACAATTTCACCCAAACCATTTGTTCATCATGTCTAGCACTTGGAATTTTGAAAATTAGCTCTTCAACACCAGTTGTCGAAAATCTTTTTGTATTTTTCAAAAATTATGCTAAAACACTCCAAAAATCTTTTTGGATTTTAGAAAGTAATGAAATGCAATAAAGAAATATATACAGACAGTATTTTTGCGAGTTTGTGTAAGAGGATCATATCAGTTTTTGACAAGTCACAAGTACCGTTGAGCTTAGTTACACAATAAGGATTAAACAATTCACTTAGATTGCCAATATACTGATCCACTTAAATTCTCACACAAATTTCAACTGATTCAGGATATGAATTAGGTGTGTTAAGGAGTTAAACTCATTCATGTGTCCCACCTCTTGAATATACTCTCGTATCCAGATCCCAATATTCAGTCTTACAGGTGAGTATACCACAGATGATATCTGTAAGGGGTTAAATTGCGAAACCGTGAGAGCTCAGGTCAGAACTTCCGTTCAGCAGAGAGATGACGGCTCGACTTTTGGTGTGTCCCCTTTAGAGGATCTTTTTTACAACAGCATTGATTAGCAATTTTATTGTCTTATCATTTTATGCTGAGGGCGACGCTATATTTCAAGCAAGCAGTAAAGTATTCTCCGGGGACTAGGCCATTGCTTCCGCAAAATCAGAAGTCCCGGGATAATACCCCAGATATCACTGAGCATAAAGACCTAGTATCTCAGAAAGAGGGACCTTTCAAACGAGATTTCAGGGGTTACCTATATATCCAAGTAGTGTTCCCCACGAAATAAGCAAGTTTGAATTTAGGTTTATATCCCGAAAAAGCTTACTAAATGTGTAAAAACCTATCGGCATATCATCAATGAGACTGTTTAACGCTATTTAATCATTACATTTCTTTAGCATACTGTAACTGTCTACTGATGTACTATCATTTCCTCTTCTTTGACACCAAAACTCATTTTTGATTTTATCATGTTTTTTGCTTTTTCAAATTTTCAAATGTTTTTGGATTTTCTGAAATTTTCTACTCCCCCTAAAATGCAAACACATTAAAGGAAATTTGTAAACAAACTATACAAGAAAATTGACAACCGATATCGAATCACTTCAATTCGCCATCCACTTGGCATAAACAATCAGAACTCCCCCTTACACAAAACTATTTTCTCATTATAATTTCAAAACACTTAAGTTTGTTTTAACCAAAATGATTTGTCCGGAAAATAAGTTTTGTTAATTTTACCACTTGTAGGTTAGGGGTTTGGTTCATCATATTGTCCATTCAATCACTTGTATGTGGATTACATCAAGTTCAAACTAATGACCTTGAGTAATCACTTTGTCAGAATCAACCTCTTACCACTTGTAAGTATATCCAAAACATTTAATCACATGCAGGAATAAATCATCTACACAAACCATTTTACCAATCAAGATGCCGATTCCTGCTTCGCACTTAACAACCTGGAAGCTCCGGCAAGTCACACTTAACCTGTAAAATTAAACACATTTAAAAATCTTTCACAAAATCTAAAATAACAAGAAGGATGCCGATTCCTGATCCACGATTACAAACTTGGGATCTCCGGCAAGTCAGATTTTTCAAGTAAAGAACACAGACACCCAAGCTTGACCAGCTTTGGGTGTAACCTTCTCAACTTCACTAGGGGTTGGGTTGTAAGTTGCTTTCTTTGTAGCATAAAAATCTTTTACCCCTTTTACTTTTCCCTCAACCATTTTCCCAAAAATGTTTTTAATATTTCCATTAAAAGCTTTCTCGATATCAAATTCTTTCTTCTCAGAATAAAATTGATTCGAAATATCAACCTTTCCAACCTTTGATTTAAAATTCTCAGCTCTCAATGGTGGAAAATGAACATCATCCATTAGAGGCACTGAGTTTTCAATCTTTTTAACAACTTGTGGCTCCTCTGACTTTGTGGAGTCAAATTCATTGCCAGATTTTACATCTGATTTCTTAACAACCCAAGTTTGGTTGTCAAGATTTCCCCTTTTCTTGTAAAATCTTTTCGAACACTCACCAACTTCATATGTAGAGTTTTTAAACACTTTAAATTTTTCTGTTGGTGGTTCGGTTTTATCAACAACAACTTCTTTCAGTTTTCCAGAAACTCCCTGTTTTGTATTGGTCGCTTTTGGGCAGTTCCATGCAATGTGACCAACTTCATTACATCTAAAACAGGTTTTGGTTTCTTTCTTCTGATAAGTTCCAATCTTCTTTTCAGCAAAAAATTCTTGATTTGTTTGTCTCCAAAATGAGCTATTCTTTTCTTCTTCTGCAGTTGTCCCTGAAACAAATTTAACTCTGGAATTAAAATCTTTAATATATTTTTCATTTTTATAGTTTTTAGGTGGAATAAAACCAAGTCCTTTCTTTTTGTAGCTATGATTGTGGTTTGGTTTCTTTTGAAAACCAGAACCAGAATTGTAACCCTTTTTCTTGTTCAAACGTTGTTGAACTCTTGAAGTGTAATTTTTAGGTTTTCCAGTAAGATTTAAATCTTTTATTTCAGAAATATTAATTTCTGCCATTTTGAAAACCTTTTTGATCATGTCAAAACGAACACTTCTTATTGGAAACTCTTTATCAAAATATAATTTGTCAGAATCATTCAAAGTATATACAACTTGATGTGTGCAAAATGCAACATATAAATTACATCAATTGTGGCATAAAACTAACCCTTTTTTTAGTACTAATGTTGGAAAAAGTGTGCTTTTGTCTTCCTTTTGTATTTTCAGGATTAAATGAGCTCAAATTAACAAAAGAAGCAAAAAGACATCAAAATCTAACATAAATACAAGAAAAGGAACAAGACGTGACATGCCCGACCCCTCGACAACATCTTCCCAAAGCAAAAACAAGAAGAAAGCTGAGCATGGGGCTGTGCCCAGCTGAGCACGGGGCGTGTCCAGCTCAACACGGGGCGTGTCCAGGATGGTCAGCCCTGGCACAAAAGACAAACATGTAGAAGCTTCTATTGCCCACCACGGGGCCGTGCCCAGCGGACACGGGGCCGTGGTCAACGCAAAGATATGCAGAATCTTGCCAAATCTAATAGTACAGATATGCTTCTGCACACGGGGCAGTGCCCAGCGGACACGGGGGCGTGGTCAACTAATGCGGACAAGAGCAATTAATGAAGAAAAAGAAAAGGGTGGACACGGGGCCGTGTCCAGCGGACACGGGGCCGTGTCCAGGCTTCTGTTCAGCCTATAAATAGGAGTGCTTGGCTCAAGTTCAAACCATCCCTTGGCACACCACCTCTCTCACACTTCACCCACCACCCACTACCACCATAACACCATCATCCACCACCATCATCCATTGTCCATCGTAGAGTGTGTGAGTCATCTCGGGATCCAAGATTGATCGTAAGAGTTCTTGACAATCAAGGCCATGTTTGCCTAAGTCTCTTACATCACTTGGTGAAGACAAAGTGTCTAGTGTAATACTTTTTATTTCTAATCTTTTGCACTTTTTACTTGGTTTTGTATTAATGACTTTAATAACTAGTTGCTTATGTTGAAGGTGATCTTTCCTTATCGTTTGTCCGTGGTGTCTTGGCATTATTTTACTGTCTATATAAAATAGAAGATTTTCACCATTCATATCTCCACGGTCTATATGGAGGTATGTTGGCTACCTGGTCGGGGGTTAAGGGAACGGCTTGGTAAAGGTCTTGCCATTGTTCAGCGTTTAGAGGTCCTGCAATGGACCTGGGTCAAATTTAGTAGAACCTCATTCAATACTTCACGGTATTGGATGGCGGGGGTCCAAACTCTTTGATCCCCTCATAAGTTAACTACTATTAATACTATAACTCGGCTATTTAGGACTGTATCCCTGCTGACTCAGACTACTTAGTCGAGGGTAACGTCACCTCCAAAAGAGGGGCCTACCATAATTTGCATTAATAACTTAATTAATTATCTTCCAATAATCCACCATTTTAGGATTGTATCCTTGCTGACTCAAACTACTGGGGTGAGGGTAACGTCACCTTCAAAAGAGGGGCCTACTACAATAACTAAGATAATCTCTTAAATATGTGCAAAAGTGCGGAAATAATCAAAGGTTACACTAGATACGAGTCGGAACCAAGTGATTCATCTTATCTATCTGTTTTTCTTTTTATTTTATTTTCAGCATTTTAGTTAGTTTTTATTTTTCTTAGTTTAAAACATTTTTCTAACTTTTTATTTTGATTAGACGTTGAGGATAAACCGGTACTAAAAGCTCTTGTGTCCTTGGACGACCTCGGTATCTTACCAACACTATACTACGCTCACGATGGGTGCACTTGCCCATATGTGTGTTTAGTGTTAGTGAAATATCGTGTTTTATAAATTTAAAACTTGGCTAAAAATAAGTGTTAAAGGGGCTTAAAATATACACCTAATTAATATATAACACTTCACACGCATCACAACTTCAAATGTTTCGTCATTCAAATTAGATTTTGACAATAAAAATTCTTTACTATAAACCCGTTTTCCTGACGATTTTGAACTCCTTTCGGACGAACTCGAACTCCCAACTGACTGACACGAACTTTTGGACTCGGACTTTGACTCTGACTCCTCATCCCTATCCAACACCTGATCGACCATTCTTTTTATTAATTCGGACTCATGATCTGTGTCGGACGCTGTGAATGTGACGTCAATGTTGTCTGGTAATACATCGGTTAACTCGGATTCTAGCTTTATATTAACTGCCTTTTGGACTTGTTCCTCATTCGGTTTTCTAGGCGAATACCCTTCCCAAATCGGAGGCGGACACTTATTATAACAGACACCCTGTTTCTTACCAGTATCCATTTTCTTCTTTGGCTTTGTTTCTTCACCTTTAAACGCTTCAAATCCTTCAACTGTTGGATAAATTCTATCAATTATGTAGTCACAACCTTTGTAACTTTGCAGCAATCTTCTGATTCTTTCATTCTCAGTTGCTTCACTATCCAACTCTTTCTTCCACTTTGCACATTCTTCTATGTACAAGTTGATCTCTTTCTGCTTTGTCATCATAGTAGCATTCAACATCTTCAAAGCTTTCTCTCTTTCAGAGTTAGTCTTTTCCAGACTATTCACAGTTCTGTTCAATACATCATATGACTGTTTTAAATTTTTTACATCAAACAACAACTTTTCTTTCAACTTTTCTAACTCACTAAACCTCTCATCTTTTTCTATACATTGTTTACATGACTCTAAACAAGTAAGACAGGGTTTTGTGATTTCAACGATCTTCTCGACTTCAATTATCTTTTCAACTTCCACAATCTTCTCAATCACTTTGACCTCTTTCATTTCCTTTGCAGCTTTCCTTTCTTTCAGTTTCTTCAATTTTTCTGCAAAATAAAATTCAAAAGTGTCAGAAGATAAATGAGTTTTTCCCAAATTTATCTGTTCCATCTCTTCATCACTATCACTTGTTTCTGATGAACTGTTTTCTGATGAAATAGATCCTTCATCTTCACTTTTCTCTTCATCAGATAACACTTCCATCCATTCCTTCAACATTTCTGGTTTTTGAACAATATGTGCAATAAAAGCTTTAACATTAGGATCAGCTGGAATGTACTTGTCCCAGCTAAAACCATCAGCCACTTTCTCGTCATCTTGATCCATGATGCCATAGTAAGCCTTTTTGTTTGCATCTTCGATCATTCTTCCATGTGCCATTTGTGGATCTTTTTGTTGATGTGGTAGATGAGTAATTTGTTGATAAATGGATTTTCTATAATAATCATCTTTCCCAGACGACTCCTTTGCTCCTCTCGGCTCCTGATTCTTGCACTCTCTTTTAAAGTGGCCTTTCTCCCTGCAACGAAAACAGACAACTTTAGATTTATCAAATCCTATATTAGAAAGATTTGCATCCAAGAAATCATTTCTTCCTGTAACCAATCTAATTTTTTCTACTCTCCTCAAGACACTAGCTAAGGCCCATTTAATATCCATCAGTTCCAGCTCCTTTGCATCGATTTGGTCATAATCTTCCTTTGTGAGCATCGGATTACCAATTCTTCCGGCAATCAAACCTTCATAAGACTCTAATGCAGTTACCAATAATCCCATATGATTCTTTACAATCTCCTCAGAATAATTTTGTCCATTTTGATGATGTAAAGCCACATTGCACTGAATTAGATGACCATTTCCAGCAGATGAACTTTGAACACTTGGAGGATTCACCGTTGAGAACCCACTAGTGTTGACTGATCCTTGACTGCTTGGTGTAGATTGATTTCCAGCACTAAATGCAGTTTGTATCTTTGGACTTGCTTCAGCAGTTTGAACATTTCCTTTATAGTACAATTTAATATCTTGTTGATGAGTAGAACTGTTCATTCTAGTAATTTTCTGCTGCTCCAGATCCTGTGCCTCCAACTTCTCTATAAACTGTGCAATCGATAACCTTCGAAACTGTCCGGAATTCTTCAATATCATCAGATATGTACCCCATTCCTGTTGCGGTAACGCATCAGCAAGCTTTTCAACCCATTCTGCTGGAGTTTTTGTAATCTTCAACTGTGACATAGTGCGTACAAGATGACAGTATCTTTCAATAAGACTCTTTGTTGTTTCACCAGGCATGCACGTAAATAGTTCAAATTCCTTTTTCAACAAAGATGCTTTACTTTGTAGCATTTCAGTACTTCCCTCAAATTTCTTTCCAAGAGCTTCCCAAATAGAATAAGCGTTTTCATCATGTTGAAGCAACACAAATATATCTTCTTTAACAGCTTGTTGTAACAAATTGATCATCATCTTTTCTCCTTTGTAACTCTCTCTTTCTTGCTCCATGAATTCTGAAATGATTTTACCGACTCCCGCTGAATTCTTTGGCCTCTCATACTCAGTTTCGATGCTCTCCCAAGCTTTTAGATGATTCGCCTGAACCCAATTCTCAAACCGTTTCTTCCATCCGTGATAATCTTCAATTCCCATAAGTTTCGGGGGTTTTTGCATTGTTCCGGTTTCATTCTCCATGTTCATGTTCTTAGTAATTTCAGATGGACTAGTCGGGGATGTAGCAAAAGCGTTGTAAAAATCTTTACTCATGATTCGATATCGAAGAATTTCTCAAACTAGCTTTCAAACGAACTGGTTCACCTCTTGAAAACACCTTAATCACCTTACAACAAACAGACAAAACACAATCAGTTTTAATCACTTATCAATTAACTGAAACAAACTGGTACTCGAACTGGTGAATATTCTGTGTGGACTGAAAGTTGACACACTGTGCGGACAGCTATGACCTGGATCAAAATCAAACGACCTTTTCCAATGACCTGGTTAAACCACACGACCTGGAAAAAGTTTGAATTCAAATGAACTGAACCACCTCTTGTGAACTGTTTCAAGCAACTTTGAACCGTATGACTTTGATGCGATGTATGACCCTAAGATTAATACAAACACAGTCTTTTGCAAACAAGATTAATAACCAACAACTACTTGAATCACGTGTACTAGTAAATGTCCGTCTGACAATTAAAGAATTCAAGAGACTTTAATATGGGCCGACATACTTAATTGTTTCACATGGGCTCTTTTAATGAATGATTTTGATTGGGCCGAAACCTTGAACAAAGATATTACTCACATGTACAACCTTGACCAAATTACTCACATGACCAACTGACACACATCCACTTAGCCAACAAACTCAATAGATTCTCGTGTAAAGTTCACATGCCCATACTGAATATCTTAATATCTTGATTGGACCAAACACATTATCAAAACAATTATCAATGTATTGAGAATATCAAGTGGCCGACACCTTTACTTTACATCACATGCAAGACTTCTTGAAACCATTAATCCACTTTCACATGTACTGACAAAACACATGATCAAATATATCGATTTCTACACTTATCGAATACCGAAAACAAAAAGTTGGTAAATTCTTTAAACACGAACAACTGAACTACTTTCAAACGGGCACCTTGTTCAAACTGTCATATCCAGTTTCAAACGGTCATGTGTAAATTTCAAACGGTCATGTGTATATTTCAAACGGTCAGTCCATTTTCAAACGGTCAGGTTAGTTTCAAACTGACAACCATGTATTTTCAAACGGTCATGTGCATTTTCAAACTGTAAGGTGCATTTTCAAACTGTCACGGTCAATTTCAAACGGTCAGACGCTGAACTCGTTCAAACGGTCACCAGTTTTCAAGCCATTTTTACCACTTTTACTTCGAGTTTAGGTCCGATATTCTCAAGGGTTGGTTAAAACACCATTACGCACACATTGTGAAAGTTTTAGCCGATTTTATCCGTTAAAACTTGTTCAGTTTTGAAAAGAAGGTGTAGAAGATCAGAATTTTTGGCTGAATTGGTATGAACTCTTTCTCCTGAGCTCTGATACCACTTGTAGGATCGTTTTCTGACCCGAATGAGTCGATCAGAAGAGTTTATCTCTAAACGAAAGGCAGAAACAGACGTGTAGAGTTCAATTCAGCAAGATTCACGCTTAAAACTGTTGTAATATTGATTTCACACTGTTTTACAACCTTACAACACTTCGGCAGCACTTCGTTGCTCTAGCCGGAAACTTCCTGAAAGTTGCAAATGATGACAGTTTGAAGGCTATTTATAGACTAGGACCCTGACCATTTGAAGGTGACACACCACTCTTCAAACGGTCATGACACTTCAAACGGTCATGCCTTTTCAAAAGTACATTACATTCAAACGGACACTAACTTCTTCAAACGTGCAGCCTTCAAACTTTTCATGCATTCCAAGTTGTGATGTCACCTATGTGATGTCATTTATGATGTCACACTTGTTCAAATCCGCAACGAACCCGAGACTCGATATAAGACGAAGACGACAGATGTGTGCACCAACAGTTATATTATTATCCTCAGCCGAAATCAAGGTCATCGATTAGTCTATTTTATTATAACCAATCCGATTTCAGTTAATCAATCTGTTTGGTTTATTCAGTTAAATTGACCGTTTTTGGTTTGATTCATTTAATTTTGGTTAATAGCCAAAACCAAACTTAGGCTAAAACTTTTGATTAGAAATACATGAAATTTTGGTATAAATACATGAAATGGATGTATAGGTACATGAAATAGATGTATAAATACATAAAATGGGGTATAAATACGAAATAAAGGAACTGAAGGTATAAAAGTTAGACATATATGAAAATTTATGAATGGATTTAGTTAAATAAGGGAACAAAAAAAGTGATAACCGTTTTTTGGTTAATTCGGGTTTCGATTAATCAGTTTTCAGTTATTTCAGTTTTTGGTTGATTTTTGTTCGATTTGGGTTAGTGATTCAGTTATTACTCACCCTTAGACACTGTTAATCATGTAACATATCAATTTTTTAATTAAAAAACTATACCAATACTATACTCAAATTAAAGAGAATAAATACTGGTTTATATGATGTAAGTTGAAAAAATATTAACGTTCTAAAAAGTTATGACCGTTTAAAATCGTAGGGAGAATTTAGTTTTTATTTAAGGGGATAAATAGTAACTACTAACTAATTATCTATAATTTTGTTTAAGATGAGAGATTAAAGTATAATCTAGATGACAGGCGTAAATTGACAGTATTTAATCACTTCAGGTTCTGTAGCTATTAAACATTATGAGATAATGACTAAGTACGTTGGGCTTTAATCACTTGTACACTAAGTCCTCATCTACTTGTGACTTTAAATCCACACGTCAATACTGACCAAGATAACTATCGAAACGTCAAAAAAAATGAGTAAGTCGTCACGGTATTTTTGGATTTTTTTTAAATATTATAGTTTATAAGATATAGCAAGAATACGTAAAAGAGCTATATGTTTGTTGTGGAGGTGGAAAGTGTAACTAATCAGGGATTTAAGCGTACTAAGATATAAGATTGGGGCTAAAATATATTTATTGTTTAAAAGACCAATTTATCCTCATTTTTATGGGTGTATTTTAAAATTAAGAGAAAAAAATTATTATTTTTCGGGTAGCTTAAAATACCCTCCCTCGTACATTATAATATTTTATAGATATATATGGGTAAGATATGGAGAAAACACCTAAAAGTGTGAAAAGGTGATTACAATTTTAGTGTTGACATGTGACGTTGGTGTTAAATTACACTAAGGGTAATATTGTCAAAAAGCCCATACACAGGCCACTCACATGCCAAAGACCATGCACATAAAGGTCACGTTCATATTCCGCCATCTTTATTAAACTCCTGTAATTTTTTTATACGTAATTCTTATTTTTTTTAAATTACCCCATAAACTCGAGTGTTTTATAATATTTCCAACGAGTATACTACTGTTATACTTTTGAAAATAAAAAAATGACATGAACTGGGTGTCCAAATAAAAACGCCATAAAACACATGGTTCAGAAAAACTCCAGAAAATACCCGGTTGAAAAAGCCATAAAACACCCATTTCAGATAAACACCATGAAAAAACCAGTTGAGAACGCCATACAAACATAGTTTAAAAAAAACGCCATAAAAAATCTAGTTAAAAACACCATAAAAACACCCGATTCGGAAAAAAACACCATATAAACGCAGTTGAAGACGCTATAAAAACACAAAGTTGAAAACATAATAAAAAATCCCAGTTTTTTTTCGAAAAGAATATCAACAGTATACTCATTGAAAAGATAAGAAAAATGCTAGATTTTATGGTGTATTTTTTTTTTAAAGTTGACACGTATAAAAAAGTCATGGACGTTTAAATATTGTGGGGGAAAACTATTTGGCGCTTTTTTGTTTTTTTTTTTTTTACAAAAATGTTCAAATATATGTATGTTTCATTCCTATTTTTTAGAAAAAAATTAAAATGTTACATAAGATTTTTACAAAGTTTTTTGAGTTTCTTCCACTTAAGTGAGTTTTCTTTTTATTTTTCCCATATATATATATATATAGGGAGAGGAACATGAGAAAACTTCGTAAATATGTGTAAATTAAATTAAGCTTAAAAACACATGTTTTTTTTTTACATTTTCTGGCTGTAAGTCTAGCATTTAAATTAAAAAAAATAGTATTGCACATGTGAAACATATGTTAAGCTGCACATCTAATTTAGCCTTAGAGTTGAGATTTTCGGTTTAGTTTTTTAGGGTTAGATTTTTTTAGAGGGGGGGGGGGTAGGTTTAGGGTTTAGCTTTTTGGTCGGGGTGGAGGGTTTAGGTTTTTTCGGGGGTTTAAGTTTAGGGTGTTTGTTTATTTATAATTAAGGTCTAAACTGAAAGCATAAAATTAAAGGTTTAATATTGTAATTGAAACTAGAATCGCAATATGGCACCCAAACATTAAAAGTTTCCAAAAGATTTTGCTCCAATTACAAAATGTGATGAGTTATACAAACAACAGAAATATATGGAACATAAACAAAAAGACAAGCAAACTATGTATCAAGAACATAAAAGAAAACTTACCTATTGAAAAATTGAGATTGGGCTTAGCTTACTATACTTTAATTTTATTAGAGTTACCCGTTTATAAATTTAATTAGGCTGGTATAAAAAGTAAAGTATAGAATATATAATATTTTTAAAAATTAAATATAAGAAAAGCTATGGTCCGGTCGGGTTTTATACGGCCAGTTTTTTGGTATAAACCGCAAACCAAACCGTTTACTACGGTTTAAAGCTTTTGAAGTCGACCGGCCGAAAGTTCAGAAAAAAAAACCGACCATGAAACCAAACTGTTGACTGGTTTGGATGGTTTCACGGGTTCAAACCAAATCATGAACACCCCTAGCCCTAGGTGAGTTTTTGTAGTCGCAAGTTTTGTAGGAGATGTATAATACATTTTTAATACTGAAATTTTGCAATCCTATATGCAAATGGAATAGCTAGTTTTTGGAAATCTTTAGCTAACACACCATTCTCGGGAAATATGTTAGAGTCTGTTGGGTTTAATCTTGATAATGGGTCAAGTACGGTTTAACGGGTCACGGGTTGACAGTCAAATGGTTCGAATGGGTCATCCGGGTTGTTCCGTTCTACATGTGCTAATATTAAATAAAGGAATTATACCCATGATTTAAAATACGCACGTTAACATGAAATGGTCAAGTTTGATCGAGTTTCATGCAAGGGGACGTTGGAGATGAAAGTGAACGTGCAGTTTTATTTTAGCATGTGTCTTGTTTTGTTTTATTATAAATATTGAGTAGTAGTTCATTAAAATGAAGCACCCACTTTTCATTTGAATAAAGCAAGAGTTAGAAAGCTTATTATTCTTCTTTTACGTGTGTGATCTTTGTGTTGTGATCTTGGGTATGGACCAACATTTGGTATCAGAGCAAGGTTGTCAAGCAACGACGGCCGGTTTGAGAGTCGTTCGGAGAAGGGGGTGCAGCCCTCTAAACTGCAAGTCACCGGAAAGAATGAACAAAATAGGGTTTTGATAACCCTTAGAAAGAAGGATGAAGAAGAAGAACGATTCCTTGGTAGTAGACCGTACCGGCAGTAAAGATCGGCTGCTACAACAGCAAAGACCGAAGAAAGAGATCAACGTCGGAGAAGAAATGGCAAAGGACCGCTACCGGAATGTGAATTCCAGTGGGAGGCAAAGAAGACCGTTACCGGAGAAGAAGAACTGGTGAGACCGTGAAGACCGAAGCTGTGAAAGGCCGAACGACGTGACCGAGACCGTAGATGTGACAATGACCAGACGTTCACACCAAGATAGACCGAGAAAGATCGTAGACTTAAAGAAAGAAGAGGCGCCACAAGAAAGAATAAGTACTAAAGAGGCCGGCGTCCCTTAGCAAGAAAGAAAGGCCTCGAAAGAAAGAAAGAAAGAAACCGGTGCAGAAAGAAAGAAAGAGAAAGCATCGGCTAGAAAGAAGAAAGTATGAGCGTCGATTTGAAAGAAAGAAAGAATCGACAGCCCGAAGAAAGAAAGAAAACTGGAAGTTAGCAAGATACCGGACCATTGTGGTTAATAGCAAGATCAACTCTTTATGATTCGAATAGCAAGTTTATAGCAAGAATGAAGTGGTGATAAGGATGTGTAGTAACAACTGTGGGAAGAAGCTTGCATTGCAATGAAAGTGTGGTGAAGAACTGTACGAGAAAAAAAAAACAAGGGAAACATTATTTGTGCTATTTTGTTTCTTTGTTTTGGCAGGTGTGAGTAAACACAAAGAATATGTCGGAACCGAAGACGGGAGAAGGCGAAGCGATTGTACCCGTGAGTAGCATGGTTGGCAAGAAGCAATATTCCGTGTGATTTTAAATGCAAGATAGCAAGTGCAGTTTGTTTAGCATGAAGCAAGTTATCTAGCAAGAGCAAGTCGGATCGGATTTGTGCTAACCAATCAAGCAAGATAAGCAAGAAACTGAACGCAAGCATGAAAGAAGCAAGAAAGAACCGAATCAAGATTAAGGGGGTGAATGTTGGGTTTAATCTTGATTATGGGTCAAGTACGGTTTAACGGGTCACGGGTTGACAGTCAAATGGTTCGAATGGGTCATCCGGGTTGTTCCGTTCTACATGTGCTAATATTAAATAAAGGAATTATACCCATGATTTAAAATACGCACGTTAACATGAAATGGTCAAGTTTGACCGAGTTTCATGCAAGGGGACGTTGGAGATGAAAGTGAACGTGCAGTTTTATTTTAGCATGTGTCTTGTTTTGTTTTATTATAAATATTGAGTTGTAGTTCATTAAAATGAAGCACCCACTTTTCATTTGAATAAAGCAAGAGTTAGAAAGCTTATTATTCTTCTTTTACGTGTGTGATCTTTGTGTTGTGATCTTGGGTCTGAACCAACAGAGTCGGACATTCAGGATCCAGTCTACATATACATTCATAAAATCATGTCGATGACTTTGTTTTTGAAGAGGTTCGGGAGAAAATAAGGTAAATAAGATTGACATTTTCTGTTTGTTGTGCATGGTTGAGACGAGGCAAGTGAATCTAGCAAGTGTGTTAGCATGGTTGTTTGCTAGGGTTCACATGGAAGCACCACGGGTTGCTTTCGATATGGGCCCGTATATTATGAGATTAGCGGAGATTTTAGGAATTTTTAACAGGTACCAAAAGGAGCATCTGAGATCGGGGTCGACGATATTGTATATTGGTATTAGAGAGCTTTATATGGCTAGTATTTTGACTTTGATAGACCTGGTTATGTGGGAGGAGATAAAGACAGGTCCTCATGTTCATCCGCCAGCGGGATCATCAACAGTAGCTATGCAGGCTGGGATCCTTACACGATATCAGAGGCATCTGAACAGATCGAAGATGCCAGCACAACAGTACCCGCTCTGACAGCCACCCCCGGATCCGCTTACTTTGGAGTCATTATATGATCGGATGGATACCGGGTTTGGCTAGATTCAGGGAATGATAACCCAGCAGTACGGGTAGTTAAGAAACACGATTCAGACTGGTCAAGAGAGGTAGGAGAATGTGTTGAGGTATATGATGTGGCACATGAACATTAGAATTCTGACTTTCTTTCAGGCCCCATATCAGTCGGGATCGAGTGGGTATGATGATGTGTAGCCATATAACATACCGGGATATAATGGGGAGGAGGAAGGGAGTGATGATGACGAGTAGTGATATAGCAGCAGTTGAAGTTGTATCTTTTTATTTTATTTTTCTTTTATGTTGTTTTCTTTTATAACCCCTAGTTTGTACATATATTGATACTTGAAACAGTGGTTGGGTAAGATATGGTTTGGCAGTGGTTGTTTTGGTTGGTTTTAAGACAATATTATCTATCTAGTATGCTTGGCTATTTTCTTTGTGATGATGTTTGCTTAGGGGAGGAGGGGTGGTTCACTAGTGATAGTTTCTATCACTACCACTATCCAATCAAATCATGCCATGTCAGCACCCAATATTCTATCACTAGTGATAGAAATGTAGGGGGGTGGTATCACTAGTGATGGGATTCCAATGTACAAGTATTAATACACAATGTACAAGATGCACATTCATCACCCTCCAACTTCAACGCGTTATATATATAACTCGTTATACTCTATCAGTAGTAATAGAATTGGGAGGGGCGGTGTTCCACGAGTGATACAATAGTATCACGGTATATAGCTGTTTTCTTTTGTGCGTGAGAATGAGGTATTATTTGCTGAACACGTTTGGATTGGAGGGCATCTGGGAATTGATTGGCACTTTGACAGTCTTGCAATTACCAGCTAAGTCTCCATTGTATATTAGGTATATTTATTTATTTCTGTTTTGTTTTATTTTTATTTTGTTTTTGTGTCGTGTTTCTATTCCTACATTAGGGATAATGCAAATTTTAAGTCTGGGGATGGGACATTTGAGTCGTAGTGTTAGTTGAGTCGTTTGAGTTAATTTTTTTTTTTTGAAAATACAATATCCGTTAGGTTGTATGTCATATCTTCGGTTCCAAGCCCCTTTTGATCTTCAACCTTGATGATTAAGCTTGAACATCTTTTTCACTCCCACATGCGCCAATTTCGTATCTTCGGGTTTCTTGGCCATCATGTTCTTTATATAGGCTCCATTAGGGTTTCGAAAAGGGTATGACACGTACCCCCATTAAACGGGTACGGCCCGTACTTTTATATCAGCATCCGGGACCCTTTAGGATTTTGACTTCTGAGACGGTGTTCCTTTTGTTGTCTTCACATGGTACGGGCCGTTCTTTTTAGGGGGTTCGTTACGGTCAACAAATAAGCCCCCACATCGTATCAATACCAATTCAGATCACCTCCCCACCTTAACATGGTACTGACCATACTAGTCTTTATATCCGGCTTTTCTTTTATGATTTATTCATCTAATCTCATATTTGACCTTGAAAATCTTATTTTCAGTTGTAAGACCTACAAAACACCAAAACTAATTCCAAGTGAAATTGTAATTAACAACTCCTAAAATAAGAGTTTTAAGCACTAAAATCTATGTGGTCTTCCAGATATATCAACTCTTAAGAAGCAATTATAAACCAAAATGTAAGGCAACTGAGCATGTGACCAAACAAATATTACACGACCTCAAGAATTGATATAAAGTTGACAAACACTCCCTTCTAACACAATATATATATATATAGGGTATGGATCCTGTACATTAATCTAGAAGTGTGAGAAGTGTATTTTAACACTATATAACACCAAATAAACACCGTATAACACTATGTAACTGTAACGCCCCAAAAATCCGAATGTTAATTTTTGTCGGGTGTTCCTAGATGATACGTCATGAAATAAATAACTAGGCTATTTAACCTAGTTAAGAGTATGGTCAAAAGTATTAGATGATGAAAGTGGTGTCAATTATGTTTTAAAGGCAAACCCGAGGGGTTAAAGTGGAACAAATGAAAGTTAAATTATTAAAAGAAAATAACCACACACACAAACACACCTTCGTGTGTGTTCTAGATCGATCAGGAGACTCCCATGGAGTCTCAAACCCTAAACATGAAAGATCATCCAAATTGAAAGGCTAAATGATGCTTAAATCCATAACCGAGCATGGATTAATGATCACCAACACGAGGGGATCATAAGGTATGTTTTAAATCTAAGATTGGTGATCATGGGTGAAGTGGGTTATGTTCTAATCCGTGAGTTAATACGAAATTGATCATGTATAAGTGTTAGAATCATCATATAGAACATAGGTTATGTATGGTTTGTGTTAATTTGATGTTTAAAGGTGAAACCCAATTGTTAGGGTGAAAATGATAGCATGGATATATCATCTAGGTCTAATTCTTGTTCAAAATTGATGTATCATGTTATGTATGATGGATTCTTGTTATAAGGATTGGAAGAAATGTGATGATTATAGGTTTGATGATTATGCATGTATGATTCGTGTTGATTAGAAGGAAGAAATTGATGAATTATGTATGAATTTAGAAGATGGTGCATGAATTAGTTGTACGTTATGCTTAGAAGGTGGTACGCACACCACGTGTATGATAAAATGTATATAGTGTCGTCCGTATAGCCTATCGTGATGATACGGGTATAAAATGATAAGTCGAAAGTTAAATAAAATGAGTTGTTGACTTTCTGAAAGTCAACTACGAACAAGAAGCATGATTTGACTCATTGTCGTAAAGATAGGGTTATAGGAAGTCGTATGGTACATGTTATAACGATACGTTTTAAATGGAATGATATGATGAATTACATGAGCTTGTAAGAATGTGAAATTGGTCACATGTTCTATGCTTGTTGGAATTGACTAATTAAAGTCAAATGTAAAAGATGTAATTGTTATGATCGTTAACATGTGCAATGAGTATGCTAACAAGAATGTAATTGCGATGATATGAAAGTATAGGAATCATGTCGAGACGGACTCAAGCGTGAAAGGCTAACGGGTCAAGAAGAGGCGAGGGAGCGGATGTGAACACGGATGCATGAGGTAAGTGATTTCCGTAATCACTTCTTAGTTGTTTACGTAAAGATATGTGTTAGTTAATTAAGGTATGATGATTGAGGACAAATAAGGATGGATGGTATGAAATCGATGATTTTGGTTAAGAAGATATAACGGGTCAAAGATAGGGTTTGTTGTTATATCGGAATGAAGAATAGGAAAGGGTTACGGTATGATAACTA
The DNA here is from genome assembly GCA_030545235.1 of Helianthus tuberosus. Classification (NCBI taxonomy): domain Eukaryota; kingdom Viridiplantae; phylum Streptophyta; class Magnoliopsida; order Asterales; family Asteraceae; genus Helianthus; species Helianthus tuberosus. The sequence goes on along the minus strand of CM060432.1, from coordinate 69,982,083 downwards.
GGTAACGGGTAGAATTGTACATAAGTACGCTAATTGGTAAGCGGAGGTACGGATAAGTAGTCGAAGGACTCGATTGTGAGTTATGATTAACGGGTAAACAATTTAACGAATGAAACCTAGTTTAACAAGGTTGGTTTTAGTATAATCGAATAAAATGAACGAAATAACGCATAACGGGGATCGGGTGTGTAAACCCCAAGTACGAAACTCCGGACAATGTACAAGTATCATGGTAGTAATGTTCATGCAAGTTTTGGGCTAAAACAAATGAGTTGTGTGATGAAAACAAGAATGGGTAAAATTGTCCGAAAATGAAATTATAGGCGTAAACGCATAAGTTAGGAATTTCCTTAATCCGGATGTGGGATTTTAAGTTCATATGATAGAATGTGAATTTACAAGCATGTAGGAAGAAACGGGAGGTTAAACGGATAAACGGTTTAAAAGTTACGCAAGTTTTAGCGTTTTCGGACGACGAAACGGATCTGCAGCAAAATGGAAGTTCTAGGGGCCGTCGCCGACGCCCCGTGCATTTTCTAAGTTGGCCCGACGCCTTAAATGACTGTCTACGCGAAATGACCCGACGCCAGGTGGCGCACGGTCGTGCGCCTGGTCGCACGGTCATGCGTTTCCGAGTAAAACAAGTGCACTAGCTTGTGCACTACCAGTGCCCCCGACGTCGTAGGATCCGCACGGTCGTGCGGTTGGGACGCATGGCCGTGCGACAGCTGCAAATTCAACTGAATGTGCAGAATTCATCCGAATCAGCCCCGTAACCTATAAGGGGTCCCAAAATGTATTCTAAACTCATTGTAGAATGTTTACGAGATCCGATGAAAGTTTAAATGCTTTAAATCCTAGTTTAAGCTCATGAAACTAACGCACGAGTATGATATGTGTATACAAATGAGTTAAACAAGAATCGTAAGCACGTTTGAACGTATGTAAGTATGTGAACATGTGAATGAAGGTATGCAAGTTTATAGTTATGATTGTTTTATGGATGCGTGTACAAATGTAGATGTGTATGTATGTAGGTATAAAGATATGTACGAGTGAATGCATGTATGCAATGATGTAGGAAAGGTATGTACGAATGTAGATGTGTATGTATGTATGTATGTATAAAGATGTGTACGAGTGTATGCATGTATGTAATGATGTAGGAAAGGTATGTATGTACGTAGATGTGTATGTATGTATGTATAAAGATATGTACGAGCGTATGCATGTATGTAAAGATGTAGGAAAGATATGTACGTATGTAGTTGTGTATATGCGTATGTATGTATGTATGTATGTATGTATGTATGTATGTATGTATGTATGTACGTATGTATGCATGATTTAGACACGTTGAGTGTTAACGTTATTAATGGTGTACCTTGAGAATGAAAAGTAATGCAGGTGCATTATTGAAGCCTCACCAGCAAATGGATACGCAGATGAAATGCTTAAAGTTTGAAAAATGACGAAATGTGAAGTGTACGTGAATGAATCTTGTTTATATAATGTGTGCTAATGTTATGAATGTATGTGGTGAGTGCAGGTTGTACGGATCACGGGCAAATATCACAAGGAATAGAGATCGAAGACCGAGTCACAAGATAGATTATACGGGAATAATCGAGTATGTACTTTAGTAAACGGGAGTTATGCTTTTGTTTTGTAAAAGAGATATTTTTTTAAATAAACTTTCAAGTAAGTCAAGACGTTTGTAATGAAAGAAATTTTATGGCACGAATTTCCGCTGCGACTTTTGTCAAATACATGTTAGGGTCTTACAAGTTGGTATCAGAGCCCTGGTTTGAGAGAATCAAGTGTAAGAAGGTAAGTGCTTGAACTCAAACCTGTGTGCTCTTGTGATAAGAAACCCGTACAATCCAAGACTCAGTCAAGATCCAAAGGTAAAAGAGAATGTAAGTATGCACCTATGTATACGTATAAAGAAACTGACGGTTGTGTATATGCAAGGTAAGTACAAGTGTTTGAAGAGGATGATCCGCGAAGGCGGTCACGTACCGACACCAAGGCATGAAATAAGATAAAGTTGAACCCAGGTATGTAAATTAAATATGTGGGTATATGAAATGGTAAAATGCATTAAGGGAAGAAAAATGCTAAATAAAGGACTATGATGGTATAGTAAACATGTTTTGAAAATGATACACGTGCCGAAACCTAATTCTTCGGACATAAGGTGACAATTACATGAAGACACGAAACTAGTATGTGGATCGTGTACCTGGCCAGTACATGTGAAGCATATGACGTTCGTGAGACCGTGATAATTGATACAGGTATGTCCGTTAGAATTAAGTAGTAGGTGGACGTGAGGGTGAAGAGAAATGTAAGACTCTCAGGAATGAAAGTATGAATGCTATGTTAGAATCCGCAAGACGGATTCGAAACATGAAAGAAGTTAATGTATGAATGCAATATTTGAATCCGCGAGACGGATTCAAAGAATGAAAGATATGAATGCAATGCTTGAATCCGCGAGACGGATTCAAGGGGTGAAAAGCATAAATGCAATGTTTGAATCCGCGAGACAGATTCAAAGAATGAAAGATATGAATGCAATGCTTGAATCCGCGAGATGGATTCAAGGGATGAAAAGCGTAAATGCAATGTTTGAATCCGCGAGACGGATTCAAAGAATGAAAGATATGAATGCAATGCTTGAATCCGCGAGACGGATTCAAGGGATGAAAAGCGTAAATGCAATGTTTGAATCCGCGAGACGGATTCAAAGAATGAAAGATATGAATGCAATGCTTGAATCCGCGAGACGGATTCAAGGGATGAAAAGCGTAAATGCAATGTTTGAATCCGCGAGACGGATTCAAAGAATGAAGGATGTGAATGCAATGTTTGTATCCGCGAGACGGATTCAAAACATAGAAGGTACGAAAGAACTATTGATATGATGAAACCAATCGTATTGGTGAAAGGATTGGCACGAGTGGAAGCTCATTACAAGAATGAATGAAACCTGGCCTGTACGGCTAGTACTCGAGGAGAAGATGGTCGACCTGGGTTGTGGGTCGTCGGATTGAGGAATGAAAAAGAGGTTAGTAAAATGTTTAACTCATGTTGGAAAGATATGAACTGGTATGACACATTTATATACGTAAATCAAGTAATGCATGAAGTGAAAGCCATAGTAATGTGGAATTAACGAAATGGTTTAAAGGTAACGTAAAGGCAAGGAAAGTATAGTACCAGTAACTGTAGAAAACATAGAATGAGGTTAACGTTAGGGTTAAGCACGTAGGTGTGATTATGTAATAGTAGTTTTGTTGTGGTGACAACACAAAAGTAAATGTTATACAGTGCATGTAGAGAATGTAATTTTAAAAGAAGAGATGAAGATATTAGATCTGTTAAGAACGGATCATACAAATGTAGGTATGACTATAGGTTGAAGGAATATGTGTATTGACCCGTTATTGACAGGTCAAGGAAATGAAGATGATATTTGAAAGTATGATAAGGAAGGTATGGAAATGTTAGGAAGAAGTCAGTTATATGAATAATGCTATGGATGAGTATGTACAAATTTCAAAGTAAGACCGCATAGTCGACGAAAATGATATGAATAATGAAATAAACATAAAGGAATGTTAGTAATGGGAAGTTGCAAATGTTTCAAGCAAACACAATGATGAATGAACCGCTGGCTACAAAGTGCGTTGTAGCAAGCATTATATAGTGAAAGCGATACTAATAAGAACTCCGGGATGGGTTCTTTAAGAAAGAAGATAGTTGTTGTGATGGACTAGCGGTAGTGTTGATAGACGTAGAGAAGAATTAATTAGTTGAAATAGAGGTAAGAAAGGTTTCGGGGACGAAACCTCGTATAAGGGTGGTAGACTTGTAACGCCCCAAAAATCCGAATGTTAATTTTTGTCGGGTGTTCCTAGATGACACGTCATGAAATAAATAACTAGGCTATTTAACCTAGTTAAGAGTATGGTCAAAAGTATTAGATGATGAAAGTGGTGTCAATTATGTTTTAAAGGCAAACCCGAGGGGTTAAAGTGGAACAAATGAAAGTTGAATTATTAAAAGAAAATAACCACACACACAAACACACCTTCGTGTGTGTTCTAGATCGATCAGGAGACTCCCATGGAGTCTCAAACCCTAAACATGAAAGATCATCCAAATTGAAAGGCTAAATGATGCCTAAATCCATAACCGAGCATGGATTAATGATCACCGACACGAGGGGATCATAAGGTATGTTTTAAATCTAAGATTAGTGATCATGGGTGAAGTGGGTTATGTTCTAATCCGTGAGTTAATACGAAATTGATCATGTATAAGTGTTAGAATCATCATATAGAACATAGGTTATGTATGGTTTGTGTTAATTTGATGTTTAAAGGTGAAACCCAATTGTTAGGGTGAAAATGATAGCATGGATATATCATCTAGGTCTAATTCTTGTTCAAAATTGATGTATCATGTTATGTATGATGGATTCTTGTTATAAGGATTGGAAGAAATGTGATGATTATAGGTTTGATGATTATGCATGTATGATTCGTGTTGATTAGAAGGAAGAAATTGATGAATTATGTATGAATTTAGAAGATGGTGCATGAATTAGTTGTACGTTATGCTTAGAAGGTGGTACGCACACCACGTGTATGATAAAATGTATATAGTGTCGTCCGTATAGCCTATCGTGATGATACGGGTATAAAATGATAAGTCGAAAGTTAAATAAAATGAGTTGTTGACTTTCTGAAAGTCAACTACGAACAAGAAGCATGATTTGACTCATTGTCGTAAAGATAGGGTTATAGGAAGTCGTATGGTACATGTTATAACGATACGTTTTAAATGGAATGATATGATGAATTACATGAGCTTGTAAGAATGTGAAATTGGTCACATGTTCTATGCTTGTTGGAATTGACTAATTAAAGTCAAATGTAAAAGATGTAATTGTTATGATCGTTAACATGTGCAATGAGTATGCTAACAAGAATGTAATTGCGATGATATGAAAGTATAGGAATCATGTCGAGACGGACTCAAGCGTGAAAGGCTAACGGGTCAAGAAGAGGCGAGGGAGCGGATGTGAACACGGATGCATGAGGTAAGTGATTTCCGTAATCACTTCTTAGTTGTTTACGTAAAGATATGTGTTAGTTAATTAAGGTATGATGATTGAGGACAAATAAGGATGGATGGTATGAAATCGATGATTTTCGTTAAGAAGATATAACGGGTCAAAGATGGGGTTTGTTGTTATATCGGAATGAAGAATAGGAAAGGGTTACGGTATGATAACTAGGTAATGGGTAGAATTGTACATAAGTACGCTAATTGGTAAGCGGAGGTACGGATAAGTAGTCGAAGGACTCGATTGTGAGTTATGATTAACGGGTAAACAATTTCACGAATGAAACCTAGTTTAACAAGGTTGGTTTTAGTATAATCGAATAAAATGAACGAAATAACGCATAACGGGGATCGGGTGTGTAAACCCCAAGTACGAAACTCCGGACAATGTACAAGTATCATGGTAGTAATGTTCATGCAAGTTTTGGGCTAAAACAAATGAGTTGTGTGATGAAAACAAGAATGGGTAAAATTGTCCGAAAATGAAATTATAGGCGTAAACGCATAAGTTAGGAATTTCCTTAATCCGGATGTGGGATTTTAAGTTCATATGATAGAATGTGAATTTACAAGCATGTAGGAAGAAACGGGAGGTTAAACGGATAAACGGTTTAAAAGTTACGCAAGTTTTAGCGTTTTCGGACGACGAAACGGATCTGCAGCAAAATGGAAGTTCTAGGGGCCGTCGCCGACGTTTGTAATGAAAGAAATTTTATGGCACGAATTTCCGCTGCGACTTTTGTCAAATACATGTTAGGGTCTTACAGTAACACCATATAACACCATATAACACTATGTAACACTATATGACACTATATAACAATATATGACACTATACATCTATCATAGACATGCTATCAGACAAACTATAGTGTTATATTTGTTATATAGTGTTACATAGTGTTATATGGTGTTATATGGTGTTACATATTGTTATACGGTGTTTATATGGTGTTATATAGTGTTATATATAGTGTTATAATACACTTCTCACACTTTATATATATATATATATATATAGGGTAAGGTTCATGTGAGAACCACCCTTATTGCGAGAACCAATGTGAACACAAAATAAAATAAAATAAACACTCAAAAATTTTTTTAATATTTAAAAAAATAGCTATATTTCGTTACAAAAAAAAAAAAAACTTTTTTTTTCGAGTAACAGTTATCCATGCACATGTGCATATGTATTATTACTTCGACAAATTCGGTAATACGTTATCAGGAATAGATAATTGCACTTTACTTTAAAATACCATCTGTAATACACTACTTTTTATATTAACAATATTCAAAATGCACATGTGCATCATTAGGTATAACCATGATATAATGTGTTTTGTTACAAAAAAATTGTGATTTTGATTGAAGAAGTAGGCCCATATACATGTTTTTTAGTTAGTTATATCTAATGGTTGATGGTTTGGATATAGTTGTCAATTTATGATCTAATATGTTGATTGGATGGTATAAATGGTGTTTACATACATGTAATAAAGTGAAAATATTGGTAATGATATTGTATTATGGATGGTATGAGATAATGGTATTGTATTATGGAAGGTAGGAGGTAATGGTAGTATATTATGGATGATATGATAGATGAAAGGGAAAGCGTATTCAAATTAGTGTACCAAAACACCTTATTTCATATTGATGCATATAGTTGCACATGTGCATTTCTAATATTGGTAATGTAAAAAGTATTGTATTACACATGGTAGTGTAAATAAAAGTGCAATTGTCTAATATTTGTAATGAATTACGGAAATTGTCAAAGAAATGACAAAAATGCACATGTGCATGTTTGTGTATTATGGATGGAATTATAGATGAAAGAGAAAGTAGTGTACCAACACACCTTATTTCATGTTGATACATATAGATGCACATGTGCATTTCTTATTTTGTTAACGTAAAAAGTAGTGTATTACACGTGGTAGTGTAAATGAAAGTGCAATTGTCTAATACTTGTAATGAATTACGGAATTTGTCAAAGAAATGATACAAATGCACATGTGCATGGATTACTGTGACTCGAAAAAAAAAAATTATTTTTTTTATTACAAACGAAATATAGCGTTTTTTCCAAAAAAAATATTTAAATCAATTTTTTTTGGGTGTTTTTTAGATTTTTTTAGGTATTACTGTTTGTGTTCACACTAGTTCTCGCGGTTCTCGCAATAAAGGGTGGTTCCTAACAGATCCTTCTCATATATATATATATAATAAGGATCCGTTAGAAACCTCTTTTTATTGTGAGGACCACGAGAACCAATATAAACACAAAAAAAATACCTAAAAAAATCTAAAAAACACAAAAAAAAATTTTTAATATTTTTTAAAAAAAATTGCTATATTTTGCCCCTTAAAAAAATTTCGAGTAACAATTATCGATGCACATGTGCATATGTATCATTTCTTTGACAAATTCCGTATTACATTAACAGTATTAAACAATTGCACTTTCATTTACACTACCATCTGTAATACAATACTTTTACATTACCGATATTAGAAATGCACATGTGCATCTATATGTATGAACATGATATAACGTGTTTTGTGACACTAATTTGAATAAACTTTCCTTTTCATTTATCATACCATCCATAAGGGTGGGAGTTGACTACAAAGTCCATTTTTCCTACAAAGTGTAAAAAGTCATAAAACATCATAATATCAAACATAAAACACACTCAAAACCCACAAATAACATAGTGAAGATTACTAAAACACCATATTTGTGGGTTTTGTGTTGTGTTTTGGATGATATGGCTTTGATCATCGAATGACTAACATTAGTGTGTTTTATGCTGAATATCATCTTGTGTTTTATATTCATAGTTGTACGATGATATGTTTGAAGTTTTTAAGGACTATTAGGGTTTGGATATTGTGTTTTAGTGATATTCACTATGTTATTTGTGGGTTTTAAATGTGTTTTATGTCTAAAATTGTGGTGTTTTATAACTTTGTACACTTTGTAGGAAAAATAGACTTTGCAGCCGAACCCCACCCCCATCCAAAATACACTACCATTACATCCTACTATCCATAATACACTACCATTACCAATATGTATAATATTTTCAGTTTATGCACATGTACATTAACACCCTTCATACCATACCAAATAACATATTACATCAAAAAGTGACAAATATAACCAAACCATCAACCACTAGATATAACTAACCAAAAACATGTATATGGGCCTACTTCATCATTCAAAATCACAAACTTTTTCTACCAAAACATAGTATATCATGTTCATACATATAGATGCACATGTGCATTAATTTAATGTTGCTAATTTATAAAGTAGTGTACTACATATAGTAATTTAAATGAAATTGCAATTGTATAATACTAGTAATGTAAATGAAAGTGCAATTATATAATACTGGTAATGTATTACGGAATTTGTTAAAGAAATGATACATATAAACATGTGCGTCGATAATTGTTACTTGAATTTTTTAAGGACGAAATATACCGATTTTTTTTTTTAAATATTAAAAAAAATCGTGTGTTTTTTTAGGTATTTTTTTGTGTTCACATTGGTTCTCGCAATAAGAGTGATTCTCAAATGAACCCTACCCTATATATATATATATATATATATATATATATATATATATATATATATATATATATATTGGGTTCTATTTTAATCTATCATATACAGGTTTACATACAATTCCTAAGTCTTTGAAAAAATCATGAATATAATTTAAGCATCCTAAAAATCTTTGCAATTGCTTTTTATCTTTGATTTCATTTGGAAATTTATTTGAAAATTCTAAACTTCTGTTAATAGGTTTTATTGTTCCTTGAATAATATTATGTCCTAAAAATCTTATTTCTGTTTGAAAAAGACTCATTTTAGAAGGTGATACCACTAAACCATTTTTATGAATAATATTATAAAAAGCATTTAAATGTTTAAAATGTTGATCTAAGGAATTTGAAAATATCAATACATCATCAATATAAACAATTGCATAATTTCCTAATGGTAAAATGATATCATTCATTATATTTTGAAATTCTGAAGGAGCATTCTTTAAGCCAAAAGGCATAACATTCCATTCATAATGTCCAAATGGTACATTAAATCCAGTTTTACATCTATCTTCTTCAGCAATTTATATTTGCCAAAATCCAGACTTCATATCAAATTTAGAAAATATTTTTGAATCATAAATCTTTTTTAATAAATCTCTTTTATTTGGTATAGGATATCTAATCCACTCTAAAATTTTATTTAATGGTTTATAATTTATAACTAGTCTAGGAGCTCCTCTTTCAATTTCTGCACTATTTTGAACATAGAAAGCAGAACAAGACCAAGGGGATTTAGATGGCCTTATTAACTTTTTATCTAATAATTCTTGTATTTCCTTTTTACAATAGTTTTCTAACTCTTGAGACATATGTATAGCTTTAGATTTTGTTGGAATATTTTTCTCATTAAAATCTTTAATATAGGGTAATCTTACAATATATTGCTTTCTTTCCCAAAAAGCATTTGGAATATTTGCACAGATATTATCCTTAAATTTAATTTCAGTTTCTTGTATTCTTTTTATAATTGTTTTATCTTGCAATTGATTTTTTATCCTAACATGATCAATTTCTTCAATTAAAAATTCCTTTTGTTTTTCTTTTAAGCTTAAAATATTTATTTGTTTTGAAGTAATAGGATGAGCAAATTCAAAGCAGATCTTTTTATTCAATACCTTAATACTTATTCCTTTTTCTTCAACTATGAAAGGATATAATTGAGTTATGAATGGAAGTCCTAATATAATTTGAGATGTTAAATCCTTGACTAAAACTAATTGAGTTTTATAACAATAGTTTTCTTTACAAATATGAACATTTGATAATTTATATTTAATGTTTAATGGGTTTCCATTGGCTCCAGACAATCTATATGTAGTCTTTTCGTAGTATTTTGTAGGTATTAATCCTTCTTGGATACAATTCATGTCAGCACCACTATCAATCATAGCAACTAAAGATAATCGGAATTCATTATTGACTATTATATTTAACTTAGTATACCATTTTTGAGAAGTTAATCCTTTTAAACGATTTATTATTCCTGTATTTTCAGTATCACTTTTAGTATTTTCTTCATCCTCTTTATTTTTTCCTCTTTCTAATTCTTTAATTTGTAATTTTATTTCTCGAATCTCTTCTTTTATATTTTTTAATTCTATTTGTAAATCAGTTATTGTAACAGGATTTTCTTTTATTTGTTTTGTTTGAAATCTTTGACATATTTCATTAAAATTGTAAGCTTTTGTTTCCCTTTCTATTGGTAGTTTATATTTTTCTTTTAATTGTTTTAAATATACTTGTTTTACTTCTTTATCTTCAATTTTTCTAATAATTCAAATAAGTCTTTATTATCTGATGTTAGAGAATTTATTGTACCATCAATTTCACAAATACAAGGACCACTACATTCAAATAAATTTTCTTCTGAACTACTTTCTGAATTAGAATCTTCAATATAATTTAAATCATTATCACTATAGTCTGAAATACTGTTTTCACTTGAATTATCATAAATAAGTATTTTATTTATCTGTTCTTTTAATTCATCAGAAATGTTTAGCTCATTTATCTTTTTCTTAGTATAGCAATCCCTAGAATAATGTCATTGTCTCCCACATTTATAGCAAATAACAATATCTTGTTTACCCTTTTTCTTTTGAAAATCAGTCTTATCTTTATAATATTTTTGTTTATTTTTAATATATGGTTTTCTTTTATAGTTCTTTTTAATAAATTGTTTGGGAATTTTTCTTTTAGGTTTAGAAGGAGTTTTAAAAGGTTCAAATCCATATTGTTGACAAAAACTTCCTAATTCCTGATTACCTTGGATTCCATCCTTTTTTATTTTTTCTTTTAATCTTAAATCATTACATATTTTTAATCCTTCTTGATTTATATAATTTATTATTTGACCATAAGATAAGTCTCTATAGGGAATACTATTATTAAAGTCTTGTTTAATTTTTTCTCTTATTCTTTCTGCAAATAATTTTGGTAACCCGGCTATAAATCTTTCTTTCCAATAGGCTTCTCTACTATCTTCTCTAGTCATAACCTTTGAAAGGAAAACATCTTTATACCATCTAAAATCTTGTAATTTTCTACATGTCAAATTTAATAGTATTAATGAATTTCTTTCTTGATAATCTGTTGGATTTCCAATAAAATGTTGGATTATAGCAAATACTAGAGTATTAATTATATCGGGTATTTCAATTGGTGTTTGAACATTGTTTTCTGTTTTAATAATTATTTTTTAGCATTTTTAATTATAAGTCTTTCTTCTTCTGTGAGATACTTATCCCGCCAGCCTTTTAAAATTCCAGTAAAACCAGAAACTATCATATTAAGAATTGCAGAATCATCATTTCCATTTGCTTTATATGCATTGGCTACCATTATCATTTCTTGCATTAAACTAAGAATATGATGTTCTGTTTGGCCTTCTATACTCCATTCATATAGAGAACTTCCATCATATTTGGCTTGAACTAAAGTATGTCGTTCTTCAAATTGTAAATCAGGTGGAGTAGGTCTAGGATAATAATTTCTTGTTTCAGGCCTAGTAGTATAAGTATTATTTTTTGAAAAATGATCATTTCTTCCAATTTTATTTATAGAATCTTCTAATTGAAAATCATTAAATTGCTCTTCAATATTTTGAATTTTTTGTTCTGAAATAACATTTATATTTAATTTTGAGAGTTTTCAATTAATATCTTGTAACATATCTTGTTGTTTATTTAGACGTATTGGGATATCTATATTGTATGGTTTAAATATTGGATTTTCAATAGTTTCAGTTAATATTTTAGTATTTGAAGTACTAGGTTGATCTAAAGTTTTATTATTATTAGTTTCTATTCTTTCTAATTGTTCTCCTATGGTATTTAATTTTTCATTAGTATAATTATTTTGAAAAATAATTGCTTTTACATTTTTTTCTATATCTTCTTTAATGTTTGCTAATGGTTTTGCAATATATTCTTTATTTTCAGTTTTTATCTGTATATCCATATGTGGAGGGTGTACACTAGTAATATTTTCATTTTTATCTATAATTGTATAAGTTTTTGTTATAGTATTGCTAACAGATATATTTTCAAAAAATGGATACTTAATTTTATTTTCTATACAGTAAAGAGAAAACCAGGAGAAAAATGGAATATTTTCATCATTTTCACACATATATAATTGTCAATCAATTTCATGTAAAAATCTTTCATCCTCATTAAATTTAGAAAAATACCATATTAAATTTTTATTATTATAATTATTGAACATTTCATCTTTTAAATATTTTAACATTTCTTTATCCATGATTAACAAGTTGTGCTTGAAATCTTTTCTATAAGCTTTTTCCTATGATTATATTCTTCTCTTATTTTTTCTTCTAAAAATAATATATATCTAGGCGAAAGAAAATACGGGTTTATATAGTTATAGGGATGATATGGATCGGAAGGAGGCATACTACTTGAATTAATACTTGAATTGCATGACTTATAATCTTCTATTCTTTGTCTTAAATCTTCTATTCTTCTATTGCAATTTTTCAAAAACCAAATATAGTGATTTCTTCGAGCTTGAACCTTTGAATCACTCATTGTATATCTTCATAATCTCCCATATCAGACTTAGTTGGAACATAAGTATTATTATCACTATCATTTTCTTCATATAGTGGTTTTGGAATAGTATTTGAAAAATCAACACCTTTTATTTTCATTGATAAACTTCTTCTAAATAGATTTTCATCTAAGGTATTTCTAGAAGTACTTGCTCCTATAGAATGCCTTGGTGGTATATTACTAAAAGAAATATCTATTGAACCATCAGAATGTTCTACTATGCTAGATGTTTGATTATCTGTCTCTATAGGTTTTGGCGGGTTTATATCTTGTAAATTCCATGTTAATGATTGAGTTATTTCATTCCATTTTAATTTTTTAGGTGTTCTAATCTTTGTATGCATAGTATTAGCTTCAAAAATAATAGTTTCATCTTTTGGAGATACTAATTTTGTTTTAGGTTCTATAGTGGTAGTCATAGTTTTATAATATATTCTATATATAACTACTGCAGCATTGGTTTTTTCTTTAAATTCTAAGTTTTTAGTTTTAATTGTTAATGTTAAAGTATCTAAAATATGTGGATCAAATAAACCAATTGAAAAGTTTGGATAGCAATTAAAGTAAATAGGACCATTTGAAATATTAGATTCAGCCATAGCTAACAAAGAATTATTAAAATTTGTATGTCTTGCATCTCTTAGAATTAGTAAAACAGGAGCATCAATTCCTAGTCTGAACATAGGTTTAATGGCGACTTGAACTAATCCTATGTGTAGAAATTTATATAATTTTCTATGTCTTTTAATAGCTTCTACTGATAATAATTGCATGTTTTGATATTCTTTATTAATAGGTATAGTTTGTTCATGAGTTTTTATAGAATAATCTTGTAAAAAATCAAAAGTACCTATTTTGTAAATAGTTTTAACATCTTGTTTTGGTATACTCCAATTTAAAAGATTGTTTTCAATTTGAGAAATATTAATTTCAACAGAATTCATATATAAAGAGTTCATGTTTAAGTCTTCTTCATCATTATCATTAGTATTTGAGCTATAATCTCGTTTAGAAAAGAATTTTGATAACTGATTCATTATAATTATTAGTCTTTAAATTTTTAAAGTAGAGCTTATACTGAGGGAACACCCCCATATCGTCGTGGTCCGGCTACCCATTCTTTTGGGCATAATGCTAATCCAACCGACAATCGACAGGGCTTACCAACACAGTTCTACCCCCTTTAAAATTTCAGGGCTAATAATTATAATAAATTAATTATTAAAATAGTTTCTAAACAGAGTCACGGCTCTGATACCAAAACGGTTTAGGATCGTTTGATATGAAGAAGATTAAACATAAAGACAATATGAATTAATTTGAAGAGATGGCAACATAAATAAGCATGATATAAATTTAAAATATACCTGAGTTTATTGATTGAAAATCTTGATTACAATTGATTTCCTTACAATTGGGAGGAGCAACTATAATTTGAAAATCTAAAGATCTTGAACATAGAAAAGTTGATAATACAAGTTTTGGGTCTGAGGGTTTTTTCATACATAAAAGAAGATGTAAGAAAAGGTGTGTAGAAAAGTGTGTTCTTCTATCTTGATCATCCTTCCTTTTATAGATGAAATAAAAGGGTCTTCATAATTGAATCTTGAAAGAACTTCCGTATGGAATGGCTTTTATTGAAAAGTTGTTTGTCCATTTTGAGAATTTCTTGCACCATGTTTGGAAAATTGAAAAGCTTCTTGTAACAACTCTCATCAAAAGTCATATTTATTAAGTTAATTTGTCCAATAGGAAACCCTAATTAAGACACCCAAGTGATTCTGCACAAACCCTAAAATTTTCAGAATAATCAGAATCAGGATCAGGGCCCCTAAAACTCAGGGGGGGTAAACCCTAGTTACGATTATCTAAATAATTTGCTGTCAAAAACGAATTTTACGATTTCGTCAACTCAACAAGCCTAGTCAAGGACGTGGCTACCCTATGGTAAATAGGTGTCCTTCGCGTCACGCGAAGCCCCAGGAGGTACCCCTCGCGTCACGCGAGGGGGGTTAAAATTTAGCTATAAATAGTGGGCATTGGGACTTGATTTCTGGCACTGAAACGACGTAGAAATTACAATTCTACACTGAGATATCGTAGAATTACTTTTAAAACACACACGGATCACTAATTGCTGCCGCAAAACAGGGTAATAACTCGATCGATACGATTCAATGTCCGATTGATTAAACTATCCAATGGATGTTTAAGTGCTGCCCACATTAGGGTTTATGCTTTGTCATTCGTCGTTAAATCGATGGATGTTTAAGTATCGCACTTTTTCATTCGATGTGAGGGTTTAATCTCGTGAGTTATCGTAAATGCTGTATTAAGTTACTAACCGAGTTGTGTGCATGATATTAATTTAGGTTAAAAGGCTAATCAGTAGGCTAGGTTCTGCTCAAATTAAATCTGCAATGTGAGTCATTATCTTTTTATCAAATTACTTTATAAATTCTTAAATATTTTCAAAGGTTATAATTACAGTGATTAAGTTTATGTAATCACCAAGTTACAGCCGGTATGTGGGGTTTTGTATACATTACTTGATAAACTTCACCATTGGACAACGAGTTAGCCAAGGGGTGATATGACCATAGTCACAGACACCATCGGGCTAAGAGGCTACCGATGGATGTTCGAGTGACAAATACTGTGGGTAGTTGGTTGATATCTGAAACATTGTAATCTCCCTTAATACTGTAAATTATAACGAACGGGTCGTTTTATTAAAAAGAATGATTCACCAGTATTTCCCGCTGAAAAAACCTTTTTCAAACATGTTTCAGGTGATCTATTGTGATCAAGGAAAAGTGCCGAGAAGCACTACAAGCTTAAGGAAGTGGCTCAATATAAAATAAAGAAACATGTTTTGTAAAAATAAAAGATTTCTTCGTGAAATCTTATGATTGTAAATTACCGGGATTTTATCCCGAGTTGTGAAATAAAATAATCGGGAAATTGCAGTTTTTAAAAGATCCTGAAGAAAACTTCCGCTGTTAAATAAAATTCCACGGGATTTCTGTCTCGCGGCTCCTGAAACGGGTCAAACCGGGTCGGGGGCCCTGACACTTCTTGTCTTCATGTTGAATTATTTTCACCACTTTTGGAAAATAAGAAAAGTAGATTGTCCATATGTAGAATTATTGGCCATTACCTTTTGAAAATAAGAAAAGTAGAGTGTCCATTTGTATAATTATGTACCTTCTTTTCTTTCACCATCTTTTGTCGGCCAAAGAAATAAATATATATATATATATATTATTATTATTATTATTATTATTTACATCAAATCATATGGATCTTGAGAATCTTGAAAAACTTCAGTCTCCGGGGATGAGTGTTTTGAAGGAGATGGAGACTGTCGAATTTCATTGACTAATTTTAAAATATCTTCTGGAGACTTGCAATCTGAAAATCTTTTAATAAACTCTTGATCTTCATCGCTGGCTTTGATTTCTCGAATTGGAGACTTTAGACTTTTTCATATTGAATGGTTAATTCTTTATAGTAATTGGTAACTGCTTGAGAATTGGCATTTGTAGTAACAAACTTATTCCACCATTTACATCTATATTGCCTAAAGAGCAATGGAGGAGAAAGTTCTGGAGGGCTTTCTTCTTGAAAATTGTACGTCCATAAACAAATCCATGGGATTCTGAATACACTCATGAACTGTAAAGTATATTTAAAAATTGGTGTTCCTTCATGTTGAAAATATTCGACAAATCTTGAAAATGCTTCTGAAATCTCCTTGGGAAAAGCTTCTGGAATAATTCCCACATATTTGAACCATTTAACAAACCATCTAGGATAAGTATTTGAAAATTCTTCATCAAATTGGAAAAACCAGGAATGGTCAAAGTTTCTTAAATAGAATGCATATTCCCATGCATCTTGATAATCATAATAGTCGTATTGAGGATAGGTGCTGAAGCCTGAAAGGGTTTTTGGATTATAGGGCTTAGAATTCCAATCTTCCAAGGATAGAACCCTTAAAATTTTGACTTGACTATAAGCAACCTTAGTAGGATCTTCTTTATTAAAATTGTGTCAAATAACTGTTGATTCTGAATCTACTAAAATTGTTTGATAATACTCTCGGGTCTTGTAATTTCCTTTGAAAAAGTGACATCCTCTTGGATAGATGAAGTCGATTAGAGATAAAAAAATTTGGCTAACCTTTTCAACCTCCAAATGTTCTAAAATTTTTATAATCCCTTTATTTGGGTTAATAGTGTAAGGAATAGTGGCTGGAGAAGAGCTTGAAGGAGAGGCTGGTTTAGAAAGTCTTGTGAAAGAAGGAGATTGAATAATGGGTTTTGATTCTAGGTTTTGAATAATGGATGAGAATGGAGGTCTAGGTCTAGGCCCTGGGGATAAAGGGGCAAATATGTTTTGAATATTGGGTAATAAAGAAAATTGTTGTAAATAGGCTAGTCTTGAAGGAGAACCTGGAGAACTTGATAATTGGGACTTTGAGAATTGTTGTTTTGATAATATAATCTTTTTTGAAGACTCGTTGCTCATATTCCCTGTAAAAACTTTCTAGATAAAAAATCTGGTAAATAATTGTTTTCTCCTTTTATAAATTCTATTTGAAAATCAAAGTTGCTTAATAATGCTTGCCATCTTGCAAAAACTTGTTTGAAATCAAATTTTTAATATCTTTTTCTAAAATATATTTTGCAGATAAACAATCGATTCTTAATAAAAATGGTTTCATATATAAATCATCTTCAAACTTTTTTATACATAAAACTATACTTAAAATTTCTTTCTTGATTGTAGAATAATTTTTCTGAGTATCATTCCATGCACCTGAATAATATCTAACTAAACTTTCTTTATTATCTAATTCTTGTTTTAATATTCCTCCAAATCCTAGATCACTTGCATCGGTTTCTACAAGTAATTTTGCATTGGGATGGGGAATATGTAAACATGGTAGACATTTTATTTTATCTTTAATATATTTTACTATATCTGTATGTTCTTGAGTATGTATATATATATATATATATATATATGTTAAAGATTAAACAAAAACTCACTTGAGTTGAGAAAACTCAAGAAAACCTAATGTAACATTTTTATTATTTTTCTAAAAAAACAAGGAATGTAACATAAACCTATTTGAACATTTAAAAAAATTGTAAAAAACACCTACTAGCTTTTTTTTTTTTTTTTGAAAAATGTTCAAAATTTGTATGTTACATTTTTTTTTTGAATATATATTATGTAACATGAAATTTTTAACACTTTTTAAAAATAAACTACTCTGCGTTTTTTTTTATAAAAATATTCGAATATATGTATGTTGCATTCCCTATCTTTTTTAGAAAAAAATAAAAATGTACACGTGGTTTTTATAAAGGTTTTTTTTTAATTTTCTCAACTTAAGTGGGTTTTCGTTTTATAATTCCCATATATATATATAGGTGAAAGATAAAATGAAAACCCATATATATAGTGTGAGGTTCAATGGGAGAACACTAAATAAGTGGGGAACTGGGGAATAGTGTATTTGTGTAGGGTTCAAATGAGAAGAAATTTTTTGTAAGAATAAAAAAGAAGAAATTTCAACCAATAAGAATTCTTTATTTTACTTTATTTAATTTTTGTATTTAATATTAGTGTAAGAGTATATTGGTAAACTTAGATAGATGATTAATTGTTAGTCTTCCTTTTTAATAGCTAGTAAATTAAATTTGTAACTTATTTTCAAAAAATATATATTTTTTTACAAAAAAGAAAAACAATTAATTTAAAATGTAGGATAAATTACGAGGTGTGTATGATGAATTACGAGTTGTGTAGGATAAATTTCAATATATGTAGGATAGATTTTCAAAACGTGTAGGATAAATTTTGACGTGTGTAGAAAAAATTAGTGTGGAGGACGATAGTCTATATGACTAATTAATTAGTCAAAGATAATGATAAATGAGATGTAAGAAAAACTATTTAATGTTTTAGAATTGTACCATTTGTTCTTTTTCTTCTCAATTTATTTTTCTTATCAAATGAACCTCCCCTAGTGTATTTATCATGTTAAATATATCTTAAAAATTACAATTTTAAAATTTTATTCCTAGTTTTTGCATATAAAAATGTGCAGAAGCTATTCCAATAATAAAGACATTTAATTTTTTTTTTTTTACCTTTTTTATTGTTTCTTAAGAAAATTTTGTTAGATTTTTTTTAATAAAAAGGGTTCTTCTACATGTATTTATATACAAAAGCTCCGAAAAAATTAAAAGAAATTGATTTTTAACATGTTAAGTTGAATATTTATATAAAAAAGCTCCGAAAGAAATTAAAAGCAATTTATTTTTAACATGTTAAGTTGAATTTTTAACATTTTAAATGTATGATTACCCGATTCTCCACATTTTTAGTGTTCCAACATTGAATAGCATCACTAACAACCAATCTAACACGCACCATTGTTTGTGGCTTGTTGGGTTCAATAAAAGTCGGTTTAGTATTTATCTGTGTATTTTAACTAGGTAGTACTTGTATTGAATTGTAACTTTGTAACTTTTATTTGATTAGTTCTGATCTTATTTTAAACATTATTTTACCTTTATGTATATACCGATTTCTTGGACCATCACGCAAAGGACATCCACTAGTAATTAACAAATTATGATAAAAATATAATAAACTCTTAGAGTGAATTGCAAGAATTGTCCTTTATCTTTATGTTTTTTTTGCAGGCGGTGTCCTTTATGTTTAAAATTGACGAGTTTTGTCCTTTATGTTTAAAAATCAAGCATGTTTTACCCTTTTGGCCTAACCCAGTTAGTTTTTTTCGTTAAATCTTGTCATGTGACTTGCATGTGAGGGCAATTTTGTCATTTCATCTTTCTAGGAACTAAATATATAAATAACTTAAATACCAAAACATTTAAAACAAAAGAAATAAAATAAATAAAATATATATAAATAAAAAGTTCTCCCTCTTTCTCTCTCTATCACCATCCACCACCACCACCACTTACCACCATCTGCTCTCACCACCACTTATCACCACCTCCAACACAACACAACCCACCCATCTATCTCTCTCTTTTTCCCAGCCGTTAACCACCCACCATCACACTCCTTTTATCTTAATCAACAAACACACACATGTCTGTTGAAACCCCACCAAAATCAAAGCTGCAATTTCATCCATCATACACAAATCTGTTACCACTAACTTGAACCTTCCCCGTTTAATTATTCATTTGCCTATGTCATCATCCACCCAACTTCATTCACTTTTTTCAAAACCTCCAACCCCACGAAAACACCAACTGTTGAAGCCCTTTTTAGCTGCACTCCCTCTACCTAATAAATTTCAAGATTAGCAAGTTGAAGAGTATAATCGTCGGTGTACTGGTGTTAGAATCAAACGCTTAGCCCCAACCCGCTAGAAACCATTTAGCCCTAACCCGTCGGAAACTTATTTGCGACCAACACATCAGCAACGTGATGGCAGCAACAGTAGCAGCAGCGACGTGACGACTGCGGTGATAGGGTTAGTGTTTTCCGGTGGGTTGTTTTTGAGGCGGGGTTAGTGTTTCCGGTGGAGTGCTTAGAGGATTGGTTTGGGTTTCCTTGGTGGATGTGAAGGGTGGTGGTAGCGGTGGTATACGGTGGTGGAGAGTGAAGCCTGTGTGTGTGAGAGAGAGAGAGAGAGTGGCGGTTGTTGGTGGTGCTTGGTGGCGGTTGTTGGTGATGGACAGAGGGTAGATGGTTGTTGGTGTGAGAGAGAGAGAGAGTGGCGGTTGTTGGTTAGTGAAGCCTGTGTGTGTGTGAGAGAGAGAGTGGCGGTTGTTGGTGGTGCTTGGTGGTGGTTATGACGGAACCCTAGATGCGCCGCCACTGACCACCACTGAATGCCTCTCCCCTTCTCTGTTCTATTCGTCGGCCACGCACCACCACAGCGCCTCCGTCGCCTGTGGTGGTTTCTTCGCCATCTCCACCTTACGCCGTCACCCAACCTCACAAAAACACCTCCTCCACCACCTATTGTTTCGTCAGACGCCACTGCTCAGAATGATGGCCGACGGTCATCTAGGGGCACAGAGAGAGCAGCGAGATAAGAGATGGCGGCAGTGTGTTTATTTAATCGAGCAACGAAGGAGGTGGTGGTGGTGTTGTTGAGAGGTGTTGAGAGGTGATTTATTGAGGATGACAGGTGATATAGAGAGAGAGAGATGGAGAGAGAAGAGAGAGGGGGAGAGAGAATTTATATCTTTTTACACATTTAGTCCCTGCTTATTTAAAATGACAAAATTGCCCTCATGTGCAAGGCACATGACAAGATTTAATGAAAAAAACTAACTGGGTTAGGCATAAAGGGTAAAACGTGCTTTATTTTTAAACATAAAGGACAAAACTCGTCAATTTTAAACATAAAGGACACCACCTGCAAAGAGGCATAAAGATAAAGGACAATTCTTGCAATTCACTCTAAACTCTTATAAACTAACTTTAGAAAATAAGTAGGATAAATACTGAACGAAAACTCTAATTGATGAAACTTTAAGAACTAAATGTTTATGATAATATTTTCTTTTTCTTTTTTTTTTCTTAGTGAAAAAAGTTTGAGTATACATCATTGAATAGGACCACAACAACCATTCTACAAGCGTCAATGTTGAAGCTCTCCATTTTCTAAATTGATTACAACTTGCTTGTCGTCAGATTAAATAAATACCAATGCAATTGAAGTATATGTTAGTAGACAAAAGTTATAAATGGAAATTTAATGCAATTGAACATGGTGACCTAAAATAATAACACCATCTCAATTATTAACTAAAAAAAAAAGGCCTAAAGGATACATACGAGATTTTGCTCATAAATCAACGATCGACATTCCAGGCCTTATCTCTTCATCAACATTCTAGAGTTACTGGTTTCTGACACTGATGTATATATATATATATATATATATATCAATACAAAAAGTTATAAATGAATATTTAATGCACTTGAACGTGTGTGATACGAACCAACCGGTTGTAGATAATCCGTTGAGTGGATCAAACTCAAAAGAAAATAGAAAGGAACTTGATAGAATTTTAGAGAGATACTTGAGACTAATTTTCTCCATATCCATTACTAACTTCAAACAATTACATATAAAGGAAATACAATTAACCACTACTCAACATGGAGGAGATCATGGATCACCACTCCTTTATTTTAGGAACACTCCTTGACTCACAAACTACTAACGTAACTGAAAGAAAACAACAGACTTTGGAAATAAAAGATAATTGAAAGTAAATGACATAATTAATATAACTAATGTGGAACAGTGGCTTCGGCACCTATCAAGGCATAGAGCATACATCAGTGTGACCTAAAAGAGCTCAATTATTAATTAAAAGAAGACAAGTAATTATTTATTGATTAAAAGAAGGCCACACGATGCATACGAGTTTTTACATATAAATGCACGGGGATTTATGCCATCCTTTACGTTCAAGATCAGTTCTACAGTCTGGGTACATACCACATTCAACAGAAGGCTAGCAAGTGAGGTATGAGTCTAAAACTCAAAATTTATGATAAATTTTGCTTGTTAGAAACAATGCAGACCCATGTATCTTCTCCATGTGAAGTTCTAAATGTATCTCTCTTTGATACAGTATGGAAGGAGTACTACAAAACATGAAACCAGCGGGATTTATTCGAGTAGCACCATGGGGACAACCGGTTGGAGATCCTCAGAAGAATAACTGGTCTTTTGAAATTGAGGAAGGTCATAAGCTGCAAAGTATAAGGATTGGTCATGCTGATGAAGTGATAACCTCTCTCACGTTCACCACGGAGTTTAGAGGTGCATTGAGCATTTCTAATAAGTTTGGTAGTTCGGCTGGAGCACAATCAGTATCGCTGGTGATCATATATATCTTGACTTAATCTACTAATATATATATATGCATACACACACACACACACACATATGCACAACCTTATCAAGCGTCATAATATTCATGTTGGCACATATTTATGTATACTCAGGTAAGTTTGATTCAGATGAGGAAATAGTTGGAATTAAAGTAACCTTTGGTCTTAAAGGTCGTGACACATACCTTTCTTCTTTGTCTTTTATAACTAACAAGAACACGCATGGACCTTTTGGTGGAATAACCAATTCTTTGTTCTCCTTACCATGGAACAAAGGCTCATTAGTTGGATTTTACGGCAATGCCAGCGATTGGGTTGGTGGCATTGGTGGGATTGGTGTCTGTTTGAAAGTGTATGGGGAAATCATGAGGGTCGGAACATGGGGAAAACCTCTTCCGGCGTTTCCACAAACTATTTGGTCTTTCCAACTTGAGGGAAACTATCGTTTGAGCAAGATAACCATTGACCATGGCGATACCATAAACTCTTTGATGTTCAACTCTTCTGAAAAGGTGGATGATCCGAATGGAGTTTCCATAATCGATCATGTAACACTTGATGAGGATGAAGAAATTATTGGCATTAGTGGCATGGTTGGAACACTCCCCACCCGTCAAACAATAATTTCATCGATATCATTCACGACGAACAAAAAAACCCATGGGCCATTTGGTGATAATGTCAAAGGGACACCTTTTTCTGTGTCATGGGATGCTGGTTCTTTTGCTGGATTTTATGGCCTTCATGGTCGCTATTTTGATAGTATCGGTGTCTATTTGAAGGCTACAAATTAGGATACGGAAAACAAATATGTAATTTGTTCTTCTATCTTCAAATTTCTTTCATATATCTTAGGAAAAATTACACTTTTCGTCCTTTATTTTTGTACGGTATTGTAGTAGATGTCCTTTAACTTCAATAATTACAGTCGTCTTTTTTTGTTAAAAGCATTGCAAGTCAAATCCTTTTGATTAATAAGGTTAGATTTTTTCAGTTATCACATGCAAGACACATGACGGTATTTCAGTAACTTTACCAATTTATTTAAAATTATCTTTATTTATAAGACAAAAACAAAAAACCCCACACCTCTCTCTCTCCCTCCCTCCCCCCCCCCCCCCCCCACCTCTCTCTCTCTCTCTCTCTCCCTCTCCCCTCTCTCTCTCTCTCCATTGTGTAATTACCCTAAGCAGATTAGAAAATAAATTTGAAACAAATTGGTTTGTGCCATATTCAGATCTAAATGCACAAATTTACCCACACCAACTCGTCTGTGCCATAGTTAGATTTGAAAGCATAGTCACAACCCCCAAATCCAATGTTTTAAAAACTGGCCTTAAAAATGGTTCAACCGGTAGAACCGGGTTGTACCGGGTGGTTCAACCGGATGAACTAGTTAACTCTAAAATTTCAAAGAGATACAAACGTACATGTATTAAATTGACATAACTTATCAGTTTTATTTTTTTTCACTAACATAATAAATTATAATATAACTATTATCATGTCCTCTTTCTTTTTCAAGTTTCAAAATACAATCTTTCACATAACATTGCTTTACCCATATATATATATATATATATACACACACACATATATATATATACGGAGAGAGAGATACATCGAATTGCTTCAAGTCTTTCACTTTTTGTCCCATTGTGGATCTATTTACTCTCATATTATTTTAGTGATATAAGTAAAACTACCGATGAAGATGGTACTGGAAGCATGTGAAGATGGAGTGATGAACCGATGAAGATTGAGTTGAAACTTGTGGATGAAGTGATGAACCGTAAGTGATGATGGTTTTGAATGTTGATCGACGGTATATGTATATGATGAAAACTATAGAATACTAAAAACCCAAACCAAAATAACCATAGGCCGGTACTGGTATTACGTTTCAAATCGGTATACCGGATTTTACCGTCGGTACGAATCTTATGCCGTTTCACTTATTTGCCGGGATGTTTCGTACTGGATTTGCATCCGGCACCGGTAATACTGGTATAACCGGCCGGTATTTACCGATAATTAAAACACTGCCCAAATCGCGTTTATGTGTGGATACCAAACAAATCAGTTTATTTTAGCACTCCACCATGAGGTGGTGGCGGTTGACCAGGAAGTTTGAGAGATGCCGATGAAAAAAACGCCATTGTTGCAGCCGAAGGAGATGGCCGGTGGAAGCCAGGTGTGGTAAAGATGATGATCTTGAATTGATTAATAATGTTATATCGAGATTAAATTTTAAAAAGAGTTTTCTAATATGTATCAAACACGAACTTCTGAATTTTTGCCGACCTAAACCTCCTACCCTTGGTGGGATTCTTTGGTGGTGGCAGCGGCGGATTTAGCGGTGGGGGCGGATAAAGTGGTGGTAAGGTGGGTTGGAGAGAGAGGACAGAAGGGGGGTTAATCTCTTTTTGTTTATTGTATTAGAATGTAAAAAGACAACAATACCTTCATGTGTAAGAGACAAGTCATACTAAACTAGAAATTTTAATTGGGTTTGTACAATTATTGAAGTTAAAGGACGTCTATCACAATTCGATACAAACATAATGGACGAAAAATGTTATTGTAATCTCAATATTGAACGCTATGTGGGTTAACGCCCTCTGATGCTGTAAATTTTATTTAAACCATGTCATAATTTGAATATTACAATATTTCAACCATGTCATAATTTGAACATTACAAGTTTCAGGAACACTTTTTTTTTTCATATATCTCAAAGAGATATTAGAAGACAACTCTAAGACCAAACGGAGTGGGCGTGAAAAAGTAATGTGGTGGCCCGTCCACGCTGGGAACATTGCCTGTGACAACTCGTAATTTTTGATTGATAATTAAGCACATAACAAACGTTAACATGATAATAATTGATGTTTTGGACTCAAGTTAATCTAATTAGGCCTTTGGAAAAGCCTAGGAACGTCTATTCGACTTCACGGTACGCGATTTGTGAATTCCAGGAACTTCGTCAAATGTTTGAACTTTAACGAACTGACACCGGATGAAATACCGACAACACTGAAAATAACGAGTTGTACATGTATACTTAATATATATATATATACATATATATATATAAATATATATATATATATATAAATATATATATATATATATATATATAGTGAAATTCGCGAGCTTATCCTTACTTTCGAATGCAACACCACGTAGACGAGAATGAAAACACGACAGTAAGAAAGCACCGACATCCAAGAGGGTGCATCAGACTCGTTAATTATCTTGAAACTGATATATTATGATATATTTTGCTTCGTAATTGAATTTTAATATTTACGGTTGAAATCGGATAAAAAAACGGATTAGAAACGACAACCGAAGCATTACACGCGACTTTACTTGTTCGTCCTCATTACCCTCGTGGAACCCTGCTTCAATTGTGGTGATCCTGATTACTTCAAACTCAATTGCCCTAGGCTTGCAAATGACAACCTAACCCGTGGACGCGAGTTTAACATTTGCAATAACGAGACTCATGCCGATGTCAATGCATTGATAAAAGTTTAAGCCTTCACATTTTCCTTTTGTCATCCAAGAATCGTGATACCTCTCGGTTATTTTCTAAATAATATTATTATTCTTATTTCATTTACAAATCCAATATGATTCCACATATGTGTAATATACATCTAAATAGCGACCTTTTTAGCGACGACTTCACAAAAGTCGCAGCTAATGGGTTATTATCCGTGTCTATGTTTTAAAATCCATCCACAGTCGTTCGATCACAACATCGTTTGACGGCTCTTGTTTTATTAATTGTCGCTGCTAAAAGGTTTATTAAAACATTTGGCGGGCTCAGACCCTCAATAATTCCCCCCAAATCACACCACTTCCTCCCCCAAACCCTAAACTCACAGCGCACACCACGCCGTACCACCTCCTCTGCGCCGCCGCTTTACCTCGCCGAACCACCTCGCCAGCGCCGCCGGACCACCAGATATTGTTGTTGTGTTTGATTGTCTCTAATTTGTATTATCTTTATAAATTTCTTGAGTTAAAATGCTAAATTTCCTGAGTTAAATGTAGTATAGCAGTTTATTGTGTTGTTGTGGACTTAAATTAGAGGTTAATTACTGCATTTTTATGATAAATATGTTTAGAGAGTAGTTAAAGTTAAGGTGCACAAATCGGGTTAGGGTTTAAACTCGAACTGGGTTTAAACCCGAACTGGGTTTAAACCTGAACTGGGTTCAAACCGGTTTGGAAAGCTTTAAAAAGTCAAACCGGGTTGAGAGTGAAAGAGGTTGGGTTCTGCCATGGTTGTGTGAAATTGTTGGATTGTGAAATTATTGGGTAAGGTTGGATTTGCCCTTGAATGTATTAGGATTCAGAATTAGTAATTTGCCTTTTATTAGATTGTCAAATTGTTGATTCAAGTAAGTATAATTTGATTTTAAAATGTGTTAGGTTTGTTAATTAGTGAAGTTTACAATGTCTATATCTGCTGGAACAGAGGATGCCACCTGAAATTCTCATCATGTTGGATTTACATGTTTTTATTAAAAACTTTTGTTGTTTTTTGATAATGATTGTTAATATAGGAAGCCGAGCTTGCTAAGGAAAATACCAATGGATGCAAGCTAGGCGGAGAACATATTTTAGCTGTCAAAATGTTTGATGAAATAGACAAGCTCATGAGTGTCCCAGATAAGTGGGATCCTCTGGAAACTAAACCTTACACACCATGGGTATGTTTTTTTGTTTCAATTATAACTCTATTACGTTTCATGGATTTACTGATAGTATAATACGCTATATAACATAAAATAAAAAAATCTTGCTGAAACTTGTATAGATTCAGGAGAATCTACAACATTGGCTTGCTGATCAGAAAGGCCGAGATCAGTTTGTTATCCGTTCTGGATCAGACACGAAGGTCCTGTGGAATGATGCAAGACAAGTGAAGGCTGATCCTGTTCGCAAATGCCCTGTAGATTATACATATGTTTTTATTTTATTTTTTTCTTGTTTGAGGTGTTCTCATTTGAACAATACTGAAAAGTGGAATTTGTTTTCCCTTCTTATTGCAGTTTTGGACCGAAAGTTTTGTGCAGTGGTCTCCGTTAGGGAGCTACTTAGCAACTGTCCATAGACAGGGTGCTGTTGTGTGGGGTGGTGCTTCTAGTTTTAGTAAAGTAATGCGATATGTTCATCCACAGGTTCTTATGATCATGGTTTTCTTACTTCCAGTAATTAGTATTTTAATTATTCTTTAGATTATTTGCATATGATCCTGAAACAGTGCTCTTAACTATAGGTCAAACTTATTGACTTCTCTCCTGGTGAGAAATATTTGGTTACTTGCAGCTAGGGGTGCAAACAAGCCGAGCGGCTCGCGAGCCACTCGAGATCGGCTCGAGCAAAAGCTCGAAAGGAGCCGAGCCTTAACGAGCCTGAGACGAGCTTGAGCCTAAAATAAAGCTCAAACAAGAAAAAATAATTGAGTAGGTTCACGCTTATCTTTATCAAACACAATTATAAGCTATTGGGCTTAGTTTTCTAGTGGGTTAGATAGTATTGGGATAAGCCATGTGGGCTAATTAAATGTCTTGGGCTTGTCTAGTTAATAGTGTGCATCTGGGCTTGACCTAGTTTGTAATTAGGTCACCCTATGTAATTATAAATAGGGTGAACCCTAGGTCATTTACAGGTTGATGTTCACATTATTGTTCTTCTTGTTATTTTCGAGTTTGATAGTTGTGCCAGACGAGTTTCATACTCGTGTGCAATCTATTCAATCAGTTCGTTCTTGTTCTTATCACTTTCATTAGTTTTCCGCACTTTTGATCGTGTTTTGTGATATCCGACTAACGTTTCTGGACTTACAATTGGTATCAGAGCCTACGTAGTCTTACAAAGGCTCTGTTTTGGATCGGATATTGCTTGAAGATTTGAAGAAAAGGATCTGTTTTGCTGTTTCGAAGAAGACATAACAGCAGGTTTTTATATTTTGAAAGGTTTGTAGATTTGAAGAACACGAAGAAAAATTTTGAAGACATCAAGAACAGTGTAGGTCCCGATACGGATCGTCAGACTACGATGACTTCTTGTTTCGGGTGCCGTAATGAGTGCGGAATCCTCGTTGCGACACAAACCGAGTGAGAGAGCAAACACAAAACAAAGAATCAACATTTAAAGCTTAAATGTGTATAGATCTGGAAGAGTTTGGTTACAAGAAAGATACAAGAAATAATACTCTCACACTCTCAGTTGTATGATCTCTTTTTTGTGTCTGAACTTATCTGTTCTGCAAGCAGTTTATATAGGCGAAGCAAACCAGCACCTCCACGAAGAGTTAGACTGGCCACGAACCCTTCTCAGTCCCACGAAGAGTGAGTCTTCGTTGGAGAGATTGTTCACCATGTTGAGTCTTCATGACAGGAGGGGAGGGTTCGCCCATGGAGTGTTCGTCGAGCCCAGTCTTCATCGCATCATGAGGAGTAATGATGAACCCTTGAGTGTTCGTGACATGAAGGCTTCGTCCAACATGGAGGAGTCTTCGTTGACATGAAGTATATGGATGAACACTTGTTACTCTTCGTGAATCTTCAGTCTTTGTTGAGTTACACGGGCCCAATCAAGGCAATTGGCCCAACAACTATGCAAATATACATTGCATGAATTCTTAGAATTCATATAACAAAGATTAGCCATACATGTGACATCACCATGACATCATCAGCTCGCGGCTCTTCATGCTTCGCGTGTCGATCTCTGGGGCGCACGACGAAGGAATGTCGCGACGTCGGGCTCGAACCGAACCGAATCAAGTCGAACCGAACTGAGTCGAACCGAACCAAGTCGCGTCCACATAATATACATCAACAAAGTCCCCCTTGGACGCTACTCGTGATGGTTCATTCTTCACATTGTTGTCGGATCTTCAGATGTCTTCACATGTCACAAATAGGTAGTGTATCAACAAACTCCCCCTTGAATGATGCTCGTGAAACATTGATCTTCAAAATTTAGATCCTTGCGGTGTTGAGAAGTGGTCAGCAGCAACTTGATCATCTTGATCCTTTGACTACATCCATGTGTGTCTTCATTACAAAGCTCGTCGTTTAACACGTTCTCTTTGCCTTTAGCTGATCCGAATGCCGCATCTGCACATACAAGAAAGCTAAACGCATAATGAGAACAACCGCTTGGAATATAATCAACATAAACAAACGACACACATATGAACAACTTTCAATCAAACACCAACTGACAACAATTTGAAAGTTGTAGAATTTGATCAATTTAGATTTTAACTTTCAACAATTGCTTAATTTCGACCGTTTATGAAGATGCAGTTGTTTTAGGTTTCGATCAGGTTTCAGGTGGAAAAGACTCGAGATCCAATCATCGGGCAATCAGAAATAAAACAGAAATAAAATCTTTTTGGTTTTTATAAAGTTTATATTAAAACACACCTAAAATCTTTTTGGTATTTTTGAATATTTCAAATGTAAAGACTGAAAGCAGTAAATAAATATATACAGAGATGCAGAAATTGAAAGCATTAAATAAATATTTACAGACATTGTTTTTGCGAGTTTCGAGGGTAAGAGAATCATATCAGTGTACGGTCATGCCAAAACACTCGTGTTGTTCAGTTAGTTAATATTAACATAAGCATCCTTCAATGATTATCGGTATTGTTGTCCACATAAGCTCAACTTATCAGATGTACCCGTGGTTAGGGGATACATTAAGGTATGATTTATACTTACCGACCTGTGTTCATCCACTACCGACACATTCCCGTATCAAGGTATGCACGAGAGTTTATCTTACTGGTAAGTATACCATTTATC
Source organism: Helianthus tuberosus (assembly GCA_030545235.1). NCBI lineage: Eukaryota > Viridiplantae > Streptophyta > Magnoliopsida > Asterales > Asteraceae > Helianthus > Helianthus tuberosus. The sequence goes on along the minus strand of CM060432.1, from coordinate 69,951,476 downwards.
ATCTATTTTCAACGTATATGATGTGAGATACTCACTTATTTTTGGATGAATACAAGCCCTTTGTGATAAAATCACTTATTGATGAGGAACTTGATATTCGATGCATGAAGGGCACAAGAGCAAGACCATGAACAGGTTAGTACCATCGTACCGACAAAGAGACGAACTCGACTCCTGGATAAACTGTGATATTTTATCACTTATTGATTGGGACATGTGATTGTTGATCACTTATTGAGGTCGGATGCATAATGTATTATATACACGTTTGTATGATATTTACACGTATGTATGGTATCATGGAAGATCTAGACTTGCGTCCCCGTTGTTTTCGGTAAAAGAAACAACCATGATACCCAGATGATAAACAGCATAAAGACCACATATCTCAGAACCTCGGCAATCTATCAAATGAAATTTCGGTACCAAGACCATATGCCAATGAGCGGTTCCCACACAGTCTTCAGTCGATTTAGGTTTATATCACCCTGCACACTTTAAAATGATTGTGACCCTACCGATACATCTTATATAGAGCTGCTTATCGTTTTTCATTTAAAGTTCAAAGAGGTTTTGGACAGACCACTGATGTACTATCATTTTCTCTTTTGCTCACCAGGAAACTCATTTTTGATTTTCTATTATTTTTGTGTTTTTGAAATTTTTAGATGTTTTTGTATTTTTGAAATTTCTAATGTTTTTGTATTTTTCGAATTTACTTTCCCTAAAATGCAAAAAGTACGAGAAATTAAGAAAACACAAATAAATATTTACAAAAATGATTTTCCAATGTTGGTTTACTCAGGCTTGACCTTAATGCCATTTACCATTAGTAAGTAGTCAAATCGTGATTTGTCAAATGCTTTGGTAAAAAGGTCGGCACGTTGGTCATCGGTGTGGACCAAAACAACATTGACGAGTTTCATATTGAAACAATCACGTGTGAGGTGATATTCGAGATCAACATGTCTGGCCAAGGAGTGTTGTGCAAGACGTTAGTAATTCGTAAAGCAACTTAAATATCGACTAAGATAGGACAGATTAGAAATTCAAAACCGTAATCTTGCAACTGCTTCGTGCATTGCCAGGAATCTGAGTGCTCTCCCAACTGGATATCCACCCGATGTGGATTTCGAGGTCGATTTTGCAGCTACTTCAGTTAACTTAGAAATCTCTTCACAACAACAAGATCAGAAACCTCCGGGTCCGGCTAGTACGTGGCAAGGGAGCATGTGGGTAAGCTTGTACACATCATCATTGGATGGTCCATACATGATGTCTTCCACATGCATTTGCACCAGCAAAGGTCTTCGTCTTTGTCCTTTAGAAGTAGTGTGCACTTGTTCAATCCATGCCAAGGCATCCGCACACCCGGTTGGTTTGATCAACAAACACATTTTCTTCAATCACACCGTAGGAAATGCACACTGCACGTTTATCTTGTAGACTTTGAACTTCTTGTGGAAGAAAAATCCATGAATCTTTGAAAAGCTTCAGACGTGCTGCAGGCGCGTACTTTTCATTGGAATCTTTCCTCTTGACCAGGTCAAAAACCATAACAACCAAATTTTGGCACATTTTTCATCTTGTCAAATTTTCCAACTTCATCCAACCACATTCTTTCACCATCATTCCATCATCTGACATTTTTGTCTTCTTTTCTCCTCTCTCCATCAAAGGCAACAATATTCTCCTAGATGTAACAATGCTTCGGAGCCTTATGTCACCGATCTTGTGCATGGACGCTCCACTATCAATGATCCTACGACTATCAATAGTTCCTCCTGGAACATCCTGCACACTCAGTCGGAGATTAGTTGGAGAGAGGGACCCAAGCCTTCACAGACTTGGGTCGTCCGTCATCATCGAGAATTGGTACATCCATTTCCCGATGATTCAGAATTGATGAAGCTCCCCCTGAAACAGTTACTGGTTTTGGTTTCCAAATCTTTTTTTTTTTTTTTTTCATTTTTAACTTCTAATTTAATAGACTGTGTTTGGATAACCTCTGGTTTCAAAGCCTCTTCAACTTTTTTTCTTTGTTTCTTTTTCTGATTCATTTCCCGTTGTTTAACAAGACGAGGGTTCTGTTTTGGTGAAACAGATTTTTTATGGTAACAGTTACCACGGGGGGCATCAACTTTTGTTTTTCCCTTGGTGAGATATGGACAGTTTCTGACAATGTGCCCATACTCACCGCATTCAAAACATGATCTCCGCTCAACAAACCTCGGAGTATCATAACTGTTTGTGTGTTGGTCCTACATCACAACCCTTTGTGTGTTGCGTGTAGTTGTTTTGATTGTTTCTTTTCAAAATCTTCTTTTGCATAACAAAATCTGTGTTGGATTTGTTTTTAAAAGATTCAATTTTATCCGTCCCTCAAGACTTCACGAAGTTTATCTTTTGAAGGTTTTTCTTGTTTTGTGCTCTTTTGCCCTTTCTCTTTCCTTGATTAGCGTTATTTTGCTTCTGTCGAACTGGAAGTTTTTGATTCCCATATTGTTTTCAAACTTCGGCTTTTGGGATAGGAGTACACTGAGTTACTACAACTCTTGGGCTCGACTTTCCCAAAAACTTACTGGTTGAATCCTCAAACACTTTATCAATCAAGGATTGATTAACATTTTTAATGGGAAAATCTGTGTTTGAGTAAACTTTGTCGGAACCAATCAACGTATAAAGCAAGTTCGCGCTTTCACAGGTTTCAACATGAGCTTCAGCAATCTCAACAGGAGCAGTCACACCCTGTTTTGTCGGAGGATCACAAAGAATGTGATTCTCAAGAGGTATGTCCTCTTCTTTGATTACCGCATCAGATTGTGTTGAGTCAGTATCATCGTCTGAAGAATCAGCATCCTCAACAATGACTGGAGGATCCTGATTTTGTTCAGCAGTTAATACTTTCATATCTACTAACACATCCGAATCTGATAATACTTCTTTTTTGTAACCAAGTCCAGCTGCGAATTCCTCAACGTCTAATGGTACTGATGGCTCAAAGTGAGGTTTGTCCTCCTCATCATGCATTGCGGTATAATTGTGTCTAACAGGTGGAGAACACTTCTTATATCCAATGCAAGTGACATCTTCTTTCTTTTTCTTTATGTCAATGATGTGATCCAGCACATACCTGGAGTTTGAATAACTATCTAACTTAAGCTGGATCGCCTCACTTTCACACTTAACACAGGCCAATTCTTTTTGTGTTTCCTCGAGCCTATTGATGTAATTGTTTATCGCAATTTGTTTTCTTGAAACCATTTTTGTTAGCTCGGACTTATCTTCCTTCAATGTGCCAATTATCTTTTTAAATTCATTTTCATGATTTTTGTGAAACATATTGGCCTCTGTGCATTTTGAAAGATGAAACACCTCGAAAAAAATCACGACCAATATAATAAAGACACGTGTCATGGACTTTAAACGTGTAATGGATTGATCTGGAGGGACTAAAATTGTCAAACAATGTAAATATGTTAGTAAAGGAGATGGACATTGTGGTTGATATTAGTGGTTGTGTAGAGCAAGATATTATGAAGTTTGTCTCACAATCGTTTAAAGGAGAAGCTCTAGCTTGGTGGAGGTCACTAATCCAAGCTACTAGAAAGGTCCCGTTATATAATCTGACTTGGGATCAGTTTGTTGCTCTTATCAAAGAAAATTTCTGCCCTCAACATGAAGTTGAGAAAATAGAGACTGACTTCTTGACCTTAGTCATGAAGAACTTAGACTGCCAGGCATATCTTACGAGCTTCAACACTATGTCACGATTGGTTCCATACTTGGTCACACCGGAACCAAATCGCATAGCTCGTTTTATTGGAGGTGTAGCTCCGGAGATTAAGGCAAGTGTGAAAGCATCAAGACCTACTACCTTTAGGTCAGTGGCTAATATGTCGTTATCTCTTACTCTCGATGCGGTCAGGCAGAGATCGCTTAGGAATTCCGATGAAGGAAAAAGGAAAAGTGAGGATGAGAACTCACGCCGTTCTGAGAAGAAGCATAAGGGGAACTCTGAGAACAAGAAGGGTTCAGGATTTAAAAAGGATAGTCAGCAGTCGGGTGAAAAACCCAAGTGTAAAACTTGCAAGAAGCGTCATCTAGGGAAGTGCAGGTTCGAATCAAAATCCCAATCGCAGCCCAGAGCTTGTGGGATTTGTAAATCAAGCAAGCATAAAACGTTGGATTACAAGAAGATAAAGGATGCGACTTGTTACAACTGTAACGAGAAAGGGCATATCAAGTCCAACTGCCCAAAGTATGCAAAGAAACCTGAGGAAGGTAAAAAGACCAATGCTCGGGTCTTTCAAATGAATGCACAGGAAGCGGTTCAGAATGACAACGTTATAACAGGTACCTTTCTTATCAATGATGTTTATGCAAGGGTATTGTTTGATTCGGGTGCAGATAAGTCATTTGTAGACAACAAATTTTGTGAGTTATTTAATCTGCCTGTTAAAACCCTAAGCATAAAGTATGAAGTAGAATTGGCCGATGGTACCATAGAAACTGCTTCAACCGTATAAGATAGATGTTTTATATCCATTAGGAACCACTCTTTTCCATTGTCTCTGCTTCCTTTGAAACTAGCTGGACTCGACATAATGATAGGCATGGATTGGTTATCTCATAACCAAGCCCAGATTGTTTGTGATAAAAAGCAAGTGGTTGTTAAAACTCCTTATGGTGAGCCATTAACAATTCAAGGAGACACTCAGTATGGGTTGCCTAAGCAAGTGTCTATGCTTAAGGCATCAAGGTGTTTGAAGAAGGGTTGTGTCATCTACATGGCACAAGTGACTATTGATGAACCAAAGCCCAAGATCGAAGACATCCCTATCATTTCTGAATATCCAGATGTATTCCCTGAAGAACTACCTGGTTTACCTCCAGATAGGCAAGTGTAGTTCAGAATTGACATTATTCCTGGAGCAGCACCAGTTGCAAGAGCACCTTACCGGTTGGCACCAACTGAGATAAAAGAGTTAAGGACTCAGTTAGACTATTTGTTGGCAAAAGGTTTCATTCGACCTAGCTCGTCCCCTTGGGGAGCACCGATTCTCTTTGTAAAGAAAAAAGATGGGTCGATGCGTCTATGCATCGATTATAGCGAGCTAAACAAGGTTACAATCAAGAACAGATACCCGTTACCCAGGATCGAAGATCTATTCGATCAGCTTCAAGGAGCAAGTTATTTCTCCAAGATTGATTTAAGGTCAGGTTACCATCAAGTGAAGGTCAGAGATGAAGATGTGCATAAGACTGCATTCAGAACTCGTTATGGTCATTATGAGTTCTTGGTGATGCCTTTTGGGCTCACTAATGCACCAGCAGCGTTCATGGATCTCATGAATCACGTTTGCAAACCATACTTGGATAAGTTTGTTACTGTCTTCATTGATGACATTCTTATTTACTCGGAGAATCAAGCCGATCATGAAAGACATCTTCGGTGTATCCTTAAGCTACTACAGCAAGAAAAGCTCTACGCCAAGTTTTCTAAATGCGAGTTTTGGCTTCGTGAAGTCCAATTTCTTGGACACGTGGTGAGTGAGCGTGGTATCCAGGTGGATCCCGCTAAGATTGAAGCAATTATGAATTGGCAAGAGCCTAAGACTCCTACAGAGATACGCAGCTTCTTAGGTCTAGCTGGATACTATCGACGTTTCATTGAGAACTTTTCAAGGATTGCTGCACCCTTAACATTGTTAACTCGCAAGAATGACTGGGGTCCTAAGCAGCAAGAATCTTTTGATATTCTTAAACAGAAGTTAAGCAATGCACCTGTGTTGACATTGCCTGAAGAGATTGAAGAGTTCGTGGTTTATTGTGACGCATGTGTGCTTATGCAAAAGGGCAAGGTTATTGCCTATGCTTCGCGTCAATTAAAGGTGCACGAGAAGAATTACACCACCCACGATTTGGAGTTGGGTGTCGTTGTATTTGCACTGAAACTTTGGAGGCATTATCTTTATGGGCCTAAGTGTGTGATCTATTCTGATCATAAGAGCCTTCAATATCTGTTTAACCAGAAGGATCTTAACATGTGACAGCGTCGATGGATGGAGACACTGAATGACTATGATTGTGAAATCCGATATCATCCAGGCAAGACAAATGTAGTCGCCGATGCCTTGAGCAGAAAAGAAAGGGTTAAGCCTATTAGAATCAATGCCAAGAGCATCGAATTGAAGAACAGCTTGAATGAAAGATTGTTAGCCACTCAAAAGGAAGCCGTATTAGAAGCTAACTACCCTAATGAGAAGTTAGGCGTAACTGCTGAACAGTTATCGTATGGAAAGGATGCAATCCTAAGATTGAATGGACGAATATGGGTTCCGATTTATGGAGGACTTCGAGATGTGATTCTTCAAGAAGCCCATAGCTCCAAATATTCTGTTCATCCTGACTGTGGTAAAATGTACCAGGATTTAAAGGCAAATTATTGGTGGATAGGTTTGAAAAAATCTATAGCCACCTATGTGGCTAAATGTCTGACATGTGCTCAGGTTAAAGCTGAACACCAAAAGCCGTCAGGTTTGCTGCAACAGCCTGAACTTCCCACCTGGAAATGAGAAATGGTAACTATGGATTTTATCACCAAGTTACCAAGAACGAAGCATGGGAATGATACTATTTGGGTTATAGTGGATAGACTGACCAAGTCAGCCCACTTCTTACCTATTAAGGAAACACACAGCTCAGACAAGCTAGCTCAGCTGTACGTGGATGAGATTGTATCTCTCCATGGAGTGCCAGTGTCTATTATCTCTGATAGGGATACTAGATACACGTCTCACTTTTGGAAAAGCTTTCAGCAATCATTGGGCACTCGATTAAACTTCATCACTTCTTATCATCCCCAGACGGATGGGCAAAGCGAACGTACAATTCAAACACTTGAGGATATTCTTCGAGCTTGTGTCATTGATTTAGGTGGAAGTTGGGATGATCATCTTTCGTTGATTGAATTTTCGTATAATAATAGCTATCATTCGAGTATTCAAGCAGCACCTTTCGAAGCTTTGTATGGAAGAAAGTGTAGGACGCCAGTTTGTTAGGCGGAAGTTGGAGATGTCCAACTAACAGGACCTGATATAGTCCTGGAGACGACAGATAAGATCATGCAGATATGTGATCGTCTCAAAGCTGCCAGGGATAGGCAGAAAAGCTACGCAGATAAAAGGCGTAAACCTCTGAAATTCGAGGTAGGTGATAAAGTGTTACTTAAGGTATCACCCTAGAAAGGGTGATGCGTTTTGGCAAGAAGGGCAAGCTGAGCCCAAGATACATAGGACCATTTGAGATCATCGAATGTGTCGGAACTGTAGCTTACAAGCTAAATCTGCCTGAAGAGCTCAGTGGAATTCATAATGTATTCCACATCTGCAATTTGAAGAAATGCCTATGTGATGAATCACTAGCAATGTCGCACAAGGACGTGCAGATAGATGAGAGCTTAAAGTTTGTTGAAAAACCTTTGTCGATCGAGGATCGACAGGTTAAGAAGCTTCGAAGGAAGCACGTACCGATTGTGAAGGTTAAATGGGATTCCCGTAAAGGTCCCGAAAACAAGTGGGTGGTTGAATCCACAATGAAACAGAAGTACCCTCATTTATTTCAGTAAATCTCGAGGTCGATATTTCTTTTAAGGGGGTGAGGATGTAACACCTCGAAAAAAATCATGACCAATATAATAAAGACACGTGTCATGGACTTTAAACGTGTAATGGATTGATCTGGAGGGACTAAAATTGTCAAACAATGTAAATATGTTAGTAAAAGGGATCCAAAGTGTCAACATGCCATTCTTGTGCCTCTAATTGACCTCATACGACGTTCGTATTCCTTAAAGAATAATTTGTCGAACATTGGAAGTCGTTTGTGCTTAAAATAAGGATCTTACGAAACATAAGGGTTAAAAATGTCAACGTGTTAAAAGTAACCTCTGAGTGACCTTCTAGCAATCCCAAGAACATTGTAATAATTATATATTGTGCTCTCAAGAATATCGGATATTAATTTTGTGGAGTTTTGAAGAAAACAAGACTTTTCGGGTGAACGTACAACTAACCGGGAGCTTAACGGAGTTAGTTTATGACCCAAGGTCCTTAAAAGTTAACTATGGGGGTCCAAAATGCAATAAATGGAAGTAAAATAAAGTTTTTATGGACCAGGGACCAAAACTCCAAAGTTTAAAACACGTTTTCCGGTGACAGAAGAGCCACGCGGCCGGCGAGACTTCTTATAAGTCTTACGCGGCCCGCGTAAGACTGCCAGATGCAGAAAAACAGGACAGCTGCATGTACAGCCAGTTCCACCGCCTTTGCATGCTTGTTTTCGATTCCAGGGACTGAGCCAATAGATTTTCATGCAATAGGGACACCTGGAATCATCAGGGATCATTTGTAGGGGCATGTGGATTAATCTTGGAGCTCTAGAAATCGTATATAAGGGCGCTTGTTTCTTCACTTGTCATTTGCACTTGAAATTTATTCACAACTCACTCTTTGGAGCCTCCTGGAACTCAAGGAAGTTTTCTAAAGCTCCATACTCATGCTAAGTACCCTAGTAAGTGTTCTTAGCTCCCTAAGTTCAAGTTTTATTAGTTTAATGACCAAAAGTCAAAGCCATCGTAATTAAGATTTGACTTAGTGAATAATCACTAATGGTCCAGCCATTATTCGAATTGAAAGTGACTATGAGTTGGTAATTATGGTAATAAACCCTTAAAAGGGCACCTACTGATTTCCACTCTAACTTGGTCAATTGTCGGGTCAAACTTATTTATAAAAAGTCAACAGAATCTATTTTTGCAAATAAATTCATAACTAGCAATGCAGAGGTTATGGAACATGTTTTAACACTAAAATAACTTGGTAAATAATGTAAGAATATGTCTAAGTATGTTCAACCCGACAATTCTGAGATTAGGCTCGGTTCGGAACCGAAAGTCGCAAAAGTAGACTTTTGCTTTGACTTTCAGTTCTGACCCGATTTAGCTTAGTTTAGATATGCCTTAGGGTTCCATTAGGACCATATTACATGTTAGTATAACCCTGTGAGGTTATACAATATGGTTCCTTTGTAATCCGAATCATTTGCATGTTTCCATTAAATGCTTAATTGTTTACCATTATGCCCTTTTGATATTAAAACGAGATTTTTGAAAATGTGAGAGGACAAAAACCTTTATTACTGATATTTAAGCATGTCCTAAAAATTTTACATCAGTTTATGGTCTAAAATGAGAGTTATGCACAATATCGTAAATGAAAGCGTTTTTATTAATTAAATGGCATTTTCGACATAAATCCTATTTAAACCCAAATTTTGACACCAAACCTTTTACCCACGGATATAATATAATATTTATGGATTTTTGGAAATTTTTACTGAATTTTAAACTGATTATATTATAGAGTTTTAAAGTAAATTCGGTATTGACGAAATTGCCTTTTTCTTGGATAAAATGAGTTTTACATAACATTTCGATGCCAAACCTTTTGCTACTGATTTCATATGTTAAATAAAATATTTTGAGCTTTATAAACTGATCAAAAACTCAGATTTCTTTAAATAACTGATTTACTTTATAGAGTTTTAAAGTAAATTCGGTATTGACGAAATTGCCCTTTTCTTAGATAAAATGAGTTTTACATAACATTTTGATGCCAAACCTTTTGCTACTGATTTCATATGTTAAATAAAATATTTTGAGCTTTATAAACTGATCAAAAACTCATATTTCTTTAAATAACCCGAAAATTGTCAAATACCGGCTTTTACGCTTTAAACGCATAGTTTGGGTTAAAATTATATTTGACACCTAAAACTCATTACCTACTGAAATTATAAGTAAATTCTTATACTTTAACAGTAAGTAAAAGTTTTGAAATCAGATTTCCAAATTTGACCCTTAAAGCTTATGTGAAATGACCAAAATGCCCCTATGGTGCATAGTTTGGCCATGAATGATAAATTTCACATGTATGCAATATCTTACTGATATAACTCATTAAAATAAATATTTTTACTGATTGTTCTAGACCAGAACCTCAGATTTCTATTTAACCTCTTTTATAATCTTTAAAATGACCAAAATACATTTACGGGGCTTAATTTGATTTAAATTCATTTTGGGCATAATGGAAGATATCCTACTGATATCATAACACATTTTATGCATATTAACTTAGGGAACCTGTTCATGACTCTTTTGATTACCTGTTACACGTTATTCGCGTTCGGAACGGTTTATGTAACTAGTTTGTATAAATTAACCGAACGGGTCAAGCGTTATCTTTTTACCTCAAAATCCAGAATGTGTTTAGTTTACCCATATTATACAAGTCTTCATACTTGTCGGGTCTAAATCACATTTTAATCTGGTTTTCGCTTTGTAACATTCCCATTTTTATCATAGGGATATTTAAATTTATTAACCACTAGTAACTAGTTTTATTTTTAATATAATTATTCGACCCAAATAGTTTTAAAAACTATTTTATATATAGTTGGTTGAAATATTATTAATTGGCCTGTATATGGGTGACCTTTCTATTAAAATAATAGTGTACAAAAAACTTATATTATTAGACGGATAGATTGCGGGTAAGTTGACTGTCAGAAATATGAAGTACCTAGACGAGCCTAGTGACCGTATAATAATTTAATTATAAAAATACATTATATTTGAACCTACTCTATTTTTAATGAAACTTGGTTCCAAATATAGACAAAAATATTTTCGTTCTAATGACATATTCATTCTTTTATAAAACGTTATGTTTTAGAAGTTATAAACGCCAAATAAGTAAAGCAGTTGAATTAATTATAATATATAAATTAATAAAATATAATAATAATAATAATAAATCAAAAAACTTACGTAAGAAATAAAATAAATAAAGAAATAAATAAAATAGTAAAACTTCATTTGGTAGCACTATGTCTAAGTGTATTGAGATTGAAATCTCATACATGAGATAAGGAAATTAAGTGTACATGTGTCCTTTAGGATCGGTATGAATCTTTTCTTTTTTCGTAACTAGCAAGGAACAATCTAACTTATAATAAAAGATTACAAAAAATGCCACATGGCATTCTCTCCTTCAACCTTATAAATTTTATTTATATTTGTTTAATAAATTTCTTTTAATATTAATATTAATTAATCACCAATATATATATATATATATATATATATATATATATATATATATATATATATATATATATATATATATATATATATATTACTTCTTTTTATCCTTATCTTTATCTAAAATTAATAAATAATTTCAATTTTGCAATCTAGACCCTTTGTTTTTTTTTTTACTTTTAACCCAACGGTTTTCATCTTTTACAATTTAATCCCAACTCTTTTTTATTTTCAATTTTAGTCCACCATAATTTTCATATTTCCTAAGCTTTTCGTTTCGTTCTAAATTTTATGAGTTAACGCACCGCAACGTGCATGTGGGGTTCAACATTTTTCGTATATTTTTTTCCCGTTTGACTGTCCCGTCGCGTCACATCTATTTTTCTCCGTTTTGACAAGTTCTTCCAACACGTGGGTCCTGGATGGACTTAGTTATTTCTTTCTATGTTTTACGTTTCGGTTTAATTTCTCAGCAACGAGCGTAAGTGGTTCAAAGATTTTACGTCTGCTTTTCGCTCGGAGTTATTTTTTTCCCGTTAGTATTTATTTTGTTTTTACGAGCTTTTCCAGTGTTGGTGGTCGCTGACAATGGTATAGTATTGCTACTACTTATGACAACCGCTGCAACGCAGGGGCTTAATACTAGTTCAACTATATATATAAGCCAAACAATTTGCAAAAGAAACCTGTTCACCTTTTTCTCCTTCTTTCGACTACCGCTTGGTCGATTTATATATATATATATATATATATATATATATATATATATATATATATATATATATATTTATTATTTCACCTATAATAATAATAAAGACTTGCCCCGTTTTAAGTGTTTTAACTCCCGATCACCGCTACCCTTTCCGATTGATCTGAGCCCCATAACACATGTCAAGGCTCTGCCTGACTAAGTTCATTGGGGTTCTGTCTCGTGACATAGGGATAAGGTTGAATTAGGGATACTACACTTAACACAAGTGCATTATATATTTTTAATAGCTCGGAAGTTATACCCAAAATTTATACCAGGAGGTTTTCTAGTTGAACCCTAAAGTTGCAAAGTGGGTCCATTCTCTTTTCTCACTATTTTATTCCTTTTTTTCTTTGTGAGATAATTATATTAAAAAATGTCCCAAATTGATCCGTAAGTAAAAACCCGGACCCCTGAAACCCCAATCCATATCAAGAATCAAGAAAATCAGATATTTGGTCTTCTAGCGGGCCGCGTAAAGAATAGGCAGAAGGTCACGCGGGCCGCGACAGCTTGTAGGTCTCCGGATATGCATGAAGGCCACGTGTCGTCACACGTGTCGCGACCACCGGTGACTCAGCAACCTCCGATCTGATCCACACTTCCACGCGGGCCGCGTAAGGTTTGGCCGAAGGTTCACGCGGGCCGCGAGAGAACCCAATTTCAGCTATAAATAGCTTGGCTCCTAAGCAGTTCGATGGTGTCGACGAAACTTTCAAACTCTTTATAATTATGTTCGAATATTACTCTCAAATTAGTGAGGCGCTGCTACGATACCGGGTATTAACTCGATCGCTGCTACGATTCAATGTCCGATCGATTGAAACTATCCGATGGATGTTTAAGTGCTGCCCACATTAGGGTTATGTTTTGTCATTCGTCGTGAATTCGATGGATGTTTAAGCATCGCACTTTGTCATTCGTTGTGAGGGTTTAATCTCGTGAGTTATCGTAAATGTTGTATTAGTTACTGACCTAGTTCACGTGCATTATTATTTAATTAGGGTACAAGGCTAATCAGTAGGCTAGGCTCTGCCCGTATAAATCTGCAATGTGAGTCATTCTCTTTTTACCAAATTACTTTCAAAATCATGTTTGTTTTCAAAGTTATAATTACAGGGATTAAGTCTTTGTAATCTCCAAATTACAGCCGGTATGTGGGGTTTTGTATACATTACTTGATAACCGTCACCATTGGACAACGGGTTAGCCAAGGGGTGATATGACCATAATCACAGACACCATTGGACAACGAGATAGCCAATAGGTGGTCGAGTGATAAATACCGTGGGTAGTTGGTTGATATATGGAAACATTGTAATCGCTCTTAATACTGTAGATTATAACTAAAGGTCATTTTATAAAACCTGAATGAACTCACCAGTATTTCCTGCTGACCAAATCTTTTTAAAATGCATTTCAGGTAATTACAGTAGATCAGGAATTAGAGTTGGATGCGGCACCAACAAGGCTTACAGAAGTGGCTTATTTTATCAATTAAATTAAATTAAATTAAGAAAAGTTGTTTTATGTATTCGAATTTATCCTATATTAAAGCTACCTTTTTTAAAACATGGTTTTATCCCATCTATTTAATAAATAAAAATCCGGCGTTTTCTAAACTCTGATATTTTTCCTAACTCACGGTTCTGACGAAATTTTCGCTGCACTACTTTTCAAAATAACCACCGGTACCACTTAGCTGCTCGCGGCTCCCGATTCCGTCCAGGGTGGGGTCGGGGGTCGTGAAAGAAGGTGGTATCAGAGCCACTGATTTAAGCCAAGAGGTGTTGTGATAATAATACCAACGCTTAAATAAAAGAGTTAGGAAATTACTATTAACTGGTAGCACATATGATAGCATTTAGACTTGAACTTAAGAAAAAATGCCTTAGTATAAGCTTCGAGATAAGCTAAGTACTTGTGTAAATAAAGTGTGATGGGTTTTGGTATGCCGTGAGAATGATAACTAGAACATTGCAAGCATAATAAATAAGCAATAACACTTGACCACTGTTATTTCTTATTTATTGGTACTACTTTGTTCTAGAATATGATCAGTCAGGTGAATATTAATTTCCTGATTCGTTGTTTAAAGTCATAATGCACTTTCCAAATCATGATTTAAGAAAAATACTATTTATGGGAAATACAAATTTTTCTCCGACAAGACTGGGTATGGTGTAACAGACTCTCCAGCTTGTCCGGATATAACGGGGTTACCTCTCCGGCCTAGAACCGGGTAAGAAGGTACATAATATGTCAAACAAGTGACAAGTTTTCCCTAAATAGTATCATGATCTGATATCTAATTTGTTTTTGGAAATAAGAATATGTTAAATACATGGACCTTATAAAAGGTATGTATATTACAGCATGTGAAATATATGATTATATAGATATGTATATCTATAAGGAAATCCAAAAACCATAAGGATTGACAATTTGGAATAAAGCACAAACATATGTGTTAATAATAAATCTAGATTTCTTTATCAGGAATCTCTTGCATATATCTATAATTCCGATATCAAACATTATTTTGTTTAATCATCTGCCTTGTAACTCGTGCGACAATATAAGTTGGGACGCCATCAAAAGTATAAGAATTTCCAATGCGTTACTATAGACTATTAACGCAGGTAAGAAGCATGTAAAGTTGTGCTAGTGCACAAGAAAACACATGAAAACTTAAATTATGCGTTCACAGACATCGAAGTATATCACACACGACTTTCGAGACAAGACCTTTGGAAAATATGAATGGACACGACAACAACAATGCTCATCCCAGCAGTGGGAGAACTACTGATCAAAAAGCGGCACTTTGCCACATGATCCTACAAACGACATGAATATCGCTGAGGTACGTTGGAACAAGATTTCACAACCATCGGTGCACAATCTAATCAGAATCATAATTATTAGCACTGCAAAAGGAGTCACATACCTTTGCAACTCCCCTATTTCATTTTATTCGACATTCCTTAGTAATATCACTTCACAAAGGTTATCACACAAAATTCCAGATAAAATTCTTAAATTTCTTTTGTTAAAATTCTGACCTCTGTGAATAGACTTTTGCATTGCTACTCCCCCTAATGGTCATCATACCATTTCATCATAGCAAATATTGATCTATTTCATTTCTTGGTAAATCCACACGTTACACATGCACTGTTTGTTGCGCATGTGGTTCGTTTGATTTATGAAGACCACTGGAGGGCTTTATTCTAATTTATTGTTTTATCAAAACTCAAATATCATTTCGCTATACTTGATTTTTGGCACTGTAAATCGCATTATTGCAAAACGATGACTCTTTTACATCGAATCGACGAATTTCTTGAAAAACTCAATTTTCTTTGGCATACATGGTTTCTGTTTTGACCATGTCCGAACTTTCTTATTGATACATGAACTCGTTTTGTTTAAAACAAGTTCAATTGTTTGAACTTGCTCGCATTACGTATTCAAATCAAAATCCCATATGATGGATTACAGCTATCATATTCAAAATAGTCCTAACAAGCACTTCATTTGTTTTGAACCATAATCTGCTTGTTTGATCTTCGACTTCATTGAATCGTTTCTTTAAATCACGATCACCTCGTGGTGACGCTTTCACAAATCTGAAGCTTGCGATAATCTCGTTGCGCACATCATATATGAGTTTAATTATTTATTTATTTATATTGAATACGCTTCGTTGGTTTATCCTATAAAAGCAATCTTAACACAATCGTGTGCTAAGATAATGATACACAAATTCATGTCATATTCCGGTGTATCTCTTAATAATTCTTACAGCATCAATCGAGCCTTTCGTGATATTTATTGCTTTATCATCTTCAATCGAAAAATATTATTTAATTGTTTCAATTTCAATCGAAAAATCTTACTAGATTTGTTTGAAACAAACATTCGAACTTACTTCGTTGAACTTAAAACACGGTGAACTCGTCCAGTCACCGCTATTTATTATTTCGATTACTACGACACCTTGTGGCGTCGCTATAAACTTGTAGCTTGCGCTAATCCTAATCATAATCATACGAATTATGCAAAACTACGTATGTCTTTCTTTTGACTCATTATTGAAAATAGTCTTAATGCAATTATGTATTAAGACAATGATACACTAAACTCTGTTGTATATTGGTGTATCCTTGTAATTCAATAAATGTCAACACATTGATTTTTCTCATGTCATAATTCGATAGTTGACAAATCATTTCCGTGCTTCTATTTCATTTGAACTTGTTGATTCTAAGTCTTCCTCAGTTGCCAATCAAAGTAAGCTTTCTTTAGACAAAGAATTTTATTGATTCTAAAAGTCCTTCACATTCATTTTAAAAATCTATTGATCATATATCTTTTGGCTTGAACCTAGTCATTATATCATTTCATCTCATTCATTTGACATCGATCTCTTGAATTGATTCAGTTGAACCATTGAGTCCAATTTATTGTAAAACTCGTATTCACAAAATTTGATATTTTGATTCTGTATCATCTACCTTAATTCTATTATTTAAAATATGACATAACTCGGAAAGAGATATCGTAACTCCAATCTCGAGAACGAGATTTAAAACAAGGTGGGGAGGATGTAACATTCCCATTTTTATCATAGGGATATTTAAATTTATTAACCACTAGTAACTAGTTTTATTTTTAATATAATTATTCGACCTAAATAGTTTTAAAAACTATTTGATATATAGTTGGTTGAAATATTATTAATGGGCCTGTATATGGGTGACCTTTCTATTAAAATAATAGTGTACAAAAAACTTATATTATTAGACGGATAGATTGCGGGTAAGTTGACTGTCAGAAATATGAAGTACCTAGACGAGCCTAGTGACCGTATAATAATTTAATTATAAAAATACATTATATTTGAACCTACTTTATTTTTAATGAAACTTGGTTCCAAATATAGACAAAAATATTCTCGTTCTAATGACATATTCATTCTTTTATAAAACGTTAGGTTTTAGAAGTTATAAACGCCAAATAAGTAAAGCAGTTGAATTAATTATAATATATAAATTAATAAAATATAATAATAATAATAATAATAAATCAAAAAACTTACGTAAGAAATAAAATAAATAAAATAGTAAAACTTCATTTGGTAGTACTATGTCTACGTGTATTGAGATTGAAATCTCATACATGAGATAAGGAAATTAAGTGTACATGTGTCCTCTAGGATCAGTATGAATCTTTTCTTTTTTCGTAAGCAACAAGGACCAATTCAACTATATATATAAGCCAAACAATTTGCAAAAGAAACTTGTTCACCTTTTTCTCCTTCTTTCGACTACCGCTTGGTCGATTTATATATATTATTTCACCTATAATAATAATAAAGCCTTGCCCCGTTTTAAGTGTTTTAACTCCCGATCACCGCTACCCTTTCCGATTGATCTGAGCCCCATAACACATGTCAAGGCTCTGCCTGACTAAGTTCATTGGGGTTCTGTCTCGTGACATAGGGATAAGGTTGAATTAGGGATACTACACTTAACACAAGTGCATTATATATTTTTAATAGCTCGGAAGTTATACCCAAAATTTATACCAGGAGGTTTTCTAGTTGAACCCTAAAGTTACAAAGTGGGTCCATTCTCTTTTCTCTCTATTTTATTCCTTTTTTCTTTGTGAGATAATTATATTCAAAAATGTCCCAAATTGATCCGTAAGTAAAAACCCGGACCCCTGAAACCCCAATCCATATCAAGAATCAAGAAAATCAGATATTTGGTCTTCTAGCGGGCCGCGTAAAGAATAGGCAGAAGGTCACACGGGCCGCGACAACTTGTAGGTCTCCGGATATGCATGAAGGCCACGTGTCGTCACACGTGTCGCGACCACCGGTGACTCAGCAACCTCCGATCTGATCCACACTTCCACGCGGGCCGCGTAAGGTTTGGCCGAAGGTTCACGCGGGCCGCGAGAGTACCCAATTTCAGCTATAAATAGCTTGGCTCCTGAGCAGGTCGATGGTGTCGACGAAACTTTCAAACTCTTTATAATTCTGTTCGATTATTACTCTCAAATTAGTGAGGCGCTGCTACGATACCGGGTATTAACTCGATCGCTGCTACGATTCAATGTCCGATCGATTGAAACTATCCGATGGATGTTTAAGTGCTGCCCACATTAGGGTTATGTTTTGTCATTCGTCGTGAATTCAATGGATGTTTAAGCATCGCACTTTGTCATTCGTTGTGAGGGTTTAATCTCGTGAGTTATCGTAAATGCTATATTAGTTACTGACCTAGTTCATGTGCATTTTTATTTAATTAGGGTACAAGGCTAATCAGTAGGCTAAGCTCTGCCCGTATAAATCTGCAATGTGAGTCATTCTCTTTTTACCAAATTACTTTCAAAATCATGTTTGTTTTCAAAGTTATAATTACAGGGATTAAGTCTTTGTAATCTCCAAATTACAGCCGGTATGTGGGGTTTTGTATACATTACTTGATAACCGTCACCATTGGACAACGGGTTAGCCAAGGGGTGATATAACCATAATCACAGACACCATTGGACAACGAGATAGCCAATAGGTGGTCGAGTGATAAATACCGTGGGTAGTTGGTTGATATATGGAAACATTGTAATCGCTCTTAATACGGTAGATTATAACTAAAGGTCATTTTATAAAACCTGAATGAACTCACCAGTATTTCCTGCTGACCAAATCTTTTTAAAATGCATTTCAGGTAATTACAGTAGATCAGGAATTAGAGTTGGATACGGCACCAACAAGGCTTACAGAAGTGGCTTATTTTATCAATTAAATTAAATTAAGAAAAATTGTTTTATTTATTCAGATTTATCCTATATTAAAGCTACCTTTTTAAAACATGGTTTTATCCCATCTATTTAATAAATAAAAATCCGGTGTTTTCTAAACTCTGATATTTTTCCTAACTCACGGTTCTGACGAAATTTCCGCCGCACTGCTTTTCAAAATAACCACCGGTACCACTTGGCTGCTCGCGGCTCCCGATTTCGTCCAGGGTGGTGTCGGGGGTCGTGACACGCTTAATCTTGCGTTTTGAACCATAAGCCTTTCTTTAAAACTAACCGTTCTAAGTTTAAGCTTAAATAAGACCCGTTAGGAATCTAATAGGTTATTAAAACATTCGTTCCAGATTTAGGAGACCAGTAAAAGCTACCGTACTTGCTGCTTTGTTACACGGCTGGGATTAAATTTATATTTTAGCTCAGATAAATACTTTTAACTTATTTTCCCTTATACGGACTTGGGGTACAGTATTTAATAATACCGCTTGGTAGGGTATTGAATCTTTAATCATATGAAGGTTAAATCATTGAGATAACCCGTTTAATCTGTTTTGTTTGTTTTAAGCCTTTGGGGGGTTAATGACCATGTCCTGGATATCCTCGGCTCATTCATTGAAATGGCCACGACTTAAGCACGGGGTTTAGGCATACACCTGCCGGTGCCTATGTAAAATGATATACCCGCTTGTTCGAGAATAACTCGCCGTGGGTTATATTATATGGTGTGTCTATTAATCTTTAATCCGGTAATTCTAACCCGGGCTACTGAACGTATAACAAACATATAATTCTTTTATAAGATTATTTTTAAATAATTATCCCAAGTTATAAAAGAATATTTGTGCCTTATGCATTTAAATCATTTTTTTATAAACACTTTTCAAAAGAGTCGGTTAATTGTATTTACCAGTGTAAACTGACGTATTTTCCAAAAAGGTTAAGTGCAGGTACTAAGCGAAATGGGCTGGCTACTCCTAGTATCAAATAAAGAGACTTGCAAGCTTTTGATGCTTAAATCTGTTGAACAATATTTCTTTTTATCTTTTGATCCTCCTGTGGATCCATCTTACAATCCGTTTGTAATACTTTATGTTACTTTCGAATCGGTTTGTAATAATTTTACTTTAGACTTCCGCTGTGCTTTGAACTGTGATTATTTGACTATGATGATATCAACTACGTCACGATACTCCCCATCAGGCCCACCGGTAATACGTGGAAATATCGGGGTGTGACAAAAGATCCACGATCAAACTTTGATTGTGGATAAATGTCACGTCGTACTTGCTTTGCAAATCGTCATGTTTGCTTTGCAAATCAGACAATTTAGCATTTAATTCAACACAACTATCACACCTATCCGAACTTGGTTTATCGACACATACCTGACTGGATTCGCTCTCAGATATTGACTCATTTGCCTCAGAATCAACAACTTCCCTTGATGATTCATATTCAGATCCATCCTCGCCTGAACTTGAACTTGTAACATCTTCAACTGAACTACTGCCATGTTCAGAACTGTCATCATTTCCCGAGGACTCACCATCGCTGACATTCTTGACAATTTCAGCATAAAACGCTGTTCTTGTTTGACCATTGTTCTATAACTGAACTGTCGGATCACAATCGACAATAGATTTATCCCGTAGATTGACTTTTGATGGTGGAGGGTTATTTGACGGTGTGGGAGACTGAAGCCAAGATGGCATTGAACCCTTTTGCGTATACAAATTGTCCGCATTTGAATCTGGAATCCAACGACCATACATATCTGTTGTCATTTTCGGTTTACTTTGATGAGAAGGATCATTTGAAGTTTGAGATCCTAAAATTGCTTGACCCCAAAGGTGTGTACCCATAATGAACTGAAAATAAGCAACTTACAAACATAACTGTGAACTGAAAATAACCAGCTTAAAACCAACTTAAAATACAATATAAAACCTTTCTATGAAAACAGACAAGTGTTCACGAAAAAAAAAACTGGTTGTTCACTAAAGATTAATGTCAATGAAAAATGACTTCCACAAATAAAAATGTATTGAAACCCCTTTTGTGAAACACTACTGTGACACACTAATATCCACAAAAATTAAGAATAGGATATATAGTTTCCCAAATCCATGAAAACTGGTTTGTTTTCAAATCCAAGTTGTTTCCCAGCCCAGCCCTAACACAAATCAGTTGCTAGGCCCAGTCCACGAAGAGGCCCAACGAATGACTTTCAAATTTTAAACCCACGAAGGATACACTTTTACCAGCCCAATATTAAAGCTCACTGTCCTGCCTTCATAGCCCAGTTGGTTAAGGGCCGGTTTGGTCTCCTAGAGGTCACCGGTTCGATTCCCGCTTGTGGCGAAAGGGGGTAGGACACCCGTGCGCAATGATGGTGACTAACCCACCGAGGGGGGTTTGATCCTGAGCGTCACCCCGGTTTTCACCCGGCTGTTACTCCAGCGAGGCAACTCGTGTGGAGGCAGCACGGTTTCCGGGGGAACGCCATCCAAGTCTGATACCGTACGGGGCCCGATAGAACATCGTCGGCAGATCTTGGCTGGGGAATACCGTCTTCGACGGGGTTCAGTGACAATGGGTCACTCATAAGAAAGTCACCGTTCAAAAAAAAAATATTAAAGCTCACTACAATCTGGTCCACGAATATTAATGGCCCACGAAGAACTTAATGAATAACCTATATTTCCACTAAGATTCTGACCAAAGTCCACTCAAAATTCATTAAAGTCCACTCAAAATTTAATGAATTTTAGGTGAAGCAATGTCCACTTGGTCTTTCGTGAGGATAAGACAAAATTTAATGTTTTGTTTTTTTTTTTTTTTTTTTTTTTTTTTTTTTTGATAAAGTTAAAAGTTGCACATGGGTTGTCCGTTGACTTTATATATAAAGTTAGGTTTTTCGTGGGAATGAGACAAAAGGAAACACCTAATTCAGTATTTCGCAGAAATTGAAAGTTGTGAACAGTTGAGTTGGTGAGCTTTATCTATTTTAAACAGAATCTTGTTTCTGAAATATAGAAAGTGAGTTGGTGATATGCTAGATTTAGAAAACAACAGATATTCAAAAACAAATTCAAGTTTTCTGAAAGATTTGAAGAATAACTTTTCAACAAGAAAATTCCGGTGACTTTTCCAGTGACCTTGCTCGTCAGAAAAAATGGTGAGTTATAGTTTTCACCTCAAAACTCAAAACTTTTCACGTTTTTTATTATCTCCACCCTTTTTCACAAGTTTTAACCGAAAAACATCAACCGATAACGGCAAAATTCTGAGATTTAGACCGTATTTTTATCCGACAAAACTGGATTTTAAATTTTTGTTCAAAAAAGCTTCAAAAGTCACTCAAAAACGTCACACACAACTCGGTTAGCAACAAGAAATCGAGCCTTACGCTCTAATACCACATGTAGGTCCGGATACGGATCGTCGGACTACGATGACTTCTTGTTTCGGGTGCCGTAACGAGTGCGGAATCCTCGTTGTAACACAAACCGAGTGAGAGCAAACACAAAACAAAGATTCAACCTTTAAAGCTTAAATGTGTATAGATCTGGAAGAGTTTGGTTACAAGAATGATACAAGAAATAATACTCTCAAACTCTCATATGTTTGCTCTCTTTTTTGTGTATAGATCTGGAAGAGTTTGGTTACAAGAGTGAGTCTTCGTGGCATGACTCTTCGTCCACAATATGGATTGAGTGTTCGTCAGTATAGTCTTCGTCCAACATGAAAGGGGTTCGTCCAACCATGACTCTTCGTGGCATGGAGAGTCTTCGTCAACAAGCATAGATCAGTCTTCGTTGGATTAATAAGCCCAAACAAACAAGTATACTGGCCCAAAAACCATTCAATCTACGTTGCATGAATTCTTAGAATTCATATTGTAAAGATTAGGCATACAAGTGACATCATCATGATGATGTCATGGTGATGTCAGCTCGCGGCTCTTCATACTTCGAGTGTCGATCTCTGGGGCGCACGACGGAGGAATGTCGCGACGTCGGGCTCGAACCAAACCGAATCAGGTCGAACCGAACTGAGTCGAACCGAACCGAACCGAGTCACGTCCACATAATATGCATCAACAAACAGTTAACAATTTTGAATTTTAATCTGGTTTGGAAGTGTACGAACTGTGTTTACATGTTTCTAGGAGTTATTGGTGGAAAGGATTTTGGGATTTAATTTTTGAATTGTTTCCTTGATTTTCGGAATTTTGGTTGTTGACTTTTTACAAGGAAGCTAGTGTACGAGTTCTGGTGTATGGTTGAACAAGTGTGCGACCTCATAATTCGTGTGTTTAAACTGAAGAGTGTGCTGATCAGTTCAGATTCAAGTGTGCGACAAGACTAGATAGTGTGCGACCTATACTCTTAGTGTGCGACCTGGACTTCAATTGTGCGGGCCCAACATCAGAGTGTGCGGCCCAAACTATAAGAGTGTGCGGTCTGGTTAAAGAGTGTGCGGACCAAAATACTACTGTGCGGGTCCAAACAACTAGTGTGCGACCAAAATAGGTTGTGTACGGCCCAAAGGAACTAGTGTGCGGTCCAAAAGGTAGTATGTGACCAAATAAAACAAAGGTGGAATTTAACCAGTGACGTGTACGGTTTTAAACGTATTCATGTGTAGAATTTGATCTGCTAACAATCTTGGTAAATCGACAACACGGTTAGACTCGTGGGATTTTTAGGACAAAAAAAAGGCACGAAAATCCCGAAAAAGCGTTTGGACATTATATATCATTAGACTCGAAATTTCGAGACGAGTCCAACAGTACAATTTGGTAAAAACTGTTTTTGGTCAGTTTTTGTACGGTTTTAACAGTCCGGTTTGGTAAAACGCACATTTTCAGGGGATCACATCCTAGAATCTTCAAAATGTCTTCTCAGAGAGAGGTGCTTGAGCAGAAACTTGAAGGATTCAGATATTCAGCTGGTGAATCTATAAAAGCACTTACAGGCCGGTTTGATGAACTGCTCTCTGAAATGGAGATGGCAAAGATCGTGCTGTCTACTCACGTGAGCAACAAAAGGCTTCTGGATGCTCTAAAAGGCATTCCAGACCAGGCAAAGTGTAGTTGGTTTAGAAATGTTAATCAGATAGCATTGACAACCAAATGTTACAGAATGAAGTCTGATGAGCTAATTTCACTTATCAAATCATATGATAAGGACGACAAGCAGAAGGCTCAAGGCAACACATCTGCTGCACTTTGCTCATCCACTCCTTATCCTATTGTTCCTGCTGCTCCATTGCCTGCTGCGGTTTGCTTGTCCACTTCTGTTGATTCATCGCCGAATTCAGAATCAGGTTTCAATGCAGGTTTTCAGATTCCTGACTTCACTTCTACTCCTACTGAGGTATGTGTAGATAACATTTGTTGTACTATTGCCTGTAGAGAGAAGGTAAGCGGGTATTAAGAACAGGCCAACTTATTGACTATGCAACTACAAATATCCAAATCTGACTTGTATCAGATTAAAAAGAAAATCAACGGATATACGAAAGATTTGAAATTTAACGATTCTTGAAGATTTGACTGGTCATCAAGAGTTGACAGAAATTTGAATTATAAAATTCGAGTACAAGTACTTGGATGTACCAAGTGTTCATGTGGTATTTCCCTCTGTTGTTTATAAATGTTGCTTATGAATTTCTGAGCATGTGCAGAATGTGATTTAAATCAAGAAACAGGGGTTGTTGAAGATTGAGATGCTTTTGGTTGCTGATAAAGCATGAAGCATCACAACAACAACAAGATGTGCCTATGTCAGAAGAACCAGATACGAGTCATCATTTGACAGTGATAGCACATTTGAAGAAGTACATATGAACCTGCTTGAAAGAGAAAATATTGATAAAGAAAAGAGTTGCTGAGAATCCTCCTCTCGCATTCTTTTCAACAAGATTTTCAAGGAAAGCTGATCATAATCAAGAAGAATAAAAAGCCCAAGTTTGAAGATGAAAAGATGAAGTATCTTCCCACAGAGACATGAGAAAGGCAGCAATTTGACAAAGACAGCATAAACCTAGGGGGATATTGTAAGGCCATATAATTAAGTAAGTTTACGCTTATCTTTATCAAACACAATTATATCTATTGGGCTTAGTTTTCTAGTGGGTTAGATAGTATTGCCATCTGGGCTAATTAAATATCCTGGGCTTGTCTAGTTAATAGTGTGCATGTGGGCTTGGCCCAGTTTGTAATTAGGTCACCCTATGTAATTATAAATAGGGTGAACCCTAGGTCATTTACAGGTTATTGTTCACATTATTGGTCTTCTTGTTATTTTTGAGTTTGATAGTTGTACCAGACGAGTTTCATACTCGTGTGCAATCTATTCAATCAGTTTGTTCTTGTTCCTATCACTTCCATTAGTTTTCCGCATTTTTATCGTGTTTTGTGATATCCGATTGACGTTTCTGGACTTACATAGTGTAAACGAGCCGAGTCGAGCCAAGCTTATTTAAACTTGTTTACAAACCGATCTCGAACCTAAAAATAAGCTTATTTAGTAAACGAGCCCGAGCTTCACTTATCGAGCTCGCGAGCCTCAAAAGTCTATTATTTATATTATTTTTATTTAATATATTAATTATTAGATAATAAACGAGCCTAGCTCGAGCTCGAGCCTCGCATGTGAAGCTCGTTTGGCTCCTCGAGCCTTAGTGTAAACGAGAGGAGTTGAGCCGAGCTTATTTAAACTTGTTTACAAGCCGATCTCGAACCTAAAAATAAGCTTATTTAGTAAACGAGCCCGAGCTTCACTTATCGAGCTCGCGAGCCTCAAAAGTCTATTATTTTTATTATTTTTATTTAATATATTAATTAATAGATAATAAACGAGCCGAGCTCGAGCTTGAGATGTGACAACCCTCACCAAACCAGGTATCCGTACGAATTAATTAATATTTAATTACTGCTTAATTACCGTGCTTGCTTACAACTGTGATTAAACTGCTTACTGATTTCTGATACATACATACTCATGCATCACATTTTACACTGTCACTCTATTATTTTTACACAAACATCAGTGACAACCTTGATGCACAAAAAAAAAAGCACAGTGAGCACACTATACGGGACACCCATTAAACATGCTGATATAACCAGCATCAGGCAGACACTGCCTCTAAGACCTGTATGAGCCAGAGATAGTTTACTACACCTGTAGAGAGTGTAGGGAAATGAGGGTTGTAGAACTGCGTCCCTAGGTGATAATTATAGTGACCGGATGTGCCTAAAATGTACTTTGAGTACAAAATTCTGCACTTTAAATAAAAATTCAGCATTTACCTAATCTAGTAAAGTGCAAAAAGTTGAAAAAAAAAATATTACTAGACACTTTCCAAAATGTCGGGAATAAATTGTGTCACTAAAAGAAATAATAACGACACTGTAATTACTTATTTAGAACTTTAACGGACTAGTATCCAACCGAACAACCGGACTTAACCCGGGACATAAATTATTGTCATTGACATTATTTTTCTTTTTCTGAGCTAGTTAGGGTCCCCGAGTACCCTAACACCCGTTATAAATTGTAACACACTAGTAACTTAAATTAATCTCCTAACTAAACTTATCTAGTACTAAATAATTAGTTGATTTTGAACCATATTGCACCCCCCCCCCCCAATCGATCAGATTTTCCCATGTGGAGACACACCACTTACACATTGAATATTTTATTCACTTGTGTCTTATATCTTCTATACACATTATCTTAAGGATAATTAGATGGTATGGTTATTAAATAGAAACAAAGGTCCATGATATTCATACAAGCACTTAATAAAAAAAAAATTAAGTCTTTCTTTCCCCCTTGTCTTTGTGTTCGGCAGTAAGCTCACCCACACCACACATTGTTAGAATATTATATTAATCTTTGTCCATTATCTACTAAACATGATATCCAATGGGTTTAGTAATGGATGGGTTATAAGAGAGCTTAATGGATAACATTTCATTCTAACACTTGACCAAAAAAAAAAAAAAATTATATCTTGCTTTCCCTCCTTTGCTACTCACTGCCGAGAGCATTCACTTCCATCCAACCATTTTCCCATTTCATTATTACCATTTTACATACACTCAAGGGTTAAGGATCGCATACGAGGAGACCCGGTGCTTGCGGATCGTCAAGGACCTCACCTCAACGCTTTTAACCACTTGTTTTTCGACTAGTTTCTTCCCTAGCCTCGAGCTAGTAGTAAGTGACTCTAAACGCCTTTTTGATCTATTCTAAAGTGGTTAATAAGAATTTTGACGGTTGAAATTTATGATCATTTAAGAACAAAATTTAAAGTCTACTAAAATAATATAAACAAAGTGGTTAATGGATGAATAATGGTGTAAAACTTATAAAACTAGTATTGTTATGATTATTTAGTGTTGTTTTATGCTAGTGTTAGTTCGGATCGTCATCTAACCCGACTAAGTCATGTTCATGGAACATGACCTAGTGTATGTTAAAGTGTGAAAAGTGGTTAGATGAAGAACACTACTACTTATAACCATGAACTTGTGTAGAAACAATTTTTCTTATAAAATGGAGTTCTAAACTAGTAGATCTACGGATCTACAAGTGGTATTTTCAAAGGACCAAGTGTCAAAAGAAATCATTATTTTTAAAGCCGGATCTTTCCTAAACAAAGGTGATTTTTGTAAACACACAAGTGTGTAGACACTTGTGTGACAAAAAATTTTAACAAAAGAATTATTTTTGAAATTTTAACTAGAAGATGTACAAATGCATTTTCTGTAAAAATAAGAATTTCGAGAAACCGATTTCATTTATAAAAGTAGAAAGATCTATTAAAAATAATGGGAAGTTGCTACACACTTTTACACAACCCACAAGTTCATACGTTTGTGATATTTTTGAACTAGTATGATGTTGGAATATTGTTTGCTATTGATGTTGGGAACATTTTTTATTTGAAATTTTAAAAGAAAATGATACGCTTGTAAGCGTGGCCACCTCCAGTTACAGAGGAAACTCTGGCGAAATTTTCCAAAAATCTAACACTTGTAAATATTTTTATCACAAGTGTTACGGATATATTTTTAACTTGTTTTCCCAAATAACTTTCGCCACGATTTTTATTACAAAACTTCCAAGTGTCGGAGGTGGGATTTTCACAAAATAAAACTTGCTAAAATATATATTTAGTATATATTTTCCATAACAACGCTTGTGAAATTTTTATGATTATTTTGTGAGCTACGTAAATATTATTTTTTTAGGGTAAAAATAATATTACTAAATATTCACGGCTCCAAAATATTTCGAACGCCCTCACAATAAATATTTAAGTTACAACGGTATTATTAATACCACCCGACCTTTATCCGTAACTTACGTATTTTCAGAAAATACTCTTAAACGCGTATTTTGACAAAAGTATTATTTTGGAAAATTAGATGGAATAAAATATAATATTTTTGGGAAAAATATTTATATTTTGGGAATAAAGTATTTTAGACAAATGAAATAAAATATACTTGATTAAGTGAGACTTAATAATATATTTCGAAGTTATACGAAAGCACATGTATTAAATCCCCCATCCTTGGGAAGGAATATATTTACAAAATAATTGCGAAGTGTAAACACGAAATAGTTGCCTAAGTATTTCCCAAATACATTAAACCTTAAACTAAGGCACAGTCGTCCGTCTAATAGAAGTTAGTACGTGTAGGTCGTCGCACAGCAGATTTTCTGGGAGATACATTTACTACAAACGTTTTATACACGGTATGATTAGCTAAGGAACTTACTGCTAGATCACGTGAATGGATAGGCTATTATCGTAAGAACATTAATCCTTGTATAAGGACTGAGAGGCATGAGTGATAGATCTATCGGGTGTTGCGAGCCCCACACATGGGCCAGCGTGCGGCTGCATGTGGTGACTATGTCGTTCCGCCGGAAGGACCGGTATAAAATACGCGTTACAGGTTTGAGCGCTTCCTAGTCCATGTCACTTATTAATGTATTAGCTACACATTAATCGATCTCTTTTTCCTTATTTGCTACATACCAGGGATTTTTATACTTACAAAGATTTTACTTACTCACTTACACATGAACTCGCTCAACATTATTGTTGATTTTTCCAACTTACATGTATTTCAGGGAACTAAGGATCTGGCACGGTATGCTACGTTTTCACGCTGCGTAAAGAGTTATGAGGTCATCCAAGTTTAGGGGTTGTGGCTTTTACCTGGACGAGTCACAGTTCTTAAACTACGTCTATCTTAAGTTTGTGGTTGTGTCTTTCAAACAATGTTTTTATGTCATTAGGTTGTAATTTCCGTTGCATGTGTCAACGCTTTAAGACAATATTGTGGTATTTTACTTTTCAAACTTAAATCAATGGATGATCTGCATGGTTTTATTTTCATATAGCTTTGTTGTGATTAAGCTATGATATTAAGAAGTCACACCAAATAAACCCACGCTTCCGCAAAGCCAGGGTGTGACAGCTTGGTATCAGAGCCTCGATCATAGCGAACTAGGATTCTTTCTCGAGTCTAGACTATGATCACTAGGGCTCTCACGAAAACATTTTTACATTGCATACCACTTAAGTCCAGATCCAAAAAGTTTTTACAAACAAAGTTGAGCACATTTTAATTGTTAGTTATAGGCTCAGTCTGGGAGGCTGAGGCTCAGTCTGGGAGGCTGAGGCTCAGTCTGGAAGGCTGAGGCTCGGTCTGGGAGGCTGAGGAAGTAGGCTAGTGGGACTAGGAGAACTATATGATTGCTTATTGGTGACTAATATGTTTATCTGACTATATGATTGATTATTTATGCATATCTGTGTTTGTATTACAAAACGTCATGCCTTCATCAGATACTGGAGAGTCGGACACTACAGATCCCATGGCCATAGTATCAGGCGACATAGTTTCATCGGAGCACGAGGTGTACATTTCCGATACTACCAGCACAGACGATGACGACTTTCAGCCCTTTGCGCTGCCTGATGTCGTAGCAGAGCCTGCTGATGGCCATCTTGTTGGGGATTTGCCACTCGCGGTGATCCCTGCTCCTGTGCCCCTTGCCGCTTATCCCATCGTTCATATGCCCCCCGACGTTGTCTCTGACGACGATGTCGAACTATTAGAGGAGGACCCACTTGAAGGCGAGGCCCTATTGCTGCTGGTGGTAGCCTACTGCTTGCTGACGCTCCTGCAGAGGAGGCTCATGCTCATTCACCTGTCCCAAACTCATTTCAGTCTGTGGCGTCCGCATCTTCGCATATACAGGGAGTGCAACACCACTCACACGACGCCGACCCTGATATGGCGTCATCAGCTGCACCGGTTCCCGCACACAGCTTTGAGTTTGATCACGATATTGAGGATGATCCTGTGTTTCCACCTGGTTTTGATCCAGACCATGACATTGAGTTCATACACTTAGACCAGCCCTTGGAGGATCCTGTAACCCCTGTGTTTGTTGATCCGGAGCCAGCCGTGGCCCCTGAGCCAGGCGTTCCTCCTGACCCCGCATTGGAGCATGACCCTGTTCATGTCGATGCACCTGCTGTTGCTCCTTGATTGACCATCTGCTTGGACGAGAGAAAATTAGGATAACTGTGCAAGACAATCTATTATTACGGGGGCCCACGTAATAACGGCTTGTAGTGCACAGAAATCCTGGTGGACTCTGCAGGTCAAGCTAATGAAAACCCATGTAGCAGGAAATAACTAAAACACGAATGACCAAGGCGATGTAGCCTCGAGTTCATTCTATTACAAGCAACAAGCCATTTTGGTAAGCCTATGTGAAGGCTCAGAAATTTATTTCCTCACTCATACATTGAGTTTATTTACGTGTGGAATTGGGTGATTACCTGATGGCTTATGGTGCTATGTATCTCATAGACAATTGAAATGTTGTCTAACCCACTTCATACCACTGCGACAGAAGAAAATGCCACCCAGGCATGACACAGACACCAGTACACTGCCAAGGACAGAAGCCGAGTTGCAAGAACGCATATCACAGGCAAATGCACGACATCAAGCCCTCCGCTCTAAGCACAACGATGGCATTACTGGAAATAACCCTCCAACTGGCTGCACCTATAAGTAGTTCCTGAACTGCAAGCCTTTGAACTTTGACGGAGCAGGAGGCACCGTGGCATTTGTTCGTTGGTCCGAGAAGATTGAATCCATTCTAAGAATGAGTAACTGTTCGCCCCAACAGAGTATTGCCTATATCTCGGGGTTACTTCTAGATGGCACACTCTCATGGTGGGATCTTCAGGGTCAGACCCTTGGTACAGATGCTGCTTATGCACTGAGCTGGGACGAGCTCAAAGAAATGATTGAGAAGAAATACTGTTCTAGGGCTGGTATTCAGAAGCTTGAGGTGGAGTTCTGGACGAACCAGAGATTCCTGAACATGTCCAGCGATCGCACGACTTGTCTAGGGTCGTCCCCTACTAAGTCATTGATGTTGTATGATACAGTTGTGTACTTGTAAGCTTTACATTGTGGTCTCGATTTGTGGCGATGCAATCGCAGTATTCTCATCACTTGTGATGTTTGATCTATTGTTTATGTTCTATGACATGAGATGTTATGTGGTTGATTTATTTATAGCATGAGATGTTATGTGCTGATATTGTTGAATACATACGTACATTTTACTTGCTATGACCTAACCTACGTGAAACATCTTTTAGAAGATGCCACCAAGACGCGAAATGCGCATGCCTACCTCAGAGGCGGAACTTCAAGAGATAATTGCTGCAGCTATAGCACAGCACGAGGCCCTACGCTCCGAACCTAGCAGAGGTACCTCAGAAAATAACGGTTGTCCCTACTGGCACTTCCTCAACTACAAGCCTCCGAAGTTCGACGGCACTGGAGGTGCCATAGCTTTTGTGAAATGGATTGAAAGTATGGAATCCATCTTTCGAATGAGTGGTTGTACGCCAGAACAACAAGTCCCATACATTTCTGAGTTGTTTCAAGATGGAGCTCGATTATGGTGGAATCTTCAGGTTCGAATAATGGGCCTAACTACAGCATACGCGTTAACTTGGGATGAGTTGAAAGGAATAATGCGTAAGAAGTATTGCACCCAAACAGAAACCCAGAGGTTGGAAGGTGAATTCCAGAGCCTGATGATGGAAGGTCCGAAAATGTTGGAATACATGCAAAGACTTCATGATTTGGCACGAGTCGTTCCGTACTTGGTGGAACCAGAATTGAAGAAATTAGGACATTTCATTTGGGAACTGGCACCTCAAGTTCTGAGCTTAATGACAGCATCTACGCCACCAACAACTATGGCTGTAAGTAAGATGGGCTTGGCACTCGTTACGAAAGCAATTAGACTAGAAAAACTTGCAAACCCTGACAAGGAGACTCAGGTAGAGTCGTCCGGAAAGAACAAAAGGAAGCTCACCGAAGATACCCGAACGAATAATGATGAACAAAGATCTATTCGAGGTTGTTTTGACTGCGGGGACAAAGGGCATTTCAAGAAAGATTGCCCTAACAACAAACAGGCCAATGATAAGATTTACTTAGAAACTAAACCAAGACGTGCTGGGTGCAAGTATCACCACGATTGTGGATGTCGGAAGCCTAGGTGCGGGAGGAAAGGACACAACAAGGATGGTTGTGGGATAAAGAGTCCCAGACAAGGAGAAAACAGTAACAACGCTCAAGGTGGAAATGGGAAAGGAAATGGCCGAGTGCCAGGATGCTTCCATTGTGGGGACGTTGGACATCTTAAGAGGGAATGCCCGAAGTTGAAACAAGACCGTGAAAGAACATCCAACATCGGAGCTTGTGAAGCATGCCAGGATCCAGGCGTGATTACTGGTACGTTCTCTAACAACCAAAACTTTTGCATCTATTTTGTTTGATACTGGTGCCGATTATAGCTTCGTGTCATTAGAATTTAAGAATATTCTTGGTTTGACGCCTAGTAAGTTAGACGTCCCATATTCGATCGAATTAACAAATGGGAAACTAGTTGAGACCAGTGAAGTTGTCCAAGGATGCGGGATTGAATTTGGAGGGCACGAGTTTACGCTAGACTTACTACCTGTCGAGTTGGGAAGCTTTGATGTGGTAGTGGGAACGGATTGGCTATCGAGTAACAAGGCCGAGATTGTTTGTCACGAAAAGGTCGTTCGTATCCCAACCGAAGATGGAGAAACAATTGTGGTTCATGGGGAGAAGCGTGATACGCCTTTAAGAATTATCAGTTGGCTGAAAGCTCGTAAGTGTTTACAAAAGGGATGTGCTACCTTCCTGGCACACATCGTGGATAAGAAAGCTGCTGAGCCGAAAATCAAAGACATCCCTATCGTGAGGGAATATCCTGAAGTCTTTCCTGAGGACTTGCCAGGATTTCCACCCCAAAGGCAAGTGGAATTTCACATTGACTTAGTTCCAGGCGCCACGCCTGTAGCTAGGGCACCTTATAGACTTGCACCGTCAGAGATGCAGGAATTGTCGACACAACTTCAAGAGTTGCTAGACAAAGGATTCATCAGACCAAGCTTCTCACCTTGGGGAGCTCCGGTCCTGTTTGTCAAGAAGAAGGACGGTAGTTTTCGTATGTGCATCGACTACCGGGAGTTGAATAAGCTGACGATCAAGAATAGATACCCTCTGCCAAGAATCGATGATTTATTCGATCAACCCCAAGGTTCAAGCTTTTATTCAAAGATCGATCTTCGATCTGGATACCATCAGCTAAGGATACAAGAGGAGAGTATCCCGAAAATAGCCTTCAGAACTCGTTATGGACATTACGAGTTCCTAGTTATGCCGTTTGGGTTGACAAACGCGCCTGCTGTTTTTATGGACCTAATGAACCGAGTCTGCAAACCGAATCTCGATAAGTTCGTGATTGTATTCATCGACGATATTTTGATTTATTCAAAGACAAAGGCTGAACACGAACAACACTTAAGAGCTATTTTGGAGTTGCTGAAAAAAGGACAGTTGTGCGCCAAGTTCTCCAAGTGCGAGTTTTGGCTACGCGAAGTCCAGTTTCTTGGACACGTGGTTAATGGAAATGGAATCCATGTTGATCCCACAAAGATCGAGGCGATAAAGAGCTGGGAGACTCCAAAGACGCCGACCGAGGTTCGTCAGTTCTTAGGTTTGGCTGGCTATTATCGAAGATTCATTGAGGATTTTTCAAAAATCGCTCAACCACTGACCGCGCTCACACAGAAGGATAAGAAGTTTGATTGGGGAATCAAACAGGAGGAAGCGTTCCAGTTATTAAAAGACAAGCTCTGCAATGCGCCAATCTTAGCTCTACCAGAGGGTACAGATGATTTCGTGGTATACTGTGACGCCTCACGTCAAGGATTGGGTTACGTGTTGATGCAACGCCAGAAGGTCATAGCTTACGCGTCACGTCAGTTGAAAAGAACTATACCACGCATGATTTAGAACTAGGGTGGTGGTATTTGCGCTGAAAATCTGGAGACATTATTTGTATGGTACGAAATGTACAATCTTCACAGATCATAAGAGCATACAACACATATTCGACCAGAAAGAGCTGAATATGAGACAAAGACGTTGGGTCGAATTGTTGAACGATTACGACTGCGAGATAAAGTACCATCCAGGGAAGGCGAATGTGGTCGCCGATGCCCTAAGCCGAAAAGAAAGGATCAAGCCCATAAGAGTTAGGGCTTTAGAAATGATTATCCAGACAGATCTTTCCCTACGCATTCGTGCCGCGCAGAAAGAAGCTCTTAAGGAAAGAAACCTTGAAGAAGAATATCTCCGTGGGATGGAGAAGCAATTAGTACCAAACGAGGAAGGAACGTTATGTTTTATGAAAAGGATTTGGGTTCCTCTGTTTGGTGGTTTGAGAAAAGTTATTTTTGATGAGGCACACAAATCACGGTACTCTATCCATCCAGGTGCGGATAAGATGTACCAGGATCTTAAGGATTATTATTGGTGGCCCAGGATGAAGGGCGACGTTGCTGTTTACGTGAGCAAGTGTTTAACGTGCGCCAAGGTTAAAGCTGAATACCAGAAGCCTTCAGGACTTCTGCAACAACCTGAAATTCCCAAGTGGAAATGGGAACAGATTTCAATGGATTTTATAACGAAGTTGCCAAGGACGCCCAGGGGTCATGATACTATTTGGGTGATAGTTGACCGCCTAACAAAGTCCGCACATTTCTTGCCAATCAAAGAGAAAGACAATACGAGTAAACTTGCGGAAATTTACATGAGAGAAATCGTTGCACGTCATGGAGTGCCTCTCTCGATCATCTCTGATAGAGATGGACGTTTCATATCAAGGATTTGGCAATCCTTCCAAGAAGCTTTTGGCTCGCAATTGAACCTAAGTACTGCATTTCATCCGCAAACTGATGGCCAAAGTGAAAGAACTATTCAGACATTGGAGGATATGCTGAGAGCATGTGTAATGGATCTTGGTGGTAGCTGGGATAAGCATTTACCATTGGCCGAATTCTCATACAACTACAGCTACCACACCAGTATTGGAGCCGCGCCATTTGAAGCTCTTTACGGACGCAAGTGTCGATCACCCCTATGCTGGGCTGACGCAGGTGATAGGCAGCTTGTTGGCCCCGAAATCATCCAAGAGAGGACAGACAAGATTGCGCAGATTCGAAAACGCATCGAAGCGGCTCGCGAAAGACAGAAAGCCTATGCAGATCCAAACCGGAAACATTTGGAGTTCCAAGTTGGAGATATGGTTTTATTGAAAGTTTCACCCTGGAAGGGTGTGGCACACTTCGGAAAGCGTGGGAAGTTGAATCCGCGTTACATTGGCCCTTTCAGAATCCTGCAAAGGATTGGGCTTGTAGCCTACAAGTTGGACCTACCTGCTGAACTCCATGGTGTTCACGATACATTCCATGTATCCAATTTGAGAAAGAGTCCAACTCAAGATACAGTGATCATTCCTGCTGACGAAGTTCATATCGACGACACGCTCCACTTCACTAAAGAACCTGTTGAGGTCACGGATTGGAAAGTTAACAAAACTCGCATGAGCGGTGTCAAACTCGTCAAAGTTCGTTGGAATGCAAGACATGGGCCTGAATTCACGTGGGAGCGTGAGGATCGAATGAAAGAGAAATACCCCCATTTATTTCCTAAGAACCCTGCATCTAGAAGCAGAACTTAAATTTCGGGACGAAATTTCTTTAACGGGGGGAGAATGTGACAACCCTCACCAAACCAGGTATCCGTACGAATTAATTAATATTTAATTACTGCTTAATTACCGTGCTTGCTTACAACTGTGATTAAACTGCTTACTGATTTCTGATACATACATACTCATGCATCACATTTTACACTGTCACTCTATTATTTTTACACAAACATCAGTGACAACCTTGATGCACAAAAAAAAAAAGCACAGTGAGCACACTATACGGGACACCCATTAAACATGCTGATATAACCAGCATCAGGCAGACACTGCCTCTAAGACCTGTATGAGCCAGAGATAGTTTACTACACCTGTAGAGAGTGTAGGGAAATGAGGGTTGTAGAACTGCGTCCCTAGGTGATAATTATAGTGACCGGATGTGCCTAAAACGTACTTTGAGTACAAAATTCTGCACTTTAAATAAAAATTCAGCATTTACCTAATCTAGTAAAGTGCAAAAAGTTGAAAAAAAAAATATTACTAGACACTTTCCAAAATGTCGGGAATAAATTGTGTCACTAAAAGAAATAATAACGACACTTTAATTACTTATTTAGAACTTTAACGGACTAGTATCCAACCGAACAACCGGACTTAACCCGGGACATAAATTATTGTCATTGACATTATTTTTCTTTTTCTGAGCTAGTTAGGGTCCCCGAGTACCCTAACACCCGTTATAAATTGTAACACACTAGTAACTTAAATTAATCTCCTAACTAAACTTATCTAGTACTAAATAATTAGTTGATTTTGAACCATATTGCAACCCCCCCCCCCCCCCCCCAATCGATCAGATTTTCCCATGTGGAGACACACCACTTACACATTGAATATTTTATTCACTTGTGTCTTATATCTTCTATACACATTATCTTAAGGATAATTAGATGGTATGGTTATTAAATAGAAACAAAGGTCCATGATATTCATACAAGCACTTAATAAAAAAAAAATTAAGTCTTTCTTTCCCCCTTGTCTTTGTGTTCGGCAGTAAGCTCACCCACACCACACATTGTTAGAATATTATATTAATCTTTGTCCATTATCTACTAAACATGATATCCAATGGGTTTAGTAATGGATGGGTTATAAGAGAGCTTAATGGATAACATTTCATTCTAACACTTGACCAAAAAAAAAAAAAAAAAATTTATATCTTGCTTTCCCTCCTTTGCTACTCACTGTCGAGAGCATTCACTTCCATCCAACCATTTTCCCATTTCATTATTGCCATTTTACATACACTCAAGGGTTAAGGATCGCATACGAGGAGACCCGGTGCTTGCGGATCGTCAAGGACCTCACCTCAACGCTTTTAACCACTTGTTTTTCGACTAGTTTCTTCCCTAGCCTCGAGCTAGTAGTAAGTGACTCTAAACGCCTTTTTGATCTATTCTAAAGTGGTTAATAAGAATTTTGACGGTTGAAATTTATGATCATTTAAGAACAAAATTTAAAGTCTACTAAAATAATATAAACAAAGTGGTTAATGGATGAATAATGGTGTAAAACTTATAAAACTAGTATTGTTATGATTATTTAGTGTTGTTTTATGCTAGTGTTAGTTCGGATCGTCATCTAACCCGACTAAGTCATGTTCATGGAACATGACCTAGTGTATGTTAAAGTGTGAAAAGTGGTTAGATGAAGAACACTAATACTTATAACCATGAACTTGTGTAAAAACAATTTTTCTTATAAAATGGAGTTCTAAACTAGTAGATCTACGGATCTACAAGTGGTATTTTCAAAGGACCAAGTGTCAAAAGAAATCATTATTTTTAAAGCCGGATCTTTCCTAAACAAAGGTGATTTTTGTAAACACACAAGTGTGTAGACACTTGTGTGACAAAAAGTTTTAACAAAAGAATTATTTTTGAAATTTTAACTAGAAGATGTACAAATGCATTTTCTGTAAAAATAAGAATTTCGAGAAACCGATTTCATTTATAAAAGTAGAAAGATCTATTAAAAATAATGGGAAGTTGCTACACACTTTTACACAACCCACAAGTTCATACGTTTGTGATATTTTTGAACTAGTATGATGTTGGAATATTGTTTGCTATTGATGTTGGGAACATTTTTTATTTGAAATTTTAAAAGAAAATGATACGCTTGTAAGCGTGGCCACCTCCAGTTACAGAGGAAACTCTGGCGAAATTTTCCAAAAATCTAACACTTGTAAATATTTTTATCACAAGTGTTACGGATATATTTTTAACTTGTTTTCCCAAATAACTTTCGCCACGATTTTTATTACGAAACTTCCAAGTGTCGGATGTGGGATTTTCACAAAATAAAACTTGCTAAAATATATATTTAGTATATATTTTCCATAACAACGCTTGTGAAATTTTTATGATTATTTTGTGAGCTACGTTTAGGGTAAAAATAATATTACTAAATATTCACGGCTCCAAAATATTTCGAACGCCCTCACAATAAATATTTAAGTTACAACGGTATTATTAATACCACCCGACCTTTATCCGTAACTTACGTATTTTCAGAAAATACTCTTAAACGCGTATTTTGACAAAAGTATTATTTTGGAAAATTAGATGGAATAAAATATAATATTTTTGGGAAAAATATTTATATTTTGGGAATAAAGTATTTTAGACAAATGAAATAAAATATATTTGATTAAGTGAGACTTAATAATATATTTCGAAGTTATACGAACGCACATGTATTAAATCCCCCATCCTTGGGAAGGAATATATTTACAAAATAATTGCAAAGTGTAAACACGAAATAGTTGCCTAACTATTTCCCAAATACATTAAACCTTAAACTAAGGCACGGCCGTCCGTCTAATAGAAGTTAGTACGTGTAGGTCGTCGCACAACAGATTTTCTGGGAGATACTTTTTAGAGACGCACTTCGGTGAGTTCATGTCCCCCTTTTCTCTTAACTGTTTTCAGTTTTTAAACTGCGGGGGTGAAATACATGTTACATTTACTACAAACGTTTTATACACGGTATGATTAGCTAAGGAACTTACTGCTAGATCACGTGAATGGATAGGCTATTATCGTAAGACCATTAATCCTTGTATAAGGACCGAGAGGCATGAGTGATAGATCTATCGGGTGTTGCGAGCCTCACACATGGGCGAGCGTGCGGCTGCATGTGGTGACTATGTCGTTCCGCCGGAAGGACCGGTATAAAATACCCGTTACAGGTTTGAGCGCTTCCTAGTCCATGTCACTTATTAATGTATTAGCTACACATTAATCGATCTCTTTTTCCTTATTTGCTACATACCAGGGATTTTTATACTTACAAAGATTTTACTTACTCACTTACACATGAACTCGCTCAACATTATTGTTGATTTTTCCAACTTACATGTATTTCAGGGAACTAAGGATCTGGCACGGTATGCTACGTTTTCACGCTGCGTAAAGAGTTATGAGGTCATCCAAGTTTAGGGGTTGTGGCATTTACCTGGACGAGTCACAGTTCTTAAACTACGTCTATCTTAAGTTTGTGGTTGTGTCTTTCAAACAATGTTTTTATGTCATTAGGTTGTAATTTCCGTTGCATGTGTCAACGCTTTAAGACAATATTGTGGTATTTTACTTTTCAAACTTAAATCAATGGATGATCTGCATGGTTTTATTTTCATATAGCTTTGTTGTGATTAAGTTATGTTATTAAGAAGTCACACCAAATAAACCCACGCTTCCGCAAAGCCAGGGTGTGACATGAGAAAATACTAACGAGCCGAGCTCGAGCTATGAAAACAAAGCTCGAATCGAGCTTTGAAAACAATGGTTATATGTGGTAATAGTCGACCAAATAACTCAAGATTAGGAAATTTAAAAACTAAAGCTGAAACATGATTATAGAAAACATAATATCAGAGTACAGATAACAATTTGGGCATATATAATATCCATGAATACCAATAGACACCAATATTCGTCTCAAATAGACACCAATGCCATCAATATAATAGCCAGCAAGGCCGTAAAATCCAACTAACCAGCCCAAACTTGTTAAATGCTGGAACAAGTTACATTTTTATTCATCACGTTACAAAGCTTAAATAGGCAACAACAAACCGACACAGATTGCCAAACAGACAAGACACAACAAACTTCATTTATTTTCAAAACGAAATGACCAAAGACTCACAATCCCATATTAATTTCCAGCAGAACTTGAACCAGTTTTTTCCAACGGCTACTAGCCGCTACCTGCTTCACGGTTTGTAGCCTTCAAATAGACACCGATACTATCAATATAATAACCTGCCAGGCCGTAAAATCCAGCAAATGAACCATCATTCCATGGTACTGTAAAAGGCGTCCCTCTTACATCACCAAATGGCCCATGGGTTCTTTTGTTGGTCATGAACGATATTGATGAAATTACTGTGTGACCTGCATAAGTTCCCCTTGATAATGCAATTGTGCCACTAATGCCATTAATTTCTTCGTCCCCATCAAAAGTTATCTGATCAATTAAGAAAGATTAGATTTAAACAACCCTAACAGAAAAACTTTATTATAATTGTTGGTGTTAACTTGTTTGAGTCGGGAACTTCTTACCTCAGAAACTTTTTCTCCACCATTCCAACCACCTATCTTTCCAGAAGTGTATGTCAACTCTCCGTATTGTGCAGTGAACATCAGAGAGTATATGAGATCGCCATGATCAATGGTTATCTTCGTCAAGTGATAAGTTGGCTCAAGTTTGAAAGACCAATTATTTTGCGGACCTGCAGGAAGAGTTTTTCCCCATGTTCCGATCTTCAAGAGTTGTCTCAAATAGACACCAATGCCATCAATATAATAGCCAGCAAGGCCGTAAAATCCAACTAACCAGCCATTCTCCCAAGGTAAGGAGAACTCAGAACTGGTTGCTCCACCAAAAGGCCCATGGGTGGTCTTGTTCGTTACAAAAGATAGTGAAGAAATTAGTGTATACTGGGCTTTTGTACCAATGCTTCCTTTAATTCCAACTATTTCCTCATCCGAGTCAAACGTGACCTGAATAAATGTGCCAACATGAATAATATTATGTTTGTTAAACTTGTGTGTAAGCATTGATTAGTAGATTAAGTTGATATATATATGTTCACCTCAGAAACTGTTTGACCTCCATTCCAGCCTCCAAATTTGTTAGAAGTGTTCAATACACCTCCAGCTTCAGTGGTGAACATAAGAGAGTATATTACATCATCACCATGATCAATGCTTATTTTTTTCAGCTTCTGGCCTTGCTCAAGTTGAAAAGACCACTCATTCTGAGGACCTCCGCTTTGTTTTCCCCAAAGTCCTACCGGAATTAATCCCGCTCCTTTCCTGTGTGTCTCTGTCTGTGGAATGTTCATGTTCTGTAGTACTCCTTGCATGCTGTTTTAAAGAGAGAGATAGAGAGATCCAGAAGTTAAATAAATATAACTTGAATTTGGCTAATTTTTTTGAATGATTAATTCATACCTCGCTAGCTTTTCAGCCATTCTTTTGATCTAAACTTGTTCTGTAGGAACTCTTGAATGTCAAAGAAAGGCATAAGGTCCTATGCATTTATATGCAAACACTCGTCTGATTTTTACTCCCCCTTTTTTCTTACCTACCCTTTGAAGTTTTTTATTCCCCCTTTTTTCTTTCACTAATTTATTCACATCTCACGTCTGATTCTCCGTTTCTATCTTTATGTTACTCGCAACCACTAATTTTATTGTTTTGTCTCATTTCAGTATACTCACAAAATTATATAAATACAGAGGGTCACTAATTTATAAAAGTTATAAATACAGAAGGTCACAAAATTTTATATAGAATTTCTAATGGAGGGTTGTTTTATATGTTTTTCTATTTTCGCCATGTCCCACCAATTGGGCTATGTGATTCTTGTGGTAATTAGTCTACGTCAAAGTTTGGAACCACCAAATAACGTGCATTGAAGCTCCACCCCGTGTGGTCGGGTGTCTCTGATGTCCTCCTTTTATCACCGCTTGATTGTTGAAGCATTTCGGGTAGAGCAACTTGGCACTAATGTCGGAGAACTTCCCAGTCGGCTAGAAGTTTGAGTGGTAGTTTGTTGTTGTCCTCACCATATTTCCAAGTGAGAAGTACAAGACTTTTGCATCGCTTTCTACACTTTTGTTGTTGTATGTGTTGTTGCAAATACCACAAAACTTGGCAACCCAAGCGGGCACCAACGCCTTATCATTGGCTAAGACTAGGGGCAGCAAAAGGGGTGGCCTGGGCAGGTTTGGATTTAGGGTCATAGGTTATGATGGGGTTATTAAGGAAAATGTTAGGATGCATTTGAGTCAAGATGAGTTTCGATCATAATAGAGTAAAAATAAAAAATTAATAAAATCACAAAATAAAAATTTTTTAAAAAATTCAAAAAATAAAAAAGATTAAAAATTTTAAAAAGTTAAAAAAAAAACAAAAAAAATTTAAAAAATCAACCCATCCTAACCCGTAACTAATTTTAAATGGAAATCTTAAAACCATCTTGACCTTTTCTTACTTATTTCCTTGGTCTATTATGACTAGTTTCATTTCTAAGATAACACAAAAATAAACCAAGTGGGTTTTTGTTGCCAGGCCTATCTGAGACCCACCTTATAGGAGAATTGGATGTAATAACTTTCTTTTTGCATCTAGGGTCAGATTTGGGTTGTAGTTCTGGTTCGGTGTCAAATTGATGTTGAATATGATAAATCTTAAAACCATATATGATGGAGTTTGTAGTTGCAGATCTAGGTTGCAGTTGCGATATGTAGCATTGTTGGTTTGAATCGAATGAAGTCGAAAATGTTAGACACCACGTGTTGTGATTAGAAGCCTTATTCGAGTACCTCCATTTTATTTTCGTTTATTAGAAGAGAGGGTTTAATAGGCGTTGAAAAGGTTACTGGGAATGCCATGAACGCCAAGATATTTACTTTTATAAGACAAAAAGGATTAATTTATCGTGACAGATCTACAAAAAATAAAGAAAACCCCAAAAAATTGTAATGTTTGAATTATTAATGGTTTATAATGAATTTGGGAACGCCATGGACGCCAAGATGTTTACTTTTATAAGACAAAGGATTAATTCATCGCGACAGATCTACAAAAAAAAACAAGAAAACGCCAAAAAATTGTAATGTTTGAATTATTAATCGATTATGATGAATTTGGGAACGCCATAAACTCCAAGATATTTACTTTGTAAGACAAAAACGATTAATTCATCGCGGCAGATCTAAAAAACAATAAAATGCCAAAAAGTTTTTGTTTTTAACTAAACACCAAAAAATCCTCTACGCCACAAATGAGAAACGGTGTGTGAGATGCATTGGAAAAAAAATAAAAAGACAAAAAAGCCCCTCCGCCTTTATTATATCGCGTGCCACGTATTCGTTCAGGGTCCGTTCTCACCGTTTTCACACTTCCAACCGTTTTCTCCTGATCCCGTTTCTCTCTCTATATATAAATTTATATATATCATATTTTATATAGCAATATGGTGCTCAAATTAAAGTTAAAAATGATCGATATGGTGCAATTTTTTATTAGAAAAAAAAATGTCGTATGAAAAAGTCATTAACGTTTATAAAACATGGGAAATATGCATGTGTCTTGCATGTGAAAAGAGAAAGTTAACAAATAGGCTATTACAAAAATATCCTTACACCTGTCTTTTTTCCTAAACTTTCATCTTAACCATTGATTTGAAAAATAAAACTTCAAGATTCTTTTTTATCATACTTAGCCAAAATCAACCTTTTATTTGATTCTACTGTAGAAAGAACCACCAGTTAATTGAGAAATATAGTAAACCACCATCAATCATGTAATTTTTATTTTTATTTTTTCTAACTTCTTTTATTAAAAGGTTATTATTATAAAATTAAAATAAAAAATGTGGACTGGTGATATACATATATGTAAGATGAAAAAGTACACACACAAACACACACACACATGTATAGTGTTAGAATCGTGTGAGAAGCACTAGGATAATTGAGAAGCTTGAGAAACATTTGAGATCACACAATTTTAGGATCGTGTGAGAAGCACTCGGCCAAATAAATGCAATTTTTTATTTATTGGGATATATACACATATGTATATTGTCAATCTTTAGCTATACATATATGAATACACATGTTTAAAACTAAAAAATAAGTATTCTATATCAAATTATTATATAGAAATCGTAATATAATTCAACCAAATCATAAACCTACGATTTGAACTTATAATATATCAACTTTATGGGAGTTGATATATTGATGGCTTGTAAAACCTTTTACAAAAGTAATATAA
This sequence comes from Helianthus tuberosus, assembly GCA_030545235.1. NCBI lineage: Eukaryota > Viridiplantae > Streptophyta > Magnoliopsida > Asterales > Asteraceae > Helianthus > Helianthus tuberosus. The sequence continues at coordinate 69,907,202 of CM060432.1, read as the reverse complement.
TATAATATTAACTAAAGTACACAATTGTAATAAAATTTTGTAGGTCCGAATATAATAAAAGATAAAAAATGTGTGTGTATTATATTTTAGATGATATACATGAGTTTTATATTTATGGTATTTCCTTTTGAAATTAGTTATATAAAAAATTAATAAAAAAACTAAATATTGTCACTACTACAGTGTTTCCCTCATAATAGACATTTGCTAATTGTATGCATATTAATTTTAGGAATATAATTTTTAAATATGTCTATATAATATATTTCATAATAATTTTTACAAATATAAGGAGCTTTTGTATATTTTTAAAGTTAACTACATAGTTCTCGTGGTTTATTGAAAGTAACATCTCTAAGTACTAACAGAAAAATATATAAGGATATTTTAGTCATTTTACACTTATTTAACACAAAAATTAACTACAGTTAGTCATAATCCTCAAAAGTGTTACAAAATCGAAATCATAGAACTTCATTCTGTTACCAAAAAGAAGTTATTACTCAAATGTTTTACTTTTAATCAACCACAAGGATTATCTATGTAATTAACTATTTAAAATATAAAGTTTTATTTAATAAAAAGACATGAATTTTGATTTATAATGTTTAAGGTTTATAACGTATATTAGTGCTTACATATAAAATAATATAACAATTATATAAGAGTTCCTACATGTGGTATTTGACATAAATATACGAGTATTTGAAAATTGATATATAATTGACAAAATGCTATCAATATATTAAATGTTGACATTGAAGTATAAACTATTAAAAACTTTATAATTAAATGAAACTTTAATAACACTCAGCATCATCTTAAAGAGCTAAACAGTAGATTAAATGAAAATTTAAGAGTAGTGAACATGTTATCTCTGTGACTCTCACGTTATCTCTAAGACTAGTAGGTTTTCCGCGTAAGAGTTGTGGAATTTAGTTGCCCCCTCGCTATGAATCTAATACGACACCAACACCTATATAATGTGGACCATGCGCATATAGTGTTGGCATGTCGGTTCTACCTTGTTTATACCATCAATAATAAGTCCTGCGATACGTTTAACATAGGAAGATGATTTTACACTTGATGTATAGATTTCCTTATGATGTTCTTAACTTTGTATTATGTGAGGGCTATGCATAGTGGTCTTGCAAGTAAGTTCATTTGATGTTCGCCTGATTTGGTCTCACTATTTTAGGAGGGTGTACAGAGAGTTTGGGGAGAGTTCGTCCAATGTGGTCTGTCCTTTCTCATGATGGGATGCCATATGTGAAAAAATATATTTTGGGACAGGCCATAGGGCTTTGGCAACAACTTATTCCCCCTTATATTGATGGTGCAACGGCGACAAACCATGTATCATATGACATATTGACATCATAAGCTCCTATCTGGACGAAAAACAGGCTCTATAACGACAACATGCATCGGTGGGAATTTCTAATGGAGGGTTGTTTTATATGTTTTTCTATTTTCGCCATGTCCCACCAATTGGGCTATGTGATTCTTGTGGTAATTAGTCTACGTCAAAGTTTGGAACCACCAAATAACGTTACTATTATAAAATTAAAATAAAAAATGTGGACTGGTGATATACATATATGTAAGATGAAAAAGTACACACACAAACACACACACACACATATATCGTGTTAGAATCGTGTGAGAAGCACTAGGATAATTGAGAAACTTGAGAAACATTTGAGATCACACAATTTTAGGATCGTGTGAGAAGCACTAGGCCAAATAAATGCAATTTTTTATTTATTGGGATATATACACATATGTATATAGTCAATCTTTAGCTATACATATATAAATACACATGTTTAAAACTAAAAAATTAGTATTCTACATCTATGTTTGTGGGGAAGGATTTAGTTTTAGCTTTAGTGTTTAACATAAGTATTTAGGGTTTAGCTTTAAGGTTTAGTTTTAGCGTTTAGCATTGTTAGTGCATATTATGTGTGTCCGCCACTGTGCGAATAGGCAAGATAGAGCGTGTGTCGAATATTGTATAGGTTTGAGTGTCAAAATAGTGAGGATGCGCTCATACGCACGCATGAGCACATACGTGCGTATGAGGGTGTACATCCATGAGCATGAGCACATCCATGAGTATAAGCCTCATACTCATGAGTTGCCTATAAATACTAGGCTCATACTCATGGACCATTAAAGTCTGTGAAATCTCATTTGAGAGGGATTCAAGCTAGGGAGATGTGCTGATTTCGGTATGGAATGGAAGCTTTTACATATGGTTATTTTTAGCGTTATGTTGCCAAAATTTCTACCGAAATAGCTTTATCTTATCCAAACTTCTGTCTAAACACATCGGATCCTCCTGAACTTTCAAGCGTTCGTATTTATCGTTCAGCTTTAAGGTTTAGCATTCGGGTTTAGGATTTTTTTTTTTTTGGTTTTAGCATAGGGTTTAGCCTAAGGGTTTAGATCTAGGATTGCTTTAGGGTTTTGAGTTTTTTACTAGTGTTCGATGATCCGGTTCGAATGCCGCTAGAATGAGCTCAATCGGAGTTCGTTTGACCCGGTTTCTTACAATTCTTAAGCTAAGGATATATATTTTCATAATACACATTTGTAAAGTTTAAAAATCGAGTATATACATATGTGTATAATTCAAAATTGACAATATACATTATATGTATATACGCAAAAAAAAAACTCCTAAAAACGAAGATTAAAAGTAAAAAAAGTTGGCTTGAAGAAAATGTGTGATCCGGAATGATCCTCAAGTTTGTCAAAAGGGTGGAATTCTCTTAGAATCCCTTGAAAACGATTAAATGATAACCACTTGAGTTAAAAACCAAGAGACCTTTTGCTTCACGTGCGAGTTCTGCCACAATTTTTTGAACAAAGGTATATGGAAATATCACAAACACATTTGTAAAAAATATTGTCGAGTCAGTATATATTCCGCATTTGAGTCGGTATTTATTCTCCATTTACACTAACGTAAATTTGGTTTACAAAACTTATGACGTCACCCCATAATTTTATTTTTACGTCAATGTAAATGGAGATTAAATACCGGGTTGGCAATTCTTTTTATATTTTTACAGATGTGTTTGTGACATTTTGTCTACGTATGTATAGAAATGTGACAAAACTCGCACGAATGGGAGAAATTCTCATGATTCTCACAACTTAAGATGGTTCTCATTTGAAACAGTTCCTATATATATATATGAACCTATATATATAGGAACTTGGTATAGAATTGACATGGTACCGAGAACCTCTAATTTTACAAGTTAAAAGAGTATTAAAAACATGTTTAAATAAAAAAAATCATTGTGACATACTATTTCGGTGCTTTTGCATTTAAACATATGTAGAAGGCATTCAAATAAAATAATTAACTTTTGTAAAAAAAATACATTTTTAAATTGTTTTTTATTCATTATATTTGTTTTATTTATTTATTTAATAAAATAGCTTGTACATGTTCTTAGATGAAATGTATCCTAAAATATAATATATACATACATATATATAAAGAAACTACCATCACTTCCTTTATTCTAGCCATTTCTTCATTAATTAACCACCAATCTCTAAAATCATGGATCTAGACATCAACATGATTCAAGAACATTCATACAATGGAGAACAATAACACTATAATCTATTCCAAAAAAATGTTCATACGTTTTTTTTTTTTTTTTTTTTTTTTTTTTTTTTTTTTTTTTTTTTGCGATCTAATCTGTTTATACTAGTGTGTTATACTGAATGCAAGCTTTTACACTGGTGTGTTATACGAAATCTAAGTTTTTATACTAGTGTGTTATACTGGTGATCGAAGTTGTTTATACTGGTGTGTTATACGAAATCTAAGTTGTTTATACTAGTGTGTTATACTGGCGATCAAAGTTGTTTATACTGGTGTGTTATACGGAATCTAAGTTGTTTATACTATTGTGTTATACTGGCGATCGAAGCTGTTTATACTGGTGTGTTATATGAAATCTAAGTTGTTTATGCTGGTGTGTTATATGGAATGTAAGCTGTTTATATTGGTGTGTTATACGGAATGTAAGTTATTTATATTGGTGTATTATACAGAATCTAAACTATTTATACCGGTGTGTTATACGGAAATGTAAGTTGTTTACACTTGTAACTGATAAAACACAACGTGAATAAACCAATAACTGCTAAAACACAAGGTCAAGAATTTGTTTACGAGTGATCACATGTCATGTTAATTTGTTCTGTATACGTTCTTTGTATTATAAGTAACTGACAATTTTGAATTCTTAAATGATATGTTATTTCCTTAATAATCTCCTTATTTTGTTTAAGAAATAAATCTTCCATAAATAAGTTAATTATTCAATTACCTTTATGCCTTTTAATATAAAATCTCTGAATGCCACATGTCACCCTTAGAACACTTTCTACACTTTGTAGGAAAAATGGACTTTGTAGCCAACTCCCACCCATATATATATATATATAGGGGTCCGCTAAAACGAGAACCACCTCGAGTTGTAAGAACCGTGAGAACTACACCGTACGGGGCGAGGTGGACCAATTTTTTTTTCACAAACGTAGATGCGTGTATTATAAACACATTTGTAAAAAAAAAAGTTTTTGAGCACCACAAGTGTGTGTTTACGGCTACCGTAAATTTTCCGGTAGGATTTACGGTACCCGTAAACACAAACTTGTGGTGCTCAAAACTACACACACGACATTTTTTTTTGAATTTTTTTTACAAATGTGTTTATAATACACGCATCTACGTTTATGAAAAAAAAAATTTGGTCCACCTCGCCCCGTACGGTGTAGTTCTCACGGTTCTTACAACTCGAGGTGGTTCTCATTTTAGCGGTCCCCTATATAGGTATATATATATATATATAAGGTGGGGTTCGGCTACAAAGTCCAAATTTCTAAAAATTATAAAAAAGTTATAAAACACTATAATTTCAGCCATAAAACATACCTAAAACCCATAAATAACAAATTGAAGACTACTAAAACACCATATTCAAACCATAATAGCCCATAAAAACTTCAAACACATAATCGTAGAACTATGATTATAAAACACAACATGCTAATCAACATAAAACACAATAATGTTTGTCATTGGATAGTTAGAGCCTTATCATTCAAAACACAAAACACAACCCTCATATATGATGTTTTAGTATTCTTCATTCTGATATTTGTGAGTTTTGGGTGTGTTTTATGGTTGATAATTTGGCATTTTATGACTTTTTACACTTTTAGGAAATCTACACTTTTTACTATTGTTCACCGGTTCTCTACTATTTTGCGATTCTACAATGAACTCACATCTATACATGTATGATTGGGTAATGTGTTAGAAAAATAAACACCCCGTGTAGACTACTCTAGGCGGTGCAAAAGCAAACACAAACCCTCCATGCGCGTGGTAAACGATTCCACACTGTGATATTCCAAAACGTTGAAGAGTGCCAGCTCGGTTCCATAGCTCTTCCATGGGGATACACCCACCATTCTTAGGGTGGAAAGAGCACCCTAGGGTAGTAACCTAGCCCCATCCAATCCTTCGATACCATGTCAATTCTACACCAAGCACCTTAGATGGGGCAATGGGGCAAAACACTGGCGATGCATACCTACAAGTACCCTATAACTTTTTTAATTTAAATAAATTAAATGTAATTAAAGTTTAAATTTCATGATAAAAAACCTTACACAATTCAAGCTAAATAAATTAATACATGAAAATTCAAACTAAAAAAGTTCAACAGTGTGGTTAAAAAAAGAAAACTAAGTATCCTTTACATGATCCGGCGGCCAATAATATTTTGCTGCAATTTGCGGTTTATGGGCTATAGCGATTTTTTGCACTTCATACTCTATTTAGATGCTCGTGTGGCCACATTTAAAATAGACATTAAAATTAAATAAAAATATAACTAATATAATTAAAAATAAATAGACCATAAAATTTAATAAAAATACAATGAATGTAATTAAAAATAAATATAAAATTGTACTGAAACCAATTTATTTTAGTCAACATCGTCTAACATTTTAAGTTTACTTGAATAGTCGTTTCTACCCTCAAGCGCTATGTAGTGTTTTAGAACGGCTTTCTACAAACTCTTTTTTTTGTTGATTTCCTTTTCTCGGTTGGCCGAAACGTGAACGTATGATTTAGCGAACAATACTTATTCATCCGAAGTCCAATCCACCCGGTCGACTCGGTTAGGAAATTTCCCATTTTTTGCCATTGAACTTCAACCACATCCTCTTCTATAAAGTAATCACTTGCCACATTCATTTCAACCAAGTTTGCATCGAATTGTGTTTCTTGCACATATTCTTCATCATCATAACATCTTGATAATGAAGTGGGGCTTCTGGATCCACATTTTCTGGGTGGGGGGGGGGGGGGGGGGACCAATGAGATTGTCTCCTATACGATCCAAATGACTCGATGTTATTCATAGTTTTTTTCTATAGAGAAATCGAGCCGAACGTGTGGACCTTAGGTTTGGAAAAAAAGTTACGTTGTTGGCCTTAAGAATAATTAGGTTGGTGGTGTTCCGTTCGAAGAGGTTGAGTGGGTTAATATGGTCTATAAACGTCACCACCAAAAATGCCCCCTCGATTCAAACTGCCATTTCGTTTTCTCGAACCATCACCTCGTATGCTCAAATCGGCTCCTTCGGATTTTTTGCTTGAACCACCATCAATGTTTTTTTAATCCATGGCTAAAATGAGAGTGAGTTGGAGTGAAATGAGTATGGTTTAAAAAGGAAGTGAAACGATATAGGGGAGCGCTATAATGAAAACCACCTCCAGTTGTAAGAACCGTGAGAACCACTCTCCACCAATCAGATTAAGCCAACAAAAAGGGTGTTTTGGTCATTTACTCCAAATGTCTAATCTCTCTCCCTCTCTCTCTTCATTAATGGTAGCAGAGATTTATATTTAATCTCTCCTCTCACTTCTCTCATCCCTCATCTCACCATCATCTCTCACCTCTCTCTATCTCTCTTAAAATCCCTTGCACATTCAAAACACAAAAACCCTAATAAAACTCTCAGCCGCACAAACACACACCCCATCCCATCCCTGCTCCCTTTTAATTTCCGATCACCGGAGCTCTTCCGGCGAAACCCTTCGGCGCCCTTCTCTCTGTCTGAATGAGCTCCCACAGAACCCCTCCTTCCCTGTCTCGTCCCACACCCACACCCCTACCTCGTCTGGTAGCCGTGAGATGGAGAATCAGAGGGTGAGAAAGAAGACAATGGAGGAGTAGCGGCGTCAGCAGCGGCGGCAGGTTTCGACGGCGAACGGCAGGCGACGGCAATGGTACGTTTCGAGACAAGTTTCTCCGGTAAAGCCCCCTTTTTTCTCGTTTTTCCGATGATGGATGAGGTTAGATGAAGGTGATGATGAATCGAGAGAGTTTGAGCATAGAAGAAGAGAGAGGGAAGTGGCAGAGCCGGCGACGGTGGTGTTCTTGTTTACTACCAGCTTCCGGTATCACCCCCACCCGGTTCTCTTTATTTTATTTTATTATTTTAAAAAAAATTGATGATGGTGTTGTTGATGATGTTAACGGCGACGGCGGTGGAGGTCCGGCGACCTCCCCGTTCTTCCGTCTACAGTGGCGGCAGAGGTGGTGGTTATCATCTTCAACTGGCTTTTTTTTATTTCTTTCGGGTCAGATTCAAGTTGGTTCAGCTTCAAGTTTGGCGGTGATTCGAGTTACGGTTTAGACTAGTCTTCGGGTTTTACGGGTCAACAGTCAAAGTTTCGGGTTTGGTCAAACCTGGTCAAACTCAGGTTTGACAGGTTCGGGTCAACTGGTCAACAACGGTCAAAGCCAGACCCGGTAAAAGTTTAACGCGAAATCTTATTAGTTTTAAATTATTACCGTGCAAAACGAGCTCGAACCGAATAATTTGACGAATTATTAGTTAAAATTTACTTGGATTTACTAATTATTTCGTTTATATAAATTGATCATACGTACATATTTGTTGAGTAATTGTTGAATTTTGAAAAATAACGACAACTTGTGTTGTCGGGGCGTCAAAAAACAGAGGAAACTCTGCCCATTTTTTTGTTACGTAAAACGTAAACTTTTTAACGTAAAACGTAAACTTTTAACGTAAAACGTAAAACGTAAACTTTTTGACGTAAAACGTAAATTTTTTAATGTAAACCGTAAACTTTTTAACGTAAAACGTAAACTTTTTAAAGGAAAACGTAAAAAGTTTAACGTAAAACGTAAAACGTATAAAGTTTAAAAAGTTTAACGTAAAACGTAAACTTTTTTAACGTAAAATGTAAAACGTAAAAAAACCGTGTGATAAAACGGCGCCTAAACAAGAGGCGTGAATACGGGGAATAAAAACGCCGCGAAAAAAACGGGACGTAAGAAACGCCGCGTTAAAACGGGACGTAAAAAACGGCGCGTTAAAAAAACGACGCTTGAAAAATCTGAGTGTAAAAAACGGCGTGCAAAAACGACGTGTGCAAAAACGATGCGTTAAAAAGCCGGGCGTAAAAACGGCGTGCAAAAACCGGCACGCAAAAAAATTTGTTTTGTTAAAAAAAATTGAATTTAAAAATGCTTTTAATAAAAAAATTCTGTTTAAAAAATAAAAAGTAATATAGTAAAACAAAAAAGTAATAAATTTAGTGAATTTTTTGGCGTTTAATACATTTTAGAAGGTGCTTTGCCAGCACCCGTTCTTCCAGTTTTCATACTACTGGCGTTTTGGTGTTTGTAGTTTTTGGCGTTTTATATAATAATGTATTTTATTTATAGAGAATTAGATAACAAAACAACATATAACTTGATATCAAAACAATATAAAATGAAAATAAAAAAATATAAAATGGTAATCTAATTTCTCTTCTGAATCTTCACTGTCATCAGCCTCTATCTTCTTGAATTTGTTTTGGCATTTTGAACATTTTTTGAATACTTTAGCTAGATGCCAACTGTCCTACATAAACCCCGTCTTTTTCAGAAGAAGCTGCTTAGTGGCATCCTGTGTTTTGGTGTGATATTCTTGTTTGGTGGCATGTCATTGAAGATTAACTCTTGCTTGATGCTATTTATAATAATGGAGTCCTAAATAGCATTTTACACTTGTGGTGATCCCTTTATTTCATGCCGATATTCATCAAGAACAAACCTCACATGATGGCATATCACTGTCATCAGTCTCTTTTTCATGAATATTTGTCCATCTCATTCAGCAAAATATTATTGAGATAACCCCCTCAGAAGAAGAATCCATTTCAGTGAAAGCTTTGCCATCTGTGACGTTTTAAAGTGAGTGGTTTCTAGAGGATATGGCGTTTGTGTTTTCTGGGTGTGATCAATTTCATTGTGTATAGACCCCTCTCTTATAGGAGTTTTTTGGCGCGTAGTTTAGGCGGAACTTTTTTATTGTAATAAATGATAGTAATAAAGTAACTGTCTTTTCGGTTACTGTTTTTGTATTTACAGTGTTGATCAGCTTTTATCTGTTTTACAGGTGATAGACGTCCTATCTTCTAAGTTTGACGTTTTTTTAAATGGCGTTATGCAGACAAAGATGACAAAATACAATAACGGAGTAAATAAAATATTAAGCAAGAAAAATATTTTTTGTTATTTTTGGCGTTTTGTAAGGAATAACCATTTTTAGTATTTTTTGGCGTTTTGCTAATAAAGAGAGAAATATATCATTTAATTATCTTAAAAAAAAGAAGATTACACAGAAGAAAAAAAAAGAGGAAAAAAGATTAAAAGCCTTCGTCAGAAGGTACTTTATCCGAAAAGTAACCATCACTTGCGTCATATTCTTCCTTCTCGGAGTCTTCATCTGGATCTTCATCCATGTCATCACCTTCACCTTCATCAGCTTCTTGTTCCTGAAGATTCTGAAGCCTCCACTTGAACATGTCTTGCATTAACTCCAATTTTGAGTCTATTTCTGTATTGGTACAAGTGGCGTTATGCAATTCTTCCATGAAACCCAGACGCTGCTTTGTCATGATGTTTTCTAGCCAGTAGACTTCATGCTCTCCGCTGTCGTATGTAACGGTCACCATGTCTGTTTCTTCATCAAAACGCCATGATGTCTTGACAGGGTCCGGCTTCACATCTGCTTTGATTGGTCCAAATTTCCTGGTTAATGCTTTCATAAGCATATGTGTTTCATGGCATTCGTTGTCTAGAGCGATGCCAAGGGATAAGATTGCCCTCTGTATCTCTTCTTCCATCTTCAGAATTGCCCTGACCGTCTTAACATACACCCTCCTTCTGTTTTCAAAACGGAGGACGTATTGCCTGATTCCCAGAGTGTATCTCCAAGAAACGATTGTTGCCATTTTTGGCGTTTTGGTTAAGTTGGCGTTTTTGGTTAAAGATGTTTTTTTTGCAGAATTGGATAGATTGAAGTGATTACGGAAGCTATGTTTTACCCCGTTTATATAATGATGTTTTTGGCGCTTAATTTAGGAGGGAATTTCTTCTAATAAATGTTAATAACTGAAATTCAGTTTCTGTGTTGTTTCATCTTCCTGTAATATCCAACGCATTTTATCACTATTTTTTGGCGTTTTGTTTTTAATGGCGTTTTTTTTTTTTTTGAATGGCATTTTGAATATGAGCGGTAAAAGACCGTTTTACCCTTAATGAAGCACGTCTCACATAATAAAATTGATGTTATTTACGAAAACGCCACCGCGCAATCTAGTCCATGGATTGTTTTGATCGGACGACCCATAAGCGTTCTCCCCGTTCTCACACTTTTCACCGTTTTCTCTAAATCATGGCCCTATATATATATATATATATATATATATATATATATATATATATATAAATGTTTAATAATTGATTTATTCATTTTTTATTTTTAAATCACAAACGGAACGGACACATTTCTTCTCTCTCACGCGACCAACAATATACGGACAATGAACCCATAAGACCTACGTTAGGGGGTGACGATAGTGTTACCGTGTAGGTTCGAACCTACATGGCCAACCTGCTAGGATGCCCCGCCTTGCCTTAAAGATATTGTGAGTCACATAGGTCACATGCTCAATATATGCCATTAAACTTTCATTTAATCAATAAGTGAGCTCTTTAGGTCACATGTTAAATGTCACTAAACTTTCATTTATTAGGGTTTTGAATACTTTAATGTCAAATACCAGTTGTTATTTATTAATATTAATAATTCTTTTATGATAACATGTTCTCTATAGTAGATTTATGTTCAAACACCGGTATATATATGTCAAATACCACATGTATATGTTACCCTATTTGCAATACCAATAGTTATTAATTTTTCTACTACTTTTTTATGTACTATTGTTCTTTTCACTTTTGCGTTGTAGTAGGTTAGTTATAAGTATTGGTTTCCCTATAAGTAGATAGGAGCTTCTAAACCTTCGATTATGTTTTTGCGTCAATGAATAAGAAAAGGACGTCGTTAGAACACCCACTAAAATCTATGTGTTCTCATGGCTCATGCATGTTACTTTGTACCAATTTTTTCCGACGTTGATTATCAATCATACATTTATCTCTAAATTGTTAAAGAATTATTTTTCTTTTTACTTTTTTTGCGTTAATACCTATAAACTTTTAATGGGTGTTTATGTTATGAATAGCGTGCTTAAAAGGAGTGAGTGTCTTCGTCTAAATTGTTCACACCAAGCAATGTGGATTACTAGATAACCTGGATTCTCCTATATATAATATAATATTTTATGAATTTCAGGGTGATTGAGATAATTTGTAACTATAGACATATAGTTCATGTTATATAATCAATCAAAACATATGTCAAGTCCTTTTAAAATAAAACTTGCATGACATATCATAAAAACTTTTAAGACATACATAATACGTAATATTTTTTAATTTAAACTTTTTCTACCTATACGCCATTCAAATAATACCAACTTTCACCAAATTTCCTTTTTTTCTTTTTATGTGAAATTTTGTTTCTAGTTTTATTTATTATATATTATGGTATTTTGTCTTTCTTTTTTTCTTTTAGTATTTCAACATTAACCTTTCTTAGTTTGCTTCCATGATATATTTTTAAATATTAGTATCAACATTGTAGTATTTTATATAAAGTTTTGATGTGTTACTTGTCACAAATTAAACAAAAATACATATACACACAAATTACTAATAGGTTGTGTAACAACTCTAACCAAAAGTATTAATTCTTTTATTATTTTGTCCAAAAGAAAACCCTAATTAAGACCCCCAAGTAATATTGCATAACCCCTGAAAATTTCAGAACAATCGGAATCAGGATCAGGGCCCCTAAAACTCGGGGGGGGGGGGGGTATTTCCTAGTCGGTATTATCTAAACAGTTTTTCGTAGGAATCGAATTTTGAGAAACCGTCGACTCACCCAAGCTAAGCAGACACGGGGCTACCCTATGGTAGGGGGCACCCCTCGCGCCACGCGACAGGGCCTCGCGCCACGCGGGCACGCCCTTTTTCCAGTATATATAGAGGGGTGTGGCACTTGATTTCTGGCGTTGGTTCGACGTAAAAACTCATTTCGTACCCTGAGTTATCGACTGTTTACTACAAAACACACATAATCATGAAGTTCTGCCGCAATAACAGGGTAATAACTCGATCACTGCTACGATTTAATGTCCGATCGATAGACACCAATCCAATTGATGTTTAAGTGCTGCTCAAACTTGGGTTATACTTTGTCATTCGTCGTGAACTCGATGGATGTTTAAGTATCGCACTTTGTCGTTCATTGTGAAGGTTTTGATCTCGTGAGTTGTCGTAAAAAGTTGGATTAAAGTTACTGACCTAGTTTTCATGTGCATTGTTATTTAAATTAGGTAACAAGGCTAATCAGTAGGCTAAACTCTGCCCGTTTAAATCTGCAATGTGAGTCATTCCCTTTTTTTATCAAATTGCTTTACAAAAACCCTAAATGTTTTCAAGGTTATAATTACAGGGATTAACTCTTTGTAATCTTCAATTACTGCCGGTATGTGGGGTTTTGTATACATTACTTGTTTCCCGTCACCATTGGACAACGAGTTAGCCAATGGGTGATCTGACCATAGTCACAGATATAGTCGAGTGACAAATACCGATTTGGGGTAATTGGTTGATATAAACAATGTAATCACCCTTAATACTGTATATTATAACAACGTGTCGTTTTGTGTAACTTGAATGACTCGCCAGTATTTCCCCGCTGATAAAACCTTTTTTTAAAACATGTTTCAGGTGATCTGCTGTGATCCAGGAAAAGTGCTGTATAGCACTACAAGCTTGAGGATGTGGCTCAATAAAACGAATAAACATGTTTATGTAAAATAGGGGTTTCCCAGTGAAATCGCCTTTATTGTAAATTACAGGGTTTATCCCTAATTATGAAATAAAACAATCGGGTATTTTCAAGTTTAAACGATCCTGTTATTAATTCCGCTGCCAAATTAAATAAATACCACGGGGTTTCTGTCCCGCGGCTCCTGGACCGGGTTAAACCAGGCCGGGGGCCGTGACAGAAAAATGTGGTATCAGAGCCACTGATTTAAGCCAACTAAGTGTTTAGAAATACTTGATTTTCCTGATTTCCATCCTGTGCTTATGTGTTTTTGTGTTATTTGACTATTTGTTAATCTACAGTCTGGGTAAGCAAAGAATTTCAGACATCTATCTTCAATTAGATAGTTCATCAAAAGATAAGGAAACTTCATTTCAATCAAATTCCTCAAGATACTTAGCAGATACTGAGGAAGGAATATTTGTTCGTAAGGGACAGTTTGAAAAACCACTTACCATTAAGAAAAGAAGTTGGATTATTAGAAAAAGTCAAGAGAAAATAAAGAAGTCACAACCAAAAGGAGTGATGATTAATAAGGAAACTCAGGAAATAGGCAATAACCCACCGTGGGAAAATGAATTAGATGAACAATGGGCAAATCTCTATATGTTAGCCACTACAGCAGTAAATGTTAACTTTTAATTAAGTTAAACTGCCAACACCCTGACCCAGTACTAGCACCCATATCATCTATAAGCCAGAAACTTTAAAAGAACTTTGCCATTTAGATAAACAACTTAGTAAGAAAAGATAAAATAAACCTTATATAAAGGCATGTTGAATATAACCCTAGAATATATATTGAATTTCAGTTGTAATTTGTAATAAACATATATATATATATATAAGTTGCAATGTTTGTCATTTTCTGTTTGAACAATGATACTTGAATAGATGTGCTAAATATTAGCCTGTGAAAATTTTAACCTAGAATTTTGTGTGTTTTCTTCATATATGCTAAACAGCATGAATGAGTTGTCTGAAGCTCTTCAGAATCTCAATCTTTATTCGGTGAACATAGAAGTTTCCAGAGACTTTACCGGTTATTGTGCTGACACGGAGGAACCTATGGAATTTCAAGCCCAACCTCCGGAGAAACCCAAACCGAGAAAGAAAAGAAGATTCGTGGGCTGGAGGCGTGTACGCAGGAAGAAACCAGCAACACGGAAAGTTATAAAGACGGAGGATCCCAAATATAAAGGCAAGGGAATAGAGATCGGAGAAAGTTCCAGGAAAGATCAGGAAATGCCATCTTGGGAAGAGCTGGATCATAGACTGGCACTAAGTGACCTCATCGGACCTCCCGGTGAAAACCTCTTTAATTACCCAGCGGAAGCGCAACTTCCAGTTGATCTAGAGCCTAATATCCCAGATCCTATTATCCACACCCAACCTCTACCAGCAGAGCTAGAAGAGTGGTGGACCACCGACTGGCAGTTTCAGAATCTCCTAAATAACCCTAATACCTTTTTCCCTCAGTTCGACCCGGAATCTACCCCAAACCCACCAATGAGCAATGAGAATTTGGCTGAACTCCGCCACTATGGCGAGGAGCTGATAGACGCAGGGAATCGAATCCGGGCGGTGGGAGAACAGATCTCCTGGAAATACGACGAGAGGGAACGTCGTTTCTGAAATGCCAACTGACTAGAGTTGTGGGGTTGTGGGAGGAGGTGTTTAATAATAATATAATAATAAAATATAATTATGTGAAATAACTAAAAATAAAACTCTTGTAAGCATGGTTGCAAAAGTCGCTAGGCGCTCCCTAGTCGGATTCGGGAGTACTCGGGAAGTACTCGGCTTAGGCGGAGAGTACTCGGGGAGTAATTGGCCTGGGAGAAGAGTACTCGTGCCTCGGCAGCCTACCTTGTAGCGAGTACTCGGGGAGTACTCGGAGCCTAGGCGGGACTTTTACAACCTTGCTTGTAAGATAACAGGTATGTATGGACGCATAATAATATATAAAAATGGAGGTCGAAAAATCGACAATTTTGGTTATGCTTGTTGACATGATTACGTGCAATTATTTTATGGTGTAATTGTTATTTATTTTGTGAAAATAACTTATATATATTAATTACCAGATGGCACACGCTGGTAATGAACAAGTTAACGAGGATAACCAATCCACGCAAAACCATGAAGATCAATTTCTCAATAGGCAAGATATAGAGAATATCGTTGCTCAAGGAATAGCCAATGCTATTCCAGCAATCATTGCTGCTGCCCGAAATCCAGTTGAACCTCAACAAATTATTCCTAGTAAACGTACTCATGAAGACAACTTTAGTAATAGCATAAATGGATGCGACAACATTAATAATAATGATAATGATGTACTGCAAGCCCCAATTCTCAAAAGAATGAAAGCTACAACGCCTAGTTGCACTTACAAGGAGTTTCTTGCCTGTAAACCTGTTGAATTTGCAGGCAATGAAGGTGCGACTGCGGCACTGCGTTTGTTGGAGAAAACCGAGGCAGTAATTAAAATAAGTAAGTGTGCCGAGGAGGATAAAGTCATGTATGCTTCTCACCTTTTTAAGGAAGAAGCATTAGAATGGTGGAATACGGTGTTGCAGGCCAAAGGAAGCGACATGGCCTATGCCATGAGTTGGGAGGAATTTAAGCGTCTGGTGGAAAGAAAATTCTGCCCAGAATATGAAAAAGAGCAGATGGCAAACAAATTCCTGAGTCACCGAATGGTGAATGTTGATTGCCGAGGGTATACTTCGAAGTTTTTCGAATATGCTCGAATTGTGCCTACTTTGGCTTCGCCAGAGCTGGTACTTATTTCTTGCTACATCTGGGGTTTAATTAGCGAAATTCGTGATATTGTCAGACCCCGCACGATCGATGATGCGGTGGAATTAGCCAACACTTTGACTGACGGACTAGTGTGTACGCGAGAAGAAAATAGGAAGAAGGAATTGTCTCAGAAAATTACCCAAGGCTTTCGTGTGGGTAATAGTAGTAATTTCAAGAGAAGAGGAACTGGGCAATCTTCCACTCCGCCGTTCTGCAGAAACTGCAAAAAGAAACACTTTGGAAAATGTAATGAACCCTGTAACTTCTGCAAAGCTATAGGACATCGTGAAGAAGATTGCAGAAAGAAAACAAGGGTCTGCTATAACTGTGGAGAAGCGGGGCATTTCAAACCAGAATGTCCTAAATTGGTCAAACCAGCAGATAACAAGGCCAAACCTGCAGAAGGAACTACCAAGAAAAACGTAAGAGCCTTCCAATTGACCACACAGGAAGCTGAATTGATTCCTGACGTAATAGCTTGTACGTTCTTAGTTCACAACGTTTATGAGAAAGTATTATTTGACTCTGGTGCAAACCAAAGTTTTATAAATACTTCATTCTGCCAAGCTTTTAAGCTACCCTTAACAAAACTTAGGCAAGTTTTTACAGTAGAAACGCCAGACAGGAACTCTGTTAAAATAGATACGGTTTTGCAAAAAGAAAATATAGAACTTTCAGGTCATAGATTTTCTGCAAACCTATTACCCATGAATTTAGCTGGATTCGATGTTGTATTAGGAATGGATTGGTTAGTAGCCAACCATGCTCGAATCCTTTGTGATAAAAACTCTATAGAAATTCGTGCACCCACGGGAGAAGTAATTATAATTACAGGAGATAAGCCGCGAAAACCCTTGAAGTTCATTTCAGTAATGAGAGTTGCTAGTTATGAACGAAAACAAGGAATAGTGTATATGATTTCGGTAATCATTAGCACTAAGGGTAAAGAACTTAAAGAAATTCCTGTAGTATCAGAATACTCGGACATATTCCCAGAAGAGTTACCAAGATTACCACCAGATAGGGAGGTAGAATTTAGAATTCATTTGATTCCTGGAACTACACCCGTAGCAAAGGCACCTTATCGTTTAGCACCCATTGAAATGCTAGAACTGAAAAAGCAATTAGATGAGTTACTTAGTAAAGGATTCATACAACCTAGTTCATCCCCTTGGGGAGCACCAGTGTTGTTCGTAAAGAAGAAAGATGGTTCGATGCGAATGTGTATCGATTATAGGGAATTAAATAAGGTTACAATTAAGAATCGATACCCATTACCTAGAATTGATGATCTCTTTGATCAACTCCAAGGAGCTAGGTATTTTTCTAAAATAGATTTACGCTTCGGATACCATCAGCTAAAGGTATAAGAAGAAGACATACCTAAAACCGCTTTCAGAACTAGGTATGGTCACTATGAGTTTACAGTCATGCCCTTTGGACTAACAAATGCTCCTGCAGCATTTATGGACATGATGAATAGGATCTGTAAACCATATTTGGATAAATTCGTAATTGTCTTCATCGACGATATACTTATTTATTCCAAAAGTCAAGACAACCATTGTGAACACCTGCATGCACTCTTAACTTTGTTAAGAAAAGAAAAGCTTTACGCCAAATTCTCGAAGTGTGAATTCTGGTTACAGGAGGTGCAATTTTTAGGTCACATGGTGAATCATGAAGGTATTCACGTAGATCCTGCTAAAATAGAAGCAATCACCAAATGGAAGGTCCCGCAATCAGCTACGGAAATTAGAAGTTTTCTAGGATTAGCTGGGTACTATAGGCGCTTTATTAAGGATTTTTCTAAGATAGCTGTACCATTAACTAAGCTAACCTGTAAAACAGTTAAGTTTGAATGGGGACCTAAACAAGAAGAGGCTTTTAGGATTTTGAAACAAAGGTTAACAAACACCCCAATTTTAGCCTTACCAGAAGGAACAGAAGATTTTGAAGTATACTGTGATGCTTTAAAGCTAGGTTTAGAATGTGTGTTAATGCAACGCAAGAAGGTAATTGCGTATGCCTCAAGGCAATTGAAAAAGCACGAGGAAAACTATACGACACATGACTTAGAATTAGGATCAATAATCTTTGCCCTTAAGATTTGGAGACACTATCTGTATGGAAGTAAGTTTACAGTCTATACAGACCACAAGAGTTTAAGGTCCATATTTGGGCAAAAAGAATTAAATATGAGGCAAAGAAGATGGATGGAAATTCTAAGTGACTACGACTGTGATATTCAATATCACGAAGGAAAGGCAAATGTAGTTGCAGATGCCCTAAGTCGTAAGTATCATGAGAAATAACGGCGAGTTCGTGCTCTTAGATTAAATCTACAATTAGATTTAATGGAACAACTGAAACATGTTCAGGAAACAGCAATCAAGGATGATGCTGAAGGAATGAAAGGAAGAATCAAGGAATTAGAGCAAGGAGCTGATGGAATTTGGAGATTCCACAAAAGAAGAATTTGGGTACCTAAACAAGGAGATTTAAGAAATAAGATTTTAGAGGAAGCCCATAAATCTAGGTATACCATGCACCCGGGAAATAAAAAAAATGTACCAAGATTTAAGGAATAATTTCTGGTGGATAGGAATGAAAAAGGACATAGCTAGATATGTATCTAAGTGTCTAACTTGTTCACAAGTTAAGGCAGAACACCAGAAATCTTCAGGATTACTCCAACAATTAGAAATGCCTGTTTGGAAATGGGAACTAATAACAATGGATTTTGTTACTAAGTTACCCAAAACCAGAAAAGGTAATGATGCGATTTGGGTAATTGTGGATCGATTAACCAATCAGCTCATTTTCTACCCATGAAAGAAACCTTTAGCATGGAAAGGTTAGCAAAGTTGTACGTAGACGAAGTAGTATCCTTACATGGAGTTCCACTCTCCATTGTATCGGATAGGGATAGTTGTTTCACTTTGCATTTTTGGAAAAGTTTCCAAGAACCCATGGGGACTAACCTAAATTTGAGCACTGCATATCATCCTCAAACAAATGGACAAAGTGAAAGAATGATTCAAACCCTGGAAGACATGCTCAGGGCATGTGTAATAGATTTTGGTGGAAACTGGGATGACCACCTACCCTTGATTGAATTCTCCTATAATAATAGTTATCATGCAAGCATAGAAGCTGCCCCATTCGAAGCACTGTATGGACGAAAGTGTAGAACTCCAGTTTGTTGGGCAGAAATAGGAGAAAGTCAATTATCAGGTCCCGAAATTGTACAAGAAACTACCGACAGGAACACTCAAATCAAAGAAAGACTAAAGACGGCTCGAGATCGCCAGAAAAATTATGCAGACAATAGACGCAAGCCACTGGAATTTCAAGTCGGAGATAAGGTACTCTTGAAAGTTTCTCCTTGGTAAGGAGTAGTGCGGTTCGGCAATAAGGGAAAGCTAAGCCCAAGGTACGTAGGACCATTCCCAGTAATCCAGCATATAGGACCAGTTACCTATCATTTACAACTACCAGAAGAACTAGCTGGAGTACATGACGTGTTTCATATATCCAACCTCAAGAAATGTTTATCTGATGAATCCCTGGTAGTACCACTTCAAGATGTAGAGGTAAATGAAAAGTTAAAATTTATTGAGAAGCCACTACAGATAGAAGACAGAAAGGTCAAGTTTCTCAAGCACAAGCGACTGGTGCTGGCCAAAGTCAAGTGGGATTCTAAGAGAGGACCCGAGTACACTTGGGAGCTGGAATCAGAAATGAAGCGAAAGTATCCCTACTTGTTCCAGTAAATCTCGAGGATGAGATTTTAATAAGGTGGGGAGGATGTAACAACTCTCACCAAAAGTATTAATTCTTTTATTATTTTGTCCAAAAGGAAACCCTAATTGAGACCCCCAAGTAATATTGCATGACCCCTGAAAATTTCAGAACAATCGGAATCAGGATCAGGGCCCCTAAAACTCAGGGGGGGGGGAGGGGTATTTCCTAGTTGGTATTATCTAAACAGTTTTTCGTAGGAATCGAATTTTGAGAAACCGTCGACTCACCCAAGCTGACACGGGGCTACCCTATGGTGGGGGGGCACCCCTCGCGCCACGCGACAGGGCCTCGCGCCACGCGGGCGCGCCCTTTTTCCAGTATATATAGAGGGGTGTGACACTTAATTTCTGGCGTTGGTTCGACGTAAAAACTCATTTCGTACGTTGAGTTATCGACTGTTTACTACAAAACACACATAATCACGAAGTTCTGCCGCAATAACAGGGTAATAACTCGATCACTGCTACGATTTAATGTCCGATCGATAGACACCAATCCAATTGATGTTTAAGTGCTGCTCAAACTTGGGTTATACTTTGTCATTCGTCGTGAACTCGATGGATGTTTAAGTATCGCACTTTGTCGTTCATTGTGAAGGTTTTGATCTCGTGAGTTGTCGTAAAAAGTTGGATTAAAGTTACTGACCTAGTTTTCGTGTGCATTGTTATTTAAATTAGGTAACAAGGCTAATCAGTAGGCTAAACTCTGCCCGTTTAAATCTGCAATGTGAGTCATTCTCTTTTTTATTAAATTGCTTTACAAAAACCCTAAATGTTTTCAAGGTTATAATTACAGGGATTAAGTCTTTGTAATCTTCAATTACTGCCGGTATGTGGGGTTTTGTATACATTACTTGTTTCCCGTCTCCATTGGACAACGAGTTAGCCAATGGGTGAACTGACCATAGTCACAGATATAGTCGAGTGACTAATACCGATTTGGGGTAATTGGTTGATATAAACAATGTAATCACCCTTAATACTGTATATTATAACAACGTGTCGTTTTGTGTAACTTGAATGACTCGCCAGTATTTCCCCGCTGATAAAACCTTTTTAAAACATGTTTCAGGTGATCTGCTGTGATCCAGGAAAAGTGTTGTATAGCACTACAAGCTTGAGGATGTGGCTCAATAAAACGAATTAACATGTTTATGTAAAATAGGGGTTTCCCAGTGAAATCGCCTTTATTGTAAATTACAGGGTTTATCCCTAATTATGAAATAAAACAATCGGGCATTTTCAAGTTTAAACGATCCTGTTATTAATTCCGCTGCCAAATTAAATAAATATCACGGGGTTTCTGTCCCGCGGCTCCTGGATCGGGTTAAACCAGGCCGGGGGTCGTGACAGGTTGGCCCGCATGATGTGACGAATGTCCCTGAGGCTCTTTTGGAGAACGCAATTTAACCTATAATAGATTGTTGTGTCATTAATGCATGCTTATATAAATGATTAGAAAATACTCTTAACGACTATGAGCAAAAAGAAAAAAACGCCTTTCCCACCGATGCATGATGTCGTTATAGAGCCTGTTTTTCGTCCAGATAGCAGCTTATGATGTCAATATGTCATATGATACATGGTTTGTCGCCATTGCACCATCAATATAAGGGGGAATAAGTTGTTGGCAAAGCCCTATGGCCTGTCCCAAAATATATTTTTCACATATGGCATCCCATCATGAGATAGGACAGACCACATTGGACGAACTCTCCCCAAACTCTCTGTACACCCTCCTAAAATAGTGAGACCAAATCAGGCGAACATCAAATGAACTTACTTGCAAGACCACTATGCATAGCCCTCACATAATACAAAGTTAAGAACATCATAAGGAAATCTATACATCAAGTGTAAAATCATCTTCCTAGGTTAAACGTATCGTAGGACTTATTATTGAT
Source organism: Helianthus tuberosus (assembly GCA_030545235.1). Taxonomy (NCBI): domain Eukaryota; kingdom Viridiplantae; phylum Streptophyta; class Magnoliopsida; order Asterales; family Asteraceae; genus Helianthus; species Helianthus tuberosus. The sequence goes on along the minus strand of CM060432.1, from coordinate 69,885,308 downwards.
GGTATAAACAAGGTAGAACCGACATGCCAACACTATATGCGCATGGTCCACATTATATAGGTGTTGGTGTCGTATTAGATTCATAGCGAGGGGGCAACTAAATTCCACAACTCTTACGCAGAAAACCTACTAGTCTTAGAGATAACGTGAGAGTCACAGAGATAACATGTTCACTACTCTTAAATTTTCATTTAATCTACTGTTTAGCTCTTTAAGATGATGCTGAGTGTTATTAAAGTTTCATTTAATTATAAAGTTTTTAATAGTTTATACTTCAATGTCAACATTTAATATATTGATAGCATTTTGTCAATTATATATCAATTTTCAAATACTCGTATATTTATGTCAAATACCACATGTAGGAACTCTTATATAATTGTTATATTATTTTATATGTAAGCACTAATATACGTTATAAACCTTAAACATTATAAATCAAAATTCATGTCTTTTTATTAATATCGTTCATGACCAACAAAAGAACCCATGGGCCATTTGGTGATGTAAGAGGGACGCCTTTTACAGTACCATGGAATGATGGTTCATTTGCTGGATTTTACGGCCTGGCAGGTTATTATATTGATAGTATCGGTGTCTATTTGAAGGCTACAAACCGTGAAGCAGGTAGCGGCTAGTAGCCGTTGGAAAAAACTGGTTCAAGTTCTGCTGGAAATTAATATGGGATTGTGAGTCTTTGGTCATTTCGTTTTGAAAATAAATGAAGTTTGTTGTGTCTTGTCTGTTTGGCAATCTGTGTCGGTTTGTTGTTGCCTATTTAAGCTTTGTAATGTGATGAATAAAAATGTAACTTGTTCCAGCATTTAACGTACAAGTGTTTTGTGCTTGTGTAAACTGTTAGTTCAAACAATTGTGAATGACTAAAGGTAATCTTTAATCATTCAAAGGTTCCAAAATTGTGAAAGACTAAAGGTAATCTTTTTTTTTTGTTGAAGTTTCCTCCCCTATTATTAATCACTTAGTTTAATTTTCTGGCCTTTTTTGCTAATTTGTTTATTGCTAATCTGTTAGTAACTGTTGATCACTTTAATCACTTAGTATAATTTTCTGGCATTTTTTGCTAATTTGTTTATTGCTAATCTATTAGTAACTGTTGATTACTTACTAATTGTTTATTAGCCCACAAAGTTTGTTAATTTTTAGTTTACCTTGAAAGCATGTAGTAATAGGTGTTTTTTTTTATATATACAATTTTGTTTAGAGGGTTTTGCTGCAAATGAGCCAAGCACGAGCAAAGGTCCGCTCGGTTCGGCTCGGCTCGTGAACAGCCCTAGTTTTGCATAACTTGTTCATGGAGACTGTGGTATGTGGGTATTGTCGATTAAGGTATTCATGGATATTATATATGCCCAAATTGTTATCTGTACTCTGATGTTATGTTTTCTATAATCATGTTTCAGCTTTAATTTTTAAATTTCCTAATCTTGAGTTATTTGGTCGACTATTACCACGTATAACCATTGTTTTCATATCCTGTACATACGAAATTCAAAATGAAAAAAAATGAAATTAGAATGTTTACACAAGCCGTTAAAAAAAAAAAAAAAAAAAGAATGTTTACACAAGCTTTGAGGTGCCAAAATGTATTTAATATGACATCAAAGCTGTATATGTATAGAGTAACCCATTTCTCCTCTCTTCTTAACTAAGTTTATAATAATGACATTCAGAAAAGGCCACAAAATTTTATTTCGCTTTGTATCTCCAAAAAGATTGAGCCGGCCCCGGGTCCACCCCTATGTCTCTCCATCTGGTAACTCGTTCACTACCGCCAATGTGTTAACGAACTCAGCCTTTCACGAACCCTATTAACGGACCGGAGTGGAGTGCCGGCGGTTAACGGGCTAACTTGGCACGTTAACGTGCATCTCGTTAACCGACTACAAATAGTCTAATGGGAAAGTATATCTTAAGGAGACTAAATTATCTTAGAATACAAAAAGCAACCTCATTACGCATTTCCCATAAACAGCATATGCATAACCGTCATATACACCGCTAGGGGTGCAAATGAATCAAGCCGAGCCCGAGCTCGACCAGGCTCGAGTTCGATTAAATTATAGGAGCTCGGGCTCGGGCTCGAGCTCAGCTCGATTCGAGCTTTGTTTTCAAAGCTCGATTCGAGCTTTGTTTTCAAAGCTCGAGCTCGGCTCGTTAGTATTTTCTCAAGCTCGAGCTTGGCTCGTTTATTATCTATTAATTAATATATTAAATAAAAATAATATAAATAATAGACTTTTGAGGCTCGCGAGCTCGATAAGTGAAGCTCGGGCTCGTTTACTAAATAAGCTTATTTTTAGGTTCGAGATCGGCTTGTAAACAAGTTTAAATAAGCTCGGCTCAACTTTGCTCGTTTACACTAAGGCTCGATAAGGCTCGAGGAGCCTAACGAGCTTCACATGCGAGGCTCGAGCTAGGCTCGGGCTCGGCTCGTTTATTATCTATTAATTAATATATTAAATAAAAATAATATAAAGAATAGACTTTTGAGGCTCGCGAGCTCGATAAGTGAAGCTCGGGCTCGGGCTCGTTTACTAAATAAGCTTATTTTTAGGTTCAAGATCGGCTTGTAAAGAAGTTTAAATAAGCTTGGCTCGACTCGGCTCGTTTACACTATGTAAGTCCAGAAACGTCAATCAGATATCACAAAACACGATCAAAAGTGCGGAAAACTAATGGAAGTGATAAGAACAAGAACAAACTGATTGAATAGATTGCACACGAGTATGAAACTCGTCTGGTACAACTATCAAACTCAAAAATAACAGGAAGAACAATAATGTGAACAACAACCTGTAAATGACCTAGGGTTCACCCTATTTATAATTACATAGGGTGACCTAATTACAAACTGGGCCAAGCCTACATGCACACTATTAACTAGACAAGCCCAAGATATTTAATTAGCCCACATGGCTTATCCCAATACTATCTAACCCACTAGAAAACTAAGCCCAATATATATAATTGTGTTTGATAAAGATAAGCGTAAACCTACTTAATTATATGGCCTTACAATATCCCCCTAGTTTTATGTTCTCTTTATCAAATTGTTGTCTTTCTCATGTCTCTGTGGTAAGATACTTCATCTTTTCATCTTCAAACTTGGGCTTTTTGTTCTTCTTGATTATGATCAGCTTTGCTTGAAAATCTTGTTGAAAAAAATGCGAGAGGAGGATTCTCAGCAACTCTTTTCTTTGTCAATATTTTCTCTTTCAAGCAGGTTCATATGTACTTATTCAAATGTGTTATCACTGTCAAATGATGACTCGTATCTGGTTCTTCTGACACAGGCACATCTTGTTGTTGTTGTGATGCTTCATGCTTTATCAGCAGCCAACAACATCTCAATCTTCAACAACCCATGTTTCTTGATTTAAATCACATTCTGCGCATGCTCAGAAATTCATAAGCAACATTTCTAAACAACAGAGGGAAATACCACATGAACACTTGGTACATCCAAGTACTTGTACTCGAATTTCATAATTCAAATTTCTGTCAACTCTTGATAATCAGTCAAATCTTCAAGAACCGTTAAATTTCAAATCTTCCGTATATCTGTGGATTTTCTTTTTAATCTGATATAAGTCAGATTTGGATATTTGCAGTTGCATAGTCAATAAGTTGGCCTGTTCTTTATACCCGCCTACCTTCTCTCTACAGGCAATAGTACAGCAAATGTTACTACACATACCTCAGTAGGAGTAGAAGTGAAGTCAAGAATCTGAAAACCTGCACCGAAACCTGATTCTGAATTCGGCGATGAATCAACAGAAGTGGACAAGCAAACCGCAGCAGGCAATGGAGCAGAAGGAACAACAGGATAAGGAGTGGATGAGCAAAGTGCAGCAGATGTGTTGCCTTGAGCCTTCTGCTTGTCGGCCTTATCATATGATTTGATAAGTGAAATTAACTCATCTGACTTCATTCTGTAACATTTGGTTGTCAATGCTATACGATTAACATTTCTAAACTAACTACATTTTGCCTGGTCTGGAATGCCTTTTAGAGCATCCAGAAGCCTTTTGTTGCTCACGTGAGTAGACACCATGATCACTGCCATCTCCATTTCAGAGAGCAGTTCAGCAAACCGGCCTGTAAGTGCTTCTATAGATTCACCAGATGAATATCTGAATCCTTCAAGTTTCTGCTCAAGCACCTCTCTCTGAGAAGACATTTTGAAAATGTGCGTTTTACCTCTCTCTAGGATGTGATCCCCTGAAAATGTGCGTTTTACCGAACCGGACTGTTAAAACCGTACAAAAATTGACCAAAAACAGTTTTTACCAAATTGTACTGTTAGACTTGTCTCGAAATTTCGAGTCCAATTGATGCAGTTTCGCGTGCGATCAAATGGCTCAAGAAACTATTGATAATCAAAGACGACAAATCGAACCCAAAGGTTCAAGAACAAAGTTCTTTTTATAAAATTCAATAAAAACTGTCTAAAACAATAACCTTAAACATCCTATTTATAAGATATGAATCATAATTCAAAAGGAAACAAAATAAGATAAAATATTAAATTCAAATAAAGAGATAACTAAAGAGATCGGGCCTATCCGCATCATTCTCCCCGTCTTAAAAAAACTCGTCCTCGAGTTTTGCCTTCAAACCAAAGCCACCTGGGTCCAAAGGAACATCAACCCGATTCTGATTTGTTATCATAACGACCCACCTTAACAACTCAACTTCACCAGTTGTCTCGCCCGACTCTAGGCCTGTACCACCTGGGTCAAAAGGAGCACTTAACCGTTTCTTTTTCACTAGCGATTCAGAAACGCCCATCAACTATACCACTTAAATTCTTTGACCCAAAACCATTTTGTTTATCGTGTTGACTCTTCTTATTCAGCCCATTCACATGTAATGCATCTCTATTTTTTTTTGTTTTTTCATATGTTCACCATTAGCCACTTTGGATAAAACATGCATGCCCCATCCAGATGCAACCTTCATGTCCATGCAATCACCATCAATGGGGGCCCACTATAGACTTTTGATTGTCCCCCATAATTAAATAAAACTTCATCTTTTCAGTCGGTTTATCTTGAACCTCACTAATATTAATAATTTGAATTTTCAAACTAATAAATGGAGATACCATATCCCTACTTTCCTTGTTTACCGTAGAAATTTTCAATTCATCCATGATTTGCCGCTCAACAAATCTTGTATCTTCCGTGGTCGATACAACACCACCATTAGCCATCCAATCACAATCCTTAACCATCTCTACTATACCAGAAGCTACCACATCATCACCGTTATCTACCGTCGTATCACCTTCAACATTATGAATTTTGAAACCCCATTCATCACCCGGTAAGTCACCACCGGTAACTCAAGAATACCAATATTTGTCCCCGTATTCATCATACACAGGAGGAGAATCATAGATAGTGTCGCCATTGGTAGGATGCTCCTCATCCCCGACGAATCCTTCTGGTCCCGCTTCCTTCCATGTCGATGGTGCCTCAAGATCGTGGATCCGTTGCTTGATTCGTTGGATCTCGTGTTGTAATTCGTGGTCTCGGACTCGTTGCTTGAGCCTTCTGATCTTAAAATCACGTGGTTCAGCACCTACCCTTCCACTGCCTCGGTCGGCGATTCTGCGGGTAGGATGTTTGTCTTCTCCACGAGCACATGATTCGGGACCATCTCTGTCGTTGCCTTGGTCGGCGATTCTACAGGCATAAGAGTAATCACTATCACGTCGAGCCATTTGAAAACCAAAGCTCTGATACCACCTGATGCAGTTTCGCGTGCGATAAAATGGCTCAAGAAACTATTGATAATCAAAGACGACAAATCAAACCCAAAGGTTCAAGAACAAAGTTCTTTTTATAAAATTCAATCAAAAACTGTCTAAAACAATAACCTTAAACATCCTATTTATAAGATATGAATCATAATTTAAAAGGAAACAAAATAAGATAAAATATTAAATTCAAATAAAGAGATAACTAAAGAGATCGGGCCTATCCGCATCAAATTGTTTCCTTGATTTTCGGAATTTTGGTTGTTGACTTTTTACAAGGAAGCTAGTGTACGAGTTCTGGTGTACGGTTGAACAAGTGTGCGACCTCATAATTTGTGTGTTTAAACTGAAGAGTGTGCTAATTAGTTCAGATTTAAGTGTGCGACCAGAAAGGTGTGCGACCAGACTAGATAGTGTGCGACCTATACTCTTAGTGTGCGACCTGGACTTCAATTGTGCGGCCCAACTGCAGTGTGTGGGCCCAACATCAGAGTGCGCGGCCCAAACTATAAGAGTGTGCGGTCTGGTTAAAGAGTGTGCGGTCAAACATAAAGTGTGCGGACCAAAATACTACTGTGCGGGTCCAAACAACTAATGTGCGGCCCAAATAGATTGTGTACAGCCCAAAGGAACTAGTGTGCGGCCAAATAAAACAAAGGTGGAATTTTAACCAGTGTCAATAGATCGGAAGGTAATCCGATCGGATGGCCAGTCGATTGGGTGACAATTCGTTCGGATGGTCATCCGATCGGGTGACCATTCGATTGGATTGTTACCTCGTTTGGGATGGATGTGTTTGTGTATGATGGCTTGTCTTTTGAAGTTTTCGTTGTAGTATTTTGAAAACAGAGAAGTATCTCTACCTTTCAGGTCGGTCGATCGAACGACGGTTCGATCGGGCGACGATCCGATTAGTGGGACACTTCAGTGAGAACAAGTTCACAGCAGTTTGTCACTCGATCGGATTGCAATCCGATCTGGTGGCAGTCTGCATTGAACATGTTGAAAATTGTTTAAGTGTTGAAGTCAAAACATCACATGGTCGGGTGGTAATCCGATCGGATGGTGATCCGATCGGACAGAAATCCGTTCGATGTTCACAACCTCAAGGTTTGAAAACAAAAGTTAAGTGTGGGGCCAAGGTGCAAGCCGATCGGGTGGCAAGCCGATCGGGTGGCAACCCGATCGGACGGCAATCCGTCTCGGTAGGCCTGATCGTCTTACACTTGGTCGTTTTGATAGCTTTGCGGTTTTCTCGAGACAATTTGATAACGCGTTAAACAACAGAAACCTCGTCAAGACTTAGTGACCCGATCGGACAGGAATCACCCAAATCCGACCAGTTAACTGTTCGAGACGGTGTTTCATGTTCAACCCGAAAATAGTAATCTCTTGGATAAAATCCATATCTTGAATCAACACATCAACAAGAAGGAGTAGAAGATCAGATCAAGCTCCGATTCTATCGGTTTTGGGTGCATTGAGTGTGAAAGAGTTGAAAGAAAGTTAGAAAACCATCTTTCAATCCTTTTCACCTTGAATATGTTCAGATCTATGGAAGATCTTTTTTTATTCATGTCGAAATCGTTCAGACCTAAGCTGTTCTTGGTGGATTAAAGCCAAAACATGAAGTTCATAAGAACACAATGATGACATCATCCTAGAACACCTTGAATATAGTGATTTCACGGTTAAAAGTTAAGATTCAAAAGATAGAAAGGTGTAGGAGTGCGTGTAGATCAAGAAAGTACAAGATTTAGGTTGAAAACTTACAAGAATCGGTAGAAATCGGAAGAAAAGTAGGCTGGAGCGAGCTGGTCGAGTAAGAGCTGTCAACATCAAGTGATGTTGACATATGAGGGGTATTTATAGGGTTTCCATAAAAGGAAAGTGGGGGAAAGTGGCTGGTCGATCGGGTGGCAGCCCGATCAGGTGGCATCTCGATCGGGTGGAAGCCCGATCGGGTGGCAACTTGATCGGTTGGCCACTCGATTGGAGTGTTCGGTGGGACGAGTTTTGCTGTTTTGATTCACGTGCTGAGCATTGCTATACGATAGAGTTTCCTATTCAAATTATTTTTAATCCCAACTACTATATCTAACATACAATCATCCTAGTTAACTTGCGTTTAGCGTTTGCGATTCGATTGCCATTGAGTTGCGATTGCGTTTCGATTAATCACCACAACATACACATAAATAAACATGTACAAGTAACACATAAGTAGCACATACACGTAAAACAATATCCAGAACACATAATTCGAGTTGCGACTGCGATTGCGATATGCGATAAAACAAGCGATAAACGTCGATAAATAGCGATAAAACCTCGATTATAAACAAGTACTCCACATAATACAACTAACGTAACAAAGTAAATAGACTATCTACAAGTCAAAGAAGTCAAAACAGCAGTTGAGCAAGGAGTGACAGATCGCAATTAGCAATCTTTTCTTCCTTTGACTTCAATGTTGACTTTGACTTTGACTTTTGAAACACGTGGTGTTACAGCCTCCCCCTGTTAAGGGAATTTCGTCCCGAAATTAGGCTTCAGCCGTAACAAACAACTGTGGGTACTTCACCTTCATGTCGCTTTCGAGTTCCCATGTGAACTCTGCGCCTCGTTTGCCTTCCCATCGAACCTTCACAATGGGAATGCGCGAGCGTCTGAGCTGCTTGGTTTGGCGGTCCATGATCTCGACAGGCTTCTCCATGAAGTGTAGTGTTTCGTTTACTTGGAGGTCATCAAGAGGTACGTACAAATCATGCTCAGCCAGGCACTTTATGAGGTTTGACACATGGAAAGTCGGGTGAACGTTGCTAAGTTCCTCCGGTAGTTCGAGTCTGTAGGCCACTTTTCCGATCCTTTCAAAAATCTTAAAGGGTCCAACATATCGAGTCGCGAGTTTCCCTCTCTTGCCGAATCTGACCACACCCTTCCAAGGTGATACCTTTAGGAGTACATGGTCGCCAACATCAAATTCAAGGGGCTTGCGTCGTCTATCGGCGTAACTTTTCTGATGACTCCGAGCTTTCAGCAAATTGTGTCTTATCTGGAGGATTTTGTCAGTTGTTTCTTGCAATAGCTCGGGACCGGTTAATTGCGAGTGCCCGATCTCGTGCCACACAATAGGCGACCGACATCTTCTTCCGTATAATGCCTCAAACGGTGCCATTTGAATGCTGGAATGATAATTGTTATTATACGAGAATTCGACTAAAGGCAGGTATGCGTCCCAATTACCACCGAAGTCTATGACACACGAACGGAGCATGTCTTCAAGGGTACGAATCGTTCTTTCGGTCTGACCGTCGGTTTGGGGATGGAATACGGTACTTAGATTAAGCGTAGTACCGAGTGTAGTTTGGAACGTTTCCCATAGACGCGAGGTAAACTGAGCATCACGGTCTGAGATGATATCGCGAGGCGTCCCATGTCGACAAATGATCTCATTGGTGTAGATTCGGGCTAATCTTTCCACCTTGTAGTCTTCTCGTATTGGCAGAAAATGAGCAGATTTGGTCAAACGATCAACGACAACCCAGATACTGTTGTGACCTGATGGCGTACGCGGAAGTTTCGTTATGAAGTCCATAGCTATACTTTCCCACTTCCACATAGGGATTGCGGGTTATTCAAGTAAGCCAGAGGGTCTTTGGTGCTCGGCCTTGACTTTCGAGCAAGTCAGGCACTTCCCAACATAAAGAGCGATATCTCACTTCATGCTCGGCCACCAGTACTTGTAGCGAAGGTCCTGGTACATTTTATCGGCACCGGGATGAATAGAATATCGGGACTTGTGGGCTTCGTCCATCAAAATCTGTCGCAAATCAGTCCGCTTAGGGATCCAGATTCAGTCCAGAAAATGGAATATCCCATTCAACTTATTCACTAGCTTGGCGTCATCGTGATAGATCCTTTCCTTCTTCAAGGTACGTTCGTTAAAACAAGCATGTTGGGCTTCGCGGATAAAGGTTTCGAGATGATGCTGGGCTGGAATATTACGAGCGCTATGCAAATAGCTTCGTCTGCTCAGGGCGTCGGCAACGACATTTGCTTTGCCAGGATGATAACGAATCTCACAGTCGTAATAGTTGAGAAGTTCTACCCATCGGCGTTGACGCATATTAAGTTCTTTCTGGCTGAAGATGGGTTGTAGGCTCCTATGGTCGGTGAAGACTATACACTTTGTATCATAAAGGTAGTGTCGCCAAATCTTCAATGCAAAAACAACTGCGCCTAGCTCGAGGTCATGGGTTGTATAGTTCTTCTCGTGGATCTTGAGCTGACGAGACGCGTAAGCAATAACCTTGTCCCGTTGCATGAGAACACAACCAAGACCAAGGTTCGAGGCATCACAATAGACAACAAAGTCATCGTTTCCGTCGGGTAAAGCGAGGACAGGAGCATTGCAAAGCATGTGCTTGAGGATTTGGAAGGCAGATTCTTGTTCAGTTCCCCAAACAAAGGATCTGTCTTTATGCGTGAGAGAGGTAAGCGACACGGCGATTTTAGAGAACCCTTCAATAAATCGACGTTAATAGCCCGCTAGTCCGAGAAAAGAACGGACTTCAGACGGGTTCTTCGGCGTAACCCAAGTCTTAACAGCTTCAATCTTCGCGGGATCAACATGAATACCTTGACTATTGACAATATGACCGAGGAATTGAACCTCCTCTAGCCAAAATGCACACTTGGAGAACTTGGCATAGAGTCGATTCCCTTGGAGTAGCTCAAGAACCAAACGTAGATGCTGCGCGTGTTCGGCTTTCGACCTGGAATAGATCAGGATATCATCGATGAACACGATGATGAAACGGTCAAGAAATGGTTTACACACGCGATTCATCAGATCCATGAAAACCGCGGGTGCGTTGGTTAAACCAAAATGCATAACAACGAACTCGTAGTGGCCGTATCAAGTGCGGAAAGCGGTTTTGTGTATATCTTCCTCTTGGATGCGCAATTGGTGATAGCCTGAGCGTAGATCGATCTTCGAGAAACATGAGGCACCTTGTAGCTGATCAAACAAATTGTCGATTCGAGGCAGGGGATAGCGATTCTTGATTGTTAGCTTATTCAATTCCCTGTAGTCGATGCACATCCGGAACGACCCATCCTTCTTTTTGACGAAAATGACCGGTGCGCCCCATGGAGGGGTGCTCGGGCGAATGAAGCCTTTATCAAGTAATTCCTGGAGCTGACTCGAGAGTTCACGCATTTTGGACGGAGCGAGTCGATAAAGAGCTCTAGCAACAGGGTTGGCTCCAGGAATGAGGTCAATACGGAAGTCGATATCACGACTTGGAAGTAGACCGGGGAGATCATCGGGAAAGACCTGAGGAAATTCACAAACAACGGGGACGTCTTTCACTCCTTTCTTTTCCTTCTCCGCTATTACAATGTTGGCCAAGAAAGCTCTGTATTCCTTGCGGAGATACTTGCTAGCTTGGACGCAAGACATGAGTTTTGAGACCCTTCGTAGCAGTTTCACCATAAACACATAATAAATCACCATCCGTGAGCGAAAATCGAATCATCTTATCGAAACACACAACTTCAGCATGGTTTTCACTAAGAAATTCCATGCCTACTATGACGTCAAAACTTCCGAGCTGCATTGGAATAAGGTCGATCGGAAAGATGTGATTGTTGAGCTCGAGAGTACAATCACGGAGAACAGAATTGACAGGGACAGTTCTTCCGGTGGCAACTTCAACATCGAACGTCGAGGGGAGATGGGAGCGCTTACGGTTAAGGAGCTTTTCGAACTCAAACGATACAAAACAGTTATCGGCTCCAGTATCAAACAAACACGAAGCATAAATACCATTCAGGAGAAACGTACCATTCACCACATTGTTGTCAGCCTAGGCTTGGCGTACATTGATGTTGAAAGTTCTGGCACGGGCGGCTTGTTGTTGTTGCTGCTGAGGCCATTGCTGTTGTTGTCGCTATTGCTGAGGCTGGTGCTGCTGGGGCTCTTGTTTCACAACCCTGTTCGGGCACATGTTTGCGAAGTGGTTGGGATCACCACACGCAAAGCAGACTCTGGCGTTGACCGTGGGTGCCGGAGTAGCTTGTTGGCTTTGAGGAGCTGGGAGTAGAGCTTGATGAGCAGTAGCTTGAGCTGGTGCTTGTCGAGGACCTGTACGGCAGTTGGTGGTGAAGTGGCCGTACATATTGCAATGCACACAAAATCGGCAGGCGATACCCACTGGATAATGGTAGGTACATGTCGGGCAGGCAGGCTGGGGACTAGTGTAAGCAGGCTTTGCAGGCGGTGCTTGGGTAACTGGTGCTGGAGCTAATCGGTGTTGAGATTGATGCGGGGCTGGTACCGCTTGGAGTGGAGCAGCGGTAGTGACAGCACAGTTCTTGTTGCTGGAGTTGCTGTTGTTGTTCTTCCTCTTGCGACGAGAGGACTTGGAAGACTGGGGAGTAGCGGTGGCGGTCTCAGCGGTTGGTGCAGCGGAAGTAGCTTGATGCAAGTTCTCTGAAGCATTATCCCAAAAACCAGATTTGACTCGCTTGTCGTTGATTTCAGCGGCAAGCAGGTATGTTTCCTCGATTGTTGCTGGCTTTGAAGGATGCACAAAATCTGTGACACAATCTGGCAGCGCTAGAATGTACTTCTTGATCGTCATATCAGCAGTCCTGACTTGATCAGGACAGATAATACTGAGCTGCTTGAAGCGAGCAGTTAGAGCTGCATTATCACCATCTTTCTGCTTGATATGCCAGACTTCGTCCTCCAACTTTTGGCGCTCATGGGGAGGTGTGACATCTGTGCCTCCACGGCCATCAAACAAATACCAAACCAATGAAATATTGTATTTCATACTTGGGATTTGTATAAACATGTGTATCATTTGCACATATCAATTCATATTCGATTTCGAGCTCTAAATCGCTTTCTGGGAAGTTATACGCGAACTGAGGCGTAAACGTAATCAGTTTAACGCGACAAACACTCCGGAATAGTGACATGGTCTTAACATACCTTAAATAACCTTTACATAACTTAGAAATAAGTTTTGGATGGTTTGGTGTGTCGAAATCAATTTTATTCGCTTACAGGGACTAATTTCGACAAACTGCGAAAGTATGCCGATTCGTACTGTAACGGACATTCCGGAACATGATCATAAGTTAAACATACCCTAAATATCCTTTACATAACTTAGAAATAGGCTTTGAGGGGTTCGGTGTCCTAAAATAAACTTTTTGGTCATTCAGGGACTAAAAGCGTCAAAAAGAGCATAAGTTTGCATTTTCGCGCATAACTTTCGTTCTGAATACATCCAGACATCCAAAAATTTATGTAATCATTAAAATATTTTATTTTAGTTATTGGGATGATAAAATTCTATTCGGCGCGTAATTTGGATCGTTTTTCGCGTCCGTTCGTGTTTCGTTGTAATTAACCGAACAACGCAACCGTACGGCCAAACGAACCGACATCCGAGATATTTTTAAGCATATTTCATGTTCCCTACTCTTTAACTTAATTATGGAGCCTTGAAATGGGGTTAACGGGGCTTAAACGTGTCACAAACTGAGTTTATTGCATGCAGGGACCATTTCTACAGTTCTGCCATTTTGGTCTCTGGCGGGGCGCGACAGGCCTCTTGCCGGGCGCCAGAGACTGATCTGGGCAGATTCTTGTTTTTGGCATTCTGGTCAATTTTCAGGGGCTTTTTTGTAAAATTGTCAATACCTTGGGCTGGTATTTGATGGTTTTACATGTCCCATGGTATTAGAAAACCATGGGCACACATGGAGGGCTAAGATTGAAGCTCGTTTATCGGGAAACGATCCAAACGGTTCCATGATTTCTATAAATACCCACTTCCATTTCATTCCAAGCTCACACATGATCTGATTTTATGCTCTAAGTTGAAGCTTTGTGCTTTATACCTGAGTATTTAAATCAAGATCTTCCTAGCTTGGACCCTTTGTAAGTATTCTTTCATTCTTTTATGCGTTTTAAGCGTAAAAGTCAAACAGTTTTTGACTTTCTGCTTTGACCAGCCTTTGGTCAACACGAAGTTCCTTTGAACTTCGCAACGTGAGCGTAATCACGATAGTTATAGTCCTTAGTGACTATACCTACTGATTACCACGTTGATTAGGTATAGTGACGAGTCATAGTTTCGGTCAAAATACGCGTTTATGCGTATTTTGCAACCAAACTATTTTTGGGTATCAAGACCCTTTGCCTTGATATCAAACTTGTTTTCAAACTTCGTTAAACATGTTTTAACATGTTTAACTCGTCACTTTAGGTTTAGTGCTTATATAGGGTCGTAAGGTAAGCGGTCTAAACAACCGCTTAGACTTTCGAACCCGACCCGTTTGGTCGATCGTTAGGATCCAACCAAACATATATTGTGACCATATTTGTATAGGGAATGACCTTCCGAGGTTATACCTTATGGTCACTACGTTTAGTTAGTTGTATGATAGGTAGTTTATATGCCTTAGGAAAATTACCAAAATGCCCTTTTTAAGCATAATTTCATTTTAAGCATATGTAACCTAAATTTTGACATCTAAACTGATTAGGCAACATTATTATACATGTTAAGGCATATAATACTTGTCATAGGACTAGTTAGACGGTCCGAACACATTTTACGCGAACGACACGTTAAAGTAGCGTAAGCTACCTAATCGAGTCGTAACGGGTCGTAAGCACTTAGGATAGGTTTCCTTTTAGAATGTAGGCTTTGTTAAACCATATTACATGAGTTCCTATACTCATTTGGTTTACGAAACCTCATTCTATCCGATCTTCCGATTTAGGTGCCATTTTGATTATGTGATCCCTCTAGCTTTGCTTAGTTGTTATTCAAGACTTCTAAGCACCCTGAAGTGAGTACATAGTCCCCTCTTTTACAGTTTTCAAATGTTTTGGGGTGAAACACATGTGCCTACTTGTTACTTTCGTGTTTTTCATGCTTTTATATCATATGCTTGTTATGTTCATTAGTACACATATAGTACATGATTTCTTGCATGTTTTTGCTATGTATGTTTTATTAACATGCTAGCACATTGATTTACATTACATTTCTGTTGCATATGTTCTCGTAGCATATAGACACATTGATTTACATTACATTTCTGTTGCATATGTTCTCGTAGCATATGGACACATTGATTTACATTACATTTTTGTTGCATATGTTCTCGTAGCATATGGACACATTATTTTACATTACATTCATACTATGTATGCTCATTTGTTGCATACTTAGTACATTGTTTTCACATGCTTACATTTTGGTATGACATTTGGTTTGTTTAAATGGGACAAAAATACATTCATTAACATTGATCACGCCGCTCGGTAGTAGGTAGTGGTACCATAGGACTTGACAACTCCCGTTCCTGAAATCCTAGGTTTATTTGGGTGGAAGGAATGACCGAATCCGAAAACATTTTTGGTAGACCTTTGACATTGTTCTAGGGTTTATCCTACAGTCTCAAGGCTTGGATGTATGCATTAAAACAATACCGCATAGATGTTTGTATCAGTAAAGCATGCGTCATTTTACAAAACATAACTTTTGATTTATTCAATCACTTTGTTTTGTGCATTTTTACATATGGTTTGAGTAGTCACTTTTTACTTGCCATACATGACATTTGTTTACACATTACATGATTTACATTTAACAATAAACATGGTTTTTACATAAACATTTGACAATTGGTTTAGACAAGACATTTTTGGTGGTTTGTTTGGGTAAGTGATTTAAGTAACGAGACGTGTGTAATATGATAAGAGCATGGTGGATACGCCGCTAGAACTTCCTATATATAAGTGCTTTTATGATATTACATATCGTAGCGTTATTTAAACCATTTCAAGTTAGACATATTACATTTTTATACATGTATCATATCTTCATGAAACATTGTTTTACAAACAACATATTTTATACAAACTCATTTTACTTGGTTACTATTTATCTGTGCATCTTTCTTTTATATCATCTGATTTCTTATCACTTTTTGTATGATTTATAAAAGAAAACATTTTACAATGATCATGACTAATTTTTATTAAACATTCTTTTAAACTTACAAGTCATGAATCCTATTTTAATAAAACCTATGTATCTCACAGACATTTTTATGCTGACGTACCTATTTTCACATGTGTTTCAGGAAATGATGCATAGGATTGATTAAGATACACTTAGGCGGACTTGGGCCTTAGTGACAATAAAAGATGCAAGACTAGTTAATTATGTTATGCTTCTTTGTTTTTAAGGCATTGTAACTTCTTTTAAATCAATAAAACAAAATTTCAATTTCCATGTGTTATGAGACAATAATTTTGTTACAACACTCCCCGACGTTTCTGTCACACCCCGACCGCGTAAAACAACAAATCGCGGCGGAATCGTCGGGGAGTGTTGTAACAGAATCATTGTTTCAAAACACACGGAAATTTGAAGTTTCGTTTTATTAAACATTAAATATTTACATCGTCTTGAAATCTAAATAAACAATTTAAACATAGTCTATCATTGTTGTTAAGTCACTAATGCCTCGTCCAGTCCTATGTGAGCATGCATCCTAGCAATCAACATCATTCAACAACACCTGAAACATATGTGAAAACAAAGTCAGCAAAGAAATGCTGGCGAGTACATAGGTTTTTGAGAGTGTCGGATTCATGGCTAGTTTACATGTTGCAATACTTAATTAAAAACCTTGTTTTGAAAAGTATTGTATTGCAACATAATTAACCAACTCAAATCAAGTTGGTTATAATTTATAAAATCTCGTAGCCATGATTCTTAACCCAAAACATTTATTTAATAAAATTCTCGTTAATAATTCTCATTAATAAATCTTGTTAATAAAACTCGTTAATAAATCTCGTTAATAAAACTCGTTAATAAATCTCGTTAATAAAACTCGTTAATAAATCTCGTTAATAAAACTCATTAATAAATCTCGTTAATAAAACTCGTTAATAAATCTTGTTAATAAAACTCGTTAATAAATCTCGTTAATAAAACCCGTTAATAAAATCATTAATAAATCTCGTTAATAAAACTCGTATGGTTTATATCATTTCAAAAACCTCGTTTGTATGACATCGTTTCAAATCGTTTACCCAAGTGAACTAAATAACGCCACGGTATGTAATACGATGAAAACATATATATATATAGGAAGTACCAGCGGCGTATCCACCATGCTTTCATCACATTACACCCGTCCCGTTATCTAAACACTAACCAAAAACCAATCGTTTACCCAAATTGTTTAATTCGTTAAAAATCGCTTTAGTCGTTTAAATCATTCTCGTTTTAAATCGTGAAACTACTTTTGATTGTCTCGCTAATAACATCCAAACCTTCGTGACTCGACTATCTCGCCTATCGCTTCTCGCATTAATAAACCACCAAAGGGTAAATTAACAATCACAGATTCAGTCGTTACCCACCTAACCCACACATAACCATGGGCGCAGTCTGATAACGGGATTTGTCAGATCCTATGGTACCATAACCTAATACTGGTCGGTTCGGCCAAAACTAATGGATATTATTCGTTATGTAAATACAACCAACAATTTTGTTTACTATATCGAAATCATTTTTAATTTAATATAAACCATTTTAATCGTTTTTGAAACCATTGTTATAATATCGAAAATCGTTTTGAAAACCATCGTTAAAACCTTGAAAACATTTAGCACATATGAATCACCCCAAAACAATTAAAAACAGTAAAATAGGGGAACTATGTACTCACCTGAGAATGCTTAGAGGTCTTGAACAACAACCAAGCAAAGCTAGAGGGAGCACGGAATCAATCGGCAACCTAATAACTATATAAATAACCCGGACCTAAGTCGGAAGATCGGATAGGATGAGGTTTTGTAAACCAAATGGGTATTGGAACTCATATGACATTGTTTAACAAAGTCTACATCCTAAATCGAAACCTAACCTAAGTGCTTTCGACCCATTGTGACCCATTAAGGTAGCTTAAGCTACATTAACGTGCCGTTCGCGCAAAAGCGCGTTCGAGACATCTAACTAGTCCTATGACAAGTATTATATGCCTAAGCATGATTAGATATGTTGCATAATCAATTAAGTGATAATAGTTTGTGTTACATATGCTTAATTACCAATTATGCATGAAAAGGGCATTTTGGTCATTTACCTAAGGCATATAAACTACCTATCATACAACTAATTAAACCTAAGTGACCATAAGGTATAACCTCGGAAGGTTATTCCCTATGCAACTATGGTCACTAAACATGTTTGGTCGGATCCTAATGATCGACCAAACGGGTCGTGTTTGAAAGTCTAAGCGGGTGTTTAGTCCGCTTGACTTACGACTCTACACAAGCACTAATCTAAAAAGTGACGAGTTAAACATGTTAAAACATTTTTAACGAATTTAGAAAATAGTTTTGGTATCAAAACTAACGGTTTTGATACCTATAAGTAGTTTGGTTACAAAATACGCAAGAATGCGCATTTTGGCCGAAAATACGACTCGTCACTACACCAAGATAACGTGGTAATCAGTAGGTATAGTCACTAGGGACTATAACCATTGTGATTACGCTCACGTTATGAAGTTCAAACGAACTTTGCATTGACCATAAACTGGTCAATGCAGAAAGTCAAACGCAGTTTGACTTTCAGACTCGAAAAGCGATAAAAGAACGAAAGAATACTTACAAAAGGTCCCCGCAAGCTTTGATCCTATTTACTCTCAGGTATGAAGCATAAACTTCTACTTAGAGAGCCAAAATCAGATCAATGTGGGTTTTGCAAGTGAAAGGGGATAGCTATTTATAGGAAAACTAGAACCGTTAGGATCGTTCATCGTAAAACGAGCTTCGATCTCATCCGTACACATGTGCCCATGGTTTTTTGAAACCATGGGAGCCCATAGTTTCCTTAAAACCATGAGAAAATGAGGGGAACAGCTGGAACAAGCTGGAATTTAGATTTTTCATTTTGGTCCATTCCTAAGATAACTATGGCAGAATGACAATTTTGGTCCCTGAACTTCAGAATCTTGCATTTCGGCTCATTTTTGACACGTTTGAGCCCCGTTATCCTCATTTCAAGGCTCTAAAATGAAGTTAAAGTATAGGGAACTCAAAACATGCTGAAAAATATCTCGGATGTCAGTTCGTGTGGTCGTACGGTTGCCTTGTTCGGTTAATTACGACGGAAGTCGTAACGAACGCAAAAACGATCCAAATTACGCGACGAATGGAATTTTATCATGCCAATCACTAAAATAAAATATTTTAATTATTACATAAAGTTTTGGATGTCCGGATGTAGTCAGAACGTAAGATATGCGCGAAAATGCAAACTTATGCACTTTTGACGCTTTTAGTCCCTGAATGACCAAAAAGTTTTTTTAGCACACCGAACCCCTCAAATCCTATTTCTATGATATGTAAAGGATATTTAGGATATGTTTAACTTATGGTCATGTTCTGGAATGTTCGTTACAGTACAAATCGGCATACTTTCGCAGTTTGTCGAAATTAGTCCCTGTAAGCGAATAAACTTGATTTCGCCACACCAAACCCTCCAAAACTTATTTCTAAGTTATGTAAAGGTTATTTAAGGTATGTTAAGCCTATTTCACTATTCCGTAGTGTTCGTTGTATTAAACTGGTTATATTTGCGCATCAGTGCGCGTATAACCTTCCAGAAAGCGATTTAAAGCTTGAAATCGAACAAGAATTGATATGTGCAAAAGATACACATATTTATACAAATATAAAGTATGAAATACAATATTTCATTGGTTTGGTATTTGTTTGATGGTCGCAGAGGCACAGATGTCACAGTCTCCCCTACTTCAGGAAATTTCATCCCGAAATTTATTTAGTGGAAACTTGTGAGAGCTTGAAACATGAAGTCAAAAAGATAAAACAAAACTGGTTAGAGTTCTGAACTTCTAGTAACTTTAAATAACATCATGCTTGCAATGTAAGAGGGACACTTATATACAAGTATATGAAGCGTCATTGGTGCGTCCACCGTACCTCCATTACATTGTTCACGTTTCGTTATTGTTGTCACTATCGGTTCTTATCCATGATAAATCTTACTGGGGTTCCTGTGCACCGAATTTCATAATTATGTACGCGTCCATAATTACGTAATTCCTTGCAAAGTCCACACAGTGCATTTGATAATGTGTAGGGGAAAACCAAATGAACGAGCATGTGATGAGTGTGACTGGACCACCATAGGGTCCTTTCAGCTATATCATCACATGTCATTCTTAACCAGATTCTGAATCAATCTTTTAACTAGACCACTCAAAGGGTCTCTTTTTGAATCATGGAATGGTACTATATAATCCAAGGGTCTTAATTATTACATAGAAGCCCATTAAGGATTTAGGATAGTACCTTTTGAATATCCTACTATGAATCCCTCATATGAAGATATGGAAGGTTCTACGAGGATTTGGATAACGAAAATCGGATCACACAATAAAAGAGAACACATAAACACATAATCGCATAATCGCATAATCGTTTAACTTGACCTTTAATTTGTTATATTTGGACACGGGTATTTAAAGCATACCAGGAATCCAATCCGTGGATTTCATTTGGCACTTTAAATATTTTCAAGAATCTAACTATGAAGATAGGAAGATCTTAATAGGAATTCGGTTTGTCCTTATTGAGTTGTAATGTACATATTAAGGTGTACAAGGAATCCAATCGGGGCTCCGATTTGGGAGATAATCATCCACAAGGATTCTTGAAATAGAGCAACCCATCGCCCTTTCGTTTCGAGTTTAAGCTCGAGTTGAAGTGGTAGCTCATATTTCAATAAGCCTTCGTTTACACAAGATCGTTGTGCTTGAAGGACACGAGATTGAATATCAGATAAAGTTTGACCAGAATGAAGCTTGACTCGCTCCTTTCGACCAATCGCATCGGCTACGACATTCGCCTTACCAGGAAGGTAGCGAATCTCAAAATCGTAATCGTTCAAGAGCTCAACCCATTGTCGCTGGCTCATGTTCAGCTCCTTCTGATTAAGAATGTACTGGAGACTTTTGTGGTCTTGTGAAAACTACACACTTCGTTCCATAGAGGTAGTGTCTCCAGATTTTGAGAGCAAATACCACAACACCTAACTCAAGATCATGAGTTGTGTAGTTCTTTTCGTGAACTTTCAACTGTCTAGACGCATATGCTATGACTTTACCTCATTGCATAAGAACACAACTAAGGCCTAGATTCAACGCGTCATAAAAGACAACGAAATCATCGTTTCCATTGGGCAAGGACAAAACAGGAGCATCACATAGCTTCCGTTTCAGCGTTTGGAACGCTTCTTCTTGCTTATATCCCCACTCCAAAGGCTTATTCTTCTGAGTCAAAGCAGTGAGTGGCACCGCGATCTTCGAGAGTTCAAAATAAAACGACGATAATAACCAGCGAGACCAAGAAAAGAACGAATTTCTGTAGGTGTCGTTGGTGTATTCCAATCCTTAATTGCAGCAAACTTGGATGGATCCACATGAATACCCTGCTCGTTGACTACATGACCCAAAAACTGAACTTCTTTAAGCCAAAATTCACACTTGGAGAATTTAGCGAAAAGTTTGTTCCTTCTTTAGGAGTTCCAATGTCAAACGAAGGTGTTGCTCGTGATCGGCTCGAGACTTCGAATAAACAAGGATATCATCGATGAACACATTAATGAACTTATCTAAATAAGGTTTACAGATCCTATTCATTAAGTCCATGAAGATAGCTGGGGCATTCGTCAAACCAAAAGGCATGACAGTGAACTCGTAATGCCCTTATCTTGTGCGGAAAGCAGTCTTGGGAATATCTTCTTCGAATACAGGAAGCTGATGATACCCAGAACGCAAATCGATCTTGGAAAAAACAGGTAGCACCTTGCAGTTGATCAGAGAGATCATTGATTCGAGGTAGGGGATATCGATTCTTGACGGTAAGCTTATTAATCTTACGATAATCGATACGCATTCGAAAAGATCCATCTTTCTTCTTCACAAAGAGGACATGAGCTCCCCTAGGGTGAATAATTTGATCGGATGAATCCTTTATCAGATAACTCTTGAAGCTGTTTCGATAATTCTTGCATCTCAGACGGTGCAAGATGATAAGGTGCTTTCGCAATTGGGTTGGCATTGGATATAAGGTTAATATGAAACTCGACTTGACGAACTGGAGGCAAACCAGGCAGTTCATCAGGAAACACCTCTGGATAATCCCGAACAATCGGAACATCCTGAATACTCCTGCTCTTGCCTTTCTCCTCGGTGACATGTGCCAGAAAAGCAACATATCCTTTTCGTAAATAACTTTGGGCCTTCGTACACGACATGAGCTTCAATCCACCAGAAGGTTTCTTGCCACGAACTTCCAGAACATCGCCAGACGAAAGAGGAATGCGAACAATCTTATCGAAACCAATCACCTCAGCATGATGTTTGGTTAACCAATCCATCCCTATGATAATGTCGAAACTCCCAAGTTGCATCGGTGTGAGGTCAAAAGGAAAAGATGATTACTCCAATTGCCACTTCGTTTCTTAGAATGAAACGAGCACTTAGAATTTTTGAGGAAATCATGAGCGATCAAATGAACGAGAGAACTACAAATACGGTTCTTTGGTGTAGGTATCGTAGGGCTATGCCATACACACATGCAACTATATTTGTACATCAAAATTGCAAATAAAGATTTATTTATAAACAAAATCGATTGTTTCCGAGTTCAAAGGAAAACACTAGAAACATAAACATAAGATTCGGATTATTCAAAGCAGCAGCTTCTTCTAATCGGCCAAATGCTCATTCGTGGGTCGGATTTGCATTGAAAATCTTTGGGTATCTGTCCCTGACATAACCCGTCTCGCCATATGTGTAGCAAATACCAGGAGGAAAATGAGCCTGTGGAGGATCTGCTTGAAATTGAACGGGGTTCTGAAAAGCTTGGTTTAGCACAGTGACTGAATGACAGTCTCGTGCCAAATGACCAATGAGTCCACAATTGAAACATTTTCGAAATTTGATACTGGCATAGTGGTGGAGGTTACACTGATTGCACAGAGGAGCAGTTCCTAAGTACGGCTTCTTGGCTGGTGGTGCTGCCAACTGGCTAGGTTTTGCTTGATTTGGTGTAACGGCTACGGGATCCTTTGGAGCTTTACACTTCTTTGACTTTTTCGATGGCTCGGCTTCTGCTTCTTTCGATGCTTCTTGAGTGGCTTCATTATTGAGACGAGACATGGCGATACCTAAATCCACAGTCTTCAGGATTACTTCGCCTATTCGCTGGGCAAATTTGGCAGTTTGCTTGGACATTTGAATGTCGTTGCGATGAAGAGACATTCTAGAGGAAATGAAAGACATAGGAGAAAACAAGTGAAATGTTATCGGATAATTAAAACAGAACGACAACGCATAGAAATTGCGATCATTTGTTTGTTACCTAAGGCAAACAAATGAGACGGTGATTAATCAAAGTAAACGGGTCATATTAATGTATCACTGAAGACATGCTCGCCTATAAGTGAACACTCACCCCAAGAGTTCCCAGGTAAGAGTGACTAGTCCGATACTGCGGATTTGTACGAACACTCTAGCCTTAGACAGAAAACTCAGGGTACAGGCATTCACTCTTCCAGTTTGCACGTGTTCACATTATTTAGACCCAAACTTTGACGAGATTTCGAAAACTTAGAGGGTTCAAAACCTAGTAATCAATCATCCTAGAACAGATGATTGGTTTTCGAAGTGGATTTGAAATTTGTGTTCTTGTTGTGGTTGACACCTAAGGATAAGTGACGGTATTGTTTTAAGATCTAAACACAAGATAACTTGTGTTAGGGTCCTAGGAAGGTTATAGACTAGGTCAAAGCACTACTAATAACCTAATTCCCTATAACCATGGGCTCTGATACCAACTTTTCTATCACACCCCGACCGCTTAAAACAACAAATCGCGGCGGAATCGTCGGGGAGTGTTGTAACAGAATCATTGTTTCAAAACACACGGAAATTTGAAGTTTCGTTTTATTAAACATTAAATATTTACATCGTCTTGAAATCTAAATAAACAATTTAAACATAGTCTATCATTGTTGTTAAGTCACTAAGGCCTCGTCCAGTCCTATGTGAGCATGCATCCTAGCAATCAACATCATTCAACAACACCTGAAACATATGTGAAAACAAAGTCAGCAAAGAAATGCTGGCGAGTACATAGGTTTTTGAGAGTGTCGGATTCATGGCTAGTTTACATGTTGCAATACATAATTAAAAACCTTGTTTTGAAAAGTATTGTATTGCGACATAATTAACCAACTCAAATCAAGTTGGTTATAATTTATAAAATCTCGTAGCCATGATTCTTAACCCAAAACATTTATTTAATAAAATTCTCATTAATAAAACTCGTTAATAAATCTTGTTAATAAAACTCGTTAATAAATCTCGTTAATAAAACTCGTTAATAAATCTCGTTAATAAAACTCGTTAATAAATCTCGTTAATAAAACTCGTTAATAAATCTTGTTAATAAAACTCGTTAATAAATCTCGTTAATAAAAATCGTGAATAAAACTCCTTAATAAATCTCGTTAATAAAACTCGTATGGTTTATATCATTTCGAAAACCTCGTTTGTATGACATCGTTTCAAATCGTTTACCCAAGTGAACTAAATAACGCCACAGTATTTAATACGATGAAAACATATATATATAGGAAGTACCAGCGGCGTATCCACCATGCTTTCATCACATTACACCCGTCCCATTATCTAAACACTAACCAAAAACCAATCGTTTACCCAAATCGTTTAATTCGTTAAAAATCGCTTTAGTCGTTTAAATCATTCTCGTTTTAAATCGTGAAACTACTTTTGATTGTCTCGCTAATAACATCGAAACCTTCGTGACTCGACTATCTCGCCTATCGTTTCTCGCATTAATAAACCACCAAAGGGTAAATTAACAATCACAGATTCAGTCGTTACCCACCTAACCCAGACATAACCATGGGCGCAGTCTGATAACGGGATTTGTCAGATCCTATGTTACCATAACCTAATACTGGTCGGTTCGGCCAAAACTAATGGATATTATTTGTTATGTAAATACAACAAACAAGTTTGTTTACTATATCGAAATCGTTATTAATTTAATATAAACCATTTTAATCGTTTTTTGAAACCATTGTTATAATATCGAAAATCGTTTTGAAAACCATCGTTAAAACCATGAAAACATTTAGCACACATGAATCACCCCAAAACAATTAAAAACAGAAAAATAGGGGAACTATGTACTCACCTGAGAATGCTTAGAGGTCTTAAACAACAACCAAGCAAAGCTAGAGGGAGCACGGAATCAATCGGCAACCTAATAACTATATAAATAACCCGGACCTAAGTCGGAAGATCGGATAGGATGAGGTTTTGTAAACCAAATGAGTATTGGAACTCATATGACATGGTTTAACAAAGTCTACATCCTAAATCGAAACCTAACCTAAGTGCTTTCGACCCATTGTGACCCATTAAGGTAGCTTAAGCTACATTAACGTGCCGTTCGCGCAAAAGCGCGTTCGAGACATCTAACTAGTCCTATGACAAGTATTATATGCCTAAGCATGATTAGATATGTTGCATAATCAATTAAGTGATAAAAGTTTGTGTTACATATGCTTAATTACCAATTATGCATGAAAAGGGCATTTTGGTCATTTACCTAAGGCATATAAACTACCTATCATACAACTAATTAAACCTAAGTGACCATAAGGTATAACCTCGGAAGGTTATTCCCTATGCTACTATGGTCACTAAACATGTTTGGTCGGATCCTAATGATAGACCAAACAGGCCGTGTTTGAAAGTCTAAGTGGGTGTTTAGTCCGCTTGACTTACGACTCTACACAAGCACTAATCTAAAAAGTGACGAGTTAAACATGTTAAAACATGTTTAACGAATTTAGAAAATAGTTTTGGTATAAAAAAAACGGTTTTGATACCTATAAGTACTTTGGTTACAAAATACGCAAGAATGCGCATTTTGGCTGAAACTACGACTCGTCACTACACCTAGATAACCTGGTAATCAGTAGGTATAGTCACTAGGGACTATAACCATCGTGATTACGCTCACGTTATGAAGTTCAAACGAACTTCGCATTGACCATAAACTGGTCAATGCAGAAAGTCAAACGCAGTTTGACTTTCAGACTCGAAAAGCGATAAAAGAACGAAAGAATACTTACAAAAGGTCCCCGCAAGCTTTGATCCGATTTACTCTCAGGTATGAAGCATAAACTTCAACTTAGAGAGCCAAAATCAGATCAATGTGGGTTTTTCAAGTGAAAGGGGATAGCTATTTATAGGAAAACTAGAACCGTTAGGATCGTTCATCGTAAAACGAGCTTCGATCTCATCCGTACACATGTGCCCATGGTTTTGTGAAACCATGGGAGCCCATAGTTTCATTAAAACCATGTGAAAATGAGGGGAACAGCTGGAATTTAGATTTTTCATTTTGGTCCCTTCCTAAGATAACTATGGCAGAATGACAATTTTGGTCCCTGAACTTCAGAATCTTGCATTTCGGCTCATTTTTGACACGTTTGAGCCCCGTTAACCTCATTTCAAGGCTCTAAAATGAAGTTAAAGTATAGGGAACTCAAAACATGCTCAAAAATATCTCGGATATCAGTTCGTTTGGTCGTACGGTTGCGTTGTTCGGTTAATTACGACGAAAGTCGTAACGAACGCAAAAACGATTCAAATTACGCGACGAATGGAATTTTATCATGCCAATCACTAAAATAAAATATTTTAATGATTACATAAAGTTTTGGATGTCCGGATGTATTCAGAACGTAAGATATGCGCGAAAATGCAAACTTATGCACTTTTGACGCTTTTAGTCCCTGAATGACCAAAAAGTTTATTTTAGCACACCGAACCCCTAAAATCCTATTTCTAAGATATGTAAAGGATATTTAGGGTATGTTTAAGTTATGGTCATGTTCCGGAAAGTTTGTTACAGTACAAATCGGCATACTTTCACAGTTTGTTGAAATTAGTCCCTGTAAGCGAATAAACTTGATTTCGCCACACCAAACCCTCCAAACTTATTTCTAAGTTATGTAAAGGTTATTTAAGGTATGTTAAGCCTATTTCACTATTCTGGAGTGTTCGTTGCATTAAACTGGTTATATTTGCGCATCAGTGCGCGTATAACCTTCCAGAAAGCGATTTAAAGCTTGAAATCGAACAAGAATTGATATGTGCAAAAGATACAAATATTTATACAAATCCCAAGTATGAAATACAATATTTCATTGGTTTGGTATTTGTTTGATGGTCGCAGAGGCACAGATGTCACAGTTTCCGCCACGATTTGTTGTTTTACGTGGTCGGGGTGTGACAGAAGAGTTGGTATCAGAGCTCAAGGTTATAGGGAATTAGGTTATTAGTAATGCTTTGACCTAGTCTATAACCTTCCTAGGACCCTAACACAAGATTCTTGTGTTTAGATCTTAAAACAATACCGTCACTTATCCTTAGGTGGCAACCACAACAAGAACATAAATTTCAAATCCGCTTTGAAAACTAATCATCTGTTCTAGGATGATTTATTATAAGATTTTGAACCCTCTATGTTTTCAAAATCTCATCAAAGTTGGGTCTTATAATGTGAACACGTGCAATCTGGAAGGGTGGATGCCTGTACTCTGAGTTTTCTGTCTAAGGCTAGAGTGTTCGTACAAATCCACATAATCAGACCAGTCACTCTTACCTGGGAACTCTTGGGGTGAGTGTCCACTTATAGGCTAAAGCATGTCTTCGCGATACATTAATATGACCGGATCACTTTGATTAGTCACCGTCTCATTTGTTTGCCTTAGGTAACAAACAAATGATCGCAATTTTTATGCATTACCATTCTGT
The DNA here is from genome assembly GCA_030545235.1 of Helianthus tuberosus. Lineage (NCBI taxonomy): Eukaryota > Viridiplantae > Streptophyta > Magnoliopsida > Asterales > Asteraceae > Helianthus > Helianthus tuberosus. Next base: position 69,857,509 of record CM060432.1, on the reverse strand, counting down.
TTTGATTATCCGATAACATTTCACTTGTTTCCTCCTATGTCTTCCATTTCCTCTAGAATGTCTCTTCATCACAGCGACGCTCAGATGTCCGAGCAGACTACCAAATTTGCCCAGCGAATAGGCGAAGTAGTCCTAAAGACTGTTGAATTAGCTGCTACCATGTCTCGTCTCCAGGATGAAGCCACTTAAGAGTCACCGAAGGAACCAGAAGTCAAGCCTTCACCAAAATCAAAGAAGCGTAAGGCTTCAAAGAAACCCGCAGCAGTTGCACCAAATCAAGCGGGACCTAGCCAAGTGGCAACACCACCAGCCAAGAAGCCGTACTTGGGAGCTGCCCCATGGTGCAATCGATGCAACCGTCATCATTCAAATCACATACCCTGCTTCAAATGTACCCACTGTGGACGATGGGGACATTTGGTTGACATATGCCACTTTGCTATCCAAAACAAAGCTGTTACAAACTTTGCTGCTGCTCAACCTCCTGCCAGGAAACATTATGCCGGTACTGCACCAATGTGCAACGAGTGTAATGCACCTCACCGAGCTTACCTGCAGTGTCGTCTGTGTGCATCATGTGGACGACTCAGTCACCTGGCAAATGCTTGTCAATTCAACCCAATCCATGGTGGTCCAAACCAACCCCAAGTCAACCCTGCTCAAGCTCGTTATCCGTCTGGTACTTGGTACAACTACGGCGAGACGAGCTATTTCAGGAACAAGTAACCAAGGGTTGTCAATGCAAGTCTGAGCCACGGGTGAGCAGTTGGCTGATTAGAAGATGTTGCTACTTTGAATAATTTGTATCTGTTGCTTTTGTTTCTTTTGTTTTTATTGAACTCGGAAACAATGTGTTTAGTTTATAAATAAATCATTGTTCGCAAATTCGGATATACAAGTGTAGTTACATGTATGTATGGCATTTCCTATAATACCTACATCAAGGAACTACGTTCTTTAAACAAACTACTCTTGTAATTCTCCCATTCTTGTGGTCGCTCATGATTTCCTCAAAAAATTCTAAGTACTCGTTTCATTCTAAGAAATGAAGTACAGAAAATAAAGTGACATTATGAGTAATCATGCTTTTTGCACATCTGTGCCTTTAAATCCTTGGTTAGATAACTAAAGGAAATTTTTCGACCTCATACCCATATCATTACATTCTGGTTTCATAACAATATACATAGTATAAGTTTTCAAAAACAACCTTCATGATTTCAAAAAAAAAAACATTTTATATATAGTTTGAAAACTTTTTTAACATAGTATATTTACTTAACATATCAAGTACATGATTTCAAAAGCATCATCCATATTTTCAAAAACCTTATACATAATTTCAAAAAAAAAAAAAAAATTCATCTTGCATGATTTTAAAATATTTTATAAATATACTTATCTAATACACCTACTTTATGACTTCAAAAGTATTATGTAAGATTTCAAAAACATTAAACACATTTCAAAAAGAACCCCATGCATAGTTTTCAAAAACATTTTGTTCATACATTGACTTAACCTTCAAATTCTGCTTCATATGTCGCCTTAGCATATCTAGCGCCTCAACTTCATGAGCATTCTACCTCGTGTATCGACTTAAGCATGTCTAGTGCAATGTTTTGAAACGCGTCCCGCTTTTCAAATCCCAAAATCCATATAGGATCTTCTTACCCTCACAATTAGATCCTTGTGGATAATTATTGCTCAAATCAGAGTCCTTAATTGAATTCTCTGTATGCCTTAATACGTACTTTACGATTCAATAAGGACAAAGCCGAATTCCTATTAAGATCTTCCTATATTTATAGTTAGATTCTTGAAAATGTTTAAAGTGCCAAATGAAATCCACGGATTGAATTCCTAGTGTGCTTTAAATTCATGTGCACAATTAACAAACAAATTAACAAAAAGATAACAAATTGAAGATCAAGTTAAACAATTTTGTGATTATGTGTTATGTGTTTTCTTTTGTGTTTTTGTGTAATCTGAATTTTCGTTATCCAAATCCTCATAGAATCTTCCATATTTTCTTATTAGGGATTCATAGTAGGATATCCAAAGGTACTACCTCAAATCCTTAATGGGCTTCTACGTAATGGTTAAGACCCTTGGATTATATAGTACCATTCCATAATTCAAAGAGACCCTTAGAGTGATCTAGTCCAAAAAAGATTGATTCAGAATCTGGTTAAGAATGGCATGTGATGATACAGCTGAAAAGACTCCTCGGTGGTCTTTTTAAAGAGATCATTTATTGATTTAATTAAAAGGACCCAATGGTGGTCTAGTCACACTCGTCACAGGTTCGTTCATTGTTTTTCTTCCCCTACACATTATAAAATGCTCTGTGTGGACTATGCAAGGAATTACGTAATTATGGATGCGTACATAATTAAGAAATTCAGTGCACAGGAACCCAATAAGATTTATCATGTGTAAGAACCAATAGTGGCAACAATAACGAAATGTGAACAAGGTAATGGAGGTACGGTGGACGCACCAATGGTGCTTCATATACTTGTATATAAGTGTCCCTCTTACATTGCAAGCATGATGTTATTTAAAGTTACTAGAAGTTCAGAACCCTAACCAGTGTTGTTTTATCTTTTCGACTTCATGTTTCAAGCTCTCACAAGTTTCCTCTAAATAAATTTCGGGACGAAATTTCCTGAAGTAGGGGAGACTGTGACATCTGTGCCTCCACGGCCATCAAAAAAATACCTAACCAATAAAATATTGTATTTCATACTTGGGATTTGTATAAACATGTGTATCATTTGCACATATCAATTCATATTCGATTTCGAGCTCTAAATCGCTTTCTGGGAAGTTATACGCGAACTGAGGCGTAAACATAATCAGTTTAACGCGAAAAACACTCCGGAACAGTGACATGGGCCTAACATACATTAAATAACCTTTACATAACTTAGAAATAAGTTTTGGAAGGTTTGGTGTGTCGAAATCAATTTTATTCGCTTACAGGGACTAATTTTGACAAACTGCGAAAGTATGCCGATTCGTACTGTAACGGACATTCCGGAACATGATCATAAGTTAAACATACCCTAAATATCCTTTACATAGCTTAGAAATAGGCTTTGAGGGGTTCGGTGTGCTAAAATAAACTTTTTGGTCATTCAGGGACTAAAAGCGTCAAAAGTGCATAAGTTTGCATTTTCGCGCATAACTTACGTTCTGAATACATCCGGACATCCAAAAATTTATGTAATCATTAAAATATTTTATTTTAGTGATTGGCATGATAAAATTCCATTCGTCGCGTAATTTGGATCGTTTTTCGCGTCCGTTCGTGTTTCGTTGTAATTAACCTCACAACGCAACCGTACGGCCAAACAAACCGACATCCGAGATATTTTTAAGCATATTTCATGTTCCCTATGCTTTAACTTAATTATGGAGCCTTGAAATGGGGGTTAACGGGGCTTAAACGTGTCAAAAACTGAGTTTATTGCATGCAGGGACCATTTCTGCAGTTCTGCCATTTTGGTCTCTGGCAGGGCGCGACAGGCCTCTCGCCGGGCGCCAGAGACTGATCTGGGCAGATTCTTGTTTTTGGCATTCTGGTCGATTTTCAGGGGCTTTTATGTAAAATTCTCAATACCTTGGGCTGGTATTTGATGGTTTTACATGTCCCATGGTATTAGAAAACCATGGTCACACATGGAGGGCCAAGATTGAAGCTCGTTTATCGAGAAACGATCTTAACGGTTCCATGATTTCTATAAATACCCACTTCCATTTCATTCCAAGCTCACACATGATCTGATTTTATGCTCTAAGTTGAAGCTTTGTGCTTCATACCTGAGTATTTAAATCAAGATCTTCCTAGCTTGGACCCTTTGTAGGTATTCTTTCGTTCTTTTATGCGTTTTAAGCGTAAAAGTAAAACAATGTTTGACTTTTTGCTTTGACCAGCCTTTGGTCAACACGAAGTTCGTTTGAACTTTGCAACATGAGCGTAATCACGATAGTTATAGTCCCTAGTGACTATACCTACTGATTACCACGTTGATTAGGTATAGCGACGAGTCATAGTTTCGGTCAAAATACGCGTTTATGCGTATTTTGCAACCAAACTATTTTTGGGTATCAAGACCCTTTGCCTTGATATCAAACTTGTTTTCAAACTTCGTTAAACATGTTTTAACATGTTTAACTCGTCACTTTAGGTTTAGTGCTTATATAGGGTCGTAAGGTAAGCGGTCTAAACAACCGGTTAGACTTTCGAACCCGACCCGTTTGGTCAATCGTTAGGATCCAACCAAACATATATTGTGACCATAGTTGTATAGGGAATAACCTTCCAAGGTTAAACCTTATGGTCACTACGTTTAGTTAGTTGTATGATAGGTAGTTTATATGCCTTAGGAAAATTACCAAAATGCCCTTTTTACGCATAATTTCATTTTAAGCATATGTAACCTAAATTTTGACATCTAAACTGATTAGGCAACATTATTAGACATGTTAAAGTAGCGTAAGCTACCTAAACGAGTCGTAAGCACTTAGGATAGGTTTCCTTTTAGAATGTAGGCTTTGTTAAACCATATTACATGAGTTCCTATACTCGTTTGGTTTACGAAACCTCATTCTATCCGATCTTCCGATTTAGGTTCGGTTATTAACGTAGTTACCTATATTAGGTGCCGTTTTGATTCTGTGATCCCTCTAGATTTGCTTGGTTGTTATTCAAGACTTCTAAGCACCCTCAAGTGAGTACATAGTCCCCTCTTTTACAGTTTTCAAATGTTTTGGGGTGAAACACATGTGCCTACTTGTTACTTTCGTGTTTTTCATGCTTTTATATCATATGCTTATTATGTTCATTAGTACACATATAGTACATGATTTCTTGCATGTTTTTGCTATGTATGTTTTATTAACATGCTAGCACATTGATTTACATTGTATTTCTGTTGCATATGTTCTCGTAGCATATGGACACATTGATTTACATTACATTTCTGTTCCATATGTTCTCGTAGCATATGGACACATTGATTTACATTACATTTCTGTTGCATATGTTCTCGTAGCATATGGACACATTGATTTACATTACATTTCTGTTGCATATGTTCTCGTAGCATATGGACACATTATTTTACATTACATTCATACTATGTATGTTCATTTGTTGCATACTTAGTACATTGTTTTCACATGCTTACATTTTGGTATGACATTTGGTTTGTTTAAATGGGACAAAAATACATTCATTAACATTGATCACGCCGCTCGGTAGTAGGTAGTGGTACCATAGGACTTGACAACTCCCGTTCCTGAAATCCTAGGTTTGTTTGGGTGGAAGGAATGACCGAATCCGAAAACATTTTTGGTAGACCTTTGACATTGTTCTAGGGTTTATCCTACAGTCTCAAGGCTTGGATGTATGCATTAAAACAATACCGCATAGATGTTTGTATCAGTAAAGCATGCATTATTTTACAAAACATAACTTTTGATTTATTCAATCACTTTGTTTTGTGCATTTTTACATATGGTTTGAGTAGTCACTTTTTACTTGCCATACATGACATTTTTTTACACATTACATGATTTACATTTGACAATAAACATGGGTTTTACATAAACATTTGACAATTGGTTTAGACAAGACATTTTTGGTGGTTTGTTTGGGTAAGTGATTTAAGTAACGAGGCGTGTGTAATATGATAAGAGCATGGTGGATACGCCGCTGGTACTTCCTATATATAAGTGCTTTTATGATATTACATATCGTAGCGTTATTTAAACCATTTCAAGTTAGACATATTACATTTTATACATGTATCATATCTTCATGAAACATTGTTTTACAAACAACATATTTTATACAAACTCATTTTACTTGGTTATTATTTATCTGTGCATCTTTCTTTTATATCATCTGATTTCTTATCACTTTTTGTATGATTTATAAAAGAAAACATTTTACAATGATCATGACTAATTTTTATTAAACATTCTTTTAAACTTACAAGTCATTAATCCTATTTTAATAAAACCTATGTATCTCACAGGCATTTTTATGCTGACGTACCTATTTTCACATGTGTTTTAGGAAATGATGCATAGGATTGATCAAGATACACTTAGGCGGACTTGGGCCTTAGTGACAATAGAAGATGCAAGACTAGTTAATTATGTTATGCTTCTTTGTTTTTAAGGAATTGTAACTTCTTTTAAATCAATAAAACAAAATTTCAATTTCCATGTGTTATGAGACAATGATTTTGTTACAACACTCCCTGACATTTCCGCCACAATTTGTTGTTTTACGTGGACGGGGTGTGACAGGAGGGCAGAACTCTTCCAACATGACGTTCTTCAACTCATCCCACGTTAAACCATAAGCTGCATCATTTCCGCGTTTGTTCCTCTCGGCCGTCCACCAGTCTAAAGCGCGGGACTGGAAGACGCCGGTAGCATTTAGAGTGCGGAGACTGTCAGGACAACCACTCTGGCGCAGGGTGACCTCGATCGAATCAAACCATTGAAACAAAGCCGTAGGGCCATCTTCGCCTGTGAATTCTTTCGGTCCGCAAGCTTTAACTGCTTGAAGCTGAAATCAGCTTTTGGGGTTTCAGTCCTGGACTCTTCAGACGATTTGCTCACATTCTCGTATAGTACACTCACGATCTGAGGAACAACTTTCGCCATTTTCTTAGCGACGAGAGCAGCAAGGCGTTTGTCTTTCTAACTCTTGCGAGCAACGCGCGAGTGACGGGATCCAGATGACGACATTGTCTGCAACAGACATCGTCATAGGACTCAGACACAATATAATCGAATCTCACCTCACACGCCTAATACTACTAAAGCTCAGGAACACGATCACGTAAACACATAGGCACATAATCACAGATTCACATAAGCACAGAAGCACATAAACACGTAAAGCACCGAAGCACATAGAAACACATAGAGGCAGTCAGAATATAGAAACCTATCATTCAAGGTCCGCACACGTTCGAGAAAAGCGATTGCGATTAGCGAGTACACAACGAGTAGTATAGCATAAGCGAACACCATAGCATGCGATCATCCACAAGTAGCGATTTGTTAGCGTGTTGAGGTAGATATGCAGTGCGAGACGTGTGTGTCGATCAAAGCGAAGCGAAAAGCAAATAAAATCACCAAAATCGAAACACATAAGCAGATAAAACCACATAAAACACATAAAATGCTCATAAAAGCGACAAGTTTCAGAGTCGGCAGTTTCGAGCTCAGAATTGAAACACATAAAAATCGAGAGATAGATTGTCTTAGGCTCGATAGACGTCGACTATCCAAAGTGATTCGACTATTTGCAAGGGCTTTCGGTACCCACTTTGGCCTTCAGGACTGTGCTCTCGCCTCGAATTTGGGCGATTGGCACGCATCCTTTCAGTTATAGTGTGACTTCAAGTCGTTGGAGTCCGTCGAGACTTTGGTGAGAGTTTTGTAAAACAAAATAGAGATCAGAACAAGTCGTCAAGGTTTAGGTTTCACCCCTAACTTACAACTTTGTTCCTGTTTTAATAAAATAAAGGGGATAAATTTGCGTCGAAGTATGGATTTCACTCCGGATTCAACGCAAATTCTCGTGTTTATAGATAAAAAATGCGGGTCGAACAAGCAACTTAGTCAAGAGTTTGCGGTTTTTCACACCTAATCTCGACCTAATCACTCGTTCATAGTAGAGTGCAGTGATAGTGTAGCGTAAGCGAGAATAGCGAGATATAGCAAGTAAGCTCGTACAATACCCCTAAGGGTATGCACAAGTCGGTATGTTGGTTCCTAACTATAGACTAGGCCGTTTCTAAGACATCGACCCGGACTAGGTCGAGTCTTGCCTAATTCCCTATAGTTATGGCTCTGATACCAATCTGTCACACCCCAACCGATGGCGGAATCATCGGGGCGCGGCACTGAGCGAAACAGATTCTCCATGAGTATCCATAACAACTATTAATTACCAGATATTTAAACGTCATGTCCCATACCATAACATATCAAATAAGACAATTATTACAAATAATTGTCTCATAAACAAGTACTGATCCGACAACTCAGATTTCAAAATAGACAAATTTGTTATTCATTTCTAGACCTTTCCTAGCCTCGATTTCACAGCAAGCCAAGCATTCAAAACATCTTAAGCACCTGCCACACACGTTAAAGTAAAAATCAATACACATAGTGTAAAGGTGAGCATACAAGTTTAATAGATATAATAGCGTTCGAAATCGTTTACGCATAACCAGCACGTACACAGTGTGAAATGAAGCACGTAAGTTATCGACATGATCCTATCAATACCAATGACTCGTTCGAAATCGTTTACGCATAACCAGCACGTACACAGTGTGAAATGAAGCACGTAAGTTATCGACATGATCCTATCAATACCAATGACTCGCAGTCATTGGTATTGATAGGATCATGTCGATAACTTACGTTCTTCATTTCACACTGTGTACGTGCTGGTTATGCGTAAACGATTTCGAATGCTATTATATCTATTAAACTTGTATGCTCACCTTTACACTATGTGTATTGATTTTTACTTTAACGTGTGTGGCAGGTGCTTAAGATGTTTTGAATGCTTGGCTTGCTGTGAAATCGAGGCTAGGAAAGGTCTAGAAACGAATAACAAATTTGTCTATTTTGAAATTTGAGTTGTCGGATTAGTACTTGTTTATGAGACAATTATTTGTAGTAACTATTTTATTTGATATGTTATGGTATGGGACATGACGTTTAAATATCTGGTAATTAATAGTTGTTATGGATACTCATGGACAATCTGTTTCACTCAGTGCCGCGCCCCGATGATTCCGCCATCGGTTGGGGTGTGACATATATAATGTCCAAACACTTTTTCAGGATTTTCGTGCCTTTTTTTGTCCTAAAAATCCCACGAGTCTAACCGTGTAGTCGGTTTGCCAAGATTGTTAGCAGATCAAATTCTACACATGAATACGTTTAAAACCGTACGCGTCACTGGTTAAAATTCCACCTTTGTTTTATTTGGCCGCACACTAGTTCCTTTGGGCCGTACACAATCTATTTGGGCCGCACATTAGTTGTTTGGACCCGCACAGTAGTATTTTGGTCCGCACACTTTATGTTTGACCGCACAATCTTTAACCAGACCGCACACTCTTATAGTTTGGGCCGCACACTCTGATGTTGGGCCCGCACACTGCAGTTGGGCCGCACAATTGAAGTCCAGGTCGTACAATAAGAGTATAGGTCGCACACTATCTAGTCTGGTCGCACACCTTTCTGGTCGCACACTTGAATCTGAACTAATTAGCACACTCTTCAGTTTAAACACACGAATTATGAGGTCGCACACTTGTTCAACCGTACACCAGAACTCGTACACTAGCTTCCTTGTAAAAAGTCAACAACCAAAATCTCGAAAATCAAGGAAACAATTTGATGCGGATAGGCCCGATCTCTTTAGTTATCTCTTTATTTGAATTTAATATTTTATCTTATTTTGTTTTCTTTTGAATTATGATTCATATCTTATAAATAGGATGTTTAAGGTTATTGTTTTAGACAATTTTTTATTGAATTTTATAAAAAGAACTTTGTTCTTGAACCTTTGGGTTCGATTTGTCGTCTTTGATTATCAATAGTTTCTTGAGCCATTTGATCGCACGCGAAACTGCATCAGGTGGTATCAGAGCTTTGGTTTTCAAATGGCTCGACGTGATAGTGATTACTCTTATGCCTGTAGAATCGCCGACCAAGGCAACGACAGAGATGGTCCCGAATCATGTGCTCGTGGAGAAGACAAACATCCTACCCGCAGAATCGCCGATCGAGGCAGCGGAAGGGTTGGTGCTGAACCACGTGATTTTAAGATCAGAAGACTCAAGCAACGAGTCTGAGACCTGGAATTACAACACGAGATCCAACGACTCAAGCAACGGATCCACGATCTTGAGGCACCATCGACATGGAAGGAAGCGGAACCAGAAGGATTCATCGGGGACGAGTTATCCGGGGATGAGGAGCATCCTACCAATGGCGACACTATCTATGATTCTCCTCCTGTGTATGATGAATACGGGGACAAAGATTGGTATTCTTGAGTTACCGGTGGTGACTTACCGGGTGATGAATGGGGTTTCAAAATTCATAATGTTGAAGGTGATACGACGGTAGATAACGGTGGTGATGTGGTAGCTTCTGCTGTAGTAGAGATGGTTAAGGATTGTGATTGGATGGCTAATGGTGATGTTGTATCGACCACGGAAGATACAAGATTTGTTGAGCTGCAAATCATGGATGAATTGAAAATTTCTACGGTAAACAAGGAAAGTAGGGATATGGTATCTCCATTTATTAGTTTGAAAATTCAAATTAATAATATTAGTGAGGTTGAAGATAATCTGACTGAAAATATGAAGTTTTATATAATTATGGGGGACAATCAAAAGTCTATAGTGGGCCCCCTTTGATGGTGATTGCATGGACATGAAGGTTGCATCTGGATGGGGCATGCATGTTTTATCCAAAGTGGCTAATGGTGAACACATGAAAAAACAAAAAAATAGAGATGCATTACATGTGAATGGGCTGAATAAGAAGAGTCAACACGATAAACTAAATGGTTTTGGGTTAAAGAATTTAAGTGGTATAGTTGATGGGCGTTTCTAAATCGCTAGTGAAAAAGAAACGGTTAAGTGCTCCTTTTGACCCAAGTGGTACAGGCCTAGAGTCTGGCGAGACAACTAGTGAAGTTGAGTTGTTAAGGCGGGTCGTTATGATAACAAATCAGAATCGGGTTGATGTTCCTTTCGACCCAGGTGGCTTTGGTTTGAAGGCAAAACTCGATGACGAGTTTTTTTAAGACGGGGAGAATGATGCGGATAGGCCCGATCTCTTTAGTTATCTCTTTATTAGAATTTAATATTTTATCTTATTTTGTTTCCTTTTGAGTTATGATTCATATCTTATAAATAGGATGTTTAAGGTTATTGTTTTAGACAGTTTTTGATTGAATTTTATAAAAAGAACTTTGTTCTTGAACCTTTGGGTTCGATTTGTCGTCTTTGATTATCAATAGTTTCTTGAGCCATTTGATCGCACGCGAAACTGCATCAATTGGACTCGAAATTTCGAGACGAGTCTAACAGTACAATTTGGTAAAAACTGTTTTTGGTCAGTTTTCGTACGGTTTTAACAGTCCGGTTCGGTAAAACGCACATTTTCAGGGGATCACATCCTAGAGAGAGGTAAAACGTACATTTTCAAAATGTCTTCTCAGAGAGAGGTGCTTGAGCAGAAACTTGAAGGATTCAGATATTCATCTGGTGAATCTATAGAAGCACTTACAGGCCGGTTTGCTGAACTGCTCTCTGAAATGGAGATGGCAGTGATCGTGGTGTCTACTCACGTGAGCAACAAAAGGCTTCTGGATGCTCTAAAAGGCATTCCAGACCAGGCAAAATGTAGTTGGTTTAGAAATGTTAATCAGATAGCATTGACAACCGAATGTTACAAAATGAAGTCAGATGAGCTAATTTCACTTATCAAATCATATGATAAGGTCGACAAGCAGAAGGCTCAAGGCAACACATCTGCTGCACTTTGCTCATCCACTCCTTATCCTGTTGTTCCTTCTGCTCTATTGCCTGCTGCGGTTTGCTTGTCCACTTCTCTTGATTCATCGCCGAATTCAGAATCAGGCTTCGGTGCAGGTTTTCAGATTCTTGACTTCACTTCTACTCCTACTGAGGTATGTGTAGTAACATTTGCTGTACTATTTCCTGTAGAGAGAAGGTAGGCGGGTATAAAGAACAGGCCAACTTATTGACTATGCAACTGCAAATATCCAAATCTGACTTATATCAGATTAAAAAGAAAATCCACGGATATACGAAAGATTTGAAATTTAACGGTTCTTGAAGATTTGACTGATCATCAAAAGTTGACAGAAATTTGAATTATGAAATTCGAGTACAAGTACTTGGATTAGGGCTGTTCACGAGCCGAGCCGAACCGAGCGGACCTTTGCTCGTGCTTGGCTCATTTACAAACTGAACCGAGCGGAGCGGCTCATTTAGAACCGAGCCTCAAATCAAGCGAGCATTTTTCGAGCGATAAAAATTCCGAGCGAGCGTCAAGCGAAGTTCGAGCGATTTGGACAACCGTGTCGCCCAATTTAAATTTTCTGAGAGTGATAGTGACAATGTTGGGTAGCAAGTTTTTATATCTTTAAAAACATGCACATTTCATGGCATAATATTTTTTTTATGAATAACAATGTTGTGGCCGACGAGGCGATGATTATATTTCACGAACAATTACGTTGTGAGCAGGAGACGATCGACTTAGGGTAACGACATAAAGCAATGAGGCGATGAGCAGACTATCGTTTAACGGTTTATGGTTTAACTTTTAGATTTGATATTAATTTTTTTATCGGCGTGGTTGAGCTAGTACGTATAGATATAGTTGTAAATTTGTATATAGTGGACCAAAATCTAATAAAGTGGTACATATAAAACTCTAAATTTAATTTATATTTAAGTATATATGTATGTGTAATGTGTGTATATATATGTATAATTTATATTTGTGTATATATATGTGTGTGTGTGTATATACATTTATTATATATGTAAGTGTATATGTATATATACTAATTAAAAATTATAATTCGACCCGAACGAAGCCGAGCGGACCTTTGCTCATGCTTGGTTCGTTTATAAACCGAACCGAACCGAGCAGAGCGGCTCGTTTACAACCGAGCGTCAAATCGAACGAGCATTTTCCGAGCAATTTCCGAACGAGCGTCGAGCGAGCGACGAGCGGCGAGCAATTTGAACGGCCCTAACTTGGATGTACCAAGTGTTCATGTGGTATTTCCCTCTGTTGTTTAGAAATGTTGTTTATGAATTTCTGAGCATGTGCAGAATGTGATTTAAATCAAGAAACATGGGTTGTTGAAGATTGAGATGCTGTTGGCTGCTGATAAAGCATGAAGCATCACAACAACAACAAGATGTGCTTGTGTCAGAAGAACCAGATACGAGTCATCATTTGACAGTGATAACACATTTGAATAAGTACATATGAACCTGCTTGAAAGAGAAAATATTGACAAAGAAAAGAGTTGCTGAGAATCATCCTCTCGCATTTTTTTCAACACGATTTTCAAGAAAAGTTGATCATAATCAAGAAGAATAAAAAGCCCAAGTTTGAAGATGAAAAGATGAAGTATCTTACCACAGAGACATGAGAAAGACAACAATTTGATAAAGACATCATAAAACTATGGGGATATTGTAAGGCCATATAATTAAGTAGGTTTACGCTTATCTTTATCAAACACAATTATATATATTGGGCTTAGTTTTCTAGTGGGTTAGATAGTATTGGGATAAGCCATGTGGGCTAATTAAATATCTTGGGCTTGTCTAGTTAATAGTGTGCATGTAGGCTTGGCCCAGTTTGTAATTAGGTCACCCTATGTAATTATAAATAGGGTGAACCCTAGGTCATTTACAGGTTGTTGTTCACATTATTGTTTTTCTTGTTATTTTTGAGTTTGATAGTTGTACCAGACGAGTTTCATACTCATGTGCAATCTATTCAATCAGTTTGTTCTTGTTCTTATCATTTCCATTAGTTTTCCGCACTTTTGATCGTGTTTTGTGATATCTGATTGACGTTTCTGGACTTACATAGTGTAAACGAGCCGAGTCGAGCCAAGCTTATTTAAACTTCTTTACAAGCCGATCTTGAACTTAAAAATAAGCTTATTTAGTAAACGAGCCCGAGCCCGAGCTTCACTTATCGAGCTCGCGAGCCTCAAAAGTCTATTGTTTATATTATTTTTTTAATATATTAATTAATAGATAATAAACGAGCCGAGCCCTAGCCTAGCTCGAGCTCGAGCTCGAGCCTCGCATGTGAAGCTCGTTAGGCTCCTCGAGCCTTAGTGTAAACGAGCGGAGTTGAGCCGAGCTTATTTAAACTTGTTTACAAGCCGATCTCGAACCTAAAAATAAGCTTATTTAGTAAACGAGCCCGAGCTTCACTTATCGAGCTCGCGAGCCTCAAAAGTTTATTATTTATATTATTTTTATTTAATATATTAATTAATAGATAATAAACGAGCCAAGCTCGAGCTTGAGAAAATACTAACGAGCCGAGCTCGAGCTTTGAAAACAAAGCTCGAATCGAGCTGAGCTCGAGCCCGAGCTCCTATAAGTTAATCGAACTCGAGCCTGGTCGAGCTCGGGCTCGACTTGACTCATTTGCACCCCTAGCGGTGTATATGACGGTTATGCATATGCTGTTTATGGGAAATGCGTAATGAGGTTGCTTTTTGTATTCTAAGATAATTTAGTCTCCTTAAGATATACTTTCCCATTAGACTATTTGTAGTCGGTTAACGAGATGCACGTTAACGTGCCAAGTTAGCCCGTTAACCGCCGGCACTCCACTCCGGTCCGTTAATAGGGTTCGTGAAAGGCTGAGTTCGTTAACACATTGGCGGTAGTGAACGAGTTACCAGATGGAGAGACATAGGGGTGGACCCGAGGCCGGCTCAATCTTTTTGGAAATACAAAGCGAAATAAAATTTTGTGGCCTTTTCTGAATGTCATTATTATAAACTTAGTTAAGAAGAGAGGAGAAATGGGTTACTCTATACATATACAGCTTTGATGTCATATTAAATACATTTTGGCACCTCTCAGCTTGTGTAAACATTCTTTTTTTTTGTTTTTTGAACGGCTTGTGTAAACATTCTAATTTCATTTTTTTTCATTTTGAATTTCGTATGTACAGGATATGAAAACAATGGTTATACGTGGTAATAGTCGACCAAATAACTCAAGATTAGGAAATTTAAAAATTAAAGCTGAAACATGATTATAGAAAACATAACATCAGAGTACAGATAACAATTTGGGCATAGATAATATCCATGAATACCTTAATCGACAATACCCACATACCACAGTCTCCATGAACAAGTTATGCAAAACTAGGGCTGTTCACGAGCCGAGCCGAACCGAGCGGACCTTTGCTCGTGCTTGGCTCATTTGCAGCAAAACCCTCTAAACAAAATTGTATATATAAAAAAAAAACACCTATTACTACATGCTTTCAAGGTAAACTAAAAATTAACAAACTTTGTGGGCAAATAAACAATTAGTAAGTAATCAACAGTTACTAATAGATTAGCAATAAACAAATTAGCAAAAAATGCCAGAAAATTATACTAAGTGATTAAAGTGATCAACAGTTACTAACAGATTAGCAATAAACAAATTAGCAAAAAAGGCCAGAAAATTAAACTAAGTGACTAATAATAGGGGAGGAAACTTCAACAAAAAAAAAGATTACCTTTAGTCTTTCACAATTTTGGAACCTTTGAATGATTAAAGATTACCTTTAGTCATTCACAATTGTTTGAACTAACAGTTTACACAAGCACAAAACACTTGTACGTTAAATGCTGGAACAAGTTACATTTTTATTCATCACATTACAAAGCTTAAATAGGCAACAACAAACCGACACAGATTGCCAAACAGACAAGACACAACAAACTTCATTTATTTTCAAAACGAAATGACCAAAGACTCACAATCCCATATTAATTTCCAGCAGAACTTGAACCAGTTTTTTCCAACGGCTACTAGCCGCTACCTGCTTCACGGTTTGTAGCCTTCAAATAGACACCGATACTATCAATATAATAACCTGCCAGGCCGTAAAATCCAGCAAATGAACCATCATTCCATGGTACTGTAAAAGGCGTCCCTCTTACATCACCAAATGGCCCATGGGTTCTTTTGTTGGTCATGAACGATATTGATGAAATTACTGTGTGACCTGCATAAGTTCCCCTTGATAATGCAATTGTGCCACTAATGCCATTAATTTCTTCGTCCCCATCAAAAGTTATCTGATCAATTAAGAAAGATTAGATTTAAACAACCCTAACAGAAAAACTTTATTATAATTGTTGGTGTTAACTTGTTTGAGTCGGGAACTTCTTACCTCAGAAACTTTTTCTCCACCATTCCAACCACCTATCTTTCCAGAAGTGTATGTCAACTCTCCGTATTGTGCAGTGAACATCAGAGAGTATATGAGATCGCCATGATCAATGGTTATCTTCGTCAAGTGATAAGTTGGCTCAAGTTTGAAAGACCAATTATTTTGCGGACCTGCAGGAAGAGTTTTTCCCCATGTTCCGATCTTCAAGAGTTGTCTCAAATAGACACCAATGCCATCAATATAATAGCCAGCAAGGCCGTAAAATCCAACTAACCAGCCATTCTCCCAAGGTAAGGAGAACTCAGAACTGGTTGCTCCACCAAAAGGCCCATGGGTGGTCTTGTTCGTTACAAAAGATAGTGAAGAAATTAGTGTATACTGGGCTTTTGTACCAATGCTTCCTTTAATTCCAACTATTTCCTCATCCGAGTCAAACGTGACCTGAATAAATGTGCCAACATGAATAATATTATGTTTGTTAAACTTGTGTGTAAGCATTGATTAGTAGATTAAGTTGATATATATATGTTCACCTCAGAAACTGTTTGACCTCCATTCCAGCCTCCAAATTTGTTAGAAGTGTTCAATACACCTCCAGCTTCAGTGGTGAACATAAGAGAGTATATTACATCATCACCATGATCAATGCTTATTTTTTTCAGCTTCTGGCCTTGCTCAAGTTGAAAAGACCACTCATTCTGAGGACCTCCGCTTTGTTTTCCCCAAAGTCCTACCGGAATTAATCCCGCTCCTTTCCTGTGTGTCTCTGTCTGTGGAATGTTCATGTTCTGTAGTACTCCTTGCATGCTATTTTAAAGAGAGAGATAGAGAGATCCAGAAGTTAAATAAATATAACTTGAATTTGGCTAATTTTTTGAATGATTAATTCATACCTCGCTAGCTTTTCAGCCATTCTTTTGATCTAAACTTGTTGTGTTGAATGTGGAACCCAGACCGTAGGAACTCTTGAATGTCAAAGAAAGGTATAAGGTCCTGTGCATTTATATGCAAACACTCTTACCTACCCTTTGAAATTCTTTTACTCCCCCCTTTCTTCTTTCACTAATTTATTCACTTACAACAATCTAATCTGAGTCATCTATAAAATTCAACTAAAATACACATATCTTTAGACTTTGTTTAGAAACGTTTCACATCTGATTCTCCATTTCTATCTTTATCTTATTTGCAACCACTTATTTTATTGTTTTGTCTCAGTTCAGTACACTCACAAAATTATATAAATACAAAGGGTCACTAATTTATATAACTTATAAATAAAGAGGGTCACAAAATTTTAATTTTATATAGAAATTCTAATGGAGGGTTGTTTTATATGTTTTTTTCTATTTTCACCATGTCACCCAATTGGGCTCTGTGATTCCAGTGGTAATTAGTCTACGTCAAAGTTGGGAACCACAAAATAACGTGCATGGAAATTCTAATGGAGGGTTGTTTTATATGTTTTCTTTCTATTTTCACCATGTCCGACCCAATTTGGCATCGCTTTCTACACTTTGGTTATTGTATGTGTTGTTGCAAATGTAGGAATCCGTTAGTACAAAATAAATAAAATATTTTTATTAACTTGACTTAGGTGCTGTTTGTTTTTGCTTCAAACAGCTGCAAATTGCTTATGTCTGCAGGCGGGCAGACATAAGATGTTGAAGACTGTTTGTTTTTTTTTTAAACAGATCTACAAATGGCTTCTTTCTTCTCCAAAAAAAAGCTAAGAACATTTGCTTCACACATCTTCACAAAACATCTTCTGATACATCACCTCCTCCAACACCACCTCCGCCACCTCCTCCGCCACCTCCGCCTCCTCCGCCACCACCTCCGCCACCTCCGCCACCTCCTACATCTCAGCCACCACATCTCAGCCACCACCTACATCTCAGCCACCACCTCCTACATCTCAGCCACCATCTCCACCACCACCATCTCCACCACCACCACCAAACCATCGTCAGAATGAAACTGAAATGTAATACAATTGCAACTGACATAAAAAGAAAAACAAGAACATAATTTGCAAACCAAAAACAGTTCTTGGCTTAGGATCGTGTTAGACACGAGTCCCTTAAAACAAATTTCGAGTCTCCCAGGAGAACTCGTTTGTTCCCAGGATACAACATCCGCAAGCAGTTGCACTGCCGGTCTTGACTCCAACCCTTAGGTGTACCTTGCTTGCTAGATAGAAGAAGAAAGAATTATGCAGTGGAGAAGTTTGTAAGAGCCGGTGAATTCGGTGTGTTGATCTGCAGCAGGGTCCTCCCTATTTATACAGCATGTCTGAACTCGAAACTAAAAAAGAATTAAATGGGAGAATTAAATTGCATTAAACGTCTTCAGTGCACTTTAATTCGTTATTTAATTCTCAGTCAAAAGCATTGACTCGTCAGTTTCAAATGCTGAAATGTAACCACACTGTCATAAATGCTGGAAGCTTCTACGCACGCGCAAGACAAACTAGGGCGCGCGAGCCCTTCTGGCTCATGCGCGCGCAAGTCTTGCACACTCATGCGTGCGTACGCCATTTTGGCTGAATTCCATGCGCGAGTAAGGCCCTTGTGCGCGCGATGATTTGGCTCACTTCCATGCGCGCGTGCGCCTGCATGCCATATCAACAACCACCTGGTCCTTGCAGCCCCTGTGCTCCACCACGCGCACGTGGTCCAAAATACAAAGGCGGCTCTCGGCGATGCGAGCGTGCGAAGTGCAAAGTGCGCCATCAAAACGGCACATTGCGCCTCATCGCCCACGCCACGAGCGCGCACGCGTGTGCGAGTTACGGTGCTCTGCACCCTTCGCGAGTACACTTAGTGTGTGCTTCCATGAAACAATAAGGATGGAGAGTTCGCACTTAAATACCCCTTTAAGTTTCATCTATCCTCCTATGTGGAACAAGGTGCCACTTTCCCACTTTTTTCAGCATTCAATGTTTCAAACACCAAACTTTGAGCATCGATATCTCATTCATCTTAGCTCCGTTTTGGACGTGGTTTAGTTCGTTGCGAACCTCTTCCAACATAGAACACAAACCCACAAATAAATATATAAAACCCGCTCATTTTCTTATATTTATTTCTAGTCCAAAATAGGAAAAAATCATTTTCCTATATTTGTGAAAAGTGTTATTTTCACAAATTTCCAACAATCCCCCACATGAATAGAAATCGATCTATCAAGTTCCAACGATACACGTTCAACAGTTGAATATTGCAAGATAGGTAGGTGTAACCTTTGAACCTTCTTTTGTGAAGCATACTTAGCCTCCTAGGTTCTTGTAGACGCGGTGTCTTTGAAGAATCCCCCATTTATGTAGTCGACAATATACATTCACACAATACTCTCCCTAGTTCAGTCAAGTCCTCATGGTTGTGTCCGTTTATGGTCATGGAACACTTTCCTGGTTCTGCGAGAGCTCTATGATTTGCGCCTCCCCACAAATCCATTCGAAGCGACCCCATTTCTCTCTAACATAGGTGATTCCTCTGAATCATTAAAAGCATCATGGTTAATTTTGGATTTACTCAAAATCCATAACCTGAACATGCTTAACCTTCCTCAATGTCACTGATTGGAATGGACTAGGAAGTATACAACTCCCTTTATTAATTTTTGGGGCACCCCCCACAGTGACTCCCTTTGGGTTTATGATTAAGTTTTCCTATTGAACCTAGATCTTGGGATCTCCAGTCAACTAGGTTAGGGTTCCCTCATATTCCCTTCTTCTATGGGCTTTAGTCCCATTACTCTTAACGACTTATACACCTTATCTTTGCTTAAGCCTTTTGTTAACGGGTCTGCAATGTCTCATTTGACCTAACATAGTCAACTGAGATAACACCCGTTGAGATAAGTTGTCGTACCGTGTTGTGTCTACGTCGAATGTGCCTTGATCTGCCATTGTACATCGCACTTTGTGCTCTAACAAGCGCAGATTAACTGTCACCATGTATGCAGATCGCCGTCAACGGCTTTGGCCATCTTGGAAAATCTTCCACAAATTGACGTAGCCACTCCGCCTCTTCCCCGCTTTTATCCAAAGCAACGAATTCAGATTCCATCGTGGATCTAGCTATAACAATTTGCTTGGAAGACTTCTAAGCTATAGCTGCTCCCACAAGTGTAAACACATATCCACTTGTCGATCTATGATCTTTTGTATCCGATATCCAGTTCGCGTCAGTGTATCCTCCGATCACTGCTGGATTACGGGTATAATGCAATCCTTAGTCTCTTGTGTATCTTATGTATCTAAGCACTCTCGTGATAGCTCTCCAATGATCCACGCTCGGATTACTGG
This sequence comes from Helianthus tuberosus, assembly GCA_030545235.1. Classification (NCBI taxonomy): domain Eukaryota; kingdom Viridiplantae; phylum Streptophyta; class Magnoliopsida; order Asterales; family Asteraceae; genus Helianthus; species Helianthus tuberosus. The sequence continues at coordinate 69,837,144 of CM060432.1, read as the reverse complement.
TGTATCTACTTAGCCTGCTCACAACATATGCTAAGTCGGGTCTAGTACATGTCATTAGATACATGAGACTACCAATAATCCTTGAGTACTCTAACTGAGCAACACTTGTTAGTGCATATGTATGTTGACTTCGTCTTGTATCGAGTCATGTAATAGAATAGATAGACCAAGACACGTTGTACGAAAGAATCGGGAAACAGGTCTGAAACAGCAGATTCATGCGAACTGACCAGTCCGTGCAAACTGGACTGTTATGGTTCGTGCGACCTGGTGATCCCTATAAATGGGTGGTCTTGGATCTTCATTTGTAACATTCTGATTCCGGTAGCGAAGCTCTGCCGTAGTGTCGCCAGATTTGTAAATGTTATCAAATCAATACAATCGACAGTTAAAGTGATTCTAAGTGTAAATCAAGCTGCTACAACATCAATACATCTGATTCCGCCTTTCGTATTGATCGAGAACTCTTCTGAACGTCTTGTTTGATTGATTCACCGATCCTACAAGTGGTATCAGAGCTCAGGAGGAAGAGTTCTTACCATTTCAGCTTGATTTCTTCAAAAAAAACTTCTTTCTACTCATTTTCTACACTTTTTCTTCAAAATTTCAACGAATTTACGGATAAAATGACCTGATTTTGACTTATAACATGTAAAACTGAGTTTTAATCAATCCTTGAACAAATCAGAACCTAATTCAACCTAAAACTTGATAAAATTGACCAAATCGCTTGAAAAACATATCAGATCGTTCGAAGTTGTTTCAGGTCGCACGAGCTGATCATCTAAGTAGCACGAATTGTTCAGATCGTTTGAATATCATCCAGATCGCTTGAAAATTAGGTCCAAGTCATGTGAGATTGACTCAGGTCGCACGAGGTATTTCAGTTCGCACGGTGTGGGTCAGATCGCACCAATTCAGTTCGCACGGGGTAGTCAAATCGCACGGTTTGAGATTAGGTCCAGATCGTGTGAGTTAGTTCCAGATCGTACGAGTTGAAAGTTATCAGGTCGCACGAAGTGGATCAGGTTGTGTGAAACACTTGTCAGGTCATTTGAAATCTTATCAGGTCGCGTAGAATTTTTGTCAGCTCGTTTGAACAATCTGTTTTTGTGAACTTTCGACATCGAAACATGGATTCTGAATTTTACAACGCATTTGCTACACCGATCACTATGGCTCAGAACGTGAACTTAGAGAATGAAATGGGCACCATGCAAAAACCGCCCAAGCTCATGAATATCGAGGAGTATAATGGATGTGAGGAACGTTTCGAAAATTAGGTTCAAGCGAATCACTTAGAGGCATGTGAACGTGTTGAAGAACGATATGTTAGACCGATTGATGAATACGGAGAGATTGTTGCTATTAAAGATTTAGATGAAAAAGAGAAACAGAAATACAAAAGTGAAAAGATGCTGATCAGTATATTGCAACAAGCCATTAAGGAAGACATCTTGATCTTATTGCAACACAACGGAAGTGCACACTCAATGTGGAAAGCACTAAAAACGAAGTTTGTTGGAAGTTTATACATGATCAAGAACAAAAAATCGCTTTTGAAGAAAGAATTTGATCTATTCCATGGATTGAAAACTGAAAACATCAAAATGATTATAGAAAGATATTGCAATTTGGTGGTTAACATGAAGCGATTGGATATCAAGAAAGATAGAGAAGAATGGGTTGAAAAGTTGGCCGATGCATTGCCACAAGATGTTTGGGGCACGTATCTTATGATTTTGAAGAATAATGGTGAATTTGCGAATCTATCGCTGAGCAAGTTTATTGAAAAACTCGAAGTTCAAGAGATGGAACAACGGAAGATGGCGAAAATGAAGAATTCTAATGGTGAACAAGACATTGGTCTTTACTACAAAGGAAGCACGATTGATAAGACCAACATTGCACCAAAGATTGAAACTGCATTTAACGCAAACAGTTCTTCTGGAGGGTCATCTCAAGGATCAAACAACAATACTGGATTCTCGTCTTATCCATCAGTTGATCCAAATTTTTCAGCAACTAATTCTAAACCGCAAAGCTCATACAACAATAATGGCCAAGTACTACAATGCAACATTGCATTACATCTTCAGAATGGGCGGAATTTCTCGGAAGAGGTTGCCAAAGGTCATATGTCTTTGTTGGTGACCGTATTAGAGTCTTATGAAAGTTTGGTAGCCGGAAGGATTGGTAATCCAATGTTGACCAAAGAGGATTATGATCAGATTGATGCTGAAGAGATGGAACTAATGGATATAAAGTGGTGTATGGCTAGTGTGTTGAGAAGAGCTGAGAAGTTTAAACAGATCACTGGAAGAGATGATTTCCGTGATGCTAGAACTTCACCTTTAGGTTTTGATAAATCTAAAGTTACTTGTTTTCGTTGCAGGGAGAAGGGGCACTTTAAGCGAGAATGCACAAATCGCGAAGCAAGTGGAGCTCAAAATCCATTCGGCAACAATGATTATCATCGAAAAGCGATTTATCATCAAATTGCTCAACAGCCGCATCAACAACAATCGTCACAAACTTCACATGCTAGGAAAGATCTGATCGAAGAGCCATCAAAGAAAGCTTATCTAGTTCATCAAGAAGATGAAAGAATTCCAGAAGGTTTTAATTGGGATCATTATGATCCTAACAGAACTTCAGATTCTAAAGCATTTGTTGCTCAATTTTTTGAAGATTCAACTACTGAAGATGAAATAGCGTATGCTTATTACGAATCTCAGCAATTCACTGCCAAAAAGAAAGAAGAAAAACCAGTTTCAAAAGAAGAGGCTTCTGAAAAAGCCCCAATCTTTGATCACTCATCAGATGAAGAGAGTGATGATGACAGTAAAGAAATTCGAAAACTTGAATATTATAAAAGAGAATTTTCACCCGATAGGTATAATTTGTATTTTGCAGGTAAAATGGAAGAGATCAAAGAAAAACAAGCTGCGAAAAAGAAGAAACATATGGCAGCAACTGTTAAAGAAAATGTCAAACTTGAGGAAAATGTTCGAGCAGTAAAGAAGCAGGTTAAAGAAATTCCAGCTATCAAGGTTGAAAAGGAAGCAGATACTGAAAATATACCTGAGAAGTGTGAAAATTGTGATACTATGAAAAGGCACAACAACAAATTGATTCATAACATGAACAGACTGAAAGAATCTTATGATGTTTTAAACAAAGCTATGAATCAATATAGCAAGTCAAGCAATGAACAAGAGATAGCTATGAAGACACTCAATGGAGCGTTCATGACGAAGCAGAAAATCATCAATCAGTATATTGAGAAATGTGCTGAACTTGAACAAAAATTTGAAACTCAGAGGATAGAAACTGAGAGGGTAAACAGGTTATTGAAAAGTTATTCATGTGCTTCTTACGTGATTGACAGGACTTACCCTACAGTAGAAGGCATGGAAGCGTTTGAAGAGAAGAAAACTGAAGTAAAGAATACTGGTAAGAAATATAGTACCAATTATACAAAGTGTCCACCGCCGCTTGAAGAAGGATATTCTCCACGAAATCCTAATTCAGAAAGAGTCAAAAAGGCAACCAATTTAAAGTGGGAATCTGAACCTTCAGATGGATTGCCAGACAACATTGACGTCACATTCACATCGTCTGACACTGATCATGAGTCTGAGTTAATAAAGAAAGTGGTCGATCAGGTGTTAGATAAAGATGAAACCGAGGAGTCAAAGTCAAAGTCAAAGTCAAAGTCTGACACTTCAAGTCCAACAGTTGAAAAGTGCAAAAGGGTTTACAATAATGATTTTCTGATATCACAAAAAAAATTGAATGACGAAACAGTCAAAGTAGCATATACTTTAAATGATTCCGACAAATTATATTCTGATGAAGAATTTCCAATAAGAGGTGTTAAAATTGAAATGATTAACATGGTTTTCAAATTAACAGAAATCAATATTTCTGAAATAAAAGATGTAAATCTTACTGAAAAACCTAAAAAATACACTTCAAGAGTTCAACAAAGATTGAACAAGAAAAAGGGTTACAGTTCTGGTTCGGGTTATCGAAAGAAACCAAACCATACCAGTAATTTCAAAAAGAAAGGATTAGGTTTTATTCCAAAAGAAAATGAAAAATATGTTAAAGATTTTAAATCAAAAGTTGTTTTTCTATCAGGAACATCTTCTGAAGAAGGAAAAGAGAATTTGTTCAGAAAGCAGGCGAACAAAGAATTCCTTGCTAAGAAGCAAGAGGGAATGAATAATGATGTTGCTCAGAAGAAAGAAATGAGAACCTGTTATCAATGTAATAAAGTTGGGCACATTGCATGGAACTGTCCAAAGGCAACCCAAACAAAACAAGGAGTCTCAAAAAACTTGAAAGAAAAGTTGGTTGATAATGAACCACCAACCGAACAATTTAAAGTATTCAAAAATTCAAAATTTGAGGTTTGTGAGAGTTCAAAACGTTTTTACAAAAGAAGAATGAATCTAAACAACCACAAGTGGGTTGTTAAGAAATCAGAGGCACTTTCTGGCGATGAATCTGACTCGTCAAAGTCAGAGGAGCCACAAGTTGAATTAAAAAGTGATAATTCAGTTCCGACAATGGATGATGCAAATTTTCCACCATTGTCAAACGGAAACTTAAAGCAAAAAATTGGCAAAGTTGAGATTTCAAATCAATTCTTTTCTGAAAAGAAAGAATTTGATGTTGAAAAAGCCTTTAACCCTAAAGTTCTAAATATTTTTGGAAAAATGGTTGATGGGAAGGTCAAAGGGGTAAAGGAATTCTATGAAAAGAATAAGAAAGAAAAAAAACCGAGTGATGATGACTCAGAATCACCCAAGGACCGTCAGACTTGGGTGAATCTCTTTAACTGAAAATCCTGACTTGCCGGAGTTCCCAAGTTGGTAATCGTGGAGCATGAATCGGCACCATTCTTGAAAAATGTTTTTTGTGAAAAATCTACAAGTGTTAATTTTTACAAGTGGTTGAAAGAACAATGTGATGAAACCCCATGATGTATGAATTCAACAAAACTGATTTTTCGGAAAAACCATTTTGATTAAAACAAACTTAAGTATTTTGAAATCATAATAGGAAAATAGTTTGTTGTCAGGGGGAGTTCTGATTGTTTACGCCAAGTGGATGGCGAATTGAAGCAATTCACATCAGTTTGTCATTTTATTTGTACAGTTTATTGCGTTTATTTTCAAATTTTCCCGGAAAATCAAAAATTGAAACATAATTTTGATTTTAGGGGGAGTAAAAAATTTAGAAATTTTGAAAATTTGAAAAAGCCAAAAACATGATAAAATCTAAAAAATCCAAAAACATCGTAAAATCAAAATGAGTTTTGTTGTGAAAAAGAGGAAATGATAGTACATTAGTAGACAATCACAGTATGCTAAAGAATTGGAAAGTCTAATGTGATAAACGGTCTCACTGACGATATGCCAGTAGATTTTTACACGCTTAGTAGATTGTTTTTGAGATATAAACCTAAATATCAAATACTTACTTATCTCGTGGGGAACATCTCTAGGATATATAGGTAACCCCTGAAATCTTGTTTGAAGGGCTTTCTATTTCTGACATACTAGGTCTTTGTGCGTGATGATATCTGGGGTATTATACCAGGACTTCTGATTTTGCGGGAGCAATAGCCTAGTCCTCGTATAATACTCTGCACTGCTTTAATCATAAAGCTCACCCTCAGCATAAAAAATGATGAAACATTGAAAAATGTGAATCATGTGCTATTGAAAAGAAGATCCCCAAGGGGGACACACCTTAAAGTCGAGCCATCATCTCTCTGATTAAACGGAAGTTCTAACCTGAGCTCTCATGGTCTCGCATTACCCATTTACAGATATCATTAGTGTACATTCACCTGTAAGACTGAATATAGGAGTCTGGATACGGGAGTATATTCTGAGGAGGTACACGCGAATAAGTTTAAGTCCTTAAAACACTAATCTCGTATCTCGAAACAGTTGAACTTTGTGTGAAAATTTAAGTGGATCAGTATACTGACAATCTAAGTGAATCGTTTAGAACTTAAAGTGTTTAAAGCTCAATGGTACTAGTGATTTGTCATAAACTAATATATGATCCTCTTACACAAACTCACAAAAAGATGTATGTATATAGTTTATTTCCCAAAACCCAAAAAGAATGTGTTTTAGCATAAAATTTTGAAAATTCAAAAAGATTTTATTTCATCTTATTTTCGAAAACTGATGTTGGAAAGCTGATTTTCAAAATTCCAAGTGCTGAACAAGATGAACAACAAGGGTTGGGAAAGTTTGTTTGAAATGAGAAATGATTTTTAAATGATTAATGGTTCATTAATTTGAAAACAAAATTTGAGTGTTACGAATACAAGTGGTCAAGCAGAGTTCATAAATGTGAAATCATGTTGAGTTGAAAATATTTCTAGTAGTTTATGAAAATTGTTATAAATAAAAAACCTTATGTTTTGGGTAGAGTATGTGCAGGTAAAAAGCTTTGAAAGAGCTAGGTTTTGACTCCTGAGGACTTTCCGCATAAGCATATGCAGATTAGAGCCAGGTTTCTGATCTTGTTGCTACGGACAGCCAGAAGACGTCCCTGAACCTGTGAAAGATGCAGATTGTGAATTCCAGACTAAGATCCCAGCTTATCGAAAGGGGAAGTCTGAAGACATAAGAGCCAGATTTCAGATTACTAAAGAGTTTAAGGAATCAAGAGATCTGATCAAGAGAATAGAGCCAGGTTGAGATTCTGATAGAAGAAGAGAGAGATTGATGAGGATGCTTATAGAGAAAGACATTTTGGAGAGAGCGTGAAGACTGATCAAGACTGAAGACTCAATACACTAAAGACTCGTCATCATCCAAGGGGGAGTTTGTTACTGCATATGTCTGTTGACTTCGTCTTGTATCGAGTCATGTAATAGAATAGATAGACCAAGACACGTTGTACGAAAGAATCGGGAAACAGGTCTGAAACAGCAGATTCATGTGAACTGACCAGTTCGTGCGAACTGGCCAGTCCATGCGAACTGGACTGTTATGGTTCGTGCGACTTGGTGATCCCTATAAATAGGTGGTCTTGGATCTTCATTTGTAACATTCTGATTCCGGTAGCGAAGCTCTGCCGAAGTGTCGCCAGATCTGTAAACGTTATCAAATCAATACAATCGACAGTTAGTGTGATTCTAAGTGTAAATCAAGCTGCTACAACATCAATACGTCTGATTCCGCCTTTCGTATTGATCGAGAACTCTTCTGAACATCTCGTTTGATCGATTCATCGATCCTACAACACTCTCGCCTCTATTCTTCCTTAGGTGTTGGGTATTATCAATTGGAGTTCGAGCTATACTCGTATTGTCCGAATTGAATTTCCCAAGGATCTTTTCCACGTAGTGATATTGACTCAACACAAGACCATTTTGGGTTCTAGTGGGTTTTACTCCAAGAATCACATCCGCGAGACCCATGTCTTTCATGTCAAACCTCGCTTTCAACATGTCTTACGTTGAGTTGATCATGTTATCATCACTCCCAATGATAAACATATCATCTACATAAAGACATAAGATTACATAACCTCTTGGTGTGTCTTTAAAATAAACACACTTATCGCACTCATTTATTTTGAAACCATTGTTAATCATGACATGATCAAACTTTTGGCGCCATTGTTTTGGAGCTTGCTTCAAGCCATACAAAAACTTGACCAATTTACATACTTTACCCTCTTTTCCTAGGGCGGAAAAACCCTCAGGTTGTTCCATGTAAATTTCTTCTTTTAAATCGCCATTTAGAAATGCGGTCTTTACATCCATTTGGTGAACTTCCAAATTTCTTAGAGCCGCAATTGCAAGAACCAATCGTATAGAGGTTTTTCGCGTCACTTGCGAGTAAGTATCAAAGTAGTCTAGACCTTCCTTTTGTCTAAATCCTTTGATCACTAACCTTGCCTTGTATTTATCAATACTTCCGTCAGCTTTCATCTTCCTTTTGAATATCCAACGATATCCAAGTGGTTTACAACCAGGTGGAAAATCTACTAACTCCCAAGTATGATTTTGCAATATAGAATCAATCTAATTCTTAATGCTTCTTGCCATTAATGTCCTTCCATGGAGGTAACCGCTTCGCGGTAGGTATTGGGCTCACCCTCAACCATATAGCTCATGAAGTCTGGACCAAAGGATTTTTCAACCCTTTGTCGTTTGCTTCGTCTAAGCTCACCCTCCTCAACCTCGGGTCGTTCATGTCTTTCATCTAACCATGTAGATGAACTTGGACCTGCTTTATCTAACCATGTAGATTAACTTGGACCTGCTTCGTCAACCGTTGTTGATGAAGTTGCATGTGTTTGTCCTAACATAGGAAACACATTTTCAAAATATGAGACAATGTTAGGATTAGCCTCCATGATAGTGTGTTTGTGTACATCGGGATTCTTGGACTCATGTACAAGAAAAAAATGTGCACTACTTTGATGTGCATATCCTATGAAAATGCAATCAACAGTTTTGGGTCCTATCCCAAGAGCCTTAGGGGTGGTACAATCACCTTTGCTAGGCACCCCCACACTTTCAAGTATTTGTATGAAGGCTTCCTTTTTCTCCATAACTCATATGGAGTTTCTTCCCTATTTTTCAAAGGTATCTTGTTCAAAAGATAGTTTACTGAGAGAATGGTGTCCCCCCACATTTATCGGTTCACTCCCGAACTGATCAACACGGCGTTCATCATCTCTTTCAATGTGCAGTTCTTTCGTTCCGCCACGCCATTTGATTGTGGAGAATAAGGAGGTGTACACTATTGGATAATGTCACTTTTTGCGCATAAATCCGCAAAAGGTGCAACATATTCACCTCCTCGATCGCTTCTCACAGCTTTTATCTTCTTTTTAAGTTGATTCTCAACTTCATTTTTGTACAAGATAAACTTTTCTATTGCTTCGTCTTTACTCTTAAGTAAATACACATAGCAATATTTGGTACATTCATCAATAAACATGATGAAGTACTTATTTCCTCCACGTGTGGGAACCGCTTTAAAATCACACACATTGGTATGAATTAAATCAAGGGGTTCGGTTATTTGTTCAACCGATTTAAACGATGATCTCGTAATTTTGGATTCGACACATGTCTCGCATTTGTGATCGAACTTGATATGGAATGTTGGTATCAAATTTAATTTAATTAAACGTCGTAATGAATTAAAATTTACATGTCCCAGTCTACTATGCCAAACATTAAAAGTTTTGGTTTACAACTATTACATTCATTTTGAACATTCCATTAAGGGCATAGCCCTTTCCAATAAACATTCCACGTCTAGAAAGAACAAAGTTGCCCGATTCAAACACTAGACGAAATCCAAACTTGTTGAGCATCCATCCCGACACGAGATTCTTCCGTATCTCTGGAACATAAAGACATTTTTCAAGGTAAGCTCATTGCTAGAGGTCATCTTTAAGAGAACAGTGCCTTCCCCCTTGATGCTTGCGGTAGCTTTATTTCCCATATAAAGCTTTTCTTCACCCGACGCTTCCTTGAATGTAGAGAAAAGAGCCTTGTCTCCACAAACATGGCGGGTTGCACCCGTATCAACGAACCATCCTTTTGGGCTTTCACCCATCGCGTTGAATTCTTCAATCACAGCCTCTTCCTCGGTTATCATTGTAATCAGAGGCATACCATACTCATCAACCATGTGCGCGTGCTCAGGCTTAGGTTTCTTGCATTGGTTAGCATGGTGCCCCGTCTCGTTACAATTGTAACATGTACCTTGGAAAGGCGTAGGCTTATTTTTCACAGCCCCTTTTTCGGTCCAACGTTGTTAACCTTTGCTTTCCCTTTGTTGTTTTTACCACCCTTTCCCTTATTGCCCTTTGAGGACTCCCCAACTTCCACCATGTTTGCCTTAGCCGAAGCTTGCAAAATAGTGCCTTTTTGGGCCACCCTGTTGTCCTCTTCTATACAAAGACGGACAACAAGTTCCTCAATCGACATTTCCTTTCGCTTGTGCTTTAGATAGTTGTCGCAACCCCCATCCCCTAACTACCCGGGAACGGGCGGCCGCGGCCAGTTTTGGTGGTATCGGTGTTTATCATTTTGGCAGCGGAACTTTCATCAGGATCGTAGTTAGGAAATATTTTATCAGAGTAAAATACTACACTTTTATAATATTAAACACATGGAAAAAATCCCGAGTTTCAAGTGCACACATTTTTATAGGGATAAACCCTATTTTATTTAAATAAAACATCTCTTTATTTTAGGTAACTTTATTGCCACTTTTCCAAGCCTTCAGTGCTGTCCAGCTGGCTTCTATTTGGCTTTCACATTTTGTTACCTGAAATGCGTTTAAAAACATTTTGTCAGTGTGAAATACTAGTGAGTGAATCCCAGTTTAATCAAAACAGGTTTTATCAGTCTACAGCATTGAGGGCGGTCGCGCAATTACATTTGTTTCCATCTACTTTAATTACCACCCACGGTACTGTCAAGCCGACTTGTGGTCATGTTACTACTCACAATGTAGTAACAAATTTTGTATACAAAACCCCAACATACCGACGATAATTGTAGAATACAAATACTCAATCACTGTTTAATATATCATTAATTAAGTGAGGTTTTGTAAAAACAATTTGCAAAAAGGAGATTACTCACATTGCTGTCTTAGGGTTTACTTAAGGATTTCCTGGTGATTATCTATAATTTACACAAATGCACATGTGTTAGTATAATAACCTAATATTTACGTTAGTAATACCCTCCCCGAGACGACATTTCAACGACTACGTCGGGCAGAACCACGACAGCCGTTACGGAACCCTGGATCAATCGGGCAGCGTATTTAATACGTAACCGGGGTTATAATACTTACAACGAGGCAGAACTTCGTTATTTAGGGGGGTATAATACCCGAGAATAACTTTAACTATATGAAATTTCGAGATAGAAAAGAAAGTGTGAGCGATTTGTGACTGAAGTCGATGGCCTCTATTTATAGGGCTGATTTCACCGTTTCTCGCGGCCCGCGAAGACCAAAGGGTCGTCTTACACGGCCCGCGACCTAGGGTGGGTAGGCCCTAGCTGATCCGGGTCAGCACACTAGGCTTGACACGATTGTGCCATGTGGCGGCCTAGGGGCTCGCCTTGACTTTGATTTGTCGCGGCCCGTGACGAAGCTGGCTAAGTGCTTCGCGCCCCGCGAGCAAATAGTAAAAATTGTTTTTATTTTGTTTTTAATTATATAAAGGTATATAGGGTCCATTTATATATATGGGGTATATTTTAAGATATATAGGGATAATTTAAACATATTAGGGGTGTCGAAAATTATTTTGGAGGGTTGTTATATCATCCCCACCTTGTTTTAGAACTCGTCCTCGAGATCTACTGAAATAAGTGTGGGTATTTCCTTTGCATCTCTGATTCAAGCTCCCATGTGTACTCTGGTCCTATTTTGGAGTCCCATTTCACTTTGACCAGAACTAGTCTTTTGTGTTTGTGATTCTTGACTTTCCTGTCTTCAATTTGTAGAGGTCTTTCCACAAATTTTAACTGCTCATTTACCCCTATATCCTTAAGAGGCACTATCAGTGATTCATCAGCCAAACACTTTTTGAGATTGCATACATGAAATACATTATGTATTCCTGCCATTTCCTCTGGCAGTTGTAGATGATAGGCTACAGGTCCTATTCTTTTAATGCTTTCAAAAGGTCCAACATACCTGGGGCTTAGCTTTCCTCTTTTGATGAATCTTACCACTCCTTTCCAGGGAGAGACTTTCAATAACACTTTGTCTCCTACCTGAAATTCCAAGGGTTTCAGCTGTTATCAACATATTAGCTCTTTTGTCGATCACGAGCCGCTTTCAGTTGTTCCTTAACTTGAATGATCTTGTCAGTTGTTTCTTGTACTATTTCAGGTCCAGATAGTTGCTTTTCTCCAACTTCTGCCCAACAAATTAGGGTTCGGCACCTTCGTCCATAAAGTGCTTAGAATGGTGCAGCATTGATACTTGTATGATAGTTGTTATTGTAAGAAAACTCTATTAATGGTAAGTGATCGTCCCAATTACCTCCAAAATCAATTACACAAGCTCTAAGCATGTCCTCCATTGTCTGAATTGTCCTTTCACTTTGTCCACCCGTTTGAGGATGATAAGCGGTGCTTAGATTCAACTTGGTTCCCATTGCTTTTTGGAAACTTGTCAAAAAAATGAGAGGTAAAACGGCTATCCCTGTTAGAAACTATTGATAAAGGAATTCCATGTAATGAAACTATTTCATTTACATACAACTTAGCTAACTGTTCCATACTGAATGATTCCTTCATTGGTAGGAAATGAGCTGACTTAGTTAGCCTGTCTACAATCACCCAGATTGTATCATTACCTTTTCTTGTCTTGGGTAATTTGGTAACAAAATCCATTGTTATCAATTCCCATTTCCAAACTGGCATTTCTAACTGCTGTAATAAACCTGAGGGTTTCTGGTGTTCAGTTTTGACCTGTGAACAGGTTAAACACTTAGAAACATAAGCTGCTATATCCTTTTTCATTCCTATCCACCAAAAATTCTTTCTTAAATCCTGATACATCTTATCATTTCCAGGATGCATCGTATACTTAGATTTACGGGCTTCTTCTAATATACGGTGGTGTAGGCTTCCTAATTTAGGTATCCATATTCTTTTCTTATGGAATCTCCAAATTCCATTTGTTCCTTATTCTAGTTCCTTAATCATTCCTTTCAACTTCTCAGTATCATCCTTGATTACTGATTCTTGTGCTTCTCTAATCTGTTCATGTAAATCTACTTGTAGATTTAATTTAAGAGAATGTACTCTTTTTGGCTTTTCATGATACTTTCGACTTAGAGCATCAGCAACTACATTTGCTTTTCCTACATGATACTTGATGTTACAATCATAATCACTAAGAATTTCCATCCAGCGTCTTTGTCTCATATTTAACTCCTTTTGCCCGAAAACATACCTTAAACTCTTATGATCAGTGAAAATGGTAAACTTACTACCATAAAGGTAATGTCTCCAAATCTTAAGGGCAAAAATTATAGCTCCTAATTCTAATTCATGGGTTGAATAATTCTCTTCATGATCCTTAAGTTGTCTAGAGGCGTAAGCTATAACCTTTTGACGTTGTATTAACACACATCCATAACCTAACTTAGAAGCGTCACAATAGACTATAAAGTCTTCAGTTCCTTCTAGTAAAGCTATTCTAGAAAAGGTATTGGTTAATCGTTGCTTAAGAATTCTAAAGGCTTCTTCTTGTTTTGGTCCCCATTCAAACTTAATGGATTTACAGGTTAGTTTAGTTAAAGGAATGGCTATTCTAGAAAAATCTCGAATAAATCTTCTATAATAACCAGCTAATCCTAAGAAACTTCTAACCTCAGTTGGTGACTTAGGGGTTTTCCACTTGGTAATCGCCTCGATCTTGGTGGTGATGTGTGTCGAGTGTGATAGGTTTTAATGTATATTTTAAGCCCTTTTACACTTTTTAGCCAAGTTTTAAATTTATAAAACACGATATTTACTAACACTAAACACACATATGGGCAAGTGCACCCATCGTGAGCGTAGTATAGTGTTGGTAAGATACCGAGGTCGTCCAAGGACAAAATAGCTTTTAATACCGGTTTATCCTCAACGTCTAATCAAATCAAAAGTTAGAAAAAAGGTTTTTTAAACTTGAAAAATAAAACTAACTAAAATGCTGAAAAATAAAATAAAATAAAAACAGATAGACAAGATGAATCACTTGGCTCCGACTCGTGTTTAGTGTAACCTTTGATTATTTTCGCACTTTTGCACTTTTTAAGAGATTATCTTAGTTATTGTAGTAGGCCCCTCTTTTGAAGGTGACGTTACCCTCAACCCAGTAGTTTGAGTCAGCAAGGATACAATCCTAAAGGGTCGGATTATTAAAAGATAATTAATTAAGTTATTAATGCATAATGTGGTAGACCCCTCTTTTGAAGGTGATGTTACACTCGGCTAAGTAGTCTGAGTCAGCAGGGATACAGTCCTAAGTAGCCGGGTTAAAGTTTTAATAGTAGCTTACATATGAGGGGATCAAAGAGTTTGGACCCCCGCCATCCAATACCAGTGGGTATTGAAGGAGGTCCTACTAAATTTGACCCAGGTCCTTGCAGGATCTATACACTGAACAAGGCAAGACTCTTACCAAACCGTTCCCTTAACCCCCGACCAGGTAGCCAACATATCTCCATATAGATCGTGGAGATATGAATGGTGAAAATCTTTTATTTTATATAGACAGTAAAATAATGCCAAGACACCACGGACAAACGATAAGGAAGAATCACCTTCAACATAAGAAACTAGTTATTAAAGTCATTAATACATAACCAAATAAAAAGTGCGAAAAAATTAAAAATAAAAAGTATTACACTAGACACTTGTCTTCACCAAGTGATGTAAGAGACTTAGGCAAACATGGCCTTTGATTGTCAAGAACTCTTACGATCAATCTTGGATCCCGAGACGACTCACACACTCTATGATGAATGATGGATGATGGATGATGGTGGTGGATGATGGTGTTGTGGTGGTGGTGGAGTGCGGGTGAAGTGTGAGAGAGGTGGTGTGCCAAGGGATGGTTTGCAAATGAGCCAAGTACCCCTATTTATAGCTTGAACAGCAGCTCGAGCACGGCCCCATGTCCATCCTCCTTCTCTTTCTTCATTAATTGCAGTTTGTCTGCATTAGTTGACCACGCCCCCGTGTCCACTGGGCACGACCCCGTGTGCAGAAGCGTATCTGTACTATCAAGATTTCCTCAGATTCTGCGAATCTTAGAGTTGACCACGGCCCCGTGTCCGCTGGGCATGCCCCCGTGGTGGGTGATAGAAGCTTCTACAACTTTGTCTTTTCTGCAGACACTTGGGCACGCCCCCGTGCTCACTAAGCACGGGGCGTGTTCAGCCTTCTGTTCTCTTGTTTTTCTTGGGAAGATGCTGTCGGGGGGTCGGGCATGCCACATTTATCCCTTTTTCTTGTATCTTTGTTAGATTTAGCTGTCTTTTTGCTTCTTTTGTTCATTTGATCTCATTTAATCCTGAAAATACAAAAGGAAGACAAAAACACACTTTTTCCAACATTAGTACTAAAAAAGGGTTAGTTTTATGCCTCATCTGATGTAATTTATATGTTGCATTTTGTACACATAAAATACCCCCACACTTGAATCTTTGCTTGTCCTCAAGCAAAACTCTTTATAATGTGGCTTTACACTCCCAAATGGAATGGGTAGAAGAGAAGGTTTTGGGCTTGTCATAGAGTGTCGGGATTTCCAAGATTCTTTATTAAGTTTTATTTTTATTTATTTACAATCCTCTTCGTCATGATTTATTTAAAACATTACATAAGATAAATTACTTATTAGGGCATAACATGCCTTTTTTTTAAATTCCACTTATATACAAGTTCACATACCTCACGGGGGATCACTCAACACTCGGCCGAAGATTTATTTTAGTGAATCACTCGAGAGCGGCATGGAACTTACTTCTACCATAAGCTTGCCAAGCAATCAATCCTTCTCCTTTTTAACTATACACCTTTGTAAATATCAAGAGGACTTTTGGGGTGAAGGGTTAGGCTTGGGTTAAAGGTAGGTGGTTGGGTTAGTGGTTAGTATAAAAGGGCGAAAGGCGTAAAAAGCGTCGGTTTTTGCAAAACATATTGTTTTTGTGACTTTTTATTCTAATGAAGTATGTTTCAAACAAGCCTTCTTTTGATGAGCTTTGTTTGTTTATTGCAAACTTCATTTTTCTTTTCTTCTTTATAAATTTTTTTTTTCAACATAAGAGAGTCACACAAAAAACCGAGCTTTGTTACTAAAATAAAGGGTTTAAAATGAAAAAGGGTTTTGGTGGGTAAAAGGGTGTTTGTTTTGGGTTAAGAAATGAAAAGGTTTAGGCTCAAAGGGGTTAACTAGGGGGATTTTGGGTAGGTGGTAAAAAAAAAGAAAAAATAATGGTGTAGAAATAAAAAGGGTTAGTCCTAATGCCTCCATCATTTACTTACTCGGGTTTAAGTCGGTAAGGACTGGGAATGTATCGTCGTGGCAAGTTCTAGAGTCGTAAGAACCAAGCGTCTATTCACACAAGAAACGAAAAATGAGCATTTAGTTTAAAGATGTGTATTTGTATGCTCAATAAAGGCTCAAAACTCACTTTTTGTGGGAATGGGTTTTTATGTGATCAAGTATATATTATCAAATTTTAACTAGGTTTGTCATGTCGTTTCATAATTTCCTTATGTTGGTTCTTTTTATCACGACGCTATCGGTTGTAAATTTGTAAAAATATCACCTTTTTAGAACTAGAAATTCCCAACTTAAACCTAGACAAGTAAAAAAAATGAAAGTTTTTTTTTTTTTTTTGAAAAAATTTGAGGTGTTTAGCGGTTCCAATAGAGTTTTGTGTAAGGCTTGTAATTAGAACTTGCAAAATTCAAGGTTTTAGCATCCCCCCCACACTTAAATTACACATTGTCCTCAATGTGTCCCAAAAATAAGTTTTTAGTTTGATTGAATGTGTAAAAAGGTGTGAAAAAGAAAAATTTTATGTTACTGGGCGTCTGGACACGGCCCCGTGTCGGATGAACACGACCCCGTGGTTAGAGTGCCAGTAACGTTAACTTACAGAAGGTGGACACGAGGCGTGTTGGCTAGGCACGACCCCGTGTGTGGCAAAAATCTACAGAATATTAACAAACAGCAGGTCTGGGCAATGGGCACGGGGGCGTGTCGGCCGGACACGACCCCGTGTAGACAGTCTGCAAAGGTGAAAAAAAACAGGTTTCTGGCTTCGGTTCTGCTGCCCCGGCTTTGGTAGTACTAATGTTTAGTACTCTCAGCCTCGTATGTACCTATTTCATCAATAAACACTACACCAAACCATAGCAAACATCCTAAATTACCATCGTTCAAACATCCACGTCACAAAGTTAAAAAGAAAAACAAATGCAGAAAGTAAAAAGAGTTAAAGGAAATAAATTGTTCAACATACGGCACGCAGGCCGGAAATTGTTCATGAGAAAAGAGGGTTAACATGTGGGACGACCAACCAGCTGCTCCTAACTCTGCTCCTCCCGCCTAGTCCATGTCCTCGTCTTCATCATCACCTCCTCCTCCGTGCCCCGCCATGTACTCCCGGATTTTCCCAATGTCATCCTGAATGTCAGAGATGTTTCTCTCAATTGCTCCGACCCGGGTGTACGTATTGCTCTCCATGTTATAGGTGTTCCTGGTGCACATGAGGTTTTCCTGCAATAAATCATGTAAACTTTGGAAGTTAGGAAAACCGCCTCCTTGTGAGGAGGATTGGCCCGGATCACCGTGGGGTTGGTACTGGTATTGAGGAGGTGGCTGAAACTGTGGAGAGTGGAGGACGAGTGCCTCTTGCGGGTTCCATGCATGCCCCTGGACTCTTTGGAAGCTAACCGTCCCGTCTTCGGCTTCATAAATCAAGTTCATGGAGCGGCAGATGTGTATGTCCACTCTTCCCGACCATGGGCTCTTTTGGAAAGACCTGGGCATGTTCACGAAATGCTTTAAGAGACGGTATATCCACCCCCCGAAGAAGATAGGGGTTGGTGGAGTAGCAAGCCGGTTCCAATGCATGTTTCGGAGAAGGAGGTATGGAACATCAAGGTTTCTGCGGTTGTGAATGCAATGAAGGACCACCAGATCTCTCAACCCTACAACGCCACTGCTAACGTGCCTTTGGCTAAGAGAGTAAGTGAGGACCCTATGGATGTAGCGGTAAAGAGGGCCCCTCAGCTTAGTGCTCTTAGTGCTACTTGGGTTGTAGATTCCATCTCCTATTTGAGCCCAAGCGGCTTGGCGTTTGTTTTCTGATAGTTCACGTAACCCTTCGGTGTTCTCTTCATTACCCGCATCTTCCTCCGCATACAACCCAACTATCGACCCAAACTGCGCCATCGAAATCGAGTACTTAGTCCCCCCACATCGGAACTCCACCCCATCATTATCAAATGGGTCGCATCTTGAATTGAACACGAATGTGCTATAGAATTCCAGATTATACTCGTGGAATGAACGAAGTCGAGTGGTTAGTGCGGCTCTTATTGGGCCGGTGACTAGGTTGTTAAATCGGTCAAGCTGGTTCACTGTTGCTAAAAGATCCATGCACACTTGTCGTGGGTACTCCTCCGGTCTGGTTCGAAGCACATCGTATCTTGCTTTAGCATCCAACTCATTTGCATTGAACCGTGTGAATTTCTTTGACATCTGAAAGGATACACCAAACAATTAGCACGAAACACTGAAATTTCCAGAGAAAACTGAAAACAGTCGACTGAACACGACCCCCTGTTCAGCGGACACGCCCCATGTTGGTCAGATAATAGCTGGACACGCCCCCGTGCTCAGCGAGCACGACCCCGTGTCCAGACGTCTGTTTTCCAAAAATCCCATTTTTCGGCCCGGTCCCGAAAACTTGAAAATTTTTGGTCCAGTAGGAGCGGTTTTCCCTGAAAATGAAACCCCAAATGTCGTTTTTCCCAAAACAAACCGTTTATCCCTTCAATTTTATCTTTTTCGGTTCAAAAACAAGGGTTTGGTGTTTTTGGGAGAATCGGGCAAATCTATGAACAATACAAGTTGATTTACTTCCTATAACATGTATCTAAACTAATGCTAACAGATCTAAGCAAAAAATTTGAGGTTCGATCTGGATGAAGTTCATGAACCCTAGATTTTTCCCCAAATTTTTGGTGTTTTAACTACATGCAAGTGCTTAATCTAACTACTAATGATGATATAACCATACCTTGATGTTGTTAGAAGTAGAGGAGACGTCAAAATCTTGCAGAAAAATAGCCTGAACCAGAGAGTTTTCGGGGAAACGTGGCGTGTGGAAATGAAGAAACTGTGTTGAAAATGGGTTTTATCCCGATAGTTGCGCGGACACGGCCCCGTGTCCAGGGGACACGGCCCCGTGCCGGGTGATTTTAAATTTTTTTTTCAGTGCTCGTGTGAGTGCCCTTGTTTCCCAAAATCTCGGTTAGAAGACTTACCGAATTGGAGGTCAACCCGTTCGTTCGTAACTTACCAGGTATGATGTTGATGCTTTTATTCTTCGATCGTTTGAAGCGAGATTTCTTCCTCCTCATCCTCAGTGAATCCTTGATAGAGCTTCAGCCGTTGGCCATTGACTTTGAATGGAATGCCATTCCGAGATTTAATTTCTACTGCACCGTGTGGGAAAATATGGGTGATGGAAAAAGGTCCTGACCACCTAGACTTTAATTTACCAGGAAATAATCGAAGTCGTGAATTAAACAATAGAACTTGATCTCCTACTCGAAATTCATTAGGTTTAATGTGTTTGTCATGCAAGTTTTTCATTCTCTCCTTATAAATTTCAGAGTTAGAGTATGCATAATTCCTTAATTCGTCTAATTCATTTAATTGACAAAATCGATTTTTACCGGCAAATTCTAAATCAAGGTTTACATTTTTTATTGCCCAGTAGGCCTTGTGAGCTATTTCTACTGGCAAATGACAACTTTTTCCATAGACGAGCTTATATGGGGTTGTACCTATTGTTGTTTTATAAGCAGTTCGAAAAGCCCATAAAGCATCATCTAATTTATGGGCCCATTCCTTTTTATTTAACCCTACGGTTTTTTCAAGTATTCGTTTTAAACCTCTATTAGTCAGTTTGGCTTGTCCGTTTGTTTGAGGGTGATATGTTGTCGAGACCCGGTGATAGACCCCATATCTTGTTAAAAAAATTTCAAGTTGATGATTACAAAAATGGGTACCTCTATCACTTATTAATGCTTTAGGTGTTCCAAAATGAGAAAATAATTTTTTCAGAAATCTTACCACGACTCTTCCATCATTTGTTGGAAGTGCCTCGGCCCCGGCCCATTTAGAAAAGTAATCTACTGCCACAAGTACATATTTGTTTCCTTTTGACGGTGGGAAGGGTCCCATAAAGTCGAGTCCCCACACATCAAAGATTTCACAAACAAGAATGCCATTTTGTGGCATTTCGTTTTTGGAAGAAATATTACCTGTCCTTTGGCAAGTGTCACATGTCTTCATAAGACTTTGGGCGTCTTTGTAAATGGCCGGCCAATAAAATCCTGAATCAAATATCTTTCGTGCGGTACTAGCGGCACCATGATGTCCTCCGTATGGACCTTCATTACAATGGCGGAGAATTCTTCTTGCTTCGCTACCATGTAAGCATCGTCGAATGAGTTGGTCGGCACACATTTTGAAAAGATAGGGATCTTCCTACAAATAATGCTTCACATTAGCAAAGAATTTCTTTCTTTGATGATGTGGCCAACCTTTTGCGACTATACCGCTAGCTAGGTAGTTAGCATAGTCGGCGTACCATGGTTCTTCTCTGTATTCCACCATTTCTTGGGACTCCGTTGGAAATTTTACATTTATTTGCTCGTCCCTGGTTGCCTCTAAAGTTGGGTCTTCTAAGCGTGAAAGATGATCTGCTGCAGTGTTTTCTGCTCCTTTTTTGTCTTTGATTTCAATATCAAATTCTTGGAGGAGTAGAATCCACCGAATCAAACGTGGTTTAGCATCCTGTTTCTTGAAGAGATATCGAATGGCTGCATGATCTGTATAGACTATTGTTTTAGAAAGAACAAGATAAGAACGAAATTTATCAAAAGCAAATACCACAGCTATTAATTCTTTTTCAGTTGTTGTGTAATTTTCTTGTGCATCGTTAAGTGTTTTACTAGCATAATAAATTGGGTGAAAATGCTTTTCTTTTCTTTGTCCCAAGACAGCTCCAACTGCAAAGTCACTTGCATCACACATGATTTCGAAACGTAATTTCCAATCAGGCGCTATCATGATTGGTGCATTGACTAGCATTTCCTTTAGGGTTAGGAATGCTTGATTGCAATCCTTGTCAAAGATGAAAGGGGCATCTTTTTCAAGTAATTTTGTTAGAGGCCTTGAGATTTTAGAAAAGTCTTTGATAAACCGCCTATAAAATCCGGCATGCCCTAAGAAACTTCTGATAGCTCTAACGGAGGATGGGGGTGGTAATCGAGAAATAATGTCTATTTTGGCTCGATCAACCTCCATTCCTTCGCTTGAGATTTTGTGACCGAGTACTATTCCCTCCGTTACCATGAAATGGTATTTTTCCCAATTAAGGGCGAGGTTGGTTTCCTCACATCGGGATAGCATTCGTTCAAGGTTATCAAGGTATTGGTCATATGAATCTCCAAAGATAGAAAAGTCGTCCATGAAGACTTCCATTGTCTTTTCTATCATGTCATGGAAGATGGCTACCATGCAACGTTGAAAGGTTGCGGGGGCATTGCATAGACCGAATGGCATGCGTCGATAAGCAAAAGTTCCATAGGGACATGTGAAGGTTGTCTTTTCTTGGTCTTCGGGTGCTATCGGGATTTGAAAGTAACCTGAAAAACCATCCAAGAAACAATAAAATTTATGACCGGATAATCTTTCTAACATTTGATCAATGAAGGGCAAAAGAAAGTGATATTTCCTTGTTGCTTCATTTAATCGCCTATAATCTATACATACCCTCCATCCTGTGACGGTTCTCGTTGGAATTAATTCATTCTTTTCATTAGTTATTACCGTCATACCTCCTTTCTTTGGAACTACTTGGACGGGACTTACCCAAGGACTATCGGAGATAGGGTAGATAAGTCCGGCGTCAAGTAATTTGATGACTTCGTTTTTAACCACTTCTTGTACATTTGGATTTACTCGACGTTGTGGTTGTATTGCCGATTTGTAGTCATCGTTCATTAAAATTTTGTGCGTGCACATGGAAGGACTTATTCCTTTAATGTCTACAAGCTTCCAAGCGATCGCATTTTTGTGTTTTTTCAAAAGTTTAATTAATTTTTCTTTTTCTAAACTACCTAATTTAGATGAAATAATTACAGGTAATTTACCATCTTTGTCTAGAAAAGCATATTCCAAAGCTTTTGGAACTTCTTTGAGCTCAACAGGTGGGTCTTTAGGAGACTCCTTATTTGGTTGCTCATTTTGATCAAGAACTTTAAAAGTTTGTTCTATGGCGACCTCTTCTTCAACAAAGTGGTCGATTTCTTCACTTGTATCGGGTGGTTCATCTTCATCTTCAATTAGAGGGTCATTATTTCCGAAAGGATATTTCATTGAACGCTCAAGATCGACACTTCTTTTAAATGCCCCTAATTGAATAGACAGATTGTTGCGCTTCCGGTTTTTCAAAGCTTCATGGGTTTTTACAAAAGGTCATCCCAACACTAGAGGAGCGTCATCAAGGATGACAAAGTCGGTTGGGATTACCATTTGATTTGTTTGGACGAAGACATCCTCAGCTACACCGATTGATTTTATTACTTTCCGATTGGATAAAAAAATTGGTATTTGAAGGGGAGAAAAATCACTAATACTTAATTTTTCGAAAATGTAGTTTGGCATTATGTTAACACAAAGATTTTTATCAATTGTGACATTACTAATAAATGAATTTTGAAAAAAACATGGAACCGGTGTAATGTTGATTTCAAATGGGTCTTCTTTTATTAGCGAGGTTTGATCATTAGTTAACTTAACGCTTACCGTTTCGTCGATTTTTGTGTTAGTGTTTAACTCTTTTAAAAACTTAGCATGAGTGGGTACTAAACAATGATTTTCGAAAGAAAGTGAAAAGAGATTAATTTCTTCAAAATTAGACTCTTCTTGAATTTTAACGTTGTCGGACTCACCCCTTTCGTTGTTTAACTCATGTGTTGGTTTTTCACTTATTTGTTCTTCCATTTTTACATTTTCAACTATCTCTTTTTTATTTAATTCTTCTCTTGCGCGGGACTCCTCTTCCCTTGCGCGATATTCCAATATGCAACGTTCGATAGTTTTAATGTGTTCTATTATCTTATCGGTTATGTCAGTAATAGAATAAGGATCGGGATCCTCAAAGCTTGAATCCGGTTGTTCGATCCTTTGTTCCTCATAATACTCATAGGAAGTAGATGGTTCACACCATTGTCCTTCATTGTAAGTATATGATGGATAAGGGTCGTAATTTTGTTATTCATAATACTCATATGAGGTGGGTTGTTCATGCCATGGTTCCTCATAATAAGCATATGAAGGTGGTGGCTCATATCTTGGTTCCTCAAAGTATGAGTATGAAGGCTCATACCTTGATTCATCAAAATATGAGTATGAGGGAGAAGGTTCATACATTTGGTCTTCATAGGTTGTGTAAGAAGTTGATGGCTCATACCTGGGCTCCTCATAGTAGGTGTATGAAGTGGATGGTTGAAATAAGTTACAATATTGAACCGAGTGCAGGTTACCACAATTAGTGCAATAGTCTTCCCTATAATCATCATCCTCATATGTGTAATTGTAACCTCCTAAGTATTGATCAATGAGAATCACTCAGCAGACCACAACAAAGTTCTCGAGATCAGAAAACAAAAATAAAAATGTAAACAGAGGCTGGACACGGACCCGTGTTCAGTGAGCACGGCCCGTGTTCAGATTCTGTATCTGGGCGTTTTAATTAAGGTTACTGATTTTGTTGAGCACGGGGCGTGTTTAGTGAGCACGGCCCCGTGTTCAGGCTCTGTATCTGGGTGTTTTTATGAAAAATATGCAGCACGGCCCCGTGTTCAGCGAGCACGGCCCGTGTTCAGGCTACTGTAAATGCAAAAATTAACTAAATGCAGAAAAATGTGCGCGCGTTAAAAAAAATTGAAAAACTGATTAGGCCATCGATTTTAAGCTGTCTTAAAATCCTTGTGTCCCCGGCAACGGCGCCAAAAAATTGATGCGTGTCGAGTGTGATAGGTTTTTAATGTATATTTTAAGCCCTTTTACACTTTTTAGCCAAGTTTTAAATTTATAAAACACGATATTTACTAACACTAAACACACATATGGGCAAGTGCACCCATCGTGAGCGTAGTATGGTGTTGGTAAGATACCGAGGTCGTCCAAGGACACAAGAGCTTTTAATACTGGTTTATCCTCAACGTCTAATCAAATCAAAAGTTAGAAAAAAGGTTTTTTAAACTAGAAAAATAAAACTAACTAAAATGCTGAAAAATAAAATAAAATAAAAACAGATAGACAAGATGAATCACTTGGCTCCGACTCGTGTTTAGTGTAACCTTTGATTATTTTCGCACTTTTGCACTTTTTAAGAGATTATCTTAGTTATTGTAGTAGGCCCCTATTTTGAAGGTGACGTTACCCTCAACCCAGTAGTTTGAGTCAGCAAGGATACAATCCTAAATGGTCGGATTATTGAAAGATAATTAATTAAGTTATTAATGCATAATGTGGTAGGCCCCTCTTTTGAAGGTGACGTTACCCTCGGCTAAGTAGTCTGAGTCAGCAGGGATACAGTCCTGAGTAGCCGGGTTAAAGTTTTAATAGTAGCTTACATATGAGGGGATCAAAGAGTTTGGACCCCCGCCATCCAATACAAGTGGGTATTGAAGGAGGTCCTACTAAATTTGACCCAGGTCCTTGCAGGATCTATACACTGAACAAGGCAAGACTCTTACCAAACCGTTCCCTTAACCCCCGACCAGGTAGCCAACATATCTCCATATAGACCGTGGAGTGTGGGTGAAGTGTGAGAGAGGTGGTGTGCCAAGGGATGGTTTGCAAATGAGCCAAGCACCCCTATTTATAGCCTGAACAGCAGCTCGGGCACGGCCCCGTGTCCATCCTCCTTCTCTTTCTTCATTAATTGCAGTTTTTCTGCATTAGTTGACCACGCCCCCGTGTCCGCTGGGCACGACCCCATGTGCAGAAGTGTATCTGTACTATCAAGATTTCCTCAGATTCTGCGAATCTTAGAGTTGACCACGGCCCCGTGTCCGCTGGGCACGCCCCCGTGGTGGGTGATAGAAGCTTCTACAGCTTTGTCTTTTCTGTAGACACTTGGGCACGCCCCCGTTCTCACTGAGCACGAGGCGTGTTCAGCCTTATGTTCTCTTGTTTTGCTTGGGAAGATGCTTTCGGGGGGTCGGGCATGCCACGTCTATCCCTTTTTCTTGTATTTTTGTTAGATTTAGCTGCCTTTTTGCTTCTTTTGTTCATTTGAGCTCATTTAATCCTGAAAATACAAAAGGAAGACAAAAACACATTTTTTCCAACATTAGTACTAAAAAAAGGTTAGTTTTATGCCTCATTTGATGTAATTTATATGTTGCATTTTGCACACATCAGTGGGATCTACATGAATTCCTTCATGATCGACTAAATGCCTAAGAAACTGTACCTGTTCTAACCAAAATTCACACTTCGAAAACTTAGCATAAAGCTTTTCTTTTCTTAATAGACTTGGAAGAGCGGGCAGATGTCTTGCATGTTCCTCCTTACTCTTAGAGTAAATGAGAATATCATCTATAAAGACAATTATGAATTTATCCAAATATGGCTTACATATTCAGTTCATCATGTCCATAAATGCAGCTGGGGCATTGGTTAGACCAAATGGCATGACAGTAAATTCATAATGGCCATACCATGTTCTAAATGCGGTTTTAGGAACGTCCTCTTCCTGTACCTTTAATTGATGATATCCTGACCGTAAATCGATTTTAGAGAAAAATCGAGCTCCTTGCAATTGATCGAACAGATCATCGATTCTTGGTAATGGGTACCGATTCTTAATCGTGACTTTGTTCAATTCACGGTAATCAATGCACATTCGCATTGACTCGTCTTTCTTCTTAACGAATAAGATTGGCGCTCCCCATGGCGATGAACTTGGCTGTATGAACCTTTTTTCTAATAATTCATCTAACTGTTTCTTTAGTTCCTGCATTTCTGCGGGTGCCAAACGGTACGGTGCTTTGGAAATCGGTGCTGTTCCTGGTAGCAGGTGGATTCTGAATTCAACTTCCCTGTCTGGTGGTAGTCCTGGTAATTCTTCTGGAAATACATCTGGAAACTGAGATACCACTGGGATATCTTTTAATTTATTTCCTTTAGTGTTAGTGATTATGGAAATCAAATACACTAATGACCATTTTCTTATATAACTTGTTGTTTTCATCACAGAGGTGAATTTTGTGGATTTTGATGGCTTATCTCCTTTAATTGTGATCTTTTCACCCCTTAGTGAATTTACTTGGATTGACTTTTGATCACATAAAATACTGGCTTTATTGGCTACTAACCAATCCATTCCTAATACAACATCAAATCCTGCCAGATTCATCGAATAAAGGTTTGCAATAAACTTTTGATTTAAAAATTCTATTCTTGCTCCCTGCAAGATTTCAAAAATCTTAATGGTTTCCCCATTTGCTGTCTCTACTAGACATTCTTGTGGGAGTTTAGTTAATGGTTGATTGAGAAGTTTGCAAAATGAAGTATTAATAAAACTTTGGTTTGCACCAGAGTTAAATAATACTTTAGTAAAAACATCATTAACTAAAAACGTAACGGCAATAACATCCGGAATCATCTTGGCTTCGTCTGCAGTTTGAACAAATGCTCTAGCATTTTTAGTAGTCTTGTTGTTGGCAGCTGGAGCTAGCTTTGGACAGTTCGGCTTGATGTGACCTTTTTCTCCACAGTTAAAGCACATTCTATTATTAGGTTTCTTCCTGCAATCTTCTTCCTTGTGTCCTGGTATCTTACAGAAATTGCAGTAAGTGGAACATTTTCCAGAATGTTTCTTCTTGCAAGCCTTGTAGTAGGGTGCAGAGGTAGAACCTACATTTTTCCCACGATTGGAATTTCCATAACGAAATTCTTGGGTAAGTTTCTGAGCTAAGTTCCTCATCTGGTCTTCTTCTCGTGTAAGTACTAATTCATCAGTCAAGGTGTTTGCCAGTTCTACGGCTTCTTCTATAGTTTGGGGTCTAGCCGCCTTGATTACATGCCTAATCTCACCAATTAATCCACAGATGTAACGGGAGATTAATACTGGTTCAGGTGATGCAAGGGTTGGCACTATTCTAGCATATTCAAAGAATAATGTAGTGTATCCCTTACTATCTACTCCAGTCATTCTAAGGTTTAAGAACTTTTCTGCTATCTGTTCTTTTTCATTGGGAGGGTAGAATTTCCTTTCTACCATGTTCTTAAATTCCTCCCATTCCATATTGTAAATTCTGTCACTTCCCCTAGATTGGAGGATAGTGTTCCACCATTCTAATGCTGAGTTTTTAAACAGATTGGAGGCAAATATTATCTTATCTTCTTCTACGCACTTGCTTATTTTTAAGACTGCCTCAGTCTTTTCTATCCAGCGTAAAACTGCAATGGCCCCTTCGTTGCCCGAGAATTCTATTGGTTTACAAGACTAGAATTCTTTATAAGAACAACCATAAGACATGGTCCTTATTCTTTTTGGAATGGGCACTTGAAGTATAGGTCCATTGTTCACGGTGTTTTCTGGTTTAGTGGGTCGTTTACTATCACGGTTACTTTTATTATCAGCTTCCCTAACTGTTTGAATAATATATGGCATCGCATCTATTATCCCTTGTGCCACTATGTGTTGGATGGCACTATTATCCACTTGGTTTCCATTGTTATTGTTGTTTGGATTATCGTTATTCTGGTTTTCCAGGTTATTATCCAGGTTTTCTTGATTCACTTGGTCAGCCATCTGGATTATAAACAATTACCGCATATTAATATCACAGGACAATATCTAATTCAAATAATCACACGACAAGCATGTTGATCAAAATCGTCGAGCATTGTGACTTACTCTATTTTATAGTATGCGTCTATAATTATTACAATACAACCGGAATAAAATACAATACTAATATGAATCACTAACCACAAGGTGGTCTATACTACGATAGATTTATCTTTTTTTTTTCAAACATACAAACATATTATATATTATATTTTATTATTATTATTATTAGTATTACCACCATCACTGATATGGGTTCATCCAGAACTCCATATTACGCTCGTCATACTTCCAGACGAGTCGTTCTCCGATATGTCTCATCCTGTCACTACCTTCTAAAATCTCCTCATCAAAGGTTCGGAGTTCTTGCACATTCTCTGCACTCATTGGGGGTGCAGGTTCTGGTACTGGATTTGGAAACTGGGGCATGGGTTCCTGGTAAGGATAAGGATTCTCTAAAATTTCCCTGATGTATTCATCATTATCATAATAGGGATCTAGAGGGTCCAGACCTGGATAAGCTGCTAGGTTTGGCATGGGTATATCTTCTGGTATTGGGTAGCGTTGCTGATAGTCCCTATGGTCGTCTAACCACAGGTCATAGTCTAGGTCTAAGGGATTGGGTGCTGGTACTCTAGGTATCTCCATTGGGTCAAACTCAGGCATTGGGATCTGGTTTTCTGGGTTGTTTTCAATTTCCGTTGGCTTTGTTGGAAATAGTGGTAAAGGCTGAGGTGCTACAAGTTGTTCAAGGTTTGGGTCGGCAGCTGTAGTTGCTAAGATATGGAAATTTGCTAAACTCCTATTGAGCATGTCCTGAGCATGAGCATCTGTTTCTCTCTTAATGGCTGCTAAAGCTCGCTGGTGTTGTAATTTTTTCATTCTCTTCCTACGTTCATGAGCTCCTCTACAGAACCATCCTCTCTTTTTAGGAGGGAATGACTCTTCATACTGAGCCTTAAACACGAATATCCCGTCTTCATTGTCAGTAGAATACCCTCAGAGGCCAGGCTGTGAAGAGGTGCCTTCGCTTCTAGGTGAGCTGGACAACTGACAATAGGCGTCGGAAGGTCCTTGGTCGCTCATACTGTAAACTAACAAATAGTCAAATAACACACAACAATAAAATACAGATCTGCACGTATTTCCATAATTTATTTCCTAACACTTGGAATAATATCTTGGTGTCAGCAGAATACTTATGTGGCTGAATCAGTGGCTTTGCTCTGATACCACCTTCTGTCGCAACCCCATCCCCTAACTACCCGGGAACGGGCGGCCGCGGCCAGTTTTGGTGGTATCGGTGTTTATCATTTTGGCAGCAGAACTTTCATCAGGATCGTAGTTAGGAAATATTTTATCAGAGTAAAATTCCACGCTTTTATAATTTTAAACACATGGGAAAAATCCCAAGTTTCAAGTGCACACATTTTTATAGGGATAAACCCTATTTTATTTAAATAAAATATCTCTTTATTTTAGGTAACTTTATTGCCACTTTTCCAAGCCTTCAGTGCTGTCCAGCTGGCTTCTATTTGGCTTTCACATTTTGTTACCTGAAACGCATTTAAAAACATTTTATCAGTGGGAAATACTGGTGAGTGAATCCAGTTTAATCAAAACAGGTTTTATCAGTCTACAGCATTGAGGGCGGTCGCGCAATTACATTTGTTTCCATCAACTTTAATTACCACCCACGGTACTGTCAAGCCGACTTGTGGTCATGTTACTACTCACAATGTAGTAACAAATTTTGTATACAAAACCCCAACATACCGACGATAATTGTAGAATACAAATACTCAATCACTGTTTAATATATCATTAATTAAGTGAGGTTTTGTAAAAACAATTTGCAAAAAGGAGATTACTCACATTGCTGTCTTAGGGTTTCCTTAAGGATTTCCTGGTGATTATCAATAATTTACACAAATGCGCACGTGTTAGTACCCTCCCTGAGACGGCATTCCAACGACTACGTCAGGCAGAACCACGACAGCCGTTACAGAACCCCGGATCAATCGGGCAGCGTATCTAATACGTAATCGGGGTTATAATACTTACAACGAGGCAGAACTTCGTTATTTAGGGGGGTATAATACCCGAGAATAGCTTTAAGTATATGAAATTACGAGAGAGAAAAGAAAGTGTAAGCGATTTGTGACTGAAGTCGATGGCCTCTATTTATAGGGCTGATTTCACAGTTTCTCGCAGCCCGCGAAGACCAAAGGGTCGTCTTACGCGGCCCGCGAGTGACAACCCTAAAAAATTTCATGTAACCGTACAATTTATTTATGTTAATTAAAGTGCTTGATGACTGTGTGGAATTACTTAACTGCTTTCTGATTTCTGTGTCATACTTACATGTGCTTGTTAACGTACTAGTCTTGTGCAGAAAATTTACTAAATAGTCCTGTATGTTTCCCCAAGTGTTGGGAATTAAAAGTGTTACAAAAAGATATATATATGACACTATATGGAATAACTTAGCACTTTAACGGAACGGTATATAACCGGGCAACCGGACATTACCCGGAACACAAAAATATTATTTAAAACATTGTTACACTTTTTCTGAGCTAGTTATGGTTCCCGGACACTACAACACCTTGCATAATACCCGGTACACACTAAACACTAGACATAGCACTAAACTCCCACTAATTAATATATTTACCAACAAAGTTACAAATAACCCCCCCCCCCCTTTGTGTGTAACCGTCCCTATGGGACCTCCTTTACAAGATTTTTGTAAATTTTGCCAATCCCCATATAACTACCTAGGAAATGTGAAGTTCATGATTGTACCTCCACTAGACATTAATACTTACACTTAGCACCCCATGAACACCTTTTTACTCTCAAATCTTTCATCTTACCCCTTCCCCCTTGGCTGGATTCGGTCCATGCATGACCCCACCACAAGACTTTTGAAAACTTTCCTTATTCCCCATAACATATTTTCTTGGAAGTTGTAGGATCATGTGTGTACTTATGTTGACATATTAACCAATGGTTATTAGAAATTGTGTATTAATAACCATCATCATCTTCCACTTATCAAGACACCACAACAATTTCTTTTCCCCTCAAACAAAGCTTCGGCCGAACACTCCACCATACACACCAACATTTCCAATTCTTGTTCAAGTGTTCCAAGTTTACTACAAGGTGCACAAAGGTGAATCACGAAGTGTGGAGCTCACGGATCGTCAAGGACCTCTCTCGTTTGTCTTTAACCACTCATTTTTCGTCTTGTTTCTTCCCTAGCTTCAAAGCTAGTAGTATGCTTCTTTGATCATCCTTTATTTTATATTTATGGTGGTTAATGATTATATTATGATGTAACTACAAGAACACTAAAAAGATCATGAACACAAACTTGAACATAAAAGAATCACCTCCATGTTTAAGCATGAACTTGGTAACAATATGTTTTCTTGAAAAATTAGTAAACAAAGTAAGTTGGTGATCGTATGGATCCGAGGTTTACAGATGGTTTTTCCTAAATAAACCAAGAGTAGAAGATGATTTTTGAAAGCTTACGACTTTTGTTAAACCAACACTATTTTAGTAACAAAATAAGCGTAGAAATATTTTTAGAACAAGAAGATCCAATAAATACACATTTTTGCAAAATGAGTTTACAAGTTGTAAACATCTAAAAATACCGAGAATGAGATTTCAACAAAAGTAAACACACTTTGGAGGGTAACTAAACCCACTTGACACCCCACTAAGTTACTACGCGTTTTTATGAAAAACCAAGTTCATGTTGTATGTAAAGTGCATTGTTCTTGCACTTGACTAGTGTAATGTTGTTTAGTAACTTGTTGTTGATTGATTGAATATTTTTCCGAAAAGAAAATGATATGCTAATAAGCATGGACACCTCCATTTACAAAGGAAACTCTGGCGAAATTTTCTAAAAATCCCAACACTTAGAATTTTTTTTTTCTAAACAAGCGTTACAAATATATTTCATAACTTGTGTTTCGAATATAAACTTCGCCATAATTTTTCTCACAAAATACAAGGTGTCGGAGGTTGATTTTTGTAAATAAAAATGGGTAAATATATATTTAGAATATATATCTTATACTAGAACACTTGTGTGGATACTTGTTTATTTTGTGAGATAGTTATATTATTTTAGGGTAAAATAATGTAACTTAACGATATAACTTGACATTTGAACTGTGTGGTATGTGATAGGAGTATTAAGTAGATAAACCGTACGTATGATACGGGTTATGCATGAGAAACTGATTGTTATATGTACCTTAATAGGACGTGCTTGATTTCCTGATTATTTGAGTAATTAATCTAACCGAGCAAACCAAGGTGAGTTCACACACTTTCTAAGGCATGGGATTCCCGGTGGTTGGGAATGGGTTAAAGAATTAAAACGAAACCTACATATCCTCCTTGGGTAGGATATGTACGGCCATCCTCCATAGGTAGGATGCCAATATTAATCATGCGTATTCTCCTTGGGTAGAATACGTACGTTCGTCCTCCTTGGGTAGGACAACAACCTTAAAACTTACTAGACAAAACTCTATCATTAAGTCCCTCATTTTATATCGACTTAATCGCCGAGGCCAATGGCGAGCGGGTCATTAGTTAATAGCGCTATTAGGTTTAACAAACCTCACACCGTGCCGTTCGGACAGGCGTGTACTAATGGACTATGGCAAACTGTCAATGATGATAGACATTGACGTAGGGCACAACTATTGTTCGTCAGTTGTCGATATGGTAACGGTCTAGTGGTTCACATGGGGAAGCCCCCACTTATTTAGGATATGGTTTGGGTAATAAAGAAGGAACTGGTTAATCATACTTTCAACTATGGGGTAACCCCCACGGCAATTAAGCCAACGAAAGACAAACCATGTTTTCGGAAACAACTTAAAACTAAACAACCAACAGTGAACTCACTCAACTTTGTTGTTGACTCATTGTTACATGCCTTACAGGTCGTTAGAAACTTATGGAGCTTGCGCGAGGAGGAGGTCGTTGTGGGATACGGACTGTTATGTCCCGTGCTAAACATTTAATCCTTATGAACTTATTAAACTTACGTAATGGACTTTAAATTTATGAACTATGGAACTTATGTTTTGGGTTTTATCTTTAATGCTTCCGCTGTTTAATATGAACTTGGTTAACTAGCTTTTGGTCACCAATTGTATTGTCATTGGTTTTACTTACATAATTACGAGGTTCAATATGATTGGTGGCTCGATCCTGGTCATGTCACGCCTCCAAGCGGTGATTCTCCGCATGGTGGATTTTGGGGGTGTGACAGATTGGTATCAGAGCCATTGGTTATAGTGAACTTGGTTTTAAAAAGGGAAAAGCTTTTTGACAAAACCAGACTATAACCTGTACAGTGCTCAACGATCCACAACGATGCTTCGCTCCACGTGTAAGACTCGACATAATAAGTGGTATGATTTATGTTTATATTGCCGGTTAGATAGTTCACATTGTGCATTAGTTAATGTGATAACTGCTGTTTGAACCTTGTGTGCTTACTCACTACTGTCGTTCCACACTTACGCACTTTCGCGACACTTTTCTCACTCACGTTGCTTCGTTATGAAGATCATGAACGGACGCGGAGGACGTATCAACCTAACTCAAGCCCAGTTGACGGCTTTTATCAACGAACGAGTTGCTGAGGCACTCGCAGCAGTTCCAGCAGGAGGTATAACCTGCTATTTCGACCTATCCTAGGATGTTTAGATCCTACTCTCGCGAACCAACTCTCGTGTTTAATCTTGTCTTTTCATTCTCGCGCGACAGGTCAACATGCTCAACCTCCTGTGTGCACGTTCAAAACATTCATGGATTGCCGACCTAGTACTTTCAGTGGCACAGAAGGAGCTGTAGGCCTACTTCACTGGTTCGAGAAGCTTGAGTCTGTTTTTGAGATGTGCGAATGCCCTGAAGATCGTAGGGTGAAATATGCTACTGGAACACTCGAAGGTGCTGCGTTAACCTGGTGGAAAGCACAGGTTCAACTGCTAGGGCTGGCGGTTGCTAATGCCACCCCATGGAACGGTTTCAAAGAACTGATCAAAGAAGAGTACTGTAGTCGTGACGACATCCACAAGCTAGAGGTAGAATTTTCAAACTGAAGATGACGGGGTCTGAAATCGAGGCATACATAAAGAGGTCGAACGAATTAGCCATCCTGTTTCCCACTATGGTGGATCCTCCTATCAAGCGTATCGAGCTGTACCTTAAAGGTTTAGTGCCAGAAATTCAAAGCCACGTGACCTCAGCTAATCCATTCAGTAAATCATCAAGTTGGCTCATCGTCTCACTGATCCGGCAGTTGAGCAGAACAAGCTGCCCAAGCGTATTAGCGCTACTACTACTGATGCTCTCAGTGATAACAAGCGCAAGTGGGATGGAAATTCGGGCAAGGGTTCTACTTCAGTTCAGTCTCAGCAGCGAAAGACAGATGAATACAGGAGCCCTGGTCAGCAGTCTTCTGGGAATCAAGGTCAGGGTGGGTACAAGGGAAATCACCCTAAGTGCAATCGATGTAATTTGCACCACAGTGGGCAGTGCCACAAGGGTCGTTGACTGAGATGTAACAAGTTTGGTCATGAAGTAAAGGATTGCAGGAGCACGCGACCAGCAAATCAGAATCGCCAACAACAACAACAAGCTCCCCAGAACCACCACCACCAGCAACAGCGGGGCAATAAAGGATGCTTTCAGTGTGGCACTGAAGGCCACTTTAAGAGGAACTGTCCTCAGCTGAACCAAAATCAGAACAACAACAACCAAGGAAATGGGAACAACAATGAAGGCAACAATGGAGGCAACAACGGGGGTAACAATAATGGTAATGGTGCCAGGGGACGTGTTTTCGTGCTGGGTCAGGGCGAGGCAAGGAACGATACCAACGTTGTGATGGGTAAGTTTCTTCTGGACAACTTCTTTGTTACTGTTTTATTTGATTCGGGTGCCGATACTAGTTATGTGTCCTTAAAAGCTAGCCAAATGCTTAAGCGCACTCCAACACTTTTGAACACCAAACACACGGTAGAACTAGCAAACGGTAAAAGTCTTGAAGCCACACACATAGTTAAAGGTTGTAACCTCGTCTTAGCTGGTCAGAAATTCTCTATCGATCTTATTCCTATCGTACTTGGTAGTTTCGACGTCGTTATTGGGATGGATTGGTTATCTCATCAGCAAGCGGAAATTCTTTGCAACGAGAAGATTGTCCGCATCCCTCGTTCTGGTAAAGAACCTCTCATGATTCATGGCGACAAGAGTGGTGCTGTTGTGGGCATCATCTCTTTCCTTAAGGCCCAGAAGTGTTTGCGAAAGGGCCACACTGCCATTCTAGCTCTCGTTACTGACGCATCATTGGAAGAGAAGAGAATTGAAGACATACCTATTGTACGTGATTTTCCTGAGGTATTTCTCGAAGAATTACCTGGTCTTCCGCCTCTTCGTCAAGTTGAATTTCAAATCGAGCTAGCTCCTGGAGCAGCGCCCATAGCCAGAGCGCCTTATCGTCTAGCTCCATCAGAACTTGAAGAACTGTCCACGCAACTGCAAGAACTCTTGGCAAAGGGTTTCATACGTCCTAGCTCTTCGCCTTGGGGAGCTCCAGTGTTATTCGTGAAAAAGAAAGACGGTACCTTCAGAATGTGTATTGACTACCGCGAACTCAACAAGGTGACCGTGAAGAATCGTTATCCTCTCCCACGCATTGACGACTTATTCGACCAGTTGCAAGGGTCGAGCTTTTACTCTAAAATTGATTTGAGATCGGGATACCATCAGCTGAGAGTCCGAGATGAGGACGTCTCCAAAACAGCATTCAGAACTCGTTATGGGCATTACGAGTTTCAGGTTATGCCTTTCGGATTGACGAATGCACCTGCGGTCTTCATGGATCTCATGAACCGAGTGTGCAAACCTTACCTGGATAAGTTCGTCATAGTTTTCATCGACGATATCCTGATCTATTCGAGGAGTCAGGAGGAACACGAGCAGCATCTACGACTTATGCTGGAACTTCTTCGAGCAGAGCAACTGTATGCTAAATTTTTGAAATGTGACTTCTGGCTTCGCGAAGTCCACTTTCTAGGCCATGTAGTAAACAAGGATGGGATTCATGTTGATCTATCCAAGGTTGATTCGATCAAGAACTGGCCTGCACCCCGTACACCGACAGAAATCCACCAATTCTTGGGTTTGGCAGGATATTACAGAAGATTTATCAAGGACTTCTCAAAGATTGCGCAACCCCTCACTTCACTGACTTAGAAGGGTGTCACCTATCGTTGGGGTGATGCATAGGAGTCCGCATTTCAGCACTTAAAAGACAGACTTTGGAGCGCGCCTATCCTCTCATTGCCTGAAGGCACAGATGATTTTGTGGTTTATTGCGACGCTTCAATAAAAGGACTTGGTTGCGTGTTGATGCAACGTGACAAGGTCATTGCCTACGCATCGTGCCAACTTAAAGTTTACGAAAGGTACTACACTACGCATGACTTGGAATTGGGAGCAGTTGTTTTCGCACTTAAGATATGGAGACATTACCTGTACGGTACCAAGTGCACCATTTACACCGATCACAGGAGTCTCGAGCATATCTTCAAGCAAAAGGAGTTAAACATGCGACAACGCCGATGGGTCGAACTCTTGAATGATTACGAATGTGCGATCAAGTACCATCCGGGCAAAGCCAATGTGGTGGCCGACACCCTCAGTCGAAAGGATACTATACCTAAGCGTGTACGTGCGTTACAGCTTACCATTCACTCTAGCCTTCCCGCTCAAATTTGTGATGCTCAGGTCGAAGCATTGAAAACAGAAAACATCAGGGCTGAGTCCCTGCGAGGGTCGAGGCAGCGGTTAGAACAAAAGGGAGACAGCGCCTACTATGTTAACGGACGCATCTGGGTTCCACTTTATGGAGACTTACGCGAGCTTGTGATGGATGAGGCACACAAGTCTCGTTATTCAGTACACCCTGGTTCGGATAAGATGTACCATGATCTCAAGACTACATACTGGTGGCCTGGCATGAAAGCCCACATAGCAACCTACGTTAGCAAATGTTTGACTTGTGCGAGAGTCAAGACCGAATATCAGAAACCCTCAGGCCTACTTCAACAATCAGAGATCCCGAAATGGAAATGGGAGCAGATTTCCATGGATTTCGTTGCTGGTCTGCCTAGGTCCCAACACGAAAATGATACCATTTGGGTGATCGTAGATCGACTGACCAAGTCTGCACACTTTCTGGTCATCAAGGAAACAGATAAGTTTTCTACCCTAGCAGACATCTACTTGAAGGAAGTAGTGTCAAGGCACGGAGTGCCAACCTCCATCATTTCTGATCGTGACTCACGTTTTACATCTGAATTGTGGCAAGCTATGCACAAGTCCTTTGGTTCTCGATTAGACATGAGCACGGCATATCATCCACAGACGAATGGACAGTCTGAACGCACCATCCAAACCCTTGAAGACATGCTTAGGGCATGTGTAATCGACTTCGGTAATGGCTGGGAAAAACATCTCCCGTTAGTGGAGTTTTCGTATAACAACAGCTACCACACCAGTATCCAGGCCGCTCTGTTTGAGGCATTGTACGGACGTAGATGCCGATCACCTCTTTGTTGGGCAGAGGTTGGTGACAGTCAAATCACTGGCCCAGAACTTGTAGTAGATACAACCGAGAGAATTGCTCAGATACGGCAACGAATGGCGGCAGCTCGTGACCGTCAGAAAAGCTACGCTGATAAGCGCTGGAAACCACTCGAGTTCCAGGTTGGGGATCGAGTGCTACTTAAAGTCTCACCTTGGAAAGGTGTAGTCCGTTTTGGCAAACGAGGCAAACTCAACCCACGATATGTTGGACCCTTCGAAATCATGGAGAAGATTGGCAAGGTGGCCTACAAGCTGAATCTACCGGCAGAACTCAGCGGAGTTCACAATGTTTTCCATGTGTCGAATCTGAAGAAGTGTCTGTCAGATGAGACCCTCATAGTTCCTCTCAAGGAAC
The DNA here is from genome assembly GCA_030545235.1 of Helianthus tuberosus. NCBI lineage: Eukaryota > Viridiplantae > Streptophyta > Magnoliopsida > Asterales > Asteraceae > Helianthus > Helianthus tuberosus. The sequence continues at coordinate 69,799,373 of CM060432.1, read as the reverse complement.
TCACTATCGATGACCAGCTGCGATTCGTCGAGGAACCAGTAGAGATTACTGATCGAGATGTTAGGATTCTCAAGCGTACCAGAATACCTCTTGTCCGAGTTCGTTGGAATTCCCGCCGTGGCCCGGAGTATACCTGGGAACGAGAAGACCAAATGAAACTCAAGTATCCCCAGCTGTTTAGTAAAAGTGCAACCACTACTGAGACTGAAGCTACTACAGAATTTCGGGACGAAATTCCAAACCAACGGGGGGATGATGTGACACCCCAGGAAAAGCCAGTAAACCACGCAACTTAACTAGCTTCCTCAGTAACCCCGCACTAAATTTTGGGACGAAATTTTCTTAACAGAGGGAGAATGTGACAACCCTCAAAAATTTCATGTAACCGTACAATTTATTTATGTTAATTAAAGTGTTTGATGACTGTGTGGAATTACTTAACTGCTTTCTGATTTCTGTGTCATACTTACATGTGCTTGTTAACGTACTAGTCTTGTGCAGAAAACTTACTAAATAGTCCTGTATGTTTCCCCAAGTGTTGGGAATTAAAAGTGTTACAAAAAGATATATATACGACACTATATGGAATAACTTAGTACTTTAACGGAACGGTATATAACCAGGCAACCGAACATTACCCGGAACACAAAAATATTATTTAAAACATTGTTACACTTTTTCTGAGCTAGTTATGGTTCCCGGACACTACAACACCTTGCATAATACCCGGTACACACTAAACACTAGACATAGCACTAAACTCCCACTAATTAATTTATTTACCCACAAAGTTACAAATAACCCCCCCCCCCCCCTTTGTGTGTAACCGTCCCCATGGGACCTCCTTTACAAGATTTTTGTAAATTTTGCCAATCCCCATATAACTACCTAGGAAATGTGAAGTTCATGATTGTACCTCCACTAGACATTAATACTTACACTTAGCACCCCATGAACACCTTTTTACTCTCAAATCTTTCATCTTACCCCTTCCCCCTTGGCTGGATTCGGTCCATGCATGACCCCACCACAAGACTTTTGAAAACTTTCCTTATTCCCCATAACATATTTTCTTGGAAGTTGTAGGATCATGTGTGTACTTATGTTGACATATTGACCAATGGTTATTAGAAATTGTGTATTAATAACCATCATCATCTTCCACTTATTAAGACACCACAACAATTTCTTTTCCCCTCAAACAAAGCTTCGGCCGAACACTCCACCATACACACCAACATTTCCAATTCTTGTTCAAGTGTTCCAAGTTTACTACAAGGTGCACAAAGGTGAATCACGAAGTGTGGAGCTCACGGATCGTCAAGGACCTCTCTCGTTTGTCTTTAACCACTAATTTTTCGTCTTGTTTCTTCCCTAGCTTCAAAGCTAGTAGTATGCTTCTTTGATCATCCTTTATTTTATATTTATGGTGGTTAATGATTATATTATGATGTAACTACAAGAACACTAAAAAGATCATGAACACAAACTTGAACATAAAAGAATCACCTCCATGTTTAAGCATGAACTTGGTAACAATATGTTTTCTTGAAAAATTAGTAAACAAAGTAAGTTGGTGATCGTATGGATCCGAGGTTTACAGATGGTTTTTCCTAAATAAACCAAGAGTAGAAGATGATTTTTGAAAGCTTACGACTTTTGTTAAACCTACACTATTTTAGTAACAAAATAAGCGTAGAAATATTTTTAGAACAAGAAGATCCAATAAATACACATTTTTGCAAAATGAGTTTACAAGTTGTAAACATCTAAAAATCCCGAGAATGGGATTTCAACAAAAGTAAACACACTTTGGAGGGTACCTAAACCCACTTGACACCCCACTAAGTTACTACGCGTTTTTATGAAAAACCAAGTTCATGTTGTATGTAAAGTGCATTGTTCTTGCACTTGACTAGTGTAATGTTGTTTAGTAACTTGTTGTTGATTGATTGAATATTTTTCCGAAAAGAAAATGATATGCTAATAAGCATGGACACCTCCATTTACAAAGGAAACTCTGGCGAAATTTTCTAAAAATCCCAACACTTAGAAAATATTTTTTTCTAAACAAGCGTTACAAATATATTTCATAACTTGTGTTTCGAATATAAACTTCGCCATAATTTTTGTCACAAAATACAAGGTGTCGGAGGTTGATTTTTGTAAATAAAAATGGGTAAATATATATTTAGAATATATATCTTATACTAGAACACTTGTGTGGATACTTGTTTATTTTGTGAGATAGTTATATTATTTTAGGGTAAAATAATGTAACTTAACGATATAACTTAACATTTGAACTGTGTGGTATGTGATAGGAGTATTAAGTAGATAAACCGTACGTAGGATACGGGTTATGCATGAGAAACTGATTGTTATATGTACCTTAATAGGACGTGCTTGATTTCCTGATTATTTGAGTAATTAATCTAACCGAGCAAACCAAGGTGAGTTCACACACTTTCTAAGGCATGGGATTCCCGGTGGTTGGGAATGGGTTAAAGAATTAAAACGAAACCTACATATCCTCCTTGGGTAGGATATGTACGGCCATCCTCCATAGGTAGGATGCCAATATTAATCATGTGTATTCTCCTTGGGTAGAATACGAACGTTCGTCCTCCTTGGGTAGGACAACAACCTTAAAACTTACTAGACAAAACTCTATCATTAAGTCCCTCATTTTATATCGACTTAATCGCCGAGGCCAATGGCGAGCGGGTCATTAGTTAATAGCGCTATTAGGTTTAACAAACCTTACACCGTGCCGTTCGGACGGGCGTGTACTAATGGACTATGGCAAACTGTCAATGATGATAGACATTGACGTAGGGCACAACTATTGTTCGTCAGTTGTCGATATGGTAACGGTCTAGTGGTTCACATGGGGAAGCCCCCACTGATTTAGGATATGGTTTGGGTAATAAAGAAGGAACTGGTTAATCATACTTTCAACTATGGGGTAACCCCCACAGCAATTAAGCCAACGAAAGACAAACCATGTTTTCGGAAACAACTTAAAACTAAACAACCAACAGTGAACTCACTCAACTTTGTTGTTGACTCGTTGTTACATGCCTTACAGGTCGTTAGAAGCTTATGGAGCTTGCGTGAGGAGGAGGTCGTTGTGGGATACGGACTGTTATGTCCCGTGCTAAACATTTAATCCTTATGAACTTATTAAACTTACGTAATGGACTTTAAATTTATGAACTATGGAACTTATGTTTTGGGTTTTATCTTTAATGCTTCCGCTGTTTAATATGAACTTGGTTAACTAGCTTTTGGTCACCAATTGTATTGTCATTGGTTTTACTTACATAATTACGAGGTTCAATATGATTGGTGGCTCGATCCTGGTCATGTCACGCCTCCAAGCGGTGATACTCCGCATGGTGGATTTTAGGGGTGTGACAGATTGGTATCAGAGCCATTGGTTATAGTGAACTTGGTTTTAAAAAGGGAAAAGCTTTTTGACAAAACCAGACTATAACCTGTACAGTGCTCAACGATCCACAATGATGCTTCGTTCCACGTGCAAGACTCGAGACAATAAGTGGTATGATTTATGTTTATATTGCCGGTTAGATAGTTCACATTGTGCATTAGTTAATGTGATAACTGCTGTTTGAACCTTGTGTGCTTACTCACTATTGTCATTCCACACTTACGCACTTTCGCGACACTTTGCTCACTCACGTTGCTTCTTTATGAAGATCATGAACGGACGCGGAGGACGTATCAACCTAACTCAAGCCCAGTTGACGGCTTTTATCAACGAACGAGTTGCTGAGGCACTCGCAGCAGTTCCAGCAGGAGGTACAACCTGCTATTTCGACCTATCCTAGGATGTTTAGATCCTACTCTCGCGAACCAACTCTCGTGTTTAATCTTGTCTTTTCGTTCTCGCGCGACAGGTCAACATGCTCAACCTCCTGTGTGCACATTCAAAACATTCATGGATTGCCGACCTAGTACTTTCAGCGGCACAGAAGGAGTTATAGGCCTTCTTCACTGGTTCGAGAAGCTTGAGTCTGTTTTTGAGATGTGCGAATGCCCTGAAGATCGTAGGGTGAAATATGCTACTGGAACACTCGAAGGTGCTGCGTTAACCTGGTGGAAAGCACAGGTTCAACTGCTAGGGCTGGCGGTTGCTAATGCCACCCCATGGAACGGTTTCAAAGAACTGATCAAAGAAGAGTACTGTAGTCGTGACGACATCCACATGCTAAAGGTAGAATTTTCAAACTGAAGATGACGGGGTCTGAAATCGAGGCATACATAAAGAGGTCGAACGAATTAGCCATCCTGTTTCCCACTATGGTGGATCCTCCTATCAAGCGTATCGAGCTGTACCTTAAAGGTTTGGTGCCAGAAATTCAAAGCCACGTGACCTTAGCTAATCCATTCAGTAAATCATCAAGTTGGCTCATCGTCTCACTGATCAGGCAGTTGAGCAGAACAAGCTGCCCAAGCGTATTAGCGCTACTACTACTTGTGACAACCCGCACTAAACCAGGTATCCGTACGACTTAACTAATGATTAATTACTGCTTAATTACTGTGCTTGTTTGAACTAGCTGATGAACTGCTACTTGATATCTGATACTTTACTTATCGTCACTACATTATTTACATGCTGAACCCTAGTGACAACCATGATGCACAAAAAGCACAGTAGCACTATAACGGATAACCTATTGAACATGCTGATAAAGCCAGCATCAGGCAAACACTGCCTCTAAGGCCTGTAAGAGCCTGAAATATTTTGCTACACTAAGTGGTGAGTGTAGGGATACAAGGGTTGTAGAACTGCGTCTCTAGGAATAAGTCACAATGACTGGATGTGCCTAAAACGTACTCTAAGTACAAAACTCAGCACTTTACAAAATAATTCAGCTTTTAGCTAACTAATAAAGTGCCAAAACATGAGAAAAATAACACTAGACACTTTCCAAAGTGTCGGGAATAAGCTGTGTCACTAAAGAGAGTAATAACGACACTTTAAAGCTTTGTTAACACTTTAACGGATTACTATCCAACCAATCAACCGGAATATACCCGGAACGTGAAAATATTGTTATTTTCATTACTTGTCTTTTTCTGAGCCAGTTAGGGTCCCTGATTACCCTAACACCCTTTGTAACGCGTGACACACAACTAACCAAGTTAACTACTTAACTAACTTGGTTTAACCTAACTAATACCTAACTAACTAGTTGATTTCGAACCAAGGACCCCCCCCCCTTTACAAACCGTCCCCATCTAGGGGACATACATGGTACAATTGTGATTATAATAATCATCCATGCATGATATCTAGAGGACACATGATCCAAAGGTTAATTACCTTAAAACTTTGTCTATAAGTTCCCCACTAAACCCACCATAACATAATCACTTTCACAAATCAACAAACTCTCTCCTCTCTTGCTCTCCACACTCACGGCCGAACACCCCTTGGGACACCCCATCCATCTTCGATTTTGATCTTCACATTCCATCATCATACAAGAATCAAGGGTCGTATACAAGGAGTCTTGGTGCAAGCGGAACGCGAAGGACCTCTCTACTTAGCTTTTATCCACCTCTTTTGCGCATAGATTCTTCCCTAGCCTCGAGCTAGAGGTATAATGCTTAAAACTCGTATTCGAACTAATCTAAAGTGGTTAAAAGGATTTTTATCGGTTAAAACTCGTTAACATGCAAGATGATGCTTTAAAGTCTACTTAAAACACTAAAAATGGTGGTTAATAGCACATGAGTTGTGTAAATGATGTAGTATTCGAAATGTATGATTATTTAGGCCCGATCTACGATGTGGTAGCTCGGATCATCGTTTAACCCGGTTTGGTAAGATCATGGATCTTAACATAAGCTTGGTTTGAATAATACAAGGGTTAAAAGGTGAAACTCTACCACACGCGAATCATGAACTTGTGTAAAAGAGTTTTACTTGTGAAATTGTGTTTAAAAACTAGCAGATCTATGTATCTGCAAGGGGTATTTACAAAGAACCACGTATCAAAGAAATCATGTATTTAAAAGATGGACCTTACACTAACAAGCATGATTTTTATAAACCACAAGTGTGTAAACACTTGTGAAATGAAAGGATCCGACAAAATAACAGTTTTTGTAAAAGATGACGGAAAGTTGTAAAGATGGATTTTCTCTAAAAACGAGGTTTTTACAAGATCAAACTACCTTATATGGAGATCTACTAAGTTTAAGGGGATTTACACCACAGTTTTGGGAAAAACTACAAGTTCGTGTAATTTTTGGCAAGTTACACATATGTTGATTAGTTGTTGTGAGAAAGTTGTTCTGATCAAATAAAGAAAATTGTTGAGTTGATTTGTTAAAGAAAATGATACGCTTGAAGGCGTGGCCACCTCCAGTTACAGAGGAAACTCTGGCGAAATTTTTCTAAAAACCTAACACTTAGAACTATTTACACTACAAGTGTTAGAATTATTTTTGACATGTTTTCGAAATATAAATTTCGCCATGACTTTATTTACTAAATATTCGGAGGTGGGATTTTCACAAAATTTAACGTGATAAAAATATATTTTCACACACTGTTTATGATTATTTTGTGAAAATACATAGATATTATTTTTGGAGTAAAAATAATATTTACGAACGTTAACGAATCCAAAATAATACGAACGCTTTCACCATGAAGATATAAGTTACACCGGTAATTATATTACCACTCGATGGTTAAAACTTAACTTACGCACTTACGGAAATATTTGTGAACGCGTATTTTAACAACGTATTATTGGAGAAAAATTATGGGAAATTGGAAATATATATATTAAGTGAGACTTAATGATATAATTTGAACGCACATGTATTGAATCCCCCATCCTTGGGAAGGAGATTAACTACCAAGTATATACAGAATGTAAACACGAAATAGTTGTCTAACTATTTCCCAAAGACTTAAACTTTAAAGCTAAGGCACGGCCGTCCGTCTAATAGAAATTAGCACCTGTAGGTCGTCGCACAGCTGCGTGAGCAGGAGATACTTGGTAGAGACGCTTCACTGTGAGTTCATGTCCCCCTTTTCTCTAACTGTTTTCAGTTTTCTTAACTGCGGGGGTGAAATACATGTTACTTTGATTACAAGTACTTTATACATGGTATGGTTAGCGTAAGGAGGTTTACTACTTAGATCATGTGAGTGGGTAGGCAGAAACACCGAGGGACGTAAGCGGTAGATCTATCTGGGTGTAGCGAGCCCAACTCTAGGCCCAACAGAACGGACCTCTAAGAGGCCCAGCAGAACGGACCTTGAGTGACTTTGTACCCAACGCGAAATCTGCTAGGTTTGAGTCTTCCTACTTGCACTTCACACATACTAATGGCCTTGCAAACCATTGGTGATCTCTTTTTCCTTACACTGCTACATACCAGGGAACTTTTTTACTTACAAGTGTTTTACATACTCACTTACACATGAACTCGCTCAACATTATTGTTGATTTTTCAACTTACATGTATTTCAGGGAACTAAAGATCTGGCGCGGTATGTTATGTTTTCCCGCTGCATAAGGGTTCCAAGGTCATCCCAGTTTAGGAAATGTGACTCTTTCCTGGACAAGTAACAAATCTTAAACTGCGTTTATTTCATGTTGATGGTTATGTTCTTAAAGACAATGTTTTATGTTATGAGGTTGTAAGTCCTTAAGACAATGTTATGTTACTCTGGTTTTAAACTTAATCGAACGGATGATCTTGCATGATTTTATTTCATATAGCTTTGTTATGGTTAAGCTATGGTATTAAGAAGTCACACCAAAATTAACCACGCTTCCGCAAAGCCAGGGTGTGACAGCTTGGTATCAGAGCTCTGATCATAGCGAACTAGGATTCTTTCTCGAGTCTAGACTATGATCACTAGGGCTCTCACGAAAACATTTTTCCGCATACCACTTAAGTCCAGATCCAAAACTTTTTACAAACAAATGTTGAGCACATTTTATTATTTATAGGCTCAGCCTGGAGGGCTGAGGCTCGGTCTGAAGGATCGAGGCTCGGTCTAGGTGACCGAGGTAGTTGAGCACGTTGATTTATTATAGGCTCAGCCTGGAGGGCTGAGGCTCGGTCTGGAGGATCGAGGCTCGGTCTAGGTGACCGAGGTAGTTGGCTAGTGAGGCTAGGAAGAGTAGGCTCAGTTATGAAGGCTGAGGCTCGGTCAAGGGGACCGAGGCTCGATCTAAGAGGTCGAGGTGGAGGAGAGAGCAGTCTTCGAGACTGGGAGGAAATTGGCTAGTGAGACTAGGAGAATTATGTGATACCTTACTTGGTGACCTATGTGATTATCTGATTGTATGACTGATTATTTGAGCATATTTGTGTTTATGTTACAGACTCATGGATTCAGCCGGTACTGGCGAGTCGGATACCACTGGACCCATACCTATCGTATCTGATGACCTCCCATCCTCCGAGCATGAGGTGTACACATCTGACTATACCAGTACTGACGAGGATGATTTCCAGCCCTTCGCACTACCCGATGGTGCTGATGAGCCTGCAGATGGCCCTCCCGCTGAGTACCTACCTCTAGTAGAGATTCCGGCTCCTATACCCTTAGCCGTTTATCCAGCATATGATTTCCTTCTTGACGCCGAGGGTGACGGCGATGTTGACCTATTTGAGGAGGAGCCCTTTGAGGATGAGATCCAGGGCGAGGCCCTTCTTCCTGCGGACGATCTTCTGATGATCGCTGACGTTCCCGCTGAGGATTCGCCTGCACATTCTCCTGTCCCAGACTCCTTCGAGTCTGTGGCATCCGCACCTTCTCACACATTGAGCGCACAGCACTTTGCGCATGATTCTGATCCTGACCAGGCATCCTCTGTTGCACCCATTCCCAGTTTTGCGTTTGACCATGATGACATAGAGGATTCTGATCCTATCTTTCCCCCGGGATACGACCCGGATCGTGATATCGAGTTTATACCTATGGATCAGCCCATGGAGGATCCAGCTGACCCAGTAGACCCTATCGACCCCGAGTTTGACTTCGAGATGGCTTTTGATGATCCCGAGCCTGCCGTCGTCCCTGAGCAGGCAGCCGCTCTAGACCCCATACTTGAGCATGACCCCGTACATGTTGGCATCCCTATTGAGCCTGTTATAGCAGACCCACCTGTTGATGATCTCCCCATGGATGTTCCTTTGTTAGAGGGCGATCATGTTGTTGTTGATCCTGTTGTTCCTCTACCTGTTGTTGATATACCTGTTGACCATCCTGTTGAGCACATTGCACCTATTCACCCTTTTGTTGCTCCCCCACCTGATCCCATCCCAATAGAGCCAGAGCATGCACTGTTCGCGGCACGCATGGATCCACCAGATGAGCATGCACAGCACGGTTGGATACCTGCTGATGAGGATGTTCCACCCTTTCCCCCTCAGATCCCTGATGCACGACATGTTGATTCTTCTTTTCGGGTTCCACAGTTTGTACCTCCAGCGAGGCCTGGAGAGGGTTCTTCAGCCCATCCTTTTGGGCATATACCGATGTCTATCCCCTTCGTGTCCCAGATGTCATCTGTTCCACCCTCTGTTGCTCCATTTCATGTGGCACCTTTCGATCCCACCAGTGAGCCGTTCCTTTGGGCACCGGACTCTGCTATGCCACCTACTGACCCCTACCATTCTTTCCACATGGGGTATACTATCGAGGACGTTTTGATGTCTTTTGTCGCCCAGCACGAGTCACACACGCAGCGCATCCAGGAGCTTGAGAGAGCTCAGCTGCCACCATGCCAGTGCCATGGTCAGACACACTCTCCTCTGCAGCCATTTCGACCCTTACCTCCAGATTATGCTGCCCGTCTCTTTACACTAGAGCAGCAGGTTGCTTCTATCATTCGTACTCAGTGAGCCCTGGAGGAGGATTGGCTCCAGTTACGTCGTTTGCTTTACACCCACTTTCCCCCTCCTCCACCACCATCTGTATAGAGCTCATCAGTGCTGTTTGGGTAGACGTTGGTGAGAAGACGGCGAACGCTTTTGACTGCACAGCATTTTTGGAGACTACTTTATGATCCTGACTTTTGTTGACATGTATTTGACGTATTTGACACTGACATGATATAGTTTTTGGACAGGGGTGATGTAGCCCCTAGTTGATTGATGATTGTATGACACAGGGATGTATTGATACACTTACTATGTGGTCTCGATATATGGCAATCGCAGTATTCTCACCATATTTGATTCGCTTGATTGCTTATTTATATTTTTATGACACGGGATGTTGCGTGATTGGTATTTGTGATTTGATTATAACATGAGATGTTATGTACTATTACTATCGTTATATACGTACGTTTTACTATGGCCTGACCAACGTAAACCATCTTTTAGAAGATGCCGCCGAGACGTGAGACACACATGCCTACTAATGAGGCAGAACTCCAGCAAATTATCGCTGCTGCCATTGCACAATACGCCGCCTCTCAAGGAGGGACTAGTGGAAGCACCTCTGGCAACACTGGCAACAACAATAATCCACCTCATGGTAATACCAAGTCATTTAGACCTACCATGACCTAATTGGATATCCTTAGCAATGATGCTAATGTCAATCGTATGTTATAACGTATGTGCAGGATGCACCTACAAGCAGTTCTTAGACTGCAAGCCCGTAAACTTTGATGGCACAGGAGGTGCTGTCGCCTTTGTTCGTTGGGCTGAGAAAACCGAATCTGTTCTTCGCATGAGCAAGTGCGCGCTGGATCAGCAAGTCACCTATATCTCAGGGCTATTCTTGGATGGAGCCCTCTCTTGGTGGAATCTGCAAGTACAGACACTTGGCGAAGCTGCTGCCTACGCGCTGACCTGGACCGAACTGAAGGAACTCATGCGCAAAAAGTACTGTTCCCGCGCAGAAATCCAGCGATTGGAGACCGAGTTCTGGCACTTGAAAATGGACGGTCCAAAGATAGCAGAATACGTTCAAAGGTTCCATGACTTATCGCATGTGGTACCCTACATGGTCACTCCTGAGTTCAAGAGAATTGAACGTTTCATTTGGGGACTAGCTCCTCAAATCATAAGCATGGTAACCTCATCCAAGCCTGCAACTATTACTGAGGCGATCGATTTGAGCGTAGCTCTCACTGAGGAGGCTATTCGCCTGAACAAGTTTGACGAGATCAAGACCAAGAAGGCAGAGACTCACGTCGAGTCATCAGGAGGTAACAAAAGGAAGTTCTCGAACTTCAAGTAGGGCGCCAGTGTGGTGGTTAAGAAAGGAGGGTCAGACACGCCAGCTCAGGTTACAGCTGGTAGAGGAAAGAAAGGAAAAGGGTATATGCGCACCCAGCCCAAATGCAACACCTGCCAGCGCCACCATTCTGGTCATTGCGGGCCAAAAGTATGCGAAGCATGTGGGAAACGTGGCCACTCGAAGGACACTTGTTGGGCCACTGCTGGTCAGGGAAGCCAAGGAGGATTTGGGAATAGGAATAATAATCGTGGTGGTAATCGCTCACAAGGAAACTATGGAGGAAACGGGAATCGAGGCAACTTTGCGAACCAAGCTGGCAATGCAAACCAAAACAACAACCAAACTGGAAATGGAAGTGGAAACGGGCAAAGACTTGGATGCTATAACTGCGGTGATATCGGGCATTTTAAGAAGAACTGCCCAGAGTTAAACCAAGCCCGTGGAAGAGTGTTCCAAATCGAAGCAAGGGAAGCGCGCCAGGACCCCAATGTCATTACTGGTACGTTCCCTGTGAACCAACGCTATGCATCCGTTTTATTTGATACTGGTGCCGATTATAGCTTCGTATCGTTAGAATTTAAGAATATGCTTGGTCTAGCTGCTAATAAGTTAGATATTCCCTACTCGATCGAATTGACCAATGGGAAGTTAGTAGAAGCCAACGAAGTCATCAGAGGTTGTGTGATTGAATTGGGAGAGCGTGAGTTCACTCTAGATCTACTACCAGTCCAGTTGGGAAGCTTCGACGTGGTGGTAGGAATGGATTGGTTATCAGGCAACAAAGCTGAGATAGTTTGTCACGAAAAGGTTGTTCGTATCCCAACCGATGATGGTGAGACCATTGTTGTTCATGGAGAGAAGCGTGAGACGCCGTTGAGGATTATCAGCTGCTTGAAAGCAAGGAAGTGTTTGCAGAAAGGATGTGTTGCTTTTCTGGCACACATTGTGGATAAAAAGGCTGCTGAGCCAAAGATCGAAGACATCCCTGTCGTGAGGGAGTATCCAGAAGTCTTCCCAGAAGACTTGCCTGGACTGCCACCTCAGAGGCAAGTAGAGTTTCGCATCGATTTAGTTCCAGGCGCCGCGCCTGTGGCTAAGGCACCGTACAGACTTGCTCCGTCTGAGATGCAGGAACTGTCGACACAACTTCAAGAGTTGTTAGACAAGGGTTTTATCCGACCAAGCTTCTCGCCTTGGGGAGCTCCGGTCCTGTTTGTCAAGAAGAAGGACGGTAGTTTCCGTATGTGTATTGACTACCGGGAATTGAACAAGCTGACGATCAAGAATAGGTATCCTCTGCAAAGAATTGATGATCTGTTCGACCAACTTCAAGGTTCAAACTTTTATTCAAAGATCGATCTTCGATCTGGATACCATCAGTTAAGGATACAAGAGGAAAGCATTCCGAAGACAGCCTTCAGAACTCGTTATGGGCACTACGAGTTCCTCGTTATGCCATTTGGTTTGACAAACGCACCGGCGGTATTCATGGATCTAATGAATAGAGTTTGCAAGCCATACTTGGATAAGTTCGTGATTGTATTCATCGATGACATTTTAATTTATTCAAGGACGAAGGCTGAACACGAGCAGCATCTTAGAGCCATTCTAGAGTTGCTGAAGAAGGAACAGCTGTATGCCAAATTCTCTAAGTGCGAGTTTTGGCTACGAGAGGTGCAATTCCTTGGGCACGTGGTAAATGGAGATCGAATTCACGTGGATCCAACCAAGATCGAGGCGATCAAGGATTGGGAAACGCCAAAGACGCCAACCGAGATTCGGCAATTCTTGGGTGTGGCTGGCTATTATCGAAGATTCATTGAGAATTTTTCAAAGATCGCTCAACCATTGACGCTCCTCACGCAGAAGGATAAGAAGTTTGATTGGGGAATCAAACAGGATGAAGCGTTTAAGATATTGAAGGATAAGCTTTGTAACGCGCCAATCTTAGCTCTACCAGAGGGTACTGATGATTTTGTGGTATACTGTGACGCATCGCGTCAAGGATTGGGTTGTGTGTTGATGCAACGCCAAAAGGTTATTGCTTACGCATCACGTCAGCTGAAAGTGCATGAAAAGAACTATACCACACACGATTTGGAGCTCGGCGCAGTGGTTTTTGCTTTAAAGGTCTGGAGACACTACCTTTATGGTACGAAGTGTACAATCTTTACAGATCACAAGAGCCTACAGCATATATTCAACCAGAAAGAGTTGAATATGAGGCAAAGACGATGGGTTGAATTGTTGAACGACTACGACTGCGAGATAAAGTACCATCCAGGGAAGGCGAACGTGGTCGCCGATGCCCTAAGTCGTAAAGAGAGAATCAAGCCCATAAGGGTTAGAGCTTTAGAAATGATTATACGAACCGATCTTTCCTTGCGCATTCGTGCCGCGCAGAAAGAAGCCCTCAAGGAAGGAAACCTTGAAGAAGAATATCTCCGTGGGATGGAGAAGCTTTTGTTACCAAACAAGGAAGGAACATTATGTTTTGAGAAAAGGATTTGGGTTCCTCTGTTTGGTGATTTAAGGAAAGTTATTTTCGATGAAGCTCACAAGTCGCGGTACTCTATCCATCCAGGAGCGGATAAGATGTACCAGGATCTCAAAGATTACTATTGGTGGCCTAGGATGAAAGGCGATGTTGCTGTTTACGTGAGCAAATGTTTAACGTGCGCTAAGGTTAAAGCGGAATACCAGAAGCCTTCAGGACTTCTGCAACAACCTGAGATTCCCAAGTGGAAATGGGAACAAATCTCAATGGATTTTGTCACGAAATTGCCAAGAACGCCAAGAGGCCATGACACTATCTGGGTGATAGTGGATCGTTTAACAAAGTCAGCACACTTCTTACCTATCAGAGAGAATGACAATACGAGCAAATTGGCTGAAATTTACATGAGAGAGATCGTCGCGCGCCATGGAGTGCCTCTCCCAATCATTTCTGATAGAGACGGAAGGTTTGTGTCAAGGATATGGCAATCCTTCCAAGAAGCCTTTGGCTCACAATTGAATCTGAGCACTGCGTTTCATCCGCAAACTGACGGCCAGAGCGAGCGAACGATACAGACTTTGGAAGACATGCTGAAAGCGTGTGTTATGGATTTGGGCGGTAGCTGGGATAAACATTTACCTTTGGTCGAATTTTCATACAACAACAGCTACCACACCAGTATTGGTGTCGCGCCATTTGAAGCCCTTTACGGACGCAAGTGCCGATCACCCTTATGTTGGGCTGACGCAGGTGATAGGCAGCTTGCTGGTCCCGAAATCGTCCAAGAGACGACAGACAAGATCGCGCAGATTCTTAAACGCATCGAAGCAGCTCGCCACAGACAGAAGGCCTATGCGGATCCAAACCGGAAACATGTGGATTTCCAAGTTGGAGAAATGGTGTTATTGAAAGTCTCACCCTGGAAGGGTGTGGCACGCTTCGGGAAGCGTGGGAAGTTAAATCCGCACTACATTGGTCCTTTCAGAATTCTGGAAAGAATAGGACTAGTAGCATACAAGTTGGACCTACCTGCTGAACTGAATGGTGTTCACGACACCTTTCACGTATCCAATCTAAAGAAAAGTCCAACTCAAGTCACCGTTGCCATTCCCACCGACGAGATTCATGTTGACGACACGCTCCACTTCGTTGAAGAACCTGTTGAGGTCACAGATTGGAAAGTTAACAAGACCCGCCGGAGCAGTGTCAAGCTCGTCAAAGTTCGTTGGAATGCCAGACATGGTCCTGAATACACCTGGGAACGTGAGGACCGGATGAAAGAGAAATACCCCTACCTTTTTCCTAAGAACCCTGCATCTACAAGCAGAACTTAAATTTCGGGACGAAATTTATTTAACGGGGGGAGAATGTGACAACCCGCACTAAACCAGGTATCCGTACGACTTAACTAATGATTAATTACTGCTTAATTACTGTGCTTGTTTGAACTAGCTGATGAACTGCTACTTGATATCTGATACATGTACTTACTTGCATCATACTTTACTTATCCTCACTACATTATTTACATGCTGAACCCTAGTGACAACCATGATGCACAAAAAGCACAGTAGCACTATAACGGATAACCTATTGAACATGCTGATAAAGCCAGCATCAGGCAAACACTGCCTCTAAGGCCTGTAAGAGCCTGAAATATTTTGCTACACTAAGTGGTGAGTGTAGGGATACAAGGGTTGTAGAACTGCGTCTCTAGGAATAAGTCACAATGACTGGATGTGCCTAAAACGTACTCTAAGTACAAAACTCAGCACTTTACAAAATAATTCAGCTTTTAGCTAACTAATAAAGTGCCAAAACATGAGAAAAATAACACTAGACACTTTCCAAAGTGTCGGGAATAAGCTGTGTCACTAAAGAGAGTAATAACGACACTTTAAAGCTTTGTTAACACTTTAACGGATTACTATCCAACCAATCAACCGGAATATACCCGGAACGTGAAAATATTGTTATTTTCATTACTTATCTTTTTCTGAGCCAGTTAGGGTCCCTGATTACCCTAACACCCTTTGTAACGCGTGACACACAACTAACCAAGTTAACTACTTAACTAACTTGGTTTAACCTAACTAATACCTAACTAACTAGTTGATTTCGAACCAAGGACCCCCCCCCCCCCCTTTACAAACCGTCCCCATCTAGGGGACATACATGGTACAATTGTGATTATAATAATCATCCATGCATGATATCTAGAGGACACATGATCCAAAGGTTAATTACCTTAAAACTTTGTCTATAAGTTCCCCACTAAACCCACCATAACATAATCACTTTCACAAATCAACAAACTCTCTCCTCTCTTGCTTTCCACACTCACGGCCGAACACCCCTTGGGACACCCCATCCATCTTCGATTTTGATCTTCACATTCCATCATCATACAAGCATCAAGGGTCGTATACAAGGAGTCTTGGTGCAAGCGGAACGCGAAGGACCTCTCTACTTAGCTTTTATCCACCTCTTTTGCGCATAGATTCTTCCCTAGCCTCGAGCTAGAGGTATAATGCTTAAAACTCGTATTCGAACTAATCTAAAGTGGTTAAAAGGATTTTTATCGGTTAAAACTCGTTAACATGCAAGATGATGCTTTAAAGTCTACTTAAAACACTAAAAATGGTGGTTAATAGCACATGAGTTGTGTAAATGATGTAGTATTCGAAATGTATGATTATTTAGGCCCGATCTACGATGTGGTAGCTCGGATCATCGTTTAACCCGGTTTGGTAAGATCATGGATCTTAACATAAGCTTGGTTTGAATAATACAAGGGTTAAAAGGTGAAACTCTACCACACGCGAATCATGAACTTGTGTAAAAGAGTTTTACTTGTGAAATTGTGTTTAAAAACTAGCAGATCTATGTATCTGCAAGGGGTATTTACAAAGAACCACGTATCAAAGAAATCATGTATTTAAAAGATGGACCTTACACTAACAAGCATGATTTTTATAAACCACAAGTGTGTAAACACTTGTGAAATGCAAGGATCCGACAAAATAACACTTTTTGTAAAAGATGACGGAAAGTTGTAAAGATGGATTTTCTCTAAAAACAAGGTTTTTACAAGATCAAACTACCTTATATGGAGATCTACTAAGTTTAAGGGGATTTACACCACAGTTTTGGGAAAAACTACAAGTTCGTGTAATTTTTGGCAAGTTACACATATGTTGATTAGTTGTTGTGAGAAAGTTGTTCTGATCAAATAAAGAAAATTGTTGAGTTGATTTGTTAAAGAAAATGATACGCTTGAAGGCGTGGCCACCTCCAGTTACAGAGGAAACTCTGGCGAAATTTTTCTAAAAACCTAACACTTAGAACTATTTACACTACAAGTGTTAGAATTATTTTTGACATGTTTTCGAAATATAAATTTCGCCATGACTTTATTTACTAAATATTCGGAGGTGGGATTTTCACAAAATTTAACGTGATAAAAATATATTTTCACACACTGTTTATGATTATTTTGTGAAAATACATAGATATTATTTTTGGAGTAAAAATAATATTTACGAACGTTAACGAATCCAAAATAATACGAACGCTTTCACCATGAAGATATAAGTTACACCGGTAATTATATTACCACTCGATGGTTAAAACTTAACTTACGCACTTACGGAAATATTTGTGAACGCGTATTTTAACAACGTATTATTGGAGAAAAATTATGGGAAATTGGAAATATATATATTAAGTGAGACTTAATGATATAATTTGAACGCACATGTATTGAACCCCCCATTCTTAGGAAGGAGATTAACTACCAAGTATATACAGAATGTAAACAAGAAATAGTTGTCTAACTATTTCCCAAAGACTTAAACTTTAAAGCTAAGGCACGGCCGTCCGTCTAATAGAAATTAGCACCTGTAGGTCGTCGCACAGCTGCGTGAGCAGGAGATACTTGGTAGAGACGCTTCACTGTGAGTTCATGTCCCCCTTTTCTCTAACTGTTTTCAGTTTTCTTAACTGCGGGGGTGAAATACATGTTACTTTGATTACAAGTACTTTATACATGGTATGGTTAGCGTAAGGAGGTTTACTACTTAGATCATGTGAGTGGGTAGGCAGAAACACCGAGGGACGTAAGCGGTAGATCTATCTGGGTGTAGCGAGCCCAACTCTAGGCCCAACAGAACGGACCTCTAAGAGGCCCAGCAGAACGGACCTTGAGTGACTTTGTACCCAACGCGAAATCTGCTAGGTTTGAGTCTTCCTACTTGCACTTCACACATACTAATGGCCTTGCAAACCATTGGTGATCTCTTTTTCCTTACACTGCTACATACCAGGGAACTTTTTTACTTACAAGTGTTTTACATACTCACTTACACATGAACTCGCTCAACATTATTGTTGATTTTTCAACTTACATGTATTTCAGGGAACTAAAGATCTGGCGCGGTATGTTATGTTTTCCCGCTGCATAAGGGTTCCAAGGTCATCCCAGTTTAGGAAATGTGACTCTTTCCTGGACAAGTAACAAATCTTAAACTGCGTTTATTTCATGTTGATGGTTATGTTCTTAAAGACAATGTTTTATGTTATGAGGTTGTAAGTCCTTAAGACAATGTTATGTTACTCTGGTTTTAAACTTAATCGAACGGATGATCTTGCATGATTTTATTTCATATAGCTTTGTTATGGTTAAGCTATGGTATTAAGAAGTCACACCAAAATTAACCACGCTTCCGCAAAGCCAGGGTGTGACACTACTGATGCTCTCAGTGATAACAAGCGCAAGTGGGATGGAAATTCGGGCAAGGGTTCTACTTCAGTTCAGTCTCAGCAGCGAAAGACAGATGAATACAGGAGCCCCGGTCAGCAGTCTTCTGGGAATCAAGGTCAGGGTGGGTACAAGGGAAATCACCCTAAGTGCAATCGATGTAATTTGCACCACAGTGGGCAGTGCCACAAGGGTCGTTGCCTGAGATGTAACAAGTTTGGTCATGAAGCAAAGGATTGCAGGAGCACGCGACCAGCAAATCAGAATCGCCAACAACAACAACAAGCTCCATAGAACCACCACCACCAGCAACAGTGGGGCAATAAAGGATGCTCTCAGTGTGGCGCTAAAGGCCACTTTAAGAGGAACTGTCCTCAGCTGAACCAAAATTAGAACAACAACAACCAAGGAAACGGGAACAACAATGAAGGCAACAATGGAGGCAACAACGGGGGTAACAATAATGGTAATGGTGCCAGGGGACGTGTTTTCGTGCTGGGTCAGGACGAGGCAAGGAACGATCCCAACGTTGTGATGGGTAAGTTTCTTCTGGACAACTTCTTTGTTACTGTTTTATTTGATTCGGGTGCCGATACTAGTTATGTGTCCTTAAAAGCTAGCCAAATGCTTAAGCGCACTCCAACACTTTTGAACACCAAACTCACGGTAGAACTAGCAAACGGTAAAAGTCTTGAAGCCACACACATAGTTAAAGGTTGTAACCTCGTCTTAGCTGGTCAGAAATTCTCTATCGATCTTATTCCTATCGTACTTGGTAGTTTCGACGTCGTTATTGGGATGGATTGGTTATCTCATCAGCAAGCGGAAATTCTTTGCAACGAGAAGATTGTCCGCATCCCTCGTTCTGGTAAAGAACCTCTCATGATTCATGGCGACAAGAGTGGTGCTGTTGTGGGCATCATCTCTTTCCTTAAGGCCCAGAAGTGTTTGCGAAAGGGCCACACTGCCATTCTAGCTCTCGTTACTAACGCATCATTGGAAGAGAAGAGAATTGAAGACATACCTATTGTACGTGATTTTCCTGAGTTATTTCTCGAAGAATTACCTGGTCTTCCGCCTCATCGTCAAGTTGAAAATTTACTAAAACAATTGCATGTTAATATTCCTTTTATCGAGGTCCTAACCCAAATGCCTAAATATGCAAAATTTATGAGGGACTTCCTCAGTCACAAAAGGAAAATTGAATCATCGCAATTAGTTAACTTAGGCGAAGAATGCTCCGCATTAGTACTCAACAAACTCCCACAAAAGAAAATTGATCCTGGAAGCTTCACGATCCCTTGCTCGATTGGGGAATCCCCCATTCGTAATGCACTAGCCGATCTTGGGGCTAGCATTAACCTCATGCCCACATCAATGTTCAACCATCTCGGCTTAGGAAAAACGAGCCCTATAAAGATGAGCATACAACTAGCCGACAGATCCGTCAAATTTCCACAAGGTGTCGCTGAAAATCTATTGGTCAAAGTTGACAATTTCGTCTTCCCGACCGACTTTGTCATCCTAGACATGGAAGAAGACACCGATGTCCCCCTCATCCTCGGGAGGCCATTTCTAGCCACCGCCCAAGCAGTGGTTGATATGAATGACGGAACACTAACATTGAAGTTTGGGGACGAGGAAGTGAAGTTTGGAGTTGGAAAGAGAGTAGAAGACGAAGACCCGGTCAACTACATGAAGGTCATAGACTCAAGCTTGGATGACGCTCTCCGACGGTGTAACATGGGATGCAAAACATCCCACTTGAGTGACATATGACCAGGCTTTGGGTCTAGCCAAGGACCCTTATAAACGTGGCGCACCACGGAGGCATTCCGCGGAAGTATCCTTAGTTTAATTTAGATTAGTTTTTTTTTTATGTTTTCTAGTTTAGTTTTAATTTTCAGGAATAAAACGCACTCGGGATGGCAAAGGATGTAAGGGAAACTTGAACCAGTACCCCATGTAGGAAAACAGGGCCATCCGACAATTTTCTTCATTAACAGTAAGCTCAGCACGGGCCGTGTCCGCCTAACACGGCCCCGTGCTGCACAGTCTGCAGAAATAACCCAGTTCAGGTAAACTAGACACGGGACGTGTTCACCCAACACGCCCCCATGTCCAGGCTTCTGTTTCTTTTGTTTAATTTTTGTTACTGGCACTTGAACACGGGGCAGTGCCGGGACAACACGGGGCCGTGTCCAGCGCCCAGTAACACAAATTTTTGCTTGATTCACACCTTTTACACATTCAATCAACCTAAAAACTTATTTTTGGGACACATTGTGGACAATGTGTAATTTAAGTGTGGGGGGGATGCTAAAACCTTGAATCTTGCAAGTCCTAATAACAAGCCTTACACAAAACTCTATTGGAACCGCTAATCACCCCAAATTTTTTCAAAGATTTTCATTTTTTTTTACTTGTCTAGGTTTAATTTGAGAATTTCAAAATTCTAAAAAGGTTATATTTTTACAAATTTACAACCGATAGCGTCGTGATAAAAAGAACCAACATAAGAAAATTATGAAAAGGCATGACAAGCTTAATTAAAATGTAATTATATATACTTGATCACATAAAAACCCATTCCCACAAAAGTGAGTTTTGAGCCTTTATAGAGCAAATAAATACATATCTTTAAATTAAATGCTCATTTTTCGTTTCTTGTGTGAATAGCTGATTGGTTCTTACAACTGTAGAACTTGCCACGACGATACATTCCCGGTCCTTACCAACTTAAACCCGAGTAAGTAAATGATGGAGGCATTAGGACTAACCCTTTTTATTTCTACACCATTATTTTTCTTTTTTTTACCACCTACCCAAAATCTCACTAGTTAACCCCTTTGAGCCTAAACCTTTTTCATTTCTTAACCCAAACCAAACACCCTTTAACCCACCAAAACCTTTTTATTTTTAACACTTTGTTTTAGTAACAAGCTTAGTTTTTCGTATGACTTTCAAAAAAAAAATTTCTTGATGTTGAAGCAAAAGAAATAAACAAACAAGTTCATAAAAAATAACTTTGTTTGAATTATGGCTTCATCAAAATAAAAATTTGCAAAAAAAATTAAAAGTCTTACGAAAATCCGATGCTTTTTACGCTTTTCGCCCTTTTCTACTAACCACTAACCCAACCACCTACCTTTAACCCAAGTCTAACCCTTCACCCAAAAATTCCTTTTGATATTTACAAAGGTATATAGTTAAAAAGGAGGAGGATTGATTGCTTGGCAAGCTTATGGTAGGAGTAAGTTCCATGCCGCTCTCGAGTGATTCACTAAAATACATCTTCGACCGAGTGTTGAGTGATCCCCCGTGAGGTATGTGAACTTGTATATAAATAAAATTTTAAAGAGGCATGTTATGCCCTAATAAGTAATTTATCTTATGAAAAGTTTTAAATAAATCATGACGAATAGGATTGTAAATAAATAAAAACAAAACTTAGTAAAGAATCTTGGAAATCCCGACACTCTATGACAAGCCCAAAAACCTTCTCTTCTACCCATTCAATTTGGGAGTGTAAAGCCATATTATAAAGAGTTTTGCTTGAGGACAAGCAAAGATTCAAGTGTGGGGGTATTTGATGTGTGCAAAATGCAACATATAAACTACATCAATTGTGGCATAAAACTAACCCTTTTTTAGTACTAATGTTGGAAAAAGTGTGTTTTTGTCTTCCTTTTGTATTTTTAGGATTAAATGAGCTCAAATTAACAAAAGAAGCAAAAAGGCAGCTAAATCTAACATAAATACAAGAAAAGGAATAAACGTGGCATGCCCGACCTCCCCGAAAGCATCTTCCCAAGCAAAACAAGATAACAGAAGGCTGAACACGCCCCGTACTCAGTGAACACGGGGGCATGCCCAAGTGTCAGCATAAAAGGCAAAGTTGTAGAAGCTTCCATCGCCCACCACGGGGCCATGCTCAGCGGACACGGGGCCGTGGTCAACTATAAGATTCGCAGAATTCAGGCAAATCTTGATAGTACAGATATGCTTCTGCACACTGGGTCGTGCCCAGCAGACACGGGGCCGTGGTCAACTAATAAAGACAAGAGCAATTAATGAAGACAGAGAAGGATGTGGACACGGGGCCGTGCCCACTGGACACGGGGCCGTGCCCGAGCTTCTGTTCAGCCTATAAATAGGAGTGCTTGGTTCAAGCTCAAACCATCCCTTGGCACACCACCTCTCTCACACTTCACCCACCACCATCATAACACCATCATCCACCACCATCATCCATTGTCCATCATAGAGTGTGTGAGTCGTCTCGGGATCCAAGATTGATCGTAAGAGTTCTTGACAATCAAGGCCATGTTTGCCTAAGTCTCTTACATCACTTGGTGAAGACAAAGTGTCTAGTGTAATACTTTTTTATTTTTAATCTTTTCGCACTTTTTAATTGGTTATGTATTAATGACTTTAATAACTAGTTTCTTATGTTGAAGGTGATTCTTCCTTATCGTTTGCCCGTGGTGTCTTGGCATTATTTTACTGTCTATATAAAATAAAAGATTTTCACCATTCATATCTCCACGGTCTATATGGAGGTATGTTGGCTACCTGGTCGGGGGTTAAGGAAACGGTTTGGTAAGAGTCTTGCCATTGTTCAGTGTATGGATCCTGCAAAGGACCTGGGTCAAATTTAGTAGGACCTCCTTCAATACTTAACGGTATTGGATGGCGGGGGTCCAAACTCTTTGACCCCCTCATAAGTTAAACAACTATTAAAACTTTAACCCGGCTACTTAGGACTGTATCCCTGCTGACTCAGACTACTTAGCCGAGGGTAACGTCACCTTCAAAAGAGGGGCCTACCACATTATGCATTAATAACTTAATTAATTATCTTTCAATAATCCAACCCTTTAGGATTGTATCCCTGCTGACTCAAACTACTGGGTTGAGGGTAACGTCACCTCCAAAAGAGGGGCCTACTACAATAACTAAGATAATCTTTTAAATAGTGCAAAAGTGCGAAAATAATCAAAGGTTACACTAAACACGAGTCGGAGCCAAGTGATTCATCTTGTCTATCTGTTTTTACTTTTATTTTTATTTTTCAGCATTTTAGTTAGTTTTTATTTTCTTAGTTTAAAACCTTTTTCTAAACTTTTGATTTGATTAGACGTTGAGGATAAACCGGTATTAAAAGCTCTTGTGTCCTTGGACGACCTCGGTATCTTACCAACACTATACTACGCTCACGATGGGTGCACTTGCCCATATGTGTGTTTAGTGTTAGTAAATATCGTGTTTTATAAATTTAAAACTTGGCTAAAAAAGTGTAAAAGGGCTTAAAATATACTTAAAAAATCTTGATGTTGAAGCAAAAGAAATAAACAAACAAGTTCATAAAAAATAACTTTGTTTGAATTATGGCTTCATCAAAATAAAAATTTGCAAAAAAAATAAAAAGTCTTACAAAAATCCGATGCTTTTTATGCTTTTCGCCCTTTTCTACTAACCACTAACCCAACCACCTACCTTTAACCCAAGCCTAACCCTTCACCCAAAAAGTCCTCTTGATATTTACAAAGGTATATAGTTAAAAAGGAGGATGATTGATTGCTTGGCAAGCATATGGTAGGAGTAAGTTCCATGCCGCTCTCGAGTGATTCACTAAAATACATCTTCGGCCGAGTGTTGAGTGATCCCCCGTGAGGTATGTGAACTTGTATATAAATAAAATTTTAAAGAGGCATGTTATGCCCTAATAAGTAATTTATCTTATGAAAAGTTTTAAATAAATCATGACGAATAGGATTGTAAATAAATAAAAACAAAATTTAGTAAAGAATCTTGGAAATCCCGACACTCTATGACAAGCCCAAAAACCTTCTCTTCTACCCATTCCATTTGGGAGTGTAAAGCCATATTATAAAGTGTTTTGCTTGAGGACAAGCAAAGATTCAAGTGTGGGGGTATTTGATGTGTGCAAAATGCAACATATAAATTACATCAATTGTGGCATAAAACTAACCCTTTTTTAGTACTAATGTTGGAAAAAGTGTGTTTTTGTCTTCCTTTTGTATTTTCAGGATTAAATGAGCTCAAATTAACAAAAAAGTAAAAAGGCAGCTAAATCTAACATAAATACAAGAAAAGGAATAAACGTGGCATGCCCGACCTCCCCGAAAGCATCTTCCCAAGCAAAACAAGATAACAGAAGGCTGAACACGCCCCCTGCTTAGTGAGCACGGGGGCGTGCCCAAGTGTCAGCATAAAAGACAAAGTTGTAGAAGCTTCCATCGCCCACCACGGGGCCATGCTCAGCGCACACGGGGCCGTGGTCAACTATAAGATTCGCAGAATCAAGGAAAATCTTGATAGTACAGATATGCTTCTGCACACGGGGTCGTGCCCAGCGGACACGGGGCCGTGGTCAACTAATAAAGACAAGAGCAATTAATGAAGACAGAGAAGGATGTGGACACGGGGCCGTGCCCACTGGACACGGGGCCGTGCCCGAGCTTCTGTTCAGCCTATAAATAGGAGTGCTTGGTTCAAGCTCAAACCATCCCTTGGCACACCACCTCTCTCACACTTCACCCACCACCATCATAACACCATCATCCACCACCATCATCCATTGTCCATCATAGAGTGTGTGAGTCGTCTCGGGATCCAAGATTGATCGTAAGAGTTCTTGACAATCAAGGCCATGTTTGCCTAAGTCTCTTACATCACTTGGTGAAGACAAAGTGTCTAGTGTAATACTTTTTTATTTTTAATCTTTTCGCACTTTTTAATTGGTTATGTATTAATGACTTTAATAACTAGTTTCTTATGTTGAAGGTGATTCTTCCTTATCGTTTGCCCGTGGTGTCTTGGCATTATTTTACTGTCTATATAAAATAAAAGATTTTCACCATTCATATCTCCACGGTCTATATGGAGGTATGTTGGCTACCTGGTCGGGGGTTAAGGAAACGGTTTGGTAAGAGTCTTGCCATTGTTCAGTGTATGGATCCTGCAAAGGACCTGGGTCAAATTTAGTAGGACCTCCTTCAATACTTAACGGTATTGGATGGCGGGGGTCCAAACTCTTTGACCCCCTCATAAGTTAAACAACTATTAAAACTTTAACCCGGCTACTTAGGACTGTATCCCTGCTGACTCGGACTACTTAGCCGAGGGTAACGTCACCTTCAAAAGAGGGGCCTACCACATTATGCATTAATAACTTAATTAATTATCTTTCAATAATCCAACCCTTTAGGATTGTATCCATGCTGACTCAAACTACTGGGTTGAGGGTAACGTCACCTCCAAAAGAGGGGCCTAATACAATAACTAAGATAATCTCTTAAATAGTGCAAAAGTGCGAAAATAATCAAAGGTTACACTAAACACGAGTCGGAGCCAAGTGATTCATCTTGTCTATCTGTTTTTACTTTTATTTTTATTTTTCTGCATTTTAGTTAGTTTTTATTTTCTTAGTTTAAAACCTTTTTCTAAACTTTTGATTTGATTAGACGTTGAGGATAAACCGGTATTAAAAGCTCTTGTGTCCTTGGACGACCTCGGTATCTTACCAACACTATACTACGCTCACGATGGGTGCACTTGCCCATATGTGTGTTTAGTGTTAGTAAATATCGTGTTTTATAAATTTAAAACTTGGCTAAAAAAGTGTAAAAGGGCTTAAAATAACTTATATACACACTTCACACGCATCAGTGTGACACTGCGACCTAGGGTGGGTAGGCCCTAGCTGATCCGGGTCAGCACACTAGGCTTGACACGATTGTGTCACGTGGCGGCCTGGGGGCTCGCCCCGACTTTGAGTTGTCGCAGCCCGCGACGAAGCTAGCTAAGTGCTTCGCGCCCCGCGAGCAAACAATAAAAAATGTTTTTATTTTGTTTTTAATTATATAAAGGTATATAGGGTCCATTTATATATATGGGGTATATTTTAAGACATATAAGGATAATTTAAACATATTAGGGATGTCAAAAATTATTTTGGAGGGTTGTTATAGTAGTTTTTGAACTCTACCCACGAAGGAGGCAATTTCTCAACCATGGCTGCCATTTGAAATGTCTCGCTAAGTACCATGCCCTAAGCGTGGATGTCATGAAGTATAATTTCCAACTCTTGGACTTGGTTCATAACAGTCTTCTTATCAACCATTTTGTAGTCCAAGAAACGGGCGACAACAAATTTCTTTGCTCCCGCATCCTCCGTTTTGTACTTTTTTTCCAAAGGCTCCCATAATTCTTTGGAAGTCTTGATATTGTCGTACACATTATACAAGGCATCCGAGAGACTGTTGAGTACATAGCCTCGACATATGAAATCTGAATGCTTCCATGCATCTACCGCGCACTAAGCTTGAGCGTTGATCTCCCCTTCCACAGGTTGGGGAGCGGTTTCAGTCAAGAACCTCACAAGGTTCATGGTGGTTAAGTAGAAGAACATCTTTTGTTACCACCTTTTGAAGTGGAGACCCCCGAGAACTTCTCGGGTCGTTCAGCATGATTCGTCACTGTGGACGCTCCCACAGTGTTGGCAGGGATACCGAAAACAACGTTAGTGTTGCTGGTGTTCACATTTTCAGTCGACATTTTGAAAGGTTTCAAGAAAACAAGTTAAAATTCTGTTTTCAAAATAATAAATACGCTAATTTATTATTGTTTGTGAGTGCGAAAAACCAGCCGCGTAGCTTCTAAGTCCAACTTTGAAGACTACAACAGGAGATTTTAGAAACTCAAAGGCAGAAGGAGTAGAAGAACAGAATTTGTTTTGACAAAGTCGCTACTTTGAATCAAAACAGAGAAAAACCTTTTTAAAACACAACCTGCTGTGAAGAATAAAACAGTTTGAAAATCACAGCAGAACTGTTTGTGATTCTACATGAACGGTATTTTAAAAATTTGTTTTAAAATTGTAGGAATCCGTTCGTGCAAAATAAATAAAATATTTTTATTAACTTGACTTACTGAACAAGTACAGAATGAAACTGAAATGTAATACAATTGCAACTAACATAAAAAGAAAAACAAGAACAGAATTTGCAAACAAAAAACAGTTCTTGGCTGAGGATCATGTTAGACAAGGGTCCCTTAAAACAAATTTCGGGTCTCCCAGGAGAACTCGTTTGTTTCTAGGATACAACAGCCGTAAGCAGTTGCACTGACGGTCTTGACTCCAACTCGAAAGTGTACCTTGCTTGCTAGATAAAAGAAGAAAGAATTTTGCAGTGGAGAAGTTTCTAAGAGCTAGTGAATTCGGTGTGTTGATCGGCAGCAGGGTCCTCCCTATTTATACAGCAGGTCTGAACTCGAAACTGAAAAAGAATTAAATGGGAGAATTAAATTGCATTAAACATTTTCAATGCACTTTAATTCGTCATTTAATTCTCAGTCAAAAGCATTGACTCGTCAGTTTCAAATGCTGAAATGTAACCACACATTTTAAAGCGTCAGTTTCAAGCATTACAATATTCCTAATTCTGATACCAATCTATCACACCCCAAACGATGGTGGAAACATCAGAGTGAGACGAAAAAGGGATTGCAAGAGTCTTCATAACACAATTGGTGACAATAATTAAATAATGGATTTCATTTCATTTCTAAAAGTCAATTACAAAGGTTGGAATCAAATACAACAACTTGAAATGCAAGAATGACAATACAATAAGAATACAAAATTTTAAATGTGTATCTAAGCATCCTACTATGTTCCATGCATCATCAACATCATCTCAAAACCTGCAACATGTTTTAAAAGCATAGTTCAATACAAAGATGTATTGGCGAGTAAACAACTTTTCGTACATAGCATAAAAATAAGTTGTAAACAATTCCACATGGCAAGCTAATGAAACAAGATAAACAATAAAATTGGCATGTGTTTAACTAATCAACCCAATGATGAAACGCAATAAGCTCTTAACATAACCCAAAGTTTACAGGTGGTGCGTTAATCCTATAGCGCTATATATGTCAAGGATAGGCTCGTACGAAGTTATTGATAAGTCTGACACAAAACGTATAACCCCAAGTTTAAAGTATTAAGTAATCAAGTATATAAGCATGTATAAGGAATGTTTCTGCAATTAGGAATAAAGTTTAAGTGTGAAGAAACACTAGATAATTGACCGGAATCGAATTATCTAGGGGTTTGGATCTGCATAAAAAAGGTTGGTTTTCTCTCGTTCGATCTGATGGAACAGTTCTTTTTCTCCGGTAAACTCTGCAAAACAAAGCATCGTTAGCCTCGTCAAGGGGAGAGGAGGGGTTCTCCCCTTGACCCGACTCCGGCGTGAGAATAAGTATGTGTTTATGCAGAAGAAGAGGTATTGACGAAGTGTGTATAACTTGAATTTCATACCTGAATTGTTCTCAGATTTATAGCCGAGAGTTTTGGGCGGGAAAACTTGTTGGTGAAATGCTGACGGAAGATGCTAACCCCGTAAGCGGTTACATTTCCTTCCGTTAAGTTTCTCGATCCGACGTGAGTGCACACGGATCGCTGTTTAGATCTATGGCCGGGGTTTTGCCACGTGGAAAGTGATCAAGTGGAGGTTTCGCTCCAATTTCATGCCATCATCGTGATTCCAGGGATGCCTGAGGTGATGACACGTGTCCAGACGATTGTAACCGTTTAGTGGTGCACGATTGGGTCCTTCTAGAAGGTTATTGCCATAATCCTGTGTGACCCTTTATCGTGTGGCACTAGTTGAGTAAATAATATCCAAGTCTGGATATTATTAGGCGGAAGTGTTTAACTTAGGATTTTCACCCTTTGTTTATGGAGGAAAGCGCAAGGATTTATGATTTCCTTTTGGCGCGCAGGCGTTGTTTGTTGTCTTTCTTCCGTGTCCTCTTTGTTGGACCAGTGCGCGGCCGCGCAAGGTTTTAAGAGGGTTAAAGAGGAAGTTGTGGTTTTTAAGTCTTCTTTATTGGACAAGTGTGCGGCCGCGCAAGGTCTAAAGAAGGTTAGAAAATCGAGGTTGTGGTATGGTCCAAACGCTCGAAACAAGGTTTTTGGGACCTTACCCCTTCAAGTCCCCCAGTCTAGTGTTGCTCTTATGCAAATAAGTGGAGCACTGGACTATGAGAGATAAATGCTTTTTGCTGCAGGGTTTTTGGCGCGAAAGTGGAGAATTTTTTAGGAGAAGATACACTTGCGCATTTTTTTGTTTTTCGAAAAAATCTTAGAAGAAAACTTGTGAGTTTTCTTCTTTGTTCTGACCTGCATCGTCATGATCTAACGTTTATGACATTTTTTGAAAAATAAAACATGAATACATGTAGTAGTTTTTCATCTTCTCTTTTTTGGAATATGTTCAGACGTTGTCATAATTCATTTAATGAGATATGACGTTTTTCTGGTAGCGTCGTTTAGAGGAAGATGATTTGATAGTTAATCATTACGGGTTATGTTGTCCTCTCTTATCGATGCTCGATATTTCTTTTCCTTATTATATATACATGTGGGGAGTATGCATTTTTACCAATTTTGGTAATATATAAACTCGCTGATCCTCTCGTTCTCGGAGGCTTTCCGAAGTTTTGAAAGTTTATGATGCGGCGGAAGGTCTGCTCCTCCTTGCTAACTCGCCATTGAAAGAAATCGCCGGAGGCAAAGGACTTTTGGATCCCGGTCCTCCTAAACTGGTAGATACCGATGGTGACTTCCCTTCTTCTAAGGGTGTTGATGATGGATGGGCCGTTGGATTATTTGCTAATGCTTTGAAGGAGTATCTTCCGGTTAACCGGAAAGATCTGCCTTTGCTTGTGTACCGGCGGCGTCGAAACAGGTGTTATTCTGATCCTTCCTCTGGGGATGAAGGGATACCAGTTGTTGATGGGGAGATTGAGCTGGCTGTTATTCCCCCTTGTTAGGGTGTTCGGGGAAGTACTGTATACCTCTGATGAGGCTTCAGTTATGTTTTTTGGTGTTTATTTTGTAAAGAACGTTTTGATGTTCTGCTGCTGTAAATGCTGCTAAAGGTGCCTTGCTGCACTAGTAACTTTCCCTTGTTGATGCAATGTTATGCATTCATGTTTTGTGTTTATTGATTTATGTTTGAATTACAATATGTTGCATGTGTATAATTACTTTTAGGTAGAGCGAATGAAAAATGGTATTGTGCTCATGTGCGAACGTAAGTCTAGACTGTGCGCGGGACTTGCTCTTTTTTAGACCGTTCATGAGGCTTACAATGTTCACCATACTGTTTTCCCGTATACCAAAGGAATTACATGCAATTTGTAACAAACAATAACATGTAAAGATAATTTTTGCATTAACAGGGCGCGGGGCCAATAAAGTGAAATGGAAAAAATACCTTGCCTGTATAAGTCTGACTTGTTGAATAGCTTGGCTATATATAACACCTGCGCAACTGCTGTGTGTTCCCGGTGTGAGGAATAGTTGTTGATCACGCTAGTTGTGTCTGTCTTTAACTGTGAGTAGGGATGTAGAGATAGTGAATAGTACGTGATTGCTCATCGTGGGAATTGGTTGTGCAAACCTTGGTGCTCGTTGATTGTTTGTACTAGTGTATTTCCGCGTATGTAAAGGAGCAAGTGTATGTGTGTTCAGGAGTATGCGCATATGGCGACTTAAAGGAGTATGCGCGGATAACGACTTACGTGCTTGTATGTAAAGGAGCAAGCGCGGATGGCGACTTACGTGCTCAAATGTAAAGAAGCATGCACATATGGCGAATTACGTGCTCGTATGTAAAGGAGCAAGCGCGGATGGTGACTTACGTGCTCAAATGTAAAGAAGCATGCGCATGTGGCGACTTACGTGCTCGTATGTAAAGGAGCAAGCGTGGATGGCGACTTATGTGCTCAAATGTAAAGAAGCATGCGCATATGGCGACTTATGTGCTCGTATGTAAAGGAGCAAGCGCGGATGGCGACTTACGTGCTCAAATGTAAAGAAGCATGCGCATATGGCGACTTACTTGCTCGTATGTAAAGGAGCAAGCGCGGATGGCGACTTACGTGCTCAAATGTAAAGAAGCATGCGCATATGGCGACTTACGTGCTTGTATGTAAAGGAGCATCCGACTCGCATGGAGACTGACGTGCTCTTATCCTTAAATAAGGAGTATAAGTTTTACCAAAATTTTTGATGTGATTTTTCAATCGGCGGTATTATACCGCAACAATAGTATTTATATTCTTCCCATCATCTTGAAAAGATAACGGATTGCGTATGTCTTTTTTAATGATTTCTTTCATCCATCAAATTTTAAGTTCCAGTTGTACAGATATAGACGCTCTAATTATGTTAGTCAATATAAATGCTTGTGCATATATATCCGTTATAGCGTAGATATGTGTCAGATTGTAACACTTTCATGTTGAAAAGTCATGGCACTTGAATTAGTATAAGTGTCAGTTTAAATGTTTATAAGTGATAGCACCAACTGTTTAGTGTATGCTAGAGGGTGCTCACGTTATGTAAAAGAATTCGGGAATTTGTTCTCTTTCCCTCATTTTGTTTAAGGAAAAATCGAAAAGATCTTTCAGAGGAATTTGCAGTACCTAGGTTTTAACGAAAACCGTATTAGTCAAGGCTTATAGCCCCAAGAAGCAAAACTCCGGAAGTTATGCGTTGTGCGACCTCAGATCTGCAGCTCGTTAATCCTAAACGTTTTTTTTTCTCTTTTTTTTTTTTTGATTGAAATCCATGCTTAAAGCTTGAGTGAGCACGTATCTAAAATTGCAGATAAGAAAACCCACATAGAACTTAAATGAAACCCCCAAATCTGGAGTGTTTGTGCAAAATTTGGTTCATGGTGATCTGGAACCTGTTGAACCAGTACTCTGCAGTTTTTCTCCATAAATAGATCTGAACGGTTATGAACTCCCGTTTGCATTAGGGAAGTAATTTCTCCCGAATGACTATAGTTGCTTTCTTTATTCCCCATAATTCCGTCGATCTGAACATCTCGGATTGCAGAACCCTTGAATTCAGATCGAGGACTTGATGGGTGAAATGATGAATTCTCTGTCATATGAAACAGAGAATGAAGAAAATATGAATCGAAACGAGAAAAAACAGATGAAACTGAGAAATCGGTGGGCGCCAATGAAGAAACACTAGATAATTGACCGGAATCGAATTATCTAGGGGGTTTGGATCTGCATAAAAAAGGTTGGTTTTCTCTCGTTCGATCTGATGGAACAGTTCTTCTTCTCCGGTAAACTCTGCAAAACAAAGCATCGTTAGCCTCGTCAAGGGGAGAGGAGGGGTTCTCCCCTTGACCCGACTCCAGCGTGAGAATAAGTATGTGTTTATGAAGAAGAAGAGGTATTGACGAAGTGTGTGTAACTTGAATTTCATACCTGAATTGTTCTCATATTTATAGCCGAGAGTTTTGGGCGGGAAAACTTGTTGTTGAAATGCTGACGGAAGATGCTAACCCCGTAAGCGGTTACATTTCCTTCCGTTAAGTTTCTCGATCCGACGTGAGTGCACACAGATCGTTGTTTAGATCTATGGCCGGGGTTTTGCCACGTGGAAAGTGATCAAGTGGAGGTTTCGCTCCAATTTCATGCCATCATCGTGATTCTAGGGATGCCTGAGGTGATGACACGTGTCCAGACGGTTGTAACCGTTTAGTGGTGCACGATTGGGTCCTTCTAGAAGGTTATTGCCATAATCCTGTGTGACCCTTTATCGTGTGGCACCAGTTGAGTAAATAATATCCAAGTCTGGATATTATTAGGCGGAAGTGTTTAACTTAGGATTTTCACCCTTTGTTTATGGAGGAAAGCGCAAGGATTTATGATTTCCTTTTGGCGCGCAGGCGTTGTTTGTTGTCTTTCTTCCGTGTCCTCTTTGTTGGACCAGTGCGCGGCCGCGCAAGGTTTTAAGAGGGTTAAAGAGGAAGTTGTGGTTTTTAAGTCTTCTTTATTGGACAAGTGTGCGGCCGCGCAAGGTCTAAAGAAGGTTAGAAAATCGAGGTTGTGGTATGGTCCAAACGCTCGAAACAAGGTTTTTGGGACCTTAGCCCTTCAAAGTGTAAGTTTTATAGATAAACATGTTACACCCCAAAAAGTGGTAAACAAAAAGGGGGTTCAAGTATACTCATAGGTTTGCAAAGTTTCCTTTGGTGCTTCCGTGAAGAGTTGGAGGTTGGAGCTTCAAAGTTTCCTTTAAAACACTTAGTGTTTTCTTTTAGAACTCTTAGAGTTTTCTTGTTTGATTGGAAGATTTGAGAGAAGTAGAGAGTTTGAGAGAAGAATGGTTGGAACACTTAGTGTCCTTTTAGAATTCTTAGAATTCTTGATTGAGATAATTAGAGAGATGGAGAGAAGAATGGTGTGAAGAAAATGGTAGAAAGAGGTTGGTATTTATAGGTAGAGAAGATGGAAAAGGGTGAAATAAGATTGGTTAAAGAATGTGAAAGATGATTAAAAAGATGATTGGTGGAGAAAGGAGGTGGAAAAAGGGGGAAATATGATTGGTTAAAGAAGGTGGAAGAGGATTGATGAGATGGAAAGATGATTGGTATATTTTTCTTAGCATTTCTTGAGTATATATTATGTAATTGAGTATATAAAAAGTATAAAAGTATAATTCACGTATTGAGGATGTGCGTATAAGTATTTATACGTATAATTGTGTGGGTTTGCGTATAAATACGTATTTAAATGATCGGTTGTGTGAATAAAAAAATATGTATAAAATATGAATTTTATTATGATTAACGCCTTGAATTGTGAGATTGAAAAAAAAATACGAATGCAAGGTTTCTAAAATGAGAATACGAATACGAACATTTTTAAAATAGGAATACAAAGATACGAGGCGTTACACAATGTGTGGCGTGTTTAGAGAATGTGTGGAGTGTTAAGTTTGTTTACCTGTTCTACTTATATAATGACCTTTTTTTTGCGCGAGGTAGATATATGTTTTTGGCGCTAAAAAACGTTAGTAATTTTTTTTTATGTGTATTTTTTGTATTTTTGTCGTGCCATGTAGGATGCAGACCTATAATGTTTTTGCCGTTTTAGTCGTTTTAAATGGCGTTGGATCATTAGTTTGGCGTTTTAAATTAGAGCAGTAAAAAGACTCTTTTACCCTTAATGAAGCACGTTCCAAGCAATAAATTTGAGAGAAATCGAGCCTAACGTGTGGTACCCTAGGTTTTGAAAACAATATAGTTAGGTTGTTGGCCTTAAAAATAATTAGGTTGGTGGTGTTTCCTTGGAAGAGGTGGCGTGGGTTAATGTGGTCTATAAATGTCACCACCGAAAATGCCCCCTCGGTTCGAACTGCCATGTTCGTTTTCTCGAACCACCACCTCATATGCTCAAATCTGCTCCTTAGGAATTTTGCTTGAACCACCATCAATGTTTCTTTTTTTGTGAATCCATGGCTAAAATGAGAGTGAGTTGGAGTGAAATGTGTATGGTTTAAAATGGGAGTGAAATGGAATATATATAAATGTTTATAAATTGATTTATTTATTTTTAAATCTCAAACAGTAAAAAAAACTGACAATTCAGTTGAACGGTCACATTTCTTCTTTCTCACGTGACCAACAATTTCCGGACAATGAACCCGCAAGACCTACCTTAGGGGGTGACGGTTGTGTTACCGCGCG
Organism: Helianthus tuberosus; assembly: GCA_030545235.1. Classification (NCBI taxonomy): domain Eukaryota; kingdom Viridiplantae; phylum Streptophyta; class Magnoliopsida; order Asterales; family Asteraceae; genus Helianthus; species Helianthus tuberosus. The sequence goes on along the minus strand of CM060432.1, from coordinate 69,764,250 downwards.
AGTTCAAACCTACATGGCCAACCTGCTAGGATGCCCCGCCTTACCCTAAAGATATTGTGAGAGTCACATAGGTCACATGCTCAATGTATGCCATCAAACTTTCATTTAATCAATAAGTGAGCTCTTTAGGTCACATGTTAAATGTCATTTAACTTTTATTTATTAGGGTTTTGAATACTTTAATGTCAAATACCAGTTGTTATTTATTAATATTAATAATTCTTTTATGATAACATGTTCTCGATAGTAGATTTATGTTCAAACACCTGTATATATATGTCAAACACCTGTATATATATGTCAAATACCCTTGTGAGTTCGATTCTCACAATGGGGGTTTTTCCCATATTTATTAGGTTTCCTCCTGAATTGGTGTAGGGCATTATTGCCTAGTGGAGATGGATATGATCGGGTGGGTCCGCTGGTGGCACGATGATACTCCAGTGGTCCGTCAGTGATCCAAATTTACCGTTCAAAAAAAAGGAACTCGTGAATATAGATGAAGGGAACCTTTACTCTTCTTTATGTTACCCTATTTGCAATACCAATAGTTACTAATTTTTCTACTATTTTTAAGTACTATTGTTCTTTTCACTTTTGTGTTGTAACTAGTAGTTGTCCCGCCCGTGTTGCAGGCCGATGTTCGAATAATTGTCAATCAATTAAAAAAACACTACTGTAATTTTGCTAGGAAAAAACTAAAATGATGATAAGACCGTAATTTTTGGCTCAGGGGCAAAACTGTAATTTTTTAGGACTAATGAGCGAGTGTTAGGCAGCTTCTTGACACGGGAAAAAATTTAAATTGAGTCAACCAATTAAAACAAAAAATCTTTATAGTTTTGCTAAAAAAACTAAACGATGGGAAAAACGTAATTTTTTACTGAGGTAGAAATCAAAATTTTAATTCAGGGATAAAATCGTTAATTAAATGTATCAATGGGGGAGTGCCAGGCAGCTGTCGGCATGACTGTAATTTTACACTGAAGCAAAATTGTAATATAACCAGGAAAACAAACAAAAACGATGGAGAAAATGTAAATTTAAGTTGAGCGCAAAATCGTAACTTGGCTGTGAGAAAAAAAAACCTAATGGCAAAACTATAAATTTATACGGGGCAAATCGTAATTTTGATCCGAGGGCAAAATTGGATTTTTTAGCTGGGAGCAAAAGCGTTATTTTATTTTTAAGTGGGGTAAAAACATAATTTTGAATTGATGGCAAAATCATAATTCTAAGGGGAAAAAACTAATTGCAAAAGCGTAATTTGAAACGGGACAAAATCGTAATTTTTAACCGGAAGCAAAATTGAAATATTTAGCTGGGAGCAAAAGCGTAAATTTATATTTAAGTGAGGGTAAAAACATAATTTTGAAATGATGGCAAAATCGTAATTTTATAGCTGGATAAAATCGTAAATTTGTTGGGCCAACAGAGAAGTGTCAGGCAGCTGCCTGACACTATTCCCTCTACCGCCCATATCACCCAATAAAGGTCAACAACTATTGTCGCCGACACTGTTGTGTTGTTTGTAGATGTTGAAAATAGGTTTGTTATAAGTATTGTTTTCCCTATAAGTAGTTAGGAGCTTCTAAATCTATGATTATGTTTTTGCGTCAATGAATAAGAAAAGGACGTCGATAGAGTACACCCACTAAAATCTGTGTGTTCTCAGGGCTCATGCATGTTACTTTGTACCAATTTTTCCGACGTTGATTATCAATAATACATTTATCTATAAATTGTTAAAGAATTATTTTTCTTTTTACTTTTTTTTTTCGTTAATACCTATAAACTTTTAATGGGTCTATATGTTATGAATAGCGTGCTTAAAAGGAGTGTCATCGTCTAAATTGTTCACACAATGTGGATTACTAAATAACCTGGATTTTCTTATATATAATATAATATTTATGAATTTCAGGGTGATTGAGATAATTTGTAACTATAGACATATAGTTCATGTTATATAATCAAACAAAACATAAGTAAGTCCTTTTAAAATAAAACTTGCATCACATCTCATAAAAACTTTCAAGACATACATAATACGTAATATTTTTTAATTTAAACTTTTTCTACCTATACGCCATTCAATTAATACCAACTTTCACCAAATTTCTTTTTCTTTTTAGGTGAAATTTTGTTTCTAGTTTTATTTATTATATATTATGGTATTTTTTGTTTCGTTTTTCTTTTAGTATTTCAACATTAACCTTTCTTATTTTGCTTCCATGATATATATTTAAATATTATTATCAACATTACAGTATTTTATATAAAGTTTTGTTACTTGTCATAAATCAAACAAAAATACATACACATACAAATTACTAATAGGTTGACCCGCACGATGTGACGAATGTCACTGAGGCTCTTTTAGAAAACGCAATTTAACCTATAATAGATTGTTGTGTCATTAATGCATGCTTATGTAAGTGATTAGGAAATACTCTTAACGACTATGAGCAACAAGAAAAAACGTCTTTCCCAGCGATGCATGTTGTCGTTATAGAGCCTGTTTTTCGTCCAGATAGCATATTATGACGTCGATATGTTATATGCTACATGGTTTGTCGCCGTTCCACCATCAATATAAGGTGGAATAAGTTGTTGCCAAAGCCCTATGTCCCAAAATATATTTTTCACCTATGGCATCCCATCATGAGATAGGAAAGACCACACTGGACGAACTCTCCCCAAACACTCTCTCTCTCTCTCCTAAAATAGTGAGACCATATCGGGCAAACATCACCCATGAACTTACTTGCAAGACCACAATGCATAGCCCTCACATAATACAAAGTTAAAAACATTATAAAGAAATTTATACATCAAGTGTAAAATCATCTTCCTAGGTTAAACGTATCGCGGGACTTATTATTGATGATATAAATAAGGTAGAACCAACATGCAAGAGATATATTACCAATCAAACACACATAATCCAGTTTGCCTTTATCTATGGCTTTCGTGGTTTTAAAATAGCAAACTTGGGAGATGAAGCCGTACGCACCATTTCTTGTGTGATAACTGTGTTTATATAAAGACGTACGAATCGAAATGTGTGCTAAGTCCACATTGGGCGGAGATATACACACAAATTCAAATCCAAATTTAACTCAAGTTCAATAAAGCATAAATGCATTTGAAAATTTAAATGTATGAACACACCACTATTAAACTTCAAACATTAAATATAAACATTAAGGTTCATCTAAACCAAAGAGATACAACAAGTTTAGCCTCTAGTAGCCATTACATAACACTTGGTGGATAATGGATTAATCGTGGTGTAGTTCCAATTAACCAACCAAATCCAAGTATGGTTTCAGGACTACTAATTATCGAATCTATGAGTAGACAACCTCGGAGTGATCCCTCAAAGTTAGGGCATTAGACTCCTCTCCGGGATGGTATGGAGAGAAATGTAGTTTGAGGGATGATTGAAGTAATGAGGGGTTTGATTTATTCATGGGCTGATTTCAGTGGCGGACTCAGAATTTTTTTCCTGGAGGTGCGGAAATTTTTTAAAGATTTTAGACCCCTAGCTATATAAAAAAAATCGGTTCATAGCGCTTCGGATCGGGTCGGGTCGGGTCATGTATAACAAGTAAACACAAACAAACAAAGTTTCATAGCGGGTCGAATCAGATCGGGTCGGGCCCATTTCAATTCTCAAATAATCAAACCTTAGTTCCTACCTTCCTATCACATTAACAAACAAAAAAACATCAAAATTCAAACCATCCCTACTTCTATTTCTCTTAATCATTAAATAAAAGAACAAAAAAAACTTATTTAAAGTGGCAGCGAATTATGCTGTGGCTGGGCGCTGAAGTGAGGCAGAGGGAGGGCGGGAGTCGCTGGCAAGTGGCAACGATTTGGGTTTTTTTTAATTATGTGGACTAGTTTTGTTTAACAAAACTAGTAGTTGGGTTGGGCTTGAATGGGTATTAAGTTATTGAGCTTGATGGATTGAATTTAAGTTTTATTAAAGGGGTTAGCGGGCTAACTTGTTTATATAATTTGATCGGGTTTCAATCCGTGTTCACAGTTTTTTTTATATAAATTCCTAACATTTTTCTAAGGGGTGCGGACGAAAATTTCCAAGGGGTGTGCGGTCTAGGTTATTCGCGAAAAATACCACTAAATTTTTTTTTCAAGGGGTGCGGCCGCCCACCCACCCCATAACTTAAGTCCGCCCCTGGCTGATTTTTTTATTGTGCACAACCATGCATAATGAGGCACAACTGTGCCACAACACCGACATACACTCCACCTGCAAAAAAAATACTACTTTTCATTGGTTTTTGTCTTACACAACCTTGGACACCATTGTGCCAGCTTCAACAAGGTTGTGTCAGCTTCTTAGATGGTCGTGTGAACTTTAACACGGTTGTATCAAACTGAACATGGTTATGTCAACTTTAACACATCTATGTCATTTACTACATGCAACACTATATGCGCACGGTCCGCATCATATCGGTGTCGTGTCGTATTAGATTCATAGCGAGGGGGCAACTAAAATCCACAACTCTTACGCGGAAAACCTACTAGTCTTAGACTAGGGGGTATGGAGAGCCTCATCCCCATGAGGATGGGCCGCCACGTAGGCGCCACATCACCATCCCATGGAGGATGGGCCTCCTTGCATTTTGAGGGGGGTGGAGGATGAGCCTACCCCACATTATTTTTAATGTTTAATTTATTTTATTTGTTTAACTTTTATTGTTTAATTTTTATTGTTTAACTTTTTTATTTGTTTAACTTTATAAAAACAATTCAAAAATTAAATAAAAATAAGACATAAAAAAGATAATAAAATCCATTACATAACATAAATAAAAATTACATAACCTAAACAAAAAAATTACACAACCTAAAATTTATAAAAAAAGACTACATAACCGGCGACTCATTCGGAACCTGCGTCTGAAAATCTCGGCATTGTAAAGGGGTGCATCCGAAAAATAATAGTTCACCAATTTCTCGTGCGCTCCTGTCGTAAAAAATATATAAATACGAGTAAGTAAGGAATAAGGATAATAAAATTTATTAATGATAAACCTTGGTGGTCTCTGTTAATCCGTATTCGTCTGGTAATAACGCTTTCAGACGAGACGTCTTTCTCTTCCTCTTCCTCCTCCATAAGAATCTGCGCCGCCCTTAGCACAGCGTTTGCGTAATACATCTCATCTTCCTTCTCCGAATACGAGGACCACCAAGAATTAGATGGCATTGTGGATGAAAAGATATTTTTTTTATAAAAGAATGGTATAAAAATGAGAGTGTTTTCGGTTGAAAGTTGGGAGAAAATTGTGAAAAATGGTATAAAATGAGAGTGTTTTATAGAAAATGGGGATTTTTTTTTATTAAAGATCATAGCCGTTGTAACGGCTATTTTTTGAATTCAAGGCCCGTCGTGAGCGTCGAGTGGGAGCCGGTTGGGTCGAGCCGGGCCGAGGGGGGCGGTGTGGGGGACCGGCGCCAGGCCAGGCCGGGCCTAAGCCGGCCCCCATACCCTTTAGTCTTAGAGATAACGTGAGAGTCACAGAGATAACATGTTCACTACTCTTAAATTTTCGAGTAAACTGCTAAAATCGTCCCTAAGGTTTGACCAATTTTGCTAGATCCATCCAAAAAAGTTTTTTTTCTCACCTGAACCACTAAGGTTTGTAAATTATTGCTAAATCCATCCAAATCTCTAACACCATTAAAGTTCAAGGTTAAATGAGGGGTAGTCTTGTCATTTTACCTGGGTTGCAAATTTATTCTTTATTCTTTTATGTCATTTTACCATTAAAGTTCACAAACTATTTCAGTTTTAAAATTGATAAAAAAACAAAACTAAATTAATCGGTGTTGTGTGGCTCTTGCTGTCATCACCTGGGTAAACTATTTCAGTTTGTGGCTCTTGCTGTCATCACTAGGGATGGTGATGGAATGAATGATGGTGTCCATTTTAATGGTGGTGTAACACGGGTTAAGGACTCGGTGTTGTGTGTTGATGCTTTGGTGTTGATGGGGATTGATGCCGATGGTTTAGGGTCCGGGTTGGGTTGTAAGGTGACGATTTTGGCAGCGGGTTCAGGTTGGTGTTCCGGTGTGGATTGTATGTTAACAATGGTGGAGGTGGAGATGATTGCTGCCATTTTTGGTGGTGGTGAGGCAGGTGACGGTGTTGCGGCGGAAGCGGGTGACAAAACTTGTGGGATGGTGGCGGCGACAATGACAACGGATGGCGAGGCGAGTGGTGGCAACCGAGTCCGGTTCTTGAGAAAATCAATGATCTCAACAATCATCGACTCAATTCGAGCCAACGACTCGTTCCATTCTTGAGCGTCCATAAGAGTGGATCAAGACCGCTCTGATACCAAATGAAACACAATATGAAACACAATATTTATATTTAATTTTGCAAAATAGCAACCTGCTTTGTCTTCATCATTTGATCGCTGCATACATGCCTATTGTTTAGGTTTTTTTAGACATTGAATTTACTTTTCAGATCTGCATTTTTAAAGCGCAGATTCCAGAATTGTTGGATTTAGTTTTCAAAACAACAATATGATTAATTTGAACGAACATAAGCTATCCTGTTCGTATTCGTTCGATTAATTTGTTTACAAACCGAACAACTTGTGTTTAGTTATAGTTATATGAACGAACATAAGCTATCCTGTTCGTATTCGTTCGATTAATTTGTTTACAAACCGAACAACTTGTGTTTAATCAAAATGATTGAATTGATGAACCATTAAGACTCCTGGGTAAATAAGAATCTAACTTCATTTTAATCCAAAACAAGTTGTCATTTAATGGTAAAATGACATAAAAGAATAAAGAATAAATTTGCAACCCAGGTAAAATGACAAGACTACCCCTCATTTAACCTTGAACTTTAATGGTGTTAGAGATTTGGATGGATTTAGCAATAATTTACAAACCTTAGTGGTTCAGGTGAGAAAAAAAACTTTTTTGGATGGATCTAGCAAAATTGGTCAAACCTTAGGGACGATTTTAGCAGTTTACTCTAAATTTTCATTTAATCTACAGTTTAGCTCTTTAAGGTGATGTTGACTGTTATCAAAGTTTCATTTATAAGGTTTTTAATAGTTTATACTTCAATGTCAACATTTAATATATTGATAGCATTTTGTCAATTATATATCAATTTTCAAATACTCGTATATTTATGTCAAATACTGTTGGATCGAGTTTGAGACCCTAAACAGTCAGTTAAGGCAGTTCATCTATGTTTACAGAGGCGGAATCAAAGTAAACAAAGTCACACAGCTTGTTTCCTTTTCAATTCTTCTCTATTACTGATTTCCGAGACTTTACATGTATTTCTAACAAGATTTTGGCAGAACCTCGTCTCACAAACAATGACCACTGTTCGCTTGAAATGACACATTGTAGCTTCAAGCGAACTCACATGATCCGGTTTCAAGCGAACTTGAAGTTGTTGGATTCGCTTGAACTTCACTTTGTTCCTTTCAAGCGAACTACCATACTTTTACATGTATAAACCCTAATTACATCCTATCTAGACCTAAGACTTGATTAAGACATAGTTAGCAGACATTCAGTGCACCAACAGACTCCCCCTTGGATGTTGACGAAGTCTTCGACGTCAAGTCTTCAGTCTTTGTCTCTCTCCAAATTAATCTATCATTGTAAAAGCTCTCTCTTCACAGGTTCAAGAAACTCAACCTAGCTCCATCTTCAATCTCCCCTTTGAGTATTGATCCAGAATTCTGACTCCCCCTTTCACAGACTCCTCCTCTCAGAATGCTGGGACTTGAATTCTGATACAAACTTTTAACATTTCATTGCCATGGGGATTCCTGTTACCTGCATATACTCTTCCCAAAAATAAGATATATGATAATAACAATATCAATCCAAACTTACCATTTAACCTTCAGTGTTTAGAAATCCACTTAAGTATTCAGGTCCAAATTAATGACCCTGATTACTCAATTAATCTACCAAGTCCAATTTAATGACCTTGGTTGATCAGAGATAAATCACACTGACATTCAGTTTAATTTGTTTTTCTGAAAAATTTACAAGTTTCAAATCAATGAACTTGCTTTAGCATATCAACTTCTCAAACTTATCATGTTTAGCTCCAAACTCATCATCCAGCCCAGAAATTTCCTGCATCTGCTTCAATTCGAATCTGAAGATCAACTCTCCACTTTGGTTTGTCAAAAATAAAGCAGAAATGTAAAATCTTTTTGGATTTTGAATAAAGTTCTAAACTAGAAATGAAATACAGGACTAAAATGCAGTAAAAATAAACTATATACAAACATATTTTTGGTTGAGTGTGTTAGGGAATCATATCAGCTATTCGACAACTCACAAGTACCGTTAAGCTTCAATTACATACACAGAATTAAACAATTCGCTTAGATTGTCGATATACTGATCCACTTAAATTCTCACACACATTTCAATCTGTCCAGGATACGGATTTAGTGTTTTAGAGACTTAAACTTATACGTGTGTCCCACCTCTTGAATATACTCCCGTATCCAAATCCCAATATTCAGTCTTATAGGTGAGTATACCACAAATGATATCTGTAAGGGGAATAAATTATGAAACCGTGATAGCTCAGGTCAGAACTTCCGTTCAGCAGAGAGCCTGGTTTGACTTTAGGTGTGTCCCCTTTAGAGGATCTTTTTTACAACAGCATTGATAATCAATTTTATTGTCTTCTCATTTATGCTGAGGGTGATGCTATGTTTCAAGCATTGCAGAAAGTATTATTCGAGGACTAGGTCAGAACTTCCATTCAGCAGAAGTCCCGGAATAATACCCCAGATATCACTGAGTATAAAGACCTAGTATATCAGAAAAAGGAATCTTTCAAACAAGATTTCAGGGGTTACCTATATATCCAAGTAGTGTTCCCCACGAAATAAGTAAGTAAGATTTTATGTTTATATCCCGAACAAATCTACTAAATGTGTAAAAACCTATCGGCACATCATCAGCGAGACTGTTTAACCAATTAAACATTACATTTCTTTAGCATATTGTAACTGTCAAGCCGATGTACTATCATTTTCCCTTTTTACACAAGCTCTTTTTCATTTTTTATATTGTTTTTGAATTTTGAAAATATCTCATGTTTTTGTATTTTTGTCATTTTTTAAAGTTTTTGTATTTTCTGAAAATATTTACCCTATACTCCTCCTAAATACCAAAACAGGTAAAAAATCGACAAACCATTGCAGATTGCTTCTCAACATCATCTACAATGTCTCCTTCATCAACGCCAATAATCTCCTCCAACACCGATAAAAGCTTCATACCATTCAGTTTTAGCAAATATTGAAAACGTGTTTTGTCAAATGCTTTGGTATGTAAATCAGCTTTTTAATCATCAGTGTGGATTTTCTCAATTCGTATCAACTTCTTCTCGAAACAATCGCGAATGAAGTGATGACGAATTTCAATGTGTTTGGTTTTAGCATGATGAACTGGATTTTTAGTAATGTTAATCGCGGCCTCATTATCAACAAAGATAGGGGTGTTTAGAAATTACATACCGTAGTCGCGCATCTGTTGCTGGATCCACAAGATCTGTGAGCAGCAACTGCTAGCAGATACATACTCCGCTTCACATGTGGATAAAGCCACAGAGGTTTGCTTTTTGCATTGCCAGGTGACCAATCGTGATCCGAAAAACTGACACCCCGCTGTTGTTGATTTAGCGTTAACTTTGCAGCATCCGAAATCGGAATCGGAATACCCTTCGAGCGTGAAATCGCCTTTTCTTGGATACCACAACCCCAATGATGGAGTTCCTTTCAGGTAGCGTAATATCCTTTTCACAGTCACCATATGCGAAGCTCTCGGGTTAGATTGAAATCTTGCTGCGAGGCAGGTTGGGTACATAATATCAGGGTCTTGAAGCTGTCAAATACATCAGCGATCCGATCATGGAACGATACATCGTTTCATCTACCTTCTCTCCGGTGAGATCAGGGTTTATCCCATGATTTGTTGCTAATGGGGTGGAAGCTGGAGTAGAACCTGACATCCCGAATTTCTCCAAGATATCATGAACGTACTTCGTTTGATGTATGAAAATTCATTTGGGTAGTTGATCAACCTGCAGTCCCAAAAAGAATTTCATCTCACCCATCGATAACATTTCGAATTTCTGCTTCATAACTCTTTCAAAATCTTTGCACAAATTTTCATTTGTTGACCCAAATATGATGTCGTTTATATATATCTGAACAATCAGAAGATGTCCGTCGACTTCTTTGGTGAAGAGAGTGGCATCCATTTTTCCACGAATGAAACTGTTGGCTAGTAGGTGTTGAGACAATGTCTCGTACCAAGCTCTCGGGGCCTGGTGTAAACCATACAGTGCTTTGTCTAGCAAGTAGACCTTGTCTTTGTGGAATGGATTGGTGAAGCCCGGTGGCTGTCCGACATAAACCTCCTCTTTTACCTTCCCATAGAGAAACGCCGATTTCACATCTAACTGATATACTTTAAAATTTTTCCAAGACGCAAATGCTAGGAAGATTCTGATCGCTTCTAGTCGAGCTACCGGAGCATACACTTCAGTGAAATCTATACCCTCCTGCTGACTGAAACCCTGGACTACGAGTCGAGCTTTGTTACGAACCACAACTCCTCTATCGTCTCTCTAACACTTGAACACCCACTTGGTGTTTATCTTCCTCTGACCATCTGGCAAATCCACTAACTTCCACACTCCCAACTTCTCAAACTGACTCAGCTCCTCTTGCATAGCATTGACCCAAGAATCTTCAGTTAGCGCCTCTTTGTATGTACGCGGTTCAATCTGCGAAATAAAACAACTAAGTGAAAACTCAGTTTGTAAAGGTGCTACTGTAGAATAAAAACAAGTAAGGCCTTGGTCAATTTGACGTCTAGTGCGAACGCCTGTTTGCAATTCTCCAATGATCAGCTCCTCTGGGTGGTATGAAAGAGTTCGTGGCATCACTTCGCCTGAAACATCTACATCGCCTTCCAGATTAGTAACATTCTGACTTGCACCTTGTTCACTGACTGGGTTTGTTTGACTTGAGATCTGAATTTGCTCCCCCTCAGAATCTGAATCACCATGATCAAATATTGGCATGTTCTCAGATTCTTGATTATCATTCTGTGTCGTCTGATTATCTTGAGCAACTTCATCTTGTTGAATATCATCATGTTCACCAGCATTGCTTGGACCTGCTTCATCGTCATTTGATGCTCGTAGTGGTCTTCTTGAATACTCAGCTGGGAACCTTTCCTGTGATTCTTCATACTCTCTCAGAATATCCAACTCATCAAAGAAATCTTCTTCTTCTTCTTGTTCTTCCATCATGTCAAATGAATCCCACAACTTGTCATAATTAAAACGCCATGAGTCACCAGGATTCTGAGGCGGCATAGTATACCCCTGGCACTCAACATTTGGAGCTTCAATAATCCGCTTCAGACTTGGAACGAAGACTCGTTGTAATGGACTTGCATAACCTATGAATATCCCTTCAATACTCTTCGGACCAAACTTTCCAAAAGGCTCTAGAACAGTACAGGGTGACCCAAACGGTTCTAAATACTTCAGATTCGGTTTGCGGTTATTGATCAACTCAAAACACGTTTTGTTGAATTTCTTGACAGTGAGAACTCTGTTGAGCGTATAACATGCGGCGGATACTGCTTCTGCCCAAAAATTTATCGGTAGCTTTGAATCAGCAAGCATTGTTCTGGCCGTTTCGATTAGCGTCCTATTTTTACGTTCTGCAACTCCATTCTGCTGCGGAGTGTACGGAGCACTAAACTCATGCAATATACCTCTTTCATCACAAAATTATTCCACCTTGTTGTTCTTGAATTTAGTACCATTATCACTTCTAATTCTTCTGATACGCCTTTGGTACAGATTTTCAATCTTTCTGAACAACGCCATCAAACTGTCAAACGTTTCATCTTTCGACTTCAAGAATGATACCCACGAAAATATGGAATAATCATCAGTAACCACAAGACAGTAGAGATCCCCTGTAATACTTTTGACGTTTACTGGACCAAACAAATCCATATGTAGTCTCTCTAACGGTCTGGAAACTGAATTGACTTGCTTTTTAGGGTGTGACTTTTTCTTCTGCTTGCCTTTGATGCAACTGATGCACTCCCCTTCCAGATGAAAACCTTTAATATTAACACCCATTACCAAATCATTGTGCACCAAATTATTCATTTTTCTAAGATGAATATGCCCCATCTTCCGGTACCACAACTTCGATTCTTTCTCTGTTGCTCTAGACACAAAACAATGTGCCTGACCTGTTGTTGTAGTTGCTACACTCATGTCCAACATATACAGTTCATTCACTCTAGGTGCCCGCATGATAATCCATTCTTCAGGGATAACAAATCCTGGCTTCAAGATCAAACATTCTTTGTCTGTGAAGTGAGTGGTATACATCCTGTCACAAATCTGCGAGATACTCAGCAGATTATTTTCCAGCTCAGCAATGTAGTTAACTCTTTCAAACGTAACAATCCCATTGGATAACGTTCCTTCACCAACTATTCTACCACCTTGGTTTCCTGTGAATCCCACATAACCTCCATTGAAATTTCTAACATCGTACAACAATGCAGTCTTCCCTGTCATATGTCGAGACGCTCCACTATCCATAATCCATCTTGAAACAGCTCTTGGAAGTTCCTGCACATATCACAAATTGATTTTAAAAACACATTTCAATAAAGATGCCGATTCATGCTTCACAATTACCAACTAGGAAGCTCCGGCAAGTCCAAAAATTTTAATGAAATTTTGATGCTACCCAAGCCTCTTTTAACTCAGGTAACTGGACTTTAATGTGAGATTTTGTAGTGTAAAGTGGCGGAAAATTTTTATCATTCATTTTTAAGCTATCATCTGATCCAACCTCAACCTTTTTGTATAAGAAAAACTCATCTATCTTAAGTTGACCGGTTGGTTGATTTTTCTTTTGAACATTCTTCTTCTCTGGTGGAGTAGAAGTTTGTTTCTCCAATTTTTCATAATAATCCAAAGGAACATCCATCTTTACCGGAATGGTAGAAGACGATTGTTTTTCCAACTCTGAAACCTTTGGTTTTTCAACAACTTTTGGCTTCCATGTTTGTTGAGATGATGCAACCCGTTTATAGAATTTGTCATTTTTAGTTACCACATTCTTAACAGGTTCAATTTTGACTTTTGTTTTCTCATTTTTCAAAATCTTCTCAACAACCAATGGAGCTTTGCCTTTTGAATCAACCTTCTTCTTTTGATTCTCAACAACTTCAGTCTTAGGCTTGAAGTTGGTGCAATTTCTTGCAATGTGACCAACTTTGTTGCATCTAAAACATGTACGAGTATCAACTACCCGACTTGTGCCTTCAGACTGAGGTTGTGAAGCCCTCTTCTCAAAAAATTCTTCATTTGATTTTGAAAAAAATTCATTTTCCTCATCAGAAAGTGAACTTGAACCGTTCACGAACACTTTCTTCTCAACAAACTTTTTGTTTTGAAAACTCTTTCGTTGATAATTCTTACCACCCTGATATCCACCCGACCATTTGTTTCGATTGTTGTTATAAAACCGTGGTGGAACTACATGTTTCTTGTAGTAAGCTTTATCTTTCTCAAAATTCATTTGCCTTTTTGTTTGTTTCAAACTCTTTACTTCAGACAAATCAATTTCAACCATTTTGAACACATTTGTCAATTTTGAAACATTTACATTCTCCAAAAGAAACTCAGAATCCGAATACAACTTATCCGATCCAGCCATCTTGTACATCACAAGACCCGGTTCATCACCTAAGTTGTTTTTGGACTTTTGTTTCGGAATGTATTTGTGCAAGAAACATTCTTCATTCTCAGCTGAATCACTATCCAAAACACTTTCAGCCATGCCTTTAACAATCTCAGTTTGAACACTATCATCAGATGATGATGAAGAAAATGTCACATCAATTGAATCAGGAAGTTTCACTTCATTTTCATCTTCAAGATTAACCAACCCAGATTGCTTTTTCGAATAATTGTCTAGAACTGGTGGTGGAACTTGATGAAAACCCACCCCAGTTCCATCACAGTATACATCTTCGCCTGCTTTGTCTTTCCCGATGGGTTTGGGAATAATGTGTTGCAAAACAAAGCTTGCAGAGTTGTAACTGTTCAATTTCAAATTTATTCGCTCATTTTCAATCTTAGCCTCTTCAAACTGAAGCTTCAATTTAGCAATCTCATCCAATTGTTTGTTGATTAATTCTTCTTTAATTCTCAAAACACATTGCAATTGGCAATTTTCTTTGTATGTTTTACCATTTCTATCATCATTATCTTTAACCGTGCTTTTAAGCTTCTCAAATTTTTCAGTAATCTGACGATTTTCAAGAACTAACCTCTCATTTTCTTTCTTAACCTTTTCTTGATCAATTTTATCAGTTTCAATTTTGTTAGTTAATTCTTTTAATCGTTCAGTTGAAGCTTTCACCATTTTATCACGATCAAGGATTTGATCCTCAACACTTCTGACTTTAGCAGTCAGATCATCAATTTTCTTACCTTTGAGATAAGTGTTTGTACTACAAACCTTGCATTCTTTGATGCAATTTTTGCAGTCAACATCACCACTGACTTTCTTACCTGACTCATTCGTTGACGCGTTTGAACTGACCTGGCTTTTAGACTCAGAGACGGATTTAGAATCTACCTCAAGTGCCTTAGCAGCCAGCACCTTGTCAGCCATCTTTCCCATGTTTTCAGCATTCAACTCCTGTGTCGTGTCAATGATTCCATTGTCAATCTTCTTTGTTTTCTCTTTCTCTTCTTTTTCTTTCTCTTTCTCTTCTCCGCTTCCCCACCATTTCCTTTGCCAATAATCATCTTCTTCTTTATACTCTTTGATTATGGTTTCCAAATCAAGAGTGTTATGATCAATAGCAATGTTTCCATAGGGGTCAAGATAACATTCCCTGTCTGGATCCCATCTATTTGCTCTTTTTGCCTCAGAAAAGATACCAGATATTCTGATCAATTTATTCGTAGCCAACATCTTTCTGTGATTATACTTCTGTTCTTCATTTCTGTTGTCTTTCCAAGGAACAGGTTCAGATTTTGCCATGAATGCATATCCAACCGCATCCTCCTCAGGTAATAACTCACTCCAGTCGTAACCTTCATCGTCGTGAATTACAGCAAGAGCTCTTGATTTCTCTTTGTTCTCTTCAAGCTGCTTAAATCTTGGCGGCTCTGATTTATTCTGATGATAAATCGCTTTCTTGTAGTAATCTTCTCTGAACGGGTTCTCAGATTCATCGGCATACGTATTTCGGCATTCACGCTTAAAGTGACCTTTCTGTTTGCACTTAAAGCACGTCACTTTAGACTTGTCAAAGCCCAACTTGGTAGAAGGACCACCAATAGACTTTCTTCCTGTAATTTCCATGAAACGCTGTGCCCGACGAACTGCACTGGCCATACACCACCTTATGTCAATCAGTTCCATCTCCTCAGGATCTATCTGATCGTAATCTTCTTTTGTCAGGTTGGTGTTGCCAATCTTCCCTGCTACAAGATTTTCATATGATTCCAGCACTGACGCTAAGAAAACCATCTGTTGTTTAGCAGACTCCTCGCTGAAATTCTGAGCATTCTTTAAGTCTACAGCGATGTTGCATTGGAATAAATTCTTTGCATCAGAATGATTTGCAGATGACGAAGATCCACTGTGAAATCCACTGCTTTGACTCTCTTTGTTTGATGTGTTAACTTTTTCGGCAGAAAAAGTTGTCTTGGGAGATGTACTCTTTGGCATCATGCTCTTTGGATAATACAAATCCAAATTCTGCTGATAAGACGAATGATTGGCTTTGTGTGTCTTCTTTAATTCCAACTCGTGACTCTCTAGTCTCTCAATCAGCAAGTCTACTGTCAATTCTTCTGGCGGCTTGATAGTATTCTTTAGCATCAACGCATAATATTTCCAATCCATCTCATCTAGTAACGAATCAAACAATTTGTCAACTAGCTCATCTTGAGTATAGGAAATTCCATGTCTCGCTAGTTCCAGCTTCAGGTGCCCAAACCTCTCAATCATTTTACAAACTGATTCATTCTTTAAACACCCAAACAAATCAAACTCTTTTCTAAGTAGTTTCTTTTTGTTCTTCACTATTTCTGTACTTCCTAAACATTTAGTTTCTAACTTTTTCCAGAGATCTTTAGAACTGCTGTACTCGATCAAAGATATTATATCTTCTCGAACAGACTGAAATAACAATGCAATGCATTTTTGCTCAGCGACAAATGTCTCTATTTCTTCAGGTGATGTTAAGGTTTCACCAGTTTTGCCTCCATCATTATATCCATTCTATAGACTCTTCTAGCTGGGAAAAGCAAAAGCTCTTAACCAATCTTCAAACTTCTTGGCCCACCGACTGTATTCTTCGATAGCCATCAACTTCGGAGGTTTGTTATATGTTCCAAATGCGCTTTCAACTTCCAAAGCATCCGATAACTTTTTCTTTGTATTTGGCATGTTCTCATTGGTGTTGCTAGGTGAAGCATCATCTCCAGAATTTCCAGCAAAAGCATACATATCGCTAAAAGGATTCATGAATATATCATCCATTTTGTACGTACCTGAAAAATCAGCAAACACTTGGTAAATTTTTAAGTTTTGAAAAAATTGCAAGTTCAAGCGAAAGCACTTGAAGCGAAATAGCTTCAAATAGAAACAGCAACTTTCAAGCGAACTTAGGTAGTACAGGTTCAAGCGAACTCAACAAAAATTTTCAAGCGAATAACAGACTTTCAAGCGAACTAGAATATTATATCAGTTCGCTTGAAAATACACAAGTATTTCAAGCGGGATACTCAGGTTCGTTCAAGCGGACTCCACTTCAAGCGAACTCGCTGATTACTTTCAAGCGAACAGTGATGATGTCAGCATTTTCGATCCAAATTTCAAGCGAAAAGTCAATTTTTTATATGAATTTGATCGATTTTAAGTCCAATTCACTCAGGGATTAGTTAACTCAATGTTTCGCTCAAAATATGTCAGTTTCAGGCCATTTCAACCGTGAATTATGTCCAAATCAGAAAAATAATGAGAAGAAGTAAGTAGAAATGAGAAAATCCGGTAGAATCAAGCTGCTATGGTATGAACTCCTCGTCCTGAGCTCTGATACCACTTGTTGGATCGAGTTTGAGACCCTAAACAGCCAGTTAAGGCAGTGTTGATCAGTTCTGTTTAAACATAAGGGAAAACATGTAAATAATACCCGATACAGCAGACAGGCCAGTAGAGAATCTAGTCAAAGATGCAGCCATTGAGTTCGACATACTTGTCAGGATGATCTGGTTCCTCCTTAGGGTGTAAAGTGATGATGGTGAAGAACCGAAAGTAGGGTGAGTTTCGGTTGTGGAGAGAGAGGGACGAATTGTGATGTTATGTTATTAGGTTGTGTGTCTAACCCTTTACCTCTCTAATAATCTCCTTATATATACACCCAAGAGGAAACCCAATTAGTTAATAAGGGTAATATGGTCCATCAACAATTACCAACTAATTATTAATAGGTTATTAATATATTTTGATCTATATTATATAAATGATAATGATGGCTACTAGATTAAATATAAATAAATAAATATTTAATCTTACATTCTCCCACTTAGCCGAATAATCATTTATCATGAGTATTAGATTAGTCTGATCAGAGGTTAATACTCATTTTAGCTTTAAACCAAGAACCGTAGCAGAGAAATACAGCCGTTGAATCATTATGCGACTCAGGACCCCCATTAGTCATACTACAGCCTCAATTTAAAACCTAACAGTTATGATCAAAATACAAACAAGCCCTTTAGCGTTTGATTTGTATTTATATTTGTCTATATGTCATTACACCGGCAGAACATATGTTAGAGACATACAAAATCAAACTGATGAGGAATATTAAAAGTTAATCATTCATAGTACGATATGCAGTTGTACATAGTCATCAATATACCCGTGATTATTATAAGCGCTTACATAATAGTTATGGGTGATAGACTTTTAGTTATAGGATCCTTAAGCATATCATGAATGCATTCGATACAAAGATTTAGTATCCTCAATTCGTTCATAAACGAATAATTAATTGTGTATCGAAATTTAATGCAGCACCTCTCGAACTGTTACTGTTTAAGGAGACATGGTAGCTGACTTTATCACAATAAGTCTTCAATATATTAATTATATGGAGTTAATAAAATCATGAGTCCACTGATAAATTTCCAACAACATTTAGTGACTATATTATGTCGTTATAACTTAGGTTGTTGATATCAGTCCATTATGACTCCTCCATGAGATAGGTTTTGTCTGTTGACATAAAGATATACCAGAAATTACATTTTTGTCATCTTTGAATATTACAAAGTTAAAGTAATCAACCGGTTTGAGTTCTCACTTCTTCTAATTATAGCATCTCGTTTCTTTTAAAGATATTGTAATACTCTATTAAATGCTTCACATTAATCTAGATATATCTAGTGTGTTGCAATGTGAGTAATATCCAAACGAGTATAGACTTAAACTTACATAAGGCTTCTAATTAATGAAGCGTAAGAAATAATCTCATTTATCCTATTATCCTCTAAAGGAGAGCAGTATTGTTTGTTACATATGTAAGGACCAATTTAATGTTAAACTTATGGAACGGAAGTAATGTCCCATTTGGTCTATCTCAACATGTTATGATATCTATTATGTAAGAGATATCTCTGAGATTTATTATATCAAAGTGTGTGTCAACAATGCTTTGACTTATGTAACATCTACTTGTCAAAAGAATATCATCTATATAGACAAGTTTATCTTATTTGCTCCCACTCATCTTGAGGTAGGTACATTAATCCACTTGGTTGTTGATGAAAATAATTACGTTAAGATTTCATCACATTATGATGTTTGCATTAACCCATACATGGATTTTATTTGCTTATAGACAAACTGTTCTTTAACCTTAAGTTTAGAACTTTCAGGTTGTTTTTATGAACATGTAAATATGTCAGCCTGAGTATGTAATAAAGATTCTTTAATAATATATCTCTTCCTGAGTATAAAGATTCTTTAATAATATATCTCTTCCTGAGTATAACCTTTGACAATCAATCATGCTTCTTTGTGTCTTAACGTTTATATCAGGATTTGGTTTAGTTATGAACACTCTTAGGTTATTCAATCAAATCCCAAACGTTATGCGAACACATAAAATCAGTTTTACTAGAAAACTGTTTTATTCCATTCAGAAGATTGATTGACACTAATGGCTTAATTAGAAGAGATAGGATCGGTAAACTTTTCCAAAATTCATTTCAACTTCAATTAGGGAGGTTATGTAATCATCAAAGTTAATAGGTTTTTAAACCTAGATGACCTCCTGAGTTGATTATTGGGTTTGTTAGAAGTTTCAGTTTTATGGATTAGCTCTTGATTAGGTTGCTATCATTTTCAGGATTCTAAGTTTGTAAGAGTTGGTGCAGTATGGTGTACAAGTGGTGTAATCGGAGTTAAATTCGGAGTGAAATTTAATGACACTCTTCCCCCCGCCTCTTGTATTCCTTGCAAGTCATGATAAGGACTTTGACTGCTCCCACTGACCTTAGAAATCTTTTAGGAACTCAGCATGCTTAGGGTCAATATTTAACGACCAAACAAATTCTAATAGAGAAAACAAATTAATGACGTTAGTCGTTGTGATTTCTCTTGTTGAGGATTATATTAGTTTATGTAAGAAATCTAAGTGTGCCCATAATTAAGCAACAATGAAACTTTTGTAAGAGTAGCTTTAGATTTAAGGAGATAAGTTTTGATAGAACAGTGTCAAGATGGAACAGTGTCTTGTACAAGAGGTGTAAATTGAAGTAATATAAAGTTTTCACTCCCCCATCTCTTGCAACTATTGCAAGTTATGATTAAGACATTTAATGCTCCCACTGATCTTTAATATCTCTAGCATGCTACAAGAGAAGTTTCAATGAGCTACGTGATGTGGGAACCTATCACATATACGTTAGACTTTATTTGATTTCTTTAATGTCCAAATATCATAAGAAACTTTAGGGACATATTTAATAGAAATCTTATTAAGTACATACATGAATAGATTTCTTCTAAGAACGTGGGCCATATGCGACAAAATTTAGATACAAGTTGATAGTCTTTTAAATGATAAATGAATTGTGTCTGAATATTCCATTTGAAATAAGTTCCATGAATTGTCAATGAATGACTTATGATGGACCCATACTTATTCCTTAAGCCAAGTAATATTTAGGACTATAACGTCATGATTTAAAATCATTTAGAATGAGATTAGATAAGAAATCATCCTCATTAACCATGTCATGATTTCTCATGAATTTTTGGTTATAATGGATGAAATTTGTAAGTCTCATTTTCCTTTTGTCAAATTCTCATTTACATGATGACAAAGTTGTGAAAATGTAAGGTATCATCTAGTTTTATCTTAGTATTGTTTCAATCCAGATATTTAGAACAAATAAAATGAAAGTTTAAGGTAAGTGTGACTTTATGTTGACTATGCAAACCTCACAACCTTCATAACATTGCTTAATTATGATACTGTATTCTGATTAATCTTCAGAATATATAAGGTATCGAAAACCGTTATTAGAAGACTGCTTCTTATGGTTCTTATAGTCTTAACATTTAATTTTGTCACTAACTTTCATGTTAGTTATTTGTTGACTTCTGGTAAGGAAACGTTTAAAACTAGAGTTAACTAATCATGTGCTAATAGGAATATTATAATTAGTAGACTTAAATATCATTAGTAAGTGACTACCTAATTAAGTTATTCAACCGTTCTTCTGAATAATGGATAGTCTCGTTGCTTATGCCTAATCTAATGGCATAATCATGTAGTGAGATTTTCCCTTGAAGAACATTAGAGTTGGGATTTTGTACTTGTATTTTGACTATGGACCTTAGAACAATCCTCTTTTAAGGTTTTAGTGGTTGTAAGGTGAATAACATCTTATTTTCCAGTTTCAAACATTTATTTCTTTGTACATATGTTGCTTATCAACACACTCATTATCCTTTGGTATTTTTGAGTGTTATAGTTGATTTATAAGGCATCAAATTGTACAAGTGAAAATCTTAGTATGTAATGTACTGGAAAAATGTACTTATTTCCACGCGTAAGCCCTTAACTTTATGGGTCATGGTTTTGTACATTATAATGTATTCACATATACCACTTAACTTTATAGTTTAGAATTTCAAATGAAGGCATTATTCCATATATAAGAGATTAGCCTTAGGAAAGACTTAATCTGAAATAACTGTAGTGATAGCATTATGTTAGAGAGTTCTTGATTATCATAAGAGACATCATGTTCGATTTATCCTAATCATCATGCTCTAATTTTCTTCTTTATAATCTTTATCAGAAGAGAGCAATAGGATTATCGTGTCTTAAGAAATAATCAAGGATTTAATTTAAGAGCTAATTCTAATAGAAACTTTAAATAAAGCAAACATTTTAGGTTTAGGAATTAGAGTGGATGAGATATATGTAGAAGAAAATTATAGTGAGTAAAATCATGGGTACTAAGAATAAGACAGACGAAATGATCATAAAATTAATTAAGAATCATTAATATAAGGATCATTATGTGAAGAGATTGTGACATGTCTATTACTAACATCAAAATAATAGACTTAGTAAAATTCTACTTAAACAAAAACAAATCAGCTTTGGCCAGAAGTGTAATCATTTAAGTATGTGTGCAAAGTAATCGTGACAAATCAGCTTTGGCCAGAAATGAGACAATCACTTTAGTTATGCACTTGTCAAGCATGCTAAACATAAATGAATTAAATCAGCTTTGGCCAGAATTAAGACATTTCACGTTTGTAATGCATACTCAACATAGCTTTTATAATACTTGAACAATAAATAGATATATTAAATCAGCTTTGGCCAGAATTAATACATCAGAAGCTCATTCAAGTTAAGCTATTTTGGTTTTGTAAAACATTTATTTGATCCTTGTTAATTAACTAAGTATTTACAGAACCAATTAGTTAGTAGCAAACCACCTGTTAGCGCGGATCGAGTCGCAACCTTATGGTCTCGAGTTGTGAGATCTCGAGTAATGAGATTTTGTAACACATTTTTTTAGTTCACATTAAACAGCCTAAGGTAATGAGATTTCGACTGAGTTATGAGATCTCGAGTCAATTATGAGGTCTCGAGTCGCAACCTGTTGTCTCGAGTCGGAACCATGGTCTCGACTATCACATTTTATGAGGTCTCGAGTTGTGAAGATTATGGTCTCGAGTCGCAACCTTATGGTCTCGAGTTGTGACCATATGGTCTCGAGTCGAGACTGTTGTCTCGAGTTATAAAGTTTTGAGCCCTTATGATCTCGAGTCGAGACCTTGTAGTCTCGAGTTGTAAACTTCTGGTCTCGAGTTGTAAAGTTTTGATGACCTTTATGATTTCAAGTCGAGACCTTGTGGCCTCGAGTCGAGATCTGATGGTCTCGAGTTATGAAGATTTAAGGACCTGATGATTTCGAGTTGAGACCTTATGGTCTCGAGTCGAGACTGATGGTCTCGAGTCGTAATCTGATGGTCTCGAATTCTACTGTTAAGGCTGTTTATTGTGATAATAACTGAAACTCGAAATTTAAGGGATTATGAGATAGTATTTCCTATTTTATTTCTGATCTAAACTTATCAAAAGATTTCGAAAATAATAACTGAAAATCTATTAACAGTTTTCGAAAATTTAATAGATAAAATTCAGATCAAACATTGGAAAAACATCCACTAATCCAAATTATATTCCAAAATAAGGGAATTTTCGAGTTTTTATTTAGAACAAGTGATGAACCCTAAAAAAAACATAATTCTGGGTTCCGAAATCTAAATTTTAAGACTTTTGTTAACAGATTTCGGATATTAGTTTGCTCTTTATGATTTCGGGTAACATGATTATGCACCCGTTTCATTAAAAATTACTGATTTCGGCACATATAAAACCGAGAACAGCCGTGATGATATATGGCTTTAAAAAATTCTGTTTTCCAGATTATGATCCCAGAATAATGGATACGAAAACAGAACTGATTTATCAACATATGCTCTGATACCACATGTTGATCAGTTCTGTTTAAACATAAGGGAAAACATGTACATAATACCTGATACAGCAGACAGGCCAGTAGAGAATCCAGTCAAAGATGCAGCCATTGAGTTCGACATACTTGTCAGGATGATCTGGTTCCTCCTTAGGGTGTAAAGTGATGATGGTGAAGAACCGAAAGTAGGGTGAGTTTCGGTTGTGGGGAGAGAGGGACGAATTGTGATGTTATGTTATTAGGTTGTGTGTCTAACCCTTTACCTCTCTAATAATCTCCTTATATATACACCCAAGAGGAAACCCAATTAGTTAATAAGGGTAATATGGTACATCAACAATTACCAACTAATTATTAATAGGTTATTAATATATTTTGATCTATATTATATAAATGATAATGATGGCTACTAGATTAAATATAAATAAATATTTAATCTTACAGGCAGTTCATCTTCGTTTACAGAGGCGGAATCAAAGTAAACAAAGTCACACAGTTTGTTTCCTTTTCAATTCTTCTCTATTACTGATTTCCGAGACTTTACATGTATTTCTAACAAGATTTTGGCAGAACCTCGTCTCACAAACAATGACCACTGTTCGCTTCAAATGATCACACACACCACCTATATATAGTTGATGCATGTTCGCTTGAAATGACACATTGTAGCTTCAAGCGAACTCACATGATCCGGTTTCAAGCGAACTTGAAGTTGTTGGATTCGCTTGAACTTCACTTTGTTCCTTTCAAGCGAACTACCATACTTTTACATGTATAAACCCTAATTACATCCTATCTAGACCTAAGACTTGATTAAGAGATAGTCAGCAGACATTCAGTGCACCAACAAATACCACATGTAGGAACTCATGAAGTTGAAGAAGGGGTAATTACTTTACCGTCGACAGAATTTTTATCTTCAAACATTTGTATTAATCTTTTATTTTTTATGAACAACAGAGATTTTAATAGACTCCGGCTAGGAAGATTCTAGCTAGACTAGATCAAGAAAATTACATGAATCAAAAACCCAACCCGACTAGCAAGATTCTAGCTATAGGCTAGATTTACTTTACACTTATTCTTCCAACTCCAATACCAAAGAAAAGAGAAATATGTGACATTATCAAACAACATCGCAAACTTAGAGCGTTTCTTCAAGAAAACTATATCATTTTGAAGCTTTCAAATTGACCTCCGAGCAACATACATTACTGTAACCATAATTACTTTCTTCCGTACACTTAATTGCGAATTATGAACCAACTCCAAGAGATCAGAAAGGAAGCGCAAGACCAAAACTTCACTTCTAGCCACTCTTCATTCTTCAACCAAATCCCAAATCTTCTTAACTGATGCACACTCACCAAAGCCATGAAAAATGGATTCCAACCCATCATTACACAAGCGGCAAATAGTAGGCGTGTAACGCCCAAATATTTGTAAATTTTGAATGTTTTAATTAAATGGGTTTTAACAGTTTGCAATCTGAGTCGCTAAAGTTTGTTCTATGACACATTTATTTACCCCAATCTTTCTAACTCATCTATCAACTTTGGAAAGTAGCAATATTGGTCCTCGTGTTTTGAAAGTTATATAAAACCTATTTTAAAACTTATATAATTTGTTTTATTATTTTATATATAAGCCCTTATATAACTTCTAAACCTTAAACATTATAAATCAAAATTCATGTCTTTTTATTAAATAAAACTTTATATTTTAAAGAGTTAATTACATAGATAGTCCTTGTGATTGATTGAAACGTATATACACATACAAATTACACCGTTGTGCCAGCTTTAACAAGGCTGTGTCAGCATCTTACATGGTCGTGTGAACTTTAACACGATTGTATCAAATTGAACATGATCATGTCAACCTTAACACGCCTATGTCACTTATACTACATGCCAACACTATATGCGCATGGTCCGCGTCATAGCGGTGTCGGTGTCGTATTAGATTCATAGCGAGGGGGCAACTGAATTCCACAACTCTTACGCGGAAAACCTACTAGTCTTAGAGATATCGTGAGAGTCACAGAGATAACATGTTCACTACTCTTAAATTTTCATTTAATCTAAAGTTCAGCTCTTTAAGGTCACATGTTGAGTGTTATTAAAGTTTCATTTATAAGGTTTGTAATAGTTTATACTTCAATGTCAACATTTAATATATTGATAACATTTTGTCAATTATATATCAACTTTCAAATACTCGTATATTTATGTCAAATACCACTTGTCGGAACCTGAATGTTGAAGAAAGGATAATTATTTTACCGTCGACTGAATTTTTATCTTCAAACATTTGTATTAATCTTTTATTTTTTATGAACAACAGGAGATTTTAATAGACACCGGCTAGGAAGATTCTAGGTAGGCTAGATCAAGAAAATTACATGAATCAAAAACCCAACCCGTCTAGCAAGATTCTAGCTAGGCTAGATTTACTTTACACTTATTCTTCCAACTCTAATACCAAAGAAAAGAGAAATATGCGACATTATCAAACAACATCGCAAACTTAGAGCGTTTCTTCAAGAAAACCATATCATTTTGAAGCTTTCAAATTGACCACCGAGCAACATATATTACCGCAACCATAATTACTTTCTTTTTTCATACACTTAATTACGAATTATGAACCAACTCCAAGAGATCTGAATCTTCTTAACTGATGCACACTCACCAAAGCCATGAAAAATGGATTCCAACCCATCATTACAAAAGGGGCAAATAGTAGGCATGTAACACCCCAAAATTTGTAAATTTTGAAAGTTTTAATTAAACGGGTTTTAACAGTTTGCAATCCGAGTCGCTAAAGTTTGTTCTATGATACATTTATTTACCCAATCTTTCTAACTCATCTATCAACTTTGGAAAGTAGCAATATTGGTCCCCGTGTTTTCAATGTTATATAAAACCTATTTTAAAACTTATATAATTTGTTTTATTATTTTATATATAAGCCCTTATATAACTTCTAAACCTTAAACATTATAAATCAAAATTCATGTCTTTTTATTAAATAAAACTTTATATTTTAAAGAGTTAATTACATAGATAATCCTTGTGATTAATTGAAAGTAACACATTTGAGTACTAACCTTTTTTTGTAACAGAATGAAGTTCTTTGATTTCAATTTTGTAACAACTTTGAGTATTCGCGGTTAATTTTTGTGTTAAATCAGTGTAAAATGATTCAAATACCCTTATATATCAGAGATGTTACTTTCAATAAACCACGTGAACTATCAATGTAATTAACTCTTAAAATATATAAAAGCTCATTATATTTTGTAAATGTTATTATGAAATATATTATATAAAAATTATATTCCTACAATTAATATACATACAATTAGCAAATGTCTATTATGAGGGAAACAATGTAGTAGTGACAATATTTAGTTTTTTTATCAACTCATATAAAGTTGACATATTATAAGTTCAAATCATGGGTTTATGATTTGGTTGAATTATATGACGATTTCTATATAATAATTTGATGATAAGGATGAACAGAATTGTGCATATATGTTCTTTTTTTCTTCAAAATAGAACCGTTAAATTGATTTCATATATACTCTATTTCAATTAAGGTTAAATGTTTAAATCTTCTTAGTTTAGTTTCTCTAAAAGCTAGTATTCATAACGTATTTATTGCTAACAAGCATATCTATATAAGTTCCAATCAAAAATGCATTTTTATGGGAAAAAAAAACATAAAAAGCAAAAAAAAAATTTGTGGGATATATGTCTGTTTTTATATTTTCATCAAAATTTTACACATCACTACATATATTCTAAAAGTTTGTTTTTACATCACTATGTATTTTTATCTACGTTTCGTTATGTAAAACAGAGGAACTCTCAATCTATTTTCTACGTGTGTTTAGTTGTTTGGAAAAATATACATTCTAAAAGATCTTATCCACACCCCAACATATCTTTTTTTATCTATGTTTCGCTCTGTGAAACCGAGCGGAACTCACGATGTACATTTATATCTACGTTTCATTGTATGAAATATTATATATTTTAAAAGATTCAACCCACGATAGGAACTTATAATATTTCAATTTTATACGACTTGATATATTGGTGGCTTGTAAAACCTAGTACAATAGTAATATAACATTAACTAAACTAAACAAAGAATGGTAATAAAAATATGTATGTTCGAATATATTAAAAGATAAAAAAATGTGTTTGTATGTTATATTTGAGATAACATGCATGAGTTTTATATGCATCATATTTCTATTTGAAATTAGTTATATAAAAAATCAATAAAAAAATAAACATTGTCCGTACTATAGCGTTTTTCTTCATAATGCCTTTGGTAATTGTATTTATGTTAATTTTAGGGATACAGTTATTATTATTTTTTTAATATTTATGTAGCATATTTTATAATTTTTTTTACAAATATCATAAGTTTTATATTTTTTGAAGTTAATTACTCAAATAGTCATGTGGTTTATAATTTGTAAATATTATGTAAAATATTTAGTAAATGGTTTTAACGAGTTGACGCTAACTCGCGCGTTATAGCGGGTGTTGATTATGATTTTTAGAATGAGTATATGAGATAAGAAAATTTTTAAGTTTAAGCAGAATTTCTTTTCATTTTGCTTTGTTTTTCATACTACGACACCACATTAAAGTATTTTTTACAACAAAATATTGTCTTTTGAGGAATGACACATATTGCCGGTATAAATTTGAAATGAATGTGTTAAAACTTAAAAGACAGCAACATTCTAAAAGATGAGACCATAAAATGTGTTTGTCTCAGTCAGATTATGTTGCAAAGAAAACCTGGATGACGTCAATTTTCAATATTTTATTGTTAATATCTCTCATTTCTGGTATCATAATTTGAAAGAAGGCATTGCTTATTTGACAGTGAAGAAATTATTGTATACCGACTGAATGAAATTAATTTAGAAGATAGACCTCCATATGATGCTTTCTCTCATGTTGCAAAGGCCAGATAAATGCTGGAACAAGTTACATTTTTATTCATCACATTACAAAGCTTAAATAGGCAACAATAAACCGAAACAGATTGCCAAACAGACAAGACACAACAAACTTCATTTATTTTCAAAACGAAATGACCAAAGACTCACAATCCCATATTAGTTTCCAGCAGAACTTGAACCAGTTTTTTTTCCAACGGCTACTAGCCGCTACCTGCTTCACGGTTTGTAGCCTTCAAATAGACACCGATACTATCAATATAATAACCTGCAATGCCGTAAAATCCAGCAAATGAACCAACATCCCATGTTACTGTAAAAGGCGCCCCTCTTACATCACCAAATGGCCAATGGGTTTTTTTGTTGGTCATGAACGATATTGATGAAATTACTGTGTGACCTGCATAAGTTCCCCTTGATAATGCAACTGTGCCACTAATGCCATTAATTTTTTCGTCCCCATCAAAAGTTATCTGATCAATTACGAAAGATTAGATTTAAACAACCCTAACAGAAAAACTTTATGATAATTGTTGGTGTTAACTTGTTTGAGTCGAGAACTTCTTACCTCAGAAACTTTTTCTCCACCATTCCAACCACCCATCTTTTCAGAAGTGTATGCCAACTATCCGTCTATCCGTATTGTGCGGTGAACATCAGAGAGTATATGAGATCGCCATGATCAATGGTTATCTTCGTCAAGTGATAAGTTGGCTCAAGTTTGAAAGACCAATTATTTTGCGGACTTGCAGGAAGAGTTTTTCCCCATGTTCCGATCTTCAAGAGTTGTCTCAAATAGACACCAATGCCATCAATATAATAGCCAGCAAGGCCGTAAAATCCAACTAACCAGCCATTCTCCCAAGGTAAGGAGAACTCAGAACTGGTTGCTCCACCAAAAGGTCCATGCGTGGTCTTGTTCGTTACAAAAGACAGTGAAGAAATTATTGTATACTGGGCTTTTGTACCAATGCTTCCTTTAATTCCAACTATTTCCTCATCCGATTCAAACGTGACCTGAATATATGCGCCAACACGAATAATATTATATGTTTGTTAAACTTGTCTATATATCTGTGTAAGCATTGATTAGTAGATTAAGTTAAGTATCTTTGGAAAAGCCTAGGAACGTCTATTCGACTTCACGGTACGCGATTTGTGAATTCCGGGAACTTCGTCAAACGTTTGAACTTTAACTAACTGACACTGGATGAAATACTGACAACACCGAAAATACGAGTTGTACACGTATACTTAATATATATATATATATTCACGAGCTTATCCTTACTTTTGAACGCAACGCCACACAGACGTGAATGAAAACGCAACAGTAAGAACGCACCGACATCCAAAAGGGAGCATCGGACTCGTTAATTATCTTGAAACTGATATATTATGATTTATTTTGCTTCGTAATCGAATTTTAATATTTACGGTTGAAATTGGATTGAAAAACGGATTAGAAACAACAACCGAAACATTACACGCGACTTTACTTGTTCGTCCTCATTACCCTCGTGGAGCCTACTTCAATTTTGGTGATATTGATCACTTCAAACACAATTGCCCTAGGCTTGCAAATGATAACCCAACCCGTGGACGTGAGTTTAACATTTGCAATAACGAGACTCATGTCGATGTCAATGCACTGATAAAAATTTAAGCCTTATCCGACAGTCTCCTACGAATAAAGTTCGGGACAAAATTTCCTTAAGGAGGGGAGACTGTAACCCCCACGAAAATTTAGAGCCTTCAAAAAACTTTTATATTTCATTCGTAAATATTTTGTTAACCGATATTTGAACATAATGATTTAATGTAACGTACATTCTAAGACAAAGATATAAGTTATACATACCCTAAATACCTTTCTTATAGCTTAAACAACAAGTTAGAGGGGTTAAAATGTCAAAAAGCTGATAATACAAGTCCATGAGCCAAAACTGTCAAAAAAATGAATTTTTTTTTGCATCAGAGTGCCTTGCGGACGGTAAGGCATTACCTCTTGCAGTCCGTAAGGGGTGCCCAGAAGCAAAATGTTTGCTTGTTCACCAAGTTTTGTAACATATCTTCAATCTTTGACACCTAGCACAAATCTTGCCACCTCTAACCTGGTTGTGACACATGTTAGGACACTAATCAACACTTGGTAACACTTGTCATCACCTCATTGATCCTGAATCACTATAAATAGGCTCCATGTTCTTCCATTTTATTCACACCATTCTTTTATTTCTACTTACACACTCTTTGAGCTTGCTTCTGCATTGATGTGTCCATTTCTTAGTTCTATTCCTTCTTCCAAACACAAGTAAGTTTTTTTCCTAGTCCATTTCATTTATTTGGCTAGTTATGAGCTAAAAGTCAAGCAAAATTGACTTTTGCTTTGACTTTCGGTTCCGACCTTTTCGGTCAAGTCAAAGTTCAAAATAAACTTTGCTACGCGATCATAGTAATGAAGGTGTTAATCCCTCGTGATTACACCCTCTACTCATCATGTTTAGTAGGCGAAATGACAAGTCAAACTTTTACGAAATAAAAGTAAAAAACGCATAAAAATGCATTTACGACAAAAGAGTTTTCAAGTATTAAGACCTAAAGTTTTGACACCAATCAGTTTATAAAACATTATTAGACATGTTTTAGTATGTCTAACTCGTCATTTCTAGTTTAGTGCTCTATTCCTAGTTGAAAGTCAAATATTTGACTTATGCTTTGACTTTCGAATCCGGCCCGTTTGGACAACCTTAGGACCTAATCAAGCCCAACAATATAACCATAGTAATATAGGGAATAACCCTCTGAGGTTATACCTTATGGCCATATCGTTCGATGGATTAAATGAACGAGTCAACTATGGGTATGTTTGGCAAAAGTAGCTGCTGGCTGGAAGCTGGTAGTTGTAGCATATTTGGTGTTTGGCAGAGTAGTTGGAGCTTTTAATAAAATGTATAAAATGAACAAAATGGACATAACGAAAAATTTAAAAAGTTTGTGCATAAAAAAGTTCATTATCTTTAGAGGTTAAAATAATCATTTTTCCCTAAAAGCTTGTAGCTCCTTCTAAATGCTACTAATAGGAGTGTTCAACCAAAAGTTTCAAGCTCATAACCTAAAAGTTTCAAACTTTTTCAACCAAAAAAATGTTTTTTATTGAGTAGGAGCTTTTTCTTAAAAACTTAAAGCTAAAAACTACTAAAATCTCCTAAAAGCTTCATGCAAAACATACCCTATATATATTACCTGCCCCTTCATTTTCTCTCTCTGCATAAATGACTTTAACGTTATTTGCATCGGAACAACTACCCGCGGTCTTCTCTCCCATGCTTGACCCTTCATCTTCTCCGGCACCGGTGCCACCATTACTGGTATGACTTTCCTTTACCGGAGGATCGCCATCGTTCTTTTCCAATTACATGTTCTCCACCAGAATTTCTCCTTCTTCTAACTCAAGATCAATAACCAATGTGTATATGGCGGTTATGCATGTGCCGTTATTTATGGGAAATTGGTAATGAGGTTGCTTTTTGTATTCTAAGATAATTTAGTCTCCTTAAGATATACTATCGTATTAGACTATTTGTAGTCGGTTAACGAGATGTACGTTAACGTGCCAAGTTAGCCCGTTAACCGCCGGCACTCTACGTCGGTCCGTTAATAGGGTTCGTGAAAGGTTGAGTTCGTTAACACATTGGCGGTAGTGAATGAGTTACCAGATGGAGAGACATAGGGGTGGGCCCACGGCCGGCTCAACCTTTATGAAGACACAAAGTGAAATAAAATTTTGTGGCACTTTTTTGAATGCCATTATTATAAACTTAGTTAAGAAGAGAGGAGAAATGGGTTACTCTATATATATGATGGTCATATTTAATATATTTTGCCACCTCTTAGCTTGTGTAAACATTCTAATTTCATTTTTTTTTCATTTTGAATTTCATATGTACAGGATATGAAAACAATGGTTATATGTGGTAATAGTCGACCAAATAACTCAAGATTAGGAAATTTAAAAACTAAAGCTGAAACACGATTATAGAAAACATAACATCAGAGTACAGATAACAATTTGGGCATATATAATATCCATGAATACCTTAATCGACAATACCCACATACCACAGTCTCCATGAACCAGTTATGCAAAACCCTCTAAACAAAATTGTATGTATAAAAAAACCTATTACTACATGCCTTCAGGGTAAACTAAAAATTAACAAACTTTGTGGGCAAATAAACTGACGACGAGCCAATGGGAAATCCCATTTACCCGCTTTGGGTTGTCTTCATGCGGGCCCAACAGGCAAGGCCCAAAAGTAGTGTACCTTGCCCATTAAGGCTTTCTCTTTAGAAAATAAGCGGGAAACGAAGATTCAGAGAACACAGGCAACATTTAATGCCTGATAAGAAAAGGATCTCGGCTGGCATCGTACTTCCCAAGCCGGAAACATTAAATGAAGCTGTAATCCCACTGTTGGGGGTCAGACACGTGTCTGAGCCCCCCCCCCCCCCCCGAAGACCCCCGGAACCCGTTAGATCGTCTCATTAAAATATCTCACATGGGACAGTAGTCTAACTGGTGTTTCCACACTGAAACTCCGACGTCGAGATAACCCGTTTTACAAGAAGCAACATGACTACTCCACCCAGTTCACGTACCATCCAGACGGTACAGAACGATCATGATAAGGTTACAATGGAAGACATAACTCATGAAGAAGAAAACGAAAATCAAGTGGAAATTCTGGAAAAGGAGGAGGCCATTACTCCAGATTTTGTTGCCATGCACAAGGATAAGCTAAAAAAGTGTCTCGAGGATTTAGAAAGACAAGAGAAACTTGACAGCCTCATGGTTAGACTGTCCTTCGACACACCTTCCAACCAGAAAGGGCTGGATCCACAAAACAAAAGCAGTGGAAATGACCCACTTGAAACTTTCATGACGGCCCTCAGACAGATGTCCTCGGAAGAGAGGGAGGATCTCATTACAGGGAAGAAGCAAAAAGGAAAAGAAAAAGAAAAGGAAAACCAAAGCGATGATGGTCTGGATCAACCCTACCTCCCACGGGACTTAGCCGAAATCTCGAAGTTTACTAGGAGGATTGCGGAAGTGCCCATGCCCCCGAAGACAAAACTACCTCCAAACTTCGACCGGTACGATGGGACAAGAGACCCCGAGGACCATCTCCATGCCTTCAGGGGTGCAGGACAGTTGGGGTGGTGGCCTATGCCGGTTTGGTGCCACATGTTTGTGCAGACCCTGACAGAGGGGGCCAGGCTCTGGTTTGACAGCCTTCCCCCGGTGGGATCGACAGCTATGAAGAGCTAAGTGAAAAGTTTCTAAGAAATTTTGGTCAGCAAAGAAAAGTAGTCAAGAACCCGAACAAAATCTTGCACATAAGACAGAGGGACAATGAGCAAATAGATCAATACATGGAGAGGTTTGTCAAGGAAATCATGAACATCAAGGATGTCCCGGAGGTCATGAAGATCAGCAGTTTTATCAACGGGTTAAAACATGCACAACTATGCGAGAAGCTGGGGGAGGAGTTCCCACACTCATTTGGCAACCTCATGGATAGAGTGAGAGCCTTCGTCAGGGGCAAAGACACAGTTATCAAAGATAAGGAGATGGACACTCCACCTCGAAGGCCCAGCTGCAAAACCTCCAGAAAAAGGTACACCTTACTCAAGAAAACCAGCTTTTGATAGAATGATGCATGATAGAACGAGGCCCTCGTATTTCCCATATAGGCCTCGGGGGAGAGGCCCATCCCCCTACTCTGACAGCTTCACCCCTCTTATCAAAACCCCAAGTGAAATACTGGTCACTAAGAGGGTGAAGAGCTCCTTTCCAAGACCACCACCCATAAAACCCGGGCCAAAGGCATAACCAAATGAGTATTGTGACTTTCATAAAGGATTTGGTCATAAAACTGATGATTGCATGTACCTAAAGAGGGAAATAGAGGCCGCGGTGAAAACGGGTAAACTGGCCCATTTGGTTAAAGAAATTAAGGAAGGAGGAGGGGACCGCAAAGGGAAAGATGTGAGGGAGCCTGGAAGGGCAGATGTAGACATGATTCGAAGGAGGGAAGAATTTGATACCACCAGAAGTGTAAAGGCCAGAATTCTGGGCTCCCCAGACCGCATGAAAGCTCCCATCTTAATACCACACCTGGAGGAAAACGAGGTGCAGCGGCTCCCTCTCAACATCTCAGCCATAATAGCTGGCCACAAGGTGGCTAGAATACATGTGGACGGAGGATCTGGGGTAGAAGTTATATATGAGCACTGTTTCCTCATATTTGACAGCGATGTAAGAGATAGACCCGAGGAGGACTCTATCCCCCTAGTAGGTTTGTAACACCTCGTAAAATCATACCCAATAGAATAAAGACGCGTGTTATGTAAGATAAACGTGTCAGGAAACCGAGTCAAATTAGAAGATGTATGGTAGGATTTAAAAAGTGTCGACATGTTAATAAACACCTCTGAGCGACCAAATTATAAATCCCAAGACCCTAATCAATATGATAAACATCTGATCTAGTTAGAGCCGGTTATTCCTATAAGGAATAAATTCAGTTATAAAAATTTGGGTATCTAGGTAATGTTACAACAAAGTGTATAATTAAAATTCTTGTTCAAAAGAATCGAACTTTGTTCAAATGCATGGCAAGACCCTCCACAAGAATCCAAGGCAACATAAGTGCATGGCTAGGCATGCATGCCCTTTTCAGGACTGATCATGTGGTCCCATATTGTTACAAAAGACCCAAGATTCGGATTAGGAAAGTTGCATGGTCAAGACCTTAAAGCTAACAAGTTTTTGTCTTCTGATGAAGTCTTACGGACTGCAAAGGTGAACCCTTACGGTCCGTAAGATAGTGGAGCTGGGCATCAGAAATTGAAAAGAGGATACGGACCGCAAAGCCAAGGGCTTACAGTCCGCAAGATTGTAACTGGGCATCTTTGATCAAGGTCGGTTACGGACCGCAAGACCAAGAGATTACGGTCCGTAAGACCGTCGCTGGCAGCAGAAAATGGACAACTGCCTGTTCAGCCTGTTGCACCGCCTTACATGAGTGGTTTTCGAAATCAGGGACTTGGCAACTGGTTTTGGCATCATAGGGACACCTGGGAACATCTTACAACATTTATAGACTTAGTTGGGGTGATCTTGTGACATCAAAGTTACTATATAAGGAGACCTCTTGTTGCAACATTCCTTGTTCATTTGCAACACACTCAAGACTTAGTTCTGGAGCTCCTCTGATCAGCAACAAGCTTTCCTAGGATCCCTAATCATACTTAGGACTCTTGTAAGTGTCCTTAACCATCTTTAATTCAGTTTAGCTTAGTTAATTAGCTTAAAGTCAAACCATCGTAATTAAGGTTTGACTTCGAGATTAATCAATAATTGTTCAGTCAAATCTCGAATTAAAAGTACCTATAAGTTGGTAATAATGTGGGTAATAAACCCTTAAAAGGGTACTCTCTGATTCCCACTCTAACTATGTCAATTGTCGAGTCAAAGCTAATCTTAAAAAGTCAACAGAAAGCTTATTTTCAAATTAATGCATAATTAGCAATGTAGAAGCTATGCAACCTGTTTTGTCATTAATATAACTTGGTAATTAATGTAAGAACATGTCTAAACATGTTCAACTCGACAATTTTCAGTTTAGGCTCATTTCGGAACCGAAAGTCACATAATTTGACTTCTGCTTTGACTTTCAGTTCTGACCCGTTTGAGCATAGTTTAGAAATGCCTTAGAGCCTCATTAGGACCAGTTTTCATATAAGTATAACCCTCTGTGATTATACAACTTGGTTCATTAGTTATCCGATTCATATGCACATTTCCGTTAAATGCCTAAATGTTGACTATTATGCCCATATGACCATAAAACATGATTTTTGAAGAGGTAAAAGAATAGAAACCTTAGTTACTGATTATTAGACTTGTCCCTAAAATTTGACATCAGTTTGAGTTCTAGATTAAGAGTTATGCTCATTAGCGTGATTAGAAAGTTTTTAGTAATTAAAAGGCATAATTAGCATATAGCCTATCTAAACTCAATTTTTGATACCAAACTTTTTACCCACTGATATAAAATAATATTTTGGGATTTTTGGAGATTTTTATTTATTTTTAGGCTGAGCATAACTTAGAGTTCTAAGCTTGATTCGGTAATTGCCGGTTTTGCCCTTTTTGGGCTATAAAATGAGTTTTACAAATCCTTTTGACCCCAAACCTTTTTCTACTAATCTAATATGATAAATAAAATATTTTGAGTCTTATGGAATATTAAAGATATCAGCTTTTCTTATAAAACCCGAAAATCGCTTAAAATCGCCTTCTTACGCGTTTTAAGCACATAGTATGTATTAAAACCATTTTAGATATATAAGACTTGATACCTACTGAGGTTTTAAGTAAATTTTTATACTTTAGCAGTAAGCTAAAGTTTTAAACTCAGATTTCCAAATTTGACCTTTAAATCTTATGTGAAATTACCAAAATGCCCCTTCGGTGCATAGTTTGGTTATAAATGATAAAATTCACATATGTGTAATACCCTACTGATATAACTTATTAAATTAAGTATTTTTACTGATTAAATCAGACCTAAAACGCAGATTTATATTAAACCTCTTTTATAACCTTTTAAATGACCAAAATACCCCTACGGGGCATACATTGGTTTTAAATTCGTTTTGGGCATAATGGAAGGTATCCTACTGATATCACAACATATTTAGGGCATATTAACTTAGGAAACCTGTATATGACTCTTATGGTTACCCGTTACGCATGTTTCGCGTTCGGTACGGTTTATGTAACTAGTTTGCATAAATTAACCGAAACGGGTCAAACCTTATCATTTTCACTTCAAAATCCGGAATGTGTTTAGTTTACCCATATTATACAAGTCTTCGTACTTGTCGGGTCTAAATCACATTCTAATCCGGTATGCGCTTAATCATGCGTTTTGAACCGTATCCTCCTTTAAAACTAACCGGTCTAAGCATAGGCTTAATTAAGACCCGTTAGGAATCTAATAGGTTATTAAAAACCTTCGTTCCAGATTAAGAGCCCCAGTAAAGGTACTTGTGCTTGCTGATTAGGATATACGGATGAGTATAAATTGCATTGCTAGCTCAGGTAAATACTTTTAACTTATTTTCCCTATACGGGCTTGGGATACGGTATTATAAAAATACCGCTTGGTCGGGTGTAGAAACCTTTTAATCGGAGATGATTAAATTGCATAATCCCGTTTTAATCTGTATTGATTGATAACAAATAACATTAGGGGTTAATGACCGTGTCCTGGATATCCTTGGCTCATTTAAAAAGTGAATGGCCACAACTTAAGCACAAGGTGTAGGCATAACACCTCCTGTTGCGTATGTAAAAGATATACTCACTCGTAAGGGTGTCTTCTTGTGAGATTTTATTTGTGGTGTGTCTATTAATCTTGACCGGCTTGTATAATCACCGGCCCTAAATGTTGGACAAACATGTAAATCAGATACAAGATTTTTATTAATAAAATTGTCCCAAGTTATAAAAAGTTTTGTGCCTTGTGCATTCAAATCAATTTTCTTAAACATTTTCAAAATGAGTCAGTTAATTGTATTTACCAGTGTAAACTGACGTATTTTCCAAAAAGGTTAAGTGGCAGGTACTGTACGTAATTGGCTGGGAGCTCAGGGCGTTAATAGGGAATCTTGCAAGTTCTAGATGCCTGAAGTCTGTTGAACAGTTTTCTTTTATTTGATCCGCCTGTGGATCTTTTACATACTGTTTGTAATACTTTGATATTCTCATTCGGTTGTAATATATTTATCTTTTGCTTCCGCTGTGCATTTAAATTGTGTTGTTTGACTATGATGATATCAATTACGTCACGATACTCCCCACCGGGCCCACCGGTAATACGTGGAAAGATCGGGGTGTGATAGGTTGGTATCAGAGCCAACATTGAGTGAATTAAACACTAGCCTTTTGTGTTTAATCTCAATGACACAGTAGCACATTCCTTGACCTTCTGAGTCTAGACTTAACATAGGAATACTCTCATCTCTATTCGGAGAATTATTACTTTCAATTCTGTATATTTTAATATGTCGCCAAGCAAAGAAGCCGTAATGGAAATTCTCCCCATTTGAAGCCTAGGAAAGGCCGAGCCTCGTACTGCGACTAGGATTAACGTGCAACCAAGGAGAAAGCATTCAGAAATAAAATGAAGAAGAAACTCCTTTGCTGAAGGTCGTTTCCTTAGTAGTCCTTATAAGGACATATATATCTTTCAGTCCCTTCGAGGACAACATTATTCCTTTCAAGTCCCGTTCAGGGCAATTCTGTACCTCCTTTAAAATCATTGGAATGCTTTATCAAAATTTCATTTTTATCAATATATATAAATATAATATATGAAATAAATGAAAAGTATCATTCCTTTTAAAAGATCTGCCATTATAATAAAATGGAAAAATCTAAAAAGGACAAGACCTAGCCCATGTGTCATTTTAAGAACAGGGCCAAGATGGCAGTTCCTCAATTAGATTCAGATCCTTATTAACATCTCAATTTAGCATTATTCTGCGTTAAATATTAAAAAGAATCTTAAAGGTAAACCTAGCCACATGTCATTTCAGACAAGGCCAAGATGGTAAAACCTATTCAAAAGATTCAAATCCTTGTTAACATTTGTAAACATGTTAACATTCTTGGCAAAAATGTGATTCGATAAAATCACCTTTAAATTGGATTACTCCAATTTTTCCTTATTAAAATAATCATCCCTTAAGGATGAAGTGCCCAAGGGCTATAATTAACGTCCTCTGAGACTAAAGACAGTGGTAGCCTACAACTCCCTGTCAAGAAAAGGTAATGAGCTTTGATTCAAACCTTAATGCCTCGATTCCATAAAATCTGGGCTTATAAACTAAACTTGTCCACGTGACTAGGCCTTTTTGTGCTATTACTAACTTATAATTTAGGATTATAATGAAAATCCTGAATAAAAAATAAATATCATTCATTTTCTGCCAATATAAATATTAAAAGAAAATCTTAAAAGGTATAACCTAGCTTGAATGTCATTAAAGACCTAGCTACGATGGTAAGACCTATTTAAAAGAAATTCAGATCCTTGTTAACATCTGAAAACATGTTAACACTCCTGACAACAGTGATGCGATAAAATCACACCTGTCATCTTTATATTAGGATTTCTCCAAGCCCCTTATTTAGCCTAAATGATCAATAGGAATCATGGCTAATAAATGTCGAACATGATGTACACATCAAAACATCCACTGGAATGAATACCTTCGGGAAAAGATGTATACATGAAAAAGATAGTTTTATTTCATAACTTCTTGTCAAGACAATGAACTATGAAATTTTCCGATCCAAAGGAATCATCGATTATGTTTTAAAATTTCCCTAGGGACAAGGCATCTATGCCATCAAAAAGTCCTTTGGAACAAGCCCTTGTGCTATGTATAAAATGTCAGTACGACATTGACAGTCGTGACTTATGTCCCCTGTCTACTAAATATGAAGGATTATATTCCGTTTCAATGCCAAAGATGGATTATTTAAAAACCTAGGCAAAACATAATCAAATAAATTTAATACTATCTATTCGCCTATATGGTTTATTTGTACCATGGCTATTTAATCATCAAATTCGACAATTCACCATATAATTAAACCAATAATTACTACTTGGTTTGTAGCCTTCAAAGCTTCACCATGGCTGACTCCTCTGAAGCTCACAATCATTCAGTTGATCAGAATGATGATGCAAGACTGAACTTAACGGGCACTGAGTTACAGGCTATGATAGATACAACCATAAACAACGCTGTGGACCGTGTGTTGAAGGATCATAAGCGAAAGTGCGATAATACCCCAAATAAAAGTTGTAAAAAGAGTAAGACCAGTTCAAACTATAACCCGTCCAAGCCAAAGGAGGCAAAACCCAAATGTAAAACCTGCAAGAAGAAGCACTTCGGAAAATGCTTCTATGAACAGACCGGGGGATGTGGCATTTGTAAAGAAATGGATCACAAGACCCTTGAGTGCAAGAACTTGAAGGACGCCACATGCAATGGTTGCGGCGAGAAAGGGCACATAAAGACCCGCTGCCCAAAGAAGACAACTAAAGAGAAATGCACTTTGGAGTCACAAGCTAGGCCTTGTGGGATTTGTAATAAGGAAGGGCACAAGACCTTGGAGTGCCAAGACATAAAGGACGCAACCTGCTATGGTTGCAATGAAATAGGGCACATCAAGACAAATTGCCCAAATAAAACCAAGAAGCCTGGGGAGGCTAAGAAGACCAAAGCTAGAAGCTCTCAAATGGATGCTCAAGAGGCTATTCAGGATGACAATGTCACAACAGGTACTTTCTTTATCAATAACGCTCATGCTAGAGTATTATTTGATTCAGGTTCAGATAAGTCTTTCGTAGACAATTGATTTTTGTAAATCATTAAATCTGCCTGTTAAAACTCTAAGCGTTAAGTATAAAGTAGAATTGGCCGATGGTACCTCAGAGACTGCTTCAGCAATATTAGATGGATGTTTTATATCCATTAGGAATCATTCTTTTCTGTTGTCCTTGTTTCCATTAGAATAGAGGGACTCGATATTGTGATAGGAATGGATTGGTCGTCTTGTAACCAAGCCCATATTGTGGGTAAGAAGAAGCAAATAGTTCTCAAGACTCCTTATGGTAAGCCTTTGACAATTCAAGGAGACATATGGTATGGATTGCCTATGTACTTGCTGAATTTGGTATTTAATACCAAAGCTTCGAGTATGGAAAACTCAGAAGAGACA
Source organism: Helianthus tuberosus (assembly GCA_030545235.1). Lineage (NCBI taxonomy): Eukaryota > Viridiplantae > Streptophyta > Magnoliopsida > Asterales > Asteraceae > Helianthus > Helianthus tuberosus. The sequence continues at coordinate 69,723,174 of CM060432.1, read as the reverse complement.
AACAACAGTCGCAATGCTAGAGATGCGACAAATGTTAATGATGCATCAAATGTGAACCTCAATGTTAATGGAGTTGATCTCCAAAACTGTAATTAACGCAACTGTTAGAAAGGCTATGAGAAAAGTCATGAAAAAGGTTCAAGAAGCCGGATGCTGCTTACTCTAAAAACTCACGTCGCTGCTCATAAGAAGAGCTTTATTCATACTTCAAATGCGAAGAATAACCCAAACAAAATCATATATGGCAAAGAGCCCATTCCTTTTAGGATGTACTTAAAAGTACTTCGTCTCTTGGAAGTCAAGAGACTTTAATAGTAAAAAAGGGCCATCGATTGCAGGGAATTGTTGAATGAAGTAGAAACCATTAGGTGTATCAGCGGTTGTGCTGGAAAGGACACGGTGAGGTATACATCTTAGTCATTCGATGGCAATACCCTTGATTAGTGAGGACATTAATGAAGTCCACAAGAAGGATTCTCTTATACATTATGGGATGGTCCAAGTTTTAAGGACCTTATTAGAAAAACCTATTATCCACATCACAAAATGGAAAGAGATGGAATAAGAATTTTCTGACTCTCGCCATAAAAGTTCTAGGTTATAGACAGTATGTTACAAATTTTAATGCATTGGCTGAGATAGTGCCCTGTTTAGTTTACCCAAAATCTAAGCTTAATGCAATAATTATTGGTGGTTAGCAACGGCAATAAGAGGGCACATTAAGGTTTCAAAGCATGCGCATTATAAATCCATTATGGATCTACCTCAGCTACTCGCGTTATATAGATTAAGAAATAACCAGTCAAAGCTAAGACTGCCCTAAGATTTGTCAAAGATTCTATAGCTAAGTCTAAAAGGATTAAGAATGGAGGCGTTTAACCCTCCTGATGAATGATTAGAGGCAGTTCACATTAATAATGACACCAGATAAATCCCTTATTGTGATTTTATTGCTAAGAGTTACGTTTGGGTTCAGGTGCTGCTAAGTCTCTCATAAGATCATAAGCTTAGCAAACTTTTAGAAATTTTCTCGTAAGAACCCCAGATGTTAAGTGTAAGGTAAAACTTATAGGCAAAACCATAAGAACCATTTCTTTTGTTCCTGACAGAAACCTTCAGTCGTAGAATTTTAGAAGTATCCTCTCTCTGGAGGAAGTGCAGCAGCATGCATAGTTGATATCTCTTTGATCTCTATCGATTGCGAATACCAGACGGTATGATAAAAGCGCCACATGAGGATTGGTGTATCTTAATATGTTCCATAGATTGCTTCCATGCCTGATCAGTATGGAGGTCTAATGCATGGAACCACAAAGATATTCCGATGATCATAGGGTACTAAAATCAGCTAAAGGTATTCAAAGAAGATATCCAGAATGGAAGTTTCCAAGTAAATGTTTCCGATTAAGGAATTCGTGGACTTGTAACATGAATGTGTCATTTATTTGACACAAGAAATGATGGATGAACTGGAGTCTGAGATTTGGAAAAATCTCTATAACCTCCTTGTATCTTGAATATATTCTCCTAAGATTACCCTGTTTACCTCCTGAGAGGCAAGTAGAGTTAAGATTTATATCTCATTTAGGGTTGTATTATTATGAAATCCCCAAGACGAATAGTACCATCATTGGAAGAATCGAAACCCTGATTACGTAAGTTTTAAAATAGAGGATTCATATAGCCTAACTAAATATTCTGAGAATTCGGTATTGTTAATTAAGAAAGACGGTTCATTTTGCTTATGCATTGACTACCGCAACCCTAATTAGGCAACAATTAAAAAAAATCGCCATCAGCTACCCAGGATCGTCGATTTGTTCGACTAACGGCGAGGATTAGCTATTCCTTAAGATTGGTTTAAGCTATAGTTAGAATAACCATCTCACCATACATATGCATTTTTATAATAGATGTTATATAAGTATCAAGGTTGCTCCTTTGGAGACCTTGTATAGATGAAGTATCAAAACGTCCGTTTAATGGACGGGAGTTTGGGAAGTCCAATTACCAGGATCTGAAAGTTGCCTTGGAAACAACGAATAAGATCATTCGATTTCGTACTCATAAAAAAGTTGCCAGTAATCGGCAGAAAATTAAGGATTGATGAGAGTCGCAACCCTCTTAAGTCCTTAGAAAGGAATAAGGTTCAATCGAAGGTATCGCCCTAAGAAGGGTGTGCTAAATCTTAATTGATCAGGGTAAGTTAAGCCCTGGATATATAGGAACATTCGGGGAAATTGAATACAACAAGGGTCTATAGTTTATAAGCTAAAACCTATATAAGGAGCTTAGTGGAGCTCGCAATGTGACCCACACTAGTGATTTAAAGAAATGTTTCACCGATAAGTTGAGACGCATTATCGCATAACGATATGCAGATTTATGATGTGATAAGAAACCTGTATCGATTAAGGATTGACAGGTTAAGGAAACACACAGCTCAGATAAGTTAGCTCAGTTGTACGTGGATGAGATTGTATCTCTCCATGGAGTGCCAGTGTCTATCATCTCTGATAGGGATACGAGATATACATCATATCTCTGGAAAAGCTTTCAGCAATCCCTAGGCACTCGATTAAATTTCAGCACTGCATATCATCCTCAGACGGATGGTCAAAGTGAACGTACTATACGGACACTCGAAGATATGCTACGAGCTTGTGTTATTGACTTAGGAAGAAGTTGGGATGATCATCTTCCTTTGATTGAATTTTCATACAATAATGGCTATCATTCCAGTGTTCAAGCTACACCTTTTGAAGCTTTGTATGGAAGAAAGTGCAGAACGCCCGTTTGTTGGGCAGAAGTTGGAGATGTCCAACTAACAGGACCTGATATAGTCCTAGAGACGACAGATAAGATTGTACACATACGAGATCGTCTCAAAGCTGCCAAGGATAGGTAGAAAAGCTACGCGGATAAAAGGCGTAAACCTCTAAAGTTCGAGGTTGGTGATAAAGTTTTGCTTAAGGTATCACCCTGGAAGGGGGTGATGCGATTTGGTAAGAAAGGTAAGTTAAGCCCGAGGTATATAGGACCATTCGAGATTATCGAATGTGTTGGGTCAGTGGCTTATAAATTGAACTTGCCTGAAGAGCTCAGTGGTATTCACAATGTACACCTTACTCAAGAAAACCAGCTTTTGATAGAATGATGCATGATAGAACGAGGCCCTCGTATTCCCCATATAGGCCTCGGGGGAGAGGCCCATCCCCATACTCTGACAGCTTCACCCCTCTTATCAAAACCCCAAGTGAAATACTGGTCACTAAGAGGGTGAAGAGCTCATTTCCAAGACCACCACCCATAAAACCCGGGCCAAAGGCATAACCAAATGAGTATTGTGACTTTCATAAAGGATTTGGTCATAAAACTGATGATTGCATGTACCTAAACAGGAAAATAGAGGCCGCGGTGAAAACGGGTAAACTGGCCCATTTGGTTAAAGAAATTAAGGAAGGATGAGGGGACCGCAAAGGGAAAGATGTGAAGGAGCCTGGACGGGCAGATGTAGACATGATTTGAAGGAGGGAAGAATTTGATACCACCAGAAGTGTAAAGGCCAGAATTCTGGGCTCCCCAGACCGCATGAAAGCTCCCATCTTAATGCCACACCTGGAGGAAAACGAGGTGCAGCGGCTCCCTCTCAACATCTCAGCCATAATAGCCGGCCACAAGGTGGCCAGAATACATGTGGACGGAGGATCCGGGGTAGAAGTTATATATGAGCACTGTTTCCTCAGATTTGACAGGGATGTAAGAGATAGACTAGAGGAGGACTCTATCCCCCTAGTAGGTTTATAACACCTCGTAAAATCATACCCAATAGAATAAAGACATGTGTCATGTAAGATAAATGTGTCAGGAAACCGAGTCAAATTAGATGATGTATGGTAGGATTTAAAAAGTGTCGACATGTTAATAAACACCTCTGAGCGATCAAATTATAAATCCCAAGACCCTAATCAATATGATAAACATCTGATCTAGTTAGAGCCGGTTATTCCTATAAGGAATAAATTCAGTTATAAAAATTTGGGTATCTAGGTAATGTTACAACAAAGTGTATAATTAAAATTCTTTTTCAAAAGAATCGAACTTTGTTCAAATGCATGGCAAGACCCTCCACAAGAATCCAAGGCAACATAAGTGCATGGCTAGGCATGCATGCCCTTTTCAGGACTGATCATGTGGTCCCATATTGTTACAAAAGACCCAAGATTCGGATTAGGAAAGTTGCATGGTCAAGACCTTAAAGCTAACAAGTTTTTGTCTTCTGATGAAGTCTTACGGACCGCAAAGGTGAACCCTTACGGTCCGTAAGATGGCGGAGCTGGGCATCAGAAATTGAAAAGAGGATACGGACCGCAAAGCCAAGGGCTTACGGTCCGCAAGATTGTAACTGGGCATCTTTGATCAAGGTCGGTTACGGACCGCAAGACCAAGAGATTACGGTCCGTAAGAGATGCTTACGGTCCGCAAGGATTCTCGCTTACGGTCCGTAAGACCGTCGCTGGCAGCAGAAAATGGACAACTGCCTGTTCAGCCTGTTGTACCGCCTTACATGAGTGGTTTTTGAAATCAGGGACTTGGCAACTGGTTTTGGCATCATAGGGACACCTGGGAACATCTTACAACATTTATAGACTTAGTTGGGGTGATCTTGTGACATCAAAGTTACTATATAAGGAGACCTCTTGTTGCAACATTCCTTGTTCATTTGCAACACACTCAAGACTTAGTTCTGGAGCTCCTCTGATCAGCAACAAGCTTTCCTAGGATCCCTAATCATACTTAGGACTCTTGTAAGTGTCCTTAACCATCTTTAATTCAGTTTAGCTTAGTTAATTAGCTTAAAGTCAAACCATCGTAATTAAGGTTTGACTTCGAGATTAATCAATAATTGTTCAATCAAATCTCGAATTAAAAGTACCTATAAGTTGGTAATAATGTGGGTAATAAACCCTTAAAAGGGTACTCTCTGATTCCCACTCTAACTATGTCAATTGTCGAGTCAAAGCTAATCTTAAAAAGTCAACAGAAAGCTTATTTTCAAATTAATGCATAATTAGCAATGTAGAAGCTATGCAACATGTTTTGTCATTAATATAACTTGGTAATTAATGTAAGAACATGTCTAAACATGTTCAACTCGACAATTTTCAGTTTAGGCTCGGTTCGGAACCGAAAGTCGCATAATTTGACTTCTGCTTTGACTTTCAGTTCTGACCCGTTTGAGCATAGTTTAGAAATGCCTTAGAGCCTCATTAGGACCACGTTTCATATAAGTATAACCCTCTGTGATTATACAACTTGGTTCATTAGTTATCCGATTCATATGCATATTTCCGTTAAATGCCTAAATGTTGACTATTATGCCCATATGACCTTAAAACATGATTTTTGAAGAGGTAAAAGAATAGAAACCTTAGTTACAGATTATTAGACTTGGCCCTAAAATTTGACATCAGTTTGAGGTCTAGATTAAGAGTTATGCTCATTAGCGTGATTAGAAAGTTTTTAGTAATTAAAAGGCATAATTAGCATATAGCCTATCTAAACTCAATTTTTGATACCAAACTTTTTACCCACTGATATAAAATAATATTCTGGGATTTTTGGAGATTTTTATTTACTTTTAGGCTGAGCATAACTTAGAGTTCTAAGCTTGATTCGGTAATTACCGGTTTTTTCCTTTTTGGGCTATAAAGTGAGTTTTACAAATCCTTTTGACCCCAATCCTTTTTCTACTGATCTAATATGATAAATAAAATATTTTGAGTCTTCTGGAATATTAAAGATATCAGCTTTTCTTATAAAACCCGAAAATCGCTTAAAATCGCCTTCTTACGCGTTTTAAGCACATAGTATGTATTAAAACCATTTTAGATATATAAGACTTGATACCTACTGAGGTTTTAAGTAAATTTTTATACTTTAGCAGAAAGCAAAAGTTTTAAACTCAGATTTCCAAATTTGACCTTTAAACCTTATGTGAAACTACCAAAATGCCCCTTCGGTGCATAGTTTGGTTATAAATGATAAAATTCACATATGTGTAATACCCTACTGATATAACTTATTAAATTAAGTATTTTTACTGATTAAATCAGACCTAAAACGCAGATTTATATTAAACCTCTTTTATAACCTTTTAAATGACCAAAATACCCCTATGGGGCATACATTGGTTTTAAATTCGTTTTGGGCATAATGGAAGGTATCCTACTGATATCACAACATATTTAGGGCATATTAACTTAGGAAACCTGTATATGACTCTTATGGTTACCCGTTACGCATGTTTCGCGTTCGGTACGGTTTATGTAACTAGTTTGCATAAATTAACCGAAACGGGTCAAACCTTATCATTTTCACTTCAAAATCCGGAATGTGTTTAGTTTACCCATATTATACAAGTCTTCGTACTTGTCGGGTCTAAATCACATTCTAATCCGGTATGCGCTTAATCATGCGTTTTGAACCGTATCCTCCTTTAAAACTAACCGGTCTAAGCATAGGCTTAATTAAGACCCGTTAGGAATCTAATAGGTTATTAAAAACCTTCGTTCCAGATTAAGAGCCCCAGTAAAGGTACTTGTGCTTGCTGATTAGGATATACGGATGAGTATAAATTGCATTGCTAGCTCAGGTAAATACTTTTAACTTATTTTCCCTATACGGGCTTGGGATACGGTATTATAAAAATACCGCTTGGTCGGGTGTAGAAACCTTTTAATCGGAGATGATTAAATTGCATAATCCCGTTTTAATCTGTATTGATTGATAACAAATAACATTAGGGGTTAATGACCGTGTCCTGGATATCCTTGGCTCATTTAAAAAGTGAATGGCCACAACTTAAGCACAAGGTGTAGGCATAACACCTCCTGTTGCGTATGTAAAAGATATACTCACTCGTAAGGGTGTCTTCTTGTGAGATTTTATTTGTGGTGTGTCTATTAATCTTGACCGGCTTGTATAATCACCGGCCCTAAATGTTGGACAAACATGTAAATCAGATACAAGATTTTTATTAATAAAATTGTCCCAAGTTATAAAAAGTTTTGTGCCTTGTGCATTCAAATCAATTTTCTTAAACATTTTCAAAATGAGTCAGTTAATTGTATTTACCAGTGTAAACTGACGTATTTTCCAAAAAGGTTAAGTGGCAGGTATTGTACGTAATTGGCTGGGAGCTCAGGGCGTTAATAGGGAATCTTGCAAGTTCTAGATGCATGAAGTCTGTTGAACAGTTTTCTTTTATTTGATCCGCCTGTGGATCTTTTACATACCGTTTGTAATACTTTGATATTCTCATTCGGTTGTAATATATTTATCTTTTGCTTCCGCTGTGCATTTAAATTGTGTTGTTTGACTATGATGATATCAACTACGTCACGATACTCCCTACCGGGCCCACCGGTAATACGTGAAAAGATCGGGGTGTGATAAGGTTTCAACAACAGTGTATCACACCCTTTGGGGAAGATCAGACTCCCATTTACAGTCGGGGTAGGGGACCGTGTGCGAACTATAAACCTAACTTTCACAGTGGTCCGGGCACCCTCAAAGTACAATGCAATCCTGGGAAGACCTGGGATTGGAGATCTACAAGCACAAGCATCAACCCCACACGGAGCTCTAGTGTTCCAAACGCCAAAAGGCTTGGCTTGGGTGAAATCTGCATACGAAGTAATTTCCTCCGTATCTGAGGGGGAAGCATCCGAGAAACCCCAAAAGGATGGGGTCGAAGAGTAGGTCCTTTGTGACAGATTCCCAGAGCAGACGGTTAAAGTAGGAAGTCACCTAAGTGACAAGTGCAAGAGTGCTCTCAAGGAGCTGCTCCTTCTCAACATAGATGTATTTGCATTTTAACATGGAGACATGACAGGAATCCCAAGAAGCTTGACCGAACACCGGCTCAATACATACACCTGGGCAAAGCCAGTTAAACAGAAGAAACGAAGCATGAACCCCAGCAAGAGGAGGGCCGCCTGTGAAGAAACCAGGAAGCTGCTCAGAGCCGGAATAGTCAGAGAAGTGAAGTACCTAACTTGGGTTGCTAACCCGGTTATGGTCCAGAAGTAAGACGGAGGGTGGAGGATGTGCATCGACTTCCAAGATTTAAACAAAGCATGTCCCAAGGACTGCTACACCCTCCCAGAGATAGATGTCCAAGTGGACTCCTTATCTCAGTATCCACTGAAGTGCTTCTTGGATGCATACAAAGGATATCATCAAATACATATGTCAATGGAAGATGAGGAAAAGACCGCATTCATCACAGACGAGGGGACATTTTGCTATACCAAGATGCCATTCGGACTCAAAAATGCCGGGGCCACCTATCAAAGGTTCATGAACGCCCTCTTCAGAGAACAACGGGGACGAAACTTGGAGGTATACGTCGATGACATCGTTATCAAAAGTCTAACTAAGATGGCCATGATAGATGATATAGCTGAAACTATTCGCACCATGCAAGATGTTAATATGAAGCTGAACCCCGGAAAGTGCTGCTTCGGGGTAGAAGAAGGGAAATTCCTGGGGGTAGTGGTTACTAAGGGTGGAATCAAAGCTAACCCAGAGAAAACTCAAGTCGTGGCCGAAATGCGATCCCCCAGGTCCCTGAAAGACATCCAATAGCTGAATGGAAGGTTAATTGCCTTGAACCGCTTCTTGTCAAAGGTAGTTGATAGGACCCTTCCCTTCATGAAGGTACTGAAAGACTGCCTCCAAACGGACAGGTTTAAATGGACCCCTGAGGCAGAAACCGCTTTTCAAGACATGAAGGCCTACATCTGCAAACTCCCAACCCTAGCCACCCCAGTACCTGGGGAGCATCTCCTCTTGTATCTATCTGCCTCAAAGACAACCATAAGCGCGGTTATGATGGTAGAATGGGAGGGAAGGCAGATACCAATATACTTCATCAGCAGGACCCTCAAGGGCCCCGAGGAACGCTATATGCCCCTTGAGAAACTAGCTCTAGCTCTTGTCTTTGCATCCTGAAGACTTAGAAGGTACTTCCAAGGACATAAGATCACCTTAATGACAGATCAGCCCCTCCAGAAAGTACTGAGGAGGCCGGAGCTGTCGGGACGTCTGGCTAAATGGGCAATAGAGCTGGGGGAACACTCCTTGGAGTTCAAACCCAGGACAGCCATAAAAGGACAAATACTGGCCGATTTCTTAGCAGAAGTCCCTGAGGATGAAGAAAAGGAGCTTTTAAAATGGGAGGCCTTGGAAAGGGAAGAAAAGGAGAAGGAAGACGAGACTGTATGGAAACTACTCACAGATGGAGCCTCCAGCGAAGAGGGGAGCAGAGCGGGCATTACGTTGATAAGCCCTGAAGGGGTTGAACTGACCTACGCCATTAGGCTAGACTTTGAAAACACCAACAACACTGCAAAGTACGAAGCCCTCTTAGCGGGGATGAGGCTAGCCAAAAAGATGAAAGCAAAACATGTGGAGGCCAGTACAGACTCACAGTTAGTGGTCAAGCAATACCAGGGAGAATACGAGGCCAAAGACAGCACAATGGCTCAATATGTGGCAAAGGTAAAGGAAACAGCCTAGGCCTTCCGGACCTTCAAACTAGAGTATATCCCTCGCGGGAGAAACAGGAAATCTGATGCCCTTAGCAAGCTGGCCTCCGTGGCATTCGATCATCTGGCAAGAGAAGTCAAAGTGGAAGTCCTGACGTCCCCCTCTCTCGACACAGCAGAAGTGGCTACAATCGGGGACGAACAAGAAACATGGATGACACCGATTATAAGATTCCTTAGAAACGGGGAATTAACCGAGGGGGACTGGGCAGCTAGAAAAATAAGAGTCAAAGCTCTACAATACGAGTTGATTGACGGAGAGCTCTACTGGAGATCATACCTGGGTCCATCCCTGAAATGTGTCGATAATGAGGAGGCCAAGTATGTGATCAGAGAAATACATGAGGGGATTTGTGGAATGCATTCGGGGCCGAGGACAGTAGTGGCGAAGGCAATGAATGCGGGGTTCTATTGGCCTCGAATGTATGAGACAGCATCAGAGGAGATCAAGAGATGTGACAATTTCCAGATTCATGCACCTATGACGCACCGCCACAAACACCCAATGATACCTGTCTCAACGTCTTGGCCCTTCCAAAAGTGGGCTATTGACATAATCGGACCATTCCCAGAAGGTCCAGGAGGAGTCAAATACGTGGTGGTGGCCATTAATTATTTTACCAAGTGGATAGAGGCAAGGACCTTGGCAAAAATAACCCGGGAGCAGATGAGACGGTTTGTGCTAGACAACATTATCTGCAGATATGGTGTCCCGAAGGAGCTCGTGAGCGACAATGGCGTGCAATTTGCTGGAAAACCCTTCAGGCCATGGTGTGAGCAGATGCACATACATCAAGTATTTACTTCCATCACCCATGCCCAGAGCAACGGGCTAGTGGAAAGGGCAAATCAAAGCGTCATCAAAGGAATGAAGGGGAGACTTGGAAGAAAACAAAAAGGATGGCTGGAGGAATTACCATTTGTGCTATGGGCATACAGGACCACCCCTAAGGACTGCAACGGGGAAACTCCTTTCAGCTTAACTTACGGGACGGAGGCAGTCATCCCGGCTGAAATAGGGTCCCCGACTGCCAGGATGAAGCTTAGGGAGGCCGAAAACGAACAAGACCTCCAGATGAACCTGAACTTGCTTGAAGAGAGAAGAGAAGTGGCAGCAGTCAGGGAGGCTAAGTACAAGAAGCAGCTTGAAAGCTATTACAACGCAAAAATGAAAAAGCTTAACCTCGTCCCAGGGGATTTGGTCCTAAGATCAAACGAAGCCAGCCTACAAGAGAACACCGGAAAGCTAGGGCCCAATTGGGAAGGACCTTACCGGGTCACATGGGCAAACGGCAAAGGAAGTTGCAATCTGGAAACACTTCAAGGCAAGGAGGTCCCCAGGACATGGAACCTCATGCAGCTCAGGAAGTATCACATATGAGGGGTTTACCCCCCAGGAAAAACGGCCAGGGAGCCACTTTTGTAATATTTAACTACCAGTCATGGGCCTACCCCAAGAAAAAATCTTTTGTAAAAACTTGTACTGGGAAACTTAGTCCCCAAGAAATGAATGACAAACGGACAATCCACTTGTCCTCTTTTGGCAAAATAGCAGGTATTATACTAAGGCAGAATTGCCCAGAAAGACTATAAGCCTAACAAAAAAACAGACACACGTGTACAAGGTATACCAAACATACCAAACGCCTGGCCGTGGGGCAAAATAGGGTCTAGCTAACCCAAAGAAAATGGACAAACAAGCCAAAAACATAATCTCACATTATAAGATTTGTCCAAGTGATTGTCTTCGAACAGACAATCACGTTTTATAAAGCAAACCAAAGACACGACACACTTTTGTAAACAAACTACAAAGAGAAGTTGTTATTACAAAATAAATGTACAATAGGAAGCCCTATTGGCCTTGACAAGAAAAACTAAAATACAAGCAAGAAAGCATAACAGACAGACTAAAGCACAGTTTCTTGCAAACAACCAAAAGTCTTCAGGAAAATGCCGACCTGGTCCCTGGCAAAAGCTCCTGCAAAAAGAAAAAAACACAACAGAAAACAGGCAAAAGCAACATAGCAACACACAGTCATAAGTCATATGATTAAGCACCAGGAGAACCCCTACGCAAAGGTTCTCCCCCCAAGCATCAAAAAATAAAAAAGTATCCTAGAGTACATAATTATTCAGATTACAACCATATCGAAGTGGGTTAGTGTTCATAAATTACTGGGAGCCATCCCCAGACAAAGACTTCGGAGACGAGCGACCAGCAGAAGAAAACAGGGCTTTCAGTTCATCGATGGATATCATGGGGTGCTCCAGGATCTTCTCAAGAAGGGTCGAGGTCTTACCTCCAAACTCCTTGTCCAACTTAGATAGCTGCTTTTTAGCTTTGGAATTGTAAAGCGGAGTTTCTTTCCTGCCCAGACCCTGAGCAGAGTAAGTATACCCATCCTTCAGCCCTGCCTAGTACCCAACGTCCCGGTACGCCCTATACACCTGCTAAAGACCACTCTTGAACTCCTCCGATTGAGAGACGGCAGTAAGAAAGGCCCCGAAGCCTTCAGTAATTAACCAATGCTTCTCCTTAGCCAGCCGCTGGTTATCATCAGAAGTTATCCCATAATCAGCATACATAGTGTTCAGCTGCTCCTGAGAAACGGAACCGACCTCCTTCAGATGTTTCAGCTCTGCGGCTAACTCCTCTTTCTCCTCTACCAGCACCGCCATCTCCCTCTCCCAAGCTCGCTCCCTTCGCTCCAACATAGCTCCAGCCCCCTGAGCAAAAGACATCATAAAGAATGCAAAAGCAGTTGGAAAATATAAAAAAAAAGGGGGAGAAAGGCTATGTACCTTCTCTTCTTGCAGTTTTCGCTCAGCCTGAACCACTTGACATCGAAGTTCAGCAGCAACAGATTGGGAAGTCTTGAGTTCACCCTTGAGTTCTTCATTCTCCTTTCTCAAATCATCAACCCGCTGCAGCATGCCGGCGCCCCTGAAAAAGCTCTCACAGAGTGACATGCTATACTGATCCTCAAAAAGGTCATCCCTCAAAGCAGAGTTCATGAACCTATGGGAGGGAGGAACAGCATGACTCAAAAAGTCCCTGGCAGTTTCAGGGGTCCCTATCACCGAAGAGGGAGTTATTTTCCACTTAGGAACATAGGTGAAAGGGAGGGCATCAGCAAACAGGCGAGCCAAAGGGGATCGATGAGCAAGACCCTCAAATTGAGAAGGTTTACTGGTCCCAGTAGCATGATGAGGAGAAACCTCAAAAGCTGAGGCAAGACAAGCAATGCTTACTTCCGGAGTCTTGTCTCGAACACGGGAAGAGGAAGGGAGTTGGAATCTCTATTGGATCATGAGAACTCCCCTACTCAGACAAAGAAAGAAAAAAGAACATCAAAAACATCCCCAAAACAAAGTGAATGTAAGGCAACAGGTAAAAGAGGAAATAAACTCACCAACAAGGGTGCACTCACAAGGCTGGAGGATCGCAGGTGCTTAGACAAAGAACCCTTAACCCCAACAGGGGGAAGTTCGGAAGTAGCCCTTGTTGAAGGAGGGGGTTTCTGTCCACTGGCGCTCCGGAGCCTCTGCCGGATGTCACGAAGGGCAGGAACCGGCTTGGGGCTAGCATCCTTCCTCTTACGAACCAGACGGATCTCCAGATCTTCCTCACCATCACGATCAGAGTGCTCGACTTGAAGAGGATCAGGGGAACTCTCCTCCCCATCAGAAGAAGTCCCCTTACCTTCTCCCACAGAAACAGGGCCCCTGGCCTGAACAGACCCTCCAACCACCTGCATCTCAACATCCTGGTTCAAGCCCAGTTCAACTTCATCACCAACCACAAACTTAACGTCTTTAGAATCCCCTTGAAGCGGTCTCCACAAAGTCAAATCTGCACAAGAAAAATGACTGCACATGTTCCAAAGAGTAAAAACAGATAACAGCAGGTCCAGGATAAAAAGATACCTTTTCTACCGAAAAAGGCTTTGGGGCGAACTGAGTAGGAATGGCTCAACCCCCCCATAGCCAGGATTCACTCAGAAAAAGTAAAAGCCCTCGTCGGATTTTCGTACATACGCTTCCACTGGACGGTTTCATTGGCAGACAAGGTGGGAACACTCTCTTCAATAGCGGCCTCGACGTCTCTTGGCGGTGGAGACTCTGGTATCATGGCAGCATAAATGAAGATAAACCGATTCTTCCATTCCTTAGGATAAGTGGAAGTCGGCATAAAAGAGTAGCAAGGCCGAGACACACTGTTCTGCCGTTTGGCAAAGGTAAACTAATCCCCATCAGATATCAGTTTATAAAACATGCAGAACAAGGGGACAGACGGCTCGCCGGAGACAGCCGCACAAGATAACTCGAAATGCACCACCCTCATATGCCCTAGAGGGTGCAATTGAGAGAAATGAACACCGAAGTGCCGCAATAGGGCTATCTTGAAGGGAGAAAAGGGGTATCGGACTCCACAGGAGGAAAATGCCAAAGTGTAAAGGACAATCCTATCGGGAGTGCACTCAGCCGGTTCATTAGGGCCCGGCAAAGTGGGAGAAAAATGCTCAGGAATATTGTAAGTCTCCACAAAGGACTTCAAGTCTTTCGCTGTCAAAACCGATCGAATTGCAGAACGACCGGTGCGACTCATAGTTAAGAGGGGGAACAATGATCGGAGAAATATGACGGAAAGAAAGAAAGAACCAGAAGAAATTGAGAGGAAGTTTGAAAGATAATGGGGGTATTTAAAGGAAATAACTGACAAACAGGAAACCGTCACATCACTCGTCCCTTCAAAATTTAAAAAGGGGTGCACGTGTATTTAGGGGATTAACCCCCGCCACTAGTATCCGGCGAAATGATGGGCCTCGTGAAAAGAAAGGGTAATTAATAGTTAGTCAGAAACGGGCCCACATTCGTAGCCCAAGAAAATTAACCTCCTTCTTGTACAGTTATGATTCAGCCCCGGATCATGAGCCTCAGGTCTCAGAACCAGGGACTAAAGATGACTTGACGACGGGCCAATGGGAAATCCCATTTACCGCTTTGGGCTGTCTTCATGCGGGCCCAACAGGCAAAGCCCAAAAGCAGTGTACCTTGCCCATTAAGGCTTTCTCTTTAGAAAATAAGCGGGAAACGAGGATTCAGAGAACACAGGCAACATTTAATGCCTGATAAGAAAAGGATCTCGGCTGGCATCGTACTTCCCAAGCCGGAAACATTAAATGAAGCTGTAATCCCACCGTTGGGGGTCAGACACGTGTCTGAGCCCCCCGAAGACCCCCAGAACCCGTTAGATCGTCTCATTAAAATATCTCACATGGGAGATAAGGTTTGATGGCTATATAAGAGAGAAGAGCGGTGATCACAGGAACCTCAAGGTATTGCATTAAGAGCTCTCTCATTTATTTCGACCAAGATTCTCTTACATTAAACACACACATACATTTATTAGATTCACACCATAGAGGAACATTCCGGTGACCACACTCATCGGAATAAACTCCTCAAACTCTCCGGCAAGTTTACTTATCCTCACGCCGGAGCTTGGTCACGGATCCCCCTCCCGGGGCCCTCCGTGACGAGGCTAACGGTTTATTTTTTTGTAGCAACGAAGGCCGGGATATCTTGACGTCAGCGAAGATCCATTGAACGTCAGCTGAGATTTGGGTGTTCGACATAAACAATTAGCAAGTAATCAACAGTTACTAATAGATTAGCAATAAACAAATTAGCAAAAAAGGCCAGAAAATAAAACTAAGTGATTAAAGTGATCAACAGTTACTAACAGATTAGAAATAAACAAATTAGCAAAAAAGGCCAGAAAATTAAACTAAGTGATTAATAATAGGGGAGGAAACTTCAACAAAAAAAAAAAAGATTACCTTTAGTCATTCACAATTTTGGAACCTTTGAATGATTAAAGATTACCTTTAGTCATTCACAATTGTTTGAACTAACAGTTTACACAAGCACAAAACACTTGTACGTTAAATGCTGGAACAAGTTACATTTTTATTCATCACATTACAAAGCTTAAATAGGCAACAATAAAGCGAAACAGATTGCCAAACAGACAAGACACAACAAACTTTATTTATTTTCAAAACGAAATGACCAAAGACTCACAATCCCATATTAATTTCCAGCAGAACTTGAACCAGTTTTTTCCAACGGCTACTAGCCGCTACCTGCTTCACGGTTTGTAGCCTTCAAATAGACACCGATACTATCAATATAATAACCTGCCAGGCCGTAAAATCCAGCAAATGAACCATCATTCCATGGTACTGTAAAAGGCGTCCCTCTTACATCACCAAATGGCCCATGGGTTCTTTTGTTGGTCATGAACGATATTGATGAAATTACTGTGTGACCTGCATAAGTTCCCCTTGATAATGCAATTGTGCCACTAACGCCATTAATTTCTTCATCCCCATCAAAAGTTATCTGATCAATTACGAAGGACAAGATTTAAACAACCCTAACAGAAAAAACTTTATGACAATTGTTGGTGTTAACTTGTTTGAGACGGGAACTTCTTACCTCAGAAACTTTTTCTCCACCATTCCAACCACCCATCTTTTCAGAAGTGTATGTCAACTCTCCGTGTTGTGCGGTGAACATCAGAGAGTATATGAGATCGCCATGATCAATGGTTATCTTCGTCAAGTGATATGTTGGCTCAAGTTTGAAAGACCAATTATTTTGCGGACCTGCAGGAAGAGTTTTTCCCCATGTTCCGATCTTCAAGATTTGTCTCAAATAGACACCAATGCCATCAATATAATAGCCAGCAAGGCCATAAAATCCAACTAACGAGCCATTCTCCCAAGGTAAGGAGAACTCAGAGCTGGTTGCTCCACCAAAAGGCCCATGGGTGGTCTTGTTCGTTACAAAAGACAGTGAAGAAATTATCGTATACTGGGATTTTGTACCAATGCTTCCTTTAATTCCAACTATTTCCTCATCCGAGTCAAACGTGACCTGAATATATGCGCCAACACGAATAATATTATGTTTGTTAAACTTGTATATATATATCTGCGTAAGCATTGATTAGTAGATTAAGTTAATATATATATATGTTCACCTCAGAAACTGTTTGACCTCCATTCCAGCCTCCAAATTTGTTAGAAGTGTTCAATACACCTCCTGCTTCAGTGGTGAACATAAGAGAGTATATTACATCATCACCATGATCAATGCTTATTTTTTTCAGCTTCTGGCCTTGCTCAAGTTGAAAAGACCACTCATTCTGAGGACCTCCGCTTTGTTTTCCCCAAAGCCCTACCGGAATTAATCCCGCTCCTTTCCTGTGTGTCTCTGTCTGTGGAATGTTCTTGTTCTGTAGTACTCCTTGCATGCTGTTTTAAAGAGATAGATAGAGAGAAGCAGAAGTTAAATAAATATAACTTGAATTTGGCTAATTTTTTGAATGATTAATTCATACCTCGCTAGCTTTTCAGCCATTCTTTTGATCTAAACTTGTTCTGTAGGAACTCTTCAATGTCAACGAAAGGCATAAGGTCCTATGCATTTATATGCAAACACTCGTCTGATTTTTACTCCCCCTTTTTTCTTACCTACCCTTTGAAATTTTTTATTCCTCCTTTTTTCTTTCACTAATTTATTCACGACTCACGTCTGATTCTCCGTTTCTATATTTATCTTACTCGCAACCACTAATTTTATTGTTTTGTCTCAGTTAAGTATACTCACAAAATTATATAAATACAGAGGGTCACTAATTTATAAAAGTTATAAATACAGAAGGTCATAAAATTTTAATTTTATATAGAATTTCTAATGGAGGGTTGTTTTATATGTTTTTCTATTTTCACCATGTCCCACCCAATTGGGCTATGTGATTCTTGTGGTAATAGTTTGGAACCACCAAATAACGTGCATTGAAGCTCCACTACCCGTGTGGTTGGGTGTCTCTGATGTCCTCCTTTTATCACCGCTTGATTGTTGAAGCATTTCGGGTAGAGCAACTTGGCACTAATGTCGGAGAACTTCCCAGTCGGCTAGAAGTTGAGAGGTAGTTTGTTGCTGTCCTCACCATATTTCCAAGTGAGAAGTACAAGACTTTGGCATCGCTTTCTACACTTTTGTTGTTGTATGTGTTGTTGCAAATACCACAAAACTTGGCGACCCAAACGGGCACCAACGCGTTATCATCGGCTGAGACTAGGGGCGGCAAAAGGGGTGGGTTGGGCAGGTTTGGGTTTAGGGTCATGGGTTAGGATGGGTTTATTAAGGAAAATGTTAGGATAGATTTTGGTCAAGGTGAGTTTCGATCATAATAGACTAAAATAAAAAATCTAATAAAATTAAAAAATCAAAACAATTAAAAAAAGATTAAAATTTTAAAAAATAAAAATTTATAAATTTATAAATAAAAGATTTAAAAAGTTTTAAAAATCAAAAAATTAAAAAAATTTTAAAAAAATCAACCCATCCTAACCCATAACTAATTTTAAATGGAAATTTTAAAACCAACTTCTATTCTTACTTAT
Organism: Helianthus tuberosus; assembly: GCA_030545235.1. Taxonomy (NCBI): domain Eukaryota; kingdom Viridiplantae; phylum Streptophyta; class Magnoliopsida; order Asterales; family Asteraceae; genus Helianthus; species Helianthus tuberosus. The sequence continues at coordinate 69,705,077 of CM060432.1, read as the reverse complement.
TTCCTAGGCCTATTATGACTTGTTTTATTTCTAAGATAACACAAAAATATCCTAAATGGGTTCTTGTTGTCAGGCCTAGGCCTAGCTGAGACCCCTACTGAAACACCCCTACTGAAACGTGAACGTATGACTTAGCGAACTATACTTCTTCATTCGAAGTCCAATCCACCCGGTCGACTCGGTTAGTAAATTTCCCATTTTTTGCCATTCAACTTCAACCACATCCTCTTCTATAAAGTCATCACTTGCTACGTTCATTTCAACCAAGTTTGCATCGAATTGTGTTTCTTGCACATATTCTTCATCATCATAACATCTTGATAATGAAGTAGGGCTTCTCGATCCACATTTTCGGGGTGGGGGACCAATGAGATGGTCTCCTATACGATCCAAACGACTCGAAGTTATTCATAGTTTTTCTTGAGAGAAATCGAACCAAACGTGTGGAACCTTAGGTTTTGAAAAAAAAAATAGCTAGGTTGTTGGCCTTAAAAATATTTAGGTTGGTGGTGTTTCGTTGGAAGAGGTTGCGTGGGTTAATGTGGTCTATAAACATCACCACCAAAAATGTTCCTCGGTTCAAACTGTCATGTTCGTTTTCTCGAACCACCACTTAGTATGCTCAAATCGGCTCCTTGGGATTTTTTGTTTGAACCGCCATTAATGTTGTTTTTTTTTTTTTTTGAATCCATGGCTAAAATGAGAGTGAGTTGGAGTGAAATGAGTATGGTTTAAAATGGGAGTGAAATGGAATATATATAAATGTTTAATAATTGATTTATTTATTTTTTATTTTTAAATCTCAAACGGTTAAAACAAACTGACTGTTCAGTTGAACGGTCACATTTCTTCTTTTTCATGTGACCAACAATATCCGGAAAATGAACCCGCCAGACCTACCTACATGGCAAACCTGCTAGGATACCCCGCCTTGCCTTAAAGATATTGTGAGAGTCACATAAGTCACATGCTCAATATATGCCATTAAACTTTCATTTAATCAATAAGTGAGCTCTTTATGTCACATGTTAAATGTCATTAAACTTTCATTTATTTGGGTTTTGAATACTTTAATGTCAAATGCCAGTTGTTATTTATTAATATTACCACATGTAGGAACTCGTGAATATAGATGAAGGGGACCTTTACTCTTCTTTATATTTATTAATATAAATATTGTTCTTCTTTATTTGCAATACCAATAGTTAATAATTTTTTTACTATTTTTTTAAGTTTTTTTTAAAGGAAAATTTCATTAGCACCGGCCGGCCACGCAAAAAACACAGCCCAAACCGAAACAACTACAACATATACAAGGTGAATTACACCATTCTCTCCATACAATATTCCTATGCTTGGATCTACACTTTAACCAAAGGAAACCCAACGATTTAACCTCCCCAAAAATATCCTCACTAATACCTCTACCGTTGGAAAAAGAAAATTTTCCTTCCTTACTTTCCATATACACCAACACGCCACCACGATGAGGCCCCGGACAATATCTTTTGCCTTTTTACCCAGCCCGATCCCTTTATGGCAGATTAAAAGGTCCTTACTATTTTTAAGTGCTATTGTTCTTTTCACTTTTGGGTTGTAATAGGTTAGTTATAGTATTGTATTCCCTATAAATAAATAGGAGCTTCTAAACCTTTGATTATGTTTTTGCATCAATGAATAAGAAAAGGACGTCGTTAGAGTACACCCACTAAAATCTATGTGTTCTCATGGCTCATGCATGTTACTTTGTACCAATTTTTTCTGACGTTGATTATCAGTCATACATTTTTCTATAAATTGTTAAAGAATTATTTTTCTTTTTACTTTTTTTGCGTTAATACCTATAAACTGTTAATGGGTCTTTATGTTATGAATAGCGCGCTTAAAAGGAGTGAGTGTCTTCGTCTAAATTGTTCACACCATGCAATGTGGATTACTAAATAACCCGGATTCTCCTATATATAATATAGTATTTATGAATTTCAGGGTGATTGAGATAATTTGTAACTATAGACATATAGTTCATGTTATATAATCAAACAAAACATAATTAAGTAAAATAAAACTTGCATCACATCTCATAAAAACTTTTAAGACATACATAATACGTAATTTTAATTTAAACTTTTTCTACCTAAACGTCATTCAAATAATACCAACTTTCACCAAATTTCTCTTGTTCTTTTTATGTGAAATTTTGTTTCTAGTTTCAGTTATTATATATTATGGTATTTTGTATTTCTTTTTTTCTTTTAGTATTTCAACATTAACCTTTCTTATTTTGCTTTCATGATATATTTTTAAATATTAACACCAACATTACATTATCTATACTATATTAATAAGCATATCCAAAGGACTTCATAAGGTCATTGAAATTTCTTTAAAACACCATTAATGCATAATGTACAAGCCTTTTAAGCACATGAATATCAAAAGTTCCGATAATACCCTTTTGGTCACTCAATTTTTGGGCGGCCAAAATTTTCGTTTAATATTTGAATTCCCGCTCACTCACAATTCCCCATACACCCCTCTTTTCTCTTCTTTTCATTTTCATTTACAGAGCATAATCATCACTCCCAGCTTCATCCCTACCTCAATTCAAACTTTAAAACACACTCTCTCTCTCTCCCTGTCCGTCAAAGATCTAGATCTGGATTTGGATTTGGATTTGGATTTGGATTTGATCTCTCTTCGCGATCCACCATAAGTCACTGCTATGGAGGAGGGCCGACCACCGTTCTGGACACCTTCCCTCATGCAGACGCATGTAGAGGAGAACGGAGCGACAGAGCCCTAGACGCAGGTTCTTTATATCTCTTTGAAGTTTGATGCTTAAAACAGGTTTTCAGCACAGATCTTCATGCGAGTATTCTTTACCTAGGTTTTTTTCACCTCTCTTTTTTTTCTTGGCTCTTGATACTTTTTAGGGTTTCTTGATTTCAGAGATAAAGATTGAATCATCTGGTGTGATGGATAAATCACAGAAAGAGAAGGGCTGTAAACCAACAAGATTCTCATCGTCCACTCCCTCTGTTCATGCTTCATCTTAATAATAATGTATAAACAAGTAAAAAGTAAGTAAAATACAGTTTCTGTTACTTATTTTTATATCCCAGTTGATTTTTTGATTAATTACCCTATCTAGCTCAAATTGCTTTTAATCATATGTTTTTGGTGAAAACCCTGAATCTATAGTCATACCAGGTTGAAGCTTTTTACAGGGATTATTTATATTGTTTTTATTTCATTTGCTGGTTAGTTTATTTATTATTAAAAAGGCTAAAAAGAAAACAGTGGTTTTGTTAGAAAACCAAAGAAAAAGAAGCCTGGTGCTTTTTCTTAATTCGTGTTTGCCTTTATTAAATGCATCCATAAAGCCTTTTATTTGTGGGATTTTGATACAGAACTCGATTTTGTCAGAATTTGATGTATTTATGTGTTTTTTTTTTTTTTTTTTATGACATCTTTGTTAAGTTTCCACACAAAACATAGAAATATATTGGTTTGTGGGTTGTTTTCTTGCTTTCTGATTAATTAAAGGGTTACCAACAGGACGGTTATGTCGGCACTATCATCATCGCATGAAAAAAAAGATTGATATTACACTACATGGGGATTGAATTAGAGTTTCCTTGTTTGTAAAAAGAAAATGGCTACGTCATCTGAGCTCATGTGTTACTTTTGTCCTGCCCCGTTCAATCAATTTCTAAAATAAAAGATAACCCATTTGACCTAACCAAACTGTGTTTTGCAGGCTGCGTATTGCTTGTCAGCTGTTTCTATCGTGTTGCTTGGTTTCAGGCGTTATGTTCTTTGCATATAGTAACTTTACTTCAGTATTGTGCAGAATGTAGTACACCTGGTAACTTTACTCTTTTAATGTTGTATGATAATTGATGCCTAAATGTACAATGTTGGGCGTTTGTAGGGTATTCGCTTACTCTGATGTTACTCCTTTAATCTAGAAGATAGTCTTAGACGAGTTGAAGATATAGTCCCACAAACTATTAGTTCTCAGGTAGCAACAAAAACTTCAGTTACTGCACCTTTTGAAGGCAAAATTTGTTTTGAAACTATTGATTTGGCTAGATGCTTGGGTTGGATAACGGGTCAAAACAGGTTCTGTTTTGAGACGGGCTGTATTGGGTTGGGATGATCCTCGAATCACCTTTTGTGTTCATTTTTTAATCAAGTAAAGAATGGTTTACTAAATCCCAGAACACTATTTTTACAATAAAATTTATATACTTTAACAAAATGAAATATGATTTCAAGTGTATGCACTAAAAATAGAATTGGAGTGGCTCTCAACCCTTTAGACCTGATAAACTTTTTTGACTCATTCACCATTCAGCTAATGCTTTTTGTGTTTTAGGGTTATCTCGCTTTGTGTTTTAGGGTTTCTCGCTGCCATATATGAGATGAGTACTGGGTTCATCAGTCGATATCATTCGAGATGAGTACTGGATAAAAAAGCAATTTATTTCTAATGGGCTCAGGTATGATCATCATGGTGTTTTCTTCTTTCTTCAGTTTCAATTGTCTGTGCCTTCTATTTGAATCCTATTGCATATTGTTTATACATCTACCAAGTTGTCTTTGTTATTTTCACAATTGACTATCGACGTGTTTTAAAACAGGGAACGGGAACCGGCCTGCAGCTAGAATCATGATTGAAGACGACCATTGTGTGCTACTTGATGTATATGACATTGACCATCTCCTACTTGATAGATCAGAGTGATTGTTTGTAGAATGGATTTTTGATCAAGGATGATTATTTGTGATATAATGTTTGAAGTGTCAATGCATGTATCTATGGTAGTTATGTGGTTTTACATGGAATTTTTTTTCTGTTCTCATGTTATGGGCATGCTTGACCCAAGAACTGGACTATTTGTGGTAGTAACTTCATTTTACATTTCGTACATGAGTCATATAACCATGTACGTTCAGCCTTAATTTATGAGATTCTTGCCAGACATGTAAATTTTCCTGCAAATGTGAAATGTAAAAGGTAGTTCTTAGGGAAAACGATACAGTATACGGATATATTATTTGAAAGCAATCTGCATAATTGGTCCTTTTGTTTCTATCAGCAGGCTTAAAAAATTTAGTTATAACAAAAAAAAGGCTACACTAATGTTGAAGACCCAAATGGTCAGAACAATGCTCTTTTTATATAAACCTTTAGCATCAATAAGTACCCCCTAATGGACATGTGCTCACTCAAATTTCCATTATTAATGAAATGCTCAGATCAATGCTTTTTTTTTTACTTAAAAATATTTGTTTCCTTCAATTTTGATGGATAATTACGTATATTCCCATCACATGCCTCTCATGTGACTAGGATTAAACTAAAGGTGAATGGAGTTTGTTTGGTGAAGTGAAATTGTAATAAAATAGAAACCTTGGTATGTAAATGACAAGATATTTGGATTTTGTAAAATATTGCAATGAGTTATAAATCACGGGGTCCAAAACTGGAATTTACTCTTTCTTAAAAATAAATGTTTGGGAATTTAATTGAATAGTTGGTAGGTGCATGACCAAAGGTAAAAATCCTGAAGTCGGTGTAAATTTTGAAGTTGTGGTGAAAGAAAAGACAACACTTCCAAATACTCTGTTAATATGTGTGATGTACAACTATCGACATTTCCTTGAACTAAATATAGCAAAAAGTAGTATTGTCTGATGCATTTATTTATGTACGATGTTGAAATCAAATTTCTCCTACTATGGATATAATGTACATGCCAAAAATGGCTCAGCATTGTTGTAAACATTGATTTTGCTCAAACACGGGCCTGAAGCTTTGTGTCACACCCCGACCACGTAAAACAACCAAACGTGGCGGAAACATCGGGGAGTGTTGTAACAGAATCATTGTTTCATAACACATGGAAATTGAAATATTGTTTTATTGAATTAAAGTAGTTACAATGTCTTAACAATCAAAGAAACATAACATAATTAACTAGTCTGCATCTTTTATTGTCACTAAGGCCCATGTCCGCCTAAGTGTATCTTGATCAATCCTATGCTTCATTTCCTGAAACACATGTGAAAATAGGTACGTCAGCATAAAAATGCCGGCGAGTACATAGGTTTTGTGAAAATAAGATTCATGACTTCTGTTTAAGAAAATGTTTAGTCATGAACCTTGTAATTTGCTTTGTCTTTGTAAATCATTTGAAAAACAATAAGTTCAGATGATATGTATAATTAAGAGAATAATGCATGGTTAAATGAATAACCAAGTAAAATGAGTTTGTAAAAGATGAGTTGTTTTGTAAAAACAATGTCTTGTGAAAAGTATGTTATTTGTATAAAATGTTATATGTCATAAACTGAAATGATTCAAATAACGCTACGATATGTAATACCATACAAACACTTATATATAGGAAGTACCAGCGGCGTATCCACCATGCTTGTATCATATTACACATGCCTCGTTACTTAATCACTTACTCAAACCAAACCAAACCAAACAATGTAAGATGTCTATATTTAAACCAACTGCCAAAATGTATTGAAATAATATGTCAAAATGTTTATGTCAAGATGTAAATCATGAAATGTATAACCAATGTCAAAAGTGTTTATGTGTCAAATGTAAACCATGTGATGTGTAACCAAAATGATATGTATGGCTAGTGAAATGCGTCAACTAAACCATAGGTGAAACGCACAAAACAAAGTATTGAAGTAAAACTTGGTTTAAATCAAAGTTATGTTTTGTGGAAATGCATGATCAAATGTAAATCATGTTAAAATGTTTATGTCAAATGTCTTTGTGTAAACCATGTCAAATGTTAAGAAGTCCAAAAATAGTCAAGTAATGTGTAAATGTTTATGTATAGTCAAAAGTCGTGTATGGTAAGTAAAATGAGTCTACTTAAACCATAAGTAAAAATGTACAAAACAAAGTATTTGAATAAATCAAAAGTTATGCTTTGTAGAATAATGCATGCTTTACAGAATACGAACATTTATGCGGTATTGTAAAAATTCATACATCCAAGCCTTGCGACAGTCGGATAACTATGTAAAAGTGAGTTATCAAAATGAATGTATAGCATAGTTTAAACAACCCAGATGGCATACCAAAATGTAAGCATGTTTTATGAAGATAATGTACCTAGTATGCTAGAGTAAACATACAAGGTAGAGCTGTAAAACAATATGTCCATATGTTACTGGAACATATGCAACAGAGATGCAATGTGAAAACAATGTACTAAGTATGCTATCAGTCAACATACAAAGCAGAAAAGTCAAGTAAATCAATGTGCTAGCATGTTATCAGTCAACATACAAAGCAGAAAAGTCATGTAAAACAATGTACTAAGTATGCACACAATGGACATACATAGCATGAAATGTATTGAAATCATGTACTATAATGTACTAACAAACATAGCCGGTATATGATGTGAAAACAGGAAAGCATGAAAGTAACAAGTAGGCACATGTGTTCCACCCCAAAACAGTTTAGAAAACAGTAAAAGAGGGGTCTATGTACTCACTTGAGATTGCTCAGTAGTCCTTGAGTAACGACCAAACAAAGCTAGAGATCACGGATATCAAACGGCACCTAATATAGGTAACTATGTTAATAAACCGGACCTAAATCGGAAGATTGGGTAGCATGAGGGTTTGTAAACCAAATGAGTGTAGGAACTCATGTGATATGGTTTAACAAAGCCTACATACTAAATGAAACTTAACCTAAGTGCTTACGACCCATTACGACCCGTTTAGGTAGCTTATGCTACTTTAACGCGTCGTTCGCGTGAAACGCGTTCGGACCGCCTAACTAGCCCTATGACAAGTGTTATATGCCTAAACATGTTACATAATCAGTTATGTGACAAAAGTTTAGGTTACATATGCTTAATTACCAATTATACATGAAAAGGGTATTCTGGTAATTTACCTAAGGCATATAAACTACCTATCATACAACTACTTAAACGATGTGACCATAGGGTATAACCTCGGAAGGTTATTCCCTACACTATGGTCACCTAATGTGTTTGGTCGGATCCTAATGATCGACCAAACTGGGTCGGGTCCGAAGGTATAAGCGATTTATTAGATCGCTTACCCTACGACCCTAGACAACGTGGTAATCAGTAGGCATAGTCCCAAGGGACTATAACCAACGTGATTACACTCACGTTGCGAAGTTCAAACGAACTTCGCATTGACCATAACTGGTCAACGCAGAAAGTCAAACAAAGTTTGACTTTCAGACTCGAAACGCAATAAAAGAACGAAAGAATACTTACGAAGGGTCCCCGAATGCTAATCTCGATCCAAGAACTCAGGTATGAAACAATGGTTTCAACTTAGAGCTCTCAAATCAAGATTCTAGTGAGAAATGCAATGGGGGTGGATGGGTATATATAGTTTTCGGGTAACCGTTAAGATCGTTTCATGGAAAAGAGGGCACGATCAAGGCCGTACATGTGTTGGAATGTTGTGGTGTGTCAAATGGCCACTCACCATAGGGAATTGACATGTGGAAGAGGGATTGGAGGTGCTAAACAGCTGCAACCAGCTGTTAAATGCAGTTAATCTGGTCTGGAAGGCTGAGGCGGCCCGCTTCAGCATTAGACAAATCTAATGCGAGCCGCATGGCCCTTCTGATCAGCATATAACTTCCAAAAATGACAGTTTCAGCCCCTGCACGTGTTTAAGGCCATTCCCGACACTTCTAAGGCTCGTAAAGCCAACTTTAAGGCCCTAAAATGATGCCTAAACATTGTGGACATGAAACATGCTCAAAAACATGCCGGATGTTGGTTCGTTTGGTCGTACGAACGCGATGTTCGCTTAATTACGACGGAATGCGCACAAGCGCGTAAAAAGATCCAAATGACGCGACGAATGGATTTTTCTTATGGCGAACACTAAATTATAATATAGTCATGCTTATATAAATTTTTGGATGTCCGGATGTATTCAGAACGTGAGTTATGCGCGAAAATGCAAACTTGTGCACTTTTTGACACTTTTAGTCCCTGAATGACCCAAAAGTTTATTTTAGCACACCGAACCCCTCAAAGCCTATTTCTAAGCTATGTAAAGGATATTTAAGGTGTGTTTAACTTATGGTCATGTTCCGGAATGTCTGTTCCAGTACGAATCATCATACTTTCGCAGTTTGTCAAGTTTAGTCCCTGTAAGCGAATTAACTTGTTTTTGCCATACCAAAGCCTTCAAAACTTATTTCTAAGTTATGTAAAGGTTATTTAAGGTATGTTAAGCCAATGTCACTATTCCGGAGTGTTTGTTGCATTTAAACTGGTTATATTTACGCATCGGTGCGCGTATAACCTTCCAGGAAGTGATTTAGAGTTTGGAATTGAACAAAAATTGATACGTGCAAATGATACCCATATTTATACCAATCCCAAGTATGAAATACAATATTTCATTGCTACAGTATTTGTTTGATGGCCGTGGAGGCACAGGTGTTACACTTTGGTCGTAACAAAAAATAGAAAACTAACAGAAAAACCCGTGCCAACGTATCACGAATAAGAAAGCTAACTTAAGTACTATACAATATATCATGATATGACTGATAAACTAACGGTAAACGAGTATCCTATTGTAAATCGCCACTCCCGCCGCATCGCGCGGGTAGAAAGCTAGTATTATATAAAGTGTTGCCCTGCGCGATGTGACGAATGTCACTGAGGCTCTTTTGGAGAACGCAATTTTACCTATAATAGATTGGCGTGTCATTAATGGATGCTTATATAAATGATTAGGAAATGCTCTTAATGACTATGAGCAACAAGAAAAAACGTCTTTCCCAGCAATGCATGTCGTCGTTATAGATCCTGTTTTTCGTCCAGATAGCAGCTTATGATGTCGATATGTCATATGCTATATGGTTTGTCGTCGTTGCACCATCAATATAAAGGGGAATAAGTTGTTGCCAAAGCCCTATGGCCTGTCCCAAAATATATTTTTTTACCTATGGCATCCCATCATGAGATAGGAAAGACCACATTGGACGAACTCTCCCCAAACTCTCTGTACATCCTCCTAAAATAGTGAGACCATATCGGGCGAACATCACCCATGAACTTACTTGCAAGAACACTATGCATAACCCTCACATAATACAAAGTTAAAAACATTATAAAGAAATCTATACATCAGGTGTAAAATCATCTTCCTAGGTTAAACGTATGAGACTTATTATTGATGGTATAAACAAGGTAGAACCAACATGCAAGAGATATATTTAGGGGCGGACCTAGCATATAAGAAGGGGCAACCTCCGCTACGGTTTGGCGTTCCGGCGGTAGTGTAAAATTAGTGTAAATTTTGGAAAAATTTGACGTTTTTACGATTTCGTTACGGCTTTTTTATAAAACGTTACGGCTTGGCGGATTTTCTAGATCCGCCACTGGATATATTACCAATCAAACACACATAATCCAGTTTCCCTATATCTATGGCTTTCGTGGTTTTAGTAGAAATAACGAATGAAATTAATCCAGTGGACTAAAATGGCAACGGAGAAACGTTTTTGGACCCACAGATGAAAAATGAAACATTTGGACTAAACTGACAAAATACCCAAAATCATAGAGACTAAAATGGCATTTAACTCAAATTTATATGTATGAACACACCACTATTAAACTTCAAACATTAAATATAAACATTAATTAAGGTTCATCTAAACCAAATAGATACAACAAGTTTAGCCTCTAGTAGCCATCTCATGGCACTTGGTGGATAATGGATTGATCGTGGTGTAGTTCCAATATATATCAACCAAAGCTAAGTATGGTTTCAGGACTACTAATTATTGAATCTATGAGTAGACAACCTCTGAGTGATCCTTCAAAGTTAGAATGAGGTAGATTGGGTTTCCTCCTGAATTGGTGTATAGGCATTATGCCTAGTGGAGATGGATGGGTGGTTCCGCTGGTGGCACGATGGTACTCCAGTGGTCCGTCAATGATCCAAATTTGTCGTTCAAAAAAAAAAGAATGAGGTAGATAGGGGTAGTTTAGGGCATTAGACTCTTCTCCAGGATGGTACGGAGAGAAATGTAGCTTGAGGGATGCATTGAAGTAATGAGGGGTTTGATTTATTCATGGCCTGGTTATTTTATTGTGCACAACCAAGCATAATGAGGCACAACTGTGCCACAACACCGACATACACTCCACACTACCAGAAAAACCCCTATAGAGACGACACCTATAGGGACAACGCATGTCCTCTCTATAGTTCACCCTATAGAGACGACATGTCGTTTCTATAGGGTTTTCGTGTCTTTTAAGATAGGTTACCTTATAGGGACGACATATCCTCTCTATAAGGTGAATATATATATATAGGGAGAAGATCATGCGAGAACCACATCTTATTGCGAGAACTGCGAGAACCAATGTGAACACAACCAAAAATGCCTAAAAATAGCTAAAAATCACACAAAATTTTTTTTTTTTTTGATTTTTTTAATATTTTTTAGGTTAAAATCGCTACTTTTCGAATCAAAAAAAAATTTTAAAAAATTTTTTTTTTGGCTTCGAAAAGTAGCGATTTTAACCTAAAAAATATTAAAAAAATCAAAAGAAAAATTTTAGATTTTTTTTTTATTTTTTTAGATTTTTTTAGGTTTTTTGGGGGTTTAGTTTTTAGCATTTTAGCTTGGGGTGGGGGGTTTAGGTTTTTTTGGGGGGGGGGGGGGGGTGGGGGTTAGGTTTTTTTTAGGTTTTTTTAGCTATTTTAGGTTGTGTTCACATTGGTTCTCGCGTTTCTCACAATAAAGGTGGTTCTCGCATGAGCTCCTCCCTATATATATATATATATATATATATATATATATATATTTTGCTTTTTTTATTCTCTAGTTTGTTGAATTAGAAACTTTAAAAAAAAGGTTTTAACTTATATAGATAACATGTTGTCTCTATAACTTCAACTATTTTTCTTTTAATTTAATTTTATTAACGATCAATATGTATGAAAATTAAAATAAAACTAAAAAAATAAAGTTTAACTTATAGAGACGACATATCGTCTCTAAAAAGTTTGGCTAGTAAAAAATAATTTTAATTTAGGCGGCAAAATTTCCCACCATTCCAAATTTGTTCTAGAAAAAAAAGTCTAACATATAGAGACGATATGTCATCTCTATAGGGAAACATAATTTTGTTTTGTTTTTTAGTTTTGGTTAATAAATAATAAAAAATACAAAAAAAGTTATTCGCATATAGAGACGACATGTCGTCCCTACAAAATCAATTAAGTTTATTAATTTATTCTTGTTTTAACTAAAAAATATATATTTAAACCTATAGAGATGACATGTCGTCTCTAAAATGTCTGAAATAAAAATTTTAAAAAATAAATAAACTAACCTATAAAAAGGACATATCGTCTCTAAAATGTTTGAAATAAAAATTTTAAAAAATAAATAAACTAACCTATAGAAAGAACATATCGTCTCTATAGAGAAACATAATTTTGTTTTGTTTTTTAGTTTTGGTTAATAAATAATTAAAAATACAAAAAATGTTATTCGCATATAGAGCGACATGTCGTCCCTATAAACTCAATTAAGTTTATTAATTTATTCTTTTTTAACTAAAAAATATATATTTAAACCTATAGAGACGACATGTGGTTTCGCCTTTTTTCACCTATAGTCCCCAACTTTCTAAAACTACCTGAATAGTCCCCAAGTTTTCAATTTTTGTTCCCGGATAGTCCCTGGTCTAACTTCAGTTTGTTTTCTCTGTTAAGAGGGTGTGAAATGTCAAAAATACCCTTTCCTTAAAAAGGCCAAACCACAGGGACTATCCGGGCATCTTCTTCATTTATATTTATAAAACCCCACCACTACACTTCATCTTCAACCTCCACCCATCATCACCCTCCTCCACCCTCCACCATCACAGAGGTGATTGAGCCGCAACAGCCACGGCACCGGTCGAACCGGTCAAACGGGAGTCACCGGACCAGTCCCGGTGGTGGTGAGGAAGTAAAAGCACAATGTGGCACTTATCATCTATTCATTATTGTCGCTAACTATGAGGCACTTATCATCATTATTTCACAAACACTTATCAAAGAATCGTTCATCATCAGACCTTTTCACAACATTTGATTCTTATTAAATCCTCCTATCCATATCATGACACAAAGAATCATCCTTTTCTTAACACATATAGCAAACATCATACCTTATTTCTGAACATTTGAAACGTGCATAACCAGGTTGTACCCGGAGCATGTGCAGTTGTACATTTAAGGAAAAACCCAGCATCCTACCTTCAACTATTAACAGAGATTCATTAAACCCTTATCTATTATATCATTGTCTCATCAACACATCGTTTGAACATAGTTTCGGATAAACAGAAGCATTATCGTGAACAGGGTAAGCATCAATATTATTTCACGCATCATTTAAGAACAAGCAATGAAGAGTCATTTTACTAAGACACATGATGAATTACAAACATCAACATCAGTATCTATTAACCTTGAAAACAGAGGTTGAAGTGAGAGAATAAGAGTGCAAGAAAAATGAGACGGTAGATCGACGGCTGATGAACTTTACGGTGAACGAGAGAACGGAGTGGTGTTGTCGAGCTAATCGGGAGCTATCGAAGAGGAGTTGAGATCGCCGGAGATTGATCAGAGAGGAGGGAAACGGTACGTTGCAGGTTCAATCACCTCTGTGATGGTGGAGGAAGGTGATGGTGGGTGGAGGTTGAAGATGAAGTGTGGTGGTGGGGTTTTATAAATAAAAATGAAGAAGATGCCCGGATAGTCCCTGTGGTTTGGCCTTTTTAAGGAAAGGGTATTTTTGACATTTCACATCCTCTTAACAGAGAAAACAAACTGAAGTTAGACCCAGGGACTATCCGGGAACAAAAATGGAAAACTTGGGGACTATTCAGGTAGTTTTAGAAAGTTGGGGACTATAGGTGAAAAAAGGCGAAACCACAGGGACTATCCGGGCATTTTTCTCTTTTAAAAAATAAATAAACTAACCTATAGAAATGTAAGGACCTGCAAAAATGTCCCAAAATGACCCGTAAGTAGGAACCCGGACTCCTAAAACCCTAATCTTTGTTGAAAATTAAGAAAATCAAAATTTAAGGGTCGCTCGCAGGCGTGTAAGCCTTAAGCTAAGCTTACGCGGGACGCGACAGCTCAATGGTTTGACCGGATAAGCTTTAGGCCACGTGTCAGGCACGTGGCGGACCTACGCGTGACACGCTAACCCTAATCGTAGCATAGGTGGCCCTCGCGGGCCGCGTAAGATCTCTCTTGGGTTTACGCGGGCCCCGTAAAACCAAATTTTTGCTATAAAATGCTCGTGCATGGGACTTGCTTCTGTGTTCGAAAATTTTACTCAAAAGCGAAGTATACTGCTCAAATTCGAAATTTCACTTAGGGAAACGCTGCTACGAGTACAGGGTATTAACTCGATCACTGCTACGATACAATGTCCGATCGATTGAAACCGATCCGATGGATGTTTAAGTGCTGCCCGAATTCGGGCTATACTTTATCATTCGTCGTGAGGGTTTTGATTTCGTGAGTTATCGTAAATGTTGTATTAAGTTACTGACCTAGTTTCGTGTGCATTGTTATTTAACTAGGTTACAAGGCTAAATCAGTAGGCAAGGTTCTGTCCAACTAAACTTCCAATGTGAGTCATTCTCTTTTTATCAAATTGTTTTACAAAACCCTAAATGTTTTCCAGTTATACTTTGCAGTGATTAAGTCTTTGCTAATCTTTAAGTACTGGCAGTATGTGGGGGTTTTGTGCACATTACTACTAATGATTTATCACTCTTAGGTGGGCGAGCCTAATTAGTGATATGTCCACAGTCATAGATCCGGTCGAGTGACAACTGGACCAGATAATTAATAGATAAGGGCAAATGTAGAAACTCTTAATGCTGTAAATTGTAACACTGTGTCGTTTGTGCAAATTGAATGACTCGCCAGTATTTCCCACTGATAAAATCTTTTCAAACATGTTTCAGGTGATTTACTGTGAACCAGGAAAGAGTACCGCGTAGCACTACGGCTTGAAGAATGTGGCTCAGTAAATAAAATAAATAAACATGTTTTTTGTAAACAGGGAATCTCCCTGAGAAATTTCCTTATTGTAAATTATGGGGTTTGTCCCAAAATATGAAATAAAATAATTGGGCAATTTCAGTTTAAACGATCCTGTTAATATTTCCGATGCCAAATCAAATACAAATACCACGGGTTTCTGTCCCGTGCCTTCTGGACCGGGTAAAACCGGGACGGGGGCCGTGCAGAAAAAGGTGGTATCAGAGCCACTGATTTAAGCCAATTAAGTATTTAGAAATACTTAATTTTTCTGATTGCCATTCTGTGATTCTGTGAAAATGTACTTTACAATAAATAAAATTTTAACTTAAGTTTGTGTGTGTTTCTTCATGTGTGCTAACAGCATGAATGAACTGTCGGAGGCACTCCGAAACTTTACTATCCATAGCACCGATATGGATACCACAGGAAACCCATCTGGCTACCTGGCAGATATGGAGGAACCACTAACATTCCAGGCCCAGGCCTAGGAGAAACCAAAGCCAAAAAAGAGGAGGAGAATCTTGGACTGGAAACGTGGGCGTAGGAAGAAACCAGCTGCACAGAAGGTTAAAAAGACTGAGGATCCGAAGGATAAAGGGAAAGGAAAAGAGATCAGGTAAAGTTCCGGGCAAGCCCAGGAAATGCCACCATGGGAGGAGCTGGATCGCAAACTGGCAAATTGTGACCTCATCGGACCTGCCGATGAAAACCTCTTCAATTACCCCGCTGAATCACAACTTCCAGTTAATTTGGAACCTGCTATCCCAGATCCTATTGTCAACCCCCGACCTCTACCCGGAGAGCTGGAAGAATGGTGGACAAGCGACTGGCAATTTCAGAACTTCATGAATAACCCCTACATCTATTTCCCCCAGTTTGACCCTGAGCCTGCACCAAACCCACCTATGAGAACATAAAACTTGGCCGAACTCCGTCACTATGGTGAGGAGCTGATGGAGGCAGGAAATAGAATTCGGGATGTGGGGGAGAAAATCACGTGGAAATACGACAAGAGGGAGCGTCGTTTCTGAAGGACACCTTAACTGTGGTTGTGTGTTTAATAATAATAAAATAATAATAATAATAATAATTGTAGGATCGTTTTCAGACCCGAACGAGTCGATCAGAAGAGTTTTTCTCAATACGAAAGGCGGAAACAGACGTATTGAGTTCAATTCAGCAAGATATACTCATTAACTGTCGATATTATTGATATGATGACAAATTACAGCGAGTCGACACTTCGGCAGCGGTTCGGTACTGAAACCGGAATCGTTACAAATGAAATCAGGTCACAGGTATTTATAGGGGTGCTAATTCCGTTTGAACATGCCTCAAACGGAATTACATTCAAGCGGAATTAGCTTCAAACGGAATTAGATATGATAATTTCGTTTGAACCTGTCATGTCACTTTCAAACGAAATTACAATATCTAATTTCGTTTGAAACTGCCTCTTACCCTATATTTAACATTTTTCTCGTATAGCGTGCCCTGATCTATCTAAATACAAGCAAGACTCGATACAAGACGAAGTCGACAGACGCATGTACTAACAGACCCCCCCTCGAATGTTGACGAGTCTTCAGTGTCGAGTCTTCACATCTTCAGTCTTTATCAGTCTACGGACTCCTCTTTTGAAGTATCTGACACTGTAAAGCATCCTCAATTCTCTCTCCTTTCTCTATCAGCACCAACAAGAATCTCTTGATTCCTTAAGTTCATCAGCATCAGCAATCTCAGGATCAGAACATGGCTTTTTGTCATTCAGACTCCCCCTTTCAATAAGCTAGGATTATAGTCTGGTTGTCACAAGTTCAAGATCGTGACCTGGCTCACATCCTGCTCTTGATCGAAACCTGGCTTTTTATCTGTTTATCCCAAGATCTGCAGCTGGCTCTACTTTTCCTGCACAAATCTCTACCCAAAAATAAATTTCACTAATATAAAATTTGACAAATTTACAATCTGCTAATCACTTGTAAATATAATTCTCAAAATGATTTAACATTTATAAACTCTGATGAACCACTTGCAGAAGTATCATTTTTCTTTACAAAAACACACTTCCCAAGCCATTTGTTCATCATGTCTAGCACTTGGAATTTTGAAAATTAGTTCTCCAATACCAGTTGTCAAAAATCTTTTTGGATTTTTCAAAATTTTATGCTAAAACACACTGAAAATCTTTTTGGATTTTTTATATAAAAGAAATACAGTAAGAAAATATTTACAGACAATATTTTTGTAAGTTTGTGTAAGAGGATCATATCAGTTTTTGAGACAAATCACCAACACCATTAAGCTTTAATCATTTTATGTTCTAAACGATTCACTTAGATTGTCAGTATACTGATCCACTTAAATTTTCACACAAAGTTCAACTGTTTCGAGATACAAGATTAATGTTTTAAGCACTTAAACTTAATTGCGTGTCCCACCTTAGAATATACTCCCGTATCCAGATCCCAATATTCAGTCTTACAGGTAAGTATACCTAGATGATATCTGTAAAGGGTTAAATTGCGAAGACCGTGAGAGCTCAGGTCAGAACTTCCGTTCAGCAGAGAGATGACAGCTTCGACTTTTGGTGTCCCTTTAGAGAATCTTTTCTTCAACAGCACATGATTTGCATTTTGCAATGTTTTATCATTTTTATGCTGAGGGTAGGCTATATTTCAAGCAAGCGTAAAGTATTCTCCGGGGACTAGGCCATTGCTTCCGCAAAATCAGAATTCCCGGGATAATACCCCAGATATCACTAAGCAAAAAGACCTAGTATCTCAGAAAGAGGGGTCCTTCAAACAAGATTTCGGGGGTTACCCATATATCCGAGAGATGTTACCCACGATATAAGCAAGTTTGAATTTTAGGTTTATATCTCGTCACAATCTACTAAATGTGTAAAAACCTACTGGCATATCATCAGTGAGACCGTTTATCACATATTAACTTTCCAATTCTTTAGCATGCTGTGATCGTCCACTGATGTACTATCATTTCCTCTTTTTCACAACAAAATTCATTTTTGATTTTATCATGTTTTTGACTTTTTCAAATTTTCTAATGTTTTTGGATTTTCTGAAAAATTCTTACTCCCCCTAAAATTCAAAATCATTTAAAGGAAATTTGAAGACAAACTGTACAAATAAAATGACAACTGATATCAAATCTCTTCAATTCGCCATCCACTTGGCATAAACAATCAGAACTCCCCCTCACAACAAACTATTTTCCCATTGATTTCAAAACACTTAAGTTTGTTTTAATCAAATGGTTTTTCCGGAAAATAAGTTTAGGTGATTTTATAAAACCATTTGTAGGAATGGGGTTCATCACATTGTTTTTCAAAATACCACTTGTAAGAATTTAACATTTCCCGATTTTCTCAACACAATCACTTGTAGAAAATCAAGTACAAATTAATGTCCCTGATTTACCACTTGTAAGTAGAAATATCACCGAAGTGAATTTCTCAAGAAAGATGCCGATTCCTGCTCCTCGCTTACCAACCTGGAAGCTCCGGCAATTCCAGATTTTACTGTTCATAATAGGTTCCATCCCAGTCACAAACCTGGGACGAAACACCCTTACCTGGTTTCTTTAATTTTTTCTCATAAAACTTCTTCACCCCTTTGACTTTCCCATCAACCATTTTACCAAAAATGTGTTTTACTTTGGGATTAAAAGCTTTTTCAATATCAAATTCTTTTGTTTCAGAGAAAAATTGATTTGAAATCTCAATCTTACCAACTTTTTGTTTAAAATTTTCAGCCCTCAATGGTGGAAAATTTGCATCATCCATTGGAAGAACTGAATTCTCACCTTTTACACCAATTTGTGGCTCCTCTGACTTTGTGGAATCAGATTCATCGCCAGACAATAGCTCCTCTGATTTTGACGAATCAGAATTATTGCTAGAACTATCATCAGACTTCTTAACAACCCATTTCTGATTGTCAAGGTTTGCTCTTCTCTTATAAAACCTCTTTGAACATTCACCAATTTCAAACTTTGAATTTTTGAAAAGTTTAGTTCTCTCAATTGGTGGTTCAAACTCAATTACTTTCTCTTTCAGTTTAGAAACTCCCTGTTTGATTTGTTTTGCCTGTGAACAGTTCATGGCAATATGACCACTTTTTCCACATTTGAAACAGGTTCGAGTAGTCTTCATTTCTTCTTGCTTCTTTGCAAGGAAATCTTTGTTTGACTGATTTCTGAATAGATTTTCTTTCTCTTCTTCCGATGATGTACCTGAAACAAATATCATTTTTGATTTAAAATCTCGAACATATTTTTCAGTAGTCTGATTTTCTGGTGGAATAAAACCCAGACCTTTCTTTTTGAAATTACCGTTATGGTTAGGGTTCTTTCGATAACCTGCACTAGAACTGTAACCCTTTTTCTTGTTTAAACATTGTCTAACTCTTGAGGTGTAAGGATTAGGTTGTTCATAAAAAATTTCATCTTTTATTTCAGAAATATTAATTTCTGTTAGTTTGAAAACCTTTTTTATCATATCTGGTTTAACACCTCTTATTCGAAATTCCTCATCAGAATATAATTTGTCAGAATCATTCAATGTATATGCAACTTTGAATGTTTTGTCATTCAAATTAGATTTTGATAGAAGAAATTCTTTATTGTAAACTCTTTTGCCCTGTTTGACGGTTTGACTCGGAGTGCTGGACTCAGACTTTGACTCTGACATAAACTCCGACTTTGACTCCTCAGTTTCATCATTATCTAACACATGATCCACTATTTTCTTCATCAATTGAGATTGTTGATCAGTGTCAGACGATGTAAACGTAACATCAATCTTTTCTGGCAGGTTAACTGAAGACTCCGACTCCCACTGTAAATTTGTTGCCTTTTTTACTCTTTCTGAATTTGGATTTCTCGGAGAATATCCATTTTCAAGCGGGGGTGGACACTTGTTGTAACTGGCACTGTGTTTCTTACCAGAATCTTTCACTTCAGTATCCTTCTTCTTTTCTTTCTTCTTTTTAGAAGTCTTTTCTTCAGATACCTTCTGTTCTTCAGTTACTTCATCATCTTCAAAATCCTTCATGCCTTCCACAGTAGGATAAATCCTGTCAATGACATAAGAAGTACATGAGTAACTTTTCAACAAACGATTAACTTTTCAGTTTCAATTCTTTGTGTTTCCAGTTTCTGTTCCAGCATAGCACACTTCTCGATGTAATTGTTAACAACTTTCTGCTTCGTCATGAAAGCTCCTTGAATTGTTTTCATTGCTGTTGCTTGTTCTTCACTGGATTGAATCATAAGATTCCATCAATCTGTTCATGTTATGAATCAATGTACTGTTCTGCTTCTTTACTGCTTCACAGTTTTCACATTGCACAACAACCTTTTGTGCATTAGCTTCTTCTTCAACTTTGAATTCTGGAATGTTTTTTACCTTTTTCCTTATCACAGGAACATCTTCATCATCACTACTGACCGGTGTTTTGACCTTTTTCTTTTTCTTTTTAGCTTTTTCATCTTCACTATCACTTTCTGCCATCATTTTTAAATGAGCTGCCATTCTTTTTGCATAATAATAATTATCATCATCACTATCTTCTTCAACTCGAGCAACAAACACTTTGTGATTTGAAGTTTTGTTCGAATCATAATCATCCCAATTGAAATTTGCCCAGCTAAAACCCTCTGGCAACTTTTCATCATCTTGATTGATTAAGCATGCTTTATTGTCGGCTGAAATATATTTGTCCCAGCTGAAATTTTCTTGATTCACTAAACATGCTCTCTTAGATGATTCTTCAATCTCCTTCCTGCCATGAGCAGTTTGCATCTGTTGTTGTGGCTGTTGAGCAACTTGATGATAAATCGATTTCCGATAGTAATCATTGTTGTTGAACGGATTTTGAGCTCCGCTTGCTTCGCGATTAGTGCACTCCCTCTTGAAGTGTCCTTTTTCCCTGCAACGAAAACAAGTGACTTTAGATTTATCAAAACCTAAAGTAGAAACATTTGAATCACGTAAGTCATCTCTTCCTGTGATCTGTTTGAATTTTTCAGCTCGTCTTAACACACTAGCCAAACACCATTTTATATCCATTAGCTCCATTTCTTCAGCATCTATTTGATCGTAATCCTCTTTTGTCAACGTTGGATTCCCGATCCGACCTGCTACAAAACTTCCATAAGACTCCAACACAATTCCCAACAAAGACATATGACTTTTCGCAACTTCTTCAGAATAATCCTGATCATTTTCAAGATTCAATAAAATATTGCATTGTAGCTTCTTCCCATTCTTTGTTGTTGAAATGTTCGGATCAAAAGATGGATATGATGAAAAACTTGTGTTGCTGTTTGATCCTTTGGATGAACTTCCTAATGAACTCTTTGCATTGAATGCAGTCTCAACCTTTGGCGACATGTTGGTAGTTTTTTCATTCAACCCTGCTTTGTAATAAAGCCCAATGTCTTGTTCACCATCAAAATCTTTCATTCTTAAGACCTTTCCCTGTTCCATTTCCTGAGCCTCAATCTTTTCAATGAACTTACTCAGTGTCAGATTGCTAAAACCTTTCTTGTTCCTCAACATCATGAGATATGTGCCCCAAGTCTCATGTGGTAATGCGTCAGCCAATTTTTCGATCAACTCATC
Organism: Helianthus tuberosus; assembly: GCA_030545235.1. Lineage (NCBI taxonomy): Eukaryota > Viridiplantae > Streptophyta > Magnoliopsida > Asterales > Asteraceae > Helianthus > Helianthus tuberosus. The sequence continues at coordinate 69,683,290 of CM060432.1, read as the reverse complement.
ATTATCTTTGGTGATGCTCAGTCTCTTCATGTTTGCTAACAAATTGCAATATCTTTCAATGATTTGCTTTGTGCTTTCATTTTTCAAACCACGAAACAGATCAAACTCTTTCTTCAGAAGTGACTTTTTGTTTTTAACCATCTCTTGACTTCCAACAAACTTTGATTTTAAAGCTTTCCAAATTGAGTACGAAGTTCCATTGTGTTGCAATAAAACTAAGATATCTTCTTTCACAGCTTGTTGTAATAGACTTAACATCATTTTTTCATCTTTGTATTTCTTTCTATCTTCGGCACTTAGATCTTTAATTGCAATAATCTCTTCCCCATCATTCGTCGGTCTAATATACTTTGTCTCAACACATTCCCAAGCATCCAAATAATTTGCTTGTACCCAGTTTTCAAAACGTCCTTCCCAACCTTTATACTCCTCAATGTTCATGAGCTTAGGCGGTTTTTGCATAGTCCCTGTTTCAATTTCCAACATTGTCTGCTGTGTAACAGTAATCGGGGTAGCAAAGGCGTTATAAAATTCCTCTTCCATGTTTCGGATTTTCAAAGTTTACAAAACAGTCTTGTTCAAACGGAATTATCTCTTCAAACGAAATTCCTTTCAAGCGGAAATACCCAGTTCAAACGAGATTAACTTTGAAACGAAATTACCCTAATTTTGTTTGAGGTAACACACTTTCAAACGGAATTACTAATTCCGTATGAAAGGTTCAAACGGAATAACTAGTTGAAGCGGAATAACTGTTTTCAAACGAAATTACTCAAACGGAATACCAGATTCAAACGGAATCAACCAATATTTCAAACGGAATACCAGTTTCAAGCGGAATTAAGGACTAATTCCATATGAAATGCTGCCGACGTCATCATTCTCGAACAGATTTTCAAACGAAATTACAGATTTTATCAATTTTAGATTGATTTTAAGTCTGAAACTCTCAAGGATTTATTAAAACAGTATTGCGCACATTCTGTGAGAAATTTAGCCGATTTTAACCGTGAAAAATTGTATATTTTGAAAAAGAAGGTGTAGAAATCAGAATTTGCATCTGAATTGGTATGAACTCTTCTTCCTGAGCTCTGATACCACTTGTAGGATCATTTTTAGACCCGAACGAGTCGATCAGAAGAGTTTTTCTCAATACGAAAGGCGAAAACAGACGTATTGAGTTCAATTCAGCAAGATATACTCATTAACTATCGATATTATTGATATGATGACAAATTACAGCGAGTCGACACTTCGGCAGCAGTTCGGTACTGAAACCGGAATCATTACAAATGAAATCAGGTCACAGGTATTTATAGGGGTGCTAATTCCGTTTGAACATGCCTCAAACAGAATTACATTCAAGCGGAATTAGCTTCAAACGGAATTAGATATGATAATTTCGTTTGAACCTGTCATGTCACTTTCAAACGAAATTACAATATCTAATTTCGTTTGAAACTGCCTCTTACCCTATATTTAACATTTTTCTCGTATAGCGTGCCCTGATCTATCTAAATACAAACAAGACTCGATACAAGACGAAGTCGACAGACGCATGCACTAACAATAATAAATACTAAAAATATAATCATGTAAAATAACTCAAATAAAACTTTTCTAATAAACTGGTGTGTATCGATGCATACTAATATATATAAAAATATGAAAGTCGCAAAGTCGACAATTTTGGCTATACGTGTTGGCATGATTATGTGTGATTACTTTATTGTGTTTGGTTGTTATTTATTTTGTGCCCATAATTTATATATATTGTTAATTATCAAATGGAACACGCCGTTAATGAACCAGTTAACGAAGTTAACCAATCTAAGCAAAACAATGAGGATCACTTTCTTAATAGGCAAGATATAGAAAATATCGTTGCCCAGGGAATAGCCAATGCCACCCCGGCAATCGTCGCTGCTGTTAAAAGTCCTGTTGAGCCTTCGCAAGCCAACCCCAGTAAACGCACGCGCGATGACAATTTCAGTAACAGTGTTAACGGAGGTGGCAACAATGACAACAACGTGATTCAAGCCCCAATACTTAAGAAAATGAAAGTTGCAACACCGGGTTGCACCTATAAAGAATTTCTTGCCTGTAAACCTGTTGAATTTGCAGGCAATGAAGGGGCGACTGTTGCTCTGCGTTGGTTAGAGAAAACTGAAGCAGTAATTAAAATAAGTAAATGTGCTGAGGAGGATAAGGTCATGTATGCTTCTCACCTTTTCAAGGAAGAGGCATTAGAATGGTGGAATACGGTATTGCAAGCCAAAGGAAGTGACATGGCTTATGCCATGAATTGGGAAGAATTTAAGCAATTGGTGGAAAGGAAATTATGTCCCGAGTATGAAAAGGAACAAATGGCAAATAAGTTCCTGAGCCACCGAATGGTGGATGTTAACTGTCGAGGGTATACTTCGAAATTCTTCGAGTATGCTCGAATTGTACCAACTCTGGCTTCGCCAGAACCGGTACTTATTTCTCGCTACATTTGGGGTTTAATTAGCGAGATTCGTGATATCGTCAAAGTTGCGAGACCCCACACCATTGACGATGCGGTGGAATTGGCCAACACCTTAACCGACAGGCTGGTACGCACGAGGGAAGAAAACCGGAAGAAGGAATTAGCCCAAAAGATTACCCAAGGCTTCCGTGGGGGTAATACTAGTAATTACAAGAAAAAAGGGTATTGGGCAATATTCCACCCCGCCATTCTGTGGAAATTGTAGAAAGAAACATTTTGGAAAGTGTAGGGAAAATTGCAATTTCTGCAAGCGACCAGGTCACCGCGAAGAGGATTACAGGAAGAAATCACTAATCTGCTACAACTGCGGCGAAACAGGGCACTTCAGGCCCGACTGCCCAAAACTGGCCAAGCCAGCTGACAACAAGGCCAAACCTGCTGAAGGAACTAATAAGAAGAACGCAAGAGCATTCCAGCTGACCACGCAGGAAGCTGATTTGATTCCGGATGTAATAGCTGGTACGTTTCTGGTACACAACGTTTATGCGAAAGTATTATTTGACTCTGGTGCAAACCAAAGTTTTATAAATACTTCATTCTGCCAAGCTCTTAAGCTACCCTTAACCAAACTTAGGCAGATTTATACAGTTGAAACAGCAGACGGTAATTCTGTTAAAATAGATAAAGTTCTTCAAGAAGGGAAGATAGAACTTTCAGGCCACAAATTTTCTGCAACCCTGCTACCTATGAATTTAACCGGATTCGATGTCGTGTCAGGAATGGATTGGTTAGTAGCCAACCATGCCCGAATCCTCTGTGATAAGAATTCCATAGAAATTCATACACCCGCAGGAAAAATAATTATGATTACAGGAGATAAGCCACGTAAACCAATGAAGTTCATTTCAGTAATGAAAGTTGCTAGTTATGAACGGAAACAAGGAATAGTGTATATGATTTCGATAATCATTAACACTAAAAGTAAGGAACTTAAGGAAATCCCTGTAGTATCAGAATACCCGGATGTATTCCCAGAAGAACTACCAGGATTATCACCAGATAGGGAAGTAGAATTTAGAATTCATCTAATTCTGGGAACTATACCAATAGCTAAGGCACCCTATCGATTAGCACCCATGGAAATGTTAGAATTGAAAAAGCAATTAGATGAATTGCTAAGTAAAGGATTCATACAACCTAGTTCATCCCCTTGTGGAGCACCAGTGTTATTTGTGAAAAAGAAGGATGGTTCAATGTGAATGTGTATCGATTATAGGGAACTGAATAAAGTTACAATTAAGAATCGATATCCATTACCTAGGATTGATGATCTTTTTTATCAACTTCACGGAGCTAGATACTTCTCTAAGATAGACTTGCGCTCCGGATATTACCAGTTAAAGGTACAAGAAGAAGACATACCTAAAACCGCTTTCAGAACGAGGTATGGTCACTACGAGTTTACAGTCATGCCATTTGGACTAACGAATGCTCCTGCAGCATTCATGGACATGATGAATAGAATCTGTAAGCCGTACTTGGATAAATTTGTAATTGTCTTCATCGACGATATACTTATTTATTCCAAAAGTCAGGACGAGCATTGTGAGCATTTACGAGCACTCTTAAATTTGTTAAGAAAAGAAAAGCTTTACGCCAAATTCTCAAAGTGTGAATTTTGGCTACAGGAAGTACAATTATTAGGTCACATGGTGAATCACGAAGGTATTCACGTAGATCCTTCCAAAATAGAAGCGATCACCAAATGGAAGGTCCCGCAATCAGCTACGTAAGTTAGAAGTTTTCTAGGATTAGCTGGGTACTACAGGCGTTTCATAAGAGATTTTTCTAAGATATTGTGCCATTAACTAAGCTAACCTGTAAAACCGTTAAGTTTGAATGGGGACCCAAGCAAGAAGAGGCCTTCAGGATTTTAAAGCAAAGGTTAACAAACGCCCCAATTCTAGCTTTACCAGAAGGAACGAAAGATTTTGAAGTCTACTGTGATGCCTCTAAGCTAGGATTAGGATGTGTGCTAATGCAACGCAAAAAGGTAATTGCATATGCATCAAGACAATTGAAGAAGCACGAAGAAAAGTATACGACTCATGACTTAGAATTAGGAGCAATAATTTTTTCCCTTAAGATTTGGAGACATTATCTGTATGGGAGTAAGTTTACTATCTATACGGATCATAAGAGTTTAAGGTACATATTTGAGCAAAAAGAATTAAACATGAGGCAAAGAAGATGGATGGAAATTCTAAGTGACTACGACTGTGATATTCAATATCACGAAGGAAAAGCAAATGTAGTAGCAGATGCACTAAGTCGTAAGTATCATGAAAAACAAAGACGAGTTCATGCTCTTAGATTAAATCTACAGTTAGATTTAATGGAACAACTGAAGAAAGTTCAAGAAACAACAATCGAGGATGATGCTGAAGGAATGAATGGAAGGATAAAATAATTAGAGCAAGGGACTGATGGAATTTGGAGACTCCATCAGAAAAGAATTTGGGTACCTAAGCAAGGAAATTTAAGAAATAAAATTTTATAGGAAGCCCATAAATCTAGATATACCATACACCCTGGTAATAATAAGATGTAGCAAGATTTAAGAAATTACTTCTGGTGGATAGGAATGAAAAAGGACATAGCTAGATATGTGTCTAAGTGTCTAACTTGTTCGCAAGTTAAGGCAGAACACCAGAAACATTCAGGATTGCTTCAACAATTAGAACTGCCTGTATGGAAATGGGAACTCATAACAATGGACTTTGTTACTAAGTTACCCAAAACCAGAAAACGTAACGATGCGATTTGGGTCATTGTGGATCGATTAACCTAATCAGCTCATTTTCTGCCCATGAAGGAAACTTTTAGCATGGAAAGATTAGCAAAGTTATACGTAGACGAGGTAGTATCCTTACATGGAGTTCCACTCTCCATTGTATCAGATAGGGATAGTCGTTTCACTTCACATTTCTGGACAAGTTTACAAGAAGCAATGGGAACCCAACTGAATTTAAGTACTGCTTATCATCCCCAAACAGACGGATAGAGTGAAAGAATAATCCAAACCCTAGAAGACATACTCAGGGCATGTGTGATAGATTTTGGTGGACACTGGGATAACCACCTGCCCTTAATTGAATTCTTCTATAACAATAGTTATCATGCAAGTATCGAAGCCGCCCCGTTCGAAGCACTATATGGACGAAAGTGTAGAACTCCAGTTTGTTGGGCAGAGATAGGAGAAAGCCAACTATCAGGTCCTGAGATTGTACAGGAAACCACCGACAAGATAACTCAAATCAAGGAAAGACTAAAGACGGCTCGAGATCGTCAGAAAAGTTATGCAGACAATCGACGCAAGCCGCTAGAATTTCAAGTTGGGGACAAGGTACTCTTGAAAGTTTCTCCTTGGAAAGGAGTCGTTTGGTTTGGTAAGAAAGGAAAGCTAAGTCCAAGGTACATGGGACCATTCCCAGTAACCCAACGAATAGGACCAGTTGCCTATCGATTACAACTGCCAGAAGAGCTAGCCGGAGTACATGATGTATTTCATGTATCCAATCTTAAGAAATGTTTATCTGATGAATCCCTGGTAGTACCTCTTCAAGACATAGAGGTAAATGAAAAGTTGAAATTTGTTGAGAAATCACTCCAAATAGAAGACAAAAAGGTCAAGTTTCGCAAGCACAAGAGATTGGTGCTGGTTAAAGTCAAATGGGATTCGAAGAGAGGACCTGAGTACACTTGGGAACTGGAATCGGAAATGAAGCGAAAATATCCTTACCCGTTTCAGTAAATCCCGAGGACGAGATTTTAAATAAGGTGGGGAGGATGTAAGGACCTGCAAAAATGTCCCAAAACGACCCGTAAGTAGGAACCCGGACCCCTAAAACCCTAATCCTTGTTGAAAATCAAGAAAATCAAAATTTAAGGGTCGTTCGCGGGGCGCGTAAGCCTTAAGCTAAGCTTACGCGGGCCGCGACAGCTCAATGGTTCGACCGGATAAGCTTTAGGCCACGTGTCAGGCACGTGGCGGACCTACGCATGACACGCTAGCCCTAATCGTAGCATAGGTGGCCCTCGCGGGCCGCGTAAGATCTCTCTTGGGTTGACGCGGGCCGCGTAAAACCCAAATTTCTGGTATAAATTGCTCGTGCTTGGGACTTGCTTCTGTGTTCGAAAATTTTACTCAAAAGCGAAGTATACTGCTCAAATTCGAAATTTCACTTAGGGAAACGCTGCTACGAGTACAGGGTATTAACTCGATCACTGCTACGATACAATGTCCGATCGATTGAAACCGATCCGATGGATGCTGCCCGAATTCGGGCTATACTTTGTCATTCGTCGTGAGGGTTTTGATTTCGTGAGTTATCGTGAATGTTGTATTAAGTTACTAACCTAGTTCCGTGTGAATTGTTATTTAACTAGGTTACAAGGCTAAATCAGTAGGCAAGGTTCTGACCAACTAAACTTGCAATGTGAGTCATTCTCTTTTTATCAAATTGTTTTACAAAACCCTAAATGTTTTCCAGTTATACTTTGCAGTGATTAAGTCTTTGCTAATCTTTAATTACTGGCAGTATGTGGGGGTTTTGTGCACATTACTACTAATGATTTATCACTCTTAGGTGGGCGAGCCTAATTAGTGATATGTCCACAGTCATAGATCCGGTCGAGTGACAACTGGACCAGATAATTAATAGATAAGGGCAAATGTAAAAACTCTTAATGTTGTAAATTGTAACACTGTGTCGTTTGTGCAAATTGAATTACTCGCCAGTATTTCCCGCTGATAAAATCTTTTCAAACATGTTTCAGGTGATTTACTGTGAACCAGGAAAGAGTGCCGCGTAGCACTACGGGTTGAAGAATGTGGCTCAGTAAATAAAATAAATAAACATGTTTTTGTAAACAGGGAATTTCCCACCAATCCATGAAAATTTGAAAAAAAAAAATCATTTAGAAGGCAAAGTTTCCCACCAATCCATGAAAATTTGAAAAAAAAATAACTAACCTATAGAAAGGACATGTCCTCCCTATAAGTAAAAATAATTTTGTTTTGTTTTTTATTTTTATTAATAAATAATTAAATTTAAAAAAAATATTCACCTATGGAGACGATATGTCGTTCCTATAAGCCAAATTAACTATTTTTTATTTTATTCATGTTTTTTACCAAAAAAATAATAGTCAAATATATAATTATCATTTTATTAATTATTAAAGAATTAGGTTCTATAATAAAGTTAATTTTAGTTGGTTTATTATATGTATTTGAACTTATATATATATATATATATATATATATATATATATATATATATATATATATATGAGGGGGAGCGCTAAAATGAAAACCACCTACAGTTGTAAAAACCATAAGAACCACTATCTAGCCATTAGATCAAGAAGATGGATGGATGAGATTAAAAGTATTTAAAAATAATATTAAGTATTTTTTGTCTTATTATGTCTTTAATATTTTAATTCAAAAGGGTATTTTAGTAAAATTACTCTATTTTGTCTTTATTGTTTTTTATTACTTTTTTGTATTATTATATTAGTTTTTTATTTTTTAAACATAATTTTTTTATTAAGCATTTTAAAATTCAGATTTTTTTACAGATTTTTACGTTTTACGTTTTACGTTTTCCGTTAAACTTTTTACGTTAAACTTTTTACGTTTTACGTTTTTACGTTTTACGTTTTTACGCTCGGCTTTTTCACACGTCGTTTTTTCAACGCGTCGTTTTTTACGTTTTACAATTTACATAAAAATAGTTTTACGTTAAAAAGTTTACGTTATACGTTAAAAAATTTACGTTTTACGTTTTATGTTAAAAAGTTTACGTTTTACGTTAAACTTTTAACGTTTTACGTGTCACACCCTGACTTTTGCGGAAGCGTGGTTATGTGTGACTTGCTTAATATCATTGCATTCAACCATAACAAACATCTATATGATAAAACTAAAGACGTCCATCCATTAAATTAAGTTTTTAAAACATAACCACAACATTGTTTAGAAATCCAACACAGACTTCGAATCCACAATACAAACGATTCATATCGTTTTAAAGTTCCAAAAGGACTCGACAAAAGATACTATTAAAAACTAGGCTTAGGACTATGCATCTTATCCTGGATAAGGTACACAACCCCGAACCCTCAGACACTGGATGACATCTTTTATTCCAAACAACCCTTGATAACTTCCAACGCCCGCCAGATCCATACTTAGTTTCCTGAAATACATGTAGTTTGAAAACATCAACAAAAGTTGAGCGAGTTCATGTGTTTTGTATATGTGCACGAATAAACCTTTGTAATCGTTGTAAGTATGTATGTTTTATAATCCTGGTATGAAAGAGAATATGAACAGATCGATTAATGATTTGCAAGGTCATTAATGTGTGTGTTACGGCGTAGGAAGGCTCAATCCTTTGCGTATTTCGTACCGGGCCTCCTGGCTGAAACGATGTAGTCACCACATGCGGTCAAATCGCGGACCCATGGGTGGGGCTCGCAACACCTAAATAGATCTATCACTCATGCCCCTCGGTCCTTAACAAGGATTAATGGTCTCAGGTTAACGCCTACCCATTCACATGATCTAACAGTTCATTTCTTGAATAACCATACCATTTGTAATCGTATGTAAACAGTTTGTAACATGTACTTCACCCCCGAAGTTATAAAACCAAAAACAGTTAAAAGAAAAGGGGGACATGAACTCACAGTATTGCGTTCTTCGTAATCACAGTAACTCAAAGCTCCTTCAGATGTACACGACTACCTACAACGTACTAAGGTCTATTAGACGAGCGGGTCATGCCTTGACTTCGTATAAATTAGTGTCTTTGAGTTACGCTCATTGTGTCTTCGATATTATTCCAAGTTATATAATTATTTGTTAAAATAATAAATATCTTAACTTAAATTATATTTATTAAATTTTGAATTGTTAGAATAATATATTTTAACTTGTTACTTTTCATGTATTCAAACATGTATCCCAAGGATGGGTGTACTTGTATTCGTATTCTTAAACTTGTATATTTTTGCCATGTATTGGTGTCGTATTCTGGTGTGTATCTATACGTACGAGAATACATATTTTTATTGTATTCATTAAGTATTCTTATACTTAATTTTGTATAAATTCTTCCGGAATAATATCTTAAATAAAAATACATCAACATATATTTCCAAAATATATGTTTTAAGAAATATTACTTAGAAAAATTATTTATAATTTTCTCTTGGCAAAAATATTTGTATTTTCATATAAGTCTCAAAAATAATATATTTTCAAGTCTAACTTAGAAAATATATATGAATTCATTTTTCATCCAAAAATAATATATTTCATGTTGATTTGAGAAAATACATATTTCTTCCAAAAATAATATACCTTCTAATAATTCCAAGAAAATATATATTTTTATTCACAAAAAATAATATATTCTCTTTTTGTCAAAAATATGATATAAATTTGTAATAATTGTGAAAATCACATTTTCATTTACTTGGTGTCCAAAATTATTATTTACCAAAATATACTTGTGAATAAATTTTTCGGAATATTTTGTAAGTTATATTCCTTTGTTCGGTTCCACCAATATTGTGGGTATTCTTTGTATATTCATATTCTTGGAATTTTGGTAATATTTTGGATTGTAATTTCTTGGTATTTTGATGAGTTATATTATTTCAAGTCCTAAATTAATATAACTAATACACATAATATACAAATAATCACACACATGGTGACATCTAAATATATATTTCCCTAAATACATATTTAGTCACTTTTATTTATAAAAACCAACCTCCAATATTTTATAATTTTTGTAATAAAAATTATGGCAAACTTTATGTAAAATTTCATGGTTTGAAGTATACTTGTAAATATTTGTTTAAAAATATTTTTCTAAGTGTTTAATTTCTAGAAAAATTTTGAGATAGTTTCCCCTAAAAATGGAGGTTTCCATACCTTGAAGGCATATCATTTTCTTTTGTAAATCAATACAATCAATCAACAATAAACAATCTATACTTACCAATTTTGCCAAAATCAAGCATAAACTACCACTCATGAACTTGAAAATTTACAAAAATTTGTAGTAACTTACTAGTGTGTTTAGTAAGCCTAGTTACCCTTTAAAGTGTGTGTAACACCTCATAAAATCTCGACCAATGTAATAAAGACACGTGTCATGGACTTTAAACGTGTAAGGATTTGATTATGAGGGACTAAAGTTGTCAAACGATGTAAATATATAAGTAAAGGGATCCAAAGTGTCAACATGCCATTCTTGTGCCTCTGATTGACCTCATACGACATTCGTATTCTTTATTGAATAAAATGTCGAACTTAGAAAGTCGTTGTGCTTAAAATTGAAAGGTTTACAAAGCATGAGGGTTAAATGTGTCAACATGTTTAAAGTTACCTCTGAGTGAGCTTTTAACATTTCCGAGACCTTATAATACTTCCCTATACTTCCAAGAATATCGGATATTATTTTCGTGAAGTTTCGACGCACATAAATAATCAAAGTGGTAATTACAAGTAATAAGGGTTAAATACGTTAATGTTGCATTTCAAGACCGTTCGGGTGACCTCGTAACTAACCGAAAGCTTATTGATAAATGTTTAAAGACTCAAGACCCTTAAAAGTTAAATTTGGGGGTTAAAAGTGCAATAAACAAAAGTTAAAACAAGTTTACAGGGACCAAGGACTGAAATGGCAATATCTGAAACTTGGTGACCGGATTCTGCCCTTGACGCGGGCCGCGTAGGCCATAGACAACTATTACGCGGGCCGCGTAAGAGTGTCAGATGCAGAAAAATCTGCACAGCTCCAGGTCAGCCTGTTGCACCGCCTTTGCATGACTTGTTTTCGATTCCAGGGACTGAACCAACAGTATTTCATGCATAGGGACACCTGGAATCATCAGAAATCAGTTGTAGGCTTGTGTGGAGTGATCTTGTGAAGTATTTTTTGCTATATAAGCACTTGTTGTTGCACTTGTTCATTTGCACTCTCAAATTTCTCATTCAAACTCATTCTCTGGAGCTTTCTGGAGTACAAGCAAGTTTTCCTCAGCTCCTAATTCGTGCTAAGTGTCCTTGTAAGCATTCTTAGCCTCTTAAGTTTAAGTTTTATTAGTTTAATGACCAAAAGTCAAAGCCGTCGTAATTAAGCTTTGACTTAGTGATTAATCACTAATGGTCCAGCCATTATTCGAATTGAAAGTGGCTATGAGTTGGTAATTAGGTGGGTAATAAACCCTTAAAAGGGCACCCACTGATTATCACTCTAACTTGGTCAATTGTCGGGTCAAACTTAATATTAAAAAGTCAACAGAAGCTTTTTTTACAAATTAATGCATAACTGATAATGTAGAAGTTATGGAACATGTTTAAACACTAAAATAACTTGGTAAATAATATAAGAACATGTCTAAGCATGTTCAACCCGACAATTCTGAGTTTAGGCTCGGTTCGCAACCGAAAGTCGCAAAAGTAGACTTTTGCTTTGACTTTCAGTTCTGGCCCGATTTAGCTTAGTTTAGATATGCCTTAGGGCTCCTTTAGGACCATTTTATAGGTAAGTATAACCCTTTGAGGTTATACAACTTGGTTCCTATTTAATCCTAGTTCATTGCATGTTTTCGTTAATTACTTAAAAGTTGACCATTATGCCCTTTTGATATTAAAACGAGATTTTTGAAAATGTGAGAGGACAAAAACCTTTGTTACTGATTTATAAACATGTCCTAAAAGTTTGACATCATTTTATGGACTAAATTAGGAGTTATGCTCAATATCGTAAATGAAAGCCTTTTTATTAATTAAACAGCATTTTCGGCAGAAAACCTATTTAAACCCAAATTTTGACACCAAACCTTTTACCTACTGATGTAATATAATATTTAGGGATTTTTGGAAATTTTTATTGAATTTTAAACTGATTATACTATAGAGTTTTAAAGTAAATTCGGTATTGACGAAATTGCCCTTTTCTTGGATAAAATGAGTTTTACATAACATTTTGATGACAAACCTTTTGCTACTGATTTTATATGTTAAATAAAATATTTTGAGCTATATAAACTGATCAAAAAACTCAGATTTCTTTAAATAACCCGAAAATCGCCAAATACCGACTTTTACGCTTTTTAAACTCATAGTTTGGGTTAAAATTATATTTAACACCCAAAACTCATTACCTACTGATATTATAAGTAAATTTTTATACTTTAACAGTAAATAAAAGTTTTGAAATCAGATTTCCAAATTTGACCCTTAAAGCTTATGTGAAATGACCAAAATGCCCTTTCGGTGCATAGTTTGGCCATAAATAATAAATTTCACATATATGCAATATCTTACTGATATAACCTACTAAAATAAATATTTTTACTGGTCATTTTAGACCAGAACCTCAGATTTTCATTTAACCTCTTTTATAATCTTTAAAATGACCAAAATACCCCTACGGGGCTTAAATTGATTTTAAGTTCGTTTGGGGCATAATGGAAGGTATCCTACTGATATCATAACACATTTTAAGCATATTAACTTAGCAAACCTGTTCATGACTCATTTGGTTACCCGTTATGCATTTTTCGCGTTTAGTGAGGTTTATGTGACTAGTTCGCATAAATTGACTGAAACGGGTCAAACCTTATCATTTTTACCTCAAAATCCAGAATGTATTTAGTTTACCCATATTATACAAGTATTCATACTTTTCGGGTCTAAATCACATTCTAATCCGGTCTTCGCTTAATCTTGCATTTTGAACCGTATACATTTCTTTAAAACTAACCGGTCTAAGTTAAGGCTTAAATAAGACCCGTTAGGATTCTAATAGGTTATTAATAACCTTCATTCCAGATTAGGAGCCCGGTAAAAGCTATATGTACTTGCTTGATTGATTTACGGCTGGGAATAAATTTATATTTTTGTTCAGGTAAATACTTTTAACTTATTTTCCCTTATACGGGCTTGGGGTACGGTATATAAAATACCGCTTGGTCGGGTATTGAATTTTTAATCGAATAATGGTTAAATCATTGAGATAACCCGTTTAATCTGTTTTGTTTGTTTTAAGCCTTTGGGGGGTTAATGACCATGTCCGGGATATCCTCGGCTCATTCATTGAAATGGCCACGACTTAAGCACAGGGTGTAGGCATACACATATCGGTGTGTATGTAAAATGATATACCTGCTTGTTCGAGAATAACTCGTCGTTGGTTATATTATGTGGTGTGTCTATTAATCTTTAACCCGGTATTTAACCCGGGCTACTGAACGTATAACAAACCTATAATTCTTTTACAAGATTATTTTTAAATAATTATCCCAAGTTATAAAAGAATATTTGTGCCTTGTGCATTTAAATCAATTTTCTTAAAACATTTTTAAAAGAGTCGGTTAATTGTATTTACCAGTGTAAACTGACGTATTTTCCAAAAAGGTTAAGTGCAGGTACTAAACGAAATGGGCTGGCTACTCCTAGCATCGAATAAAGAGTCTTGCAAGCTTTAGATGTTTAAAAATATGTTGATCAATAATTCTGTTTATCTTTTGATCCGCCTGTGGATCCATCTTTCAGACCGTTTTGTAATATATAATGATACTTTGAACTCGGTTCGAAATATTTTTACTTTAGACTTCCGCTGTGCATTGAACTGTGATTATTTGACTATGATGATATCAACTACGTCACGATACTCCCCATCGGGCCCACCGGTAATACGTGGAAATATTGGGGTGTGACAGGTTGGTATCAGAGCCAACATTGAGTGAATTAAACACTAGCCTTTTGTGTTTAATCTCAATGACATAGTTTGCACATTCCTTGACTTACGAGTCTAGGCAAAGAACTTAGGACTAATCCTAATTTATTTTATTTTGTTCTTTATTGTTTTCCTTTGTTGTTTCTTTTGTTTGTATTGACAGGATCAACAAAAATGCCGCCACGATTCAGGAGAGGAGGACGAGGCAAGGGGCCATTCACCGCTCCTAACGATCATGAAGCCGGACCTTCATACCGGCGAACTCCGTTTGCAACCATGAGCACTAGTCCTCAAGAAGACTGGAGGACGTATTTGGAACCCGTGAGGCGATCGGTCTCGCTTAGCTCTTCGCCTTCTTACCACCATTCCTTTGGGCCACAATCGGAGAACGAGCCCAATGATTCACACCACTCCTACTTACCACTGCAGCGGTCGGGGTCGCACCGCGCATTTCAAGACCCGACCCCGTATTTCCAGAGCCGGTTCAATCTGGTGAATCTGATGCAAGAACCAGTGGGTTTTAAACCATTGGGACCAGAAGATCATTTTTCCGGTGATCAAGACATGGATATGGACGAAGATCCGGATCCTGCCGAGCCACCATCTGGGACGCCTACGCATCCCATAGAGATTTCTGACGGATCGTCTTTTCACGGTTCGCCGTACCGGGGGCCAGACAGCTATGAAGCAAGGTTTGCCTCATACCCTTGGGAGTTCACTCCCCCTTTTAACCCAGCACCTCAACAGCAGCAACAAGATCCCTCTGAGGATTCACGTTTCCAGGCGGTCACGCCACCGCCACCACCGCCGCCAGAGTAGCAGCCGCCTCCAGAACCACCGAGAGGATAACAGGAGCATGAATTTCCTTGTGAGGGGGATTCCACTTCAGCACCCCCCAGCATTCAAGTGGCAGTCACTACCCGCTACTATATGAAGACCCGCAGATGGGTGGGCCTTCAAACTCCGTCTCGAAAGTCGACCCAGCTCCGGTCGCACCACCACCAGTGGGTTATGATAACCCAATTCCTTCTTACGCCGGTGCAGCGGCGTATAACCCTTTTGAGCAGCCAGCCTACCCGGAGTACTACTACTACAATGCCCCAGATGTTGACCCGTATCTCGTAGCGGCCAACTACAATGCTCTTCACCCAGAAGGGCCCTATGCAGCTTCCTACCAGACTGGATACCCAACTTATGGGTATCAATACCCGCCGCAGATCCAACCACCGCAGCAGCAGGAGATCCTTCAGAGGTTGAACCAGGTGGAGCGGGATGTGCAGGAGGAGCGTAGAAGCCGCCGGGGTCTGCTTAAGGGTTTGGCGAATCTGATCAAGGGGAAGAAGAAAAGGGATTATTGAAATTCCTTAATTTGTTTGTTTTGTAATTTTTAATTTCAATCAAGTCCCTGCGTGGACATCTATTTATGTATTCAGTCCCTGCGAGGACTTGTATTTCTTTTAGTCCCTATGTGGACAATTTGTTTGTTTAAAAGTCCCGTTTAGGGCATCTATGTACTCCTTCTTAATTTAGTGGAATGTTTTAGTTCAAAATTTCATTTTGTCATTATATGTATAAATATATTATATGAAATAAATTAACATAAAACATTTCATTTTATATTGATCTGTAAATAAATATTAATGAAAATCTTAAAGGCAAAACCTAGCCTATGTATCATATTAAGACAGGGCAATGATGGTAGTTTCTTTTTAAGATTCAATTCCTTGTTAACATCTGAAAACATGTTAACACTCCTGGCAAATATGATTCGATAAAATCACATAAGTCATCCTTATATTGGATTCTTCCAATTCCCTTCAGTAATTTTTAAAACATCCATTTGTGTAGGGCCATATTCATTGTCATATAAGACAAAAGACAGTTGTAGTCTATGACTCCCTGTCAAGAAAGGTAATGAACTACGTTCAAACCTAAATGCCCCGATCCTATAAGATCATGGTTTATAATTTAAAAATTTATCCTTTTGACTAGGCATTTTGTATGCCACCCTATTATC
Organism: Helianthus tuberosus; assembly: GCA_030545235.1. NCBI lineage: Eukaryota > Viridiplantae > Streptophyta > Magnoliopsida > Asterales > Asteraceae > Helianthus > Helianthus tuberosus. Next base: position 69,666,969 of record CM060432.1, on the reverse strand, counting down.
GTTAATAGTTTATAACTGGATAAAAATATAATAAAATTTAAATGAATTAGATTAACCAATATGGATTATAATTACCATGGTTAATGAATTGCCATAAATGACAATTCCATAATAAACTTCTGAATGAATCATTGTCATCGTTTTTATGTAGCAACCAAGCTACATGGCTGGATCCGACGAGGTAAACAGTCACCCGAGAGAGAATAATGATACTACCAGAATCAATGTAACTGGTGCGGATCTTCAGGCATTGATTAACAATGATGTTACTAAAGCCATGGACAGGCAATTTAGAGAGTCAAGTGGTACTAGGAGTAAGACCCTATCTGTACCTCATTCAAAACCACCCTCTAAGACTCATACAGCTCGCAAGAGTGAATCTCACCATTCATCAAACCAGAGGAGTGTTCCGTCCAGACAGGTTGTACTCACTCAAGAGCCTCGTGTTAAAACTTGTTCATATAAGTATTTCGTCTCCTGCAAGCCTAGAGACTTCACAGGGGAGAAAGGAGCCATCGATTGTATGACATGGCTCGACGAGATGGATACCATGGTTGATATCAGTGGTTGTGCTGATAAGGATATTGTAAAGTTTGTGTCACAATCATTCAAAGGTGAGGCTCTAGCTTGGTGGAGGTCGCTAATCCAAGCTACTGGGAAGATCCCGTTATATAATCTGACTTGGGATCAGTTTGTTGCTCAATTAAAGAAAATTTATGTCCTCAACATGAAGTTGAGAAAATTGAGACTGATTTCTTAACCTTGGTTATGAAGAACCTAGACTGCCAGGCGTATCTTACGAGCTTCAACACTATGTCACGATTGGTTCCATACTTGGTTACACCGGAACCAAAACGCATAGCTCGTTTTATTGGAGGTTTAGCTCCGGAGATTAAAGCAAGTGTGAAAGCGTCTAGACCCACCACCTTTAGATCAGTGGCTGATATGTCGTTGTCTCTCACTCTCGATGCGGTCAGGCAGAGATCACTTAGGAATTCCGATGAGGGGAAAAGGAAACGTGAGGATGGGAGCTCACACCGTTCTGATAAGAAGCATAAAGGGAACTCTGAGAACAAGAAGAGTTCAGGGTTCAAGAAGGATAACCAACAGTCGGGTGAAAAACCCAAGTGTAAGACCTGCAAGAAGCGTCATCTAGGGAAATGTAGGTACGAATCAAAATCCCAATCGCAGCCCAGAGCTTGTGGGATCTGCAAATCAAGTGAGTATAAAAAGTTGGATTGCAAGAAGATAAAGGATGCGACGTGTTATAACTGCAACGAAAAGGGGCACATCAAGTCCAACTGCCCAAAGTATCCAAAGAAACCTGAAGAAGGTAAAAAGACCAATGCACGAGTCTTTCAAATGAATGCTCAGGAGGTCATTCAAAATGACAACGTGATAACAGGTACCTTTCTTATCAATGATGTTTATGCTAGAGTACTGTTTGATTCGGGTGCAGACAAGTCTTTTGTGGATAATAAGTTTTGTAAGTTATTAAATCTGCCTGTTAAAACCCTAAGCATAAAGTATGAAGTAGAATTGGCCGATGGTATCATAGAAACTTCTTCAACCATGTTAGATAGATGTTTTATATCCATTAGGAACCACTCTTTTCCATTGTCTTTGCTTCCTTTGAAACTAGCTAGATTCGATGTAGTAATAGGCATGGACTGGTTATCTCATAACCAAGCTCAGATCATTTGTGACAAGAAGCAAGTGGTTATTAAAACTCCTTATGGTGAGCCGTTGACAATTCAAGGAGACACTCAGTATGGGTTACCTAAGCAAGTGTCTATGCTTAAGGCGTCAAGATGTTTGAAGAAGGGTTGTGTCATCTACATGGCACAAGTGACTATTGATGAACCAAAGCCCAAGATCAAAGACATCCCTATCATTTCTGAATATCCAGATGTATTCCCTGAAGAACTGCCTGTTTTACCTCCAGATAAGCAAGTAAAGTTCAGAATTGACATTATTCCTGGAGCTGCACCTATTGCAAGAGCACCTTACCGGTTGGCACCAACTGAGATGAAAGAATTAAGAGCTCAGTTAGATGATTTATTGGCAAAAGGTTTTATTCGACCTAGTTCATCTCCTTGGGGAGCACCGATTCTGTTTGTGAAGAAAAAGGATGGATCGATGCGTCTATGCATCGATTATCGCGAACTAAACAAGGTTACAATTAGGGGTGTTCAAAAAAATCCGAATCCGAAACCGAATCCGAATAATCCGAATTTTCGGATATCCGAAACTCGGATATCCGAAAATTCGGATTCGGATTCGGATATCGATTTTGAAAAGTTTCAGATATTTCGGATATCCGATGTCCGAATACTAAATAATGCAATTTTTTATTATTTTATATATAAAATATAAATACCTATGTTTCCTTATTTCCTTGTAAACCCTAGATCTAAATCTGATTCTTCACACAAGACGCCCCCTCTCCAACTCTCTTCCTTGGATCTGAATCTCACTCCAGCGATCTTAATCGTCACTTCACTACTTCGTCACTTCCTTGTAAGCCCTAAATCTCGTTGATCTGAACCAGTACTTCGTCGATCTCGTTGATTCATTGAAGACGATTGGAGAGAAGTCATCATCATCGACGGTAGTTAAGAAGAATCACATCCTTGTCATCAATCCGGCAACCGAACTCATCATCGCAGGTATTACCTCACTTTACTCTCTTTGTTTTAGCTTTTTTTATTTTTATTTCTACCTATTTGTCGCTGATAAAGCTTGAGCCAAATACTCTGTTTATTTTACAAAAGTGAAAAGTGGATGAATATTGTTGACTGAGTTCGCCACAAGAGTATCAAATTCTAGGTAGATTTGCATTAACCATTTCCAACACAAGTTGTCATAACTCATAATCTATAACTGCATGGTTAATTGTTGGTTATAAATATTCTGTTTGTGTCAATCTAAGTTTCATTGCGTGGTTATTTGTGTCAAACAAGGTGTGTTGTTGATTTTATATAAGTTGCAACCAACTGTGTTGCTTATTATTATCATTCAGATGCTATGGCTTTTTTTCCATTGTTTCTTTGGTAGAAGTTTCGCTTATTAGATCGTTCTTACCTGTTAACTACTTCCTTAAAGATTCGCTTATGAGATTTTTTAATTTGTTACAGATTGTTTCAAATGGACACTCCTAACGAAGTGTTGGTATGTGCACAAGATTGGTTGAGTGCTTCTAATAATAAGATTTTTATCGAAGACACCATTCTTGACATCGAGAGCTTGGAACTTGGAAGAAGGTTATATAAATTATTACTTTACATTTCAGTTTTATATTTATTATATATCATTTTAGTGTATTTTTTACACCATTTTAATATGTTTTTTTTTTTTCTCTATTATATCATAGGTATGAAGGAGTTAGCCTTGGAACAACCCACCATTATCATTGATGAAACGGTTGATGAAAGTTATGAAACATCTGAAACGGCATAAGGTATCGGTTTGTTTTAATAAACTTAGTGATATATGTTAAAACAACTTATTTTTTGAAATGGTTTGTAGGTTTTGGATTTTAACATGTTATTGTTTTTGGAGTTGGTTATGCAAAAAAAATCTCATTTGCAGGAATCAAATTTGATGCAGTTTATAACCCTATCATAATCAACCAGTACTAATGTCCTACTAAACAAGACTGCCTAAGCTCTGTAAGCATCCCAAATTATGATTTGTAGTTAAGCTCTTTTTGTTTTACTTTTTCAAACCCTTATCTATATTATTTATTTCTAAAATATTTTGGATGGAATGATCTACTGAATATGAAGGCGACAGCTATGAAGTATTAATATTTCAATTTATATTTTACTTTAAATACATACATGTTGTGCACTTGTTCTTATTACTTTTTTTTTATTTGCATTCAGGTTTTTAGTTAGCTTGGAAGTTGGGAGATGGATTGGATTTTGGGCTATCTTATTTGGAAGATTATGTCTTTAGTTTTGAACAATGAATTATGTTAGAGTAAACTGCCATTTTGGTCCCTGTGGTTTGGGCACTTTTGCCATTTTAGTCCAAATCTCAAACTTTTTACATCTGGGTCCCTGTGGTTTGCATTTTGTTGCCATTTTAGTCCAAAACTCAAAATCTCTGAATTTTGACTGTTTTAATTACCCTTTTTTGTCTTTATCTGCAGGGGCAGTTTGGTCATTTAATTTTCATTAATGCAATTCATTTATTAAAAAACCCTTTTTTGTATTTATCTGAATTTTGACTGCCATTTTATTATGTATGCAGAGGTCATCTTCTTCCTCTCAACTATCCCCACCCCTTCCCTCTCTCTCTTCAATCAACCTCCACCACCACCACCACCATATCCCAGCCGCCACCACCACCGAATCGAGCCCCACCACCACCGGATCCGGCCACCACAAACCCTTGTATGTTCATCTTCAAGTTCCAGCCACCGAATCGAGCCCCACCACCACTGTCTTCCACAACGACCACTGCATCCACTACCACCCTTGTCTGTTCATCTTCAAGTTCCAGCCACCGCAACTATTAGGCCCAACCATCACTCTCTCTTAACCCTCTCCCACTCTCTAAGAATAACCTCAAATCCACACATCTTTCTTCCCCAAATTCTTTAAGTTCCAGTCGCTGCAACCATTAGCTCCGGTCATCACTCTCTCTAAACTATCTCACACTCTTTAAGAACAATCTCAGATCCACACATCTTTCTTCCCCAAATTACAGATCTCATATTCAGTTTACTAATCTATGATGACCGGGTAGCGTGGTCGTCATCGTGCAACGTTTCCAGGTTCATCGGTTGTGAAGTTGGAACCAGCGACGGCGGAGCGCCTCCTCAGTCCTCACCGTCGGTCAACGGCTGGTAGTGGTGGTGTTGAATAGATGATGAAATTTGAGGTAGTTTGTACATTCTATGTTTTTTCTTTCAAATTTGGGGAATGTTGATGGCAATTAAAATCAGTGATTCGACTCCACATTAAAACACAATTCACCATTCAGATCTGAAACAAGAGAACCAGAACTTACTCTTAATAAGCGGAGAAAACGAAGACGGAGACGAAGAGAAGGCGACCTACGAACGATAAGAATTCCATTGATGCAGCTTGAAGCTCTCTCTCTCTAGTTTCTTTCTCTAGAAATGTTGTTCAAAGTGGTGAAGACAGATGGAGAGTCTGGGGAGACAAGATGAGGGAGATGGTATTTAAATATAATTAATTTAATCAATAATCAGTTATAATAAATCTAAAATGACTTAAATACCCCTGAGGATAAAGACAAAAAATCAGGGTTTAAATTGGGGAATCTGGTCAAATTTAACTTTTGGACTAAAATGGCAACAAAATGCAAACCACAGGGACCCAGATGTAAAAAGTTTGAGATTTGGACTAAAATGGCAAAAGTGCCCAAACCACAGGGACCAAAATGGCAGTTTACTCATTATGTTATTATTATGTTTTTAATTTGGAACTACGGATAATCTTTATTTGCCTTTTTTTTAACATCTTAGTATTTGGTTTGTATGTTGGACTGGAGTACTGGACTATTGGTTATGTAGACTTTGAATTTTTTTTGTTTTAAAATTCGGATATCCGTTTTACTATCCGAACGGATATCCAAAAATTCGGATATCCGAATTTTCGGATAAGGATTCGGATAGTGAAATCAAGTATCCGAAATTTTCGGATATCCGAAATTCGGATATCCGGTTTTGAACACCCCTAGCTACAATCAAGAACAGATATCCATTGCCCAGGATCGACGATCTGTTCGATCAGCTTCAAGGAGCAAGTTACTTCTCCAAGATTGATTTAAGGTCAGGTTACCATCAGCTGAAGGTTAGAGATGAAGATGTGCATAAGACTGCTTTCAGAACTCGTTATGGTCACTACGAGTTCTTAGTGATGCCTTTTGGGCTCACTAATGCACCAGCAGCGTTCATGGACCTCATGAATCGCATTTGCAAACCCTACTTGGACAATTTTGTCATTGTCTTTATTGATGACATCCTTATTTACTCGAAGAGTCAAGCCGATCATGAAAAGCACCTTCGATGTATCCTTAAACTTCTTCAGCAAGAGAAGCTCTACGCCAAGTTTTCTAAATGCGAGTTTTGGCTTCGCGAAGTCCAATTTCTTGGACATATGGTTAGCGAGCGTGGTATCCAGGTGGATCCCGCTAAGATTGAAGCCATCATGAATTGGCAAGAACCAAAGACGCCTATAGAGATACGCAGCTTCTTGGGTCTGGCAGGATATTATAGGCATTTTATTGAAAACTTTTCAAGGATTGCAGCACCCCTAACTTCATTAACCCGAAAGAATATAAAGTTTGATTGGGGTCCTAAGCAACAAGAATCCTTTGAGATTCTTAAGCAAAAGTTGAGCAATGCTCCGGTATTGACATTGCCTGAAGGAATTGAAGAGTTTGTGGTATACTGCGACGCATCGCACACTGGAATGGGTTGTGTACTCATGCAAAGGGGCAAGGTCATTGCCTACGCCTCAAGACAATTAAAGGTGCACGAAAAGAATTACACCACCCATGACTTGGAATTAGGTGCCGTTGTGTTTGCATTAAAACTTTGGAGGCATTATTTATATGGTACCAAGTGTGTGATCTATTCTGATCATAAAAGTCTTCAACACTTGTTCAACCAGAAGGATCTGAACATGAGACAGCGTCGATGGATGGAGACACTGAATGATTATGATTGTGAAATTCGCTACCATCCAGGCAAAGCGAATATTGTAGCTGACGCTCTAAGCAGAAAGGAAAGGGTTAAGCCCATTAGAATCAATGCCAAGAGCATTGAATTGAAGAACAGCTTGAATGAAAGGTTGTTAGCCGCTCAGAAGGAAGCTGTGTTAGAAGCTAACTATCCAAATGAGAAATTGGGCGTAACTGCTGAACAGTTATCGTATAGCAAGGATGGAATCCTAAGATTAAATGGACGAATATGGGTTCCAATTTATGGAGGACTTTGGGATGTGATTCTCCAAGAAGCCCATAGCTCTAAATATTCTGTTCATCCTGGCTGTGACAAGATGTACCAGGATTTAAAGGCAAATTATTGGTGGATAGGTTTGATGAAATCTATAGCCACTTATGTGGCCAAATGTTTGACGTGCATGCAAGTTAAAGCCGAACACCAGAAGCCGTCAGGTTTGCTGCAACAGCCTGAACTTCCCACCTGGAACTGGGAAATGGTAACTATGGATTTTATCACTAAGTTACCAAGAACAAAACAAGGAAATGATACTATTTGGGTTATAGTCGACAGGTTGACTAAGTCAGCCCACTTCTTACCTATTAAGGAAACTCACAGTTCTGATAAGTTAGCTCAGCTATGTGGATGAGATTGTATCTCTCCACGGAGTGCCAGTATCCATTATCTCTGATAGAGATACAAGATACACATCGCATTTTTGGAAAAGCTTTCAGCAGTCTTTAAGCACTCGATTAAACTTCAGCACTGCATATCATCCTCAGACGGATGGTCAAAGCGAGCGTACAATTCAAACACTGGAGGATATGCTAAGGGCTTGTGTTATTGATTTAGGTGGAAGTTGGGATGATCATCTTCCGTTGATTGAATTTTCGTATAATAATAGTTATTATTCAAGTATTCAAGCTGCACCTTTCGAAGCTTTGTATGGGAGAAAGTGCAGGACGCCAGTTTGTTGGGCGAAAGTTGGAGATGTCCAACTAACAGGACCTGATATAGTCCTGGAGACGACCGATAAGATTGTGCAGATTCGTGATTGTCTCAAAGCTGCCAGGGATAGGCAGAAAAGCTACGCAGATAAAAGGCGTAAACCTCTGAAATTCGAGGTAGGTGACAAGGTGTTACTCAAGGTGTCGCCCTGGAAAGAGGTGATGCATTTTGGCAAGAAGGGCAAGCTGAGCCCTAGATACATAGGACCATTCGAGATGATCGAATGTGTCGGAACTGTAGCTTACAAGCTAAACCTGCCTGAAGAGCTCACTGGAATCCATAATGTATTTCACATCTGCAACTTAAAGAAATGTCTAGCCAATGAATCGCTAGCCATGTCACATAAGGATGTGCATATTGATGAGAGCTTAAAGTTTGTTGAAAAACCCCTGTCAATCGAGGATCGACAAGTTAAGAAGCTTCGAAAGAAGCATGCACCGATTGTGAAGGTTAAATGGGATGCCCGTAGAGGTCCAGAGTATACGTGGGAGGTTGAGTCCACAATGAAACAGAAGTATCCTTATTTATTTCAGTAAATCTCGAGGTCGAGATTTCTTTTAAGGGGGTGAGGATGTAACACCTCGTAAAATCCCGACCAATGTAATAAAGACACGTGTCATGGACTTTAAACGTGTAAGGATTTGATTATGAGGGACTAAAGTTGTCAAACGATGTAAATATGTAAGTAAAGGGATCCAAAGTGTCAACATGCCATTCTTGTGCCTCTGATTGACCTCATACGATGTTCGTATTCTTTATTGAATAAAATATCGAACTTAGAAAGTCGTTGTGCTTAAAATTGAAAGGTTTACAAAGCATGAGGGTTAAATGTGTCAACATGTTTAAAGTTACCTCTGAGTGACCTATTAACATTTACGAGACCTTGTAATACTTCCCTATACTTCCAAGAATATCGGATATTATTTTCGTGAAGTTTCGACGCACATAAATAATCAAAGTGGTAATTACAAGTAATAAGGGTTAAATACGGTAATGTTGCATTTCAAGACCGTTCGGGTGACCTCGTAACTAACCGAAAGCTTATTAATAAATGTTTAAAGACTCAAGACCCTTAAAAGTTAAATTTGGGGGTTAAAAGTGCAATAAACGAAAGTTAAAACAAGTTTAGAGGGACCAGGGACTGAAATGGCAATGTCTGAAACTTGGTGACCGGATTCTGCCCTTGACGCGGGCCGCGTAGGCCATAGACAACTCTTACGCGGGCCGTGTAAGAGTGTTAGATACAGAAAAATCTGCACATCTGCAGGTCAGCCTGTTGCACCGCCTTTGCATGCCTTGTTTTTTATTCCAGGGACTGAGCCAACAGTATTTCATGCATAGGGACACCTGGAATCATCAGAAATCAGTTGTAGGCTTGTGTGGAGTGATCTTGTGAAGTATTTTTGGCTATATAAGCACTTGTTGTTGCACTTGTTCATTTGCACTCTCAAATTTCTCATTCAAACTCATTCTCTGGAGCTTTCTGGAGTACAAGCAAGTTTTCCTCAGCTCCTAATTCGTGCTAAGTCTCCTTGTAAGCATTCTTATGTTGGTTCAGTTCTGTTTATACATGAGGGAAAACATTAAAACATACCTGTTACAGCCGACAGTGCAGTGGAGAATCCAGTCAGAGATGATCCCATCGTGTTCGACATATGTGTCAGTGTGATCTGGTTCCTCCTTAGGGTGCTGACTGATGATGGTGACTAAGAAAACCGACAAGGGAATCGGCTATGGGAGGGAGGTCGATGCTGATGATGATGTTATGATTAGGTTGTCTGATTAAGTGTGTAACCTTTTGACCTCTACATAATTCTCCTTATATAAGCACCCAGGAGGAAACCTAATTAGTTAATAAGGGTAATATGGTCCATCAACAATTACCAACTAATTAAATATTAAACCATAATATATTTAATAGGGTAATATGGTCCATCAACAATTACCAACTAATTATTTACCCTTCATCCTTTACAAGACGATTTAATCGTTCTTTTGAAATGTGGCCTAAACGCTGATGCCACGACATGGACGAAGTTTCTAAGTCTCGCTTCTCTTTCATCTTTGTGAGTGATTCATTAATGTTATATGACAACAAAGATTTGGAAAAGCCATCATCTAGTTCTAATCTATAGAGACCACCATCCAGAATACCAGTACCATAAAGAACAGAATCATAGAGGATAGAGAGTTTGCGATGACCATGGGAAACAATAAAACCGTCCATGTCTAACTTTGGTCCTGATACAAGGTTCCGAGTTACCTCAGGAACATATAAGGTATCATAAAGTTTAATACATAAACCAGTTTTCATAACTAATTGTAATGTTCCAATGGGCTTCACTTCTAATTCTCGATCATCCCCAACCTTAAGCGTTCTTTGGTTTCTTTCCAGCTTCCGGATTGAAAGGAATCCCTGAGTTGAATTGGTAACATGAACCATAGAACCAGAATCAAACCACCAAGAATTAGCAGGAACACTTAAATTATAGGACTCAAGTATCATAAAATAATCGTTACCTTTCTTAGCCAGCCACTCCTTAAAGTCAGGGCATTCCTTCTGCATATGTCCTGCCTTTTTACAGAACTTGCAGCGGATTCTGCCTAAGGAGTTCTTAGAGCTGGAAGGAGCACTTGTATTTGAATTGGGCCTTTGGACTTTTGAAGCATCCTTCCTCTGATGATTGTTCTTCCTTTTCTTAGAGTTGGAGGTGGTGAAGTTAGCAACATCAGTAGTGCGATCCATCCTCATACGCTCTTCCTCCTGTACGCACATAGCGACCAGCTCACTCATCGTCCATTTGTCCTTCTGAGTGTTGTAATTGATCTTGAATTCTTCGAAGGATGAAGGAAGCGAAGTGATGATAAAATGAACAAGGAAACCATCACTGATCTCCATTTCCAGCCCCTTCAGCTTATTGGCCATGTCATTCATCATCATGATGTGCTCGCGAATGCCGCTCCTCCCATCATACTTAGTTGTCACCAGCTTGAGGATAAGGGTACTATCGTGTGCTTTAGACGTCCCTTTGAACTGCGCCTCCACATGTTCCAAGTAGGTTTTAGCATCTTCAGAATCAGGAATGGCTCCCCTGATTGCATTACTGATGGACTGCTTCATGAACATGAGAGACATGCGGTTACACCTAGTCCATTTTTCATGAACTATCTGCTCAGCAGCAGTACTTTGAATGGTAAGGTCCGCTGGCTTATTCTCTCTTAGAGCATAATCAAAATCCAGCAGTCCAAGTGTAAGCATGAGAGCATCCTTCCATGCAGCAAAGTTATCACCAGTCAAAGGTGGAATCCCCTGATTTGATGCTGATAGTGGAAATAAGATGAGCAAGTTATCATACTTAGGAAGAAGTTCTAATGTGATCTAAGGGCATGTTAAACTAAGGCAGGCATAAATAATGACCATTTTACATTATGAAGCTGTGATATTGTCTATTACTAACATCAAAATAATAGACTTAGTTAAAATTCTACTTAAACGAAGACAAATCAGCTTTGGCCAGAAGTGTAATCATTTAAGCATATGTGCAAAGTGGTTGTAACAAATCAGCTTTGGCCAGAAATTGAAACAATCACTTTAGTTATGCACTTGTTAAGTATGCCATCTATGAAAGAATTAAATCAGCTTTGGCCAGATATTAAGACATTCATGTTTATGATGCACACTTAACATAGCTTTCGTAATACTTGAACGATAAGTAGATGTATCAAATCAGCTTTGGCCAGAAATAATACATCAAAGGCTCATTCAAGTTAAGCTATTTTGGTTTTTGCAAAACATTATCTGATTCTGATTAATTAACTAAGTAATTACAAAAACCAATTATTTAATAGCAAACCACCCGTTAGCGCGGATCGAACTGCCAAATTTTAGTTCACATTAACTGCCAAATTTTATGAACACTCATGATTTCGGATGAATCATGTCTTGGATTCATCCGAAATGACTAATTTCGAATCGTTTCAGACTATCCGAAATGGATGATTTCGAATGATTTCGGATGTGTCCAAGACGCGTAAGTCGAGTCATTTCGAATCATTTCGGATGATTTCGGATGATGATACTTAGTCCGAGATTCATTCGAAATGGTCAGTTCTTGATGATCCGTGATGGATTTCGGATGATTTCGGATGGTGATGCTTAGTCCAAGATTCATCCGAAATGGTCAGTTCTTTGATCATCCGTGATGCTAAGTCCGAAATGGTCAGTTGCTGATCCGTAATGGGCGAACAATGTTCATCTGGAATGATCAGACAGTTGCTGATCCGTAATGGGCGAACGATGTTCATCCGGAATGATCATCCGTAATGATCATCCGAAATGTGTTCTGCAAGCTGTTACAGCTGTTAATGCGAAAACATAACTGAAAATTCAAAAATTAAGAATTGTGATAGAGTTTCCTATTTTAACATTGATCTAATTTTATCAGAAAATTTCTAAAACCTTATTAGATAAAATTAGATCAAAATTAGGAAAACATTCCACAATTCAAAACACATTCCAAAACATAAAGGAAATTTCGAATTTTAACTAAGAACATTATGAACCCTAAATAAAATTATTCAAACTTTCATCCAAAATCTGGAATTATTTTACACATTTAAACATATTTTGAACGTTCAGATTTCGGAACAGTAACATAAGAATAAGCCCATGTCATCCGAGATGCCATTCCGGATGACCGAAATCGAACAGTAATGATTTCGGATGATGAAAAACGAATTTTATTATGGTTTTAAAACCTGTTTTCCTGTTTTAATCCAGATTTACGGATACAAAACAAAACTGACTAATCAACATATGCTCTGATACCACATGTTGGTTCAGTTCTGTTTATACATGAGGGAAAACATTAAAACATACCTGTTACAGCAGACAGTGCAGTGGAGAATCCAGTCAGAGATGATCCCATCGTGTTCGACATATGTGTCAGTGTGATCTGGTTCCTCCTTAGGGTGCTGACTGATGATGGTGACTAAGAAAACCGACAAGGGAATCGGCTATGGAGAGGGAAGTCGATGATGATGATGATGTTATGATTAGGTTGTCTGATTAAGTGTGTAACCTTTTGACCTCTACATAATTCTCCTTATATAAGCACCCAGGAGGAAACCTAATTAGTTAATAAGGGTAATATGGTCCATCAACAATTACCAACTAATTATTTAATAGGTTATTATATATTTTGATCTATATTATGTAAATGATTATAATGGCTATATGATTAAATATTAAACCATAATATATTTAATCTTACATCTTAGCCTCTTAAGTTCAAGTTTTATTAGTTTAATGACCAAAAGTCAAAGTCATCGTAATTAAGCTTTGACTTAGTGATTAATCACTAATGGTCCAGCCATTATTCAAATTGAAAGTGGCTATGAGTTGGTAATTATGTGGGTAATAAACCCTTAAAAGGGCACCCATTGATTATCATTCTAACTTGGTCAATTGTCGGGTCAAACTTAATATTAAAAAGTCATCAGAAGCTATTTTTACAAATTAATGCATAACTGATAATGTAGAAGTTATGGAACATGTTTAAACACTAAAATAACTTGGTAAATAATATAAGAACATGTCTAAGCATGTTCAACCCGACAATTCTGAGTTTAGGCTCGGTTCGCAACCGAAAGTCGCAAAAGTAGACTTTTGCTTTGACTTTCAGTTCTGACCCGATTTAGCTTAGTTTAGATATGCCTTAGGGTTCCTTTAGGACCATGTAATAGGTAAGTATAACCCTCTGAGGTTATACAACTTGGTTCCTATTTAATCCTAGTTCATTGCATGTTTCCGTTAATTCCTTAAAAGTTGACCATTATGCGCTTTTGATATTAAAACAAGATTTTTGAAAATGTGAGAGGACAAAAACCTTTGTTACTGATTTATAAACATGTCCTAAAAGTTGGATATCAGTTTATGGTCTAAATTAGGAGTTATGCTCAATATCGTAAATGAAAGCCTTTTTATTAATTAAACGGCATTTTCGGCATAAAACCTATTTAAACCCAAATTTTGACACCAAACCTTTTACCAACTGATGTAATATAATATTTAGGGATTTCTGGAAATTTTTATTGAATTTTAAACAGATTATACTATAGAGTTTTAAAGTAAATTCGGTATTGATGAAATTGCCCTTTTCTTGGATAAAATGAGTTTTACATAACATTTTGATGACAAACCATTTGCTACTGATTTCATATGTTAAATAAAATATTTTGAGCTATATAAACTGATCAAAAAACTCAGATTTCTTTAAATAACCCGAAAATCGCCAAATACCGACTTTTACGCTTTTTAAACACATAGTTTGGGTTAAAATTATATTTAACACCCAAAACTCATTACCTATTGATATTATAAGTAAATTTTTCTACTTTAACAGTAAATAAAAGTTTTGAAATCAGATTTCCAAATTTGACCCTTAAAGCTTATGTGAAATGACCAAAATGCCCTTTCGGTGCTTAGTTTGGCCATAAATAATAAATTTCACATATATGCAATATCTTACTGATATAACCTACTAAAATAAATATTTTTACTGGTCATTTTAGACCAGAACCTCAGATTGTCATTTAACCTCTTTTATAATCTTTAAAATGACCAAAATACCCCTACGGGGCTTAAATTGATTTTAAGTTCGTTTGGGGCATAATGGAAGGTATCCTATTAATATCATAACACATTTTAAGCATATTAACTTAGGGAACCTGTTCATGACTCATTTGGTTACCCGTTATGCATTTTTCGCGTTTAGTGAGTTTTATGTGACTAGTTTGCATAAATTGACCGAAACGGGTCAAACCTTATCATTTTTACCTCAAAATCTAGAATGCGTTTAGTTTACCCATATTATATAAGTCTTCATACTTGTCGGGTCTAAATCACATTCTAATTCGGTCTTCGCTTAATCTTGCGTTTTGAACCGTATACCTTTCTTTAAAACTAACCGGTCTAAGTTAAGGCTTAAATAAGACCCGTTAGGATTCTAATCGTTTATTAAAAACCTTCATTCCAGATTAGGAGCCCGGTAAAAGCTATCTGTACTTGCTTGATTGATTTACGGCTGGGAATAAATTTATATTTTTGCTTTGGTAAATACTTTTAACTTATTTTCCCTTATACGGGCTTGGGTACGGTATATAAAATACCGCTTGGTCGGGTATTGAATTTTTAATCGAATAATGGTTAAATCATTGAGATAACCCGTTTAATATGTTTTGTTTGTTTTAAGCCTTTGGGGGGTTAATGACCGTGTCCTGGATATCCTCGGCTCATTCATTGAAATGGCCACGACTTAAGCACGGGGTGTAGGCATACACCTGCCGGTGCGTATGTAAAATGATATACCTGCTTGTTCGAGAATAACTCGCCGTAGGTTATATTATGTGGTGTGGCTATTAATCTTTAACCCGGTATTTAACCTGGGCTACTGAACGTATAACAAACCTATAATTCTTTTACAAGATTATTTTTAAATAATTATCCCAAGTTATAAAAGAATATTTGTGCCTTGTGCATTTAAATCAATTTTCTTAAAACATTTTTAAAAAGAGTCGGTTAATTGTATTTACCAGTGTAAACTGACGTATTTTCCAAAAAGGTTAAGTGTAGGTACTAAACGAAATGGGCTGGCTACTCCTAGCATCGAATAAAGAGTCTTGCAAGCTTTAGATGTTTAAAAATCTGTTGATCAATAATTCTGTTTATCTTTTGATCCGCCTGTGGATCCATCTTTCAGGCCGTTTTGTAATATTAATGATACTTTGAACTCGGTTTGAAATATTTTTACTTTAGACTTCCGTTGTGCATTGAACTGTGATTATTTGACTATGATGATATCAACTACGTCACGATACTCCCCACCGGTAATACATGGAAATATCGGGGTGTGACAGTGTGGTTGATTCTTTAAAAACATAATTTTTGAAGAATCTAGATCTTTACAACTTATAATCACATTTTCTAAAAATGCTTCTTCTTGGATTTTTCTTGTTACATAAGTGTTTCTACACTTGTTTAACCTTTAAAAATGTGGTTTATTTGTTTAAGAACCAAGATTTAGTAAACTTTGTATTTTTAACTTGGTTTCTTGAAAAATCATTCTTGAAATATTAGATTTACAAGACTTACATCTTACTTTGATCATCACTTTATAAGAAAACAATATATCCTTTCAAGTTCATGTCTTTCATGAGGATGATTTATTAATCTCTAACATTTTTATCGTCTCATCTTGCTAGATTATGTTTTTAATCATGATCTAGCAAGATCATATGATGATCTACATCATTTTCATAAGTAAACAACAATCATCAAGCATAACAACACATAAACATCAAGATTTCTTATGATTTTAAGCTTATGTTCATGTTTCAATCTCTTGATTCTTAGTATTCTTCATGATAATCAACATGTATCTTCTTTTAACCACTTAAACAAGATGCAAAATGAAGAGATTAGTGTTCTTACTACTAGCTCAAGGCTAGGGATGATCAAGAGAAGAAAAGATGTGGATAAAAGCAACTGGTGATGGTTCTTCAACTTCCGAAAGCTCTTAGTTTCCTTCTGCACCTTCTAACACCTTTGTGTATGCTTGGAATTGGATGAAGATGAATGATGATGGTGGTTGTGTTGTTGTTGGGTTACGGCCGAAGCCAAGAGGGAGAGAAGGAGAAGGTTTCAAGTGTAGAATTGTTATGAGAATGATAAGCTTAAACTTGGGGACTATCTTATAACCTTCCAACACATGAAGATCTAATGGTTCTTGTGTTTAAAAAGTAGATACATAATCCATTAAACTAATCAAATAAAATCAAAGAGTGGGGTCCCTTGGTTGAGCAGTCCACTAGGTGGGGGGGGGGGTATAGGTCTAGGTTTTAACCAATTAGTTAGTTATTAGTTAGAAATCAAGTATATAGTTAGGGATTTAGTTATTAGATATTTATATAGTGTGTTATGATGTTCGGCGACCATAACTAGCTTGGTAATGTTAAAACAGTGCTTCTAGTGAAAATTTGGTATTTCGGGTAGTGTCCGGTTGTTCGGTTGGTTACCGGTTCGTTAAGGTGCTAAACTATGCAGTTTAGTGTGATTTATTATCCATTTGTGACAGTTTTGATTCCCG
Organism: Helianthus tuberosus; assembly: GCA_030545235.1. Lineage (NCBI taxonomy): Eukaryota > Viridiplantae > Streptophyta > Magnoliopsida > Asterales > Asteraceae > Helianthus > Helianthus tuberosus. The sequence goes on along the minus strand of CM060432.1, from coordinate 69,650,115 downwards.
ACACTTAGGAAAGCATTCAGGACCGTTTAACCACATTTCTGCATGATATTAGATTGTTTAAATGTTGAATTTGCTGATTTTCTGCAGAATTATGCAGTTTGTGTGAGTTCTAAGCGCTTTCCGGCACTTAAACTATCTCTAGGAAGGCAGTTTTGTGATCCTTACTTTCCTACACACTATACTAGTGTAATACTTGGTTTCTGGCCCATACTGTGTCTCAACACATTATCTGTCTATGTACTGAACTCCGTCAGCATTTTTCTGATTTGTCTGATAATTGTGCTAACTGTGTTTCGTGCATCATTGGAGTCAATATGGTTTGCATGTAGTAATGGTATGACATTATGCAATATGTGATGCACATGTATGTATAAAGCAGTAATCAAAAGCAATTCAAATCATTAATTGAAATGCAGCACAGTCATTAAGCACTAATCATGGTTTAATAGTTGTACGGATACCTAGAATTTTGACAGTTGTCACATTACGTTTTACGTAAAACATTTTACATTTTACGTTAAACTTTTTACGTTTTACGTTTAATGTTAAACTTTTTACGTTTTAAATTTTATGTAAAACTTTTTACGTTTTACGTTTAACGTTAAACTTTTTACGTTTTCCGTTAAACTTTTTACGTTTTACGTTAAACTTTTTACGTTAAACTTTTAACGTTTTACGTTTTATGTAAAACTTTTTACGTTTTACTAGTGTGTTTAGTAAGCCTAGTTACCCTTTAAAGTGTGGTTGATTCTTTAAAAACATCATTTTTGAATAATCTAGATCTTTACAACTTATAATCACATTTTCTAAAAATGCTTCTTCTTGGATTTTTCTTGTTACAAAAGTGTTTCTACACTTGTTTAACCTTTAAAAATGTGGTTTATTTGTTTAAGAACCAAGATTTAGTAAACTTTGTATTTTTAACTTGGTTTCTTGAAAAATCATTCTTGAAATATTAGATTTACAAGACTTACATCTTACTTTGATCATCACTTTATACGAAAACAATATATCCTTTCAAGTTCATGTCTTTCATGAGGATGATTTATTAATCTCTAACATTTTTATCCTCTCATCTTGATAGATTATGTTTTTAATCATGATCTAGCAAGATCATATGATGATCTACATCATTTTCATAAGTAAACAATAATCATCAAGCATAACAACACATAAACATCAAGATTTCTTATGATTTTAAGCTTATGTTCATGTTTCATTCTCTTGATTCTTAGTATTATTCATGATAATCAACATGTATCTTCTTTTAACCACTTAAACAAGATGCAAAATGAAGAGATTAGTGTTCTTACTACTAGCTCAAGGCTAGGGATGATCAAGAGAAGAAAAGATGAGGATAAAAGCAAATGGTGATGGTTCTTCAACTTCCGAAAGCTCCTAGCTTCCTTGTGCACCTTCTAACACCTTTGTGTATGCTTGGAATTGGATGAAGATGAATGATGATGGTGGTTGTGTTGTTGTTGGGTTACGGCCGAAGCCAAGAGGGAGAGAAGGAGAAGGTTTCAAGTGTTGAATTGTTATGAGAATGATAAGCTTAAACTTGTGGACTATCTTATAACCTTCCAACACATGAAGATCTAATGGTTTGTGTGTTTAAAAAGTACATACATAATCCATTAAACTAATCAAATAAAATCAAAGAGTGGGGTCCCTTGGTTGGGCAGTCCACTAGGTGGGGGGGGGGGTATAGGTCTAGGTTTTAACCAATTATTTAGTTATTAGTTAGAAATTAAGTATATAGTTAGGGATTTAGTTATTAGATATTTATATAGTTTGTTATGATGTTCGGGGACCATAACTTGCTTGGTAATGTTAAAATAGTGCTTCTAGTGAAAATTTGGTATTTCGGGTAGTGTCCGGTTGTTCGGTTGGTTACCGGTTCGTTAAGGTGCTAAACTATGCAGTTTAGTGTGATTTATTATCCATTTGTGACAGTTTTGATTCCCGACACTTAGGAAAGCATTCAGGACCGTTTAACCACATTTCTGCATGATATTAGATTGTTTAAATGTTGAATTTGCTGATTTTCTGCAGAATTATGCAGTTTGTGTGAGTTCTAAGCGCTTTCCGGCACTTAAACTATCTCTAGGAAGGCAGTTTTGTGATCCTTACTTTCCTACACACTATACTAGTGTAATACTTGGTTTCTGGCCCATACTGTGTCTCAACACATTATCTGTCTATGTACTGAACTCCGTCAGCATTTTTCTTATTTGTCTGATAATTGTGCTAACTGTGTTTCGTGCATCATTGGAGTCAATATGGTTTGCATGTAGTAATGGTATGACATTATGCAATATGTGATGCACATGTATGTATAAAGCAGTAATCAAAAGCAATTCAAAACATTAATTGAAATGCAGCACAGTCATTAAGCACTAATCATGGTTTAATAGTTGTACGGATACCTGGAATTTTGACAGTTGTCACATTACGTTTTACGTAAAACATTTTACATTTTACGTTAAAATTTTTACGTTTTACGTTTAATGTTAAACTTTTTACGTTTTACGTTTTATGTAAAACTTTTTATGTTTTACGTTTAACGTTAAACTTTTTACGTTTTACGTTAAACTTTTTACGTTTTACGTTAAACTTTTTACGTTTTAAGTTTTATGTAAAACTTTTTACGTTTTACTAGTGTGTTTAGTAAGCCTAGTTACCCTTTAAAGTGTGGTTGATTCTTTAAAAACATCATTTTTGAATAATCTAGATCTTTACAACTTATAATCACATTTTCTAAAAATGCTTCTTCTTGGATTTTTCTTGTTATATAAGTGTTTCTACACTTGTTTAACCTTTAAAAATGTGGTTTATTTTGTAAAAGAACCAAGATTTAGTAAACTTTGTATTTTTAACTTGGTTTCTTGAAAAATCATTCTTGAAATATTAGATTTACAAGACTTACATCTTACTTTGATCATCACTTTATAAGAAAACAATATATCCTTTCAAGTTCATGTCTTTCATGAGGATGATTTATTAATCTCTAACATTTTTATCCTCTCATCTTGCTAGATTATGTTTTTAATCATGATCTAGCAAGATCATATGATGATCTACATCATTTTCATAAGTAAACAACAATCATCAAGCATAACAACACATAAACATCAAGATTTCTTTTGATTTTAAGCTTATGTTCATGTTTCATTCTCTTGATTCTTAGTATTCTTCATGATAATCAACATGTATCTTCTTTTAACCACTTAAACAAGATGCAAAATGAAGAGATTAGTGTTCTTACTACTAGCTCAAGGCTAGGGATGATCAAGAGAAGAAAATATGAGGATAAAAGCAAATGGTGATGGTTCTTCAACATCCGAAAGCTCCTAGCTTCCTTGTGCACCTTCTAACACCTTTGTGTATGCTTGGAATTGGATGAAGATGAATGATGATGGTGGTTGTGTTGTTGTTGTTGGGTTACGGCCGAAGCCAAGAGGGAGAGAAGGAGAAGGTTTCAAGTGTTGAAATGTTATGAGAATGATAAGCTTAAACTTGTGGACTATCTTATAACCTTCCAACACATGAAGATCTAATGGTTTTTGTGTTTAAAAAGTAGATACATAATCCATTAAACTAATCAAATAAAATCAAAGAGTGGGGTCCCTTGGTTGGGCAGTCCACTAGGTGGGGGGGTATAGGTCTAGGTTTTAACCAATTAGTTAGTTATTAGTTAGAAATCAAGTATATAGTTAGGGATTTAGTTATTAGATATTTATATAGTGTGTTATGATGTTCGGGGACCATAACTAGCTTGGTAATGTTAAAACAGTGCTTCTAGTGAAAATTTGGTATTTCGGGTAGTGTCCGGTTGTTCGGTTGGTTACCGGTTCATTAAGGTGCTAAACAATGCAGTTTAGTGTGATTTATTATCCATTTGTGACAGTTTTGATTCCCGACACTTAGGAAAGCATTCAGGACCGTTTAACCACATTTCTGCATGATATTAGATTGTTTAAATGCTGAATTTGTTGATTTTCTGCAGAATTGTGCAGTTTGTGTGAGTTCTAAGCGCTTTCCGGTACTTAAACTATCTCTAGGAAGGCAGTTTTGTGATCCTTACTTTTCTACACACTATACTAGTGTAATACTTGGTTTCTGGCCCATACTGTGTCTCAACACATCATTATCTGTCTATGTACTGAACTCCGTCAGCATTTTTCTGATTTGTCTGATAATTGTGCTAACTGTGTTTCGTGCATCATTGGAGTCAATATGGTTTGCATGTAGTAATGGTATGACATTATGCAATATGTGATGCACATGTATGTATAAAGTAGTAATCAAAAGCAATCCAAATCATTAATTGAAATGCAGCACAGTCATTAAGCACTAATCATGGTTTAATAGTTGTACGGATACCTGGAATTTTGACAGTTGTCACATTACGTTTTACGTAAAACATTTTACATTTTACGTTAAGCTTTTTACGTTTTACGTTTAACGTTAAACTTTTTACGTTTTACGTTAAACTTTTTACGTTTTACTAGTGTGTTTAGTAAGCCTAGTTACCCTTTAAAGTGTGGTTGATTCTTTAAAAACATCATTTTTGAATAATCTAGATCTTTACAACTTATAATCACATTTTCTAAAAATGCTTCTTCTTGGATTTTTCTTGTTACATAAGTGTTTCTACGCTTGTTTAACCTTTAAAAATGTGGTTTATTTGTTTAAGAACCAAGATTTAGTAAACTTTGTATTTTTAACTTGGTTTCTTGAAAAATCATTCTTGAAATATTAGATTTACAAGACTTACATCTTACTTTGATCATCACTTTATAAGAAAACAATATATCCTTTCAAGTTCATGTCTTTCATGAGGATGATTTGTTAATCTCTAACATTTTTATCCTCTCATCTTGCTAGATTATGTTTTTAATCATGATCTAGCAAGATCATATGATGATCTACATCATTTTCATAAGTAAACAACAATCATCAAGCATAACAACACGTAAACATCAAGATTTCTTATGATTTTAAGCTTATGTTCATGTTTCATTCTCTTAATTCTTAGTATTCTTCATGATAATCAACATGTATCTTCTTTTAACCACTTAAACAAGATGCAAAATGAAGAGATTAGTGTTTTTACTACTAGCTCAAGGCTAGGGATGATCAAGAGAAGAAAAGATGAGGATAAAAGCAAATGGTGATGGTTCTTCAACTTCCGAAAGCTCCTAGCTTCCTTGTGCACCTTCTAACACCTTTGTGTATGCTTGGAATTGGATGAAGATGAATGATGATGGTAGTTGTGTTGTTGTTGGGTTAGGGCCGAAGCCAAGAGGGAGAGAAGGAGAAGGTTTCATGTGTTGAATTGTTATGAGAATGATAAGCTTAAACTTGTGGACTATCTTATAACCTTCCAACACATGAAGATCTAATGGTTTTTGTGTTTAAAAAGTAGATACATAATCCATTAAACTAATCAAATAAAATCAAAGAGTGGGGTCCCTTGGTTGGGCAGTCCACTAGGTGGGGGGGTATAGGTCTAGGTTTTAACCAATTAGTTAGTTATTAGTTAGAAATCAAGTATATAGTTAGGGATTTAGCTATTAGATATTTATATAGTGTGTTATGATGTTCGGGGACCATAACTAGCTTGGTAATGTTAAAACAGTGCTTCTAGTGAAAATTTGGTATTTCAGGTAGTGTCCGGTTGTTCGGTTGGTTACCGGTTCGTTAAGGTGCTAAACTTTGCAGTTTAGTGTGATTTATTATCCATTTGTGACAGTTTTGATTCCCGACACTTAGGAAAGTATTCAGGACCGTTTAACCACATTTCTGCATGATATTAGATTGTTTAAATGTTGAATTTGCTGATTTTCTGCAGAATTATGCAGTTTGTGTGAGTTCTAAGCGCTTTCCGGCACTTAAACTATCTCTAGGAAGGCAGTTTTGTGATCCTTACTTTCCTACACACTATACTAGTGTAATACTTGGTTTCTGGGCCATACTGTGTCTCAACACATTATTTGTCTATGTATTGAACTCCGTCAGCATTTTTCTGATTTGTCTGATAATTGTGCTAACTGTGTTTCGTGCATCATTGGAGTCAATATGGTTTGCATGTAGTAATGGTATGACATTATGCAATATGTGATGCACATGTACGTATAAAGCAGTAATCAAAAGCAATTCAAATCATTAATTGAAATGCAGCACAGTCATTAAGCGCTAATCATGGTTTAACAGTTGTACGGATACCTGGAATTTTGACAGTTGTCACATTACGTTTTACGTAAAACATTTTACATTTTACGTTAAACTTTTTACGTTTTACGTTTAATGTTAAACTTTTACGTTTTACGTTTTATGTAAAACTTTTTACGTTTTACGTTTAACGTTAAACTTTTTACGTTTTACGTTAAACTTTTTACGTTTTACGTTAAACTTTTTACGTTTTACTAGTGTGTTTAGTAAGCCTAGTTACCCTTTAAAGTGTGGTTGATTCTTTAAAAACATCATTTTTGAATAATCTAGATCTTTACAACTTATAATCACATTTTCTAAAAATGCTTCTTCTTGGATTTTTCTTGTTACATAAGTGTTTCTACACTTGTTTAACCTTTAAAAATGTGGTTTATTTGTTTAAGAACCAAGATTTAGTAAACTTTGTATTTTTAACTTGGTTTCTTGAAATATTAGATTTACAAGACTTACATCTTACTTTGATCATCACTTTATAAGAAAACAATATATCCTTTCAAGTTCATGTCTTTCATGAGGATGATTTATTAATCTCTAACATTTTTATCCTCTCATCTTGCTAGATTATGTTTTTAATCATGATCTAGCAAGATCATATGATGATCTACATCATTTTCATAAGTAAACAACAATCATCAAGCATAACAACACATAAACATCAAGATTTCTTTTGATTTTAAGCTTATGTTCATGTTTCATTCTCTTGATTCTTAGTATTCTTCATGATAATCAACATGTATCTTCTTTTAACCACTTAAACAAGATGCAAAATGAAGAGATTAGTGTTCTTACTACTAGCTCAAGGCTAGGGATGATCAAGAGAAGAAAATATGCGGATAAAAGCAAATGGTGATGGTTCTTCAACATCCGAAAGCTCTTAGCTTCCTTGTGCACCTTCTAACACCTTTGTGTATGCTTGGAATTGGATGAAGATGAATGATGATGGTGGTTGTGTTGTTGTTGTTGGGTTACGGCCGAAGCCAAGAGGGAGAGAAGGAGAAGGTTTCAAGTGTTGAAATGTTATGAGAATGATAAGCTTAAACTTGTGGACTATCTTATAACCTTCCAACACATGAAGATCTAATGGTTTTTGTGTTTAAAAAGTAGATACATAATCCATTAAACTAATCAAATAAAATCAAAGAGTGGGGTCCCTTGGTTGGGCAGTCCACTAGGTGGGGGGGTATAGGTCTAGGTTTTAACCAATTAGTTAGTTATTAGTTAGAAATCAAGTATATAGTTAGGGATTTAGTTATTAGATATTTATATAGTGTGTTATGATGTTCGGGGACCATAACTAGCTTGGTAATGTTAAAACAGTGCTTCTAGTGAAAATTTGGTATTTCGGGTAGTGTCCGGTTGTTCGGTTGGTTACCGGTTCATTAAGGTGCTAAACAATGCAGTTTAGGGTGATTTATTATCCATTTGTGACAGTTTTGATTCCCGACACTTAGGAAAGCATTCAGGACCGTTTAACCACATTTCTGCATGATATTAGATTGTTTAAATGCTGAATTTGTTGATTTTCTGCAGAATTGTGCAGTTTGTGTGAGTTCTAAGCGCTTTCCGGTACTTAAACTATCTCTAGGAAGGCAGTTTTGTGATCCTTACTTTTCTACACACTATACTAGTGTAATACTTGGTTTCTGGCCCATACTATGTCTCAACACATTATCTGTCTATGTACTGAACTCCGTCAGCATTTTTCTGATTTGTCTGATAATTGTGCTAACTGTGTTTCGTGCATCATTGGAGTCAATATGGTTTGCATGTAGTAATGGTATGACATTATGCAATATGTGATGCACATGTATGTATAAAGCAGTAATCAAAAGCAATCCAAATCATTAATTGAAATGCAGCACAGTCATTAAGCACTAATCATGGTTTAATAGTTGTACGGATACCTGGAATTTTGACAGTTGTCACATTACGTTTTACGTAAAACATTTTACATTTTATGTTAAACTTTTTACGTTTAATGTTAAACTTTTTACGTTTTACGTTTTATGTAAAACTTTTTACGTTTTACGTTTAACGTTAAACTTTTTATGTTTTACGTTAAACTTTTTACGTTTTACGTTAAACTTTTTACGTTTTACTAGTGTGTTTAGTAAGCCTAGTTACCCTTTAAAGTGTGGTTGATTCTTTAAAAACATCATTTTTGAATAATCTAGATCTTTACAACTTATAATCACATTTTCTAAAAATGCTTCTTCTTGGATTTTTCTTGTTACATAAGTGTTTCTACACTTATTTAACCTTTAAAAATGTGGTTTATTTGTTTAAGAACCAAGATTTAGTAAACTTTGTATTTTTAACTTGGTTTCTTGAAAAATCATTCTTGAAATATTAGATTTACAAGACTTACATCTTACTTTGATCATCACTTTATAAGAAAACAATATATCCTTTCAAGTTCATGTCTTTCATGAGGATGATTTATTAATCTCTAACATTTTTATCCTCTCATCTTGCTAGATTATGTTTTTAATCATGATCTAGCAAGATCATATGATGATCTACATCATTTTCATAAGTAAACAACAATCATCAAGCATAACAACACATAAACATCAAGATTTCTTATGATTTTAAGCTTATGTTCATGTTTCATTCTCTTGATTCTTAGTATTCTTCATGATAATCAACATGTATCTTCTTTTAACCACTTAAACAAGATGCAAAATGAAGAGATTAGTGTTCTTACTACTAGCTCAAGGCTAGGGATGATCAAGAGAAGAAAAGATGAGGATAAAAGCAAATGGTGATGGTTCTTCAACTTCCGAAAGCTCCTAGCTTCCTTGTGCACCTTCTAACACCTTTGTGTATGCTTGGAATTGGATGAAGATGAATGATGATGGTGGTTGTGTTGTTGTTGGGTTACGGCCGAAGCCAAGAGGGAGAGAAGGAGAAGGTTTCAAGTGTTGAAATGTTATGAGAATGATAAGCTTAAACTTGTGGACTATCTTATAACCTTCCAACACATGAAGATCTAATGGTTTTTGTGTTTAAAAAGTAGATACATAATCCATTAAACTAATCAAATAAAATCAAAGAGTGGGGTCCCTTGGTTAGGCAGTCCACTAGGTGGGGGGGTATAGGTCTAGGTTTTAACCAATTAGTTAGTTATTAGTTAGAAATCAAGTATATAGTTAGGGATTTAGTTATTAGATATTTATATAGTGTGTTATGATGTTCGGGACCATAACTAGCTTGGTAATGTTAAAACAGTGCTTCTAGTGAAAATTTGGTGTTTCGGGTAGTGTCCGGTTGTTCTGTTGGTTACCGGTTCGTTAAGGTGCTAAACTATGCAGTTTAGTGTGCTTTATGTATCCATTTGTGACAGTTTTGAGACCCGACACTTAGGAAAGCATTCAGGGCCATTTAACCACATTTCTGCATGATATTAGATTGTTTAAATGCTGAATTTGCTGATTTTCTGTAGAATTCTGCAGTTTGTGTGAGTTCTAGGCACTTTCCGGCACTTAAACTATCTCTAGGAAGGCAGTTTTGTGATCCTCACTTTCCTACATACTATACTAGTGTAATACTTGGTTTCTGGCCCATACTGTGTCTCAACACATTATCTGTCTATGTACTAAACTCCGTCAGCATTTTTCTGATTTGTCTGATAATTGTGCTAACTGTGTTTGGTGCATCATTTGAGTCAATATGGTTTGCATATAGTAATGGTATGACATTATGCAATATGTGATGCACGTGTATGTATAAAGCAGTAATCAGAAGCAATTCAAATCATTCTTCCTAGCTGCTTGGCCTGTAGTAGGTATCTGGTTCACTGCTTTAGGTATCAGTACTAATTAATTGAAATGCAGCACAGTCATTAAGCACTAATAATGGTTTAATAGTTGTATGGATACCTGTAATTTTGATAGTTGTCACATTCTCCCCCTGTTAAGAAAATTTCGTCCCGAAATTTTATGCCTTACTACAAGCAGCAGGGGAGTTGGGGAACAAGTGCGGGTATTTTGCTTTCATACGGTCCTCACGCTCCCAAGTAAACTCTAGGCCGTGACGTGCGTTCCATCTAACCTTGACAAGTTTAACACTACTCCTCCGAGTCTTGTTAACTTTCCAATCTGTAACCTCAACGGGTTCTTCGGTAAAGTGGAGTGTGTCGTCAATGTGAACCTCATCAGCAGGGATTACCACTGTTTCTTGTGTTGGATTTTTCTTCAGGTTAGATACATGGAAGGTATCATGAACACCATTGAGTTCATCTAGTAGCTCCAACTTGTATGCTACAGAACCAACCCTTTCTAAAAATGGTCCGATAAATCGTGGGTTTAACTTACCACGCTTCCTAAAGCGTGCCACACCTTTCCAAGGTGAGACTTTTAACAAAACCATATCACCCACTTCAAATTCCAAGGGTTTTCGTCTTTGGTCCGCATAGCTCTTTTGTCGATCACGAGCCGCCTTGATGCGCTCTCGGATCTGCATGATCTTATCAGTCGTTTCTTGGACCAGTTCGGGACCAACCAGCTGTCTATCACCTGCGTCTGCCCAGCATAACGGTGATCGAGCAAGAGACAAGCCTTTTGTTTGGGGAACCGAGCAAGAGACTGCCTTTCAAACCCTCAAGTACTTGCTTTGCAATGCTCCTGTTCTCACTCTACCCGATGGAAACGATGACTTTATTGTCTATTGTGATGCCTCGAACCTTGGTCTTAGTTGCGTTCTCATGCAGCGAGACAAGGTTATTGCTTACGCGTCTCGTCAGCTCAAGATCCACGAGAAGAACTATACAACCCACGACCTCGAGCTAAGCGCGGTTGTTTTTGCGTTAAAGATCTGGCGACACTACCTTTATGGTACTAAGTGTACGATCTTCACCGATCACAGGAGCCTACAACATATCTTTGACCAGAAGGAACTAAATATGCGTCAACGCCAGTGGGTGGAACTTCTCAACGATTATGACTGTGAGATTCGTTATCATCCTGGCAAAGCAAATGTCGTTGCCGACGCTCTCAGCAGACGAAGTTATTTGCACAGCGTCCGTAATATCCAAGCCCAATACGATCTCGAAACCCTCATCCGTGAAGCCCAGCATGCTAGTTTTAATGAGCGTACTTTGAAGAAGGAAAGGATTATCAACGATGGAGCCCAACTAGTGAATAAGTCGAATGGGATATTCCATTATCTGGACCGAATCTGGATCCCTAAACGGACCAATTTACGACAGATTTTGATGGACGAAGCCAACAAATCCCGATATTCTATTCATCCCTGTGCCGACAAAATGTACCAGGACCTGCGCTACAAGTACTGTGGCCGGGCATGAAGAGGGATATTGCCCTCTACGTTTCGAAATGCCTGACTTACTCGAAAGTCAATGCTGAGCACCAAAGACCCTCTGGTTTACTCGTTCAACCTGAGATCCCTGTGTGGAAGTGGGAGAGTATAGCCATGGATTTCATAACAAAGCTCCCGCGTACGCCCTCAGGTCACGACAGCATTTGGGTTATTGTCGACCATTTAACTAAATCTGCCCATTTTCTGCCAATACGAGAAGACTATAAGGTAGAAAAATTAGCCCGAATCTACACCAAGGAGATCATTTGTCGACATGGGACGCCGCGCGCCATCATTTCTGACCGCGATGCTCGGTTTACCTCACGTCTTTGGATGACATTCCAATCTGCTCTCGGTACTGCGCTTAATCTAAGTACCGCATTCCATCCTCAAACCGATGGTCAGACTGAAAGAACGATCCGTACCTTTGAAGACATGCTCCGTTCGTGTGTCATAGATTTCGGTGGTAATAGGGACGCATACTCACCCTTGGTCGAATTCTCGTACAATAACAGCTATCATTCCAGCATTCAAATGGCACCGTTTGAGGCGTTGTATGGAAGAAGATGTCGATCGCCTATTGTATGGCACGAGATCGGGCATTGGCAATTAACCGGTCCTGAGCTATTACAAGAAACGACTGACAAAATCCTCCAAATTCGAGACAATCTACTGAAAGCTCGGAGTCGTCAGAAAAGTTACGCCGATAGACGACGCAAGCCCCTCGAATTTGACGTTGGTGACCATGTACTCCTAAAGGTATCACCTTGGAAGGGTGTGGTCAGATTCGGCAAAAGAGGAAAGCTCGCGCCTCGATATGTTGGACCCTTTAAGATTCTGGAAAGAATTGGAAAAGCGGCTTACAGACTCGAACTACCGGAGGAACTTAATAACGTCCACCCGACTTTCCATGTGTCGAACCTCAGAAAGTGTCTGGCTGAGGACTATTTGCATGTTCCGCTCGAGGATCTTCAAGTAAACGAAACACTACACTTCGTGGAGAAGCCTGTCGAAATCATGGCCCGCCAAACCAAGCAACTCCGACGCTCACGCATTCCCATTGTGAAGGTTCGATGGGAAGGCAGACGAGGCGCAGAGTTCACTTGGGAACTCGAAAGAGACATGAAGGCGAAGTACCCACAGTTGTTTGTTACGGCTTCAGCCTAATTTCGGGACGAAATTCCCTTAAGAAGGGGAGGCTGTAACACCCCGTGTTTTGCAAGTCAAAGTCAAAGTCAAGATTGAAGTCAAAGGAAGACAAGATTGCTAATTGCGATCTGTCACTCCTTGCTCAAATCCAGTTTTGACTTCTTGACTTGTAGTTAATCTATTTATGTTATCGCATTAGTTGTATTATGTGGATTACTTGTTAATAATCGAGGTTTAATCGCATATTAATCGTATGTAATCGATTTATCGCTTATCGCTATCGCATTCGCAACTCGAATTATGTGTCTGGATATTGTTTTACGTGTGTGTGCTATTTATGTGTTACTTGTGCACGTTATGTTTATGTTGAGGTGTGAATCGAAATCGCAATCTATCGCATCGCAAATCGAATCGAAAACGCTAAACGCAAGTTATTTATTGTGATTGTATGTTAGATATAGTAGTTGGGATTAAAAGTAATTTGATGAGTAATACTATCGCATCGCTCTCTCGAATCGCATCGCAACGCCTTGTACTCGAATCAAAACTGCAAAACTTGTCGCGCCAATAACTCCAATCGAGTGGCCAGCCGATCGAGCTGCCACCCGATCGAGTTGCCACTCGATCGAGCTGCCACCCGAACGGGCTGCCACTCGATCGACCAGCCTCCTTCCCACTTTCCTTTTATGGAAAGCCTATAAATACCCCCATTTGTCACCTCTTTGATGGTGACAGCTCCTTTGTTCGACCAACTCGCTTCAGCCTGCATTTCTTCCGATTTCTCTCAAATCTTGTAAGTTTCCAGCCTAATCCTTGTACTTTCTTGATCTACACGCACTCCTACACCTTTCTATCTTTTAAATCTAAACTTTTAACCGTGAAATCACTAAATTTGAGGTGTTCTAGGATGATGTCATCATGGGGTTCTTACGAACTTCATGTTTTGGCTTCAATCCACCAAGAACAACTTAGATCTGAATGATTTCCACATGAATAAACAAGGATCTTTCATAGATCTGAACGTATTCATGGTGAAAAGGATTGAAAGATGGTTTTCTAACTTTCTTTCAACTCTTTTACACTCAATGCACTCAAAACCGATAGATTCGGACCTTGATCTGATCTTCTACCCATTCTTGGTGATGTATCGGTTCCATATCCGAATTCTATCCAAGTGGTATTGACTTCAGGTTTGAACATGAACTACCGACTCGAACCGTGAACCGGTCGGACTAGGGTGATTCCTGTTCGGTCGAGTCGATTGGACCGGGTTGAGGGTTCTGTTGTTCAAGGATGTTATCAAAATATCTCGTTTAAACACTTCAAAATTTCAAACGAGTCAAGTGTCAAGACGAACGGATAGTTGACGTGATGTCGTGGTCACAATCAAATTTAATCCAATTACTACTAAATAGATAGTGGTAAGTGGGTATCGAACACAGGGAGTTTGTGGAATGTATGTTATCTAAGTGTATATCTAACTTGACTAAATTAATCTAATTGCAAATAAAATAAATTCAAGAGTGGGTTTGATTGGTTGATTTTTAAAACTAAGACTACTATTCTAATTGCAAAATGGAAGTGTTTTGGTTGTAAACAAATTAGAGACGAGTGACCATCTTTAGTTTCCGGTTTACTTCAACATTTGTGCTATCATTCACTAGAAAGAACTACATAGACATAGTTCATGTGCAATTACTTGTTGTGATAAAAGGGAACTAAGTACTCAGATTCCTAGAACATGAGGTTGTTACCCGATGACCAATTGACCCTTACCCGATCCTAGTTCTACCCATGATATCTCGATTGCCAACGGCACCAAGAACGTATGGTTTCAAAATAGAATAAACATAAGCATCAACAATTTACAAGCAAATAAGAACACACCATGATAAATAAAACATAAATTCAATTTACCATTCTAGAAATATGAAATCAAGCACAATTGTCTCTACAAACCTTCAACTAAAGATGACCATAAAGAGTTTAGCCATTCATGGCTAGAACAACCATCCTCCCAAAATCGTTCACCCCCCTCAGTTGTGTAACCGATTTACATGATTAGAACCCCCACCAGATGTAACCGAAAAACCAATGACTAGAGACATAAAAATCCATCAACATGACCAATTAATGCGAAAGTTACAAAAGCTCTCTAGTCGTCGCCAACAAAAGAATTATGCCGCCAAATCTCAAGCCCATTTGTATTGTTCCTTTCAAAGTCCTATAAAGTTCAAGCCCACATGTGCGTCCACTAAGTCAGCCCATGTGCACCCTGCCGTCTATAATGATGATCATATATATGTGATTGATATTTCCCAAAAATAATTAAGTCCCCATCACATAAATCACGTGAAAGCCTCATGATGTTTTGTGATGTCTCACTTTTGTGTTGGCGGCCCAATCAACAAAATCCACAAGTCTCATATGTCGGCCCAAAAGATCTAGTGTCCAAACAAGAAGTCCGCGTGATGAGTCTTTCAACCTGCTGATGTCGGCGTGATGATAATGTTGTAGTGTTTATGGCTTTTCTCATTAATGTGATGTTTATTCTTTTTATTTAACAAAACAAATGGTGCCAAAAGTCCACCCAATGATCGGCCCACTATCAAATATAATATCTTAGATGTTAGCCGCCAAAAGAGTCCACGTTATGACTGCCTTTTGTGTGACGGCCCAATCCAAAAGTCCTTTTCAATATTCACGTGACTTATGCGAATGATGATGACTTCCTTTGATTCCCTCAAGTGAAAATATCATCATCCACGAAGTCTTCAGTGCCGCCAAACCCCCTTCCTCTTTTCAAAGTCTGCTCCCAACATACAAATGTGCACTGTCTTTCGTCAAACAGTAACCTACGCGTTCCAATTTAACCGAATTAAGCGATTTACTTGTAAAACACACGAACACTCGTAGTTATCACATTCACGATACATAACCGTGTAAAATATGGGATATGCACGTATTTAGCTCATTTAAGGGTTGTCCTACGGACCACCCGTCACATCCCCACACTTACCCGTTGCTTGTCCCAAGCAACCCATTCAAAAACTATTTCAAAACCACAAGCGATCAAGATGCAAACCAAGCTAAAATGTATCGTCATTTTACTAACCTTCAATCATACCACAAGACACACCCCTCACAAAAACTCTCGGTGACAAGAAATATTAGCACATAATGATAAACCACTCAATGCATGTGTGTGGTTGTGCGACAATAAGCTTGTATAAAAATCAAGTCTCCTCCTATTGAGTATTTAGCATGCTTATGAATCAAAAGGACTTACGGGTTGTAACGGGGCTAGGTGCAAAGGTAGGAAAATGGAGGAATATATATGCGAGAGCTAATTGATTTGACCCGGTTTTTATTTCTACCACTAAACAAAGCAACCATCAAATATATACACAACTTCTTCAACATTCTTAACTACTATTGCAACTAAATACTTTTTTTTCATATTTTTCTCTTTCTCTTTTTTTTCTTTTTTTTCATCATTTTTTTCATTTTTTTCATAACACATCAAACTCAACAATATATACAAGAACATCAATACTACATACTAAATCTCCTAAACCAGGTCATCTCAATAGGTAAAATTTTGTAGGAAGTAGGTTTGGGTCACAACCGAATGGTATAAGACTCAAACATGGCTTTCTAAAGACCAAAACCCCACCCCTCACAATACCAAGCTCATATATGTAAAGTATGAGGTCCAATCCCACACTCTCACACTTCTAGACGAAGTTACCTAAAAGCCCCTTATCATTTTCAAAAGCATGCTAACTTTAGGATTTAACAAGAATTCGTACACAAGTTCTATTAACACAAAACACACACCGCCACTCAAAACAAAGAACTATCTATAATAATCATATGTGGCTCAAACACTCACCAAGAAATGACTAGGAATGGGTATCGGTGTGTCAAGTGGAACAATATCAAGTTTTCAAATTTTGACAATTTTCGCTTGGCTTCACAAAAATTTTTAAAATTCTCAAAAAAATTCCCCTCATCCCCACACTTGGGATACATTGTCCCAATCTATGGTTTTGAGGGAAAGATCGCTTCTAACCAAAAACATTAGCTTTCGCTAATACTCGCAAATCCCAAATTTCTTTTTTTTATTTTTTTTAATTATTAAAAACACCACCAATTCCTTCACAACCCATAAACTAAACACATCAAAACACCACCCAACCGCCCAACCGTAAACTTAAACATGAATATATACAAAGGTGCACAAAATGAGAACAAGACACAACCTGATTAGTAAATCAGCAGTGTTGGTAGTGATGCATCTGCGGTAATCGGACCAGTTCATAAACATCTCTTGGATTCGCCGATATCTCAACGGGGATGTTGCTAAACATCCCCACACTTGAATCATTGCATCCGCGAGGGTTGAAACGTAATAACCTGCCAAAACACAAACACAACACCAAAACAAAACCAAACAAAGCAAAACAAAACAAAACACAAATACAATACTCTACATCCTCGGGCTGCCTCCCGAGAGCGCTAAGTTTAAAGGTCTTCAGCCAGACCATACCTGATATGCGTTATGGTGATCTTAATGCACACTTACCCGCAGCATTTCCAACAAATGCCCGGAAATTTACATGCCATCTCCATAGATTTGTCAGTATATTTGGCATGTTAAAGCTGCTCCTACGGGCTTTGCTAGTCCACTTTATGACATATACCTTAATGTCTGGTAGTTTAACCCTTCTCATCTTGTTCCTCGAACCCTCTTCCCCACACTTGTTAATTTGAATCATTGATATGGGAAGAGGTTCGGTACACATATCCATCCCATCAGCCTGCTCTACCTCATAATCTGCACACATCATCTGATCTACAAGTGACTCTTCATCAGATAAAGGACTCATTGGTGTGGTATTATCCTCCACAACCTCCTCCTTCATGTGAGAATAATCTCTAATATCGTCAGGTAATGGTGAGAGGCGTTCTTCTATCTCTATCTTCAATTTTAAAGTATGACACTTAGAAACTAAGCAGCTGATTCGGTCTTCATCGGACAGGTTGGGTGTTGCTAGATATTGCTCGAGTTTGGACAAAGTTACTTCCAATACAGCAAGCTCTTTTTCCTCCTCGGTCTCATAAACATAAACACCCTCGGGCTCAGAATATTCTTCGGGATGATATTGTCGATATCCCTGATACGGTCTATAGATGCGCGCTTCCATCATCTTTTTATCCCAATACTTCGGGTTTTCCGAATACACCGTGCACACATCATAATCATAAGTGTGATCGCGACCGCAACAAAAACATAGACCATCCATCCTTGCCTCATAATAAACTTCCTCGTCCCGATCGTATCCATATGAATAATAGTCATCCTCCATTTCTGATTCATAATCATCAACGTATGATGGAGGTGGAAGCTGTGAAACATAAGACACCGGTTTTCCATGTGCCCTCCTGTAGTGAGCCTCGTGGCAACCAATACATGGATGTCGTGGACCCCCGCACAATCTACACGTAAATAAGCTGAAATTTGTGTAATGCCCTGTCATCCTGCACAACACAACTCAACTACCAAGTGTAAATCATGAACATAAAAGAAATCTTTTTGGTTTTTTTTTTTTAATTTTTTTTTCAAACTAATACACAAGATAACACACGTTGCGCACTACTCCCCGGCAACGGCGCCAAAATTTGACGTGATGTCGTGGTCACAATCAAATTTAATCCAATTACTACTAAATAGATAGTGGTAAGTGGGTATCGAACACAGGGAGTTTGTGGAATGTATGTTATCTAAGTGTATATCTAACTTGACTAAATTAATCTAATTGCAAATAAAATAAATTCAAGAGTGGGTTTGATTGGTTGATTTTTAAAACTAAGACTACTATTCTAATTGCAAAATGGAAGTGTTTTGGTTGTAAACAAATTAGAGACGAGTGACCATCTTTAGTTTCCGGTTTGCTTCAACATTTGTGCTATCATTCACTAGAAAGAACTACATAGACATAGTTCATGTGCAATTACTTGTTGTGATAAAAGGGAACTAAGTACTCAGATTCCTAGAACGTGAGGTTGTTACCCGATGACCAATTGCCCCTTACCCGATCCGAGTTCTACCCATGATATCTCGATTGCCAACGGCACCAAGAACGTATGGTTTCAAAATAGAATAAACATAAGCATCAACAATTTACAAGCAAATAAGAACACACCATGATAAATAAAACATAAATTCAATTTACCATTCTAGAAATATGAAATCAAGCACAATTGTCTCTACAAACCTTCAACTAAAGATGACCATAAAGAGTTTAGCCATTCATGGCTAGAACAACCATCCTCCCAAAATCGTTCACCCCCCTCAGTTGTGTAACCGATTTACATGATTAGAACCCCCACCAGATGTAACCGAAAAACCAATGACTAGAGACATAAAAATCCATCAACTTGACCAATTAATGCGAAAGTTACAAAAGCTCTCCAGTCGTCGCCAACAAAAGAATTATGCCGCCAAATCTCAAGCCCATTTGTATTGTTCCTTTCAAAGTCCTATAAAGTTCAAGCCCACATGTGCGTCCACTAAGTCAGCCCATGTGCACCCTGCCGTCTATAATGATGATCATATATATGTGATTGATATTTCCCAAAAATAATTAAGTCCCCATCACATAAATCACGTGAAAGCCTCATGATGTTTTGTGATGTCTCACTTTTGTGTTGGCGGCCCAATCAACAAAATCCACAAGTCTCATATGTCGGCCCAAAAGATCTAGTGTCCAAACAAGAAGTCCACGTGATGAGTCTTTCAACCTGCTGATGTCGGCGTGATGATAATGTTGTAGTGTTTATGGCTTTTCTCATTAATGTGATGTTTATTCTTTTTATTTAACAAAACAAATGGTGCCAAAAGTCCACCCAATGATCGGCCCACTATCAAATATAATATCTTAGATGTTAGCTGCCAAAAGAGTCCATGTTATGACTGCCTTTTGTGTGACGGCCCAATCCAAAAGTCCTTTTCAATATTCACGTGACTTATGCGAATGATGATGACTTCCTTTGATTCCCTCAAGTGATAATATCATCATCCACGAAGTCTTCAGTGCCGCCAAACCCCCTTCCTCTTTTCCAAGTCTGCTCCCAACATACAAATGTGCATTGTCTTTCTTCAAACAGTAACCTACGCGTTCCAATTTAACCGAATTAAGCGATTTACCTGTAAAACACTCGAACACTCGTAGTTATCACATTCACGATACATAACCGTGTAAAATATGGGATATGCACGTATTTAGCTCATTTAAGGGTTGTCCTACGGACCACCCGTCAATAGTCAGGGACGGATTGCCATCTGATCGGATTGCCACCCGATCGACTGGCCATCCGATCAGGTTGCACTTGGGTCCCACACTTAAACTACCTCAAACTATTCAAGATCTGAACGTTGAAACGGATTGCCACCCGATCGAGTGACCATCCGATCGTGTGACGTTTGGGACTTGGTCAATTTTCAACATGTTCAATATGTACGGATTGCCACCCGATCGGATAGCCATCCGATCGAGTGACCGTCCTGCTGTGAACTTGTTCTCAAAACTGAGAAGCCTCGCCAATCGGATTGCTGTCCGATCGAACGGCCGTTCGATCGACCGACCTGAAAGGTAGAGATGCTTCTCTATTTTTAAAATGCTACAACGAAAACTTCAAAAGGCAAGCCATCATACACAAACACATCCATCCCAAACAAGGTGACTATCCAATCAAGTGGCCACCCGATCGGGTGACCGCCCGAACGGATTGTCATCCGATCGACCGACCGGCCACCCGATCGGATTGCCACCTGATCGGATTGCCATCTGATCCATTGACTCATCACACCGTTTTACGTGCCGACTTTCGCTTATGCTATCATTAACTGTTCAGGCTATTTTCCGCTCTAGTGCTCCCTTCAATCCATTAACTCAATCGCTGTGAGTATACTCGAACCCTTTTTGTTACGCACTTTTGGGTGTTACATAAGTTACTTATTCTAAATCACATCAATCACACTACGCAATACTTTTAATGCTAACTGCTACTGCATGTATACGTGACTCAATGATTGCTTGTTTGTTATGTTTACACATGGATTGTTGTCTACCTACCTTAGCAACGATAGTACTATTTGTTTGGACTCGGCACCTGTTCACTCAGTGGTTGTTAAGGACAATTATTTACATGGCTCACAGTGGTGAGTGTGTATTACGAACTGCCTTGTGCAGTAAACCCACAGTCATTGGTATTGATAGGATCATGTCGATAACTTACGTGCTTCATTTCACACTGTGTACGTGCTGGTTATGCGTAAACGATTTCGAACTCTATATGCTATTATCAAACTTGTATGCTCACCTTTACACTATGTGTATTGACTTTTACTTTAACGTATGTGGCAGGTGTTTGAGATATTAGAATGCTTGGATTGCTGTGAAATCGAGGCTAGGAAAGAGTCTAGAAACAAAGACAATTTATTTTATTTAAAAATCTGAGTTGTCGGAACATGTTTATTTGTTTGAAGAATATCTCGTCTGTAATAACTAGATTATCTTATGGGCTATGGTATGGGACATAATATTTAAACTATTCGGTAATTTAGTCGTTATGGAATTTCTTTGAACAATTTGTTTCGCTCAGTGCCGCGCCCCGATGATTCCGCCATCGGCCATGCTGTACAACTTATTCCGCTTTCATGATTTATCGTTACCTTTGTCCGGTTCCAGTAATCTCCTCCCACAAGCTTTACAAACTCAATTGGTAATGCCTGTAGTTACATTTACTAATTTCAGTTTACTTAATGAAGTTTACACTTACTTATTGTAGGCATTACAGCATACCAGTTTCAATGATTTAGGGTCTTGTAATAGAGACTGGCAGGACGTAATCATTTTTGTATACCTGTGATATATAACATTTAATGTTAACTGTTAGTATTAATACACAATGTGTTAAAATGTAATCTTATGTCATGAGAATATTATTCCTAATTCATAATGTGTAATAGATCTCTTCTGTATACCGTTTCAATATATCTTTAAATATATATATATATATATATATATATATATATATATATATATATATATATTCGTAAAATAACTCTTTTCGCGTAATCGTACATGGGTTAGGTTATTTTGGAGCAACTTATAACTTATTGACTTATAAAATTTAATAAGTTGTCTTTATAGTGTTTGGGTTAGCTTAGTTAAGTTATTTTTGTGTGTTGAGAAGTTTTTTTTGATAAGTTAGTATTTGTAACTTCTCACTTATGACTTATATAAGTTAATAAGTACTTTTTGAGAAGGAACCCCAAAAATAAAAAAAATTATAACAGAATCATATGTTTTCATCCGTGTTTATATGTTTGATTACAACTTTTTCATATATTATCCTCATTATACTGTAAACATTAATTCGACAATGTCCATAACATGCAATACATAAGATATATATCAACTATACATAACATATGAGAGGTTGAAGATGATTGAAACCTAAAATCAGATTTGACGTCTACAAACAAGTTATTCGCTGGAGAAATCAGCATATGTCGCTGATTAAGTATCTAACAGAGGTTTAGAAAACTAATAGAACTTAAACCGTTAAGATTTACAATCGGAAGTTACCTTTTTGTCGATCAAATCTTCGGCGGCGATGATCTTCAAGGAGATATGAAACGCCGGTGATGATGAAGTTGTTTTGATTGTGATAGATATGATGATGATGATTGCGTATCTTTTTATAATCTTTTATATTTCATTGTTTGTTTAATTAAATAAAGAAATACTTGAATATTGGTGGTATGGATAGTGTTAATATTAGCCATGGTATTGCAACTGATTCTATATAACGTGTTATTGCATCTGATTATTGTGTTTTGCAACTAGGTGGGTTTTCTATACATTATGTTATGTGTTCTTGTCATTGTGTTTAGTTTGTATCCAATGGATATTAATTTTATTAACTTAAATATAAAGAAAGATTAAAGAGTGAAATATGTATAAAATATTATACGCTACAATTAACACTTCCTAAGATTTCGACGACTCTCGCCTTCTTCCACGCGATTTCATTCTTTCTTTTGTTTTGCAGATCGGCTAGGATGTCGCAGATTTTCTGATCCTGTTTCAGTAGTTGTGTGATAAACTCTTCTGCGTTGTTCTTGAAATCTGATGGGGGGAGGGGGGAGTGGAGGACTTCATCAAGCTATCCGATGCTACTCCAGGTTCGCTTGTAATTGTTATCACTGATGATGCCGACTTTTCTGTTTAGTTCTTCATATGCTCCTTTTTCTTCGAGTGATCATATAGAGAATTGTAATTGATTTAGTTTATGTTGATGTTAAATTGTGCCTGAATATAGAGTTGCAAACATGAATAAAAAACACTATCTATACCATAAACATCTAACCTTGATAGATCTCATCTATCTTTATTTAATGGTGTTAGCAATTGCTATGTTAATCAATTTAAAAATAGTTACTTAAAAATTTTAAATTGTGTGAATTAGATGTAAGATTTTAAGTTACTACGTATGACAATTCGAAGTATGAGAATATAAGAACAATTGTAGTTACTAATCGCAATCGAATAAAAAGTCATTATTATCTTAAATATAGACATGGTTATTGATGTTCTTAATAGTTGGCTAATAAGTCATTGTGTTTTTTACAATGGTTTGTGTTTTGCCAACGAAATTGTATATTATAGTATATATTGTGTTTTTTTGGCTTTTGTGTAATATCCTTGGGAGATCCTGATGACATCAATTGCTTTTTTTTGTATATGTATTCTGCATGTTTATGATTTATTGTATATTATAGTATACATTGTGTTTTTTTTGGCTTTTTTGTAATATACTTATGAGATTTTTATAACATTAACTGCTTTTTTTTGTATATGTACCCTGCATGTTTATCATTTATTACAAGTCATTATTATCTTAAATGTAGACACTGTTATTAATGTTCTTAAATAATATTCTCATGACATAAAAATTATCTACGTTTGGTTGTCATTGATAGTTTTTTTAATACTTTTGTAAACATGTAACATTGATAGATCTCATTTATCTTCATTTAATGGTGTTAGCAATTCGTACGTTAATCAATTTACAAATAATTGATTAAATATTTTAAATTGTGCGAATTAGATGTAAGATTTTAAATTAGTATGTATGACAATTCAAGAAGAGTTGTAGTTATTAATCGAAATCAAATCAAAAGTCAACATTATTTTAAATATAGGCATAGTTATTGATGTTCTTAATAGTTCGATAAGTAGTCATCGTGATATTAAAATATACAGTGAGTTTGGATTATGTTAATCATATATACCCGGACAGCGGCCGGGTAAACTACTAGTTTTATTAATATGTGTCTTTTACAATAGAATACAATGACTATATATAGGAGTGAAAGTATTGGAAAACAAACTAGTTTATTTAGGAGTTGATAACCATAATCTTAATATAATATAGAGTTAAATGTCATTTTAGTCCTTGTGGTTTGAGTCATTTTATCAGTTTAGTCCCAAGGTTTCATTTTTAGCATCTGGATCCAAAAAGGTTTCATCATTGTCATTTTGGTCCAACTGACTTAACCCCATCCATGCTTCTCAGTTAGTCAAGGGGTATTTTTGTCATTTTGTCCATTATTTTAATTAAAGGTTTATTTTTATCATTATTAAAACCCAGTTTTAATATTGTGTAAAAAAATCTGTATTTTCTCTCCCCCTCTCTTTCCTCACTCTTTCTCTCCTTTTAACTTACAAACCACCACCGTCATCTTTTTCCCCCTCCACCATCACCACCATTCCCTAACCCTACATCCACCACACGAAACCTGCCTACTCGCAAAACCCTAGTTGCAACCACCATTACTCTAACCCTCCGACCACCTGCACGCACCCAAAACCCTCCATCGCGCTCCGCACCACCAGAAACCACCATACCTGCAACCGTTATACCGTAAACCACCCTCACCCCCGCCTCCATCTTCCATCTCCGGTTCACCACCTCTGCAGTCGTTCAACCAACACTGAAACCCTCCGACCAGACCGCCACTAACCCTCACTCGGTGTTTTTCTTTTCCTCTTTCACCGGTTCAACAGTGGGTTTCATACACCTGGTTCTTTACCTCGATTCTCGCGTATTGCGTGTATCAGGTGCGTTATTGGGTCGACTTTCGGGTTGTTAATCGAGTCTTGTTTTGTGTAATTTGACGTTATTGTAAGCTTTTGATAAGTTTGTTTTCTTGAAACTGATTATGGGAACTGAAAGGATCCAGTATTGGAAATTGTTTGCCCTGAGTGGTGGTTTTGATATCGTGTTGTGTTCTATCTCATTTTGATTAAACTTGAATGAATCCCTTTTAAAATGATGGTCAGAATTGAAAAGAGGTTGGGTAAATTGCAATGTGAGTTACATGTGTTGGGGTTGCTATTTTGAAGTTGGAATCCGGTAAAGGGGTGGGTGGGTGGTGGTGGTGGTTTCACTGGTGCAGTCAGGGAGTGGTGGTTGGGAGCGGGCATGTGGTGGTGGTGTGGGGTGGATGGTGGTGGTGGTGTGGCAAAGAGAGATATGTGAGAAATCAGATGTTATATTAAACTGGGTTTGTGGTGGTTTATTAAACTGGGTTTTAATAATGATAAAAATAAACCTTTAATTAAAATAATAGTCAAAATAACAAAAAAACCCTTGACTAACTGAGAAGCATGGATGGGGTTAAGTCAGTTGGACCAAAATGGCAACGATAAAACCTTTTTGGATCCAGATACTAAAAATGAAACCCTTGAACTAAACTAGCAAAATGGGCCAAACCACATTACTAAAATGACATTTAACTCTATAATATATTTTCAACAACTACAAATAACACTGTCGGCGGGAACAGTGCTTGCCGGCTATTGGGCTAAATGGACGGCAAGGAAACAGTGGCAGGCTGCTGCCTGCCACACCCCTATTGGCCCAACAAATTTACGATTTTATCCCGCTTTAAAATTACGATTTTCCCATCAGTTCAAAATTTTGTTTTTACCCCCACTTCAACATAAATTTACGCTTTTGCTCCCAGCTAAATATTTCAATTTTGCCCCCGGTTAAAAATTACGGTTTTGCCCCGTTTCAATTTAAAGTTTTGCCATTAGTTTTTTTCCCTTCAAATTACGATTTTGCCATTAGTTCAAAGTTATGTTTTTACCCCACTTAAAAATAAATTTACGCTTTTCTCTTGGGTCAAAATTACGATTTTGCCATGTATAAATTTATAGTTTTGCCATTAGTTTTTTTCCCTCATAGCAAAGTTACAATTTTGCCCTCCATTTAAATTTACATTTTGCCCATCGTTTTTGTTTGTTTTCCAGGTGAAATTACAATTTTGGCCCCAGTGTAAAGTTACACTCATGCCGGCAGCTGCCTGGCACTCCCTCATTGGTCCTGTTAATTTACCATTTATCCCTGAAATAAAATTATGATTTCGCCCTCAATCAAAAATTACGTTTTTTCCCATCGTTTTAGTTTTTTTAGCAAAACTATAAAGGTTTTTTGTTTTAAATGGTTTACTCGATTCAATTTTTTTTCATGTCAATGAGCTGCCTAACACTGGCTCATTAGTCCTGAAAAATTTCAGTTTTGCCCTGAGCCCAAAATTACGGTCTTATCATCGTTTTTGTTTTTTTTTTTTTTTTCCTAACAAAATTATAGTAGTCTTTTTTTAATTGATTAAGAATTACCGCAACGCGGGCTGGGCATCAACTAGTTTATAACAGAAGTGAATATTTAACGAAAGACAGGGTTTCCCTTGTTCCGCGTTTTAGACTCCATGTGACTAACCATTGTCGAAAGAAACCTTTGGAGTCAATTCTCCCCTTTTTTTCGCAATCCATTTTCAGACAGATCTACAGTGAGTTCGTCATCGTTCAAAGTAACAATTTCCCCCTTTTTCCCATTTCAATTTTCGATTTTTACTTGTTAATTCATCCCAATTCTTCATGGGATTTGTTCCTTATGTGTTCTCAGTAGATCTTTGCTTGTTATTATTTATGAGTAGTTGATGATTATTCGTTTTCGTTCATTTAACATTTGTAGTTATGAATCACCAGCATTTCAGTTTCTTGATTAGTGGGGAGTGTTCTGATGATTGAATTTGTTACTTTTGGAATTAGGGTTTTGATTTTTACTTGTTATTTATCCCAATTCTTAATGGGTCTGTGAATTTTTTTTCTGACTGTATGTTTCTTACTTTCTTGATGATGCTTTCAGCAGATCTTTGCTTGTTATTAATTGTGGTTATTATTTATTTAACTTTTGTGGTTCTGAAATTTTTTGCATTTAGTGTTCTGATGATTGAAATTGTTACATTTGGAATTAGGGTTTTGATTTTTATTTGTTATTTATCACAATTCATAATGGGTCTGTGAATTTTCTGGTTTTAATTTTCTTGCTAATGTTTTCAGCAGATCTTTGCTTGTTATTGTTTAGTATTAATTGCATTCATTCGACTTGTGTAGTTATTAACTCACCAGCATTTCGGTTTCTTGTCTCATGTGAAGTATCTTGATGATTTTTTTTTTTTTGTATTAGGGTTTTGATTTTTACTTGTTAATTCATCCCAATTTTAATGGGTCTGTGAATTTTCAGACTAATCTTTGTTTGTTATTGTTTATGATTTTCATTCATTTGCACGCATTTTAATTCACCAGCATTTCAGTTTCTTGATCCGTGGGAAGTATTTAGATGATTGTTTTTGTTTATGATTATCATTCATTTGCGTTCGTTCATCTTGTTTATTCATCTTTTGTAGTTCTGAAAGAACCTGCATTTTAATTTCTTTTTTCGTGGAAAGTATTTTGATGATTGATTTTGTCATATTTCACGATTTTTACTTTTTAATTCGTCCCCGTTTTTAACGGGTCTGTTGAATTTTCTGACTATTTTTTTTCTTTGCTAGTGTGTTGAACATATCTTTGCTTGATATCGTTTATGATCATTACTTATTTGCATCCATTCATCCCAGTTGTTAGTGAACTCACTAGCATTTTATTTTCTTGATTCACGGGAAGTATTCTGATGATTGATACTCTTATTTTTTGCATCAGGGTTTTGATTTGAACAGTAATCAACAACAAGGGAATTTAGTCGGTTATCGCGTTACATTTCTTCGTGGAGATTGCTGTAAATGGAGAAAGATATCAAGTCCCCAAACTCTGGCGGAAGTTCACTCCCCCCATCTGGAAGACATTCGGTTTATTCGCCACCACCCGGAAACAATTTTAGCATAAAACCGGAGCCGTTAGGGTCAACCCCACTGCCGCCGATTGGCCCCGGCACTACCGAACCGGGTCGATTCGGTGGTCTCGGGCTGACTTCTGATACGGGTCGTTTCAGTCACGACGTTAGCAAAATGCCCGATAACCCGCCTCGAAATTTGGGTCATCGACGCGCTCATTCCGAGATTCTAACCCTACCTGATGACATCAGCTTCGATAGCGATCTTGGTGTTGTCGGTGGGTTCGAAGGCCCTTCGTTTTCTGACGATACCGAGGAAGATTTGTTTTCTATGTATCTTGATATGGATAAGTTTAATGCATCGTCAGCAACGTCTACGTTAGCTGGCGAATCGTCTTCAGCTGCGGGTCAAGTTTCGGCAGGTTTGACTCCTGGGCCTGAGACCTTTGTCCCGGGCCCGAGTGAAAGACCCAGAGTTCGACATCAGCATAGTCAGTCCATGGATGGGTCCACTACGATTAAGCCCGAAATGCTCACTTCGGGTTATGAAGAAACATCTTCTGATGCTAAGAAAGCTATGTCTGCTGCTAAGCTTGCTGAGCTTGCTCTTGTTGACCCAAAGAGGGCAAAAAGGTAAATAAACCAAAGTCGAATATTTGTTTCGTCCCATGTTATATATACTAAGACTTCCGCTTTGAATTTGTTTTTTTTAGGATATTGGCGAATAGGCAGTCAGCTGCAAGGTCAAAGGAAAGAAAGATGAGATATATTGCGGAGCTTGAAAGGAAAGTTCAGACGTTGCAAACCGAAGCAACCTCATTGTCTGCTCAGCTCACCCTTTTGCAGGTAATCGAGTCTACAACTCCTTTTGTGTAATATTTAACACATAATTTGTTTTCTAAAGTTTTAAGTATACAAATGAAAACTGTTTGTGGGTTGTTTTGGCCTGTACTAAATACCTGTTTTGACCCATTTTGTCACTCTTGTGTCATCACTTGTTCAACTAATAGCATATTTTCACTATTTAGCTGGTTGCGTTGGATCCAAAATGACTCATTTACAAATGATAGCATATTTGTGATTGACAAAATGATCTTGCTTTCTTGGTTTTTATTTTTTTTAGAGAGATACGAGTTGCATGACAGCTGAAAATAGTGAATTGAGGCTGCGTTTACAAACCATGGAGCAACAGGTTCACTTGCAAGATGGTAAGATTCTCTGTATTCATTGTCTCGTAAAATATCCCCTACCTAAATGTTGTGTGGTGACTTATACTGAACTCATTAACTATGTGAAATGACCAAGTTGACAATCTTTTAAAACATTTTATGTAAAGATTTAGGTTATTCTTGTAAGTTTTTAATCATGTTTTACATTACTTAGCTATATTTACTCTAAAAATTGAACAAGAAAGTGTCATTTTCAGTTGGTACTGTATTTTTTAAGAAGGTATGTGTAGAAGACACTATAAATAGCTAAATAAGAAGTAATAGATGAAAACCTGCATAATAAGACTAGTCTTTCAATGAAGCTTTTTTCCCAGTTTCTTTTGTTAGAGAAATAATTTTAGTAATAAAAACTCATATAGCGAATAAAAATTTTCCATTTGTTTACATAATCCAATAGTTACATATGTAATAGTAATCTTCTTAGTGCCGGCTTTCACCATAAGATTAACTATGATCTGATAATTTTCTGTTTAACTTCTGCCCCTGATTAAGTAATTAGTTATTGTTAAGTATTGTGACTACAAAAACATTATTATAACACGAATAATCTGAATCTTTGAATAAGACAATTTAGGAGGTTGTATGGATTAAAAATAGATTCCGGGTGACTATCCTATTTCCGACCCTTCAACCCATATGAGCCAGTCCCCCTTTTAGCTTACTTTTCTGATTCAACCCTACGTAAACGCGTCAAAATTGCCACGTCTAACCAATTGTATGCTGAAAATGACGTATTGCAATCTTTCTGTTTCGTATCAAAACAAACATTTATGTCTTCTTTCGTCAGTTATTCAAAATTATTGTTTATTTATTTATTTGTTTTGCGAGTATCAAACATTCAAAGCGTGCTTCATTGTTTATTTCCATTGGTGCATGTAGCTTTAAACGATGCTCTAAAGGAGGAAATCCAGCATCTGAAAACCGTAACCGGGCAGAACCTTGCAAACGGTGGACCGATGATGAATTTCCCTCCGTCGTTCGGATCAAACCAGCAGTTTTACTCCCAAAACCAAGCTATGAACACGATGTTAACCGCACAACAGTTTCAGCAACTCCAGATTCAGTCCCATAAACAGCAGCAGCAGTTGCAGCAGAAACACCAGTTCCACCAACTACAGCAACAGCAGCAACTTCACCAGCAGCAGCAGCAGCAGCAAGAACGACAGTTGGCGCAGAGTGGTGATCTAAAAGCAAGAAGCTCGATGAGCCCGAAAGAACATGGTTCAGATGTTAACAATCATGGGTCCAAGGATTAAGTAGATACGTTTGGTTGGTTGGTTGGTTGGTTGGTTATTGTAGGTTACCTGTCAGATCGAATAGTTGTTTATATGCATCTTTAAGACCTCTATGTTTAGGATGTTTTAATTACATTAAATTGAAGCATCTTTAAGACCTCTATGTTTAGGATGTTTTATTTACATTAAATTGAAGCTTCTACATGAGTATGTGCTCAGTTATTATTATTATTATTTTTTTCTTTTTTAGTATTATGCATGTAGTTCAATTATAAATAGTGTTATGTAACATTCATGGTGACTTAAGTAGTTGCATGTCTGCATGAGGCCCATCTTTGTCTAGGTTTTCAATTATGCCATCCTTAATAATATTTATATATGCACCATAGGGTTGGAAAGTGTATCAATCTAGAAGGGCTTGTATTGACCAACTATACAATGGCGCCCTGGCGGCTACTGGTGGTGGTGGATGGCGGTAGTGTGATATGCGAGAATGGTCTTATTGGTTAAAACATAAAAGGAGGATGATGGCGTAAGTATGCTCAAGTATTATCCGACAACACCATGTGCTCTAATTGTCGAAAGCCTTAATGACTTGCGAAATCTATGAGACTACGACTAGAGCTACATGATTGGGGAGAGCTTAAAGCATCGGAAGCAACATAGTTGTGGCCAATAGTGTTAGATTGTTGGTCTCGTTGAAAGATCTAACGATAAAGAGAAGGTCTGGAAATTACTGAACAAATTAATTAGATCTAAATACTGTTCCTAAACAACCAAACAAGGCGTTGGTAACCCCACCAATGTTATGAGATTAGTAAGTGCTTGTTCTACACAAGTGGCACGAGGTCATGCTCATTATCACGAGACTGAATGGACAACGCTCGACTACTATTTTATTAAATAAGCAAATAGGAAATTACACACCAAAACCCATTACATAGAATCCTGTTTAAACTAAACCAAACCAATCATATTTAAACAAACAAACCAAATAAATTAAACCACGCTTATCGTAATTCTTTATTTAAAATTCAAACAACATTATTAACCCAAAAAAACTCTAACCGACTCAAAGTCTTATAACCCAGTTCGAACTCTTCTTTGTACCCATGAATATCAAGATTAGTCCAAAAAAACATCACAATGCCAAGATTGCCTTTACTATTTTGGCAATCGTTGTCACCTTAGAATAAACCAACACGGCAAGGATGACAATAGAATGGGTTTAGTCGTATTGATAATTATAATCTCATACCTTATTGTAAAATTGTGTCTCATACATGTCGGCGCCCGATTACTCATTATCGGGTATACCCGTTAGTTTTATAAAAATTACCCATTGGATTCACAAGTACAATTCTAACTTCTTTTTTTTTATTTTTATATAACTTTATTACACGAGTTATAAAAACTAAAAATTCAGTGGATTGGTGCATTATTCGATTACCCAATGACAATAGAAATATTTACGAGTATGATTCGGGTTAAAGAGTGTGTATGTACAACAAACCGACCCGGTGTCACCTAGTTATTAGTATTCTTGAAAGATGTCATGATGACTATTAGACGTAACATAACCTATGGTACCAATATAAAACCTACTAGTTTTGCATGCTTTGGTATTATTATTGCACACTTGACTATGTTATGCATACGTATGGAAATACATGGGAAGTAAAATATAAAGTACATCATAAGAATGTGACTGAAGTTCTTTAATGTTTTATAATAGGGTTAATGGATTTAAACACCCTCAACTATGGCAATTTGGCCGCTGGCACTCTCAACTTTGACTTTGGCTCACACCACTCCCAACTTAACACTTGGGTTGCTGTATCACCACGTCGTTAAATAAACACTAACTGAGTTAGTTCTTTTTGCTGACGTGTTCAATTTTTGATGACATGGCTTGTTTTTTATGAGGTGGCAAGGTGACGTGGAACCCAAACTACCTATACTTAAACATCCCCCTCTCTCTCACTATATCATCTCTCTCCTCTATACTTAAACATCCCTCTCTCTCTATATATATCATATACTCCATATCTCTCAAGTTGAAACCCAAACTACCACACAACCCACCATAGTGCCTCCACCTTCATCACCTTCACCACCACAACCGTTGCACCCACCGTCACCACCACAGCTCCACCTTCACCACCACAGCTCCACCTTCACCACCGCTGCACCTCTACATCACCACCACACCCACCCACCTATAAAACATAAATCAATCCCCAAATCATTAAATTGAACCACTCATCGTGATCAACACCGTGTCCATATAACTCTCGAGCGATCTGAAGTTCCAGATCTGAGTTATGAAGTTCATTATGTTCCATCGATCGGTCATTAATAGTAGGTTTCACAGACGCAGAGCGGTTGAATAGAAAGAGATTAAATATTCTGATTGCAGTTTTGAGCATTTTGGCAGACATCGTCCATTGTAAAAGAGGGATAAAGCAATGGACAGGTAATTTTCCTTGAATTGTTTAGCTTCTTTCTTTCTTTGATTGTAAATGTAAAACAACGAGATTAGCAGCAAAGCTAAGTTAATAAGTGATGACGGAGGTAGCCCAAGACTAAATAAAATGACTAAATATGTAAACGCTAAAATGGTTAAACGGTTCAATGGTTGAAAAGCTGTGAGGTAGGAAAAGCAATGCGGAAACAGTGGCCAGTCACATCCGGAGATCACTCACCAACTCACAGCCGCAAAAGCAAAGCAGGTCTGCACTATACATGCTATTATCCGGGGGTCAAAAGCCTTCAACCCCCGAAAGGGGAAACCCTCCACTGCAAGCAAGGTTGCTAGTCTAGTACATTCTACTTCGGGAGATGTCTTCTCTTATAAATGGACACTTCATTTACTCCAAAGAACATCTCCTGACCAGCTCTGATTCTCTAATCCCTGGTCATTCACATCGAGTGCTTGTTGCATACAAGTCACTCCCTTTCACATCCAACACACACATTCCCTTTGCTACCACTTCCGAATCTGAGTGCATTTCAGAGGAGGATCCATAGCAAAGAACAACAATAAACTAGCGAACCTCCTTCCACGTCTTGCAAACGTGGGGGGACCCCACGACCTGCGTTAGGCGAGGTTGAACCCTTCAACCATTTTGCCTAGCCAGTCCAGCTACCACCGTTGGTCTTGTATTTGTTGCATCAACAAGTTGGCGCCCACCGTGGGGCTACGCCGCTATTTCTTCTCAAAAAAAGACCTAGTAGTGTAGCTCTATTCACCTAAAATCACCATGTCTGAAAGTGGATCCCCGGAAGAAGTAAATCAGATTCCAAACGCTTCTACTCCGGGTAGTAGCCAAGCTCACGTGGCTATACCAACTTCTTTCTCAACTCCGGGGAGCACACCCGAGTTCCTCAACTTCAACACACCAACTCCGTCTAGATCCGGAGTTCCATCTCCCAATATCGGTGTCTCCGATGCCCCATCATGTGTTGAACTCACCCCTGAAGGGGTTGCCAACAATTTCCTTGTGCTAAGGTCCCTTCTCAACCAGCATGTGAGTAAAGAAAGAGAAAAGGGAGTGAGGATTCGTTTAGACTATGATGAACCTGAACCAACATTGTCCCCTGGGCCACCTCCCCCTCTTTTTGCAACAAGAAGTGAGGCTGGTCCCAGTAACCTTTCAAACCCTCACCCTTATCTGTCCACTATGACAAATCCTACGGTGCATACTATCTTCTCTTCCCAACCAATTACTAGTGGTGCTCCTTTGGGACATGAGCTAACTCTTGACCAGCTCCTACAATCCCCAGTGACAAGCTATCCAGCATCTACTACAACTACATGGGAGCAAGCTCTGTCCGTGCTCCCCTTAGCACGAAGTGCTGTTATGAGTGCTCCCCTCGGGATAAACTGCTCCGCTGGCCCAGGAAGCCTTCAGGGCTTCAACCCTATGCCCAACATGATGACCCAGATGATGGCCAACTTCCCATGGCAACACTTCATCAATCTAGTGCTTGCCACTCAGGGAAATAACGGCAATGGCAGTAATGTGGATGCAAGGACTGAAGAAGACTTGGCTAAACCAAACAAGCCAAGTAACCTTTCATGCTTTTCAAGGCAGATAGCCGATTATGATTTCCAGTCAAAGATCAAAATGCCAGCCCACATCAGGACGTATGATGGGACTGAAGATCCTGAGGACCATCTTCAGATCTTCACCGGTGCAGCTCGGATAGAGAAATGGTCCAACGCTGAGTGTTGCCTAATGTTCATGCAAACTCTTGTTGGATCCGCCAGGATCTGGTTCAACGATTTACCTGCTCAAAGCGTTCGAAGCTTTGACGATCTTAGCAAGGGTTTCCTGGCCAATTTCTCCCAACAAAGGCGATATGTCAAAGACGCAACAGTGATCTTTCAGATAAAACAACGTGATGATGAAAGTCTCCGTGCTTTCATTGAACGATACAAGAAGGAAGGTCTGACTTATGTAGGGGCCGATGAGAAAATGAGGGTGGCTGGCTTCATGAATGCCATCACCTCTAAGTACCTTACAAGGGATTTCAACAAATCTCTACCCAAGACCTTAGAAGAAGCTCTTGAAAGGGCTGAAGCCCACATCCGGGGAGAGGAGGCGGTAGACATCAAGGAACAAAGAAAAAGAGGGTCCGGCTGGAGAAGTAATAGTCCAGCCAGAAAAAGAGGGAACTTCAACTCCTATGACAGGCGGTCAAAGGATTCAGACCCTCGAAGGTCTGAAGGTCGGAACCTTTCAAGCAGGGAAAAAGGCATAAGTTTCACACCCCTCACAAAGACCCCTCAAGAAATCCTTGCAACAGAAGAAGTTAAACAAAACTTTCGGCCTCCTAGGCCTCTCCCCAAGAGCAGGAAGAACGAGAACGCCACCCAATACTGTGAGTTTCATGAAGAAAAGGGTCACCACACCAATGATTGCTTCCAACTCAAGAAAAGAATTGAAGAAGCTGTTAAGTCCGGAGAACTTGCCCATTTGGTAAAGGGAGTCCGGGACAAAATGGCTGAAGGAAAAGGTAAGGAAGTCAACATGGTGGATTTTGATGGAAGGGTTCCTCATAAGAGGCAGAGGTTGGAAGCTTGGGAGCTTCAGTGTGTCTGTTTCCCCCCTACGGAGAAAGACCCTCTCTCCAGCCCTCTTATGGTAGAAGCTACCGTGGGAACGTTGCAAACATATAGGGCATACATAGACACGGGGGCAGCCACTGAAATCATGTTTGAAAAATTCTTCAACCGTTTGAGCAATGAAGAGCGTGCAAGGCTTCAACCCTCTGGAACCTCCATAAAAGGTATAGCTGATATACCTCTCAAACCTTTAGGGCAACTGACACTTAATGTTCGTTTCAGCGATGGTTTGAAAGAAAGGACCTGACCGCTGACCTTTGTGGTTATCAACATCCCCTCAAGCTATGATGTGATCATTGGAAGACCGGGACAGTGTGCATTTTACATGGCCGTGTCTGTTGGCCACGGCACAGTCAAATTCCCTACCGAGAGGGGCATAGCAACCCTTCAACCCTCTCAGGAAGCCTACATGGTTGAAGGCGAAAGTTCAAACAGTGAAGAAGACAGGCAAAGGTTGGTCATAAACCCTAAATACCCTGAACAAAGAATAAGGGTCAACCCAGACCTTTCTCAAGAGACCCTTTCATACCTTGAAAAATTGCTAACACACTACAGCGATGTATTCGCTTGGTGTCCTGAAGATATGACCGGGATCCCCCGGGACATTGCCGAGCATGAGTTGAGAATACCACCGGAGGTCAAGCCTGTGGTCCAGAAGAAAAGAAGCTTGGCACCTGAGAAAAGTCTGGCAGCCTGCCAAGAGGTTGAAAAGCTTGTGCCAGCCGGTATTCTCCGAGAAGTCAAGTACCAGTCATGGGTTGCAAACCCGGTTATGGTCAAGAAACCAGACAACTCTTGGAGGATGTGCATAGACTTTAAGGATCTTAACAAAGCTTGTCCTAAGGATTGCTATCCACTACCAGAAATAGATCTCAAAGTTGACTCCCTCACCGGATACTCGTTCAAATGCTTTCTAGATGCATACAAAGGTTATCACCAAATCCTCATGAAGGAAGAAGATGAGGAAAAAACAGTCTTCCACATGGACAGAGGGATCTTTTGTTATCAAAAGATGCCTTTTGGTCTCAAAAATGCCGGAGCAACCTACCAACGACTCGTTGACAAAGCCTTTGCAGGCCAAATCGGTAAAAACATGGAGGCATATGTCGACGACTTGGTGATCAAAAGCAAGACGGAGTATCAAATGCTCGATGACATCCAAGAAACTTTCAAGAACCTCAGAAAAGTCAACATGAAGCTCAATCCTGAAAAATGTTCGTTTGGATTTGAGGAAGGAAAATTCTTGGGTCACATTGTTGGAAAGCAAAGTATCAAAGCCAACCCAAACAAGGTGAAAGCAGTCCTTGAAACCAAGCCACCAAAGACCAAGAAGGAGGTTGAAAGCTTGAACGGGAAGCTTGCAGCCTTGAAGCGTTTTACCTCGAAGTTGGCCGAAAGATCTCTGCCCTTCTACAAAACGCTCAAAAACTGCTCAGATAAGAATGATTTCAAATGGACTGAAGAAGCTGAAGAAGCTTTTAACTAGATGAAGCAACATCTAGCTTCCCTACCAGACATTGCGGCACCAAAAACCGGGGAGTTAATATCGGTGTACCTCGCAATCACGGACGAGGCCATCAGTGCAGTCCTCACCATTGAGCGAGACAAGGCCCAGGTACCCGTTTATTTTTTCAGCAAAACTTTAAAATTAGCTGAAACGAAATACCCTCCCCTTGAAAAACTTGCCCTAGCCTTAGTTCAAACAGCTAGAAGGCTTCGAAGGTACTTCCAAGCACACCCCATACAAGTGGTCACCGACCAACCTATTAAGAGTGTGCTTGAGAAACCTGAAAACTCGGGGCGATTAGCCAAATGGGCCATAGAACTAGGTGAACATAACATCACCTATGTCCCAAGGAAAGCTATCAAGGCCCAAGTCTTGGCCGATTTCATTGTGGAAGTCCCAAACCAAACAGCCACTGAAGTAAACACTACCACCACTGAACCTTCCAACCCTGAAGCCTGGAAGCTTTTTACCGACGGGGCTTCAAGCGTTGAAGGGTCAGGGGCTGGATTAATTTTGATCAACCCAACAGGTTTGGAATTCACATATGCTCTCCGTTTTGATTTTCAGACCACCAATAACGAGGCTGAATACGAAGCACTAATAGCCGGCCTAAGGCTGGCCAAAGAAATGAAGGTTGAAAAGCTTGAAGTGTTCACGGATTCGTTGCTGGTCTCAAGCCAAGTGAATAACAGCTACATAGCTAAAGAGCCCAACATGAAAAAATACAGAGAAAAATCCAAGGAACTGATGAGTACCTTCCAAGCGTGCAACATCAAACAGATCCCAAGATCTCAAAACAAAAAGGCCGATGCCCTAAGTAAGCTTGCATCTCTCACTTTTGCCCACCTCACCAAGAAGGTACTGGTAGAAGTGTTGAAGGCCCCATCCATTAATGAATTGGAGGTTCAAGACCTGGTTACCGAAGAAGAACCAAACTGGATGACTCCCATAAGAAAGTTCCTCAAAAGTGGTGAATTACCCAATGATCAAGTGGAAGCCAAAAGGGTTGAAATCAAGGCAAGGCAATACATACTACAAGGAGAAACCCTTTACAAAAAGGGTTACCTTGCTCCCTTGCTAAGATGTGTCGGTCCCGAGCAAAGTAAGTATTTGATCAAGGAAATTCATGAGGGTGTATGCGGAGCTCACTTTGGAGCTAGGTCGG
Source organism: Helianthus tuberosus (assembly GCA_030545235.1). Lineage (NCBI taxonomy): Eukaryota > Viridiplantae > Streptophyta > Magnoliopsida > Asterales > Asteraceae > Helianthus > Helianthus tuberosus. The sequence goes on along the minus strand of CM060432.1, from coordinate 69,611,885 downwards.
TAGTTGCAAAACTCATGAACCTCGGATATTTTTGGCCTTCAATGCATCGCGATACAGCCGAAGAGTTGAAGAAATGTGATGCTTGCCAGATCCATGCACCGATCCCAAAAAGTCCCAAGCATGATTTAGTCCCGATAACCTCGGCATGGCCATTCCATAAATGGGGAATGGACATTGTTGGTCCATTTCCCCCAAGCAAAGGGGGAGTGAAATTCCTACTGGTGGCGGTAGATTATTTCACCAAGTGGCCCGAGGTCAAACCACTTGCTAAGATCACAGGAAAGCAAGTCATTGACTTTGTCTGGGAGAACATCATTTGCCGTTATGGATTGCCGGGAGCACTTGTCACCGACAACGGAAGGCAATTTGCTGAAAAGCCTTTCAGCGTTTGGTGCAAAGAATACAAAATCGATCAAGTTTTCAGCTCAGTGGCTTATCCGCAATCAAACGGTCAGGTTGAAAGAACAAATAGAAGCATAGTAGAAGGCATCAAGACAAGATTGGGAAGATATGAAAGCAATTGGCTTGAAGAATTACCTAGTGTTCTATGGGCAATTAGAACAACCGAAAAAACAAGCCATAAGAAAACACCGTACAGCTTGGTATTTGGATCCGAAGCTGTGATCCCTGCTGAGATAGGAGTTGTAACCCAAAGAATTGTCAACATGGATCCCGAAACAAACCAAAAAGAGACTATGTTGAATTTACAACTCCTAGAGAAAGCAAGAGATCAAGCCGCAATTCAAGAGGCCAAATACAAACAACAGATGGAAGCTTACTACAACAAAAAAGTCAAGAACGAACGTTTCAAGCCTGGGGACCTGGTCCTCAGAAACAACGAAGCCAGCAAAAAAGAAAACCAAGGAAAGCTTGGCCCAAAATGGGAAGGCCCATACACCATCCTTGAAGCACACAAAGGTGGATCTTACAAGCTGGCTGATTCAGAAGGCAAAAAGCTTCCAAGGCATTGGAACGGCAAAACCCTGAAAAGGTTCCATGTTTAAACGGGAAAGTTTGGTTTGTATCAAAAATGTATTTCACGAAGGATTATGAATACCTTTTGTAAAAAGCAAGTATTGCTTTAATGAATGAAGTTGTTTTTATCAAACTTGTCTTTCTATCCCAAAATCAGGTTGAGAACCTAGCAAAAAACTCCATGGCAAGGGCCATGTAAGGGGATGAGCTCCCAGGCCACATCGCTTAATAGGTTCAGGGGTTGAATGAGCCTATATAAGGGGTGAGTTCCTAAATCAATACAACTCCATGAGACTTGTTAAGAAAACACAAAATTGTCTCATAGACGGGTATGAGCAACCTACACCAAATGTTCCCTAAGCCTTAAAAATATAATCCACAAAAAGGCTAAAAAACCAAAAGAAATAATAAAAAGGATAGGTGTTATCTCTTCTTGTTAAAAATGCCAAGGCTAAGTGTCTGCAGCACTGAACCCTTTTAGGTATAAAAAACATAAGGGCAGCACAAACTCGACAAAGACAAAGTTACAAAAGAACAAGACAAATCCAAAAGAACAAAGTTACTTGGACAAAAATCACAAAGATATAAACCAGGTCAAGATACATAAATAAGAAGCCTTCAAGGCTTCAACCACCCGGGTAATATATCGAAACCTTAAAGGCTTCAACCTATTAACAGACCGCCAAAAGGTTTGGAAGGTTAAAAGCCAAATAAACTGCCTTGTCCAAAAAGGCACAAGCATAAAACCATAATACAAGGAAAATAGTTAAAACATAACATCATATAAAAGAAAGCCCCAAAAGACTTTCAAACATAAGTTAGAGCAAGTCCTAATAACTTGCAAGCTTAAACTACTGTTCCAGCGGCCACAAAGGCCTTAAAACACAGGAACCTTAAGGGTTCCTAAAAACCTAATATTGTTCAGATTAACATTACAAAACATAAATTGTTTTCAGTGCTAAGAAAGCTACGAATTAACCATCAACGGGCTTGGAAACTCCAGAACCCTCGCCCTTAGCCTTCTTGGTCTTCTTCAGTTTTTTAGTCTTCAAACATCCATCACCACCAACCGCTGAAGCCTCCAAACTTGCATCCTTGGGAACATCCAACGGACCGGAAGGGGTATCATCACTATCCCCCGAGTAGGATCTCTTCCTTGAAAGGGAACCCAAGATCTCAGCACAAACCTTTTCATTTGGACCCTCCGGTTTCAAGTCCTGCAATACAGCAAGAGGCTTACCAAAACAAGCAGAAACTTGATGGATGTAAGGATAGGTCAACTTCTCCATCTGCTCAACAGAGCCTTTAAAAACATCAGAAGCTTCGGGACGGAACAGAGGTGACTTCTCCAAAGGATGGCCGGATTCATGAAGCTTATACCCAACAATGAGGCCTTGGTGTTTCCCCAGGTTGAGAAGCTTAGTGTAAACGTCACCAAGGGCAGAATTGAACTCCTTGGAATGTAGAAGGTAAGTAACAACCTGTTGGAAACCTTGCTCAATTAACCACTGATTGTCAGCGGTAGAACGAGCAACTGAAGCTTTCAACCCCTCTTTCTCCTTACCAAAAGCCTGCTGCTGAACAAACAAAGTTTCCCGGTCAGCCCTAAGCTTCAATCTATCAGCCTCGAAGCTCTTTTTCAAGTCACTCATCTCAATCTCATGCGTCTTCTTCAAATCACTAACCTTCTTGTCCCAAGCCGCTTCTTTCTCGTCAAAACTTGCTATCTCCTTTTTCATCCCAGACATGGAGGATTTCATCTTATCCCTCTTCTTGGAGAATTCTTCATACTCCTGCATTCTTTGACGAAAACGGAAAATACCTTGAGGAAGCATAGCAGCAAGGTTGCAAGTACTCAAAATCATACGGGACAACATCAGGTCATCATCCATCCCAGCAATGGTCTTGTGAACCGATGGAGGAGCAATGTGACTCAGAGCATCCTCACAAACAGCAGCATCTTTGAAGCTGTCATCATTCTTCACCGACCAAGTAGGCACATAAATCCCTTCCGGATCCAACCCTTCAACGTCCCTGCTTGAAGATTCCTGAACAGGAGTGGCAACAACCTTCTTGCCTGAAACCTTTTTACCATGAACAACCAATTCCTTATCCTTCTCAGCACCTGCTTCAACACCTTGATCTTCCGAAACTTCAATATCATCACTCAAGTCCACTGGTTCAGTAGAAGTGGATTGAGGACCAGCCTTCAACAACCGACGAGAAGATCGACGAGTTGAAGACTTAGGAACATTGGACTTAGAAAAACCTTTGACAGTAGCAGCACTAACATAACCTGAGCCCTCAAATCTTTGATCAACAGTTCTAACCACAACATTCTCACCAGGAACAGACGGAGCATCCTCAAAAACAACATCAGAAGTATCGTCGCTCTTAATAAAATCCAAAGCAGACATGACTGCAAAAAACAACAGCACATAAGTCATAGGTTAAGAAAAACATAAAGAGGACAAAAAAGGAAAATGCATACCCATTCCACTCCTCATAAGAACCGGATCCCGATCAACATTCCCCCAAATTTTACTAACCCCTAAAAGAACTAGTAAGTGTTCAGGAAAGGGACGAACCCTCGAAGGGCACCCCCGGATGGCATTGAGAAAAACAGCATTCAATTCAGACTCGGAAGGTTCCGGATCATTGAGAACGGCATCTGGATTCCTCCACACCATTTTAAATGGGAGAATAGTATCGGAAACCCAGAAAAAGCAGTCTTTCCAAGCCCCAAGCGTAGTAACCATCGACGAAATAAGGCAGGTATCAACTTTGGATGTTTCGAAAGTAAACCAATCGCCATTCTTAGCCAAGCGAAAAAACCGGCGAAAGAGTAAAAGGGAAGGATCATACCCAAGAGCACGACACAAAACCTCAAAATGCAAAACCCTAGCCATCCCCTTTGGATGAACTTGCCCAAAAGAAACCCGATAATACTCCAACAAGTTCAAAACAAAAAACGAAAAGGGATAACGAAGGTTCGAGAACTCAAAATGACTACAATAAAGGGCAATCGAACCAGAAGATGGTTTATCAACAGGAACATCACAAGCAGGGGCAGTTGGGTTAAACTTCCTATCAATGCCATATTCCATACAAAATAAATCTACCTCCTCTTGTGTTAACCGGGAAAAAGATTTTGCTAAGTCCTTACGAGCACCCATTTTTGAAAACAGAAAATGAAGAATGCAAGATGTAAAGAAACCGGAACTAACCTTAGAGAAGGAGAGAAATGGCAGAAACTTGAGAGAAAAAAGAACAAAGTGATGTTTATCCAAAGTAAACCGTGTAAATAAATGAGATATGAAAATATAAAAACCTACGAATAGGGGTAATAATGGTAAACAGTAACTTCTGCAAAACCGCCACCCTCTCAACTGCCATACATCAATCAAATCAATTGTCAGTTATTTAAAATTCAAATTCAAATATTAACTGACTTCAACCTTTCAAGCCTTCAAGCAACGAACCCTTGTAACCTTCAGGCAATAAAATATGTACATAAAAGTCAGAAGTCTTTGAGCTCACTCCCCAAAAACCTCTGACTTGGGGGGCTGATGACGGGGGTAGCCCAAGACTAAATAAAATGACTAAATATGTAAACGCTAAAATGGTTAAACGGTTCAATGGTTGAAAAGCTGTGAGGTAGGAAAAGCAATGCGGAAACAGTGGCCAGTCACATCCGGATATCACTTCACCAACTCACAGCCACAAAAGCAAAGCAGGTCTGCACTATACATGCTATTATCCGGGGGTCAAAAGCCTTCAACCCCCGAAAGGGGAAACCCTCCACTGCAAGCAAGGTTGCTAGTCTAGTACATTCTACTTCGGGAGATGTCTTCTCTTATAAATGGACACTTCATTTACTCCAAAGAACATCTCCTGACCAGCTCTGATTCTCTAATCCCTGGTCATTCACATCGAGTGCTTGTTGCATACAAGTCACTCCCTTTCACATCCAACACACACATTCCCTTTGCTACCACTTCCGAATCTGAGTGCATTTCAGAGGAGGATCCATAGCAAAGAACAACAATAAACTAGCGAACCTCCTTCCACGTCTTGCAAACGTGGGGGGACCCCACGACCTGCGTTAGGCGAGGTTGAACCCTTCAACCATTTTGCCTAGCCAGTCCAGCTACCACCGTTGGTCTTGTATTTGTTGCATCAACAATAAGCAATCCCACGCGAGCTGATTTTGATCTTGTTTTAGTTTCAGGCATTCTTTGAGTTTGCCACAGAAAAGGATCCAAAATGAAGTGAAAGCTAATAATCTTGTTCTTATTAATAATGATAATAAGAACAGTTTCAACAATTAATATGCTGTTGATGATTTTGTTTAGGGTTTGCAGAAGTGGTGAGAAGGGGGAGGAGGTGGTGGTGGATTTGACGGTGGCAATGGTGAGCAGAGGGTGGAGGTGGTGGTGGTGTTAGAGAGAGAGGGGGTGAGTTGAGAGAGGGATTTATAATATCATATTTCTTTTTAATTTAAATCTATATTTTATTTAAATCAGCTTTTTAAAAGATAATAAGAGTACACATCATCATGCCACATGGGATAATATTTGACACGTAGGATAATAAAACTAACATGGTTAGTGTTTATTTAACGGTGGGGTGACACAGCAACCCAAGTGTTAAGTTGGGAGTGGTGTGAGCCAAAGTCAAAGTTGAGAGTGCCAGTGGCCAAATGGCCATAGTTGGGGCTGTTTAAATCCATTAACCCTTTATAATACCACCCCATGGTTAACAAAGCTTTAGAGGTTGAATACAATTCTTTATAGAGTTATAACACATGCTTAACAAAGCTTTGTCATCTGTGTAACAACTTGCTCAGATTTAGAGGATGTAGTGATCGCCATCTTCTTCATCTTCGTATTCTAGAGGTTTTGATTTAGAAACATTATTTTGCATTTTCGCTTAAGCTTGTTTGTCAATATGAAAAAAAACGGCTTTATTTAACGAAGTGGTTCAATAGGTGTGGACTTGAATGTAATAAACTTGTTTACGCACTAGCTTCTTCTGTTCTTCTTTGCGTTAGCACTGCCATGAAGAAGATTTTCCTGGTGAATCTCTTTTTGTAGATTTGTATGAATATGTCGTTTAGGAGAGCATTATCAGAAGTCTGCGTTGCGCTCTCCCATCGGGGGCCGTTGATGGCTGATTTGACACCACTCCACACAACCCAGACTAAGTTTATTAATTTGTAAAGTACACCAATTTCCCTTGACATCAGTGTTGTTATCACATAGTATCTTGTACCTGAACCGGTGGCTCACTCTTTCTAAGTAATGGGGAAGAGGACCGAAACATGCCACTGAAAGACTCTACTGAGACAAAGATGGGATGTCAAGAACGTAGGATGGGCAGTTGGTCAGATCTAGTATGGATCGTAGTAGGCTTTTGCTTACCGAGGGTTCGAATCCCTCTCTTTCCTTACCTTCACCTAATTTACCGATCTTACTAACCACAATCTAAACCTCTCTTTGTCTAGGGGCTGCCATTAGCATGGTGGGGCAAAACTCAGGCTTAAAACAAAACTATCATTGAATTTTTCAGGGACATGAAAAGGCCCCAAATAAACATTTTTGAATTCCCTGTAACATTCAAAACTTTACAAAACTAACTTGAAATAAAATTTGTAAAAAACCGGTATACCTATGACCAAAGTTGCAACCAACAAGCAACACCAAAAATGATACCAGTCTCTAAATATTTGATTTTTTTTTTTTCTGTTTATCAATAAAAACAGAAAAGCTATCTATGAGATTCCATCTCTTTGGACTCCATTACCTTCACTTTGTCTACAATGTCTTTAATCTTCTTTGACAAAGACTGATTGTGTTCTTCAATGTGCTCGACTATCATTTCCAGGTGTCTTTTGTATGTTGCGGTTCTTTTTTTCTCTATTGCCAGCTGTTGTGAAAGTTCCCGAATTTTATCATGTCCGTTCTACAATAAACGAGTGTAAATACATCAGTAAGATGCAAATATGCAATGATAACTGAATCTAGACATTTTTGGGTTATCACTGACATTACAAGACATCAAATAATCATGCCTAAAACAAACAAAGTTCTTGAAAACAGTTTAGGGTTTGGAAATAAATAAGAAAACAAATAATAGAAGAGAGAACATCAACTGATAATCTAATATGAACATAAGGGTCATCACAGCGTGTGATTTTCTGACCCAACACGACAAAAACCTAACATGAAATTTGCAGATTTGGGTTTAATAGCCTTAACTAAACAGGTTTGGGTCGAACCCAATCAGCTAAAACAGGTCGGGTTCAGAACAGCCTGCAGGTTAACCAGTTTATTTTTCTAAGATAAAAAAAAATGTATTGCATGTCATATAATGTACAACTTAAATGATTGTGCCAAAAGTTATAAGAGAAAAGCTTAAATAAAATTGTTTTTGTTTAATCTTGTGATAATATTCTATAAGCTATGATCTGACTTCTGGCTTCCAGTTCTACTATTAATACAGGCACCCGTATCAGGATCACTTGGTACCTTTCCAATTATTATTATGGTCCCCGTATATCTATGTAACTTTTAAAGTAAAAGCATCAAAACTAAATACTACATTAAGAGAAAACTGTGCGCCACATAATTTTAAGAGAATCACAGGATTAATAATGACCTATTTTCCTTAGTCCGGTTTTACCATTTCGAACTTAAAGCTATCTGCTAACTTTCAGGGCTTCTTCAATTAAAATCTTGGTAAGCTATTTTCATTATTCAGGTCATTTTACATGGTATCCTATATTTAAAAGCCGAAGTGGATCACTAGAATGTAATTTTTGATCTATGGTTTTTATGCAAACATGTATTTGAAAACACGGTTATTTTAAATAATTTGAACTCAGTGATTCTAGCTTTAGTATTTCTTTAGAATATGGAAACACGATTACATCATGTTCATAATTCAGCAGCAACATGAAAGATACTGTAGATGAAATAAAGCAGGTTGAGTAAGAAATCAACAAACCGGATATTGGTCATATATCAAGTCCCTACGCCCTTTGCCAGGTGTCAACGGGTGCGTATGCTCCTTAATAAATTTAGTAATTTCCCATTTTCCCGAGCTTACTTTCCTAACCAAAATCATCGCTCTACAACCAACCCTTGTCTCCGCCCTTTGTCTAACAACTTTTTCACGCTTATCCGGCATCCTGAACCCCTCTTTGTTGCACACAAGAGCTCTCCCGATCGCGCTTCCATCACGCCTTGACCTAGAAAGCTTGCTAACACGGACCACAAATCCCACGCGTGTAGCATACGCATTGTAAAACGCGTGTGCTGCTGCTTCCGATTCAAACTCTTGCCCTATATACGGCTCTTCCCCTGAAAGTGAGGCGTCGACTGAATGAGGCAGATCTAACGGATCTAAACCTCTTTCTGAATCATCATCATCATCATCATCATCTTGGTCGATTTTGATATCATGATCGTCCTGAAACATCCCTCCAATAGAACATCCTACCATACCATCACCATCACCATCATCATCAATAGTCCTGCCTTCCACGTCAGCAGAACTAATTAACACCTCACCATTAACATCATCATCCACCTCAAAATCCACTGCAAGGCATACATTATGCATATTATGCATACTATTAAATCTCATGGAATGTGAATAGTGACATATAATATAATTTTTTTTTTATTTTTTTTAAATTCATTTTCACCCATTATACTTTTAAAAATTGTACGCCTTTAACCCATTTAGTTTTCGTTTTATTTTATTTTATTTTTCTCTAATAACTCGCATTCATTATAGTTTAAAAAAAAATAAAACTAAATGCGCGGTTGCGCTTATTTTTTTCGATGTTCTGAAATACATTTTATTAATAACGGAGTTGCTTCAAAAATGAGTGTTTCTTTGGTTTCGTAGGCAATACGAGTGCCAGTACCTTAACAAACCAAACCGATTCTGACCGTGCATCGCTACCGGTATTCAATTTTATTATTTTTAATCGATGTAAACCACGTGTCGATATCCTTTTGGACATATCATGACTTTACTTTTTTTGTTTCTCTTTCGGTTGCTACAATGAGTGTCAGTACCGTAACGAACCGAAATGATACCGATCGAATTCCCGCAGGGCAACGCGGGGGAATTCCCCTAGTAGATAAATAAATAGAATACTATAACACATGAACATATGTCATGAAACCCTAGAATACTAATTCAGCATCATAGTTCAACAATCAACCAATTATCATGATATATATATATATATATATATATATATATATATATATATATACTATTATGAACCCTAGCTTCGATAATCATCCAGTAATTATATATAATACCTCCAAATCGATATATGAAAATGAATTATATATGTTACAAGGTCCATAGGTCACTAATTCTTGCAAGGAAGATGAAAATTCATGATATTTGTGAAGAGATGTTTGAAATTACATGTATTGATGCTTAATTTCATCGAAAATTAACAAAATAAGTGCGAGAGATCGAAGAGCTTACTGGAATATATGGATGAAAGTATGATGATCAGAGTATTGCGATGAATTTTAGCTTGAACGAGTCCGTTTTCTGATTTGCACCGATTGGTTTTCTAGTGTGATTTGTGGCTTGGTTCATAAATGTGTGTATTTGACTCAAAAGGTAGTAATGTTCTTTCCTATTTTGATATTAAATACAATTTAAATTTAGATTTAGTTGTTGACGGTTTGAGATTGGCTCGTTAAAAGCTTGATGCCACATTGAAATTCACAGTTCAAAAAAAAAAAACCTTGATGTCACGGAGTGGTGGCGCCCCTCGGTTGATATGAGTCACTAGTTTTGTATTGTCATAGACTAATCAGTGAAGTGGCATCAACTTTCAACTAGTATTGTGACCAGATGTGCAAGCACTTATTGGACACATACGTCTTATATCCATTGATACTTCTTCTAAGGATTGAAGGAGAATTAACTAAACAGCTTTAACGCAATTGAATAGATACGATCTTTAAATATTTGGTTTGTGATGTTAAGTTGATTTACTTTTATTTTATTTTACTTTAGCTCATTTAGATTTAAGTTTGTTGGCTTGTATAATGTCTATGTAATATTCGATCGACATTTTCTACTCAAACACTATGTATGATTTAAACATCCACTCAATTTAAAAAAAAATTTGATTGGTTCTCTATCTCCTCTCTCCTCTCTCTCTCCTCCATCTCTTCTTTTTCTTCACCTTCGGTGAATAGTCACCGTCCACACCCCTTCTTTCCTACTCTCCACTCACCGATTATCCACCCGGAATCATCCACCGATCGACAACCCCTATTCCCGCTTGGACTCCCCGCAATCACTCCGACCCCCCTGAGGGGATTGATTGAAAAACAAGTGTACATCGAATATGTATCTTTTACTATTATGTTTGTGAGATTGCCATTGACGACGAAAATGAAAGTTAGAAGTCTCGCTAGATAAATTACAAATATGGCTTATTACCTAATAGATTATAGTTCAAATTATTAAAATCGAATTTGTTTCTAAAATTATTATTAACTTATTATCTGTGGCTTCCATGTAACATTAAGATCATCAAACTAATACCAAAACTAGTGAACTAGTTTTAGGAAAGACGAATACAAGCTTGGTTTCTTGCTTAACTCGAGTTAAAGTTGGCTCAGGTTAAACTCACTCATTAGACAGCCCTCCTTTACATAATCATGATTATGTTATGAATTATTGAACATTACCAAACAAACATATATCACATTCATAACAGTAACTTAATTGTATATATATGTATGCATATGATATCGAAATTTAGTGGAAAAGAAATGAAGAAAACTCTTGGCTAGATATTTTGCATTTTTATCTAGCAAACTTTTATACAACCTGTTGAGGAGACGTGTTCATCTAAAGCAGGTGTGAGGGATTTGAATGAGCCCTTTGTTTGATCAGTTGTACATAAGAGTAGTTCTATTTTTCACAGTGGTTTCATAACACGTTATCAGCACGAACGCTCAAAGTAAGTTTTTCATATGTATATTTATATCTATATATATAATATGAGTTCTATTATGAGTTAAATCAGTGCAGGAGACCTCATACTATGGATATATAATAACTTTGGGACTACTAACAATCTAAATTTCTTTTATGCACCTAACATTTATATTTATGTTATCTAACATTTATTTATGCACCTAACATTTACATTTATGTTATCTAACATTTATTTATGCACCTAACATTTATATTTATGTTATCTAACATTTATTTATAAAATCTAATGTTTAATAACGTTTATTTATTTATTATTGTGCATACTAATTATATATATATATATATATATATATAGGTAAAGAGTATGGTACAAATATGGTTATCATACATTATGTACGCTATATTGTGAGCCGTACACGTGTCCTGATTCAGTTGGGTTTAAGAAGGTTAAATCAGACAATTAACATAACCATCAGAGGGCAAATTCGTCTCTTCGTTCATTCAGCGAGAAGTTCGTTACACTGATATCCCGGTAATTATTATTCAAATCAGTTTCAAATTTTCCATAATTCACAATTTGCAGTTTTCGGTCGTACGTGTTAGGGTTTAATTCAATTTGTCTATTTTCGATGGATCCATAGAGTAGCACTGGACGAACAGAAGATGATTTTGAAGAAAATCGACCGATCGGTGATCATGCTCAATTATCTGCTTATCAGAGAGTTTCGATTGAGGATGTTTTAAATCCGCGACCTGCAAATCCAATTCCAATTCCAGGTTCAAGTTCAAGTGCTGCAAACGAGATTTCTATTGGTAATTATGTTAATTCAGATATCTAAATTGTTCGTATAATTGTTTTTTGTTTAATCGTAGCATTGTTGTAGCTGTTTTTGTAGTTTGAATGTTTGATTACACTTTTGTATTTTTTTGAGAACAACATGTTTAACTTCGCATGTTATTACTCTTTACAATTCGCATTTGGTTTGTTTTTTTTTCTAATTTCGCATTTGATTATGTAATAAATCGCACATGTAATTCAATTAATCAATATCATCATTTCGCATGTATTGATCAGATGATTCGCATGTGGTTTATATGACTTTTTATGTTTTTTATTTTGATTCATGTAGATGAAAGGGTTTACACTCCGGAGGTTCAGGCATCAGCTACACCTGTTGTTGGAATGCAATTTATCTCCATTGAACAAGCATATGCGTTTTATCAATCATATGCTAAGTTAGCTGGTTTTTCTATTCGGAAAGGTGGCGAAGTATATAGCGGTGGTATAATCAAAACTAAGTATTTTGTTTGTTCTAAAGAGGGACATAAGCCTGTTTGTATTGATGATAATTCCAAGTCAAAAAAGCAATTCAAAACAAGGAAGAGGGGGACTATTAGGACCGGATGCAAAGCTCAACTTATGATTTGCACTGTGGACGGTAGATTATATACAGTCAAGAGATTTGTTGATGGTCATAACCATAAGTTTGTTTGTCAAAATGACATTCACATGCTCCCAGCTTACAGACAATTGTCAGATGTCCAGGAGGAGATGGTATGGGAACTAGGCACTTTAAACCTTGGTCCTGTCAAAGCTTTCCATATAATGAGGAAACGTTATGGTGGTTTCGAGAACGTTGGTGCCACGGTTGATGATTGCAAAAATTTTAGGAAGCGAATAAACAGCTATATAGGAGAGTATGACGCTGACATGGTTATAAATAGGATGACTGACAAAAAAGAATATTTAGCTGATTATTCGTTTGAATACTCTGTTGATGATGGCAAACGTTTAACTGGGTTGTTCTGGGCTGATGGTTTATGCAAGCTTAACTATATGGAATTTGGCGATGTGATATCGTTCGATGCAACCTTCAAGACAAACAGGTAACTGTTTTAAAGACAAACATGTTTTGTTACTGATTTTTTCGCACGTTTTGTCTGCTAATGAGGGTTCAATATCGCAAGTGTAGACAACAGAGTGGTGTTGAATATATCGCATGCCTTTTCCCTTGGTTTCGCATTTGATTTTTATTAATTCGCATATAATAAATGTGATTTCGCATTTGTTGTTCAGGTACAAGATGGTGTTTGTTCCGTTCACAGGCATTGACTGTCACACCCCGAAATTATCAGAGCATTGGCGTGACTGGACTGGTATCGTCATTGCACAGCGGAAGCATATAAGCAAAGTCTTTTAGAAAAATGGAACGCCCGCTAAGTACTCGAGTCTCCAATGGTTCTCCTATTCCAACCGTGCCATGTCTTAGAAATGCAACCTGAGAAAGAACATGCGAGAAAAATCAACAAAAAGTTGAGCGAGTTCATAGTTTGTTTGTAAAAGATTTGAAATAAATCTTTTGAGTTGTGAAAGGTTTGAGATAAATCCCTTGAGTTGTGAAAGATTTGAAATAAATCTTTGGAGTAACCGGTTTTTGAAGCAGTATTGAGAAAATGAATTTAAAAACCATTTTCTTGCAAAGTTATATGGAAACGTTGTGTTTGTAACACGTTATGTTCATAAAACCATGTTTTTGTAATGTTCGTATAATCATCAATGCCCACCCTGACTTTGACCCGCATAATCCTATGCCTTAAATTTTGTATAAAACATGGTATTTAATTTGTATGAACAAGTATGTTTCGTAAGTATAAAGTTTCCTGGTATGTAGCAGTGTAAGAGGACTTGTGATCACCAATGGTTTGCAAGGCCATTAGCATGTTGTGAAATGCAAGTAGGTAGACACAACCCTAGCCGATTTTTGCGTTGGGTACCAAGTCACTCCAGGTCCGTTCTGTTGGTCCTCCGAGAGGTCCGTTCTGTTGGGCCTAGAGCTGGGCTCGCTACACCCAGATAGATCTACCGCTCGAGTCCCTCGGTGTTCTAACTACCCATTCACATGATCTAAACCTCCTTACGTTAATCATACCGTGAATAAAAATGTCTGTAATCATTGTACATGTACTTTACCCCAGTCTCTATGACTGATCCTCCCCAGCCACTAAGGCTGATCCTCCCCAGCCACAAAGGCTGGCTCCTCATTCTATATATATTATCACCAATTGATCCGTCCTTAGTCATGAAAATCATTCACATTTTGATAATACTCATTTGTTTTGTAAAAACCGGTATGTTTAGTATAAACCTTTCGTAAATCATTTGAGTTCCTCGAAATCCCTTCGTAATATGATTTAGGAATACGAGTTTTGCATTTGTTCTAAACTTTGTTTGCTTTTGCAAAACGTGCATGTCTTTCCACCCCGAAAACATTTATAAAAATGTAAAGCCGTAAAAGTGGGGTTATGAACTCACCTGAATATTCCTTGTGCGAAGCTAGCTGAATACGACTTCGTGATGTCGTTTCCAAGACGAGACTCGCTAGCGTGCATTCTACAATATTCCTAACACGGAATATCTAATAAGTTTCTAAATAAACGCAGTATCTAAACTACGTGTCATCGAGCTCTACCGAATCGTTAATCGAACGATTCAACGATAAGTTGTTAACTTAATAGAAACGATTAAGTTATACGAGTTAAGTCTCGTTTAGTGTCATTAGCAATATAATAAGTCTTGAAAAAGAGACTTAGTTTCCGAGAGACTTAAAATGAATAAATATTTATAAAAATATAAATATATCGTCGTAAGTGTGTTAGCCGTCTCGAGTAGTCGTACGTGTACAAAAAGATTATTTGTATGAAAATATCATATAACCAACTCGTATTATATATCGCGTTTCGTATGATCTTTGTCAAAATATACGTATGTGCCGTTTAGGCGTATAAAATAAATATGAAGAGTTATATTTATTTTATAAAGAAATCGTCGAGTTGTTATGTTTGAAGATAAATATAAACCATGTTTATTTTTGTAGAAGATTTCGCGTTGTACGACATCTAGAATAAATATATAACTATATTTATTTTGTAAAAGTATACGAGTTGACGACGCTCGAAATAAATATAACATTATATTTATTTGTAAAAGCGTTTGGGATTACCAAGGTTTAAAGTATTATAAAATCGAATTCCTTTAAGCGTCGTTTTTGAAATATAATACGTGTCGTGTTTAAGGGTTTTTCTCGAAAAACGGGCAGAGTTTCCTCTGTTTTTGGACGCCCCCGACAACATAAGTTGTCGTTACTTTTCAAAATTCAACCAATACTTCAACAATAATTTCGTATCATCAGTTTATATAAACGAAATAATAAATCAAAGTACTCTTTATCTATTATTTTCGTTATTTGGTTTGGTTCGAGCTCGTTTTTCACGTGACATAAATTATATAAACAACGAAATAAATCGCGTGGTAAAATCTTTACCAATCCTTGCATCGAGTTGTTGACTGTGTTGACCGAGTCAACCGGGTTGACCGAGTTGACTCGCTGAGTTGACTGGGTTGACTCAGTTTGACTGAGTCGACCCGATCCGCTTCATAAGCTGCTTCGAACCGTCCGACCCGAACCGCATGACCCGACCCGACTGAGTTGACTCGGTTGACCGAGTCAACCGAACCCGAAACTGAGCCGTCTGAACGAACCGCTTGGCCCGAACTGAACCATCTGAGCTGACTCGCTGCTGTTGACCGAGTTGACTCGGTTGACCGAGTCAACTGAAACTGAGTCTGACCCGAAGTTGTTGACCCGAAACACCCGAACATGAATCCGAGAAGTATAACTTGTTGACCGAATCTTGACCCGATCACCGAACCCGAGTTGACCAGGACCCGACTGAGTTGACCGAGTCAACTGAACCGCCTGGCCAAACCGCCTGGTTGACCCGCGACTGAACCGTAACCTGAACCCGAGCCAAACTTGTCGAACCGAATCGGCGAAACCCGCTGGATAAAGATATGGACCGCCGGTCCTTGACGCCGACCGCCGGACCGGGTCTCCGACCGTCCTCACGCCACCGCACACGGCGGTTCTGCCGGAAAAACAACACCGGGCCTGCCGGTTTTCTCTTTCTCCTTCCGATCTTCCTCTCTGTCTGTCTCCACGCCGCCACGCGCCGCCGCACCACGTTCCGTCGCCTCCCTCTCTTCTGTTTCTCTCTCCTTGCCGTCGTCGCCACACCTCCACCGGACCGTGGTAGTGGTGGTCGTTCCTGTTGTACGAATAGGGGGGAGGGGGGGCTGTCGTGTGCAACCGGAGATGGGGAGCCGGCTGTGGGTTCACCGAGAAAGGAGAGGGAGAGCATGGATCTTTGTGTGTATATTAGGGTTGTCTCGAAAAAGAAATGAAGAAGATGAGAGGAACAGGATCCGATCGGTTGTGTGTGTGTTTGTGGTATGGGGTTTATTTGTGAGAAAAAGAAGTGCAGGTTGTGTGTATTAATAGACTTCAAGGCTTTTATTGTCTATTGTGTTTTTAGATTATATTCAGGGCATTCATTCCATCCATAGAGTTAAGATCTTATGGAGATTTTTATTTTGATTTTGTAAATCTAATATGGATTTTGGACAGATTTTTAGAGATCTTCAAAATCTTGTATGGATTTTTATAGATCTTGTAAGATTTTTAAGGAGAAGATCTAGTATATTATGTGTAGGTTTAGGCTTGGGCCCAGGGCCCACAAGCCCATCTCGTGAGCAAGTGGACCGTAATTCCTACGAGACCCGTTGTCAAATCCTGGACCCCGTTTTAACGTCAAAAATTAAAGTACACAAAAATACGGTCAGTAGTCGTTGTTTGCACGCCCGTTCGTTGATCACGGTAATAATCGCGAAGAGTTGTATCGTTGCCGTCTTTGGTCCGTTTTTCAATCCGGTTTCGACTGTGGTCACAAAAATTTTATTACGAAGCTAAAATATATCGTAAAAACTTAATATCAGTTGGCGTTGTCAGTATCCTGTTCGGTTTCAATCCGTTGCCGTTTAACGTTTCGCCGGTTTCTCTGTAAACCATCGTTCGCGCACTGTAAAGACGGATAGACGTTCCCAGGCACTCCAAAGGCCTAATTAAGTTAATTCGCGCTGTAAACACTGTTTATTATCGCGTTAATCACTTGTTAATCACGTAATTAAGAGCCGTAAATCACGGGTTGTCACATTCTCCCCCTGTTACAAAAATTTCGTCCTCGAAATTTAGACTATGTTATCTCCTCGGAATTGTGTTGTTCGCAGGTAAGTCCGAATAATAACCAAGTGAATGACCGTGTGATCGAAACAAGACTTATTCGAATCATGTGAATTCAAGGACATTCCTTCACAATAGGAATCCCAACGGTTTAAAAGAAATGTGTCTCAGTAATCGATGTCAAAGGAAACGAGACGTATAGGTACAGTCACTAATGTGACTAAGTTAACAGGGATCCAACAGGAACTTCGACCAATCGAATTCCATAAGAACGTTCACAATAAGTAACTGAGTTCTAGAAGCAATAACATCCACTGGATGAACTTAGAATCAACAATCTCAAATGTAATAGTTTGCATGAAACGTTCGATCGTGATCAGCGCAAGCTGCAAGTCATACCGACGCCACAAGGTGTCGCAATGAATGAAACCATTTAATAATAGAGGTGATCGAACAAGTATCACCTGTGTTTTGCATAAAACGCTCAATCGTAATTAGCACAAGCTACAAGTTTGTACTGTCACCACAAGGTGTCGTAATGATTCAAATGATTCAATATTAGCGGTGATCAAACAAATTCACCGTGTTTGAAGTCAAATGAAAGCGCAATAAAGTGAATCTTGAAAGTTTGTTTTAAATGACATCACAGGATTTTCAATTGAAAATGGAACATCAATGAAACAATGTTTTCGATCGAAAGTGAAGAAACAATGGATGTCGCAAAGCATTCGATCGATGTTGAAAGAACCGTTATGAGGTACACCGGAATATGAAATGAATTTGTGTACCATTGTCTTAACACACAATTGTGTTAAGACTGTTGTAATGTGATAATTCAAAGCGGATTTAATCTGAATCAATAAATGAATAATTAAATCCGTGCATAAGGTACGTAAACGAGTTTAGCGCAAGGTTCAAATAAGTGAAAACACCACCACAAGGTGTCGAAATCAACAATTTAATGGAGTCGAATACCAACAAGTTTACCACGACTCGGAACAAATGAAGTGTTCGTTAAAAATTGATTTGAATATGATGCTCCCAATACATCATATGGTGTCTCGAATCGAATAAGTGTAATGAGCAAGTTCAAACAATTGAACTTGGTTTTAGCGTAATCCGACAATAAGTATATGTATCGACAAGAAAACCTTCGGCATGGTTATAACGAGAAACCATGTATGTAACTTGTAAAGAAATGATCGTAATACAATGACCATTAAGAGGAGTAGAGATACGAAGACCTACTCAGTAAGTGTGAAATTCGAAATTTCAAATAAAGAAATTTGAGGACTTTACCTGGGGTTTCGTGTGACGACCAATTGTTTGGTGACATTACCATGGAATGTCGAACATAGCGTGTTCGTCGTTAGTTAGGTAGGGGGGATTGCGGAGACAATAGTCTTCTCCCTGGCGTGATTCGTGTCGTTGCAGGATCGCGTGACAAGTTGTCGTTCCCTGATTGTTAGTTCTCCTGCTGACAGGAATCTAGCGTCGTCGTTAGATTGCGTCATCGTTTCTTCTCAAGGCCTCGCCTTGACAGTCGTATGTGTCGTACCTCCGTTGATGTATAGCTTAAGTTTCACGTATACTTGCGCACTAGCGTTGTGTGCCGCGTAGGAGGTGATGTATCCCGTCATCCGTTGACGTAGAAATTGAGTTCCATGTATTCTCGTGCACTAGTGTTTCGTTATGCGTAGGCTGCCTGCTCGGGAAGTTAAAATATCATAGACACTATGAAATATAGTGTGTGCCCGAGTTAATATTCGCGGTTCCTACGCGATGACCTTTAATAAACACATGCACAAATAATCAATCATATAACCGAATGCGCATGTTAGTCATCAATAAGCAATCAAGTAATTCTCCTAGTTTCACTAGCCAATTTCTCCCAGTCTTTAAGACTGCTCTATCCTCCACCTCGACCTCTTAGATCGAGCCTCGGTCCCCTTGACCGAGCCTCAGCCTTCATGACTGAGCCTACTCTTCCTAGCCTCACTAGCCAACTACCTCGGTCACCTAGACCGAGCCTCGATCCTCCAGACCGAGCCTCAGCCCTCCAGGCTGAGCCTATAAATAATCAACGTGCTCAACTACCTCGGTCACCTAGACCGAGCCTCGATCCTCCAGACCGAGCCTATAAATAGTAAAATGTGCTCAACATTTGTTTGAAAACAAAATTTTGACTGTTTGCTTGTCGGCAACGGTTGGAGACCATATTTGAGTACTGGGCGTTCTGTATGTATTCAACGTTTTAATAGTCTAAGTTCCCAGAGGAAAGTGAGGTTAGAGCCTAGGTATCACAACAGGAACCTAATTCGCTGTAACCTATAGCTCTGATACCAATCTGTCACACCCCGAAATTATCAGAGCATTGGCGTGACTGGACTGGTATCGTCATTGCACAGCGGAAGCATATAAGCAAAGTCTTTTAGAAAAATGGAACGCCCGCTAAGTACTCGAGTCTCCAATGGTTCTCCTATTCCAACCGTGCCATGTCTTAGAAATGCAACCTGAGAAAGAACATGCGAGAAAAATCAACAAAAAGTTGAGCGAGTTCATAGTTTGTTTGTAAAAGATTTGAAATAAATCTTTTGAGTTGTGAAAGGTTTGAGATAAATCCCTTGAGTTGTGAAAGATTTGAAATAAATCTTTGGAGTAACCGGTTTTTGAAGCAGTATTGAGAAAATGAATTTAAAAACCATTTTCTTGCAAAGTTATATGGAAACGTTGTGTTTGTAACACGTTATGTTCATAAAACCATGTTTTTGTAATGTTCGTATAATCATCAATGCCCACCCTGACTTTGACCCGCATAATCCTATGCCTTAAATTTTGTATAAAACATGGTATTTAATTTGTATGAACAAGTATGTTTCGTAAGTATAAAGTTTCCTGGTATGTAGCAGTGTAAGAGGACTTGTGATCACCAATGGTTTGCAAGGCCATTAGCATGTTGTGAAATGCAAGTAAGTAGACACAACCCTAGCCGATTTTTGCGTTGGGTACCAAGTCACTCCAGGTCCGTTCTGTTGGTCCTCCGAGAGGTCCGTTCTGTTGGGCCTAGAGCTGGGCTCGCTACACCCAGATAGATCTACCGCTCGAGTCCCTCGGTGTTCTAACTACCCATTCACATGATCTAAACCTCCTTACGTTAATCATACCGTGAATAAAAATGTCTGTAATCATTGTACATGTACTTTACCCCAGTCTCTATGACTGATCCTCCCCAGCCACTAAGGCTGATCCTCCCCAGCCACAAAGGCTGGCTCCTCATTCTATATATATTATCACCAATTGATCCGTCCTTAGTCATGAAAATCATTCACATTTTGATAATACTCATTTGTTTTGTAAAAACCGGTATGTTTAGTATAAACCTTTCGTAAATCATTTGAGTTCCTCGAAATCCCTTCGTAATATGATTTAGGAATACGAGTTTTGCATTTGTTCTAAACTTTGTTTGCTTTTGCAAAACGTGCATGTCTTTCCACCCCGAAAACATTTATAAAAATGTAAAGCCGTAAAAGTGGGGTTATGAACTCACCTGAATATTCCTTGTGCGAAGCTAGCTGAATACGACTTCGTGATGTCGTTTCCAAGACGAGACTCGCTAGCGTGCATTCTACAATATTCCTAACACGGAATATCTAATAAGTTTCTAAATAAACGCAGTATCTAAACTACGTGTCATCGAGCTCTACCGAATCGTTAATCGAACGATTCAACGATAAGTTGTTAACTTAATAGAAACGATTAAGTTATACGAGTTAAGTCTCGTTTAGTGTCATTAGCAATATAATAAGTCTTGAAAAAGAGACTTAGTTTCCGAGAGACTTAAAATGAATAAATATTTATAAAAATATAAATATATCGTCGTAAGTGTGTTAGCCGTCTCGAGTAGTCGTACGTGTACAAAAAGATTATTTGTATGAAAATATCATATAACCAACTCGTATTATATATCGCGTTTCGTATGATCTTTGTCAAAATATACGTATGTGCCGTTTAGGCGTATAAAATAAATATGAAGAGTTATATTTATTTTATAAAGAAATCGTCGAGTTGTTATGTTTGAAGATAAATATAAACCATGTTTATTTTTGTAGAAGATTTCGCGTTGTACGACATCTAGAATAAATATATAACTATATTTATTTTGTAAAAGTATACGAGTTGACGACGCTCGAAATAAATATAACATTATATTTATTTGTAAAAGCGTTTGGGATTACCAAGGTTTAAAGTATTATAAAATCGAATTCCTTTAAGCGTCGTTTTTGAAATATAATACGTGTCGTGTTTAAGGGTTTTTCTCGAAAAACGGGCAGAGTTTCCTCTGTTTTTGGACGCCCCCGACAACATAAGTTGTCGTTACTTTTCAAAATTCAACCAATACTTCAACAATAATTTCGTATCATCAGTTTATATAAACGAAATAATAAATCAAAGTACTCTTTATCTATTATTTTCGTTATTTGGTTTGGTTCGAGCTCGTTTTTCACGTGACATAAATTATATAAACAACGAAATAAATCGCGTGGTAAAATCTTTACCAATCCTTGCATCGAGTTGTTGACTGTGTTGACCGAGTCAACCGGGTTGACCGAGTTGACTCGCTGAGTTGACTGGGTTGACTCAGTTTGACTGAGTCGACCCGATCCGCTTCATAAGCTGCTTCGAACCGTCCGACCCGAACCGCATGACCCGACCCGACTGAGTTGACTCGGTTGACCGAGTCAACCGAACCCGAAACTGAGCCGTCTGAACGAACCGCTTGGCCCGAACTGAACCATCTGAGCTGACTCGCTGCTGTTGACCGAGTTGACTCGGTTGACCGAGTCAACTGAAACTGAGTCTGACCCGAAGTTGTTGACCCGAAACACCCGAACATGAATCCGAGAAGTATAACTTGTTGACCGAATCTTGACCCGATCACCGAACCCGAGTTGACCAGGACCCGACTGAGTTGACCGAGTCAACTGAACCGCCTGGCCAAACCGCCTGGTTGACCCGCGACTGAACCGTAACCTGAACCCGAGCCAAACTTGTCGAACCGAATCGGCGAAACCCGCTGGATAAAGATATGGACCGCCGGTCCTTGACGCCGACCGCCGGACCGGGTCTCCGACCGTCCTCACGCCACCGCACACGGCGGTTCTGCCGGAAAAACAACACCGGGCCTGCCGGTTTTCTCTTTCTCCTTCCGATCTTCCTCTCTGTCTGTCTCCACGCCGCCACGCGCCGCCGCACCACGTTCCGTCGCCTCCCTCTCTTCTGTTTCTCTCTCCTTGCCGTCGTCGCCACACCTCCACCGGACCGTGGTAGTGGTGGTCGTTCCTGTTGTACGAATGGGGGGGGAGGGGGGCTGTCGTGTGCAACCGGAGAAGGGGAGCCGGCTGTGGGTTCACCGAGAAAGGAGAGGGAGAGCATGGATCTTTGTGTGTATATTAGGGTTGTCTCGAAAAAGAAATGAAGAAGATGAGAGGAACAGGATCCGATCGGTTGTGTGTGTGTTTGTGGTATGGGGTTTATTTTTGAGAAAAAGAAGTGCAGGTTGTGTGTATTAATAGACTTCAAGGCTTTTATTGTCTATTGTGTTTTGAGATTATATTCAGGGCATTCATTCCATCCATAGAGTTAAGATCTTATGGAGATTTTTATTTTGATCTTGTAAATCTAATATGGATTTTGGACAGATTTTTAGAGATCTTCAAAATCTTGTATGGATTTTTATAGATCTTGTAAGATTTTTAAGGAGAAGATCTAGTATATTATGTGTAGGTTTAGGCTTGGGCCCAGGGCCCACAAGCCCATCTCGTGAGCAAGTGGACCGTAATTCCTACGAGACCCGTTGTCAAATCCTGGACCCCGTTTTAACGTCAAAAATTAAAGTACACAAAAATACGGTCAGTAGTCGTTGTTTGCACGCCCGTTCGTTGATCACGGTAATAATCGCGAAGAGTTGTATCGTTGCCGTCTTTGGTCCGTTTTTCAATCCGGTTTCGACTGTGGTCACAAAAATTTTATTACGAAGCTAAAATATATCGTAAAAACTTAATATCAGTTGGCGTTGTCAGTATCCTGTTCGGTTTCAATCCGTTGCCGTTTAACGTTTCGCCGGTTTCTCTGTAAACCACCGTTCGCGCACTGTAAAGACGGATAGACGTTCCCAGGCACTCCAAAGGCCTAATTAAGTTAATTCGCGCTGTAAACACTGTTTATTATCGCGTTAATCACTTGTTAATCACGTAATTAAGAGCCGTAAATCACGGGTTGTCACATTGACAACCACTGTCGGAATGTAACACTCTCAGCTGGGTTGTTGGCATCAGAGAGTATTGAATCATATAAATGGCTTCTAAATTCATTTTTAAAGTCATTTGGTCGGCAGCCTAATGTTGTAGTGACGGATCAAGACCCTGCTATGAAACAGGCTATTGAGGAGGTTTTCCCTATTAGCAGACACAGATTGTGTATGTGGGCAGATAAGGTAGAGCATGCAACATTTTTGTGTTTTTGTTGGTGTTATTTTTTATTATTATAGTTTTTTTGTAATAGACTGATATAAAATGCATTTATTGTTAAAGGTTGGGCACGAGTTGTGCAATAATGATGAGTTTAAAAGGAGGATGTGCGACATTGTTTGGACAGATTCGATTGAGCTCGAAGAATTCGAGAGACAGTGGAAGTTGATGATGATTGAGTTTGGTCTTACTGAAAACAAATGGATTGATGATATGTTTGGGATGAGATCCATGTGGATTCCGGCTTTTTACCGGCATGAGCTAATGTCTGGTCTTATGAGAACAACTTCAAGATCAGAGAGTGAGAACCATTTTTTTTGTCAGGTTGCTAATTCACAACTAACACTCGTAGAGTTTATGAATCATTTTGATGGGGCAATGGATGTTCAAAGGTTCAATCATAGAAAAAATGATCATATTTCAAGATATACTGAGCCAGCTGATTGGAGTCGAACTACATTGGAAAAAGATGCTGCTAAGATCTACACCAGGTCCATATTTTTTGATCAGCAATCAGAGATTCATGGAACAATTTCTGAATGTTTGCCGATGGACACCAAAGTTGAAGGTCCACGTATCAGAATATTGTTGAAGGACTTTAAAGCACATGGTGATGGTTTATTGGAGGTACTTTTCATGTTTTTTTTAGATTTGCGAATTTTTTACATTACATATGCGATTTTAGTTTGTTTACTTTACATTAACTTTTTAGAAATGCGAAATTGTTATTTTCCACATGCGATATTAAATTTACTTACTTACATGATTATTTAAACATGCGAAATTGTTATGTTTATACATGCGATTTTAAATCTTATCATTATTTTTTTTTTTGGTTATTTTTGCTAGGTGTGGTTCAAGAATCTTGAAAATGATGTAACTGCACAGTGTAGCTGTTTGCGTTTTGAGCAATATGGGCTGCTATGTAAACACATCTATTTCTTATTCATAATGTTTGGTGTTAAAGAAATTCCAAACAAATATGTTACGAAGAGATGGACGAAGGATGTGGTGCCTAATGAGTTAAATGTGAAGTATAATCTAAATATTGGTGGTAAGGATGTGCAACACAAGGCTAAACGGATTGCTCGTGAAATCATTCATACAGGGGAGTATTTGGTTAGTAATTTGATTTCCGACCTTGATCAACTTGTTTTAGTGAGGGATCAAATGATGCAGCTTAAAGAGAGAGTTGATCAGAGTCGCATAACCAAGCAACTTGATCCAAAATTTGACCGATTTTCAAGGTTGATTGGTTATCAACAACCAGTAACTAATGCTCCCCTACTGTTCGTGTGCCGGCTGGTATAAGAAACAAAGGCCGCGGCTCGCATAGAAGGATTAAATCTAAGAAGGAACAAATGATCAGCCGCAAAGGGAAAAGGTCAAGGACATGTAGTGTATGCAATGTAAAAGGTCATGACATTCGGACTTGCGAGGAGCTGAAAGCCAAACAACAAGGTAAACAGCAAAAAAAGAAGAAGAAGGTTGTCCAGATCGAAGATGGTTTGAGAGACAAAGACAATGAGGGTGAAGACGACGAAGAGGAAGATGATTTTGAAGATTACATTAGTGATGATGGATCCGAAGAAGATCAGTGGGAAGAGGTGTCTGGAGATGAAGATGACGAGGATGAGTAATGTTTTTTTAAATGTAAATGCGAATTTATACGAAACACATGCGATTTTATATTCATTTATGTATATCAATTTTCACATGCGATTTTAGTATTTTAAACATGCGATTTTATATGCATCAGTTTATATTTATTTATATGATTTTTCACATGCGATTTCTCCTTTAATACATGCGATTTTGAGTTATATTGTTTTATTTTTATGTTATTGTGACAAAGATCCCTAATTCATTCATACGATTTTAAATTATATTAAAGCATAAGATTTGTTCAAAACATATATCCAAAATAATAGTTATTGTCTAACACAGCCACAACCACAAAAGGATTAAAAAGATAAATTAGTTACTTGAAGAAATGATTTTGTCACGTGCAGAAGAGCTGAACTTCATCTTCTCCTTCACAATGTTCAGAGCATCTGTTAGGAAAGAGAAGGCCAAGTCATCAGATCGAGATTGCTCCTTTAGGTGATCCAAAGCTCTGTCTCTGAATGTTGATGGTGGTTCTTGAAGTAGCTTTTCCCATACTTCTTGATTGTTCTGCCCTGCACATCAAGAATCAGATGAGAAGAGGTGACATCAAGGCTTGAAAATAGCTCTTTGATTGCAATGGTTTTGATTTTTTCTATATCTTCAGATGCCATTTTTGTTGTCTGTGTTTTTGTGTGTGTTTATTATATGGAAGGTAGTTATCAAGGTTTTTTATATTAATATAGTAAATTTATTATATAGGTAGGGTGGTAAGTTCAGTAGTATTCATTGTAAAATTCATCATTACAAGTCAAATTATAGTCACATCGTTAATAAATTAAGTTTTTGTATATAAAATAATATCATTTTTGGTTTTTAAGATTAGTAGTTTTTTTTTTTTTTTGTAATTTTTATTACAAAGTATTTTTTTTAAGTTTTTTTTTTTTTGCACTCTTCCTGATTCGAAATCGCACTTGATTCGAAAGTAATTCGCAAACTGTAAGAAAAAAAACCTTTAAATATCATTCTCTATGATATCGCATGTGTAATTTTTTTGAAATCGCAAACTATATGAAGAGATTTTGTAAGGGTTTGAAAACGCATGTGCATTATGCTGAAATTCGCAAACTATATGAAATCTCAAAGAATTCTTAACTTTTTTGTTGATATCGCACATGCATCCCATGAATTCGCAAACTATTTGAAATGTCAAAGAATTCTTTTTTATACCGAATTCGCATTTGTATTGTCGACGTTTTCGCACATGATTTGACAAACTGCATCATCTTCTTCGATAGTCAGTGCATACAGAATTTCTAAATTCATCAGAAGTTCATTTTCTCAGAAGAATTTGGTGAATAGGAATCGATCGTTTTGGTGAATAAGAATCGATCGATTTTTTGTTAATTGTTATAATTTCGTTTTTGGTTTTGATTTAGGATCTTTCGTTATGATTTTTGAGGTTTTGTTTGCCGTTATCAGGTGTTTTGATCTTAAATTTGACGTTTTTAACCTTGGCGGTTTCTTTTTTATGAATCATATGTTGATAAATTTAATGGAAAAACGCGCTGTTTAAGGAAGATGATCCGACGGTTGTAGACGACGCGTACATAATGTACGATTAGAGTATTTGTATGATAACCGGCCTCTCTCTCTCTCTCTATATATATATATATATATATATATATCCGTAAAAATGGCTATGCATATTTTACTATAAAATTACCAATTATTAATATCATCACTGTTGTTATCAGAACCATTTAGCAGTGATAATCAGCACGTTACCCACGATACCTACCGAATCTAATATTAGTTTAAACATTTTGTTTGTTACCGAATTTTTCAAACCTAATACAGTAAAAAAAATTTCAAGATGTATCATGGAAGCCTTAACCAAGCGTATTGTGTAAGCTTAATTTGTATCTATATAAGTAACCCATCACTCGTGTAAATCCTCAAACCAACTGAACTTCTGATATAGTTCGACACATACCCAAAATAACTCATACTCAAATTCTATTTTTGAACTCAAACAAAGCCCATTATTACTATCATGAGTCTTCGGTTTTCTACTCATGCACACGCTGAATCTTCAAACGCAGCAGAAATTCGTGCCCAGATCGAAGTCCATAAATTTCTTCAGTTTGAGGATGTACGCACCCATACGAAATGTCTAACCCTCAGGAGGCTTAATGTTAATACTATTAATAGTATCGACTGGAACATAACGGGAATACTAGACATAGATGATCGACTGACGAGGTTACTACCAATTGGTTCACCATGGCGTCGTTTTTTTGACATCTTAGAACCTTCATACGATGAACTTGTATATGAGTTCTGGTCTACTTTTCATTTCACACGAAATAAAGACCTATATGAGCCCTCTATCGATTTTAGACTCGGTAGAGAAACTTTTAAATTGTCATTATCTGAGTTCGCAGTACATTTAGGTATTTATACAGAAGAAGAGGTTAGATCACCTATATTTATAAACGCATTAACCGAATATCCTGATCGCATACAAGATTATTGGTCTACACTTACACCAGCAGTGTGGAGTAAAAATAATAATTCAAGAACATTTAGAGATCCTCTTTATTAATATATGCACCGTGTTCTAGCCAACACGATCAGGGGGCGCACGTCTAATCTACACAGGGTTAGTGGTACTGATCTCTTCCACTTATACAGTATATTCGAGTCAGTCCATTGTAATATTGCTTACTCTCTTGCTATGTACTTTGAGCAATACCAAACACGTCCCCCGAAAAACCTTATGGGAGGATCATACATAACAAAAATAGCCAAATCTGTAGGTGTAATAAACGATCAGATTATTCAAGAATTATCCCCACCACGATTACCTGGAGTGGTAAATTTTAACAATATCGAGATAATACCTATTGATATTCCTACACAAACACAATCATTTCAATCTGAGGCAGCACCGGTTATCCCAGAAAATACATCACAAAATCTACAACAATTACTGTTGCAGTTTCCTCAACCATCTTTTTATCAGTATGATTTGTTGTCTCAACAGCAGCCAATACCACCCGTGTTTGAACATATTTCAACTAACACATCTCAAACACAGCATACTCAACCACAACCACAAACACCAAACATGTAACAACCCGCACTTTCGTGCGTTGTTACTACTCGATATACTCGTTATGCCTAGCATTAGAGATTCGGATCATAATGTAACTATATCGCATATATCGCTATTCGAAGGATAATCGCATATTTTTGAAATACAATATCGCTATACTATACCACACCACAAACACTAACACTCACGAAGACATTGAGTGGGGACCTATTCTACCCTCCTCGGTGACCATGATGTGTCAAAACGCCGATAATTAACGCCAACAAAGACTCTCGGGTGAGTGCTATAACTCCAGTCGTCGTGACGATGATGACAATACGAGTGAGTGGTACCCCGTCAGTCTTTGTGGCACAAAACACAATAACGTTCACGATGACATCAAGAAAGGACCTATACTACCCTCCTTGATGGCCGTGAAACGCCGCTAATAATCGCATACTCGAAACAAAAACCGGCTGTAATTATCGAAACTGTGGATTATGGATACGTAAATACGACCCCTAGTGATATCTATAGGTATATATAATAATAATAATATAAAAAGCACGCACTTCAAACTCGATCGCAACGCTCAAAAAAACGGAGAAATCCATCGCGTCGGAGCGGCCATCCGAACCAAAATCCACTTCAGCCCTCTGTTGCCTATAAATAGTAAGTCACATCACTCTAACAGTGATGTGACAGCGCCCACTCGACCAAACACGCTCTAGGACCTTTTCTCTCGATTCCTCGCGATTCCGGTAGGATTTCAACCTAAAACTTATACTTCTACGATCTACACTCAATTCTACATCATTCTATCTTTTAAAACTCAATTTTAACCGTGAAATCTATTGATTTTGAGGTGTTTTAAGGTGATGTCACCAAGAGTTCATATGAACTTCAAGTTCTGACCTCATCCCACCATAAGCGCCTCAGATCTGAGTGATTTCCACATGTTTTGATAACGAATCTCACCTAAATCTATGTATTCAACCAAGGAACTGTGCGATTTCGAGCTAAACCAGAGAAACCATCAAGAACGGCCAATTCTGATGGAGCTGAGTGATTCCCGGCCGTTAGAGCGGGTCGAAACTGATAGAATTTCAAGTGTTAGTGTGAAATTACACTGTCCCAGTAACTCCGCATGTATTCCTTCCGATAAACACTCAAAAACAGTGTTCAGAATGCGAAACAGATGTGTCGTCCGCAAGGATCACATGTCATCAGCACGGATCACATGCCATCCGCACGGATCACATGTCATCCGGACGGATAACATGTCATCCGGACAGATAACATGTCATCCGGACGGATGAGCACCATCCGACCAAATAAATGACTTTTCAAGGCTATTCTCGCTTAACCGTACATCGTTTACTCTATTCTTCAACGATTAACGCAGACGTGCTCGCAACCGACCCAATCAAGTTGCATACCCGCTAAATACGCACTGTGAGTATACTTGAACCCTTTTTAATCGTATTTTGGGTGTAACATACGTTTCTTGCAAATCGAACTTATCAAACGAATTATTCAATCAATCGAATTATCACTTGCGAATAACTGTTATGCATAGATATACGTGATGCTAGTTGCATATGTGATAGGGCTTATACTCACGACATCCCACCATGACTAGTATAGTACTATTGCGCCCGACGGGGTCTAGTTTGCCATAGCATATTCGAGCGTCGAGGACTTAGTTGGTAGTATCAGCTTTGTGAGTATATATGTCGTGTGTTACGTTCTTGCATATGGAAATTCGCTACACTTTTTATCTATTACGCTATATATATCAAACCTGTATATTCGCCAATACTTTTGTATTGACAAATATTTTTTAACGTATGTTGCAGGTTAGATCGCATACTATATCAAATCAAGCTAGGAGGTCTAGAAACTCAACTAAAATCTAGGTTGTCAGATTTGTATTGTTCGATAGGACAAGAAATCTGTGATAACTTATGTGATCGTATTATTTGTTAGTATGGGATAACGAATGTATTAAATATTATCGCAATATAGTTGTTATGGATTCTCTTGAGCAATCTGATTCGCCTAGTGTCGCGCCCCGATGATTCCGCCATCGGTTGGGGTGTGACAAATTGGTATCAGAGCCATAACTATAGGGAATTAGGCCAGACTCGACCTAGTCCGGGTCGACGTCTTAGAAATTGACCTAGTCTATAGTCTAAGTACCAACAGGCCGACTCGTACGAACCTAGTAGGGTTGTACCGGGCCTACTTGATACTCTCGATCGAAATTGCTAAAAGCTACAACTTTGTGTGAACACCGCGTACTACAACTTCACACGAAGAAGCCTTTCCTAAGGCTGAAATACTACTTAGCCTTTCCTAAGGCTGACACAATACACATGTTTTCGAAAATACTCGCATAACGAAACCGAGCGATCCAGTCGAGATCAGGTGTGAAAACCAAGAACTCTCGATAGGATTGCTCACTCAGCGCATTTTTCTAGCACGAGAACCTTTCATCGAGTTAGGGGTGACATCCACATCTCGACGAAAGTCTCCATTTCGAAATCTAGTGGAGCTCGCGAATTTATTCGAAGAGTATAACCACAATTAGGAGCGGAGCTGTTAAGTCAGGGGTGAAACCCGTACCTTAATAAGCCGTTCCACTCTCTAAATTGGTTTTCAAAAGCTCTCACCAAGGACTCGACTATCATGATAACTCGAGCCACGTGATGACTAGGAAGACGAATGCCATGAGCTGCATCCCAGTGGAAGCATGGAGTCTTCTAGGTCAACGCGCGCGCACGAACTTGTTAAATATAGTTGGGTTACCTTGGGTAGTCGACGCCTAAACACCCAAGGCACTCTATCATACGAACTGCCGATCTTACCAATGGTTAGAATTTATTTACGATTTGAAACTTTACGCTTTATCGATTTCTTGATTTAACAATTTTCACTCCCTGCTTTATAAACGCACAACTCGCACCGCCATCGCAATCTAAAACGAAACCCGAATGTTCGCAACAAAACTAATGAATAATCTATCGCCTTCGCTATCGTTTTCTCACCTCAACGCGTCCTCGCATATTCTAAATCAACCTGTATGTGTATGATTATAAGTTACATCTATATAAACATATATATATATATACGTATAAACAAACAAGTCATTGCGTGAGAACTTAGGAATTTCGTGTTTCCTATGTGGCTCCTATGTGATTCGCATACTAATATACTATCGCATCAAGTTTTGAACGCGCTCAATCGCATCGCAAAACTCAAAAATCATTATGATCGAATCTCATTCCAAGTCTCTTCCTGTCTAGATGCCTTCCAACAACTCTACCTCGAGACGACTAGCTAGGAGAAGAGCTAAACGAAGCGCCGATAAGAGGATTGCATCACTTGTGACTAAGGAAGTGGTTAAGCTTATTCCTCAAATTGCCGCTCGAGTGCACTCTCTCAGCAACTCTCGAGCCTCGGAAGACTCCAAGACGGAAGCGCCGCAATCTGCTTTTCTTTACAAACACTTCAAAGCCTGTGACCCGATGGAATTCACGGGTGAAGGAGGTGTGACTCAACTACTCTAGTGGTTCGATTCTATCGAAGTTACCCTTCGTCAAAGTGGGTGTCCCGATAGTTTCCGTACTACTTGCGCTACCGGAGTATTTCAATCGCGAGCACTCGACTGGTGGACCGCCGAACGCAACAAACGCGGGATCTCTGCGGCATATGCTCTCTCCTGGGATGAGCTGAAAGAGCTCATGAAGAAGGAATATTGCCCTCCCCACGAAATCCAGAAACTAGAAAACGAATTTTGGGAAATCAAGCAAACCAAAGGTGACAATGCTGGCTACACCGCAAGGTTCAAACAGCTTAGCGTAATCTGCCCAGGTCAAGTCAACTCTTCAGAAAAGGCCATCGCGAAGTACATTCGTGGCTTGCCTGAGTGTGTGGGTGATTTTGTCGAAGATGCAAGACCAACTACCATCGGAGAAACCTACCGCTTAGCCACAGAAATCAACAACAAACGACTCATGGAAGGGTTATTCCCAAGGAATCCTATCAAGCAAGCACATCAAGCAATCACCATTAATCCTTCAGACGAACATGTTGACGAATCTTCTGATGAATCTACTGACGAATCTTCTGACAAATCTGCTGGCGATTCTTCTAACGAATCTGCTAACGATTCTTCTAACGATTCTTCGGACGAATCTGCTACCGATTCTTCTGACAAATCTGCCAACGGATCTTCCGACAAATCAGCCAAAGACTCTGCAAGTGAGTCCTCAGACGAATCCTCCAACGACGACACCTCTTCGCAGGACACCGACAAACCCAGCCGCAAACGAAAGACTTCAAGCCCGAGCTCATCAACAACCGAACTGCTGCAACCGAAACCTCTTCGAACAGTTCCGATGTTTCCAAAACGAGCCTACACTGGAGCTCATCCTCAGTGTTACTCGTGTACCTATCATCATCCAGTTGGGGCTGACTGTTGCTATTGCAATAACTGCAATCGTTACGGTCACTTCACCCACAACTGCCGCATCGAACTGTGAAGTTGAGTACAACAACAACAGCTCCAGCAAAAGTCTTCAGCATCAGACATCTAGCAAGCGTAGGATAAAGTTGTAATGATACGATTTTCGACGTTAATTTCTAAGTTTTGAACCTACTCTATTACTCGACGTTGCCACTATGTATAACGTTAACTCTCGTCTTTGTTTTCTCTCCCACTCTCTAATCATCGCACTTAGACTAGATTCACACGCATACTATATACTATATCACGAAATAATGTGTTTTACCCTCACCACACTCTTAGAACGAGATACGATAAACGTGCAAGGAACGACTAATCACGGGTGCACACGGGATTGTTTGGGTCAGTGCACAGAGATCGTAGTAAATTCTAAGGTGCCAAAAGCGTTACGACGAAGTATGACACCAAACCACGGGATCTAAGTAGTAGGGGTCAAGCAAGGTGTGCTTTATCATACTACCGAAGTTCCGTGAAGAAAGTGCCACGTGGAGTTGAACGTTATTAGACCTATATACTATTGTGATTATTTTCAACACAATGCAATCGCCTCATCGATGGACTCTGGAGAGTCTGCCTCGCAGGACAATTGCATCAACGCAAGACTGGTCGTAAGTCTATAGCAATCAATCTCATCAAGCACATTAAAGCTCACGATGTTGTCGGGTGAGGACCTATTCTACCCTCCTCGATAACCGTGATGCGTCGCAACATAACGTTAAGCTTATTCGAAACAAAACTCGACTAATCGCAATCGTTTATCATGTGTATCTCGCAATCTCTGTCGCTTATTATGTGAAACTATATCGCTTGCTGTGTATCAATATATCGCTATCGCCTACCGTTATCTGTGATATTCGTGTGAAGTTAGCACACATGACCTTGCTTCACGTGTCACACCCCAACCAATGGCGGAAACATCGGGATGAGACGAAGTGTGAAGATTGCTAGAGACATCATAACGCTATTTGTGACAATATTTAAATAATTCCCATTTCATTTCATAACTTCAAATTGTCAACATTACATAAACTCAAATAACAACAAGTTCCAAAAGTAATACATAACGACATAAGCAAAAATTGATACAACATATTAAACCTAAACGTATATATGTGTATCTAGGCATCAACGCTACTTCTTTTCATAGCATCGTCATCATCAACCTGTAACATGTTTAAAATACAATTCAATGCAAAAGCAATGGCGAGTATACAAGTTTGGTACGTACATAACAAATGATAAGTTTTGAAACAATTCCTCATAGCAAGCATGTGATTCAAGATAAACAATAAATATGGCATGTGTCTAACATATCAAACCAAAAGAGACGCAAGATGCTCATGACATAACCACAAGTTACGGGCGGCGGGTCGTCAATCCTATAGCGCTACATATGTCACGGTTAGGCTCGTACGAAGTTAATGATAAGTTCAACACATAAAGTTTCACCCAAGTTTAAAGTATCAAGCAATCACGTATACAAGCATGTTATAGGAATGTTCATGTGTTTAAGCAAAATGTTCATGTGTAAGTTGTTGATAAGTAAACATGTTACACCCCAAAAGTGGTAAAAGTAAAAAGGGGGAAATACGAGTATACTCACATTGGTTGCGTTCGCGATTTCTTGGAAGTAACGTACAAGTAAGATTGGGAATCCAAGAGAACGAACGAATATCCTAGATATTCAAATACCACATAACGAACTAGTTACTATTTAAACCCTAAATAATTACAAGTGTAAGAAATCTTTGCCTATGATTTAGGCTTAGTTTTGGATTGATATTTATATTTGATAGTTACATAAACACGAATCTCTAGGATGTAAGTAATATATAATTTATGAATTTAATTATTTAATTAATGAGATATTATCAATAGATGCTATAAAAGAAAATAAGACCCACACTTTGTTGCTTTCATAAAATATGGCTTTTATTACTTTGCCTTTTTTTGTGTTGTTTTTGGGATGCACAAAGCAGATTGTATGTATATACTACCATTCCAACCGTAACCTAACACCACCATTGTTGTTTGATTAAGATGATTTTTAATTAGTCATTTTAAGTAAACCGGTATTATTAGTTTATATAATACGTTTCTAAAAAAAAAACAGAATACAAATAAATAAATAGTGAATATTATAACTTCATAAGTCATAAAAGGAAACTAAAAGAAGAAGCATGTGGCCTTCTTCCTCCTTTAGCAGACTTAGACGAGCAACAACAAACAAACATCTCTAACTCAAAATTTTGATGTTGTAAGCTCTTATTATTCACTGGTTCTAGCCTAATTCATGTGATTTCAAATAAAAAGGAAAACAATTGAGTCAAAGATATACCGAACACAGTGACGAACATCGCGACGTTGCTCCGGCGAGCTCGGTTTCTCCGGTGTAACTCCGGTTACTGCGGCGAAACATCAAGGAAAAGCCGCGGGTCTCGAAGGCGAGTCGACGTAAGCCCGTCGTGAACCTCCGATTCTGGCGAGTTCTTCGGGGTCGAACCCGCACCCACTGTGCTTGGTTCTTGTTAAACAAAACGGTATGAGTTCCGACGTGAACTTCGGTTATCTCCGACATGAACCAGCGCGAACAAAAGGAGAGGTGATGTCCGAACAAAAGAAAAGGTGGTTCTCGTTGTGAATTCCGTATTGTTTTCCGGCGAAGTTTCGGCACTCCGATGGTTGCGGTTGAACTCCGGCAACGTGAAGGTGGTCCGGTGCGAGGGTGTCGAGATGGCTTGTGAATAACTAAGGTTTTATAGTGTTCAAGTTCTCGTAAATCATGGAAAAGAGTTGTGTAAATATGTGTCTATGATCAAGCTTTCATAAGGATGGAACTTCAATAACAAAAGTCTCACTACTAAGGGATCAGGGAAGGAAAGAAGGAAACTCAATGACCAAGATCAATCAAATTAAAAGGTTATCAACTTGTAAGCCGCTGTTCTCGTTCTTGGGCAGCCAAATGAAAAAGAAAACTCATAAATAATTATTTATGTGAACTTTATTAGGTTAACTCCAAAGCTGGTTAGACCAGCTGCGCGTCGTTTGGTTAATTGAGAGAGCCCACATTCCAAAATTTGCACAACAGTCCCTGTGATTTAATTCAGTAATTTGCACAAACAGCCCCTGAGGTTAACCAACCAAACTAACTTGGCTTGCTAACTAGGTTAGTTTACTAACTTTAAAATATAACGAGTCTAACGAGATTATTATATAAAAAAAAAATAACTTTTGAATGGCAAAAATTAATTAATTTAATTAATCTAAACAATGGGTAAATAACCATATTTATAACGAATCGAATTCAGAATTAGGAAAGTTATGAAAACGCGGAGCGTTACATCACGAGACAAAGCTCATATGGTTAAAGGAAGGCGTTTTACTCATATCAGCGGCCTTTCGTGGAAAAAGGCCATGTGGGGTTTGATGATGGTTAAACTCTGTGGTGTTAATCAATCAAATCGAACCGCATAAATCGTGTATACCTCCATCGATTGCAACGCAACAACTGCCGATTACCGTAATTCGTTATCGCCGCCGTCATTACTGGTGTTATGATGTGTCAATCGCTTAATCACCTAATCGCTTATCGTGTATAGTCTACCGCTTATCGCTCGCTTGGTGTTCATTGCAGTCTGTGTGGTATTAATACACATGACATCGCTTCACGAGGCAAAACTAACCTGGTCAAACGTGGTGTTTCACCATGTTAGGAAACCCTCGTGGAAACATGCCATGTGGGTTTAATATGGAATCTAATCGAAAACGCACTATTCGCTTATCGCTTGTCGCTCGACGCCTACCCAGACACGACACATAAATGTTTCGTGTCATCAGGCTACTCGCGCACGCTGCTACAACTACGCTCGCAATTCAACCCGCCGGTTTAACCTGTTCGATTCTACCTTATACTCGGTCCGACTTCCTATCGATTGGGCCGAGTAAGCGCAAATTCTATCCGTGTCATATCGGCTAACCTGACACCGCCTCACGAAATGGAAGTAATATGAGCAAAACATGGTGGATACGCCGCTGGTACTTCCTATATATAAATGTTTTAAACATATTAACAGACTTTCGTGGGAAAGTGCCAAGTGGGGCTCGGTGATTAACTACCTTCTGTACTATTAAAACTGATTTCTATAAAACTTTTGTTAAAACCATGGGACAAGTGAAATTCCTCACAATGTGGAGGTAACATCGAACCAGCTTAACTCCATGTCCAAGGGGAGCTTTCATGAGTCCAATTTTTCCTTAAAACCTTTTCAAATATCAAAAGCAAGACTTTCTTGAGACGTTGGTTCAGCATCGAGTTCAGCTGAACCCATATCATAGGAGAGTTTTCGTAACCTCAGTTTTCATCTTCGAATTCTTTAAAGTGTGTAAGACCTCAAGTTCCTTGCAACGTTGGTTAACATCGACTCAGTTGGCCATACGTAAAAGGAAGCGTTTCGAGATTTTTCGTCCAGAAATTTCCTTTTGATTATCTAAAAACGAATTGGTTAACGACCGACTCAGTTAACCCTACGTCATGAGAAATCTTCCAAGTTCTTCAAATTACAATCGCATCGAACTAACGAATTCTTCGCAACACGAGGTGCTTTGTAACGACAACTCGTGGGATATTATTTTTGTCGTTTACGTCGCCTTCTCGCTATCGCAATCGATCTCTCTTATTCGAAGCACTCTCGCTTGTCAACTCTCGGTCAAGTCACTCGCTGTATCGCTACGTATGCAGGAGCAACTCTCAAAGGTCTACCTGTTGGATTAATTTCGGGACGAAATTTCCTAAAGCAGGGGAGACTGTAACAACCCGCACTTTCGTGCGTTATTACTACTCGATATACTCGTTACGCCTAGCACTAGAGATTCGGATCATAATGTAACTATATCGCATATATCGCTATTCGAAGGATAATCGCATATTTTCGAAATACAATATCGCTATACTATACCACACCACAAACACTAACACTCACGAAGACATTGAGTGAGGACCTATTCTACCCTCCTCGGTGACCATGATGTGTCAAAACGCCGATAATTAACGCCAACAAAGACTCTCGGGTGAGTGCTATAACTCCAGTCGTCGTGACGATGATGACAATACGAGTGAGTGGTACCCCGTCAGTCTTTGTGGCACAAAACACAATAACGTTCACGATGACATCAAGAAAGGACCTATACTACCCTCCTTGATGGCCGTGAAACGCCGCTAATAATCGCATACTCGAAACGAAAACCGGCTGTAATTATCGAAACTGTGGATTATGGATACGTAAATACGACCCATAGTGATATCTATAGGTATATATAATAATAATATAAAAAGCACGCACTTCAAAGTCGATCGCAACGCTCAAAAAACGGAGAAATCCATCGCGTCGGAGCGGCCATCCGGACGGATAGCCATCCGGACGGATGGGCCATCCGGACGGATGGGCATCCGGACAGATGGGCCATCCGACCCAAAATCCACTTCAGCCCTCTGTTGCCTATAAATAGCAAGTCACATCACTCTAACAGTGATGTGACACCGCCCACTCGACCAAACACGCTCTAGGACCTTTTCTCTCGATTCCTCGCGATTCCGGTAGGATTTCAACCTAAAACTTATACTTCTACGATCTACACTCAATTCTACATCATTCTATCTTTTAAAACTCAATTTTTAACCGTGAAATCTATTGATTTTGAGGTGTTTTAAGGTGATGTCACCAAGAGTTCATATGAACTTCAAGTTGTGACCTCATCCCACCATAAGCGCCTCAGATCTGAGTGATTTCCACATGTTTTGATAACGAATCTCACCTAAATCTATGTATTCAACCAAGGAACTGTGCGATTTCGAGCTAAACCGGAGAAACCGTCAACAACGGCCAGTTCTGATGGAGCGGGGTGATTCCCGGCCGTTAGAGCGGGTCGGAACTGATGGAATTTCAAGTGTTAGTGCGAAATTACACTGTCCCGGTAACTCCGCACGTATTCCTTCCGATAAACACTCAAAAACAGTGTTCAGAATGCAAAACAGACGTGTCATCCGCACGAATCACATATCATCCGGACGGATAACATGTCATCCGGACGGATGAGCACCATCCGACCAAATAAATGACTTTTCAAGGCTATTCTCGCTTAACCGTACATCGTTTACTCTATTCTTCAACGATTAACGCAGACGTGCTCGCAACCGACCCAATCAAGTTGCATCCCCGCTAAATACGCACTGTGAGTATACTTGAACCCTTTTTAATCGTATTTTGGGTGTAACATACGTTTCTAGCAAATCGAACTTATCAAACGAATTATTCAATCAATCGAATTATCACTTGCGAATAACTGTTATGCATAGATATACGTGATGCTAGTTGCATATGTGCTAGGGCTTATACTCGCGACGTCCCACCATGACTAGTATAGTACTATTGCGCCCGACGGGGTCTAGTTTGCCATCGCATATTCGAGCATCGAGGACTTAGTTGGTAGTATCAGCTTTATGAGTATATATGTCGTGTGTTACGTTCTTGCATATGGAAATTCGCTACACTTTTTATCTATTACGCTATATATATCAAACCTGTATACTCGCCAATACTTTTGTATTGACAAATATTTTTTAACGTATGTTGCAGGTTAGATCGCAGACTATATCAAATCAAGCTAGGAGGTCTAGAAACTCAACTAAAATCTAGGTTGTCGGATTTGTATTGTTCGAGAGGACAAGAAATCTGTGATAACTTATGTGATCGTATTATTTGTTAGTATGGGATAACGAATGTATTAAATATTATCGCAATATAGTTGTTATGGATTCTCTTGAGCAATCTGATTCGCCTAGTGCCGCGCCCCGATGATTCCGCCATCGGTTGGGGTGTGACAAAACATCTACCAGGTACTTTCACCTTTACCTTTTGGGCAAGGAGAAATGATGCAACAATCCATATTTAATGATACCATGACATTCCAAGAGTTGTTAGCACCAGAACAACCCATGTCACCACTATTACAGCAACAACAACCGTCAATTGTTGAAGCCGGACCAAGTACGGTGCCTCTAATAAATCAACTTTTAGATCCAATGAAGGTTGCTAAACTAATAAAAAAGAACCGGAAAATGTCTAGACAAATAGAGTGGTTGACGAAAAAGAATGAGTGGCAGGAAGAAAGGCTAAGACAAGTAGCTAGTATTATCTCAAAACAATTTACTCCGCCACCTCCATCACCTCATGATTCTGATTCTGATTTTGATTAATTTCAGTTGTATACACAGACAGAGGTCTGCAAACATAACAATATACTAGAATCATTTTACTACGATTCAATTATTTTAATATATCTATACAAGTATCTGGGAAATACGTACAAACTAAAAGACTTACTTGCTATAGCTGAAACTAAACCATTCGTAAGTCTGTGAATAAGCATAAATTAAAAGCTACATATCTGGATAAGTAGCCATATGAATTGAAACATGTTTACATACAACATTGATATGGAAGATAACACGAGCATTGTCATCCCAACAGCAACTCCCATCACCATTAGATGGATCCCACCACCATATTAATAATTATGTGACTGAATTATTTTGCACTACGGAACGAATATATATTTGTATTCAAGTGTATGGATTCTTGTGATGAATCATCATAGAGAGTTGGCTATAACTGTAAACTTTTTTTTTGGGAAGTTAGAAAACTGTCAGGTTGATTTGATTCATAAAATGAAGTTTATATTTACAAAATATAAGTGACTTTAACAGTATAACTTTAATATGTAACGTAGTTGCATAAGATACCTATTAAATTGTAAAGACGAAGCATGATAAACATACAAGTTTGGGTTGTACATACATACAGACATACAAATGTTTTGTGGAAATACAAATGACAAACATATGTATATGAATTATTCATAAATTAGACGAATAATGCAAATAACGGTTCTGCCTGGGACATTCAAAATTAATAGAAAGAATGGGAAAAGCTAATTACCTAATGGTACAAAGCTTTTAAATAGAGGACGCTCTATTTTTCCCAAGAAACTTTTTGAGTTTCAAGAATATATATATCATAATGGATATGATACTCAGTCAAGTACTGATGGAAATAAGAAATATTTACATATTGTAAATAAAGATTACATATTGAAGAAACTACCAAAAATCCATTCTGGTTTTCATTGCATTATATAAATGTGCCTCATGCACATATGACAGTCATAAAAAGATTAAAGGATACACATATCGCACATATGACAGTCATAAAAGGATTAAAGGATACACATATCCTAGCATGATACCATTTAGTATTTAAATCGATGCATCGTCTAAATGGTTATCAATTCGCAACTTAAAGTTTGCACATATGGCTTAGCTAATATAGCAAGAATATTATTCCAGACTGAAAAAAAAATTTATTTTTGATAAATTCTAAATTATCAATGATCATTGGAACAAGTATTATTATTGAAACATTTACTCCCTATTACAGTTATTTAGAAACCAAATATTTATCATCTTTGGATGTGCGATATATATACTGAAATTGTTACAACACAACGCACAAAGATGAGATTTAATGACAAGTTGGGAATAAATAAAATATAGCCATATGGGCTTCATTTGCTGATTATAAATCCCAACATGAGGGGGAGATAGAAAACAACTAAAAGTGAAATAAACTTTGAAGTTATCATTGTATTATCTGTATCCTCGAGTAAAATATCTAAAAGATATTTTAAGAAGGAAATTCATCCAAAAAGTTTTGAATTGCTGTCCAAGAAGGACAAAGACATATTGAAAATCTTATATACCATATGCTAATGCTTTAGCTCGAGTTAATATTACAGACAAGCAAAGGGATAATAATAATATGGCTATTGAATCCCGTTTGAAACATGGGAGGCCAGTCGGTTCAAAGGATAAAACATCCTCGAAAAAGAAAAGGCCCTAAAAAGGAAATTGGGTTCAAAGGATAAAACATCATCGAAAAAGAAAAGGCTCTGAAAGGGAAATTGACCATAAAAAAAATGGTAATTCAA
Organism: Helianthus tuberosus; assembly: GCA_030545235.1. Classification (NCBI taxonomy): domain Eukaryota; kingdom Viridiplantae; phylum Streptophyta; class Magnoliopsida; order Asterales; family Asteraceae; genus Helianthus; species Helianthus tuberosus. Next base: position 69,570,032 of record CM060432.1, on the reverse strand, counting down.
ATATCGAAACCTTCTCTCAGGAAAGAGTGAATGATAAAACCTTCCCTCAGGAAGGAGTGAATGATAAAACCTTCACTCAGGAAGTAGTAAATGATAAAACATTCCCTCAGGAAGGAGTGAATGATAATACCTTCCCTCAAAAAGAAGTAAATGATTTCAACATAGAATTGTCGATCAATTATGGTCATACACATATATTATGGAATCAAGATGATATAGAAAGTTTGAAGCATAATAGACCATTTGATTTTTTCAAACATTAAATTTCTTGAAAAATAGGAAGTTATTGTACATGTGCTTATATTTAACCAAAAACGGAAATTTCACAAACTAGACACCTAGCTCGGTTGACTAGGTGCGCGAAAGGGTGTGGCCTAGACCCGGGTTCGATCCAAGGGACGGCCTGTTTCACCATTTTTATTACCATACAAATTTAGAAATTTTTCATTAACATCATTTCTGTAAATATATATATATAGGGAGAAGATCATGCGAGAACCACCTCTTATTGCGAGAACCGCGAGAACCAATGTGAACACACCAAAAATGCCTAAAAATAGCTAAAAATCACACAAATTTTTTTTTTTTGAATTTTTTAATATTTTTTATAAAAAAATCGCTACTTTTCGAAGCAAAAAAAAAAAAAATTTAAAATTTTTTTTTTTTTTTTTTGCTTCTAAAAGTAGCGATTTTAACATAAAAAATATTAAAAAATTCAAAAAAAAAATTTTAGATTTTTTTTTAGATTTTTTTAGGTTTTTTTGGGGGTTTAGTTTTTAGCATTTTAGCTTGGGGGTGGGGGGGGGGTTGGGGGGGGGGGGGGGGGTTTAGGTTTTTGGGGGGTGGGGGAGGGGGGTTTATGTTTTTTTTTGGGGGGGGGGGGGTGGGGTTAGGTTTTTATAGGTTTTTTTTTAGGTTTTTTTAGCATTTAGCTTGGGGGGGGGGGGTGGTTGGGGGGTTTAGGTTTTTTTTTTGGGGGGGGGGGGGTTTAGCTATTTTAGGTTGTGTTCACATTGGTTCTCAAGGTTCTCACAATAAGAGGTGGTTCTCGCATGATCTTCTCCATATATAGGGAGAAGATCATGCGAGAACCACCTCTTATTGTGAGAACCGCGAGAACCAATGTGAACACACCAAAAATGCCTAAAAATAGCTAAAAATCACACAAAAGAATTTTTTTTGAATTTTTTAATATTTTTTATAAAAAAATCGCTACTTTTCGAAGCAAAAAAAAATTTTTTTTGAATTTTTAAAATTTTTTTTTTTTTTTTTTGCTTCGAAAAGTAGCGATTTTAACATAAAAAATATTAAAAAATTCAAAAAAAAATTTTTAGATTTTTTTTAGATTTTTTTAGGTTTTTTGGGGGTTTAGTTTTTAGCATTTTAGCTTGGGGGGGGGGGGGGTTTAGGTTTTTGGGGGGTGGGGGAGGGGGGTTTAGGTTTTTTGGGGGGGGGGGGGGGGTGGGGTTAGGTTTTTTTTAGCATTTAGCTTGGGGGGGGGGGTTAGGTTTTTTTTTGGGGGGTGGGGGGGGGTTTAGGTTTTTTGGGGGTGGGGGTTAGGTTTTTTAGCTATTTTAGGTTGTGTTCACATTGGTTCTCAAGATTCTCACAATAAGGGTGGTTCTCGCATGAGCCTCTCCCTATATATATATATATATATATATATATATAGGAATATTTTCTTTTATCCTCATTATTTTCATCACTTCAAGCGCTATATTATATACACAATTCTATCATCAACGTCGATATTCGATTTGATATATTTCTAGACATGATATAAATTAAAATGAAAAGTTATAAGGACCGGTAGTCCATACAATTAATTTTGTGAAATATGCTAAATGGGTCTTCTGATGCGAAACCATGATATGAAAATTTTTTGATGGCTCAAATATTTTTCGCAAAGACCCAGAATTGATCATATACAATAAGAAAATAATGTAATAAGGTGAAACAAAATTTTTGATACACTTGAGGTATGTAAGGTATAATTTATACTTTTACTAACCCATCGAAACAAGTTTGGTTAGTTTTGTAAATGCAGGTAATGTAACAAAACACAGTTGTGGATCTTATGATATTTGTTTCCAAAAAGGAACCAGAAGTCTCATATGAAGATCATATAACACTGATCGGCAAAAGATTGCCTACCTATGGATCAAGCGAAAAAAAATTGTTGTCTATAAAGCTTTGATCAACTTTCAAGGAAGATAGAGACAAGTCACATAAATGATACATATTAAAATGAGGGGGAGTACTATACAAGTTGCACTCTTTTTCCCTTCACTAAGTTTTATCCCATTGGGTTTTCTTAGTAAGGTTTTTAATGAGGCAACATACATAATCCAGAAATATCAGGAGAAGACTATACACTGCACTCTTTTTCCCTTAGCTACGTTTTTGTCCCACTGGGTTTTCCTAGCAAGGTTTTTAACGAGGCAGTATTCCATAGTTAAACCCCAAAGTTGAAAATTGTCATCCAACTTGGAACGTATGGATTATTGATCAAGTGAATGGTGATAATATGTCTGAGGGGGAGTGTTATGAATTATTGAACATTAACAAACAAACATATATCACATTCATAACAGTAACTTGATTGTATATATATGTATGCATATGATATCGAAATTTAGTGGAAAAGAAATGAAGAAAACTCTTTGCTAGATATTTTGCATTTTTATCTAGCAAACTTTTATATAACCTGTTGAGGAGACGTGTTCATCTAAAGCATGTGTGAGGGATTTGAATGAGCCCTTTGTTTGATCAGTTGTACATAAGAGTAGTTCTATTTTTCACAGTGGTTTCATAACAGATTACATTTTATTGAAAAATCTCATTAGCTAGCTCATCTTAGTAGGTAGTATTACAGAGGTTTTATCTGATAAAGAGTGAATTTCAAGTATTGTCCTTTATCTTTATACCCGTTTTCAGACGTTATCATTTATGTTCAAAATTGACGAGTTTTGTCCTTTATGTTTTCATATCATACACGTTTGGTCCTTTAGGCCTAACCCATTTAGTATTTTCAGTTAAATTTGGTCTTGTGCTTTGTACATGAGTGAATTTTTGTCAATTCGAAGGTTGCAGAAGCTTTGAGCTGTAAATCTGCCGTTGAACTTACCTTTGAATTGACAAAAATGCCCTCATGTGCAAAGTATATGACCAAATTTAACTGAAAAAACTAACTGGGTTAGTCTAAAGGACAAAACGTGTATGATATGAAAACATAAATGACAAAACTCGTCAATTTTGAACATAAAGGACAACGCCTGAAAATGGGTATAAAGATAAAGGACAATCCTTGAAATTCACTCTCAGATAAAAGTTAAGTCCTCTGATTTCAGGATTTTAGCTTTGAATAGAACTAAACTTTTATATCAATAACATGTTTGGCTTTTTTTTTATTAATGACAAAAAAAAGTAAATCCTCCAAAGCACAAGTGTGGTAATTTTAGCCACTCAAAAAAATGAAAAAAAAGGAAATAATAATAATAACAACAAATGGATACACTATACATTGGAAACCACTCTGAAAATATACATATACTCTGCCACATCTCTAATCCAAACACTCTTACAACAAATCGTTCAAAGGAACTATAAAAAGCACAAGTACGATTATAAAGAGATCCAAAAACAACCCATTGCAGCCTGCAAATTCATATTAATATTCAATTTAGAAATTAAAAAAAAATATGCGTTTTGTGTCAAAATAACAAAATATTAAAAATAAATTATTACTTAAAGGGAAAATACGCACCTGGGTATACCGTATCCGATGTCGGTAGTGCAGGCAATGACATCTCTGGCAAAAATCAAGAATTTTTTTAGAAAAAAAAAAGTCAAACGGGCTGCGTAAAACTTAAGTCAAACGGGCCAAAAGTCACCCAAAGTGTATCTTTAATTTTAAATGCATCAAATTATTTGAACCAGAGTAGTTGACCCGTCGTAGCTTGTTTCAACCTGTCAAAAGATGAACCATTTTGACGTAATTTGGCCCGTTACCCAACCCAACCGTTTTGCCAGTTGTATTGTTACATATACTTGGATGCGTTATTTAGGGGATTACCGGGAGCACAAAGAGAAAAGGATGCCATAGATGACGATGAAGGCCATGGAGCAGCAATATTGTCACTTAAATCACATGTGAAACTGAAGCCACTTGAATTATCATACCCAACATCTGCAGGCAAACTTCTAAGCAGACACCCTGCATGTATATCCAAATCATATATTAATAAACGCTAAACCGTAGAAACCGGCAAACCCGTCCAAACCAAAGCAAATAAGCTGGTTTGACCAGTTTGAGATGTGCATGGTTCGATCCATGGTTTATAGTTTGAAAAACAGGGTCTAGCGGTTCGGAACTTAGAACCCGCTGTTTGCCTTTATTTTTACTTTCAATTCAATTTTATCATTTTCAAAATATTTGAATACAATTACAAAGAAAATATAGAAAAGCAAGGAAGATCACCTTCATCTCCATAAGCTACTTCAGCCCCCGATATCATAGTTGCATACAGAAAAAGAAAGTATATCAGTTACATTATAACAAACTTATAGATGTGAGAATTTCCACTTATTTATCTATAATGTCGTCTTTGGCCAATTATTCAACACGTTTCTACAAAGTTAAATACCTTGGAGGCTAAAATCCTTCAGGTCAACATCACAAAGTTCATAAACATCGGTTAGTAATCCGCCTTTCCGTAACATTGACCCCAAAGATGATGCACACATTATTGCTTGTTTATTTGTGATCAACATTTGCCTTTGTACTCCCGCAATGTATGAATTCAATGAACTACAACATGAAGCACTTTGAGCAGACACATTCTTACAAGCTTTTATCACTTCAACCGGCTCCTTCATTTCCAATGGGCAAACTGCATCCCAAACGTATTAATGAACATACGGTCCCAAATAATATTATATAATGTGTAACTTTGGGTGAGTAGAACACCCGAATAACCAGAACATAACGAATTGACCCAAGAAACTGAACCAGTTGAGAAACCGGTGGTTCGCTTGTATTTTTTTAATAACCGAGTAATGGTGAGTCAGTTTCAGTTATATGTATTTATCTAACCGGGAAAACCAAATCAATATAGACAGATATACGAATACAACATACACACACACACATATAGGGTTGGCTCAATAGAGAACACCAAAAAAGTGGGGAACCATGCATTTAACATGTTAAATATATCATAAAAATTCAATTAAACATGTTAAAAATCAATTTTTTCAAAAAAAAAAAAATCAGAGCTTTTGCATATAAATACATGTAGAAGCCTTTTTAATAAAAAAAATTCAAAAACAAAAAAAAAATAAAAAAAGATGTTTTAAAAAAGGTTAAAAAATTTACAAAAATGATTTTTTTATTAGAATGGCTTCTACACATCTTTATATGCAAAAGCTCCGAAAAAAGATTTGGAAGAAAATAATTTTTAACATTTTAAATTGAATTTTTATGATATATTCAACATGTTAAATGCATGGTTCCACGGTTCCCCATTTTTTTGGTGTTCCCCATTGAACCTTATATATATATATATATATATTCATTACAATATAAATAAACACACACACATATAACCGATTTAGTCGATATATAAAACAAAAAACCAACTTAATAGGGAAAAAATGAATTAACTAAACAAACAATGTCCACAAGTTTAAATTTCAGTTAACCGGTTCGACCAAACGACACTTTGAAAACTGATTTAACCGAACCAGATCAGTTATGCCATACTCATGATTTTTCAACAACCGAATTTTCGATGATGGTTTCATATAAGGCGATAACTGAACCGACCCATGCTCACCCCTAGACTGTAACCATACCTTTGTTAACTTTACAAGCAGATAATATTCTGAAGGAAGTATCTGCAGCATCTGATGGAAGTTTTCTCGAAAGCCATGAATACACAACCCCTTTGCAGTCATTCAACACATCAACGTGATTAGATAAACCCATGTTCATACTTTTATCAACTATTGTTTGCGCTGAAGAAATTTGAAACGCAGCTTCCATAATTGCCGGCTGGCAAACCGATCTGCAGCACTCTTTAAGCGGGTCGATTACGCTACACGCGTCCAATAACTTACTCGTGTTCACCGTTTTCTCAAACGTACTTATATCCTTCACAGGACACGAACCACCGGTTAAATTCAATGATTTATAAGAGCACATGTTCGGGATCGAGCTGTTTGCACCTTTGCTGGCTAAAACTTCGACAATATCCGAGAAACAATCGTCAGCAGTGGTGGCGTTTTGAAGAACTAAACTATCGGAATTTTTACTGAAATGTCCCTGAAATATGTGAAGTGAACTCGCGAATTGCGGGCAACATATTACGTTTCCTACGAATGATGCTAAAAGTACAGAACAGTCTGATGCTGTTTTTTCCATGATGTTTGAAATAGAAGAGAAATTAAACGGGCATCTACCCGTTAATACCGGTTTGTATGTTTTCGGAAAGTAAGGGTACATAGGTGGTAATACCTTCCCGAGATAGGGGTAATTTGGTAAAACTGAAGGCGATATTTCTATAGGCTGGAAGATTCCAGAACTAGGAAGACTAACTGATTGAGACGTGGGGGGAAGCTTCTCGGCAATTACATTTAAGGAAATAGATAGTAAGATTGTGAATAGAAAGATGTGAAAACACAATGAACCTGCAATTACATATAAGTTTTGTTACTAATACTTCTACAGAGAGTTATATAAAGTGGAAAATATTGAAATAAAAAAGTTGATGTTTTAAATAAGATACCTTCGAGAAGTGTTGCGACCTTTACGGAATCCATAGATTAACTACCCTTTTGAGAACATGAATACCGCAGAAACGTTGTAGCACTGTCAATGAAAAATCAAAATGATTTCATCAAGTATCACATATAATAGTTCATATTATCTAACATCACATAAAAAAATACAACCTTTATACATATCTGTTGAACCCAAACACAGCCCATATACACTTATATGTGTCAACAACATCAACCCTACCCAAGACATATTTAATACCGTGTAACCCAAACGTGGCCCGTTTAACCCATTTATCTAAGCAAATCATACAAGTTGGCGTGCTTGCAGGTTGTGATCAAGTTGTATACGTGCTAAACGGGTTGGAGGATTCCAATATATGGGTTAAACATGTCGTAAACAGGTTGGCAGTCAACATATTTAATTAATCGGGTTAAACATGTCAACCCGAACACGATCCATTTACTTATTTTAGGAATCTTTTCTAAACAACAACATAAAAATTATCAATAAATCAACTTTTAGATCCATTTCATACTTGCAAATTGCAAACTATGCATCTATGCCTTCTTTAACCTAAAAATCCCACATTTTCCAGTGCTACAACTACCAAATTTCAATACATCTATTCTAAACACAAAATTAACATCCTAAATCTAAAACATGAGCTACCAATCAAGCAACATATATCAGCAAGCATAACAAAATCCCAAAAATAGATAAATAAGTTAAAATTATAAGCAGATAACATGTAAGCATATACCTTAGGGTTTTGATCGGATGAAGTGTGATCTGAATATGTTTGCTGCAAATTGTACGGTCCGGGTGACAATAAATATAATCCAGATCCTTTTTTGTCATTTATTTACATAAATATTTAGGGTTTTTGTTTGAAATGATGTCTACTGGCAGTAGAAGAAGAAATCAGACAACATTTTAGGGGAATTTATCGATGTTTTATGAGAAGGAGACCTGAAAAACCCTAACTTTATGTGTGTGTGTTTTTAGTGCGAGAAAAAGTGCTTGAAAAGCTGAATGATGATTGGGGAGTGTGTGAGAGAGAAAGGGTGGAAAGTGTTAGTTAACTACTGGTGCATTGGGTTTGGGTAAATGTTTTGTTAATGGGTAGGTTTTCATATTGTTGGGCCTTAGACAGCCCATTTTTTTGTTTAAGAAGAAAAGATATCCTAGTAATTTATTTTAGAGTTAAATCTCATTTAAGTCTCTATACTTTGAGTCATTTTGTCAGTTTAGTCTAAAGGTTTTATTTTTCGTCCATGGGTTCAAAAAGGTTTCACCGTTGTCTTTTTAATCCACTGGGTTAACTTCTATTATTCTGTTAACGAGAAAGGCAATTCGGTTATTTTATATGGCTGAATTGTCCTTCTAGTTAACAGAATTACATATAAAATGACTGAATTGTCCTTCTCGTCAACATAAAAAATTGATGAAGTTAACCCAGTGGACTAAAATGGCAACGGTGAAACCTTTTTGGACCCACAGGCGAAAAATGAAACATTTGGACTAAACTTGTGAAGTGGCCTAAACCACAGGGACTAAAATGGCATTTAACTCTTTATTTTAAGGACAATGAAAGTTGATTTTTTCTCATACGAACTTATTATTTTGTGAAAGAATTTAGAGTAAAAAGTTTGGTTTTGTTCCATTCAAAATGATTTCTTTTTTGCATTCATGTTCTTGAGGTTTGCGTTTTATTGTCATTTTGATCTGATTTGCTAACGTTGTTTATTTTTCCTGTTACGGTGAAGGACATGTTTGTCATCGCCACTTACCACCGCTCCATAACAACCAACGTTGCACCACCTCCACCTCACAATAACCATCTTCGCACCACCGCCACACTACCTTCACCCCACAACAACCACCGTCACAGCACCTCCACCCAACACCACTATCACACCACATCCCCCAACAACTAGGGAGACCTAATTTCACAGTTTCCAAATGCAAAAGAAACAAACTTCAACAACATAATGTAGAAACGAAATCACAAATATAAAAAAACCTAAAAACTAATGTTAACGATTGTACTTTTGTGATGAACACCAATTGTCAATAACCTGACGACGAGGCATCTTCCGATGAAGCTTCTGTCTCCGAGAACAACGCAGGTTTTGGATTGGTCGTCGTTGATCGCCATTGATCCAGTTTCTCTCATAGGATCAATCAACGATTGTTTGGAGAGATAGAGAGTATGAAATGGAAAGATAAAGAGAGAAAGATGCAGAGGTTTTAGAGAGAGGGGGAGAGTGGGGTGGGTGGCGTAGGTTTTGTAATTAGGGGGTGTTTGAGATTCCTTTTAACTTCTGACTTATAATTGGGATTCTTTTTAACTTCTAAGAAGTTAATAAGTCAAAAGTAACTCCAAAATAAGCTAACCCAAACACTCACTTAGTTTTGTTGGTTTTTATTTGAAGATTAAAAAGAAATATATAAAAGAAAATTAAAAAATAAGGAGAAATGGGTAAAATGTCCAAATTTCCCACGAGTTAACGTTAGATTTAAACAACATAAGTGAAGTGGATGGAAATGGTAATAAAATGTAAACCTCGGAGACCCAAATGCAAATAAAAAGTTATTTTGGATGAAACAAGCAAATATGAGTTACTCCAAAATATTAATTTATAGTTAGTTGTAAGTTTATATTTTGATTTTGTTGTTTAAGTTTGAAAAATTATAGATTTGGTTTTCACTATTTACTCAAACATCACAAATTTGGTTCTAGAAATAGATGTTTGTTAAAAAAAAAAAAAGTTATGTTAAAGTCGTGTGAAAAGTACAATTCATCAATTGATTATAAAAAAAATAATAAATAAATCGATACCTTAAACCCACCCAAATCAACTTCCTCCCAAACCCAATTCCCTGCTGCTTCCCTCTTCCACCTACACGTGTGTCATGGTCCTCTCATACAATCCCGCTGTAACTTGATCCATTTTTCATAAAATATCATTAGAGAAATGATTTATTGATCAAGTATTAAATCAATTCTCTTACCTAGTTTGTTTTCCTTAACGGGTGTTTGAAAGCCCATGTGAAGTAACAATGTGCGGTGTGCAAAAAGATCCGAATCCAAAACCGAACCTGAATTATTCGATATTCTAAATAAAAAATATCCGAAATTTCGGATTCGGAAAGGACTTTAAAAAAGTTCAGACATATCTGAATTATCCATAATATAATTATTAAATTCAAAGTATTAGTTTATATCCATTAAACCCTGCATCCTTAAAAAAAGTCGCTCAATACCAAATCCATTATTTGATACTCTTGACGGCTTGACGCCTCCCTCAACCCTCACTCCTCGACAATTCAACGTTTATCTTCTACATGTTGCATGTCACAACCTCACACTCTCACAATCCACAAACGTCTCCTCTCGTCGTAGCCTCAAAACGTCGCAACCCTATCCGTATAATATATATGCTTAGGTTAGTGGCGGAACCAAAACGTTTAATTTGAAAAGTCATTGTAGCTTTTGTTATTTTTGTATTTCCTAATATAACACAATTTATTTTTTTTATCGGTCTATATAGAAAAGCCTAGGTAGGGAGTTACTAATTTTAACTTTTAAAGTTTCTTTTGAAATCATTGAAAACTTATTTATTTTCCAGAATTGTGAAAACATTTTATTTATAGAGTACAATTTAGTTACAACTAGAAGTGGCACAACCCCCTCCCCCTCGCGTTGCGACGGATACTACCATTTGTTGCTCTGATGAAGAGCATATAAAAAACCCATACAACTATTTGTTGCTTCGACTGCTGGGATTGGTGGTCTTGTGGCTAGGCAAAACCTTTTAAAATACTAAAGTGTAGTTGTTAAAGACAAAAACTATTTGTTGCTCCGAAGAAGCGCATATAAAAAACCCATATAAACCCGTGATATGTCATCAAATCATCAATAAGCAACATACCAAACCCGCGGCGGTATTGGCATTCACATATTTGAGAAGCCGTATGTCGAATTTTTGTGTTTAATCAAAACTTAATATTTATTATCTTAAACTTATTTGAAAACCATAAGATCTATTAAAAATGGTGTATATTGTATGATCAATACAAAGATATCTATATCCCACCTTCTAGCCCAGTTGGCCAGTTGGGCCTGTGTCCTTCATGGAGGCGCAGGTTCGACTCCTGGCTGTGGCTAGGGGTGGGACCAGGCAATGATGGCAAGAACTTGTAAGCCAGTGGGTGCGCAAGTTCGAGCTTGAGCCGCCCCGGTTTTAATCCGGCCGTTACTCCAGCGGGGTCACCCGTGTGGAGGCGGTACGGTTTCCGGGCGAACGCCGTAGCCAAGTCTGACCACTCCCAGCGCGGATCCGGTTAAGACAACGTAAGTCTGGGACAGATCTTGGTTAGGGTCCCCGACTTGGGGATGTAAATACCTAAAAAGAAGTTTACCGTTCAAAAAAAAAAATACAAAGATATCTAATGATTAGAACATAAAACAAATATAAACTTGACGAATTAATTAAGCCAAAAGTTGCCTAGAATGAATCACAAAGCAGTATGATATATGAACTACTTGACAAAATAGGTTGCATGCTAAAATCAAACTGTTTACTATAGTATCATTGCATAAACACATTGCAACTCCAAATCTCCAATTCTAATTTGAATACCCCTGACCTTGCTAACCACCTCCGTACGTAAAACCACCACCTTCAAAACCCACCACCACGAAGTTCAAAACCCACAACACCGTCACCGTTAAACAACCGCTACCTTGGAAACCCACCAAACCACCGTCATCTCCCCCCAGCCACCGCCACTCCCAACCGCAAGAAAATGGTAAACTGTACCGGCCACACCACACCAAACCAAACCGCCAAACTGGTTGCGAAAAAACACACCGCAACACCGTCAAACCGGTTGTAATACAACAGGCACGGGTAAAATTCCGACCACACCAAAGCGGTTGAAAAAACACCAAGCCACAACAGCATCAAACCGTTTGCAATACAACTGTTTCCGACAGAATTCAGGCCAAACTCAATCAGTTGCGGAAACACCAAACCACAACATCAAACCGGTTGCAATATTGTCCGATAAATTCCCGGCCACAAGCGACAAGCCACAACATACCGGTTGCAAAAACAACAAACCACAACATCATAAAAGCGATGGCAGTACAATACTCTCTGGTAAAATTCTGGCCAAAACTAACCGGTTGCAAAAACACCGGTGATGGCCGGAAGTTCACCAACATCATCTACTCAACAACAACTCTTAGATGAGGATACGCTCATCATCATCGAGACAACAACAACAAAATAACGTTATGGTTTACACTGCAAGAACCTCTCGGATGCACCAAACGCATCATCATCAATTATACTAGATCAACTGAATCATGAAGATGCTCTTTAAAAGACAAAACGTGAACAATTATGTATATATATTATATTATATTATATTATAGAGTAAATTTCCGTTTTCGTCACTGAGGTTTGTCCATTTTAACTATTTCAGTCCAAAAATCTAATTTATAACAAATCCAGCCTTGAGGTTTGCATTTCTTAACGGTTTTCATCCAAATAGCTAACTTGATTTGTTTTTTCTATTAAGTATTGGTTAATTGACCAAAATACCCTCAGGGACTGAAATGGAAGTTTATTCTTATATAGTATATTTAAAATTGTTTAATGTTTATAATATATAATATATAATATATATATATATATAGGACAAAGATCCGTTAGGAACCACCCCTTATTGCGAGAACCGCGAGAACCAATGTGAACACAACAAAAAATACCTAAAAATAGCTAAAAAAGCACACAAATTTTTTTTTTTTTAATTTTTTTTATAAAAAAATCGCTACTTTTAGTAGCAAAAAAAAAATTTTTTTTTTGGCTTCTAAAAGTAGCGATTTTAACTTAAAAAATAGTAAAAAAAAAAATTTTAGATTTTTTTTTTGATTTTTTTAGGTTTTTTGGGGGTTTAAATTTTTTTTTTTTGGCTTCTAAAAGTAGAGGTAAACGAAAAGTTAAAATTTGTTGAGAAACCTCTTCAAATCGAGGACCGAAAAATTAAGTTTCTCAAGCACAAGCGACTAGTTCTAGTCAAAGTCAAGTGAGATTCAAAGAGAGGAGCTGAATATACTTGGGAGCTGGAATCAGAATGAAGCGAATGTATCCTCACTTATTCCAGTAAATCTCGAGGACGAGATTTTTATTAAGGTGGGGAGGATGTAACAACTCTCACCAAAACTATTATTTATTATTATATTTAGTTCAATAGGAAACCCTAATTGAAACACCCAAGTGATTCTGCACAAACCCTGAAATTTTCAGAACAATCAGAATCAGGATCAGGGCCCCTAAAACTCAGGGGGGGGGGGGGTAAACCCTAGTTACGATTATCCAAATAAAAAGCTGTCAAAACCGAATTTTACAATTCTGTCGACTCAGCAAGCCTACACATACACGAAGCTACCCTATGGTAGGTTATGACCCGTCGCGCCACGCGACGCCCCTAGGGGTACCCCTCGCGTCACGCGAGGGGGGTCAAATTTTGTGTATAAATAGTAGTGTTTGGGACTGGAATTTGGGCACTTGAACGACGAAGAAATTCGTTATATACACTGAGTTACGCTCTGTTTACTATCAAAACACACACGAATCACAAATCGTTGCCGCAATACAGGGTAATAACTCGATCGCTGATACGATTCAATGTCCGATCGATTAAACTATTCAATGGATGTTTAAGTGCTGCCCACATTAGGGTTTATGCTTTGTCATTCGTTGTTAATTCAATGGATGTTTAAGTATCGCACTTTGTCATTCGATGTGAGGGTTTAATCTCGTGAGTTATCGTAAATGCTGTATTAAGTTACTAACCGAGTTGTGTGCATGTTATTAATTTAGGTTAAAAGGCTAATAAGTAGGCTAGGCTCTGCTCAATTAAATCTGCAATGTGAGTCATTCCCTTTTTATCAAAGTGTTTTATAAATTCTTAAACATTTTTCAGAGTTATAATTACAATGATTAAGTATATGTAGTCACCAAATTACAGCCGGTATATGGGGTATTGTGCACATTACTACTGTTTTTATCACTTTAGGTGGGCGGACCTAATTAGTGATATTCTTCACTACTGGGTGACAGGACTCAATAGTGATATGACCACAGTCACCGAAACGAGTCGAGTGGCAAATACTGTGGGTAGTTGGTTTGATATCAGAAACATTGTAATCGCTCTTAATACTGTAAATTATAACAAACGGGTCATTTTAGTAAAAAGAATGATTCACCAGTATTTCCCGCTGACAAAACCTTTTTAAAACATGTTTCAGGTGATCTGTTGTGATCCAGGAAAAGTGCCGTGAAGCACTACAAGCTTAAGGAAGTGGCTCAATATAAAATAAAGAAACATGTTTTGTAAAAATAAAGATTTCTCTGTGAAATCTTATGATTGTAAATTACCGGGGTTTTATCCCGAGTTGTGAAATAAAATAATCGGGAAATTTGCAGTTTTAAAAAGATCCTGATAAAGACTTCCGCTGTTAAATAAATACCACGGGATTTCTGTCCCGCGGCTCTTGAAACGGGTCAAACCGGGTCGGGGGCCGTGACAGAAAAAGGTGGTATCAGAGCCACTGATTTAAGCCAATTAAGTATATAGAAAATACTTAATTTTTCTACTTGTTATTTTGTGATTATGTGTTTTATTAATTGAATATTTGTGTACAGTATGGGTAAGCAAAAGCTGTCAAACATCTATCTTAAATTAGATAGGTCATCCAACGAGAAGGGAAGTTCATCCCAAACCAAATCCTCAAATCACTCTGTAATTCCTGAAGAAGGAATATTTGTGCGAAAGGCACAATATGAGGAACCACTTTCTCCTAATAAAAGAAGTTTAATTATTAGGAAAAGTCAGGAGAAAATAAAGAAATTCCGAGAAAAGAAGGTTAAATAGGAAACCCAGGAATTAACCAGTAAATCACCTTGGGAAGACAAGTTAGATGAAAAATGGGCGGATCTTTATATGCTAGCCACTGTAGCAGTAAATGCAAATCTTTAAATACTTTGAATTAAGTTTTAGCAACCTTTATCACCTACAAATTCAGAAACCATATTCAGTAAATAAATAAATTTATAATAAATCCTAGTGTGTTTTAAAATTTCTGTTGTTTTATAGTTAACCAGTATGAAATAATATTTAAAGGTTATCTATGAAATTTTGTTATAGAATTTTAATTAGTATTTGTGTGTATTTTGCTAAACAGCATGAGTGACTTGTCTGACGCCCTTCAGAATTTAAATCTCTATCCGGTAAAAATAGAGGTTTCCAGAGATTTCAATAGGTATATACCTAACATAGAAGAACCTATTGAATTCAATGCTCCACCTCCAGAGAAACCCAAGCCCAAGAAAAAGAGAAGATTTGTGGGATGGAGGCGTGTGCGAAGAAGGAAACCCGCCACTAGAAAGATTCCCAAAATAGAAAATCCCTTAGACAAAGGGAAGGGAATTGAAGTAGGGGAAGAGTCTAGGCAGATGGGAATACAGTTTGAAGAATATTCTAAGCAAATAAAAATGGAAATTGGAGGAGGTTCTAAACAAACACAAATAGAAATTGGAGAAAGCTCTAAGCAAACCCAGGAAATGACATTACAGGAAGAACTAGATTTTATATTGGCAAGCTGTGATACTATTAAGCCTGTCAATACAAATGTTTTTACTCATCCTATTGAAACTCAACTTCCAATGAATTTGGAACCAGCAATCCCAGAACCTATACCTAATCCACCTATGAGTAACGAAAATTTAGCCGAACTCCGCCACTTTGGCGAGGAGCTAATGGATGCCGGAAATAGGATTAGGGAGGTAGGAGAACAGATCTCCTAGAAATACGACGAGAGGGAACGTCGTTACTGAGACACCAAAGAACGAGGGGTAGAAGGATTATGAAAATGGGGTTGTGTAATAATAAAAATAAATTATTATCTTGTATAATAACTTAAAATAAAACTTTGTAAGATAAAGGTGTGTATGGACGCATATTATAAATATATAAAAATGGAATCGAGAAATCGATAATTTTGGTTAAATTTGTGTTGTGAACTTTGTATGATTGTTTTGTGTAAAATTGTTATTTATTCGATACTAATAAATTATATATATGAATTATCAGATGGAAAACGCTAATAATGAACCAGTAAATGAGGTTAATCAATCTGAACAACACCCGGGGGATCAATATATGACTAGGCAAGATATAGAAAATATCGTTGCTCAAGGGATAGCCAATGCTATTCCGGCAATAGTCGCTGCTGTCCAGAAACCTGCTGAACCTCAACAAATCATTCCTAGCAAACGTATTTCTGAAGATAACTTCAGTAATAGCGTAAATGGAGGCGGTAATCATACTAATCACGATAATAATCCACGGCAGGCTCCGCTCCCTAAGAAAATGAAAGCTGCAACACCTGGTTGCACTTACAAAGAATTTCTTGCTTGTAAACCATCTGAGTTTGCAGGCAATGAAGGAGCAACTGCGGTACTGCGTTGGTTAGAGAAAACTGAGGCAGTAATTACAATAAGTAAATGTGCCCAGGATGATCAGGTCATGTACGCGTCAAATCTTTTTAAGGAAGGGGCGCTAGAATGGTGGAACACGGTGTTACAATCAAAAGGAAGGATGATGGCATATGCTATGAACTGGGAAGAATTTAAGAGTCTTGTAGAAAGAAAATTCTGTCCCGAATATGAAAAAGATCAAATGGCGAATAAGTTCGTAAACCATCGAATGATGGGTGTAGATTGTCGCGGTTATACTTCGACATTCTTCGAATATGCTAGAGTGGTACCAACGCTGGCTTCGCCAGAACCGGTACTCATTTCTCGCTATATTTGGGGATTGATTAGCGAAATCCGTAATATCGTTAAAGCAGCGAGACCTCGCACTATTGACGATGCGGTAGAATTAGCTAATACCTTAACTGACGAATTGGTACGCACAAGAGATGAAAATAAGAAAAAGGAATTGGCTCAGAAAATTACCCAAGGATTTCGTACGGGTAATAATAGCAAGTTCAAGAGAAGAAGAACAGGGCAATCCTCAAATCCGCCTTTCTGCAGGAATTGCAAAAGGAAACATTATGGAAGATGTAATGTAACCTGCAATTTTTGCAAAACTATAGGACATCATGAAGAAAACTGCAGAAAGAAAACCATAACCTGCTTCAACTGTGGAGAAAATGGGCATTTCAAAACAGAATGTCCTAAATTGGTCAAACCAGCAGACAACAAAGCCAAGACGGCCGATGGAGCTACTAAAAAGAATGTCAGAGCATTTCAGCTAACCACTCAAGAAGCAGAACTCATTCCAGATGTGATAGCTGGTACGTTCTTAGTTCACAACGTGTATGCAAAAGTATTATTTGACTCTGGTGCAAACCAAAGTTTTATCAATACTTCATTTTGCCAAGCTCTTAATTTACCCTTAACCAAACTTAGGCAGATTTTTACAGTCGAAACGGCAGACGGAAATTCTGTTAGCATAGATAAAGTTTTGAAAAAGGGAAATATAGAACTCTCAGGTCATAAATTCTTTGCAAACCTATTACCTATGAAATTAGCCGAATTTGATGTTGTGTTAGGAATGGATTGGTTAGTAGCCAACCATGCTCGAATTCTTTGTGATAAGAATTCCATAGAAATTCAAGCACCCACCGGAGAAGTAATTATGATTACAGGAGATAAACCACGTAAGCCCATGAAGTTCATATCAGTAATGAAAGTTGCTAGTTATGAACGAAAACAAGGAATAGTATACATGATTTCAGTAATCATTAGTACTAAGGGTAAAGAACTTAAAGAGATTCCTGTAGTCTCAGAATACCCAGAAGTATTCCCAGAAGAATTACCAGGATTACCACCAGATAGGGAAGTAGAATTTAGGATTCATCTAATTCCCGGAACTATACCGATAGCCAAGGCACCTTATCGGTTAGCTCCTACAGAAATGTTAGAACTAAAAAAGCAATTAGATGAATTACTAAGTAAAGGTTTCATACAACCTAGTTCATCCCCTTGGGGAGCACCAGTATTGTTTGTAAAGAAGAAGGATGGTTCAATGAGAATGTGTATTGATTATAGAGAATTGAATAAGGTTACAATTAACAATCGATACCCATTACCTAGGATTGATGATCTTTTCGATCAACTTCAAGGAGCTAGATATTTTTCTAAGATCGACTTACGCTCCGGATATCATCAATTGAAGGTACAAGAAGAAGACATACCTAAAACTGCTTTCAGAACTAGGTATGGTCATTACGAGTTTACAGTCATGCTCTTTGGATTAACGAATGCACCTGCAGCATTCATGGACATGATGAATAGAATCTGTAAACCGTATTTGGATAAATTTGTAATTGTCTTCATAGACGATATACTTATTTATTCCAAAAGTCAGGATGAGCATTGTGAACATTTGCATGCACTCTTAACTTTGTTAAGAAAAGAAAAGCTTTATGCCAAATTCTCGAAGTGTGAATTTTGGTTGCAAGAAGTGCAATTCCTAGGACACATGGTAAATCACGAAGGCATTCATGTAGATCCTGCTAAGATAGAGGCGATTACCAAATGGAAGGTTCCACAATCCGCAATGGAAATTAGAAGTTTTATAGGTTTAGCCGGATATTATAGACGGTTTATTAAGGATTTTTCCAAAATAGTCGTACCATTAACTAAGCTAACCTGTAAAGCAGTTAAGTTTGAATGGGGACCTAAGCAAGAAGAAGCTTTTAGGATTTTAAAGCAAAAGTTAACGAATGCCCCAATCCTAGCTTTGCCAGAAGGAACTGAAGATTTTGAAGTTTACTGTGATGCTTCAAAACTAGGATTAGGATGTGTGCTAATGCAACGCAAGAAAGTAATTGCGTATGCTTCAAGGCAATTGAAAAAGCACGAAGAAAATTATACGACTCATGATTTAGAGTTAGGAGCCATAATTTTTGCCCTTAAGATTTGGAGACATTATTTATACGGAAGTAAATTTACTGTCTATACGGATCACAAAAGTTTAAGATATATATTTGGGCAAAAAGAGTTAAACATGAGGCAAAGAAGATGGATGGAAGTCCTAAGTGACTACGACTGTGATATTCAGTATCACGAAGGAAAGGCAAATGTAGTTGCAGATGCCTTAAGTCGTAAGTATCATGAGAAGCAACGACGGGTTCGTGCTCTTCGATTAAATCTACAATTAGATTTAATGGAACAATTATGGAATGTTCAGGAAACAGCAATCCAAGATGATGCTAAAGGAATGAAGGGACGAATAAAAGAGTTAGAACAAGGAGCTGATGGAATTTTGAGATTCCACAAAAGAAGGATTTGGGTACCTAAGCAAGGAGAATTAAGAAATAAGATTTTAGAAGAAGCCCATAAATCTAGGTATACCATGCACCCTGGAAACAATAAGATGTACCAAGATTTAAGAAAAAATTTCTGGTGGATAGGCATGAAAAAGGATATAGCTAGATATATTTCTAAGTGTCTTACTTGTTCACAAGTTAAGGCAGAACACAAGAAACCTTCAGGTCTACTACAACAATTAGAAATGCCTGTATAGAAATGGGAACTCATAACAATGGATTTTGTTACTAAGTTGCCCAAAACCAGAAAAGGTAATGATGCGATTTGGGTAATTGTGGATCGATTAACCAAATCAGCTCACTTTTTACCTATGAAAGAAACCTTTAGCATGGAAAGGTTGGCAAAGTTGTATGTAGATGAAGTAGTATCCTTACATGGAGTTCCACTCTCCATTGTTTCGGATAGGGATAGTCGTTTTACTTCCCATTTCTGGACTAGTTTCCAAACAGCAATGGGAACTCGACTAAACCTAAGCACTGCATATCATCCTCAAACAGACGGGCAAAGTGAAAGGACGATTCAAACTCTAGAAGACATGCTCCGAGCATGTGTAATAGATTTTGGTGGAAATTGGGACGACCACTTACCTTTAATTGAATTCTCCTATAACAATAGTTATCATTCAAGTATTGAAACTGCCCCATTCGAGGCACTGTATGGAAGAAAATGCAGAACTCCAGTTTGTTGGGCAGAAATAGGAGAAAGTCAATTGTCAGGTCCTGAAATAGTACAAGAAACGACTGATAAAATTTCTCAAATTAAGGAAAGATTGAAGACGGCTCGAGATCGTCAAAAGAGTTATGCAGACAATAGAAGGAAGCCGTTGGAATTTCAAATAGGAGACAAAGTATTATTAAAGGTTTCACCTTGGAAAGGAGTAGTTCGATTCGGTAAGAAAGGAAAGCTAAGTCCAAGATACGTAGGACCATTTCCAGTGATCCAACGTATAGGACCAGTTGCTTATCGTTTACAACTACCAGAGGAATTAGCTGGAGTACATGACGTATTTCATATATCTAATCTTAAGAAATGTTTGTCTGACGAATCCTTTGTAGTACCTCTCCAAGATATAGAGGTAAACGAAAAGTTAAAATTTGTTGAGAAACCTCTTCAAATCGAGGACCGAAAAATTAAGTTTCTCAAGCACAAGCGACTAGTTCTAGTCAAAGTCAAGTGAGATTCAAAGAGAGGAGCTGAATATACTTGGGAGCTGGAATCAGAAATGAAGCGAATGTATCCTCACTTATTCCAGTAACTCTCGAGGACGAGATTTTTATTAAGGTGGGGAGGATGTAACAACTCTCACCAAAACTATTATTTATTATTATATTTAGTTCAATAGGAAACCCTAATTGAAACACCCAAGTGATTCTGCACAAACCCTGAAATTTTCAGAACAATCAGAATCAGGATCAGGGCCCCTAAAACTCAGGGGGGGGGGGGGTAAACCCTAGTTACGATTATCCAAATAAAAAGCTGTCAAACCCGAATTTTACAATTCTGTCGACTCAGCAAGCCTACACATACACGAAGCTACCCTATGGTAGGTTATGACCCGTCGCGCCACGCGACGCCCCTAGGGGTACCCCTCGCGTCACGCGAGGGGGGTCAAATTTTGTGTATAAATAGTAGTGTTTGGGACTGGAATTTGGGCACTTGAACGACGAAGAAATTCGTTATATACACTGAGTTACGCTCTGTTTACTATCAAAACACACACGAATCACAAATCGTTGCCGCAATACAGGGTAATAACTCGATCGCTGATACGATTCAATGTCCGATCGATTAAACTATCCAATGGATGTTTAAGTGCTGCCCACATTAGGGTTTATGCTTTGTCATTCGTTGTTAATTCAATGGATGTTTAAGTATCGCACTTTGTCATTCGATGTGAGGGTTTAATCTCGTGAGTTATCGTAAATGCTGTATTAAGTTACTAACCGAGTTGTGTTCATGTTATTAATTTAGGTTAAAAGGCTAATAAGTAGGCTAGGCTCTGCTCAATTAAATCTGCAATGTGAGTCATTCCCTTTTTATCAAAGTGTTTTATAAATTCTTAAACATTTTTCAGAGTTATAATTACAGTGATTAAGTATATGTAGTCACCAAATTACAGCCGGTATGTGGGGTATTGTGCACATTACTACTGTTTTTATCACTTTAGGTGGGCGAACCTAATTAGTGATATTCTTCACTACTGGGTGACAGGACTCAATAGTGATATGACCACAGTCACCGAAACGAGTCGAGTGACAAATACTGTGGGTAGTTGGTTTGATATCAGAAACATTGTAATTGCTCTTAATACTGTAAATTATAACAAACGGGTCATTTTAGTAAAAAGAATGATTCACCAGTATTTCCCGCTGACAAAACCTTTTTAAAACATGTTTCAGGTGATCTGTTGTGATCCAGGAAAAGTGCCGTGAAGCACTACAAGCTTAAGGAAGTGGCTCAATATAAAATAAAGAAACATGTTTTGTAAAAATAAAGATTTCTCCGTGAAATCTTATGATTGTAAATTACCGGGGTTTTATCCCGAGTTGTGAAATAAAATAATCAGGAAATTTGCAGTTTTAAAAAGATCCTGATAAAGACTTCCGCTGTTAAATAAATACCACGGGATTTCTGTCCCGCGGCTCCTGAAACGGGTCAAACCGGGTCGGGGGCCGTGACACAAAAGGACGCCTACGTGGCACCAATCAGGGGGCGGCGACACCTGCCCCACGGTCTCCACTTACCTGCTGATGACAGAGGGACAACAAGGCCGACAACAGGGACACAAAATGGCTCCAATCAAGGTGCGCCAGCACCGGAGAACTTCTAGAAGGCACTAACGGTCGATACTAGTGAGACAAGAAGGATATTCTCTGTTGTCGCCTTCCGGCCCAAGGCCCATCAGCCCATCTCTCTTTACACCTCTCCGGCTATAAATAGGGACCTTCATTCACAGGTTGATTCATTCTGTTCTCTTCACTCTCACTCTTACCACACACTTATTTCCTAAAAGCATATACTTATTCTCACGCCAGAGTCTGGTTAAGAGGGAAACCCCCATATTCCCCTCTTAACGAGCTAACGGTGTTCTGTTTTGCAGGATAATCAGACCATTAAGGAGCTCAGGAAAGTTTAAGAAGATTAACCACTATGAGAGGAACATAAACCAAACTAATTAACTCTAAAATTAGTTCTGTGTTTCTTCATTGGCGCCCACCGATTTTTGCAATCACTTTCATCTTCTTTTTTCTGAGTTTTTTCTAAGTTTTTTCGGTTCTTGATCATGGCTGGTCAAGGAATCATTCCGGATTTCGGTTTTGGCACGAACTCTAACGCAGGACCAGGTGAGGATAATCATAACGTCCAAGTCCAGCCTATCGAAGAAATAGGCGAACTCGAAGTAACCAACACTGGGGGACCCCGCGCGAGTATTACTTGTATCACTCAAATGGTAACCCCAGTAAGTCATGTCGCTGGTCCTTCAAACCCAGCTCCACCTCATAACATTTCGGCGCTATTAGGGCTACCTGAAGGCGAAACTCTAGCCTCTTGGTATGCCAAACAAATTGCTACCATTAATGCTGCCTAGCAGTCTTTGAGCGCACAGCAAGCGGTCTTGCAAGCAGAACCATCTTTGGTTACACCTCCGGGTCCGAGTCAGGGGGCGCGCCAGATACCCCCACATCAAAACTTTCAAAGAAGAATCAACAGGCCTCCTCCCCTAAGAAGACCAAGCGTGCATGACACGCGCGACACACGGGGAGAGACAGAAAGCTGTTATGACCATCCGTCAAACGTTCAAAGGGGTCCAATTCATAGCCGGCTCGGGCCGCGCAACATGAATAACGAGTGAGATGACACAGACCCAAATGACCCAACTTGGCAAGATGACGAAGGATCCTCAGTCTTTAACCATTTGCAGAGGAATCACGAATACTACAAGGCAAGGCAGCGCATTGCATACAGCGAAGAAGCAGAGCGAGACTTCAGCCTCGCCTATAGACAAGCTGAAGCTGCAGAACACTCGAAGTTCATTCCAAATATTTCTCTAGCCCCGCTAACAAAAGAGAAATTGCCTCTAACAGTGGGAAAGTTCAACGGTCTAACTGATCCTGATGATCACGTTAGAGTGTTTACAAGCGTTGGTGTTATGGGAGGATGGAACATGCCAATGTGGTGTCATCTGCTTATCCAGACCTTCATGGGGGCTGCTCGCGCCTGGTTCGACAACCTTCCGCCTGGAAAAATCAGTTCATGGGTTGATTTCAGAACCCAGTTTGTGAACCATTTCAGCCAGCAAAGACGTTACCAGCGCGACACGACCGAGGTAACAGACATCTGGCGTAGAGATAACGAAGGGCTAGAGGACTTCATCACTCGCTTCAACAAGGAGTGTTTAGAGATTGGTGGTGTGAATGAACAGTTGATGCGTGCCCACTTCAAGAAAGCCATTCGCTGTGATAGCCTCATCAGGACTATCACAGGAAAAGATGGTATGCCCAAAGAATGGGACAAGCTCATGGAAGCTGCAAAGATAGTTGCACAAACTGAAGAATCATTGGCTGGTATCAAGAACCCTTATACTGAAGATCGTTTTTCCAAGGGAAACTCGCGAGACAACAACAGGCGAAACAAAAGCAGAAACCCTGGTTGGAAGTCCAACCAATCCAGCGGTTATGATGAAAGGCCTCGCTTTAGAGAAGACGCGCGAGACACAATCGATCGCATTAGTTATCGAAAGGCAGTCAGGAACGAGAATCGAGAAAAGCACTGGACTTCAAGGCACCAAGGCCGATGACGAACAACAAGGGGCAAGACCCAAACCTGTACTGCGATTTCCACAAAGATACAGGTCATTTGACAGATAACTGTATCAGTCTAAGGCAAGAAATTGAGAAAGCTTTGAAAAGCGGGAAGTTAAGCCATCTAGTAAAAAACTTGCGCAAGGAGACGCGCCAGATTCAAAGGAACGATGATGGTAACCAGAAAAAGGTTAGACGTTTGGAGACGCACATGGTCAATGGACCGAGATACAGTGCGAAAGACAATCGCAAGCGTCCTTTCGAACCAGCTTGGCAAGAACAATAGGTCATCTTTCGGTAGTGCGCGGGGGTCCATGCGCCACGCGCCCTGTTGTCATTACCAGCATCATAGGTCATTACGAAACAGAATACATCTTCATCGATCCCGGGAGGAAAGCCGATATCATCTATGAACAATGCTTCAATCAGTTCGATGATGAAGATAAAGCGCGCCTTGAGCCTGTCGATTACCATCTTTCAGGATTCTGCAATGAAATGGTCTTCCCACTAGGCCAGATCAGCTTCCCTGTCACGCTATCTGACGGGAAGCATTCAAGAACTACAACCATTAATTTCATGGTAATGCCGGTCAAATCAAGGCATGACATTTTGATCGGGAGAGAAACTCAAGGAGAACTAAACATGGTAACCTCCACTCCCCACTCAGCCATCGGGTTCCCAACTGAGACGGGGGTGGCGATTATCTATGCAAAAAAGGAGGTAAGGTCAGCAGAAGACATGCGCCCAGTAAAAGCACCAAAAATTTCAACAATTGAACTAGAAAAATGGGTATTGAATCGCAAGTACCCAGAACAAACGGTGACTATAGGCCACGCAATCTCACCAAACATCAGAACGCACCTCAAGCAACTTTTGTTCAGGAACATGGACATTTTCGCCTGGACTCCGGCTGACATGACTGGTGTCCCGCGCGACGTTACTGAACATTGTCTGAACACTTATCCCTCCGTTGAACCAAAGGTGCAAAGAAGGCGCAGCCTAGGGGCGGATAAGACTAAAGCGATGAATGAGCAAGTTTGTGAGCTGCTAAAAGCAGGAATCTTGAGGGAGGTGCGCTATCAAAGCTGGGTCACAAACCCTGTCATGGTCGAGAAGTCAAATGGAGAATGGTGAATGTGTGTCGATTACACCGATCTTAACAATGCGTGCCCTAAAGATTGTTATTCATTGCCGGAGATCGACAAAAAGATAGACTCTCTCGCGCCATACACATGGAAATGTTTTCTGGACTATTACAAAGGGTATCACCAAGTCCAGATGAAGTTGGAAGATGAAGATAAGACAGCTTTTCGGACCGACCTCGGAATCTTCTGTTACACAAAGATGCCGTTCGGCCACAAAAATGCTGGCGCAACATACCAACGTCTGATGGATAAAATCTTTGCTGAAGATATTGGGAAACATATTGAAGTTTACATTAACGATCTTGTTTATATATATTCAGTTATTATGCTACACTACTTCATCTGGAAGAGGATGTTGGGCAAGAAGAAAACACCAGAGGACTTCGCGAAATTCCGAAAAACCAACGCCAAGCTGCTTGGGCTCAAATCGGGGAGGGCAACTATAACCCAAGCCGAACTGAGAGCACAATGTTGAGGGACCCTCTCTATCGCTACATCCACAGGGTTCTCAGCTACTCTCTATGCCAGAGACATGACAGTGGTGGTGTTGTAAGGTTGCGTGATCTTCTAGTCCTCCATTGCATTCACACCCGTACCAACCTTGATGTTCCATACCTGCTACTCCGAAACATGAACTTGAACCAACTTGCTACTCCCCCGACTCCTATCCTGTTTGGAGGGTGGATTTACTGCCTTTTCAAACACTTTGTGCCAAGGATGCCGAGGTCCTTTCAAAAGGGACCGTGGTCGGGAAAGGTGGACATGGTCATTTGCCGCTCCATGAACTTGATCTATGAAGCGGATGATGGGACGGTCAGATTCCAAACGGTTCAAGGGCATGCATGGAACCCTCAAGAAGCACTCGTCCTAAACGCTCCACACATCAATCCTCCTCCCCAGTACCACTACCAGCACCAGGGTGATCCGGGTCAATCCTCCTCTCAATGAGGTGGTTTTCCTAACTTTCAAAGCTTACATGATTTATTGCAGGAAAACCTTATGTGCACCAGGAAGACCTACAACATGGCCAACAACACATACGCCCGAGTCAGAGTGATAGAGAGAAATATCTCCGACATGCAGGATGATATTGGAAACATCTGGGAGTATATGGCGGGCCACGAAGGGGATGATGATGAGGACAAGGACATGGATTGAGTGAGAGGAGTTGGAGGTAGCATCACACGGTTGGAGGTCTAACAGGTTAACCCTTTATCTCAAAAACAATTTCATGGCTTGCGTGCCATTTGTTGAACAATTTACTTCCCTTAACACTTTTTAATTTTCTGCATTTCTTTTCTTTTTATTTTGTGACGTGGATGATGAAACTTTGGTAAATTAGGATGTTTATTATTGTTTGGTGTGGTATTTATTAGTAAAACAGGTACATACGAGGCTTTAAGCACTAAATATTAGTGCTACTAAAGCCGGGACAACAGAACCGAAATCAGAAACCTGTTTTAATTGATTGCAGATTGTCCACACGGGGTCGTGCCCAGCCGACACGCCCCCGTGTCCACCGCCCAGACCTGCTGTTTGTCTAACTTTTGCAGATTTTTGCCAAACACAGGGTCGTGTTCACCAGACACGCCCCCGTGTCCACCTTCTGTAAGTTCTATCTGACCACGGGGTCGTGCCCATCCGACACGGGGCCATGTCCAGATGCCCAGTAACATAAATTTTTGTTTTTACACACCTTTTTACAAATTCAATCAACCTAAAAACTTATTTTTAGGACACATTGAGGACAATGTGTAATTTAAGTGTGTGTGGGGGGGGGGGGGATGCTAAAACCTTGAATTTTGCAAGTCCTAATTACAAGCCTTACACAAAACTCTATTAGAACCGCTAAACACCCCAATTTTTTTTCAAAAACTTTTCATTTTTTTTACTTGTCTTGGTTTAAATTGGGATTAACAAGTTCTAAAAAGGTTATATTTTTACAAATTTACAACCGATAGCGTCGTGATAAAAAGAACCAACATCAGAAAATTATGAAACGAAATGACAAATCTAGTTAAAATTTGATTATATATACTTGATCACATTAAAAACCCATTCCCACAAAAAGTGAGTTTTGAGCCTTTAATTGAGCATATAAATACACATCTTTAAAACTAAATGCTCATCTTTCGTTTCTTGTGTGAATAGCCGCTTGGTTTCTTACGACTCTAGAACTTGCCATGACGATACATTCCCGGTCCTTACCAACTTAAACCCAAGTAAGTAAATGATGGAGGCATTAGGACTAACCTTTTTCTTTCAACACCATTTTTTTTACCACCTACCCAAAATCCCCCTAGTTAACCCCTTTGAGCCTAAACCTTTTCATTTCTTAACCCACAAAACAAACACCCTTTACCCACCAAAACCCCCTTTTCATTTTAACCCTTTATTTTAGTAAAAGGCTCGGTTTTCATGCGACATTCTTTATCATTGCAAAAAAAAAAAAAAAAATGAAGTCTAGCAATAAACAAACAAGTTCCTCAAAAGAAACTTTGTTTGAAAAATACTTCGTTTGAATAAAAAGTCACAAAAATAAAAAAGTTTTACGAAAACCTACGCTTTTTACGCCTTTCGGCCTTTTCTACTAACCACTAACCCAAAAACCACCTACCTTTAACCCAAGCCTAACCCTTCCCCAAAGTCCTCTTGATATTTACAAAGGTTTATAGTTAAAAAGGAGGAGGATTGATTGCTTGGCAAGCATATGGTAGAAGTAAGTTCCATGCCGGTCTCGAGTGTTTCACAAAAATACATCTTCGGCCGAGTGTTGAGTGATCTCCCGTGAGGTATGTGAACTTGTATATAAATGGAATTTTAAAGAGGCATGTTATGCCCAAATAAGTAATTCCTCTTATGTAATGTTCTAAATAAATCATAACGAATAGGATTGTAAATGACATAAAAATAAAGCCTAATAAAGATCTTGGAATCCCAACACTCAAGACAAGCCCAAAACCTTCTCTTGTACCCATTCCATTTGGGTGTGTAAGCCATGTTATAAGGAGTTTTGCTTGAGGACAAGCAAAGATTCAAGTGTGGGGGTATTTAATGTGTGTAAAATGCAACATATAAATTACATCAAATGAGGCATAAAACTAACCATTTTATAGTACTAATGTTGGAAAAAGTGTGCTTTTGTCTTCCTTTTGTATTTTCAGGGTTAAAAGAGCTTAAATGAACAAAAGAAGCAAAAAACACAACCAAATCTAATATAAATACAAGAAAAGGAATAAACGTGGCATGCCCGACCCCTCGACAGCATCTTCCCAAGCAAAAACAAGACTTCAGAAGGCTGAACACGCCCCGTGCCCAGCGGACACGGGGGCGTGCCCAAGTGTCTGTAGACTAGACAAAAGCATAGAAGCTTCTATCTCCCAACACGGGGGCGTGCCCAGCTCTACATGGCCGTGGTCAACGCTAAGATTCGCAGAATCCAAGCAAATCTTGATAGTACAGATACGCTTCTGCACACGGGGCCGTGCCCAGCGGACACGGGGGCGTGGTCAACTAATGCCGACAAACTGCAATTAATGAAGAAAGAGAAAGTGGATGGACACGGGGCCGTGCCCAATGGACACGGGGCCGTGTCCGGGCTTCTGTGCAGGCTATAAATAGAGGTGCTTGGTTCACTTCAAAGGCATCCCTTGGTAAACCACCTCTCTCCCACTTCACCCACACTCCACCACCATCACAACACCCACATCCACCACCATCATCCATCATCCATCATAGAGTGTGTGTAGTAGTCTCGGGATCCAAGATTGATAGTAAGAGTTCTTGACAATCAAAGGCCATGTTTGCCTAAATCTCTTACATCACTTGGTGAAGACAAGCATTTAGTGTAATACTTTTGTTTTTTAATCTTTTCGCACTTTTTATTTGGTTTTGTATTAATCTTTAATAACTAGTTTCTTATGTTAAAGGTGAAACTTCCTTATCATTTGTCCGTGGTGTCTTGGCGTTATTTTACTGTCTATATAAAATAAAAGATTTTCACCATTCATATCTCTACGGTCTATATAGAGATATGTTGGCTACCTGGTCAGGGGTTAAGGGAATGGTTTGGTAAGGTTCTTGCCTTGTTCAGTGTATAGATCCTGTAAGGACCTGGGTCAAGCTTACTAGGACCTTCTTCAATACCCACTAGTATTGGATGGCGGGGGTGCGAATGGCTTGATCCCCTCATATGTAAACTACTATTAATACATTAACCCGGCTACTTGGGATTGTATCCCTGCTGACTCAAACCACTTAGCCGAGGGTAACGTCACCTTCAAAAGAGGGGCCTACCACATTACGCATTAATAACTTAATTAATTATCTTTCAATAATCCAACCCTTTAGGATTGTATCCTTGCTGACTCAAACTACTGGGTTGAGGGTAACGTCACTTTCAAAAGAGGGGCCTACTACTATAACTAAGATAATCTTTTAAAAAGTGCAAAAGTGCGGAAAACATCAAAGGTTACACTAAAGGCGAGTCGGATCCAAGTGATTCATCTTGTCTATTTGTTTTTATTTTTATTTTATTTTCAGCATTTTTAGTTTTTATTTTCATGTTTAAACCTTATTCCAAAATTTTGATTTGATTAGACGTTGAGGATAAACCGGTACTAAAAGCTCTTGTGTCCTTGGACGACCTCGGTATCTTACCAATGCTATACTACGCTCACGATGGGTGCACTTGCCCATATGTGTGTTTAGTGTTAGTAGAATATAGTGTTTTATAAATTTAAAACTTGACTAAAGTGTTAAAAAGGGCTAAAAAAATATACATAAAAATATATTCACACCAACACACATTAAGTTTTTGGCGCCGTTGCCGGGGACACAAGGATTTGAAGAAAGCTTAAAATCGACGCCCTAATTGGTTTTTCAAAACCTTTTAAAAACGCACACACATTTTTCTACATTTTAGTTAGTTTTGCATTTACAGTAGATTGAACACGGGCCGTGCTCACTGAACACGGGGCCGTGCTGCACATTTTTTTTAAAAACTCTCAGATACAGAGTCTGAACACGGGGTCATGCTCACTGAACACGCCTCCGTGCTGCACAAAACCAGTCACCTTTATTAAAACGCCCAGATACAGAACCTGAACACGGGCCGTGCTCACTAAACACGGGGCCGTGTCCAGTCTCTGTTTCCATTTTCATTTTTGTTTTCTGTTCCCGAGACTCTGTTGTGGTCTGCTGAGTGATTCTTATGGATCAATACTCAGGAGATTACAACTACACCTATGAGGGGGATGATTATAGGGAAGACTATTGCACCATGTAACAACCCTCATAATATTTCCGACACCCTAGTATATGTTGAAATGTCCCCATATGTTTTTAAATACACCCCGTATATGAAAACCGAGCCCGAAATATAGTATAGCATTAAAAATAAAATTTAAAATCTGAAATATAAGTTGAGGCGGGCCGCGTAGGACCTACCCCAACCTTACGCGGGCGGTATCAGGGTTGAAACCTGATTTCGTTGATTTTCTTAAGTTCAAGCGGGCCTCGTAAGACCCCGTTAAGTTAACGCGGGCCGCGTAAGATCTAAAACATGGTGCAACCTGGTGATGACACTTGTCATCATCGTGTCAAGTCTAGATGGTGATCCGGACGAGCTACGCGTTGACCCAGATTTGACGCGGGCCGCATAAGCCCAGCCCATATGTTACGCGGGCCACATGAGAACCAGATTTCAGCACTATATAAGAAGGCCTCGGGATTTCGTTTTCCGTCGCTCAATTCATTTCTTTCTAAACGAATTTATGAGAATAGGTATAATATACGGGTATTATATCCCCCTAATTAGCAAGGTTCTGCTCCGTTATAAGTATTATAACCCCGGTTTCATACTAGATACGCTGCCCGATTGATTTAGGGTTCCGTAACAACTGTCGTGGTTCTGCCCGACGTTGTTGTTGGAATACCGTCTCGGGGAGGGTATCATTTATATTTTCAAAGGGTTATTATACTAATCTATGTACATTTGTGTAAATTATAGATTAATCCTAGGAAACCCTTACGCGAAGTCTAAGATAGCAATGTGGGTTTATCCTATTTTTGTTAAACTTTTTGTAATGTTTTACAAAACCTTAAATGTTTACAATGCGATTAAGTGGTGATTGAGTCTTTGTAGTTCTTCAATTACTGCCGGTATGTTGGGGTTTTGTATACAAAATTTACTACTGCGAGTAGTAAGTCGGGACGACAATACGTTACCATTGGACGACGAGTTAGCCAATGTGTAATATGACCCGCAAGTCAGGATTGACAATGCTGAATGAGTAATTGTGTAGAAATAAACAATGTGATCGCTCTCAATACTGTTTTAATTGATAAAATGTTTCTTGATTAAACTGGGATTCACTCACCAGTATTTCCCACTGACAAATGTTTTTAAAACACGTTTCAGGTAACACAATGTGACAGCCAATTAGTAAAAAGCCAGCTGGAGAGCACTGAAGGCTTAGTAAAAATGTGGCTATAAAAGTTACCTAAAAGACGATGTTTTAAATTCAATAAAATAGGGTTTATCCCTATAAACGTATTATAATAAGAAACTTGGGTTTTATCCATGTGATTATTAATAAGAAATATGGTGGTTTTACTCTGATAAACATTTCATAACTACGGTCCTGATGTAATTTCCGCTGGCAAATTAATAAGCTGATACCACCGAAACTCTGAGCTCGCGTCCGCCCGTTCCCGGGACAGATAAGGGATCGGGGGTTGCGACAGAAGGTGGTATCAGAGCCTAGCCACTGGCCATAGCCAAAGAAGTGTTCTGTTGACACTTAAATTCTAAATTTTGTGTTAGGAAATAATTTATGTGATTATGTGTTTTGTGGTATTTGACTATTTGTTAGTTTATAGTATGAGTGATCAAGAACCCTCAGACATGTGTCGTCAGTTGTCTGATTCACCTAGGAGTGAAGGTACCTCTTCACAGCCTGCCCTTTCTGGGTATTCTGCTGATCAGGAAGAAGGGATGTTTGCCTTTAAAGCTCAGTCAGAGGAGCCGTTCCCTCATAAAAAGAGAGGATAGTTCAGTAAGGAAGCGTTTGCACGTAGGAAAAGAATGCGAAAGTTGCAACAGCAAAGAGCCTTAGCAGCCATTAAGCGAGAGACAGATGCCCATACACAGGATATGCTTAATAGAAGCCTAGCTAATTTCCATATCCTAGCTACAACTACTGCTAACCCAAGTCTGGAGCAAATAATAGCACCCCAACCACAATTGCAAATCCCCGACCAACCGATGGAGATAGAAAACCCTGAAAACCAAGTAGAGATGCATGACTTCAACCCAGAGGAAATCCCTAGGGTACAAGCACCAAACCCTCTAGACCCAAATTACGACCCCTGGTGGGACGATAATAGGGATTTTGTGCAACGTTACCCGATACATGAAGAGACACCTATGCAGAACATAGAAGCCTACCCAGGTATGGACCCTTTAGATCCCTATTACCAAGATGATTATATTAGGGAGATCTTAGAAGATCCTTACCAATTTCAGGAACTTTCACCCCCCATATCAGGAACCAGTACCCCATATTCCGAACCCAGTCCTAGAACATGCACCCCCAATGAGTGCAGAAAACGTGCCAGAACTTAGGACATTTGGTGAGGAAATTTTAGAAAGCAGTGAGAGAATGAGACAAGTGGGAGAGCGACTCGTATGGAAATACGATCAGCGCAATATGAATTTTTGGATGAATCCATATCCGTGAATGTGATGGTGAAACAGTAATAGTAATAATAATATAATAATAATAATAAAATAAAATATGTGTGTACGGATGCCTATTACTATTAGTGTAATTCTATTTCAGTTGGTATTGTAATTTTTATTTCAGTATTAGTGTCTAATAGATGCATAATAGTATATGAATTGAGTAAAGTCGCAATGATCGACGTTTTTGGCTAAATGTGTGTTATATTTTGTGATATTAATGCGGGATAAATGTTTAAAATTCAGATGGCCGACGAAGAAAATCAAGGAAATCTGAATAACGATAACCAGAGTAACATTAACGTGGTTAATGAGAATCCAAGCATCAATAACAATGGAAACCAAATGGATAATAGTGTTGTTCAACATATAGTGGCACAAGGAATCATAGATGCAATGCCATTTATTATTCAAACGATTGAAGAAGCGAATAATAAAAGTAAGCATAGCAGTAAGCGACCAATCGAACCAGAAAACAGCGTGAACAATGGACCCGTACTTCAAATGTCCATTCCCAAAAGAAGAAGGACCATGCCTAATGGTTGTTCTTATAAAGAATTCTGGTCTTGTAAACCAATGGAATTCTCGAGCAACGAAGGGGCCATTGCAACTCTACGCTGGATAGAGAAAACTGAGGCAGTCTTAAGAATAAGCAAGTGTGCTGAAGAAGATAAGATACTGTTTGCTTCTAATCTATTTAAGAATTCAGCACTAGAATGGTGGAACACTATCCTCCAATCAAGAGGAAGTGATAGAACCTACAATATGGAATGGAAAGAATTTAAGAACAAGGTAGAAAGGAAATTCTGCCCACCCAATGAAAAGGAACAGATAGCAAACAAATTCTTAAACCTTAGGATGACTGGTGTGGATAGTAAGGGATACACTAAAGTATTCTTTGAATATGCTAGAATAGTGCCAACTCTTGCTTCACCAGAACCAGTGTTAATCTCCCGATATATTTGGGGATTAATTGGGGAGATTAGACACGTAGTCAAGGCAGCTAGACCTCAAACTATAGAAGAAGCTGTAGAACTAGCAAATACCTTGACAGATGAATTAGTCCATACCCGAGAAGAGGATCAAAGGAGGAACCTAACCCAGAAGCTGACACAAGAATTTCGTTCTGGAAATTCTAACCGTGGGAGAAATATAGGTTCTACCTTTGCACCCTACTGTAGAAATTGCAAAAGAAAGCATTTAGGAAGATGCTCCCTATACTGTAACTATTGCAAAATTTCGGGACACAAGGAAGAAGACTGTAGGAAGAAAGCTAACAACAGGATATGTTACAACTGCGGAGAACAAGGTCATATCAAGCCTAATTGTCCGAAATTAGCTCCAGCTGCAGACAACAAGAATACAAAAAATGCTAGAGCATTTGTTCTGACTGCAGATGAAGCCAAGATGATTCCAGCTGTCATAGCTGGTACGTTTTTAGTTAATGATATTTTTGCTAAAGTATTATTTGACTCTGGTGCGACCCAAAGTTTTATTAATACATCATTTTGCAAATTTCTAAATCAATCATTAACTAAAGAGTAAATTTCCGTTTTCGTCCCTGAGGTTTGTCCATTTTAACTATTTCAGTCCAAAAATCTAGTTTATAACAAATCCAGCCTTGAGGTTTGCATCTCTTAATGATTTTCATCCAAATAGCTAACTTTGTTTGTTTTTTCTATTAAGTATTGATTAATTGACCAAAATACCCTCAGGGACTGAAATGGAAGTTTATTCTTATATAGTATATTTAAAATTGTTTAATGTTTATAATATATATATATATATATATAATCATATATATTGTTTAATATTTAAATTTTTTAGGTTGTTACAAAGTTTAAATAATCTAACCCCCAAAGAGATGTACCAAGAAAAGACAAACACATAGATATTATTAATATATATAGTAATAAATAACATATACATGGCCCAAAATAATCACAACGCAGTGTATAAAAATGCTATAAAAGGTTTGATGGGTTCATGATCAAACATGGTATTCAAAGGAATAGTTATGATAGTTGTGTCTTCGATTTGTGTAATAGCTCGTTAATCAATTTGGTATGATACGGCGGCAAATACAACACACTAACACAAACATCGTAAAGCGCATAATCACGTGTTGTTTTATATTGAAAAAAAAACCATTGCAATACCATCAAATTATATATTTATAAGTTGTGTAATTTTTATATGTAATTATTTTTATACGAGTGTGTAATTATTGCGTGTCGTTATTTATTATTGTGCGTAATTTTATATATATATATATATATATAAGTTGTGTAATTATTTTACCTTAAGGGTAATATTATATATATATATATATATATAATATTTACGTATATATACACACATAATATTTTTTTAGAGGTTAGATTATTTAAACTTTGTAACACGCCAAAAATTTAAAACATTAAACAATAAATTAGATTTATATATACATATATATATATATATAATATTTTTATATATAAGAATTTTAAACATCAAATGTTAAACAATTTTAAACATGAATATACTTTTTAAATAGATATAATATACATATATATACACGTATAAATAATATATATATATTATATATTATAAACATTAAACAATTTTAAATATACTATATAAGAATAAACTTCCATTTCAGTCCCTGAGGGTATTTTGGTCAATTAACCAATACTTAATAGAAAAAACAAACCAAGTTAGCTATTTGGATGAAAACCGTTAAGAAATGCAAACCTCAAGGCTGGATTTGTTATAAATTAGATTTTTGGACTGAAATAGTTAAAATGGACAAACCTCAGGGACGAAAACGGAAATTTACTCTTAACTAAACTACCACAAGAATGTTTAGTAGAGACAACTAATGGAGAAACCGTTAGAATTTCTGAAATCTTGCAGGGAGCAAGAATAGAAATTTTAAATCAGAAATTTATTGCAAATCTTTATCCCATGAATCTGGCAGGATTTGATGTTGTATTAGGAATGGATTGGTTAATTGCCAATAAAGCCAGTATTTTATGTGATCAAAAGTCAATTCAAGTAAATTCACCAAAAGGTAAAACGATCACAATTAAAGGAGATAGACCATCTAGATCTACAAAATTTATCTTTGTGATGAAAACTGCAAGTTACATAAGAAAAGGATCATTAGTGTATTTGATTTCTATAATCACTAACACTAAAGGAAAGGATTTAAAAGATATTCCAGTAGTATCTCAGTTTTCAGATGTATTTCCAGAAGAATTGCCAGGGCAACCTCCAGATAGAGAAGTTGAATTTAGAATCCATCTGCTACCAGGAACAACACCAATTGCCAAAGCACCTTACCGTTTGGCACCCGCCGAAATGCAGGAATTAAAGAAACAATTAGACGAATTGTTGGAAAAAGGATTCATACAGCCAAGTTAGTCGCCATGGGGAGCGCCGATACTGTTTGTTAAAAAGAAGGACGGATCAATGCGTATGTGCATTGACTACCGTGAATTAAACAAGGTCACGATTAAGAACCGGTACCCATTACCGAGAATCGATGATCTGTTTGATCAACTGCAAGGAGCTCGATTTTTCTCTAAAATCGATTTAAGGTCAGGATATCATCAATTAAAGGTACAGGAAGAGGATATTCCTAAAACCGCATTCAGAACAAGGTATGGACATTATGAATTTACAGTCATGCCCTTTGGTTTAACCATTTCCCCAGCTGCATTTATGGACATGATGAACCAAATATGTAAGCCATATTTGGATAAATTCATAATTGTTTTCATAGATGATATTCTTATTTACTCTAAGAATAAAGAGGGTCATGCAAAGCATTTGCACGCACTTTTAAGTTTTTTAAGAAAGAAAAAGCTTTATGCTAAATTTTCAAAGTGCGAATTTTGGTTAGAACAGGTACAATTCCTTGGACATTTAGTGAACCATGAAGGAATTCATGTAGATCCAACAAAAATCGAGGCAATTACTAAATGGAAAACCCCTGAATCACCAACCGAGGTTAGAAGTTTCTTAGGATTGGCCGGTTATTATAGAAGATTTATTCAAGATTTTTCTAGAATAGCCATTCCTTTAACTAAGTTAACCTGTAAATCTGTTAAGTTTGAATGGGGATTAAAACAAGAAGAAGCCTTTAGAATCCTTAAGCATAAATTAACCCATGCACCCATATTAGCATTACCAGTAGGAACTGAAGACTTTGTAGTCTATTGAGACGCTTCTAAATTAGGTTATGGATGTGTATTGATGCAACGCCAAAAGGTTATAGCTTACGCATCTAGACAACTCAAGAATCATGAAGAGAATTATTCAACCCATGATTTAGAACTAGGAGCTATAATTTTTGCTCTTAAGATTTGGAGACATTACCTTTACGGTAGTAAGTTTATCATATTCACTGATCATAAGAGTTTAAGGTATGTTTTCAAGCAAAAGGAGTTGAATATGAGGCAAAGACGCTGGATGGAGATGCTTAGTGATTATGATTGTGATATCCAGTATCATGAATGAAAAGCAAATGTAGTGGCAGATGCTTTAAGCCGAAAGTATCATGAAAAGCCAAAAAGAGTACGTTCTCTTAAGTTAAATCTGCAAGTAGATTTAAATGATCAGATAAGAGAAGCACAAGAATCAGTAATCAAGGAAGATACTGAAAAACTAAAAGGTATGCTAAAAGAATTAGAACAAGGAACAGATGGAATTTGGAGATTCCATAAAGAGAGAATGTGGATACCTAAATTAGGAAACCTACATCATCGTATATTAGAAGAAGCCCATAAGTCTAAATACACGATGCACCCAGGAAATGATAAGATGTATCAAGATTTAAGGAAAAAATTTCTGGTGGATAGAAATGAAGAAAGACATAGCAGCCTATGTTTCTAAATGTTTAACTTGTTCACAAGTTAAAGCTGAACACCAGAAACCCTCAGGATTTCTACAACAATTAGAAATGCCAGTATGGAAATGGGAATTCATAACAATGGACTTTGTTACTAAATTACCCAAAACAAAGAAAGGCAATGCTACAATCTGGGTGATTGTAGATAGGCTAACCAAGTCAGCTCATTTTTTACCAATGAAGGAAACTTTCAGTATGGAACAGTTAGCTAAGTTATATGTAAATGAAATTGTTTCTTTACATGGAATACCTTTATCAATTTTTTCTGATAGGGATAGCCGTTTTACCTCTCATTTTTGGTCAAGTTTCCAAAAGGCAATGGGAACCAAGTTAAAATTGAGCACAGCTTATCATCCTCAAACGGACGGACAAAGTGAAAGGACGATTCAGACAATGGAGGACATGCTTAGAGCTTGTGTAATTGATTTCGGAGGTAATTGGGACGATCACTTACCTTTAATAGAATTTTCTTATAATAATAGTTATCACACAAGTATCAATGCTGCACCATTCGAAGCACTTTATGGACGAAAGTGCCGAACCCCAGTCTGTTGGGCAGAAATTGGGGAAAAACAACTATCTGGACCTGAAATAGTGTAAGAAACAACCGATAAGATTATTCAAGTCAAGGAACGACTGAAAGCAGCACGTGATCGACATAAGAGTTATGCTGATAACCGACGCAAGCCATTGGAATTTCAAGTAGGAGATTAAGTTTTGTTGAAAGTCTCTCCTTGGAAAGGAGTAGTAAGATTCATCAAACAGGGAAAGCTAAGTCCCAGGTATATTGGACCTTTTGAGATTATTAGAAGAATAGGACCTGTAGCCTATCAACTACAACTGCCAGAGGAAATGGTAGGAATACATGATGTATTTCATGTATCAAATCTCAAGAAATGCTTAGCTGATGAATCACTGATAGTACCTCTTAAGGATATAGAAGTAAATGAACAACTCAAGTTTGTAGAAAGGCCTCTACAGATTGAAGATAGGAAAGTCATGAATCTCAAGCACAAGAGATTAGTTCTGGTTAAAGTGAAGTGGGACTCCAAAAGAGGACCTGAATACACATGGGAGCTTGAATCTGAAATGCAAAGAAAATATCCGCACTTGTTCCAGTAGATCTCGAGGACGAGCTCTAAAACAAGGTGGGGAGGATGTAACAACCCTCATAATATTTCCGACACCCTAGTATATGTTGAAATGTCCCAATATGTTTTTAAATACACCCCGTATGTGAAAACCGAGCCCGAAATATAGTATAGCATTAAAAATAAAATTTTAAATCTGAAATATAAGTTGAGGCGGGCCGCGTAGGACCCACCCCAACCTTACGCGGGCGGTATCAGGGTTGAAACCTGATTTTGTTGATTTTCTTAAGTTCAAGCGGGCCGCGTAAGACCCTGTTAAGTTAATGCGGGCCGCGTAGGATCTAAAACATGGCGCAACCTGGTGATGACACGTGTCATCATCGTGTCAAGTCTAGATGGTGATCCGGACGAGCTACGCGTTGACCCAGATTTGACGCTGGCCGCATAAGCCCAGCCCATATGTTACGCGGGCCGCGTGAGAACCAGATTTCAGCACTATATAAGAAGGCCTCGGGATTTCGTTTTCCGTCGCTCAATTCATTTCTTTCTAAACGAATTTCTGAGAATAGGTATAATATACAGGTATTATATCCCCCTAATTAGCAAGGTTCTGCTCCGTTGTAAGTATTATAACCCCGGTTTCATACTAGATACGCTGCCCGATTGATTTAGGGTTCCGTAACAACTGTCGTGGTTCTGCCCGACGTAGTTGTTGGAATACCGTCTCGGGGAGGGTATCATTAATATTTTCAAAGGGTTATTATACTAATCTATGTACATTTGTGTAAATTATAGATTAATCCCAGGAAACCCTTACGCGAAGTCTAAGATAACAATGTGAGTTTATCCTATTTTTGTTAAACTTTTTGTAATGTTTTACAAAACCTTAAATGTTATACAATGCGATTAAGCGGTGATTGAGTCTTTGTAGTTCTTCAATTACTGCCGGTATGTTGGGGTTTTGTATACAAAATTTACTACTGCGAGTAGTAAGTCGGGACGACAATACGTTACCATTGGACGACGAGTTAGCCAATGTGTAATATGACCCGCAAGTCAGGATTGACAGTACTGAATGAGTAATTGTGTAGAAATAAACAATGTGATGGCTCTCAATAATGTTTTAATTGATAAAATGTTTCTTGATTAAACTGGGATTCACTCACCAGTATTTCTCACTGACAAATGTTTTTAAAACGCGTTTCAGGTAACACAATGTGACAGCCAATTAGTAAAAAGCCAGCTGGAGAGCACTGAAGGCTTAGTAAAAATGTGGCTATAAAAGTTACCTAAAAGACGATGTTTTAAATTCAATAAAATAGGGTTTATCCCTATAAACGTATTGTAATAATAAAATTGGGTTTTACCCATGTGATTATTAATAAGAAATATGGTGGTTTTACTCTGATAAACATTTCCTAACTACGGTCCTGATGTAATTTCCGCTGCCAAATTAATAAGCTGATACCACCGAAACTCTAAGCTCGCGTCCGCCCGTTCCTGGGTCAGATAAGGGATCGGGGGTTGCGACACACCATTTGTGGTAACCCTCACTCGGTACAATATTGTGACCTCTTTGAACCATCCACTTCATACACTTACTATGTGTCACACCCTGGCTTTTGCGGAAGCGTGGGTTTATTTGGTGTGACTTCTTAATACCATAGCAACAATCACAACAATGCTATATGATAAAAATACGAGATGTTCATCCATTAAAAATAGTGAGAAAATACCACAATATCATTGTTTAGAAACATCGACATTACAAACCACAAATTATTTAAAACATTTTCATAGGACACCAAAAGAGTTTAAATAAGACGAGGTTTAGAGATATGTAACCCGTCCAGGAATAGGTTACACTTCTCAAACTTCACAACTTTGGATGACATCTATTTATCCAACGCAGCTAGACACATGCATACCCTGCCAGATCCTGCTAGTTCCCTGAAATACATGTAGTTTGAAAACATCAACAAAGGTTGAGCGAGTTCATGTGTAAGTCTGTGTATATAAGCCTTTAAAATATGTCTTGTGTGTATAAATGTCCCTTTGTAACGATGTATGTATAATCCTTTGTAAACAGTGTATGAAAGTCCCTGGTATGTAGCAATAAGGAAATAAAGAGATCACCAATGGTTTGCAAGGCCATTGATATGTGTGAAATGCAGTAGGAAGACTCAAACCTAGCAAATTTGTGCGTCGGGCTCAAAGTCACCCCATGGTCCGTACTGTGGACTCAGGAGCTGGGCTCGCTACACCCAAATAGATCTACCGCTCATGACCCTCGGTCCTACAACGAGGATTAATGGCCTTAAGTTCCACCTACCCACTCACATGATCTAAGTAGTAAACCCTCCTTAAGCTAACCATACCATGTATAAAATGTCTGTAATAGTTGTAACATACTTGGTACTCGTTTTCACCAAGAGTGTTTCTTGTTATTATATCATTTGTAAACATTGTAATATTTGTAACATGTATTCCACCCCCGAAGTATAAAACTGAAAACAGTTAAGAGAAAAGGGGGACATGAACTCACCTTGATTCCGAGTAAATCCAAATAAGTATGCTAACGTGAGAGTTCTTGGGAATAATATTCCACGTCACTCTAATTGATTTAACATGCAATAATATAGAATATATATCAACGATAATGTTTAATCGAATGAGCGGAGATCCTAAATCTATAGGATTCGGTAGTGTTTTGTCTAAAAGAAATAATGTGATAATTATATAACTAATTATCAAAAATAATTAATTTAAATCAGAATAATTAAAATCATATTTTTAATTATTTGAACTTGGATAATACTGATTTAAAATAATTATTATGGCCTTGGAATCATTTTAATTAAATAAAATGAATTAAAATGATTATGATAACAATAAATAAGTTTATATAAGTTTAATTATCTAAATAATTAAACATAATAAAAATTCAGATTCTAAATTTATATAAACTCAGAATAGTGCATCTTTTGTCATAAGAATAATTTTGGATCAAAATCATATAGTTATATAATTTAATTACATTAAATTAAACTATATAAATAAGTATAAATACAGATTTATTTATATAAATATCAAATTTACGTAAAATATCAGTAATAATATTATTTTTGTAAAGTCCAACATGTAAAATAATTACTATAAAAATTTCAATAATTAATTCATTAAATTCGAATTATTATAATTTTGTAAAGATTAAACTATTTTTAATTTATAAAAAATAGTTTTATAAACATTTAGACTAACATAATATTTTTAATAATTGAATCAGTAATTAAAGTATACATGTTAAAAATTTCGGAGTTTAACTGATTAAAATCGATTTATTATGAATTTAAGAACAATAACTGTTTTTAAAATACATAAAATAAATAAATAGACTTCATCTTCTTCCCCAAATCTGCTCAACCGAAGTCAACAGGTGTGATTACTCGATCAAAACATGTTTATAATTAAATTAAACTTGCAGAAACATTAAAAAGTTGTAGATATACCGATTGGTCGAGTAAAACAACTCCGGTATCGGTCGGAGGTGCGGGTTCGGCTAACTCCGGCGATGGTTTTCCGGCGAAAATGAATTCCGACTTGTTATTGAGTAATGTGAGAGGTGTAGGAGATTCGTGAAGGTCCAGGTAGCTTAAATAACAACTCAATACAACCGAAATCGACATATAATAGTGGTTGATCCACTTTTTATTTTTTTTAAACAAAAGTTCCGATTGGAATCGGTTGGCACGACAAATTGTCGATTAATTTATTTAAAAGTGTTGTAAAGTGGTTGGAAATCATTTGTAAAGTTAATGGATCAATTAGACAATGTTTAGTGGGATTTGGTGGATTATTTGTTCAAAAACAGCGACATGTGGTTTCTGTATATGAAATTAGATTTGTTATTAACTAATATATATATACTATACAAATCAGAGATAAGTCGGATGTGGCATGCCCGGCCGAGTGGTTAAGTGTTTATTTGTTATACATAAGGTCCCGAGTTCGATCCCTCGCATACACCGGTTCAAAGGGTTTGACCCCTTTTTGACCGTCTTTTGAGATATTTACACTTAAGTCCCTGTAGTTTAATAAAGTACAAAACAGTCCCTAAAGTTTC
This sequence comes from Helianthus tuberosus, assembly GCA_030545235.1. Taxonomy (NCBI): domain Eukaryota; kingdom Viridiplantae; phylum Streptophyta; class Magnoliopsida; order Asterales; family Asteraceae; genus Helianthus; species Helianthus tuberosus. The sequence goes on along the minus strand of CM060432.1, from coordinate 69,527,030 downwards.
TGAAAATGTCACAAATGGTCCCTGTAATAGTCAGTTAGTTTGACTGACTAGGTTAGTGTTTAAAGAGGGATTTATTATATAGGAACTAACTTAGTTAACCTATTTTAGTTAAAAGAGTTAACTGAGTTAAGCTTTAAAGAAGAAATCCTTATATGAAAATTAACCAGGTTAGGATCTTTAGTTAAAATGAGTTTAAGAAAGCCAACTTTAGTCCCTAGAGTTTATGTTTGAAAGAATGACCAAATGAACCTTGAACTTTTATTTCAAAACTATATATTTATTTCTTTATAAAATAAGTTTCCAAAACTTACAAAAAGAACCCAAAACTTATAGTTTGAAGTAATTGCGCTTTAACCCTTATATAGTTTCAAAAATAACAATTTAGTCCCTAAACTTTATACTTTCAAATAACGACGGTTTTAGTTCTCGATGTTTTCTAGCAAGTTTCAAAGAATGTCAAATAGGTCCCTCAACCTATTGTTTGGCTATGTGTTGGCATTGTCAACATGTTTCTAAGTTATCCGTTCAGTGTGTTAACTGTGTTTTGTGCATCAAGTTTATTACTCAAGCTTGTGTGTAATAAATGGAGTGACTGTATAAAATATGATGCATGTGTATGTACGATATAAAAAAAAATATCATAGAGCAGTTTAAATTGTCAGTTGTAATCAAGCACAGTCATTAAGTACGTAATTAATTACAGTACCTGTAATTTTGAGGGTTGTCACACTATGAGGAGCCCAGGTACGAGCCGTCCACTTCATATACATCCTATGAAGACCCAAGCTATGAACGTTCTCCCTCATACTCATATTTTGATGAACCAAGGTATGAGCCTTCATACTCATACTTTGAGGAGCCAAGATATGAGCCTCCACCTTCATATACTTATTATGAGGAACCATGGCGTGAACAACCCACCTCATATGAGTACTATGAAGAACAAAGTTACGACCCTTATCCATCATATACTTTCAATGAGGAACAATGGTGTGAACCATCTACCTCATATGAGTATTATGAGGAACCAAGGATCGAACATCCGGATTCAAGCTTTGAGGATCCAGATCCTTACTCTATCACCCACATAGCCGATAAGATAATAGAACACATTAAAACTACCGAACGCTGCATAAAAGAATCCCGCGCAAGGGAAAAGGAATCCCGCGCAAGGGAAGAATTAACTTATAACAAAGAAGAGATAGTTGAAAATGTAAAAATGGAAGAACAAGTAAGTGAAAAGCCGACACATGAGTTAAACAACGAGAAAGGTGAGTTCGACAACGTTAAAATTCAAGAAGAGTCTAATTTTAAAGAAACTAATCTCTTGTCACCTTCTTTTGAAAATCATTGTTTAGTACCCACTCATGCTAAGTTTTTGAAAGAGTTAAACACTAACACTAAAATTGACGAAACGGTAAGCATTAAGTTAACAAATGATCAAACTGCGCTAATAAAAGAAGATCCAATTGAAATTGACATTACACCGGTTCCATGTTTTTTTCAAAACTCTTTTATTAGTAATATTACAATTGATAAAGATCTTTGTGTTAATATAATGCCAAACTACATTTTCGAAAAATTAAGTATTGGTGATTTTTCTCCACTTTAATTACCCATTTTTCTATCTAATCAGAAAATAATAAAATCAATGGGGGTAGTTGAGGATGTCTTGGTCCAAACAAATCAAATGGTAATCCCAACCGACTTTGTCATCCTCGATGACGCTCCTCTAGTGTTGGGATGGCCTTTTGTAAAGACCTACGAAGCCTTGAAAAATCGGAAGTACAACAATTTACCCATTCAATTAGGGGCGTTTAAAAAGAGTGTCGATCTTGAGAGTGCAATGAAATATCCATTCGGCAATAATGACCCCCTAATTGAAGATGAAGATGAACCACCCGATACAAGAGAAGAAATTGACCACTTTGTTGAAGAAGATATCGCCATCGAACAAACATTTATGGTTCTTGATCAAAATGAGCAACCAAATAAGGAGTCTCCTAAAGACCCACCTCTTGAGCTCAAAGAATTTCCAAAAGGTTTGGAATATGCTTTTCTAGACAAAGATGGTAAATCACCTGTAATTATTTCATCAAAATTAACTAGGTTAGAAAAAGAAAAGTTAATTACACTGTTGAAAAAACACAAAAATGCGATCGCTTGGAAGCTTGTAGATATTAAAGGAATAAGTCCTTCCATTTGCACGCACAAAATTTTAATGAATGATGACTACAAATCGGTAATACAACCACAACGTAGAGTAAATCCAAATGTCCAAGAAGTGGTTAAAAACGAAGTCATCAAATTACTTGACGCCGGACTCATTTACCCAATTTCCGATAGTCCTTGGGTAAGTCCCGTCCAAGTAGTTCCAAAGAAAGGAGGTATGACGGTAATAACTAACGAGAAAAATGAATTAATACCAATGAGAACCGTCATAGGATGGAGAGTTTGTATAGATTATCGTCGACAACATCTTCCCAAGCAAAAAAAAGACTTCAGAAGGCTGAACACGCCCCGTGCCCAGCCGACACGGGGGCGTGCCCAAGTGTCTGCAGAAGAGACAAAAGCATAGAAGCTTCTATCTCCCAACACGGGGGCGTGCCCAGCTCCACACGGCTGTGGTCAACGCTAAAATTCGCAGAATCCAAGCAAATCTTGATAGTACAGATACGCTTCTACACACAGGGCCGTGCCCAGCGGACACGGGGGCGTGATCAACTAATGCAGACAAACTGCAATTAATGAACAAAGAGAAAGTGGATGGACACGGGGCCGTGCCCAATGGACACGGGGCCGTGTCCGGGCTTCTGTGCAGGCTATAAATAGAGGTGCTTGGTTCACTTCAAAGGCATCCCTTGGCAAAGCACCTCTCTCCCACTTCACCCACACTCCACCACCATCACAACACCCAGATCCACCACCATCATCCATCATAGAGTGTGTGTAGTAGTCTCGGGATCCAAGATTGATAGTAAGAGTTCTTGACAATCAAAGGCCATGTTTGCCTAAGTCTCTTACATCACTTGGTGAAGACAAGCATTTAATGTAATACTTTTGTTTTTTAATCTTTTCGCACTTTTTATTTGGTTTTGTATTAATGACTTTAATAACTAGTTTCTTATGTTAAAGGTGAAACTTCCTTATCATTTGTCCCTGGTGTCTTGGCGTTATTTTACTGTCTATATAAAATAAAAGATTTACGCCATTCATATCTCTACGATCTATAAAGAGATATGTTGGCTACCTGGTCGGGGGTAAAGGGAATGGTTTGGTAAGGTTCTTGCCTTGTTCAATGTATAGATCCTGCAAGGACCTGGGTCAAGCTTACTAGGACCTCCTTCAATACCCACTGGTATTGGATGGCGGGGGTGCGAATGGCTTGATCCCCTAATATGTAAACTACTATTAAAACATTAACCCGGCTACTTGGGATTGTATCCCTGCTGACTCAAACCACTTAGCCGAGCGTAACGTCACCTTCAAAAGAGGGGCCTACCACATACACATTAATAACTTAATTAATTATCTTTCAATAATCCAACCCTTTAGGATTGTATCCTTGCTGACTCAAACTACTGGTTGAGGGTAACGTCACCTTCAAAAGAGGGGCCAACTACTATAACTAAGATAATCTTTTAAAAAGTGTAAAAGTGCGGAAAACGTCAAAGGTTACACTAAAGGCGAGTCGGATCCAAGTGATTCATCTTGTCTATCTGTTTTTATTTTTATTTTATTTTCAGCATTTTTAGTTTTTATTTTCATGTTTAAACTTTTTCCAAAATTTTGATTTGATTAGACGTTGAGGATAAACCGGTACTAAAAGCTCTTGTGTCCTTCGACGACCTCGGTATCTTAACAACGCTATAATACGCTCACGATGGGTGCACTTGCCCATATGTGTGTTTAGTGTTAGTAGAATATCGTGTTTTTTAAATTTAAAACTTGACTAAAGTGTTAAAAAGGGCTAAAAAATATACATAAAAATATATTCACACCAACACATATTAAGTTTTTGGCGCCGTTGCCGGGGACACAAGGATTTTAAGAAAGCTTAAAATCGACGGCCTAATCAGTTTTTCAAAACCTTTTAAAAACGCGCGCACATTTTTCTACATTTTAGTTAGTTTTGCATTTACAGTAGATTGAACACGGGGCCGTGCTGCACATTTTTTTTTTAAAAAACTCTTAGATACAGAGTCTGAACACGGGGTCGTGCTCACTGAACACGCCCCCGTGCTGCACAAAACCACTCACTTTTATTAAAGCGCCCAGATACAGAACCTGAACACGGGCCGTGCTCACTGAACACGGGGCCTTGTCCAGTCTATGTTTCCATTTTCATTTTTGTTTTCTGGTCCCGAGACTCTGTTGTGGTCTGTTGAGTGATTCTTATGGATCAGTACTCAGGAGATTACAACTACACATATGAGGAGGATAAACTCTTAAGTAGAGTTTTTATGTCAATTTATTAGTTTAGAGTTTATGTCTCTAATAAAATTTAGATGGAGTGAATGGATATTAATTTAGTGAAATTATAATTTAGTAAAATTATAATTATTTATTAGACTCTTCGTATGGGTGATAAACTCTTAAGTAGAGTTTTTATGTCAATTTATTAGTTTAGAGTTTATGTCTCCAATAAAATCTCTAATAAAGTGAGACTTTTAATAGAGTTTTTATGTCAATTTATTTGTTTTTATTAGAGTTTATTTCTCTAATAAAGTCTCTAATAAATTGATACTCTTCTCTACCCCATATCTCTTGTATGCAAAGTAGGTTATGTGCCTAACTTGATAAAGCTAATTACAAGTAGAGAATTGAGTGTGGAAATTTAGAAGGAAAAAATTAGAAGAGTTCTTGGAGATACTTGAAAACCCATGTGTTGGGTACTTAGAGAGATATGTTTTCTCTATTCGATTTCATCATCTTCATATCATTCTTTCCACAAGTTCTAAGACTATAATTTTATCTGGTGTAACCTCGGGCGCGTGGCCATCTCCGGCAGTACATACTGCTTCGGCTGTTGTACCCTGGGAGACAGACGCGTCGTCTTTAGTAGAGGCGCGAAATCTGTTTTAAGGGAAGCATGTTCGAACACGTGCCTCAACCAAATTCGTCAACGTTTTAGTGTGCTCTTTGTTGCAGTCAAGGAATATTTTTCAAGACTCAAGGCGATGAATACTCGAGTCTAGGATGCTATCAAATGCGCGTGAAGGACCCACCAGAGATGCGGCTTGAATCAAGATTGGTATATAAAATTATATTTTATATTCTTTTTATTTAGTTATTGCAACCAGTATTGTACTATGGTATTTCCTACGAAGAACGAGAGTCTCGTTACTATATATTTTGTAATTATATTTTATAAAAAAGTGAACCTACTTCCTACAGCATATGTTTTATTGTTAGGTTGTTGCTAACAAGGAAATGACGAAAATGAATGCTACCTCTAAATGTTTAAGGCCTATGAGAAGTCATCTATGGTTGTGAATTGGTTTGTTTTATGCTATTGAAAGTTCGTGCACATTGATTAGAATTGGTTTGTTTTATGCTTAAACTGTAGTTAGTTTAATTATTTTTATGCTACCATTCAAATGTGATTGGGTTGACATCAATAGGGGCTGCAAGATTGAATGATTGATGATGGTATGACATCGGTTTGATTTTTGTTTTTTCAGGTTTTGATGCATCAATTATTTGTTGTTGTTTGCTATGGAGATGGTGTTAAGGCCTCTTTGTGCTGAAATCTATCCCTTTTTATCAACTACATCAAGTGTTAATCCTTAGAGAAAAACCGGCTTTCAGAGTGCCGACATATGATTTGAAATCTGTTGCTGGTAATTTTCTCACCATGGTTCTGTTAATTGTTCTTGTAAAATAGATTCATGACAAAAAAGCACAGTATTTTTGCAATTATAGTTGGAGTCTTTTGAATATGAATGATATGCGAGGCTCTATATGTTAGAAAATTTAGAGACCGGGCGAGACTTTCTACCCATTTGACACATACAACCTGTTTCATTATAGCTATTTTTTTTACAATGACCCGTCTGACATAGAAACACAACCTAAACCGGTTTGTTCATAAGTAATTGGATCATGCTTACTACCTCTAGTTCCGATAAAATTGTTCGTCCTCTGGTAGCTTTTTGTTTTACTGTTGTGAAATTTGATTATTATGTGCTATTAAGCATGAATAACCTTCCCTTTTTTACTTGCATTATGCATTTTAATCAAATAGAAGAATCGATAGTATGCCATCTACAGTGTTAGCACCAACTTTTACTTGAACTTATTGTAAGAAGGGAATATTTTTAAATCTTTTGAAGTCCAATGTGTACACTAACTGATTCAAATTACATACTGATGTATCTCATTTTATTCATTTTATTTGTATAATAAAAAGACCATAGATTTATTTTTAGTTATTTAATTAGTTATAAAAACCACGATTGTAGGGACAAGAGTGTGGTACAAGCAGCGGTAGCAGTGTTGGGAGATTTTGCAGTTGGATTTGGTCCAAACATGAAGATGTTTAAAGATTTGGTCGTTTGTAGTGCATTTGCTGGTAAATGATTTATATATAGTGCATTATAGCCGGACATTTTTTATTTGATACCTGTGAAGCTCATGATTGATATAGCGATAATAAGGAGGCATGTTGCTTGTAAATGATTATACTGTGTGTAAATGACATATGAAGTCATATAAATTTGAATTTATGTTAATTTGAGATTATAAAATGATTGTACCGTGTGGAGTTATGATCCTTGCTCTTTTGTTTTGCAGTTGGTATACCTGCTGCTTAGTTGAGTGTTGGTGACAGGATTCAAACAAAGATAAAAGAAGTTACGAAGATCGTCACGGTATATTTTAAGGAAAAAATCATACTTCCAATTGGTCCTGGTTTAGGAGCTCAGTGTCGGTTTCGAGGTAAACCTGACTTTAAGTCTAAATTATTTTTATCGCTTTAACACCATTGATGGTGAATTGAACAGAGGGTCTGTGATTTATATATTTCTTAGCTTAAAATACCAAAATTTTAATACCATTACTTGGAAAGTAAAACAAAAAAAAAAATATTTTTTAAGCTTAGAATACGCATCTCTTGAACATGTTGGTTGTCAAAAATAAGACCAAAATATGCGGGTCTAGAGCGATGCGGGTCTAGAGCCGCCTCTGATGGCCAATTTATCCGCATCTTTTGATCACTTTACTGGTGTGAGTTTCATAGAGTTAAGAACTTTTGGATTTATTTTGAATCAATACTAATGTTTGTTTATATGATTGATGATGGCAGGGACTAGGGGTAGATACCATAAGAAGCTTTGGAGCTAGGTTTTATGACATTGAGATTCTCACCTAAAAGAACATTTAGACTCCTCTTGTAAACATTTGGAATTTGTTTTGGATTGAACTTACTATTGAAGGTATAATATAATGGTTTCAATTTATAGAACTTTTATTTTATATTATGTATGTGAATAATGTTATTTTTGTGGCAAAATTATGTATCACTAAAAATAGTACTTATATTCTAGAAATAGGTTTTACCAACACAAAATTTGTTGCACGAAAGTTTTTATTTATATTGTGGCAAAAAAAAGTGCCGCTAAAACTAGTATTGCTATATCAGCGCTTCTAGTGGCACTTTTTCTGTGTATCGCCCATTCCTATAAGGGAATTTAGCGGCACTTTTTTGTTCTTTTGTGGCACTTTTTGTATGTCACTAAATAACATTTTTTTTGTAGTGTTTTCTTTCTAAGACAAACATCACAATGAGATAATATTTGAGCAATATTAATGTCAACCAAGTATGTATAAACAGTAAATTAAACATGACCACCAACATAAATTTATCAATCACAAAAACATCACAACCACACATGATAAATAAAACATAAACCATAATATTAAATTGCGAGTAATATCACTTGTTACATTGTTTCAAAAAAAAAAAAAAAAAACCAAAATGGGTGAAACTAAAAGTTTTCACCATTACAAGTGTTCCCAAAGAAAATATTGATCTAGTTCCAATACATGATGAAGCTAACGTGTGAATCTGGTGAGGGCTCCCATCTGCAAGGCTGTAGAGGCGAGTAGGATGCATATGACAGCTAAAGCAACAGTGGACTCATTGCCCTGTTCGAGCGCGTCCACTCGCTGTAATGAAACTACCTCCCTATATATCGAGCCATGAATCATATCGTTGTCGATATCCATCTGCTGGCTCATCACTTGAGCTCTAAACTCAGCATCTTCCATACGTTTCTTCATGTCAGCCATCTCTGCCTTCAGCTCTGTAATCTGGGACTGCAGAGCCTCTCCAACTTCTTCCTCAGTCGCTCATCTCTTCTCGACTGCATCTACCCGATCATCCAAAGAATCAAACCTACGACCAACTCCTCTGACTTGACCCTGCAAGGAGTTAAGACGGGTCTCGTGACGGGCACAACGTGTCGCTAGTAATGGTACTGTTCGCTCCACAGTCTGCCCCGTGAGAGGCTAGACTCATGAGGCGGTGGGCGACTCGCCATCCTGTAAGGCTGGACGTACTCCCTCTTCGTCAGTCCATCTCTGAACCTGATCCGCTAACCAACCCCATCGCCTAGCCACATAGCTTCGAGTACCTTTGGCAGGCTGCTCGACTAGCTTCCCAATGACCTTTGGTGTAGGACTCGAATCTCTTGCGACCAACTTCCTCTTCCTGGGAGGTCCAACTGTCTTGCGTCGTGTAAAGATCCCATGGGCTCTTCCAAAATGCGGGTATGTGGGTCGGAATGAGGGGCGGGGCTCGACCTCCACTCGCTCCTTATTACTGGATGGCTCAACCATCGGCTCCTTCCCAGCGCGTCTCTTGACGTCAGTGGTCTCTTTGACGGGAGTCTCGACATCACGAGTCTCTATGACGAGAGTCTCTACAACGGGAATCTCAGCAACCGGCTCAATCTCACTAGGGTCCTCATCTTCAGATTCCTCTATCCATCCAGTGCCTTCCACGGGAGTACAAACTCTTGTGAATCCTGAATGCGAAGGTGGTGGTGGAGAGGTGAGTGAGGCGGTAGCGAACTCCAACTCATCATATGAGGGAATAGTTATAGCTTGCAACTCGGACGACATCTGTAACATCATATTATCCATACTATATAAATAGCTTGCGTAAAAGTAAACACGTATGCATATAAAATGGACATCTCATAAGATTCTCATAAGTCAAACATGGCATACTCATTTGTTTACTTGAAGCATTACATTTGAAAATTGAAGAACGAATGGAAAAGCTTGTTATCGGTGAAGATATCACAGATGATAAGATAATCAAAACCATTGAAGTTAAATATGAAGAAAATATTCATGATCTAATGGTGGAGCCAGGGGCGGAACTATAGAGTTAGTAGCCGTAGCATGGGCTACAGCTCAACCCCGTATTCGTAGTGTTATTTTTTATTTTATTTTTCGTTTTTATACAAAAATAGCCCTAAAAAATATGAGGATACCCCTAACAAAAAAATATGATACTTGATTTTAGTAAAATCCAAATTTTTATAAGCCCAAACATTTTACAACCTAAAAACTTGTAGAATAATTAAGCCCAAATGATAAAATAAGCCCAAACTAATAATAATAGAATTGAAAGGAAGCCCAAAATATAATTGTTAAAGTTGGCCCAAGACCTAAAACAATAAAAAAATGGGGATACCCTTAAATTAATGGGCTAGCTCTGCCACCACTGGCGAAGACGGTAGCAACCCGAATCCCCCCCGGTTATAACACAGGTCCACAAACAACTTCAACGAGCGAGCACCCGCCATGTAACCGGCTTCAGGCATCAACCCCTGGGAGCGAGCCCATCTCCTGTTTCTGTCCATTATCATTGCCACGGGGTTGGGCATCAACTCCTGATTGAGGGCGAGTACATGAAGACGGGAGTTGTTTGGTCAGAAACACAAAGAGCGAGGATTGGATGAGCAGAAAAGGGAAAGGGAAGGATAGAGCATCTTCAGTTCTTCTGTCTAGTTTAGATTGGATACTTGATTTCATTTAAATCAATTTATTTACTTCTTTAGTCAAACTAATTAATTTGGTTGTTCACCCATTAATCTATTTTATTGCCTTACATAGGTGCTGGACGACCGACGAGCGACAAGAATAGTATTCTGCATCCAACACGTTTTCACACCACATAACTTGTAACATCACAAATTTTCCGCGTATTATTTTATGCATATATCATACTATGCAACTATGATGAGCTTTTATTTGAATTATATGATAATGAAAGGTTGGAAGCTTCACTACAGTTGTTAACTGGGGATTATAAGGAACTAAAGGAGAAAAAAACGTCATTGTTGCAGAGAACATTAAGCATACAGAAGGCGATGATCAAATAAGAGGAGTATAAACTTAGTAAAGCTGCATTGGAGGAACAGGTTATAGGGCCTCGAGGTGATTTAACTGCAAGAGAAGCGTTATGTGCACAAGATACTGAGTTGAAAAATGAAATCGGACATCTAAAACGGTCAAACAGTCAACTACATAAACAGTCTTGAGGAAGAAAAAGATGAATGAAATTTACAATTGTAATCCAAAAAAAAGATGAATGCTTGAAGAACGCTCAAATCCTTGAAGAGAAATTGGAGCACATTGAGTACTCCACTAATAATAGTGTGAAATATTTCAAATCAGATAGTAATATTAGTTTCCATGAGCACATGAAGCTCACAGGTCCATATCACATTCTTTTTTTTTTGCTTAATTATAATAAAATAAAAGGTTTGTCTATGGATTTCTTTTACCTTAGATGAAGAAGATTCCTCCTTGGATTCTTCAAGAACTCTTCAAGTGTTTGTAAATGAAGGTGAGTGAAATAAGAGGTTTTGAGAGAAGATGAAAAGGAAAAGGGTGCAGTGAAGAGAAGTTGGGTGGTGGACGGTTATAAGGAGAGAGAGTATGTCTTGGAAATGTTAGAAATTAATAGGGAGAAAGAGTGTAAATGTGAGTTTTCCCATAGTAGTATATAGTAGTGTTAAGGGGAAAAATATTTATTGAAAACTTTTTATACTCCCTTTCCTAAAAAATACATTTTAAAAGTTCTCAAATTCCCCCTATAAAAATCATTATGTTTTAAATGGTTTTTTTTTTCATTGCATATTCACGTATTATTAATAAATTGTTCGCCGCGAAACAACCGTCAGTCAAACCCACGTTCAAGTAGATCCTGACCGTAATAATTCAGGTGGTTACCTTCAAGATTTAATCTCATCCGTTCAAACCCAAAAAATTTGGCAGTTTGTTTTTTCAACGCCAGTTAAGTTTTGCTGTGTTTTCTGCATGTTTCTCGCTTCGTGGGCACGCTCCCTCAACCTTGTCGGTTCATCTTGGATAACTTCTACGTGGTAGTTAGCATACAAGATGTATATATATGTCCGTGCATGCTTTGCATTACATCCTTTTCAATAAAGCATATCACTGTAAGGTGGTTACATATTTTATGTGTTTATGATGTTTGTTATATTTCGATAATAGTTTCTTATTTAGTTTGTTTGTTTTGCTTCAGTTATGATCAATGGATAATGCTGTGTATGATGAGGATTCAATTACGGGGAAAAATGTAAGTTGTTAATTTATATGGTATTGTGTTTATTTAACCATGTTTGTTCATTTGAATAATGATGCTTTGTTTTTCAGTTTGCTGGGTTGGACAGCATTGTGGAAATGAAGAAGCCATCAGATATGAAGTCTTCTAATATAGTTGGAAATGTAATATCATTTTGTTTTGTCAAGTATTGTGATTTAGATAGCATTGTGTTTTTTACAATCGTTTTGTGTTTGTAGGAATCCTTTGTGTTATTATAGTAAAAAATCATTGACATGCTTTTTTTGTCAGGTTGTAGCTGACGAGTGTGTGGATGGTCATTTGCATGAATTTTCTTATTGCTCTAATGAGAATGTACATTTAGAAGCAAGTTTATGATGAAGTTTCTGTTATTATTTATGATATTGTGTGTTACTTAGAATCATTGTGTTATTTACAGCTATTGTGTTTTTTGTGATGGTTTTTTTTTGTAATATACTATGACAACAGTGGTTGACAGTTGTTTTTTTTTTCTTTTCCAGGTGGTGGCTGACAACATTTTTGTGGATGATCATTTTCAAACGTTGAGCAGGACATGTGATGAAGTTGGAAACGTGCGTAATAATTCTTGTAAAATATTTTATCATGTTGTTTATTTTTAAAAATCATAGTGTTTTTTTACAGATACTGTGTTTTTTGGTTTATTTTTGTAATATGCTATGACAACAGTGATTATCAGTTGTTGTTTTTCCAGGTTGTGGCTGACAACATTTTTGTGGATGATCATTTTCAAAAGTTGAGTAAGATATCTGATGAAACTGGAGATGTATGTAATAATTCTTTTATAACTGTAAGATAACATTGTTTTAGTTCAACATAGTAGTTTATTTTATTAATGAGTATATTGTTTTTCAGTTTGAAGAATTGTTTAGTGTACTTCTTGACTTGACTATGTCTTCAATCGGAGCTGCAAAGGTAAATCGTTTATGTTAAAGTATGTAAATTATTTTGTTAGTGATAGATGGTGATGTTTATGCTGAATATTATTATGTTTGCTTATATTTTGTTTTGTAAATTTCAGAACAAATCTAAAGGCTTTGACTTGGAGTTTGGTGCTTTGGTTGGATGTCCCGACAATTCTATAAAGCATGAGATCAACAAGGTTGGTTCCATATCTATATGTTTAGTTGTGTTTAGTTAATATTCTAGATGAGTGACTGACATATTATTCTCTAGCCTCGTAATTTCAGAAGAATTAATCAAAGGGTAAATGCGCTAAAGAATTGGAAGTGGGATGAGGTGATTGAAATCGACAGTTTTGGCGAAGATTAGTTATGTTGTTTTTTTATGTATGATGATGGTTATTATATTTTGGTAATGATACTCTGTTGAGTTGGAGTTTTTTTATGTGTGTATTTTCTTTTCCCTTAAACATGCATGTTTTTCTTTGTTTGTAATATTTTCGTTATAATTTAAAGGGTAATTAATATTTTCGTTGATTGATGCATAGTTAGCCGTGTACCAGTTTAAGTTTCCCGTGTTTAATTAATGGTTTGTGTGTTTATAGTAATAACTGTATGTAAACGTGTGTCTCTTCAGTTTTTTGTATGATTGTATCGTTTCCCGGACCAATTTTTACATCATGTAACCGTTGATGCCATTAATGGTTCCGCGTTAGTGTCCATAAGCCTTATATATATATATATGCAGACATTTCATGTATATCGTATCTCAAGTTATTTAAGTTTTACCGATTTCTAATTAAAAAGTTAACTTTTTTCAATGGCTTCATCAAGTAATCAAGGAGAAGATTTGAAGGAACTGTTTTATAAAGCAGTGATGGAAGATTTGGAAGCTGAGTTAGAGTTTTCTAAAGATCTGAGGAAATGCTTTCATTCTTTGAAGACTGGAGTTGGCTCTTGTGATGATGTAACTGAGACGTTGCGTTTATTGCCTCCAACTGCTGTTCGTGACCTGGCACTTTTGAATAATGGTGAGAGTGGGAACAAAGATGTTCAGTTAATGGCACAGATGTTAGAGATATTTAGACAAGTTAATGAGTCAATGGAGTTGAAGCGTAGGTTTTTACTTTCCTTATAAGTAGTTTTGTTAAGTTTAGTGATAGTTGTTATAGTGAAGTGGTTTGTATTCAATTATTAAGAGTTATTGGTGGTATTTTTATTTTAATGGAATGTTTTGTTTTGTTTCTTGAAAGTTAGTCTGAATTTTCTTATTGCTCTAATAAGAATGTACATTTAGAAGCAAGCTTATGATGAAGTTTCTGTTATTATTTATGATATTGTGTGTTACTTAAAATCATTGTGTTATTTACAGCTATTGTGTTTTTTGTGATGGTTTTTTTGTTTTTTTTGGTAATATACTAAACAGTGGTTATTATATTAAATGAAATGTTTAATATGTGTAATTTTAAATCTTCACAAGTGTTTTCCCATCCATGTTTCTGACAGTTAGTCTGGATGAACTGTGTTTTTTATTATGATCGTTTTTTTATTGTGGTTATTTAAACATTTGGTTTATTTTGATGTTAAATTGTGCCTGAATATAGAGTTGCACTTGCACACATGAAAAAAACACTATCTATATCATAAACATCTAACTTTGATAGATCTCATCTATCTTTATTTCATTGGATATCACTGTTGTTCAAAATCAGTGTTTTCATCCACTGATAGTTAAATTCACCCACTGTTTTCATTATAACAGTTGCAACCACTGATATTGTTCAATCAGTGGTATTCATAAAACAACTGAAAAATCTACAAATGTGTTAATCTTGATAATGAGGATTTAAGATGTGTTTTGCAAAGGATGTCATTTTTGCAGATATTTCATAGTCACCATCACCAGATGTTGGACATGATATTATGGTTTCACAAGACAAAATCATTTACTTCATCTGAGTAGCAATTGTTCAAAACAACTATTAAAGCTCACCCACTGATACAGCAACAGTTGCATACCAAATTAGCCTCAAAATCCTTACCATTACTTTCCAATCAGACATCAGCCTGTGAAGGTTTGCTATGAAAAAGGTTTGATTTTTCTGACTCATATTCAAACTATGAATCAACTATAGATGTGCTAACATAAACATTGGACATATTTACCCTTGAAAGGTTGATTACTAGGACTGATATGCCTTACATGGATAAACAAGCAAAACTTGTTTAAACATGCATTTTAGGCATCAAAATGTTTTCAGAAAATCAAAAATCCATCCTTATAAATAGTTAAAATGAAAATTTTTCATAAACCTTAAAAGTCTGACTTAACCACTGTTTTTGGTTCAAACATCTGTTCTACAAAATGCTGTCCACTGCTGAAAGTCAACCCCTGTTCTCTCATTTTCTTGATAATCACTGTTGTTCAAAATCAGTGTTTTATCCACTGATATAGCTATCCACTGATAGCTAAAATCACCCACTGCCTTCATTTTGTCCGTTGTAACCACTGATATTTGATTCATCAGTGGTTCCCTAAACAACTGTCCTCCATTATTCATCCTTCCATCAGTGGTTGGCACGTGGTCAGTTCTTTGCCATCAGATCTTTGTAACCGCTGCCACGTCAGCATTCACTTTTTCACTTTATAAAACCCTGCCCTAAACCCCCAAACAGGGTTTTCACTCGAATCGAATTCAAAATTCCTTTCTCAAAACAGTTTTCCCCTAAAACAAATTCTCCCACAACCTTCATCGTCTAAAGCAAATCTTTTCAACTCTTTTCAATCATGGTGAAAAAGGCCAGCAAATCTAAAGCAAATGAGCCAGCCACGGTTGAGATTCCGTACAAATGGTCTCACAATTACTTGGGTATCTTTGAAAACCCCAGTGACACCAAAACCTTCGATTCCATCATCGACACATTATCATCCACAAAGTACAAAACTTTGCTCACTTGCAATGCAACCGTCTACATCGATACTCAACGAGAATTTTGGAAGAATGCCAGTCTTGAGAAGGTGGACAAAAAGGTTGTTGCCATCAACTCCACAATAAAAGGTGTAAAAATCTCTATCACACCTCAAGCCATATCTGAAGTTTTTGAGCTCAACGATCTTGAAGGTAAAAATTCTTTTCCGAAAACAGAGTACCAAAGAGATTTTCTTGAAAGAGGGTATGGAGAAGAGATGAAAATAGATACTTTACAAAAGGGCAGTTTTCCATCTGCTACAAGGTTTTTATTTCATACCCTCCTTATATGTGTTTCTAACAAAACCACTGCCTTCAATGAAATCCCGTTGAAGATACAATATCTGGGTTATGCTATACTTCAAGATGAAAATTTTAATTATTCCCAGGTAATCTTCGATAATTTGGTCAAAAATGCTGAGAAAAAGGCTTTTCTATTATTTCCAAGATTTTTGAGTTACTATTTTGATAAAAAAATTTCAAAAGATAATGCCCGTGTACTTATACAGGGTCCTCCTTTTCAAATCAACTGTTTAACTGCTGAAACATTCACAAGAATGTTAAAACCTACAAAAACACAAGCAGAGGTGCCTGAGCAGATTTTAGCAGTTACCACTTCTCCTCAGGTATCTGCTGCTGAGTCCACTGCTCCAGGTGATCATAGTAGCACACCTACTGCTATGAAACCCACACCTGCCATTACCAAAAAGCCTAAAGAGAAATCCAAAAAGCCCCCCAAACCAAAATCAAAGGCAACTCTGGAAGATGAGATACCAGAGCAACTGCCAGTGACAGCACAAAAGTCACAAAAAACCACTGCTGCTACTTCCTCACAGCAGATGGTAGAAATTTCTCAACCCATGCCTCAAACTCCTCCTGCTTCTTCACAAAAAGAACAGGTTGTACACATCGGGACACCACAGTATGATGCTCTAGAATCACTTGATTCTATTATCCACAGCCCACTTCCCAGGGCAAATTTTCTTTCCACTCCTATCCTCACTTCACAAATTCCACCATCCATAAAACCCTTGTTGGATGCAGTTGATATTGCCCAGACACAAATCAGTTCTTCTCAAACACCTGTCAATGAGAACATACATCAACAAGTGACTGAGTCTGGTGTTTTTATCTCTATTAACCCACCAACAACAAATGAGGAGGCTACACTGCTGGAATTGCCTGAAATTCCAGTCAGTAGTTCAAGTGGAGCAGCAACTACAAATGTTGGATCAACAGATCTACATTTGGCCAGTTGTTTCATCAATCAGACTCCCTTGAAGGCAATTCCTTCCATAGCGCCTCTGATATCCACCAGTGAGTTTGTTATGACCACTGGTACCATCAAAAGGTTATCAAGTGTTGAAGGAAGAAGACCCCAGTACCAAGAACAAGGGGCATCATTGGGTGACTTTTGGAATTCGTTCCCTAAATCACACATTGATACAACCACTGCCGGTGGGGAATCAGATGATCCCATTAAGTTGGGTGATGATTTAAAATATCAGGAATTGACGGCTAGAATTGATAGTCATGATACATCTATTGTTGAAATAAAAGATATGATGCAACAGTTGTTGAAAGCTCAAAAGGTCCCAACCACTGCTACTCCAGCTCAAGCACCTGCACAACCTGCACCTGCTGCAAATGAGTTATGGAACTTATTTCAACCACTGCTCCAACAACAAAGACAATTGGCTGATCAGCAGCATGAGATACATGTTCAAAAGATGAGAAACATGTTGGAGTCAAGGTTTAAAGATACCCAAGCTGACATCAAGGCTATAAAAGCCCACATTCTAAACACCACTGGCACTGCTCCTCCCACTGTTCTCTTCATTGATAATCCACCACCAGATAATGCCAAAAAGGGGGAGAAAATGAAGCAGTGGAAGAAGAAGGGAATTGAAGATGGTCTTTATATTGAACCAGAAAAATCAAGCATGACTAAAGACATTCCTTTGCCAGATGGTAGTAAAAAGATTGGTGTTACCACAAATGCACTTGCTGAAGCAAAAGCAAGTGTAAAAAGGGATAGAAAGGCTAAGGATGAAGCCAGGTGGGAACAGGAGAAAAGAGCTTTTATGGAGCTGAATGTGCAAGGTCCTTCTGAACCAATGGATGATGAAAATCCTAAGGATAATAATAAGAAGCCTATTAGACAAGTGAGGCAACCCAAACACACACCATCCAGTCCCACAAAGCATGTCTCCAAACCACCTTCCAAAGGCTCCAAACATCAAACCTCCACACAAAAAGCTGTTGAATCACCTGCTGTATCAACAACTGTTGGTACTTCAGTGGTTTCAGCAGTTGTTAAACCAAAAACCACCACTTCAACACACACCACAACTACTGCCATACCACCACTACCAGAAATCACTTCACCACCAAGGCTACCATCACCACCAAAAACAACTTCACCACCATCATCTCCTGCAAAAAAGCAGAAGACATCAGATGTTAAAACATCTGTTGTAATGAGAATAGGGGTTGAAACACCAGTTGTTTCAACAACTGTTAGTCAACCACCTTCCACCACTCAAATCAATACTTCACAACCATCCAACACACCACCTGCCTCTCCTAAAGTAAAAAGGAGAAGGGTAATTTTACCTGATGATGATTCTCCATCATCACCACCTACATCTTCACAATCTCATGCACTTGTCAATATTCCAAATCCTGTTTCTCTCTCTTCAGCCCAAGTTCAACAACCAATCACTGTCATCACTCCTGCAGGTATCCAATATCCTCTAGAACTCGCAACAGTCAGAGAAGAGATCAAATCCTTCTACTTTGAGGATGACCCTACTAAAAGGATGTTGCCATCAGTTGAAGGATATCCTAGTAAAAATATTGAAGAATATTTGGAAGTTAAGGCTCAACAAGCAGAGGATATCTCTAAAAGAGATTCACAATGTAGGATCGTGTTTCGACCCGAATGAGTCGTTCAGAGGCGTTCAACTACGTTTCAGGTGCGGAATAACAAGAAACGAAAGTAGAGACAGCTTGCAATTCACTTAATCTACTGATTTTATTGATTTGACAATGTTTACAGCTTGTTCCTCACACCGGCAGCACTTCGGCATGAAATTCTAGCAAAGTTACAAATGAGTTCGCTTATGTGGTATTTATAGTGTTGGTAGGTTCCCACATACGGACATGTACACATAAGCGGACCTGACACATAAGCGGACCTCCTAGTGACACATAAGCGAACCTGACAAATAAGCGGACCTCCTATGTCCATATAAGCGGATCTATTAGTTTAGACCTATATGCTATCCTATTTTCTCGTAAAATGTGCCCTGATCTAACAATCTAAAACTAAGACTCGATCCAAGACGAAGTCGACAGGTGTAGTGCACCAACAGACTCCCCCTCAGATGTTGACGAGTCGACTATCGAGTCACAACACTGCTGTGTCTTCACTTTTTCAATCTTGATCAGTCTCTGGGCTTTTCTTTCTCTATCTTCTTCAACAGACTCTCTTTAACTTGAAAATCTTCAGACTCCCCCTAACGATCTGCTGGCATTTCTTTATTCTTCAGCAACATCTACTTCAGGATCTTTGTCTGGCTTTCTTTGTCTTCAGAATTTTAAACCTGTCACTCTATAGCTTCAATTTCCAGAATTGAAACTTGGCTATTCCTGCACTTCTTAACCCAGAAATAAGTTTTACATTTATCAAGTCGTATGCACAAACACTCTGAAATAATCAGACGACTCCCTCTCATAATCATATGCATCAACAATCACTCTCCCTCAGATCACAAACTCATGATGAACCACTTGTTGATTTAGAAAATACATTTTGACATTTTAAAACAGACTCCCCCTCACAACAATGTCATCATGTTTAGCACTCGGAATTTTGACAATCAGCTTTCCAACATCAGTTGTCGAAAATCTTTTTGACTTTTTCAAAAATTTATGCTAAAACACACCGAAAATCTTTTTGTATTTTTGAATGTAAAGAATGCGGTAAAGAAATATTTACAGACAATATTTTTGTGAGTTTTGTGTAAGAGGATCATATCAGTTTTTGACAAGTCACAAGTACCGTTGAGCTTAGTTACACATTAAGAATTAAACAATTAATTTAGATTGCCAATATACTGATCCACTTAAATTTTCACACAAATTTCAACTGATTCAAGATATGAGTTAGGTGTTTTAAAAAAATTAAACTCATTCATGTGTCCCACCTCTTGAATATACTCCTGTATCCAGATCCCAATATTCAGTCTTATAGGTGAGTATACCACAGATGATATCTGTCAGGGGAATAAATTATAGTGCGAGGGACGTGAGAGCTCAGGTCGATCTTTCGATACGCAGAGAGATGACGGCTTCGACTTTCGGTGGGTCCCCTTTAGAGGATCTTTTGCATTACAACAGCAATGACTATCAATTTTATTGTTTCATCAATTTGCTGAGGGCTGCGCTATATTTCAAGCATGCGGAAAGTATTCTCCGGGGACTAGGCCATTGCTTCCGCAAAATCAGAAGTCCCGGGATAATACCCCAGATATCACTGAGCATAAAGACCTAGTATCTCAGAAAGAGGGACCTTTCAAACGAGATTTCAGGGGTTACCTATATATCCAAGTAGTGTTCCCCACGAAATAAGCAAGTTTGAATTTAAGTTTATATCCCAGATTGACTTCGCAGTTTTGTCATGCTGTAGCAGAATGAAAATGTCTTCCTTGATAGCTTGCTGAAGCAGACTAATCATCATCTTTTCAGCTCTATACATATCACGTTCTTCATTACTGAATTCAGATATCTTTTTGTCAACTTTCAAATCAGTCTGTGGCAAAACATATTTCTTTAGTATACATTCCCATGACCTAAGATGGTTTGCCTGAACCCAGTTCTTGAATCTGTCTTTCCACCCGTAGTATTCTTCAATGCTCATCAATTTCGGGGGCTTTTGGGTAGTTCCCATTTCGTTTTCCAAATTCATGTTCTGAGCAATAGAAGCCGGAGTAGACGAAGTCGCAAAGGCGTTGTAGAAATCGTTATCCATGATTTGAAATCGAAGAATTTCTCAAACAAGCTTTCACACGAACTGATTTACCTATTCAAATCGCCTCTTGTGGACTTTAATTAACACATGGGCTGACAACAATTTCTGATTGGACCGTTTGTATGTGGCAGACAAACTCTTATGACTTCAAAAACTTGATTGGGCCGAATATATTTACTGATTTTTAATCGACAAAATTAAAGCATATCACAATTTCATTTGACCAAGATACTATAGTAGGTTGATGATTTAATAAGCCGACCACTTGAATACCCAATGTAATATGATTGGACCGCTTGATAAGTGTTCACATGCAACTTCTAATTTCAATCCCACTACGCCGACATCTTTAACTTTTTTCACATGCACATGAACTAACACTTTATCTCAATTCCCATTAAACCTTTGGAGCGAAATAAGATGTTGTTAAAAGCGACACCGTTAATGTTTGTATAAGCGAAACTGCTGAGTTCGTAAAAGCGGAACCTTGATGTGTCTTTTGAGCGGAACCTGATGTTGTTCTAATAAGTGAATCTGCTGATGTTCGAATAAGCGAATTTGTTGATGTTTGTCACTAAAAGCGGACCTATGAAGAACACTTTGAGCGGACTTGATCTTAATCTTTGGAGCAGACTTGATTGTCTTTGAAGCGGACCTAACAGATTAAGTGACATTGGAGCGAACTTGAAAGGTCTTATAAGCGGACCTTTATGCAATTTGGAGCGGACCTGATGCAGTTTGGAGCGGACCTGATGCAATTTGGAGCGGACCTGATGCAATTTGGAGTGGACCTGATGCAATTTGGAGCGGACTTGATCAAAATATGTCCGAATAAGCGGACTTGAAGCTGTTAAATAAGCAGATCTACTCAAATGTCTGAATAAGCGGAACCAAGTTCGAAGATGATTTCACCCATTTTTAGTCCGTATTTCAGTCTGAAACTTACAAGGGTTTATCAATGTCCAATAACACGCAATCTGTGCAATTTTGACTCAATTCTGACCGGTACAACTTTCTGAATTGAAAATAGAAGGTGTAGAAGTAAGAAATGTGATGAATTCCAGCTATTCTCTGCAGAAATCCTCCTCCTGAAGCTCTGATACCAATTGTAGGATCGTGTTTCGACCCGAATGAGTCGTTCAGAGGCGTTCAACTATGTTTCAGGTGCGGAATAACAAGAAACGAAAGTAGAGACAGCTTGCAATTCACTTAATCTACTGATTTTATTGATTTGACAATGTTTACAGCTTGTTCTTCACACCGGCAGCACTTCGGCATGAAATTCTAGCAAAGTTACAAATGAGTTCGCTCATGTGGTATTTATAGTGTTGGTAGGTTCCCACATACGGACATGTACACATAAGCGGACCTGACACATAAGCGAACCTGACAAATAAGCGGACCTCCTATGTCCATATAAGCGGATCTATCAGTTTAGACCTATATGCTATCCTATTTTCTCGTAAATTGTGCCCTGATCTAACAATCTAAAACTAAGACTCGATCCAAGACGAAGTCGACAGATGTAGTGCACCAACACACAAGGAAAGTCTGACAAAGAAATTCAAAGGTATTATCAATTTTTGCTTACACAAGTCACATCTTTAGAGCAGTTTGCAAAGAATGTATGTCGACAAATTTCAAAAAGAGCAGATGAATCCTTGAGAAAAGATTATATTGAAAACATTATGGCCCATAAGAAATACAAGGGAGAAAAATACATGTACAAAGATTGGACCATTCCTGAGCTTGAAAGTGAAGCAGCCAGGATTCAAGAAATGATTAAAAACAAGGTCAAACACACTCCTCCTGATTGGGTAAAGTATAAGAAGAATATACCTGAAAAGACATTGGAGCTGAAGAGAATGAAAGAGGAACTAATTGCTGCTGATTATGGTTCTAAAAATCAAGTGATGAGATGGCAAGAAGACAAAGTCAGGACCACCTACAAAAGGTTGGAGGAACTAAGGAAGAAAGATCCAAGGGTTCCACAAAAACCTGACTATCCTGAAGCAGAGGTTTCAACAAGACCACTAAAGCTGCAAATTAGGAAATCCACTGCTCCAGCTGGTGCTGCCATCTATAAAAGAAGACAACAAAAACAGTTGGATGCTGAAACAGTGGAAGAGTTAATGGCAGGAGATGACCTTGTAAAAGAGGGTATTAAGAAGATGATAGCAGAAACTCTTGGATTGAATCAACCTGCAAGCACTGCTTAGTCAGTCATCACCTAAGTACTGCTGAAGACACAGGCCCTGCCCATTCAAGGATTGATCACCTTTGAAGAAAGCACTGATGCTCACCATCAGTGCTTAGACTACAACAGTGGAAAGTTGAAGCAGTAGTTTACTTAAGTTTTGTATTTTTCTTATAATTAGTAATTTGTAATCAGTGGTTGTAATAGATGTAAGTGAAGTTGTCCTACAAACCTGATAACATGAATTGTGTTTTTTACAATGGTTTGTGTTTTATCATCGAAATTGTATATTATAGTTTATATTGTGTTTTTTTGGCTTTTGTGTAATATCGTTGGGAGATATTGATAACATCAATTGTTTTTTTTCTGTATATGTAACCTGCATGTTTATCATTTATTACAACTCATGAATGTGTGTTATAAAGCAGTTGTAGAAGAGTGAAAACTGTTAACATTAACAGTTTATTTTTATTACTTTTACTATAGATGTAGGTGAAGTTGTCCTACAAACCTGATAATATGAATTGTGTTTTTTACAGTGATTTGTGTTTTACTTACGTAATTGTATATATATCCTATCTTTTATGTTTAAAGGATGATGGTACTGTGCGATTTCCAAACGAATTAAAAACTTTGGTGGATAAATTGTTTGCATTCAAGATTGAAGTCAGCAAGACTAACTTGTCATATTGTGATGAAGAATACGAGATTCAAAGAATAACTGACGATGAATCAGTTGTTGATCTGGTTAAACAAATGTCTGGGATTAGTCAGGTACTATGAACTTTTAACTGAAGTATTATAGTTGTCTTTTCCATTTTGTTGTCTTTTGTTAATATTCTTTTTCAATTTTGGTTTAGAGCTGTATGCCTGATGATAAGTAGAATGGTACTCCAATTTCGCTTGTGATGAGTTCCGATGGTGATACAATTGATAAAAAAACATGTTCAATATATAACATATAAACTAGAACTAGAAAACGTATATATTTATAAACACGGTTACATAGTTGCCGTCCAAACTATGTAAAGTTTGGAACTAACAAACATGTTAACCTACTTACAAACAACTATTTTAACACTACAGAAGCTACGCTAAGTTTCTTCGTTTGCCAAAACTACCATATGTTATGGTTCAACCCTCTTTCAAAGTTTCAAACATCACCACTAGCGAAAAACATCGGTAAGGAACAAAGCACGAATATCTGGAAAGTACCGGAACGTGCAATGATCACCTTTTTTTATGTTGTTATCTTTAAGCCATTTCGCCCAGCCTTTGACAATGTATTTGATACTGTTTTTATTTGGCTCCGCCCTAACATCATGTTTTGTTTCCACATGTTGCCTGTTGATGATCTTAACTTTCAAGGTTTCGTCAATTCCTGTCATTTGTGCTACTGCAACCGGTATGCGCTATAAGTTACAAAGCATAATAATAATTTCCATTAATGATGTTGAAGTATTAAAAAATACAAAACTTAACCAAATTATGTAAACATATTAGATGCCTATTAACATATAATTTTGTCGGAACTTACAAACCGTTTGGTGTATGGCACAAAAAATATCAGCGGATCAGTCTCATCATCATCAAACTCCTCTGATTCAGCCGAAGAGTCTTCAGAATCCGATATGACGATAACATCGTTTTCAGCTCCATCCATTCTAAGAAACATTTAAAACGTTGACCCATTTTAGTAACGTGAAATTTATTTATTTTTTCTTTTTGTTGTACTTTAAAGGAATGACAAACATACATAAGCTGCATAATACCATTCCTCACCATTTTACATCTTTATTCTACTTTAGTGTCTTTCTTTTATTACATAACCATATCTTATATTTCTGACCCTTTTTATTCAACCTAATTGTATAAAACACCTCACTATTGTTGAAAGTTTTACTTTAGCAAAATGATGCTTTTGTTAAGTACAAAATTTTTGATACAGTCATTTGTTCGAACACCTGGTGTGCATCTTATATTTAATGTCTTTTAGCATTTCCCTGTGTTCAGATGACTTCCTAAATCTGTTTTTTTTTTCATACCCGAAGACATGTATGCAGTCAATACACTAAGAACATATGTATGTTATGTAACTGAATCAAGGTAATTATGTCAACCAATCAAGTTACATCTACGTTTCTGTATACAGATTGCCATTTTCATTAATTTATTCCAACCAACAAATGGCAAATGAACATCAAGTTTGAAAAAATGGAATTACTTTACCTGATTTTTGTTGACTTAGAAACCGTATGTTGGAGAAATGAGAAATGCAAATGAGAGAAATTTTGAAACCCTTATCACAAATCCACTAACCGAAAGGATCTTTGTTGGAAGGGTAGTCATAAAGAAGTTCAGCTATGATGGATATTTTGACTTTTTGATACAGCTTTAATTATGAGAGAGAATATGGCTTTGAAGAGAAGATTTCATAAAATCTGATATATTGTTGCTGCTGCCGTTTTGTTTTTTTTTTATATATTTTTTATTATACATTTATCTTTTCATATAAAAGATTAAAATTCACATATTCTGTTTTGGTTGATAATTTACAAAAATCAAATTTCATAATATATTTAGAGAATATTATAATAGTAACTATTTTTTATGTTGTTCAATTAACACTTCCTAAGATTTCGACGACTCTCGTCTTCTTCCACGCGATTTCATTCTTTCTTTTGTTTTGCAGATCGGCTAGGATGTCGCAGATTTTCTGATCCTGTTTCAACAGTTGTGTGATAAACTCTTTTGAGTTGTTCATGAAATCTGATGGGGGAGAGTGGAGGACTTCATCAAGCTATCTGATGCTGCTCCAGCTGGTTTGCTTGTAATTGTTATCACTGATGATGCCGACCTTTCTGTTTAGTTCTTCATATGCTCCCATTCCTTCGAGCGACCATATAGAGAATTGTAATTGATTTAGTTTATGTTGATGTTGAATTGTGCCTGAATATAGAGTTGCAAACATGAAAAAAAAAACACTATCTATACCATAAACATCTAACTTTGATAGATCTCATCTATCTTTATTTAATGGTGTTAGTAATTGCTATGTTAATCAATTTAAAAATAGTTACTTAAAAGTTTTAAATTGTGTGAATTAGATATAAGATTTTAAGTTAGTATGTATGACAATTCGATGTATGAGAATATAAGAACAGTTGTAGTTACTACTTGCAATCGAATAAAAAGTCATTATTATCTTAAATGTAGACACTGTTATTGATGTTCTTAATAGTTGAAGTTCAAATAGTTTTTTGTGTAGATTTTTTAATACATTACTTTGTGGTTATTTATTCGTATATTATTTAATATCTTCAGTTTAATTTATTTTACTATAGATGTAGGTGAAGTTGGCCTACAAACCTGATAACATGAATTGTGTATTTTACAATTGTTTTTGTTTTACCAACGAAATTGTATATTATAGTATACTTGCTAACATCACCAGTTGTTTAAGATTGTGTTAATACAATGTTAAACTGCCTTCATTATCCGTTTTTTTTATATAAGTTAGTGGTTGGTTATTTTTATTTTATCACATGGTCGTGTATGAAAAGCGGTTGTATACATTGTGTTTATATATAATCATTTGCATATCAAATTGTCTCAATTGTATTTCATTTATTATATTTTATATTGTAGCCCCATAGATCGTAAAATGGAAAAGCTTGGGTTTGCAATGATCGTTGATGAAATATTCACAAGGCTCCCTGCCAAAGCTATTGGTTGTTTGAAATGTGTTTGCAAAGATTTTCGTCAGGAACTGTCAACTCATTTGTTTGAGATGATGCATTCTTGTCGAGTTGGAAATTCATTACATAAGAAATATATCTCCTTGCAAGATATGTCAATTGTTGTTGACGACGTAATAGGTGAGAATTTGGATGTGGTTACAATCAAACACATCACTTTTCCTGACAATGTTCAACCTAGATTCTTACGTATTCTAGCGTCGCTTAATGGGTTGTTGTTAGTGTGCTATGAACCGAGTTACTGTGAGCTGATCCTTTGGAATCCAACAACCAGGTGCCATAAGTGGTTGTCCGACGACTACTTTCGTCAGTGGTATGGTCGAAACTGTGATACAGGTGGAATGTATTTTGATGAAACCAATGATCTTAAAGTGCTTCACATCAAATTTTTTTTTTTGATGATGTTATTGCTCGTGTTTATTCACGACGTCGTGAGACGTGGAGAAAAATACATTTCTTGAGGGGAGCTAATTTCGGTGGTCGGGGTTATTCATGGTCTTGCGGAATTTATTCGGGCAAAACCATATATTTCGTGGGTTCAAATAATTGGTATCCACCTTTGGAGAGGTATATAGTTGCTTTCAATGTTATATCCGAAACTTTTAGAAGCTTTTGTCACACCCCCAAAATCCACCATGCGGAGTATCACCGCTTGGAGGCGTGACATGACCAGGATCGAGCCACCAATCATATTGAACAACATAATTAAGTAAATAAAACCAAACACAATACGATTGGTGACCAAAAGGAAGTAAACCGAATTTTGGTTAACAGCGGAAGCATAAAACACAAGTTCAAAACATAAGTTTAATAAGTTCATAAAGATTTAAATATTAAGCACGGAACATAACAGTCCGTACACCACAACGACTCCTTCCTCGTGCAAGCTCCAAGCATTTAGCGACCTGTAAGGCATGTAATAACTAGTCAACAACAAAGTTGAGTGAGTTCACGTTTGGTTGTTCAGTTTTAAGTTGTTTCTGAAAAACGTGGTTTGACTTTCGTTGGCTTAATTGCCGTGGGGGTTACCCCGTAGTTGAAAGTATGTTTAGTCAGTTCCTTTGTCATTACCCAAACCATAACCATAATCAGTGGGGGGGGGGGCTTTCCCCGTTTGAACTACTAGACGGTATGATATCGACTGCTACGAAAATAAGTTGTGCCCTATATCAGTGTCTATCATCACTGACAATCTGCCATAGTCCATTAGTACACGCCCGTCCGACTGGCACGGTGTGAGGTTTGTTAAACCTAATAGAGCTATTAACTAATGACCCGCTCGCCATTGGCCTCGGCGATTAAGTCGATATAAATTGAGGGACTTCATGATAGAGTTTTGTCCAGCTAGTTTTAAGGTTGTTGTCCTACCCAAGGAGGACGAACGTACGTATTCTGCACCAGGAGAATTCGTAGGTTTAATAATGGCATCCTACCTATGGAGGATGGCCGTATATATCCTACCCAAGGAGGATATGTAGATTCCAATTTTAATTTCTTAACCCATTCCCAAACCACCGGGAATCCCATTCCTTGTAGAAAGTGTGTGAACTCACCTCGGTTTGCTCGGTTAGATTCTCAATATAGCTAACAGTCAAGGTCGGTCAATCACGTCCTAGTATGATTTACCAGTTAGTCATTTAGTGGCTTTCAAATAGAACACAAAGTTCCTACACGTATCTATCACACTACATGCATCACTTTAACGGTTTATGCCCATCTAAGTTTCCCATCCATTCCCCACTCAAAATCAAACATACGATAATGCACATAACATATATAACATGTTAGATCATTCACAGATAGCATACTCGACATTTAGACACGTGAGTCACAACTTATGTCATTTCAGCATTTATATTCAAAACGGCTGTTTTCGGACATTTTAATAAAATAGTTAAATTATTCCAAAAATTCCCAAATTTTTACAGGATGTCTTAAACGTTCCAAATTTTATAACCTAAAAATATCGGGGTCCAGTTCATTACCAATATTTTATAAAAATTCATATTCCGGACTGAACTCAGATTTATATATTTCTGACCACAGTCCACGGAACAATTTATTAAAAATTCATCGAGCGTCCGATTTATGAAATTCCAGTGGGGTAATTACAAATGCATCGGTTGTCATCTACTGTACAAATTTCATGGTCCGATTCATCACAAAACTCAGGTTATGACTGAAAGTATGACACCCATTTATTGCTGTCCAAATTCAGCTTAAGCTGTTGTTACAAATCGACACATTAAAAATAGTAAACGAAGTCCAAAAATTACGATTCTGGTGCCATTAGAACCGTATTTCATAATAACATATTTTAGATTCAAAATATCAGTTTTTTGTTGAGTTTATGACCTGTTTACAGCCAACTGAAGTTGGCTGTAAAACCGGGACAGATTCTGCTTTCACTCTTTAACTTCCTAGTTCGTGTTCGATTGCTTTCCGTTAGCAAGTTTATTAATCACAACAACATTAAACATCAATACCAACCAGAAAAACATCAGATAATCGACCAATAATCATAACCACACAAGATCTACATGATTTACACTAATATTCATCCATTAACCACCTTGTTCATCACTTTAGTAGACTTTTAGTTGGTGATCTTATATGTTAGTGATTTTCAACCGACGAAACTCTTATTAACCACTTTAGAATAGATCAAGAAGATGTTTAGAGTCACTTACTACTAGCTCGAGGCTAGGGAAGATCAAAGGCGTAAAAGTGGTGGATAAAAGAAAACAAGAGCGGTCCTTGAGCTTCCGAACACACCAAGCTTCGTTGTATGGTCTCTTGCACCTTTGGATGCTCTTAGAATGGTTGCAAGTGATTGAATGATGATGATGGTTGTGGTGTTTGGGGCTGGCCGAACTCAAGCAAAGGAGGAAGAGAGAAGGTTGGTTGTTGAGTGGTTAGTAAAATGAAAGTTCTTGCCCTAGGAGTTTACTTATAAACCACTTCCCTCATTAACCAATAGATAATGTGTCCTTAAGATATTATACAACCAACATTAAAATAATCAACAATGTAAGAGTGTGTCCCCCACATGGGACCAATTCGGTTACAAGGGGGAGGGGTATGGTTCGATTTTAACTAGTTGATTAAGCACTAGTTATGTTAATTAGGTGTCTAGATTAGTTACTAGTGTGTTATGTTTTATAACGGGTGTTAGGGTATTCGGGGACCCTAACTGGCTCAGAAAAAGAAAACAATGTCAATGACAATATTTTTATGTCCCGGGTTAAGTCCGGTTGTTCGGTTGGATACTAGTCCGTTAAAGTGCTAAATTAATTCGCAACGTGTCCTATGTATATATTTTTGTAACGTTTTTAATTTCTAACACTTAGGAAATCATAACGGACTATTTAGTGACTTTTCTGTACATTACTAGTGTGTTAACAGACGCATGTAAATATAACACAGATATCAGAAAGCAGTTACGTAATTCCACACAGTCGTCAAGCACATTAATTGTCATTAATAAATTGTACGGAATACATGGAATTTGAGGGTTGTCACATTCTCCCCCTGTTAAGAGAATTTCGTCCCGAAATTTAGCGCGTGGTTACTGAGGAAGCTAGTTAAGTTGCGTTGTTTTCCTGATTTTCCTGGGGTGTCACATCATCCCCCCGTTGATTTGGAATTTCGTCCCGAAATTCTGCAGTAGCTTCAGCCTCAGTAGTGGTTGCGTTTTTCTTAAACAACTGGGGATACTTGAGTTTTATTTGGTCTTCTCGTTCCCAGGTATACTCTGGTCCACGACGAGCATTCCAACGAACTCGGACCAGAGGTATCCTGGTATGCTTGAGGATCTTAACATCTTGATCCGTAATCTCTACTGGTTCCTCGACGAATCGCAGCTGGTCGTCGATTGTGAGTTCCTTGAGAGGAACTATGAGGGTCTTATCTGACAGACACTTCTTCAGATTTGACACGTGGAAAACATTGTGAACTCCGCTGAGTTCTTCAGGTAAATTCAACCTGTAGGCGACTTTGCCAATTTTCTCGGTGACTTCGAATGGTCCGACATAACGCGGATTGAGTTTGCCTCGTTTGCCAAAGCGGACTACACCTTTCCAAGGTGAGACCTTGAGTAGCACTCGATCCCCAACCTGGAGCTTGAGTGGTTTTCTTCCCTTATCAGCATAGCTTTTCTGACGGTCACGAGCTGCCGCCATTCGCTGTCGTATCTGAGCAATTCTCTCGGTGGTATCTACCACAAGTTCTGGGCCAGTGATTTGGCTGTCACCAACTTCTGCCTAACAGAGAGGTGATCGGCATTTGCGTCCGTACAATGCCTCGAACGGAGCGGCCTGAATGCTGGTGTGGTAGCTGTTGTTATACGAAAACTCCACTAGCGGGAGGTGCTTTTCCCAGCCATTACCAAAATCGATTACACATTCCCTAAGCATGTCTTCAAGGGTTTGGATGGTGCGTTCAGATTGCCCATCCGTCTGTGGGTGATAAGCGGTGCTCATATCTAAACGTGAGCCAAAAGACTTGTGCATTGCTTGCCACAGTTCAGAGGTAAAACGCGCGTCACGATCAGAAATGATAGAGGTTGGCACTCCGTGCCTTGATACTACTTCCTTTAGGTAAATGTCGGCAAGAGTGGAAAACTTGTCCGTTTCTTTGATAGCCAGAAAATGTGCACACTTGGTCAGTCGATCTACGATCACCCAAATGGTATCGTTTCCGCGTTGAGATCTAGGTAGGCCGGTAACGAAATCCATTGAAATTTGCTCCCATTTCCATTTCGGGATCTCCGGTTGTTGAAGCAGGCCTGATGGTTTCTGATATTCAGTCTTGACTCTCGCACAAGTCAAGCACTTACTAACGTAGGTTGCTATGTGAGCTTTCATGCCAGGCCACCAATACGTAGTCTTGAGGTCGTGGTACATTTTATCCGAACCAGGATGTACCGAATAACGAGACTTGTGCGCTTCGTCCATCACAAGCTCGCGTATGTTTCCATAAAGTGGAACCCAGATGCGCCCTGTTACATAGTAAGCGCCGTCTTCCTTTTGTTCTAGCCGCTGCCTCGATCCTCGTAAGGATTCAGCCCTAATGTTCTCTGCTTTCAATGCTTCAACTTGAGCATCACGAATTTGAGCGGGAAGGCTGGATTGGATGGTAAGCTGTAGAGCATGTACACGCCTAGGTATAGTATCCTTTCGGCTGAGGGCGTCGGCCACAACATTGGCCTTGCCCGGATGATACTTGATTGCGCATTCATAATCGTTCAAGAGCTCGACCCATCGGCGTTGTCGCATATTCAATTCCTTTTGCTTGAAGATATGCTCGAGACTCCTGTGATCGGTGTAAATGGTGCACTTGGTACCGTACAGGTAATGTCTCCATATCTTAAGCGCGAAAACAACTGCTCCCAATTCCAGGTCATGAGTAGTGTAATTTCTTTCGTGAACCTTGAGTTGGCGTGATGCATAGGCGATGACCTTGTCACGTTGCATCAACACGCAACCAAGTCCTTGGATGGAAGCATCGCAGTAAACCACAAAATCGTCTGTGCCTTCAGGCAATGAGAGGATAGGCGCGCTACAAAGTCTATCCTTTAGGTGTTGAAATGCGGACTCCTGTGCATCACCCCAACGGTAGATGACACCTTTCTGAGTCAGTGAAGTGAGAGGTTGCGCAATCTTGGAGAAATCTTTGATAAACCTTCTGTAGTATCCTGCCAAACCCAAGAATTGGCGGATTTCTGTTGGTGTACGGGGTGCAGGCCAGTTCTTGATCGATTCAACCTTAGATGGATCCACATGAATCCCATCCTTGTTTACCACATGGCCTAGAAAGTGGACTTCGCGAAGCCAGAAGTCACATTTTGAAAACTTGGCATACAACTGCTCTTTTCGAAGAAGTTCCAACATAAGTCGTAGATGCGGCTCGTGTTCCTCCTGACTCTTAGAATAGATCAGGATATCGTCGATGAACACAATAACGAACTTATCCAGGTAAGGCTTGCACACTCGGTTCATGAGATCCATGAAGACCGCTGGTGCATTCGTCTGCCCGAATGGCATAACCAGAAACTCGTAATGGCCGTAACGAGTTCTGAATGCTGTTTTGGAGACGTCCTCATCTCGGACCCTCAGCTGATGGTATCCCGATCTCAAATCAATCTTGGAGTAATAGCTCGACCCTTGCAACTGGTCGAACAAGTCGTCAATACGTGGAAGAGGATAACGATTCTTCACAGTCACCTTGTTAAGTTCGCGATAGTCTATACACATCCTGAAGGTACCGTCTTTCTTCTTCACGAACAAGACTGGAGCTCCCCAGGGCGAAGAGCTAGGACGTATAAAACCCTTTTCCAAGAGTTCTTGTAGTTGTGTGGACAGTTCTTCGAGTTCTGATGGAGCTAGGCGATATGGTGCTCGAGCTACTGGCGCTGCTCCAGGAGCTAGCTCGATTTGAAATTCAACTTGGCGGTGAGGCGGAAGACCAGGCAATTCCTCAGGAAATACCTCAGGAAAGTCGCGCACTATAGGAATGTCTTCAATTCTCTTCTCTTCCGTGGATGTGTCAGTAACGAGTGCCAGAATGGCAGTGTGGCCCTTTCGCAAACATTTCTGGGCCTTAAGGAAAGAGATGATGCCTTCGACAGCACCACTCTTGTCGCCACGAATCATGAGAGGTTCCTCACCAGAACGAGGAATGCGGACGATTTTCTCCTTGCAAACAATCTCC
Source organism: Helianthus tuberosus (assembly GCA_030545235.1). Classification (NCBI taxonomy): domain Eukaryota; kingdom Viridiplantae; phylum Streptophyta; class Magnoliopsida; order Asterales; family Asteraceae; genus Helianthus; species Helianthus tuberosus. The sequence continues at coordinate 69,493,817 of CM060432.1, read as the reverse complement.
GCTTGATGATGAGATAGCCAATCCATCCTAATAACAACGTCGAAACTACCAAGTGTGATAGGAATAAGATCGATAGAGAAAGTCTGACCAGCTAAGACGAGGTTACAACCTTTAACTACGTGCGTGGCTTCAAGACTTTTACCGTTTGCTAGTTCTACCATGTGTTTGGTATTCAAAAGTGTTGGAGTGCGCTTAAGCATTTGTCTAACTTTTAAGGACACATAACTAGTATCGGCACCCGAATCGAATAAAACAGTAACAAAGAAGTCGTCCAGAAGAAACTTACCCATCACAACGTTGGGATCGTTCCTTGCTTCTCCCTGACCAATCACGAAAACACGACCTTGGGCGCCATTTCCATTATTGTTACCTCCATTGTTGCCTCCGTTGTTGTTTCCATTGTGGTTCCCGTTTCTTTGGTTATTGTTCTGGTTTTGGTTCAGCTGGGGGCAGTTCCTCTTAAAGTGGCCTTCAGCGCCACACTGAAAGCATCCTTTATTTCCCTGCTGATGCTGCTGCTGGCGTTGATTGGGTGGGGCTTGCTGTTGCTGCCGGTTCTGATTCGCCGGACGCGGGCTCCTGCAATCCCTAGCTTCATGACCCAACTTGTGACATCTCTGACAACGACCTTTGTTGCACTGCCCGCTGTGATGCTTGTTGTACCGGTTGCACTTGGGGTGGTTCCCTCGGTATCCACCCTGTCCTTGATTACCGGAAGATTGCTGACCGGGACTCTGGTAGTCATCAGTTTTTCGCTGTTGAGACTGAACTGAAGTTGAACCTTTACTGGAGTTCCCATCCCATTTTCGCTTGTTGTCGGTAGGTGCATCAGAAGTAGCTGTGGCACTGATTCGTTTGGGCAGCCTGTTTTGCTCCACCGCCTTGTCGGTGAGTCGATAGGCCAACTTGATGATTTGTTGTATGGTACCCAGGTTGGCTGAAGTCACGTGACTTTGGATCTCTGGTACAAGGCCCTTGAGATACAACTCAATTCGTTTGATGGGAGGGTCCACCATGGTAGGGCACAAGATGGCCAGTTCATTTGACCTTTTCGTATACGCCTCAATCTCAGACCCCGTCATCTTCAGATTGAAAAATTCCACCTCTAGTTTGTGGATGTCATCCCGACTGCAGTACTCCTCTTTAATCAGCTCTTTGAAACCATTTCAGGGGGTGGCATTAGCAACTGCCAGCCCTAGTAATTGAATCTGTGCCTTCCACCAGGTTAACGTAGCTCCTTCAAGTGTTCCGGTAGCATATTTCACCTACGGTCTTCGGGGCATTCGCACATCTCGAAAAATGACTCAAGCTTTTCAAACCAGTGAAGAAGGCCCACTGCTCCTTCGGTGCCACTGAAAGTAGTAGGTCGGCAGTCCATGAATGTTTTGAATGTGCACACAGGAGTTTGAGCATGTTGACCTGTTGCGCGAGAATAAAAGACAAGATTAAGCTCGAGGGTTGGTTTGCGAAGGTAGGATATAAACGTCCTAAGGTGGGTTGATATGGCAGGTTATACCTCCTGCAGGGTTAGCTGCGAGTGCCTCCGCAACTCGTTCATTGATCAAAGCCGTCAACTGGGCTTGAGTGAGGTTGATACGTCCTTCGCGTCCGCTCAGGATCTTCATAACGAAGCAACGTAAGTGAGGAAAGTGTCGCGAAAGTGCGTAAGTGTGGGACGACATTAGAGAGTAAGCACACAAGGTTCAAATAGCAATTATCACATTATCTAATGCACAGTGAGAACTATCTAACCGACAATATAACATAAATCATACCACTTATGGTGTCAAGTCTTGCACGTGGAGCGAAGCGTCGTTGTGGATCGTTGAGCACTGTTCAGGTTATAGTCTGGTTTTATGAAAAAGCCTTTCCCTTTTTAAAACCAAGTTCACTATAACCAATGGCTCTGATACCAATCTGTCACACCCCCAAAATCCACCATGCGGAGTATCACCGCTTGGAGGCGTGACATGACCAGGATCGAGCCACCAATCATATTGAACAACATAATTAAGTAAATAAAACCAAACACAATACGATTGGTGACCAAAAGGAAGTAAACCAAATTTAGGTTAACAGCGGAAGAATAAAACACAAGTTCAAAACATTAGTTTAATAAGTTCATAAAGATTTAAATATTAAGCACGGAACATAACAGTCCGTACACCACAACGACTCCTTCCTCGTGCAAGCTCCAAGCATTTAGTGACCTGTAAGGCATGTAACAACTAGTCAACAACAAAGTTGCGTGAGTTCACGTTTGGTTGTTCAGTTTTAAGTTGTTTCTGAAAAACGTGGTTTGACTTTCGTTGGCTTAATTGCCGTGGGGGTTACCCCGTAGTTGAAAGTATGTTTAGCCAGTTCCTTTGTCATTACCCAAACCATAACCATAATCAGTGGGGGGGGGGGGGGCTTTCCCCGTTTGAACTACTAGACGGCATGTTATCGACTGCTACGCAAATAAGTTGTGCACTATATCAGTGTCTATCATCACTGACAATCTGCCATAGTCCATTAGTACACGCCCGTCCGACTGGCACGATGTGAGGTTTGTTAAACCTAATAGCGCTATTAACTAATGACCCGCTCGCCATTGGCCTCGGCGATTAAGTCGATATAAATTGAGGGACTTCATGATAGAGTTTTGTCTAGCTAGTTTTAAGGTTGTTGTCCTACCCAAGGAGGACGAACGTACGTATTCTGCACCAGGAGAATTCGTAGGTTTAATAATGGCATCCTACCTATGGAGGATGGCCGTATATATCCTACCTAAGGAGGATATGTAGATTCCAATTTTAATTTCTTAACCCATTCCTAAACCACCGGGAATCCCATGCCTTGTAGAAAGTGTGTGAACTCACCTCGGTTTGCTCGGTTAGATTCTCAATATAGCTAACAGTCAAGGTCGGTCAATCACATCCTAGTATGATTTACCAGTTAGTCATTTAGTGGCTTTCAAATAGAACACAAAGTTCCTACACATATCTATCACACAACATGCATCACTTTAACGGTTTATGCCCATCTAAGTTTCCCATCCATTCCCCACTCAAAATCAAACATACGATAATGCACATAACATATATAACATGTTAGATCATTCACAGATAGCATACTCGACATTTAGACACGCGAGTCACAACTTATGTCATTTCAGCATTTATATTCAAAACCGGCTGTTTTCGGACATTTTAATAAAATAGTTAAATTATTCCAAAAATTCCCAAATTTTTACAGGATGTCTTAAACGTTCCAAATTTTATAACCTAAAAACATCGGGGTCCAGTTCATTACCAATATTTTATAAAAATTCATATTCCGGACTGAATTCAGATTTATATATTTCTGACCACAGTCCACGGAACAATTTATTAAAAATTCATCTAGCGTCCGATTTACGAAATTCCAGTGGGGTAATTACAAATGCATCGGTTGTCATCTACTGTACAAATTTCATGGTCCGATTCATCACAAAACTCAGGTTATGACTGAAAGTATGACACCCATTTATTGCTGTCCAAATTCAGCTTAAGCTGTTGTTACAAATCGACACATTAAACATAGTAAACGAAGTCCAAAAATTACGATTCTGGTGCCATTAGAACCGTATTTCATAATAACATATTTTAGATTCAAAATATCGGTTTTTCGTTGAGTTTATGACCTGTTTACAGCCAACTGAAGTTGGCTGTAAAACCGGGACAGATTCTGCTTTCACTCTTTAACTTCCTAGTTCGTGTTCGATTGCTTTCCGTTAGCAAGTTTATTAATCACAACAACATTAAACATCAATACCAACCAGCAAAACATCAGATAATCAACCAATAATCATAACCACACAAGATCTACATGATTTACACTAATATTCATCCATTAACCACCTTGTTCATCACTTTAGTAGACTTTTAGTTGGTGATCTTATATGTTAGTGATTTTAAACCGACGAAACTCTTATTAACCACTTTAGAATAGATCAAGAAGATGCTTAGAGTCACTTACTACTAGCTCGAGGCTAGGGAAGATCAAAGGCGTAAAAGTGGTGGATAAAAGAAAACAAGAGCGGTCCTTGAGCTTCCGAACACACCAAGCTTCGTTGTATGGTTTCTTGCACCTTTGGATGCTCTTAGAATGGTTGCAAGTGATTGAATGATGATGATGGTTGTGGTGTTTGGGGCTGGCCGAACTCAAGCAAAGGAGGAAGAGAGAAGGTTGGTTGTTGAGTGATTAGTAAAATGAAAGTTCTTGCCCTAGGAGTTTACTTATAAACCACTTCCCTCATTAACCAATAGATAATGTGTCCTTAAGATATTATACAACCAACATTAAAATAATCAACAATGTAAGAGTGTGTCCCCCACATGGGACCAATTCGGTTACAAGGGGGAGGGGTATGGTTCGATTTTAACTAGTTGATTAAGCACTAGTTATGTTAATTAGGTGTCTAGATTAGTTACTAGTGTGTTATGTTTTATAACGGGCGTTAGGGTATTCGGGGACCCTAACTGGCTCAGAAAAAGAAAACAATGTCAATGACAATATTTTTATGTCCCGGGTTATGTCCGGTTGTTCGGTTGGATACTAGTCCGTTAAAGTGCTAAATTAATTCGTAACGTGTCCTATGTATATATTTTTGTAACGTTTTTAATTTCTAACACTTAGGAAATCATAACGGACTATTTAATGACTTTTCTGTACATTACTAGTGTGTTAACAGGCGCATGTAAATATAACACAGATATCAGAAAGCAGTTACGTAATTCCACACAGTCGTCAAGCACATTAATTGTCATTAATAAATTGTACGGAATACATGGAATTTGAGGGTTGTCACATTCTCCCCCTATTAAGAGCAGTGGATCCAAAATAAGCAGATGTTACATACAACTCTCTCCCCTTGAAAGTGATTTCAACATCTGCTGACCTCCTATCTACTGATCGTACAAGCTACTGACTGTCAAACTGTTGCTCAAGTGAAGACCTGATGAAAGACTAAAGCTCTGCTGTTCAATCTACTGCCTTGAGTCAAGCACTGCTGATCTAGACAAGTACTGCTAGGTTCACAGCAGCGGAGAGATGCAACAGCTGTTTATTCTGTCTTTATGTAATGTAATGTAATGTAATGTAATAAGCAGTAGTTAGTATAGCAGTGTTTGTATAGATCAGAGGTTAGAGTTTGTTAGGAGGTTAGATGTCACTTTCATGGTGACGTCAGCATTAGATGCTCAGTGGTTTGCTAGTGCCTATAAATAGAACAGTGCTCTGTACTGTTCTATTAGCTCTTTGCAACACCGTCTTCTTTGAACGAACAAACACTGAGCTCTGGCTGAGGGGGAGTTTGTAGTCAATCATTGCAATTGTAATCGTAATTGAAATAAATTCAATCTTTCGGTTCATTGTGAAAAATGTTTGATCAAAGCAATTCTCTCGTTTGATTGTATGCAAAGTTTGTTTCCATCTTAATTCCGCTGCACAACTCATCCATTTCCATCTTAATTTCAAACGTAAAATACAATCAAAACCAAACTCAGATCCAACAATTGGTATCAGAGCCTGGACAGTCAAATTTGATTTAACAATCATTTTGACAGAAATAGTTCAGCTTAAAATCATTGATATCGATAGTTTGTTCGGTTTGTTGAAAAACAGAGTAAGGTTTAATCACCATTAAAGTTGATTAATCAGTGCCTGTAAAATAACCAAGATGACGTCACAATCACAAGATGATAAGAATAACATTGGCTCTCTTTTTAAACCACCTATGCTTAAACGTAATGAATACAACATCTGGGAGAGAAGGATGGGTCACATCCTTGCTCAACAGAACCCTGGATGTTGGAGGTCTGTCGTTTTTGGTCCCCATGTTCCTATGGTGCCAAGTGCTGAGGATCCAAAGAAGTTCGTTCCTAAACCAACTGATAACTATACTGAAGTTGATTTTCAAAAGTTCGAACTCGATGCCAAAGCATTTAGCATCATAGCATCTGCATTACCAAATGAGATCTATGCTGGACTGTTACATTGTAACAGTGCCAAAGAGCTATGGGATGCATTGAAGGAACTGTTTGGGGGGACTGAAGAAGTCATTGAAAACAATAGGGAAATACTGAACCAGCAGTATGAAACATTTTGTCACATCAAGGGTGAATCACTGACTCAACAATTTGAGCGGTCCAGTTGTCTCATCAGTGAACTAAGGCTTATTAAAGTAACTTTTCCAAATTCAACTCAAAATAGCAGGTTCCTTAGGTCACTACCAGAAAAATGGGACACCATAGCTTTTGTCACCAGAAACTCTGCTGAGTTCAAAGATCTGACCCTGACCCAACTTCATGGTAGACTCCTGACCTATGAAAGGGAGTTAAACCAGAAAAGGAAGTTGCAAGAGTCTGGCAAAGTTGCTGATGATTATTCATTCGGCAGCACAGCTCTTTTGGGTCAGGAAGAATCTGGTAGCAGTGGTAAGGAACAGGGTTATGATCACTTCATTGATATAACTGCTGGTGCAAATTTTAACAACCCTGATCCTCACTCTGCAAACTATGCATTTACTGCAAATGAAAACCAAATGTCAGATAACTTGTGTTTTGAACTCAATGATTTACAACATTTTGATCCCACTGACTTAGAAGAGATGGACATTTTGCATTAGTTGGCTTTGCTTAGTGTAAGAACAAGCAAATTCTACAAAAGAACAGGAAGAAAATTCCCAGGGTTACATGGGAATCTAAGGGTTAGGTTGGATAAATCGAAAATCAAGTGTTACAAGTGCAATAGGCTAGGTCATTTTGCTAGGGAATGCAGGAGTCAAACTACTGGTCCTATAATCACTCATCCCAGCTCAAACCCTAGACCACAAAACCAAAGCACTGTGCACTATACCCAATATACCCCTGTAGCTCATGTTAACACTGCTCACTATGCTGCTACCCCTGTGCCTGTGCTTTATGTCCAAATGACTGTTCCACAAATTCAGTATGTTCAAACCCCTGTCCCTCAGGCACAAGTGCAACCTGCTGCACCTCAAACAGCTGCTCCAGCAGTGGTACAACCAGATCAGCAAAGCTTTTTCACTCAAGGCTTTGTTGACTGGAGCAGTATGCCTGATGAGCTTAGTGATGAAAATTTTGCTCTCTATGCCTTTAATGAACCTTCTAATGATGAATTTTGTTTGATGGCTTTAGAGTCAATACCAGAGGGGGATGAAACTGAAGGTGAACAGCTAAGTGCTGAAACAGTGGATGGGGTGACTGAAGCAGTGGTTACTGCTGTGGCTGGTGAACTACTGCTGGGAGAAAGTTCAGGAATCCTGATTGAACCACTGACAGATCCATGGTCCAAAGAGGACAAAGAAGAAGAGGAAGAGAAAAGAGCAGGTGAGAAAGAAGCAAGAGCTGATGATGAAGAGGATCATCAATGTGACTGTGCAATGATGGCTGCTGCCAAGGTATCACCTCAAGTTCTTGAAAAACTGTGTTCAGACAATTGCATTATTGCTTTTGCTAACATCAAAGAGGTAAATGAAAACCTTAGGAACAAAGTCTTGTCTGATGAAGTCAAATTTGAAAAGTTGTTAAAAGAACTTAGAAACAAATTGGCTGAAAAAGATAAAGAGATCAGCAGTCTGAAAGAAGAGCAAAGCATAACCAAAACTCAACTCCAAACTTTGGTAGAAAAATACCAAGTTTGCAAAAAGGAGTTAGAGTCCACCCAGATTACCTGTGAAAAATGGGTGGAATCATGCAAAGGGTATGAGGTTATGCTTGAAAGACAGATTAAAAGCAATGTGAAATTTGGGGTTGGTTATAGAAAACATGATGATGAAAACATTGACTTTGAAAAATCTGTTCAAACCACTGATGTAACCACTGAGTACATTCCAACAAACAAGAAGGGCCAAGAAGTGAAAATCACTGACAAACTTGGTAACAAAATCACACTTGACAGACCAATGGGATCCTCTACTTTTGAGGAGCTTGAAAATTATCAGTTTAAACCAAAATGGTCTGATGAGTGTGATATTCTTGAAAATTTCAAGCCCATGGACTTTACATCAACTGATGGTGTTAAAGCTCCAAAAGCTAAAGTCATTCCTCTCAAGGATATCCCAGCAGAGGTTAAAAACTCTGCTGCAAAAGAATCCGAAAAGAGAAAGAAGAGAGAAAAGATCAATAACCTGTTTTGTGAATTTTGTGAGAAAAGGAATCATCTAACAAAAGATTGTTTCCATTTAAAAGCTTATGATTTAAACAAAACAAGTGTCATTGTTTCTGCAGAAAGCTGCATTGTCTGTGGTAAATCAAACCACAAAACTCAAGCATGTGTGTATCTCAAAAACTTTGATGTAAAAAAGAATGAATACACTGCTAAAACATCCTTGAGTCCATCAACATCATCAGTCAAATTCACCAAAAACCAACCACTGTTTTTGCCAGTTCAAACAGCTGTCACAAAACAGCTGAACCAAACATCTGTCAAAAGAGATGTTCAGGTTACTGATGCACCACCTGCCAATCAGTTCAGAAAAGGCAGGGAAAAACAGTCTTACCAGAGGATTCCACACGTTTATGAGGCCTACAAAAGGCCCTCTAAACCTAAAGTGAACAGGCATCCTTTTCGGTACCAACAGGTGATTGGTCAAGACCCCCAACAGTGGTTAGCAAGAAACAGTACTAAAACTGTCCAAACCCCTGACCTAACCACTGTCCATCAATGTGCATCCATCCCAGACACTGTTGAGACCCCATCCAAAGCCTTGTTGGCTTTGGAAACCCTAATGAACTAATCCTTTTACTTCATGTGCAGGGAGCTTCTGCCTGTTTAGATAGCCTTTGGTATGTTGATAGTGGAGGCTCCAGGCACATGACTGGATGTAAAGCCCTACTCAAAGATTTCAAAATTCATGGAGGGGGTGATATATCCTTTGGGAATAACAGTAAAGGAAAAGTTCTGAGGTCTGGTACAGTACAGTCTGGCAATGTAAAATTTGAAAATGTCAATCTGATAGACAATCTAAAATTCAACCTTCTGAGTGTTTCACAAATGAGTGACAAGGGGTATGGGTCATTCTTCACAAAGGAGTGTTGTAGGATTGTTGGACCAGAAATGGTCAAAAGGATTGAAGCAATAATAAAAACTGGTCAAACAAAACTTATTGCTCAAAGAAGTGGCAATGTTTATGTTGTTGATATGTCAAAAGAATGTCCCAGAGCTGATGCCTGTCTGTTCTCAGCTGCCTCTAACAAAGAGACAGAACTGTGGCACAGAAGACTGGGGCACACAAATCTTAAGACAATCACTGAAATTTCAAAAAATGGTTTGGTAAGAGGCCTACCACAAAAATTATTTTCATGTCCTGAACATTGCATTTCCTGTTTAAAAGGAAAACAACATAAAAGTTCTTATAAGTCCATTGAAGAGTCCAAAACAACCCAGTGTTTGCAAATGCTACACATGGATTTGTTTGGCCCAGTTCAAGTCATGAGTCTCAAAAAGAAAAGATACTGTTTGGTTATTGTTGATGACTTTTCTAGGTTTACATGGACTTTCTTTTTACACTCAAAAGATGAGACTGCATGCATTTTGCAAGACTTTGTGACACAGGTTGAAAAGCAATTTGACCTTCCAGTGAAAAGCTTCAGGAGTGACAATGGCACAGAATTTAAAAATAAGGAGTTGGATGCCTTCTGTGTGAAGAAAGGGATTGTAAGGCAGTACAGCATCCCTAGAACACCAGAGCAAAATGGGGTAGTTGAAAGAAAGAACAGAACTTTTATTAAGGCTGCCAGAACCATGCTTGCTGATTCAGGTTTGCCATTAACTTTCTGGGCAGAGGCAGTAAACACTGCTTGCTATGTCCAGAACAGAGTTTTAATAAACCCCAGGCACAAAAAGACTGCTTATGAAATTCTGTATAAAATCAAACCACTGATCTCATATTTCAAGGTGTTTGGCTGCCCATGCTTTATTTTGAACTTAAAAGATTCCATTTCAAAATTTGCAGCCAAAATTGATTGTGGTTATCATCTGGGGTACTCAACCACTGCCAAGGCCTACAAAGTGTTTAATACATGGACCAAGGCAGTGGAGGAGACTTTGAATGTAAAGTTCAATGAACTTTCATCAATGAAAATTCCAGCAAATCCTGCAGATCTGTTTGATCTTGATAAATTCACTTTTGAAAATACTGCTGTCAAGACTAACAGTGCAGGTCCATCAGAGGATTCAACACCAGACTATGGGTATGAAATCATCATCCCTCAAAGGTCTGCCAAAATGGGAAGAGCATCAGATGTTCAAAACAGCTGTCAAAGCTCAACCACTGCTACCTCAACAGTTGTTGACCAAAGTAGCCCATCAACCACTGCTTCCACATCCTCAAACACTGCTGACAAAAGTCCCCAAATAGTGGATAAAAGTCAGCATGTGTCCACTTCATTACCTCCTATTCCACCACCTTTTGAAGCCACTGTTGGGCCATCAAAGTCACCAGCAGTGGTTAGCTCAGATGATACACATTTGCAGCCTTCACCAACAAATGCCATCATACCATACCAAGGAGATTTAATCTTCTTGAGATCTCATCCACCTGATCAAATCATTGGCAACATCAATGAAAGGGTGCTCACAAGAAGCCAAACCCAAAACATTTGTCTTTTTGCTGGTTTTCTATCACCCCATCAGCCAGTCAAGTACCAAGAGGCACTGAAAGACAACAGCTGGGTAGAAGCCATGCAAGAAGAGCTCCAACAGTTCAAAAGACAAAAAGTATGGGAGCTTGTACGACTGCCAAAAGATGTTAGTCCCATCGGCACAAAGTGGGTCTTTAAAAACAAAATTGATGAAAGGGGCATTGTTGTCAAAAATAAAGCCAGGCTTGTGGTTCAAGGTTACAGACAGGAAGAGGGGATTGATTATGATGAAACATTTGCCCCTGTAGCAAGATTGGAAGCTATCAGACTGTTCCTGGCCTTTCATGTCAACCACAACATGAAGGTGTTCCAAATGGATATTAAAAGTGCTTTCCTCTATGGTACAATTCAAGAAGAGGTGTATGTTTGTCAACCTCCAGGATTTGAGGATCCATTTTATCCAGATCATGTCTACAGGCTAAACAAAGCTTTGTATGGCCTGAAACAAGCACCTAGAGCCTGGTATGAAACTCTTTCCAACTTCCTACTCTCAAATGGTTTCAAAAGAGGTACCATTGATAAAACACTGTTTCTAAAATGGAGAGGGAAGGATTTAATGATTGTCCAAATTTATGTGGATGACATTATTTTTGGAAGCACATGTAACAAAATGTGTGAAGAGTTTAGGGAACTCATGACAGCTGAGTTTGAAATGAGTGCAATGGGTGAGCTGCAATGCTTTCTTGGTCTCCAAGTTCAGCAAATGCAAAATGGAACTTTCGTTCATCAAAGCAAATATGCTAAAGAACTTTTGAATAAATTTGATATGAATGATTGTAAACCATGCAGCACACCCATGGCAACAAATAAGCTTGTCATGTCTGATGAAAAGGATGAGCTGATTGACCAAACTTTGTATAGAAGCATGATTGGGTCTTTGTTGTACCTGACTGCATCTAGGTCAGACATCATGTTTGCAACATGTGTTTGTGCAAGAAGTCAATCAGCCCCTAGAAAATCCAACCTTATTGCTGTAAAAAGGATATTCAGATACATAAAAAGTGCTCCCACACTTGGTATCTGGTATCCAGTTAATGGGAATATCAAGCTTTCAGGATTTTCAGACAGTGACTTTGCTGGATGCAACACCACAAGGAAGTCCACATCAGGAGGGTGCCAGTTTCTAGGTGATTGCTTAGTCTCTTGGCAAAGCAAAAAGCAAGCAGCTATTTCAACATCCACTGCTGAAGCTGAATACATTGCTGCTGCAAGCTGTACAGCCCAACTCCTGTGGCTTCAAAACCAGTTACTGGATTTTGGTATCACTGCCTTAAAGACACCACTCATATTGGATAGCCAGGCAGCAGAAAATATCATCAAAAATCCAGTTTCCCATTCAACCACCAAACACATCGACATCAGACATCACTTTGTGAGGGATTGCTATGAAAAAGGTTTGATTTCTCTGCATCATGTCCCAACTAAAGACCAGCTGGCATATGTGCTCACAAAAGCACTTGATACAGCCACCTTTGAAAGCTTGGTCTCTAGAATTGGGATGCTAAACATGGAATAACAAGCAACATCTTGTTTTTCTATGAATAAAAGCACTAAAATGTTTTCAGAAAATCAAAAATCCATCCTTAAAAATAGCTAAAAATGAAATTTTCATTAAAATCCTTAAAAGTCTGCCATAACCACTGCTTGTTCAAAAGTCTGCTCTGCTTCAAAGTTTGTCCACTGCTGAAAGTCAACCCCTGTTCTCTCATTTCTTTGATAAACACTGTTGTTCAAAAGCAGTGTCTTATCCACTGATATGCTATCCACTGATAGTGAAAATCATCCACTGCTTCCATAACCATTGTCTTCACCAGTAACTTTCATAAAAGTACTGTCCTTCATTTCATCAGGGTTTGTCACATGGGCAGTACATTGTAGTCAGACCTTTTGTAACCGCTGCCACGTCATCATTCACTTTTTCCTCTATAAAATCCCCACTCACCACCAAAACAGGGTTTTACTGTCGAATTGAATTCTCCAAAAATTCTCTTCTCAAAGCAGTTTTTCCATCTCATTTCTTCACAAATTTCTTCGATCGTCATCTTCAAAATGACAAAATCGAAGCCATCTGCAAAACCCACATCCAAATCATCGTCGAAAGCGGCCTCTCAAAAGGCCAATCCCACTGAACTTCCGCACAAAACATCTCACAATCTTCTGGGTCTTCTCACAAAACCCGGCACCACAGATGCTTTCGACTCCATCATCAACAAAATGGCTAAATCAAAGTACAAAACTTTGTTAACCGCCGATGCACCAATTTACTTAGCAACCCAACGAGAGTTTTGGAAAAACGCAACCCTTGACAAACAAGGTGACAATGTGGTAGCCATTAACTCCTCTTTAAAGGGAAAAGCTGTTCAAATCACACCACAATCTATATCAGAAGTCTTTAAACTCGAGGATCAGCAAGGTAAAACTTCTTTCCCTAAAAACGAGTTAAAAATTGACTTCATTGAGAGAGGGTATGCAGACACAATGATGAAGAAAGCTACCTTACAAAAAGGTTTCTTTCCTTCTGCAACAAGGTTTTTATTCCATACCCTCCTAATGTGTGTTTCAAACAAAACCACTTCTTTTAATGAAATACCATTAAAGATTCAAAATCTGGGATATGCTATTCTTCAAGAAGAAAATTTTAATTATTCTCGGGAAATCTTTAATGATTTGGTTAATAATGTTGAAACAAAATCATTCTTACTGTTTCCAAGGTTTTTAAGTTATTATTTTGAAAAGAAATTCAGTAAGGATGATATTGCTGCAATAAACCAAGGTGATTATCTTCAAATGAACAGTTTAACTGCTGAAACTTTTACAAGAATGTTAACACCTTGCAAAACACAAGCGGAGGTGCCTGAGCAGAATTTAGCAGCTACCACTGCTCCTCAGGTATCTGCTGTTGAGCCCACTGCTCAAGGTGATCAAAGCAGCAGAACAACTGTTTTGAAACCCACACCTACAATCCACAAAAAGCCACACAAAAAGAAAAATAAAAAACCCCTCAAACCCATAAAAAAGGCAACTCTGGAGGATGAGATACCAGAGCCAATGCCAGTGACAAAACAAAAGTCACAAGAAACCACTGCTGCTACTTCCTCACAGCAGTTGGTCAAAATATCTCAAACCATAACCGAAACTCCTCCTGCTTCTTCACAAAAAGAACAGGTTGTACAAATCGGGACACCACATCATGATGCTCTGAAATCACTTGATTCCATCATCCACAGCCCAATTCCCGGGGCAAATTCTGTTTCTAAACCAAACATCACATCCACAATTCCTCCACCAACTAAACTTCTGTTGGATGCAATCGATTTGAACCAGGCACTATCCAGTCCTTCTCAATCACCTATTAATGAGAATATACCTCAACAAATAACTGGGTCTGATGTATCAATCCTTGCTAACCCACCAACACAACCTGAGGAGGTTACACCCCTTGAGTTACAAGTAACTCTTGGTGGTCATCCAAGTGAAACAGCCACTACAACTGTTGAACCCATTGGTTTGCAGCTGGACAGTGGTTACATTAATAAGACTTCCTTGGAGGCAATTCCTTCCATAGCACCTCTGACAATCCTAAGACAAAAGAGCTTTCATGGAGCTGTATGCGCAAGGTTGTTCTGGGTCAAAGGATACTAAAAATCCTAAGACAAAAAGGAAACCTAAATCCATCACATCCAGAATTCCAAAGCATATTCCAAAACCACCATCCAAAAGTCAACAGCATCAAACCTCCACCCAAGCAGCTGTTGTAACTCCTGTTGTATCAACTACTGCTGATACTTCAGAGGTTTCAACATCTGTTATCACTTCAACATACACCACAACCACTACTTTACCACCACTTTTTCCTGCCAAAAAGCAGAAGACAGCAGATGTTACAACATCTGTTGTAATGACAACAGTGGTTGAAACACCAGTTGTTTCAACAGCTGTTAGTCAATCACAAACCACTGCCACCAAATCTACCACCACTGTTCCACCCAAAACATCATCAGTCCATCCTCAAACAAAAAGGAGAAGACTAATTCTTAAAGATGATGACAATTCACCACCACCAACATCTTCAAAATCTCTATCACTTGTCACAATTCCAAAACCCATACCTCTCTCTTCAGCTCAAATTCTAAAGCCATTACCTCCTGCTGGTGTCTCATTTCCTCTGGAACTCATTGCAGTTAGGGAGGAAATCAAATCCTTTTACTATGAGGATGACCCAGCTAAAAGGAGTTTGCCATCAGTTGAAGGATATCCCAGGCCAAACAATATCGAAGATATTTGAAACTCAAGGCCAAGCAAGCAGAGGATATCGCAATCAGAAACAGACAAGGGAAATCTGATAGAGAATTTCAGCAAAACTATCAGTTTCTACTCACACAGGTCAGAGCTATGGAGCAATTTGCCAAAAATGTATGTCAGCAAATCTCAGAAAGGGCAGATAAATCCTTGAGAAAAGACTACATTGAGAACATCATGAACTACAAGAAATACAAGGGGGGAGAAACACATGTACAAAAACTGGACCATTCCTGAGCTTGAAAAAGAGGCAGCCAGGATTCAAGAAATGATTAAAAATAAGGTCAAGCAGACTCCTCCTGAAAAGTTTAAACAGTTTGAAGCTGATAAGGCATTAGAGTTGAAGAGAATGAAAGAGGAGCTGATAGCTGCTGATTATGGGTCAAAGAATTCAGTGACAAAGTGGGGAGAAGATAGGGTCAGAGCTACCTACAAAAGGTTAGAAGAATGAAGGAAGAAAGATCCCAAAGTTCCTCAAAAGCCTGACTATTCCAAAGCAGAGGTCTCAAAAAGACCACCAAAGCTGCAAGTCAAACGAACCACTGCTCCAGCTGGTGCTGCCATCTACAAAAGAAGGAGTCAAAACCAGTCAGGTGCTGAAACAATTCAAGATCTAAAAGCTGGAAATGCTGTTGTAAAAGAGGGCATTAAATTAATGATAAAAGAAGATCTTGAATTGGAACAATCTACAAGTACTGCTCAGCCAGTCATGAATAGGCCAGCCTCACCAAACACCTCTGTAAATAAACATCTCCCAAGAAACCCACCAGGCTCAAAAATACAAAAGTGGGAAACTGACAAACAGACCTACGTATTGACTTTGCTCAGGTCTGATGGAGAAGTGAAGAAAATATCAAGGGAACAAGCTCTTGGCCTGAGTCTTGAAGATTTGCAGGATCTCCTTGATCTTCCACTTAGCAGGGATGATGATGACACAGATGCCCTAGACTTTGAACTACAATTTAAAGGTCAGATAAGGGAACTGCTGATGAGGCAATAAAAAATTCCACAATAATGAAGAGTTTTGGCATTATCTGTTCCAGGGGGAGATTGTTGGGATTGAACCCTATCAGAGGAACAGATAATAAAAGCCAAAACTGGATCAGAGTAGTGGATCCAAAATAAGCAGATGTTACATACAAGTCTCTCCCCTTGAAAGTGATTTCAACATCTGCTGACATCCTATCTACTGATCGTACAAGCTACTGACCGTCAAACTGCTGCTCAAGTGAAGACCTGATGAAAGACTAAAGCTCTGCTGTTCAATCTACTGCCTTGAGTCAAGCACTGCTGATTCGGACAAGTACTGCTAGGTTCACAGCAGTGGAAAGATGCAACAGCTGTTTATTCTATCTTTATGTAATGTAATGTAATAAACAGTAGTTAGTATAGCAGTGTTTGTATAGATCAGAGGTTAGAGTTTGTTAGGAGGTTAGATGTCACTTTCATGGTGACGTCAGCATTAGATGCTCAGTGGTTTGCTAGTGCCTATAAATAGAACAGTGCTCTGTACTGTTCTATTAGCTCTTTGCAACACTGTCTTCTTTGCACGAACAAACACTGAGCTCTGGCTAAGGGGGAGTTTGTAGTCAATCATTGCAATTGTAATCGTAATTGAAATAAATTCAATCTTTCGGTTCATTGTGAAAAATGTTTGATCAAAGCATTTCTCTTGTTTGATTGTATGCAAAGTTTGTTTCCATCTTAATTCCGCTGCACAACTCATCCATTTCCATCTTAATTTCAAACGTAAAATACAATCAAAACCAAACTCAGATCCAACACTTTCGTTTTCCTGAAAGTTTGGAAGTTTCTCCTTAGCGAGGACAATTTCTGAGCATTGCAAAGAAGCTCCATTTTATTGTTGTTGAAAGGTCTCCCGAGTTATCTGCTGATTTGTACAAAGTTGAAGATGAGGCCTTCATCAAGGTGTTTTCTACCAATAATCTTCATATAATTGATTATGAAGAAAGTCTCCAATGGTCCAATATATTTCAAAACAACAAGTGGTTGCTTAGAAACGTTTGGGGTGGTGTTGTTGAAGCTGACGTGAGCAATGAAGTTATTAAATACCTCCATCATGTTGATTCCTACATTGGTGCGAAACGAGCATTATTTATCGAGACCACTGTTTCGCCGATCGATTAGAAATTATAATGCTATATTATAGGGAATGGTGGTCGTTTTTTCTAATTTTGTTTATTGTTTTAAGTTGTTCCGTATGTATAAGTGTATTAACAATTGTCTGCATGGATATTTAATTCCGCTTGGTGTTATTTAATCATTTATTATTTCGAACTTTTAATGTTTTCAGTTTAATTTGTTTTACTGTATATGTAGGTGAAGTCCTACAAACCTGATAACATGAATTGTGTTTTTTCCAATGGTTTGTGTTTTACCAACAAAATTGTATTTTATAGTATACATCGTGTATTTTTTGGATTTTGTGTAGATTCTGATAACATCAATTGCTTTTTTTTGTATATGTATCCTGTATGTTTATCATTTAGTACAACTCATGCTAAAAGGCAGTTGTAGAAAAGTGAAAACTGCTAACATCAACTGTTGTTTTATATATATGTAACGTGGGTAGTTAGTAGTTATTATATTGGTTGTACGTGTGTTAAATTCAGTTATATACGTTTATTCAGAAGGTATATTGGACTTGGTACTATCCTTCTTTTGTATAATATCGTGTTATTATTTTAAATGAAATATTTAATATGTATAATTTTAATATATGGTTTGTACTAGCGGTTTATAATACAGGATTTTAGGTTAATAAGTTGTAGTCTTTCTTGCATGTTCTCCTACAAAGATGGTAGGGTAAACTGCTGTGTTCATTTCAAAATGTTTGTAGAAAGGTCAATATTTGCTAACATCAGCAGTTGTTTAAGATTGTGGTAATTCAATGTTAAACTGCTTTCATTAATAGTTTTTTTTATATAAGTTACGTGGTTGGTTAGTGTTATTTTATCACACGGTTGTGTATGAAAAGCGGTTGTATTCATTGTGTTTATTTATAAACATTTACATATCAAATTGTCTCAATTGTATTTCACTTATTATATTTTATATTGTAGCCCCATAGATCATAAAATGGAAAAGCTTGGGTTTGCAATGATCGTCGATGAAATATTCACAAGGCTCCCTGCCAAAGCTATTGGTTGTTTGAAATGTGTTTGCAAAGATTTCCGTAAGGAACTGTCAACTCATTTTTTTGAGATGATGCATTCTTGTCGAATTGGAAATTCTCTACATAAGAAATATCTCTCCTTGTCAAATATGTCAATTGTTGTTGACGACGTAATAGGTGGGAATTTGGATGTGGTTACAAACAAACAGATCACATTTCCTGGCAATGTTGACCCTAGATTCTTATTTGGATGTGGTTACAAACAAACAGATCACATTTCCTGGCAATGTTGACCCTAGATTCTTACGTATTCTAGCGTCGCTTAATGGGTTGTTGTTAGTGTCCTCTGAACCGAGTTGCTGTGAGCTGATCCTTTGGAATTCAACAACCAGGTGCCATAAGTTGTTGTCCGTGTCAGACTTTTGTCAGTGGTATGTTCGAAACTGTTATGCAGGTGGAATGTATTTTGATGAAACCAATGATCTTAAAGTGCTTCACATAAAATATTTTTTTTGAATGTCGTTACTGCTCGTGTTTATTCACGACGTCGTGAGACGTGGAGAGAAATAGATTTCTTGAGGGGAGCTAATTTCGGTGGTCGGGGTTATTCATGGTCTTCCGGAATTTATTCTGGCAAAACCATATATTTCGTGTGTTCAAAAAATTGGTATCCCGCTTTGGAGAGGTATATAGTTGCTTTCGATGTTATTTCTGAAACTTTTAGAAGCCTTCGTTTTCCTGAAAGTTTGGAAGTTAGCGCTTGGCGAGGAGAATTTCTGAGCATTGCAAAGAAGCTCCATTTTATTGTTGTTGAAAGGTCTCCCAAGTTATCTGTTGGTTTGTTCAAAGTTGAAGATGAAGCCTTCATCAAGATGTTTTCTATCAATAATCTTCAAATTATCGGTTATGTAGAAAGTTTCCATTGGTCCAATATATTTCAAAACAACAAGTGGTTGATAAAAAACATTTGGAGTGGTGCTGTTGAAGCTGACCTGAGCAATGAAGTTTTTAATTACGTCCAACATGTTGATTCCTACATTGGTGCGAAACGAGCATTATTTTTCGAGACCACTGTTTCGCTGATCGATTAGAAATTATTATGCTATATTATAGGGAATGGTGGTCGTTTTTTCGAATTTTGTTTATTGTTGCAAGTAGTTACGTATGTATAAGTGTATTAACAATTGTCTGCATGGATATTTAATTCCGACTGGTGTTATTTAATCATATATTATTTCGAACTTTTAATATTTTCATTTTAATTTGTTTTACTATATATGTAGGTAAAGAAGTCCTACAAACCTGATATCATGAATTTTGTTTTTTCCAATGGTTTGTGTTTTACCAACGAAATTGTATTTTGGTAGTATACATCGTGTATTTTTTGGCTTTTGTGTAGATTCTGATAACATCAATTACTTTTTTTTGTATATGTATCATGTATGTTTATCATTTAGTACAACTCATTCATGGGTGCTAAAAGGCAGTTGTAGAAATATATGGTATGTTTATCATTTGGTACTATCCTTCTTTTGTATAAGATTGTGTTATTATATTAAATGAAATCTTTAATATGTGTAATTTTAATATATGGTATGTTCTAGCGGTTTATAATCCAGGATTTTAGGTTAATAAGTTGTTGTAGTCTTTCTTGCATGTTCTCCTACAAAGATGGAAAGGTAAACTGCTGTGTTCATTTCTTAATAAACCTCTCTTAACCGATTCTAACTCAATTTTGATGTAGAGGTAGTTAACTGGAATGGTTATTATTGTGTAATTTTTTAAGAAATTGTGTTGTTTTATGAAGAGTGATATTTTCTCTTATTATATGACAATGTATGTGTTAGAACTTTTGTATTCAGGTTTAACTATTCTTTTGTAGTTGTGTGTCTTATTTTATCTTATTGTATATCATTAAATGCTGTGTTTATAAAAGATTTTAGGTTAATAAGTTGTTGTAGCCTTTCTTGCATGTTCTCCTACAAAGATGGTAAGGTAAACTGCTGTGTTGATTTCAAAATGTTTGTAGAAAGGTCAATATTTGCTAACATCAGCAGTTGTTTAAGATTGTGCTAATACAATGTTAAACTGCTTTCATTAACAGTTTTTTTTTATATAAGTTACGTGGTTGGTTAGTCTTATTTTATCACCCGGTTGTGTATGAAAAGCGGTTGTATACATTGTGTTTATATATAAACATTTACATATCAAATTGTCTCAATTGTATTTCATTTATTATATTTTATATTGTAGCCCCATAGATTATAAAATGGAAAAGCTTGGGTTTGCATTGATCGTCGATGAAATATTCACAAGGCTCCCTGCCAAAGCTATTGGTTGTTTGAAATGTGTTTGCAAAGATTTCCGTAAGGAACTGTCAACTCATTTTTTTGAGATGATGCATTCTTGTCGAATTGGAAATTCACATAAGAAACATGTCTCCCTGCGAGGTATGTCAATTGTTGTTGACAACGTAATAGGTGGGAATTTGGATGTGTTTACAAGCAAACAAATCACTTTTCCTGGCAATGTTGACCCTATATTCTTACGTATTCTAGCGTCGCTTAATGGGTTGTTGTTAGTGTCTTTTAAAGCGAGATGCTGTGAGCTGATCCTTTGGAATCCAACAACCAGGTGCCATAAGTTGTTGTCCGTCTCAGACTTTTCTCAGCGGAATGTTCAAAACTGTGATACAGGTGGAATCTATTTTGATGAAACCAATGATCTTAAAGTGCTTCACATCAAATATTATTTGTGGAATAATATCGTTACTGCTCGTGTTTATTCACGACATCGTGAGACGTGGAGAGAAATAGATTTCTTGAGGGGAGGTAATTTCGGTGGACGGGGTTATTCAATGTCTTCCGGAATTTATTCTGGCAAATCCATATATTTCGTGTGTTCAAGAAGTTGGTATCCTGGCCTTTTTCGAGAGGTATATAGTTGCTTTCAATGTTATTTCCGAAACTTTTAGAAGCATTCGTTTTCCTGAAAGTTTGGAAGTTACTCCTTGGCCAGGAAAATTTCTGAGCATTGCAAAGAAGCTCCATTTTATTGTTGTTGAAGGGTCTCCCGAGTTATCTGTTGGTTTGTACAAAGTTGAAGATGAAGCCTTCATCAAGATGTTTTCTATCAATAATATTCATATTATTAGTTATGAACAAAGTTTCCGTTGGTCTAATATATTTCAAAACAACAAGTGGTTGCTTAGAAACATTTGGATTCGTCCTGTTGAAGCTAAGCCGAGCAATGAAGTTTTTAATTACCTTCAACATCTTGATTCCTACATTGGTGTGGAACAAGCATTATTTATCGAGACCGTTGTTTCGCCGATTGATTAGAAATTATTATGCTATATTATAGGGAATGGTGGTCGTTTTTTCGAATTTTGTTTATTGTTTCAAGTAGTTCCGTATGTATAAGTGTATTTACAATTGTCTGCATGGATATTTATTTCCGATTGGTGTTATTTAATCATATATTATTTCGAACTTTTAATATTTTCAGTTAAATTTGTTTTACTATATATTTAGGTGAAGAAGTCCTACAAACCTGATATTATCAATTGCTTTTTTTTGTATATGTGTCATGTATGTTTATCATTTAGTAGAACTCATGAATGTGTGCTAAAAGGCAGTTGTAAAAATAGATGGTATGTTTATCATTTGTTTCTATCCTTCTTTTGTATAATATTGTGTTATTATATTAAATGAAATCTTTAATATGTGTAATTTTAATATATGGTATGTACTAGCGGTTTATAATCCAGGATTTTAGGTTAATAAGTTGTTGTAGTCTTTCTTGCATGTTGTCCTACAAAGATGGTAAGGTAAACTGCTGTGTTCATTTGTTAATAAACCTCTCTTAACCGATCCTAACTCAAATTTAATGTAGAGGTAGTTATCTGGAATGGTTATTATTGTGTAATTTTTTAAGAAATTGTGTTATTTTATGAAGAGTGATTTTTCTCTAATTATATGACAATGTATGTATTAGAACTTTTGTATTCAGGTTTAACTATTCTTTTGTAGTTGTGTGTCTTATTTTATCTTATTGTATAACATTAAATGCTGTGTTTGATGTGTAATAAATATTTTGTGGCAGAGAAATTAATAAATTCCCTTATTGGATTATAAGCTAAGTATCCGGAGTGTTTATGATTCTGTGTTTATATAGTATTGTGTTTTTTATTTTATATGGTATTATGATTGTGTTTTTTCTATATTATTGTTTTTTATTTTACATGCTATACTTTATGTATTATTTGTTTTACATCATGGTATGTATTAGCGGTTTATTACTTATGTGCTGTCGCCCATGTTCCTACAAATCTGGTGTCATCAACTGCTTTTTATGGTGTATAAATATCGTATTACTTGATTATTTAATAAACATATCATACTCGATTATGTCCAGTTTTATTCGCAAGGTTTGTTTAGTTCATATTCTTTCTGTTTTGAAAACAAGTGCATTGCATTATGTGATAATTGTCTGCATTGTTTTTGTATTACATTCTGAGTTACTGATAGCAAAGTTGATGCATTACTGCTTTCTAATTCTAACGGGTTGCAGGTGGTTATGGATGATTTTCTAAAGAATGTTGTTTTTAGTAACATCGATGATGTGTGGGAAATTAGTGAGGTAATCATAGACCATTTCAAGTTTCGTATTTCAATATTTACATTAGATGTAAGTGGATATATTTATATTTTTTACAGCCACGATCTGTTATCATACTGGGTACCGTAAAGGAAATATCCAATGAGGTTGGTTGGTTTTCTTTGAAGTGTCCTAATTGTTTAAATGAGGCTTGTACAAAAAACATGGGTTTAACTAAATCTGACGGAGGTTGTGATCAAGACCAACATACGTTGTATGTGTGCACTAATGAATTTTGTCGAAAAAATGTTATTGATGAACCGGTTTTAAGGTATTGTTATTATTCTGTTGTTATTTACGTTGTCATTTTGACATTGTAACTTTCTTCATCAGTTACCTTATTTTAGTTTATGTAATCCGTTTGAATTCAAATTTATTTGTTATGTTATCAATTAGATTGAAGGTTCGTGTTGAGGATAGCAGTGGTGATGTATCTCTTATTTTGTTTCATAATACGGCTAACCATGTTATCGAGAAGTCTGCAAAACAGTTGATTCAGGATAACACATTGGTAGTATGCATGTGTATGATTTATATTTAGTTTCTATTTCTCAAATTATATTTTTTTGTAAGCTAACTTTTTGGTTATATATCCTATCTTTTATGTTTTCAGGATGATGGTACTGTGCGATTTCCAAACGAATTAAAAACTTTGGTGGATAAATTGTTTGCATTCAAGATTGAAGTCAGTGAGAGTAACTTGACATATTGTGATGAAGAATACGAGATTCAAAGAATAACTGACGATGAATCAGTTGTTGATGTGGTTAAACAAATGTCTTGGATTAGTCTGGTACTATGAATTTTTAACTGAAGTATTATAGTTGTCTTTAGTTAATAAACTTTTTCAATTTTGGTTTAGAGCTATATGCTTGATGATAAGAAGAATGGTACTCCAATTTCGCTTGTGATGAGTTCCGATGGTGATTCAATTGATAAAAAAACATGTTCAATGGTTTGTAAAGATACGACGTCTAAGCGTAAATTACTTGATCTTTACAATTTGGATGTCATTTCGAACTCGAGCATCTGTGAAAGTACAAGTAATAATATTGTGGAGAGCGTGAAAGATGTTGGTAAGAAAGAGATTAAGTTTACCCATTTTAATGAGTGAGATGTAGTTTCTTTTGTTTGTTGCATTTTAGAGCGATGGTTTTTATGTTTTGTGTTTGTTCAATGTTTTTTTTTTCTGGACATAAACTTTCTCTTCTGTTTTTTTTTTATTCTCGTATGTTTTGATACTGTTCAGATTTCTTATGTGTGAGTATCTGAAGTTCAGTTTAGATATTGGTTGTTTATAATAATATGCTACATTAGTTAAGTTGTATATATAAAAACTTATAACAGGAACATAAATATAACCATCATTCATTGACTAAATTATAGATAATAACAAAATTTGTCAATACATTAGATGTGGAATCATGTTGGTCGTTAAGTATGAGATCAAAAAGCGAAAACATAAGGAAGATGTCCTACTATCATGGAAAGAAACCTCATACCAACAGCTACATGCACATCAAACAAACTAATTTGCATTCAGTCTAAGAAGCCAGAAATTTAGTAAGAGCTTGCTTTCCTTGGTTGGTTTTTGCCGTGTATTGGTCAGCTAAGTTGTTTGCTTTATCAAGTAGATCCTCTGTCTCCCTTTCTTCATCAGACAGAAGCAATCCAGCAATGTACTGTTCATGTGAAGGTGGGTTGCTCATGATCTTCATTCTCATCTTCTTATTCTCCCGTAGTTGCTGTTGAAGTAGTCGTGTTATGTCAGTCAAGCTGTCTCTGATCTCTCTTTCTGTGTCTTCATGTTGACCTTTGAATTCTTCATAGATATCCCTTTTAACTTGGGACAGTTCAGGCCAACCTTTGGAGTTTGATGTATTCATTGTAGTTAGAATAGAGAAGAGTTAAGTGAAGATAGAGAGTCGTTGAAGAGGTTAGACAAGGATGTAGTTAGGAGGTATTATATATAATAGGATTAACAACTTGTGTGAAAGAAGAGTAATGATTTCTTATTGGCATCTGAGCTTAGATGCAATGATGATTTATTGAAATGGTCTTTTCATTTGCAGTTGAGTCTTTTCAAGTAATTAATGTAAAGTGGTTTAGAAAAATATAAGATATAAATATATAAATTGTGTTTTTCCAATATCAGTTATTTTTATAGTCTAGATAACTTAAGTGATGATTAGTTACATGTTATATTTTAGTTGTATATATATTCTATATTATAGTTGTGTTTTTTTTTTCTATGGATTGTGTTATACGCAAGCCAATTGTTTGTTATGGTATGATGTTGTGTTTTTTTTTCTAATCTTTTTTTTTGTTCTACTTCATTGTGTGTTTTATTGTGTGAGTTGAGTGAAGATAAACAAAGGTTGAAAAGATGATAAAAAAAAAAGATGTAGTTATGAGAATTATTATATATAATAGGATTTAAGATTGGGTGAAATGATTACTATCGAATTTATGTTGGGCTAAGGGTTATATGCAATTATCGAGTATGGAATGGTCTTTTTTATTTACAGTTTAGTTGTCTGATAATACTTTATGTAAGGCGGTTTTTTTTGTTAATATATTGTTGGTTTTTATATTCAAAACTTATTAAGTCAAGTGCTATGTTTTTTATATGTGACGTGGTAGTTTAGGAGTTACTACAATAATTGAACGTCTTTTACTAAGTAGAGTCCCAGTTAAGGCAGTTTCTTATGGTTATTTGTGTATTTACTTTATGTATAATTTTATCTTTTTAATGTAGGTTATAGCATGGCAGACCCTGGAATCGAAGTTGTAGTTTCTGAAATACTATCCAGACTCCCAGTTTAGGCAATCGGTCGTTTCAAATGTGTTTGTAAACAATGGCGTGATGAGTTATCAAGTTGTCAGTTTGCTGCTTTGCATTCTAGCCGGATTGGTAGTTCAAAATGTCGGAAACGAATCACCATTCAACCACTATCAATATTTATTGATAGCATAGTGGATGGACAGGTAGACATTGGTGCAAGGAAAACTATTTGTTTCCCTGGTAAAACTCGGCCTTTGTTGTTACATATTATTTCTACTTTTGGTGGGCTTTTATTAGTTTGCAACGAATGGCCTTCATATCAGATGATGCTTTGGAATCCAACTACTACGAGTTTCAAATTTTTGTTCGATGAGGACTCTGATCGTATATATGATTGGCAATCGGATGCAGCTGGTATGTATTTTGATACATCCTCCGATCTTAAAATATTACACATTAAACGTCATCGTAATTATGATCTTGCTCGTGTTTATTCACGACGACTCGACACTTGGAGAAATGTAGATTTTTTTATTGGGAAAAAATATGCAGCGGGGTGTTATATTTGGTCTGTTGGCTCTTTTGTGAACAATACCTTATATTTCACTGTTAAACAAGTGAGGGTACGGGGTGACATTCATATAATTGGTTTTGATGTAATTACTGAATCGTTTAAGAGGTTTCCTTTTCCACCAGTTAATGACCTGTATGTTTATGACGGACATTTTCTCACTGTTAACAATAAGCTTCATATGTTTGTTGTTGAAATCTGGCCTAATGTTAATGCGAGTCTTTTCAAATATCAAGATAATTTATGGTCTAAGGTGTCGTCTTTCCCAAATGTTGAAACATTCTCATTTGTGGAATGGTGTGGAACATCGGATGTGGCAAATGGAAAATTGATTTTGCTCCCCAAATTTGGGAATATTGCTGAAGTATACATGAGTGTACAAGATTTTGAATACCTTCAACATGTTGATTCTTTTTGTTGGCTTAAAGGAGCATTATTTGGTCTAAAGGAGCATTATTTTTAGAGACTGTTGATTCAGCTATTGGGTAGTGCTATTTTCTTGTATTTTTATTTGTTGTTATATTGTTAGCAATTTTGTTTATTGTGTTTATTATTTTAAAAAGTGTTTCAATTTTATTTTGTTTTATTTTTCTATTGTTATTGGGAACATTTTTGGGACTCCATTGTAGTATTAATTGTGGTTGGCTATTTTTATTCGTTTTGAATATGTATTACTTATCATTTGTTTGATGATTTATGTAAAAGTAGAAACATTTGTTGTAACCACCCGAAAATTTCAATGTTTTTTTATAATATTTTCTTTTGCAATGTAATTCCATTTTAACCGATTATACAATTGATTATTTGCTATTCTTCGACTTCCATTGCCTATTGTTTAATTTCATAGTCTCTCAAAAAATAAAAATTATTAGTGATTTTTAATCATTAAAAATAAATATAAAAAGATACGTAAAATTTAAAGTTTAAAATATAAAGTTTTAATAAAATAAATCTTATAATTTTAAGACTTATAATATAAATCATTTTAAAAGATATGTATTTTATAAACTTCTAGGGGACTTAGTGTTCTTTTAAGTTATGTGTTAGTAAAACAAAATGTTAAATTGTAAACTTTAATAAATCTAGGGACCTGTTGTGTAAATTCCAAAAATTTGAATATGTATCTTGTCTGCCAAGACTGTGCACGTAAATCTCGCCGGATCCTTTCGATCTTTAAAATCTCCGAATCAATCTCGTAATCGTGTTTCTCTTTTGGTAAATCATGAATCTGGACATCATTACGAACCATTTGCACTCGAAGGCTCCAACTGAATCTTCTATTATCGGACCGAATTGTCGTTTATTTGGAAACTATATCAAACCGAATCCCTTAGCGAATTTGTGTTTTCGGGTCAATGTTGTTATAAATATACATCATTCTCATCTTTCCGAATCCTTACACCATCAAAAATCGCTCGACGTCTCTTTTGGTTCGCGTCTACACCGTTGCCGGAATTCTTCTTGCCGGAGTTCCTTATTTCGCCGATAACATACGAAACCAGTAAGTTCTTTGGTTCATTCTGTTCAGTTTTATCAATAGACCAACCGATAATTACATGATTCGTGGTCTGTTAAGACCGAAATCGGATGAAGGTCTTGATTGTTCATACTAATTTGGGAATAGGATATAACAGACTAAAAGTTCAAAAACAATTAAAATTCGTTTTGTTTGAAACCTGCTAGTGTTGTAACTTGATAGTGATTGTTTGATAATAGTGATTGTATATAACCATTTTATTCTTTTTTCTTTCTCAGTAAACTTACAAACCAATCTGATGTTTTAAATTGTCCAGTTAGTATATCATTGTTAAACTGTTACTAACTTGTTTTCTTTGAATTCACTTATTATGAGTTAACAAATAAATTGTATTATGTTAAATTCATGTGAGTCCATCGAGTTTTAAACAAATAGTTAAAGCAAATAAATGAAGGTTATGTTAAATTACGTATTATGTTAAATACGTAATTGGAAATTTGTTAAATCGGTAAACTAAAACTAACCTATGTGTTGGGTACCTACATAATAAAAAAAATAAAAAATCGACACATTAATGCTAGAATTACTTTTTGTTTTATATAAACTAGTTATATACAATTTTGATTGAAATAAAAATGATTCTAAACAGTTTATGAAATAAAAGAAATTATTATCGTAATAAATCAACTTTATGAAATTAAGGGATTTTTTTCAAATTCAGTTATCATTTGTTTAAAACAATTAAACAATAGACCATTTTAATTGGTGGATCAATTATACACATTACATCATATATGTTATTAGTTAAATAGAATAATTTCCACTTTAAAAATAATTAAGTTATAAGCTGATCATTTTTTTTCTAATTTAAATGATTGCCCATTTACCTAAATCATGTATAGTTGTTTGGAAATCGTTACAAGTTACTCGTGTTTATGTCTTTATTTATTTAATTTCAAATATATCCTATTAATGATTTTAAATGAATGACTAAAAATTATCCCTAACATAAATCAACTTTTTTTTATGAATAAAGGATAACATTTTGTTTCCTTTAACATATCAATTAAAATATTTAATCTTAAACCCTAACATTCCCAAATTGGTTGTAGAAGCCCTGCACCTAGCATGCTTTAGACGTCAACTTAGGTTTGTTTCCAACTAAACTTTATCATATAATTGATAGGGTAGCATTTGGGATTTCTCCCAACATCTTACATACTTGTACTTGGTTTGGTTTGCTTGCTCCCTAAGGTGAGTACATAGTTCCCTTTTTACCTCTTTTTGGGATGAAACATATGATGCACTCGATTTTGCTTAAACGTTATACAATTCATTATTTTTATGGCTTATGTGATCACTATTTGCTTTGTATGAAACTTGTTGGTTTACTTCAACATGTGCATTCATTAATTTCGGCCAAACCGTCCGGTAGTATATTATAGCGCTATAGGTGTGACGACCCATCTCCACTTCCATTTGGTTTGCTTATTTTACACATCTTGCTTATTTTGCTTTTTGGGAAGTGGAGGATGATAGAATCCGTTAAACATGTCAGCTTAGGTTTGAATGTGCCACCCGTGACCCATACTCGTTAAATGAAATGTGCTTAGTGTTCTACTTGTGCCATATGAATTGTAAATAAAATACTTTTGTTACATGATTTACCATAAAACCTATGTGCTCGCCGGTTTTTAGCTGACCCATGTTTTTCTTACATATGTTTCAGGTGGTAACAATTGATGATGATTTGCAAGCTTTCTATCACTTAGGATCATGGAACTTTTGCCTTAGTTAAACTTTAAAACGATTATTATATTTTGTTTTGGATAATTTGTTTCGTTGTTTGTTTGATTTGGTTGTTGAACATGAATTTGACTTAATATTATATTTGAACTTTAATTAGTGCCATGTGTCTTTGAGCATCCTATCATACGTGGCGCCCCGACGTTTCCGTCTTCGGTTGGGGTGTTACATTTGTAAACCAATATATATTTTTTAATCCATCACACTTATAGACATGTTTACATATTAAACAACCATTGGCATCAAATGCAGTTTATTACTGCTATTGGGATATAGTAGTTGATATATGTTTGAGTGGTCTATATTTTGTGGTGATTATTACAGTGGTCTATAGCAGATGCTATATGTTACGTTAACATGTTAGTTCATACAAAATTATTATTTACTATTTGTTTGCAAGGACATATTCGATTTGAAACAATATGATAAACAGCAATGTAAGTAGAGCAACGATGATTATCATTGTGTACGGGTATTACCAATACAAAATACATTGTTTTTTGAAGTTTAGGGAAAGTGTTATAAGCCTTCATGATTAACGACGGTTAATTTAAACAAAAAAAAACTACCACCAACCATACTGCATATTAGTTGTTGCAAAAAGAAGTCAAGTTGGTTCTGAATCTGCTTCTGGCTGTGTGAATTAATTTAACCTGCAAACGTTTGAAAGTAATATCATACCTTCATCTTCTAAGATCTTGAAAGTGCACTTATCTCCAAAAGATATATCATTCTCTGCCATAAATTCCAGCCATTCATTCACCAGATATTCCTTTCGCGCTCTACGTGAATGAATTTTGACTCCCAGGTTATAACAACTTCCTTCTTGATTTTTTATTATCAAAGTGTGTGTCTGAGCAATTTTCTTCTTTTTAACAACTTCATCTGGGATGAACTGTTTTTCAAGTAGTGTAATAAACAATGTTAGTATATGGAATAGTTGGTTAGAATTCAATGCATATAAGTGAACTGTGATTATAGTTAAAAATTGTATCGGATATCTTACGAATTTCTCTGTGGCAGTCTTTTCAAATGTGTTGTTGTCTGCAGTAGATGATGGTGCTTTGTTGTGGCATCCTTGGTTATGCGTGTGCGCTTCTTTTTGTTCAACAGGTTCTTTTTTTGGGATTATAAATTCATTTCCATCAGGATGGAAAACAGTCATCGTCAGCTTTGGATTTTGAATTATGTCAAACACGAGAATGTAGCCGAATTTTAGCTGCATGTCTTTTATAAGATTCATCCATCCATCTGTCAAATAGTATCGTCTTCCTCTTTTCTCTATCTTTAATTCCCATGTATGTCCTTCACCTGCAGATAGTTGTATTGACATGTTTGGGGGTTTATTTTTCATATTGTCTTTGAGAAAGTTTTTAGGGAGCCTCTGCAATAATTATATTAGAAAGATGAGATGCAGTTATTTGTTATGTAAATTATAACACATTTGTGGTTTTAAGTTATTTTGGGAGTTCATGGTTGAGAGTGTACAATGTGTTTCTCTGATCGTTTGGATATTGCATCACAGAATGATGGTCCCAGTTGACGTGAATCTTTAAAGGCTTTGATTTTGTATTTGCATTCACTGTGAGCTTCAAATACTATCAAACAAACATCATCAAGCCCTAAATCATCAACAATATTTTTCCAGCCATTTGCAAAGTAGTATACTCTGTTTATTTTCCTGATGTTGATGTGACAACTGGCAAATAACTGGTAATTCCGTACAATCTAATCACTATTTATATTTCGTAATCTCATGCATTTAGCGTAATTTAATTACGTAACAGTGTCGTTAATTTAATAACAAGGTTAGGACAAGAAAACAAAGCTAAAACATATGATAGTTTTCGTCGTATGGCGAAACCAAGCAAACAATGTCCTAAAAGTGTTGGTAGAAAGTGTTGCGTGCACTATTCACGGTTACACTATTCCATGCCAGCAAACCGTGAAACTAGACCAAAACACTGAAAAACGACACTCGGATGACATAACTGAGTCCATTTATATGAGAAAACATTATTGTGAAAACATGATTTACCAAGAAACAAGACTTTCCGGTATAACGCCCTAATCTCAAAAATGTCCGTTTCGGCTTAAAATATAGTATTTTTAATGCGTCCGAACTTATAACAAAGCATTTCCGGGACTTCGGAATAATGTCAATTGATGAAAAACATACTAAAACAATAAGATGATACCAACGGAAGATTCATAATCACAAGTTTCCGGCGTTACGTCGCTATGCGCTAAACTAGTCCGTTAGCGGTTCGACGAACTAGTATGCGACAGTTTTAGTCATGAAACAAGCAAACGAAGAATCTAGCGAGCTAGTGAAGCTAAATTTGGGACTCGGAATCATTTCATACAACTTCCGGATGCAAGAAAACGACTTACGGAAAATCTTGTCGGTACGACATAAAAGTACCGTAAGCGAGCCGACGACGAAACGGAAAGCGTTTTAAGCATCAAGACATAATTTTTACTAGTTTAATGAACTAATTAATAATAATTTTAGTTCCGAAACACAAATCACCCTCTAATGGCGTACTTAAAACCCTAATCACCCTACACCATTTAACTACCTAAATATCTAGTTCTTTAAACATTTAAAAAAAAATAATAATAAAAATATATTACCCCCATGACTCACGAAAATATGGGGGGTCCCCATCACTTTGATTTGCTTTGAAAATGAGAAGACTAGGAGCATGGTTCTTATGTAGTTGTTGTTGAAATAAGTTACCACACCATACCTTTGAATTTCCATCATCATACTCCTCATACTTATCATTTTTTTTTTACAAGAAAATCAACAAACCAAAACCTCCCAACAACTTAAAAATTCGGCAGCCCCATCTCTTCCATAAACACACCTTCAAACTTCTTCAAATATCTCATTTTATACCTTTTCAAGCCTTTACAAGATCATTCAAAGAAGGTGTATGCATGGAGAACACTTAGGAGCTTATTTTGGAGCTTAACATTTTCTTATTCTCTTGTTTAATCACTTGCTAGATTGTGAGTCTTCTAAACATCATTTTTATGTTTCATATTACTAGTTAATCGTAGAAGTACAAGTTGATTATCTTGAAAATTTAAGTTAAACATAATCAAAAACCCTAAACATAAAGATAATAAACACTAAATATGAATATATTATGTGTTGATTTAAGTTGTTTAGTGTAATATGTTCATGTGATCTTGTTGATTATGTTATTTTTGTCTAGATTAGTAGTTTAAAGTATATGCTTATGATGATCAAGTTAATAGATTCATGTAGTATTTGATATTTGTGTTCATCTTGCCATGATGAACATAAATATGTGATTTAAACATGATTATGTTTAAATCAAGAATGATCATCTACTTCAAATATTATGAGCATTTGTATGTGAAGTTGATTAAGTAAATTTTGGGAAGATTAAACCAAGCATAATCATGTTAACAAGACTTTTGGAAGACACTAATAAACTTGATTTTGGACATAAAGCAAGTTATAATGTTTTACTTTAAAAAGTAAAGTATAAAAAGTCTTGGAAATCTTCATAAAAATGTGGGAATTTTTATGAATGAAAAACAAGTTTAAACAAGTTCATATACATAATTAACTTGAAAAAGGGTTAACTTTAAAGTGTTAAAAGATTTACCAAGGAAATGCTCATAATAAGCTTTGAAGGATAAAGTGTGAGATTATTGTTATAAAATGATATTTAGTGAAACTTGGTAAATTGTGGTGATTTGAGAAAATTGATCATTGATTTAAACGCGTTTTTGTAACGTGGGAAACGTCATAGTTTATGGGAAACTATGGCGAATTTTTCTAAAAATCTAATCGCGATTAAAGATGGGATTAAAGGGTGATTAACAAGGTTAAACGCGATTAGTGGTCATAAACGTCATTTTGGAAACCCTAATGAGAATATTTAAGATTTAAATATTCAATAAGTTTCATGAACTTAAACTTATATTTTTACAAAAATAAATGGGTAAAAATATAACAATGTGAAAAATATAATTTTTGGTAAGAAAAATTATATATTTTCGGAAACTTGCTAAGTGCTCGCAATGTGTGCTATATATGTGTATGTATTAGATACCCATAGGGTGATCAGAATAAATATACATACATGTTCTCACATGGTCCAAGAAGTGCTAGTAAAATCGGACAAATAAATAAAATGGCCGAAATGGAAATACATAACACTTGATGACGACAATTTGGGCGTATCGACATCGTAAACAAGTTACTACAATGTCGAGTCTAAAAATAACATATTTTTAGACACTAAAGCGAACGTATAACTAAGTGGTCGAAAACAAGATCCGGAAAGTCGAAAACTATAAAAATTACCAAGTATTTTTCATGTGAAAAACGAACTTATTAAGTTACATGCTTGGTGAATTTTTGGTAAAAATTGCAAGAGTATATTTAATGGACTCACTAGAAAACTAGGGCTAGGCCCAATAACAAGAAAACTAGGGCTAGGCCCAATAACAAGAAAACTAGGGCTAGGCCCAATAACAAGAAAACCAGGGCTAGGCCCAATAACAAGAAAACTAGGGCTAGGCCCAATAATAATGATGACAAGCGAAAACATAATAAAGAATTCAAGATGAACAACTTGTACGAGGTCCGAAAGACCTAGTGTCTAATAAAGTTAGTACACATGTAGGTTAATTACACGTACGGACGCTCGCTACGGTATTACATACAAGGAACGCAAATTTGTGAGTTCATGTCCCTCCTTTCACTGTTTTCAATGTTTTGTTTTCAAAAACCTCGAGGGGAAATACATGTTAAACTATTGGTATGTTAATTACGGAGTAGGAAACAGGGTCAATGTGCATAAGTAGGGAATACACACTAATAACCATTAATCACGTAGTGACCGAGGTGCAAAAGGTGTAGATCTATTGGGCTTGAGGCACGCCCCACTCCTAGTTGTTAACCGTGGAGTGCTTTTGTTGATCCCAATGCGAACTAAGTGTCTATGGGTTGGTTATTCTGCTTATGGCGCATTATGTCAGGGGGCTAGCTACCCACTGATAGATCTTAAACAGACTCCATGATTTTAAACCAGGACATACCATGATTACAAGATAACAAGTACTATATTTCATATGATATCAAATACTGCATGAACTCGCTCAACTTTTTGTTGACTTTTTAAAACTACATGTATTTCAGGAAACAGGTCTTGAGCCGGTGATTCACTATGGGATTTCGGGAAAACAAATGACAACGATGGCCACTTTTGGGAGGGTTTGTCTTTTATATCCCAACTTCGTATGGGTATATAGGAGACAAAACCTCACTATGTTTTGTGTCAAAAACAATCTTTTGTTATATGTAAAATAACTTAGAACTATGCTTTGTCAAACGTTGGTGAACTTGGAAACTATGTTAAAACTTGTAATTCTTTTGTGGGAAAACTAGATATATATGGCATCGTTGTTGGTTCAGGTTGTTAATACATTTGGATGCAATGATTACCTTTCTTACGTCACACACAATACGCTTCCGCTACTAGCAGGGTGTGACAGTTGACCTCCCAATGATGCCCGTTATCTGCCTGTATACAAATTTTGCTTTTGTTTTGTAGTTCTTTGTCATGAAAGAACCCAATTGATGGAGTTAGTGGCTGAAAGATTTACGATATAAGTGTGTGAAAGATAAACAAAACCAGTAAGCAATTATTTATATTTAATTGTATTCTCAGAGGATGTGTACCAGTCGAGAACGTGATGGTCGTTTTAACACTATGCAGAAAGATGGTTCCATTTGCAGACTGCAATTCCAAATGCACGCAAAGTCATGTCGTTTTGTAAGATATATGTTGTAGTTGTTATAGTCAGCTAATAAAGTGTAAAGCTATAAACTAAATTTTTTGATATATTATGTTGTGACAACTAAACAAGTGTTTCTACTATCAATGTAATTTGCACTACTATGTTAAGTGCTACGGATGTCTTTATGCATTGTTACTTGCTATGTCATATATCACATCGTATTTTATCAAATCTTTAAACTTTATATCATTTTCAAGTCTATGAATATCCTTATTATTCGAAATGTTCAGCTCAGGAAATTCTAACTGCATGCAATAGTTAACTAAAGTTTATTCCTTTTAGTTTGTGCCTATGTTATCAGTTATCAGTAAAAGTAATTCATTCATACATCCATGGTTAAGACATATCTTATCAGCTATCACTAAAAGTAGTACAAACATACATCCATGGTTAAGGTTTGTATTATTAAAGGTTCATAAGGGCATACTTGATTGAATGGTAAGGGCATGACATGTTTTAAAAATTACAAGAGTGTTAATGAAGTATTAGAGATATATGTTCTTTAATCACGGATAAAAGTGGCTATAGTTTTTGACATTAAACATTGCATGTATAGGTCAAAAAACCAGCAAACTCAAGGTTGTCATAAACATAGAAAACCATATCATAAACCATTCTAGCAATAAAATCAACAAATATCGAAAACCTAATCTATCATAAAACACTCAACCACACATCCAAAATATGAGAGTCAGAGTGCAATATACAAAACAAATCAGATCCCTATATCCAAAAAAAATAAAAATAAACGAAAAGCATACCTAAATACAGAACAAAATATCAAAAAAATTATAATCGGAGTAGAATCTTCACATATACGACAAAGATAATAACATAAAATACATGAACTTCACACAATTGATACAAAATCTTACAAGTCTTACAAAAAAAAACATATACGGTAACCATAGTTTCTCGGGGAAGAATCAACTGATGCTGATCATGAAGATAATCCTTACTTAATCGATGAAGATAATTAGAAATAAACCATGAACATCATCCAAATCATAAAAATCTTGAAAGACAAACATATAAGGTAACCATACCTTCTCGGAGAAGAATCAAGTGATGAAGATTGTGGAGATAACCAGGTTTAAGAGAAGAAATGTTTCTTTTGTGTTGGAAATGAAGATTTGATCGATTGAAGATTTGAGATATGCAGTGTATATTTGGTGATGATGAAAGGTTTTGTGGGAAAACGTGAAGAAGATGTGGGGATTGTTAGAGATGAACAAATATTTAGAAGACTTTTATAGGATCCGAAAAAATGGGTCGGGTTTTTAGGCGGGATGCTCCATTCCATGTTAAAAGATTGAGAAGGGAGTTTTGGAGCCAAAAACCATATTTGATGCCTTATTATTGAGTGCCACATCAGCCCAACTTATTTTCAAATATATGGTAGATATATATATATATATATATATATATATATATATATATATATATATAATATAAGATATAAGATAATATAATCCTTAATGAAATCTTTTGGGAATTTCCTGTATAAATTTTTAAAGTTATATTTGTTTTTAGTTGAATTTTATTTTCGGCCTTGTAGTTTGTTTAGTTATGCCAATTCAGACCAAACTTCAAGTTTTTATCATTTTTGTCCCTGTCATTCTTGAAAGACGCCATCTTTGTCCAAAAAATTTAAGGTTGAATCAAATGATACAATTTTCAAGTTTGACCTGAACTGTAATAATTGGTCAAGGTGTAATGACGATGAATAAAAGGGGGTTTGTAAATGTAACTGTTAAAATGAAGGAAATAAGCGGTAAAAGTAGAGTTTTCTGAATGGGACTACTAAAAAGAGAAGTAAATAAATGATGGTGTGAGAGAGAGTCGATGTAAATGGGGGAAAGTCTTGGTCTTATGAATATGTTGCAGGGATCTTAAATAGTGCTGGTTATTTTTTAAAAAAATCTTAAATTAGGTTAATTTTTTTTCTTTTCTTTATTCTTTAAAAATTATTAAATGGATGACATTATGGTTTGAAAATTTGAGATAATCATTTTGAAATTTGTGTGTTAGACGTGGTGAGTTTGACTTTGTCGCGCCAGCCTTTATCGCTATTTATTAGATAAAAATGATGTTACATTAGATTGTTTTATCCATTTAATATTAAATTATGGTAATTTTGTACGCTGTTGTGCTTTTATAAATTGTTGATAATATATTCTTACGATGTTTTTGTTAATGGTTGTTGGTATATACTTGCAACTAATATATAATATATAAAGTAAAACATATATGTTAATTAAAATTATATAAATTAAATTGTAATAAAGTGGTATTTTAACAACAGTTATTTGTATTTATTCCGAGCATGATATTACGTTAAATATAGCTAGATTCATATAACACAATGTTCTGATAGTGAGACTATGTATATATAATCTATAATAGGAGACTTTAAGCTGATGTAGGCAATCTCTAACATTTGCCACATGTCAATGCTGATGTCATAATTCCTTTTGTATATGATAGGATTTTATTATTATGATAAATTGGTTTTATTATTATGATAAATTGGTTTTTTTGGAGGGAATTTTGAAATGCATGGGGATATGAACTGGGCATTTAATGCACCTGTGTGATGAGAAGTAATCATATCTCAACTCCCTCTTTCTTCTTCACACTTTAATCTCCATATCTCTCCATCTCTTTCTTCTTCACACTTTCTTTTCATTCCAAAATCGCAGCCGATTCTAGGGTTTATTTTCCTCATCTTCCACACGAACCATGTCATCCGCAAAGAAATCCCTCGGTGAATCACTATCTTTGTTACTCAGACCGATGAAGATGATATTGTCATCTGAGGCTACGATGGCGAGATCTTGCGGTTCCGATTGGGATTATGACGGTGACTCGGGAGGTTAATCGAATTTGTTTTTTTGTAGATTTATATCTTCAATTTTACTTTTTTTATTTTGATGTGGCGATGATGGAAGCTTTTTGTTTGAGTATCTGATGGTGATGATGGGTAGCACAGACTCGCCGCCCCCACCTTTTTGTTGTTCCGTGTTCGTCTTCGAACCCTTTAGGGTTTCGGGGTGGTGGTTGACGATGGTGGCTCTGGTTTCAATTGGTAATTTATGGTTGTTTAATGTTTGAATTTGCAATTTGATTAGATGAGGCATAATTTAGATGAATCATTTACTATTGTAGAATACTTGCTAATTTTGCAATTTGGAGATTATTTATAATTTGGAAATTATTTATAATAAATTTTGATGCCATGAGGTAATGAAAGTAATTGATAGTTGTTTTGTTAGTATTTAGCTGTATCTGAGGACGCTGGTAAGAATTCCATTTTTTCGTTTGTAGATCGGTCATATAAATTGACGTTTGGACCTGATTCCTGTGAATTTGTCTCATTCTCCTACAGATCAGGGCGGTTAGTGTCAATTCTTTATTGTTGTTCACTCTGAAAGATAAGGTACTTTTACCATCGCTGAAGATGTTCTTGGTCTGTTTGTTCTTAGTCGTGGGCTGGTCATATTTAGCTGTATCTTTTTTGGTTGGTTTTGTTTGTGGTGATGATTTTTGGGTTGTTGTAGATGATGTTTATAGATTCAATGAAGGCAATCTGGATGATGTTTATAGATTCAATGTTGTTTGTTTGTTTTTCATTCATTTTACTTTTCTCTTAAATGTGTTTTCATGATAATAACAATTTGTTGATTACGATGACAGTTAGTTTGATAAGCAACAAACCGGTGTACACATGTGGAGGCTGCGGTGCAACACTTCAAGGTTGGTAGCATATAACTAACTATTTGTGTTTTGTTTATTTTTTTTTGCAACATTTTGTTTTTTTTATGTTTTAAGATTTTAATGTGTTAATACAGCGAAGAAGTGGAATAACAATACAATTGACACCACATTACACAGAGTGGACAACAATTCTTCAGGAAAAACCGGTTAGTGCATTCAGAAGTTAATAATCTGAATTA
This sequence comes from Helianthus tuberosus, assembly GCA_030545235.1. Lineage (NCBI taxonomy): Eukaryota > Viridiplantae > Streptophyta > Magnoliopsida > Asterales > Asteraceae > Helianthus > Helianthus tuberosus. Next base: position 69,454,590 of record CM060432.1, on the reverse strand, counting down.
TGGAATGCTATTAAGATGTTTGTAAATTGGTTTTTTGTTGTTAGGTGATGTTGAGATTCTTGAATCAGTGAAAATCTAGTGCCATATAATTAAGTACAGGTTATACTTCAAGCTTTTTCGATTTCTTTGCAGGCGGATAGGTGGCTTTGGGAGGTATGAAAAACAGAATTGATAAATTTAGGGAAAATGTGATTGAAAGATGATTAGCCAACAGTAGAGGATCTCATTCTATAGCGTCGATAAATTCAGAGGTGTTTCCAAATAATGCTTCCTAGATGTTTGAAGACCGATAAATGTCCAAAGAAGCAGCACTGTGGACACTTGTCGTTCTTTGTCGGTTTTCAAACATCTAGGAAACCATTATTTGAGAACACCCTTGCATTTATTGGAGTTGTAGAATGAGATCCTCTACTGTTGGGTTATCATCTTTCAAACCCATTTTCCCTAAATTAATCAATTTTGTTTTTCATGCAGGGACATAATCTATTTTTTAGTATTTCATTTGGCCAATGACCCATGTTCAAAGATAACTTATGTTTCAGACTATACAAAGATTGCCTCTTGGTTATCATAAGGTTAAATTTTAAATAATATGGTCTCATTTGTTAATAAGTTTATAATTATACTTAAGCAATCACATTCTTTTTGTTAGGTGTCAATGCACCTAATGACAGCAACCATCATTGAGCCATCACATTCTTTCCGTTTACATATTAGGTAATGGTTTTCCTTAATACATCTCGAAAATTAGGTTGTTATGTATGATTTTTCAATGTGGTTTTGAAACTTATTGGATAGTAATTGTCTCCACAAAAACATAGAAATATTTTGGTTTTGTGGCGCAGATTGTTTACTACATTATCAAGCAAAGAGAAAGAAGAAGACTTTATGGTAATGAAAGGGTGTAAACTCCCTCAAAGACCTAAGAAAAGAGCCAAGATGATTCAAAGAACCTTACTTGCAATGGAGGTAGAAGACAGGTGTGTTATTACTCGTGTTCAAGATAACTTCTTTCGTGTTCATGTGAGCAAGAAAAGAGGAAGACACAAAGGATGTGTCAAACACAGTTCAGATGATATAGGTTCAGGTAATAAGAAGAAACCCTTTGTTTAAGAAGCAACCAGTGATAGTGTTTTGGTGGAAAATGTGGAGGGGTCGGTGACATTGTCGAGGGTTGTCAGAAATCAAATAGCATTTCCTGACAACGCTCGACAATATGACCGACCCCTCCATGTTTTCCACCAAAAGACTATCACTGGTTGCTTCTTCAACAGAGGGTTTCTTCTTATTACCTGAACCTGTATCATCTGAATTGTGTTTGACACATCCTTTGCGTCTTCCTCCCTTCTTGCTCATATGAACACGAAAGAGATTATCTTGAACATGAGTAATAACACACATGTCTTATACCTCCATTGCAAGTAAGGTTCTTTGAATCATCCTGGCTCTTTTCTTAGGTCTTTGAGAGAGTTTACACCCTTGGCGATAAAAAGTAACGGAAAGAAGGTGCTCATGTTCCATATTGTGATAGCAAACTTACGCGCCTCTTACATGGAATATTGTGTTTTGATCATGTGAATGAGGCTCCGTTGAGAGTGTGAGGGTTTTTTATAATAACCTCCCTTTTACCCTTTGATCTTCTGATCATATATGAGTTGATGATCTTCTTATATTGTGTTTTGATCAAGTGAATGAGGCTCTGATTGCTTTACTTTTTTGCTGCTTTTAATTGTTTGAAAGTAGGAGGTTGTGATGATAAAATGTAACATCATATTTTACATATAGATGTAGACAAAAACTTTTATCATTATACTTATAATACTAACACATATTGTTTTTAACATTGTTTTATAAATATATGTAACTAAACACAAATAATTTAAACGATGTATTATAATCTATTTTTTAATATTTGATTTCGATGGTTATTAAACCTACCTGTGTGTTCACATGGGTCCTACAATTAGTGATCTACTATAGTAAGTATTTTATTTTAGATAGAATGGATTGTGTTTTAACGAAAGCTTTTGATTTTGATGGTATAACATTGTGTTTTTTCTTTTGTGTCTTTTGTTTTGTTAATATAATTGTGTTTTTTATATTCAGACGCATCAAAACTTATTACATCAACAACTGTATATTTTTTTATATGTGACACGAGAGTATAGTAGTTACGGGTAAATGAGCTTTTGCCCGTAAAACTTTTGATAATGAATAGAAATATTACATGTTAACAAGAGGTATACTCTAGAACTATCTAAATCCCACGGGCTTTCAAAAATCGGATAACATGGGCCTTGAAAGTGTAATCCTTATTAGGTACAACATAGGTTTTAAAGGAGATAAAAGAATAGGTCCATCTCAAACCAATCATTGAGTGAGCATTGGGTTCATCTGGTTTAACATAAGAGGAAAAAATGGGCTGCCAGCTCATGCCAAACGACAGTCCAAATCCCTATATGTAAGAATCTTTGTGTAACTAATAGATGAAGTGTTCTTTTATTTTTTAGAAGATTAAATAAAACAAGGTATACCTTATTAAAAGTAGTCTTTATATCCTCCCCAGTATGTATGATTTCTATCAATATGGTTACTTAGACTGGAGGGTATGGGGGTCGGCCTTGCCTCGGCGAGCCCCGGCGCCGGTCACCCACACCGTCTCCTGAGGATTGTCCCGGCTTCTCATTCGCCTGGAGACGACATCGACGGGCCTCTTTTTCTCTCCTCTCTCTCTCTCTCTGTAAAATCAAATTAGTTTATTTTTTCTTAAGTGTTTCTATAAATAGTGTGGGAGCCCATCCTCCACCCCCTTGGTCCATCCTCTTTAGGTCCATCTTCACTCCTGTTGACGTGGCATCCTACGTGGTGGCCCACCCTCATGGGGATGACCCTCCCCATACCCTCCAATCTTATTTTAGTAACTTCCCAATTCCTATTCTCCCATTCTATTAGGTCTTTATGTTAAGTGTTTTTTTTTTGTCTCCTTTACCATTTTTAAATAAATGTGCTTCTTCTAAATGACGTCAATATCTCATTCTTTTGAATAACAGGTATGATGTCTATAAATTCTTTGGTTTTTGGTTCTAATTATTGAATTATGTTTTGGTGATATTGTTAGTTATTGCTTATTTTTCATGAGTACTTAGTATGTTGTATATAGGATGATGAATGAGAATAAGAATGAAGTTTTAGTAAATTTTTTTTCTATATTTAAAAAAAATGAATATATATTTAAATAATTATGTTTTTTTATGCATGTTATATTTGGGTTCGGTTTATTAAGTGGTACTATTTTTTGTAATAAGATTTGAATAAGATTAAACATTCATTTTAACTGGTATTCAGTGTGGGGGGGGGGGGGGCAAAAAGGTAATTTCTTATTATTGTTTTGAGATTAACTGTATAATAGTCAAGAAAAGGGAAAACGATGAACATTCGGTTTTAACGGAAACTTAGGGCTCGAAGTTATACAATTTGCGATTGTGTTTGTTGCTTTGTGTACTAATCTTAATAATTTGGAACTACATTTGCAATGGCGTCTACTGCAAACGTTGACTTGCGATTTACAAGTAAGTTGTCATGGTGTTGTTGATTGCTATTTTCATTGTGTTTTGATTTGTTTAAGTCTATTGGTTAAATAGGTAAGAAATCGTCAAGAAATTACAGTGAAGAAGAAGTAGGTGATACTGTTAGAGGAAGTAAAAGCCAAGAGGTTGAAGTGGAAATTGCAAAGAAACATATAAGTGGAAATAGAAAGAAGTCATTCTGTACAAGCAAAGCTAATAGATTCGTAAGAAGTGGTAAATGCGTTTCATATATTTATGGTATGGTTTATTTCTTATTTTTTATTTTTAATGTTTAAACAGAAGTTGTTCAAGTATATTATGTTTTTAGATTTGTGATTTTGTTTGTAATATTGTTTCTACAAGTCGGTTAGTTTTTGTATAACTATAATGTGTATGTAGACGTTTGTTTTTGTTGTATAAAGTTGTATCCACTATGTTTTTTTTATATTAATTATGCTTTTGTTTTTTTTAATATTGTGGTTTTGGAAATCATTGTGTTTGCATATGTTACTTGATTATTTGCAGTATCTTGGTGCATGTTGTGTTTTTTACATATGTGGTAAACTATAGGATTGTGTTTTTGTATTGATTTTGTATGTTGAATATTATGTGTTGTTTTACAACATTGTAATGTTATAGTTCCTGATAGTATTTTGTTAAAGTTGGCAGAATAAGTTGGAGAAATGTAATCAAACTTGGGTCTATCAAGTTTAAAATCATCAAATCAAGTGTAGTTGTGCTTTCTGATTGTGATGACTAGATAATAATAAAAAACAGGTTGATAAATATAACACAATGTTTAAATTGTAACACTGTGATATATTAACAAGACAATGTTGTATTGTATGTTGTAGTCATTAGATAATGTCAATAGTAGGATTAAATAACGTGTTACAATTAATATTTTTTATGTGTTTTGTTTCTAATAAAATGTGGAAAGACATGAAGGATCTTTGTCAGGTGCTGCTGTGAAACGAAAGAGTGAAGGTATGTTATAGATCAATTTAAAATGATTAAATATAATATACATTTTTTTCCCTTCATAGTTTATTATTTTATTTGATTTGCTGCTGCAGTTTTACAGGCAGACTGTGGTGATGCTGATGATTATGATGATGTTGATTTTGTTAATCCTGCTGCATCAAAAGTAAAAAAACCAGGTATTCATTTAAACATGAAAATCTTAGTTGTAGTTTGTTTCTAAAATTCGTTAAGTTATATAATAGTTGATGATACCTTACCAAAGAAGAGACGTCGAAAGGACCAACCTGAGGAATCAAATCACCATGAATGTCAAATGTTTTTCCCATATACTGGTGAGAAGATTTTACCAAGATGTTCACCAAGCACTCTATAGGATTGGATGCTAGAGTTTAATGACAAGAAAAAGAACGTTGTAAGAGATATTGGTTTTGGTCCTATTCTAAATCTGAAGATTCAGCATGTTCCTACCAGCTTGGGACTTTGGTTGGCTAAGAACTATGATGATTCAACAAGAATATTAAATCTTGGATCTCAGTCAATAAAGTTAAGTCCAGAATTGGTTCACAAGGTATTGGGAATTCCGAACGGATCAAGAATAATAACAGAGAACAATAGGCCAAGCATAAAAAGTCCTGTTGTTAAACTGTGGAGAAGTCAATTCCCAACAGGCTTCACCAGGTTTCTTATACAAGAAACACAAACTTATTTGGATAGGCGATGCAAGAGAGAACGCAATGATTGTGGAATGTTGTTTGTTCTTAACTTTTTGGTGTTGATGTTTACACATCTAGGCGAAGGAACGAAAAGTGGCACTGTCAACCAAAGATTTTTGCCATTAATAACAAAGGATGTTGACATAAAAGAACTGAGTTGGTGTGATTGCATGCTAACTTTGTTAGACAGAGCGAGAAAAGGCTGGCACCCTGCTCAAGTTTTTAATGGGCCTCTGTTTTTGCTTGCGGTAAGATCATAAGTTAAATATTAATTTGTCATTTGTGGCATTTATCCAAACAAAACGGTGTGACAAATATTTGTTTTGTTTACAGCTTATCTATGCAGATCATACAAGCAAGTTGCATGATGTACGTGTTAAACGTAAAGGTTTGTTTGTTATAGAACATATTGAAGAGCGTACATTATGCAAACTGGAGGACATAAAGAATAAAGGTCTGAAGTCTGAGAAAAGAAGAAAGAAAGGTACTTTAAAGTCTAAAACAGGATTAAAGACCAAAAAATCAAATGAAAGCGAGGTGCGTCAACGTTCTTCAACTGGTGAACCCATGCATGAAAAGGTGGAACGGCAAGTCGATGCTGACGAGGGCAAAGACAATGATGGTGCTGGTGTCGAGGAGGATTTGATTCATGAAGATATACATAGAGAGGATGAAAGGCAAGTGGATGATGATGAGTGTAGAGACAATGATCGTTATACTCGAAATATACATTCGAATAGGTGGGATGAGAATGCAGATGTTGGCAGGGAATCAAACATTCCCGTGGCAGAAGAACAAACGGAGGAAGCAGAATCGGTAAGACACAAAACATATAGTATTTAACTCTAAATATATGATATATATATATATATATATAGAAAAAGTATATCGTACATTACGGCTTAATGTACTTCACGTACAACAACGTGCGTGATTTGTTATATAACATGCGTGATTAATGTTTTCAATATGCGTGATTATTGTGTTTCAACATGCGTGATTTTGGATTTTTGAGTTATAATGTGTGTGATTTTAAAATGAACGTCCGTAATTACCTGTCGTATGCGATGTACGTTAAGTCGTAATGTACGTTAACCTTCCTATATATATATATATATAGTTTTTATCATCTTTTATTGTTCATATTGAAACAGGTTTTTGTCAGAAATTTGACTGTAGAAATTGAAAAGGCAAAAGAGTCTTTGAAGATTGTAGAGACAAGGCTGAATGAGGGGTTTACGGTCTATGCAGATAATCAGGTGATTAAAGAAGCTAAAGCTCAATTGGATCTGTTGATTTCATTTGTAAAAAATGCAGGTTTTATGAGCAGAGATCCAGATTCATCTCCAAAAGATGATAATGAAATACAGAGTAAGGGAGAAAAAAAGACTCAAAGTCAAGAGACGAAAACTGATTGTAATACGAGTGTAAATATAAATTCAGTTGAAAACATGGAAAGTGTGCATGCTGTCCCGTTGGTATCTGCGTGTGTTTCAAATGAAACAATGTATCAATCTGCATCAAGTCAACGATCATGTGATCAAAATATCTCACACATCATATCAGATGAAAAGGATGAAGAAAATGTAGTTGATTCTACGGATGAGACTTTGGTGCCAGCATCACCTTACATTAACCGGGTGGTGGAATTGAGTGAAAAGTTGACATTTGTAGAGAAAATTTATTCTGATTGGATTTTCTCTGCCAGAGGATTTGAAATGTATGTGTTTTAACTTCTTTTCTTATAATGTGCTATGATTATAAGTTAATCGATGTTTTAACTCGTATTCATTGTAGGGACGTTGTTTTTCAAATTGAAGATCAGCCAGATTCAGGTCTAACAAGGATAGTGCTAGAAACATTGAGTCATGATGAGTATGTCCATTTTGCTATTGTTAATGTGTGGGCCAGAATCTTAAATCACGAGGAGAAGTTTAAGGCTGATGACAAAATTAAGCGATTGTTTTGTACGTATCAGATGCTGGTAAGTAAATAACATAAGTGAATTGTTTATTTATTTATATATTTTAGTAACGTTATTATAACTGATACACAGGATGGTGGCACATATGGTTCAAGCTATGAGATGATGCAAGCTGAATTTTTTGGAAATATGATTAAAGTTCTAAAAGAAGAACAAGTAGCATCGTTGAAAGAAGTTGATCTTTTATTCATACCTGTTTTGCAATCTGATCACTTCTACTTGGTATGCTTTCATATGAAAAAGTGCCAAATAGCTGTGATTGATAACAGCAGTCTATATGATGATAGTTTTGACTTAAAATACCGAGGCTGGCCAGAAAAATTGGTACATTCCTTGACATTTAAAAAACACAATCATATGGAAAAGATAATTTGTTTATATTTATTATCGTTATATTGCAGAGGCATTTAGTAGCAGATTTTATGTTAATTCACGGTGTTGTGGGTGGACGTAAGATGCACAAAGCTCAGATAAGTCGACTAAAAATGTCGTGGAGAACCGTAGACAACAAAGTTGATTGTGGTATATTTTTAATGAGTCATATGGAGACATTCGAAGGGAGTTCTTTACGATGTTGGCGATGTGGGTTTGTGAAAGAAGTAGATTGTGGGCAGAAAGAACAATTAGATGAATTAAGATGCAAATATGCAACCAAAATATTGTTGCATTATCTTAATGCTCGAAGGCAGTTTGTGTATAATGATAGTGAAGCTTACGTTGTGCTGGATGCAATTGAAAGGGAAAGGTTGAAAGAGCAAGCACGAGGAAGTCGTGTGGAGCGAATGAAACTGTATTGTCCTGTGTGATGTATTCATGTTGCTTAAAACATTTGGATATTAGGTTGATTGTTTATATGTAGCTGTTGTTCTTTGAATGTGGTCTGGTCAAATGAATGTTTAGGTTTAATGCTTATGTATGAATGTTATAAGCTCTATGTTGTTGTGAAAAGTGTAATGTCTATAAACAAAAACAGTATATTTATAAAAAAAATAAAAACATTTTTTTATTCAAAGCACAACATCTGATAAGATTTGAATTTTCATTCATACAAATTACAATGTTATAATATGGTTGCATTTCAATTAATAAGTTAATCTTTAGTTGTAAATCAACTAAAGTATTTTGTTTTAGATATAATGGATTGTGTTTTAACGAAAGCTATTTATTTTATGGTATAACATTGTGTTTTTTCTTTTGTGTTTTTTTTTGTTAATATACTTGTGTTTTTATATTCAAACGAATCAAAACTTATTGAGTAAATTTTCGTTTTGCTCCCCGCCTCTAACTCCATCCAAACTGTCTGTTTTTCCATTTTACTTCCTGTAGGGGGCAAAATGGAAAAACCATAGCAAACTATTGGTTGGAAATGGCTATTTTTAAAGGTTTCGGGCAAAATCGTTAAAGTGGCCAAACCACAGGGAGCAAATCGTAAGTTTACTCAAACTTATTATATCAACTGTTGTATTTTTTTTATATGTGACACGGGAGTGTAGTAGTTATGGGTAAATGAGCCTTTGGCGGGAAAACTTTTGTAAATGAAGAGAAGTATTATATGTTGACAAGAGGTATACCCCTGATCTATTTAACTCCTATGATTCCTGTAACATGCCTTGGGGTTGTAACACAAGTATTGCGTAGAGTGCCGACTAAAGCTAATTGAACTAGGCACATGAGTAGGTGTGATTTTTTTTCCCTATGAAGTTAACTTGTGGTCCACAACTTAAAACAAATGATAATTTATCTATAATTTTTAGATAAATTCTTTATGCTTTATCAGTGCTTTGACTTAACAGTTGTTTACAGGATCAGCAGTGCTTTGACTTAACAGTTGTTTACAAGATCAGCAGTTGTTGAGAAGAGCAATTCTTTATGGGAAGTAACTACCCACTTCCCATTCTCGCATATTATTTGTACCAATTTGGGATGCAGCCTTATAATTTTGATTAGGATATCAATTGGCGGTTTATTATATAAGTTAAATTAAACTGTTTTTTATTTCCTTCGAAATTATGTTCTCCTATAAAACTGGAAATATCAACTGTTCCATTATCTTGATATGTGTCGTGTGTATATAGTAGTTGCTACAATACTTGAACGTGTGTTAAAAACCGTTGTAGAACAGCTTATATAATAGGAACATGTTAGTATAAATCTATTTAGGTTTGTGAATTTGTAGCAGAATTTATAGATTTATCCTTCAAATATTGAGCAAGTGATGGAGAAAAATGCATCTACAAGAAGTAATAATCCTGTTCATTTAGGTGATGACCGGCTGCAGACGTTTATCAATCCTTTAAATCGTCAAGAACAGGTAATTTAGTAATATCATCAATAAATAAAGTTTATTTGTAATATTTTAATATTATTGTTTTGTTATTTTTATTTTGTTTGATTACAGGCCGACAGTGGTAGTGTAGAGATAATTTCTGTTGGGCCATTTAGTCCTTATAAATCCCACCTTTCTCGTGAGTTCAGTGAGGAGGTGATATATATTGAAGTTGTAATTTTTTAAATCTTAGTAAAATTTGTTATGTGATAGTTTCTAGCTCGTAATGAAACAAGTTATTTCTCTTATCCAGATACGAAGGATGGAGAGGCGGCGCAAACGATATAGAGACTTGCTATATTGGAATTGGGATGATGTTGTTTCGATCAGCAGTTCTAACGAAGAAATTGAGTTTATTGATATGACTGTTGATGCTGATGTAGATGAGGTTATCGGTCAGTCTGGTTTTGACCAATTTTCTGATTCTGATGATGAAGTTGATGATACCGCTGATTCACTAGAAAGTTACAATCGGAAACTTAAAGTTCCAAAAGTTTCAATTCACCGTCGTTCTCGTGTTGTGAAACTTTGAATTTATCGTTTTATTTTATGTATAAAATGTTGGTGTAAATTTCTCTGTGTTGTTTTTTGTTGCAAGTATTGAACTATGTTTTGGTGTTTTTTGTATGTTTTTTTTTTCTTTTTCGTATGTAGTTAGTAATATATAGTATGATGAATGACAATTTATGTGTTGATTTTTGTTCTAATTATTTTTTCATGTTTTGGTGATATTGTTAGTTGTTGCTTTTTTGGGGGAGTTCTTAGTATGTTATATATAGAGTGATGAATGAGAATAAGTATGAAGTTTCAGGAAATTGTATTTTCTATATTTAAAGAAATAACTTTATATATAAATGATTATGTTTTTATTATGCTTCTTATATATGGGTTCGGTTTATTAGGTGTTTTTTTTGTAATAAAACTAAACATTCGTTTGAGTGGTATTCAGTAAGGGGGTGAAAAGGTAATTTGATATTAGTGTTTTTAAATTATCTGTATAATAATCAAGAAAATGGTAAAGGATGACATTCAGATTTAGCTGAAAGTTAGGGCTGAAGTTATAGAATTTGCGATTGTGTTTGTTGCTTTATATACCAATCTTAATCATTTGGAAATACTTTTGCAATGGCGTCCACTCCAAACATTGACTTGCGATTTACAAGTAAGTTGTTCTCATGGTGGTGTTGACTGCTATTTTCATTGTGTTTTGATTTCTATAAGTCTATTGGTTAATTAGGTAAGAAAAACTCAAGAAATTACACTGAAGATGAAGTAGGTGATACTATTAGAGCAAGTAAAAGACAAGAGGTTGACGTGGAATCTGCAAAGGAACATATTAGTGGAAATAGAAAGAAATCATTTTGTTCAAGCAAAGTTAAAAGATTCGTAGGAAGAGGAGGTAATTGTGTTTCATATATTTTTGGTATGATTTATTTATCATTTTTAGTGTTAAAAAGAAGTTGTGCAAATATATTGTGTTTTTAGATTTGTGATTTTGTTTGGAATAACGTTTCTACAAGCCGGTTAGTTTTCGTATAAATATGATGTGTATGCAGACATCTGTTTTTGTTGTATAAATTTGTGTTAATATCCATTTTTGTTGATTAAAATTTAGGTATATCCAGTAGGTTTTTTATATTAATTGTGTTTTTTTATATAATGGAATCAAGTGTAGTTGTGGTTTCTAATTCTGATGAATAGATAATAATAAAGAACAGGTTGATATATATACCTTAATGTTTAAATAGATAGGCTATGTTATATTATAAAGTCAGTGAGGTATTGTATGTTGTAGTCATTAGATAATGTCAATAGTAGGATTAAATAACGTCATAGAATCAATTTTTTTGATGTGTAATTCAATTTAAGCAGGTTTATTGTAATTCAGGTATATGTTTAAACATCGCTATAGTTTAATTCAATTTAAACATCTATAGTTAGAATTATTAAATATTTGATAAACATCGTTGTGATTTTACATATTCTTAGTGTATAAAACATCGGTTTATGAGAGATGTATTTAGTCATGTATAACCTCCATCCACTAATTTCATGATTTTCGAAAATTTTGTGACCTTAGGAAGTTTTCAGTTTTTTATTCAAGTAAATATAACTTACCTGTCCAATTGAGTTTAAATTAAATCTGTATTATAAATACATGTTCAAAGTTGTTTCAAATTTACACATTAGAAGAGAAAAGTCTGTCTTTGAGGTTGAAACTGAGAAGGTATGAGTTTATATTTTTTCTCTAATCTTCATGTGCTTTGTTATTTTATTACTTCCAATTTTTATTTTGTGTTATTCGTATATAAAAAACTTTTGTATTGCATTTTGTAGATGTTAAGTGATGAATTTATCATAAAGTCTCCGTTGAAAAACGTGTATGACCTTTGGCAAATCATGAAGGTTTGTTTAAATTTTTATAATTCAAAAAGTACAATTTTTTTTTGTTGAACTCAATTATTTTCGTATTTTTCAATTTATACAGCCTCAATTTGTTATCATACTTGGTACTATTAAGGCTATAGATAAGGATTTTGGTTGGCACTATGTGGAGTGTCCTAAATGTTTAATGGAGGCGGGTACAGATCTTGTAGACTGCGTGGGTTTGGAGTCACATTATTTTCATATGTGCTTCAACCGTGATTGTGATGAAAGTGTTATATATCCAGTTCCAAGGTAATATGAGCTTTTTCTATTTATTTTAATATTTGTATGTTTTATAAAATAATCGATTTGTATATATGTGTTTTTATATTTAACTTAACTAGATTCAAAATAAAAGTTCAAGTGGAAGATAATACTGATGATGTTCCACTAATATTATTTCATCCTCTGGCTGATGAAATCATTGAAAAAGTTGTTCTCAAGTCGGCTGTTCAATTGGTTAAAGAAAACTCATCATCTGTATGTATAAATAATCTTTACTTCTCCTATATTTTTTTTCAATGTATTTAAATATTTTTTTATATTAATTTTATCATAAAATATTCTGATTCACAGGATGTTGAAGAAGTAATGTTTCCTGTTGATTTAGACAAGTTGATTAGAAAGATGTTTGCTTTTAAAATTGAGATAACAACTTATAATCTCACTAATTTTGATGAAATGTATCTTGTCACAAACATGACTGATGATGAGTCAATTATTAATGAGCTCAAAGAAAAGATGAAGATTACTGAGGTATTTTTTATTTCAATACATGATTCGTATTTATACATTTATATTTACATTATATTTAATTCTATTATTATTTTCTTAATTTTGTCATTTGTTTCAGGGAAACGATAAAGAATTTATCAAAAAAAAAAAGTCACATTTCAAGTGTTAAGATTGATGATGCTGATACCAGTTGTGATACCAATGAAATCAACAAAATTAAATTGGTTGACGTCTATAAGTCTTCAACTCCAAGTAATTTCAAGGATTTGGAGAAAGTTAGCAAGAAATAATCTTATCTCATATCTCTATTAATTTAAATCAGTTGTTATGATTTTTAGTTTTTTTCCAATGGGTATTTTGGATATTTCAGTTTGTTTGATTAAAATTTAGTTATATGCAGTATGTTTTTTTATATGAATTGTGTTTTTTTATATGATGGAATCGAGTGTAGTTGTGGTTTCTGATTCTGATGAATAGATAATAATAATAAAGATCAGGTTAATAAATATAACTCAATGTTTAATTAGAAAGACTATGATATATTAAAAAGTCAGTGATGAATTGTATGTTGTAGTCATTAGATAATGTCAGTAGTAGGATTAAATAACGTTATACAATCAATATTTGTCACACCCCAACCAATGGCGGAAACATCGGGATGAGACGAAGTGTGAAGATTGCTAGAGACATCATAACGCTAATTGTGACAATAGAATTAAAGATAAATTGATTTCATTCATAAATAAATGTTACAATACATAAAAAAAAGTACAAGAAAACAATACAACAACAATATGGAATTTATACAACGTATTTGACCTAAGACGTCTAAATGTGTATCTAAGCATCAACGCTACTTCTTTTCATAGCATCATCATCATCAACCTGTAACATGTTTCAAATACAATTCAATGCAAAAGCAAAGGCGAGTATACAAGTTTGGTACGTACATAACAAAAGATAAGTTTTAAATAATTCCTCATAGCAAGCATGTGATTCAAGATAAACAATAAATATGGCATGTGTCTAACATATCAAACCAAGGAAACGCAACAGGCTCATGACATTACCTCAAGTTTACGGGCGGATCGTTAATCCTATAGCTCTAAAATTGGCGGATGTTACAGTCTCCCCTACTTTAGGAGATTTCGTCCTCGAAATCTAAGATTAACGTATTTGCATAAAAATTTAGAACAATCCACATGACATACTTAGTTAACAAGATTAACGTATCCATGGCATGTGAATACACAGGTCAACCCATCGTGTATGTTAAGGTGTGGCTTCTTACGAAGTTAATGACAAGTTTATCACATAAAGTTTCACCCAAGTAACACGAATCCAATATAACATATTAGCATGCACGTGAAATAAATTCCAATTTTTTGAAAAGGGACGTTTAATCATAAAATTTCATTGAGAACGAAGAAAAGTTGGTAACTACCTCTGAGGTAAGGGTGTCACCCCAAGCTCATTGGTGAAGTTGGAAAGTGAGCGGAGCTAATCATCAAGGTTAGGGAATCACCCCTATCTTGATGATAAGTTTCCATTTTTTTGGAATATGAGTATTAACAAGCATCAAGATGTATCAAAGTATTCATATATAATGGATTATTTTGTGTTTAAGCAAAATGTTCATGTGTAAGTTTTTTATAAGTAAACATGTTACACCCCAAAAGTGGTAAAAGTAAAAAGGGGAATACGAGTATACTCACAAAGTTTGCATATGCTTTCCAATTATCCAATTATTGACGAGTTGATGAGGTTAGAAGATTGAATGTGAAAGGGTTAAAGTTCAAGTATGCTTAGAGTCGAGATTCAGTATTTAAAACAACATAAAAATAAGATATGAGAATAACATGTGGAAATAATCATTTAGTACATATGATGCTTGTTCTTGACACTAGGGAACTCTAAGGAGTTTAAATGTTTTCATGGAACAAAGTTCCATTAGAATCGTGACAAGTTATCATAGTCTAGGATGATGTAATCTAGTACCTTGACATATGAACACTAGTTCATCATCAAAGATTCGATTATTCGAATAATATGGTTATGTATTGTATAGGTTATATAGATATATTAATAAGTCCAAAAGTTCAAGTATTTCAAGCATGAGGTAGAAGATTAAATCTTCATTTAGGTACCTCAATATGTGTCATAGAAGTCATGTAGGAGGTAGAAAGAACAAGCTTCCATTTAGGCACCTCGTATGTGTTCACCACTACACTTGTTGTAAGAACAACAAGGAGGGTCATGAACTAAGATTAGTACAATAATATAAACAATCTAAACTACGAGAAATCATCAAGTCATGTGAGGATTTTATGTTGGAACAACCCAAGTTGTTTCATAATCACTCTACATCAAGATCTAAGCTTGAACATGACTTGTGGGTTAAATACCCTAAACAAAACAGAAAGTATATTTGAGGATTTTAACCTCTGATTTAACATGTCTCAACCTTGTTTTTAAGCTTAACTAACCATAGATGGGGTTATAAGCATTAGGACATAGGTTTGAGTGAGTTAAACTCATGTCTAAACAAAGATTAATGAAAATAAACTTAAACAGTAGACTTTGAAGCCTTTTTGCCGGAGTTCCAGGGACTTGTTTGCTGTGAAACACCCCTAGAATCGAAGCCAAGGACAAGCCAAGCGTTCTGGAAAAAGAATGGACCAAAACGGATAAGAAATGAAGAAGTTACGCTCATTTTCGTAAAGCTAGATGAATCTGTCCGAACTCTGATTTGCAGCAACGTTTTTGAGAGTTTGAGAGAGTTGTGGGAGTGTTTATAAAGTGTAAAGACTTGGGAGGCACTTGGTATTTATAGGGAAGGATTAGGGTTGAGTTTTGACATTTAATAGAGTTGGTTGAGAGTTAAAACAATAAAAAAAAACAAATTAAAACTTCATATATAGTTGCGGCTCCAACTGTTAGCCGTCTTTATATATGTATATATTTGTTTTACCAATAAAGGATGCATACTAGTTGATATAGGAGAATATATTATAACAAACATATTATAATATATGATGTGAATTTTGAGATGATAATTGACTAAAAAAAAAGGACTTAATGACTGCTATTGTTCCCAACGCTGGTTTGGCAACATCTTTATTTACTTATTTTTTTTTTCTACAACATATAGGTAATGTATTTATTAGGTTATGTAGATAAATAAATCCCATAACTATTCTTTCATTAAAAGTAGCAATAACTGATTGGAAAGGTTATAATTAAAATAAGCAAACAACTTATTGCATTTGGTGGTCGTTGCCTTAACAGTCATAACATTTCGTTATATATATATATATATATTGCAAAATAGCAATAACATCAACTTTACGTTGATGTTTACATATTGTCATTACATTATTATTATTATTATTATTATTATTATTATTATTATTAACCAAGTATTTAATAGTTAACAAGTATGTATAGGATAAGGGTATTAGTATGTCGAGTATCGGTCGCGCGTATGCATTCGAGATTGGTAACGTATAACCCGAATATTGCAACACATGTAAGCATATATAAAAAATAGAATTTCATTACGATCGAAGTCTCGGATTTACAATGGTTTGAAACGAAACACGAAATACAAAAGGAACAAGCTTCCAAAAAAAAAAAGAAAAAAAAGAAATACAACAAGACTTCCTTATTTTGGAAAGTATGAAAACGCAGGGCGTTACAGTCTCCCCTTCTTTAGGAAATTTCGTCCCGAAATTTATTCAAAAGGTAGGCTTGAAGAGTTTTGGTAAAAATTTGAGACTTTGAAATTTTGAAACGTTTTGAAAAGTACGAAATCTTGGGAGAATAGTCATAATAGGTTTGTAAAATGATTTGTTTGGCTAAAATGGTTTAGAGGCATAAGCATGAGTGAAACGTGCATAGGTAAAACGATTTTGAATAGCTAAATTTGGAGTTGCTTTACAAATGTATTGTATTTACGAATGAGGTCCTTATATAATGGTTTGAAATCAATAAAAGTGAGGTAGGTTGCTTAGAAAGTTTTAAAGGTAGTATAAACCCACATATTCATAAAAATTGCTTTTCGAGTGGAACGAGAAAATTTGGTAAAATAAAGTATTAACGGCCTACTAAATACGTTTACACAAGAATAAAGAATAGAAAATCGGTTCTAAAGGTAATAAGATAAGCTAGGATTCGAATGTTTAAACAAGCTTGATTGTGAATGAGGTTCGCATGAAGGAAAGGGTAAAGGCGAACAATACGAGTATAGAATGAACGAATGACTCTAAAGAGTGCAAGTATAAGAATAGCATAAGTGTTGGATAGATGAACGCGGTGTGTTAAGGATGAAGTCTCGTCGTGGATAATCAGATTTAATGCGTTTGTGAGTTTTCTAAAGTTGTATTAGGTCTAAATAGGCCTGTAAAACACTGAATTTCTCATGGTACGTTTTACGAGAGTTTGGTAACATGGTGAAAACACTTATATATAGGAAGTACCAGCGGCGTATCCACCATGTTTTGACCACTTTACGTCCGTCTCGTATTCGGTGTCATGTTACGTTCCGTGTCTTATCATACACAGTAGTACACTCTATGGTTTTCATACGCCCATCATTATAATCCCGTGTGCACCCGTGATTATATTGATCGTCGCATGATCCGCATAGCTTGTACTAGTTGTGTATGAATTTGGGTAGGTCTGCTTTAAAAATAAGAATGTGTGCGTATAAGAATATAGTATGTAAGCAAGTCCATGCTTAAGTATGTATAGGACCCACGTAAGCAAATCCCTCGTATTACGCTTGCGTACGGGTATGAATGTATGAATCATGTGTATGAATGAAAGTATGAGCATAAGTATAAGTTTAAGTATGAATAAGCACGCAAGTATGTGTATCAACATAACACGTACAAGTAGTACGTGTATACGTATAAGCATGCAACGTATGGGTATAAGTAAAAACATGAATCATAAGAGTATAGGTAAAACATGAAACGTATGAGTATAAGTAAAAGATGAAACGTATAAGTATAAGTATGAATACGATTATAAGTATAGGCATAAAACGTATGAATGTAAGTGTAGGTATGAATATTTAAATTTACGCACATAGTGTATGTTGGGACATCACGGATTTAGGTGTATAAAATCGTCCAAAAGGTTAAGTATGTAAATACGAGCGATTATAAATGGATTGTCGCATTAAAATGACTAAAACGTGTAGGATGATACATGTGTATAGTTGTTTAAACGAAACGTTGAGTTTATCGTGTCAAAATTAGATTGAGCTTGGTTTAAAAGGTAGAATATAGTTGTATATGTAAGAGGATATAAAGTACTCATTGGTTAAGCATAATGTATTTTGTAATGAATGGGAATGCTACTTTTGTTTTAAAAGAGTTTACGAAATCCGAAGATGGTCGGTCTCCAAGAAGTCTTCTTGCCCACGTGTTTTGTAAATTGGTGTAGGAAAAGGTTTTCAAGTAAGTTCGTTTCATTAAACAAGAAATTATGAATTTAGGAAGTTCTTGTGAAAACGAGGATCCTTAGAAAAGAATTTTAGCAAAAGGACCTGGTGATTGTTAAAAGTTCTAACAAATGATTTGTTGATGTGAAAAGAGTCTTTGGTAATATGATCATATAACATCTATAAGATCTTATAGGTGTAAATGGAAGGTTGGTTTGATCATCCGATTAAGAATGAAAGTCTTTAGTTTGGTGATATATATATTATGAGTGCGTTTTAGTGATTAAGTCGAATATGAAGTTCATGGGCAAGAGATTTGTTGGACCAATGAAATAGATAGGTAGCATTTCGTAAGGGTTGGAAATTTGTGTAGTAAAACGTTTAAGATAAGTTTAAGAATCCGTGTATGTGAGTTAAGTAAAAATAGGTTGTAGGATAGAAAGTATGCTTGATAAAACAATGTATTTCGAAATCGTATACGCATGTAATTTGAATAATGATAAATAATTTAGGTATAAAACATGATCGAGTTTGCATAATAAGGTATTTTGAAGAGACGTTTCGGTAACGATCACCTAGGTAAGGGAATCACCCCGAACTCGTTGGTGAGGTCGTTTTAAGAAAAAGGGGAGTGGAGTTAATCGTCAAGGTAGGGAAATCACTCCTATCTCGATGATATGTCTCCACTTATCGTTACAAGAAATATGGATTTAAATGATATGAAATCATGCATATGTATAAGTGTATGAAAAAGATTTAGTATGATGTGTGTGTGAGAAGAAAATATCGAAAGCAAATCCGAATTTGAAAGATTGCCTCGTACAAAATAAATAATATAACGTATGTTTGATTAAAATTTAGGATGGTTCCAAAGCGGAACCTTGACTAACCAAAGTGGTCGAAAAGTCTTTCGAATTTGAGGAGCATGCTTTGGCCTAATAGGTGAAATACTCTCGCCGACAAGTCGGTTAACGGTATTTACCCTTCCGGTTACTACATGTCCCAAATCAATTGAATTTTCGAGACTTTGCGGGATTTATGAAAATCAAAGAATGGAACTAGTCGACAAGGTGCGGGTTTCACCCCTAACTTGGCGATTTAGTATCCTAAGTGTGGTTGGTACTCGTCGGGTCAAAAGTTAATTTTGACACTTTGACGAGGGTCCACTAGAATTTGAAATTCGAATTCCTCCATCAAGGTGGGGATTTCACTCCTAACTTGGTGGTGAATTTCGCGTAAAAAAAGGAAAGTAGAAGGATCGAGAGTCATTCACCAAATTGTGGGTTTCATGCCTATTTTGGTGAAGTCGTCTCATTTTTGTAATATGAGTGTTGTCGGATTTAGAATAATCGAGTAAAATGCATGAGGGAAGTGTATGTCAAAGGAAATACATAAACAAGTATAAACACATAAGAAAACATATCAAGAATGGTGCTTGGATAACGAAATGATAAAACATGTATTAACACATAGAGAAATATGTTTAGAGTAACACATTAAGAATCAAACAATGAAACAAGTATTAACACATAATAAGACAAGCATTAATGCATAAGAATATCATGTCGAATATTACTCACGAGTGATATACATGTTTAAAATAGCATAACTAAGAAACAAATAAAGTATCATGTAGTAGTTCGAGCAAAATATACGAATAAGACTCTAAAACTATAGACTAGGTAAAAGCATTCCTACTTTTCCTAATTCCCTATAGTTATGGCTCTGATACCAATTTGTCACACCCCAACCAATGGCGGAAACATCGGGATGAGACGAAGTGTGAAGATTGCTAGAGACATCATAACGCTAATTGTGACAATAGAATTAAAGATAAATTGATTTCATTCATAAATAAATGTTACAATACATAAAAAAAAGTACAACAAAACAATACAACAACAATATGGAATTTATACAACGTATTTGACCTAAGACGTCTAAATGTGTATCTAAGCATCAACGCTACTTCTTTTCATAGCATCATCATCATCAACCTGTAACATGTTTCAAATACAATTCAATGCAAAAGCAAAGGCGAGTATACAAGTTTGGTACGTACATAACAAAAGATAAGTTTTAAACAATTCCTCATAGCAAGCATGTGATTCAAGATAAACAATAAATATGGCATGTGTCTAACATATCAAACCAAGGAAACGCAACAGGCTCATGACATTACCTCAAGTTTACGGGCGGATCGTTAATCCTATAGCTCTAAAATTGGCGGATGTTACAATATTTTTGATGTGTAATTCAATTTAAATAGCGTTAATGTAATTCAGGTATATGTATAAACATCGCTATAGTGTTATTCAACTTAAACAACTTTAGTTAGAGTAAATAAATATTTGATAAACAACGATGTGATTTTACATATTCATTGTGTATAAAACATCGGTTTATGAGGGATGTATTTAGTCGTGTATTACCTCCATCCACTAATTTCATGATTTCCGAAAATTTTGTGACCTCAGCCACTTTACAGGTTTTTATTGAAGTAAATATAACTTACCCGTCCAATTGAGTTTAAATTAAAACTTTATTATAAATACTTATTCAAAGTTGTTTCAAATTCAAATTCACACATTAGAAGAGAAAAGTCTCTCTTTGAGGTTGAATTTTTTGAATATTTCAGTTTGTTTGATTAAAACATCGGTTTATGATAGTTGTATTTAGTGATGTATAACCTCGATCCACTAATTTCATGATTTCCGAAAATTTTGTGACCTTACCCAGTTTACAGTTTTTATATAACTTACCTGTCCAATTGAGTTTAAAACTGTTTAAATATTTACCTATATAGAGGTGTGTTCTATTACATTTTCATTGTAGTTGTTTGAAGAATATGAACGTAGATGTTTATAAGTTAGTGGCAAATGGTGCCAAACCGGAAGAAATCATTGGCTGCCCTGTTTGCAATGTCATATGCCTTAATGAACAACAATATAGGCATCATGTAATTTCAAGGAAGCATACTACAAAGGTATAAGTGTTTGAAATATTAATCATTTTGTGTTTTTACTTGGTAATTTTGTTGTTTACTCATTCGAGTGTTAATCCAACAGTTACAAGATTTATCGTATTGTTGTGTGGATTTTCATTGTGCTCTATGTGACATATATTGTACAAGTGCAAATCAGCTTTATGCTCATTGTAAAGGAAAGAAACATGCAAAGATGTTCCGGCTTACTGTAGGGGATATGCAAGTTGAATCTCATTCTGCGTTTGATGCTTCTGGTGGTAATAATGTTTCGGGTTACGAAGGAGATTATGACGAGGGTTATCAACAACTGATGTCTGCAGATGATAATCAAGTCAGTGTAGTCAGTAGTGATATCGAAACTGGAGATGTAGATAATGTTTGTGATGTAGAGGTCACTGATGGCTGTGATGTTGATGGCGGTTTTTCTGTTTGTTCCGGTCATGTGTGTTATGCATGTGACATATATTGTTCTTCACCCATTAAGGTGCCGTTTTGTGTTGAATGTTATAAATATATATATAACTAAACACATTGAGGAGGTGATTAGTTTAAATGATGTATTGTTTTGTCGTTTTGTTATATTTCAACTTTCGTAATGTTTGTTCTTATTTGTTTCGTCATGTTTCAATCAATTGCTTTGGTGCCTTAAAAAAAACCAGCACAATCTATTTATTGTCCAGATTTAATATATAAAGTACCACATAATATGTGTAGTAAAAGTTTGCACAACAATGTTGGCATTACCCAAAATCAAATATATTACATGTTTTTTAAATCAAGCTACGAAGCATCATAATAAAATATAATGTCATATGAACCTACAACCAAACATTTCTTAAACTCATAAAACATAGGGTACAATACATATATGTCCTATGAATCTACAACCAAACATTTTTTAAACTCATAAAAGATGAAATAAATAATAATAAAAATAAAGATAATAATAAAATATAATGTCGTATGATCCTACAACCAAGCATTTTTTAAACTCATAAAACATAAGGTACAATACATATATGCAACCCTAAACTATAGGTACAACCAACCATTGCAAAAAGTGACCCTATAAGCATAAAGTACAAACAATGATACATAACATTGTTTTAAATTAATAATATATAAATGTTTTGTTTATTTAAAGCAACCTTGATTTGGTATTGATTTGTTTTGACCTAGCCAAAGTGGACATTATGATGGTGTGGTTATGTTGGGCTATTACAGATGGTATTAGTGCTAGGGATTGGTCTGGTGTGCCATCGAGGATGTTGGGACCTGTAAGGAGTGTGATTTGTAACATCCCACATTGGTTGTGAAGGGGAATGAAGGCTTCGTTGAAAGGGTCTTGATACCTTCAACATCATCATGCGTTTTGAATCAGTGAGGAGATGTTGGAACGTCTTGGCTAAAGCGGATAGTATCATGGTGTGGTTAGCCTGGGATGTTACAGATATACATTATATTGTTATCAAAACTTGTCACTTGTCTATTTGTAATAGTTTCTTACAGTTTTTTCAATCCCTTTGTATTATAAGTCCACCATTGTTAGTAAAATGTAAGTTATTTGATTGCGTGTGGTAATGGTATGTTATAGTCGGCATTTGAGTGGTACAAATCTTTTTTGATTGTGTCATCTATTTGAAGACACAACGAGTAAAAACACAATAGTGTTTAAAACATATTAGCTTTTTACTTTTTTTTTCAGAAACTGGGAGGGTTTGATATTCTTTTTAATTCATATTTGGAGACTTGTATTAAATAGCAGTTTCTTTTGTATAGTGTTATATTTCTTTGCCTTTATTGTGTTTTTTTGTTAGGTTTTTTATATCACATTATTTTGTATAGAAATTTATCTTTTATTATATTTTTTTCGTTACATATTTTTATTTATCTTGCGTTTTTTATATTTTTTATCATTAGGTTTTAGTTGTTGTGTCTTATGTAAGTTTAATAATATCATATAATATTCAATATATGTATGTTTATAATTATTAATATTTTTATTTAAGAATATGTGTGATTGTTAAATTAATGACATATAATGACATCACATTTCCATTGTAAAAGAATGACTAGCCATAATGTGTTTTGTCTGCAGAAGTTATAGAGTGTACTTGATTACATTGAGAAGTTCAATATGTCCATTCTTAGCAAATAACTTTTAAAATCCCAACTGCTATATTCAAGGCACAGTTATATTCTATTTGGAACTTCCCACTAACCTATATTTACATGATTTTTCGGTAACCACATCTAAGAAATACCTTCTCAGTTATATTCATTTGTATGTTTATTTTTTCCCATATAGTTGAATTCGATTTATCAGAAAGATCCCCCAATATAGCAAAGAAAAAATAGTTGATTTCATATTCCAGTTGCTGTTTTAAGGTGTGTAAGCATTGTCTTTTCGTGCTTTTCCTTTGCAATTGTTAGCGAGTTCTCAATCGAGTTTTACTTTTTTAAATTGGGGTTTTTCCTTTTTTTCATGTATTGTTATGTTGTTTAGTAATTTCACATGTTTATGTTTATAAATGTTAATTTATCGTATTTAAATTTAAATGTACATTGTAGGAAAGTGTTACCATGCCGGAGATTCCGATTGACTTATTTATGTTTGAGATATTGCCAAATCTTACTGCAAGAGACGTAGGCCGTTATAAGTTGGTGTGTAAAGAGTGGTGCTCTTTCCTGTCAACGGTATTCTTTGCTAGGCTTCATTGTCGTAAGATGCCATCGTTAACCAAGATGCAATTTGTTTTATTAACAAGAGGCATACATCGTCCACTTCGTACACTTAGTTATGGTTCAGCCAATATTTCTTTAACTGAAATTGTGAAAGTGCCTTTCAAAACTCGTGCAGAATATATGATGATCTTAGGTAGTTTGCATGGAATGCTATGTGTCTGTCTAAGTAACACTTGTCAGTTGTTAATATGGAATCCTCTCACCAATGCCTATAGGAACTTGTCCATTCCTAAGAAATATGGGTTTTTCAAAGTAAATTTTGATGCTGTTGGCTTTTATGTGGATTACTTGAAGGATCACAAACTTTTACATGTTGTATTTAGGCGTAACAATCAGTCGGTTTACATTTACTCCATGGAAAGCCAATGTTGGAGGCAAATAAAGTTTGTTAAAGACTTTATTTTAGATGATCAGACCGTTCAATGGTCATGTGGGACTTTGTGTTGTGATGGATTATACTTCACTGTAGGTTCGTCTTGGGATTATAATGTGGCATTAATTGTTCGCTTTGATGTGAATTTAGAGACATTTACTAAAGTTTCCTTTCCCTTTGATGAGTATGAAGTAAATGTTAGAGGGTCTTTGGTTAATGTTTCTGATGAACTTCATTTTTTTGTTCTTCATGGTGCATTTGATGTTTCGGTTGATTTGTGAAAGTTGAAAGGTGAAGAATGGATAAGGATTTTGTCTGTACCTGATATTGATTGTATTCCATTGCCTATAAAATGCTTTGTCAGGTACATTGGTTCAAGTAAGAAGTGGTTGTTGATGACTGATTATGGGGATGTGTATGAGTTTGATTTGGATGTGAGGAAAGTTGATAATTTCTTTCCTGTTATCAACTTTTATGCATTAAAAGGAGCAGTGTACTCTGAGAGCCTTATGTCTCCAAATGTTTAAATCTACGATGTTAGGTAATTTACTTTGTTTTATTTTTGTATGTTTGTTATGTTTTTCATTTGTATTGTAATATACTTTGGTAATGTTAGAAGATATTTTATTTTTGTATGGTATTTTAATTGCTTATGTTCTTTGTTATATATATGGTTATCAACTTCTTAGAGTAAGTTGTATGTTGTGTATTAAAAATTGTTGATTTCTTGTAATTACATAAGTAGTATGATAATATGTGATGTGTAAACTTGGCAGTTAATTATTTGAATAAATTTTAGCAGGTATAACCCCTAATATTAAGGAGTGGTTATTATTGTGTTTTTATTTTATTTTATTGTGTTTTATTTATTTATTGGTTTTTATTTATTGTGTTTTTGTTTTATTGTGTTTTTTATTATTGGAGGGCTAAAATGAACTCTAAATGTGGGGCCTTTTCCAGTTTTTAACTTATATATGTTTTTAATACTTTATATCAAGAGAAAAATGCAATTTTCGTCGCTGTGGTATGTGTGAAACATCAACCTGAGCGCCTAAATTCATTTTTTGGTTTTTTGAGCCCCTGAGCTTATAAATTCATTACACTTTGAGTCCCTCCATCACAATTCCGTCTGTTTGACTGTTTGAGCCAGGGGTAAGACCGTCTTTTTGGATTTCTTTCCCTTCAGTGCCTTTTTTGTTCTGTGGGGGAGAATTATTAATGTAATGTTTATTAAATGTTTAGAATTTGTCTTAAAATATTGTTTATTCAATTATCCAAAAATAGTAAATTGTAAAAACCCTAAAATTTTGTATTAAGCCCTAAGTTTAACAGTTAAGCATAAAAAATGGACAGAATATATTACTAAGTTAAACAGTTAAGCATGATTACAATTAAACACAACATAAATGCGCACTTGGATTATGTTAAACATACAATACAGAGACAAAACGTCATACCAAGAAAGATAGAAGGATATCCAACTTGGTAGACTTGATGGAACTTACAGACTCGATAACAAAAGACCGTATCATACAATACAGAGACAAAACGTCATACCAAGAAAGAAATTGTGGATCTTTACTGACTGGTGCACTTCGGAATGTAGCTGATAACCCCCTTTAGTGTAGCTCTTCGATTTTCCTTGAAATTCCAGAGCTCGCTAATTACATATCTGCCACTGGGATTATATCCATTCATATGCAATTGATCGTTCTGATCAATCACTTCCTTATGTGCACCGCACCATCTCCTAGGAGGTTGTCAAGTATTCTTGCTTTCGTAGGAGGTGTTTTGCGTATCTTTACATCCACAGCCATTCTCTACAATAAAAACATCCATAGTAAGACGACTGATACAGTACTTTCATAATGCATATATGTATACATATATGAGGAACCCAATATGAGGAACCCAAAACACAGTTGATCTCATATCAAGAAAATACATTCAAATGACCAATATGAGGAACCCAAAACACAGAGTCTTTAACCAACTTTATATGAGAAACAAAACAACAACCATACCCAGATTTCAACATGAACAGCAGAGACTTAAGAAACCCAGATTTCAACATGAACAACAGAGACATAAGAAACCAAGCCCTGTTTTAATCGATTGTATATTTTAAACATTTCAAACAAACTATAAAACAAAAACAATCTTAGATTAACGCCAAAAACCAAAAACCCTGTGACACCTATGCCTCCACGGCCATCAAACAAATACCAAACCAATGAAATATTGTATTTCATACTTGGGATTTGTTCAAATATATGTATCATTTGCACATATCAATTCTTGTTCGATCTCGGGCTCTAAATCGCTTTCTGGAAGGTTATACGCGCACTGATGCGTAAATATAACCAGTTTAATGAAACGAACACTCCGGAATAGTGAAATAGGCTTCACATACCTTAAATAACCTTTACATAACTTATAAATAAGTTTTGAAGGCTTTGGTATGACAAAATCAAGTTTAATCGCTTACATGGACTAAATTTGACAAACTGCGAAAGTATGCCGATTTGAACTGTAACAGGCATTCTGGAACATGACCATGAGTTAAACATACCATAAATATCCTTTACATAGCTTAGAAATAGGTTTTAAGGGGTTCGGTGTGCTAAAATAAACTTTTGGGTCATTCAGGGACGAAAAGTGTCAAAAAGTGCATAAGTTTGCATTTTCACGCATAACTTACGTTCTAAATACATCCGGACATCCAAAAATTTATGTAAGCACTAAAATATTTTATTTTAGTGTTTGGCATAAGAAAAATCCATTCGTCACGCAATTTGGACCGTTTTTCGCGCTTATGCGCATGTCGTCGTAATTAAGCGAACATCGCGATCGTACGACCAAACGAACCGACATCCGGGATATTTTTGAGCATGTTTCATGTCCACAATGTTTAGGCATCATTTTAGGGCCTTAAAGTTGACTTAACGAGCCTTAAACATGTCGGAAATGGCCTTAATACACAACGGGGACTGAAATGGAAACTTTGGAAACTGTTTGCTGATCAGAAGGACCTAGGCGTAACACCTAGCCCCCTAGGCGTCACGCGAGGCCCTTTCAGATCAGCAAAAGCTGTTTTAACAGCTGTTAACAGCTCTTGTGCACTCTAAACCCAATTCCACATGTTGTTTCCTGCTTATGGGGGGCCAATGTGATGCACATGAGGTTACCAACAAGTGTAGGGATGAGATTATATCACGCTATTCAAGAAACGATCCTAACGGTGGTCCTTATCCTATAAATACCCATCAAGTTCACTTGCAAAACCCACAAATCTGATCTAAGAATGCTCTAAGTTGAAGCCATTGCTTCATACCTGAGTTACTTGGATCAAGATTAGCTTTCGGGGACCCTTTGTAAGTGTTCCTTCGTTCTTTTATTCGTTTTAGCGTTAAAGTCAAACTTTGTTTGACTTTCTGCATTGACCTGTTTATGGTCAATGCGAAGTTCGTTTGAACTTCATAACGTGAGCGTAATCACGATGGTTATAGTCCCTAGTGACTATACCTGCGGATTACCACGTTATCTAGGCTCAGTGACGAGTCGTAGTTTCGGCCAAAATGCGCATTTTCGCGTATTTTGTAACCAAACTACTCTTAGGTATCAAAACCGTTTGTTTTGATACCAAACCTGTTTTCTAAACTTATTTAAGCATGTTTTAACATGCTTAGCTCGTCACTTTTAGTTTAGTGCTTATATAGGGTTGTAAGGTAAGCGATCTAAACAATCGCTTATACTTTCGAACCCGACCCGTTTGGTCGATCATTAGGATCCGACCAAACACATTAGGTGACCATAGTATGTAGGGGATAACCTTCCGAGGTTGTACCTTATTGTCACGATGTTTAGTTAGTTGTATGATAGGTAGTATATATGCCTTAGGTAAATTACCAAAATACCCTTTTTTACGCCAAAATTCATTTTACGCATATGTAACATAACTTTTGGTATCTAAACTGATTTGGAAACAATATTAGACATGTTAAGGCATATATTACTTGTCATAGGACTAGTTAAGCGGTCCGAGCGCATTTCACGCGAACGACGCGTTAAAGTAGCATAAGCTACCTAAACGGGTCATAATAGGTCGTAAGCACTTAGGTTAGGTTTCATTTTAGTATGTAGGCTTTGTTAAACCATATTACACGAGTCTCCATACTCGTTTGGTTTACGAACCCTCATTCTATCAAATCCTCCGATTTAGGTCTAGTGTATTAACGTAGTTACCTATATTAGGTGCCGTTTGATATCTGTGATCTCTAGCATTGTTTGGTTGTTACTCAAGGACTACTAAGCAATCTCAAGTGAGTACATAGACCCCTCTTTTACTGTTTTCAAACTGTTTTGGGGTGAAACACATGTGCCTACTTGTTACTTTCATGCTTTCCATGTTTTCACATCATATACTTGCTATGTTCGTTAGTACATTTATAGTACATGATTTACATTACATTGTTTTGCTATGTATGTTTACTTATCATACTTAGTACATTGTTTTACTTTACATTTCTGCTATGTATGTTGACTGAGCATGCTAGCACATTGATTTACATGACTTTTCTGCTTTGTATGTTAACTTAGCATACTTAGCACATTGTTTTCATTTAACATGTTTACCATCGGTATGACATTTGGTTTGCACAAACAGGACTTATATACGTTCATTAACATTAGCTACGCCGCTCGGTAGTAAGTACTGGTACCATAGGACTTGACAACTCCCATTCCTGAAATCCCGGGTTTGTTTGGACGTAAGGAATGACCGAATCCGAATACATTTCTAGGTAGACCTTAGACTTTGTGCTAGGGTTTATTCTACAGTCGCAAGGCTTGTATGTATGCATTTTCACAATACCGCATAGATGTTTATATCAGTATAGCATGCATTAGTTCCACAATACATAACTTTGATTTAAACCATGTTTTACTTCAATACCTTGTTTTTGTGCATTTTACATATGGTTTAGTTGATATATTTCACTTACCATACATGATATTTTGGATACACATTACATGATTTACATTAGACATAAACATTTTGACATTGATATACACAATTCATGATTTACATTTGACATAAACATTTTGACATTGATATACACAATTCATGATTTACATGGTTTTCACACAAACATTTTGACATTGATTATACATAAACATCTTACTTTGGTGGTTTGGTTTGAGTAAGTGATTTAAGTAACGAGGCGTGCGTAATATGATACAAGCATGGTGGATACGCCGATGGTACTTCCTATATATAAGTGCTTGTATGGTATTACATATCGTAGCGTTATTTGAATCATTTCAATTTAGACATATAACATTTTATACAAATAACATACTCTTCACAATACATTGTTTTACAAACAACTTATCTGATATAAACTCATTTTACTTGGTTATTTACTTAACTATGTATCATTCTTTTATACATATATATCATTCGGTTTATTTATCACTTTTCAAATGATTTACAAGACAAAGCAAATTACAAGGTTCATGACTAAACATTTTCATAAATATAAGTCTTGAATTCTATTTTCACAAAACCTTTGTATCTCACAGGCATTTTTATGCTTACGTACCTATTTTCACATGTGTTTCAGGATATGATGCTTAGGATTTATCAAGATACACTTAGGCGGACTTGGGCCTTAGCGACAATAAAAGATGCAAGACTAGTTATTTATGTTATGTTTCTTTGATTGTCAAGACATTGTAACTCTTTTAATCAATAAAACAATATTTCAGTTTCCATGTGTTATGAAACAATGATTCTGTTACAACACTCCCCGACGTTTACGCCGCGTTTTGTTGTTTTACGTGGTCGGGGTGTGACAGAAAAGTTGGTACCAGAGCTCATGGTTATAGGGAATTAGGTTATTAGTAATGCTTTAACCTAGTCTATAACCTTCCTAGGACCCCAACGCAAGTTATCTTGTGTTTAGATCTTAAAACATGCACGTCACCTATCCTTAGGTGATAACCACGACGAGAACATCAATTCCGAATCCGCTTTGAAAATTAATCATATGTTTTTGGATGATTGATTACTAGGTTTTGAACCCTCTATTGTAAGGTTTTGAACCCTCTGTTATAAGGTTTTGAACCCCTTCGGGTTTTCAAAATCTCGTCAAAGTTTTGGGTCCTAAATAGTGTGAAGACGTGCAAACTGGAAGAGTGAATGCCTGTACCCTGAGTTTTCTGTCTAAGGCTAGAGTGTTCGTACAAATCCACATAATCGGACCAGTCACTCTTACCTGGGAACTCTTGGGGTGAGTGTCCACTTATAGGCGGGCATGTCTTCGCGATACATTATGAGGATCTAATTGCTTTGATTCAGCCTTTGTGTGTTGTTTGTTTGCTTCGTGGTTCAAACAAATGACCAACACCTATGATTTGGTCGGTAATTGTAACATCCTATTCTTACCCAATGCCATTTCATTTGTTTTCTCTCTTGTTTCCCCTTTTAGAATGCCTCCACGACGCGAAAATCAGGTATCTATTGAAGAGCTGGCAGCTGTCATTACACAGCAAATGACTGCTGCAATCCCGAACATCGTTGCTCAATGTAACCAAGCTCTCAACAACAATAATGCCCCCTGCAACTTCAAGACGTTCAACTCGGCTAAGCCATCAAAGTTTTCTGGGTCTCAAGGAGCGACTGCACTTCTGCAATGGTTCGAGAGTTTAGAGAGCACCTTCAGACATGTTCAATGTCCAAACGAGCGAAAGGTAGATTTCGCATCTAGTGTCTTTGAGAAACGAGCTTTGACGTGGTGGAATGGTGTGATGAGAGATAGGGGTGCCGATATGGCACTGGCCCAAACGTGGGAAGAGCTTCGAGCTCTGATGATGAAGGAATTCTGCCCTCGTCACGAGATTAGGGCCTTAGAAAGGGAATTCGACGATCTTAAGCAAGACAACGGTGAACATCGAGCATACACTGATCGATATGAGGAGTTGAGCCTGTTGTGTCCTACCATGGTTACGCCTTTGGATAAGGCGATCGAAAAATACATTGATGGTCTCCCTGACTCAGTTCAGGACATTGTTACTGGTAGTAACCCCACTACGGTTAGGCAGGCCATTGAGCTATCTGCTACCTTGACTGAATCTCAAATCAGGAAAGGTAAACTTTTCCGAAAAGATGATAAGAAACCAATCGAGGAATCAAAGACCATGGATGTACATACTGGATCCCCTAAGAGGTCAAAGAAGCGAAAGGCTTCTCAGAACTTCATCGTGGTCGCTCAAAATGGTCAAGCCGTCCCCAACCAACCAGCTCAACCCCCTGCTAGGAAGCCATACAATGGAACTTCACCTTTGTGCAACCAATGTAACCTTCATCATCATGCTAGTGTGAAGTGCCGCGAATGCCATATTTGTGGACTTAAAGGTCATACAGCAAAAGTTTGTCGAGCAGCAGTTGCACCAAATCAAGCTGACAACAATCCTGCTCAAGCTCGCTTTCCACCAGGTTCTTGCTACAATTGTGGCGAGATGGGTCATTTCCGAAGAAATCGCCGAAAGCTTGCTAATGCAAATCCAGCACAGGGATGAGCATCTGACCGACTAGAAGACAACACCCTTTAGAAATAATCACGTCTTATGTATTATTTTCTTTTGTCGGCAAGGTCCATGAAACAGTTGTTATCATTGTTTATAAATAAATCTTTTATTTACATTGCAATGTATTTATGTGGTTATATGTATAAAGAACATATCCCCTACAATACCGACAATCAAGGAATCGTATTCCTTGAAAAGCAAACTACCCCCCAAATTTTTTTTTCCATTTTATGATATCTTGCGTTTCCACGAAATTCCTAAGTACCCGTTTCTTCTAAGGAAAAACGAAGTACAAGGCGCAAGTTACAACAATGGACAAATACCCAAAGTACCACTATAAATCCTTAATAGGGTACCTAAGGGTATTTCCGTAAATCCTAAAATTGTTGTGTTCCTTAAATTCGAATATTACGTTTCTTTGAAAACAAACTCGAAATTTTGGGAGATCATCCTATCTTTTCAGATAGATCCTAAAGGACATTGAAGCCCATCTACTGGTTTCCTGGTGTACCTTGAATATCCATATTCAATCGATAACAAGTTAATAACAAATTAATAACCAAGTTAAACAACTATGTGATTATGTGCTTATGTGTTTCCTTTTATGTTTTTGTGTAATCCAAGTTTTGTTATCCAAATCCTCGTAGAATCTTCCATATCTTCGTATAAGGGATTCATAGTAGGATATCCAAAGGTACTATATTAAATCCTCAATGAGCTTTTACGTAATAGTAAAGACCCTTGGATTATATTATACTATTCCATAATTAGACCCCTTGAGTGGTCTAGTTAAACAGATTGATCCAAAAATCTGGTTAGGAATATCATGTGATGAAATAGCTGAAAAGACTCCTTGGTGGTCTAATTAAAAGAGATCATTTGTCGATCTAATTAAAAGGACCCTATGATAGTCTAGTCACACTCATCACAGGTTTAATTTTTCTTCCCCTTCACATTACAAAACAAATTGTGCGGACTGTGCAAGGAATTGCGTAATTATGGATGCATACATAATTATGGAATTTAGTGCACAGAAACCACAACAAGTTTGGTCGTGTGTCTAGAGTTGACTCAGTGCATTTTCATTTCTAAAGAAATTGTGGAAAATGACTCATTCCGTTCATTTTCGTTTCTGAAGAAATTGTGGAAAATGACTCATTCCGTTCATCTTTGTTTCTGAAGAAATTGTGGAAAATGATTCATTCCGTTCATCTTCGTTTCTGAAGAAATTGTGGAAAATGACCCATTCCGTGCATTTTCCGTTTCTGAAGAAATTGTGGAAAATGACTCATAACGTGCATTTTCGTTTCTAAAGAAATTGTGGAAAATGACTCATTCCGTTCATTTTCGTTTCTGAAGAATACCCATTAAGGAAAATGACTCATTCCGTGCATTTTCGTTTCAAAGGAAATTGTGGAAAATGACTCATTCCGTGCATTTTCGTTTCTGAAGGAATTGTGGAAAATGACTCATTCTGTTCATTTTCGTTTCTGAAGAAATTGTGGAAAATGACTCATTCCGTTCATTTTCGTTTATGAAGAATACCCATTAAGGAAAATGACTCATTCCGTGCATTTTCGTTTCTGAAGGATACCCATTAAGGAAAATGACTCATTCCGTGCATTTTTCGTTTCTGAAAAATGTTCGTTAAAGAGGAATATCAGGATTTTGCCTTATCCTTGATGGTTATTTAACACAAAGTCCCAGACAGGCTCCTACAAATAAATTTCGGGACGAAATTTCCTAAAGTAGGGGAGACTGTGACACCTGTGCCTCCACGGCCATCAAAAAAATACTAAACCAATGAAATATTGTATTTCATACTTGGGATTCATTCAAATATGTGTATCATTTGCACATATCAATTCTTGTTCGATCTCGGGCTCTAAATCGCTTTCTGGAAGGTTATACGCGCACTGATGCGTAAATATAACCAGTTTAATGCAACGAACACTCCAGAATAGTGAAATAGGCTTCACATACCTTAAATAACCTTTACATAACTTAGAAATAAGTTTTGAAGGCTTTGGTATGACAAAATCAAGTTTAATCGCTTACAGGGACTAAATTCGACAAACTGCGAAAGTATGCCGATTTGAACTGTAACAGGCATTCCGGAACATGACCATGAGTTAAACATACCATAAATATCCTTTACATAGCTTAGAAATAGGTTTTGAGGGGTTCGGTGTGCTAAAATAAACTTTTGGGTCATTCAGGGACTAAAAGCGTCAAAAAGTGCATAAGTTTGCATTTTCACGCATAACTTACGTTCTGAATACATCCGGACATCCAAAAATTTATGTAAGCACTAAAATATTTTATTTTAGTGTTTGGTATAAGAAAAATCCATTCGTCACGCAATTTGGACCGTTTTTCGCGCTTATACGCATGTCGTCGTAATTAAGCGAACATCGCGATCGTACGACCAAACGAACAGACTTCCGGGATATTTTTGAGCATGTTTCATGTCCACAATATTTAGGCATCATTTTAGGGCCTTAAAGTTGACTTAACGAGCCTTAAACATGTCGGAAATGGCCTTAATACACAACGGGGACTGAAATGGAAACTTTGGAAACTGTTTGCTGATCAGAAGGACCTAGGCGTGACACCTAGCCCCCTAGGCATCACGCGAGGCCCTTTCAAATCAGCAAAAGCTGTTTTAACAGCTATTAACAGCTCTTGTGCACTCTAAACCCAATTCCACATATTGTTTCCTGCTTATGGGGGGCCAATGTGATGCACATGAGGTTACCAACAAATGTAGGGATGAGATTATATCACGCTATTCAAGAAACGATCCTAACGGTGGTCCTTATCCTATAAATACCCATCAAGTTCACTTGCAAAACCCACAAATCTGATCTAAGAATGCTCTAAGTTGAAGCCATTGCTTCATACCTGAGTTACTTGGATCAAGATTAGCTTTCGGGGAACCTTTGTAAGTGTTCCTTCGTTCTTTTATTCGTTTTAGCGTTAAAGTCAAACTTTGTTTGACTTTCTGCATTGACCAGTGTATGGTCAATGCGAAGTTCATTTGAACTTCATAACGTGAGCGTAATCACGATGGTTATAGTCCCTAGTGACTATACCTACTGATTACCACGTTATCTAGGCTCCGTGACGAGTCGTAGTTTCGGCCAAAATGCGCATTTTCGCGTATTTTGTAACCAAACTACTCTTAGGTATCAAAACCGTTTGTTTTGATACCAAACCTATTTTCTAAACTTAGTTAAGCATGTTTTAACATGCTTAGCTCGTCACTTTTAGTTTAGTACTTATATAGGGTCGTAAGGTAAGCGATCTAAACAATCGCTTATACTTTCGAACCCGACCCGTTTGGTCGATCATTAGGATCCGACCAAACACATTAGGTGACCATAGTATGTAGGGGATAACCTTCTGAGGTTATACCTTATGGTCACGATGTTTAGTTAGTTGTATGATAGGTAGTATATATGCCTTAGGTAAATTACCAAAATACCCTTTTTTACGCCAAAATTCATTTTAAGCATATGTAACATAACTTTTGGTATCTAAACTGATTTGGCAACAATATTAGACATGTTAAGGCATATATTACTTGTCATAGGACTAGTTAAGCGGTCCGAGCGCATTTCACACGAACGACGCGTTAAAGTAGCATAAGCTACCTAAACGGGTCATAATGGGTCGTAAGCACTTAGGTTAGGTTTCATTTTAGTATGTAGGCTTTGTTAAACCATATTACACGAGTCTCCATACTCGTTTGGTTTACGAACCCGCATTCTATCAAATCCTCCGATTTAGGTCCAGTATATTAACGTAGTTACCTATATTAGGTGCCGTTTGATATCTGTGATCTCTAGCATTGTTTGGTTGTTACTCAAGGAATACTAAGCAATCACAAGTGAGTACATAGACCCCTCTTTTACTATTTTCAAACTGTTTTGGGGTGAAACACATGTGCCTACTTGTTACTTTCATGCTTTCCATGTTTTCACATCATATACTTGCTATGTTCGTTAGTACATTTATAGTACATGATTTACATTACATTGTTTTGCTATGTATGTTTACTTATCATACTTAGTACATTGTTTTACTCTACATTTCTACTATGTATGTTGACTGAGCATGCTAGCACATTGATTTACATCACTTTTCTGCTTTATATGTTAACTTAGCATACTTAGCACATTGTTTTCATTTAACATGTTTACAATCGGTATGACATTTGGTTTGCACAAACAGGACTTATATACGTTCATTAACATTAGCTACGCCGCTCGGTAGTAAGTACTGGTACCATAGGACTTGACAACTCCCATTCCTGAAATCCCGGGTTTGTTTGGACGTAAGGAATGACCGAATCCGAATACATTTCTAGGTAGACCTTAGACTTTGTGCTAGGGTTTATTCTACAGTCGCAAGGCTTGGATGTATGCATTTTCACAATACCGCATAGATGTTTATATCAGTATAGCATGCATTAGTTCCACAAAACATAACTTTGATTTAAACCATGTTTTACTTCAATACCTTCTTTTTGTGCATTTTACATATGGTTTAGTTGATATATTTCACTTACCATACATGATATTTTGGATACACATTACAGGATTTACATTAGACATAAACATTTTGACATTGATATACACAATTCATGATTTACATTTGACATAAACATTTTGACATTGATATACACAATTCATGATTTACATGGTTTTCACACAAACATTTTGACATTGATTATACATAAACATCTTACTTTGGTGGTTTGGTTTGAGTAAGTGATTTAAGTAACGAGGCGTGCGTAATATGATACAAGCATGGTGGATACGCCGATGGTACTTCCTATATATAAGTGCTTGTATGGTATTACATATCGTAGCGTTATTTGAATCATTTCAATTTAGACATATAACATTTTATACAAATAACATACTCTTCACAATACATTGTTTTACAAACAACTTATCTGATATAAACTCATTTTACTTGGTTATTTACTTAACTATGTATCATTCTTTTATACATATATATCATTCGGTTTATTTATCACTTTTCAAATGAT
The DNA here is from genome assembly GCA_030545235.1 of Helianthus tuberosus. Taxonomy (NCBI): domain Eukaryota; kingdom Viridiplantae; phylum Streptophyta; class Magnoliopsida; order Asterales; family Asteraceae; genus Helianthus; species Helianthus tuberosus. The sequence continues at coordinate 69,417,653 of CM060432.1, read as the reverse complement.
TTACAAGACAAAGCAAATTACAAGGTTCATGACTAAACATTTTCATAAACATAAGTCATGAATTCTATTTTCACAAAACCTATGTATCTCACAGGCATTTTTATGCTGACGTACCTATTTTCACATGTGTTTCAGGATATGATGCTTAGGATTTATCAAGATACACTTAGGCGGACTTGGGCCTTAGCGACAATAAAAGATGCAAGACTAGTTATTTATGTTATGTTTCTTTGATTGTCAAGACATTGTAACTCTTTTAATCAATAAAACAATATTTCAGTTTCCATGCGTTATGAAACAATGATTTTGTTACAACACTCCCCGACGTTTACGCCACGTTTTGTTGTTTTACGTGGTCGGGGTGTGACTAACCCAGTCTTAATAAACAGAGAAAACCAAAACCATCACAAACAAACCTTCATAATAACCAAAACCCAAACCTCTGTGTGGATACCCGAGACAAAAACCCACAAGAATCAAACAAAACCTCTGTTTTGATACGCGAGACAAAAACCCTCATGAATCAAACAATATTTTCACACAAAACTTGAAACAAACCTTTATAATAACCAAAACCCAAACCTCTGTTTTGATTCCCGAGACAAAAACCCACAAGAATCGAACAATATTTTCACACAAAACCTGTTGCATTCTAGCATATCAAAAACATATACAGATAAGAAGTGTAAAAACATGAGTGGTGAAAATGAGATATCATCAAACATCATTAAACATCAAGTTACAGAGGGTTATACAAGCATCTAACAAGAACAGAGGGTAAACCATAGTGTCGATCATGTTTTAGGTATGTGATTTTACCTTGGATTGTTATAACAACAAATGGTCGGTGTGGAGATTCAATGAAGACGAAGATGAAGATGAAGATGAAGATGATGATCGGTGGAGATTCAATGAAGATGAAGATGATGATCGGTATTGGGAGTTGGGAGAAGAGATTTTCAGATCTTATTGAGAAGTGTGATCGGTGTTAGGGAATTATTAGATTTTCAGATCTTATTGAGAAGTGTGATCGGTGTTAGGGATTATATGTGTTTATCATTAAGGGTTAAGGGTATAAAGGATATTTCACTCAATAGTAGTTGTTTATCTTTAATGACTGAAATTTATTAAAGTTGTTTAACTTTAGAAATGGAATCCTAGAAATCATTAATTGTTTTAACTTTAATGAATGAAATTCATTTTTGTTGAATAATATATCTCATTTTACCCCTTGATAAACCATACCAGTATCAAAATAAACAATAAATAGTTGGGCTGAGCCACCCCTTGGTAAAAAATAATATATCTCATTTGTTGCTTGGATTCCAGGGATATTGGACACCATTAACAGGCATGAAGATAATGCAATCACATTGGGAAACAGGAACAGGATTCTTGAAGAACAAGTAAAAAAATGGGTAAGGGGAACATGATGTTGAAAGTAAGCCTAGGGTTTAGTTATTCTTGGTGTACTATGTTAAAATCAGCCACCACCTGGAAAAGAAAAAAAAACAACTGTTAACCACTGTTGTCATAGTATATTTAAAAAAAAAACAAAAAAATGAACACAAAAAATACAATAGCTGTAAATAACACAATGATTTTAAGTAACACACAATATCATAAATAATAACAGAAACTTCATCATAAACTTGCTTCTAAATGTACATTCTCATTAGAGCAATAAGAAATTTCATGCAAATGACCATCCACACACTCGTCAGCTACAACCTGACAAAAAAAGCATGTCAATGATTTTTTTACTATATTAACACAAAGGATTCCTACAAACACAAACCGATTGTAAAAAACACAATGCTATGTAAATCCCAATACTTGACAAAACAAAATGATAATACATTTCCAACTATATTAGAAGACTTCATATCTGCTGGCTGCTTCATTTCCACAACGCTGTCCAGCAAACTGAAAAACAAAGCATAATTATTCAAATGAACAAACATGATTCAACAATATTAAGAAAATATTCATGATCTAATGGTGGAGCCAGGGGCGGAACTATAGAGTTAGTAGCCGTAGCACGGGCTAGGCTCAACCCCGTATTCGTAGTGTTATTTTTTATTTTATTTTTCGTTTTTATACAAAAGATAGCCCTAAAAAATATGAGGATACCCCTAACCAAAAAATATGATACTTGATTTTAGTAAAATCCAATTTTTTATAAGCCCAAACATTTTACAACCTAAAAACTTGTAGAATAATTAAGCTCGAATGATAAAATAAGCCCAAACTAATAATAATAGAATTGAAAGGAAGCCCAAAATATAATTGTTAAAGTTAGCCCAAGACCTAAAACAATAAAAAAATCGGGGTACCCCTAAATTAATGGGCTAGCTCTGCCACCACTGGCGAAGACGGTAGCAACCCGAATCCCCCCGGTTATAACACAGGTTCACAAACAACTTCAACGAGCGAGCACCCGCCATGTAACCGGCTTCAGGCATCAACCCCTGGGAGCGAGCCCATCTCTTGTTTCTGTCCATTATCATTGCCACGTGGTTGGGCATCAACTCCTGATTGAGGGCGAGTACATGAAGACGGGAGTTGTTTGGTCAGAAACACAAAGAGCGAGGATTGGATGAGCAGAAAAGGGAAAGGGATGGATAGAGCATCTTCAGTTCTTCTCTCTAGATTAGATTGGATACTTGATTTCATTTAAATCAATTTATTTACTTCTTTAGTCAAACTAATTAATTTGGTTGTTCACCCATTAATCTATTTTATTGCCTTATATAGGTGTTGGACGACCGCCGAGCGACAAGAATAGTATTCTGCATCCAACACGTTTTCACACCACATAACTTGTAACATCACAAATTTTCCGTGTATTATTTTATGCATATATCATACTATGCAACAATGATGAGCTTTCATTTGAATTATATGAGAATGAAAGGTTGGAAGTTTCACTACAGTTGGTAACTGGGGATTATAAGGAACTAAAGGAGAAAAAAACGTCATTGTTGCAGAGAACATTAAGCATGCAGAAGGCGATGATCAAATAAGAGGAGTATAAACTTAGTAATGCTGCATTGGAGGAACATCTTATACGGCTTCGAGGTGATTTAACTGCAAGAGAAGCGTTATGTGCACAAGATACTGAGTTGAAAAATGAAATCGGACGTCTAAAACAGTCAAACAGTCAACTACATAAACAGTCTTGAGGAAGAAAAAGATGGATGAAATTTAGGGGTGTTCAAAACCGGATATCCGAATGAATTTCAGATATCCGAAAATTTCGGATAACTAATTTCACTATCCGAATCCGTATCCGAAAATTCGGATATCCGAATTCGGATCCGAATTTTCGGATACGGATTCAGATAGTGTAACAGATATCCAAACCTCTGTTGGTGCATACGTCTGTCGACTTCGTCTTGTATCGAGTCTTGTATGTTAGTAGATAAATCAGGGCACGTTATTCGAGAAAACTGTCAAATTTAGGATATAGGGTAATTTCGCATGAAATGCTAATTTCGTGTGAAGTTAATTTCGTATGAACAAGTTCATGCGAAATTACACTGCCTATAAATAGGGGACATGTAATTTCGTTTGGAAGAGGTCTGATGTTGTGATTCCGGAGCCGAAGTGCTGCCTAAGTGTCTATTCGCTATAAAACTTTGTCAAATCAATCAGAAAGACATTTAAAGTCAATATTTAGCTGAATCAAACTCGATATGTCTGTTTCCGCCTTTCATATTGAGTAGAACGCCTCTGAACGACTCGTTTCGGTCGGTAAAACGATCCTACAAGTGGTATCAGAGCTCGAGAGGAGGAGTTCTATCGATTTCAGCTTGATTTCATCTTATTTTCTAACTTCTACACCTTCTTTTCAAAATTGAACAAGTTTTAACGGTTAAAATGGCTTGATTTTCACACATCATATTCGAAATTGTGTTTTAACAAAGCCTTGAGAAAATTGGATCAAAATTCGAGCTAAAACCTGATCAATTTGACAAAAGTTTGGCCGAAATGATGACATCAGCATAATTTCGCACGAAATTGCTCTTTAATTTCGCACGAAATTACATCTCCTGATTAATTTCGTTCGAAATTGTTGATAATTTCGCACGAAATTACTGTTTTTGGGTTATTTCGCGCGAAATCACTTCTGGTTTGGTATTTCTCACGAAATCAGTTTGTAATTTCGTACGAAATCATCTAATTTCGTACGAAATCACCTAATTTCATACGAAATCACCTAATTTCATACGAAATCACTTATTTCGCTCCAAAGTGTCTGATTTCGTTTGAATTGCTAATTTCGTGTGAAGTTGTGTTGCAGGTTATTTCGCACCAAAGGGTATTTCGCACCAAGTTTTGATTTCGCGTGAAAAGTGTTTTCGTTTGAGAATTGATTTCGCTTGAAAGTGTCTGTTTTGAAAAACTTGTTACCGAATCATGGAAGAGGAATTCTATAATGCATTTGCTACAACCCCGACTACTCCGGCTGCCATTGCTCAAAACATGAACTTGGATAACGAAACTGGAACGTTACAAAAACCCCCGAAGCTAATGGGTATTGAGGAATACCATAGCTGGAAAGAAAGGTTTGAGAACTGGGTTCAGGAAAATCATCTGAGATCTTGGGAAAGCATTGAAACAAAATATGTTAGACCACAGACCGCTTTGAACGTTGATAAAATTATCTCAGAATTTTCAGACAAAGAGAGAGATAGTTATACAGGAGAAAAAATGATGATTAGTCTTCTACAACAAGCTATCAAAGAGGATATATTTGTGTTGCTTCAGCATGATGGTAGTGCTTATTCGATTTGGGATGCACTTAAAAAGAAGTTTGAAGGTAGTGCAGAGATGCTCAAGAGTAAAAAATCTTTGCTGAAAAAGGAGTTTGAGTTGTTTACCTGTGTGCCAGGGGAGACTACAAAGACTCTCATTGAGAGATATTGTCATCTTGTGCGTTCGACAGTTGAAAATTACTAAAACTCAGATGAATGGGTTGAGAAGTTAGCTGACGCATTACCGCAGAAAGAATGGGGTACATATCTCATGATCTTGAAGAATTTTGGAGAGTTCAGTAGATTGTCTATTGGACAGTTTATTGAAAAGCTTGAGGGACAAGATCTTGAACAGCAAAAGATTGCCAGAATGAATAGCTCAAGCAATCAACAAGACATCAAACTGTACTACAAAGGAAATATTCAAACTGTTGAAGCAAGTCCAAAGATCCAAACTGCTTTTAGTGCAGAAAATTCATCAGGATCAGTCAAAGTTCAGTCAAGTCCAGTGGATTCTCATCATATCCGACTGTCAATCCAAGTGTTCAAAATTCAAGAAATGGTGACGATCATGTACTACACTGCAATATTGCGTTGCATCTTCAGAAAGGTCAAAATTTATCTGAAGAAGTTGCAAAGGGTCACATGGCATTGCTGGTTACAGTGTTGGAATCTTATGAGAGTTTGGTTGCGGGGAGGATCGGAAATCCTATGCTGACTAAAGAGGATTACGACCAGATCGATGGTGAAGAAATGGAATTGATGGATATTAAATGGTGTTTGGCAAGTGTGCTGAGGAGAGCTGAGAAATTTAAGCAGATCACTGGAAGAGATGACTTCCGTGATGCTAATGTTTCTACTTTGGGTTTTGATAAATCTAAAGTTACTTGTTTTCGATGCAGGGAAAATGGGCATTTCAAGAGGGAATGTACCAATAGAAGCAACAATGATTACTATCGAAAGTCAATTTATCATCAAGTTGCTCAACAGCCACATCAACAACAAACGCAAACTGCTCATGCTAGACTGATTGAAGATGGAAAGAAGAAAGCCTATCTTGTGAATCAAGATGATGAAAAAATGGCTGAAGGCTTTAGCTGGGATAAGTATGTGAATGAGAATATGGAGTTTAAGGCTTTTATCGCACAAATTGTTCAAAAACCAGAATTGATGAAAGAATGGATAGAAGTGTTGGCAGATGAAGAGAAAAGTCAAGATGAAGAATCTGTTTCTTCAGAAAACAATTCAACAGATACTAGTGATGATGATGAAGAAATTGAACAGATAAACATTGTCAAAACTCATTTATCTTCTGACAGTTTTGAATTTTATTTTGCAGATAAATTGAAGAAACTAAAAGAGAGAAGAGCTGAATGAGAAAAGGAAGAAGTTAAAGTTGTTGAAAAAATTGTTGAAGTAGAGAAGGTGGTTGAAGTCGAGAAGATTGTGGAAGTTGAAAAGATAGTGGAGATTGAAAAGATTGTTGAAGTCACAAAACCTTGTCTTACATGTTTGGAATCATGCAAACAATGTGAAGAAAAAGATGAGAGGTTTAGTGAACTAGATAAGTTGAAAGAGAAGTTATTGTTTGATATTAAGTATGTGAAAGAGTCATACGATGTGTTAAACATAACTGTAAATAGTTTGCAGAAGACAAACTCAGAAAGAGAAGATGCTTTGACAATGATGAATGCAACAATGATGTCTAAGCAAAAAGAAATCAATTACTACATTGAAGAATGTGCTAAATTGAAGCAAGGGTTGGAAACTGAAAAAGCTGAAAATGAAAGAATCAGACGATTACTGAAAAGTTATTCGAGTTCTGATTACTTAATTGACAGAATTTATCCAACTGTTGCAGGTTTTGAAGTGTTTGAGAACAAGAAGCCTGTGAAGAAGGATACTGGTAAGAAACAGAGTGTCAGTTATAATAAGTGTCCGCCTCCGATTTGGGAAGGGTATTCGCCTAGAAAACCAAATGAGGATCAAGTAAAAATGGCAGTCAATATAAAGTTAGAGTCCGAGATAACCGATGAGTTGCCAGAAAATATTGACATTACGTTCACAGCGTCAGACACAGATCATGAGTCTGAGTTAATAAAAAAGATGGTCTATCAGGTGTTGGATAAGGATGAGGAGTCAGAGTCACAGTCTGAGTCCGGAAGTTCGAGTTCGTTTGTCAAGAGTTCAAAGTCGTCGGGAAAACGGGTTTATAGTAAAGAATTTTTATTGTCAAAATCCAATTTGAATGACGAAACATTTGAAGTTGCATATACTTTGAATGATTCTGACAAATTATATTTTGATAAAGAATTTCCAATAAGAGGTGTTAAAACTGAAATGATCAAAAAGGTTTTCAAATTAACAGAAATTAATTTTTCTGAAATAAAAGTTGAAAATCTTTCTGCAAAACCTAGACCTTACACCTCAAGAATTAAACAAAAGATAAACAAGAAAATGGGTTACAATTCTGGTTCTGGTTTTCAAAAGAAATCAAACCATAATGGTAATTTCAAAAAGAAAGGATTGGGTTTTATTCCACCAGAAAATCATAAAAATGAGAAAATTTCTAAAACAAATACAAAATTTGTTTCAAGTACTTCTGCTGAGGATGAAAAGAAGAGCTCATTCTGGAGACAGTCAAATCAGGAATTTCTTGCTGAAAGGAAGAAAAATGGAGCTCATCAGAGAAAAGAGACAAAAACCTGTTACAGGTGTTAAGAGTTTGGTCACATTGCCTGGAACTGTCCAAAGGCAACCAACACAAAACAGGGAGTCTCGGAAAAACTTAAAGGAAAAATTGTTGATAAAACTGAACCACCAACCGAGAAATTTAAAGTGTTTAAAAATTCTACATATGAAGTTGGTGAGTGTTCAAAAAGATTTTACAAGAGGAGGGGAAATCTTGACAACCAAGCATGGGTTGTTAAGAAATCAGATTTAAAATCTGGCAATGAATTTGATTCCACAAAATCAGAGGAGCCACAATTTGAGGTAAGTGATGAGAAATCAGTTCCTCCAATGGATGATGAGAACTTTCCACCATTGAGGACTGAGAATTTTAAATAAAAGGTTGGTAAGGTTGAGATCTCGAATCAATTTTATTCTGAAAAGAATGAATTTAATGTTGAGAAAGCTTTTAATGGGAATGTGAAGAAGATTTTTAGGAAAATGATCGAGGGGAAGGTTAAAGGTGCTAAAGATTTTTATAAATCTAAGAAGGCAACCTACACCCCAACTGAAGAAGAGTTGGTTACACCCAAGGCTGGTCAGGCTTGGGTGTCTGTGTTCTTTACTTGAAAAAAATTGACTTGCCGGAGTTCCCAAGTTTGTAATCGTGGAGCATGAATCGGCATCTTTCTTAAAAATTGTTTTTGTGAATGAATCTTAAAATTGTTAAATTCTACAGGTTGTGGAATTGCCGGAGCTTCCAGGTTGGTAAGTGTGAAGCAGGAATCGGCATCTTTATTGGTAAAATGTATTGGTGAAATGGATTATTCCTACAAGTGGTTAATCAAGGACATTAAGTTGTACTTGATTTTCTTACATGTGTTTTTGTGGAAAAACAATGTGATGAAGTGAACCCCTAACCTACAAATGGTTTGTGAAAATCAACAAAACTAATTTTCCAGAAAAACCATTTTGATTAAAACAAACTTAAGTGTTTTGAAATCATAATGGGAAAATAGTTTGTTGTAAGGGGGAGTTCTGATTGTTTATGCCTAGTGGATGGCGATTTGAAGTGATTTGATATCGGTTGTCATTTTTCTGTACAGTTTATTTTTAAATTTTCCCAGAAAATCAAAATTGAAACATATTTTGATTTTAGGGGGAGTAAAAATTTTAGAAAAATTTGAAAATTTGAAAAATCCAAAAACATGATAAAACCAGAAAAAGTAAAAAAACATTTGAAAATTTTAAAATGAGTTTTGTTGAGAAAAGAGGAAATAATAGTACATCAGTGGACTATCACAAAATGCTAAAGAATTGGAAAGTCAAATGTGATAAACGGTCTCACTGATGATATGCCAGTAGGTTTTTGCACACTTAGTAGATTGTGTTCGAGATATAAACCTAAATTTCAAACTTACTTATCTCGTGGGGAATATCTCTCGGATATATGGGTAACCCCCGAAATCTTGTTTGAAAGGTCCCTCTTTCTGAGATACCAGGTCTTTATGCTTAGTGATATCTGGGGTATTATCCCGGGACTTCGGATTTTGCGGAAGCAATGGCCTAGTCCCCGTATAATATTTTTCGTTTGCTTGAAATAAAAGCATCCCCCTCAGCATAAAAAATGATGAAACATTGCAAAATGCTAATCATGTGCTGTTGAAGAAAAGATTCTCTAAAGGGAACACACCGAAAGACGAGCCATCATCTCTCTGCTGAACAGAAGTTCTGACCTGAGCTCTCATGGCCTCGCATTTAACCTTTACAGATATCATCTAGGTATACTCACCTGTAAGACTGAATATTGGGATCTGGATACGGGAGTATATTCTGAGGTGGGACACGCGAATAAGTTTAAGTACTTAAAATACTAAATTCGTATCTCGAAACAGTTGAAATTTGTGTGAAAATTTAAGTGGATCAGTATACTGACAATCTAAGTGAATCGTTTAGAACTTAAAATGTCAAAAGCTTAATGGTGTTAGTGATTTGTCTCATAAACTGATATGATCCTCTTACACAAGCTCACAAAAATATTGTTTGTAAATATTTCTTTACTGAATTTCATTTTAAATCCAAAATCCAAAAAGATTTTAAGTGTGTTTTAGAATAAATTTTGAAAAATCCAAAAAGATTTTCGACAACTGATGTTGAAGAGCAGATTTTCAAAATTCCAAGTGCTAAACATGATGAATATTTCGTGAGGAGGAGTCTATTTAAAATAAATAAAAAATGTTTTGTTTACAAATGGTTCATCAGAGATTAACATTGTTAAATCAAATGTTGTTTAGAATATGTTTATACAAGTGATTAGTAGAGAATAAATTTGTCAAATTTTAAATTTGTGAAATTTATTGTGAGGTAGAGAATGTGCAGGATAGCAGGTTCCAGATTCTGATTCTGAGTGTTAGAAAGCCAGGTTGCGATTCTGAATATGTGAAGGCTGCATATCATGAAAAAGATTGAAGAAGAGATCAGCATCCGAGGGGAGGTTATCTGGTGGTGCTGATAGAAGAACAGAGAAGACTGAGGATGTTTTACACTGTCAAATACTTCAAAGAGTGCAAACAGACTGATAAAGACTGAAGACGTTGAAGACTCGACACTGAAGACTCGTCAACATCCGAGGGGGAGTCTGTTGGTGCATACGTCTGTCGACTTCGTCTTGTATCGAGTCTTGTATGTTAGTAGATAAATCAGGGCACCTTATTCGAGAAAACTGTCAAATTTAGGATATAGGGTAATTTCGCACGAAATTACCAACAGGTAATTTCGCACGAAATTACCAACAGGTAATTCCGTACGCAATTAGCAGGTAATTTCGCATGAAATGCTAATTTCATGTGAAGTTAATTTCATATGAACAAGTTCATGCGAAATTACACTGCCTATAAATAGGGGACATGTAATTTCATTTGGAAGAGGTCTGATGTTGTGATTCCGGAGCCGAAGTGCTGCCGAAGTGTCTATTCGCTATAAAACTTTTTCAAATCAATCAGAAAGACATTTAAAGTGAATATTTAGCTGAATCAAACTCAATATGTCTGTTTCCGCCTTTCATATTGAGTAGAACGCCTCTGAAAGACTCGTTTCGGTCGGTAAAACGATCCTAGAACTTCTAATAACAAAAACAAAAAAAATTGTTTGAAGAAACAATCAACCATTTTCCAATATACCAGTACGTGTAAAATGAATATAAATCATCCAATTGTTAAAATGAATATAAAAATCATACATATAAATCATTCAATCTATATATAAAGTGATTAAATATACAACAATACATGTAAATAGGTTTTTAAAGTAAAACTAAATACTTTGAAAGACAAAGAACAGAGGTTTAAAAATACATGTAAATAGGTTTTTAAAGTAAAACTAAATACTTTGAAAGACAAAGAACAGAGGTTTAAAAGTGTGAAATCAGAAATTGATTCAGACACGGAATCGAAAAGAAGTAAAACACCAATGATTCACAAATAGATCATTGAAACAAAAGTCGAACAGAACAACCAAATCAAGCCACCTTCAACTTTCTAATGAAAACAAATCAGATTAGAAGGGACTTCGTGACCTCATAGAATTGGCTTCGAATGGAACCCTTCGACTTTGACCTTCGATTGAAACAAATCAGAATGAAACCTATCGACCTTCGATCTTTGATGATCAACCTTCGACGTTCATTCGTCACTTCGAATCGATGGGAACCCCTTGTGAAATCATGAGGTGGGGCGACAAAGGAAATAAGAAGTGAAACTGAGAGCCGTTCCTTCAAATGGAAGCCTTAGGGTTTTCAATTTTATTGTTATATATTTAAAAAAATTAAAAATAAAAAATAACAAAATCCCAAATTTCGGATATCGGATATCCGAAATATCCGAAAATTTTCAAAATTACTATCCGAATCCGAATTTTCGGATATCCGACTCTCGGATATCCGAAAATTCGGATAATTCGGATTCGGATTTTCGGATAATTCGGATTCGGTTTCGGATTCGGATTGTTTTGAACACCCCTGATGGAATTTACAATTGTAATCCAAAAAAAAAAGATGAATGCTTGAAGAACGCTCAAATCCTTGAAGAGAAATTGGAGCACATCGAGTACTCCACTAATAATAGTGTGAAATATTTCAAATCAGATAGTAATATTAGTTTCCATGAGCACATGAAGCTCACAGGTCCATATCACATTCTTTTTTTTTTTGCTTAATTATAATAAAATAAAAGGTTTGTCTATGGATTTCTTTTACCTTAGATGAAGAAGATTCCTCCTTGGATTCTTCAAGAACTCTTCAAGTGTTTGTAAATGAAGGTGAGTGAAATAAGAGATTTTGAGAGAAGATGAAAAGGAAAAGGGTGGAGTGAAGAGAAGTTGGGTGGTGGACGGTTATAAGGAGAGAGAGTATGTCTTGGAAATGTTAGAAATTAATAGGGAGGAAGAGTGTAAATGTGAGTTTTTTCCCATAGTAGTATATAGTAGTGTTAAGGGGAAAAATATTTATTGAAAACTTTTTATACTCCCTTTCCTAAAAAATACATTTTAAAAGTTTTCAAATTCCCCCTATAAAAAGCATTATGTTTTAAATGTTTTTTTTTTCATTATTCACGTATTAACATAAGGTTTACATAATAGTCTGAAGCTAAAACAAAACTTTTTAGTTAGTTATTTTAGATTAAAAGAACATTTTTTGAATATAAATAATAGATGTAATTATCGCCAATGCTTTATCAAGGAAAACGAATTAGAACAGCCATACTTATTATGGAGACTCTTATCTCTTCATGTGGTGTAACTCTTGAGTAGAGTTTTATTGATGACATTTGATGAGTTTTATTAGAGTTTAAGTCTATAATTATTGAGACTCTTAACTCTTCATGTGGTGAAACTCTTGAGTAGAGTTTTATTGATGACATTTGATGAGTTTTAATGATGACATTTAATGCTCTAATTTGGTCATGTTTTGTATATATAAATTGACTTAAATTTTCTAACACGTGTGTTAGAAAATGTGTATCACGAATATGAGGTTAGAGATTGTTCATAATGAACATAAATGTTTTATGTAAACATTTAATTGCCCATGTGTGCATTAAAGATGACGAGAAATGGTTTATTTTATAAACTATATCTTTGGAAAACGTTTTATGTAAACGTTCGATTCTATAATGTGCTTGTTATAACATTTTTTTTCTAACATGGGTGTTAGAAAATGTTATTTGGTGAAAAACAACTTGGTGTTGTTGTGAACAAATTTAATTGTTCAAGTTTACTACTTAAATGTAGTATTTGTAACAACTTGGTGTTGTTTTGAGCATAATTGTCCAAGTTTAAAGTTTAAAGATGAAATGGAGAACTTGTACTTACAAGTGCATAGAGTCTTATTGAGGGAGTACCTCAAGACATGCCATTGGACGATATTGTTGAGAAGATTTCGGTCAGATTATAAAGTGTTGAAGATAAAAGCACTTTGCTATTTGATGTCAACATATTGTCTATGCTTCCATTTAAATTTCAAAAGTGATTGGCACTTATGATTTAGTTTCCAATGTATTTTATTATTTTGTGTTCAATATCTTCGGATAACACATGCAATTTTTTACAAAGAAATAAATCACTAATGGTTGTGACGTATAAATTATTTTGTGGAAAATAATTATAACGTCGGTTATACATTATTTAAAAGAATATGGTTTTAAACGGATAGTACATGAAAATACTTGGACATAAACAACTTGATAGTTGTTACGTTAACTAAAAGTCAAAAACCAAACATCAAATCTATAACCACATCATGAGTGAGTAATGAAAGAACGTAGTGAGTGTGTTGAGATGAAATACACTAACGCGACATACTTCATTAGAAGTTATTGGAAAATTCACAAGTGTGAATTCTAACATATGAAAGTAAAAGTACTATATGTTATTGTATACCTTTAATAAATCTTGCGAGATTTATAAGTAGATGCGTCCACCACTTGATTATTGTTAGATCTATATGGAGATTTTACCTTCATTTAGGAGAACATCCTAAATATACATATCTCCTAATGAATAACAATAGATGTGTGTAAATCACTAATGGCAAATTATGAATTCCATGTTGTTGAGTGTCGATCTAGTTGACTCTATCTTACACATAATAGTGATTGTAGATGAGAAACATTTATCTTGTTGGTGATGAATGTGTTCACCAAGTGACTTGGATTAAGACTTATGTTTAAGTACTTATGAGTCAATGGTAGAATGTTGGAGATCAAAGGTAAACAAGTTATGTTCCTTAAATGAATGATGAAATTTAGCTATGTGTTATATACAATAATTTGTGAGACCTTCCTAAATATTGATGTTTTAGGATTATGAATAAGTCTCATTATTTTGTCTTAGCAAGGGATGAATGTTGCAAAGTGATATTATGATATCCTTAGGGTTATGAAGAATCAGAATGATGCATCTTTTGTTCACATGCTAAAGTATTGTAGTCTAAAGCATGCTAGACTAGTACTTGGTTAATTATGGGTCTTTATGGAGACTAACTAACTCTAAACATTCAAATGTGTATCAACACAAAAAGAATTTGTGTATAGACAAAGTTGAGGGAGAATTTTCATTCATTATAAGGAAAAGTCATGTAACTTTTTAAGAGTTTGTTCGAAAAGCTAATGAGGAGAACTCATTGTCTAAGGTTATTCTAGATGTTAAATTAGAATTATTCTAAGTTGGTGACCAACTTATGACAATGGCATGTGTTGCTTTGGTTAGCTCAGAAGCTTATGTAAGCTAATGCAGTATGAGTTGAATTAACTGATACAATGAGGTTGATCTTGTTCAATCATATGTGTACAAATGTCGTCATAAGTGAAGTTACAGAAATGTTGATCAAATGGCAAGAAATGTGGGGGAGGATCCATTTAGAAACAATCTATAAGGGTATGCAGAAATGGTTTTCATTACCCCATCTGGATGATATCCTATAACACTTAAATGTGAGGGTGTCTCACATTTGTATCATAAAAGTTTGGCAGTAAGGATTTTGTAATCAAATCTAACATTGCAAATAGACGACTATGTGGATGATACAAAGGTCGTAGTGCATAATGGAGATGTGTTTGCCTTAAATGATAAGCATATCTTACAAAGACATATATTATAACCAGATTCAGATGGCCACTGAGGTTATAGTCTTAGAAGTTGACAACAGGCAAAATTAACTTACGAGTTAAGAACACATCATGCCAACTGATCTCAAATACGCAAAGTTATTTGTTTATGAGGGTTTATTAGAGATCAAGTTGTGGAATGAGACTGAAGCCCATGAAAAAGGGTATGTGAAGGACACCTAACTTAGTTGACTGGAGATCCCAAGATCTAAGTTCAATAGGACAACTAACTCATATGTCTAAAGGTGTTCACTGTGGGGGCATAAATGATATGCATAAGCTAGTATATATGGCTGGCTATACATACCCCCAAAGTATAAAAGGGTGTTTAAATACATCCTAGTCTATTCCTATGATATTCAGTGACAAAGAGTGAGGCTAAGCATAATATGTGGTAAATGATTTGGATAAATCACGATAACCACAATGCTTTTAATGATCTAAGGAGAATCACCTATGTTAGAGAGAAGTGGGGTCGCTTCGAATCGAATTGAGGGCACAATTCCTAGAGCTCTCACAGAACCAGGAAAGTGTTCCACGACCATTATTGGACACGACTATGAGGAGATGACCTGGCTAGGGAAAGTCTTGTGTGAAGTGTATTGTCGTCTACACAAACGACAGACGAGTTCAAAGACATCGAGATCTACTCAGAGCTAGTGGGCTAAGTGCATTTCATGAGCGAAGATTCAAAGGGTAACACCTACCTATCGTATGCAAAACTCAACTGTCGAGGTTCCATTGGAAACTTTGTGTGTTTAGAACGATCTCCATTCATGTGGGGGATTGTTGGAAATTTAGATGGTGTGAATGTATATTAATTTATGGAAATTATAATTTAGTAAAATTATAATTATTTACTAGACTCTTCGTATGGGTGATAAACTCTTAAGTAGAGTTTTTATGTCAATTTATTAGTTTAGAGTTTATGTCTCTAATAAAATCTCTAATAAAGTGAGACTTTTAGTAGAGTTTTTATGTCAATTTATTATAGTTTTTATTAGAGTTTATTTCTCTAATAAAATCTCTAATAAATTGATACTCTTCTCTACCCCATATCTCTTGTATGCAAAGTAGGTTATATGCCTAACTTGATAAAGCTAATTACAAGTAGAGAATTGAGTGTTGAAATTTAGAAGGAAAAAATTAGAAGAGTTCTTGGAGATACTTGAAAACCCATGTGTTGGGTACTTAGAGAGATATGTTTTCTCTATTCGATTTCATCATCTTCATATCATTCTTTCCACAAGTTCTAAGACTATAATTTTATCTGGTGTAACCTCGGGCTCGTGGCCATCTCCGGCAGTACATACTGCTTCGGCTGTTGTACCCTGGGAGACAGACGCGTCGTCTTTAGTAGAGGCGCGAAATCTGTTTTAAGGGAAGCGTGTTCGAACACGTGCCTCAACCAAATTCGTCAACGTTTTAGTGTGCTCTTTGTTGCAGTCAAGGAATATTTTTCAAGAATCAAGGTAATGAATACTCGAGTCTAGGATGCTATCAAATGCGCGTGAAGGACCCACTAGAGATGCGCCTTGAATCAAGATTGGTATATAAAAATATATTTTATATTCTTTTTATTTAGTTATTGCAACCAGTATTGTATGGTATTTCCTACGAAGAACGAGAGTCTTGTTATTATATATTTTGTAATTATATTTTATAAAAAAGTGAACCTACTTCCTACAGCAGCATCTGTTTTATTGTTAGGTTGTTGCTAACAAGCAAATGGCGAAAATGAATGCTACCTCTAAATGTTTAAGGCCTGTGAGAAGTCATCTATGGTTGTGAATTGGTTTGTTTTATGCTATTGAAAGTTCGTGCACATTGATTAGAATTGGTTTGTTTTATGCTTAAACTGTAGTTAGTTTAATTATTTTTGTGCTACCATTCAAATGTGATTGGGTTGACATCAATAGGGGCTGCAAGATAGAATGATTGATGATGGTATGACATTGGTTTGATTTTTGTTTTTTCAGGTTTTGATGCAGCAATTATTTGTTGTTGTTTGCTATGGAGATGGTGTTAAGGCCTCTTTGTGCTGAAATCTATCCCTTTTTTATCAACTACATCAAGTGTTAATCCTTAGAGAAAAACCGGCTTTCAGAGTGCCGACATATGATTTGAAATCTGTTGCTGGTAATTTTCTCACTATGGTTCTGTCAATTGTTTTTGTAAAATAGATTCATGACAAAAAAGCACAATATTTTTGCAATTATAGTTGGAGTCTTTTGAATATGAATGATATGGGAGGCTCTATATGTGAGAAAATTTAGAGACCTGGCGAGACTTTCTACCCATTTGACACATACAACATGTTTCATTATAGCTATTTTTTACAATGACCCGTCTGACATAGAAACACAACCCAGACCAGTTTGTTCATAAGTAATTGGATCATGCTTACTACGTCTAGTTCCGATAAAATTGTCCGTCCTCTGGCAGCTTTTTGTTTTACTATTGTGATTAAATTTGATTATTATCTATATATATCTATATAAAGCATTTCCCCTTTACATAATAGTAATTTCCTTCACAAATTTTAAGACGGCATATGAAAAATCATCGGTTCTTACCCTAATCTTCACCTCCTTCTCCCATATTTGCCCCCAATTCATTGTCAGTCGCCAAACAGTCAAAGGAATTATACGTACAATCAATTAGGCTTTATGATTAAATCTCTACAGCCGTATAAAGAATTGGATGAATCACGCCAACTGAAATCAATTACCCTAGACGTTTCATACCTGCAATTATTTAACACCGAACCCATCATGGAATTGGGTAGTCATTTGCAGCTTGATTTGGCTACACTCAGGTTTGAATTTCTACTTTTCTTGTACATAACACTTCCACTCACTTTTAATTTCGTCGATTGTGAAGCAGGTCCTTCCCACGGCTGCTTAATTTCATAGGCCTGCAACCGGAATCCCCATATATCATGTGCGAATTATGTCCTATTTTGGTATCATATGAATTAGAGGCTCATTTTTTTTGATAACTTCAACATAAATGTGGTTTACATTGTGATAAATGTTAGGTTGGTTTTGAATGTATTGGAAATTTTATAGGCTGATCTTTATTGGAAAGTGAATTACCTTTGTTTGAATGTTTTAATATGTAAAACCTGTTAACATATTGCCTGCACTAGCTGTTCCACAAACCTCTAAATGTTGCTGTATATAAACAGAAATCTGTATTTACATGATCATATTTTTTTAGTTAACAGTAAATTATATAAATAATCCTTTTGGTATCTACAAATTTAGACGCATTTCAAATATTCATATGCTATATTTTTCATATCATGTTTTAACAATATTGAAAATCATGTATTACTATTTTTGTTTTATGATAGTATAATATTTTACTAAGCTACGGATGAATATGTGAAATTACCCCAGTTCGAAAGTGACCTGTTTGAACCGTACTGTTTGGTTCAGATACAAACCATTGACTATGTTTTAAAAATCGTGCATCGTCTAATACGTTTAAGGTTAGTTAGACTTGATAGGGTCGGCAAAACATTTAGGTACATACCTGGTGGGTGAAATGGGTTATTACTATGTTTTAAATCGCTCAGCGTGTAATATATTTAACCGTATTATGACCCTCAAAATTCTGATTATCAAGAGCTGCAAGACATTTTGAGTTTTTGTGTATAGAAGATTTGATTATCTGGTATGGGTTTTCTAAAATTGTACTCAAAAGTTATTTCTTATGCAATATACTGTCTCTTGATTCTTTGCAGGCTTACAGCAGGAACTAAAGCTTGAAAAGGTGGCATTTTCTAAGTTGGTGTGAAAAGTTTTCCAATCATGCTATTGCTATGCTTCCATGACATGGTAATTAAGATGATTGAGTTTTGAATTTTATCACTTCTTATATTGGCAAATGGCAAGATTGTAATTTTGCCATGTGTACAAATTATGAAGCAACATGTACAAAAGACTATAGGCCATTTGAGATGGGTAGAATAGGAATTAGCGTCATTTTTAAGACGTTGTGAGGATACAATTGGAATTTCAATTTTTTAGCTATTTAAAGTTGCATTATGGATCTTTGCAGTGATTCGATGTTTATCCACCATGGGCGAAAACAAAGTTTCTGAAAATAGTTTTATCGCCATGATGTTATTCAAGGTAAAACTTAACTCTCAGTTCCACATTATATAATTGCAACATTTATGCTTAACCGTTAATGATTGGCAACCAGTAGCGGCATTAACATGATGATCTCTTATGGTCGGTGTTTCGAGTAGCAACACTTGGGTACCAGGGGTTGCCAAGGCATACCAGTGGTAAGATGATGGCTCTGTGATGGTCAATCCTGGCGGCATCATCTTCAAATATGTGTGGTAGACAGTGGCAATGAATGGTGACCATAAGAGGGCTGAAACCGGTCTAATAACAGCAACAATTGGCGGCTACATGGGTGTCAAGGAGGCTCTATATGTTAGAAAATTTAGAGACCGGGCGAGACTTTCTACCCATTTGACACTTACAACCTGTTTCATTATAGCTATTTTTTTACAATGACCCGTCTGACATAGAAACACAACCCAAACTGGTCCACATATATATAGAGTTATATATGAAAATAAAATTTTAACTATTAAATCTATACGAGTAGTCCACTAGTAATACATTTATCATCTTCCTTAAAATGGATAGTTTTTGAAAACTTCATCTTTCATTATAATAAATTGCATGTTTACCATTTTTGTATTATTTTTATTATTACAAAATTCCATATTTTATTATAACATTTTGTTTAGAATAACAATTAATGAATAAGAAGAATTGTTAAAAATTGTGAGTTGAGTAAAGTAATATATCTATACTATTTTATAATATATATTTTTAAAACTTTGAGTAATTCAAAAATTTAAAACCTATTGTTAATTTTTAAACTGACTTCCTCTCATGTTTTAGATGGCTAATATTAGATGGCACAATAAAACATTTTATTCTCTTTAATTAAATATAAATATAGTATAGAGTTAGTAGCCGTAGCACGGGCTACCGCTTTGCCACCACTGGCGAAGACGGTAGCAACCCGAATCCCCCCGGTTATAACACAGGTCCACAAACAACTTCAACGAGCGAGCACCCGCCATGTAACCGGCTTCAGGCATCAACCCCTGTGAGCGAGCCCATCTCCTGTTTCCGTCCATTATCATTGCCACGTGGTTGGGCATCAACTCCTGATTGAGGGCGAGTACATGAAGACGGGAGTTGTTTGGTCAGAAACACAAAGAGCGAGGATTGGATGAGCAGAAAAGGGAAGGATAGAGCATCTTCAGTTCTTCTGTCTAGTTTAGATTGGATACTTGATTTCATTTAAATCAATTTATTTACTTCTTTAGTCAAACTAATTAATTTGGTTGTTCACCCATTAATCTATTTTATTGCCTTACATAGGTGTTGGACGACCGACGAGCGACAAGAATAGTATTCTGCATCCAACATGTTTTCACACCACATAACTTGTAACATCACAAATTTTCCGTGTATTATTTTATGCATATATCATACTATGCAACAATGATGAGCTTTCATTTGAATTATATGAGAATGAAAGGTTGGAAGCTTCACTACAGTTGGTAACTGGGGATTATAAGGAACTAAAGGAGAAAAAAATGTCATTGTTGTAGAGAACATTAAGCATGCAGAAGTCGATGATCAAATAAGAGGAGTATAAACTTAGTAAAGCTGCATTGGAGGAACAGGTTATAGGGCTTCGAGGTGATTTAACTGCAAGAGAAGCGTTATGTGCACAAGATACTGAGTTGAAAAATGAAATCGGACGTCTAAAACGGTCAAACAGTCAACTACATAAACAGTCTTGAGGAAGAAAAAGATGAATGAAATTTACAATTGTAATCCAAAAAAAAGATGAATGCTTGAAGAACGCTCAAATCCTTGAAGAGAAATTGGAGCACATCGAGTACTCCACTAATAATAGTGTGAAATATTTCAAATCAGATAGTAATATTAGTTTCCATGAGTACATGAAGCTCACAGGTCCATATCACATTCTTTTTTTTTGCTTAATTATAATAAAATAAAAGGTTTGTCTATGGATTTCTTTTACCTTAGATGAAGAAGATTCCTCCTTGGATTCTTCAAGAACTCTTCAAGTGTTTGTAAATGTAGGTGAGTGAAATAAGAGGTTTTGAGAGAAGATGAAAAGGAAAAGGGTGGAGTGAAGAGACGTTGGGTGGTGGACGGTTATAAGGAGAGAGAGTATGTCTTGGAAATGTTAGAAATTAATAGGGAGGAATAGTGTAAAGGTGAGTTTTTTCCCATAGTAATATATAGTAGTGTTAAGGGGAAAAATATTTATTGAATGTTGTGAAACAACGGCCTACTAGCAATCAACGTACATATATATAAACATAAAGAACAAGGAATAGAAAGTAAGAAAGAGAGGATAGAAAAACTCATTCTTATATTCATTGAGTGTATAATACCAATTACATGCAACCTCTATTTATAGAGGCTTAACATTAATATAAAGGTAATAAATATATGGAGGTTACGTATGTGGAGAGTCACCACATTATGATGCATTTATAACACTCCCCCTTGACTATCCACATGTTGAAATATAATAGTCTACCGCTCTTTTAATACGCTAGGTGATACTGCCTCGTTAAAAACCTTGCTAGGAAAACCCAGTGGGATAAAACCATAGCTAAGGAAAAAAGAGTGCAGCGCGTATTTCCCCTGATACTTTTGGATCAGGTGTGTTGCCTTATTAAAAAACTTACTAAGAAAACCCATTGGGATAAAACTTAGTTAAGGGAAAAAGAGTGCAACTTGAATAAATCTCCCCCTCATTATAATATGTATCCTTTAAGTAAAGTGTGTCCATCATCCTCGAAAGTTGCTCAAAAATTTTGTAGAATGATTTGTCGTTTGATGCCTTGAAGTGCAATCCTTTATATTGAGTAATGTTGTAAAATCTTCTTGTGAGACTTCTAGTGCTTTCTCTTGCAAACAAATACCATAAGATCCAAGACTATTTGTGTTACATTCTTTATATCTACAAGACTAACAGAACTAGCTTTCATGGGTTAGTAAAATATAGACACATATCATTCTTACCTTTAGGGTATCGACATATCTGCTTTACCATTCAAATGTCTCCTCATTGGACATGTGCTATATCATGTTGATAAATTCAAACAAAAAATATATATTATCATGCATAGCTAGAAAGTTAAGTTAATGCACAATTGCACTTTAGCCATGGTACTTTTGAAATGAGAATCTCTACTTTGGTAGGAGATGATAATAATCATTTCTAATAAAAAGTGTCTGAACAACCTTTAACATACTATAAGGTTGAGCTCTCTACATACTAAAATGTCCCACCAACATCTTCTAGATATAGTTTAATACATGAATAAAAGTATGATTACAAATATATTCGAACTGCAAGTCGAGTAATAATTAGACTGTGCTAGGGTCATTAAAAAAAATCCCCTTCTAAAAGCTCGTCAGTTTCTCTTGATGATGCTTTAGACATCATCACTGTAAATTGCGATTATAGTGAACTTTTAAGAAATAACATTTGATAAAGATGGATAATATTATCAAAGTTATATTGCTCTTTATGAGAATATATCATGAGTTGTACAACACTCAACTTGACTATTTTAGTTCATACTATCTTTAACTTTATAAAGATACATTCTTGAGGACTTCAAATCAATGCTTCAGGCATTTGCAATCATATACATACTTCTTTCAACTTTGAAAAACAATGTATGTGCATTCACTCTTTAGGAGTTCTATTACATATACCTCCTCATTGATTTCTATATCATATGCGATGTCTTGAATATTTAATCCATATTGTACCATGCTTATACATTGTACATTAAGATGCCATAATAACCAGACACAAGTTTTCTATGTATAGTTATTGGTGCACAAGAATTACATCCTTAAGATGTTTCAACTAACCTTCTAAGCACTTAAATGCTTTACGATACTCATCACGAGTTTCAATTATATTCAACGTATTCAAATATAAATTTGTATACAATGATCATATCGTTCTCGAGAACTCATTTTACATGATTTTTGATAATTCAAATCCTTGAGGGACTTTCATGTAAACTTTTAGTATCAAGTGATACATAACATTCATAAGACGCATATCAATTCTCTCTTTATATTACCAGACTAATAAAATATTGGAAAGTCATTACATCCACCACTAGAGAATGTGTCTCATTATAATCAATCATGGGTTTTTGCGAAAATCCTTGTGCACAATATTTGCCTTATCTCATTTAATTTGATTTTCACATGATTCGCATAAAAGCCCCATTAATATCCAACATACTTTACAAATTCAGTTGTATGGACTGTTGGTCCGAAAACTTTCCATTTCATTAGAGAATTTGAATCTGCCATACTTTACGTCTTTCCATTTTGGCCAATCATTTATGTATTTTCATTCATAGGCAGATCTTAAATCTTGATCCTCGTCATTTCATCATTTCAAGCGCTATATTATATACAAAGGTATAACGACGTCGATTTTGTTTCGATTCCATACATATCTTAGACATGATACAGCTTATCGAGATCTCTTTATTTTCAGGTACCTGAGGTTCTTCTTGAACCATCATGTCTACTGTCTCTTCAGGAGATCTTATTACTATAACCTCGACTTAACCATCTTAATTACTTGCTCCAATTTTCGAGGAATTTTATTATTGGAATCAACTAGTCTACCATGCTTTAGGCATGCGATAGACTCATTACAAAATATGTGGTTATCCTCTTGGGACACAAAGCAGTTGATTATGTGACTTACTTAGTCACTCTATTTAGGTCAGTGAACTTGTCTGGTAATTTGTTCTTTAATATTGGTAAATGAATTATCCTTTGAACTTTTGGCTCACCGTTTATACTATGAGGATCAAGATGACATGATAATTCATTCCAATTTTCACTTTCCAACTGCTTGTTATCTCCCCCTAATGTTGGGAACATTCATTCACTAAAGTGAAAACCAATGAGTTGTAAGCACAACCAAAATCTTAGAAGGGATGTATTTGGTTCCTGACCAAAAACCAACTATAATGGGGGAAGTATGATGACATATTGGCTTGATGTGAATTAATGTTTTACATGTAACATCACATGTACCCAAATACAAATATGAACTCTTGCTCTTTTGATTATTGGCTTTGCAATCAATTGTGAACGTTTAGTGATCGTCTCAACAAAGCAATTAATGTATAAACATAAGCTATATGAAGGTTAACATTTATTACAATAATCATTAATAACTTGGGAATTGAATTCACCGTTATTACCAAAATAAATATACCAATCTGGATTAATATGCTTGCTATCACATTAGCTAAGCCACAGTTACACAAGATTCAGGTTGTAGATTCGATAACCATTTAGACGATGCATCGATTTAAAACACTAAATGGTATCATGTTGGGATATGTATATCCTTTAGTCACTTCCAGAATATTTAGAGATTCCCACCCTACTTTGGTTGGTAAATAACGAATTTCCCTTGAGAGCAAACATGACATGTTTAATTGTAAGGAAGAATCTTCTGGTTATTCATTAAGTTTCACATCATCATTGATTCGGTGTGGTCTAACCGGTCATGCCAATTAAGTAAATAATTATGATACATAAACTTCTGGTTTACCATCGTATGTGTATTAATTGCATTATACGAGAAAACAACGCATTATCATTGAAAACTATCATTTTATATAACTTTTATCCTTTCACATTTTGTTCTCATATAATCACTCCAATAGTGGTCTATCTCATTATGACCATTATTACAATTCTGATAGTCGGTCTACATTAATGGTCAATCTCATTATCAACTTATCTATCAAAGCACTTCTAACGATCAATCTCATTATTAACATGACCATCATTACAAATTTCTCAACTATGTCCATGATCACGACATTTTCAATGATCGTTATATAATCACATTCACTTCAGGGAATGAAACAACTAGAACAAATTTCATATCTTTTCATTATTTACTCGGTCACACGAATATAAAACCATTTCAATCTTTTCATTTTCTCTTAATGATATTGCTACTTCAAGAGCATATCTCACGTGTGATAATTGTAATAATTTTTTTTTATCCAATTTTCCCTTATTGATAAACTTCTCTTCACATAACATCAATTGAGAAGTAATTATATGTCTGAGTCATGTAATATTACTGGTCTAACATTTTACGACCTTTGATAATGAGATACAGAAAGTATGACACTTTGGATGTCAAATGTAAGCGTATTTATACTTTTCATGATATTGATAATAAACCACAACTTTGGTTCAGTTGTTCAATTATGTCACCAGTAAAGCGAGCGAGTTATGATAAAACTTCATAACCCGTTTTTATCACTTACAACTTACAAATATATATGATTAATGTGTTATGCTATCATAGTATAAATATGTATCGTACATGCATAAAATTACATGTATAATTCTAGCAAATTACCAATAAATTTATGTCTTACAAGGTAAAAATAGATATACATCCCATTGATACAAGATAACGCTTAATCATTTAATTAAAAAAAATAAAATTTAAGTATTCACAATATAAATTATTATAGCTACAAAGATAGAATAAACCCGAGCTCCTATACAATAAAATAATAACAAAAATTATACAAATATGTATCGTATAGATAAACACAGTCATAAGGAGAATATCTCTTATTTCAAAATTGCTATGAAAATTAGGATACAAATTTTGAATAATCTTAATTGTTAGCATAATCCAAATCATATATAATTTCAAAATTTAAAAGTTTGTTATTGATCCAAATAAAAAAAACATTGGAAATTCAGAAAATCCATGCCAGCCAAAGATTATGAAACAAATTCCTTATTTATTTTTTTATTTCTGAAATAATAAATAATCTTTTAGATCAATGTTAGATTAATTTACTCGTATATCATCTTTTCCATACAAGCATTTCAAATATTAAAATATAAGCAAGAATATGATAACATTCACAAATATTCATAGAAACTATTATGAAATATTCAACATTATAGCATGTAATTATATAAAATTTATTATAACAACTTTAATAAACTACAACGATGACCTTGGAATGTAATATTAAAATCACTACTGCTACCCATAATTTTTTTTTTCAACCACAAATAACAACAATATGTCAAACTAAATATAAGACAAATAAGATAATCTTATATCATTACAAAGCTTGTTGAACTTTTAAGTTTAATAAACCTTTTTTTTTCAATTTAACATATTACGAAATGAGTAAAAAAATTAAGTAAATATACATCAAAATGAATTAATGATGAGGAAATCAGAATTAACTTTATAATTAATAATATTCAATTCAAGCTCATAAGTTATATATTAGTGTGACAACTGACAAAAATTTGGGTAATCCGTACAATTATTAAACCATGATTAGTGCTTAATGACTGTGCTGAATTACAATTGACTGCTCACTGATTATTTCCATATACATACATGTGCATCATATATTGCTTAATGTCATACCATTGTTGCATAAAAGCTTATTCGACTCAAATGATGCACGAAACACACTTAGCACAGTCATCAGATAAATCAGTAAAATGCTGACAGAACTCAGCATATAGGCAGACAGTGTGTTGAGATACAGAATGGGCCAGGAACCAAGTATGACACTAGTATAGTGTGTAGGAAAGTAAGGATCACAAAACTGCCTTCCTAGAGATAGTTTAAGTGCCGGAAAGTGCCTAAAAATCACATAAAGTGCTGAATTCAGCAAAAATCAGCAATTTTCAGCATTTAAACAACCTAATATTATGCAGAAATATGGTTAAATGGTCCTGAATGCTTTCCTAAGTGTCGGGAATCAAAAGTGTGACAAAAGGGTACATAAATCACACTAAACTGCATAGTTTAGCACCTTAACGAACCGGTAACAAACCGGACACTACCCGAAACACCAAATTTTTCACTAGAAGCACTGTTTTGACATTACCAAGCTAGTTATGGTCCCCGAACATCATAACACCCCATACAAATATCTAATAACTAAAACACTTAACTTACACTTGGATTTCAAATAGTAAGTAACCAATTTAGTTTAAACCTATTCTACTACCCCCCCCCACCTATGGACGGCCAACAAGGGCCCCATCATCTTCATTTTATTACTATTAAAAACTAGATCATGTTGCTACTTTAGAAACATATTATACATAAGTTAAAGTCCTAAAATTGGATATAAGTATAGCACATCAAGACTTAACCTTCATTCCTTCACATATTAGAACACCCACCACTTCTCCTTCTCCCCTTGGAGCTCTCGGCCGAGAATCAACACCCACACATCCACCATCATTCATCCATTCTCATACAATCCAAGCTTATACAAAGGTGTTAGAAGACATACAAAGGAGCTAGGAGCTTACGGAAGTTCAAGAACCTCTTTGATTTGCTTTTATCCACTTGTTTTCTTCACTTGATCATCCCTAGCCTTGTGCTAGTGGTAAGAACCTTGATCTTGCTATTGTACTTCCATTTTAAGTGGTTAAAAGAAGAATCATAATCATAATCTTGAAGAACACTAAGAATCACAAGAAGTAAACTTGAACATAAGCTTAAAGTATGAAGAAATCTTGATGAATATGAGTTGTTATGCTTGATAATTGTTGTTCATACATGCATTTGATGTTGATCATCATATGACCTTGCTAGATCATGATTAAAAACATAATCTAGCAAGATGAGAGGATGAACTTGTTAGAGATTAATGGATCATCCACACAAAAATCATGAACTTGAAAGAATAAAGTTGTTTCTTGTTAAGAAATGATCAAAGTAAGTTATTAATCATGAAGATCTAAAAATTTCATGGATGATTTCTAAAGAAATCAAGTTAAAAATATAAGTTTTACTAAATCTTGGTTGTTGCATAAACAAACCTTATTTTTGGTGGATAAACAAGTGTAGAAACACTTGTGTAACAAGAAAATTTCATAAAGAAACATTTTTAGAAATTGTGATCATAAGTTGTAAAGATCTATCTTCTTCAAAAATGAAGTTTTTAAGGAATCAATCACACTTTAAAGGATAACAAGGCTTACTAATAACACTAGTAAGTTACTACAAATTTTTACAAATATTCAAGTTCATGAAGTAGTAGTTATTACTTGTTTTTGGCAAAATTGGTAAGTAAAGGTTGTTTATTGTTGATTGTGGATTGATTGTGTTGATTTTTACAAAAGAAAATGATATGCTTGTAAGCATGTAAACCTCCATTTTTAGGGGAAACTATGGCAAAATTTTTCTAAAAATTAAACACTTAGAAAAATATTTCTAAACAAATATTTACAAGTGTATTTTAAACCATGAATTTCTCACATAAACTTTGCCATAATTTTTGTTACAAAAATTATAATTATTGGAGGTTGGTTTTTATAAGTAAAAGTGACTAAATATGTATTTAGGAAAAATACATTTAGATGACACCATGTGTGTGATTATTTGTATATTTTGTGTATTAGTTATATTATTTTAGGACATGAAATAATATAACACATCAAAATACCAAAAATTTCAATCCAAAATATTACCAAAATTCCAAGGAATAAATATACACATTCTACACAAAATATTGGTGAAACCGAACTATGGAATAAGACTTACAAAATATTCCAGAAAATTTATTCACAAAGTATATTTTGGTAAATAATATTTTGGACACCAAGGAAACGAAAAAATGATTTTTACAATTACTACAAGAATATATCATATTTTTTACAAGGGAAAAATATATTATTTTTGGCAAGTATGAATATATTTTTCTTGAAATTTTTAGAAGATATATTATTTTTAAGAAATATATATTTTCTTAAATAAGCATGAAATACAATATTTTTGGGATGAAAGATATATTTTCTCAAATAAATATGAAATATATCGCTTTTGGAGAAAAATAAGTTTATATATATTTTCCAAGTTGGACTTGAAAATATATTAATTTTGAAACTTATGAGAAAATACAAATATTTTTGCCAAAAGAAAAATTATAAATAATTTTTCTAAATAATATTTATTACAACATATATTTTGGAAAGATATATTGGTGGACTTTTATTAAGGATATAATTTCCAAAAATTAATACGAAATTAAGTATATGGATACTTAATGAATACAATAAAAATACGTATTCTCATACGTATAAATACACACCGGAATACGACCTCAATACATGGCAAAAATATACAAGTATAAGAATACGAATACAAATACACCCATCTTTGGGAAGGATATACAAGTATGAATATTTGGGAAGTATTAAGTTAATATATATTTGTTTTAACAATTATTCCAAAATTTAATAAATATAATCTATGTTAAAATATTAATTATTTTAACAAATAATTATATAACTTGGAATAATATCGAAGATACGAAGAAACGTAACTCAAAGACATTAATACTAAGTCAAGGCACGGCCTGTCCGTCTAATAGACATTAGTACGTTGTAGGTAGTCGTGTTTTATCCGAAGAAGCTTGAGTTACGGTGATTGAAGACATAAGACTGTGAGTTCATGACCCCCTTTTCTCTAACTGTTTTTGGTTTTATAACTTCAGGGGTGAAATACATGTTACAACTGTTTACAAACATTTTGATTTGGTATGGTTAGCTAAGGAAGGGTACTGCTTGATCATGTGAGTGGTGGGTATAACACTTAAAGCCATTAATCCTCGTTGTAGGACCGAGGGACATGAGTGATAGATCTATTTGGGTGTAGCGATCCCACACCCATGTGGACCAGGGTGGCCCATGAGGTGACTATGTCTTATTCCCGGAGATAAATTTGCTAGGTTTGAGTTTTCCTGCATCACTTCACACATATCAATGGCCTTACAAACCATTGGTGATATGTTTTCCTTGTTGCTTTCATACCAGGAGTTTACAAACTTACATACATACTTTCAATGATTACAAAGGTTATTCATACACACAAACAAACACATGAACTCGCTCAACTTTTGTTGATGTTTTCAAACTACATGTATTTCAGGGAATTAGATGTGAATCTGGTGGGCGTTCGGAAGTTCAAAGTGTGGTTTAAGAATAAAAGATGTCATCCAAGATCTTAGGGTTTGGTCTGTCACACCCCCAAAAATACCCCAAGCGGAACCCCCGCGAGGCATGTGACGTACCAGGATCTTGCCACCAATCACATTGAACCATAACATAGTTTTTAATAAAAGTTTCCATTTATTTCATAAAGTAAATTCAAACACAATCCAAAATAAATATGTTTAGCGGAAGCATAAGATAAGTAGTCATTTCAAGTGTTTCAAAACAAGTGTGCAATAATCATTAAACTTGTATCCAAGAGCTACGACCCATGACCACTCCAGCACTCCCAGATAGCAAGTTCCAATCCATGTACCTAAGGACCTGCAAGCATGCAGAAAAAGTGTATCAGACACGCTGGTGAGTTCACAGTTCGTTTTGACCATTTAATACCAAGTAGTGACTTATGATATGTTAAGCTGTGTTATGTTGATAATAACTCGATACCGCAGACGGCCCTTTTTGCCCTTCTCCAATGCTCTATCAAACATTGGTCATGATTTAAAGTTATTAGTTCACGCCCGTCCTATCCAGGTACGTCGTGAGGGTGCCAAACCTAATAGCGCTATCAACTAATAACCCCGTTGCCCTACAAGCAACAACCCGGTAGTATGATGGGACTTAAGTGATAGAAGTGAGTGTATTATCCAACATTAACGTTTACCGGAAACCGTTGCATATCCCATGCAAGGATATGCGTATGTGAAATCCGCCTCACATCCCCTACAAGGATGTGGGTATTTGAAAACCGCCTCATATCCCCTACAAGGATATGGGTTTACGAAAATCCGTTTACAAGTTTTGACAGTTTGATTGTCCCCACCGGACGCATGCTTGTTTTGAGAGAAGTGAACTCACCTTGGTTTGCTCGGTATGATTAGATATTTGTTCACACTTAATCAATCAAAGCCTATAGTATTCATGTATATGTAATTAGTTTACATTCTCTTGGTTCACGTATAAGTTGTAATCATGGTGTGTATTCAAGCAACAGTTTCCGATTAACACATAGCAGACATTCCAACTCATACATATCCACAATTAACACACATGTTACACAACAATATCCAATAGTTAAGTGTGCTAATCAAAACGGAATTATGTTTTCCCCAGACATAACTGATATCATTAACAGGAAAGGATCAACATATAGTCATTCATTATCATACTCGTTCCAAACTACAGTCTGTTTGTGAGCTTCTGTCCTAATGACGAAACTTCTGGGCGACGAAACATCAGGTTTTTCATCGGCGGATGTGTGACGAAATATTAGGTTATTCATCGAGGGTTCTTGTGACGAAAGAGCAAGGTGTTTCGTCAATGTATGTGTGAAGAATCATCAAGGTGTTTCGTAGTAGCCTTAACAGTTCCATGTTTTCCTAACCCTAAGCATGTCAGTTTGCTCCAAACATCACCCAATCCGTATGAACAATATCACGAATTCCTTAACTTATCATTTACCCTAATCATGCTTCTAACACTTAACAATAGCAATCACGATCAATTGACTCTCGGCATGGATCAAATCTGTTATTGAATGAACCCTAAATAATAACCACCTCATCATTTAACAACATTATAACAAATTAACAGATCGATCATTGATTCACAAGTGTTATTCTAAACCCATGTTTAAATCTCGACATACATAACTACCATAATAATCTAACCATGTATTGTCCCATAAATCATCGATCATTGATAATCATGCAATCCTGTCTAACGAACATTAAGCAATAACAAAATTAATCAATTGGTATTTATGTACTAACCGAAGGAACCAAGATAAAAATCACGAAGATCTTCGAGAGGAAGTGTTGTCGTCGATGATTTAGAGAAAGTTTAGGGTTTGCAGTGTCAGTTACACGATATGATGAAACACCCTACGTGTGTTTATGCTTATATACTAGACCCGGGCCCTACTTGGGCTTCCAAGGCATTTGGGCCGGCCTTCATTGACGAAATTCATTTTTCGTCGGCCAAGGTAATGGCGAACCTCCTTTTTCGTCGAGTATAGGGAGTGACGAAATATATATTTCGTCGAGCAAGCCAATGATGAAATACATTTTTCGTCAAGAAAGGTTGTGACGAAGAGGGTTTTTGTCGCAAAAGGTTTTTATTAACCGATCAAACATTAAACCACCAAGCTTATACTAAAGTCATTCCACAATAATACACAATAATACACATGATCCAAAGTACGACAAGGTATAAAACATGAATGTGAAATAGGTTACAGAAAGATCTTGAAATCTCGGGTTGTCACATTATCCCCAACTTGAAAGAAATTCCGTCCCGAAATTTGATAAGCAAACCAAAACAGTACGGTGTTAGATCAGGATGACTGTGGATTTTCTCCAGGTGCTACATCATCCCCAACTTGAATGGGAATTTCGTCCCGAAATTCACTAGTCGCATCAGATTTAGATTTGTCAGCTGGGAATAAGTGAGGGTACTTGAGCTTCATCTGATCCTCGCGTTCCCATGTGAACTCCGGTCCACGTCTTGAGTTCCAACGAACTCTCACGATTGGAATTCGGCTATGCTTACGAACCTTGATTTCCCGGTCCATATTTTCGATTGGTTCTTCGACAAACTGCAACTTGTCGTCAATTTTCAGCTCTTGAAATGGTACTATAAGTGTCTCGTCAGATAAACACTTCTTCAACTGAGAAACATGGAAAACATCATGGACGTTACCCAACTCAGTAGGTAACTCGAGCTTGTATGCCACCTCACCGATTCGTTCCAGAATTTTGAATGGCCCGACATAACATGGATTAAGCTTGCTGTGTTTCCCAAAACGTACCACACCCTTCCAGGGTGAGACCTTTAACATCACGCGATCGCCCACAGCAAACTCCAAAGGTTTCCTACGCTTGTTAGCATAGCTTTTCTGACGGTCGCGCGCCACCGCCATACGATTTCTGATTTGTACTATCTTCTCAGAAGTTTCGAGCACAAGCTCCGGGCCTGTGATTTGCCTGTCACCCACTTTAGCCCAGCAGAGAGTTGACCGACCTTTCCGCCCGTATAAAGCCTCGAACAGAGCGGCCTGGATACTGGTATGGTAACTGTTATTGTAAGAAAACTCCACCAAAGGTAAGTGTCTCTCCCAACCTTTACCAAAATCGATAACACATGCTCGTAGCATGTCTTCCAATGTATGTATGGTTCGCTCACTCTAACCATCCGTTTGAGGGTGATAGGCAGTGCTTATGTCAAGACGTGAGCAAAATGATTTATGCATCGCTTGCCACAGATCGGATATGAAACGCGGATCACAATCAGAGATAATGGAGGTTGGCGCCCCATGCCTGGAAACCACTTCCTTTAGATAAATACCAGCCAACTGTGAGAACTTATCAGTTTCCTTGATTGCGAGGAAGTGCGCAGATTTCGTGAGACGGTCGACGATCACCCAGATGGTATCATTACCGTTTTGCGTTCTAGGTAGCCCAGTGATAAAATCCATGGCGATTTGTTCCCATTTCCACACAGGCATTTCTGGTTGCTGAAGTAGGCCTGAGGGTTTCTGATACTCCACCTTGACCTTTGAACAAGTCAAACATTTACTTACGTAAGTTGCGATGTGGGCCTTCATCTTCGGCCACCAGTACAAAACCCTGAGATCCTGATACATTTTATCCGAAACCGGATGGACAGAGTACCAAGACTTGTGCGCTTTGTCCATCACAAGCTCCCTGAGGTTACCAAACAAAGGAATCCATACACGCTCCATGAAGTAGAGAATACCATCCGATCTCTCTACAAGTCATTTTTCCATGCCCCTTAAATATTTTGCTTCGATGTTTTCCTCTTTCAACACTTCAGTTTGAGCAGAACCGATCTGATTAGGAAGGTTCGAGTGAATAGTGAGCTGCAAGGCGCAAACACGTTTAGGTTTCGTTTCCTTTCGACTAAGGGCATCAGCTACAACGTTAGCCTTACCTGGAGGGTACTTGATTGCGCAATCGTAGTCGTTTAAGAGTTCTACCCGGCGACGTTGTCGCATATTCAATTCCTTCTGATTGAATATATGCTGAAGGCTCTTGTGGTCGGTATAAATAGTGCATTTAGTACCGTACAAGTAATGCCTCCAGATTTTGAGCGCAAACACCACGGCCCCCAACTCCAAGTCGCGAGTCGTGTAATTCTTTTCATGGACCTTAAACTGTCGAGAGGCGTAAGCTATAACTTTCTCACGTTGTATCAACACGCAGCCGAGACCTTGAATAGAGGCGTCACAATACACTACAAAATCTTTGGTACCCTCAGGTAAAGACATAATCGGTGCACTGCAAAGCTTTTGCTTTAGAAGCTGGAAAGCGTCTTCCTGTTTCATTCCCCAAGTGTACACTACACCCTTCTGTGTCAGAGCAGTGAGAGGTTGAGCAATCTTTGAAAAGCCTTCAATGAATCTTCGATAGTACCCAGCAAGACCAAGAAATTGTCGCACCTCCGAAGAATTCTTTGGAGCTGCCCAATTCCTGATTGAGTCGATCTTAGCAGGATCCACGTGTATTCCCATTTCGTTAACGATGTGGCTGAGGAAGTGTACTTCTCGAATCCAGAAGTCACACTTAGAAAACTTCGCGTAGAGTTGCTCCTTCCTCAGGAGCTCCAGAATAAGACGCAGAAGCCGTTCGTGGTCCTCCTTGCTCTTAGAATAGATCAGTATGTCGTCGATAAACACGATGACAAAATCATCGAGATATGGTTTACATACGCGGTTCATGATATCCATGAATACCGCTGGTGCATTAGTTAACCTGAATGGCATGACCAAAAACTCGTAATGGCCATACCGCGTGCGGAAAGCTGTTTTTGGAACATCCTCTTCTCGAACTCTCATCTGATGATAGCCCGATCTTAGATCAATCTTCGAGTAGAAGCTCGACCCTTGCAACTGGTCGAACAGGTCGTCGATGCGAGGTAAAGGATAACGATTCTTGACCATCACCTTGTTGAGTTCACGATAATCAATACACATGCGAAAGGATCCATCCTTTTTCTTTACAAACAACACCGGGCTCCCCAAGGTGAAGAACTGGGTCGAATAAAGCCCTTATCCAACAGTTCTTAAAGTTGATTGGACAGTTCTTGCAACTCCCCAGGTGCAAGACGATATGGTGCGCGAGCGATCGGAGCTGCTCCTGGTGTGAGATCAATGTGGAATTCCACCTGACGATGTGGAGGTAAACCTGGAAGTTCCTCGGGAAAAACATCAGGAAACTCCCGTACGACTGGTAAATCATCGATTTTCTTCTCTTCAGGCCGAGTATCAGTAACAAGCGCAAGAATAGCAGGGTAGCCCTTCTGTAAACATTTCTAGGCTTTCATGGATGAAATGATGTTGACGGTTGCACCGCTTCGATGACCTTGGACAGATAATGATTCCCCGCTAGGGAGAGGTACATGCACGATCTTCTCCTTGCAAAGTATGTCTGCTCCGTGTTTGGACAACCAGTCCATACTAATGACTATATCAAAACTACCAAGAGTGATGGGAAGAAGGTCAATGTCAAACACTTGACCTAGAAGATCGAGTTTACACCCTAAGAATACATACGTGGCTTCTATCGACTTGCCATCAGCTAATTCCACTACATGCTTGTTCACAAGAGACGCAGGAGTCAACCCTAGCTGACGACTGAACCCCAAAGACACATAACTCCAGTCGGCACCAGAGTCAAATAACACAGAAGCAATAATACCATTAAAAGAGAACTTACCGGTCATGACGTTGCCATCGTTCATTGCATCGTCTGCCCCAATAGTGAACGCCCTACCGTGAGCGCCATTCCCACCGTTATTCCCATTGTTGTTGTTTCCCGCGTTGTTGTTGTTATTCTGGCGGTTACCCCCATTGTTATTATTGGCATTCTGATTCAATTGCGGGCAATCCTTCTTGAAATGCCCTTCACTACCGCACTAATAGCATCCCCTCTGATTACCCCGATTCTGTTAGGGTTGTTGCCTCTGTTGTTGTTGCTGAGGTTGTTGCTGTTGTTGCTTGGGGTGTGGAGCTCTACAATCTTTCGCCATGTGACCCATCTTGTCACACCTTTGACATGCTCGGCTACACTAACCATAGTGATGGAAACCACACTTATTGCA
Organism: Helianthus tuberosus; assembly: GCA_030545235.1. Lineage (NCBI taxonomy): Eukaryota > Viridiplantae > Streptophyta > Magnoliopsida > Asterales > Asteraceae > Helianthus > Helianthus tuberosus. The sequence goes on along the minus strand of CM060432.1, from coordinate 69,381,782 downwards.
TTTCGGCTGTTTCCCTATGTAACCGGAAGTCTGGCTGTGGCTCTGATTCTGGTTGACAGAAGATGACTGGCTGAAACTTCAAGTGTTGTTGTTATCAGGCTTCTTTTGCGACTGATTCGAGTTCGTTGCCTTATCTGCGTCACTCTACTTACGCTTGTTATCTGTGGTGGTGGTAACTGTAGCAGCAGTAGTAGCAGCAGCAATACGGGGTGGCAGCGAGCCACGCTCCACCTCCTGATCAGTGATCTTGTGAGCCAATCTGATAATCCTGGGTAGGTCGTTGAGATTTGCTGCAGTGACTAATCCCTTGACTTGTGGTGCCAATCCCTTAATGTAGAGTTCGATCCTGCGAGGTGGTGGTCGAGATAGATTAGGACACATGTTTGCCAGCTCGTGAGATCGTCTCGTATAAGCCTCGATCTCAGATCCTTCCATCTTTAGGTCATAGTACTCGTTTTCCAACTTTTGAATTTCATCCCGAGGGCAGTACTCTTCCCGAATCAGCTCTTTGAAATCATCCCAAGTGGTCGCGTTTGCCATCTTGACGCCCAACATCTGTACCTGAGCATTCCACCAAGTCAGAGCACCATCCTCCAAGGTGCCAGAAGCAAACTTCACCATGTCCCCCTCTAGACAATTACACATAGCAAAAACGGATTCGGCTTTCTCGAACCAACGGAGCAGTCCCACGGGACCTTCAGCGCCACTAAAAGTTTGAGGCTTGCAATCCATGAACGCTTTAAACATACACACAGGTGGATTGTTCTGGTTTTGATTCGCTTGGAGACCTAAGGACGAAAGAAATTACAGTACACGGTTAAGAATTGGGTACGCGACACAAGATTATTGAATAATTGGCACATATCGTACCAGCTTGATAGGCTGCCAAAGCCTCAGCCACACGGGTGTTAATCAGAGTTGTCAACTCAGCCTGAGTCATCGCAATGTGTCCACGTCCATGGCCTCGTCCGCTCATGATTCTATATAAGGAGAGGGAACAAGTTTAAGAATCGAGATAAGGTAGGAGTGAAATCTCACGTTGACATCTACAAACTACAAAGTTTACACCAAATAACAGGGCGGGACCATTCTCACCCTCGTTAAGCCTCACTGAGACTCACATGCACCCCACATTATTATTATGTGTGCACCCATAATAATAAGGCAATTTGCATGCTTATCTCAGTGCCTCTTAACTTGCGCTAAAAGGTTCCCCACATTCAAATAACAAAAATAGAAGAGATTACAGGATTAAAGATCACAAAAGTCGAAGAGTAGTGTCACACTATCGAACTTCACTAAAACATGCAGCACACGTAATCACATCATGGTATCTAGTATGTAGTTTCATGCAAGTCGTGAGTGTGTGACTATTAAACATGTAATGCATAAAGTAAACAGAGGACAAACCTTGCAATCTGGAGCTGAGTGTCATGGTCGTTTTCGATACTGTTTGGTTATAGTCTGGTTTTATGAAAACGTTTTAAAACCTAGTTCACTATAACAAGTGGCTCTGATACCAAACTGTCACACCCCCAAAAATACCCCAAGCGGAACCCCTGCGAGGCGTGTGACGTATCAAGATCTAGCCACCAATCACATTGAACCATAACATAGTTTTTAACAAAAGTTTCCATTTATTTCATAAAGTAAATTCAAACACAATCCAAAACAAATACATTCAGTGGAAGCATAAGATAAGTAGTTATTTCAAGTGTTTCAAAACAAGTGTGCAATAATCATTAAACTTGTATCCAAGAGCTACGACCCATGACCACTCCAGCACTCCCAGATAGCAAGTTCCAATCCATGTACCTAACGACCTGCAAGCATGCAGAAAAAGTGTATCAGATACGCTGGTGAGTTCACAGTTTGTTTTGACCGTTTAATACCAAGTAGTGACTTATGATATGTTAAGCTGTGTTATGTTGATAATAACTCGATACCACAGACGGCCCTTTTTGCCCTTCTCCAATGCTCTATCAAACATTGGTCATGATTTAAAGTTATTAGTTCACGCCCGTCCTATCCAGGTACGTCGTGAGGGTGCCAAACCTAATGACTCTATCAACAAATAACCCCGTTGCCCTACAAGCAACAACCCGGTAGTATGATGGGACTTAAGTGATAGAAGTGAGTGTATTATCCAACATTAACATTTACTGAAAACCGTTGCATATCCCCTGCAAGGATATGCGTATGTGAAATCCACCTCACATCCCCTACAAGGATGTGGGTATTTGAAAACCGCCTCATAGCCCCTACAAGGATATGGGTTTACGAAAATCCATTTACAAGTTTTGACAGTTTGATTGTCCCCACCGGACGCATGCTTGTTTTGAGAGAAGTGAACTCACCTTGGTTTGCTCGGTATGATTAGATATTTGTTCACGCTTAATCAATCAAAGCCTATAGTATTCATGTATATGTAATTAGTTTACATTGGCTTGGTTCACGTATAAGTTGTAATCATGGTGTGCATTTAAGCAACAGTTTCTGATTAACACATAGCAGACATTCCAACTCATACATATCCACAATTCACACACATGTTACACAACAGTATCCAACAGTTAAGTGTGCTAATCAAAACCGAATTATGTTTTCCCCAGACATAACTGATATCATTAACAGGCAAGGATCAACATATAGTCATTCATTATCATACTCGTTCCAAACTACAGTCTGTTTGTGAGCTTCTGTCCTAATGACGAAACTTCTGGGCGACAAAACATCAGGTTTTTCGTCAGCAGATGTGTGACGAAATATTATGTTATTCTTCGAGGGTTCTTATGATGAAAGAGCAAGGCGTTTCGTCGATGTATGTGTGTTGAATCATCAAGGTGTTTCGTCGTAGACTTAACAGTTCCATGTTTTCCTAACCCTAAGCATGTCAGTTTGCTCCAAACATCACCCAATCCGTATGAACAATATCACGAATTCCTTAACTTATCATTTACCCTAATCATGCTTCTAACACTTAACAATAGCAATCAAGATCAATTGACTCTCGGCATGGATCAAATCTGTTATTGAATGAACCCTAAATAATAACCACCTCATCATTTAACAACCTTATAACAAATTAACATATCGATAATTGATTCACAAGTGTTATTCTAAACCCACATTTAAATTTCAACATACATAACTACCATAATAATCTAACCATGTATTGTCCCATAAATCATCGATCATTGATAATCATGCAATCCTATCTAACGCACATTAAGCAATAACAAAATTAATCAATTGGTATTTATGTACTAACCGAAGGAACCAAGATAAAAATCACGAAGATCTTCGAGAGGAAATGTTGCCGTCGATGATTTAGAGAAAGTCTAGGGTTTGCAGTGTCAGTTACGCGATAAGATGAAACACCCTACGTGTGTTTATGCTTATATACTAGACCCGGGCCCTACTTGGGCTTCCAAGGCATTCGGGCCGGCCTTCATTGACGAAATTCATTTTTTGTCGGCCAAGGTAATGGCGAACCTCCTTTTTCATCGAGTATAGGGAGTGACGAAATACATATTTCGTCGAGCTGGCCAATGATAAAATACATTTTTCGTCAAGAAAGGTTGTGACGAAGAGGGTTTTTGTCGCAAAAGGTTTTTATTAACCGATCAAACATTAAACCACCAAGCTTATACTAAAGTCATTCCACAATAATACACATGATCCAAAGTACGACAAGGTATAAAACATGAATGTGAAATAGGTTACAGAAAGATCTTGAAATCTCGGGTTGTCACATGGTCAGTGTGTCTTATCCTGGACGAGACACGTCCTCCAAATCCTGGTTTTATTTAATGTCTTTTGTCGAGTCTTTGTGAACTCTTAAACAAGTTGTATGGTTTGTACTCGAATTTGAATTCTACGTTTTAAAACAATGATGTTATTATGTTTTTAAAACTTATTTAATGGATGATCATCGTTGGTTTTATCATATATTGGTTGTTATGATTGAATGCAATGATATTAAGCAAGTCACACATAATCACGCTTCCGCAAAAGACAGGGTGTGACAGTTTGGTATCAGAGCTTCGATTGTAGCGAACTAGGATTCCTTCTCGAGTCTACACTACAATCATTAGGGCTCTCACGAAAATATTTTCACAACATGTTTTCATTGCATACACGAAACGCCCAGATCCAGGAAAACAAACATTTTTACAAACAAAAAGACACGAAACACATTTCAAGGTTTATGTTTGTGGTTCAGTCTGAGAGACTGGGAGGTTTTGTCTGGCAGACTAGGTGATTTAGTCTGGGAGACTGTGTGGGTTAGTCTGGGAGACTAGGTAGTTCAGTCTGGAAGACTGGGTGGTTTAGTCTAAGAGACTAGGTGGTTTAGTCTGGGAGACTTGGTAGTTCAGTCTGGAAGACTAGGAAGGATACGTGATTACATGTTTGCATTGTCATTAATTGCATGTTTAATGTTAGTAGTTGATATATGTACATATGTTGTGATTGTTTTGTTACAGACACTATGTCATCATCCGAGAGTGGATTGTCCGATACCGATGACCCCATGGCTGTAGTCTCAGATGACTAGATTACACCCGAGCCAGAGATCTTTACTTCTGATACCGAGAGTGACCCAGATATGATGTTCGACGACGATGACGATTTTCAGCCATTTGCGCTGCCCGATTTTGGAGATGATTTACCAATTGCTGATGGTATCCCAGACGAGGATCCTTTTGTTATTCCCATTCCAGTTCACGATCATCTTATCATCAGTCACCCCGATGGTGAGCATGTCGTGGCACCGATCCTCGCTCCCGTTCCTCTTATGGTCATTCCTCCTGAGGATTGGCCCTTTGATGACCTTTTTGATGATGATTTTGATCTGTTTGTTGATGGTCCTCCCGATGATGCCTATGGTGATGGAGAGCTCGATGAGGACGTTTTTGATGTTCCACTACTGGGGATTCCCGTTATTAAGATTTCTTCTGATTCTAGCTTACACTCTGTCCCAAATTCCTTTGAGTCTGTGTCATCTTCCGCCTTAAAGGCAGTTGGTTTGCGACGTTACGCCACTGATACTGACGATGATACAACCATGTCAGCTGCACCGTCCCCTCCACATGACATTGAGCTTGGACTTGAGCTTGATTTTATTCCTGACGATCAGGCTGTTGTTGTACCCGCTGATCCTAAGCCGATACATGCACTTGAGCCTTTACCTGATCATGACCCTGTTCCTTTTGGCATACCTGACATTGCACCACTCATACCTGATCCAGTTCATGCACCCGCTGACCCTCCTGTTATTGAGCCAGTCACTCCCCCACTTGCACCCGCACCTTCTGATGTTGCTCCTTCACACCCAGAGACTCTACTGGGGAGGGCACTTCAGGAGTCTGATGTACACCGTGTTGACCTACCTATTTTTTTCTTGCAGGATATACCAGCACCCCGTCCAGGGGAAGGCACTTCTAGCCAGCAGCTTAGCCACGATCCTCATGTTTCAGCAGCTTTTCCCCATATACCTCAGTCTGCACCTTATGCTCATTTTACTTCTTCACAACTTGATGAGCCACTTAGATGGTTCCCACGGTACACTATGCCGATTTCTGATCCCTACCATCCCTCACACTTTACTGGTTATACACGGGATGAGTTACTTCTATCATTGCAGCTCCAGTATGAGATCATGAGCCATAGGATTTTAGAGCTTGAGATGACACCACGTCCTTTGCCATCTCCATTTTCGCATCCTCCTGCACCTCTTACTCCATTTTCTGAGTTTGACACTCGATTTCTTACCGTTGAGCAGCAGATCAGTTATCTGTTGCATCATGTTTATGATCTTGAGGAGGAGCTAGCGCATGTGCGCCGCTTGCTTTTTGTTCCTCCACCTCCTCCTCCACCACCATCAGCATAGCCGGTTTTTGGTTTTATGTAGGTAGCTACTTTTGATGAGAGCACCACAATTGAGCTGAGCTAGTGAAGCCTTTTGGAGACCACTGTAGGATCGTTTTGTGACCCGAACGAGTCGATCAAAAGAGTTTTTACTCGATAAAAAAGGCGGAAACAGACGTATCAAGTTCAATTCAGCTAGATATACACTTTAAACTGTCTTTAGATTGATTTGACAAAGTTTTACAGCGAGACGACACTTCGGCAGCACTTCATTGCTTCAACCGGAATCCTCCCAAATGAAATCAAGACACCACTATTTATAAGCTGCTAATTCCGCTTGAACCAGCCTCAAACGAAATCACATTCAAACGAAATCAGTGATTCCGTTTGAACATAACATGACAATTTCGAGCGGAATTACCCAATGTAATTTCGTTTGAAATGACTGTTGACCATTTCAAGCGAAATTAGCCTTTTAACATCTTTTCTCGTATAACGTGCCCTGATCTATCTACAAACATACAAGACGAAGTTAACAGACGCATGCACCAACAGACTTGACGAGTCTACAGTGTCGAGTCTTCAATCTTCAGTCTTTATCAGTCCTCTCGACCTCTTCCAAAGTATCTAACAATGTAAGTCTCTTCATCTCTCTCTTTTCTTTATCAACTTATCTCCCCCTCGGATGTTGATCTAATCTTCAATTCCAGAATCACAATCTGGCTCTAACCTCTCTATCATCCCAAGATCTGTAGCTGACTCTTACAATCTCTGGATCAGATCTCTTGATTCCTTAAGTTCATCAGCATCAGCAGTTCCAGGATTGTAATCTGGCCTACCTGCACATTCTTAACCCAGAAATAAATTTCACAAATTTAACATTTTACAAATTTATTCTCTGCTTTCCACTTGTATACACACAATCAAGAAATGATTTTACAATGTAAATTACTGATGAACCACTAGAAATCATAACATTTTCTTTTTCAAAAAAACTTTTCTAAAATCAAACAGACTCCCCCTCACTGATTGTCATCATGTTTAGCACTCGGAATTTTGAAAGTCAGCTCTCCAACAACAGTTGTCGAAAATCTTTTTGAATATTTCAAAATTTATGCTAAAACACACTAAAATCTTTTTGGATTTTTGATATAAAAGAAATGCAATAAAGAAATATTTACAGACAATATTTTTTGTGAGTTTGTGTAAGAGGATCATATCAGTTTTTGAGACAAATCACCAACACCGTTAAGCTCTTTACATTTTAAGTTCTAAACGATTCACTTAGATTGTCAGTATACTGATCCACTTAAATTTTCACACAAATTTCAACTGTTTCGAGATACGAGATTAATGTTTTAAGCACTTAAACTTATTCGCGTGTCCCACCTCAGAATATACTCCCGTATCCAGATCCCAATATTCAGTCTTACAGGTGAGTATACCTAGATGATATCTGTAAGGGGTTAAATGCGAAGGCCGTGAGAACTCAGGTCAGAACTTCCATTCAGCAGAGAGATGATGGCTTCGACTTTTGGTGGGTTCCCTTTAGAGAATCTTTTCTTCAACAGCACATGATTAGCATTTTTCAATGTTTCATCATTTTTTATGCTAAGGGTGGGCTATATTTCAAGCAAGCGTAAAGTATTCTCCGGGGACTAGGCCATTGCTTCCGCAAAATCAGAAGTCCCGGGATAATACCCCAGATATCACTGAGCATAAAGACCTAGTATCTCAGAAAGAGGGACCTTTCAAACAAGATTTCGGGGGTTACCCATATATCCGATCCCCATGATATAAGCAAGTTTGAAATTTAGGTTTATATCTCGTCACAATCTACTAAATGTGTAAAAACCTACTGACACATCATCAGTGAGATCGTTTATCACATTTTGACTTTCCAAATCTTTAGCATGCAATGATCGTCCACTGATGTACTATCATTTACTCTTTTTACAACAAAACTCTTTTTTTAATTTTATCATGTTTTTTACTTTTTCAAATTTTCAAATGTTTTTTGATTTTCTGAAAAATCTTACTCCCCCTAAAATTCAAAATCATTTAAAGGAAATTTGAAAACACAAACTGTACAAGATAAATGATAACTGATATCAAATCACTTCAATTCGCCATCCACTTGGCATAAACAATCAGAACTCCCCCTTACAACAAACTATTTTCCCATTGTGATTTCAAAATACTTAAGTTTGTTTTAATCAAATGGTTTTTCCGGAAAATAAGTTTTGTTGAAAAACATAAACCATTTGTAGGTTAGGGGATCTCATCACATTGTTCTCTTCAACCACTTGAAATATTTAACAATTTTAAGTTCAATCAACAAACACCACTTGTAAAAAATCAAGTACAACTTAATGTCCCTGATTTACCACTTGTAAATCGAAATATCACCAGAGTGAATTTCTCAAGAAAGATGCCGATTCCTGCTCCACTCTTACCAACCTGGGAGCTCCGGCAAGTCCAGAGTTTAATCAGAATAATATGTTCCATCCCAGTCACATACCTGGGACGACCCATTCTTACCTGGTTTCTTTGTTTTTTTCTCATAAAACTCTTTCACCCCTTTGACTTTACCATCTACCATTATTCCAAAAATATGTTTCACTTTGGTGTTAAAAGCTTTTTCAATATCAAATTCTTTCTTTTCTGAGAAAAATTGATTTGAAATCTCAATTTTACCAACTTTTTGTTTAAAATTCTCAGCCCTCAATGGTGGAAAATTTGCATCATCCATTGGAGGTACTGATGTTTCCAACTTCAACTCAACACGTGGCTCCTCTAACTTTGTGGAATCAGATTCATCGCTAGAAGATAACTCCTTTGATTTTAATGAATCAGAATCATTGCTAGAACTATCATCAGACTTCTTAACAACCCACTTTTGATTGTCAAGATTTTCTTTCCTCTTGTAAAACCTTTTTGAACATTCACCACCCTCAAATTTTGAATTTTTAAACACTGTAGAAGGTTTGGTTGGTGGTTCATTTTCAACTAACTTTCCTTTCAGTTTATCAGAAACTCCCTGTTTAGTTTGGATTGCCTTTGGACAATTCCTGGCAATGTGACCAATTATTTTGCATTGAAAACAGGTTCTCGTATCTTTTCTCCGAGCAACTTCCTTCTTCATCTCTTCTTGCTTCTTAGCAAGGAATTCTTTGTTTGTTTGATTTCTGAACAATTTCTCCTTTTCTTCTTCAGATGATGTTCCTGAGACAAACACAGTTTTTGGTTTATAAGTTTTCTCATTTTTATAATTTTTCGGTGGAATAAATCCTAATCCCTTTCTTTTGAAATTACCGTTATGGTTTGGTTTCTTTTGAAAACCATAACCAGAACTGTAACCCTTTTTCTTGTTTAACCTTTGTTGAACTCTTGAGGTGTAAGGTTTAAGTTTTTCAGAAATATTTACATCTTTTATTTCAGAAATATTAATTTCTGTTAATTTGAAAACCTTGTTAATCAATTCATTTTAACACCTCTTATTGGAAATTCTTCATCAGAATATAATTTTTCTGAATCATTCAAAGTATATGCCACCTTGAATGTTTCGTCATTCAAATTAGATTTTGACATCAAGAATTCTTTATTGTAAACTCTTTTAACCGAAGATTTTGGACTGTTGTCAGTTGAACTCGAACTTTCAGACCCAGACTTTGACTCTGACTCTGATTTTGACTCCTCGGATTCATCTTTATCCAACACCTGATCGACCAATTTCTTTATTAACTCGGACTCATGATCAATGTCAGATGACGTAAAAATGATATCAATACTATCTGGCAAATTATCTGATGGCTCAGATTCCCATTGTAAGTTGGTTGCCTTTTTGACTCTTTCTAAATTTGGATTTCGCGGTGAATACCCATTTTCAAGCGGGGGTGGACACTGGTTGAAACTAAAACCTTGTTTCTTACCAGAATCATTCACTTCAATATCCTTCTTCTTTTCAAAAATCTTTTTATCAGAAACTTTCTCTTCTTCAAACGCCTTCATGCCTTCCACTGTTGGATAAATCCTGTCAATAACATAAGAAGTACGTGAGTAACTTTTTAACAAACGACTTACTCTTTCTGTTTCAATCCTCTGTGTTTCCAGTTTTTGTTCCAACACAGCACATTTCTCAATGTAATTGTTAACAACTTTCTGCTTTGTCATGAAAGCTCCTTGAAGTGTCTTCATGGCTGTTGCCTGTTCATCACTTGATTGATTGTATTGATTCATAGCTTTGTTCAGAACATCGTATGATTCTTTCAATCTGTTCATGTTATGAATCAAAGTATTGTTTTGCTTTTTCACTGCTTCACAATTTTCACATATCACTGGAACCTTTTGTGCATCAGTTTCTGCTTCAACTTTGAATTCTAGAATGTCTTTCACCTTTTTCCTTATCACACGAACTTCTTCATCATCACTGCTAATTGTTTTTTTAACTTTTTTATTTTTCTTTTTAGCTTTTCCATCATCATTATCACTTTCTTCCATCATTTTTAAATGCTTTTCCATTCTTTTTGCATAATAATCATCATCATTATCACTGTCTTCAGCAACTCGAGCAACACAAGCTTTGTGATTTGACTTCTTGTTAGGATCATAATCATCCCAACTGAAATTTGCCCAGCTAAACCCTTCTGGTAATTTTTCATCATCTTGGTTTATCAGACATGCTTTATTATCAGCAGAAATAAATTTGTCCCAACTGAATCCTTTAGACGAACTTCCATCATCTTGATTCACCAAACATGCTCTCTTTGATGATTCTTCAATCTCTTTCCTGGCATGAGCAGTTTGTGGTTGTTGTTGATGTGATTGTTGAGCAACTTGATGATAAATTGCTTTCCGATAATAATCATTATTGTTGAACGGATTTTGAGCTCCACTTGCTTCGCGGTTTTTGCACTCCCTCTTGAAGTGTCCCTTTTCCCTGCAACGAAAACAAGTAACTTTAGATTTATCAAATCCTAAAGTAGAAACATTTGCATCACGGAAATCAACTCTTCCCGTAATTTGTTTAAACTTCTCAGCTCTTCTTAACACACTCGCCAAACACCATTTTATATCCATCAATTCTAGCTCTTCAGCATCAATCTGATCGTAATCCTCTTTTGTCAACATTGGATTCCCGATCCGACCTGCAACTAAACTCTCATATGATTCCAAAACTGTTCCCAACAGCGACATGTGACCTTTAGCAACCTCTTCCGAGAAATTTTCATCATTCTCAATGTTCAGAACAATGTTGCACTGTAATCTCTTTCCTTTCTTGGTTGTTGAAAAATTTGGATCAAATGATGGGTATGGAGAATATCCTGTTTTGATGTTTGATCCTTGAGATGATCCACCAGATGAACCTTTAGCATTGAATGCAGTTTCGATCTTTGGTGACATATTGGTTTTATCACTGCTTCCTCCTTTGTAATACAATCCAATATCTTGTTCACCATCAAAATCTTTCATTCTTGAGATTTTTCTTTGTTCTATCTCCTGAGCTTCAATCTTTTCAATAAACTTGCTGAGTGTTAAACTACTAAAACCTTTCTTGTTCCTTAACATCATAAGATATGTGCCCCAAGTTTCATGTGGCAATGCATCAGCCAGCTTTTCAATCAACTCTTCATTATCTTTTGTGATGCTTAACCTCTTCATGTTTGCCAATAGATTGCAATATCTTTCTATGATTTGCTTTGTGTTTTCATTTTTTAAATCTCGAAATAAATCGAATTCCTTCTTTAAAAGCGATTTTTTGTTCTATACCATCTCTTGACTTCCAACAAACTTCGATCTTAACGCTTTCCATATTGAGTATGCACTTCCACTGTGTTGCAATAAGATCAAGATGTCTTCTTTAATTGCTTGATGCAATAGACTAATCATCATTTTCTCATTTTTGTATTTCTTTCTATCATCAGCACTTAAATCTTTAATAGCAATCTCCTCTTCATCATCATTCATCGGTCTAACATACTTTGTTTCAACGCATTCCCAAGCATCCAAATAATTTGCTTGAACCCAATTCTCGAATCGTTCCTCCCAACCCTTATACTCTTCAATGTTCATAAGCTTTGGTGGTTTTTGCATAGTGCCCGTTTCATTTTCCATGGTCAAGTTCTGAGTGACACTAGCCGGAGTAGTCGGGGTAGTAGCAAATGCGTTATAAAATTCCTCTTCCATTATTTGGTTTCAAAATTGTACAAACAATCAGTTTCAAACGGAATTACACTCTCAAATGAAATTACTGTTGGCACGAAATAACCCAGTTCAAACGGAATCAACACTTTCAAACGAAATCTCTTTTCAAGCGGAATACCTTTCAAACGGAATACCTAATTCCGTGTGAACAAACACCCCTTTCAAACGAAATCCCTAATTTCGTATGAACTTTCAAACGGAATTACAACTTGAAGCGAAATCGTTGTTTTCAAACGGGATTACTCAAACGGAATACCGGTTTCAAGCGGAATTAAGGACTAATTCCGTGTGAAATGCCACTGACGTCATCATATTCGAGCTGTTTTTCAAGCGGAATTATCAATATTACCAATTTTTAGATCGAGTCAAGGTCCAATTTTCACAAGGATTTGTTAAAACACTATTGCGCACATAATACTTGAAATTCAAAACATTTTGACCGTGAAAACTTTTAAATTTTGAAAAAGAAGGTGTAGAAATCAGAAATTGTAGTTGAATTGGTAAGAACTCTTCCTCCTGAGCTCTGATACCACTTGTAGGATCGTTTTGTGACCCGAACAAGTCGATCAGAAGAGTTTTTGCTCGATACAAATGGCGGAAACAGACGTATCAAGTTCAATTCAGCTAGATATACACTTTAAACTGTCTTTAGATTGATTTGACTAAGTTTTACAGCGAGACGACACTTCGGCAGCACTTCGTTGCTTCAACCGGAATCCTCCCAAATGAAATCAAGACACCACTATTTATAAGCTGCTAATTCCGCTTGAACCAGCCTCAAACGAAATCACATTCAAACGAAATCAGTGATTCCGTTTGAACATGACATGACAATTTCGAGCGGAATTACCCAATGTAATTTCGTTTGAAATGACTGTTGACCATTTCAAGCGAAATTAGCCTTTTAACATGTTTTCTCGTATAACGTGCCCTGATCTATCTACAAACATACAAGACTCGATACAAGACGAAGTCGACAGACGCATGCACCAACAACCACCTTTTGACTGTATGACTTTTGGTAGATTGATAGACATTTTGGACAAGGGTAGTGTGACCGTGTGATCTCTTTTGATATGATACTTTTGTAAAACATGTAACAATATGCGTGGTTGATGATTAATGAAAGCTCAATCGTAATGTTCTCATTAAATACGTTGTTAATTTACGTGGTTGTAATTGATTGTGATCTTATATGATTGCTGCTATGATAAATACTTATATACCTATGCATATACACTCATAGGTCTTAATCGTATAATAGATGCTTATGTGCTTGAATCTTTATTAAGACCTGACCTAGACAATCTTCTTTATAGAAGATGCCTCCTCGAAGGAACACTCAGTTGCCCACAACAGAGGCAGAACTGCATGAACGGATTTCACAAGCAATCGCACAACATGAGGCCTTACGCTCTGAACACAGCGGAGGTACCTCAGGAAATAACCCACCTTACGGTAATGTTTAAGTCACTAAAGACACATTATGATACGTTTGGACATTCCATGTGCGTTTGCTAAGGCTTTCTGTGAATGATGTAGCTTGTACAAGTTGTACTTACAAGCAGTTCCTAGACTGCAAGCCTCTGAACTTTGACGACACTGGAGGTGCTGTAGCTTTCGTTAGATGGGCTGAGAAAACCGATTATGTGCTACGGATGAGCAAGTGTGCGCCAGAGCTCCAGGTCACCTACATTTCTAGGCTATTCCTAGATGGAGCTCTATCGTGGTGGAACCTTCAGGTTCAGACCCTAGGTGAGGAAGCAGCGTATGGTATGACATAGGATGAGATGAAAGAACTGATGCGCAAGAAGTACTGTTCAAGGGCTGAGATTCAGAAGCTGGAAACCGAGTTCTGGAATCTGAAGATGGATGGACCTAAGATCGCTGAGTACATACAGAGATTCCATGATTTGTCTCGTGTTGTCCCCTACATGGTAGAACCAGAATTCAAGCGTGTTAAACGTTTCATTTGGGGATTGGCACCCCAAATTATGAGCATGGTGACTACCTCGAAGCCTCCAATGATCACTGAAGCCATTGATTTGAGCGTGGCACTGACTGAAGAAGCAATTAGATTGAACAAGTTTTCAATCTCTGACACCAAGAAGAAGGAGACTCACGTCGAGTCATCAGGAGAGAACAAGAGGAAGTTCTCGAACTTCAAGAAGGGTACCCAAGGAAACAACGGTAGTAACAAGAAGAGAGATGCAAACCCCCCAGCCGAGGTCAGGACTGGTGCTGCAAGTTCGAAGAATAAAGGGAAAGGATACATGGGCACCTTGCCCAAGTGTGATGTGTGCCAGTTCCATGATGCCGGCCAGTGCAGGGTTAGGAAATGTGAATCCTGTGGAAATAACGGTCATTCTAAGGAAACGTGATGGGCTGGTACTGGTCGTGGAAATAGTGGTCAGAGGGGTAGTGGTAATGGAAATGGTAACCGTGGTGGAAACGGTTATGGTGTTGGTGCATATTGGTGACAACAGCTTAGATTTGGTCTTTGGATATCTTGTAATTAGATAAACGATAAACAGTTAGCGGGTTTAGCTTTGTGTTAGTGAGATAATAGAGTTTGGGCTAAACAAAACCCAGTTGGGTCAAGGGTGGACGAATTGGGCTTTGCCCATGTAGGAAACTCTAGCCCAAGTAGCAACCTTGTGTTATATAAACAAGGTTAGGCTTTAGGGTTTAGGTTAATCAGCCAAAACAGTTGTTAGTGAGATTTTCGTGAGAGCTTTACTGCTTGGACGAAATTGTGTTAGGGTTTTGATTGATTGTAATACTTTGGTTTGATAATCAATAGAAAACCCGGTTTGAAAGTGAATTGCTGATTTCTGTTTCTACTCATTCTGCTATATTCTGATCAAGAGGATTCCGCACTCTTAATTAGATTGACAATTCTGTGAAGATCTATACACATCAAGGGGACCTACAATTGGTATCAGAGCATTAGGCTCTTGAAGGCTCGGTTCATAATTGTGTTATGCAGAAACAGGGAGTTTTTCGAATTTTTGAAAATTAGGGTTTTGAAATTTTCAAAATTTTTCTATTTGTTTGATAAAAATTTTTGAAATTCTTGGCTGTTTTGATAAAAATTTTTGAAATTTATTGGCTGTTTTGATAAAAAATTTTGAAATTTATTGGCTGTTTTGATCTTCTGGTTTGTTTGTTTGGTATTTTACAGGATTTCTGGAAAGATTTTGTTGATTCTGGAAAAGTTTTCGGCTGACAGACTTGAAGATTCGAAGACAGTTCTTCGTGTTCTTCGTGTTTTTCGATCAGTTTTTGATAATTTTTGAAATTATTTTGCTGATTTGGTGTTTCGATTCTGCAGGAAACTGTTAGGAGAATCAGGAAAATCATCAGAATTTCAAAAGATTAAGTTTCCATATTTACTGGTCCAGCGAAATTGACAAGCCAGCAAAATTGTGACTAAATAACTCGGTGATCGGCGAATCTAAAATCCAAAGGCGACTTTGGTAATCGTATAATTTTCCTCAACGAAATTAATACGGTTTTCGGCGACTTTACAAGTCGTCGTAATAACGAATTTGGCAGCGATTTTGACCAGCGAAATTGATCTAGTAACAGACCAGCGAATTTAATTGACTCATCAGCGAAATTAACCCAGCGAAATTAATTAAAGTGGTGGAATCTTAATTGGCAAGCGTCGATAAAATTTCAGTGTTTTGCAAATAGAAATTGATCCGTAGCTCGTTTGACAGAACCGTCTGCACCGTTAAATTCCTCATATTTTTAGGAAAAAAAAAAGACTCTGGAAAATTCCGAATTCGGTTTTTGACATTATATATATCATTGGATTCGTCTTTTCGAGACGATTCTAACGGTGTAATTTAGTTACCACTGTTTTCGGAGATATTTTGTACGGTTTTACCAGTCTGTTGCGTTAAAATGTTGAACATGACGAATTTGAATGCACCTAAGATGATGAAGGTGGAGAATTATCTTACATGGAAGGACAACTTCAAATCCTTCATTGAATCTCAGGATGCTCGCATGTGGATCTGTATAGAAGATGGGTACACAAACCCAACACACGATTATGAGGGCAGACCACGTAGAACAGACTATGTGAACATGCAAGAGGATGATAAAAAGATGTATGAGGCTGAAAAGAGAGCCTTGGCTGCGATAAAGATGTCCTTACCTGATAGCATCAAGCATACCTTCCAAAAGTACACTAATTCAAAGGATATGTGGGATGCATTACAAAAGTGATATCAGGGAAATGAGAGTGCCACTCAGGCATTCATGGCAGAGATAGTGCCAGTTGATGAAGCTGAAACTACTGTGAGTGATGCTGAATCTGAAGTGAAAAATGCTGAAGCAAAAGTGGATGCTGAAGTAGAGAAAGAGAGTGAAGCTGAACAGGTTGTTGCTGATGAAAATACAGAAGTTCATGAGAAATAGGTACAATCTAATTCTGTATGTTTGAGATGTCGTGAACTACAGGGTGAGGTTGACAGGTTGTCAACACAAGACCAAAGTTTGATAAGCGAGATGTCTAACATTAAAGAGTCAAACTTTTTTGCTAAAAGAAATGAATCGTCATACTTGAAGAAGATAAAAGGTTATGAAGCTGAAATTGAAGCTTTAACTTGCAAACTAAATGAAAAACTTCAAGTTATAGACTTAGCTCATGACATGATGGCTGAGAAAACAAAAGAGATTTCTGAAAAATGCAAAGAGTTGTCAGATGCACAACTCAAAATTGTTGAACTTGAAAAGAAATTGAGTCAATTCAGAGATTCGTCTTTTGTAATGAAACACATGATGGGTGGGTTAAAGAAGAGTAATGACAAGACCAGTGTGGGCTTCCAGGGCTTTAATGAAGTTCCACCTCCTCTTAGTCATGACTATTCATTCCTGCCTAGTGAAGATGAGCTAGCAAACTTTATGGCATCTGCACCAAGTAGTTTCGCATCCACATCAAGTCAAGGTCATGGATCTGAGAGTGATGATGCTAAGAAGAACAATAACAGGGAACCTTTGAAAAGGAAAAATTCACCGCCTAAGAATAAAAAACAAGCTTTTGTTAAAAAGATTAATTTTGTTCAAGGTAGTGATATGAAAAATGAAACAACTGTTATTGAAAATGAATCAAATGTAGAGTTTGCAAAAAATAAAAACAAAGAAAAATCTGAATCCAAGCAAACTAAACAAGGTTCATCCAAGGGATCATCACCATCTGATAAGGGATCTACCTCAGAGACTCCAGCTAAGAAGTCTTTGAAAAGGAGATCGTGCTTCAAATGTCACATCAAAGGACATGTAGCTAGCTGCTGTCCTAACAAAAAGAGTGAAGCACAACTTAGTGAAAAAAAGAGAGGGAAATCACCAGAGAAGAAAGGTGATAATGAGGAGAAAGGCTCAAATTCTCCAAAGAAATTTGCTCCTAAGCAACCAGAGAATGTTGCTGTTGGTGTAGATAGGGCTGAAAAAGGAACTCCACAAGTTCCTCGTTTTCAAAGAAATCAACCAAGATTTCAGCCTAGATCTCCACCAGGCAGATATGAGAGACCTAGAAGCAGTTCACCTAGAATGAACAATTTTAATGGAAATTCAAATAATTTCAGAAGTCAAAGTCAATATCAAAATCGATACCAGAATAATGGTGGTCGAACTTTTTATAACAATGGCTTTAGAAATTATGATAATCGAGCTTCTTGGAATCAAAATTTAAGATATCAAAATCAAAATTTTCAAAGGTCAAATAGTCCAAACACATATAGGAACCCTCAGGACCATAGACCTAGTGGAAATCAAAATCAAATTTCATCAACAGGTCTGAGATCCAAGACTCCAGTTAGGAGTAATGGATATTAGATGGATGTTCAATTAGTTGGTGAATTTGGACGACCCAAGACCATTAAGGCTTGGGTCCCCCAATCTAACTAATTTCTTAGCTGGTGTGTGTAGGAGCTGCTAAGGAGGATTATCAACTTATGTTGATAGTGGCTGCTCTAGGCACATGACTGGGGATGTGAGATTGTTGATAGATATATATTGATTGATTTAAATTGAAGTTCAAAGTGCTGAGTCGACACACTAGATAACCTGGCAGATCTTTATACTAAAGCTTTTGACAGGGCTCGCTTTGAACATTTAGTCGAACTCAACGGGATGAGGAATCCTGAATAACTGGTTTTTCATAAGAATTTTTGTAAATAGTTTACTGCTTTTCTTAAAAATCAAAAATACAAAAACATTGAAAAAAAATAGAAAATCAAAAATGAGTTATCACTGTGTGAAAAAGAAGAAATGATAGTACATCAGCATGTTAGACTGTCACACTAAAAATGAAATTAAATTGCTTAAGTGTGATAGCAGGTTCATCATATGATGTACCAGTAGGCAAAAACATGAAATAATCAACTTACCAATGTGATATAAACCTAAATGCACTGAATATGAGTGGGGAACACATCAGTGGTGTATGGTTTAATGACCTTAAATCTTGCGTTGATAGATTGCCAAAATCTAAAGTTTTGGGTCTTTATACTGTTGTTTCATCTGGGGATATCAGGGGTGTCCTTCTGCTGCATCCAGATACATGCTGACCTAGACACACCCAGGATATCTTAAAAGAGCTAAAAATGCCAAAACCCTGAAAATGAAGAAGCTCTCATAGAGAGTCATTCAAATGTGCAAAATGCATAAATCGTACCAAAAATGGTATTTGTCTTAGCCCTCGTTAGATATTTTGGTCTCTCTGCTGTACGGAAGTACTGACCTGTTCACCAATTATCTAAACGTTGAAATACAAAATGGATGAATTCAGTATACTCACCTACTACGATGAATCTTTGTGCATACCATGATCGCGGGGGTATATCCTGAAGTGGGACACACTCGTATTTCAGTATAATAAAATTACCTTAACGTATCATACGGTAATGGTACTTGAAATGTTCATGCATTTTGTTTAAGTGGATAAACATACTGGTAATCGTCTTGGACTGCTTTTTACGAAAAATTAAATAAGGAATTAACTAATTGTGTGAAAACAGTTTGATTTTGCTTATATGATCTTCTTACCAGTGATTCTCACAAAAATAGAGTGTTTATTGCTTTTGTTATTTACTTGCTTTCAGAAATCATAAAAATCCAAAAATAGTGTCTTTTTCTGTTTAAAATTCTTAACGTACGGAAAACTGTTATTCTTGGAGGAATTGTTACTGATAGGCGGAGACAGTGTTGGAAAGTGAGTTCAAAATTTTAAAACATGCGGGTTATAGGGTGTGTGATTAAAAAGTTTTGCGTGTTGGTGATAAGTTGAAAATGCTTAATCTGTAATTCG
The DNA here is from genome assembly GCA_030545235.1 of Helianthus tuberosus. Classification (NCBI taxonomy): domain Eukaryota; kingdom Viridiplantae; phylum Streptophyta; class Magnoliopsida; order Asterales; family Asteraceae; genus Helianthus; species Helianthus tuberosus. The sequence goes on along the minus strand of CM060432.1, from coordinate 69,362,386 downwards.
GTTTAACTATCTCTTGAAAAATAATAATTTATTTAACCTTGTTGAAAAATTCTTATGGTTTCTCGAGATGTTTGTTTTATAGTATACATGTTGCTGAGAAGTTAAAGTGATGAGTTGCTGTGAAGATGAGAGTTTGTTTGGATGCATGGTAGAACCTCCTTTCTACATTGCAGACAAAGATGAAGAGTTTGAAGATTGCTTTACAAATGCTGAACTGGAGTTGACTCAAACGCTAAAGTTTTTGAAGATTTGGTGATTGGATGCATCAGCTTAGGGGGAGTGTGTTGCTGACAGAAGCTATTGAAGCTGAAGCTATCCAAAGACCGAAGACAGTGCAAGAATACATGAAGATTGCAAGATGACTAAAGACAAAGTTATTTTATGAAGCTATTGTCAAGGGGGAGTTTGTTGGTGCATATTGGTGACAACAGCTTAGATTTGGTCTTTGGATATCTTGTAATTAGATAAACGATAAACAGTTAGCTGGTTTAGCTTTGTGTTAGTGAGATAATAGAGTTTGGGCTAAACAAAACCCAGTTGGGTCAAGGGTGGACGAATTGGGCTTTGCCCATGTAGGAAAGTCTAGCCCAAGTAGCAACCTTGTGTTATATAAACAAGGTTAGGCTTTAGGGTTTAGGTTAATCAGCCAAAACAGTTGTTAGTGAGATTTTCGTGAGAGCTTTACTGCTTGGACGAAATTGTGTTAGGGTTTTGATTGATTGTAATACTTTGGTTTGATAATCAATAGAAAACCAGGTTTGAAAGTGAATTGCTGATTTCTGTTTCTACTCATTCTGCTATATTCTGATCAAGAGGATTCCGCACTCTTGATTAGATTGACAATTCTGTGAAGATCCATACACATCAAGGGGACCTACATATGGGAATAGGAACCAAGGTGGAAGCAATAATCAGGGAGGTAATGGAAATCGTGGTGGTTCTGGAAACCAAGCTGGTAATGGAAACCGCAACTAAAACAACAATCAAGGCGGTACTGGAAACAGACAAGGTTGCTTCAGCTGTGGTGATGTTGGGCATTTCAAGCGGGATTACCCAAAGAACAATCAAGCCCAAGGAAGAGTCTTCAACATTGGAGCTAGGGAAGCTCGCCAGGATCCGAACGTAGTCACTGGTACGTTCCCTATCAACCGACACTTTGCATCTGTGCTATTTGATACTGGTGCCGATTATAGCTTCATGTCCCTAGAATTTAAGGATATACTTGGGTTAGTGGCCAGTAAGTTAGAAATCCCGTACTCAATAGAACTAACTAATGGAAAGCTAGTAGAGGCAAACGAAGTGATTAGAGGTTGTGTAATAGAGCTCGGAGAGCATGAGTTTACGCTCGATCTTCTACCAGTTGAGTTGGGAAGCTTTGACGTGGTAGTTGGAATGGATTGGTTGTCAAGCAACCGAGCTGAATCGTATGCCATGAGAAGGTTATCCGCATTCCGTTGGCGAATGGAGAGACGATTGCAGTGCATGGAGAAAAGCATGATACGCCTCTAAGGATTATCAGTTGTTTGAAGGCCCGAAAGTTTTTACAGAAAGGAGGTGTTGCCTTTTTGGCTCACATTGTTGATAAGGAAGCCGAAGAGCCAAAGCTGGAAGATATCCCCGTGGTACGAGAGTATCCTGAAGTCTTCCCCGAAGACTTGCCAGGATTGCCGCCACAACGACAAGTCGAATTCCATATTGACTTGGTCCCAGGTGCCGCGCCTGTGGCCAAGGCACCTTATCGACTTATGCCTTCCGAGATGCAAGAATTGTCGACGCAGCTTCAAGAGCTTTTGGACAAGGGATTCATTAGACAAAGCTTCTCGCCTTGGGGAGCTCCAGTTGTATTTGTAAAGAAGAAGGACGATAGCTTTCGTATGTGCATTGACTACCGAGAGCTGAACAAGTTAACCATCAATAATCGGTATCCTTTGCCAAGGATTGATGATCTCTTCGATCAGCTTCAAGGTTCGAGTTACTACTCCAAGATCGATCTTCGATCAGGTTATCACCAGCTGAGGATTCAGGAAGCGAGTATACCAAAGATTTCCTTTAGAACTCGTTATGGACATTACGAGTTCCTAGTAATGCCGTTTAGTCTGACAAACGTGCCGGCAGTATTTATGGATTTGATGAACCGAGTTTGCAAGCCGTATCTCGATAAATTCGTGATTGTATTAATCGATGATATTTTGATTTATTCGCGGACAAAGGAAGAGCACGAGCAACGTGTTAGAACCATTTTAGAGCTGCTCAAGAAGGAGAAACTGTATGCTAAGTTCTCGAAGTGCGAGTTCTGGCTGCGTGAAGTACAATTCCTTGGTCATGTAGTGAATGAAGATGGAATCCATGTGGATCCCACCAAGATCGAGGCGATTAAGAATTGGGAAACTCAGAAGACGCCAACCGAGATCCGTCAGTTTTTAGGTCTAGCAGGGTACTATCGCATATTCATTGAGGATTTCTCTAAAATCGCTCAACCGCTGACCTCCCTTACTCAAAAGGATAAGAAGTATGAGTGGGGAGACAAACAAGAAGAAGCTTTTCAGTTGCTAAAGAATAAGCTTTGCGATGCACCTATTTTATCCCTACCCGAAGGCATTGATGACTTCGTGGTATACTGTGACGCCTCGCGTCAGGGATTGGGCTGCGTGCTAATGCAGCGACAGAAAGTTATCGCTTATGCTTCGCGCCAGTTGAAGGTTCATGAGAAGAACTACACCACACACGACTTGGAATTAGGCGCAGTGGTGTTTGCTTTGAAGATTTGGCGGCATTACTGTGACAACTCGTATTTCAAACCTTTCATTGTACTTCGATGTAACTTGTTTGAACAATATGTGTTTACGTGATATGAGGTCTTTATGAAATATTATGTTTGTATTATGTGAATGATGTGTGTGCTATAATGATCTTGCATGATGATCTAGGGTTCCTGTTAACATGATTGATTATGATGTTGAATGGTAGGATCTAGTGTTCTTGATAATCGTCTCACATGTATGATATAAGATTGATGATTTTATGATATTACCCGTTAATCTAGAACCAAATATAAGATCATCGGCTGTTATGATTATATTCATGAAGTGTTGATGATGAATTGTTTTAGGGTTCATAGGGATTGATTGCTAAAAACCATGATTTGATCGATTAATGTAAGGGAAAGAAACTGTTAGAATTAGTTCTGCAAAATAGGAAACTGTTATTCTAATCAAGCGAATTAAATGGATTTAGCACAATTGATTTGCATGATTTTAGGGAATAAAATGTAACTGACAGTTGAATTGATCGAATAACGGAAACAACTACCATAAATTCCGGATAACAAAACTAATCGCACAAGTTCCTTAATCGTACAAGACCAAACGCACAAGGGAATCACACAAGTTAAATAAATTAGGGAACAACAGCTAAAGCATCATTAATAACCTCCTAAAGCACAGTCGCACAACATGTTGGGCCGCCCAACATAATTGATTTTGTTATGCAGTGGGGCCGAACAACCCAAAATCCGGTCGCACAAGATGTCTGTAGACGCACAAGATAAATGGACCGCACAAGATGTTGTTCTGTTTAGTTGTTTGGGCCGGGTGAATATTGGATTACTTATGTTATTGGGCCGGGTAGATTTTGGATCACACAACCCATTGTGGATCGTACAAGTTGTGCTGATCACACAATAGGTTGGGCCGAATGCTCTATGGGCTTTAGTTACCAACTCGCACAAGGTGATTGGGCTCGCACAAGCTCGATGGCCCAATCATCCGAGTCGCACAAGTTGGGCCCTTTTTGTATATTTTACTGCTAATGTGTATGCCATACTTGCCATGATCATTACGTGTTATAACTTGTTAGTTCTGTGTAAACATGCGTGCACTACTTGAACCTAGACCTGACTTGTATAGTAACCATGTTAGGACGTGGTTAACCCCTAGCAGCTTGATTGACCTTTGGTTTATCTGCCGAGCTAACCTAAGGTGAGTTCACACTTTCTACAAAACATGGTAATTCCCGGTGGGTTAGGAATGGGTTAAGGAATATGGATTTCTCGTCCTTCTTGGGTAGGACAGTATGGGTTAAGGAATGTAATTCCTCGTCCTCTTGGACAGTTTAAAGTTCACTAGACCAAAACTCTATCACGAAGTCCCTCCTTTTATATCGACTTAATCGCCGGGCCAATGGCGAGCGGGTCATTAGTTAGATAGCGCTATTTAGGTCTGACAAGCCTCACACCGTGCCGCAGAGGACAGGCGTGAACTAATGGATCTGGGCACGTCAATGATGATTGACATTGACGCAAAGGGCACATAAACATGACTAACGTCAGTGGTCGATATGGTAACGAGTCTAGTAGTGTAAACACGGGGTAGCCCCCACGGCTGGATTGCCAGAGTAAATGGGATAAACAAATCATGTTTTCAACTATGGGGTAACCCCCATGGAAAGGATGCCAGTTAAAGGAAACTATGTTTTTGGAATAACTTAAACAAACACCCAACTGTGAACTCACTCAACTTTGTTGTTGACTCGTTACTACATGCTTTGCAGGTCACTAGGTTTAGCAGGAGCTTGCATGGGGAAGAATCGTTGTGGAGCATGGACATTGAGTGTTCATGATGAACTTAAACACTATAATTTATGATTTGGGTTTCGAACTAATTGCTTCCGCTGATAACTTAGACTTATTAAACTATTTTTGGACACCAATTATAGTGTGTGGTTGAACTTTTAATTACTTTACTATATTGTTCAATAGGATTGGTGGCTTGGTCCTGGTCAGTCACACCTTCATGCGGTGATACTCCATGTGTGGATTCTGGGGGTGTGACAGATTGGTATAAGAGCCATTGGTTATAGTGAACTTGGTTTTAGAAAGGGAAAAAGTTTTGATAAAACCAGACTATAACCTGTAAAGTGCTCAACGATCCACAACGACGCTTCGCTCCACATGCAAGGCTTGACACTATAGGTGATATGAGTTACATTTATATTACCTGCTTGTTAGTTTACATAGAACATTGCACATGGTATGCTTAGATAACATAGTAACGACTGTTTCCAACATTGCGTGTTTACTCTCTTCTGTCACTCCACACGTACACATTATCGCGACACTATTCTCACTTATGCTCTCCTTACTGTGAAGATCATGAGTGGACGTATCAACCTAACTCAAGCCCAGCTGACGACTTTGATCAATGAACAACTTCCTGCGGCACTTGCAGCCGCTCAGGCAGGAGGTATACTCTGCCATTTCAACTCACTCTAGGATCTCTAGGTCCTACTCTCGTAAACCAACCCTTGTGTTAAACTTTGTCCTTTCTTACTCTCGTGACAGGTCAACCTGCACAGCCTCCTGTGTGCACTTTCAAAACCTTTATGGACTGTCGACCTAGTACCTTCAGGGGTACCGAAGGAGCTGTAGGTCTCATCCACTAGTTCGAGAAGCTCGAATCCATCTTTGAAATGTGTGAATGCCCTGAGGCGCGAAAGGTGAAATTCTCTACTGGTACTCTTGAAGGTGTGGCGCTCATGTGGTGGAACGCTCAGGTGCAAATGCTGGGGTTGGCGGCTGCTAATGCCACCCCATGGAACGACTTCAAGGATTTAATCAAGGAGGAGTATTGTAGTCGTGATGACATCCATAAACTAGAAGTGGAGTTCTACAACTTAAAGATGACGGGGTCTGAAATTGAGGTGTATACGAAGTGGTCGAATGAACTGGCCGTGTTGTGTCCTACTATGGTGGACCCTCCTATCAAGCGTATTGAGTTGTACCTTAAGGGTTTAGTGCCAGAAATTCAAATTCATGTGACTTCAGCTAATCTCGCTACTATCCAGCAAGTTGTTCGTTTGGCTCATCGTCTTACTGATCAGGCAGTCGAGCAGAACAGGCTGCCCAAGCATATTGGTACTACTATTGCTTCTGATACTCCCAGCGACAGCAAGCGCAAATGGGATGGAGTCTCAAGCAAGGGTTCAACTTCAGCTCAGTCTCAGTCTCAGCAGCGAAAGACTGATGACTACAAGAGCCCTAGTCAATCATCTAGTAACCAAAGTCAAGGTGGGTACAGGGGAAACCACCCCAAATGCAATCGCTGTAACCTACACCACAGCGGGCCATGCACCAGGAGTAACTGTCATCGGTGCAACAAGCCAGGCCACGCAGCAAAGGATTGCAGGAGTTTACGCCCCGCAAATCAGAATCGTCAGCAACAACAAACCCCACAGAATCAACGCCAGCAGCAGCAACAAGGTATCAACAAAGGGTGCTTTCAGTGTGGAGCTGAAGGCCACTTCAAGAGAGACTGTCCCCAACTGAACCAGAATCAGAATAACAACAATAATAACAACCAGGGGAATGGAAACAACGGGGGTAACAACAACGGAAATGGCGCCAGGGGACGTGCCTTCGTGATTGGTCAAGGTGATGCAAGGAACGATCCCAACGTCGTGACGGGTAAGTTCCTATTAGACGACTTCTATGTTTCTGTTTTATTTGATTCGGGTGCCGATACTAGTTATGTGTCCTTAAAAGTTAGTCAGATACTTAAGCGTGCCCCAATTTCCTTAAACACCAAGCACGTTGTAGAATTAGCGAATTGTAAAAGTCTTGAAGCCACGCATATAATTAAGGGTTGTAATCTCGTCTTAGCTGGTCAGACCTTCTCTATCGACCTCATTCCTATCGTTCTGGGTAGTTTCGACGTTGTTATTGGGATGAATTGGTTATCTCATCATCAAGCGGAAATCCTTTGCAGTGAGAAGATTGTCCGCAACCCTCGTTCTGGAGAAGAACCTCTAGTGATTCATGGCGACAAGAGTGGTGCTGTCGTGAGCATCATCTTTTTCCTTAAGGCCCAGGAGTGTTTGCGAAAGGGCCACACCGCTATTCTAGCTCTCGTGACAGACACTTCATCGAAGGAAAAGAAGATAGAAGATATTCCTATCATACGTGACTTTCCAGAGGTATTCCCTGAGGAATTACCTGGTCTTCCGCCTCATCGTCAAGTTGAATTTCAAATCGAGCTAGCTCCTGGAGCAACACCAATAGCTCGTGCACCGTATCGCTTAGCCCCATCAGAATTGGAAGAACTATCTATGCAACTACAAGAGCTCTTGGATAAGGGTTTCATTCGTCCTAGCTCTTCACCCTGGGGAGCTCCAGTCTTGTTTGTAAAGAAGAAAGATGGTACCTTCAGGATGTGTATAGACTACCGCGAACTCAACAAGGTGACCGTGAAGAACCGCTACCCTCTTCCGCATATTGACGACCTGTGTGACACCCGTGTCACTACGACCATCAAACAACTGCCAAGCCAACGAAATATTGTATTTCATACTTGGGATCTGTAAAAATATGTGTATCATTTGCACATATCAATTTTTGTTCAATTCCAAACTCTAAACCGCTTTCTGGAAGGTTATACGCGCGCCGATGCGTAAATATAACCAGTTTAATGCAACAAACACTCCGGAATATTGACATAGGCTTAACATACCTTAGATAACCTTTACATAACTTAGAAATAAGTTTTGAAGGCTTTGGTATGGCAAAATCAAGTTAAATCACTTACAGGGACTAAATATGACAAACTGCGAAAGTATGCCAATTTGAACTGTAACAGACATTCCGGAGCATGACCATAAGTTAAACATACCATAAATACCCTTCACATAGCTTAGAAATAAGCTTTGAGGTGTTCGGTGTGCTAAAATAAACTTTTGGGTCATTCAGGGACTAAAAGTGTCAAAAAGTGCACAAGTTTGCATTTTCGCGCATAACTCACGTTCTGAATACATCCGGACATCCAAAAATTTATGTAAGCACTAAAACATTTTATTTTAGTGTTCGGCATAAGAAAAATCCATTCCGTGCGTCATTTGGATCGTTTTTCGCGCTTATACGCATTCCGTCGTAATTAAGCGAACATCGCGTTCGTACGACCAAACGAACCATCATCCGGCATATTTTTGAGCATGTATTGAGTTCCCTATACTTTAACTTCATTTTAGAGCCTTGAAATGAGGTTAACGGGGTTCAAACGCATCGAAAAAGGCCTTAAACACGTGCAGGGACCATTTCTGTCAGTTTTGAAACAATTCTGAAACAATTCTGAAACAGGGGGGCAGTAGCGTAGCGCGAGCCCTAAGGGCCTATGCAGTCGCGCTACGCGAGTGCCTTATCTGGGCAGAAACTTCAGTTTTGCATTTTCGGGACCAGATTCGATGTATAAACAGCTGTTTAATTCACAACCACACATTCTAACATGCTTAGTCAGCTGATAAGGATGGAATTTAGGCAGCATAACTTTCCGACACTTGTACGGATACGATTAAGGCACGATATTCGACAAGCGATCTTAACGGTTCGGGTATTCCTATAAATACCCATCCACCCCCATTGCTAAAATCACTAGAATCTTGATCTTAGGAACTCTAAGTTGAAACCATTGTTTCATACCTGAGATTCTTGGATCGAGATTAGCATTCGGGGACCCTTCGTAAGTATTCTTTCGTTCTTTTATTGCTTTTCGAGTCTTTCGAGTCTGAAAGTCAAACTTTGTTTGACTTTCTACATTGACCAGTTATGGTCAATGCGAAGTTCGTTTGAACTTCGCAACGTGAGTGTAATCACGTTGGTTATAGTCCCTTGGGACTATGCCCACTGATTACCACGTTGTCTAGGGTCGTAGGGTAGGCGATCTAATAAATCGCCTATACCTTCGAACCTGACCCAGTTTGGTCGATCATTAGGATCCGACCAAATACATTAGGTGACCATAGTAGGTAGGGAATAACCTTCCGAGGTTATACCCTATGGTCACATCGTTTGAGTAGTTGTATGATAGGTAGTTTATATGCCTTAGGTAAATTACCAGAATACCCTTTTCATGTATAATTGGTAATTAAGCATATGTAACCTAAACCTTTGTCACATAACTGATTATGTAACATGTTTAGGCATATAACACTTGTCATAGGGCTAGTTAGGCGGTCCGAACGCGTTTCACGCGCACGACGCGTTAAAGTAGCATAAGCTACCTAAATGGGTCGTAATGGGTCGAAAGCAGTTATGTTAGGTTTCATTTAGGATGTAGGCTTTGTTAAACCATATCACACGAGTCTCCACACTCGTTTGGTTTACAAACCCTCATGCTACCCGATCTTCCGATTTAGGTCCGGTTTATTAACATAGTTACCTATAGTAGGTGCCGTTTGATATCCGTGATCTCTAGCATTGTTTGGTTGTTGCTCAAGGACTTCTGAGCAATCTCAAGTGAGTACATAGACCCCTCTTTTACTGTTTTCCAAACTGTTTTGGGGTGGAACACATGTGCCTACTTGTTACTTTCGTGCTTTCCTGTTTTCATATCATATACATGCTATGTTGTTAGTACATTATAGTACATGATTTCATTACATCTTATGCTAGGTGTGCCCATTGTGTGCATTACTTAGTACATTGTTTTACATTACATTTCATGCTTGGTGTGCCCATTGTGTGCATTACTTAGTACATTGTTTTACATTACATTTTGAACCGTTTGTATCTGTGAACCGTTGTATCTGTGAACCGTTTGTACCTGTGAACCGTTTGTATCTGTGAACCGTTTGTACCTGTGAACCGTTTGTAATCTGTGAACCGTTTGTACCTGAGAACCGTTTGTATCCGTGAACCGTCTGTATCTGTGAACCGTTTGTATCTGTGAACCGTTTGTATCTGTGAACCGTATTTGACCATACATAAACATTTCTACAATTGTTAAACATTACTTTGGTGGTTTGGTTTGATTAAGTGATTAAGTAACGATGCGTGTGTAATATGATACAAGCATGGTGGATACGCCGCTGGTACTTCCTATATATAAGTGTTTGTATGGTATTACACATTGTAGCGTTATTTGAATCATTTCAGTTTGAGACATATAACATTTTATACAAATAACATACTTTTCACAAGACATTGATTTACAAACAACTTATCTTATACAAACTCATTTTACAATGGTTATTCATTTAACCATACATTATTCTCTTATTTATACATATCATCTGATCTTATCGTTTTTCAAATGATTTACAAGACAAAGCAAATTACAAGGTTCATGACTAAACATTTTCTCAAACATAAGTCATGAAACCTATTTTCACAAAACCTATGTATCTCACAGGCATTTTTATGCTGACGTACCTATTTTCACATGTGTTTTTCAGGAGCTGTTGCATAAGATGATCAAGATACACATAGGCAGACTTGGGCTTTAGTGACAATAAAAGATGCAAGACTAGTTAATTATGTTGTATTTCTTTGTTTGTTAAGACATTGTAACACTTTTAATCAATAAAACAAAACTTCAATTGCCATGGATTTGAAACAATTAATTCTGTTACAACACTCCCCGACATTTCCGCCACGTTTTGTATGTTCTACGTGGTCGGGGTGTGACAACCTGTTCGACCAGCTGCAAGGGTCGAGTTTCTACTCAAAGATTGATCTGAGATCGGGATATCACCAGTTGAGAGTCCGAGATGAGGACGTCTCCAAGACAGCATTCAGAACTCGTTATGGAGACTACGAGTTTCTGGTTATGCCTTTCGGGTTGACAAACGCACCTGTGGTCTTCATGGATCTTATGAACCGAGTGTGCAAGCCTTACCTGGATAACTTCGTTATAGTTTTCATCGACGACATCCTGATCTATTCTAAGAGTCAGGAGGAACATGAGCAGCATCTGCGACGTATTTTGGAACTTCTTCGAGCAGAGCAGCTTTATGCCAAGTTTTTGAAATGTAACTTCTGGCTTCGTGAAGTCCATTTCCTAGGCTATGTGGTAAACAAGGATGGGATTCATGTTGATCCATCCAAGGTAGACTCGATCAAGAAATGGTCTGCACCCCGTACACCAACAGAAATCCGTCAATTCTTGGGTTTGGCGGGTTACTACAGACGGTTTATCAAGGATTTCTCCAAGATTGCAGAACCTCTCACTTCGCTAACACAGAAGGGTGTCACCTATCGTTGGGGTGATGCACAGGAAACTGCGTTTCAGCACTTAAAGGATAGACTTTGTAGCGCACCTATCCTCTCATTGCCTGAAGGCACAGACGATTTTGTGGTTTATTGCGACGCATCCATCCAAGGACTTGGTTGCGCGTTGATGCAACGTGACAAGGTCATTGCTTACGCGTCATGTCAACTTAAAGTTCATGAAAGGAACTACACTACGCACGACTTGGAATTAGGAGCAGTGGTTTTTGCTCTTAAGATATGGAGACATTACCTGTACGGTACGGTACCAAGTGCACCATTTACACCGATCACAGGAGTCTCGAGCATATCTTCAAGCAAAAGGAGTTGAACATGCGAGAACGTCGATGGGTCGAGCTCTTGAATGATTACGAATGCACGATCAAGTACCATCTAGGCAAAGCCAATGTTGTGGCCGACGCCCTTAGTCGAAAGAATACTACACCTAAGCGTGTGCGAGCGTTACAACTTACCATCCAATCTAGTCTTCCTACTCAGATACGGGATGCTCAGGTTGAAGCATTGAAAACAGAGAACGTCAGGGCTGAGTCCTTACAAGGTTCGAGGAAACGGCTAGAACAAAAGGAAGACGGCGCTTACTACGTAACAGGACGTATCTGGGTCCCACTTTATGGAAACTTACGCGAACTTGTGATGGATGAAGCACATAAGTCTCGTTACTCAGTACATCCTGGTTTGGATAAGATGTACCACGACTTAAGGACTACGTACTAGTGTCCTAGTAGGAAAGCCAACATAGCAACCTACGTTAGTAAATGCTTAACTTGTGCGAGAGTCAAGAGTGAATATCAGAAACCATCAGACCTACTTCAACAACCAGAGATACCGACGTGGAAATGGGAGCAAATTTCCATGGATTTCGTTACTGGCCTGCCTAGAACTCAACGCGGAAATTACACAATTTGGGTTATAGTGGATCGATTGACTAAGTCTGCACACTTTTTGGCTATCAAAGAAACAGACAAGTTTTCTACTTTAGCAGACGTTTACTTAAAGGAAGTGGTTTCGAGGCACGGGGTGCCAACCTCCATTATTTCTGATCGTGATGCACGTTTTACTTCTGAGTTGTGGCAAGCTATGCACAAATCTTTTGGCTCACGTTTAGACATGAGCACCGCTTATCATCCGCAAACGGATGGGCAGTTTGAACGCACCATCCAAACCCTTGAAGACATGCTTAGGGCATGTGTAATCGACTTTGGTAACGGCTGGGAAAAGCATCTCCCGTTAGTGGAGCTCTCGTATAATAACAGTTACCACACCAGTATCCAGGCCGCTCCGTTTGAGGCATTGTGCGAACATAAATGCCGATCACCTCTTTGCTGGGCAGAAGTTGGTGATAGCCAGATCACTGGCCCAGAACTTGTGGTAGACACAACAGAAAGGATTGCTCAAATACGACAACGAATGGCGGCAGCTTGTGACCGTCAGAAAAGCTACGCGGATAAGCGCAGGAAACCACTCGAGTTCCAGGTTGGGGATCGGGTGCTACTCAAAGTCTCACCTTGGAAAGGTGTTGTTCATTTTGGCAAACGAGGCAAACTTAACCCACGATACGTTTGACCTTTCGAGATCATAGAGAAAATAGGCAAAGTGGCCTACAAACTAAACCTACCAGTAGAACTCAGTGGAGTTCACAACGTTTTCCACGTGTCAAATCTGAAGAAGTGTCTGTCAGATGAGACCCTCATAGTTCCTTTGAAGGAACTCGCTATCGACGATCAGCTACGATTCATCGAGGAACCAGCAGAGATTACTGACCGAGATGTTAAGATTCTCAAGCGCACCAGAATACCTCTTGTTTGAGTTCGTTGGAACTCCCGTCGTGGCCTAGAGTTCACCTGGGAATGCGAAGACCAAATGAAGCACAAGTATCCCCAGTTATTCGAGAAAAGTGAAACCACTACTGAGACTAAAGCTACCGCGGAATTTCGGGACGAAATTCCAAACCAACGGGGGAAGGATGTGACACCCCAGGAAAACCAGGAAACCATGCAACTTAACTAGCTTCCTCAGTGAGTACGTGCTAAATTTCGGGATGAAATTTCTTTCAACTTGGGGATAATGTGACAACTCGTATTTCAAACCTTTCATTGTACTTCGATGTAACTTGTTTGAACAATATGTGTTTACGTGATATGAGGTCTTTATGAAATATTATGTTTGTATTATGTGAATGTGTGTATGTATATATATATATATATATATATATATATGACTCGAATCGCACAACAACAACCTGATCGCACAAGTCGTTGGGCTTTGGTTCACACAACTCTCGGCCCACTTCCCCTTGAACTCGAAATAAATGGGCAACCCATGATGGGTTCGGCCACTCCCTTTTATAAACCAACACAAAACCTTGTTGAGGGTTTTGTTTCTCATTGTTGCAAATCACACATAACACACCAAACCCTATTCGTTCTCTCTCCCCTTCGAAGAACCGGCAGCAGTCCCTCCTTCATTCGGAGCTCTTGCATCGACCAAACCAACACTTTCTACCTTTCGGTTAGTGTCTTGATATTGTGAAATTATTATAAACCTTGTTACTACATGATACTTGATATTGTGATTGATATATAATCGTGAATGATGTGTGTGCTATAATGATCTTGCATGATGATCTAGGGTTCCTGTTAACATGATTGATTATGATGTTGAATGGTAGGATCTAGTGTTCTTGATAATCGGCTCACATGTATGATATAAGATTAATGATTTTATGATATTACTGCTAATCTAGAACCAAATATAAGATCATCGGCTGTTATGATTATATTCATGAAGTGTTGATGATGAATTGTTTTAGGGTTCATAGGGATTGATTGCTAAAAACCATGATTTGATTGATTAATGTAAGGGAATGAAACTGTTAGAATTAGTTCTGCAAAATAGGAAACTGTTATTCTAATCAAGCGAATTAAATGGATTTAGCACAATTGATTTGCATGATTTTAGGGAATAAAATGTAACTGATTGATAGTTGAATTGATTGAATAATGGAAACAACTAGCATAAATTCTGGATAACAAAACTAATCGCACAAGTTCCTTAATCGTACAAGACCAAACGCACAAGGGAATCGCACAAGTTAAATAAATTAGGGAACAACAGCTAAAGCATCATGAATAACCTCCTAAAGCACAGTCGCACAACATCTTGTGGATCGCACAAGATTGTGTTGATCGCACAAGATGTTGGGCCGCCCAACATAATTGATTTTGTTATGCAGTGGGGCCGAACAACCCAAAATCCGATCGCACAAGATGTCTGTAGACGCACAAGATAAATGGACCGCACAAGATATTGTTCTGTTTAGTTGTTTGGGCCGGGTGAATATTGGATTACTTATGTTATTGGGCCGGGTAGATTTTGGATCGCACAACCCATTGTGGATCGCACAAGTTGTGCTGATCGCACAATAGGTTGGGCCGAATGCTCTGTGGTCTTTAGTTACCAACTCGCACAAGGTGATTGGGCTCGCACAAGCTCGATGGCCCAATCATCTGAGTCGCACAAGTTGGGCCCGTTTTGTATATTTGACTGCTAATGTGTATGCCATACTTGCCATGATCATTACGTGTTATAACTTGTTAGTTCTGTGTAATCATGCGTGCACTACTTGAACCTAGACCTGACTTGTATGGTAACCATGTTAGGACGTGGTTAACCCCTAGCAGCTCGATTGACCTTTTGTTTATCTGCTGAGCTAACCTAAGGTGAGTTCACACTTTCTACAAAGCATGGTAATTCCCGGTGGGTTGGGAATGGGTTAAGGAATATGGATTCCTCATCCTTCTTGGGTAGGACAGTATGGGTTAAGGAATGTAATTCCTCGTCCTCTTGGGCAGTTTAAAGTTCACTAGACCAAAACTCTATCACGAAGTCCCTCCTTTTATATCAACTTAGTCGTCGGGCCAATGGTGAGCGGGTCATTAGTTAGATAGCGCTATTTAGGTCTGACAAGCCTCACACCGTGCCGCAGAGGACGGGCGTGAACTAATGGATTTGGGCACGTCAATGATGATAGACATTGACACAAAGGGCACATAAACATGACTAACGTCAGTGGTCGATATGGTAACGAGTCTAGTAGTGTAAACACGGGGTAGCCCCCACGGCTAGATTGCCAGAGTAAATGGGATAAACAAATCATGTTTTCAACTATGGGGTAACCCCCACGGCAAGGATGCCAGTTAAAGGAAACTATGTTTTTGGAATAACTTAAACAAACACCCAACTGTGAACTCGCTCAACTTTGTTGTTGACTCGTTACTACATGCTTTGCAGGTCACTAGGTTTAGCAGGAGCTTGCATGGGGAAGAGTCGTTGTGGAGCATGGACATTGAGTGTTCATGATGAACTTAAACACTATAATTTATGATTTGGTTTTCGAACTAATTGCTTCCGCTTATAACTTAGACTTATTAAACTGTTTTTGGACACCAATTATATTGTGTGGTTGAACTTTTAATTACTTTACTATATTGTTCAATATGATTGGCGGCTTGATCCTGGTCAGTCACGCCTTCATGCAGTGATACTCCGCGTGTGGATTCTGGGGGTGTGACAATTACCTTTATGGTATCCGATGCACAATCTTTACCGATCACAAGAGCCTACGGCACATATTCGATCAGAAAGAGCTTAATATGAGACAGCGGCGATGGGTAGAGCTGTTAAATGATTATGATTGCGAAATCAAATATCACCCAAGAAAGGCGAATGTGGTGGCAGACGCCTTAAGTCGGTAGGAGAGGATTAAGCCCATAAGGGTTAGGGCTTTAGAAATGATCATTCAGACAGACCTCTCGTTGTGCATTCGTGCTGCACAAAGGGAAGCTCTTAAGAAGGAGAACCTTAAGGCTGAATATCTCCGTGGGATGGAGAAAAATCTGGTACCCAATGAGGAAGGAACTTTGTGTTTTATGGGACGAATTTGGGTTCCCCTCTTTGTTGGTCTTAGAGATGTGATCTTTGATGAAGCTCATAAATCAAGGTACTTGATCCACCCAGGATCGGATAAGATGTACCAAGATTTGAAGGACTATTATTGGTGGCCAAGACTGAAGGGTGATGTTGATACTTACGTTAGAAAGTGTTTAACTTGTGCCAAAGTGAAGGCCGAGTATCAGAAGCCTTCAGGTCTTCTACAGCAACCTGAGATACCAATGTAGAAATGGGAGCATATTTCAATGGACATCATAACCAAGTTGCCAAAGACACCCAGAGGTCATGATACGATTTGGGTAATCGTAGACCGTCTGACAAAATCTGCGCAATTTTTTGCAATCAGAGAGAAGGATAACACAGGTAAGCTAGCTGAGCTATACCTAAGGGAGATAGTTGCACGTCATGGAGTGCCTATCTCGATTATATCTGATAGAGATGGGGGATTTGTGTCAAGGATTTGGCAATCTTTCCAAGAAGCATTTGGTTCTCAGTTGAATTTGAGCACAACATTTCATCCATAGACGGACGGTCAAAGTGAGAGAACGATTCAGACACTTGAAGATATGTTACGAGCTTGCGTAATGGACTTGGGTGGCAATTAGGACACTCACCTGCCTTTGGTTGAGTTCTCCTATAATAACAGCTACCATACAAGCATTCAAGCTGCACCGTTTGAAGCTCTCTACGGACGAAAGTGACGATCGCCATTATGCAGGGCAGATGCAGGCGATAGACAGCTGGTTGGTTCCGAATTGGTCCAAGAAACGACAGATAAGATCATACAGATCCGAGAGCACATTAAGGCGGCTCGTGATCGACAAAAGAGCTATGTGGACCAAAGAAGGAAACCTTTGGAATTGGAAGTGGGAGATATGTTTTTGTTAAAAGTCTCACCTTGGAAAGGTGTGGCACACTTTGGGAAGCGTGGAAAGTTAAACCCACGATTCATCGGACCATTCAAAATCCTGGAGAGGATTGGTCCTATAGCATATAAGTTGGAACTACCAGCGAAACTAAATGGTGTTCATGATACATTCCATGTATCTAATCTGAAGAAGAGTCCAACACAAGAAACAGTGGTCATTCCTGCTGACGAAGTTCACATTGACGACACACTCCACTTTACCGAAGAACCCCTTGAGGTGACTGATTGGAAAGTTAACAAGACTCGGAGGAGTAGTGTTAAGCTTGTCAAGGTTAGATGGAATGCACGTCATGGCCCAGAGTTTACTTGGGAGTGTGAGGACCGCATGAAAACTAAATACCTGCATTTATTCCCTAACACCCCTGCAGCTAGTAGTAAAGCTTAAAATTTCGGGACGAAATTCTCTTAACAGGGGGAGAATGTGACAACTGTCAAAAATTCAGGTAATCCATACAATTATTAAACCATGATTAGTACTTAATGACTGTGCTGAATTACAATTGACTCCTCACTGATTATTTCCATATACATACATGTGCATCATATATTGCTTAATGTCATACCATTGTTGCATAAAAGCTTATTTGACTCAAATGATGCACGAAACACACTTAGCACAGTTATCAGATAAATCAGTAAAATGCTGACAGAACTCAGATAACACCTCATACAAATATCTAATAACTAAAACACTTAACTTACACTTGGATTTCAACTAGTAAGTAACCAATTTAGTTTAAACCTATTCTACTACCCCCCCCCCACCTATGGACGGCTAACAAGGTGTTAGAACACACACCACTTCTCCTTCTCCCTTTGGAGCTCTCGGCCGAGAATCAACACCCACACATCCACCATCATTCATCCATTCTCATACAATCCAAGCTTATACAAAGGTGTTAGAAGACATACAAAGGAACTAGGAGCTTACGGAAGTTCAAGAACCTCTTTCATTTGCTTTTATCCACTTGTTTTCTTCACTTGATCATCCCTAGCCTTGTGCTAGTGGTAAGAACCTTGATCTTGCTATTTTACTTCCATTTTAAGTGGTTAAAAGAAGAATCATAACCATAATCTTGAAGAACACTAAGAATCACAAGAAGTAAACTTGAACATAAGCTTAAAGTATGAAGAAATCTTGATGAATATGAGTTGTTATGCTTGATGATTGTTGTTCATACATGCATTTGATGTTGATCATCATATGACCTTGCTAGATCATGATTAAAAACATAATCTAGCAAGATGAGAGGATGAACATGTTAGAGATTAATGGATCATCCACACAAAAATCATGAACTTGAAAGAATAAAGTTGTTTCTTGTTAAGAAATGATCAAAGTAAGTTATTAATCATGAAGATCTAAAAATTTCATGGATGATTTCTAAAGTAACCAAGTTAAAAATATAAGTTTTACTAAATCTTGGTTGTTACATAAACAAACCTTATTTTTGGTGGATAAACAAGTGTAGAAACACTTGTGTAACAAGAAAATTTCATAAAGAAACATTTTTAGAAATTGTGATCATAAGTTGTAAAGATCTATCTTCTTCAAAAATGAAGTTTTTAAGGAATCAATCACACTTTAAAGGATAACAAGGCTTACTAATAACACTAGTAAGTTACTACAAATTTTTACAAATATTCAAATTCATGAAGTAGTAGTTATTACTTGTTTTTGGCAAAATTTGTAAGTAAAGGTTGTTTATTATTGATTGTGGATTGATTGTGTTGATTTTTACAAAAGAAAATGATATGTTTGAAAGCATGTAAACCTCCATTTTTAGGGGAAACTATGGCAAAATTTTTCTAAAAATTAAACACTTAGAAAAATATTTCTAAACAAATATTTACAAGTGTATTTTAAACCATGAATTTCTCACATAAACTTTGCCATAATTTTTGTTACAGAAATTATAATTATTGGAGGTTGGTTTTTATAAATAAAAGTGACTAAATATGTATTTAGGAAATATATATTTAGATGACACCATGTGTGTGATTATTTGTATATTTTGTGTATTAGTTATATTATTTTAGGACATGAAATAATATAACACATCAAAATACCAAAAATTACAATCCAAAATATTAACAAAATTCCAAGGAATAAATATACACATTCTACACAAAATATTGGTGAAACCGAACTATGGAATAAGACTTACAAAATATTCCAGAAAATTTATTTACAAAGTATATTTTGGTAAATAATATTTTGGACACCAAGGAAACGAAAATATGATTTTTACAATTACTACAAGAATATATCATATTTTTGACAAGGGAAAAATATATTATTTTTGGCAAGTATGAATATATTTTTCTTGAAATTTTTAGAAGATATATTATTTTTAAGAAATATATATTTTCTTAAACAAACATGAAATACAATATTTTTGGGGTGAAAGATATATTTTCTCAAATAAATATGAAATATATCGCTTTTGGAGAAAAATAAGTTTATATATATTTTCCAAGTTGGACTTGAAAATATATTAATTTTGAAACTTATGAGTAAATACAAATATTTTTGCCAAAAGAAAAATTATAAATAATTTTTCTAAATAATATTTATTACAACATATATTTTGGAAAGATATATTGGTGGACTTTTATTAAGGATATTATTTCGGAAAATTAATACGAAATTAAGTATATGGATACTTAGAATACAATAAAAATAAGTATTCTCCTACGTATAAATACAAACCGGAATACGACCCCAATACATGGCAAAAATATACAAATATAAGAATACAAATACAAATACACCCATCCTTGGGAAGGATATACAAGTATGAATACTTGGGAAGTATTAAGTTAATATATATTTGTTTTAACAATTATTCCAAAATTTAATAAATATAATCTAAGTTAAAATATTAATTATTTTAACAAATAATTATATAACTTGGAATAATATCGAAGATACGAAGAAACGTAACTCAAAGACATTAATACTAAGTCAAGGCATGACCCGTTCGTCTAATAGACATTAGTACGTTGTAGGTAGTCGTGTTTTATCCGAAGAAGCTTGAGTTACGGTGATTGAAGACGCAAGAGTGTGAGTTCATGACCCCTTTTCTCTAACTGTTTTTTGTTTTATAACTTCGGGGGTGAAATACATGTTACAACTGTTTACAAACATTTTGATTTGGTATAGTTAGCTAAGGAAGGGTACTGCTTGATCATGTGAGTGGTGGCTATAACACTTAAGGCCATTAATCCTCGTTGTAGGACCGAGGGACATGAGTGATAGATCTATTTGGGTGTAGCGAGCCCACACCCATGTGGACCAGGGTGGCCCATGAGGTGACTATGTCTTATTCCCGGAGACAAATTTGCTAGGTTTGAGTTTTCCTGCATCACTTCACACATATCAATGGCCTTGCAAACCATTGGTGATATGTTTTCCTTGTTGCTTTCATACCAGGAGTTTACAAACTTACATACAAACTTTCAATGATTACAAAGGTTATTCATACACACAAACAAACACATGAACTCGCTCAACTTTTGTTGATGTTTTCAAACTACATGTATTTCAGGGAATTAGATGTGGATCTGGCGGGCGTTCGGAAGTTCCAAGTGTGGTTTAAGAATTAAAGATGTCATCCGTGATCTTAGGGTTTGGTCAGTGTGTCTTATCCTGGACGAGACACGTCCTCCAAATCCTGGTTTTATTTAATGTCTTTTGTCGAGTCTTTGTGAACTCTTAAACAAGTTGCATGGTTTGTACTCGAATTTCAATTCTACATTTTAAAACAATGATGTTATTATGTTTTTAAAACTTATTTAATGGATGATCATCGTTGGTTTTATCATATAGTGGTTGTTATGATTGAATGCAATGATATTAAGCAAGTCACACATAATCACGCTTCCGCAAAAGACAGGGTGTGACAATTAGAACTTTAATTGAATTTATGCTATATTAATTAAAACTAAATATGATGAAAAAGAAATATAAAACTCATTTAAATTACATTAACCTAATAGTCAAACTAGAAAGCAATGCTTTAATCTTTTAGTTACTATTCAATAAACTATACCTTGGTGTTAGTGATTGCATAAAAAAAGTAAATGTAATGTGTCAGTGTTGTAAAAATAAAATGTGCATTTGTGTTAACATGCCTTGGTCTTACTGATTTGTAGTATAATGTTAAGTTAGTTTGATATATTTACTTCTAATATACAGTTGTATAGCAGAGTATAGTATTGCAGATATTTTATGTGAGTTTGATATATCATAAATAAAAGTACCAATTGTAAGTTAAATAGGAGAAAACTGTGATACATGCACTTATAAATGTTATTGCTTTTATTCACACATAATATTTTATCATAACATATATTAATGAATTTCACAATTAACTCCTATGTTAACTCTGATGACTACAAGTTAACAATTTGAATCGGAACACAAATTAGATACTACACAAAAACTCAAAATTATCGTCCCTCTTCAAAATAATACAACAGAACATATTTGTTTCACAAATGAAATTACTAAAGTCTGCTGCACTATTAACCTACTTTATGATACTACACTGCGTGAATGTATTTTCATGTACTAAATTAAATGTTATATTTATAATTAGTACTAAAAATTCCTCTATGAAAGAAAGCATATACTCAAAAATGAATGTGGTTGGAATATGAATCGGTTAAGCAGAGAAATATTTTTAATCATGGGAT
Organism: Helianthus tuberosus; assembly: GCA_030545235.1. Classification (NCBI taxonomy): domain Eukaryota; kingdom Viridiplantae; phylum Streptophyta; class Magnoliopsida; order Asterales; family Asteraceae; genus Helianthus; species Helianthus tuberosus. Next base: position 69,340,754 of record CM060432.1, on the reverse strand, counting down.
TTTAGTGTAAAATTTTGATTTATGCACATGTCCCAAGATTTAACTTAGAAATAAAAGCTAATCACGTGGGTTCATGCGATTTTCAAATTTCAATGTTCAAATATACATGAACAATATAACATACGATATTCAAAATTAAGATTACCTGTGTCAATTTCCGATGGTTGACAGTGGCTCGTACGGTCGGTAGAGGTGGCCTCAATCTAGTTGTTAATTTCTCCCACACATTTATCTTCTTCCTTAACATACGATAATATGATTTGTCTACAAATGCAATTCGTGCTGATAACGTGTTGTGAAACAACGACCTACTAGCTCTTCGCTCTCAGTTGGGTAGTCACCCCCAGGCAGCTATGGGGCTAAGCTAGCTTGTGGAGTGTGATCACTCCAGCGGTTGGGAGGACCGTGGAATATCCCCCCCCCCCCCACATATATATATAAACATAAAGAACAAGGAATAGAAAGTAAGAAAGAGAGAATAGAAGAACTCATTCTTATATTCATTGAGTGTATAATACCAATTACATGCAACCTCTATTTATAGAGGCTTAACATTAATACAAAGGTAATAAATATATGGAGGTTACATATGTGGAGAGTCACCACATTATGATGCATTCTTAAAACTTTTTATACTCCCTTTCCTAAAATAATACATTTTAAAAGTTCTCAAATTCCCCCTATAAAAAGCATTATGTTTTAAATGTTTTTTTTTCATTGCATATTCACATATTAACATAAGGTTTACATAATAGTCTGAACCAAAAACAAAACTTTTTAGTTAGTTATTTTAGATTAAAAGAACATTTTTTGAATATAAATAATAGATGTAATTATCGCCAATGCTTCATCAAGGAAAACGAATTAGAACAGCCATACTTATTATTGAGACTCTTAACTCTTCATGTGGTGTAACTCTTGAGTAGAGTTTTATTGATGACATTTGATGGGTTTTATTAGAGTTTAAGTCTATAATTATTGAGACTCTTAACTCTTCATGTGGTGAAAAACTCTTGAGTAGAGTTTTATTGATGACATTTGATGAGTTTTAATGATGACATTTAATGCTCTAATTTGGTCATGTTTTGTATATATAAATTGACTTAAATTTTCTAACACGTGTGTTAGAAAATGTGTATCACGAATATGAGGTTAGAGATTGTCCATAATGAACATAAATGTTTTATGTAAACATTTAATTGCCTTTGTGTGCATTAAGATGATGAGAAATGGTTTATTTTATAAACTATATCTTTGGAAAACGTTTTATGTAAACGTTCGATTCTATAATGTGCTTGTTATAACATTTTTTTTCTAACATGGGTGTTAGAAAATGTTATTTGGTGAAAAACAACTTGGTGTTGTTGTGAACAAATTTAATTGTTCAAGTTTACTACTTAAAAGTAGTATCTGTAACAACTTGGTGTTGTTTTGAGCATAATTGTCCAAGTTTAAAGTTTAAAGATGAAATGGGGAACTTATACTTACAAGTGCATAGAGTCTTATTGAGGGAGTACCTCAAGACATGCCATTGGACGATATTGTTGAGAAGATTGCGGTCAGATTATAAAGTGTTGAAGATAAAAGCACTTTGCTATGTGAAGTCTACATATTGTCTATGCTTCCATTTAAATTTCAAAAGTGATTGGCACTTATGATTTAGTTTCCAATGTATTTTATTGTTTTGTGTTCAATATCTTCGGATAACACATGCAATTTTTTACAAAGAAATAAATCACTAATGGTTGTGACGTATAAATTATTTTGTGAAAAATAATTATAACGTCGGTTATACATTATTTAAAAGAATATGGTTTTAAACGGATAGTACATGAAAATACTTGGACATAAACAACTTGATAGTTGTTACATTAACTAAAAGTCAAAAACGAAACATCAAATGTATAACCACATCATGAGTGAGTAATGAAAGAACGTAGTGAGTGTATTGAGATGAAATACACTAACGACATTCATGTCGACATACTTCATTAGAAGTTATTGGAAAATTCACAAGTGTGAATTCTAACATATGAAAGTAAAAGTACTATATGTTATTGTATACCTTTAATAAATCTTGCGAAATTTATAAGTAGATGCGTCTACCACTTGATTATTGTTAGATCTATATATTGAGATTTTACCTTCATTTAGGAGAACATCCTAAATATACATATCTCCTAATGAATAACAATAGATGTGTGTAAATCACTTATGGCAAATTATGAATTCCATGTTGTTGAGTGTCGATCTAGTTGACTCTATCTCACACATAATAGTGATTGTAGATGAGAAACATTCATCTTGTTGGTGATGAATGTGTTCACCAAGTGACTTGGATTAAGACTTATGTTTAATTATTTATGGGTCAATGGTAGAATGTTGGAGATCAAAGGTAAACAAGTTATGTTCCTTAAATGAATGATGAAATTTAGCTATGTGTTATATACAATAATTTGTGAGACCTTCCTAAATATTGATGTTTTAGGATTATGAATAAGTCTCATTATTTTGTCTTAGCAAGGGATGAATGTTGCAAAGTGATATTATGATATCCTTAGGGTTATGAAGAATCAGAATGATGCATCTTCTGTTCACATGCTAAAGTATTGTAGTCTAAAGCATGCTAGACTAGTCCTTGGTTAATTATGGGTCTTTATGGATACTAACTAACTCTAAACATTCAAATGTGTATGAACACAAAAAGAATTTGTGTATAGACAAAGTTGAGGGAGAATTTTCATTCATTATAAGGAAAAGACATGTAACTTTTTAAAAGATTGTTCGAAAAGCTAATGAGGAGAACTCATTGTCTAAGGTTATTCTAGATGTTAAATTACAGTTACTCTAAGTTGGTGACCAACTTATGACAATGGCATGTGTTGCTTTGGTTAGCTCAGAAGCTTATGTAAGCTAATGCAGTATGAGTTGAATTCACTGATACAATGAGGTTGATCTTGTTCAATCATATGTGTATAAATGTCGTCATAAGTGAAGTTACAGAAATGTTTATCAAATGGCAAGAAATGTGGGGGAGGATCCATTTAGAAACAACCTATAAGGGTATGTAGAAATGGTTTTCATTACCCCATCTGGATGATATCCTATAACACTTAAATGTGGGGGTGTCTTGCATTTGTATCATAAAAGTTTGGCAATAAGGATTTTGTAAACAAATCTAACATTGCAAACAGACGACTATGTGGAGGACACAAAGGTCGTAGTGCATAATGGAGATGTGTTTGCCTTAAATGATAAGCATATCTTACAAAGACATATATTATAACCAGATTCAGATGGCCACTGAGGTTATAGTCTTAGAAGTTGACAACAGGCAAAATTAACTTACGAGTTAAGAACACATCATGACAACTGATCTCAAATACACAAAGTTATTTGTTAATGTTATGGATCCAACAACCTGAGGGTTTATTAGAGATCAAGTTGTGGAATGAGACTGAAGCCCATGAAAAAGGGTATGTGAAGGACACCTAACTTAGTTGACTGGAGATCCCAAGATCTAAGTTTAATAGGACAACTAACTCATATGTCTAAAGGTGGTCACTCTGGGGGCATAAATGATATGCATAAGCTAGTATATATGGCTGGCTATTCATACCCCCAAAGTATAAAAGGGTGTTTAAATACATCCTAGTCTATTCCTATGATATTCAGTGACAAAGAGTGAGGCTAAGCATAATATGTGGTAAATGATTTGGATAAATATAACAACCCTCCTAAATAATTTTCGACACCCCAAAAATATTTAGAATGCCCCAATATGTTCTAAAATACACCCCGTATACGCAAACAGGCCCCGAATACCTTTATTTTATTAAATTAAATTAAGAAATCAAATTTTAAAGGTTGTGGCGGGCCGCGAAGACCCAGCCTTGGTCTTACGCGGGCCGGAGCGCCTAGACAACCGGCGGCACCCGGTGCTGCCACGTGGCAGCCACACGTCGAAGCTAGAACGGTGAGCTGACCAAGCTAGGCCCTACAGACCCTATGTCGCAGGCCGCGTAAGACTACCCCTCGGTCTATGCGGGGCGCGAGAGATGGACGAATCACAACTATAAATAGGGCCGATCAGTTTCACTTCCAAACCGTTCAATCTCTTTCTTTCTCTCGAAATTCTACATAGCAATTAAAATTTTCGGGTATAATACCCCCCTAATTAGTGAAGCCCTGCCTCGTTGTAAGTATCATAACCCCGGTTACGTATTAGATACGCTGCCTGATTGATCCAGGGTTCCGTAACGGCTGTCGAGGTTCTGCCTGACGTAGTCGTTGGAATACCGTCTCGGGGAGGGTATTACTAATGTAAATATTGGGTTATTATACTAACACGTGTGCATTTGTGTAATTTATAGATAATCACCAGGAAATCCTTAAAGAAAACCCTAAGACAACAATGTGAGTAATCTTCTTTTTGTAAACTGTTTTTACAAAACCTTAAATATTTTACAATGTGATTAGCAGTGATTGAGTCTTTGTAATTCTTCAATTACTGCCGGTATGTTGGGGTTTTGTATACAAAATGTGGAACACATTACCATTGGACAACGAGATAGCCAATGTGTAATATGACCCACCAGTCAGGATTGACAGTACTGAATGAGTAATTGTGTAGATATAAACATTGTAATCGCTCTCAATACTGTTAAAAGATAAAACTCTTCTTGATTAAACTGGGATTCACTCACCAGTATTTTCCACTGACAAAATGTTTTTAAACGCGTTTCAGATAACAAAATGTGAAAACCAAATAGAAGTCAGCTGGACAGCACTGAAGGCTTGGAAAAGTGGCTATAAAAGTTACCTAAATAAAGAAGATGTTTTATTTTCAATAAAATAGGGTCCATCCCTATAAATCAGTTTGTAATGAAAACTTGGGTTTTATCCCAATATATTTATTAATATAAAATGTGGTGTTTTACTCTGATAAAATATTTCCTAACTACGATCCTGATGTAATTTCCGCTGCCAAAATGATAAACACCGATACCACCAATACTGATTCTCGCAGCCGCCCGTTCCCGAGACAGATAGGGGGCGGGGATTGCGACAGAAGGTGGTATCAGAGCTATGCCACTGATTCAGCCACAGAAGTGTTCTGCTGACACCAAGATATTATTCAATATGTTAGGAAATTTTTACGAAACTACGTGCATATTTGTATTTTATTGTTGTGTGTTATTTGACTATTTGTTAGTTTACAGTATGAGAGACCAAGGACCATCCGACGCCTACCGTCAGTTGTCCAGCTCACCTAGGAGCGAAGGCACCTCTTCATAGCCTGCCCTCTCAGGGTATTCAGCTGACAATGAAGATGGGGTATTCGTGTTTAAGGCTCAGTCTGAAGAGCCATTCCCTCCTAAAAAGAGATGATGGTTCAGTAGGGGAGCGCATGAACGTAGGAAAAGAATGAAAAAGTTACAACAGCGTGCTGTAGCAGTCGCCAAGAGAGAAACAGATGCTCACACCCAGGATATGCTCAATAAGAGTCTAGCAAACTTCCATATCCTAGCAACCACAGCTGCAGACCCTAACCTGGAGCAACTCATAGCACCCCAGCCCTTACCACTGTTTCCCACCCAACCAATGGAAATTGAAAACAATCCAGAAAATCAATTCCCAATGCCTGATTTTAACCCAGAAGAGATACCTAGAGTACCAGCACCCAATCCCTTAGACCCAGACTACGACCCGTGGTTAGAAGAACATAGGGATTACCAACAATGCTACCCAATACCAGAAGACGAACCCATGCCGAATCTAGCAGCCTACCCAGGTTTGGAACCTCTAGATCCCTACTATGATAGCGATCAATACATTAGGGAAATTCTAGAGAATCCATACCCATACCAGGAGCCCATGCCCCAGTTCCCAAACCCAGTACCAGCCCCTACACCCCTAATGAGTGCAGAGAATGTGCAAGAACTCCGAACCTTTGGTGAGGAGATTTTGGAAGGTAGTGACAGGATGAGACAGATCGGAGAATGACTCGTCTGGAAGTATGACGAGCGTAATATGGAGTTCTGGATGAACCCATATCCGTGATGGTGATAGTAGTAATATTAATAAAATAATAATAATATATAATATGTGTGTATGTTTGAAAAAAAAAAACTAAATAATAGCTACGGATGCCTACTAGTATTGTAATTTTAATTTTAGTTGTATTGTAAAATATATGGATGCATACTATATAAGAAAGAGTAAGTCGCAATGTTCGACGATTTTGATCAATATGCGTGTTGTGTGATTGATTAAATATTATCTTGTGATATTAATACGTGGTAAATGTTTAAAATTTAGATGGACAACGAAGTGAACCAGGAAAACCAGAATGAGAATAACCCAAATAATGATAACCCGAACAACAATAACAATGGAAATCAAGTGGATAACAGTGCCATCCAACACAAAGTGGCATAAGGGATAATAGATGCAATGCCATATATTATCAAAACACATAGGGAAGCGGATAATAAAAGTAACCATAGCAGTAAACGACCAACTGAACCCGAACACAGCGTAAACAATGGACCCATACTTCAAGTGCCCATTCCCAAAAGAAGAAGAACCATGTCTATGGTTGTTCCTATAAAGAATTCTGGTCTTGTAAACCAATGGAATTCTCGGGCAATGAAGGGGTCGTTGCAGCTCTACGCTGGATAGAAAAGACTAAAGCAGTCTTAAAAATAAGCAAGTGCGCGGAAGAGGATAAGATAATGTTTGCTTCCAATCTGTTTAAGAACTCAGCCTTAGAATGGTGGAACACTATCCTCCAGTCTAGGGGAAGTGACAGGGTTTACAATATGGAATGGGAGGAATTTAAGAACATGGTGGAAAGAAAATTTTGCCCTCCCAATGAAAAAGAATAGATAGCAAATAAATTCTTAAACCTTAGAATGACTGGAGTGGATAGTAAGGGTTATACTACGTTATTCTTTGAATATACTAGAATAGTGTCAACCCTTGCATCACTAGAACCTGTATTAATCTCCCGCTACATCTAGGGATTAATCAGTGAGATTAGGCATGTAGTCAAGGCGGCTAGACCTCAAGCTATAGAAGAAGCTGTAGAACTAGCAAATACCTTGACAGATGAGTTAGTGCGTACACAAGAAAAAGATCAAAGGAAGAACCTAGCTCAAAGGCTTACCCAAGAATTTCGCTCTGGAAATTCCAACCGTGGGAAAAATGTAGGTTCTACTTCTGCACCTTATTGCAAGTATTGCAAAAGCAAGCATTCTGGAAGATGCTCCATATATTGCAACTTCTGCAAAATATCTGGACATAAGGAAGAAGACTGTAGGAAGAAACCTAACAATAGGATATGCTATAACTGTGGAGAACAAGGCCACATCAAGCCAAACTGTCCGAAACTAGTTCCAGCCATGAACAACAAGACTACCAAAAATGCTAGGGCATTTGTACTGACTACAGAAGAAGCAAAGATGATCCCGAACGTGATTGTCGGTACGTTTTTAGTTAATGATGTTTTTGCTAAAGTATTATTTGACTCTGGGGCGAACCAAAGTTTTATTAATACTTCATTTTGCAAACTTCTCAATCAACAATTAACTAAACTCCCACAAGAATGTCTAGTAGAGACAGCAAATGGAGAAACCATTAAGATTTCTGAAATCTTACAGGGAGCAAGAATAGAGTTTTTAAATCAAAAGTTTATTGCAAACCTTTATCCAATGAATCTGGCAGGATTTGATGTTGTATTAGGAATGGATTGGTTAGTAACCAATAAAGCTAGTATTTTATGTGATCAAAAGTCAATTCAAGTAAATTCACCAAAGGGTGAAAATATCACAATTAAAGGAGATAAGCCCTCTAGATCCACAAAATTCATCTCTGTGATGAAAACAACTAGTTGTATAAGAAAAGGGTCTATAGTGTATTTGATTTCCATAATCACTAACCCTAAAGGAAAAGAACTGATATTCAAGTAGTCTCTCAGTTTCCAGATGTGTTTCCAGAAGAATTATCGGGACTACCTCCGGACAGGGAAGTTGAATTCAGAATCCACCTGCTACCAGGGACAGCACCAATTGCCAAAGCACCTTACCTTTTGGCACCTGCATAAATGCAAGAATTGAAGAAACAGTTAGACGAATTGTTGGAGAAGGGATTCATACAACCAAGTTCATCGCCATGGGGAGCGCCGATCTTATTCATTAAAAAGAAAGACGGATCAATGCGTATGTGCATTGACTACCGCGAATTGAACAAAGTCACGATTTAGAATCGGTATCGATTACCAAGAATCGATGATCTGTTCGATCAATTGCAAGGAGCTCGATTTTTCTCTAAAATCGATTTACGGTCAGGATATCATCAATTAAAGGTTCAGGAAGAGGACATTCCTAAGACTGCTTTTAGAACAAGGTATGGCCATTATGAATTTACTGTCATGCTATTTGGTTTAACCAATGCCCCAGCTGCATTCATGGACATGATGAACCGAATATGTAAGCCATATTTGGATAAATTCATAATTGTCTTTATAGATGACATTCTCATTTACTCTAAGAATAAAGAGGAGCATGCAAAGCATTTGCACGCACTTCTAAGTTTATTGAGAAAAGAAAAGCTTTATGCAAAGTTTTCAAAGTGCGAGTTTTGGTTAGAACAGATACAGTTTCTTGGACATTTAGTTAATCATGAAGGAATTCATGTGGATCCCACCAAGATTGAGGCAATTACCAAATGGAAAACCCCTGAGTCACCAACCGAGGTTAGAAGTTTCTTAGGATTGGTCGGTTATTATAGAAGGTTTATTCAAAATTTTTCTAGAATAACCATTCCCTTAACTAAGCTGACCTGTAAATCTGTTAAGTTTGAATGGGGACCAAAACAAGAAGAAGCCTTTAGAATCCTTAAGCAAAGACTAACCAATGCACCCATACTAGCGTTACCAGAAGGAACTGAAGACTTTGTAGTTTATTGTGACGCTTCTAAGTTAGGTTATGGATGTGTGTTAATGCAACGCTAAAAGTGTCACACCCCGAAATATCAGAGCTGGCGTGACTGGACCGGTATCTTCATTGCACAGCGGAAGCAAATAAGCTAAGACTTCCAGAAACTGAACGCCTGCTAATTACTTGAATTCCCATGGGTTCTCCTATTCCAACCGTTCCATAGTTATGAAAAATGCCACCTAAGAAAGAACATGCGAAAAATCAACATAAAGTTGAGCGAGTTCATAGTTTGTTTTGAAAAAGATTTAAAACAAATCTTTTTTATAACCGGTTTAAAAGTTATTGAGAAAATATAGTAATATCATTTTCTCGGCATGATATATGAAAGTTGTGAGTCTAGCACACGAGGATCTTTGTAAGCAGCGCCAACTCGTCCTCTTACTTGTACATAAGTTGAAAACGTTACCAATGTTTGTAAAACCATGTATTTGTGAGTTTGTGTCAAATGAATCTTAAAGGCATTTGAAAGTTTAGGTATCGAAATCCGGTATGTAAAGTGTCAATGAACATGCTGATCATTAATGTGTAGCTAGGACATTAATATGTGTGTCGATATAGGAAGCCACCAACCCGTAAGCGATTTAGTACCGGTCCACCCGGCGAGGGTAAGAAAGGAAACTCCATGTGGTCACACAAGGACTCATGAGTGGGGCTCGCCCTGTACCCGATAGATCTACCCCCTTTGTTCCATGGTCTTAAACAAGATTAATGGTGCTTTAAGTATCAGCCTATTCGCACGTGATCTACTAATTTATTCTGTAGCTTAACCATACCATAGTAACATGTATTTCCCCCCGAGAGTATAAAACCAAAAACGTTTAAAAGAAAAGGGGAACATGAACTCACTGGGTGGTCTCGTTTTGCGTACGCAGACAAACCCAGTCTCGTTGTTGTAGCTAGGACATTCCCGTCTTTAGTCATGAAAATCATGCACGTTTCGTAAATACGCGTGTGTTTTGTAAAACCGGTATGTTTAGTATACAGCGTTCGTAAACCGTTTAAGTTCCTTGAAATCCATTCGCAAAACGGTTTAAAAGTATGAGTTTTCGTTCATTGAAAAGTTGTTTATTTTTGCAAAACTTGCATGTCTTTCCACCCCCGAAAACATTTGTAAAAACGTAAAACAGTAAAAAGTGGGGGTTATGAACTCACCTTGACATTCCTGTGCAAAGCTAGCTTAACGTGATTCCGTGATGTCATTCCAAGAATGTGAACTCGCTAGCGTGCAACTATGACATTCCTACGAAGGAATACTTATAAGTTTCTAATTAAAACAATGTAGCTAAACTACGTGTCCGAGCTCTACCGCATCGCTAACTAAACGATTCTATTAAGGTGTTATCGTGATTTAGAATAACCATTCTAGGGTTAATTGATCCCGTTTATAATCGGGATAAAACTAAGTTTCGAGATCGACTTAGTTTTCGAGTGATTTTGGATATATATACATATATATATATAAATATAAACATACTTACGAAGTCGCGCTAGTCGTCGCGAATAGAAGTTGTAGGTGGATGGCAGTTCGTGTCGTCGTAGTTATCGTAAGATGGAGATAAATGAACATATATACATATGTATCTACATATCGAAGGCTTGATTTTTGAAATGAATTCAAACAATTAATATTTACTTCAAAATATTTCCGAATACTAAACATCTGAAATAAATATAAAAATTAATTTTAGTTCGTTAGAAAGTTTAAAGTCGACGTCTAAAATAACATAAACCGTTAAGTTTATTTTATATAAGCATACGATATCGGCGACGATTGAAATGTATATAACAATTATATCTATTTTGTAAAAGTATACAAAGTCTTCGTTTTATCGACGTTTTGAAATAAGCATAAATGTCTATATTTGTTTTATATGAGTATAAAGTTTCGTAATTTATAACTCGTGTTTGGCGACAACTATGATCTCGTTTGACATGTTATAAAACGTCACTAAAAATAAGTATACATATATATTTATTTTGTACAAATACTTGATCTCGTTGGATGTCGCTTTTAGGATACGAATACATTTCGAACATAAGGTTTTTACGAAAATTCGGGCAGCGTTTCCTCTGTTTTTGGAATAACCCGACAATAAAAGTTGTCGTATCTTTTCAAAATTCAACGATAATTCAACGCAATGTAATTACAATATATAATTTTCATCAAAGTATCAAAAGTAAACTATTATTTACTCGAATCAGGTCGAGCGCGGTCGCGTAAACTAACTAAAAGTCTAACGAATCTATATATAAAGTTTAACGCACTGTTAAAACTTTACTGAGTCTGAGTTGACCACGTTTGACGTGTTTGACTGCGTGTTAACCAAGTCGTTGACTGAGTTGACTCGTGAGTTGACCAGATCTGACCCCAACCGAACCGTTGACCATTGTTGACCAGGTTGACCGAAAAACCCGAAACTTGAAATCTGACCGTTGACTTGCTTTGACCGAGACCCGAAATCTGACCGCGACTGAACTTGAATCTTGTTGAAGCTGAGACCTGAACCGAACTACCCGTACTCGAACCGTGACCCGACGTGAACCAAGCTAAAACCCGAACCAAAACTTAATTGACCCGAAGCTATGACCGAGGTTGGATCTAACCAAACATCCCCACAACTGCGAATCACCATCACCAGTGAACATGTCGGAAAGAATCAAGGACCGCCGCCCACCCCCTCGTGTTGCAGCCACGTCCAACATCGGCTCGGGCCGTCGACCACCACCATTACCACCTGAAACGAGAGCCAAACGGACCGGAGAAGATAGATCTTCACAGATCTTAAAGAAAAGAAAAGAGGAGATGGGTTGGAGATGTTACCGGTGTGATTGTGACTGTCGGGGCCTTCATCGTCGTACGTCGCCGGAAACACAGGCGGTAACCACCACCGCCGCTGTTGTGGCGTCGTCGGAGATGGCACCTCCGTCTGCCGTCGCTGTCGTGCCCATCTCTCTCCTTGTGTCTGAGGTGTGTGCGTGTTACATGGAAGAAGAAGGAGTTGAAGGTTTAGGGGTGTGGGTATATAGCCGGCTGTGATCTCAACTGGGAACAAGAGAGTGGAACGAGCTGTGGGTGCAGGTATAAAAGGATAATGGTTGTGTGGGTGTATGTCCAGTTAGAAAACCGGCGCCGGAAAGTCACCGGTCGCCATCTCTGGCGACTCGAGATGAGAGAGAGAGGGCAGATGGGTTGACTGTAGTTGTGTGCATGATCTGAGCTATGGTTTCAATCAAATGAAGATGAAGAGTATAAATACTCATTTATACCTAGGGTTTTAGTATTGTTTTAAGTGGGCTTTGGGCTTGGGCCCAAGGCCCACAAGCCCAATAACGCGTGTTATAAGTGGCCCGTTAATTTCTACGAACCCGTTTTCCAAACCCGAATTCACCGTAACATCGTAAAATAAAATTTTAGATTTAAAAACATGTAGAATAGTGCCAGTAGTTGTCGTTTGCGCGTTCGATGGTTGATAACGGTAAAAATCGCGTAAAAGACGTCGTTCACCGTTTTAATCCGTTTTTCAATCCGTTTCCAACTACGGATAATAAAATTTGAAAACGAAGTTAAATATATCATAATATATTAGTATTGTGACGGAAATTCGAGTCCGGTGCTTCTGTTTCGTCGTTGATGGTCTGCGCGTTACTGTTTCCGCATCTTCGTTTACGTTTGCGCTTTGTGACATTCGATAGAGCTATAAATTCGCAAAACCAAACTCATAGGTATAAAATATGCGTAAAAAATCGTATTTGTCAGTGATGTCAGTATTTTGTACGGCATCAGTTCGTTATCGTTTATCGTTACGCAGTTTCTTTGCAGATTATCATTCGCGTGCTGTAAAGTCGTGTAGGCATTCCTAGGCATTACAAAAGCCTAAGGGGGTTAACTCGTGCCTTAAACACTATTAATTATCGCCTTAAACGTTCGCTAATCGCGTAATTAGAAGCCGTTAATTAGTGGTTGTCACATTCTCCCCCTGTTGCAGAAATTTCGTCCTCGAAATTTAGACTATGTTATCTCCTCAGAATTGTGTCGTTCGCAGGTAAGTCCGAATAATACTAAAATGAATGGCCGCGTAATCGAATCCAGACTTATTCGGATTACGTGAGTGTGAAGACATTTTGCATCAACAAGAACCCAATGGTTCAACTGAGTTTGTTCCAGAAATCGATGTCAAGTGAACGAAGTGTCGTGATACTATCACCAATGTGACTATGTTTACAGGGGTCCAACAAGGGAGGAATTTCGACCAATAGAATTCCAAATGGACGTTCACAATATGCAATTCAATTTTTGAAACAATAGAATTCACTACCAACGGAAACTTGCGTTAGTTGTTGTATAAATGAAACTCGAATTCGACAAAATTCATTTGACATAGAAGCATGAAAATGATATGTCAACTATCGGATCTTTAAATGAATACAGTCAACGTGCTGACATTACTGAATTGCAAGGATACACTAAAATGAAATACAACCGAACCTGGTGTATCATCATCTTAATACGCAGTTGCATTAAGATTGTTTACATGATGTGTCAAACGAATATCATATATAGTTTTGCCTGAAATGGTTGATCGTGATTAGCACAAGCTACAAGCTTATATCGATGCCGCAAGGTGTAATAGTGAATGAAATAATTCAAAAATAGCGGTGACCGAACAAGCATCATCGTGTTTTGCATGAAACGCTCGATCATGATTAGCCCAAGCTACAAGTTCGTTCCGATACCACAAGGTGTCGTAGTGATTGAAACAATTCAATAATAGCGGTGATCAAACAAGTTCACCGTGTTTGAAATCAGATGAAAGGTTCAACGAAGTAATCTGAATGTTTGTTTCAAACAAATCTCATAGGATTTTCAATTGAAAATGAAACAAATAAGTAATGTTTTTGATCGAGGATGGAAAGCAATAAATATAACAGAATGTTCGATCGATGATGAAAGAACCGTTAAGAGGTACACTGGAATATTTAACATGAACTTGTGTACCATTATCTTAACACACAATTGCATTAAGACTGATTCAATTTGATAAACCAATAAAACGGATTTAATATCAATAAACAAATAAATAATAATTAAATCCACACATGATGTGAGCAACGAGATTAACGCAAGCTTCAAACTTGTGAAAAATGCCACCACAAGGTGATCATGATCAAAGAAACGATTCAATGAAGTCGAAAACCAAACAAGCCTGTTATGATTCAAAGCAAATGAAGTGCTTGTTGGGATTATTTCGAATACGATGGCTGTGACACCTGGGTCACTGTGACCATCAAACAAATACCAAGCCAATGAAATATTATATTTCATACTTGGGATCTGTATAAATATGTGTATCTTTTGCACATATCATTTCTTGTTCGATTTCGGGCTTTAAAACGCTTTCTGGAAGGTTATACGCGAGCTGATGCGTAAAAATAACCAGTTTAATGCAACGTGTGACAAATGGCAATTAACCAGAAAATCCGTACAAACTAATCACTATTTTATTTACATAATCTCATGCATGTAGCGTAATTTAATTACGTAACAGTGTCGTTAATTGGATAACAAGGTTAGGACAAGGAAACAATGCTAAAACATATGTTGGTTTTCATCACATTGCGAACCCAAGCAAACAATGTCCTAAAAGTGTTGGTAGAAAGTGCTGCGTGCACTATTCACGGTTACACTATTTTATGCCAGCAAACCGTGAAACTAGACCAAAACATTGAAAAACGACACTCGGATAACATAACTGAGTCCATTTATATGAGAAAACATTATTGTGAAAACATGTCTTGCAAAGAAACAAGACTTTCCGGTATAACGCCCTAATCTCAAAAATGTCCGTTTCGGCTTAAAATATGGTATTTTTAATGCGTCCGATCTTAAAACAAAGCATTTCCGGGACTTCGGAATAATGTCAATTGATGAAAAACATACTAAAACAATAAGATGATATCAACGGAATGTTCATAATCACAAGTTTCCGGTATTACATCACTATGCGCTAAAATAGTTCGTTAGCGAACCGACGAACTAGTAGGCGACATTTTCGTCACGAAACAACCAAACGAAGAGTCTAGCGAGCTAGTTAAGTAAATTTTGGGTCTCGGAATCACTCCATACATCTTTCGGATGTGAAATAACATCTTGCGACAAAGTCCGTCGGTACGCCACAAAAGTGTCGTAAACCTACCGACGACCGAACGAAAGGCATCCAAGGTATCAAAACATGATTTTTACTAGTTTGGTGAACTAGTTAATATTAATTTTGGTTCCGTAACACTAATTACCCTTAACGGTGTAATTAAACCCCTAATCACCAAACTTCGATTAATGACCAAAATATCTACTTTATAACTTTAAAAAAAATAATAAATAATATAAAATACCCCCCCCCCATTATGGACGAAAATGGTGGGTCCCACACCTTGATTCTTATTTGAAAATATGCTAGATTTGAAGTATGGTATTTAGAGATTTGTTGTTGAAAACATGAGTATACACCATCATTAGAAGACCTCATCCTTATCTTATTTCACAATACATTATCAAACTCCAAAATGTTCATTTTGGTTCCCCTAGTTCACGGCTCCAAGGAGAGACCAAAACCCCACCTTCAATCTTTCATAAACACTCCATTTTTCACTAAATAATAGCCACTACAAGATCACTTATGCAAAGGTTATACATGGAGCTTCACTAGGAGCATCTTTGGAGCTTATCTTTCTTCTTATTATCTAATCTAGCTTGTGCACTTTTTAAGTCTACTAAGCACCATATTTACGATTCTTATTACTAGTAGATTATGGAAGTACAAGTTGATCATCAAAAAGATTAATAAAAATCACACCAAAAACCCTAAACACAAAGCTAATAAACACTAAATATGAATATATTATGTGTTGATTTATGTTGTTTAGTGTTAATATGTTCATGTGATCTTGTTGATTATGTTATTTTTGTTGAGATTAGTAGCTTAAAGTTTGTATTTATGATGATCATGTTGTTAGTTTCATGTAGTATTTTATATTTGTGTCCATCTACCATGATGAACATAAATATATGATTTAAACATAAATATGTTTAAATCTTGTAAGATCATCATACTCATTTCATGAACTAATCATATAATTTTTGGATTACATAAAGAAACAAGTGTTTAAAGGGGTTTAAAGCTTAATCTTTGGAAGTTTAGTGAACTTTGTTTTTACAAGATACATTAAACAACTTGTTTATTATGAAAAATTACCTTAAAAAGTCTCACTTTTTAAGTATAAAAAGTGTAAAGTTCATGAAATGTGGAGATTATGTTAACATACAAACATGTATACAAAGTTGATACAATGAAACTTGATTCGGAAAATTTATTGTGATTATGATTTAAACGCGTTTTTATAACGTGGGAAACGTCATAGTTTAGGGGAGACTATGGCGAATTTTTCTAAAAATCTAATCGCGATTAAAGAGGGGATTAAAGGGTGATTAACAATGTTAAACGCGATTAGTGGTCTTAAACGTCATTATGGAAACTTTGATGGGAATATTTAAGGTTTAAATATTCAAGAAGTTCTTGTGAACTTTAACTTATATTTTTACAAAGATAAATGGGTAAAAATATAACAATGTGAAAATATAATTTTTGGTAAGAAAAATTATATATTTTCGGAAACTTGTTAAGTACATGCAATATGTGCTACTTACGTGTATGTATTAGATACCTATAGGGTGATTAAAAATAAATACACATACATGTTCCTACATGGTCCAAGAAGTGCTAGTAAAATCGGACAATTAAATAAAATGGCCGAAATGGAAATACATAACACTTGATGACGACAATTTGGGCGTATCGACATCGTAAACAAGTTACTACAATGTCAAGTCTAAAAATAACATATTTTTAGACACTAAAGCGAACGTATAACTAAGTGGTCGAAAACAAGAATCCGGAAAGTCGAAAACTATAAAAATTACCAAGTATTTTTCATGTGAAAAACGAACTTATTAAGTTACATGCTTGGTGAATTTTTGGTAAAAATTGCAAGAGTATATTTAATGGACTCACTAGAAAACTAGGGCTAGGCCCAATAACAAGAAAACTAGGGCTAGGCCCAATAACAAGAAAACTAGGGCTAGGCCCAATAATAATGATGACAAGCGAAAACATAATAAAGAATTCAAGATGAACAACTTGTACGAGGTCCAAAAGACCTAGTGTCTAACGAGATTAGTACACATGTAGGTTATTGACACGTACGGACGCTTACTTTGATATCATATTTCACGGAACGCAAACTTGTGAGTTCATGTCCCTCCTTTCACTGTTTTCAATGTTTTTTTTTCAAAAACATCGAGGGGAAATACATGCTAAAACTATTGGTATGTTAGTTACGGAGTAGGAGGCATGATCAATGTGCATAAGTAGGGAATCTACATTAATAACCATTAATCACGTAGTGACCAAGGTGCAAAAGGTGTAGATCTATTGGGCTTGAGGCACGCCCCACTCCTAGTTGTTAGCCGTGGAGTGCTTTTGTGATCCCAATGTGGACAAAGTGTTCTCGGTTTGGTTATTTTGCTTATGGCGCATTATGTCAGGGGGCTCGCTACCCACTGATAGATCTTTAACAGACTCCATGATTTTAATCAGAACATACCATGATTACAAGATAACAAGTACTAGATTTCATATGATATCAAATACTGCATGAACTTGCTCAACTTTTTGTTGACTTTTTAAAACTACATGTATTTCAGGAAACAGGTCTTGAGCCGGTGATTCACTATGGGATTCGGGAAAACAAATGACAACGATGGCCACTTTTGGGAGGGTTTGTCTTTTATATCCCAACTTCGTATGGGTATATAGGGGACAAAACCTCACTATGTGTTGTGTCAAAAACTATCTTTTGTTATGTGTAAAATAACTTAGAACTATGCTAAGTCAAACGTTGTTGAACTTGGTAACTATGTTAAAAACTTGTAATCTTTTGTTGAAAACTATATATCTATGGCATCGTTGTTGGTTCATGTTGTTAATACATTTGGATGCAATGATTACCTTTCTTACGTCACACGCAAAACGCTTCCGCGACTAGCAGGGTGTGACAGATTGGTATCAGAGCTCTGATTGTAGTGAACCGGGGAAAAACTTTTATTAAAGTTTGGTCTACAATCACCGAAGGGCTCTCATATGAAAACAAAGTCGATAACATTACAAAAGTGATTTCTAAAGTATGACAAAAATGACAAAAGGTTTTCATTGTGTCACTATAACATGAGGATCTATCACGCGGGCTCAATCACTAGTAACGGATATGGATCAATACATGAATAGTCTATAAGGAATAGACTCGAAACACTAGGAATTACATGTGAAACACGAGGACAAAAATAACATGAGATTTAGTGATTATATATATAATGTATTTATATATGTGTTGTACGGAATATTTTTCCATGAACGAAAATAACTTCGACTACGAATCCTATTATTACACTTGGCTCATGCGATGAGAATGACGACCTCGCGTCTATTACGAAGCTTTTGGCGGAAGTGGTCCCTAAGCGAGACCCTAAAGCATTGATTCCGTGGAAGATGGTTGCTTCCCTCGGATAGTATATGTCTAGCTTCGGTCGTGTCGATGAGGCTGAGGTGGCAGCCTTGGGCAACAACTCTACTAGTGGGACGAGGTCCCTGAGATTCATAAAGGTCATGACTGATTACATTCTTGTTAAGGCAAGGAAGACGGGGTATTCATCTTGAAGGTACCCCTCCAGTTGTTATTACTACGAATTCTTTTTAAACTAACGTTGTGCCCTTTCACGAATAATGACAATGGGCATTAGCACGTGGACCAGCACGAAGGTCCCTTCTATGTTGAAGGTATGTAGACAATAGAGTCCTCTCTCTGACTGATCGTCTGCTTTGAACGAGAGACACTAGGGTGACCATGCAAGACAATTTATTATTACGGGGGCCCACGTAATAACAACTTGTAGTGCATGGGAATCCTGGTGGGCTCTACGGGTCAAACAAAGAGATCACTATCCATTCGAAGTTCTTAAGTTGTTCAAATTTCTATCTAGTAGAACACTAACCAGAATGGTTACTATAACACTCTACGATACAAGAAAACTACACGTATTGTTTGCACTTAACATTCAATCTATAACACGAGTCGTTTGAGACTAGTCATCAAAAGCAAACAAAACTCGTTAGCCACTCATGGAGGAGTTTTCCTCAACATTCTCGAAATTCTTGTACATGGGCTGGTTCTTTGGCGTCTATGACACCTTACCTTATCTTAGTTATCGGAGATGATTACATTAAACTCTGTCGTTTGATATTTGTCTTATTCCAAGGGATGCTATGGCATGAGCCAAACTACAACCCCTTCATTGTATTATTCGACATCTATGGAAATTATAACAATTTTGTCGAAGCTCGTGGAGCTCAAGGAGTATCAACGTATTCGTCACACGGGCTAGTGCGGCGAAGGATTTTTCCTACTTTTGGCGATCGAGATCCAGGAAGTATCGGATACACGTTGTAAAAATTGGAGACGACCGTTTGGTTTCTCCTCCTCAACGAATTACTTCTTTTCCAATTTAGGCACATGGCTAATACACTCAAGAGGTACTATGCATTTTGGAATGCATTTATTCATGAATCTCATTGTTCAAACATACCGGAGCAACGTTGTCTTGAGGTTTCCATGACCAATCACATTCTTAGTTCTTAGGCGCATGATAGGCTATATCTGTCCAAATAAAAGCCTAGACCCAATGATACTATGTATCGGAAACAACGTGGGGGGCGACAAGAAAATCTACGCTTAGAAGAGGGTCAGTTAATCAGCGCCCTACTATTAAAGTTGAACTAGAGGTCATATGGAACAACATGAGGTTGTCGAGTCGACACTAGTGATGGTACTGATAGTACCGGTAGTTCAAGTGGTTCAAATCCAATGGGACGAGAATGAGTGGCAATGCCACACTTGGAGATGCAATCACACCAGATTTAATCCTAAGGCTTTTCCGGATTATAAGCCGTGAGACCCCATTGATACGGAAGGTGCGGTGAGTTCTATCCGCTAGATAAAGACAAGGAAGTCAGTTAACCTTGCTAATAAATGTACTCCTAAGTAAACGTTTTGGTAAACGAATAACCTTCTGTTGAATGAGGTGTTAACTTGGTGGAATCTCCAAGTGCAAACTATAGGGAGTAATACAGCAAAGAGGTTATTATGGGAAGAACTCAAGAATCTTAAGCGAGAAAAGTATTGCTCGCTAGTGGAAAAATTCCAAGTTTGGGAACCGAGCTCTAGAACTCGATCATGATTAGAGCTAATGTTGTTAGTTACCCCGACGCCTCTACAATCTGTCAAGGATTGATTGCATATTGGGTAACACTCGAATCCAAACGCACTGAGCGCTACATTTGGGGTTTAGCCCTAAGATCCGAATCATGATCACATCATGTCACCCTACCTAGATTTATTTTTCAAGTAACTCCCACAGTTAGTCTCACCAAGGATGTGGTGAGGACGGGGGAAATTTCCAAAGAAGGTGCTATGAGGTAGAAAACTTCCGTGACGAGCGAAACGAAGGCAATTGCTGCCATGATCGATGTTCGCATTAAGAAGTATGCTAATAACTTGTCAAAATTCGGAATGAGGTAGGTGAAACTTTCATCATGAGGGCACTTGAAAAAGTGACAAGAGTAGCAGTGTGGTGAGACTTGGCACAAAACATGAACTAATGAGTTAGCTATATTTAAGAATGAACGAGGTGGTTTTTACTAAGGCAAGGAGGTCACTACGAGCATGAATGGTTAAGGATGAATCAAGCTAGTGAGTAAGCAAGTCTAGGGGTATGCTCTACTCTACAACCATTATGTATCAATTCTTTGGATACCAACGTCAGCTTAACTTAGTGTCTTTAGATACTAAGCATATACACGAATTAGAGTCATGTAGGTTAAACATGTCTTGCTCTATCAAGTTAGCTAATGAGGAATTAGTGAAGTCATGTGAAGTCATTAAGGGTCACTAATAGGTTTCCTATCAACCGACCCATTACATCCATTTTGTCTGATACCGGTGTCGGTATTAGTTTCATCCCCCTAGAATTCAAAATATACTTGACCTAGAGTCAAGTGAGCTAGACATCCTCTCATTCCATAGTATTAGCCAACGGTAAATTAGTTGAGTCTGGAGAAGAAATTAACGGATGCACACTCGAACCTTGAGCGCAAAAACTTAATATCGTCCTTTCACTCAATCAATTGGCATGTTACGACATAGTTTTTGACGTAGACTAGTTATCTAATAATCCAGCCGAATTCATAGGTCGAGAAGATCATTCGCATCCCCCTGTCTGACGAGAGAACATATTTTGGTGCACGGAGGGAAACAAGACACACGGCTGCTGACCAACAAGTGTATGAAGGCTCGGAAGAGTCTGGGAGCAGGATGCATCGCCTTTCTTGTCCATGTGGTCGATAAGAAGGCCGAGTAGCGCAAGGTGGAGGACATCCCTGTGGTAAGGGAATACCCTGAAGTCTTCCAGAAGACTTGTCGGGACTACCTCCGCAGTGACAAGTCGAATTCAGTATCGATCTTGTGACAGGAGCTGCACCGGTGGCGAAGCTTCATATAGACTCGCACCCTTGGAGATGCAGGGATTATCTACTCAGCTTCAGGAGTTGCTTGACAAGGGGATTCATTAGACCGAGTTTCTCACCTTGGGGAGCTCCGGTGCTATTTGTCAAGAAGAAGGATGGAACCTTCGTATGTGCATCGATTACAGAGAACTAAACAAGCTAACTATCAAGAATCGGTATCCTTTACCGAGGATCGACGACTTGTTCGATCAGTTGCAAGGTTCCCGCTTCTATTCCAATATCGATCTAAGACCCGGATACCATCAGCTGAGGATACAAGAGGAAAGCATTCCTAAAACGGCGTTTAGGGCTCGCTATGGGCATTACGAGTTCCTTGTTATGCCTTTTGGCTTAACAAACGCTCCCGCCGTATTCATGGACTTGATGAATCGGGTATGTAAACCATACCTCGACAAGTTCGTAATCGTATTCATTGATGACATTTTAATATACTCACGAACAGAGGCGAAACACGAACAACACTTGAGAACTATTTTGGAGTTTCTTAAGAAAGAACAATTGTACGCCAAGTTCTCAAAATGCGAATTTTGGACTCGCGAGGTGCAATTTCTCGGTCAAGTAGTGAACGAGAACGGAATACATGTTGATCCAGCTAAGATAGAGGCTATAACGAACTGGAACACTCCAAAGACCCCAACGGAAGTAAGACAATTTCTGGGTTTAGCGGGATACTATCGACGATTCATAGAGATTTTTTTTCTAAAATTTCTCAACCGCTGATCACACTCACTCAAAAGGATAGGAAGTTCGATTGGAGTGAAAAACAAGAAATGGCATTCCAAACGCGCAAAGATAAACTATGCCAAGCGCCAATCTTATCACTCCCTGACGGCACCGAAGACTTTGTGATATACTGTGATGCCTCGCATCAAGGCTTGGGTTGTGTATTAATGCAACGTGAAAAAAGTCATTGCGTACGCGTCACGACAGTTGAAAATTCATGAAAAGAATTATACCACTCACGACCTAGAGTTGGGTGTAGTGGTATTCGCTTTAAAGATTTGGCGTCATTATCTTTATGGTACTGAGTGTACCATATTCACAGACCATAAGAGTCTTCAACATATATTCAATCAAAAAGAATTAAACATGCGCCAACGGCGAAGGGCAGAATCGTCGAATGACTACGACTGTGAAATCAAGTACCATCCGGGCAAAGCAAATGTTGTGGCGGATGCTTTGAGCTGGAAAGAGCGGGTCAAAACTTTACGAGTACGACCCTTAGAGTTAACCATTCAGAATAACTTCACTACTCGTGTGCACGATGCACAACTAGAAACTCTAAAGCCGGAGAACATTCAAGTAGAATCCTTGCGAGGATTAGAGAAACAATTGGAAGAGAACAAGATGGCACATGGTATTTCATGGGAGAATCTAGATTCCTTACTTTGGCGGATTGCGAGGCTTAGTGCTGGATGAGGCACACAAGTCAAAATATTCCATACATCCAGGATCTGATAAGATGTATCAGCACGTAAAGGAATATCACTAGTGGCCTAATCTCAAGAGAGATGTTGCGACCTATGTTGAGAAATGCCTAACGTGTGCAAAGGTCAAGACCGATTATCAAAAGCCGTCTGGCTTATTACAGCAACTGAGATTCCCGTTTGGAAATGGGAACAAATATCAATAGATTTCGTTACAGGACTCCCATAGACCTCTCGAGGTCATCACATGATATCGGTTATCATTGATCGATTAACCAAGTCGGCTCACTTCTGACCCATTCGTGAAAAAGACAGTATTGAGAAGTTAGCTGAGCTTCATCTTAACAAGATTGTGGCACGTCATGGGGTGCCAATTGCAATAATCTTGGATCAGGATGGTCGCTTTGTGTAATCATTTCAGGAATCGTTTGGATCTCGTTTGGATCTAAGCACAACATTTCATCCGCAAACCGATGGCCAATGCGAATGAACCACCCAAACTTTGGAGAACATGCTTCGTGCCTGTGTGATGGATTTAGGCGGTAACTGGGATACTCATTTACCTCTGGTAGAGTTTTCCTATAATAACAGTTATCACACAAGCATTAAAGTCGCCCCATACGAAGCACTAAACGGACGGAAGTGCCGATCACCGCTGTGTTGGGCGGAAGTCGGAGACAAACAACTCATTGGCCCTGAATTAGTCCAAGAGACTACGGACAAGATAGCAAAGATACGAGACCGTATCAAAGTGGTTCGTGACAGACAAAAGAGCTACGCGGACCAAAGACGTAAACCATTCGCCTTCGAGGTCGGAGACAAAGCATTACTGAAAGTCTCACCTTGGAAAGGCGTAGCTAGATTCGGGAAGCGCAGAAAAACTAAACCCGAGATACATTGGGCCATTTGAAATTCTAGAAAAGATTGGTACCGTCGCGTACAAGTTGAAACTGACAGAAGAACTCGGTAACGTACATGACACATTTCATGTGTCGAATCTTAAGAAAAGTCCAACAAATGAAAACAGTTATCATCCCAGCAGATGAAATTCATATAGACGATAAACTCCAGATTACCGAAGAACTCGTCGAGGTTATGGACAGGAAAGTCAACAAGACAAGGAGAAGTCGTATCGAACTAGTCAAGGTCCATTGGAATTCACGTCACGGACCCGAGGACACCTGGGAACGTGAAGATCAGATCAAGGCAAGATATCCCCACTTGTTCGAGAAGACCCTTGCGAAGGATGACTCAACTTGAATTTCGGGACGAAATTCTTTTTAACCGGGGAAGAATGTGACAAATGGCAATTAACCAGAAAATCCGTACAAACTAATCACTATTTTATTTACATAATCTCATACATGTAGCGTAATTTAATTACGTAACAGTGTCGTTAATTGGATAACAAGGTTAGGACAAGGAAACAATGCTAAAACATATGTTGGTTTTCATCACATTGCGAACCCAAGCAAACAATGTCCTAAAAGTGTTGGTAGAAAGTGTTGCGTGCACTATTCACGGTTACACTATTTTATGCCAGCAAACCGTGAAACTAGACCAAAACACTGAAAAACGACACTCGGATAACATAACTGAGTCCATTTATATGAGAAAACATTATTGTGAAAACATGTCTTGCAAAGAAACAAGACTTTCCGGTATAACGCCCTAATCTCAAAAATGTCCGTTTCGGCTTAAAATATGGTATTTTTAATGCGTCCGATCTTAAAACAAAGCATTTCCGGGACTTCGGAATAATGTCAATTGATGAAAAAACATACTAAAACAATAAGATGATATCAACGGAATGTTCATAATCACAAGTTTCCGGTATTACATCACTATGCGCTAAAATAGTTCGTTAGCGAACCGACGAATTAGTAGGCGACATTTTCGTCACGAAACAACCAAACGAAGAGTCTAGCGAGCTAGTTAAGTAAATTTTGGGTCTCGGAATCACTCCATACATCTTTCGGATGTGAAATAACATCTTGCGACAAAGTCCGTCGGTACGCCACAAAAGTGTCGTAAACCTACCGACGACCGAACGAAAGGCATCCAAGGTATCAAAACATGATTTTTACTAGTTTGGTGAACTAGTTAATATTAATTTTGGTTCCGTAACACTAATTACCCTTAACGGTGTAATTAAACCCCTAATCACCAAACTTCGATTAATGACCAAAATATCTACTTTATAACTTTTTAAAAAAAAAATAATAATATAAAATACCCCCCCCCCCCCATTATGGACGAAAATGGTGGGTCCCACACCTTGATTCTTATTTGAAAATATGCTAGATTTGAAGTATGGTATTTAGAGATTTGTTGTTGAAAACATGAGTATACACCATCATTAGAAGACCTCATCCTTATCTTATTTCACAATACATTATCAAACTCCAAAATGTTCATTTTGGTTCCCCTAGTTCACGGCTCCAAGGAGAGACCAAAACCCCACCTTCAATCTTTCGTAAACACTCCATTTTTTCACTAAATAATAGCCACTACAAGATCACTTATGCAAAGGTTATACATGGAGCTTCACTAGGAGCATCTTTGGAGCTTATCTTTCTTCTTATTATCTAATCTAGCTTGTGCACTTTGTAAGTCTACTAAACACCATATTTACGATTCTTATTACTAGTAGATTATGGAAGTACAAGTTGATCATCAAAAAGATTAATAAAAATCACACCAAAAACCCTAAACACAAAGCTAATAAACACTAAATATGAATATATTATGTGTTGATTTATGTTGTTTAGTGTTAATATGTTCATGTGATCTTGTTGATTATGTTATTTTTGTTGAGATTAGTAGCTTAAAGTTTGTATTTATGATGATCATGTTGTTAGTTTCATGTAGTATTTTATATTTGTGTCCATCTTACCATGATGAACATAAATATATGATTTAAACATAAATATGTTTAAATCTTGTAAGATCATCATACTCATTTCATGAACTAATCATATAATTTTTGGATTACATAAAGAAACAAGTGTTTAAAGGGGTTTAAAGCTTAATCTTTGGAAGTTTAGTGAACTTTGTTTTTACAAGATACATTAAACAACTTGTTTATTATGAAAAATTACCTTAAAAAGTCTCACTTTTTAAGTATAAAAAGTGTAAAGTTCATGAAATGTGGAGATTATGTTAACATACAAACATGTATACAAAGTTGATACAATGAAACTTGATTCGGAAAATTTATTGTGATTATGATTTAAACGCGTTTTTATAACGTGGGAAACGTCATAGTTTAGGGGAGACTATGGCGAATTTTTCTAAAAATCTAATCGCGATTAAAGAGGGGATTAAAGGGTGATTAACAATGTTAAACGCGATTAGTGGTCTTAAACGTCATTATGGAAACTTTTATGGGAATATTTAAGGTTTAAATATTCAAGAAGTTCTTGTGAACTTTAACTTATATTTTTACAAAGATAAATGGGTAAAAATATAACAATGTGAAAATATAATTTTTGGTAAGAAAAATTATATATTTTCGAAAACTTGTTAAGTACATGCAATATGTGCTACTTATGTGTATGTATTAGATACCTATAGGATGATTAAAAATAAATACACATACATGTTCCTACATGGTCCAAGAAGTGCTAGTAAAATCGGACAATTAAATAAAATGGCCGAAATGGAAATACATAACACTTGATGACAACAATTTGGGCGTATCGACATCGTAAACAAGTTACTACAATGTCAAGTCTAAAAATAACATATTTTTAGACACTAAAGCGAACGTATAACTAAGTGGTCGAAAACAAGAATCCGGAAATTCAAAAACTATAAAAATTACCAAGTATTTTTCATGTGAAAAACGAACTTATTAAGTTACATGCTTGGTGAATTTTTGGTAAAAATTGCAAGAGTATATTTAATGGACTCACTAGAAAACTAGGGCTAGGCCCAATAACAAGAAAACTAGGGCTAGGCCCAATAACAAGAAAACTAGGGCTAGGCCCAATAACAAGAAAACTAGGGCTAGGCCCAATAATAATGATGACAAGCGAAAACATAATAAAGAATTCAAGATGAACAACTTGTACGAGGTCCAAAAGACCTAGTGTGTAACGAGATTAGTACACATGTAGGTTATTGACACGTACGGACGCTTACTTTGATATCATATTTCACGGAACGCAAACTTGTGAGTTCATGTCCCTCCTTTCACTGTTTTCAATGTTTTTTTTCAAAAACATCGAGGGGAAATACATGCTAAAACTATTGGTATGTTAGTTACGGAGTAGGAGGCATGATCAACGTGCATAAGTAGGGAATCTACATTAATAACCATTAATCACGTAGTGACCAAGGTGCAAAAGGTGTAGATCTATTGGGCTTGAGGCACGCCCCACTCCTAGTTGTTAACTGTGGAGTGCTTTTGTGATCCCAATGTGGACAAAGTGTTCTCGGTTTGGTTATTTTGCTTATGGCGCATTATGTCAGGGGGCTCGCTACCCACTGATAGATCTTTAACAGACTCCATGATTTTAATCAGAACATACCATGATTACAAGATAACAAGTACTAGATTTCATATGATATCAAATACTGCATGAACTTGCTCAACTTTTTGTTGACTTTTTAAAACTACATGTATTTCAGGAAACAGGTCTTGAGCCGGTGATTCACTATGGGATTCGGGAAAACAAATGACAACGATGGCCACTTTTGGGAGGGTTTGTCTTTTATATCCCAACTTCTTATGGATATATAGGGGACAAAACCTCACTATGTGTTGTGTCAAAAACTATCTTTTGTTATGTGTAAAATAACTTAGAACTATGCTATGTCAAACGTTGTTGAACTTGGTAACTATGTTAAAAACTTGTAATCTTTTGTTGAAAACTATATATCTATGGCATCGTTGTTGGTTCATGTTGTTAATACATTTGGATGCAATGATTACCTTTCTTACGTCACACGCAAAACGCTTCCGCGACTAGCAGGGTGTGACACAACGAACACTCTGGAATAGTGAAATAGGCTTAACATACCTTAAATAACCTTTACATAACTTAGAAATAAGTTTTGAAGGCTTTGGTATGGCAAAATCAAGTTAAATCGCTTACAGGGACTAAAGTTGACAAACTGCGAAAGTATGCCAATTTGAAATGTAACAGACATTCCGGAACATGGACATAAGTTAAACATACCATAAATATCCTTTACATAGCTTAGAAATAGGCTTTGAGGGGTTCGGTGTGCTAAAATAAACTTTTGGCTCATTCAGGGACTAAAAGTGTCAAAAAGTGCATAGGTTTGCACTTTCGCGCATCTCTTACGTTCTGAATACATCCGGACATCCAAAAATTTATGTAAGCATTAAAATATTTTATTTTAGTGTTTGGCATGAGAAAAATCCATTCGTCACGCATTTTGGATCGTTTTTCGCGCTTATGCGCATTCCGTCGTAATTAAGCGAACATCGCGATCGTACGGCCAAATGAACCGACATCCGAGATATTTTTGAGCACATTTTAAGTTCCCTATACTTTAACATCATTGTGGAGCTTGAAATTGGGTTTGACGGGTGTTAGAAGTGTCGTTACGCAACGAAACAAGGTGCAGGAACCAAATCTGCCAAATCTGCATAGTTGTTGGCTTACGGACCGTAAGCCATGACCCTTACGGTCCGTAAGGGGTCCCCAGCACATCAGAAACTTCCAGCCAGCTGTTTACAGCTGTTACCCACTCCCAATCTCAATTCCACATGTTGATCTCTGATGGTGGGGGGCCAAATTGGGTTCCATAACATTCCAACAAGTGTACGGGTGAGATCAAAGCACGGTATTCGAGAAACGATCCTAACGGTGGTCCAAATCCTATAAATACCCAACCCATCACAACTCAAAACCCACTTAATTTCTGAAAACTTCTCTAAGTTGAGGTGTAAGAACGCTTCATACCTGAGAAATATTTGGAAATCAAACCTTTCGGGGACCCTTTGTAAGTGTTCCTTCGTTCTTTTATTGTTTTAGCGTTAAAGTCAAACTTTGTTTGACTTTCTACATTGACCAGTTTATGGTCAATACGAAGTTCATTTGAACTTCATAACGTGAGCGTAATCACGATGGTTATAGTCCCTAGTGACTATACCTACTGATTACCACGTTATCTAGGCTCAGTGACGAGTCGTAGTTTCGGCCAAAATGCGTGTTATTGCGTATTTTGTAACCAAACTACTCTTGGGTATCGAAACCGTTTGTTTTGATACCAAACCTGTTTTCTAAACTTAGTTAAGCATGTTTTAACATGCTTAGCTCGTCACTTTTAGTTTAGTGCTTATATAGGGTCGTAAGATAAGCGATCTAAACAATCGCTTATACTTTCGAACCCGACCCGTTTGGTCGATCATTAGGATCCGACCAAACACATTAGGTGACCATAGTTGTATAGGGAATAACCTTCCAAGGTTATACCTTATGGTCACGACGTTTAGTTAGTTGTATGATAGGTAGTTTATATGCCTTAGGTAAATTACCAAAATGCCCTTTTTACGCCAAAATTCATTTAAATCATATGTAACATAACGTTTGGTATCTAAACTGGTTTAGTAACAATATTAGACATGTTAAGGCATATTTTACTTATCATAGGACTAGTTGGGCATTCCGAACGCGTTTCACGCGAACGACGCGTTAAAGTAGCATAAGCTACCTAAACGGGTCGTAATGGGTCGTAAGCACTTAGGTTAGGTTTCATTTAGTATGTAGGCTTTGTTAAACCATACTACATGAGTTCCCATACTCTTTTGGTTTACGAGCCCTCATTCTATCCGATCCTCCGATATAGGTCCGGTTTATTAACATAGTTACCTATATTAAGGTGCCGTTTGATTCCGTGATCTCTAGCATTGTTTGGTTGTTACTCAAGGACTACTAAGCAATCCCAAGTGAGTACATAGACCCCTCTTTTACCGTTTTCAAACTGTTTTGGGGTGAAACACATGTGCCTACTTGTTACTTTCATGCTTTCCATGTTTTCACATCATATACTTGCTATGTTCATTTATACATTTATAGTACATGATTTACATTACATTTCATGCTATGTATGTCCATTGTGTGCATGCTTAGTACATTGTTTTACATTACATTTCATGCTATGTATGTCCATTGTGTGCATACTTAGTACATTGTTTTACATTACATTTCATGTTATGTATGACCATTGTGTGCATACTTAGTACATTGTTTTACATTACAATTTGTTGCATATGCTCATCCAGCATATGAACACATTATATTACATTATGTGAACCATTTGTATCTATTGAACCATATGAACCATTTGACAATAGACATTTGACTATACATAAACATTTCTACAATTGTTAAACATTACATCTTGATGGTTTGGTTTGAGTAAGTGATTTAAGTAACGAGGCGTGTGTAATACGATACAAGCATGGTGGATACGCCGCTGGTACTTCCTATATATAAGTGTTTGTATGGTATTACATATCGTAGCGTTATTTGAATCATTTCAATTTGAGACATATAACATTTTATACAAATAACATACTTTTTACAAGACATTGTTTTACAAACAACTTATCTTATACAAACTCATTTTGCTTGGTTATTCATTTAACCATACATTATTCTCTTATTTATACATATCATCTGGTCTTATTGCTTTTCAAATGATTTACAAAAACAAATCGATTTACAAGGTCCATGGCTAAATTTTATTAAACATTTTCTTAAACTTAAGTCATGAATCTTATTTTCACAAAACCTATGTATCTCACAGGCATTTTTATGCTGACGTACCTATTTTCACATGTGTTTTTCAGTTTTTGATGATAGGACTTATCGAGACATACTTAGGCGGACCTGTGCCTTAGTGACTTAAAACGAGACAAGAACTAGTTAATTTATGTTATGTACTCTTTGTTTCTTGTTTAAAATAATGTAACTCTCTTATTTGATTAATAAAACGAAACTTTAATTGCCATGGATTTGAAACAATTAATTCTGTTACAACACTCCCGACGTTTCCGACACGTTTTGTTGTTTTACGTGGTCGGGGTGTGACAATGGCCACAATCCATCATATGGAATCTTGAATCGAATATATATTACGAGCAAGTTCAATCAATTGATCTTGGTTGAAACACAATCCAACAATGAATTCATGTATCAATACGAAGGCTTCGACATGGTTACAACAAAAAAAAAAAAAGAAAAAAAAACCATGTATGTAATTCCAAAAAGAAAGGAGTTTCAACGAGTTCGTTGACCCGATATCAAAGAGTTAATACTTACAATAACGTAGGTCATCTAGATCACACTGCAAAACTTGCACATAGCGAAACAATATTGAACATTGATAAAGCAACAATTTGAAGTGAAGCCCCCGATGGTCTTCACGAATCAAACTAACCACATGCACAGCAAACAAGGCATGCGTAACGTATGAATTCGACAAGAAATGAAACAATTGAGTGTTCGCTATTATGAAAGAAAATCTTCATGATGCAATGACCATTAGGGGGAGTAGAAATGTAAAAACAAATCTACTCACTAGATGCAAAACTCGGAATTTCAATAAAAGAAATTTAAGGACTTTACCTGGAATTTCGTGTGATGACCGGTTGTTGAATGACATTACCATGGAATGTCGAACATAGCGTAATTGCCATAAATGAAATAGGGGGAATGCGGAGACATGTGACTTCTTTTGCAGCGCCAATAATTGTGAGTCTCTTTAGACTAAGTATCGATTGTTGTGAAATCTTGTTTTAACGTACCTCAGCATGACTCGTGTCATTTGCAGGATCACATGGCAAAGTACCGCATTTCGGTTGTTGTTTCTCCCACTGACGGGATTTGCATCATTGTTGTCGTGTCCGTTTGTGTTTCCCCAAGGCCTTGCCTCGAAAGTCATGTGTGATGTACTTCGACGCCCGCAAACGTATAGTTTAAGTTTCACATGTACTCGCGCACTAGTGTTTCGTTCCACATAGATTACCTGCTCAGGTAATTAAAATAGCATAGACAGTATAGATAATGGCGTTTTCCCGAGTTGTTAGTCACAGTTTCTAAGTGAGGACCTCTAATGAGTTTCGACATAAGTTTTCCGAAGGTCCTAAATGCATGTTATCCAAAACTCTCAAAGTTTTGATTTTTGTGTGTAATGGTTTCGTGTAACGTGTATCAAACACAACACTTGTGTATTTTAAAACCAAAATTGTTGACTCATTGTTTTCGGCAACGGTTGGAACCCATATTCGAGTGTTAGGCGCTCTACATGTACTCACAGTCTTAAAAAAAATCTAAGTCCCCAAAGGAAAGTGAGGTTAGAGCCTAGGTATCTCTACAGAAACCTAATTCGCTGTAACCTATGGCTCTGATACCAATCTGTCACACCCCGAAATATCAGAGCTGGCGTGACTGGACCGGTATCTTCATTGCACAGCGGAAGCAAATAAGCTAAGACTTCTAGAAATTGAACGCCTACTAATTACTCGAATTCCCATGGGTTCTCCTATTCCAACTGTTCCATAGTTATGAAAAATGCCACCTGAGAAAGAACATGCGAAAAATCAACATAAAGTTGAGCGAGTTCATGGTTTGTTTTGAAAAAGATTTAAAACAAATCTTGTTGATAACCGGTTTAAAAGTTATTGAGAAAATATAGTAATATCATTTTCTCGGCATGATATATGAAAGTTGTGAGTCTAGCACACGAGGATCTTTGTAAGCAGGGCCAAATCGTCCTCTTACTTGTACATAAGTTGAAAACGTTACCAATGTTTGTAAAACCATGTATTTGTGAGTTTGTGTCAAATGAATCTTAAAGGCATTTGAAAGTTTAGGTATCGAAATCCGGTATGTAAAGCGTCAATGAACATGCTGATCATTAATGTGTAGCTAGGACATTAATATGTGTGTCGATATAGGAAGCCACCAACCCGGAAGCGATTTAGTACCGGTCCACCCGGCGAGGGTAACAAAGGAAACTCCATGTGGTCACACAAGGACTCATGAGTGGGGCTCGCCCTATACCCGATAGATCTACCCCCTTTGTTCCATGGTCTTAAACAAGATTAATGGTGCTTTAAGTATCAGCCTATTCGCACGTGATCTACTAATTCATTCTGTAGCTTAACCATACCATAGTAACATGTATTTCCCCCCGAGAGTATAAAACCAAAAACGTTTAAAAGAAAAGGGGGACATGAACTTACTGGGTGGTCTCGTTTTGCGTACGCAGACAAACCCAGTCTCGTTGTTGTAGCTAGGACATTCCCGTCTCTAGTCATGAAAATCATGCACGTTTCGTAAATACGTGTGTGTTTTGTAAAACCGGTATGTTTAGTATACAGCGTTCGTAAACCGTTTAAGTTCCTTGAAATCCATTCGCAAAACGGTTTAAAAGTATGAGTTTTCGTTCATTGAAAAGTTGTTTATTTTTGCAAAACTTGCATGTCTTTCCACCCCCGAAAACATTTGTAAAAACGTAAAACAGTAAAAAGTGGGGGTTATGAACTCACCTTGACATTCCTGTGCAAAGCTAGCTTAATGTGATTCCGTGATGTCATTCCAAGAATATGAACTCGCTAGCGTGCAACTATGACATTCCTACGAAGGAATACTTATAAGTTTCTAATTAAAACAATGTAGCTAAACTACGTGTCCGAGCTCTACCGCATCGCTAACTAAACGATTCTATTAAGGTGTTATCGTGATTTAGAATAACCATTCTAGGGTTAATTGATCCCGTTTATAATCGGGATAAAACTAAGTTTCGAGATCGACTTAGTTTTCGAGTGATTTTGGATATATATATATTTATATATATAAATATAAACATACTTACGAAGTCGCGCTAGTCGTCGCGAATAGAAGTTGTAGGTGGATGGCAGTTCGTGTCGTCGTAGTTGTCGTAAGATGGAGATAAATGAACATATATACATATGTATCTACATATCGAAGGCTTGATGTTTGAAATGAATTCAAACAATTAATATTTACTTCAAAATATTTCCGAATACTAAACATCTGAAATAAATATAAAAATTAATTTTAGTTCGTTAGAAAGTTTAAAGTCGACGTCTAAAATAACATAAACCGTTAAGTTTATTTTATATAAGCATACGATATCGGCGACGATTGAAATGTATATAACAATTATATCTATTTTGTAAAAGTATACAAAGTCTTCGTTTTATCGACATTTTGAAATAAGCATAAATGTCTATATTTGTTTTATATGAGTATAAAGTTTCGTAATTTATAACTCGTGTTTGGCGACAACTATGATCTCGTTTGACATGTTATAAAACGTCACTAAAAATAAGTATACATATATATTTATTTTGTACAAATACTTGATCTCGTTGGACGTCGCTTTTAGGATACGAATACATTTCGAACATAAGGTTTTTACGAAAATTCGGGCAGTGTTTCCTCTGTTTTTGGAATAACCCGACAATAAAAGTTGTCGTATCTTTTCAAAATTCAACGTAAAGTAATCACAATATATAATTTTCGTCAAAGTATCAAAAGTAAACTAATATTTAGTCGAATCGGGTCGAGCTCGGTCGCGTAAACTAACTAAAAGTCTAACGAATCTATATATAAAGTTTAACGCACTGTTAAAACTTTACCGGGTCTGAGTTGACCGCGTTTGACCTGTTTGACAGCGTGTTAACCAAGTCGTTGACTGAGTTGACTCGTGAGTTGACCAGATCTGACCCGAACTGAACCGTTGACCTTTGTTGACCAGGTTGACCGAAAAACCCGAAACTCGAAATCTGACCGTTGACTTGCGTTTGACCGAGACTGGAAATCTGACCGCGACTGAACTTGAATCTTGTTGAAGCTGAGACCTGAACAGAACTACCCGTACTCGAACCGTGACCCGACATGAACCAAGCTAAAACCCGAACCAAAACTTAATTGACCCAAAGCTGTGACCGAGGTTGGATCTAACCAAACATCCCCACAACTGCGAATCACCATCACCGGTGAACATGTCAGAAAGAATCAAGGACCGCCGCCCACCCCCTCATGTTGCAGCCACGTCCGACATCGGCTCGGGCCGTCGACCACCACCATTACCACCTGAAACGAGAGCCAAACGGACCGGAGAAGATAGATCTTCACAGATTTTAAAGAAAAGAAAAGAGGAGATGGGTTGGAGATGTTACCGGTGTGATTGTGACTGCTGAGGCCTTCATCGTCGTATGTCACAGGAAACACAGGCGGTAACCACCACCGCCGCTGTTGTGGCGTCATCGGAGACGGCACCTCCGTCTGCCGTCGCTGTCATGCCCATCTCTCTCCTTGTGTTTGAGGTGTGCGCGTGTTACATGGAAGAAGAAGGAGTTGAAGGTTTAGGGGTGTGGGTATATAGCCGGCTGTGATCTCAACTGGGAACAAGAGAGTGGAACGAGCTATGGGTGCGGGTATAAAAGGATAATGGTTGTGTGGGTGTATGTCTGGTTAGAAAACCGGCGCCGGAAAGTCACCGGTCGCCATGTCCGGCGACTCGAGATGAGAGAGATCTGAGCTATGGTTTCAATCAAATGAAGATGAAGAGTATAAATACTCTTTTATACCTAGGGTTTTAGTATTGTTTTAAGTGGGCTTTGGACTTGGGCCAAAGGCCCACAAGCCCAATAACGCGTGTTATAAGTGGCCCGTTAATTTCTACGAACCCGTTTTCAAAACCCAAATTCACCGTAACATCGTAAAATAAAATTTTAGATTTAAAAACATGTAGAATAGTGCTAGTAGTTGTCATTTGTGCGTTCGATGGTTAATAACGGTAAAAATCGCGTAAAAGGCGTCGTTCACCGTTTTAATTCGTTTTTCAATCTGTTTCCAACTACGGATAATAAAATTTGAAAACGAACTTAAATATATCATAATATATTAGTATTGTGACGGAAATCCGAGTCCGGTGCTTCCGTTTCGTCGTTGAATGTCTGCGCGTTACTGTTTCCGCATCTTCATTCACGTTTGCGCTTTGTGACATTCGATAGCGCTATAAATTCGCAAAACCAAACTCATAGGTATAAAATATGCGTATAAAATTCGTATTTGTCGGTGATGTCAGTATTTTGTACGGCATCAGTTCGTTATCCTTATCGTTAAACAGTTTCTTTGCAGATTATCATTTGCGTGCTGTAAAGTCGTGTAGGAGTTCCTAGACATTACAAAAGCCTAAGGGGGTTAACTCGTGCCTTAAACACTATTAATTATCGCCTTAAACGTTCGCTAATCGCGTAATTAGAAGCCGTTAATTAGCGGTTGTCACAAAAAGGTTATAGCCTACCCCTCTAGACAACTTAAGAATCATGAAGAGAATTATTCAACCCATGATCTAGAGTTGGGAGCCATAATTTTTTCCCTAAATATTTGGAGACATTACCTTTACGGTAATAAGTTTACCATTTTTACTGATTATAAGAGTTTAAGGTATGTTTTTGGGCAAAAAGAGTTGAATATGAGACAAAGACGCTTGATGGAGATACTTAGTGATTATGATTGTAATATCCAGTATCATGCAGGAAAAACAAATGTAGTAGCTGATGCTTTAAGTTGAAAATATCACGAAAAACCAAAAAGAATACGTTCTCTTAAATTAAATATACAAGTAGATTTAAATGAACAGATTAGAAAAGCACAAGAATCAGTAATCAAGGACAATACTGAAAATCTGAAAGGAATGATTAAGGAATTAGAACAAGGAACAGATGGAATTTGGAGATTCCATAAGAAAAGAATGTGGATACCTAAATTAGGAAACCTACGCCACCGTATATTAGAAGAAGCCCATAAGTCTAAGTATACGATGCATCCTGGAAGTGATAAGATGTATCAAGACTTAAGAAAGAATTTCTGGTGGATACGAATGAAGAAGGACAATGCAGCTTATGTTTCTAAGTGTTTAACAAGTTCACAAGTCAAAGCTGAACATTAGAAACCCTCAGGTTTATTGCAGCAGTTAGAAATGCTAGTATGGAAATGGGAATTGATAACAATGGATTTTGTTACCAAATTACCCAAAACAAGAAAAGGTAATGATACAATCTGGGTGATTGTAGATAGGTTAACTAAGTCGGCTCATTTCCTACCAAAGAAGAAAACTTTCAGTATGGAACAATTAGCTAAGTTGTATGTAAATAAAATAGTTTCATTGCATGGAATTCCTTTATCAATTGTTTCTGATAGGGATAGCCGTTCTACCTCTCATTTTTGGACAAGTTTCCAAAAAGCAATGGGAACCAAGTTGAATCTAAGCACAGCCTATCATCCTCAAACGGACGGACAAAGTAAAAGGACAATTCAAACAATGGAGGATATGCTTAGAGCTTGTGTAATTGATTTCAGAGGTAATTGGGACGATCACTTACCATTAATAGAATTTTCTTATAATAACAGTTATCACACAAGTATCAATGTTGCACCATTCGAAGCACTTTATGGATGAAAATGCCGAACCCCAGTCTGTTGGGCAGAAATTGGGGAAAATCAACTATCTAGACCTGAAATAGTACAAGAAACAACCGACAAAATTATTCAAGTCAAGGAACGACTAAAAGCAGCACATGACCGAAAAAAGAGTTATGCTGATAACAGACGAAAGCCATTGGAATTTCAGGTTAGAGACAAAGTGTTATTAAAAGTCTCTCCTTGGAAAGGAGTGGTAAGATTCATCAAAAGAGGAAAGTTAAGCCCCAGGTATGTTGGACCTTTTGAGATTATTAGAAGAATAGGACTTGTAGCCTATCAGCTACAACTGCCAGAGGAAATGGCAGGAATACATGATGTATTTCATGTATCTAATCTCAAGAAATGCTTAGCTGATGAATCACTAGTAGTACCTCTTAAGGATATAGAGGTAAATGAACAAATTAAATTTGTAGAGAAGCCTCTACAGATCGAACACAGGAAAGTCAAGAACCTCAAGCACAAGAGATTAGTTCTGGTCAAAGTAAAATGGGAGTCCAAAAGAGGACCAAAATATACATGGGAGCTTGAATCAGAAATACAAAGGAAATATCCACACCTGTTCCGGTAGATCTCAAGGACGAGCTCTAAAACAAGGTGGGGAGGATATAACAACCCTCCTAAATAATTTTCGACACCCCAAAAATATTTAGAATGCCCCGATATGTTCAAAAATACACCCCGTATACGCAAACGAGCCCTGAATACCTTTATTTTATTAAATTAAATTAAGAAATCAAATTTTAAAGGCTGTGGCGGGCCGCGAAGACCCAGCCTTGGTCTTACGGGGGCCGCGAGCGCCTAGACAACCGGCGGCACCCGGTGCTGCCACGTGGCAGCCACACGTCGAAGCTAGAACGGTGAGCTGACCAAGCTATGCCCTACGGACCCTATGTCGTGGGCCGCGTAAGACTACCCCTCGGTCTACGCGGGGCACGAGAGATAGACGAATCACAACTAAAAATAGGGTCGATCAGTTTTACTTCCAAACCGTTCAATCTCTTTCTTTCTCTCGAAATTCTACATAGAAATTAAAATTTTCGGGTATAATACCTCCCTAATTAGCGAAGCCCTACCTCGTTGTAAGTATCATAACCCCGGTTACGTATTAGATACGCTGCCCGATTGATCCAGGGTTCCGTAACGGCTGTCGAGGTACTGCCCGACGTAGTCAATGGAATACCGTCTCGGGGAAGGTATTACTAATGTAAATATTGGGTTATTATACTAACGTGTGTGCATTTGTGTAATTTATAGATAATCACCAGGAAATCCTTAAAGAAAGCCCTAAGACAGCAATGTGAGTAATCTCCTTTTTGTAAACTGTTTTTACAAAACCTTAAATATTTTACAATGTGATTAGTAGTGATTGAGTCTTTGTAATTCTTCAATTACTGCCGGTATGTTGGGGTTTTGTATACAAAATGTGGAACACGTTACCATTGGACAACGAGATAGCCAATGTGTAATATGACCCACCAGTCAGGATTGACAGTACTGAATGAGTAATTGTGTAGATATAAACATTGTAATCGCTCTCAATACTGTTAAAAGATAAAACTCTTCTTGATTAAACTTGGATTCACTCACCAGTATTTTCCACTGACAAAATGTTTTTAAACGCGTTTCAGGTAACAAAATGTGAAAGCCAAATGGAAGCCAGCTGGACAGCACGGAAGGCTTGGAAAAGTGGCTATAAAAGTTACCTAAATAAAGAAGATGTTTTATTTTCAATAAAATAGGGTCCATCACTATAAATCAGTTTGTAATGAAAACTTGGGTTTTATCCCAATATATTTATTAATATAAAATGTGGTGTTTTACTCTGATAAAATATTTCCTAACTACGATCCTTATGTAATTTCCACTGCCAAAATGATAAACACCGATACCACCAATACTGATTCTCGTGGCTGCCCGTTCCCGAGACAGATAGGGGGCGGGGTTGCGACAATAAATCACGATAACCACAATGCTTTTAATGATCTAAGGAGAATCACCTATGTTAGAGAGAAGTGGGGTCGCTTTGAATGGAATTGAGGGCACAATTCCTAGAGCTCTCACAGAACCAGGAAAGTGTTCCACGACCATTATTGGACACGACTATGAGGAGATGACCTGGCTAGGGAGAGTCTTGTGTGAAGTGTATTGTCGTCTACACAAACGGCAGACGAGTTCAAAGACATCGAGATCTACTCAGAGCTAGTGGGCTAAGTGCATTTCATGAGCGAAGGTTCAAAGGGTAACACATACCTATCGTATGCAAAACTCAACTGTCGAGGTTCCATTGGAAACTTTGTGTGTATAGAACGATCTCCATTCATGTGGGGGATTGTTGGAAATTTAGATGGTGTGAATGGATATTAATTTAGTGAAATTATAATTTAGTAAAATTATAATTATTTACTATACTCTTCATATGGGTGATAAACTCTTAAGTAGAGTTTTTATGTCAATTTATTAGTTTTTATTAGGGTATGTTTGGTATGGGGTAATTGAATGAATGAAGGAATGGAATGGACGAGGTAATGGAATGGACGAGGGAATGCAATGGATCATTACCATTCCATGTCTTGTTTGGTTACCATGTGTGAATGGAATGAATTATTATTGTGTATTGTTCGGTAGGCAAGAAAAACGGAGTAATAAAATTAGCGGTGAGTGGTGGTGGTGGTGGTCGGTGGTAATGATTGTGGGTGGTTATAGGTGGCGGTGGTGGGTGTCGGTGGCGGCAATGGGTGGTGGTGGTGGCAGCGAGTAGCGGCGCGATGGTGACGACGAGTGGTGGTGGCGGCAAGGTGGTCGTTGGTGGTGGGTGGCAGCAAAGGTGGCGGTTGGTGGTGGCGGTGGTGGTGGTGGCGTCGACGATGGTGGTGGGCGGCGGCACCGAGTGCCGTTGGCGGTTGGTCGCAGCTGTGGGTGATAACGGTGGCGAGTGGGTGGCAGTGGCGGCGACGGCGGCGGTGGCGGTGACTGTTGGGGTGAGGTGGTGGCGGGTGGCGGCGATGGCGTCGGTAGTGGGTGGTGGTGGTGGTGGTGGGTTGTGGTGTTGTTGATGAATGATGCAAGAGGGGATGGAATGAAAAAAAACATAGGGGTGGAAGGAATGATTTTGAGGGAATGAAATGCCTTTTGGAATAGGTTTTCCATTCCATTGACCAACGAAATATTTTTTTTTTGGTTTTACATTTAGACTCCTCTTGTAAACATTTGGAATTTATTTTGGATTGAACTTACTATTGAAGGTATAATATAATTGTTACAATTTATAGAACTTTTATTTTATATTATGTATGTGAATAATGTTATTTTTGTGGCAAAATTATGTATCACTAAAAATAGTACATATATTCTAGAAATAGGTTTTACCAACACAAAATTTGTTGCACAAAAGTTTCTATTTATATTGTGGCAAAAAAAGTGCCGCTAAAACTAGTATTGCTATATCAGCGCTTCTAGTGGCACTTTTTCTGTGTGTCGCCCATTCCTATAAGGGAATTTAGCGGCACTTTTTTGTTCTTTTGTGGCACTTTTTGTATGTCACTAAATAACAATTTTTTGTAGTGTTTTCTTTCTAAGACAAACATCACAATGAGATAATATTTGCGCAATATTAATGTCAACCAAGTATGTATAAACAGTAAATTAAACATGACCATCAACATAAATTTATCAATCACAAAAACATCACAACCACACATGATAAATAAAACATAAACCATAATATTAAATTGTGAGTAATATCACTTGCTACATTGTTTCAAAAAAAAAAAAATGGGTGAACTAAAAGTTTTCACCATTACAAGTGTTCCCAAAGAAAATATTGATCTAGTTCCATTACATGATGAAGCTAACGTATGAATCTGGTGAGGGCTCCCATCTGCAAGGCCGTAGAGGCGAGTAGGATGCATATGACAGCTAAAGCAACAGTGGACTCAATGCGCTGTTCGAGCGCGTCCACTCGCTGTAATGCAACTACCTCCCTATATATCGAGCCATGAATCATATCGTTGTCGATATCCATCTGCTGGCTCATCACTTGAGCTCTAAACTCAGCATCTTCCATACGTTTCTTCATGTCAGCCATCTCTGCCTTCAGCTCTGTAATCTGGGACTGCATAGCCTCTCCAACTTCTTCCTCAGTCGCCCGTCTCTTCTCGACTGCATCCACCTGATCATCCAAAGAATCAAACCTGCGACCAACTCCTCTGACTCGACCCTGCAAGGAGTTAAGACGGGTCCCGTGACGGGCACAACGTGCCGCTAGTAATGGTACTCTTTGCTCCACAGTCTGCCCTGTGAGAGGCAAGACTCGTGAGGCGGTGGACGACTCGCCATCCTCGAAGGCTGGACGTACTCCCTCCTCGTCAGTCCATCTCTGAACCTGATCCGCTAACCAACCCCATCGCCTAGCCACATAGCTTCTAGTACCTTTGGCAGGCTGCTCGACTAGCTTCCCAATGACCTTTTGGTGTAGGACTCGAATCTCTTGCGACCAACTTCCTCTTCCTGGGAGGTCCAACTGTCTTGCGTCGTGTAAAGATCCCATGGGCTCTTTCAAAATGTGGGTATGTGGATCGGAATGAGGGGCGGGGCTCGACCTCCACTCGCTCCTTGTTACTGGATGGCTCAACCATCGGCTCCTTCCCAGCGCGTCTCTTGACGTTAGTGGTCTCTTTGATGGGAGTCTCGACATCACGAGTCTCTATGACGAGAGTCTCTACAACGGGAATCTCAGCAACCGGCTCAGTCTCACTAGGGTCCTCATCTTCAGATTCCTCTATCCATCTAGTGCCTTCCACGGGAGTACAAACTCTTGTGAATCCAGAATGCGAAGGTGGTGGTGGAGAGGTGAGTGAGGCGGTAGCGAACTCGAACTCATCATCTGAGGGAATAGTTATAGCGTGCGACTCGTACGACATCTGTAACATCATATTATCCATACTATATAAATAGCTTGCGTAAAAGTAAACACGTATGCATATAAAATCGACATCTCATAAGATTCTCATAAGTCAAACATGGCATACTCATTTGTTTACTTGAAGCGTTACATTTGAAAATTTAAGAACGAATGGAAAAGCTTGTTATCGGTGAAGATATCACAGATGATAAGATAATCAAAACCATTGAAGTTAAATATGAAGAAAATATTCATGATCTAATGGTGGAGCCAGGGGCGGAACTATAGAGTTAGTAGCCGTAGCACGGGCTACGGCTCAACCCCGTATTCGTAGTGTTATTTTTTATTTTATTTTTCGTTTTTATACAAAAGATAGCCCTAAAAAATATGAGGATACCCCTAACCAAAAAATATGATACTTGATTTTAGTAAAATCCAATTTTTTATAAGCCCAAACATTTTACAACCTAAAAACTTGTAGAATAATTAAGCCCGAATGATAAAATAAGCCCAAACTAATAATAACAGAATTGAAAGGAAGCCCAAAATATAATTGTTAAAGTTATAGCCCAAGACCTAAAACAATAAAAAAATTAGGATACCTCTAAATTAATGGGCTAGCTCTGCCACCACTGGCGAAGACGGTAGCAACCCGAATCCCCCCGGTTATAACACAGGTCCACAAACAACTTCAACGAGCGAGCACCCGCCATGTAACCGGCTTCAGGCATCAACCCCTGGGAGCGAGCCCATCTCCTGTTTCCGTCCATTATCATTGCCACGTGGTTGGGCATCAACTCCTGATTGAGGGCGAGTACATGAAGACGAGAGTTGTTTGGTCAGAAACACAAAGAGCGAGGATTGGATGAGCAAAAAAGGGAAAGGGAAGGATAGAGCATCTTCAGTTCTTCTGTCTAGTTTAGATTGGATACTTGATTTCATTTAAATCAATTTATTTACTTCTTTAGTCAAACTAATTAATTTGGTTGTTCACCCATTAATCTATTTTATTGCCTTACATAGGTGTTGGACGACCGACGAGTGACAAGAATAGTATTATGCATCCAACACGTTTTCACACCACATAACTTGTAACATCACAAATTTTCCGTGTATTATTTTATGCATATGTCATACTATGCAACAATGATGAGCTTTCATTTGAATTATATGAGAATGAAAGGTCGGAAGCTTCACTACAGTTGAAACTTAACTGGGGATTATAAGGAACTAAAGGAGAAAAAAACGTCATTGTTGTAGAGAACATTAAGCATGCACAAGGCGATGATCAAATAAGAGGAGTATAAACTTAGTAAAGCTGCATTGGAGGAACATGTTATACGGCTTCGAGGTGATTTAACTGCAAGAGAAGCGTTATGTGCACAAGATACTGAGTTGAAAAATGAAATCGGACGTCTAAGACGGTCAAACAGTCAACTACATAAACAGTCTTGATCAAGAAAAAGATTAATGAAATTTACAATTGTAATCCAAAAAAAAAAGATGAATGCTTGAAGAACGCTCAAATCCTTGAAGAGAAATTGGAGCACATAGAGTACTCCACTAATAATAGTGTGAAATATTTCAAATCAGATAGTAATATTAGTTTCCATGAGCACATGAAGCTCACAGGTCCATATCACATTCTTTTTTTTTTTTTGCTTAATTATAATAAAATAAAAGGTTTGTCTATAGATTTCTTTTACCTTAGATGAAGAAGATTCCTCCTTGGATTCTTCAAGAACTCTTCAAGTGTTTGTAAATGAAGGTGAGTGAAATAAGAGGTTTTGAGAGAAGATGAAAAGGAAAAGGGTGGAGTGAAGAGAAGTTGGGTGGTG
This sequence comes from Helianthus tuberosus, assembly GCA_030545235.1. Taxonomy (NCBI): domain Eukaryota; kingdom Viridiplantae; phylum Streptophyta; class Magnoliopsida; order Asterales; family Asteraceae; genus Helianthus; species Helianthus tuberosus. Next base: position 69,296,394 of record CM060432.1, on the reverse strand, counting down.
GACGGTTATAATGAGAGAGAGTATGTCTTGGAAATGTTAGAAATTAATAGGGAGGAAGAGTGTAAAGGTGTGTTTTTTTTCCCATAGTAGTATATAGTAGTGTTAAGGGGAAAAATATTTATTGAAAACTTTTTATACTCACTTTCCTAAAAAATCCATTTTAAAAGTTCTCAAATTTCCCCTATAAAAAGCATTATGTTTTAAATGTTTTTTTTTTCATTGCATATTCACGTATTAACATAAGGTTTACATAATAGTCTGAACCTAAAACAAAACTTTTTAGTTAGTTATTTTAGATTAAAAGAACATTTTTTGAATATAAATAATAGATGTAATTATCGCCAATGCTTCATCAAGGAAAATGAATTAGAACAGCCATAATTGAGACTCTTAACTCTTCATGTGGTGTAACTCTTGAGTAGAGTTTTATTGATGACATTTGATAAGTTTTATTAAAGTTTAAGTCTATAATTATTGAGACTCTTAACTCTTCATGTGGTGAAACTCTTGAGTAGAGTTTTATTGATGACATTTGATGAGTTTTAATGATGACATTTAATGCTCTAATTTGGTCATGTTTTGTATATATAAATTTACTTAAATTTTCTAACACGTGTGTTAGAAAATGTGTATCACGAATATGAGGTTAGAGATTGTTCATAATGAACAGAAATGTTTTATGTAAACATTTAATTGCCTATGTGTGCATTAAAGATGATGAGAAATGGTTTATTTTATAAACTATATCTTTGGAAAACGTTTTATGTAAACGTTCGATTCTATAATGTGCTTGTTATAACATTTTTTTCTAACATGGATGGGTGTTAGAAAATGTTATTTGGTGAAAAACAACTTGGTGTTGTTGTGAACAAATTTAATTGTTCAAGTTTACTACTTAAATGTAGTATTTGTAACAACGTGGTGTTGTTTTGAGCATAATTGTCCAAGTTTAAAGATGAAATGGGGAACTTGTACTTACAAGTGCATAGAGTCTTATTGAGGGAGTACCTCAAGACATGCCATTGGACGATATTGTTGAGAAGATTTCGGTCAGATTATAAAGTGTTGAAGATAAAAGCACTTTGTTATTTGATGTCTACATATTGTCTATGCTTCCATTTAAATTTCAAAAGTGATTGGAACTTATGATTTAGTTTCCAATGTATTTTATTGTTTTGTGTTCAATATCTTCGGATAACACATGCAATTTTTTACAAAGAAATAAATCACTAATGGTTGTGACGTATAAATTATTTTGTGGAAAATAATTATAACGTCAGTTATACATTATTTAAAAGAATATGGTTTTAAACGGATAGTACATGAAAATACTTGGAGATAAACAACTTGATAGTTGTTACATTAACTAAAAGTCAAAAATGAAACATCAAATGTATAACCCCATCATGAGTGAGTAATGAAAGAACGTAGTGAGTGTATTGAGATGAAATACATAACGACATTCATGTCGACATACTTCATTAGAAGTTATTGGAAAATTCACAAGTGTGAATTCTAACATATGAAAGTAAAAGTCCTATATGTTACTGTATACCTTTAATAAATCTTGCGAGATTTATAAGTAGATGCGTCTACCACTTGATTATTGTTAGAGTTATATGGAGATTTTACCTTCATTTAGGAGAACATCCTAAATATACATATCTCCTAATGAATAACAATAGATATGTGTAAATCACTTATGGCAAATTATGAATTCCATGTTGTTGAGTGTCGGTCTAGTTGACTTTATCTCACACATAATAGTGATTGTAGATGATAAACATTCATCTTGTTGGTGATGAATGTGTTCACCAAGTGACTTGGATTAAGACTTATGTTTAAGTACTTATGAGTCAATGGTAGAATGTTGGAGATCAAAGGTAAACAAGTTATGTTCCTTAAATGAATGATAAAATTTAGCTATATGTTATATATAATAATTTGTGAGACCTTCCTAAATATTGATGTTTTAGGATTATGAATAAGTCTCATTATTTTGTCTTAACAAGGGATGAATGTTGCAAAGTGATATTATGATATCCTTAGGGCTGTGAAGAATCAGAATAATGCATCTTATGTTCACATGCTAAAGTATTGTAGTCTAAAGCATGCTAGACTAGTACTTGGTTAATTATGGGTCTTTATGGAGACTAACTAACTCTAAACATTCAAATGTGTATGAACACAAAAAGAATTTGTGTATAGACAAAGTTGAGGGAGAATTTTCATTCATTATAAGGAAAAGACATTTAACTAACTCTAAAAGAATTTAGGAAAAGAATTTGTGTATAGACAAAGTTGAGGCACAATTCCTAGAGCTCTCACAGAACCAGGAAAGTGTTCCACGACCATTATTGGACACGACTATGAGGAGATGACCTGGCTAGGGAGACTCTTGTGTGAAGTGTATTGTCGTCTACACAAACGACAGACGAGTTCAAAGACATCGAGATCTACTCAGAGCTAGTGGGCTAAGTGCATTTCATGAGCGAAGGTTCAAAGGGTAACACCTACCTATCGTATGCAAAACTCAACTGTCGAGGTTCCATTAGAAACTTTGTGTGTTTAGAACGATCTCCATTCATGTGGGGGATTGTTGGAAATTTAGATGGTGTGAATGTATATTAATTTATGGAAATTATAATTTAGTAAAATTATAATTATTTACTAGACTCTTCGTATGGGTGATAAACTCTTAAGTAGAGTTTTTATGTCAATTTATTAGTTTAGAGTTTATGTCTCTAATAAAATCTCTAATAAAGTGAAACTTTTAATAGAGTTTTATGTCAATTTATTAGTTTTTATTAGAGTTTATTTCTCTAATAATTTGATACTCTTCTCTACCCCATATCTCTTGTATGCAAAGTAGGTTATGTGCCTAACTTGATAAAGCTAATTACAAGTAGAGAATTGAGTGTGGAAATTTAGAAGGAAAAAATTAGAAGAGTTCTTGGAGATACTTGAAAACCATGTGTTGGGTACTTAGAGAGATATGTTTTCTCTATTCGATTTCATCATCTTCATATCATTCTTTCCACAAGTTCTAAGACTATAATTTTATCTAGTGTAACCTCGGGCGTGTGGCCATCTCCGGTAGTACATACTGCTTCGGCTGTTGTACCCTAGGAGACAGACGCGTCGTCTTTAGTAGAGGCGCGAAATCTGTTTTAAGGGAAGCGTGTTCGAACACGTGGCTCAACCAAATTCGTCAACGTTTTAGTGTGCTCTTTGTTGCAGTCAAAGAATATTTTTCAAGACTCAAGGTGATGAATACTCGAGTCTAGGATGCTATCAAATGCGCGTGAAGGACCCACCAGAGATGCGGCTTGAATCAAGATTGGTATATAAAATTATATTTTATATTCTTTTTGTTTAGTTATTGCAACCAGTATTGTACTATGGTATTTCCTATGAAGAACGTGTCACACCCCCAAAATCCACCATGCGGAGTATCACCGCTTGGAGGCGTGACATGACCAGGATCGAGCCACCAATCATATTGAACAACATAATTAAGTAAATAAAACCAAACACAATACGATTGGTGACCAAAAGGAAGTAAACCGATTTTAGGTTAACAGCGGAAGCATAAAACATAAGTCCATAGTTCATAAGTTTAAAGTCTAAAACGTAGGTTTAATAAGTTCATAAAGTTAATTCATTAAGTACGGGACATATCAGTTCGCATCCCACAACGACCACCTCCCTATGCAAGCTCCATAGCATCTAATGACCTGCAAAGCATGTAATAACGAGTCAACAACAAAGTTGAGTGAGTTCACGGTTGGTTGTCCATTTTAGAGTTGTTTCCAAAAACATAGTTTAATCTCATTCGGCTATCCAGCCGTGGGGGTTACCCCATAGTTCGAAAACGTTTATTTGTTAACCATCCCATGTCCACCTTCCCTAGCTATCCAGCCCGGCACTTTGGCCGTGGGGAGCTACCCCAGTATTTTAAACTACCAGACTCGTTTATCATATCGACTACTAACAAAAATCAATTGTGCCCTAGCGTCGGTGTTCTATCACCACCGACGTGCCATAGTCTATTAGTACACACCCGTCCAACTGGCACGGTGTGAGGTTTGTTAAACCTAATAGCGCTATTAACTAATGACCCGCTCGCCATAGCCTCGGCGATTAAGTCGATACAAAAAGGGAGGGACTTCGCTGATAGAGTTCTAGTCCAGTAAGTCTAGTCCGTCCCAACAGGACGAGGAATTTACATTCCTGAACACGTCCCAAAGGACGAGGAATCCCTATTCCTGAACCCATTCCCATTCCCACCGGGAATTTACCATGCTTTGTAGAAAAGTGTGAACTCACCTCGGTTTGCTCAGTTAGATTCTCAAATATAGCTAACAGTCAAGGTCGGTCAATCACGTCCTAGTATGATTTACCAGTTAGTCATTTAATGGCTTACAAATAGAGCACAAAGTTCCTACACGTATCTATCACATAGCATGCATTACTTTAACTGTTTATGCCCATATATATACTTCCCATCCATTCCCCACTCGTAAGCAAGCATACGATAGTGCACGTAACACATAAAACATGTTAGATCATTCACAGATAGCCTACTCGACATTTAGACACGCAAGTCACAACTTATGTCATTTCAGCATAAATATTCAAAACCGGCTGTTTTCGGACATTTTAATAAAATAGTTAAATTATTCCAAAAATTCCCAAATTTTTACCGAATGTCTTAAACGTTCCAAATTTTATTGTGTAAAAATATCGGGGTCCGGTTCATTACCAATATTTTATAAAAATTCATTTTCCGGACTGAACTCAGATTTATATTTTTCTGACCACAGTCCACGGGAAAATTTATTAAAAATTCATCGAGCGTCTGATTTACGAAATTCCTGTGGGGTAATTACAAATACATCGGTGGTCAACTATGGTATAAATTTCGTGATCAGGCTCCACACAGATTACAAGTTATAACAGAAAACAAGACGCACTTTTTCAGCAGAAAAATTGCAGCTCTAGCTGCTGTTACGAAAAGACGCTTTAAAAATAGTAAACGAAGTCCAAAAATTACGATTCCGGTGCCATTAGAACCGTATTTCATAATAACACGTTTTAGACTCACAATATCAGTTTTTCATAGCGTTTATGACCTGTTTACAGCCAACTGAAGTTGGCTGTAAAACCGGGACAGATTCTGCTTTCACTCTTTAACTTCCTAGTTCGTGTTCGATTGATTTCTGTTAGCAAGTTTATTAATCACAACAACATTAAACATCAATACCAACCAGCAAAACATCAGATAATCAACCAAGAATCATAACAAAACTAGCTTCAAAAGTTTTACACTAACATTCATTCATTAACCACCATGTTTATTATTTTAGTAGACTTTTATTTGTGATCTTATATGTTCATGGTTTTCAACCGACAAAATTCTTATTAACCACTTTAGAATAGATCAAGAAGGCGATTAGAGTCACTTACTACTAGCTCGAGGCTAGGGAAGAAACTAGTTGAAAAACGGGTGGTTAAAAGCGTCGTAGAGAGGTCCTTGGCAATCCGAGTGCACCGAGCTTCCTTATACGCGATCCTTCACACTTGTAGATAAATAGTGTTGCAAGATCAAATTTTGAAAGTGTGTGGGTGAATGTGAGTGCTCACGGCAGTAAGCAAAAAGAAAGGAGGGAGGAAGTTGATTTTTTTTTTTTTAGTTAAGTGATGTGAATGAAGTGTGGTTACCCATTAAGCTTATTTATAATCCATTCACCCCTTTTATCCATCATACACTATGTAATCTATATTTTAGACATCCAAATATAATATTCAAAAATTATGTGGTGTGTGGTTGCGGCCGTAAGTCCAAGAGAAGGAGAGAGAGAAGTGATTTTGTGTTAAGTGTTGTGGAGATTACAAGGGACTTATGCATGTACTTATAGGCCAATCCTTTCTAATTAACCAAAGGTTATTATGTTGTCTAGATATCAAGCAATAGGATTAAAATAATCAATTTAGTAAAATGGTGTCCCCTATGGGGGACCGAACTCGGTTACAAAGGGGTGGGGGAGTTTAGTTCAATTTCAACTAAATAGATAAGGTATTGGTTAGTTAATTAGGGGATTAAATTAGTTTATTAGTGTGTAGTAATTTACAACGGGTGTTAGGGTATTCGGGGACCCTAGCTGGCTCAGAAAAGAAAAACAATGTCTTTGACAATATTTTTAGGTTCCGGGTAAAGTCCAGTTGTTCGGTTCGGTGTTGTTCCGTTAAAGTGCTTAATTAATCCGTAAAGTGTCCTACATATATATTTTTTTTGTAACACTTTTAATTTCTAACACTTAGGAAATTATAACGGACTATTTAGTGACTTTTCTGCATACTACAAGTATGTTAACAAATACGTGTCATCATAACACAGATATCAGAAAGCAGTTAAGTAATTTCACACAGTCGTCAAACACTTTAATTATCATTAATAAATTGTACGGAACACATGGAATTTGAGGGTTGTCACATTCTCCCCCTGTTAAGAGAATTTCGTCCCGAAATTTAGCGCGTGGTTACTGAGGAAGCTAGTTAAGTTGCGTTGTTATCCTGATTTTCCTGGGGTGTCACATCATCCCCCCGTTGATTTGGAATTTCGTCCCGAAATTCTGCAGTAGCTTCAGCCTCAGTAGTGGTTGCATTTTTCTTAAACAGCTGGGGATACTTGAGTTTCATTTGGTCTTCGCGTTCCCAGGTATACTCTGGGCCACGACGAGCATTCCAACGAACTCGGAGCAGAGGTATCCTGGTATGCTTGAGGATCTTAACATCTCGATCCGTAATCTCTACTGGTTCCTCGACGAATCGCAGTTGGTTGTCGATTGTGAGTTCCTTAAGAGGAACTATGAGGGTCTCATCTGACAGACACTTCTTCAGATTTGACACGTGGAATACGTTGTGAACTCCGCTGAGTTTTTCGGGTAGATTCAACCTGTAGGCTACCTTGCCAATTTTCTCAATGACTTCGAATGGTCCGACATAACGCGGATTGAGTTTGCCTCGTTTGCCAAAGCGGACTACACCTTTCCAAGGTGAGACCTTGAGTAGCACTCGATCCCCAACCTGGAGCTCGAGTGGTTTTCTTCCCTTATCAGCATAGCTTTTCTGACGGTCACGAGCTGCCGCCATTCACTGTCGTATCTGAGCAATTCTCTCGGTGGTATCTACCACAAGTTCTGGGCCAGTGATTTGGCTGTCACCAACTTCTGCCCAACAGAGAGGTGATCGGCATTTGGGTCCGTATAATGCCTAGAACGGAGCGGCTTGGATGCTGGTGTGGTAGCTGTTGTTATATGAGAACTCCACTAGCGGGAGGTGTTTTTCCCAGCCATTGCCGAATTCGATTACGCATGCCCTAAGCATGTCTTCAAGGGTTTGGATGGTGCGTTCAGATTGCCCATCCGTCTGTGGGTGATAAGCGGTACTCATATCTAAACGTGAGCCAAAGGACTTATGCATAGCTTGCCACAGTTCAGACGTAAAACGCGCGTCACGATCAGAAATGATGGAGGTTGGCACTCCGTGCCTTGATACCACTTCCTTTAGGTAAATGTCTGCAAGAGTAGAAAACTTGTCGGTTTCCTTGATGGCCAAGAAGTGTGCAGACTTAGTTAATCGATCCACGATCACCCAAATGGTATCATTTCCGCTTTGAGATCTAGGCAGGCCGGTAACGAAATCCATGGAAATTTGCTCCCATTTCCATTTCGGGATCTCCGGTTGTTGAAGTAGGCCTGATGGTTTCTGATATTCAGTCTTGACTCTCGCACAAGTCAAGCACTTACTGACGTAGGTTGCTATGTGGGCTTTTATGCCAGGCCACCAATACGTAGTCTTGAGGTCGTGGTACATTTTATCCGAACCAGGATGTACCGAATAACGAGACTTGTGCGCTTCGTCCATCACAAGCTCGCGTAAATTTCCATAAAGTGGAACCCATATGCGCCCGTTAACATAGTAGGCGTCGTCTTCCTTTTGTTCTAGCCGCTGCCTCGATCCTCGTAGGGATTCAGCCCTGATGTTCTCTACTTTCAATGCTTCAACCTGAGCATTACGAATCTGAGCGGGAAGGTTAGATTGGATGGTAAGTTGTAATGCACGTACACGCTTAGGTATAGCATCTTTTCGACTGAGGGCGTCGGCCACAACATTGGCTTTGCCCAGATGATACTTGATTGCGCATTCATAATCGTTCAAGAGCTCAACCCATCGGCGCGGACGCATGTTTAACTCCTTTTGCTTGAAGATATGCTCGAGACTCCTGTGATCGGTGTAAATGGTGCACTTGGTACCGTACAGGTAATGTCTCCATATCTTAAGTGCGAAAACAACTGCTCCCAGCTCCAAGTCATGTGTAGTTTAGTTCCTTTCGTGAACTTTAAGTTGGCGTGATGCGTAGGCAATGACCTTGTCACGTTGCATCAATACGCAACCCAGTCCTTGGATGGAAGCGTCGCAATAAACCACGAAATCATCTGTGCCTTCAGGAAATGAGAGGATAGGCGCGCTACAAAGTCTATCCTTTAGGTGTTGAAATGCGGACTCTTGTGCATCACCCCAACGATAGATGACACCCTTCTGAGTCAGTGAAGTGAGAGGTTGCGCAATCTTGGAGAAATCTTTTATAAACCTTCTGTAATATCCGGCCAAACCCAAGAATTGGCAGATTTCTGTTGGTGTGCGGGGTGCAGGCCAGTTCTTGATCGATTCAACCTTAGATGGATCCACATGAATTCCATCCTTGTTTACCACATGGCCTAGAAAGTGGACTTCGCGAAGCCAGAAGTCACATTTCGAAAACTTGGCATACAACTGCTCTTTTCGAAGAAGTTCTAGCATAAGTCGTAGATGCTGCTCGTGTTCCTCCTGCCTCTTGGAATAGATCAGGATATCATCGATGAACACAATAACGAACTTATCCAGGTAAGGCTTGCACACTCGGTTCATGAGACCCATGAAGACCGCTGGTGCATTCGTCAGCCCGAATGGCATAACCAGAAACTCGTAATGGCCGTAACGAGTTTTGAATGTTGTTTTGGAGATGTCCTCCTCTCGGACTCTCAGCTGATGGTATCCCGATCTCAAATCAATCTTAAAGTAATAGCTTGACCCTTGCAGCTGGTCGAACAAGTCGTCAATACGTGGAAGAGGATAACGATTCTTCACAGTCACCTTATTAAGTTCGCGATAGTCAATACACATCCTGAAGGTACCGTCTTTCTTTTTCACGAATAGTACTGGAGCTCCCAGGGCGAAGAGCTAGGACGTATGAAACCCTTTTCCAAGAGTTCTTGTAGTTGTGTGGACAGTTCTTCAAGTTCTGATGGAGCTAGACGATATGGTGCTCGAGCTACTGGCGCTGCTCCAGGAGCTAGCTCGATTTGAAACTCAACTTGGCGATGAGGCGGAAGACCAGGTAATTCCTCAGGAAATACCTCGGGAAAATGGCGCACAATAGGGATGTCTTCAATTCTCTTCTCTTCCGTTGATGTGTCAGTAACGAGTGCTAGAATGGCAGTATGGCCCTTTCGCAAACACTTCTGGGCCTTAAGGAAGGAGATGATGCCTTCGACAGCACCACTCTTGTCGCCACGAATCATGAGAGGTTCTTCACCAGAACGAGGAATGCGGACGATTTTCTCCTTGCAAACAATCTCCGCTTGATGATGAGATAGCCAATCCATCCCAATAACGACGTCGAAACTACCCAGTGTGTAGAAATAAGATCGATAGAGAAAGTCTGACCAGCTAAGACGAGGTTACAACCTTTAACTACGTGTGTGGCTTCAAGACTTTTACTGTTAGCTAGGTCTACCGTGTGTTTGGTGTTCAGGAGTGTTGTAGTGCGCTTAAGCATTTGGCTAACTTTTACAGACACATAACTAGTATCGGCACCTGAATCGAATAAAACAGTAACAAAGAAGTCGTCCAGAAGAAACTTACCCATCACAACGTTGGGATCGTTCCTTGCATCACCCTGACCTAGTACGAAAACACGACCCCTTGCCCCATTGCCATTGTTGTTTCCCCCATTGCCACCTCCATTGTTGCCTCCATTGTTTCCTCCATTATTGTTGTTGTTCTGGTTCTGATTTAACTGGGGGCAGTCTTTCTTGAAATGGCCCTCAGCACCACATTGAAAGCACCCTTTGTTGTTACCTTGTTGTTGCCGCTGCTGGCGTTGATTGGGTGGGGCTTGCTGTTGCTGCCGGTTCTGATTTGCCGGATGCTGACTCCTGCAGTCCCTTGCCATGTGACCAGGCTTGTTGCATCGATGACAGTTGCCTTTACCACATGGCCCACTGTGGTGCAAGTTACAGCGATTACATTTGGGGTGATTTCCCTTGTATCCACCCTGACCTTGATTCCCAAAAGACTGCTGACTAGGGCTCCTGTACTCATCTGTCTTTCGCTGCTGGGACTGAGCTGAAGTAGAACCTTTGCCTAAATTCCCATCCCATTTTCGCTTGTTATTATTGGGTGCGTCAGCAGTAGCAGCACCAATACGCTTGGGCAGCTTGTTTTGTTCCACAGCTTGATCGGTGAGACGATGGGCTAACTTAATGATCTGCTGAATGGTACCCAGGTTAGCCGAAGTCACGTGACTCTGAATCTCGGGTACAAGCCCCTTGAGGTAAAGCTCAATACGTTTGATGGGAGGGTCCACCATAGTAGGGCACAGGATGGCCAGTTCATTCGACCTCTTGGTATACGCCTCAATCTCAGACCCCGTCATCTTCAGATTGAAAAATTCTACCTCCAGTTTGTGGATGTCATCCCGACTACAGTATTCCTCTTTGATCAGTTCCTTGAAACCGTTCCATGGGGTGGCATTAGCAGCAACCAACCCCAGCAGCTGAACCTGAGCGTTCCACCATGTGAGCGCTACCCCTTCAAGCGTTCCGGTAGCATATTTCACCCTACGGTCTTCGGGGCATTCGCACATCTCGAAAACTGACTCAAGCTTTTCAAACCAGTGAAGAAGGCCCACTGCTCCTTCGGTGCCACTGAAGTGGTAGGTCGGCAGTCCATGAACGTCTTGAACGTGCACACAGGAGGTTGAGCATGTTGACCTGTTGCGCGAGAATAAAGGACAAGATTAAGCATGAGGGTTGGTTTGTGAAGGTAGGATCTAAACGTCTTAAGGTGGGTTGATATAGCAGGTTATACCTCCTGCTGGATTTGCTGCGAGTGCCTCCACAACTCGTTCGTTGATTAAAGCCGTCAACTGGGCTTGAGTGAGGTTGATACATCCTCCGCGTCCGCTCATGATCTTCATAACGAAGCAACGTAAGTGAGAAAGGTGTCGCGAAAGTGCGTAAGTGTGGGACGACAATAGAGAGTAAGCACACGAGGTTCAAATAGCAATTATCACATTATCCAATGCACAGTGAGAACTATCTAACCGACCATATAACATAAATTATACCACTTATGGTGTCGAGTCTTGCACGTGGAGCGAAGCGTCGTTGTGGATCGTTGAGCACTGTACTGGTTATAGTCTGGTTTTATAAAAAACTTTTCCCTTTTAAAAACCAAGTTCACTATAACCAATGGCTCTGATACCAATCTGTCACACCCCCAAAATCCACCATGCGGAGTATCACCGCTTGGAGGCATGACATGACCAGGATCGAGCCACCAATCATATTGAACAACATAATTAAGTAAATAAAACCAAACACAATACGATTGGTGACCAAAAGGAAGTAAACCGATTTTAGGTTAACAGCGGAAGCATAAAACATAAGTTCAAAACATAAGTCCATAGTTCATAAGTTTAAAGTCTAAAACGTAGGTTTAATAAGTTCATAAAGTTTAATCATTAAGTACGGGACATATCAGTTCACATCCCACAACGACCACCTCCATATGCAAGCTCCATAGCATCTAATGACTTGCAAAGCATGTAATAACGAGTCAACAACAAAGTTGAGTGAGTTCACGGTTGGTTGTCCATTTTAGAGTTGTTTCCAAAAACATAGTTTAATCTCATTCGGCTATCCAGCCGTGGGGGTTACCCCATAGTTCGAAAACGTTTATTTGTTAACCATCCCATGTCCACCTTCCTTGGCTATCCAGCCCGGCACTTTGGCCGTGGGGAGCTACCCCAGTATTTTAAACTACCAGACTCGTTTATCATATCGACTACTAACAAAAATCAATTGTGCCCTAGCGTCGGTGTTCTATCACCACCGACGTGCCATAGTCCATTAGTACACACCCGTCCAACTGGCACGGTATGAGGTTTGTTAAACCTAATAGCATTATTAACTAATGACCCGCTCGCCATAGCCTCGGCGATTAAGTCGATACAAAAAGGGAGGGACTTCGCTGATAGAGTTCTAGTCCAATAAGTCTAATCCGTCCCAACAGGACGAGGAATTTACAATCCTGAACAAGTCCCAAAGGACGAGGAATCCCTATTCCTGAACCCATTCCCATTCCCACCGGGAATTTACCATGCTTTGTAGAAAAGTGTGAACTCACCTTGGTTTGCTCGGTTAGATTCTCAAATATAGCTAACAGTCAAGGTCGGTCAATCACGTCCTAGTATGATTTACCAGTTAGTCATTTAATGGCTTACAAATAGAGCACAAAGTTCCTACACGTATCTATCACATAGCATGCATTACTTTAACTGTTTATGCCCATATATATACTTCCCATCCATTCCCCACTCGTAAGCAAACATACGATAGTGCACGTAACACATAAAACATGTTAGATCATTCACAGATAGCATACTCGACATTTAGACACGCAAGTCACAACTTCTGCCATTTCAGCATAAATATTCAAAACGGGCTGTTTTCGGACATTTTAATAAAATAGTTAAATTATTCCAAAAATTCCCAAATTTTTACCGAATGTCTTAAACGTTCCAAATTCTATTGTGTAAAAATATCGGGGTCAGGTTCATTACCAATATTTTATAAAAATTCATTTTCCGGACTGAACTCAGATTTATATTTTTCTGACCATAGTCCACGGGATAATTTATTTAAAATTCATCGAGCGTCTGATTTACGAAATTCCTGTGGGGTAATTACAAATACATCGGTGGTCAACTATGGTATAAATTTCGTGATCAGGCTCCACACAGATTACAAGTTATAACAGAAAACAAGACGCACTTTTTCAGCAGAAAAATTGCAGCTCTAGCTGCTGTTACGAAAAGATGCTTTAAAAATAGTAAACGAAGTCCAAAAATTACGATTACGGTGCCATTAGAACCGTATTTCATAATAACACGTTTTAGACTCAAAATATCAGTTTTTCGTAGCGTTTATGACATGTTTACAGCCAACTGAAGTTGGCTGTAAAACCGGGACAGATTCTGCTTTCACTCTTTAACTTCCTAGTTCGTGTTCGATTGGTTTCCGTTAGCAAGTTTATTAATCACAACAACATTAAACATCAATACCAACCAGCAAAACATCAGATAATCAACCAAGAATCATAACAAAACTAGCTTCAAAAGTTTTACACTAACATTCATTCATTAACCACCATGTTTATTATTTTAGTAGACTTTTAGTTTGTGATCTTATATGTTCATGGTTTTCAACCGACAAAATTCTTATTAACCACTTTAGAATAGATCAAGAAGGCGATTAGAGTCACTTACTACTAGCTCGAGGCTAGGGAAGAAACTAGTCGAAAAACGGGTGGTTAAAAGCGTCGTAGGGAGGTCCTTGGCAATCCGAGTGCACCGAGCTTCCTTATACGCGATCCTTCACACTTGTAGATAAATATTGTTGCAAGATCAAAATTTGAAAGTGTGTGGGTGAATGTGAGTGCTCACTGCAGTAAGCAAAAAGAAAGGAGGGAGGAAGTTGATTTTTTTTTTTTTGTTAAGTGATGTGAATGAAGTGTGGTTACCCATTAAGCTTATTTATAATCCATTCACCCATTTTATCCATCATACACTATGTAATCTATATTTTAGACAACCAAATATAATATTCAAAAATTATGAGGTGTGTGGTTGCGGCCGTAAGTCCAAGAGAAGGAGAGAGAGAAGTGATTTTGTGTTAAGTGTTGTGAAGGTTACAAGGGACTTATGCATGTACTTATAGGCCAATCCTTTCTAATTAACCAAAGGTTATTATGTTGTCTAGATATCAAGCAATAGGATTAAAATAATCAATTTAGTAAAATGGTGTCCCCTATGGGGGACCGAACTCGGTTACAAAGGGGTGGGGGAGTTTAGTTCAATTTCAATTAAATAGCTAAGGTATTGGTTAGTTAATTAGGGGATTAAATTAGTTTATTAGTGTGTAGTAATTTACAACGGGTGTTAGGGTATTTGGGGACCCTAGCTGGCTCAGAAAAGAAAAACAATGTCATTGACAATATTTTTAGGTTCCGGGTAAAGTCCGGTTGTTCGGTTCGGTGTTGTTCCGTTAAAGTGCTTAATTAATCCGTAAAGTGTCCTACATATATATTTTTTTAACACTTTTAATTTCTAACACTTAGGAAATTATAACGGACTATTTAGTGACTTTTCTGAATACTACAAGTATGTTAACAAATACGTGTAACCATAACACAGATATCAGAAAGCAGTTAAGTAATTCCACACAGTCGTCAAACACTTTAATTATCATTAATAAATTGTACGGAATACATGGAATTTGAGGGTTGTCACAGAACGAGAGTCTCGTTATTATATATTTTGTAATTATATTTTATAAAAAAGTGAACCTACTTCCTACAGCATCTGTTTTATTGTTAGGTTGTTGCTAACAAGCAAATGGCGAAAATGAATACTACCTCTAAATGTTTAAGGCCTGTGAGAAGTCATCTATGGTTGTGAATTGGTTTGCTTTATGCTATTGAAAGTTCATGCACATTGATTAGAATTGGTTTGTTTTATGCTTAAACTGTAGTTAGTTTAATCATTTTTATGCTACCATTCAAATGTGATTGGGTTGACATCAATAGGGGCTGCAAGATAGAATGATTGATGATGGTATGACATCGATTTGATTTTTGTTTTTTCAGGTTTTGGTTTTGATGCAGCAATTATTTGTTGTTGTTTGCTATGGAGATGGTGTTAAGGCCTCTTTGTGCTGAAATCTATCCCTTTTTTTATCAACTACATCAAGTGTTAATCCTTAGAGAAAAACCGGCTTTCAGAGTGCCGATATATGATTTGAAACCTGTTGCTGGTAATTTTCTCACCATGGTTCTGTTAATTGTTTTTGTGAAATAGGTTCATGACAAAAAAGCACAATATTTTTACAATTATAGTTGGAGTCTTTTGAATATGAATGATATGGGAGGCTCTATATGTTAGGAAATTTAGAGACCGGGCGAAACTTTCTACCCATTTGACACTTACAACCTGTTTCATTATAGCTATTTTTTTACAATGACCCGTCTGACATAGAAACACAACCCAAACCGGTTTGTTCATAAGTAACAGGATCATGCTTACTACCTCTAGTTCCGATAAAATTGTCCGTCCTCTGGTTGCTTTTTGTTTTACTGTTGTGAAATTTGATTATTATGTGCTATTAAGCATGAATAACCTTCCCTTTTTTACTTGCATTATGCATTTCAATCAAATAGAAGAATCGAAAGTATGCCATCTACAGTGCTAGCACCAACTTTTACTTGAACTTATTGTAAGAAGGGAATATTTTTAAATCTTTTGAAGTCCAATGTATACACTAACTGATTCAAATTACATACTGATGTATCTCATTTTATTCATTTTATTTGTATAATAAAAAGACCATAGATTTATTTTTAGTTATTTAATTAGTTATAAAAACCACGATTGTAGGGACAAGAGTGTGGTACAAGCAGCGGTAGCAGTGTTGGGAGATTTTGCGGTTGCATTTGGTCCAAACATGAAGATGTTTAAAGATTGGTCGTTTGTAGTGCATTTGCTGGTAAATGATTGATATATAGTGCATTATATGTTGAAACTGGGACGATCAAGAACAAACAAACTAACACACTTTGATCACAATGATCGACACTTCTTATTAAAAAAAAACTGGATTACAAGTGCATAAAACAAAGAAACTAATCAGCTATTTATAACCTAAATAACTTGACTAACAAGGAAACTTGACTAACAAGAAAACTTGACTAACAAGGAACTAATCCTGGCCCAATACTAATACGTTTAAACAATAAACCTACTATCTAAATTACTTAGACTAATCTCCTCCAACCACCCCTATAGAGATTACCGTACCACCCTCATACTTTCGTATTTTATCCGTTTTGATCCTTCACATTGGTATTGTTACGTTTTTCACACTCCCTCTCAATACCAATGTTCTTCATTCCTAAGCTTGATCGAAACTCCATTAACTTGATCTTCGAAAGACTCTTTGTTAACACATCAGCTTTCTGTAAGTTGGTATCTATGTACACAAGATCAATATCACCATTTAACACCTTTTCTCGAACAAAATGGTAATGTACTTCTATGTGTTTAGTTCGCGCATGAAACGTCGGATTTTCCGCAAGCTGAATTGCAGATTTGTTGTCCAAGTATACCTTTACTTTGTAATCAACTTTCTGACCCAATTCTTCTACCAACCGAACCAGCCAAGTCACCTCTTGGGCTGCCATCACGGATGCCTGATATTCTGCTTCAGTGGTCGATAGGGACACCGTGGGTTGACGTTTACTACACCATGATACCATACTACTTCCAATGAAGAATACGTAACCAGTTGTTGATCTTCAGCTATTCGGATCTCCTGCATAGTCCGCATCGCAAAATCCATTTAATCCATTTAATTCGATACTCGACTCCCTCTTGAACTCAATTCCTAAACCGATCGAGTTCTTTACATATCTCAAAACTCTTCGAGCAGCAAATAAGTGAGGTCGGCGTGGTTTTTGCATGAACCGACTCAAGACTCCAACCGTAAATGCAATGTCGGGTCGTGTCAACGTCAAATATATGAGACTTCCAATGATTTGCCGATACTCTGTTGGATTTTCAAGTTCTTGCCCTTCCTTTTCGTACATCTTTGCATTCGTATCCATTGGCGTTGTTGCCGGCTTCGAGTCTAACATATTGAACCGTTGTAATAATTCAACTGTATACTTTCTCTGATGTAAAACCAAATTGGACTTTCCATATTCTATCTCCAAACCTAGAAAGTGGCTTAACCTTCCAAGATCTTTAATTCTGAACCGAACAGAGAGATTTTTTCAAAGTTGAGCGATTTCTTCATTCCAATTTCCGGATATTATTAAGTCGTCTACATATATTAATACCACTGCTATACTTGTTCCAGCCCGTTTTACAAACAAACTCGCATCGGCTACTGTACTCGTAAACCCACAATGTTCAAGGAATTCGCCAATTTTTCCATACCATGCGTGTGGGGATTGTTTTAAGCCATATAATGCTTTCTTGAGCTTGCACACATAACCGAATTGCGCCTTTTCTTCGAATCCAATTGGCTGTTCCATAAAAATAGTGTGATTTTGATCTCCGTAAAGGAAAGCGTTGTTTACATCCATTTGATTAAGGCTCCACCCCAAGCTTGTCACTAAAGCTATCAAGACTCTTACCGTTGTCATCTTTGCTACGGGACTGAACGTCTCATCATAATCGAGTCCATATTCTTGCGAAAAACCTCTTGCCACTAAACGAGCTTTATAACGATCAATTGTGCCATCCGCTTTTCTTTTGAGCTTGTAAACCCATTTACAACTTACCGGTTTAACTCCCTCTGGTTTCGGAACCAACTCCCATGTTTCATTACTTTTTAATGCTTCGATTTCCTGTTCCATAGCTGCTACCCATTCACGTTTTTCACAGGCTTCATGGTAATTTTCTGGTTCTCGAATTACTTCTTCGGTAGTTACAACATTCGCATATCGTGGGTTTGGTCGGCGTTCACGAGCTGATCGTCTGGGTTGCGCCTCTGCCACATTCTCTTGGCCACCTTCTTGAGTCACTTCGACTTCTGATTCGGAATGAACAACTTGTTCGTCATTCTCTTCCTCATCATCCTCGGACCATTCGAACTTTATTCTTTATTCTGGCCGTTTCTAAGTCGATTTTTAGCTGTTCACTATCCGGTAAAATCTCTTTGTTTACGGACCACCAAGATGAATTTTCATCAAAGACAACACTCCGGGACACATAACTTCTTCCAGAGTTCGGGTCACAACACTTCCAACCCTTTCTTTCATGATCGTACCCGACAAAGATGCACCTAACAACTTTCTTTTCTAACTTGTGACGTAAGTGGCTCGGTACAAACACGTAGCATACACAACCAAAAACCTTAAAGTAACTTATACTTGGTTTAATTTTGTATAATAATTCAAATGGAGTTACATACCCAAGGCCTTGTTGAGGCAGACGATTAATCACATATGCTGTTGTAGACATTGCTTCTGCCCAAAATCGACTCGGTACGTTTTTGTCATGAAGCATACTACCACATACCTCGACGAGATGACGGTTTTTACGTTCTGATACACCATTCTGTTGTGGTGTGTTCGGACACGTTAACTGTCGTTTGATATTGCACGCCTTTAGGTACTCATTAAATTCCCGTGATGTATATTCTCCACCATTGTCTGATCGTAGCATTCGTATTTTTAACCCAACATCTCGTTCTGCCTCTTGTTTGAATTCCTTAAACTTGAGTATGGCTTCGGATTTTTCTTTCATAAATGCTACCCAAACGAACCGAGTATAATCATCTATAAACGTAATCATATACTCCATACCTCCCAGAGATTTTTGCTTAACTGGACCGAACACATCGGTGTGAATCAACTCGAGTGGTTGAGACGTCTTCTGTTTAGACTTATCAAAGGGTAGCTGATGAGCTTTACCAAATTGACATCCTCCACATACCGTTCTTGGAGACTTCTAACTTTGGCAGACCATTCACAACTTCTTTCTTGGCCATTAACTCTAGTTTATCATACGCAACATGACCAAGTCTCTGGTGCCACAAATCAGTGCTATTATGGTTCCTTGTTTTCTCAATATATGATGATTCTGCAGAGAGAACGTACACCGTGTCTTTACGCTGCCCTTGCAAGATTGGTTTTGATTTTGTTTCGAAATTGTCAAAGACCTTCACGTCATGAGGCCCGAATAGAACATACTTTCCCGTTTCAGTTATTTGTGGAACTGAAATTAAATTCTTTTTCATTCCAGGTACATGGTATACATTTCCGAGGGTTAAATCTGATCCAGCTTTTTTGATTCGGGAACCTTACATCTCCAATACTCGATATCCGATGTCTCGAGTTATCAGCTATGACAACTACACGATTGCCTTCATATTTTTTAGGGTTAGATAACTTACTTTTATCTCCGGTTAGGTGGTTGGAGCATCCAGAATCCATAATCCAGTCATCAAGTTTGTTTGCTTGATCCTCCACCGTAACAGTTAATGCCGTTACCACCTCTCCTTGAGCGAGAAAAGCCTCAGCATCCCAGCCTTCTTCATCTTCGACCCCGATGCTATTCCCTTCTTCTTGTTTCTTGTCTCAACAATCTTTGGCCATGTGACCTTTACGACCACAGTTGTAACATTTATACGGAAACCGCTTGTTACTACTGCTTGGTTTCTTTTCGACTGACTTATCATCCTTGTCATGGTTCTTCTTTTTCTCCCAGCCACCTTTCTTCGCTTTATCATTGTATCGACTTTGATTTTTTTCTAGCCCGAGCCTTTTCCTTCCCTTTCTCCACATATAGTGCTTCGGCTTCAGTCTTTACGGTCACCCCGGCGAGTTGCTTTGCTGAGGCTTCTTGACTAGCTAGAAGGTTTTCAAACTCGGTTAGCGTAGCTTGATTTGGCCAGCCTTGAATGGCTGTGACAAAGGATCTATATTCAGCTTTCAAACCATGGATAATTATTCTCTTCATCCGTGGTTCACCGATTTTTGATTGCGGGTCTAACTCCCCTATTTCCCGGCAGAGAGTCTTTACTTTCCTAAAGTATTGTGGAATCGACAACTCACCTTGAGATAATGACATGAGCTCATTTCGAGTAGTTGGAGTCTCGTATCTTTCTTCTTTGAGAAGAGGTTTGCTAGAGTATCCCAAGCCACCTTTGGAAACTCGGTTTCTTGAAAATACTCAAGCATCTCTTCATCAACTGTCGTCTTCAAGATGAACATTGCTCGTCCTGCCTTCACATGCCATTTATGAATCGCACCATTCGTATCGATCCTGGGAACCTGCGTTTCTGAGCCGCCTACAACTTCCCATAGATCTTGTCCCTAAAGATACGATTTCATACATGTTGCCCAAGTCGTGTAGTTTGATTGATTCAGTTTCTTAATCCCACCGACTGCTTGAAATTCTGCCATGAAGAATTATTGAGAGTATTCTTCGTGTTCTTCTTGGTTTCGTTGAATGATCACAGCCTCTGACCGGTTTCTTTACTTCCTTCGATCGTGGCTTCTTGAAGACTGATTCAATCGGACTTCTTTCCCCTGCGATGAACCTTCTTCTTTTGTTCCCAAGATTCGTTTGTTGCTCTGATACCAGTTGTTGAAACTGGGACGATCAAGAACAAACAAACTAACACACTTTGATCAAAATGATCGACACTTCTTATTAAAAAAAACTGGATTACAAGTGCATAAAACAAAGAAACTAATCAGCTATTTATAACCTAAATAACTTGACTAACAAGGAAACTTGACTAACAAGAAAACTTGACTAACAAGGAACTAATCCTGACCCAATACTAATACGTTTAAACAATAAACATACTATCTAAATTACTTAGACTAATCTCCTCCAACCACCCCTATAGAGATTACCGTACCACCCTCATACTTTCGTATTTTATCTGTTTTGATCCTTCACATTGGTATTGTTACGTTTTTCACATTATAGCTGGACATTTTTTATTTGATACCTGTGAAGCTCATGATTGATATAGCGATAATAAGGAGGCATGTTGCTTGTAAATGATTATACTGTGTGTAAATGACATATGAAGTCATATAAATTCGAATTTATGTTAATTTGGGATTATAAAATGATTGTACCGTGTGGAGTTATGATCCTTGCTCTTTTGTTTTGCAGTTGGTATACCTGCTGCTCAGTTGAGTGTTGGTGACAGGATTCAAACAAAGATAAAAGAAGTTACGAAGATCGTCACGGTATATTTTAAGGAAAAAATCATACTTCCAATTGGTCCTGGTTTAGGATCTTAGTATCGATTTCGAGGTAAACCTGACTTTAAGTCAAAATTATTTTTATCGCTTTAACACCATTGATGGTGAATTGAACGGAGGATCTATGATTTATATATTTCTTAGCTTAAAATACCAAAATTTTAATACCATTACTTGGAAAGTAAAACCAAAAAAAAATATTTTTTTTAAGCTTAGAATACGCATCTCTTGAACGTGTTAGTTGTCAAAAATAAGACCAAAATATGCGGGTCTAGAACGGCATCTCTTGGACCTCCATCTTTTTACTTATAGTCATAAGATGCGGGTCTAGAGCGATGCGGGTCTAGAGCCGCCTCTGATGGCCAATTTATCCGCATCTTTTGATCACTTCTGTACTAGTGTGAGTTTCATAGAGTTAAGAACTTTAGGATTTATTTTGAATCAATATTAATGTTTGTTTATATGATTGATGATGGCAGGGACTAGGGGTAGATATCATAAGAAGTTTTGGAGCTAGGTTTTATGACATTGAGATTCTCACCTAAAAGAACATTTAAACTCCTATTGTAAACATTTGGAATTTGTTTTGGATTGAACTTATTATTGAAGGTATAATATAATGGTTACAATTTATAGAACTTTTATTTTATATTATGTATGTGAATAATGTTATTTTTTTGGCAAATTTATGTATCACTAAAAATAGTACATATATTCTAGAAATAGGTTTTACCAACACAAAATTTGTTGCACGAAAGTTTTTATTTATATTGTGGCAAAAAAAGTGCCGCTAAAACTAGTATTGCTATATCAGCGCTTCTAATGGCACTTTTTCTATGTGTCGCCCATTCCTATAAGGGTATTTAGTGGCACTTTTTTGTTCTTTTGTGGCACTTTTTGTATGTCACTAAATAACATTTTTTTGTAGTGTTTTCTTTCTAAGACAAACATCACAATGAGATAATATTTGCGCAATATTAATGTCAACCAAGTATGTAAAAACAGTAAATTAAACATGACCATCAACACAAATTTATCAATTACAAAAACATCACAACCACACATGATAAATAAAACATAAACCATAATATTAAATTGGGAGTAATATCACTTGTTACTAGGGGTGTTCAAATTCGGATATCCGGTGTTTCGGATATCCGAAAATTTCGGATAGTGGATTTAGATATCCGAATCGGATATCCGAAATTTCGGATACGGATTCGGGTATTTGAATCGGATATCCAAATTCTAGAAGAAAATATATGTTTCCAACATTGACTAAAATTAAAACTCATCTTTATCATCACCCAACGCCACCATAGATTATATTTCTTTATGTGATTCAATAACAATTCAAAAATAAGTGAGGAAATAATCAACATACAGCAACCATTAACATATTCCAATATGAAGAAGTGAATATTATATTTACTTTTCTCAAGTCATAAGCAGATCTACTTATAGCTTTTAATCAGATCTGCTTCAAAGTTATGGTTTTCTTCTCAACAATAGCAACTCGAGGTTGTGTCGGGCTGCATCCTACGAGAGTGCAAGGCTATTATTGAGAACGATAAGTAAATAGGGTCGCTTCCTGCGATGGGTGACGGGAACGAGAAGCCACCGGAATGGGCGATGATGAAGATTGAAGGCTTGTAGTATTTTGATGACGATTTGGTTTCAACGAGGGTTGATGAAAGGTATGACGATGAAGATCAGAAGGTTTAAAAGGATGATGGATGATGAAGATCTGAATGAGTGGCAGTTGGAGGCGTGGGTGAAAAAGGAAGTGGAACCTAGGGTTACCAACATATGTTATTATATATATATTTAATAGTAAAAAATAATATTATTTATTGTTTCGGATATCGGATATCCGAAATAACTGAAAAATATGAAAATTGCTATCCGAATCCGAATTTTCGGATAATTCGGATTCGGAATTTCGGATAATTCGGTTTCGGATTCGAATTTTTTTGCACACCCCTACTTGTTACATTGTTTCAAAAAAAAAATACCAAAATGGGTGAAACTAAAAGTTTTCACCATTACAAGTGTTCCCAAAGAAAATATTGATCTAGTTCTAATACATGATGAAGCTAACGTGTGAATCTGGTGAGGGTTCCCATATGCAAGGCCATAGAGGCAAGTAGGATGCATATGACAGCTAAAGCAACAGTGGACTCAATGCGTTGTTCGAACGTGTCCACTCGTTGTAATGCAACTACCTCCCTATATATCGAGCCATGAATCATATCGTTGTCGATCTCCATCTATTGGCTCATCACTTGAGCTCTAAACTCAGCATCTTCCATACGTTTCTTCATGTCAGCCATCTCTGCCTTCAGCTCTGTAATCTGGGACTGCATAGCCTCTCCAACTTCTTCCTCAGTCGCTCGTCTCTTCTCGACTGCATCCACCCGATCATCCAAAGAATCAAACCTGTGACCAACTACTCTGACTAGACCCTGCAAGGAGTTAAGATGGGTCTCGTGACGGGCACAATGTGCCGCTATTAATGGTACTGTTTGCTCCACAGTCTGCCCCGTGAGAGGCAAGACTCGTGAGGCGGTGGACGACTCGCCATCCTCGAAGGCTGGACGTACTCCCTCCTCATCAGTCCATCTCTGAACCTGATCCGCTAACCAACCCCATCGCCTAGCCACATAGCTTCGAGTACCTTTGGCAGGCTGCTCGACTAGCTTCCCAATGACCTTTGGTGTAGGAATCGAATCTCTTGCGACCAACTTCCTCTTCCTGGGAGGTCCAACTGTCTTGTGGCGTGTAAAGATCCCATGGGCTCTTCCAAAATGTGGGTATGTGGGTCGGAATGAGGGGCGGGGCGGGGCTCGACCTCCACTTGCTCCTTGTTACTGGTTGGTTCAACCATCGGCTCCTTCCCAGCGCGTCTCTTGACGTCAGTGGTCTCTTTGACGGGAGTCTCGACATCACGAGTCTCTATGACGAGAGTCTCTACAACGGGAATCTCAGCAACCGGCTCAGTCTCACTAGGGTCCTCATCTTCAGAGTCCTCTATCCATCCAGCGCCTTCCACGGGAGTACAAACTCTAGCGAATCCAGAATGCGAAGGTGGTGGTGGAGAGGTGAGTGAGGCGGTAGTGAACTCCAACTCATCATCTGAGGGAATAGTTATTAGGGGTATGCAAAAAAATCTGAATCCGAAACCGAATCCGAATTATCCGAAAATTCGGATATCCGAAATTTCGGCGAATTTCGGATATCAAAATTTCGGATATCCGAAAATTTGGATTCGGATTCGGATAGCAATTTTCATATTTTTCGGATATTTCGGATATCCGATATTCGAAACAAAAAATAATATTATTTTTTACTATTAAATATATATAATAACATATGTTGGTAACCCTAGGTTCCACTTCCTTTTTCACCCACGCCTCCAACTGCCACTCATTCAGATCTTCATCCTCCATCATCCTTTTAAACCTTCAGATCTTCATCGTCACACCTTTCATCAATCCTCGTTGAAACCAAATCGTCATCTAAATACTACAAGCCTTCAATCTTCATCGTCGCCCATTCCGGTGGCTTCTCGTTCCTGTCACCCATCGCATGAAGCGACCCTATTTACTTATCGTTCTCAATAATAGCCTTGCACTCTCGTAGGATACAGCCCGACACAACCTCGAGTTGCTATTGTTGAGAAGAAAACCATAACTTTGAAGCAGATCTGATTAAAAGCTATAAGTAGATCTGCTTATGACTTGTGAAAAGTAAATATAATATTCACTTCTTCATATTGGAATATGTTAATGGTTGCTGTATGTTGATTATTTCCTCACTTATTTTTGAATTGTTATTGAATCACATAAAGAAATATAATCTATGGTGACGTTGGGTGATGATAAAGATGAGTTTTAATTTTAGTCAATGTTGGAAACATATATTTTCTTCAAGAATTTGGATATCCGATTCAAATATCCGAATCCGTATCGAAATTTCGGATATCCGGATATCCGAAATTTCGGATACGGATTCGGATATCTAAATCCACTATGCGAAACACCGGATATCCGAATTTGAACACCCCTAATAGTTATAGCATGCGACTCGAACGGCATCTGTAACATCATATTACCCATACTATATAAATAGCTTGCGTAAAAGTAAACACGTATGCATATAAAATGGACATCTCATAAGATTCACATAAGTCAAACATGGCTTACTCATTTGTTTACTTGAAGCGTTACATTTGAAAATTGAAGAACGAATGGAAAAGCTTCTTATCGGTGAAGATATCACAGATGATAAGATAATCAAAACCATTGAAGTTAAATATGAAGAAAATATTCATGATCTAATGGTGGAGCCATGGGCGGAATATAGAGTTAGTAGCTGTAGCACGGGCTACGGCTCAACCCCGTTTTCGTAATGTTATTTTTTATTTTATTTTTCGTTTTTATACAAAAGATAGCCCTAATAAATATGAGGATACCCCTAACAAAAAAATATGATACTTGATTTTAGTAAAATCCAATTTTTTATAAGCCCAAACATTTTACAACCTAAAAACTTGTAGAATAAAAAAAAAAAAAAAAAAAAAAAAAAGCCCGAATGATAAAATTAGCCCAACATAATAATAATAATAATAATAATAATAGAATTGAAAGGAAGCCCAAAATATAATTGTTAAAGTTAGCCCAAGACCTAAAACAATAAAAAAAATTCGGGATACCCCTAAACTAATGGGCTAGCTCTGCCACCACTGGCGAAGACGGTAGCAACCCGAATCCCCCCGGTTATAACACAAGTCCACAAACAACTTCAACGAGCGAGCACCCGCCATGTAACCGGCTTCAGGCATCAACCCCTGGGAGCAAGCCCATCTCCTGTTTCCGTCCATTATCATTGCCACGTGGTTGGGCATCAACTCCTGATTGAGGGCGAGTACATGAAGACGGGAGTTGTTTGGTCAGAAACACAAAGAGCGAGGATTGGATGAGCAGAAAAAGGGAAAGGGAAGGATAGAGCATCTTCAGTTCTTCTGTCTAGTTTAGATTGGATACTTGATTTCATTTAAATCAATTTATTTACTTCTTTAGTCAAACTAATTAATTTGGTTGTTCACCCATTAATCTATTTTATTGCCTTACATAGGTGCTAGACGACCGGCGAGCGACAAGAATAGTATTCTGCATCCAACACGTTTTCACACCACATAACTTGTAACATCACAAATTTTCTGTGTATTATTTTATGCATATATCATACTATGCAACAATGATGAGCTTTCATTTGAATTATATGAGAATGAAAGGTTGGAAGCTTCACTACAGTTGGTAACTAGGGATTATAAGGAACTAAAGGAGAAAAAAACGTCATTGTTGCGGAGAACATTAAGCATGCAGAAGGCGATGATCAAATAAGAGGAGTATAAACTTAGTAAAGCTGCATTGGAGGAACAGGTTATACGGCTTCAAGGTGATTTAACTGCAAGAGAAGCGTTATGTGCACAAGATACTGAGTTGAAAAATGAAATCGGACGTCTAAAACGGTCAACTACATAAACAGTCTTGACTCTTGAGGAAGAAAAAGATTAATGAAATTTACAATTGTAATCCAAAAAAAAAAGTTGAATGCTTGAAGAACGCTCAAATCCTTGAAGAGAAATTGGAGCACAACGAGTACTCCACTAATAATAGTGTGTAATATTTCAAATCAGATAGTAATATTAGTTTCCATGAGCACATGAAGCTCACAAGTCCATATCACATTCTTTTTTTTTTCTTAATTATAATAAAGTAAAATGTTTGTCTATGGATTTCTTTTACCTTAGATGAAGAAGATTCCTCCTTGGATTCTTCAAGAACTCTTCAAGTGTTTGTAAATGAAGGTGAGTGAAATAAGAGGTTTTGAGAGAAGATGAAAAGGAAAAGGGTGGAGTGAAGAGAAGTTGGGTGGTGGACGGTTATAAGGAGAGAGAGTATGTCTTGGAAATGTTAGAAATTAATAGGGAGGAAGAGTGTAAAGGTGAGTGTTTTCCCATAGTAGTATATAGTAGTGTTAAGGGGAAAAATATATATTGAAAGCTTTTTATACTCCCTTTCCTAAAAAATACATTTTAAAAGTTCTCAAATTCCCCCTATAAAAATCATTATGTTTTAAATGTTTTTTTTATTGCATATTCACGTATTAACATAAGGTTTACATAATAGTCTAAACTTAAAACAAAACTTTTTAGTTAGTTATTTTAGATTAAAAGAACATTTTTTGAATATAAATAATAGATGTAATTATCGCCAATGCTTCATCAAGGAAAACGAATTATAACAGCCATACCTATTTATTGGAGATTCAATCGGAAAAGAAACTGGAATACTAATTAATCAAGAATAACAAATTAATGAAGGACAAAATTGAAATTAAACATATACTCACTAGTGGTGATTGAATTGGGTGTTTCAACTTTTAAACAAACAATGAATAATATTCAAGAGCATGTTGAAAATGAATAATATTCAACAGCATGTTGAAAATTAAAGGGTCTGATGAATTTTTATTCTTTAGAGATATATAAAGATAACAAATAGAACTTTGATCCAACTGTGAAGCATCGCGAGAACCGAATGAGTTACAATGCACTTAATATTATGAATACTAGTCATTTACCCGCGCGATGCGGCGGAAAACATATCATTCAGATTGGTGAGTTTAGGGATATGTACGGGGATGTAGTTTCCGATGTGGCGTGCGACGACGATGGTGGCAGTGTAGCAGAACGTGAGGGTCGATTGCATCCTTCTTGAGGGGCGGAGAATCAGCGGTGTTCGGCGATTGGTGGTTTCGTGATGGCTTTTGGTGGTTATTGTGTGATGGCTGGTTACCGACTTCAGCGTCGGTACTCATTTTCTGTTAGTTTTCTTATTCGTAGCATGGCTTTGTTTTATCTATGCCATAAACCTCACAGTTATAGATCTCAATAAAGGATGTTTTCCACGTACAGTGTTTCGTATGTTGCTTACTGAGGTTAAAAAGCATAAATTTAAACATGTTTTGCTGAAAATTGGGACTCTGTTACATTTAAAAAAACATTCTATTTGTTTATCAATTATCTCGTATTGATATACTGAAGAATACCTCTGTTAGTTTTTTTATTCATATGATAGTTTACAAAAGTCTATTATTTGTTGTTTTGATTTGCTTAAAGTCCCGATCTCAAAGAAACTTGGAATTTTATCTGAATGAAACAATGAGACCAGTAATTGTCATTGGAAGGTTGTTGACGATATTCACTATTGAGATCTTCAATATATTCTTAATATAACCGGTTGTTAATGATATTTGTTGGTTCAGTTCTATTTATACATGAGGGAAAACATTAAAACATACATGTTACAGCATTCAATGCAGTGGAGAATGCAGTAATGGAGTTCGACATGCTTGTCATCGTGATCTGGTTCCTCCTTAGGGTGCTGACTGATGATGGGGACTTAGAAAACCAAAAAGGGGTATCGGCTTAGGAGAGGGAGGTCGAAGGTGATGTTATGCTTATGGGGTGTTTCTAATGTGTAATTGTCTAACCCCTTAACCTCTACATAATTCTCCTTATATAAGCACCCAGGAGGAAACCTAATTAGTTAATAAGGGTAATATGGTCCATCAACAATTACCAACTAATTATTTAATAGGTTATTATATATTTTGATCTATATTATGTAAATGATTATAATGGCTAAAGATTAAATATTAATACATAATATATTTAATCTTACATTCTCCCACTTAGCCGAGTAATCATTTACTATGAGTATTAGATAAGCCTGATCAGGAGTTAACACTCATTTTAGCCTTAAACAAGTACTATAGCAGAGAAATACAGCCGTTGAATCATTATGCGACTCAGGACCCCCATTAATCATACTATAGCCTTAATTTAAAACCTAATCGTTATGATCAAAATACGCATAAGCCCTTTGTTTGATTTGTAACTTTATTTGTCTATATGCCATTATACCGGTTGAACATATTCTAAGAGACATACAAAATCAAACTGAGAAAATTTCATTAACATAAAACATAAGCTAGTACAATATGCTCAAATAAGGTCTTTACTAAATCCCATATTCCGAACATGTTCTTCATAAACCTTAGGAGGGAGACCTTTAGTCATCGGATCCGCAAGCATATCTTTAGTACTAATATACTCGATACAAAGATTATTTTCCTCAACTCGTTCACGTACGAACAGATATTTTGTATCGAGATATAAACCAGCTCCAGTCGAACTGTTACTGTTCGAGAAACTAACGGCAGCTGAATTATCACAATAAAGCTTCAATGGTCTAGAAATGGAATTAACGATTTTGAGTCCAGTGATCAGATTTCTAAGTAACATTCCATGACAGGTTGCGTTATAAACAGCAATGTACTCTGCCATCATTGTGGAAGTTGTGGTCAACTGTTGTTTATGACTCTTCCATGAGATAGGGCCACCTGCTAACATAAAGATATAGCCCGAAGTGGATTTCTTGTCATCTTTGCACTTTGCAAAGTCAGAATCAGAATAGCCCACCACTTCTAAATGATCACTTCTTCTATAAGTCAGTTTGTAGTCTTTCGTCCCTTGCAGATATCGAAGTGCCTTCTTAGCTGCTTTCCAGTGATCTAGGCTTGGATTAGTCTGATAACGGCCTAGCATTCCAGCAATATAAGCGATATCTGGGCGAGTACAGACTTGAGCATACATCAAGCTCCCGACTACTGACGCGTAAGGTATCTGGCTCATTTGCTCCTTCTCAACCTCTGTTGTCGGACACTGGAATGAACCGAAAACATCTCCTTTAACTACTGGAGCGACAGATGGTTTGCACTGTTGCATGTTGTAACGTGTAAGGACACGATCTATGTAAGCCTTTTGGGACAATCCTAAGATCCCTTTGTGTCTATCTCGGTGAATTTCGATGCCAATGACGTAAGACGCATCTCCAAGATCCTTCATGTCGAAGTTATGCGAGAGTAACCGCTTCGACTCATGCAACATGTCTAAACTATTACTTGCCAATAGAATATCATCTACGTAAAGGACAAGAATAGTAAAGTTGCTCCCACTCATCTTGAGGTAGGTGCATTGATCCACTTGATTCTTCATAAAACCTTGTTTCTTCATGACTTCATCAAACTTGAGGTACCATTGACGTGATGCTTGTTTTAACCCGTAAATGGATTTCTTCAGCTTACAGACTAGATGCTCCTCACCTTCAGGTTTAAAGCCTTCAGGTTGTTTCATGTAAACATCTTCGTCCAAATCTCCGTTAAGGAAAGCGGTTTTAACGTCCATCTGATGCAGCTCTAAATCAAAATGAGCTACTAGGGCCATGACGATCCTTAATGAATCTTTACGAGAGACAGGCGAAAACGTCTCTTGATAATCAATTCCCTCTTTCTGAGTGTAGCCCTTTGCAACCAATCTCGCTTTGTAGCGTTCAACGTTCCCATTCGGATCCAGTTTTGTTTTGAATACCCATTTACATCCTACGGGTTTGGCTCTGTTCGGTAATTCTACCAAATCCCAAACGTCATTTTGCTTCATGGATTCAAGCTCTTCAATCATTGCTTTATTCAATTCAGAAGACTGATCACTGCTAATGGCTTCATTGTAAGAGATAGGGTCATTGAGCTTTCCGGGATCCATTTTTGTCAGGTAGGTAACATAATCATCCCAATTAGTAGGCCTTCTTTGCCTAGATGACCTCCTGAGTGGATTATCGGGTTCAGCGTTGTCTTGGTGTTGAGCATTTGATGTGCCTTCGTCATGAGGTATAATAGGTTCTGATTGTAGAGGTAAATTTGGAGTTGGTGCAGTAGCTTCAGGTACAGTAGTTGCATTGGGTACAAGAGGAGTAATCGGAGTAATGGTAAGCGACGAGTCTCTCCCCCCCACATCTTGTACTTCTTGCAATTCTTCGTAAGGGTTGGTACTGCTCCCACTGACCTTGAAATCCTCCAGGAACGCAGCACGCTTGGTTTCAACAATACGGGTGACATGGGAAGGACAATAGAAACGATAACCCTTAGAATTATCAGGATACCCGATAAAGAAACAGGTAACTGTTTTAGGGTCAAGTTTCCTTAGGAAAGGATTGTAAAGTTTTGCTTCAGCAATGCAGCCCCATACTTTCATATATTTAAGACTCGGTTTCCTTCCTGTCCAAAGTTCATAAGGAGTTTTAGGGACAGACTTAGAAGGAACTCTATTGAGTATATGACCAGCTGCTTTTAACGCTTCAGTCCAGAGGAATAATGGTAAATTAGTGTTGGCTAACATACTGCGCACCATGTTCATAAGGGTATGATTTCTTCTTTCAGCGACACCATTCTGCTGAGGTGTACCAGGCATGGTGTATTGGTTCACAATCCCTTGGCCCTTACAAAACTCATAAAATGGACCAGGAGCTTGACCCACATCAGTATGTCTTCCATAATATTCACCGCCTCTATCTGATCTCACAACTTTAATCTGACGATCTAATTGCTTTTCAACTTCAGCCTTGTAATCTTTAAAAGTTGTTAGAGATTCAGACTTTTCCTTAATAAGATACAAGTACATGTAACGAGAATAATCATCAATAAAAGTGATAAATGAAGTATGTCCTGTTATGCCAGCGATTTGGTAGGGACCACTAATGTCAGTATGAATGAGTTCTAATAAATTAGAGCTCCTAGTGGCACCTTTGTTATTCGCTAATGTCATTTTACCTTTAAGACATTTGACACATGTTCCAAAATCAGAGAAATCGAGAGGAGGTAAGACTTCATCCTTTACAAGACGATTTAATCGTTCTTTTGAAATGTGGCCTAAACGCTGATGCCACAACATGGATGAAGTTTCTAAGTCTCGTTTCTCTTCCATCTTTGTGAGTGATTCATTAATGTTATATGACAACAAAGATTTGGAAAAAAATTATCTTCTAGTTCTAATCTATAGAGACCACCATCCAGAATACCAGTACCATAAAGAACAGAATCATAAAGGATAGAGAGTTTGCGATGACCATGGGAAACAATAAAACCATCCATGTCTAACTTTGGTCCTGATACAAGGTTTCGAGTTACCTCAAGAACATATAAGGTATCATAAAGTTTAATACATAAACCAGTTTTCATAACTAATTGTAATGTTCCAATGGCCTTCACTTCTAATTCTCGATCATCCCCAACCTTAAGCGTTCTTTGGTTTCTTTCCAGCTTCCGGATTGAAAGTGTCACACCCCGGCCACGTAGAACATACAAAACGTGGCGGAAATGTCGGGGAGTGTTGTAACAGAATTAATTGTTTCAAATCCATGGCAATTGAAGTTTCGTTTTATTGATTAAAAGTGTTACAATGTCTTAACAAACAAGGAAATACAACATAATTAACTAGTCTTGCATCTTTTATTGTCACTAAAGCCCAAGTCTGCCTATGTGTATCTTGATCATCTTATGCAACAGCTCCTGAAAAACACATGTGAAAATAGGTACGTCAGCATAAAAATGCCTGTGAGATACATAGGTTTTGTGAAAATAGGTTTCATGACTTATGTTTGAGAAAATGTTTAGTCATGAACCTTGTAATTTGCTTTGTCTTTGTAAATCATTTGAAAAACAATAAGTTCAGATGATATGTATAAATAAGAAAATAATACATGGTTAAATGAGTAACCATGTAAAATGAGTTTGTATAAGTTAAGTTGTTTGTAAAACAATGTATTGTGAAAAGTATGTTATTTGTATAAAATGTTATATGTATCAAACTGAAATGATTCAAATAACGCTACGATATATGTAATACCATACAAACACTTATATATAGGAAGTACCAGCGGCGTATCCACCATGCTTGTATCATATTACACACGCATCGTTACTTAATCACTTACTCAAACCACCAATGTAATAAGTCTATGTTTAAACCAATAGTCAAAAGTCCTTGTATAAACCATGTCAAATGTTTATAGTCCAAAAGTAGTCAAGTAATGTATAACCAAAATGATATGTATGGTAAGTAAAATTTAGACTACTTAAACCATAAGTAAAAATGTACAAAACAAAGTATTGAAGTAAAACTTGGTTTAAATCAAAGTTATGTTTTGTAAGATATATGCATGCTATACTGAATATGAACATTTATGCGGTATTGTGAAAATTCATACATCCAAGCCTTGAGACAGACGGATAACTATGTAAAAGTGAGTTATCAAAAGAAGTATGTATTCGGATTCGGTCATTCCTTACGTCCAAACAAACCCGAGATTTCAGGAATGGGATTTGTCAAGTCCTATGGTACCACTACCTACTACCGAGCGGCATGATCGGTGTTAATGAATGTACATTGTCTCATTTAAACAAACCAAATGTCATACCAAATTGTAAGAATGTGATGAAGATAATGTACCTAGTATGCTAGAGTAAACATACAAGGTAGAGCTGTAAAACAATGTGTCCATATGTTACTGGAACATATGCAACAGAGATGCAATGTAAAATGATGTACTAAGTATGCTAAGTTAACATACAAAGTAGAAAAGTCATGTAAATCAATGTGCTAGCATGCTATCAGTCAACATACATAGCAGAAATGTAATGTAAATCATGTACTAATAGTGTACTAATGAACATAACAAGTATATGATGTGAAAACAGGAAAGCACGAAAGTAACAAGTAGGCACATGTGTTTCACCCCAAAACAGTTTGGAAAACAGTAAAAGAGGGGTCTATGTACTCACTTGAGATTGCTTAGTAGTCCTTGAGTAACAACCAAACAATGCTAGAGATCGCGGATATCAAACGGCACCTAATATAGGTAACTGTGTTAATAACCGGACCTAAATCGGAAGATTTGATAGAATGAGGGTTTGTAAACCAAACGAGTATGGAAACTCGTGTAATATGGTTTAACAAAGCCTACATACTAAATGAAACCTAACATAAGTGCTTACGACCCATTACGACCCGTTTAGGTAGCTTATGCAACTTTAACGCGTCGTTCGCGTGAAACGCGTTCGGACCGCCTAACTAGTCCTATGACAAGTGTTATATGCCTAAACATGTTACATAATCAGTTATGTGACAAAAGTTTAGGTTACATATGCTTAATTACCAATTATACATGAAAAGGGTATTCTGGTAATTTACCTAAGGCATATAAACTACCTATCATACAACTACTTAAACGATGTGACCATAGGGTATAACCTCGGAAGGTTATTCCCTACCTACTATGGTCACCTAATGTATTTGGTCGGATCCTAATGATCGACCAAATGGGTCGGGTTCGAGGTATAAGCGATTTATTAGATCGCTTACCCTACGACCCTAGACAACGTGGTAATCAGTAGGCATAGTCCCAAGGGACTATAACCATCGTGATTACAATCACGTTGCGAAGTTCAAACGAACTTCGCATTGACCATAAGCTGGTCAACGCTGAAAGTCGTTTGACTTTCTGACTCGAAAAGCAATAAAATAAGGAAAAGAACGAAAGAATACTTACGAAGGGTCCCCGAATGCTAATCCCGATCCAAGTAGCTCAGGTATGAAACAATGGTTTCAACTTAGAGCTTCTCAAATCAGAATTCTTGTAATTTTGAAGCATGGGGGGTGGGGTATTTATAGTAAAAGGTCCACCGTTAAGATCGTTTCATGGAAAACGTGCCTTAATCCCACCCGTACAAGTGTCGGGACCTTATGGTGACTAAAATTTGATCCTTATCAGCTGACTAGACAATTGGGATTGTGTGGTGGAGGATTAAACAGCTGTAACCTGCTGTTTGATTCATTTAATCTGGTCAGAAGGGGCCACGCGGCCCGCTTCAGGATGAACATAAACTAATGCGGGCCGCCTGAGCATGTCAGATCAGAAACATGTTTGAAAAACGACAGTTTCAGTCCCTGCACGTGTTTAAGGCCATTTCCGACACTTCTAAGGCCCGTAAAGCCAACTTTAAGGCCCTAAAATGTTGCCTAAACATTGTGGACATGAAACATGCTCAAAAATATGTCGGATGTTGGTTCGTTTGGTCGTACGAACGCGATGTTCGCTTAATTACGACGGAATGCGCATAAGCGCGAAAAACGATCCAAATGATGCGACGAATGGATTTTTCTCATGCCAAACACTAAAATAAAATGTTTTAGTGCTTACATAAATTTTTGGCTGTCCGGATGTATTCAGAACGTAAGTTATGCGCGAAAATGCAAACTTGTGCACTTTTTGACACTTTTAGTCCCTGAATGAGCCAAAAGTTTATTTTAGCACACCGAACCCCTCAAAGCCTATTTCTAAGCTATATAAAGGATATTTAAGGTGTGTTTAACTTATGGTCATGTTCCGGAATGTCCGTTACAGTTCAAATTGGCATACTTTCGCAGTTTGTCAAATTTAGTCCCTGTAAGCGAATTAACTTGATTTTGCCATACCAAAGCCTTCAAAACTTATTTCTAAGTTATGTAAAGGTTATTTAAGGTATGTTAAGCCTATTTCACTATTCTGGAGTGTTCGTTGCATTAAACTGGTTATATTTACGCGTCGGTGCGCGTATAACCTTCCAGAAAGCGATTTAGAGTTTGGAATTGAACAAAAATTGATATGTGCAAATGATACACATATTTTTACCAATCCCAAGTATGAAATATAATATTTCATTGGTTCGGTATTTGTTTGATAGCCGCGAAGGCACAGGTGTTACAGTCTCCCCTACTTTAGGAAATTTCGTCCCGAAATTTATTTAGAGGAAACTTGTGAGAGCTTGAAAATATGAAGTTGAAAAGATCGAACAATATTGATTAGGGTTCTGAACTTCTAGTAACCTTTAATAACCTCATGATTGCAATGTAAGAGGGATACTTATATACAAGTATATGAAGCGTCATTGGTGCGTCCACCGTACCTCCATTACATCGTTCTCATTTCGTTATTGTTGTCACTATCGGTTCTTACACATAATAAATCTTACTGTGTTTCTGTGCACTAAATTTCATAATTATGTACGCGTCCATAATCAGACAATTCCTTGCACAGTTCACACAGTCTGTTTTATAATGTGTAGGGGAAAACCAAATGAACAATCCTGTGACGAGTGTGACTAGACCGCCATAGAGTCCTTTTAAGTAAATCAATAAATGATCTAAATAGACTATCAAGGAGTCTGTTTAGCTATATCACTAGATGTCGTTCTTTAACCAAATTGTGAATCAATCTTTTAGACTAGACCACTAAAAGGATCTCTTATGAAACATGGAGTGGTACTTATATAATCCAAGGGTCTTAACTATTACATAGAAGCCCATTGAGGATTGAAGGTAGTACTTTTTGAATATCCTGCTACGAATCCCTCATATGAAGATATGAAAGATCCTGCGAAGATTTCGATAACGAATATCCAGAGTATTAAAAACACAAAAATGCATAAAAGAAAACATAAGATGAATAAACACATAGTCACATAACCACAAAATTGTTTAACTAGAAGTTTGTTCTGCTAACAGAGCACATGTATTTAAAGTACAATAGGAATCCATCTCGTGGATTTCATTTGGTACTTTAAACATTATCAAAAATCTAACTATAAAGATAGAAAGATTTTTAAAAGAAAAATTCGATTTCGATTATAAGGAACCGAAATGTTCGAATTTAGGTACATAAGGAATCCAATTTAAGGATTCTGATTTGAATGATAATCATCCACAAGGGTCTAAATGTGAAGATAAAAAGATCCCATATGGATTTTAGAAGTTGAAGATGTTTTGAAACCTTGCACAGGACGTGCTTATGTCAAAACATGAAGTTGAAATGCTTTACGAAGTTGAGATGCCAGATATGCCAAGGCGACATATGAAGCGAAATTTGAAAGTTAAGTCAATGTACGAGGAAAATATTTTTGAAAACTGTGCATGAGGTTCTTTTAAGAAAAATGTGTTTAATGTTTTTGAAACCTTATATATAATACTTTTGAAATCATAAAGTAGGTGTATTAGATAGATATATTTACAAAAAATGTTTTAAAATCATGCGAGATAAATTTTGAAATTATGTATAAGGTTTTTGAAAGACATGAATGATGCTTTTCGAAATCATGCACTTGATAAGAAAATGTACTGTGTTAATATTGCCTTCAGACTATATGAAATATTTTGAAATTAGGAAGGTTGGTTTTGATAACATGGCCAATGTTTTTGAAATAACATAGACAATGCATCAAGAAAAATTGTTTTCAAACTATATGAAGTGTTTTGAGATCATGAAGATTGTGTTGAAATACTTGTACTGTGTATGTTGAAAAATCAAAACGCAATGGGTATGAGATTTGAAAATACCCTTAGTTATCTAACCAAGGATTTAAAGGTAAAGATGTGCTGAAGCATGATTACTCATAATGTCACTTTATTTTCTGTACTTCGCATCTTAGAATGAAACGAGTACTTAAAATTTTCGAGGGACTCATGAGCGATCATTTGAAAGAGAGAATCACAAGAGTAGTTTGTAAGGAACATAGTTCCTTAATGCAGGTATTATAGGGAAATGCCATAAACACTTGTTATTATACTTGTATATCAGAATTGTGATCAACAACTTTTATTTATGAACAAGACATATTGTTTCACAATACACGAAAACAAAAGAAACAAAGGCATAAGACAGCAACATCCTTTGTTCAGCCGAATGCTCATCCAAGGGTTGGATTTGCACTGACTATCTTCGGGCAGTTGTTCCTGAAATGGCTCGTCTCGCCACAGTTGTAGCAAGTACCATGCGGAAAACGAGCTTGAGTTGGGTTGACTTGTGGTTGGTTTGGACCACTTTGGTTTGGGATAAATCGACAAACATTTTCCAGGTGACCGAGTCGCCCACATGATGCACACAAACGACATTGTAGGTGAGCTTAGTGGTGTGCAATACATTTGTTGCATGTTGGGGCTGTTCCCTTGTATCGCTTCTTAACAGGTGGTGTTGCCGCCCGATTGGGTCCTATTTGATTTGGTACTTCTGCTACGCAAACTTTTGCCGTATGACCTTTAAGTCCACAAATTTGGCATTTGCGGCACTTCACACTAGGGTGATGATGAAGGGTACATTGGTTGCACAAGGGTTCAATTCCGTTGTATGGCTTCCTGACTGGTAGTGCTGTCACTTGGCTAGGTCCCGCTTGATTAGGTGTAACTGTTGCGGGTTTCCTTGAAGCCTTACGCTTCCTTGATTTTGGTGCTGGCTTGACTTCTGCTTCCTTTGGTGGCTCTTGAGTGGCTTCATTTTTGAGACGAGACATGGCAATTCCTAGCTCCACAGATTTCAGTATCACCTCGCCTATTTGCTGGGCAAATTTGGCTGTTTGCTCGGACATTTAACCAGTGCTGAGAGGAATAGACATTCTAGAAGAAAATGAAAGA
Organism: Helianthus tuberosus; assembly: GCA_030545235.1. Classification (NCBI taxonomy): domain Eukaryota; kingdom Viridiplantae; phylum Streptophyta; class Magnoliopsida; order Asterales; family Asteraceae; genus Helianthus; species Helianthus tuberosus. Next base: position 69,257,813 of record CM060432.1, on the reverse strand, counting down.
CAGAGGAAGAAGCAAGTGAAAGGTTATTGGATAATCAATACAGAATGGTAACGAATGAAAATTGTGATCATTTGTTTGTTACCTAAGGCAAACAAATGAGATGGTGACAAATCAAAGTAAATGGGTCAAAAATAATGTATCGCGAAGACATGCTCGCCTATAAGTGAACACTCATCCCAAGAATTCCCAGGTAAGCACAACTGGTCTCGCGTCTGATGAGATGTATACGAAGTGCTTGCCTAGACAGAAAACCCAGAATACAGGCATTCACTCTTCCAGTTTGCACGTGTTCACATTATTTAAAACCCAAAACCTTGACGAGATTTTGAAAAAAAATTCAAAGGGGTTCAAAACCATATAACAGAGAGTTCAAAACCTTACAATAGAGGGTTCAAAACCTAGTAATCAATCATCCTAGAACAGATGATTAGTTTTCAAAGCGGTTTGGAAATTTATGTTCTTGTTGTGATCGTCGCCTAAGGATAGGTGACGGTATTGTTTTATGACTAAACGCAAGTAAACTCGCGTTAGGGTCCTAGAAAGGTTATAGACTAGGTCAAAGTATTACTAATAACCTAATTCCCTATAACCATGAGCTCTGATACCATCTTTTCTGTCACACCCCGACCACGTAGAACATACAAAACGTGGCGGAAATGTCGGGGAGTGTTGTAACAGAATTAATTGTTTCAAATCCATGGCAATTGAAGTTTCGTTTTATTGATTAAAAGTGTTACAATGTCTTAACAAACAAGGAAATACAACATAATTAACTAGTCTTGCATCTTTTATTGTCACTAAAGCCCAAGTCTGCCTATGTGTATCTTGATCATCTTATGCAACAGCTCCTGAAAAACACATGTGAAAATAGGTACGTCAGCATAAAAATGCCTGTGAGATACATAGGTTTTGTGAAAATAGGTTTCATGACTTATGTTTGAGAAAATGTTTAGTCATGAACCTTGTAATTTGCTTTGTCTTTGTAAATCATTTGAAAAACAATAAGTTCAGATGATATGTATAAATAAGAAAATAATACATGGTTAAATGAGTAACCATGTAAAATGAGTTTGTATAAGTTAAGTTGTTTGTAAAACAATGTATTGTGAAAAGTATGTTATTTGTATAAAATGTTATATGTATCAAACTGAAATGATTCAAATAACGCTACGATATATGTAATACCATACAAACACTTATATATAGGAAGTACCAGCGGCGTATCCACCATGCTTGTATCATATTACACACGCATCGTTACTTAATCACTTACTCAAACCACCAATGTAATAAGTCTATGTTTAAACCAATAGTCAAAAGTCCTTGTATAAACCATGTCAAATGTTTATAGTCCAAAAGTAGTTAAGTAATGTATAACCAAAATGATATGTATGGTAAGTAAAATTTAGACTACTTAAACCATAAGTAAAAATGTACAAAACAAAGTATTGAAGTAAAACTTGGTTTAAATCAAAGTTATGTTTTGTAAGATATATGCATGCTATACTGAATATGAACATTTATGCGGTATTGTGAAAATTCATACATCCAAGCCTTGAGACAGACGGATAACTATGTAAAAGTGAGTTATCAAAAGAAGTATGTATTCGGATTCGGTCATTCCTTACGTCCAAACAAACCCGAGATTTCAGGAATGGGATTTGTCAAGTCCTATGGTACCACTACCTACTACCGAGCGGCATGATCGGTGTTAATGAATGTACATTGTCTCATTTAAACAAACCAAATGTCATACCAAATTGTAAGCATGTGATGAAGATAATGTACCTAGTATTCTAGAGTAAACATACAAGGTAGAGCTGTAAAACAATGTGTCCATATGTTACTGGAACATATGCAACAGAGATGCAATGTAAAATGATGTACTAAGTATGCTAAGTTAACATACAAAGTAGAAAAGTCATGTAAATCAATGTGCTAGCATGCTATCAGTCAACATACATAGCAGAAATGTAATGTAAATCATGTACTAATAGTGTACTAATGAACATAACAAGTATATGATGTGAAAACAGGAAAGCACGAAAGTAACAAGTAGGCACATGTGTTTCACCCCAAAACAGTTTGGAAAACAGTAAAAGAGGGGTCTATGTACTCACTTGAGATTGCTTAGTAGTCCTTGAGTAACAACCAAACAATGCTAGAGATCGCGGATATCAAACGGCACCTAATATAGGTAACTGTGTTAATAACCGGACCTAAATCGGAAGATTTGATAGAATGAGGGTTTGTAAACCAAACGAGTATGGAAACTCGTGTAATATGGTTTAACAAAGCCTACATACTAAATGAAACCTAACATAAGTGCTTACGACCCATTACGACCCGTTTAGGTAGCTTATGCAACTTTAACGCGTCGTTCGCGTGAAACGCGTTCGGACCGCCTAACTAGTCCTATGACAAGTGTTATATGCCTAAACATGTTACATAATCAGTTATGTGACAAAAGTTTAGGTTACATATGCTTAATTACCAATTATACATGAAAAGGGTATTCTGGTAATTTACCTAAGGCATATAAACTACCTATCATACAACTACTTAAACGATGTGACCATAGGGTATAACCTCGGAAGGTTATTCCCTACCTACTATGGTCACCTAATGTATTTGGTCGGATCCTAATGATCGACCAAATGGGTCGGGTTCGAGGTATAAGCGATTTATTAGATCGCTTACCCTACGACCCTAGACAACGTGGTAATCAGTAGGCATAGTCCCAAGGGACTATAACCATCGTGATTACAATCACGTTGCGAAGTTCAAACGAACTTCGCATTGACCATAAGCTGGTCAACGCTGAAAGTCATTTGACTTTCTGACTCGAAAAGCAATAAAATAAGGAAAAGAACGAAAGAATACTTACGAAGGGTCCCCGAATGCTAATCCCGATCCAAGTAGCTCAGGTATGAAACAATGGTTTCAACTTAGAGCTTCTCAAATCAGAATTCTTGTAATTTTGAAGCATGGGGGGTGGGGTATTTATAGTAAAAGGTCCACCGTTAAGATCGTTTCATGGAAAACGTGCCTTAATCCCACCCGTACAAGTGTCGGGACCTTATGGTGACTAAAATTTGATCCTTATCAGCTGACTAGACAATTGGGATTGTGTGGTGGAGGATTAAACAGCTGTAACCTGCTGTTTGATTCATTTAATCTGGTCAGAAGGGGCCACGCGGCCCGCTTCAGGATGAACATAAACTAATGCGGGCCGCCTGAGCATGTCAGATCAGAAACATGTTTGAAAAACGACAGTTTCAGTCCCTGCACGTGTTTAAGGCCATTTCCGACACTTCTAAGGCCCGTAAAGCCAACTTTAAGGCCCTAAAATGTTGCCTAAACATTGTGGACATGAAACATGCTCAAAAATATGTCGGATGTTGGTTCGTTTGGTCGTACGAACGCGATGTTCGCTTAATTACGATGGAATGCGCATAAGCGCGAAAAACGATCCAAATGATGCGACGAATGGATTTTTCTCATGCCAAACACTAAAATAAAATGTTTTAGTGCTTACATAAATTTTTGGCTGTCCGGATGTATTCAGAACGTAAGTTATGCGCGAAAATGCAAACTTGTGCACTTTTTGACACTTTTAGTCCTTGAATGAGCCAAAAGTTTATTTTAGCACACCGAACCCCTCAAAGCCTATTTCTAAGCTATATAAAGGATATTTAAGGTGTGTTTAACTTATGGTCATGTTCCGGAATGTCCGTTACAGTTCAAATTGGCATACTTTCGCAGTTTGTCAAATTTAGTCCCTGTAAGCGAATTAACTTGATGTTGCCATACCAAAGCCTTCAAAACTTATTTCTAAGTTATGTAAAGGTTATTTAAGGTATGTTAAGCCTATTTCACTATTCTGGAGTGTTCGTTGCATTAAACTGGTTATATTTACGCGTCGGTGCGCGTATAACCTTCCAGAAAGCGATTTAGAGTTTGGAATTGAACAAAAATTGATATGTGCAAATGATACACATATTTTTACCAATCCCAAGTATGAAATATAATATTTCATTGGTTCGGTATTTGTTTGATAGCCGCGAAGGCACAGGTGTTACAGTCTCCCCTACTTTAGGAAATTTCGTCCCGAAATTTATTTAGAGGAAACTTGTGAGAGCTTGAAAATATGAAGTTGAAAAGATCGAACAATATTGATTAGGGTTCTGAACTTCTAGTAACCTTTAATAACCTCATGATTGCAATGTAAGAGGGATACTTATATACAAGTATATGAAGCGTCATTGGTGCGTCCACCGTACCTCCATTACATCGTTCTCATTTCGTTATTGTTGTCACTATCGGTTCTTACACATAATAAATCTTACTGTGTTTCTGTGCACTAAATTTCATAATTATGTACGCGTCCATAATCAGACAATTCCTTGCACAGTTCACACAGTCTGTTTTATAATGTGTAGGGGAAAACCAAATGAACAATCCTGTGACGAGTGTGACTAGACCGCCATAGAGTCCTTTTAAGTAAATCAATAAATGATCTAAATAGACTATCAAGGAGTCTGTTTAGCTATATCACTAGATGTCGTTCTTTAACCAAATTGTGAATCAATCTTTTAGACTAGACCACTAAAAGGATCTCTTATGAAACATGGAGTGGTACTTATATAATCCAAGGGTCTTAACTATTACATAGAAGCCCATTGAGGATTGAAGGTAGTACTTTTTGAATATCCTGCTACGAATCCCTCATATGAAGATATGAAAGATCCTGCGAAGATTTCGATAACGAATATCCAGAGTATTAAAAACACAAAAATGCATAAAAGAAAACATAAGATGAATAAACACATAGTCACATAACCACAAAATTGTTTAACTAGAAGTTTGTTCTGCTAACAGAGCACATGTATTTAAAGTACAATAGGAATCCATCTCGTGGATTTCATTTGGTACTTTAAACATTATCAAAAATCTAACTATAAAGATAGAAAGATTTTTAAAAGAAAAATTCGATTTCGATTATAAGGAACCGAAATGTTCGAATTTAGGTACATAAGGAATCCAATTTAAGGATTCTGATTTGAATGATAATCATCCACAAGGGTCTAAATGTGAAGATAAAAAGATCCCATATGGATTTTAGAAGTTGAAGATGTTTTGAAACCTTGCACAGGACGTGCTTATGTCAAAACATGAAGTTGAAATGCTTTACGAAGTTGAGATGCCAGATATGCCAAGGCGACATATGAAGCGAAATTTGAAAGTTAAGTCAATGTACGAGGAAAATATTTTTGAAAACTGTGCATGAGGTTCTTTTAAGAAAAATGTGTTTAATGTTTTTGAAACCTTATATATAATACTTTTGAAATCATAAAGTAGGTGTATTAGATAGATATATTTACAAAAAATGTTTTAAAATCATGCGAGATAAATTTTGAAATTATGTATAAGGTTTTTGAAAGACATGAATGATGCTTTTCGAAATCATGCACTTGATAAGAAAATGTACTGTGTTAATATTGCCTTCAGACTATATGAAATATTTTGAAATTAGGAAGGTTGGTTTTGATAACATGGCCAATGTTTTTGAAATAACATAGACAATGCATCAAGAAAAATTGTTTTCAAACTATATGAAGTGTTTTGAGATCATGAAGATTGTGTTGAAATACTTGTACTGTGTATGTTGAAAAATCAAAACGTAATGGGTATGAGATTTGAAAATACCCTTAGTTATCTAACCAAGGATTTAAAGGTAAAGATGTGCTGAAGCATGATTACTCATAATGTAACTTTATTTTCTGTACTTCGCATCTTAGAATGAAACGAGTACTTAAAATTTTCGAGGGACTCATGAGCGATCATTTGAAAGAGAGAATCACAAGAGTAGTTTGTAAGGAACATAGTTCCTTAATGCAGGTATTATAGGGAAATGCCATAAACACTTGTTATTATACTTGTATATCAGAATTGTGATCAACAACTTTTATTTATGAACAAGACATATTGTTTCACAATACACGAAAACAAAAGAAACAAAGGCATAAGACAGCAACATCCTTTGTTCAGCCGAATGCTCATCCAAGGGTTGGATTTGCACTGACTATCTTCGGGCAGTTGTTCCTGAAATGGCTCGTCTCGCCACAGTTGTAGCAAGTACCATGCGGAAAACGAGCTTGAGTTGGGTTGACTTGTGGTTGGTTTGGACCACTTTGGTTTGGGATAAATCGACAAACATTTTCCAGGTGACCGAGTCGCCCACATGATGCACACAAACGACATTGTAGGTGAGCTTAGTGGTGTGCAATACATTTGTTGCATGTTGGGGCTGTTCCCTTGTATCGCTTCTTAACAGGTGGTGTTGCCGCCCGATTGGGTCCTATTTGATTTGGTACTTCTGCTACGCAAACTTTTGCCGTATGACCTTTAAGTCCACAAATTTGGCATTTGCGGCACTTCACACTAGGGTGATGATGAAGGGTACATTGGTTGTACAAGGGTTCAATTCCGTTGTATGGCTTCCTGACTGGTAGTGCTGTCACTTGGCTAGGTCCCGCTTGATTAGGTGTAACTGTTGCGGGTTTCCTTGAAGCCTTACGCTTCCTTGATTTTGGTGCTGGCTTGACTTCTGCTTCCTTTGGTGGCTCTTGAGTGGCTTCATTTTTGAGACGAGACATGGCAATTCCTAGCTCCACAGATTGCAGTATCACCTCGCCTATTTGCTGGGCAAATTTGGCTGTTTGCTCGGACATTTAACCAGTGCTGAGAGGAATAGACATTCTAGAAGAAAATGAAAGACAGAGGAAGAAGCAAGTGAAAGGTTATTGGATAATCAATACAGAATGGTAACGAATGAAAATTGTGATCATTTGTTTGTTACCTAAGGCAAACAAATGAGATGGTGACAAATCAAAGTAAATGGGTCAAAAATAATGTATCGCGAAGACATGCTCGCCTATAAGTGAACACTCATCCCAAGAATTCCCAGGTAAGCACAACTGGTCTCGCGTCTGATGAGATGTATACGAAGTGCTTGCCTAGACAGAAAACCCAGAATACAGGCATTCACTCTTCCAGTTTGCACGTGTTCACATTATTTAAAACCCAAAACCTTGACGAGATTTTGAAAAAAAATTCAAAGGGGTTCAAAACCATATAACAGAGAGTTCAAAACCTTACAATAGAGGGTTCAAAACCTAGTAATCAATCATCCTAGAACAGATGATTAGTTTTCAAAGCGGTTTGGAAATTTATGTTCTTGTTGTGATCGTCGCCTAAGGATAGGTGACGGTATTGTTTTATGACTAAACGCAAGTAAACTCGCGTTAGGGTCCTAGAAAGGTTATAGACTAGGTCAAAGTATTACTAATAACCTAATTCCCTATAACCATGAGCTCTGATACCATCTTTTCTGTCACACCCCGACCACGTAGAACATACAAAACGTGGCGGAAATGTCGGGGAGTGTTGTAACAGAATTAATTGTTTCAAATCCATGGCAATTGAAGTTTCGTTTTATTGATTAAAAGTGTTACAATGTCTTAACAAACAAGGAAATACAACATAATTAACTAGTCTTGCATCTTTTATTGTCACTAAAGCCCAAGTCTGCCTATGTGTATCTTGATCATCTTATGCAACAGCTCCTGAAAAACACATGTGAAAATAGGTACGTCAGCATAAAAATGCCTGTGAGATACATAGGTTTTGTGAAAATAGGTTTCATGACTTATGTTTGAGAAAATGTTTAGTCATGAACCTTGTAATTTGCTTTGTCTTTGTAAATCATTTGAAAAACAATAAGTTCAGATGATATGTATAAATAAGAAAATAATACATGGTTAAATGAGTAACCATGTAAAATGAGTTTGTATAAGTTAAGTTGTTTGTAAAACAATGTATTGTGAAAAGTATGTTATTTGTATAAAATGTTATATGTATCAAACTGAAATGATTCAAATAACGCTACGATATATGTAATACCATACAAACACTTATATATAGGAAGTACCAGCGGCGTATCCACCATGCTTGTATCATATTACACACGCATCGTTACTTAATCACTTACTCAAACCACCAATGTAATAAGTCTATGTTTAAACCAATAGTCAAAAGTCCTTGTATAAACCATGTCAAATGTTTATAGTCCAAAAGTAGTCAAGTAATGTATAACCAAAATGATATGTATGGTAAGTAAAATTTAGACTACTTAAACCATAAGTAAAAATGTACAAAACAAAGTATTGAAGTAAAACTTGGTTTAAATCAAAGTTATGTTTTGTAAGATATATGCATGCTATACTGAATATGAACATTTATGCGGTATTGTGAAAATTCATACATCCAAGCCTTGAGACAGACGGATAACTATGTAAAAGTGAGTTATCAAAAGAAGTATGTATTCGGATTCGGTCATTCCTTACGTCCAAACAAACCCGAGATTTCAGGAATGGGATTTGTCAAGTCCTATGGTACCACTACCTACTACCGAGCGGCATGATCGGTGTTAATGAATGTACATTGTCTCATTTAAACAAACCAAATGTCATACCAAATTGTAAGCATGTGATGAAGATAATGTACCTAGTATTCTAGAGTAAACATACAAGGTAGAGCTGTAAAACAATGTGTCCATATGTTACTGGAACATATGCAACAGAGATGCAATGTAAAATGATGTACTAAGTATGCTAAGTTAACATACAAAGTAGAAAAGTCATGTAAATCAATGTGCTAGCATGCTATCAGTCAACATACATAGCAGAAATGTAATGTAAATCATGTACTAATAGTGTACTAATGAACATAACAAGTATATGATGTGAAAACAGGAAAGCACGAAAGTAACAAGTAGGCACATGTGTTTCACCCCAAAACAGTTTGGAAAACAGTAAAAGAGGGGTCTATGTACTCACTTGAGATTGCTTAGTAGTCCTTGAGTAACAACCAAACAATGCTAGAGATCGCGGATATCAAACGGCACCTAATATAGGTAACTGTGTTAATAACCGGACCTAAATCGGAAGATTTGATAGAATGAGGGTTTGTAAACCAAACGAGTATGGAAACTCGTGTAATATGGTTTAACAAAGCCTACATACTAAATGAAACCTAACATAAGTGCTTACGACCCATTACGACCCGTTTAGGTAGCTTATGCTACTTTAACGCGTCGTTCGCGTGAAACGCGTTCGGACCGCCTAACTAGTCCTATGACAAGTGTTATATGCCTAAACATGTTACATAATCAGTTATGTGACAAAAGTTTAGGTTACATATGCTTAATTACCAATTATACATGAAAAGGGTATTCTGGTAATTTACCTAAGGCATATAAACTACCTATCATACAACTACTTAAACGATGTGACCATAGGGTATAACCTCGGAAGGTTATTCCCTACCTACTATGGTCACCTAATGTATTTGGTCGGATCCTAATGATCGACCAAATGGGTCGGGTTCGAGGTATAAGCGATTTATTAGATCGCTTACCCTACGACCCTAGACAACGTGGTAATCAGTAGGCATAGTCCCAAGGGACTATAACCATCGTGATTACAATCACGTTGCGAAGTTCAAACGAACTTCGCATTGACCATAAGCTGGTCAACGCTGAAAGTCGTTTGACTTTCTGACTCGAAAAGCAATAAAATAAGGAAAAGAACGAAAGAATACTTACGAAGGGTCCCCGAATGCTAATCCCGATCCAAGTAGCTCAGGTATGAAACAATGGTTTCAACTTAGAGCTTCTCAAATCAGAATTCTTGTAATTTTGAAGCATGGGGGGTGGGGTATTTATAGTAAAAGGTCCACCGTTAAGATCGTTTCATGGAAAACGTGCCTTAATCCCACCCGTACAAGTGTCGGGACCTTATGGTGACTAAAATTTGATCCTTATCAGCTGACTAGACAATTGGGATTGTGTGGTGGAGGATTAAACAGCTGCAACCTGCTGTTTGATTCATTTAATCTGGTCAGAAGGGGCCACGCGGCCCGCTTCAGGATGAACATAAACTAATGCGGGCCGCCTGAGCATGTCAGATCAGAAACATGTTTGAAAAACGACAGTTTCAGTCCCTGCACGTGTTTAAGGCCATTTCCGACACTTCTAAGGCCCGTAAAGCCAACTTTAAGGCCCTAAAATGTTTCCTAAACATTGTGGACATGAAACATGCTCAAAAATATGTCGGATGTTGGTTCGTTTGGTCGTACGAACGCGATGTTCGCTTAATTACGACGGAATGCGCATAAGCGCGAAAAACGATCCAAATGATGCGACGAATGGATTTTTCTCATGCCAAACACTAAAATAAAATGTTTTAGTGCTTACATAAATTTTTGGCTGTCCGGATGTATTCAGAACGTAAGTTATGCGCGAAAATGCAAACTTGTGCACTTTTTGACACTTTTAGTCCCTGAATGAGCCAAAAGTTTATTTTAGCACACCGAACCCCTCAAAGCCTATTTCTAAGCTATATAAAGGATATTTAAGGTGTGTTTAACTTATGGTCATGTTCCGGAATGTCCGTTACAGTTCAAATTGGCATACTTTCGCAGTTTGTCAAATTTAGTCCCTGTAAGCGAATTAACTTGATTTTGCCATACCAAAGCCTTCAAAACTTATTTCTAAGTTATGTAAAGGTTATTTAAGGTATGTTAAGCCTATTTCACTATTCTGGAGTGTTCGTTGCATTAAACTGGTTATATTTACGCGTCGGTGCGCGTATAACCTTCCAGAAAGCGATTTAGAGTTTGGAATTGAACAAAAATTGATATGTGCAAATGATACACATATTTTTACCAATCCCAAGTATGAAATATAATATTTCATTGGTTCGGTATTTGTTTGATAGCCGCGAAGGCACAGGTGTTACAGTCTCCCCTACTTTAGGAAATTTCGTCCCGAAATTTATTTAGAGGAAACTTGTGAGAGCTTGAAAATATGAAGTTGAAAAGATCGAACAATATTGATTAGGGTTCTGAACTTCTAGTAACCTTTAATAACCTCATGATTGCAATGTAAGAGGGATACTTATATACAAGTATATGAAGCGTCATTGGTGCGTCCACCGTACCTCCATTACATCGTTCTCATTTCGTTATTGTTGTCACTATCGGTTCTTACACATAATAAATCTTACTGTGTTTCTGTGCACTAAATTTCATAATTATGTACGCGTCCATAATCAGACAATTCCTTGCACAGTTCACACAATCTGTTTTATAATGTGTAGGGGAAAACCAAATGAACAATCCTGTGACGAGTGTGACTAGACCGCCATAGAGTCCTTTTAAGTAAATCAATAAATGATCTAAATAGACTATCAAGGAGTCTGTTTAGCTACATCACTAGATGTCGTTCTTTAACCAAATTGTGAATCAATCTTTTAGACTAGACCACTAAAAGGATCTCTTATGAAACATGGAGCGGTACTTATATAATCCAAGGGTCTTAACTATTACATAGAAGCCCATTGAGGATTGAAGGTAGTACTTTTTGAATATCCTGCTACAAATCCCTCATATGAAGATATGAAAGATCCTGCGAGGATTTCGATAACGAATATCCAGAGTATTAAAAACACAAAAATGCATAAAAGAAAACATAAGATGAATAAACACATAGTCACATAACCACAAAATTGTTTAACTAGAAGTTTGTTCTGCTAACAGAGCACATGTATTTAAAGTATAATAGGAATCCATCTCGTGGATTTCATTTGGTACTTTAAACATTATCAAAAATCTAACTATAAAGATAGAAAGATTTTTAAAAGAAAAATTCGATTTCGATTATAAGGAACCGAAATGTTCGAATTTAGGTACATAAGGAATCCAATTTAAGGATTCTGATTTGAATGATAATCATCCACAAGGGTCTAAATGTGAAGATAAAAAGATCCCATATGGATTTTAGAAGTTGAAGATGTTTTGAAACCTTGCACAGGACGTGCTTATGTCAAAACATGAAGTTGAAATGCTTTACGAAGTTGAGATGCCAGATATGCCAAGGCGACATATGAAGCGAAATTTGAAAGTTAAGTCAATGTACGAGGAAAATATTTTTGAAAACTGTGCATGGGGTTCTTTTAAGAAAAATGTGTTTAATGTTTTTGAAACCTTATATATAATACTTTTGAAATCATAAAGTAGGTGTATTAGATAGATATATTTACAAAAAATGTTTTAAAATCATGCGAGATAAATTTTGAAATTATGTATAAGGTTTTTGAAAGACATGAATGATGCTTTTCGAAATCATGCACTTGATAAGAAAATGTACTGTGTTAATATTGCCTTCAGACTATATGAAATATTTTGAAATTAGGAAGGTTGGTTTTGATAACATGGCCAATGTTTTTGAAATAACATAGACAATGCATCAAGAAAAATTGTTTTCAAACTATATGAAGTGTTTTGAGATCATGAAGATTGTGTTGAAATACTTGTACTGTGTATGTTGAAAAATCAAAACGTAATGGGTATGAGATTTGAAAATACCCTTAGTTATCTAACCAAGGATTTAAAGGTAAAGATGTGCTGAAGCATGATTACTCATAATGTCACTTTATTTTCTGTACTTCGCATCTTAGAATGAAACGAGTACTTAAAATTTTCGAGGGACTCATGAGCGATCATTTGAAAGAGAGAATCACAAGAGTAGTTTGTAAGGAACATAGTTCCTTAATGCAGGTATTATAGGGAAATGCCATAAACACTTGTTATTATACTTGTATATCAGAATTGTGATCAACAACTTTTATTTATGAACAAGACATATTGTTTCACAATACACGAAAACAAAAGAAACAAAGGCATAAGACAGCAACATCCTTTGTTCAGCCGAATGCTCATCCAAGGGTTGGATTTGCACTGACTATCTTCGGGCAGTTGTTCCTGAAATGGCTCGTCTCGCCATAGTTGTAGCAAGTACCATGCGGAAAACGAGCTTGAGTTGGGTTGACTTGTGGTTGGTTTGGACCACTTTGGTTTGGGATAAATCGACAAACATTTTCCAGGTGACCGAGTCGCCCACATGATGCACACAAACGACATTGTAGGTGAGCTAAGTGGTGTGCATTACATTTGTCGCATATTGGGGCTGTTCTCTTGTATCGCTTCTTAACAGGTGGTGTTGCCGCCCGATTGGGTCCTATTTGATTTGGTACTTCTGCTACGCAAACTTTTGCCGTATGACCTTTAAGTCCACAAATTTGGCATTTGCGGCACTTCACACTAGGGTGATGATGAAGGGTACATTGGTTGCACAAGGGTTCAATTCCGTTGTATGGCTTCCTGACTGGTAGTGCTGTCACTTGGCTAGGTCCCGCTTGATTAGGTGTAACTGTTGCGGGTTTCCTTGAAGCCTTACGCTTCCTTGATTTTGGTGCTGGCTTGACTTCTGCTTCCTTTGGTGGCTCTTGAGTGGCTTCATTTTTGAGACGAGACATGGCAATGCCTAGCTTCACAGATTTCATTATCACCTCGCCTATTTGCTGGGCAAATTTGGCTGTTTGCTCGGACATTTGACCAGTGCTGAGAGGAATAGACATTCTAGAAGAAAATGAAAGACAGAGGAAGAAGCAACTGAAAGGTTATTGGATAATCAATACAGAATGGTAACGAATGAAAATTGTGATCATTTGTTTGTTACCTAAGGCAAACAAATGAGATGGTGACAAATCAAAGTAAATGGGTCAAAAATAATGTATCGCGAAGACATGCTCGCCTATAAGTGAACACTCATCCCAAGAATTCCCAGGTAAGCACAACTGGTCTCGCGTCTGATGAGATGTATACGAAGTGCTTGCCTAGACAGAAAACCCAAAATACAGGCATTCACTCTTCCAGTTTGCACGTGTTCACATTATTTAAAACCCAAAACCTTGACGAGATTTTGAAAAAAAATTCAAAGGGGTTCAAAACCATATAACAGAGAGTTCAAAACCTTACAATAGAGGGTTCAAAACCTAGTAATCAATCATCCTAGAACAGATGATTAGTTTTCAAAGCGGTTTGGAAATTTATGTTCTTGTTGTGATCGTCGCCTAAGGATAGGTGACGGTATTGTTTTATGACTAAACGCAAGTAAACTCGCGTTAGGGTCCTAGAAAGGTTATAGACTAGGTCAAAGTATTACTAATAACCTAATTCCCTATAACCATGAGCTCTGATACCATCTTTTCTGTCACACCCCGACCACGTAGAACATACAAAACGTGGCGGAAATGTCGGGGAGTGTTGTAACAAAATTAATTGTTTCAAATCCATGGCAATTGAAGTTTCGTTTTATTGATTAAAAGTGTTACAATGTCTTAACAAACAAGGAAATACAACATAATTAACTAGTCTTGCATCTTTTATTGTCACTAAAGCCCAAGTCTGCCTATGTGTATCTTGATCATCTTATGCAACAGCTCCTGAAAAACACATGTGAAAATAGGTACGTCAGCATAAAAATGCCTGTGAGATACATAGGTTTTGTGAAAATAGGTTTCATGACTTATGTTTGAGAAAATGTTTAGTCATGAACCTTGTAATTTGCTTTGTCTTTGTAAATCATTTGAAAAACAATAAGTTCAGATGATATGTATAAATAAGAAAATAATACATGGTTAAATGAGTAACCATGTAAAATGAGTTTGTATAAGTTAAGTTGTTTGTAAAACAATGTATTGTGAAAAATATGTTATTTGTATAAAATGTTATATGTATCAAACTGAAATGATTCAAATAACGCTACGATATATGTAATACCATACAAACACTTATATATAGGAAGTACCAGCGGCGTATCCACCATGCTTGTATCATATTACACACGCATCGTTACTTAATCACTTACTCAAACCACCAATGTAATAAGTCTATGTTTAAACCAATAGTCAAAAGTCCTTGTATAAACCATGTCAAATGTTTATAGTCCAAAAGTAGTCAAGTAATGTATAACCAAAATGATATGTATGGTAAGTAAAATTTAGACTACTTAAACCATAAGTAAAAATGTACAAAACAAAGTATTGAAGTAAAACTTGGTTTAAATCAAAGTTATGTTTTGTAAGATATATGCATGCTATACTGAATATGAACATTTATGCGGTATTGTGAAAATTCATACATCCAAGCCTTGAGACAGACGGATAACTATGTAAAAGTGAGTTATCAAAAGAAGTATGTATTCGGATTCGGTCATTCCTTACGTCCAAACAAACCCGAGATTTCAGGAATGGGATTTGTCAAGTCCTATGGTACCACTACCTACTACCGAGCGGCATGATCGGTGTTAATGAATGTACATTGTCTCATTTAAACAAACCAAATGTCATACCAAATTGTAAGCATGTGATGAAGATAATGTACCTAGTATTCTAGAGTAAACATACAAGGTAGAGCTGTAAAACAATGTGTCCATATGTTACTGGAACATATGCAACAGAGATGCAATGTAAAATGATGTACTAAGTATGCTAAGTTAACATACAAAGTAGAAAAGTCATGTAAATCAATGTGCTAGCATGCTATCAGTCAACATACATAGCAGAAATGTAATGTAAATCATGTACTAATAGTGTACTAATGAACATAACAAGTATATGATGTGAAAACAGGAAAGCACGAAAGTAACAAGTAGGCACATGTGTTTCACCCCAAAACAGTTTGGAAAACAGTAAAAGAGGGGTCTATGTACTCACTTGAGATTGCTTAGTAGTCCTTGAGTAACAACCAAACAATGCTAGAGATCGCGGATATCAAACGGCACCTAATATAGGTAACTGTGTTAATAACCGGACCTAAATCGGAAGATTTGATAGAATGAGGGTTTGTAAACCAAACGAGTATGGAAACTCGTGTAATATGGTTTAACAAAGCCTACATACTAAATGAAACCTAACATAAGTGCTTACGACCCATTACGACCCGTTTAGGTAGCTTATGCTACTTTAACGCGTCGTTCGCGTGAAACGCGTTCGGACCGCCTAACTAGTCCTATGACAAGTGTTATATGCCTAAACATGTTACATAATCAGTTATGTGACAAAAGTTTAGGTTACATATGCTTAATTACCAATTATACATGAAAAGGGTATTCTGGTAATTTACCTAAGGCATATAAACTACCTATCATACAACTACTTAAACGATGTGACCATAGGGTATAACCTCGGAAGGTTATTCCCTACCTACTATGGTCACCTAATGTATTTGGTCGGATCCTAATGATCGACCAAATGGGTCGGGTTCGAGGTATAAGCGATTTATTAGATCGCTTACCCTACGACCCTAGACAACGTGGTAATCAGTAGGCATAGTCCCAAGGGACTATAACCATCGTGATTACAATCACGTTGCAAAGTTCAAACGAACTTCGCATTGACCATAAGCTGGTCAACGCTGAAAGTCGTTTGACTTTCTGACTCGAAAAGCAATAAAATAAGGAAAAGAACGAAAGAATACTTACGAAGGGTCCCCGAATGCTAATCCCGATCCAAGTAGCTCAGGTATGAAACAATGGTTTCAACTTAGAGCTTCTCAAATCAGAATTCTTGTAATTTTGAAGCATGGGGGGTGGGGTATTTATAGTAAAAGGTCCACCGTTAAGATCGTTTCATGGAAAACGTGCCTTAATCCCACCCGTACAAGTGTCGGGACCTTATGGTGACTAAAATTTGATCCTTATCAGCTGACTAGACAATTGGGATTGTGTGGTGGAGGATTAAACAGCTGCAACCTGCTGTTTGATTCATTTAATCTGGTCAAAAGGGGCCACGCGGCCCGCTTCAGGATGAACATAAACTAATGCGGGCCGCCTGAGCATGTCAGATCAGAAACATGTTTGAAAAACGACAGTTTCAGTCCCTGCACGTGTTTAAGGCCATTTCCGACACTTCTAAGGCCCGTAAAGCCAACTTTAAGGCCCTAAAATGTTGCCTAAACATTGTGGACATGAAACATGCTCAAAAATATGTCGGATGTTGGTTCGTTTGGTCGTACGAACGCGATGTTCGCTTAATTACGACGGAATGCGCATAAGCGCGAAAAATGATCCAAATGATGCGACGAATGGATTTTTCTCATGCCAAACACTAAAATAAAATGTTTTAGTGCTTACATAAATTTTTGGCTGTCCGGATGTATTCAGAACGTAAGTTATGCGCGAAAATGCAAACTTGTGCACTTTTTGACACTTTTAGTCCCTGAATGAGCCAAAAGTTTATTTTAGCACACCGAACCCCTCAAAGCCTATTTCTAAGCTATATAAAGGATATTTAAGGTGTGTTTAACTTATGGTCATGTTCCGGAATGTCCGTTACAGTTCAAATTGGCATACTTTCGCAGTTTGTCAAATTTAGTCCCTGTAAGCGAATTAACTTGATTTTGCCATACCAAAGCCTTCAAAACTTATTTCTAAGTTATGTAAAGGTTATTTAAGGTATGTTAAGCCTATTTCACTATTCCGGAGTGTTCGTTGCATTAAACTGGTTATATTTACGCGTCGGTGCGCGTATAACCTTCCAGAAAGCGATTTAGAGTTTGGAATTGAACAAAAATTGATATGTGCAAATGATACACATATTTTTACCAATCCCAAGTATGAAATATAATATTTCATTGGTTCGGTATTTGTTTGATAGCCGCGAAGGCACAGGTGTTACAGAAAGGAATCCCTGAGTTGAATTGGTAACATGAACCATAGAACCAGAATCAAACCACCAAGAATTAGCAGGAACACTTAAATTATAGGACTCAAGTATCATAAAATAATCGTTACCTTTCTTAGCCAGCCACTCCTTAAATTCAGGGCATTCCTTCTGCATGTGTCCTGTCTTTTTACAGAATTTGCAGCGGATACTGCCTAAGGAGTTCTTAGAGCTGGAAGGTGCACTTGTATTAGGATTAGGATTAGGCCTTTGGACTTTTGAAGCATCCTTCCTCTGATAATTGTTCTTCCTCTTCTTAGGATTGGAGGTGGTGAAGTTTGCAACATCAGTAGTGCGATCCATCCTCATACGCTCTTCCTTCTGTACGCACATGGCGACCAGCTCACTCATCGTCCATTTGTCCTTCTGAGTGTTGTAATTGATCTTGAATGCTTCAAAGGACGAAGGAAGCGAAGTAATGATGAAATGAACAAGGAAACCATCACTGATTTCCATTTCCAGCCCCTTCAGCTTATTGGCCATGTCATTCATCATCATTATGTGCTCGCGAATGCCGCTCCTCCCATCATACTTAGTTGTCACCAGCTTGAGAATAAGAGTACTAGCGTGTGCTTTAGACGTCCCTTTGAATTGCGCCTCCACATGTTCCAAGTAGGTTTTAGCATCTTCAGAATCAGGAATAGCTCCTCTGATTGCATTGCTGATGGACTGCTTCATAAACATGAGAGACATGCGGTTACACCTAGTCCACTTGTCATGAGTTAACTGCTCAGCAGCAGTACTTTGAGTGGTAAGATCCGCTGGCTTATTCTCTCTTAGAGCATAATCAAAGTCCAGCAGGCCAAGAGTAAGCATGAGAGCATCCTTCCATGCAGCAAAGTTATCATCAGTCAAAGGTGGAATCCCGCAATTGGGTGCTGATAGTGGAAATAAGATGAGCAAGTTATGATACTAAGGAAGAAGTCCTAATGTGATCTAAGGGCACATTAAACTAAGGCAGGCATAAATAATGACCATTTTACATTATGAAGCCGTGATATTGTCTATTACTAACATCAAAATAATAGACTTAGTTAAAAAATTCTACTTAAACGAAGACAAAACAGCTTTGGCCAGAAGTGTAATCATTTAAGCATATGTGCAAAGTGGTTGTAACAAATCAGCTTTGGCCAGAAATTGAAACAATCACTTTAGTTATGCACTTGTTGAGTATGCCATCTATGAATGAATTAAATCAGCTTTGGCCAGAAATTAAGACATTCATGCTTATGATGCACACACAACATAGCTTTCGTAATATTTGAACGATAAGTAGATGTGTCAAGTCAGCTTTGGCCAGAAATGATACATCAAAAGCTCATTCAAGTTAAGCTATTTTGGTTTTGTAAAACATTATCTGATTCTGATTAATTAACTAAGTAATTACAAAACCAATTATTTAATAGCAAACCACCCGTTAGCGGAGCCCCGAAAAAAAATTTTAGTTCACATTAAACAGCTTAATATAATGAGGTTTCGAGTCACAACCTTGTTGTCTCGAGTTATGACCTTATGGTCTCGAGTCGAGACCTTTTTCTCGAGTTATGATCTTATGGTCTCGAGTCGAGACCTTTGTCTAGAGTTATGATCTTATGGTCTCGAGTCGAGACCTCTTTCTTGAGTTGTAATCTTTTGAGCCCTTATGATTTCGAGTCGAGACCTTATGGTCTCGAGTCGAGATCTGTTGGTCTCGAGTTGTGAAGGTTTAAGGACCCTGTGATTTCGAGTCGAGACCTCATGGTCTCGAAACTTCCTGTTAACAGCTGTGAATGTGAAAACATAACTGAAAATTCGAAATCTAAGGGATTATGAGATATGATTTCCTATTCTAATGCTGATCTGATTTTGTCAAATATCTCGAAAAATTATAATCTGTTTATCTAATAACAGTTTTCGAAAATCTTTAGAGGACAAAATCAGATCAAAATTAGGAAAACACTTAATAATCCGAATCATATTCCAAATCATATAGGAATTTTTCGAATTTTCTAAGAACATGATGAACCCTAAAAACATAAAACATAAATTCTGGAACCCGAAACCTGAATTTTAATAGTTTTCTAAACAGATTTCGGTTAAAACATAATCCAGTTAATTTCGAATGAACATATGATTAACCTTTTTCCGAAAACAGTGATCTCGAGTGGACATGACCGACTTGAAACCGGCTGTGAATTAAATGAGGCTTTCAAAATTCCGTTTTCCAAGTTTCAATCCCAGAAATTATGGACACGAAAACAGAACTGACTAATCAACATATACTCTGATACCACAAGTTGGTTCAGTTCTGTTTATACATGAGGGAAAACATTAAAACATACCTGTTACAGCATTCAATGCAGTGGAGAATGCAGTAATGGAGTTCGACATGCTTGTCATCGTGATCTGGTTCCTCCTTAGGGTGCTGACTGATGATGGGGACTTAGAAAACCGAAAAGGGGTATCGGCTTAGGAGAGGGAGGTCGAAGGTGATGTTATGCTTATGGGGTGTTTCTAATGTGTAATTGTCTAACCCCTTAACCTCCACATAATTCTCCTTATATAAGCACCCAGGAGGAAACCTAATTAGTTAATAAGGGTAATATGGTCCATCAACAATTACCAACTAATTATTTAATAGGTTATTATATATTTTGATCTATATTATGTAAATGATTATAATGGCTATAGATTAAATATTAATACATAATATATTTAATCTTACAATATTCACTATTGGTTCATCAATCATCAACCCAGATACATAAACAACATTATAAATGCCCCCAAAGAAAGTAAATTACTTTTACACCACCCTTCAAAACATACCAACTTTAATGATCCCCTTTTGTGAGAACAAAAATAAAAATCTCACCTTTCTTTCTGGGTATACAAAACCACCTTGTAATTCTACACTCTAAATCAAACTCTTTGAATCAAAAAGATTCCTAAAAATAAATAAAACATGAAATTCATTTATTTAAACTGCGGCTTGAATGTAATCTCTCTTTGCTGTTGCTAACTTGTTCTCCACGTGTGCTGATGTGTACACTCTCACCTATATATGGGAAATTTTCAGTTAGAAAACTTGACTCATTTATGCAAAAAAAAATACCTGAATTTTGGTTATATTTTATTACTATATATATATATATATATAGTGTGTTTTGTTAAAGATTTTTGTGTCATTTGACTTTGGCATCATTCTATGAAGAACCGCTTACATGATTCTAATTTTAAAACATACTAGGTTATAATCCGGAAACTTTTCGGGTAGGAAAATTTAATTTACAACAAATAAAAGTATAAAAATAACACTTTTAACATCTAAAGTATCATCTTTCCGTTTTCTCCACCATAAATTTTTAATTCGGTTTCTTAAACTTTTTCTTGTTGCAAAGAGCCATAAAACCATACAAAAGCAAGAATGTATATTAATCATGTATATTTTTTTAGTATAACGGATTATTCAAGCAGTTTGGAATCAATTACATAAATAATTTTCTTATGAGTGACAATTTGGGACCTGTGGAAATTTCAAGCAGTTTGGAATCATTTACTTATACACTAACACTAAGATTAATGAAAGGGGCAACTTATAGTCCTATCACAAAACCGCACTATCAGATGAAGAAAAGTAACAAAATCATTTGACTTCTCTCACAAAAAAACGCAAACATAAATCAACTAAATAGCTTAAATTCCACAAATAATGCATGACTTCAAGAATCCGAATTCCGTGATACCAGTGAAAAAGAAAATAAATCAAGGATTACAAATAAGTTATTTATAATAGGCATATAAGTCACAAAATGTTGAAATCCGAAATATCCGCCACACGCATACAACCATATCAAAATAAAACATAAATTGACCCGCTAAATGGACAGCAACTCTTATTTTTTTAGCCTAACCATTGATAGAACATAAGCAAATCTATAATACGCTAAATCTGTTGAGGAAAAGGAGACTTGCAAAGATTATTTTGGCTTGCTACTCATCGATTGGAGCTACCTACATAATGTACACGTTCACGCCCACATCAAAAATCTAAATATCCAAAGTAACAGAAAAGGTTTAATGGTTCTAAACATACCTTTGCGATTAAGAGCAAAATAACAGGGAGGCGGCGATTAAGATCAGAATAATAGAGAGAAACGCAGTGTATGTACGTGTGTGACGAATCTGCAACTAACGCCGGAGATGGCAAATCCCACTCATTTGCAAATCCGTGACCGCGTGAAAACGACTACCTCTTGACTCGGTGGAACGACGGAGTTACAACCAAGCCACATAACCTTGCCCCACCCACATCAGCTACAACAAAAAAAATCAACCAAAAATACATGATTGGATTTAGTAGAACCTTATCAATTTGTTTCATGAAGAAGATTACGATTTTATAAACAAATAAAGAAACTCAGACATAAATCAAGAATGAATACCACTGAAGTAGGTCAAGACAAAAACTTAATCAAACCCAAATGAAATCGACCAAGTTGCATCCAACCACTATTTGTTGTTTGTAATTTATTTTTTATTCTAAAATATCATACTACATAAAATATCCTTAACAAAGGGACACCATGAAGGTATAAAACGGTAAAATCTTCTTGATAAAAATATTTGAGCGCCCAAATCCAAATTCTCAACCAAACATCATAGAACCCTAACAATTTTATCATAAATTCGTCATTAGCATGTACCCATTACAATCGAAACGAACCTCAGAAGAAGCCGCAGTCGAGAGACTCAAACAAAACGAATCTCAGCCCAGACTTCTTATTCCAAAATCATCAGTCCTAACAATTGAATCCAATTAACAAAACCATACAGTTATCAACAACGTGGAAAAGAATAACAACCTGAGCTTCAAGTTTAGCAATATGAGCGATTAATGAACCATTATCCCTTCGTTTAATCGATTCTTTATCAAATCCTGCTTCACGAAGACGAACTCTCAACATGTTATGATCCATTCCCATACCTGAAATAGATCAATGTATGCTATCAGCAGCTATCAAAACACAAATCCTCAAAACATGAATCAAACTTGGCAAATAAAGAGCAAAGAAAAAATACACATTGAATCGTTAAACATCACCAAAATCTTAAAATTTCAGATCAGATGGAGTTAATGAGCTAAGATGGAGACTGCTTACATGGATACTCGATCTGGTCGGTAATTGCACCTCCGATCAGATCAGAAAACTCCATACTGAAATAGGGTCCTTGGAACCGAGGCGATAGACGGAGACCAGGGGTGAACACGCACGCATCACATACGCGAGGAGGTATTTATAATATTTTTTATCTTTATGGTAGGTTCTATCATCTTGATTTAAACCATATTTCACCAAAAGCTCAAATGTAATCCCCTAGGTAACCCAACGGACCTAAAAACCCAAAATCTCAAGTCACCGAGTCCAAATAAAGCTCAGATAGCAAAGTTTAGAATATCCAATTGAATAAAGTGGGAGAAAGATCAAAACTCAAAATAAACCTAATAAACCATACCTTTCGCTTTATAACTCGAATCAAACAATATATTAAACTACCAAGAAATCTTAACACGTACCCAGCAAACATGGTAGAATCGTCCACTTGAGCCACCACTTGATTAGTAAATCACCCTAGCCACACCATTAAGTAAAAAATTAATAATAATAATAATCAATCATTCAATCTTTATGCACCAAATGCCAACCAAATGCTGAAAAAATACATTGTTTATTAACGTTATAAATTGTTCAATAATGTTTTTATAATTGAATATTGTTTGAATATATACCTTTTGTCTTTTCTCGAGACGATATCAGAAGTGTCCTAAAGCCAAGAGTGATACATATGACCAATAATCAAACGGTGTTCATAAGCAAACCTCTAAGAATGCTTCTCCCTTGGTTTCTTCTCTATGGAAAATTTATAAGCTTACTGAAACACTATTAGTTTGCCTCTGGTCATGTTCACTTGCAAAAAAGAATAAAAAAAATAATAAACAAATAAAAAATACCTGACTAATACAAAAGAAACAAACAAAAGTCTAGTTACAACATCCCATTTGCTTTCAAGAAAGATAAAAAAAAAATAGATGAAAGATTTATATCTAAGTGATACCTCAACTGAAGGATTTACTTTAAAGAAAGCAAAACACCTATTGCAAAAAAAAAAAGGTAGAATCTTTTAATTAACGTAGATCTAAACTGAAAACCTAAACTCCAAACCTTTTATTTCCAAACCCTTTTAATTCTAACCGAATTAAACATCTTGAACTACAAAAAAATGGAAGATTTACAATAATGATTGACTTCAAAATTTAAATTTAAAATAATGATTGACTTCAAAATTTAAAATTTAAAATTTAAAATTTAAATTCTGAAAATCAAATCGCTAACATCCAATCCCGTAAATTAAGCAAACTTATTAGGAAAGTCTAACATTGCCAAGCAAAATTGCTCCACCATTTATTTACAGAAAGAGATACCTTAATTTAGGAAAACCATATAATACTAAAATTTAAGAAAATAACGAAATCTTTGATGGATTGTAATTAATACATATTAAAACAGTACAAAATTTATTAGAAACAACCCAAATATTCAAATTTTAAAAAATATCTTAGTTAGATTTGCAAAAAAAAATATGTATTTTTTACAAAATTATACACATCAACATAAACAATGAAACCTAAAAAAAGGGTTGATTGACCACCTTTGAAATTTTTCCTAAATAAAGGGTTAAATTTACCATCTCAGAACATCCATGAGTAAAAACACACCTGTCAGTTAATCCGTCCATCTTAACGTTATAAAATCTATCTACTAAATAAAAGGTTGATTGACCACCTTTGAAATTTTTCCATAAAATTGCCTCCAAAATTCATCAGCCATGACCTGCAAAGGTAGTGATAATTAAAAATTAAAAAACTAATATACAGAAAGAAAAAATTATTCAACATACTGATTGTATAATATATACTACTTACAATAACGTCTTCCTCAGGTGTGATTTTGGATATAAAGCAATTTTCATGAACAAATAATTTAAACACCGAAAGAAAGAATGATGATGGTCCAAAGGACTGAAACATAAGATAGTCATTTTTTCTTATACAACTATCCCGAACAACTTTGGTGAAGCCATCACCAAGTATAGGGCCCAAATCAGTTTTTTTAAGTCTTACAAACCATAACTTGTTGCCATCAACAATCTTAACAGATTCTTTGTAAGGTGGTTGCTCTCCCCACATCAATGAAGCATAGTCATTAGGTATTTGCTATGAGTTTAAGACAAAAAAATAAACATAAACATCAGTTTACTTAAAATTTGATTACTAATTAGAAAACAAATAAACATACCAAAAATAATGGGTCATCTTCCTAAATAAGCTTTAAAAATGAAGGACTGTTGTTACTCTGATCCATATCTGAAAATTAAATATGAAGGCTTTTTAAAAATTAAAACGGTAAACTATTTATAGAAACAAACTTATAATATCGGGAGAAACTTCGAAAACAAATAATTAAAAAGGAACGGTTTCAAAAAAAATTAAAACCTATTTATTTTTAGAAACACAATCAATATTCCGTAAAAACATATCACACACTAAAAATTTACATAATCTTTAATGGATTCAAAATTAACACAATATAAAATTTATTAGTTAATCATGAAAAAAGAAAAACATAAATAATAAACCAAAACAAAACAAAAGAATCATTAATACATATTAATACAATTCAATATTTATTAGTAAAAAAACAAACAAATTTCAAAAAATATCATAGTTAGATTTGCCAAAAAAAAAAAAACAAAATAACTTAAAAATTATAGAGATTAACATAAACGATGAAAACTATCATTATACCGGATCAAAAAAAACACCAAAAAAACGATAAAATTAAACTTACCACTTGTGTTCGAAGAAGATTCAGACCGGCTCAGTCTCATTAGGGTCCTCATCTTCAGAGTCCTCTATCCATCCAGCGCCTTCCACGGGAGTACAAACTCATGCGAATCCAGAATGCGAAGGTGGTGGTGGAGAGGTGAGTGAGGCGGTAGCGAACTCCAACTCATCATCTCATCATCTGAGGAAATAGTTATTAGGGGTACGCAAAAAAATCCGAATCCGAATTATCCGAAAATTCGGATATCCGAATCCGAAAATTTGGATTCGGATTCGGATAGCAATTTTCATATTTTTCGGATATTTCGGATATCCGATATCCGAAACAATAAATAATATTATTTTTTACTATTAAATATATATAATAACATATGTTGGTAACCCTAGGTTCCACTTCCTTTTTCACCCACGCCTCCAACTGCCACTCATTCAGATCTTCATCATCCATCATCCTTTTAAACCTTCAGATCTTCATCGTCACACCTTTCATCAACCCTCGTTGAAACCAAATCGTCATCTAAATACTATAAGCCTTCAATCTTCATCGTCGCCCATTCCGGTGGCTTCTCGTTCCTATCACCCATCGCAGGAAGCGACCCTATTTACTTATCGTTCTCAATAATAGCCTTGCACTCTCGTAGGATGCAGCCCGACATAACCTCGAGTTGCTATTGTTGAGAAGAAAACCATAACTTTGAAGCAGATCTGATTAAAAGCTATAAGTAGATCTGCTTATGACTTGTGAAAAGTAAATATAATATTCACTTCTTCATATTGGAATATGTTAATGGTTGTTGTATGTTGATTATTTCCTCACTTATTTTTGAATTGTTATTGAATCACAGAAAGAAATATAATCTATGGTGGTGTTGGGTGATGATAAAGATGAGTTTTAATTTTAGTCAATGTTGGAAACATATATTTTCTTCAAGAATTTGGATATCCGAATCCGCATCCGAAATTTCGGATATCCGAATCCGAAATTTCGGATACGGATTCGGATATCTAAATCCACTATCCGAAATACCGGATATCCGAATTTGAACACCCCTAATAGTTATAGCGTGCGACTCGAATGGCATCTGTAACATCATATTATCCATACTATATAAATAGCTTGCGTAAAAGTAAACACGTATGCATATAAAATGGACATATCATAAGATTCACATAAGTCAAACATGGCTTACTCATTTGTTTACTTGAAGCGTTACATTTGAAAATTGAAGAACGAATGGAAAAGCTTGTTATCGGTGAAGATATCACAGATGATAAGATAATCAAAACCATTGAAGTTAAATATGAAGAAAATATTCATGATCTAATGGTGGAGCCAGGGGCGGAATATAGAGTTAGTAGCTGTAGCACGGGCTACGGCTCAACCCCGTATTCGTAATGTTATTTTTTATTTTATTTTTCGTTTTTATACAAAAGATAGCCCTAATAAATATGAGGATACCCCTAACCAAAAAATATGATACTTGATTTTAGTAAAATCCAATTTTTTATAAGCCCAAACATTTTACAACCTAAAAACTTGTAGAATAATTAAGCCCGAATGATAAAATTAGCCCAAAATAATAATAATAGAATTGAAAGGAAGCCCAAAATATAATTGTTAAAGTTAGCCCAAGACCTAAAACAATAAAAAAAATCGGGATACCCCTAAATTAATGGGCTAGCTCTGCCACCACTGGCGAAGACGGTAGCAACCCGAATCCCCCCGGTTATAACATAGGTCCACAAACAACTTCAACGAGCGAGCACCCGCCATGTAACCGGCTTCAGGCATCAACCCCTGGGAGCGAGCCCATCTCCTGTTTCCATCCATTATCATTGCCACGTGGTTGGGCATCAACTCCTGATTGAGGGCGAGTACATGAAGACGGGATTTGTTTGGTCAGAAACACAAAGAGCGAGGATTGGATGAGCCGAAAAAGGAAAAGGGAAGGATAGAGCATCTTCAGTTCTTCTGTCTAGTTTAGATTGGATACTTGATTTCATTTAAATCAATTTATTTACTTCTTTAGTCAAATTAATTAATTTGGTTGTTCACCCATTAATCTATTTTATTGCCTTACATAGGTGCTGGACGACCGGCGAGCGACAAGGATAGTATTCTGCATCCAACACGTTTTCACACCACATAACTTGTAACATCACAAATTTTCCGTGTATTATTTTATGCATATATCATACTATGCAACAATGATGAGCTTTCATTTGAATTATATGAGAATGAAAGGTTGGAAGCTTCACTACAGTTGGTAACTGGGGATTATAAGGAACTAAAGGAGAAAAAAACGTCATAGTTGCAGAGAACATTAAGCATGCAGAAGGCGATGATCAAATAAGAGGAGTATAAACTTAGTAAAGCTGCATTGGAGGAACAGGTTATACGGCTTCGAGGTGATTTAACTGCAAGAGAAGCGTTATGTGCACAAGATACTGAGTTGAAAAATGAAATCGGACGTCTAAAACGGTCAAACAGTCAACTACATAAACAGTCTTGACTCTTGAGGAAGAAAAAGATGAATGAAATTTACAATTGTAATCCAAAAAATAAAAGATGAATGCTTGAAGAACGCTCAAATCCTTGAAGAGAAATTGGAGCACATCGAGTACTCCACTAATAATAGTGTGAAATATTTCAAATCAGATAGTAATATTAGTTTCCATGAGCACATGAAGCTCACAGGTCCATATCACATTCTTTTTTTTTTCTTAATTATAATAAAGTAAAATGTTTGTCTATGGATTTTCTTTTACCTTAGATGAAGAAGATTCCTCCTTGGATTCTTCAAGAACTCTTCAAGTGTTTGTAAATGAAGGTGAGTGAAATAAGAGGTTTTGAGAGAAGATGAAAAGGAAAAGGGTGGAGTGAAGAGAAGTTGGGTGGTGGACGGTTATAAGGAGAGAGAGTATGTCTTGGAAATGTTTGAAATTAATAGGGAGGAAGAGTGTAAAGGTGAGTTTTTTTCCCATAGTAGTATATAGTAGTGTTAAGGGGAAAAATATATATTGAAAACTTTTTATACTCCCTTTCCTAAAAAATACATTTTAAAAGTTCTCAAATTCCCCCTGTAAAAATCATTATGTTTTAAATGTTCTTTTTTCATTGCATATTCACGTATTAACATAAGGTTTACATAATAGTCTAAACCTAAAACAAAACTTTTTAGTTAGTTATTTTAGATTAAAAGAACATTTTTTGAATATAAATAATAGATGTAATTATCGCCAATGCTTCATCAAGGAAAACGAATTATAACAGCCATACCTATTTATTGGAGATTCAATCGGAAACGAAACTGGAATACTAATTAATCAAGAATAACAAATTAATGAAGGACAAAATTGAAATTAAACATATACTCACTAGTGGTGATTGTATTGGGTGTTTCAACTTTTAAACAAACAATGAATAATATTCAAGAGCATGTTGAAAATGAATAATATTCAACAGCATGTTGAAAATTAAAGGGTCTGATGAATTTTTATTTTTTAGAGATATATAAAGATAACAAATAGAACTTTGATCCAACTGTGAAGCATCGCGAGAACCGAATGAGTTACAATGCACTTAATATTATGAAAACTAGTCATTTACCCGCGCGATGCGGCGGGAAACATATCATTTAGATTGGTGAGTTTAGGGCTATGTACGGGGATGTAGTTTCCGATGTGGCATGCGACGACGATGGTGGCAGTGTAGCAGAACGTGAGGGTCGGTTGCAGCCTTCTTCAGGGGCGGAGAATCAGCGGTGTTCGGCGATTGGTGGTTTCGTGATGGCTTTTGGTGGTTATTGTGTGACGGCCGGTTACCGGCTTCAGCGCCGGTACTCATTTTCTGTTAGTTTTCTTATTCGTAGCATGGCTTTGTTTTATCTATGCCATAAACCTTACAGTTATAGATCTCAATAAAGGATGTTTTCCACGTACAATGTTTCGTATGTTGCTTACTGAGGTTAAAAAGCATAAATTTAAACATGTTTTGCTGAAAATTGGGACTGTGTTACATTTAAAAAAACATTCTATTTGTTTATCAATTATCTCGTATTGATATAATGAAGAATACCTCTCTTAGTTTTTTTATTTATATGATAGTTTACAAAAGTCTATTATTTGTTGTTTTGATTTGCTTAAAGTCCCAATCTCAAAGAAACTTGGAATTTTATCCGAATGAAACGATGAGACCAGTAATTGTCATTGGAAGGTTGTTGACGA
Organism: Helianthus tuberosus; assembly: GCA_030545235.1. Taxonomy (NCBI): domain Eukaryota; kingdom Viridiplantae; phylum Streptophyta; class Magnoliopsida; order Asterales; family Asteraceae; genus Helianthus; species Helianthus tuberosus. The sequence goes on along the minus strand of CM060432.1, from coordinate 69,228,014 downwards.
TATTCACTATTGAGATCTTCAATATATTCTTAATATAACCGGTTGTTAATGATATTCACTATTGGTTCATCAATCATCAACCCAGATACATAAACAACATTATAAATGCCCCCAAAGAAAGTAAATTACTTTTACACCACCCTTCAAAACATACCAACTTTAATGATCCCCTTTTGTGAGAACAAAAATAAAAATCTCACCTTTCTTTCTGGGTATACAAAACCACCTTGTAATTCTACACTCTGAATCAAACTCTTTGAATCAAAAAGATTCCTAAAGATAAATAAAACATGAAATTCATTTATTTAAACTACGACTTGAAGGTAATCTCTCTTTGCTGTTGCTAACTTGTTCTCCACGTGTGCTGATGTGTACACTCTCACCTATATATGGGAAATTTTCAGTTAGAAAACTTGACTCGTTTACGCAAAAAAAATACCCGAATTTTGGTTAAATTTTATTACTATATATATATATATATATATATATATATAGTGTGTTTTGTTAAAGATTTTTGTGTCATTTGACTTTGGCATCATTCTATGAAGAACCGCTTACATGATTCTAATTTTAAAACATACCAGGTTATAACCCGGAAATTTTCCGGGTAGGAAAATTTAATTTACAAAAATAAAAGTATAAAAATAACACTTTTAACATCTAAAGTATCATCTTTCCGTTTTCTCCACCATAAATTTTTAATTCGGTTTCTTAAACTTTTTCTTGTTGTAAAGAGCCATAAAAACATACAAAAGCAAGAATGTATATTAATCATGTATATTTTTTTAGTATAACGGATTATTCAAGCAGTTTGGAATCAATTACATGGAATAATTTTCTTATGAGTGACAATTTGGGACCTATGGAAATTTCAAGCAGTTTGGAATCATTTACTAATACACTAACACTAACACTAAGATTAATGAAAGGGGCAACTTATAGTCCTATCACAAAACCGCACTATCAGATGAAGAAAAGTAACAAAATCATTTGACTTCTCTCACAAAAAAACGCAAACATAACTAAATAGCTTAAATTCCACAAATAATGCATGACTTCAAGAATCCGAATTCCGTGATACCAGTGAAAAAGAAAATAAATCAAAGATTACAAATAAGTTATTTATAATAGGCATATAAGTCATAAAATGTTGAAATCCGAAATATCCGCCACACGCATACAACCATATCAAAATAAAACATAAATTGACCCGCTAAATGGACAGCAACTCTTATTTTTTTAGCCTAACCATTGATAGAACATAAGCATATCTATAATATGCTAAATCTGTTGAGGAAAAGGAGACTTGCAAAGATTATTTTGGCCTGCTACTCATCGATTGGAGCTACCTACATAATGTACACGTTCACGCCCACATCAAAAATCTAAATATCCAAAGTAACAGAAAAGGTTTAATGGTTCTAAACATACCTTTGCGATTAAGAGCAAAATAACAGGGAGGCGGCGATTAAGATCAGAATAATAGAGAGAAACGCAGTGTATGTACGTGTGTGACGAATCTGCAACTAACGTCAGAGATGGCAAATCCCACTCATTTGCAAATCCGTGACCGCGTGAAAACGACTACCTCTTGACTCGGTGGAACGACGGAGTTACAACCAAGCCACAGAACCTTGCCCCACCCACATCAGCTACAACAAAAAAAATCAACCAAAAAATACATGATTGGATTTAGTAGAACCTTATCAATTTGTTTCATGAAGAAGATTAAGATTTTATAAACAAATAAAGAAACTCAGACATAAATCAAGAATGAATACCACTGAAGTAGGTCAAGACAAAAACTTAATCAAACCCAAATGAAATCGACCAAGTTGCATCCAACCACTATTTGTTGTTTGTAATTTATTTTTTATTCTAAAATATCATACTACATAACATATCCTAAACAAAGGGACACCATGAAGGTATAAAACGGTAAAATCTTCTTGATAAAAATATTTGAGCGCCCAAATCCAAACTCTCAACCAAACATCATAGAACCCTAACAATTTTATCATAAATTCGTCATTAGCATGTACCCATTACAATCGAAACGAACCTCAGAAGAAGCCGCAGTCGAGAGACTCAAACCAAACGAATCTCAGCCCAGACTTCTTATTCCGAAATCACACAATCTTCACAACCAAAGAAGTAATCTGCAAAAAACAAAACAAAAAAAAATAGTTGTCTACTTAATTTGGGTCAGACTTTTATGCTCTTAATTGAGTAGCATTTGAAGTAAATCAATCAATTCTACCGATCAATTTCTTCAGAATTTGAAACATTAACAACTAAAAAATATCATAAAAAATTATAAAATGTACCTGTTTCAGGTTACCTTTCGGTTATGGCAACACTCTAAGGATTGGCTCAACTAACTCCATTTACCACGTTTAAACCAATCGCGGTTCCAATGATAATAGCAGCAAATTAAATCATTCATTAGACCATCTCCACCTCCAGTCAACATTTTTAGGAGCTAATTAGTCCGTATGTTGCTTAAAAATAAAATCTTTAGCAAGTAAAAAAATTGATCATCAGTCCTAACAATTGAATCCAATTAACAAAACCATACAGTTATCAACAACGTGGAAAAGAATAACAACCTGAGCTTCAAGTTTAGCAATATGAGCGATTAATGAACCATTATCCCTTCGTTTAATCGATTCTTTATCAAATCCTGCTTCACGAAGACGAACTCTCAACATGTTATGACCCATTCCCATACCTGAAATAGATCAATGTATGCTGTCAGCAGCTATCAAAACACAAATCCTCAAAACATGAATCAAACTTGGCAAATAAAGAGCAAAGAAAAAATACACATTGAATCGTTAAACATCACCAAAATCCTAAAATTTCAGACCAGATGGAGTTAATGAGCTAAGATGGAGACTGCTTACATGGATACTCGATCTGGTCGGTAATTGCACCTCCGATCAGATCAGAAAACTGCATACTAAAATAGGGTCCTTGGAACCGAGGTGAGAGACGGAGACCAGGGGTGAACACGCACGCATCACATACGCGAGGAGGTATTCATAAATTTTTTAATCTTTATGGTAGGTTCTATCATCTTGATTTAAACCATATTTCACCAAAAGCTCAAATGTAATCCCCCAGGTAACCCAGCGGACCTAAAAACCCAAAATCTCAAGTCACCGAGTCCAAATAAAGCTCAGATAGCAAAGTTTAGAATATCCAATTGAATAAAGTGGGAGAAAGATCAAAACTCAAAATAAACCTAATAAACCATATCTTTCGCTTTATAACTCGAATCAAACAATATATTAAACTACCCATAAATCTTGACACGTACCCAGCAAACATGGTAGAATCGTCCACTTGAGCCATCACTTGATTAGTAAATCACCCTAGCCACACCATTAAGTAAAAAATTAATAATAATAATAATAATAATCAATCATTCAATCTTTATGCACCAAATGCCAACCAAATGCTGAAAAAACACATTGTTTATTAACGTTATAAATTGTTCAATAGTGTTTTTATAATTGAATATTGTTTGAATATATACCTTTTGTCTTTTCTCGAGACGATATCAGAAGTGTCCTAAAGCCAAGAGTGATACATATGACCAATAATCAAACAGTGTTCATAAGCAAACCTCTAAGAATGCTTCTCCCTTCGTTTCTTCTCTATGGAAAATTTATAAGCTTACTGAAACACTATTAGTTTGCCTCTGGTCATGTTCACTTGCAAAAAAGAATAAACAAATAAAAAATACCTGACTAATACAAAAGAAACAAACAAAAGTCTAGTTACAACATCCCATTTGCTTTCAAGAAAGATAAAAAAAATAGATGAAAGATTTATATCTAAGTGATACCTCAACTGAAGGATTTACTTTAAAGAAAGCAAAACACCTATTGCAAAAAAAAGGTAGATTCTTTTAATTAACGTAGATCTAAACTGAAAACCTAAACTCCAAACCTTTTATTTCCAAACCCTTTTAATTCTAACCGAATTAAACATCTTGAACAACAAAAAAATGGAAGATTTACAATAATGATTGACTTCAAAATTTAAATTTAAAATAATGATTGACTTCAAAATTTAAAATTTAAAATTTAAAATTTAAAATTTAAAATTTAAAATTTAAAATTTAAAATTTAAAATTTAAAATTTAAAATTTAAATTCTGAAAATCAAATCGCTAACATCCAATCCCGTAAATTAAGCAAACTTATTAGGAAAGTCTAACCTTGCCAAGCAAAATTGCTCCACCATTTATTTATAGAAAGAGATACCTTAATTTAGGAAAACCATATAATACTAAAATTTAAGAAAATAACGAAATCTTTGATGGATTGTAATTAATACATATTAAAACAGTACAAAATTTATTAGAAACAACCCAAATATTCAAATTTTAAAAAATATCATAGTGAGATTTGCAAAAAAATATATATATATACATTTTACAAAATTATACACATCAACATAAACAATGAAACCTAAAAAAAGGGTTGATTGACCACCTTTGAAATTTTTCCTAAATAAAAGGTTAAATTTACCATCTCAGAACATCCATGAGTAAAAACACACCTGTCAGTTAATCCGTCCATCTTAACGTTATAAAATCTATCTACTAAATAAAAGGTTGATTGACCACCTTTGAAAATTTTCCCATAAAATTGCCTCCAAAATTCATCAGCCATGACCTGCAAAGGTAGTGATAATTAAAAATTAAAAAACCAATATACAGAAAGAAAAAATTATTCAACATACTGATTGTATAATATATACTACTTACAATAACGTCTTCCTCAGGTGTGATTTTGGATATAAAGCAATTTTCATGAACAAATAATTTAAACACCGAAAGAAAGAATGATGATGGTCCAAAGGACTGAAACATAAGATAGTCATTTTTTCTTATACAACTATCCCGAACAACTTTGGTGAAGCCATCACCAAGTATAGGGCCCAAATCAGTTTTTTTCAGTCTTACAAACCATAACTTGTTGCCATCAACAATCTTAACAGATTCTTTGTAAGGTGGTTGCTCTCCCCACATCAATGAAGCATAGTCATTAGGTATTTGCTATGAGTTTAAGACAAAAAAATAAACATAAACATCAGTTTACTTAAAATTTGATTACTAATTAGAAAACAAATAAACATACCAAAAATAATGGGTCATCTTCCTAAATAAGCTTTAAAAATGAAGGACTGTTGTTACTCTGATCCATATCTGAAAATTAAATGTGAAGGCTTTTTAAAAATTAAAACGGTAAACTATTTATAGAAACAAACTTATAATATCGGGAGAAACTTCGAAAACAAATAATTAAAAAGGAACGGTTTCAAAAAAATTTAAAACCTATTTATTTTTAGAAACACAATCAATATTCCGTAAAAACATATCACACACTAAAAATTTACATAATCTTTAATGGATTCAAAATTAACACAATATAAAATTTATTAGTTAATCATGAAAAAAGAAAAACAGAAATAATAAACCAAAACAAAAGAATCATTAATACATATTAATACAATTCAATATTTAATAGTAAAAAAACAAAGAAATTTCAAAAAATATCATAGTTAGATTTGCCAAAAAAAACAAAATAACTTAAAAATTATAGAGATTAAAATAAACGATGAAAACTATCATTATACCGGATCAAAAAAACACCAAAAAAACAATAAAATTAAACTTACCTCTTGTGTTCGAAGAAGATTCAGACTCCTGCAGTTGCATAAAAATTAGGGTTTATCATGAAAAAACAAAAAACAAAATAAAAAAAAACAGTAAGAGCGTCACTCTTTCAAAGACATCATGAATAGATACATTAATAAGATTAGATTCGAAAAATTTAAATCATCATCAGCAACACAAAAAATACAGAAAAATGATTAAAAAAAAGTGCGATTAAGCATTTAAAATACATAACAATCTAATCTTATTTATAGAAACACTTTAAATTTTCGTTGATGAAAAAATGAGGGGTTTCAAAAAACGTAAATCAATTTATTTATAGAAACACTTTAAATTTTCTGGAAATTAAATCAATACCAAACTTATTACTAACTAAAAAATACAGCCAAAATTAAATGAGTATAAAGGATGAAACCGAACATTATACCGGATAAAAAATTAGCAAAAAAAAAACAATAAAAGTAAAATTACCTGTAGCATGTTCGACGAAGATTGATAGTCCGGCAGTGGCATAAAATTTAGGGTTAATCATGAAAAAGTAAAAACCAAAACAAAAGAATCAGTAAGAACATCACTCCATAAAGACATCAACAACAAATGATCCTTTCATAACATTCAAATCGGATAATGTAAATCATAAACAGTAACACAAAAAATATAGAAAAATCTTTAAAAATTGGGATTAAACACTTAAAATACATAACAATCTTGTTTCGTTTACATACCTTCTGTATATATGTAGTGATCTTCAAAAATAGAAGAATAACAACAATAATTAGCATTTGCCGAAAGGGTTTTCAACAAAAAAAAAGGTTACTTTTCCATGATTAAAATGAAGATCAAACAACATAAACAAACAGTTTAAAGCCTTGATGATGTAATTTACCTTTGATTTTTGAAAGATTCTTGATTGAAGAAGAACCTCGAAGAAAGTAGGTATAATAGAGAGAGAACAGAGAGAAAGAAAGTGTATGTTTGATATTTTGGGGAAAATAATTGAGACCAAACATTATATAAGATCCATATTGTTATTGGGTTAATTCGAAACCCATATATCCGACCCAACTATTGCCGGATCCCGCGTCCAATACTTGAGGTTTGGTTTGTGTAGACAAAATTAGACCAATTCCCTCCCAAAATCAACCTCCACTTAACCAATGGATGCCACATCAGCAAAATGGCTCTACCATTTAAAGACAAATGGCCCAAATCATCTCATTTATTAATATATATTGATTAGTTGTGAGTAATATTAATGTTTGTGTCATTTGACTTTGGCATCATTCTATGAACCTTCCCTTATGATTGGTCCTACACAGAAACACGGATGAGACATTGTGGATATATTCCACTTGGCAACTACGTGTAAATAGTTATATATCTACTAATTGGGTCCATAATTTGGCATTTTCCGGCTAGAACTTTCTTTCTATTTCACCGGCTTGTTGGAACCACGGGTCTGGACCATGACCATTATTTTGTCCCCTTCATTCACCTATGGTCCTTATCAACATCTCCCAAGTTTGTTGCACCTACGCAACATGTATACTTTCGTATAAGCATTACTTAACCAAAAAAAACACTCCAAGAAAACAAACAAACTAGCAAAAAACATACTTTTTTTTTGAACGGCCAACAAAAGACATTTTATTAATTCTAGCCAGCGGCTAACACCAAACTTACATCCATCAATACATATAAATTAAACCACAAACATACACACAACCCAAATTAAAATACATCGAAGCATTGCCATTGATCCCAAGTCATAGAAACCTCCTTTGAACGGTGCTTTATCCATAAGAAGCCTTTTGTTTTGATTTCCTCCACAATGCTAGTGATAGATTTCCTTGTTCCCAAAAACAATAACTCGTTTCGATTATTCCATAGACTCCAAAAGGTAACCAAACACACAGCATGATAGGCTTTCCTTTTCTTTGCTTTGCTGAACCATCAAACTCCTCATGGGAATCAAGGATATCTTTAAGGCTAAATGCCAAGATTGGCTGCGCTTTACACCACTGATATACCACACTCCAAACTGTTTGGGCGAAGCCACACGACGAGAGTAGGTGTTCGCTGGTCTCATTATACTCCCCACAAATGAGACACTCCAGCGACTGTACTGCGACACCTCTTCTAGACAGCGCGACACGGGTTGGGAGCCGCTCATTGTGAGCACGCCAAGCAACCATACCAACCTTCTTCGGTGTCCATCCGTTCCATTTAACCACATAATCAGGTCTAACCCGGTTCAGTTCAGTGATCGAACGCTTTATGCTACCCACATTAAACTGACCCGAGCGATCCAAGTTCCAGACCCATACATCAGGCCCCGTTGACACTGAAACGCCCTGCAAAAGGCTGTTAAGCTGCTGAAATTCCAATATTTCCTCTGCCGAAGCTGGTTGCCGCCTCCAATCCCATCCCCACACGGTCCCAAATGGACCTGAATGAGCCCGTTCCGCAACCAAACAACCTTTATGTTTTTCCAGCTGAAACAAATGTGGAAACAGGAACTGCAAAGACTCTGGCGCAGCCCAATTATCAACCCAGAATGCTACCTCAGTCCCACTTCTCGCAACCCCCTTGATAGCTTTTGAGATGTCAATCCCCAAACGCAAAAGAGTTGAACAAATTCCATATATTTGCTTCCATGGACCCGCAATTGATATTTTAGCCGGAATTGTGTTCCACGATCTCGAGTTATTATGAATAGACCAAACCACTCTCCGCCATAACCCATCCTTTTCCGTCTTGAATCTCCACCACCATTTTGCAAGCATGGCGAGGTTTGCGTCTCTTAAGGAACCGAAACCCAAACCCCCATATTCGACCGGAACTACCACATTCTCCCATGCCATCCAAGCCATTTTCGAGACCTCCTCAGACCCACCCCAAAAGAATATCCTCCGGATCCTTTCAAGTTGGTTCAAAACTTGAACCGGAGCTCTATAGAGCGAGAAAAAATACGTCGGAAGAGATGACAATACCGACTTAAGGAGGGTTATTCTCCCGCCATAAGATAATTTATTCGCTTTCCAAATAGAAAGCCTACTCTTGAAAAGATCCACAATAGGCTTCCAATTCCGTACTAGATTCATATTCGCACCCACATACAAGCCGAGATATTTAAACGGCAGGATCCCGGCACTACACCGAAGAGTATTTGCCAAGCAAACTACACCCGGTTCCTCCACCCCCACCCCAACCCCATACAAACTACACTTGGATAAGTTAACTTTGAGGTAGGTAGAAGCATCTTAATATCCTTCGCAAGTTCATCACATTTGCGACCGACCACTCCCCAAGAAAAATCACATCATCCGCATACAATAAATGGGTAAGTGTTAAACCAATATTATTGCTTCGAATTCCATAGAATAAACCCACCTCCGTTGCCCTCTTCATAATTCCCGATAAGGCTTCCATTGCAATAAGGAAAAGGAAAGGGGATAAGGGATCTCCCTGACGAAGCCCCCGGGTGCATTCGAACTCTAACGTGGGAGAGCCGTTCACCAAAACAGACGCACGGGCAGAGGAGAGGATTGCCATAATCCAATTCCGCCATTTAGTTGGAAAACCCATTTGTTCCATTATAGAGTTGAGAAAAATCCAACTTAGCGAATCATAAGCCTTATGTATATCAACTTTAAAGATCATACCAACTTTTTTTGCATGTTTCATCCAAGCCAAGACTTCATTCAGCATCAGTGGCCCATCCGTGATGTTTCTACCCGCAAGAAACGCCGTTTGTTCCTCGGAGATTAGTTGACCAATCACACTTTTCAACCGGTTCACCAAAACTTTAGAGATAACTTTATTTATACATCCGATTAGACTTATGGGTCGAAAGTCCGACGGGCGCATCGGGTCCTTAACCTTTGGAATCAGAACAATGAAGGATGACGAACAACTTCTACTCAGGGATGGGTTGCTATAGAATTCGTCAAAAACATACTAATGATTAATTTCTATATTAACATAATTTCATATGAAACAATAAAGAATGTTTTTTTACGGTTTTACCAATACTTACCTTAAACGTGTCGAATCACATTACATGCCTCCACAAACAACAATTTAGCAGGGAGCAGCAGTATTACAAGCAAACCCGTATGATCCGAAAGCAACAAGACTCGTGAACCTTTTCAAAGATTCGCTTCCTGAATGGAAAAAACTCTTGTGAACTTTTTGACCTTGACTTTGACCGGGACCCATACGACCCCTGTTATTGCCTCGAGGTGCAACCAGAGGCCACCAAGCTCGTCGACGTTGTTCACGCCTACCTTTTCTTGCATGACTCAGCTCTCGGCGGATCATGCTCTGAACTGACACCAAGTATGATTCCATATCACTCTTGAACTCCCTGGTATTTAAACTTCCAGTTAAGTTCTTTGATATTCACTAAATGACACTTATAAAATTCATAACATGGATACCTTTGATTCGTTTGTATCTTTGCATTGAGGGCAAGCTTGATTACCCTCTCTTCTTTCGTATTCGTAACAAGGTCTGCAAATAGGGAATGCACATCATTACAAGCCACAAATGGCTCCCCATCAACTGTTATTTCAATCTCATCACAACAAATTCGACAAATATGGCCACTCAACTCTTTTATAGAAGTCACCTGTTCCACTCTTTTACAAATCCAGCATTTATTCGACATGTAAATTTGTGCAACAAAACATGTGACGTCACCAGTTTGAGAACGTCACGCTTATGTAAATTTGTTTTAAACTGATGTAAGATTTAGTATACGTTTTTTTTTAAATAGTTGCATAGAAAAATTCGTCAATTTTTTTTTAAAAAACTAACCTTTTTGCGATGAGTTCTCAAGTTCTCACAACTCGGGGGAGTTCTCATTTTAACCCTTCCCTATATATAACATAAGAATTGATCAAAATGAGCGACGCGTGGGTTTTCATTAAGGGTATTCTAGTCGATCCAAAACAATAGTACGATATACAAATTACTCATTATATACCATAGTATTTTTCATTAAGTGCAAGCTTTTAATCCGGTCCTTTGAAGCTTTATCCGTATTGCTAGTGAGCGATAGCCTCTCCATCTCCAGTTTCAAAACCGCACGACTGATCTCATCAAGTGCAGTAGGTTTTGACGTAATCTCCATTTTCAGTTTAGCAGCCGCTTCATCTACCAGAACAATGGTTGCAATTCACACCATACACACAATAAAGTTCGATTACGCTACTATATGTAACATGAGGTAATCAGCTGATCTTTAGATTTATTTAAATTTATATTACCTTTATCTGGTAAAAAGCGTCCACTGATGGAACGATCCGAGAGAATTGCAGCTTCAACAAGTGCATTATCAGAAATACGTACTCCATGATGCAGTTCATATCTTTCATGAAGTCCATGAAATATGGAAATTGTATCCTCAACTGTTGGTTGGTCAACATAAAGTTGTTGAAAACGGTGTTCCAGTGAACGATCTTTTTCGATATACTTACGATACTCGTCTAATGTTGTTGCACCGATGCATCTCAACTCTCTACGACTAAGCATCGGCTTCAACAGATTGCCAGCATCCATTGCACCATTGGTGCCCCTACAAACAGATACGAACTTTAGATCATATTTAGTATATTTCATATAACAAAAGATTATCTGGACTTTAATATACCAGCTCCAACGACAGTATGGATTTCATCAATGAAAAGCATAATCTGGCCGTCTGATTTTGTAATCTCCTTGAAGACTGCCTTGAGTCGATCTTTGAACTCTCCATGATATTTTGCGCCAGCAATAAGCGCGCCCATGTCAAGAGATATCAACTGAGATGAAAATAACATGCCAGTCAATGTAAACAAATTGCTCAATAGCCTGCATTTTATAAAAAGAAACTAACAAATGATTGACAACTTGGCAGTTTCAGCAATGAATTATACGTTTATTGATAGTGTTACCTTTACCTCGTAGAATAGTTCTGTATCTTGTTTTGTCCATTTCATTCTTGGGGTTATTTTCATGTGAGTTCGGTAATTGTAGTAGGTAGTGTTTTGTGCAGATTCACTGCAGAATCGTAAGATTATTATTTGCGAACCCAATAGATAAGATATCTCAAAAAATCATGCTAATGTTCAGCACCTTTCATCCATTGCATTGGCTCCCGATAAAGATGCTTCCTTCTTCTGCAATAAGGGATAATTTCACACAAAAAAAATCATAATATCAGATACATCCATTTTCAAAGTTTTGAAATTTATACCCTTTCCTTAATTAAAAAAAATGCAAAAACAGAATTTGTTGGCCCAGACCCATGTCAGCCGGTAACAAAATGGCCCATTTAGTCTGGATTCATTTTAACCCGTGACCCATATGGTCCATTCTACTATTTGTAAATTTTGTACAAAGTAATATAAGCAGACCATGTACTCACAATCAACAAGATGAGCAAGATGGTGAATGTTCTTTATTCGAGTTCCATTGAACTTCAGAACCCGTCGAATTATTTAACATAATAAGGTTAGAACAGAAGACGATTAAACAATTATTACTCAGCATTGTAAGCCAGATAATAAAAATGTAAAGATATAAAATGTGCAAGTTAAAATCGTTTGTAATCACATATGCATGCTCAACACTCTCGAGCATTCTCCAGTTCCTTTTGTAACGCCACAACCACCTTAGCGTTCTTGTCAAGCATCTGTATCGCCTCTTGTCCCTTCTCAAGAGTCCCCGTCTTCTTCAAAACTAAAACTCTTGTAACACATAAATGATTAATCATTACTATAACATGCTACAAGTTCACGAACATTCGGTTCGTTTACGGGCCTAAATGAAAGAATACCAAATATTCAGTTTGGCTATACCTGATTGCTAGATAATGTAGCATAAAGACCTCTACCAGGGAGATTTTCAAAGCTTTCAACATAAACAGCAGGAAGCTCGTTTTCTTAACTAAGATTTATAACCGCTCTACAATATATTAAAAAGTTGTTGACGTATTATGCTCTATGAAAAAAAATATACCATTAAGAATAACATATTAACAAAAATACCTTCCGATCGGGTGGGTGGTGCCTTTTTCCATAGCAGCAGCAACAGCAAGAGCTTCTTTCTCACACGTCGTAACGCAACAAGAAGCGGTAGCTTCATGTCCGTGTATGGGCTCAATCTCTTTGCACATAAACTCCCATGTCGTCAATGTCCTAATCAGATTTCTCAAACCTAGAATCAAACAAAAAGGTCAACTTCTGCCTTTAAATATTTAAATATTCTAACTTTCAAATTGAAATTTGAAATAAACAATATTAGTTCACTATGTTACAAATCAGCATGATGAAAAAATCACCAACAACAACAGCTACATTATTTAACAACCACAAATCTCATGTGCAAATCTTTACTTTATTAAACATTTTAGTTTTTTAGAAAACTGTAACTTTTAGAAATTACATGTAAAAAAAACATGTGATAAATATCTAGGCCAGATCGGATCTCTACAGTAACATTTTTAGGTCAAATCATTAAACTTTTATAAACACATAACAACTTGATAACGACAATAGCAGAAAAAAACACTAAAATAAAAATAAAACTTACATTGGGAGTGTCTTTAATTTGAACACCCACAAAGTACCAGTACCTTCAACTTCAAACGGTAGATTTGGCCACCAAACGGTAGATCTGCGTCATCGCCACCATCTTCCACCATGCCCTTATTAGAATAGCAAAATACGAGGAAAATATGAACTAGATTGATGAACAATCTCTTTAACTAGACCACCAAAGGGTCTCTTTAACTAGATCAACACATGATCTCTTTAACTAGATTGACGAACAATCTCTTAAACTAGACCACCAAAGGGTCTCTTTAACTAGATCAACACATGATCTTTTTAACTAGATTGACGAACACTCTCTTTAACTAGACCGCCAAAGGGTCTCTTTAACTAGATCAACACATGATCTCTTTAATTAGATCAACATATGATCTCTTTAACTAGATTGACGAATAAATCTCTTTAACTAGACCACCAAAGGGTCTCTTTAACTATATCAACACATGATATCTTTAACTAGATCAACACATGATCTCTTTAACTAGATTGACGAATCAATCTCTTTAACTAGACCACCAAAGGGTCTCTTTAACTATATCAACACATGAGATATTTAACTAGATCAACACATGATCTCTTTAACTAGATTGGCGAATCAATCTCTTTAACTTTGGAATAGTACTTTGGAATCCAAGGGACTTAACTAATAGAAAAACCCATTAAAGATTTAAGATAGTACTTTGGATATCCTTCTAAGAATCTAACATATTAAAATATGAAAGACTCTACAAGGGTTTGGATAGCTAGCATTTGAATCAACTAAACACATGATCACATAATCGTCAGCTTGTTCATCAAATTGTTATCAACTTGTCGTCAATTTGTATATACGTATTTAAAGTACACAAGGAATCCAATCAAGGACTTCAATTAGTACTTTAAACATCCTCAGAAATCTAAGTATAAAGATAGGAAGATCCTATAAGGATTTGGAATTTGTGTAGCGAAAATGTTTTGAAACCTTGTACTTTGTTTCTTAGAAGAAAGGAGTACTTAGATTTTTGTGGAGATCGTGAACGATCACAAATATGGATGAAACTACGAGAGTAGTTTGATTTGCAAGGAATATGGTTCCTTGGTGTCGGTATTGTAGGGGTAAGCCACACATATACGTAATCGCATTGGTTTTGTAAATGAAATTGGAATAACAAATTTATTTATAAACCAACCCAACTGTTTCAAGATTCTTGGAAAATAAACAAAAAACATTAAAAAGTTTAAGTGTTTATTCAGACGTCAGCACAAGCGTTGATATTGCCAGTGTTAATCTTGTGCCTATTTGTTGAGTAGCCATCTGCAAGCTAGGTCAATTGAAGTGGTTAGGATAACCACAATTGAAGCAGGTTCCTTGTGGGTAGTTAGGATAAACATGTATCGCATGAGGAGTTGCGATAGGTTGAGTAGGAACTGCCATAGCTTGGTTTGGCGTAGTGGCTGAACGGCAGACATTTGTTGTATGACCAATAAGTCCACAGTTTGAACATTTTCGGCATTGGACACTGGCATAGTGATGAAGGTTACATTGATTGCACATAGGAGCTTTTCCTCTATATGGCTTCTTAGCTGGTGGCGATGCCACCTGGCTAGGTCCCACTTGGTTAAGCGGAACTGGAGCAATTGCTGTAAGATTCGTTGAAGCTTTACGCTTCCTTGATTTTCTTGAAGGCTTGGCTTTTGTCTTCTTAGGTGCCTCGTGAGTAGTTTCATCATCGAGATGAGACATGGCGACAACTAACTCAATGGTCCCACAGAGTATTATGCTTATTTGTTAGGCGATTGTGTTATCCAGTTCAGACCTTTGAGTATCGCTGCGATGAGGAGGCATTCTAAAGAGAGTGGAAAATATGAGAGAAACAAGTGAGATGATATTGGATAATCGAAACTGTTTGTTAAAATATCGACGAAGCATAAGGGTTGTGATCATTTGTTCGTTACCTAAAACAAACAAACGACACAGTGACAAATCAAAGTAAATGGGTCTTTATAATGTATCGCGAAGACATGCTTTAGCCTATAGGTAGACACTCACCCCAAGAGTTCACAGGTAAGAGTGACTGGTCCGGTGATGCGGATTTGTATGAACACTCTAGCCTTAGACAGAAAACTCAGGGTACAAGCATCTACCCTTTCGGATTGCACATGTTCACATTATTAAAGCCCAAACTTTGACGAGATTTTGAAAACACCAAAAGCTCGAAAGCCTAAAACAAATCATCTAAGGATAGATGATTTCTTGTGAAGTTTTGGAAAATTTCTGACTCGAGAGAATGAATTATGTTTTGTTTTTGGTAATCACCTAAGGATAGACTCATTGTTTTGATGCAAACCAAATAAGCACAACAATTGTCTTTCTAGTTTTAAGTCACTAAAGCTCGCGTCCATCCTAAGTGAAGTAAGCATCAACAGTCATCATGTAATAGAACCTGAAACACATGTGAAAATAGGTACGTCAGCATAAAAATGCCTGTGAGATACATAGGTTTTGTTGATGAGGATTCATGACCTGATGGTTTAAAAGAAGCGTTTAACGAAAAAGTAGTCATAAACCTTATAAAATGTTTTCTTTTACGAAATCATGTGAAAAAATCAATATGAAAATCAGATGATTTAAAAGAAATGCATGGTTAGATGAATAACCAAATGAAAATGATTTGTATAAAACTAGGTTAGTTACCCGTGTAGTACACGGGCTAAATAACAAAAATGATATATTATAAATTTGCAAATACTTCTTATAACTAAGATTATCTTTTACATTTAATAATAAAAAAATGAAATTTGTAATGATGGGACCAAAAGATTAGCAAAAAGGTGTTAAATCAAGACTGGAATTTGTTACACGACTTACATAATGAAAACAATAAAATTCATAAATCTCTAAAAGTTCTTGTGGTTGAAGTATATTGATGAAACAGTGGTTAACCGGAGGGTTAGGTCACTAATCTCGTCAAGTAGGGTGTCACACCCTGATATTTCCACGTATTACCGGTGGGCCCGGTGGGGAGTATCGTGACGTAGTTGATATCATCATAGTCAATTAATCACAGTTTAATGCACAGCGGAAGTCTAAAAGTATATACAAACCGAATTGAAAGTACAATGAAATATTATACAACGGATTGTAAGTGGATCCACAGGCGGATCTTAAAACAGAAAGATAACATTGTTCAACAGACATAAAGTATTAAAAGGTTGCAAAACTCTTTATTTAATACTCGGAGTTTCCAGCCCATTACGCCTAGTACCTGCACTTAATTTTTTTGGAAAATACGTCAGTTTACACTGGTAAATACAATTAACCGACTCGTTTTGAAAACATTTAAGAATATTGATTTAAATACACGAGGCACAAACAATCTTTTATAACTTGCGACAATTATTTAAAAATAATCTTGTATACAGATTTACATGTTTTTCGTCCGTTCAGGACCAGTTAGAAGAGTCGGACAAGATTAATAGACACGCCACAAGTGTAGGCCCACAAGAGAGTGAGATACCGTTTATACATACGCAACTGTCAGGTGTATGCCTACAGCCTGTGCTTAAGCCGTGGCCATTTCTAATGAATGAGCCGAGGATATCCAGGACATGGTCATTAACCCCCCAAAGGCATTGCATCAAACAAGACCGATTAAAACGGGTCATGTAAATTTATTA
Organism: Helianthus tuberosus; assembly: GCA_030545235.1. NCBI lineage: Eukaryota > Viridiplantae > Streptophyta > Magnoliopsida > Asterales > Asteraceae > Helianthus > Helianthus tuberosus. Next base: position 69,211,068 of record CM060432.1, on the reverse strand, counting down.
ATCACATTCCAATTAAATGATTTCATACCCGACCAAGAGGTATTATTATAATACCGTATCCCAAGCTTGTATAACGGAAAATAAGTTAAAGGTATTTACCTGAGCTAAAATATAATTTTATTCCCAGCCGTATATCAAATCAGCAAGTACAAGTAGCTTTTACTGGGCTCCTAATCTGGAACGAAGGTTTTAATAACCTATTAGATTCCTAACGGGTCTCATTTAAGTTATAATTTAGACTGGTTAGTTTTAAAGAAAGGTTTACGGTTCAAAACGCAAGATTAAGCGAAGACCGGATTAGAATGTGATTTAGACCCAACAAGTATGAAGTCTTGTATAAAATGGGTAAACTAAACACATTCTGGATTTTGAAGTAAAAATGATAAGGTTTAACCCATTTCGGTTAATTTATGTAAACTAGTTACATAAACCGTACCGAACGCGAAAATGCATAACGGGAAACCAAATGAGTCATGTATAAGTTCTACAGGTTAATATGCTTTAAATATGTTATGATATCAGTAGGATATCTTCCGTTATACCCAAAACGGATTTAAAACCAATTTAATCCCCGAAAGGGTATTTTGGTCATTTTAAGATTTATAAAAGAGGTTAAATAGTAATCTGAGGTTTTGGTCTAAAATAATCAGTAAAAATATTTATTTTAATAAGTAATATCAGTAAGCTATTATACATATGTGAAATTTATCATTTATGGCCAAACTATGCACCGTAGGGGCATTTTGGTCATTTCACATATGCTTTATGGGTTAAATTTGGAAATCTGAGTTCAAGACTTAAACTTACTGTTAAAGTATAAAAATTTATCCATAACATCAGTAGGTAACAAGTCCTAGGTTCCTAATATGGTTTTAAACCATACTATGCGCCTAAATCGCATAAAAGTCGTTATTTGACGATAATCGGGTTGAAAAAGGAAATCTGAGTTTTTGATCAGTCTCAACTGCTTAAAATATGATATCAGTAGAAAAGGGTTTGGCATGCAAATGATGCCTAAACTCATTTTATTAACTAAAAGGGCTTTATCGTCAATTACCGAATTTATGCTAGAACTCTATGTTACGGTTAGTATAAAATTTGACAAAAATTTCTAAAAATCCCAAAATATTATATTATAACAGTGGGTAGAAATTTTGGTGCCAAAAATTGGGTTTAAATAGGATTTATGTCAAAAATGCTATTTAATTAATAAAAATCTTTCATTTTACGATATCGAGCATAACTCTCATTTCAGACCATAAACTGATGTCAAACTTTTAGGACATACTTAAATATCATTAATAAAGGTTTTTGTCCTCTCACATTTTCAAAAATCTCGTTTTAATGGTAAAAGGGCATAATGGTCCATATTTAAGCATTTAACGGAACATGCAAATGAATCGGAATATTAAGGAACCATGTAGCATAACCTAAGAGGGTTTTACTAACATATAATGTGGCCCCAAAGGAACCCTAAGGCATATCTAAACTAAGCTAAATCGGGTCAGAACTGAAAGTCAAAGCAAAAGTCTACTTTTGCGACTTTCGGTTGCGTACCGAGCCTAAACTCAGAATTGTCGGGTTGAACATGCCTAAACATGTTCTTATATTATTTACCAAGTTATTTAAGTGTTAAAACATGTTCCATAACTTCTGCAGTATCAGTTATGAATTATTTTGTAAAAACTGACCCGTTTGACTTTTTGTTCATAAGTTTGACCCGACAATTGACTGAGATAATGTGATAATTAGAAGGTACCCTTTTAAGGGTTTATTACCTACATAATTACCAACACATAGCCACTTTTAGTTCGAATAATTGCTGGAGCGTTAGTGAATAATCACAAAGTCAAAGCGTAATTACGCTAACTTTGACTTTCGGTCATTACACTAATGAAAACTTAATTACAGAGGCTAAGTACACTTACTAGAGTCCTTAGCACGAAGTTTCAACTAGAGAAAGCTTCCTAAATCAGCAGGAGGCTCCAGAGAGTGAGCTTTGAGTGAAAATATTCAAGTGTGCAAATGAACTCAAGAACTCAAGAAAATATTCATTTGTCCCTATGTTGTTACTAGATGTTCACAGGTGTCTCTAGGGCAGTAAAAACCATGTACAAGCCCCTGGTATCGTTCAGAGTTCATGCAATGGTGGTGTAAGAGCTGCAACATGCAGCTGTCAAGGTTTCTGTCGCTGGCATTGCTCTCGCGGCCCGCGTAGACCTGTTATTCCGGTAAAAAGTTTTTAAACTTTGCAATTTCAGTCCCTGGTCCATTTTAAGTTTATTTAACTTCCATTTATTGCACTTATGACCCCCATAGTTAACTTTTAAGGGCCTTGGGTCACTTATTAACTCCGTTAAGCTCCCGGTTAGTTATGAGATCACCCAAAAAGTCTTGTTTTCATCGAAACTCCATGAGATTACTATCCATTATTCTTGAGAGAAAAATATACAATTATTACAATGTTTATGGGATCGTTAAAAGGTCACTCAGAGGTAACATTTAACATGTTGACACTTTTAACCCCTATGCTTCGTAAAATTCTCATTTCAAGCACAAACGACTTTCTATGTTCGACAAATTATTCATTAAAGAATACGAACGTCGTGTGAGGTCAATCAGGGGCACAAGATTGGCATGTTGGCACTTTGGATCCTTTTACTTACATAATTACATTGTTTGACAATTTTAGTCCCTCGGAATCAATTCATTACACGATTAACCTTCATGACACGTGTCTTTATTATATTGGACATGATTTTGCGAGGTGTTGCATCCTCACCCCCCTTAATAGAAATCTCGACCTCGAGATTTACTGAAATAAATGAGGGTATTTCTGTTTCATTGTGGATTCAACCTACCACGTGAATTCTGGGCCTCTTCGGGCATCCCATTTAACCTTCACAATCGGCACATGCTTTCTTCAAAGTTTCTTAACCTGTCAATCCTCGATCGACAAAGGTTTTTCAACAAACTTCAAGCTCTCATCTATCTGTACGTCTTTATGCGACATTGCTAGTGACTCATCGGCTAGACATTTCTTCAGATTGCAAATGTGGAACACATTATGAATTCCACTAAGCTCTTCTGGCAAATTTAGCTTGTAGGCCACAGTTCCGACACATTCGATGATCTCGAATGGTCCTATATATCTCGGGCTCAGCTTGCCCTTTTTGCCAAAACACATCACCCCTTTCCAGGGTGACACCTTGAGTAGCACTTTATCACCAACTTCAAACTTTAGAGGTTAACACTCATATCTGCATAACTTTTCTATCTATCCCTTGTGGCTTTTAGACGATCACGGATTTGAACAATCTTGTCCGTCGTCTCCAGGACTATATCAGGTCTTGATAGTTGGGTTTCTCCAACTCCCGCCCAACAAACTGGCGTTCTACACTTTCTTCCATACAAAGCCTCAAAAGGCGTGGCTTGGATACTCGAGTGATAACTATTATTGTATGAAAATTCAACTAAAAGAAGATGGTCATCCCAACTTCCACCCAAGTCTATAACACATCCTCGAAGCATATCCTCAAGCGTTTGAATTGTACGTTCGTTTTGCCCATCCGTCTGAGGATGATAAGCAGTGCTGAAGTTTAATCGAGTGCCTAAAGATTGCTGAAAGCTTTTCCAAAAATGCGATGTGTATCTTGTATCCCTATCAGAGATAATAGACACTGGCACTCCGTGGAGAGACACAATCTCATCCACGTATAGCTGAGCTAGCTTATCGGAGCTGTAGGTTTCTTTAATTGGCAAGAAGTGAGCTGACTTGGTCAACCTGTCGACTATAACCCAAATAGTATCATTACCACGCTTTGTCCTTGGTAACTTAGTGATAAAATCCATAGTTACCATTTCCCACTTCCAAGTGGGCAGTTCAGGCTGTTGAAGCAAACCTGACGGCTTTTGATGCTCGGCTTTAACCTGTGCGCACGTCAGACATTTAGCTACATAAGTGGCAATATATTTCTTCAAACCTATCCACCAATAATTTGCCTTTAAATCCTGGTACATCTTGTCACTGCTTGGGTGAACTGAATATTTTGAACTATGAGCTTCTTGGAGAATCACATCTCGAAGTCCTCCATGTATTGGAACCCATATTCGACCATTCAATCTTAGGATTCCATCCTTGCCACAAGACAATTGATCAGCAGTCACACCTAACTTCTCATTCAGAAAGTTGGTTTCCAAAACAGCTTCCTTCTGAGCCGCTAACAACTTTTCATTCAAGTTTTTCTTTAATTCAATGCTTTTGGCATTGATCCTAATAGGCTTAATCCTTTCTTTTCTACTCAAGGCATCAGCAACCACATTTGCCTTACCAGGATGATATCGTATTTCATAACCATAATCATTCAGAGTCTCCATCCAACGTCGCTGCCTCATGTTAAGATCCTTTTGGTTAAACAGATGTTGAAGGCTCTTGTGATCAGAATAGATCACACACTTGGTTCCATATAAATAATGCCTCCAAAGCTTTAGTGCAAATACAACGGCACCCAACTCCAAATCATGGGTAGTGTAAGTCTTTTCGTGCACCTTTAATTGACGTGAGGCATAGGTAATAACCTTGCCTTTCTGCATAAGCACACAGCCCATGCCTGTGTGCGATGCATCGCAGTACACCACAAACTCTTCAATCCCTTCTCGCAATGACAATACAGGAGCATTGCTCAACTTTTGCTTAAGAATCTCAAAAGATTCTTGTTGCTTGGGACCCCAATCAAACTTTATATTCTTGCGAGTCAACGAAGTTAGAGGTGCAGCAATCCTTGAAAAATTCTCGATGAAACGCCTGTAATACCCTGCTAAACCCAAGAAGCTGCGAATTTCTATAGGAGTTTTAGGCGCTTGCCAGTTCATAATGGCTTCAATTTTAGCGGGATCCACCTGGATACCACGCTCGCTTACCACATGTCCAAGAAATTGGACTTCACGAAGCCAAAACTCACATTTGGAAAATTTAGTGTAGAGCTTCTCTTGCTGAAGAAGTTTAAGAATACACCGGAGATGTCTTTCATGATCGGCTTGATTCTTTGAATAAATGAGTATGTCATCGATAAAAGACAATGACAAACTTGTCTAGATACGGCTTGCAAACGCGATTCATTAGATCCATGAACGCTGCAGGTGCATTAGTGAGCCCGAAAGGCGTCACTAAGAACTCATAATGACCATAGCGTGTTCTGAATGCAGTCTTATGTACATCTTCGTCTCTGACCTTCAATTGGTGATAACCTGACCTCAGGTCGATCTTTGAAAAGTCACTTGCTCCTTGAAGCTGATCGAACAAATCGTCGATCCTAGGAAATGTATATCTGTTCTTGATTGTTACTTATTCAGCTCGCGATAATCAATGCATAAACGCATTGATCCATCCTTCTTCTTCACAAATAGAATTGGCGCTCCCCAAGGGGACGAGCTAGGTCGAATAAAACCCTTTGCCAACAAATCATCTAATTGTGTTCTCAATTCTTTCATCTCAGTGGGCGCCAACCGATAAGGTGCTCTTGCAATAGGTGCTGCTTCTGGAATAATATCGATTCTGAACTCCACTTGCCTATCTGGAGGTAAACCAGGTAGTTCTTCAGGAAAAATGTCTGGATATTCAGAAATAACAGGGATGTCTTCAATCTTGGGCTTTGGTTCATCAATGGTTACCTGTGCCATGTAAATGACACAACCTTTCTTCAAACACTTTGATGCCTTAAGCATAGACACTTGCTTAGGCAATCCGTACTGCGTATCTCCTTGAATCGTTAATGGTTCACCATAAGGAGTCTTGATAACCACTTGCTTCTTATCACACACACTCTGGGCTTGGTTATGAGATAACCAATCCATGCCTATCACTATATCAAATCCTGCTAATTTCAATGGAAGCAAGGAAAGCGGAAACGAGTGATTCCTAATGGATATAAAACATCCATCTAAGATTGTTGAAGCAGTTTCTAAGGTATCATCGGCCAATTCTACCTCATATTTTATGCTTAGAGTTTTAACAGGCAAATTTAACAACTTACAAAATTTATTGTCTATAAAAGACTTATCTGCACCTGAATCAAACAATACTCTAGCATAAACATCATTGATAAGGAAAGTACCTGTTATAACATTGTCATTCTGAATCGCTTCATGAGCATTCATTTGAAAGACCCGAGCATTGGTCTTTTTAGCCTCTTCAGGCTTCCTTGCAAACTTTGGGCAGTTGGTCTTGATATAGCCCTTCTCGTTGCAACCATAACAGGTTGCGTCCTTCAACTTCTTGCATTCCAAAGTCTTATGCTCTTTGGACTTGCAGATCCCACATCCAATAGACTTTGACTATGCCTGAGATTTTGACTCGAACCTGCATTTCTCAAAATGGTGCTTCTGGAAGGTTTTGCATTTAGGCTTCTCATCTGTCTATTGGTTACTCTTTTTGGACTCAGAACTCTTCCTGTGATCTGAGTTTCCTTTCCTTTTCTTGTCGGAGCGATGAGAATTCTCATCCTCCCGTTTCCTCTTCCCTTCATCAGAACCTTTGACCGACTTATTCCTGATGGCATCAATTGTGAGAGACAGAGATAAATCCACCACTGAGCTGTAGGTGGTAGGTCTAGATGCCTTCACATTCCCTTTGATCTCTGGAGCTAGACCTCCAATAAAACGAGCTATGGGTTTCGGTTCTGGTGTGACCAAGTACAGAACCAGTCGGGACATGGTATTGAAGCTTGTAACATATGCTTGACAGTCCATGTTCTTCATGACCAGAGTCAAGAAGTCAGTCTCAATTTTCTCAACCTCATGCTGAGGACAGAAATTATCTTTGATTAGAGCAACAAACTGATCCCAGGTTAAGTTATACAACGGGATCTTCCCTGTAGCTTGGATTATCGACCTCCACCAAGCTAGAGCTTCACCTTTAAATGATTATGACACAAACTTCACAATATCCTGATCAGCACAACCACTGATATCAACTACAGTATCCATCTCGTCGAGCCAGGTCATACAATCAATGGCTCCCTTCTCTCTGTGAAATCCCTCGGCTTGCAGGAGATAAAGTATTTGTAAGAACAGGTTTTCCCACGAGGCTCTTGATTAAGCACAACCTGTCTAGACGGGACACTCCTCTGATTTAATGAATGACGAGAATTGCTCTTGTGATATGTATGAGTCTTGGAGGGTGGTTTTGTATGAGGTACAGACTGAGTTCTGGCGCGAGTTCCACTTGATTCATTAAACTGTCTGTCAAGAGCTCGAGTAACGACATTATCTATTAATGCTTGCAGTTCTGCACCAACTACATTAACTCTGGTGGTATCATTATTCTCCCTCGGGTGACTGTTAACCTCATCTGATTCAGCCATGTAGCTTGATTGCTACATAAAAATGATGACAACGATTTATTCAGAAGTCTTTAATGGAATTGTCATTTATGGCAATTCATTAACCATGGTAACTATAAACCATACCGGTTACTTTGGTAATTTAATTTATTTAAATTTTACTATAATTTATCCCAGTTGTAAACTATTATGGATAATAGGGTGGCATACAAAAGGCCTAGTCACAAGGACAATTTTAATTCAAAGGCCATGATTTTATAGAATCGAGGCATTTAGGTTTGAACATAGTTCATCACCTTTCTTGACAGGGAGTCATAGACTACAACTGTCTTTTGTCTTACTAGACAATGATTATGGCCCGTAGGCACTTCATCACTGATGGATGTTTAAATTATTAAATAAGAATAAGGAATTGGAAAAGTCCAATATAAGGATGACAAGTGTGATTTTATCGTATCACTGTTGTCAGGAGTGTTAACATGTTTTCAGATGTTAACAAGGATTTATTTCTTAAAAGGATCTACCATCATGGCGTTGTCTTAAAATGACATGTGGGCTAGGTTTTTACCTTTAAATCATGGCGTTGTCTTAAAATGACATGTGGGCTAGGTTTTTACCTTTAAGATTTTGTTTAAATGGCAGATCAATATTAAAGTGGAATGATATTTTTGATTTATATAATATATTCATATATATAATGACAAATGAAATTTTTAATTAAAACATCCCTTAAATTGAAAGAAGTACATAGATGCCCTAAACGGGACTTTTAAAGAAACAACTTGTCCACATAGGGACTAAAAGAAGAATACAAGTCTTCGCAGGGACTGAATACATAAATAGATGTCCACGCAGGGACTAAATTGAAATTTAAAATTACAAAAGAATTAAATAAGGAATTTCAATAATCCCTTTTCTTCTTCCCCTTTATTAAGTTTGCCAAACCCTTCAGTAACCCACGGCGACTCCTACGCTCCTCTTCTACCTGCTGCACCACCTCGTGCAACCGCTGAAGGATTTCTTGCTGCTGCGGTGGTTGGATCTGTGGCGGCTGCGGGTGCTGCTGCGTCTGAGGTTGAGGAGGTGGCGGGTATTGATACCCATATGCCGGATACCTAGTTGGGCATGCAGCTTGAAAGGGTCCTTCAGGGTGAAGAGCATTGTAGTTTGCCGCCTCGAGATACGGGTCAACACTAGGAGCATTGTAGTAGTTGTAACCTGGGTAAGCTGGTTGCTCAAACGGGTTATACACCGCTGCACCGGCGTAAGAAGGAATTGGGTTATCATAACCCATTTGCGGTGGAGGTGCGACTGTGTCACACCCCGATATTTACACGTTTGACCGGTGGGGAGTATCGTGACGTAGTTGATATCATCATAGTCAAACAACACAATATTTAAATGCACAGCGGAAGCAAAAGGTAAATATATTACAATCCGAATATAAAGAAATATCCAGTATTACAACGGAAAGTAAAGGATCCACACGCGGATCTTAAAAATATAAACATTTGTTCAACAGACTTTAGACGCCTAGAACTTGCAAGATTCCTTATTTACGTCCTGAGCAGCTTCCAGCCTATTACGTACTTGTACCTGTGTTGGGATTGAACCCTATCAGAGGAACAGATAATGTAAAGCCAAAACCAGGTCACAACAGAGGATTCACAATAAGCAGCGGTTTACACTTTGCTCTCCCCTTGAAAGTGATTTATAACAACTGATGGTCTCTATCTGCTGCTCATATTCAACTGCTGCTAACTTTTCAACTGCTGATGAAAACCCTGAAGTATCTAACACTGCTGGTCCTATCTACTGATGATAAAGCACTGCTCAGTCAAGGACTGATCAACCTTGAGGAAAGCACTGACATAAAGGGAGAGCAGTTGTTTAGTAAATTGTTTGTTTTATGTATAGTCAGTGGTTAGGTTAGCAGTACTTGTGTAAGGACAGCAGATATAGTTTGTTAGGCTGCTAGACGTCGCTTTCATGGTTACGTCAGCTGAGATACCTCAGTGGTTTGGTTTGCCTATAAATGTAACAGTACCCTGTACTGTTACATTTGATTGACTGAGCGGGTTCTTCTCCTCATGTCTAATCCTTTCATCTTGTGTGCAACCAACCTTGGGGCATCAGGCTGAGGGGGAGTTTAGTTTGTAAGCATTTCTGTAATCTTTTGCTTTGATTTGTAAATCTTTTGACTATGTGAAGCAATTGTTTATCAAACTATTTTCTCCTTTGATTGTGTTTACAAAGTTTGTTTTCATTTCCGCTGCACTTTACATGTTTTCATATTCACAAATCATTCCAAACATACAAACAAGCACAATCATGAGAGCCTCTGATCCTAACAATTGGTATCAGAGCCTGGACAGTCAAATTCGATCTAACAATCAATTTGACATAACAGTTCGGCTCAAAATTCATTGATACTAAGGTTGGTTGTATTTTGTTGAAAAACAGAGTATCGATCAAATCATGTTCAAAATGGTTATTCAAAAACTCTGTAAATCAACCAAGATGTCATATAACACACAAATTTCACACAACAGGTGATATCATGCAAAAGTCACCCATAGCTTTCAGATCTGTGAACATATCTGTCAAATTATGGGATTGTTTTATATTCTTCAATATTGATTTCAACTGTTGTTTTGATATTTGTGATGTTTTCATTAAATACTAAAGTACAAACCTCAGATTAACAAAATCTATGTTCATAAAAGCATTGTTGTTTTGTTAACACTAAAAGAGGGAAATTAAAACTTTAGTTATTTAGATCTTATGTGTTGAAAACAGGTTGAGTTCCTAAAAAGGACAAAATCAACTATGTTCAAATACATTAAGAAAACAGGGGTCAACATAGTCCGCATCATATGTAATGTGAGATTGGATGAAAAACTTGTGAAAACATGACCAAGTCTCTCAAAACATTACTGCAAAATGATTTTGGACTAATATTCACAAAATCTCAGAAGTGTGTTTATCTCAAAACTTTTGAAGTCAAAAGAAAAGAGTATAAACATAAAACACTTATGAGTCAAAGTTTAGGGTAATAATGGTCATTAAGCAACTATGTGCATTCATCTGTTCAGGAAAAGGTTTTGATTCCAGTAAATGAACTCCAAAAAGGACTAGACATATGTTTTAAAAATATATCCATGTGTCCTCATGTTTGCAATCAACTGACAAAGAAAATGGTACCAAACAGTTGTCAAAATGTTGTCAAAAAATTCTACCACTGATGTCAAACCACTGACCATTTTTCATAAAACTTGAGAATGATATGATTATGTTGTCTATTAAAAACATACCAGATCCTTTTTGATACTGTTCTCAGAAAATCCTTTAATCATTTTTCTTTCAAAGGATTTTCTCAAATAACCAGGATATATTATTCATTTTTTTTGAAATAATATATTTGGAACTCTTGCTTGTTTTTGTTGGCAATAGTTTCAGCTCCTGTCAGGATGTAATACCTTATTTTTTTGTGGTATCTGTGTCCTCATAAATGGGTCAAAAGGAAATGGTACATATGTCATGATCATGTCATACTCAGGCTTGCTCCTAAATTTCCATCAAAAATTGATTGCAAACTGTGCTTGAATTACTAGGGTGCTTATGTTTTAATTGAATATTAAACGAAAATGAGTTGCCTTAGTAAAAAGTTTTCATCATCTGGGGTACTAATCCACTGTCTTTCAAAATTGACATGTGGCAAAACCTTGAATAAAAATCTTCAAAACTGTTGCTGAAACACCTGTCCTTCAGAATTATACCATTTACCCTAACCACTGTGTTGTTCTAACGTCTGATCTCTAAACACTGTCCACTATTGAAAGTTAACCACTGATCCTTCATTTTCGTGAAAAGCACTGATGCTCAAAATCAGTGTCTTATCCACTGACATGCTATCTACTGATAGTTAAAATCATCCACTGCCCATAATTTTTACCATTGTAACCACTGATGCTTGATACGTCAGTGGCTCTGAAAACAACTGTTCTCCATACTTCATCCGTTTCATCAGTGTTTGACACGTGGTCAGTTTTTAGCCCTCAGATCTTAATAACCGCTGCCACATCAGCGATCATTTTTAAATAAAACCCTGCCCTAAACCTCAAACAGGGTTTTTACACTGTCGAATTGAATTCCAAAAATTCTCTTCTCATAGCAGTTTTCAACCCTTCTTCTCAAAAAACTCCAAAATCTTCCTTCGTTATTCTCCGCAACAATGACAAAATCAAAATCAAAACCTAAATCACCATCACCTTCCAAAGAGGTCGCTCAAACGGCCGAAGAACCCATCGAAATACCATTCAAACAATCTCACAATTATTTGGGTTTACTCACAAAACCCAAAGACAACCACACCTTCGACTCCATCATTGATGCAATAACTGGATCAAAGTACAAAACTTTGTTGACGGTGAATGCTCCCATATATCTGCAAACCCAGAGAGAGTTTTGGAAAAAGGCGACGCTTGAAAAACAAGACGATAAAGTCATTGCCATTAACTCCTCGATACAGGGAAAAGCGATCAAAATCACACCACAATCGATATTAGAAGTCTTCATACTCGATGATCAGAACGGTAAAACCTCTTTTGACAAAAACGAGTTAAAAGCTGATTTTCTGAAAAGGGGTTATGCAGAAGAATCAAAGGTAGATACCCTACAAAAGGGTTATTTTCCATCTGCACCCAGGTTTTTATTTCACACACTCTTGATGTGTGCTTCAAATAAAACAACATCTTTTAACGAAATACCATTGAAAATTCAAAGCCTGGGTTACGCTATTTTGAATAATAAGGACTACAACTACTCCAAGGAGATTTTCAATGACATGGTGAAAAACGTTGAAAGTAAAGCATTTTTACTTTTTCCAAGATTTTTGTGTTACTATTTTGAACAAAAATTTGCAAAGGAAAATTTAAATTTGCTAAAACAAGGTGTTCATTGTCAAATAAAAAGCTTAACAAAAGAAACATTTTCAAGGATGATGGCACCAATAAAAACAAAAGCAGGGGTACCTGAGCAGATTTTAGCGGTTACAACTGCTCCTCAGGTATCAGCTGCTGAGCCCACTGCTCCAGGTGATCATAGCAGCACAACCACTGCTTTGAAACCCACACCTGACATCACCAAAAAGACCAAAAAGAAAACATCCAGAAAACCCACCAAACCCAAAACAAAGGCAACTCTGGAAGATGAGATCCCAGAGGAATTGCCTGTGACAACACAAAAGTCACCACAAACCACTGCTGCTACTTCCTCACAGCAGTTGGAAGAAAGATCTCAACCCTTGCCTAAAACTCCTCCTGCATCCTCACAAAAGGATCAGGTTGTAAGCACAGGGACACCACAATATGAAGCTCTGAATCCACTCGGATCCATCTTCCTCAGTCCTGATCCCAAGGACATGTCTCTTTCAACTCCCATCCCCTCACCAATAATAATGCCACAATCCATGCTACCTTTGTTGCATGCAGCTGCTATAGCTCAGACACAAACCAGTTCCTCTCTATCACCTATCACTGAGAGTATACCCCTACAGGTGACTGGGTCTGATGCTACTACTCCTGCTATCCCAGCAACAATTGAGGAGGTTACACCCCCTGAGTTACAAGTAGCTCTGGGTGGTAGTTCAAGTGGAGCAGCAACTACAACTGGTGGATCAACAGATCCTCAGTTGGACAGTTGTTTCATAAGTAAGACTCCCTTGAAGGCAATTTCTTCCATGGCAACTTCGGTGACCACCAGTGAGTTGGATCTAACCACTGGTACCATCAAAGGTTTATCGAGTGCCGAAGAAAGAAGTCCCCAGTACCGAGAACAAGGGGCATCAATGGGTGATTTTTGGGACTCTGTTCCTAAGACACACATTGATATAACCACTACTAGTGGGGATTCAGATGATCCTACTAAAGTAGGTGATTATTCAAAATATCAGGAATTGACGGGCAGAGTTGACAAACTTGAAGAATCAGTTGCTGAAATAAAAGAGATGGTGCAAGAGATTTTAAAAGCTCAGAAAGCACAAGCCACTGCTATTCCTGCTCAAGCACCTGCACAACATGCATTTGCTGAAAATGAGCTTTGGAATATTTTTCAACCAATGCTTGAAGCACAGCAACTTATGGCTGACAAAAAGCATGCCATTCAAGTACAAATGCTGACCAACATGGTTGAATCAAGGTTCAAAGACACTCAAGCAGATATCAAGGCCATAAAGGTAAGCATTCAAAGTATCTCTGGCAAAGCTCCTTCTTCCATATCATTCCTTGATAACCCCCTTTCAGATAATGCCAAAAAGGGGGAGAATATCAAGCTGTTGAGAAAACTGAATACAAAGGGAATAGAGCATGGCCTCCATACTGAGCCTGAAAAAGAAAAAGAAAAGCAGGTCTTAAAACCTGTTAGCCAAACAGCTGATACAGCAGTAGTTACAAAAACTGCTGTCAGTAGCCAAACAGCTGCCATCTCATCAACACACACACCTTCAACACACACCACTCTACCACTCACCACTACAACTACTGCTCCACCATCATCATCTACAATCACACCATCACCACTGCCTCCTGTCATAAAACAGAAGACAACAGATGTTACAACATCTGTTGTAATGACAACAGTGATTGAAACACAAGTTGTTTCAACCACTGTCAGTCAATCACTGCCACAAACCACTGCTATCCAATCTACCACCACTGATCCACCCAAAACATCATCTGCTCCTTCTTTATTAAAAAGAAGAAGAAATCTCATAACAGATGATGATTCACCACCATTACCACCAACATCACCACTTCCATCCCCTGCTCAAAAGCAGAAGACAACTGCTGACATATCAGCAGTTGTAATGACAACAGATGTTGAGACACCAGTTGTTTCAACAGCTGTTAGTCAGTCATCCACCACTGCTCTCACCTCTTCTACTTCACAGCCAAAGCTCTTCAACAGAATAAGAAAGCCAATCACTGCCGATGAGGGTATACATGATCCTAATGCTGCAAAATATCCACTGGAACTTGAAGCTATCAAAAATGAGATGAGGCAATTCTATACAGAAGAGGATCCTTCAAAAAGAAGATTCTCCTCACTCATAGGCTACATGCCACCAGAGGATATGGATGATTACCTCAAACTCAAGACAAGGCAGGCTAAAGCAAGAGCTAAATTTGAAAGTGAACGTGAAAGTCTAAGCGAAGAAGGCATTACTAAAAGACTGGATTTCTTCCTTGAAAAGGTAAAGCAGATGGAAAAATTTGCACAGGAACTAATCAAAGAAAAGGCTGAACAACGCAAAGAGCTAAGAAAAAAATATCTTGCCTACATTATGAAAGAAAAATTCTATCCTGCTGAAGAAAAACAGTTTGAAGAATGGCCAATAATCGCTCTAAAGCATGAGGCTGAGAGGATTGACAGAATCACGAATGATCCTACAAAGAAGAAAAATGCTCCAAACTGGAACAAATTCAAAAAGCTCATTGCTGACTTCACTGCTGAGTATAAGAGAAAGAAAAGGGAGCTGGTGGATGCAAAAATGGATACTGCTGAAGCCATATCAAAATGGTCAAGACAGCAGACTGATGAAGCCTACGAAAGGCTGAAGAAAAGAAAGATAACTGTTTCAGGCACTTCTAAAAAGCAAGAACAAATGATGAAGCTTGAACAGAAGATGGGAAACCTCGACACACTGTTCCGGTCTACTTTTGCAACAAATCAAGAAGAGGGAGAACAGCTGACTGAAGAAGAGGTAATAGAAAAGGAAGCAGAGTACTTCAAAGATACCATCACGAAAATGGGTCTAAAAGAAGAAACTTCAACAAAGCTTCAAAGCCTTTTTAAGGAATTAAACAAACCTGCATCTCCAAACACTGCTAAAGACAAGACAGAAGCTGAAAGACAAGAATTTATAGAACAAGAAACTGTAGAAGATATAGCTGCAGCAGACAAAGTCATTGAAGAAGCTTTCAAAAGAATGTCTGAAAGTCTGCAGATGTTTTCAAGGCCATTATCCCTCAACTCATCATCAAATAAGTCTCTCCCAAGAAACCCACTTGGCTTTAAAATACTAAAGTGGATGTCTGATCAAAAGACTCACGTATTGACCTTGGTCAGAGCCAATGGCGATGTGAAGCATATATCAAGGAAAGAAGCACTAGGCCTTAGTGTTTAAGATTTGCAGGATCTCCTTGAGCTTACACTGTGCAGGGATGAAGATGACCAGAGTGCAAAGGTATTTGAAGCTAAATTCAAAGAACAAGCTAAGGCACTCTTGATGAGTAATAAAGGTCCTGAATAATGAAAGGTTTTGGCATTATCTGTTCCAGGGGGAGATTGTTGGGATTGAACCCTATCAGAGGAACAGATAATGTAAAGCCAAAACCAGGTCACAACAGAGGATTCACAATAAGCAGCGGTTTACACTTTGCTCTCCCCTTGAAAGTGATTTATAACAACTGATGGTCTCTATCTGCTGCTCATATTCAACTGCTGCTGCCTTTTCAACTGCTGATGAAAACCCTGAAGTATCTAACACTGCTGGTCCTATCTACTGATGATAAAGCACTGCTCAGTCAAGGACTGATCAACCTTGAGGAAAGCACTGACATAAAGGGAGAGCAGTTGTTTAGTAAATTGTTTGTTTTATGTATAGTCAGTGGTTAGGTTAGCAGTACTTGTGTAAGGACAGTAGATATAGTTTGTTAGGCTGTTAGACGTCGCTTTCATGGTGACGTCAGCTGAGATACCTCAGTGGTTTGGTTTGCCTATAAATGTAACAGTACCCTGTACTGTTACATTTGATTGACTGAGCGGGTTCTTCTCCTCATGTCTAATCCTTTCATCTTGTGTGCAACCAACCTTGGGGCATCAGGCTGAGGGGGAGTTTAGTTTGTAAGCATTTCTATAATCTTTTGCTTTGATTTGTAAATCTTTTGACTATGTGAAGCAATTGTTTATCAAACTATTTTCTCCTTTGATTGTGTTTACAAAGTTTGTTTTCATTTCCGTTGCACTTTACATGTTTTCATATTCACAAATCATTCCAAACATACAAACAAGCACAATCATGAGAGCCTCCGATCCTAACAACCTGTCACTTAGACTTTTGAAAATACGTCAGTTTTCACTAGTAAATACACTCAACTGACTCATTTGAAAAGAGTTTAAGAAAATTGATTTAGATGCACCAGGCACAAAATATTTTGACACTTTGATTAAAATGCATAGAGGCAAAATTAATCTTTTATAACTTGGGACAATCATATTTGTAATCTTGTATGCAGATTTACATGTTCGTTGTACGTTCAGGGCCCGATGTAGAAACCGATTCAGATTAACAGACATGCCACAAGTATAGGCCCACAAGAGAGTGAGATACCATTATTACTTAAGCAACTGTCAGGTGTATGCCTACACCCCGTGCTTAAGACGTGGCCATTTTATAATACAATGATGTCAGGGATATCCGGGACATGGTCATTAACCCCTAAAGGCTTTTATTTCAAACAATACAGATTAAACCGGGTTACCTCAATAATTTAACCACAATAAGATTAAATATTCAATACCTGACCAAGCGGTATCATTATACCGCTTCCCAAGCCCGTATAGGGAAAATAAGTTAAGAGTATTTACCTGAGCTAGCTCCTGTCTTAAATAGCAAGAATTATAATAACTCAGTCGTATTCACTTAAGTAAGCGTAGGTACAATTTACCGGAAGGCTCTAGTCTGGAATGATGGTATAAATAACCAATTAGAATGCTAACGGGTCTTTAATTAAGCCTAAGCTTAGACCGGTTAGTCTTAAAGAAATATACGGTTCAAACGCATGATTAGGCGAAGACCGGATAGAATATGATTTAAACCCGACAAGTTCAGAGACTTGCTTAATATGGGTATTTCATACACATTCTGGATTTTGAGATAAAACCGTTAAGGTTTGACCCGTTTAGGCTAGTTTATGTAAACTAGTTACATAAACCGAACCGAACGCGTAAGAAGCGTAACGGGTATACATATGAGCCATTTATAGGTTTCCTAAGTTGATATGCTTCATATATGTTGTGACATTAGTAAGATGTCTTTTATTATGCCCGAAACGAATTTAAACACAAACTATGCCCTGTAGGGGTAGTTTGGTCATTTAAAAGGTTATAAAAGAGTTTAAGTGTTTACCTGACTTACAGGCCTGATGTAATCAGCAAAGATAATCAATTTGCTAAGTTATATCAGTAGAGTTTTGTATATAGGTGAAATTTATCAATTATAACCAAACTATGCACCGTAGGGGCATTTTGGTAATTTCACACAAGCCGTAAAGCTCAAAACCGAAGCCTGAGTTAAAAAACTTTTGCTTACTGTTAAAATATTATAATTTGCCTCAAATATCAGTAGGTATAAACCCTTGTATGTTTAAAATAGTCTTAGTGCATACTATGCGTTAAAAACGCTTAAAAGGACGATTTAGAAGCCGTTTCTGGGTTCTATATAGAAATCTGATATTTTTATTATTCCAGAAGGCTTAAAATAATTTATTTATCATTTAAGATCAGTAGCAAAAGGTTTGGAGTCGATTAGATATGTAAAACTCATTTTATGGCCCGTACGGGCAAAACCGACATTTACCGGATTAAGCCTACGACTATTAGTTATGCTCAGCCTAAAATTAATTAAAAATCTTCAAAAATCCCAAAATAATATATTACATCAGTGGGTAATAAGTTTGATATCAAAAAGTAGGCTTAACTAGGCTATACGCTAATTACGCCGTTTTATTAACATAAAGCTTTCATTTTACGCTAACGAGCATAACTCTTAATCTACACCTCAAACTGATGTCAAACTTTGCATACAAGTTTATATATCAGTAACTAAGGTTTCTACTCTTTTACATTTCCAAAAGTCACGTTTTAAAGTGAAAAGGGCATAATGGTCAACATATGAGCAATTAACGGATTCATGCGTATTAATTGGATAACTAATGATCCGATGTGTATAATCACAGAGGGTTATACTAGCATGTAACCTGGTCCAAATGAAGCTCTTAGGTATTTCTAAATCATACCAAAATGGGTCAGAACTGAAAGTCAAAGTATAAGTCAAACTATGCGACTTTCGGTTCCGAACCGGGTCTAAACAGGAAATTGTCGGGTTGAACATGTTTAGACATGTTCTTACACTAATTACCAAGTTATATTAATGATCAAACAGGTTGTATATGTTCTACATTGCTAATCATGCATAAATTGTAAATTTAACATTCTGTTGACTTTTTATTAACACGTTTGACCCGACATTTGACCTAGTTAGAGTGGGAATCAGGGGGAACCCTTTTAAGGGTTTATTACCCACATAATTACCAACTTATAACTACTTTTAATTCGAGATTTGACTGAGCCATTATTAATTAATCTCGAAGTCAAACCGTAATTACGACGGTTTGACTTTTAGCTAAATTACTAAGCTAAACTCAATTAAAGAAAGGATTAGCAACTTACTGAAGTCCTAAGCTTGATTAGTGATCACTTGGAAGAAGACTTGAGCTCCAGGAATGATCAGAAAGCTTGAATGAATGTGTGAAGAACTTGTTGCAACTTAGTGCTTTATATAGTGATTTAATCACCACAATTTGTTGACACACAAGTCTACACTTCACCACAACTGATCAACAAGTGTTCCTAGTGCTTAGGGGGTGCCTAGGGGTCGCCCTTTATGTGGAAAATCGGATGGAATCGAGCAGAATGCAAAAGGCAGACAAGAAACAACATTTCCGGAACTGGCAGTCCCTCGCGGGGCGCGAGGGCTCCTCGCGTGGCGCGAGGCCTTCCTGCAGCAAATCTAAATTTTTAGATTTTTGCGCATTGATCCTTGGCTCTTCAAACTTCGTTTAGACACATGTTTCTTGCATTATGAACCTTACAAATTGATTTATAAGGGCTTTAAAACATATACCCACTTTGTTAGGTCCCCGGTTAACCTTATTGTTACCCGAAAAGTCCTAACTTTCAACGTTTACGCTTTAACCCTTCGCACACGAATTTGATCATAATTTTCTCATACGATAACGAAACTTTACGAAATTTATATAGTGCATTCTAGTGAGCATAATTAACAGTTACAAAGCTTCGGGTTTGTCAAAAGGTCACTCAGAGGTATAACTTAAACATGTTGACACATTTATCCCCTGTAGTTTATAATCTCTCACTTTCTTTCATATTTAGCTTCGTATGATCCATGATTTATTCGTTTGAAGGTATGAGCATCATGTAGGGTTAATGTACAATATATTTATTCACTGTTGACATTTAGAACTCGTATTTTCATATCCTTTTCAAGTTTGTCAACTTTAGTCCTTTCAGAACATTCTTTCACACGTTCAAACTTATGACACGTGTCGATACATTATAGGACGTGAATTTTCGAGGTGTTACAGACTGGTACAGAGTCGACCTCAGAAATTGGGTTCGAAGGCCCACCCATTTGCGGGTCTTCGTACAACGGCGGGTAGTGGTTGTTGCTTGAGTGTTGGGGGGTGCTGAAGTGGAAACCCCCTCGCATGGACATCCGTGCACCTGATCTTCTTCACCTCAGTGGTTCTGGAGGTTGTTGCGGCTCTGGCTGTGGCGGTGGCGTAACCGCCTGGAAACGCGAATCCTCAGAGGGATCCTGCTGCTGTTGATGTTGTGGGTTGAAAGGGGGAGTGTACTCCCAGTTGTGTGTGGCCCATCTTTCAGCAAAACTGTCTGGTCCCCTGTATGGAGAACCATGAAACGATGATCCGCTGGAAATCTCGATGGGATGCGTTGGCGTCCCAGTTGGCAACATCTCTGGATCTGGGCCTTCATCCATCTCCATATCCTGCATCTCAGGATAGTGATCAGCTGGCTCCAAAGGGTTTGGACCCTCTGGTTCTTGGACCTGGTTCATCGGATTGAACCAGCTTTGGAAGTATGGGGTCGGGTCCTGAAAGGCACGGTGCGAACCCGAACGCTGCAGTGCTATGTAGGAATGGTGCGAATGGTGCGAATGGTCGGACTCTTCGTTTTGATGCAGCCCGAAAGAGTCGTGATAAGAAGGCGAGGAGCTAAGCGAGACAAAGCGTCTCGCAGGCTCAAAGTAAGTCCTCCAATCTTCATGAGGACTCGATCAGATTGAAGCGGATGGTGTGTGCCTGTGCGATGGCCCAGCCTCGTGATCATTTCTTGTTAACACTGGGGCTTTTCCTCGTCCACCTCTTCCTCTTACACGTGGCGGCATTTTCTTTGATCCTGTCAAAACAAAAGGAAACAAACAAAAGAAAACAATAAAAGACAAATAAATAAGATTAGGATTAATCCTAAGTCCTTTGCCTAGACTCGGGAGTCAAGGAATGTGCAACTGTGTCATTGAGATTGAACACAAAAGGCTAGTGTTTAATTCACTCAATGTTGGCTCTGATACCAACCTGTCACACCCCGATATTTCCACATATTACCGGTGGGCCCGGTGGGGAGTATCGTGACGTAGTTGATATCATCATAGTCAATTAATCACAGTTTAATGCACAGCGGAAGTCTAAAAGTAATTATACAAACCGAATTGAAAGTACAATGAAATATTATACAACGGATTGTAAGTGGATCCACAGGCGGATCTTAAAATAGAAAGATCACATTGTTCAACAGACTTAAAGTATTAAAAGCTTGCAAAACTCTTTATTTAATACTCGGAGTTTCCAGCCCATTACGCCTAGTACCTGCACTTAACCTTTTTGGAAAATACGTCAGTTTACACTGGTAAATACAATTAACCGACTCTTTTTGAAAACATTTAAGAAAATTGATTTAAATGCACGAGGCACAAACAATATTTTATAACTTGGGACAATTATTTAAAAATAATCTTGTATACAGATTTACATGTTTGTCGTCCATTCAGGACCGGTTAGAAGAGCCGGACAAGATTAATAGACACACCACAAGTATAGTCCCACAAGAGAGTGAGATACCGTTTATACATATGTAACTGTCAGGTGTATGCCTACACCCCGTGCTTAAGT
This sequence comes from Helianthus tuberosus, assembly GCA_030545235.1. Lineage (NCBI taxonomy): Eukaryota > Viridiplantae > Streptophyta > Magnoliopsida > Asterales > Asteraceae > Helianthus > Helianthus tuberosus. Next base: position 69,189,677 of record CM060432.1, on the reverse strand, counting down.
TGTGGCCATTTCTAATGAATGAGCCGAGGATATCCAGGACATGGTCATTAACCCCTCAAAGGCATTGCATCAAACAAGACCGATTAAAACGGGTTATGTAAATTTATTAATCACATTCCGATTAAATGATTTCATACCCGACCAAGCGGTATTATTATAATACCGTATCCCAAGCCCTTATAACGGAAAATAAGTTAATGTAGGATCGTTTTACCGACCAAAATGAGTCGTTCAGAGGTGTTCTACTCAATATGAAAGGCGGAAACAGACATATCGAGTTCGATTCAGCTAGATATTCACTTTAAATGTCTTTCTGATTGATTTGAAAAAGTTGTACAGCGAATAGACACTTCGACAGCACTTCGGCTCCGGAAACACAATGTTCAAATCTCTCTCAAACGAAATTACATGGCACATATTTATAGGCAAGCTAATTTCGCATGAATGGTTCAAGCGAAATCACATTTCACATGAAATCATAATTTCGTGCGAAATTACCATGTAATTTCGTGCGAAATTACCTACAACCCTAATTTTGATATTTTCCTTGTATAACGTGCCCTGATTTATCTATACAAATACAAGACTCGATACAAGACGAAGTCGACAAACGTATGCACCAACAGACTCCCCCTCGAATGTTGACGAGTCTTAAGTGTCGAGTATTCAACGTCTTCAATCTTTATCAGTCTGTTTGCACTCTCTGAAGTATCTGACAGTGTAAAACTTCCTCAGTCTTTTCTTCTCTTTTATCATCACCAACAGATAACCTCCCCTTGGATGTTGATTCTCATCTTCAATCTTTTTCATGATATGCAGCCTTCACAGGTTCATAATTGCAAACTGGCTCTCTAACACTCAGAGTCAGAATCTGGAACCTGGCTATCCTGCACATTCTCTACCTCACAATAAATTTCACAAATTTAAAATTTGACAAATTTATTCTCTACTTACCACTCGTAGAAACATACTCTAAACAATATTTGATTTAACAATGTTAATCTCTGATGAACCACTTGTAAACAAAACATTTTTTATACATTTTAAATAAACTCCCCCTCACTAAATATTCATCATGTTTAGCACTCGGAATTTTGAAAAACTGCTCTTCAACATCAGTTGTCGAAAATCTTTTTGTATTTTTCAAAATGTATGCTAAAACACACTTAAAATCTTTTTGAATTTTGGATTTAAAACGAAATGCAGTAAAGAAATATTTACAGACACTATTTTTGTGAGCTTGTGTAAGAGGATCATATCAGTTTTTGAGACAAATCACTAACACCGTTAAGCTTTAGACATTTTAAGTTCTAAACGATTCACTTAGATTGTCAGTATACTGATCCACTTAAATTTTCACACAAATTTCAACTGATTCGAGATATGAGATTAATGTTTTAAGCACTTAAACTTATTCGCGTGTCCCACCTCAGAATATACTCTCGTATCCAGATCCCAATATTCAGTCTTACAGGTGAGTATACCTATATGATATCTGTAAAGGGTTAATGCGAGGCCATGAGAGCTCAGGTCAAAACTTTCGTTCAGCAAAGAGATGATGGCTTGACTTTCGGTGTGTTCCTTTAGAGAATTGTTTATTCAATAGCACATGATTAGCATTTTTCAATGTTTCATCATTTTTGTACTGAGGGCGAAGCTTTTATTTCAAGCAAGCGAAAAGTATTATACGGGGACTAGGCCATTGCTTCCGCAAAATCAGAAGTCCCGGGATAATACCCCAGATATCACTAAGCATAAAGACCTAGTATCTCAGAAAGAGGGACCTTTCAAACAAGATTTCGGGGGTTACCCATATATCCGAGAGATGTTCCCCACGAGATAAGTAAGTTTGAAATTTAGGTTTATATCTCGAAAACAATCTTCTAAGCGTGCAAAAACCTACTGACACATCGTCAGTGAGACCGTTTATCACATTTGACTTTCCAATTCTTTAGCATGTTGTGATAGTCCACTGATGTACTATCATTTCCTCTTTTTACAACAAAAACTCATTTTAAAATTTTTAAATGTTTTTGGCTTTTTCTGGTTTTATCATGTTTTTGGATTTTTCAAATTTTCGAAATTTTCTAAAATTTTTACTCCCCCTAAAATCAAAATATGTTTCAATTTTGGTTTTCTGGGAAAATTTGAAAGTAAACTGTACAAACTTGACAACCTGATATCGAATTGTGTTGGATCTGAGTTTGTTTCTGATTGTATTTTGTGTTTGTAATTAAAATGAAGATGGATGAGTGTGCAGCGGAATTATGATGAAAACAAACTTTGCATACAATCAAACGAGAGTAATACTTTGATCAAACATCTTTTCACAATGAATCGGAAGATTGAATTTATTTCAATAACGATTACAATGATTGATGAATGAATGCAAACTCCCCCTCAGCCAGAGCTCAGTTGTTTGTTCGTGCAAAGAAGACGATGATGCAAAAGAGCTAATAGAACAGTACAAAGTACTGAACTATTTATAGGCACTTGCAAACCACTGAGCATCTTAGCTAACGTCACCATGAAAGTGACATCTAACCTCCTAACAAACTCTAACCTCTGATCTATACAAACATTGTTGTACTAACTACTGCTATTACATTTCATTACATAAAAGACACTTAAACAGCTGCTGCATCCTTCCACTGCTGTGAACCCAGCAGTGCTTGTCCGGATCAGCAGTACTTGACTCAAGGCAGTAGATTGAATCAGCAGAGCTTTTATCTTTCATCAGGTCTTTACTTGAGCAGCAGTTGTAGGTCAGCACTTTGCAAGATCAGCAGATAGGAGGTCAGCAGATATGAAATCACTTTCAAGGGGAGAGATTTGTATGTAAACATCTGCTTATTCTGAATCCACTGCTCTGATCCAGTTTTGGCTTTTAATTATCTGTTCCTCTGATAGGGTTCAATCCCAACAATCTCCCCCTGGAACAGATAATGCCAAAACTCTTCATTATTGTGGAAATCTTTATTGCCTCATCAACAGTTCCCTTATCTGACCTTTAAATTGTAATTCAAAGTCTAGGGCATCTGTATCTTCATCATCCCTGCTAAGTGGAAGATCAAGGAGATCCTGCAAATCTTCAAGACTCAGGCCAAGAGCTTGTTCCCTTGATATTTTCTCCACTTCTCCACCAGACCTGAGCAAAGTCAATACGCAGGTCTGTTTGTCAGTTTCCCACTTTTGTATTTTTGAGCCTGGTGGGTTTCTTGGGAGATGTTTATTTGCAGAAGTATTTGGTAAGGCTGGCCTATTCAAAACTGGCTGAGCAGTACTTGCAGTTTGATCCAAACCAAGAGTTTCTATGATCATTTTCTTTATGCCCTCTTTTACAAGGTCATCTCCTTTTATCATCTCTTGGATGGTTTCACCTCCCAACTGTTTGTGTGTCCTTCTTTTATAGATGGCAGCACCAGTTGGAGCAGTGGCTCTTCTGATTTGCAGCTTTGATGGTCTTTTTGAAACCTCTACTTCAGGATAGTCAGGCTTTTGAGGAACTCTTGGATCTTTCTTTCTTAATTCCTCCAACCTTTTGTAGGTGATCCTGACCACATCTTCTTTCCATCTAGCAACTTGTCTTTTGTTTCCATATTCAGCAGCAACCAGTTCTTCTTTCATTCTTTTCAGTTCTACCTGTTTGTCAGGTACATTCTTTCTAAACTTTGCCCAGTCAGGAGGAGTGTGAGTGACTTTCCTTTTTATCATGTCTTGAATTCTTGCTGCTTCATTTTCAAGCTCAGGAACAGTCCACTCTTTGTACATGTATCTCTCTCCTTTGTACTTCTTGTGAGCCATGATGCTTTCAATGTAGTCTTTCTTCAAAGTTTCAGCTGCTCTTTCTGAAATTTGTTGACTGACATTTTTTGCAAATTGTTCTAGGGATCTGACCTGTGTGAGCAGATATTGAAGATTTCTTGAAATTTCTTTGTCAGATTTCCCTTTTGTATTTCTTTTTGAGATATCCTCTGCTTGCTTGGCCTTGATTTTCAAATACTCATCAACATTTTTAGGCCAAGGATATCCTTTTATTGATGGCAAACTCCTTTTGGCAGGGTCATCCTCAAAGTAAAAAGATTTTATTTCTTCTCTAACAGCTGCTAGTTCAAGAGGAAATTGAACACCTGCAGGAGGTAAGGGCTTGTTCATTGGAACTGAAGAGAGAGGAACTGGTTTTGGTATTGTGACAAGAGCTAAAGATTTTGAAGATGTTTGTGGTGGTGAAGTGTCATCATCTATGAGAATTAGCCTTCTCCTCTTTGTTTGAGGAAGGACTGATGATGTTTTGGATGGAACAGTGGTGGTGGATGTAGTGGCAGTGGTTTGTGATTGACTAACAGTTGTTGAAACAACTGGTGTTCCAACCACTGTTGTCTTTACAGCAGATGTTGTAACAACTGCTGTCTTCTGTCTTTTGGCAGGAGGTGATTTTGTTTTTGGTGATGATGGTGGTAAAGTAGCGGATGTAGTGTGTGTTGAAGTGGTGTGTGTTGAAGTGGGAGCAGATGTTGAAACCACTGAAGTACCAACAGTAGTGGGTACAACAGGTGTTACAACAGCTGTTTTAGGTGGTGGTTTTGGAACAGACTTTGAACGTCTGGTTGGAATGGATTTGGGTAGCCTTACTCTTCTTGTAGGCTTCTTCTTTTCATCAACAAGATTTTCATCATCTTTTGACCCTGAAGTACCCTGATCCGGATAATCCACCCTGGCTTTCCTTTTGGCTTCTCTATCCCTTTTTACACTTGCAACTGCTTCTGCCAGTGCATTTGTAGTCACATCAATTTTCTTGCTTCCATCTGGAAAAGGGATCTGTTTGGTCGTGTTTGCATTTTCTGGTTCAATGTAGAGACCATCCTCTATTCCCTTCTTTTTCCACTCCTGAATTTTCTCCCCCTTTTTTGGCATTATCTTCTGGGAGTTGATAAATGAAGCGAACTTTTGGAGGAGCAGTGCCAGTGGTGTGCAGGATCTGAGTTTTGAGAGCCTTTAGATCAGCCTGAGTGTTCTTGAACCTTGACTCCATTGTATTTCTCAGCTGTTGGACATGTTTTTCATGTTGCTGATCTGCTCTTTGTGCTTGTTGATGGAGAAAAGGTTGAAACAAATTCTAGAGCTCATTTGTAGCAGGTGCCTGTTGTGGACCAGGTGCTTGAGATGGAACAGCAGTTGATTGTACCTTTTGTACTTGTAACAACTGTTGTAGCATATCTTTGAGTTCTGCAACAGAGTTATCAAGCTTTTCAATACGATCCGTCAATTTCTGGTACTTTAAACCATCACCCAATTTAATGGGATCATCTGATTTCCCACTAACAGTGGTTTTATCAGTAGTTGAGGTAGGGAGTGTACTCCAAACATTAACCACTGATGCCCCTTTTTCTTGGTACTGGGGTCTTCTCCCTTCAACACTTGACAACCTTTTGATGTTGCCAGTAGGATAAATAAATCCACTGGTGGTTGGCAGAGGTGCTATAAAAGGAATTGCCTCCAAGGAAGTCTTATTGATGTAACCACTGTCCAACTGTAAACCAGTGGGTTCAACAGTTGTAGTGGCTGCTTCACTTGGATTACCACCAAGAGTTACTTGTAACTCAAGGGGTGTAACCTCCTCAGGTTGTGTTGGTTGGTTAGCAAAGATTGATTCATCAGACCCAGTCAGTTGTTGAGGTGTATTCTCATTGATAGGTGATTGAGAAGGACTGGTTAATGCCTGGTTCAAATCAATTGCATCCAACAGCAGTTTAGTTGGTGGGGGAATTGTGGATGTGAAGGGTGGTGTAGAAAGTGGATTTGCCCCGGGTATTGAGCTGTGGATGATAGAAACAAGTGTTTCCAGAGCATCATGATGTGGAGACCCTATTTGTACAACCTGTTCTTTTTGTGAAGAAGCAGGAGGAGTTTCGGTTATGGGTTGAGATATTTGTACCAACTGCTGTGAGGAAGAAGCAGTAGTGGTTTCTTGTGACTTTTGTGTTGTCACAGGCATTTGCTCTGGTATCTCATCCTCCAGAGTTGCCTTTTTGATTGGTTTTGGGGGTTTTTGATTTTTCTTTTTGTGTGGCTTTTTGTGAATTGTAGGTGTGGGTTTCAAAACAGTTGGTCTGCTGCTTTGATCACCTTGAGCAGTGGGCTCAGCAGCAGATACCTGAGGAGCAGTTGTAACTGCTAAAATCTGCTCAGGCACCTCTGCTTGTGTTTTGAAAGGTGCTAACTGTAACACCTCGAAAATTCACGTCCTATAATGTGTTGACACGTGTCATAAAGTTTGAACGTGTGAAAGAATTTTATAAAAGGACTAGAGTTGACAAACATGGAAAGTATGTGATTATACGGATTCTAAGTGTCAACAGTGAATAAATATACTTCATAATAACCCTACATGATGTTTATAACATCAAACGAATAAATCATGGATCATACAAAGCTAAAAGTGAGAGATTACAAACTACAGGGGTTAAATGTGTCAACATGTTAAAGATATACCTCTGAGTGACCTTTTGACGAACCCGAAGCTTTGTAAATGTAAATTATGCTCACTAGAATACGCGATATAAATTTCATAAAGTTTCGTTATCGTATGAGAAAGTTATGATCAAATTCGTGTGCGAGGGGTTAAAGTGTTAACATTGAAAGTTAAGACTTTTCGGGTTAACCGGAAGTGTTCAGGGACTTGGCAAAATGGGTATAAGTCCTAAAGCCCTTGTGGGTAAATATATGGGGGTCAAAATGCAAGAAATAACCCTAATTACCCCTTCGTGAAGCCAAAGGTCAACCTGGAAAACAAATAAAATCAAAATTCTGATTTCGCTTGGCCAAGCGGCCCGCGTGGGGCTTATCAAACTTTGAGGCGGGCCGCGTGGGAGACCCAGATGCAGAAAGAACTTGCTGTTGCCTGTTTTACGCGAATCTGACCTACTTGGCCGGTTTTTCTGCACTTTGGACGACCCCTACACTACCCTAAGACACTAGAGACACATGTTGGATGGTTGTGGTCGATCATAGGGCTATGTGTCAAGCTCTTGTGGTGAAAATTTCACTATATAAAGGCCATGACTTTCAATTCATTCCACACACCATTTCCTGCATTCTTGGATCAATTCTGGAGCTCTCAAGGAGGTCCAACTGATCATAAGTCATGCATAGGACTCTTGTAAGTCTGCTAGTCCTTCTTTAGTTGAGTTTAGCTTGTTTAATTAGCTAAAAGTCAAACCGTCGTAATTACGGTTTGACTTAGAGATTAGTCAATAATGGCTCAGGCATATCTCGAATTAAAAGTAGTTATGAGTTGGTATTTATGTGGGTAATAAAACCTCAAAAGGGTTTCCTCTTATCACCACTCTAACCAGGTCAAAAGTCGGGTCAAACCTTTAAGTAAAAAGTCAACAGGATGCTTAAAATGTCATTTATGCATAATTAGCTATCTAGAACATATATAACATGTTTGATCATTGTTATAACTTAGTAATAAGTGTAAGAACATGTCCAAACATGTTCAACCCGACTATTTCCTGTTTAGACCCGGTTCGGAACCGAAAGTCGCATAGTTTGACTTTCACCTTGACTTTCAGTTCTGACCCGTATAGGCATGTTTTAGAAATGCCTCAGAGCTTAAATTGGATTAGGTTACATGTTAGAATAACCCTCTATGATTACACACCTTGGTTCATTAGTTATCCAATTAATATGCACGTTTCCGTTAATTGCTCATATGTTGACCGTTATGCCCTTATTACCTTAAAACATGATTTATGAAAATGTAAAAGTGTAGAAACCTTAAATACTGATATCTAAACTTGTATGCAAAGTTTGACATCAATTTGACCTATAGGTTAAGAGTTATGCTCAATATCGCAAATTTAAAGCTTTATGTTAATTAAACGGCATAATTAGCGTATAGCCTAGTTAAGCCTACTTTTTGATATCAAATATTTTACCCACTGATCTAATATATTATTTTGGGATTTTTAAAGATTTTTAATTAATTTTAGGCTGAGCATAACTCATAGTCGTAGGCTTAATTCGGTAAATGTCGGTTTTGCCCTTACGGGCCATAAAATGAGTTTTACATATCTAAACGACTCCAAACCTTTTGCTACTGATCACATATGATAAATAATTTATTTTAAGGCTTCTAGAAATATAAAAATATCAGATTTAAGTATCAAACCCGGAAATGGCCTTTAATCGCCTTATTTAGCGTTTTAACGCATAGTATGTTTTAAAATCATATTGAACATACCCGGGTTGATACCTACTGATATATGAGGCAAATTATGATATTTTAACAGTAAGAAAAGGTTGAATAACTCAGACTTCGTTTTTGAGCTTTTCGGCTTATGTGAAATTACCAAAATACCCCTACGGGGCATAGTTTGGTTATAAATGATAAATTTCACATATATGCTTTAGCCTACAGTTATAACTCATCAAATTGAGTATGTTTGCTGTTTACATCATACCTGTAACTCAGTTAAACAATTAAACCCTTTTACAACCTTTAAAATGACCAAACTACCCCTACGGGGCATAGTTTGTGTTTAATTTCATTTCGGGCATAATGAAAGACATCCTACTGATGTCACAACATATTTGAAGCATATTAACTTAGGAAACCTGTATATGGCTCTTACGGATACCCGTTACGCTTATTTCGCGTTCGGTTCGGTTTATGTAACAAGTTTACATAAATTAGCCGAAACGGGTCAAACCTTATCGGTTTAATCTCAAAATCCAGAATGTGCATGAAGGACCCATATTAAACAAGTCTCTGAACTTTTCGGGTCTAAATCACATTCTATCCGGTCTTCGCCTAATCGTGCGTACGAACCGTATCTTTGAAACTAGCCGGTCTAAGCTTAAGCTTAATAAAAGACCCGTTAGTATTCTAATAGGTTATATTAAACCTTCGTTCCAGATTAGGAGAACCAGTAAAAGCTACGCGCATTTTGGTTATTGTGATTTATACTTTGCATCAGGTAAATACTTTTAACTTATTTTCCCTATACGGGCTTGGGTTACGGTACATAGCGTATCGCTTGATCGGGCATCAAATCTCCACGCTTAGTGGGTAGTTGAATAATTTGATCGGCTCGTTTAAACAGTCTTGTTTACTTTACAGCCTTTGGGGGGTTAATGACCATGTCCCGGATATCCCTGGCATCATCTTACGAGATGGCCACGACCTGAGCACGGGGTGTAGGCGTACTCCCGTGTATAACTCACTTAAAGTGGTGTGTCTATTGATCTTTAACCCGGATTTGATTCGGGCTACTGAACGCATAAGTAACATGTAATTCATTCACATGATTATAATATTAAATAATTCTCCCAAGTTAAATAAAAAAATATTTATGCCATGTGCATCCAAACAAATTTTTAAACCATTTTCCAAAATGAGTCAGTTGATTGTATTTACCAGTGTAAACTGACGTATTTTCCCAAAAAGACTAAATGCAGGTACTAAACGTAATTGGCTGGATTGTCTCCTTAGCACCAATAAAGAGTCTCGCAAGCTTAAGATGCCTGAAGTCTGTTGAACTATTGTTTCCATTTTATGTTCGATCCTTCTGTGGATAAACTTCCGAATATTGTAACAGTTGAGATTACAATAATAAATTCGGTTGTATTATATTTTCAATTGCTTCCACTGTGCTTAAGAATATTGTGTTGTTTGACTATTATGTTGCCAACCATGACGTCACGATACTCCCCACCGGGCCCACCGGTGACACGTGGAATTTGGGGGTGTGACACTAACATTCTTGAAAAAGTTTCAGTTGTTAAACTGTTTATTTGAGTAGAATCACCTTGGTTTATTGCAGCTAAATCATCCTTACTGAATTTCTTTGCAAAATAGTAACTTAAAAACCTTGGAAACAGTAAGAATGATTTTGTTTCAACATTATTAACCAAATCTTTAAAGATTTCCCGAGAATAGTTAAAATTTTCTTCTTGAAGAATTGCATATCCCAGATTTTGAATCTTTAAAGGGATTTCATTGAAAGAAGTGGTTTTATTTGAAACACATAGTAGGAGGGTATGAAATAAAAATCTAGTTGCAGAAGGAAAATAACCTTTTTGTAAGGTAAGTTTCTTCATCATTGTGGCTTCATACCCTCTTTCAATGAAGTCAGTTTGCAACTCGTTTTTAGTGATAGAAATTTTACCTTCTTGATCATCGAGTTGAAAGACCTCTGAAATGGATTGTGGCGTGATTTGGACAGCTTTACCCTTTATAGAAGAGTTTATGGTGGTTGTAGTGTCGCCTTGTTTTTCAAGGGTTGCATTTTTCCAGAACTCCCTTTGGGTCGCCAAATAGATTGGTGCATCGGCAGTGATCAAAGTTTTGTACTTTGATTTTTCCATGAGATCAATGATGGAGTCGAAAACTTTGGTGGTTCTTGGTTTTGTGAGAAGACCCAGGAGATTGTGAGATGGTTTATGTGGAATTTCAGTGGAGATTGCCTTTTGAGAGGCTGTTGTCGATGATGATTTGGATGAGGGTTTTGAAAATTTCTTTGATTTTGTCATTTTGAGGATGATTGATCGAAGAAATTTGTGAAGAAATGAGATGAAAAACTGCTTTGAGAAGAGAATTTTTAAGAATTCAATTCGACAGTAAAACCCTGTTTTGATGGTGAGTGGGGGATTTTATAGGGAAGAAAGTGAATGCTGAGGTGGCAGCCGTTACAAAAGGTCTGACCAATATGTACTGTCCACGTGACAACCCCTGTTGAAAGTGAAGGACAGTACTTGTGTGATAGGGACAGTTGAAGGCAGTGGTATGAAAGCAGTGGATGTTTTCACTATCAGTGGATAGCATATCAGTGGATAAGACACTACTTTTGAACAACAGATTTTATCAAATCAGAGAGCAGGGGTTGACTTTCAGCAGTGGACAGACTTTTGAAGTAGAGCAGACTTTTGAACCATCAGTGGTTAATGGCAGACTTTTAAGGATTTATAATGAAAATTTCATTGTTAGCTATTTTTAAGGATGGATTTTTGATTTTCTGAAAACATTTTGTTGCTTTTATTCATAGAAAAAAACAAGATGTTGCTTGTTATTCCATGTTCAGCATCCCAATCCTAGAGACCAAGCTTTCAAAAGTGGCTGTATCAAGTGCTTTTGTGAGCACATCTGCCAGCTGGTCTTTAGTTGGGACATGATGCAGAGAAATCAAACCTTTTTCATAGCAATCCCTCACAAAGTGATGTCTGATGTCGATGTGTTTGGTGGTTGAATGGGAAACTGGATTTTTGATGATATTTTCTACTGCCTAGCTATCCAACATGAGTGGTGTCTTTAAGGCAGTGATACCAAAATCCAGTAACTGATTTTGAAGCCACAGGAGTTGGGCTGTACAGCTTGCAGCAGCAATGTATTCAGCCTCAGCAGTGGATGTTGAAACTGCTGCTTGCTTTTTGCTTTGCCAAGAGACTAAGCAATCACCTAGAAACTGGCACCCTCCTGATGTGGACTTCCTTGTGGTGTGACATCCAGCAAAGTCACTGTCTGAAAAACCTGAAAGCTTGATATTCCCATTAGCTGGATACCAGATACCAAGTGTGGGAGCACCTTTTATGTATCTGAAGATCCTTTTTACAACAATGAGATTTGATTTTCTGGGAGCTGATTGACTTCTTGCACAGACACATGTTGCAAACATGATGTCTGGTCTAGATGCAGTTAGGTACAATAAAGACCCAATCATGCTTCTATAAAGTGTTTGGTCAATCAGCTCATCTTTTTCATCAGACATGACCAGCTTATTTGTTGACATGGGTGTGCTGCGTGGTTTACAATCATTCATATCAAATTTGGTCAAAAGTTCTTTAGCATATTTGCTTTGATGAATGAAAGTTCCATTTTGCATTTGTTGAACTTGGAGACCAAGAAAGCATTGCAGCTCACCCATTGCACTCATTTCAAACTCAGCTGTCATGAGTTCTCTAAACTCTTCACACATTGAGTTACATGTGCTTCCAAAAATAATGTCATCCACATAAATCTGGACAATCATTAAATCCTTCCCTCTCCATTTTAAAAACAGTGTTTTATCAATGGTACCTCTTTTGAAACCATTTGAGAGTAGGAAGTTGGAAAGAGTTTCATACCAGGCCCTTGGTGCTTGTTTCAAGCCATACAAGGCTTTGTTTAGCCTGTAGACATGATCTGGATAAAATGGATCCTCAAAACCTGGAGGTTGACAAACATACACCTCTTCTTGAATTGTACCATAGAGGAAAGCACTTTTGATATCCATTTGAAACACCTTCATATTGTGGTTGACAGCAAAGGCCAGGAACAGTCTAATGGCTTCCAATCTTGCAACAGGGGCAAATGTTTCATCATAATCAATCCCCTCTTCCTGTCTGTAACCTTGAACCACAAGCCTGGCTTTATTCTTGACAACAATACCCCTTTCATCAGTTTTGTTCTTGAAGACCCATTTTGTGCCAATGGGACTAACCTCTTCTGGCAGTGGTACAAGCTCCCATACTTGTTGTCTTTTAAACTGTTGGAGCTCCTCTTGCATGGCTTCTACCCAGCTATTGTCTTTTAGTGCCTCTTGGTACTTGACTGGCTGATGGAGTGATAGAAAACCAGCAAAAAGACAAATGTTTTGGGTTTGGCTTCTTGTGAGCACCCCTTCATTTATGTTGCCAATGATTTGATCAGGTGGATGAGATCTTAAGAAGATTAAATCTCCTTGGTATGGTATGATGGCATTTGTTGGTGAAGGCTGCAAATGTGTATCATCTGAGCTAACCACTGCTGGTGACTTTGATGACCCAGCAGTGGCTTCAAAAGGTGGTGGAATAGGAGGTAATGAAGTGGACAACTGCTGACTTTTATCCACTGTTTGAGGACTTTTGTCAGCAGTGTTTGAGGATGTGGAAGCAGTGGTGGATGGGCTACTTTGGTCAATAACTGTTGAGGTAGCAGTGGTTGAGCTTTGACACCTGTTTTGAACAGCTGGTGCTTTTCCCTTTGTGGCAGACCTTTGAGGGATGATGATTTCATACCCATAGTCTGGTGTTGTATCCTCTGATGGACCTGCACTGTTAGTCTTGACAGCAGTATTTTCAAAAGTAATTTTTTCAAGATCAAACAGATCTGCAGGATTTGCTGGGATTTTCATTGATGAAAGTTCATTGAACTTAACATTCAAAGTCTCCTCCACTGCCTTGGTCCGTGTATTGAACACTTTGTAGGCCTTGGCAGTGGTTGAGTATCCCAGATGATAACCACAATCAATTTTGGCTGCAAAATTTTGAAATAGAATCTTTTAAGTTCAAAATAAAACATGGGCAGCCAAACACTTTGAAATATGAGATCAGTGGTTTGATTTTATACAGAATTTCATAAGCAGTCTTTTTGTGCCTGGGGTTTATTAAAACTCTGTTCTGAACATAGCAAGCAGTGTTTACTGCCTCTGCCCAGAAAGTTAATGGCAAACCTGAATCTGCAAGCATGGTTCTGGTAGCCTCAATCAAAGTTCTGTTCTTCCTTTCCACTACCCCATTCTGCTCTGGTGTTCTAGGGATGCTGTACTGCCTTACAATCCCTTTCTTCACACAGAAGGCATCCAACTCCTTATTTTTGAATTCTGTGCCATTGTCACTCGTGAAGCTTTTCACTGGAAGGTCAAATTGCTTTTCAACCTGTGTTACAAAGTCTTGCAAAATGCCTGCAGTCTCATCTTTTGAGTGTAAAAAGAAAGTCCATGTAAAACTAGAGAAGTCATCAACAATAACCAAACAATATCTTTTCTTTTTGAGGCTCATGACTTGAACTGGGCCAAACAAATCCATGTGTAGCATTTGCAAACACTGGGTTGTTTTGGACTCTTCAATGGACTTGTAAGAACTTTTATGCTGTTTTCCTTTTAAACAGGAAATGCAATGTTCAGGACATGAAAACATTTTTTGTGGTAGGCCTCTTACCAAACCATTTTTTGAGATTTCAGTGATTGTCTTAAGATTTGTGTGCCCCAGCCTTCTGTGCCAAAGTTCTGTCTCTTTGTTAGAGGCAGCTGAGAACAGACAGGCATCAGCTCTGGGACACTCTTTTGACATATCAACAACATAAACATTGCCACTTCTTTGAGAAACAAGTTTAGTTTGACCAGTTTTGATTATTGCTTCAATCTTTTTGACCATTTCTGGTCCAACAATCCTACAACAATCTTTTGTGAAAAATGACCCAAACCCTTTGTCACTCATTTGTGATACACTCAGAAGGTTGAATTTTAGATTGTCTATCAGATTGACATTTTCAAATTTTACATTTCCAGATTGCACTGTACCAGACCCCAGAACTTTTCCTTTACTATTATTCCCAAAGGATATATCACCCCCTCCATGGATTTTAAAGTCTTTGAGGAGGGCTTTACATCCTGTCATGTGCCTGGAGCCTCCACTATCTACATACCAAAGACTATCAAAGCATGCAGAAGCTCCCTGCACATGAAGTAAAAGGATTAGTTCATTAGGGTCTCCAAAGCCAGCAGGGCGTTGGATGGGGTCTCAACAGTGTCTGGGATGGATGCAAAATGATGGACAGTGGTTAGGTCAGGGGTTTGGACTGTTTTAGGACAGTGTTTCTCTAACCACTGTTGTGGGTCCTGACCAATCACCTGCTGGTAACCAAAAGGATGCCTGTTCACTCTGGGTTTAGAGGGCCTTTTGTAGGCCTCATAAACGTGTGGAATCCTTTGGTAAGACTGTTTTTCCTTGCCTTTTCTGAATTAATTAGCAGGGGGTGCATCAGTAACCTGAACATCTCTTTTGACAGATGTTTGGTTCAGCTGTTTTGTGACAGCTGTTTGAACTGGCACAAACAGTGGTTGTTTCTTGGTGAATTTGACAGATGATGATGATGGTGATGATGAACTCAAGGATGTTTTAGCAATGTACTCATTCTTTTTCACATCAAAGTTTTTGAGATACACACATGCTTGAGTTTTGTGGTTTGTTTTACCACAAACAATGCAACTTTCAGCTGAAACAATGACACTTGTTCTGTTTAAATCATAAGCTTTTAAGTGGAAACAATCTTTTGTTAGATGATTCCTTTTTCACAGAATTCACAAAACAAGTTATCAATTTTTTCTTTCTTCTTTCTCTTTTCAGACTCCTTTGCAGTAGAGGTTTTAACCACTGCTGGGATGTCCTTGAGAGGTATGACTTTAGCTTTTGGATCCTTGACACCATCAGTTGATGTAAAGTCCATTGGCTTGAAATTTTCAAGAATATCACACTCATCAGACCATTTTGGTTTAAACTGATATTCTTCAAGCCCCTCAAAAGTAGAGGATCCCATTGGTTTGTCAAGTGTGATTTTGTTACCAAGTTTGTCAGTGATTTTCACTTCTTGGCCATTCTTGTTTGTGGGGATGAACTCAGTGGTTACATCAGTGGTTTGAACAGATTTTCCAAAAGCAGTGTTTTCATCATCATGTTTTCTATAGCCAACCCCAAATTTCACATTGCTATTTATCTGTTTTTCAAGCATAACCTCATACCCTTTGCATGATTCCACCCATCTCTCACATGTGATTTGGGTGGACTCTAACTCCTTTTTGCAAACTTGGTATTTTTCTACCATAGTTTGGAGTTGGGTTTTGGTTATGCTCTGCTCTTCTTTCATGCTGCTAATCTCCTTTTCTTTTTCAGCCAATTTGTTTTTAAGTTCTTTTAAAGATCTTTCAAATTTGACTTCATCAGTTAAGATTTTATCCCGAAGGTTTTCATTCACCTCTTTGATGTTAGCAAAAGCAATAATGCAATTGTCAGAACACAGTTTTTCTAGAACTTGAGGTGATACCTTGGCAGCAGCCATCATTGCATAATCACATTGATGATTCTCTTCATCATCAGCTCTTACCTTCTTTTCACCGGCCTTTTCTTCTTTCTCTTCTTCTTTGTCCTCTATGGACCATGGATCTGTCATTGGTTCAATCAGGGTACCTGAACTTTCTCCCAACAGTAGTTCACCAGCCACAGCAGTAACCACTGCTTCAGTCACCTCATCCATTGTTTCAATACTCAGCTGTTCCTCTTCAGTTTCAACCCCCTCCTGTATTGACTCTAATGCCATTAAACAAAACTCATTATGAGAAGAATCATTAGAAGCATAGAGTGCAAAATTTTCATCACTAAGGTCTTCAGGCATACTTCTCCAGTCAACAAACCCTTGAGTGAAAAAACTTTGTTGATCTGGTTGTACTGCTGCTGGAGCAGTGGTTTGAGGTGCAGGCTGCACTTGTGCCTGGGGAACAGGGGTTTGAACATATTGGATCTGTGGAACAGTAGTTTGGACATAGTGCACTGGCACAGGGGCAGCAGCATAGTGAGCAGTGTTCACTTGAGCTGCTGGGGCATACTGAGCATAGTGCACAGTGCTTTGGTTTTGAGGTCTAGGATTTGAGCTAGGATGAGTAATTATGGGACCAGTAGTTTGACTCCTACATTCCCTAGCGAAATGTCCCAACCTATTACACTTGTAGCACTTGATTTTCGATTTATCCAACCCAACCCTTAGATTCCCATGCAAACCTGGGAATTTTCGCCCTGTTCTTTTGTAAAATTTGCTAGTTCTAACACTTAGCAAAGCCAGTTGGTGCAGGATGTCCATTTCCTCTAAGTCAGTGGGATCAAAATGTTGCAAATCATTGAGTTCAAAGCATAAATTGTCTGACATCTGGTTTTCGTTTGCAGTGAATGCATAACTAGCAGAGTGAGGATCAGGGTTGTTAAAATTTGCACCAGTAGTTATGTCAATGAAGTGATCATAACCCTGATCCTTACCACTGCTCCCAGATTCTTCTTGACCCAGAAGAGCAATATTACCGAAAGTGTAATCATCAGTAACTTTTCCTGACTCTTGTAACCTCCTTTTCTGGTTCAACTCCCTTTCGTAGGTCAGGAGTCGACCGTGGAGTTGGGTCAAGGTCAGATCCTTGAACTCAGGTGAGTTTCGGGTGACAAAAGCTATGGTGTCCCATTTTTCTGGCAGTGACCTGAGGAACCTGCTATTTTGAGTTGAGTTTGTAAAAGTGGTGTTAACAAGCCTCAGTTCACTGATGAGACAACTGAAACGCTCAAATTGTTGCGTTAGTGATTCACCTTTAACGTAACAAAATGTTTCATACTGTTGGTTCAGGATTTCCCTATTGTTTTCTATGACTTCTTCGGTCCCCCCAAACTGTTCCTTAAGCGCGTCCCATAACTCTTTGGCACTGTTACAGTGTAACAGTCCAGCATATATCTCATTGGGCAGCGCTGATGCTATGATGCTAAACGCTTTAGCATCTAGTTCGAACTTTTGATAGTCGGTTTCGGTATAATTTTCAACTGGTTTTGGAACGAACTTTTTAGCATCTTCAGCGCTTGGCACTGTGGGAACGTGGGGACCATAAATGACAGACCTCCAACAACCTGTGCTTTGTTGAGCAAGGATGTGACCCATCCTCCTCTGCCAGATGTTGTACTCATTTCTTTTTAGCATAGGTGGTTTAAAAAACGAACCGATGTTGTTTTTATCATCCTGAGATTGTGACGTCATTCTTGTTGTTTTACAGACACTGAGAAATCAACTTTAATGGTGATTAATCCTTGCTCTGTTTTTCAATAAACGAACAAACGATCAGTATCAACTGTTATGAGCTGAACTATTTACGTCAAAATGATTGTTAAATCAAATTTGACTGTCCAAGCTCTGATACCAATTGTTGGATCTGAGTTTGTTTCTGATTGTATTTTGTGTTTGTAATTAAAATGAAGATGGATGAGTGTGCAGCGGAATTATGATGAAAACAAACTTTGCATACAATCAAACGAGAGTAATACTTTGATCAAACATCTTTTCACAATGAATCGGAAGATTGAATTTATTTCAATAACGATTACAATGATTGATGAATGAATGCAAACTCCCCCTCAGCCAGAGCTCAGTTGTTTGTTCGTGCAAAGAAGACGATGATGCAAAAGAGCTAATAGAACAGTACAAAGTACTGAACTATTTATAGGCACTTGCAAACCACTGAGCATCTTAGCTGATGTCACCATGAAAGTGACATCTAACCTCCTAACAAACTCTAACCTCTGATCTATACAAACACTGTTGTACTAACTACTGCTATTACGTTTCATTACATAAAAGACACTTAAACAGCTGCTGCATCCTTCCACTGCTGTGAACCCAGCAGTGCTTGTCCGGATCAGCAGTACTTGACTCAAGGCAGTAGATTGAATCAGCAGAGCTTTTGTCTTTCATCAGGTCTTTACTTGAGCAGCAGTTGTAGGTCAGCACTTTGCAAGATCAGCAGATAGGAGGTCAGCAGATATGAAATCACTTTCAAGGGGAGAGATTTGTATGTAAACATCTGCTTATTCTGGATCCACTGCTCTGATCCAGTTTTGGCTTTTAATTATCTGTTCCTTTGATAGGGTTCAATCCCAACAAATTGCTTCAATTCTCCATCCACTTCGCATAAACAATCAGAACTCCCCCTTACAACAAACTATTTTCCCATTAAGATTTCAAAACACTTAAGTTTGTTTTAATCAAAATGGTTTTTCCAGAAAATTAGTTTTGTTGATTTTCACAAACCATTCGTAGATTAGGGGTTCACTTCATCACATTGTTTTTCAACCTATCACTTGTAGGAAAATCAAGTACAACTTAATGTCCTTGATTAACCACTTGTAGGAATAAACCATTTCACAAATACATTTTACCAAGAATAATGCCAATTCCTGCTCCACACTTACCAACCTGGAAGCTCTGGCAATTCCACAACCTGTAGAATTTAACAATTTTAAGATTCATTCACAAAATCAATTTTTAAGAAAGATGCCGATTCATGCTCCTCGATTACAAACTTGGGAGCTCCGACAAGTCAGGTTTTTTAAGTAAAAAACACAGACACCCAAGCTTGACCAGCTTTGGGTGTAATCACATCATCTTTACTCGGGGTGTAGGTTGCCTTCTTAGATTTATAAAAATCATTAACCCCTTTAACCTTCCCCTCGATCATTTTCCCAAAAATCTTCTTCACATTCCCATTAAATGCTTTCTCGACATCAAATTCATTCTTCTCAGAATAAAATTGATTCGAGATTTCAACCTTACCAACCTTTTGTCCTCAATGGTGGAAAGTTCTCATCATCCATTGGAGGAACTGATTTCTCGTCATTTACCTCAATTTTTGGCTTCTCTGACTTTGTGGAATCAGATTCATCGCCAGATTTCACCTCAGAATTCTTAACAACCCACATTTGGTTGTCAAGATTCACCCTTCTCTTGTAAAATATTTTAGAACATTCACCAACTTCATATGTAAAATTTTTAAACACTTTAAATTTTTCGGTTGGTGGTTCAGTTTTATCAACAATTTTTTCTTTGAGTTTTTCTGAGACTCCCTGTTTTGTGTTGGTTGCCTTTGGACAATTCCAGGCGATGTGACCAACTTCTTGACACCTATAACAGGTTCTTGTCTCTTTTCTCTGATGAGCTTCATTCCTTACAATCTTCTGTTTTTCAGCCAAGAACTCTTTATTTGATTGTCTCCAGAAAGAGCTCTTCTTTTCATCCTCAGCAGAAGTACCTTAAACAAATTTTGTATTTTTTTTAGAAATTTTCTCATTTTTATGATTTTCTGGTGGAATAAAACCCAGGCCTTTCTTTTTGAAATTACCGTTATGGTTTGGTTTCTTTCGATAACCTGAACCAGAACTGTAACCCATTTTCTTGTTTATTCTTTGTTTAATTCTTAACGTGTAAGGATTAGGTTTTTCAGAAAGACTTAAATCTTTTATTTCAGAAATATTAATTTATGTTAGTTTGAAAACCTTTTTTATCATTTCTGTTTTAACACCTCTTATTGGAAATTCTTTATCAAAATATAATTTGTCAGAATCATTCAAAGTATATGCAACTTCAAATGTTTCGTCATTCAAATTGGATTTTGATAACAAAAATTCTTTACTATAAACCCGTTTTCCCGACGACTTTGAACTTTTGACAGACAAACTCGAACTTCCGGACTCGGACTGTGACTCTGACTCCACATCCTTATCCAACACCTGATCGACCATCTTTTTTATTAATTCAGACTCATGATCTGTGTCGGACGCTGTGAATGTGATGTCAATATTTTCTGGCAACTCATCGGTTATCTCGGACTCTAACTTTATATTGACTGCCTTTTTTACTTGTTCCTCATTTGGTTTTCTAGGCTAATACCCTTCCCAAATCGGAGGCGGACACTTTTTATAACTGACACTCTGTTTCTTACCAGTATCTTTCTTTTCTGGCGTCTTGTCCTGAAACACTTCAAAACCTGCAACAGTTGGATAAATTCTGTCAATTAAGTAATCAGAACTTGAATAACTTTTCAGTAATCGTCTGATTCTTTCATTTTCAACTTTTTCAATTTCCAACTCCTGCTTCAACTTAGCACATTCTTCAATATAGTAATTGATCTTTTTCTGCTTAGACATCATTGTTGCATTCATCATAGTTAAAGCGTCTTCTCTTTCTGAGTTTGTCTTCTGCAAGCTATTCACGGTTCTGTTTAACACATCGTATGACTCTTTCACATACTTAATATCAAACAATAACTTATCTTTCAATTTATCTAGTTCACTAAATCTCTCATCTTTTTCTTCACATTGTTTGCAGGGTTCTAAACATGTAAGACAAGGTTTTGTGACTTCAACAATCTTTTCAATCTCCACAATCTTCTCAACTTCCACAATTTTCTCGACTTCGACAATCTTCTCGACTTCGACCACCTTCTCTACTTCAACAATTTTTTCAACAACTTTAACTTCTTTCTTTTCTCCTACAGCTCTTCTCTCTTTTAGTTTCTTCAATTTATCTGCAAAATAAAATTCAAAACTGTCAGAAGATAAATGAGTTTTTCCAATGTTTATCTGTTCAATTTCTTCATCATCATCACTACTATCTGTTGAACTATTCTCTGAAGAAACACATTCTTCATCTTGACTTTTATTTTCGTCAGCTAACACTGCTATCCATTCTTTCATCAATTCTGGCTTTTGAACAATTTGTGCAATGAAAGCTTTAAACTCCATATTCTCTGTCACATATTTATCCCAGCTAAAGCCTTCTGCCATTTTTTCATCATCTTGATTCACAAGATAGGCTTTCTCTTTTCCATCTTCAATCTGTCTAGCATGAGCAGTTTGCGTTTGTTGTTGATGTGGCTGTTGAGCAACTTGATGATAAATTGACTTCCGATAGTAATCATTGTTGCCAAACGGATTATGAGCTCCACTTGCTTCTCGATTGGTACATTCCCTCTTGAAATGTCCTTTTTCCCTGCATCGAAAACAAGTAACTTTAGATTTATCGAAACCCAAAGTAGAAACATTAGCATCACGGAAGTCATCTCTTCCAGTGATCTGCTTAAATTTCTCAGCTCTCCTCAGCACACTTGCTAAACACCATTTAATATCCATCAATTCCATTTCTTCACCATCGATCTGATCGTAATCTTCTTTAGTCAGCATAGGATTTCCGATCCTCCTCACAACCAAACTCTCATAAGATTCCAACACTGTAACCAGTAATGCCATGTGACCCTTTGCAACTTCTTCAGATAAATTTTGACCTTTCTAAAGATGCAATGCAATGTTGCAGTGTAGCACATGATCATTATCATTTCTTGAACTTTGAACACTCGGATTGACAGTCGGTTATGAAGAAAATCCACTGGACTTGACTGAACTATGATTGACTGATCCTGATCCTGATGAGTTTTATGCACTGAAAGCAGTTTGAATCTTTGGACTAGCTTCAACAGTTTGAATATTTCCTATATAGTACAGTTTGATGTCTTGTTGATTGCTTGAACTATTCATTCTAGCAATCTTTTGCTGTTCGAGATCTTGTCCCTCAAGCTTTTCAATAAACTGTCCAATAGACAATCTACTGAACTCTCCAGAATTCTTTAAGATCATGAGATATGTGCCCCATTCTTTCTGTGGTAATGCGCCAGCTAACTTCTCAACCCATTCATCTGGAGCTTTAGTAATTTTCAACTAAGACATCGAACTCACAAGATGACAATATCTCTCAATGAGAGTCTTTGTAGTTTCTCCTGGCACACTCATAAACAGCTCAAACTCCTTTTTCAATAAAGTTTTTTTTCTCTTGGTCATTTCTGCACTTCCTTCAAACTTCTTCTTAAGTGCTTCCCAAATTGAATAAGCACTACCATCATGCTAAAGCAAAACAAAAATATCCTCTTTGACAGCTTGTTGTAGTAGACTAATCATCATTTTTTCTCCTTTGTAACTATCTCTCTCTTTATCTGAAAATTCTGAGATAATTTTATCAACATTCAAAGCGGTCTGTGGTCTAACATATTTGGTTTCAATGCTTTCCCAAGATCTCAGATGATTTGCTTGAACCCAGTTCTCAAATCTTTCTTTCCAGCTATGGTATTCTTCAATACCCATTAGTTTCGGGGGGTTTTGCAAAGTTCTTATTTCATTTTCCATATTCATGTTTTGAGCAATGGCAGCCAGAGTAGTCGGGGATGTAGCAAATGCGTTATAGAACTCTTCTTCCATGTTTCGGAAAAAATTTTCACAAATCAGTCACTTTCAAGCGAAATTAACCCTTTCAAACGAAAATCCTCAAGCGAAATACCTCCTCAAGCAAAATAACCTGCAATTAACCTTTAAACGAAATAACAGTTCAAACGAAATTAGTAACTATGGTGCGAAATAGGTGATTTCGTACGAAATTAGATGATTTCGTACGAAATAAGATGATTTCGTATGAAATTACAAGCTGATTTCGTGCGAAATACCAAAACTGAAGTGATTTCGCGCGAAATAACCCAAACACAGTAATTTCGTGCGAAATTAGCAACAATTTCAAACGAAATTAATCACAAGATGTAATTTCGTGCGAAATTAAGGAGCTGTTTCAAACGAAATTATGCTGATGTCATCATTTCGGTCAAACTTTTGTCAAATTGATCAGGTTTTAGCTCGAATTTTGGTCCAATTATCTCAAGGCTTTGTTAAAACACAATTTCGCATATGATGTGTGAAATTCAAGCCATTTTAACCGTAAAAACTTGTTCAATTTTGAAAAGAAGGTGTAGAAGTTAGAAAATAAGATGAAATCAAGCTGATATCGGTAGAACTCCTCCTCCTGAGCTCTGATACCACTTGTAGGATCGTTTTACCGACCGAAACGAGTCGTTCAGAGGTGTTCTACTCAATATGAAAGGCGGAAACAGACATATCGAGTTCGATTCAGCTAGATATTCACTTTAAATGTCTTTCTGATTGATTTGACAAAGTTTTACAGCGAATAGACACTTCGGCAGCACTTCGGCTCCGAAAACACAATGTTCAAATCTCTCTCAAATGAAATTACATGGCACCTATTTATAGGCAAGCTAATTTCACATGAATGGTTCAAGCGAAATCACATTTCACACGAAATCATAATTTCGTGCGAAATTACCAAGTAATTTCGTGCGAAATTACTTGATGATTTCGTACAAAATTACCTACAACCCTAATTTTGATATTTTCCTCGTATAATGTGCCCTGATTTATCTATACAAATACAAGACTCGATACAACATGAAGTCGACAGATGTATGCACCAACAGTTAAAGCTATTTACCTGAGCTAAAATATAATTTTATTCCCAGCCGTATATCAAATCAGCAAGTACAAGTAGCTTTTACTGGGCTCCTAATCTGGAACGAAGGTTTTAATAACCTATTAGATTCCTAACGGGTCTCATTTAAAATATAATTTAGACCGGTTAGTTTTAAAGAAAGGTTTACGGTTCAAAACGCAAGATTAAGCGAAGACCATATTAGAATGTGATTTAGACCCAACAAGTATGAAGACTTGTATAAAATGGGTAAACTAAACACATTCTGGATTTTGAAGTAAAAATGATAAGGTTTGACCCATTTCGGTTAATTTATGTAAACTAGTTACATAAACCGTACCGAATGCGAAAATGCATAACGGGTAACCAAATGAGTCATGTACAAGTTCCACAGGTTAATATGCTTTAAATATGTTATGATATCAGTAGGATATCTTCTGTTATGCCCAAAACGGATTTAAAACCAATTTAAGCCCCGAAAGGGTATTTTGGTCATTTTAAGATTTATAAAAGAGGTTAAATAGTAATCTGAGATTCTGGTCTAAAATAATCAGTAAAAATATTTATTTTAATAAGTTATATCAGTAAGATATTATACATATGTGAAATTTATCATTTATGGCCAAACTATACACCGTAGGAGCATTTTGGTCATTTCACATATGCTTTATGGGTTAAATTTGGAAATCTGAGTTCAAGACTTAAAGTTACTGTTAAAGTATAAAAATTTATCCATAACATCAGTAGGTAACAGGTCCTAGGTGCCTAATATGGTTTTAAACCATACTATGCGCCTAAATCGCATAAAAGTCGGTATTCGACGATAATCGGGTTGAAAAAGGAAATCTGAGTTTTTGATCAGTCTCAACTGCTTAAAATATTTTATTTAACATATGATATCAGTAGAAAAAGGTTTGGCATGCAAATGATGCCAAAAACTTATTTTATTAACTAAAAGGGCTTTATCGTCAATTACCGAATTTATGCTAGAACTCTATGTTACGGTCAGTATAAAATTTGAAAAAAATTTCTAAAAATCCCAAAATATTATATTATAATAGTGGGTAGAAATTTTGGTGCCAAAAATTGCGTTTAAATAGGATTTATGTCAAAAATGCTATTTAATTAATAAAAAGCTTTCATTTTACAATATCGAGCATAACTCTCAATTCAGATCATAAACTGATGTCAAACTTTTAGGACATACTTAAATATCAGTAATAAAGGTTTTTGTCCTCTCACTTTTCAAAAATCTCGTTTTAATGGTAAAAGGGCATAATGGTCCATATTTAAGCATTTAACGGAACATGCAAATGAATCGGAATATTAAGGAACCATGTAGCATAACCTCAGAGGGTTTTACTAACATATAATGTGGCCCTAAAGGAACCCTAAGGCATATCTAAACTAAGCTAAATCGGGTCAGAACTGAAAGTCAAAGCAAAAGTCTACTTTTGCGACTTTCGGTTGCGAACCGAGCCTAAACTCAGAATTGTCGGGTTGAACATGCCTAAACATGTTCTTATATTATTTACCAAGTTATTTAAGTGTTAAAACATGTTCCATAACTTCTGCATTATCAATTATGAATTATTTTGTAAAAACTGACCCGTTTGACTTTTTGTTCATAAGTTTGACCCGACAATTGACTGAGATAATGTGATAATTAGAAGGTACCCTTTTAAGGGTTTATTACCTACATAATTACCAACACATAGCCACTTTCAATTCGAATAATGGCTGGACCGTTAGTGATTAATCACAAAGTCAAAGCGTAATTACGCTAACTTTGACTTTCGGTCATTACACTAATGAAAACTTAATTACAGAAGCTAAGTACACTTACTAGAGTCCATAGGACGAAGTTTGAACTAGAGAAAGCTTCCTAAATCAGCAGGAGGCTCCAGAGAGTGAGCTTTGAGTGAAAATATTCAAGTGTGCAAATGAACTCAAGAACTACAAGCCCTTATATAGGAAATTTGATGCTTCAAGATCAATCCATTTGTCCCTATGTTGGTACCAGATGTTCACAGGTGTCCCTAGGGCAGTAAAAACCATGTACTAGCCCCTGGTATCGCTCAGAGTTCATGCAATGGCGGTGTAAGAGCAGCAACATGCAGATGTCCAGGTTTCTGTCGCTCGCACTGCTCTCGCGGCCCGCGTAGACCATAGAGGAAGTCTACGCGGCCCGCGTAGACCTGTTATTCCAGTAAAAAGTTTTTAAACTTTGCAATTTCAGTCCCTGGTCCATTTTAAGTTATTTAACTTCCATTTATTGCACTTATGACCCCCATAGTTAACTTTTAAGGGCCATGGGTCACTTATTAACTCTGTTAAGCTCCCGGTTAGTTATGAGATCACCCGAAAAGTCTTGTTTTCATTGAAACTCCATGAGATTACTATCCATTATTCTTGAGAGCAAAATATACAATTATTACAATGTTTTTGGGATCGTTAAAAGGTCACTCAGAGGTAACATTTAACATGTTGACACTTTTAACCCCTATGCTTCGTAAAATTCTCACTTCAAGCACAAACGACTTTCTATGTTCGACAAATTATTCATTAAAGAATACTAACGTCGTGTGAGGTCAATCCGAGGCACAAGATTGGCATGTTGGCACTTTGGATCCTTTTACTTACATAATTACATTGTTTGACAATGTTAGTCCCTCGGAATCAATTCATTACACGATTAACCTTCATGACACGTGTCTTTATTATATTGGACATGATTTTGCGAGGTGTTACATAGGGTTAATCCCTTCTTTCTTCGATCAGTGGCCGGGTTGTCCTTTAACCTGTCTCCTGCACAAGGAAACACGCCGTGACTCGTAACAAGGATGATGGGGTGGGGGTGCTCCTTGTTACCACTCTTCGGCGTGAGAATCGATATTTGCTTGAGAGCTAAGTGTGTGTTTAAGTAGTATGTGTAAGAGAGCAGATTCGTGTTACCTCAAACCTGGTTCGGGATGGGTATTTATAGCCGAAGAGTGAATGAGGGTAGTCAAGTAGCTAGACCGACAGCGTAGCCTTTCGTAGGTGTGTCAGAAGTGCAGGTCACGGAAGTGTTGGACGCTTCCTGAGGTGATGTCACGTCCTGCTGCGGCTGTCAGTCCGTCTACCAGCTTTTCATGCATATGGGCTGGGCAGCTGACCGCTGTCAGTGCCCGGACAGACCGCTTGCTGGCTTTGACACTGAAGTCAAAGTGGTAGCGCCACTTGTGTGACAACAGGATGCGGTATTGGGCCGCATTGCTATGTGCGGTAACCGCAGTGGTTACCGCATCCCTTGTGGTGACGAAAACCCATTTTCATACACAAGGTCAGACTTCTCCTTATCTGATTGGGAAAGCAAACTGGGTTCACGCGTGTTCGCACAACCGCAGGTGAATCCTTGTCAGTAGGGGCAACGAACCGGGTCATGATCACTCGTTCCCAAGCATGGCGCGAGATTTGGGACCATACCCCTTCCTATATGTAATAATGAAAATATAAAGTTACAGTAATTACTTTCATAGCCATTAAATACTTGTGATTGGATATATTTGAATTTTGACAACATAGTTTTCGTATGTTATTAAAGATATGCAACTTTGAAACAAAAGATATATTTGATTTAATTTATCAAATAGTACATAGAAGGTATTCATTTCTTAAAATTTAAAAAGTGAAAAAAATACCACTAATGATAACTCAAAAAATAAGATAAAATTATGTAAAGTATCATACTTACATAGTTGAATAATCTATTCCACAACCCTGACATTTCATCATGCAAAAAACACATACGCTCAAAAGTTCAAAGGCGGGCCCAGTGATAAGTATGGGCAGGTAGGGCAATGGACCCAGGCCCAAAGTTCTTGAGGGCCCAGAGTTTTTAAAAAATATCCTATATACTATATGTTTTTGTTATTGGGCCCTAACTGGTAACCTAATTATTATAATAATCGGCCTTCATCTGTGATTGGCGTGAATACGTAATGAGCGGGAATCTGGAATAGAATACGAAGCAACGATAGAGGAACAGGCAGCGCACACACAAAGCAATCAGAAATCAAAGATTCAAATCGGGTCGGTTCACTGTTCGGTTCACTGTTCAGCAGCGCAGCGGCCACGAAATCAGTGATTCGGAATCGCGTTACAGGTTAGTTCCTTGTTCAGCAGCGACGATTTTGTTTATTGTCAAAAACGTAAGTGATTTATTGTCGATTTGTGTCTATTGTCAACGACAATTTTTGTTTATTGTCAAAAACAGGCCCACGAAATCAGTGATTTATTGTCTAGTTTATGGTTGTAAATTGTTCAAGTGTGATTAGAAGTAATCGTTTTGTGCTCAAGTGTGATTCGGGTTGTAATCGCTTTGTGTTCATGTGTGATTCGGGTCGTAATTTACTAATAGGGTTAGGATCGTTCGGTATTGTTAAATGTTGATTGTTGAAAATTGAAACTTTGAAGTTTGAACTTTCATATTTTTTTTTATTTTCAAAAATATGCCTCCTAAATACAAACATTTGTCCCGTTGTCAAAAACGTAAAAGAAGGAAAATAAAGGAAGAAAAAAGGTCTCAAGAAGGGGCAATACGCAAGTTCTTTCAAAAAGAACCACAAAGTTCTAATGTTGAGAAAGACGAAGTTAATGATAATGTGAATGCTAATGTGGATAAGAATGATGTTGATGCTAATATGGATGAAGATGATGTTGATGCTAATGTGGATAAAGATGATGTTGATGCTAATGTTTATGAAGACGAGGTTGATGCTAATGTAGATGAAGACGAGGTTGATGCTAATGTAGATGAAGACGAGGTTGATGCTAATGTAGATGAAGACGATGTTGACGCTAATGTAGATGAAGACAATGTTGATGCTAATGTGGATGATAATGTTAATCCTAATATTGATATTTTTGATCCTAGAAATTGGGATGGACTTAATCATAACATGATCAATGATTTGGTTAAGAAAGGTCCAAAACGAGATTTAAATGTGAATAAGGGTCCCGTTGATAAACATGGAAGACGATTTTCTACAAGCATGTATACTAGGATTCTACCGAATAGAGAGACTTGTGATAGAGAATGGCTAGTGTATTCAAAAGAGCTTGATAAGCTATTTTGTTTTTGTTTTAAAATTTTTAGAGAAGGGCATCCGAAAGGCACGTTGGATGGTGAAGGTTTTTCAGATTGGAAACATGCTACTAGACTTAAAGATCATGAAGTTAGCATTGAACATTTGAAGAATATGAAACAATGGTTTGAAATGCGTCAAATGTTGGATTGCAACACAACAATTGACAAAGTAACATACCAGCAATTTAAGAAAGAAAGAGATTATTGGAAAAAGGTCATTTTAATGATCATTCAACTTGTAAAATTTCTTGCTAAACATGGTTTAGCATTTCGCGGATCAAATGAGAAGTTATTTCAAAAGGGTAATGGAAATTTTTTGGGATTGGTTGAGATGTTGGAAGAGTTTGACCCGATTATGAAAGAACATGTGCGACGTATCATGAATGATGAAACCCACATACATTATCTTGGACACAATATCCAAAATGAGTTAATAGTATTGTTAGCCGATAAAGTTAAAGCAGAAATCATCAAGAAAATAAAGCAAGCAAAGTACTATTCCATCATACTTGATTGCACACCCGACACAAGTCATCAAGAGAAAATGTCCATAATTGTGAGGTATGTTAATGATACCACCATTGAGGAATCTTTTTTAGGTTTTTTAATTGTTGATGATACCACTGGTAAAGGACTTGTTGATGTTACTGTTAAGGAATTAAAGTCTCTTGGTCTTGATATCAATGATATGCGACGTCAAGGCTTTGATAATGGAGCAAACATGAAAGGGAAACATAGTGGAGTTCAAAAGAGATTCTTAATTGAAAATCCTAGATCTTTATATGTTGCTTGTGGTTGTCATAGTCTTAATCTTGCATTGTGTGACATGGCTAACACGTGCACTAAGTCTAGAGATTTTTTGGAATCATACAACGGTTTTATACCATCTTTGCCAATTCTACAAAAAGGTGGCAAATTTTGAAAGACAGTGTTAAAGGATTGACTCTTAAGTCTTTGTCTGCCACTCGTTGGGAAAGTCGTGTAGATAGTGTTAAGCCTATTCGAACACAACTTGTAGATGTAAGAAAAGCTTTGCTTAGAGTTAGGTTTACTGACAATGATGCTAAAATTCAAAGCGATGCTAAATCACTAGCAGAAAAAGAACTTGGTGAATTTGATTTTTTGGTAGCAACCGTCATTTGGTATGAAATATTAACAATGGTGAACGTGGTAAGCAAAAAGTTACAATCGAAGGATATGGTTCTTGATGTTGCCATTGATGAAGTGGGCAAGTTGATTAAACATTTCAAGAATTATAGAGAAGTAGGGTTCGATAAGGCGATTAATGAAGCTAAAGAAATTGCAAATGAAATGGGTGTTGATACGGTATTCCCTAAAAAACGTCTAATACTTAGGAAACAACAATTTGATGAGACTTCAACTGTACAAGAAGTTTTATTTTCACCCGAGGAGGATTTTAGAGTCAATTACTTTTTATGTATCGTGGACCAAGTGGTTGCTTCTCTTGAAACAAGATTCGAACAATACCAACAATATGAAAAAATATTTGGCTTTTTGTTTCCTAAAAAGTTGAGGGAACTTACTGAAAAAGATCTCAAGTCTCGTTGTTATGGTCTTCAAGATGCATTGAAGTTTAAAGACGAACCCGATGTTGATGCTGATGAACTTTATGAGGAGTTGAAATTGTTTGAGACATTTTTACCTAGTCATATTGTTTGCCCTTTTGATGCTTTCAATAGTTTAAAGAAGATTGGTTTTTTTCCTAACATTAATTGCATATAGAGTGTTGTTGACCATTCCAGTAACAGTAGCATCGGCAGAAAGAAGCTTCTCAAAGTTGAAGTTGTTGAAGACTTACTTACGATCGAGTATGTCCAAAGAAAGACTCAATGGCTTAGCAATGATATCTATTGAAAACGACATATTAGAGACTATGGATTACGAAGACTTGATCGAAAGCTTTGCTTCCAGAAACGCTAGGAGAGCCGCACGATTCGCTTAAGTAGGTAAATTTAGATCATTTTGGTACAATACTTTTATTTTGATGATTGTTTTAACAATTAGTGTCATATTATAGTTTTTATATATGATTATTGTGTTTAAATTATATGGGCCCGATTTATTTTTAGTGGCTCCAGGCCCAAAACGTTTCGAGATTTCTCGGAGACGGCACTGCTCAAAGGCTACTGTCATTACAAGTTTGCCATGTAAATCGTAAAGACAAAGGTGATATAATTAAGATAATTGTTTCATGGGCTTTATTTTATAAGAAAATAACTTTTTGTTATATCATCTTGTTCTTATATAACCTGGTTTTTAATTAAGGTAATATTGATTGTGTCAATAAAGAACAGTGAAATAACCTAATTGGGTGTTATGTTCAACACAATGAGCATTTGTCAACAACTTTCCATCACCTGATGTTTAGGCTAGAGGGTATGGTGATGGTCCTCCAAGGGAGGATGATCCGCCACGTAGGCGCCACGTCATAGTCCTCCCAAGGATGGTCCATCCTCCAAAAGTAGAGGGTATGGAGGATGGTCCTAGTCATAGTCCTCCCCACCACTTTTATGTTTTTTTTTTAATCTTCTACTTATTTTTAACATTTAACAAATAAACTAACACAATATTTTCATTAATATTTAAAAATATTACATAAACTTAAAAAAAAACATGAACTTAAAAAAAACATAAACTTAAAAAAAATAAACTTAAAAAAATAAACTTAAAAAAAATAAACTTAAAAAAACATAAACTTAAACAAATCCTAATATATTAAAATAAGCTACTAGTCTTCGTCTTCCATGCCGTCGGGTTCATTTTGAGCGTTGTTCCAGATGTACTCAACCAAGTCCTCTTGTAGGTTATGATGTGCGTACTCGTTACGTAGAGCGAACATGTTCAAATCTTGCTGTTCCCCACTAACTGGAACAGTATTTCCAGTAGACGCGTTTTCGTCGTACTCGCATATCGCTCTACCTTCGTCTTCAATGATCATGTTATGAAGGATGATACAAGCGTACATAATGTGTCGTAACCACTTTGGTGTAGCCGAACGTGCTGGATGTTCAATGATTTTCCATTTGTTTTGTAGAACACCAAAAGCCCGTTCAATATCTTTTCTCGCACCCTCTTGATACTTCACAAACTTTTTTCTTTTGCCGTCTGTCGGGTGCGGAATAGTTTTAACGATTGTCGAGTACGTTGGGTATATTCCATCGGCTAGGTAGTAACCTTGCCTGTATTCCAGCCCCGAAACCGTAAAACTTGTGTCTGGACCTGTACCCGCCACTACATCCTCAAATATCTTTGACTGGTATATGATGTTAAGGTCATTGAGGGAACCAGGTAGACCAAAAAAAGCATGCCAGATCCAGAGATCCTGTGACGCAACAGCCTCTAAAATAATAGTCGAATGTCCATGATCTCCCCTAGTATACTGACCTTGCCAGGCAACTGGGCAGTTCTGCCATGGCTAGTGCATGCAATCAATGCTCCCGAGCATTCCTGGGAAACCATGTCTCTGTTCGTGTGCTTGATATAATTTTTGAACGTCGTTTGCGTTCGGTTTCCGCAGGTATCTCTTGCTATACAATTTGAAAAATCTCGGCTGGGTACACGGGTTCGTCGGCAAAATAATTGGGTACT
This sequence comes from Helianthus tuberosus, assembly GCA_030545235.1. Classification (NCBI taxonomy): domain Eukaryota; kingdom Viridiplantae; phylum Streptophyta; class Magnoliopsida; order Asterales; family Asteraceae; genus Helianthus; species Helianthus tuberosus. The sequence continues at coordinate 69,157,245 of CM060432.1, read as the reverse complement.
AGTTTAACGTGGGCGGCTATAAATTTAAAACGAAACATAAATGAAATTAATTATAAAATACATTTTCAAATCTATATAAAACATAATAAGGAAAAAATAGTAAAATACCTTCTTGGTCTCGGTTTAATTTTGATCGTCTAGTTAGCCGTTGGGACGACGCTTCATCACCCGCCATGAAGACCTGAGCCGCGTTCATAATCATGTTGTGCATAATAGTATCCTCTTCCGAAGATGATGAATACCATGTAGACGAAGATGATGAAGAGATGGAAGAAATTGAAGAAATGGAAGAAGGTGAAGCCATGATAATTTTTGAGAGAGAGATGGGGTGGTAGCGGGTAAAAAATGGTATAAAAATTGATGAGTTTTTATAAAAAGGGAAGAGGGGTTATAAAATGTGAGAGAGATATGAGATTGTAGTGGGTGAAAAGTTGTGAAAAAAATGGTTAAAGAGGTGAGTATTTATAAAAATGGAAGTGAATTGGGTAAATTTTTTAATTATAGCCGTTATTTAATTAATATAAATTCTGAAATTTAAATTTTTTTTAAACGGTCATATGCAATGGTCCCTGATGTGCACAAAATGCAACATATAAATTACATCAATTGTGGCATAAAACTAACCCTTTTTTAGTACTAATGTTGGAAAAAGTGTGTTTTTGTCTTCCTTTTGTATTTTCAGGATTAAATGAGCTCAAATGAACAAAAGAAGCAAAAAGGCAGCTAAATCTAACATAAATACAAGAAAAGGAACAAACGTGGCATGCTTGACCCCCCGACAGCATCTTCCCAAGCAAAAACAAGAGAACAAAAGGCTGAACACGCCCCGTGCTCAGTGAGCACGAGGGCGTGCCCAAGTGTCAGCAGAAAAGACAAAGTTGTAGAAGCTTCTATCACCCACCACGGGGTCGTGCTCAGCGGACACGGGGCCGTGGTCAACTCTAAGATTCGCAGAATCTAGGGAAATCTTGATAGTACAGATACGCTTCTGCACACGGGGTCGTGCTCAGCGGACACGGGGGCGTGGTCACCTAATGCAGACAAACTGCAATTAATGAAGAAAGAGAAGGAGGATGGACACGGGGCCGTTCCCAATGGACACAGGGTCGTGCCTGAGCTGCGGTTCAGGCTATAAATAGGGGTGCTTGGCTCATTTGCAAACCATCCCTTGGCACACCACCTCTCTCACACTTCACCCACCCACCACCACCATCACAACACCATCACAACACCATCATCCACCACCATCATCCATCATCCATCATAGAGTGTGTGAGTCATCTCGGGATCCAAGATTGATCGTAAGAGTTCTTGCCAATCAAAGGCCATGTTTGCCTAAGTCTCTTACATCACTTGGTGAAGACAAGTGTTTAGTGTAAGACTTTTTATTTTTAATCTTTACGCACTTTTTATTTGGTTATGTATTAATGACTTTAATAACTAGTTTCTTATGTTGAAGGTGATTCTTCGTTATCGTTTGTCCGTGGTGTGTTGGGATTATTTTACTGTCTATATAAAATAAAAGATTTTCACCATTCATATCTCCACGGTCTATATGGAGATATGTTAGCTACCTGGTCGGGGGTTAAGGGAACGGTTTGGTAAGAGTCTTGCCTTGTTTAGTGTATAGATCCTGCAAGGACCTGGGTCAAATTTAGTAGGACCTCCTTCAATACCCACCGGTATTGGATGGCAGGGTCCAAACTCTTTGACCCCCTCATATGTAAGCTACTATTAAAACTTTAACCCGGCTACTTAGGACTGTATCCCTGCTGACTCGGACTACTTTGCCGAGCGTAACGTCACCTTCAAAAGAGGGGCCTACCACATTATGCATTAATAACTTAATTAATTATCTTTCAATAATCCGACCCTTTAGGATTGTATCCTTGCTGACTCAAACTACTGGGTTGAGGATAACGTCACCTTCAAAAGAGGGGCCTACTACAATAACTAAGATAATCTCTTAAAAAGTGCAAAAGTGCGGAAATAATCAAAGGTTACACTACATACGAGTCGGATCCAAGTGATTCATCTTGTCTATCTGTTTGTACTTTTATTTTATTTTTCAGCATTTTAGTTAGTTTTATTTTTCTAGTTTAAAAACTTTTTTTCTAACTTTTGATTTGATTATATGTTGAGGATTAACCGGTACTAAAAGCTCGTGTGTCCTTGGACGACCTCGGTATCTTACCAACACTATACTACGTCCACGATGGGTGCACTTGCCCATATGTGTGTTTAGTGTTAGTAAATATCGTGTTTTATAAATTTATAACTTGGCTAAAAAGTGTAAAAGGGCTTAAAATATACATTAAAAGTATATAACACCACGCACACATCAGTCCCCACTTGTTTTTTGTCATTTTGTGCGCGTCGAGAACGTCGAGTTTGTGCCGTTTAGGACGGGACGTGGGGGGCGGCACGGTGCAGCCACCGACGACGATCCAAGACGGTAGGGGGACGTCCCCCATACCGTGTAGCCTTAGAGAATCTCAACCGAGAAAAGTTTTCAAAACATCCTTAAATGAAGACCGGGTGAATGGTTCCTCATCGGCTTTATATAAATCTTTACGGTTACCTTTCACTTGAAGTATATTTTGCCTGATTTCCTTCCGGTCATAATCTATAATCTTACGGGGCGTTTGGTTCGCGGAATGATTTGGAATTAGAATTGGAATTTGTATAGTAATTAGAATTTGAAGGAATTGGATTTGGAATTTAAACATTCCAGTTGGAATTGGAAATTGTTAGAATTGGAATCTCAATTCCATTTTTGTTGTGTTTGGTTGTCAAATGAATTGGAATCCATCACCCCGGCACCCACAACCACCGGTTAGGGTCGAAACAGTTCGGATCGAAACGGTTCGATTCGAAACGATACGGGTCGAAATCGTTTGCGTCGAAACAGTACGAGTCGAAACTGTTCGCGTCGAAACGGTACGGGTCGAAGCGATTCGGATCGAAACCACGGTTGAAGAATCCAATGAATTTACTTTAATTCCTTCACATATAGGAAGGATTTTGAATTCCTTTATTTAAAGGAATTTGAAGGAATACATGCCTAATTCCAATTCCAAAAATTGTCAACCAAACACATGAAAATTGGAATTGGGATTCCAATTCCATCAAATTCTGTGAACCAAACATCTTAAGAGATGTAATTGAAATTCCAATTCCCTAAAATTCCATTGAATTCCGCCGAACCAAACGTCGGATATCCCAAGTTATCATCCAAATAGAAGAATGACACAGCTTTGTCACCTGTTGTTGCCACCTCAGCTATTGTGATGTTTAGGTTATTATTGCGCATGACGCGAGTCACATCTGATAATAATTCAACTGTTGTCTTTTGTGCGTATCTCTATTGTCAACCCCTTGTATTGCCAGTTCAAGTTATGTTAACTGATGTGGGCCCAAGTGTGGAGGAACGGGCTATTTTGTATTTGGAGGCCCAAGACCGCGTAACAAAAGAGGCTTCACTAAAATGGCTCTAACTTGGGCTACGGGGGTCCGTTTTGGGCGTGCGACCAGGCGAAACGAACGTGAGAACGAGCTCCATCTTGCCTATGGCGGTTTGGGTTATCATCCGGGCCAAAAAAACGCTTATTTCTATTAGTTATTTACATTTTTATGTTTTTTGAAGTATTTTGGGCATTTTGTTTTTGGGCTTGTGTTTGGCCCGTTTTCTTTTTTAGGCCCATTTCGAATTTCGGTTTCTATTTATATGTCCCTCTAGTAATATGAATGAGCAGACTTGAATTTTGACATAATAGATTTTTTCACTTCAAATTCCGTGCCTTTTGGGTGGAATCTTGGGGGTTGGGGAAGAACACACGGGTATTCTTTGAATCAACGTGTTTGATCTGCGTTTCCATATCACGCGCTACATCATTAACTCATAAAAAAATAGTGATATATATCATCCTTACCACGGGACTCCTCCTCGCTCTATTGCTGCTTCAAGATACAGGACCATTTTCTGTCTTTCTGCATCTAACTAGAAGGGTGATCCATCAATATGTCTGATCCAAATTCCTACATATGTTGCTAAAAGTATTTATAAATCTGTAGATTTTAATTAAAAGAATGAAAAGGAAGTTTATAATACGATTAACCATTTGGTATGCTTTGGCCCCATCAACATTAAAGTTTCCATGAAAACAAAATATCCGAGATATATCAATCAGCATACAAATAGTACCAAATAAAACCTTGGGGGTATGCTTGCACCAGATACTGATTGCTTGGTAATTAATATCATTACAGCTAACAACATCCAGTTTATGTCTTATTTTATCGTTTTAAATTGGTTCAAGGTCATGGTGAATTACTGAATAGTTGGTTCATTGTTGGCTTTTAAGATTTGGAATGCGTGCCCAAAATACCAGATTGAAGTATTGAAGAAAGCATCAAAGGTTTCAGTATGTTTCATCATTTTCACAACCTCCAAAACCGCAAGGATTGGCAGTAATCCCTCACTGAACCTCACATCAACAACAGCAATCACCTGACAAACCTGTCCAATGGAACCAAAGATGGTGAACTCGTCAGTGATTGACCAATGTGAATAGTATAAAAAGCTAGAAACTAACCATGATATATGAAGTTCAGGCCTATTGGATCAAGTTTCTTAATTTGTATTCCTATAATCAATTCAAAATAAGCATAAACCACATAAGAGCCTTAGTTTTAAAATTATACGTAATTTAATCAGAGCTACCAATTTTTATACAATGCAACAACCAACCACTATAAACTGCCCAACATCAAACGCCACCGGCCACAATCACGGCACCTCATCGACTCCCGATCATTAGTCCTCACCATTACCGACAGAAATAAAACACAAAGAAATGGGTGGTTTTGTGTTTTAGTAGTAAAAACTGTGTGTTCTAGTATTAAAATCTGATCTTTTTTTAATTCTCTTCAATCGTAATAAATTAAAGATTGGGGAAGAAAACCTAATACATGTAATCCGTTCTTCAATCGACAAGCAATGATTCACCATCGACTCATCAGTCGCTCGCCCTCTCTGTTTCTTTACAGAAACGACGACCATAAAAAAGGATCACCCTAATTTCTTAACTGATTTGAAGAAGATCAGATTGCAGATAGTGAAAACAAAATCAATCGGTTGCCGTCAGTTGTGCATCTCTATGCCATTAGTGTTTCTAATAGAGCAATAGGAAGTGAATAATGATGGAAACAGAAACATTCGGTGAGAGTTAAAACGTATAAGAGATAGCCACGTGTCTCAATTTTTATGCTGAAAATATAATCAAAGGGAACGCTAAACACCAGCCACGTGTATCTTTATTTTCAATTATATGTATAGAGATATGTCATGTTTTGAAATAAAACATCATGTCTTGTATAAATCATGTCCTGTATAACAAATGTTGAGTAACAGCCAATGTCTTGTGTAACCAAATGTCGTGTACAAAACAATGTCTTTGAATAAACGAAAGTTTAAGTCAAAAGTTATGTTTTGAAAACCGTTGCTTTTATTGTTATGAACATTTATCGGGTTTGTTTATCGTATACATTCAAGCCTTGAGACTGTCGGATAAACCCTTATCAAGTCAAAGGTTTATCAAAAAATGTAATCAGATTTTGTCATTCCCTACTTCCAAACAAACCTAGGAAGCGGGAACGGGATTTGTCAAGTCCTATGGTACCATTACATACTACCGGTCGGCATGATCAATGTTAATGAATGTATATTGTCCCATTAAACATACAAAATGTCATAATCAATGTAAGAATGTCATGTAAAATGTCTTTAAAACCATGTACTAAGTATGCTAAGTCAACATACGAAGTAGAAATGTCCATGAAAACAATGTGCTAGATATGCTAAGTCAACATATGTAGCAAAAGTATGTCTGAAATCAATGTGCTAGGCATGCTAAGTCAACATACGAAGAAAAATGTAATGTAAATCAATGTGCTCATATGCTAAGTCAACATATGCCGCAAAAATATCCTTGAAATCAATGTGCTAGCATGCTAAGTCAACATTCATAGCAAAACATAATTGAAATCATGTACTATATGTGTACTATATGAACATAGTATGTATATATCATGAAAAACATGAAAGTAACAATAGGCACATTTGTATCACCCCAAAATATTTGCAAAAAGTAAAAGAGGGGAACTATGTACTCACTTGGGATTGCAAAGAGTCCTCGAATCAAGTGAGATAACAAAGTTTCAAACGTGTCCTAATGTGTCCTAACATCGGGTAACTATGTTAAAGTAACGGTACATAATCGGAGGAATCAGATAGAATGAGGTCTTGTAAACCAAATGAGTGTTGGAAATCATATGAAATGGTTTAACAAAGTCTACATCATGATTTAGAATGAATCCTAAGTGCTTTTGACTCGTTAAGGTAGTTTACGCTACTTTAACGTGTCATTTGCGTAACTACGCGTTCGGATGGTTAAACAAGTCCTATGATAAGTCTTAAATGCCCAAACATGTTTGAAAATGTTATAATATCAGTTTAGGTGTCAAAAGTTTGGTCACCTATGCTTAAAATGAATTTATGCACAAAAGGGCATTTTGGTCATTTTCTAAGGGCATCTAAGCAACCTATCATATAACTAACCAAACGAAGTGACCATAAGGTATAACCTCAGGAGGTTATTCCCTATACAACTATGGTCACATATATGTGTTTGGTCGGATCCTAAGATCGACCAACCGGGTCGGATTCGAAAGTCAAAGCGGTGGTCAAGACCGCTCGACTTACGACCCTAAATAAGAACTATACTAGAAGTGACGAGTTAAACATGTCAAAACATGTTTAACTTAGTTGAAAAACTAATTTGGTATCAAAACAAAGTGTTTTGATACCCGAAAATAGTTTCGTCGTAAAATGCACATAAATGTGCATTCTAACCGAAACTTTGACTTGTCACTTCGACTAGTAAATGTGGTAATCAGTAGGTATAATCGCAAGGGATTATAACCATCGTGATTACGATCACGTTGCAAAGTTCAATTGAACTTTGACTTGACCAATTCATGGTCTAAACCAAAATTCAAACACTGTTTGACTTTTAGCTTGAAATAGCTAAAATAAATAAACAAGACTAGGAAGAACACTTACTTGTGTTCTAGGATGAAGAAATAACTAGAAAACTCAGATGGGAGGCCTCCTAATAAGGTAGAAACTCAACCTTTGAGTTATAGAGAGAAAGAAAAGAATTGAGCAAGGAAAATGAGCAAATGAGGGTGCTATTTATAGTTGTTTAGGATGCACAAGATCATGCCAAGTGTTTGGAGTGTTCTCCAAGGATATATAGGATGATTACAAGTGTTAAAATCAGGTTAAAAGGCTTGGGGATCACTTAAACTAGGCCACAAAATAAGAAAAACCATGGCTGATCAAAAACAGGCTGATGGGGAAGGTTTACGGACCGCAAGGGTCCAGGTTTGAGGACCGTAAGCCTTCAGCAAGGGCTGAAGTTTCAGTTTTGACAGCTTTGGTCCCTGAACTTGTTTTGTCGCGTTTTGGCACTTCTAACACCTGTTAACCCCATTTTTAAGCTCCATAAGGAAGTTAAAGTATATTTAACTTGAATTATGCTCAAAAATATCACGGATGTCGGTTCGTTCGGTTGTACGGTTGCGTTTTTCGCTTAGTTACGACGAAAGTTGTAACGAACGCGAACGCGAAAACGACCGAAATTGCGAAACGAAAGGTATTTTTGCATTCCCATCACTAAAATACAATATTTTAATGATTACAAAAATTTTTGGACGTACGGATATGGTCTGAATGCAGAATAAACGCGAATTGGCATACTTTCGCAGTTTTGACGCATTTAGTCCTTGTGCATTAAATAACATGTTTTTGCCATACCGAACCCTTCAAAACTTATTTCTAAGCTATGTAAAGGATATTTAGGGTATGTTTAACTTATGTCATTTTTCCAGAGTGTACTTCGCTACAAGAATTGGCAGACTTTCGCAGTTTGTCGCAAATAGTCCATGTGATCAAATAAGCATGTTTTTGACATACTGAACCCTTCAAAACTTATTTCTAAGTTATGTAAAGGGTATTTAGGGTATGTTTAGCTTATGTCATTGTTCCAGGGTGTACGCCACGTTAAACTGGTTACGTTTTGCGTAATAGTTTACGATTTCACTTCCAGAAGTGGTTTAAGAGTTTGAAATCGAACAAGAACTGAAATGTGTAATTGTCATATGTAATTATACAATTCCGGATATGAAACACAAGATTTCATTAGATTTGAAATTGTTCGGAATTGTATACTGGTTGTAAAGGCACAAATGTCACATATACCAACTATTATAGTTGGTTAAATATATTGCAATACCAAACACATTTAATATAAGTTTAGTTACAAGGTTTTCACTCATCGACTCTTATAGTCGGACGAGGTATTGCAATAACAAATACAAAGCCATGAATTTGACTTACAAAACCTATGTTACCCACCAGCATTTATTGTTGACTTTATTTTCACATATGTTTCAGGCGCTAATGTGTGACGATTATGAAAGTATGCTACACATAGGGTGGACCCGGGCCTTAGCTTGCTTAAAAATAAAATAGTTGTTATGTTTTGTTTCGAATTCCCAAAGACAATGTAAATTATTAATTCAATAAAACAAAACTTTAAATACCTTGTGTTTGAAACAATTTGTAACGTGACCCCCCGTCGTTTCTGCCGCGGGTTGTTGTTATACGTGGTCGGGGTGTTACAGAAAGTATACTAGAGAAGTATATACATGATATACGTATAAATACATGTACATAGTGATGTACACAAATACACTTGATGAAGTGTACACATACAAGAGGACACAATACATGTACATATAACAAGTTCAATGTTAAAAATATTTATTTTTAACAATATATCCAATGGGATATATATATATATATATATATATATATATATATATATATATATATATATAGGATTAGGTTCAAGAGTGAACAACTTCTTGAAAGTTAACTGTGTGAACTAATCTTGACCCTTGATCATTTTTTAGATTAAAAGGGTAAGATTGACATTAACCAAGTATGTTTAATTAAAATCCCTTAATTTTTTCCTCTCTTAACTCTCTCTCTCTCTCTATCTCTCATTTCTAGTTATTTCTCTATCATTTCTTTATCCATAGATTTTGTTTTAATTTTAGCTTTAATATTGTTTTTCTTTTTCTCCTCTCTTAACTCTCTCTCTCTCTCTCTCTCTCTCTCTCTATCTCTCATTTCTAGTTATTTCTCTATCATTTCTTTATCCATAGATTTTGTTTTAATTTTAGCTTTAATATTGTTTTTCTTTTATTAAATATATATATATATATATATATATATATCATAATATATTGTTTTTAACTTTTTATAATTTTCAATACATATTGAAAATTTTCTCTGAGATTGAAATTGTAATTATTTTTGGCCATTAACTCTTTTTTTGAATATGTGATGAAGTTATTTATTTTTGCACACATGTGATATGTTTCGTTTTCATTAATTTCATAGTTTTTATATGAATCTACTCGTGCACATGCATAATATACTATATGTTTTTAATATACATATATGTAACCATTTTTTAATATAATACACAGATGTATAAAAGACTGTACACATGTGTATAAACTAACAGCTGTGTATCTTATATAACCTGATAGTTAGCCAGACTGTACACATGTGTATAAACTAACAGCTATGTATCTTGTATAAACTGATAGTTAGCAAGACTGTACACATGTGTATAAACTAAAATCTGTATATCTTGTATAAACTAATACTAGCGTGACTGTACACATGTGTATACACTAACAACTGTGTATCTTGTATATACGGAAACTAGTGAGATTTTAGGGATTTTGATTATATTGTTTAATAAATGCAATTTACAAACGACGCATATAACCTTATGTCAATTAATTTAAAGGGATGTTACAACATTATAATTACAATCTTGTCGTTGTTTAAAAATCTTTAGATGATGTAATCCAATGGCCCAGATTAGTTCACACAGTTCACTCTCAACCTAGTGTTCACTCTAGAACCCTACCCTATATATATATATATATTAGGATAAATATATATACAAGGATCAAGGATCCTTTCAAACATGAATATATATTGGCGACTTAATATATATATTTCATATCAACGACACTTTTGTGAGACACAAGCACGAAACAAGGGGCTAGGCCCGGTCATGCGTGACAAAGACATACGATCGGTTGGATGAATCCAATGTGAGTAATTTCATATAGGACTGTCAAGGGCGAGACCCGTTCATAAATAACAAATAAACATGACGATATATATATAATTATAAAAATATATATTAACAACAAACGAATAGACAAGCTACCAACAAACTAAAACGATCAAGGGTATCCAATCAAAACAAATACAATACTTAACCAGTATTTAAATGAGCAACTTGTACAAGGTCCAGTGAGACCTAAGTGTCTAATAAAATTAGCACACTTGTAGGTTGCAATTCATATAAGGACGCCCAAGTTTGCTAGCATTTCATTTACGTGAATGCAAAACTATGAGTTCATGTCCCTCCTTTCAAACTTTTCAATGTTTTACTATTAAACACTCAAGGGGGAATACATGTTACAATAAAGGGTATGTTTAGCTATGGAATGAAATCACTTTAGATGATGTGCTCATAAGTAGAAAATGAACAAGAGTAACCATTAATCATACATAAAGACCAAGGTGCAAAGGGTGTAGATCTATTGAGTTTTGACGAGCTTCGCTCTTTGTTTATTAACCTTTTAGGGGTGCTTTTGTGGTCCCATATCGGAAGAGTCCGAATATCATCGTCTAGGTTTGATTGCTTACTTATGTAGCACATATATTAATGTATTAGCTACACATTGATGGATCCTCGAATTTCATAGACGCTTTCACATACCGGTTTATAATACAAACTTTCAAATGTTTTCGAGACTCATTTGACACAAAGAAAACAAACACATGAATTCACAAACTTATTGTTGACTTTTCAAACTTACATGTATTTCAGGAAAGAAAGCATAATATGACAAAAGATCAAAATGGATAACAAGGAACGATGGCCATTTTTGAAGGGTTTGCCTTATATATTCCGCCTTCGTGCATGCATATAGAAGTCAAAGCCTTGTTTTACATTATGAAGCAAACTCTGTTTTTGTTAAAGTTATTTTGTAACTTGAAATACTATTTGGGAAACATTATGAACATGACTTAAAACTTTTGTACTTATGCTTCAAACTATCTATCAATGGCATCGCTGTTATTTTATTGTTTACTTGCCGAATGCAATGTTTACCTTTCATCGTCACACGAATGCGCTTCCGCTACGAGCAGGGTGTGACATTATGCATTTAGGCTTATGAGGTTTGCGTTTAATTTTCCCTTTCTCACAGAATTCACATTTACTATGCATGTTAAAGCTACGTAAAGGAACACCCAACACCAAGTTGTTCTTTATTAAGTGGTTCATTTTCCGTAGATGCACGTGGCCCATTCTTCTATGCCAAAAGAAGGATTGATCTTTTGTTTCCCTTGAAAGCAAACACGTTGCCGGACCAGATGAGTTCACATCAGGACGCATGTCCATCACATAAGTGTTGTTCACTCTTGGATCCCTCATCACGATCCAATATTCTGGTACTACAAACCCTGGCTTAAGAACGAAATAAGCCTTATCCGTGAAATGCATTGTATACTTGTTATCACATATCTGAGATACTGAAAACAAGTTGTGCTTCAGTTCTTCAACATAGTTCACCTTGTTCAAGGTGATTTTGTCGTTTGACGCAGAACCTTCACCCATGATGTAACCACCTTTTTCACCCGCGAAATTAACATAACCACCTCAAATAGATTTTACGTTTGACAACAATTCCTTGTTTCCCGTCATATGCTTGGAACAACCACTTTCGATATACCAAATATAGATAGCCATCTTCAGTTGTTCCTGCATTACCAAACAGGAAACTAGTTAGAATGGGGGACCCAAGCCGTGATGGTCTTGGGTCGTTAAAATCCATCAATAAATGAAAATTCCTTGAAATAACCATCTCCGTTGTTATTTATAGCATTTCCACCTCGGTAATTGTTAGAATGTCCACCTGTAAATCGACGACTGTGCGAAGTTTGAGAACGGTTATTATACCCGGAATTTCCACCAAAATGATTACCAGAATTTTGATACCTAAAGTTCTGACTGTACTGGGGTCTAAACCTTCTATCAAACCTTGGTTGTTCATTATCATGAAAGACATTTCTATGTTGGAATCCCAAATTTTGTCATTGACCTTGGTATCTGGTCGGTAACATGTTTCGGTTTTCAACATTATGGTTTTGAGCATGAGGTCTTACATTATGGTTGTAAGAACCTCCAGATTAGTTATCTTGCTCTTGTGGTCGGAAAGTCACTTAAGTCTGTCGTCGAGCAGGGGTTTTCTGACGACTCTCACGTTTCGCAGAAGAACTTTCCAAACAACGGCCAGTGCAATTATCCGAAAGGTCAATTTCCTTATCCTTGTCTTGTTGATTTTTAACCTTTGGATTATAAACTGGTTTAGTTTCTTGTTTTTCAACCTTTTGTGTTTTACCACTTTTCTTGTCATCATTTTTAGGTTCATTTTGTGGTTTAGTGACAAAAGGTTTATCTAGATCAGGATCAACACGACCCTTTCCATTGTCATTTGGACAATTCTTAGCTAAATCTCCTTTCAATCGACATTTATAGCATCGTCGTTTATCAACCTTTTCAAGCTTTTCTTGTTGCTCATCTTGACACTGACTGCTAGAGGACGATGATGCTACGTTTGAGATTTTTACAATTTGTTTTACAAAATCAGAATTTGAACTTTGCTCGATCTTTTCGAGTTCATTGTTAAAAGTTTCGCCTTTAACAAAATTCATTTTCTTAATGTTCTCAACATTCTTTTTACCCTTTTTGTTAGGCTTTGACTTTAGTTTATCATTTTGAAATTGATTTAGAGCTTCTAAAATCTTTGAGTTAATTAAATCTTCAAGATTGTTCAAATTAACTTCATTTGCTCTAGCATTACACGACCTCGTTTGTTCTGAACCCGATTCAGCTTCGGATTCAGACTCTTTCTCGCTAATTGGATCAACAGTCAGAGGAGCAACATGAACAAAGTTTGCAATTCCCGATCAATTGAAGGTGTCGATGTATAGTTGTGGTTAACAAGTGGTGGAATCTTTCTGTAACCAACTCCATACATCTCATCTTCTGAATCTATGAGACGTAGACTGTTTTTGCAAAAATTCATCACTTCTGATGAATTCTCGAATTTCTCAAGTTTTCGTTGTAAATCTAGAATCAAGTTATCTTTGCTAAAATCATTTTGTTCTTTTCTAAAACTGTGTTTTGACAAATTTCAAGTTCTGATTTGGAATCTTGATTCTTTATGGTTGATTGAGCCAGTCGTCTCTCAAACTTAGAGATGTCCTTTTTCAAGGCAATCACCCTACTTCTATGTTCTTTGTCGGCACTAGAAAGTGCAACAATTAACTCTCTAGATTTCTCCAGATCAGTAATCAAATTACTGTTATGGAGAGCATATCTGTTACACTTAGCAACAAAGTCTACGCATCTAGCACATCTTTTATCAGCAAGTTTAGATTGTACCTCAATATTTGCCAGAAAGCTTGATCTGAGCTTCCTGCATTTCCCGCTCCATTCTTTGCCATTTCTTCTTCAGCAAAACGTTGCATTTCTTCGTTCATGATCTTAAACTCAAACTGATTACTACCATCTTCCTTTTTTTTTTCTTTCTACTTTCTGTTTCCTCATTCTCTTTTCTCATGCATTCTTCAGCTTCATTAATTTTATCCATTTCCAGATTCTCACTTAGAGCTTCCACCACCACATTTAATTCTTCCACATTCACCTCCAATGAAACTCTTCACAGTTCGCTGAAGATATTTCTTTGCTCTTCTGACCAACAAAGCCATATTTTAATTCTAAATTGAGCTCTTCCATTTCATCTTGATCATTTGATCAAGGTCTTCACCGAGACTCGATGGTTCAACTAATTTTCCAAGAGCAAAGTTTTCAAACGCCGTCATGAACGATGCTAGAAGTCCCATGTTTTCTTCTATGAGTTTTATACAATGTCAATCAATTTTAGGCACATTCAACTCAAGCTTTGCACGCTCAGTCTAGTACTAGCATTTGAAGATGAGGTTCCTTGGGATGTGTGAGTTCCACCAGCTACACTTCCACTATTGCTATAAACAAATGCACTTTGATTCATGAATTCTCCTTGAGTATTCTGAAAGAAGAACAACACCCGCACTACTTCCTTTTTCAACTTGTTTAGCTCGATACAATGTAGGGTCTTAAAGCTTCTCGAAATCAGAATCTTGATCTTCTAAGGTCCATGCATAGCCTTTTATTTTCTGAATAGCCTGCTGAAGAGTAAGTTCTTCATATTGTGGTCTTTCTTTGATTAAAGTAGCAAACATGTTCCATTGCTTCGGTAAGCAATTGAGAAACTTTTCCACCTTCTCAAATTCAGTATACAATCCTGGTTGGCTACGATCCAATTCACTTAATAGATGATAAAATTTGTTGACCAAATCATCTAATGATTCTTTTTTTCATGGCCTTAAACACCTCAACTGTGTCTTGATTCGATCAAGCCTTCTTTTCTTAAACAATTCATTCCCTTCATACCTTTCACTTAGACTATCCCACATCTCCTTTGATGAGGTTTTCCTACTAAACGTGTGAAGGATTGATTGTGGCAAAGACATTGTGATCAAAGACATGGCTTTTTCTTCACATTCATAATACTTTCTTTGTTCGTCGGTTAAAGCAAGGTAGCTGGTAATTGTTAAAGTTCGAGCTGGTGGAGCACCATGACCGAAAGTCATACAAAACCACATCTTTAAGTCTTTAGCTTTGATGTACCTCTCAAAACGACATTTCCATTCTGGATAGTCTATTACATTTAACAACACCGGAGGTTTGTCGCTGCTTCTGACTTCATTGTTGTGTTTTATATTTTGAACCACAGTGGTTAAATTGTTTGCCATGTTCACAAATTTTAATTAACAGAAGGTTTTGGTTTCAGAAATAGTTAACAATTTCCAACAATCTCTCAAGTCCGGAGAGAATCAGAGACTTACTAAAAACCCGGATCAGTAACCTAAACAAACTCGGAATAAACCTAAACCAACTTACAAACTCGGATACTAGACACACTACCAACAAATTCGGATCAAAGCAACACTTGACAAACTCTGACTCAACAAACCCTGACACACGGAGCCTAAATTTGGACAGGTAGAAACTTCCACAAATTCAGACCTAAAAGATACTAAACAAATTCGGACACAGAAACTCTATCAAATTCGGACAAGAATACTCAAACAAATTCGGAAAGTGGACACTTGAACAAATTCAGATGAAATAAGTACAACAAATTCAGACATAAACAAGGATTCCAAATTCGGATAGGAGAAAATCCAAATTCGAACCGGATAATTCCCCAAATTCGGACACTGTGTCACACCCCGATATTTGATGGCTCGAAGGCTTGCCATAATGACTTTTACATATGAAATATGAGTCCATTAGGAAGGACTTAATAATCATATGGCACGAAGGCCTAGTCGCAAAGTATAGGATCGTTTGCATGACCAAATGAGTCGTTCAGAAGAGTTTTTGATCAATACGAGAGGCGGAAACAAACGTATTGATGTCGAATCAGCTTGATATACACTTTAATTGTCTTGTATATTGATATAACAACGTTTTACAGGCTGGAGACACTTCGACAGCACCTCGGCACCGGAATCAGAAGTTACAAATGAAATGATCAAGTCAGGTATTTATAGGAGAACCATTTCGCATGGAATGGACATGACCCATTTCGTACGAAATGGCCTCTACCATTTCGTGCGTTGTTCAGCTTAGTTTCTCGTTTGTCTCGTTCTACGTGACCTGATCTAACATTCTAAATACAAGACTCGATACAGGACGAAGTCGACAGACATATGCACCAACAGACTCCCCCTTGGATGTTGACGAAGTCTTCAGTGTCGAGTCTTCGGCATGTCACATCTTCAGTCTTTATCAGTCTTCGTGCTCTCTCCAAAGTATTCTCCATTGTAAGCAACCTCAATCTCTAACTCTCTATTCTCTTCCAGAATCTCAACCTGTCTCTATCTTCTCTTGGTCAGATTTCTTGATTCCTTAAGTTCTTCAGCATCAGCAGCTTGCGTGGACATCAGGATTCAAACCTGGCTCTCTACCATTCAAACTCCCCCTTGAATGTTGATCCATAATCTATATCTGGCTCTAATGTCTTTAGACTCCCCCCTTTCGATAAGCTGGGATTGCAATCTGGAATTCACAACCTTTGGATCAGAAACCTGGCTCAAACTCTGCTCACATTTGGCAGCTTTTACTGGATCAGGAACGTTTCCTGGCTCTCCGTAACCACAGGAATCGAAACCTGGTTTTTGCATAGCTCTCAGGAATCGTGACCTGGCTGCTTCTTCCTGCACAAACTCTATCTCACAATAAATTTCACAAATTTAAAAATTTGACAAATTTAGATACCAACTTGTAGATATCATTCAAAATGATTTAACATTTATACTATCTGATGACCACTTGAAAGAAAACCATTTTTCTTATTTCTAAACACACTCTCCCAAACCTGTTCATCATGTTTAGCACTTGGAATTTTGAAAATCAGCTTTCCAACATCGGTTATCGAAAATAAGATGAAATAAAATCTTTTTGAATTTCTCAAAATTTTAATGCTAAAACACATTCTTTTTGGATTTTTGTTTTTAATGAAAAGATTTTGGGTTTTTTCTTTACTGGTTTTCATTAAAGAAATATTTACAGACATATTTTTGTGAGTTTGTGTAAGAGGATCATATCAGTTTATGAGACAAATCACCAACACCGTTAAGCTTTAAACATTTTAAGTTCTAAACGATTCACTTAGATTGTCAGTATACTGATCCACTTAAATTTTCACACAAAGTTCAACTGTTTCGAGATATGGAATTAGTGTTTTAATGGACTTAAACTTATTCGCGTGTCCCACCTCAGAATATACTCCCGTATCCAGACTCCTATATTCAGTCTTACAGGTGAATGTACACTAATGATATCTGTAAACGGGTAAATGCGAGACCATGAGAGCTCAGGTTAGAACTTCCGTTCAGACAAAGAGATGATGGCTCGTCTTTCGGTATGTCCCGTTTGGGGATCTTTTCTTCAACAGCACATGATTAGCATTTTTCAATGTTTCATCATTTTTTATGCTGAGGGTGAGCTTTAAGATTAAAGTTGTGCAGAGCATTATACGAGGACTAGGCTATTGCTTCCGCAAAATCAGAAGTCCAGGTATAATACCCCAGATATCATCACGCACAAAGACCTAGTATGTCAGAAATAGAAAATCTTTCAAACAAGATTTCAGGGGTTACCTATATATCCGAGAGATGTTCCCCACAAGATAAGTAAGTATTTGATATTTAGGTTTATATCTCGAAAACAATCTACTGAATGTATAAAAACCTACTGGCATATCATCAGTGAGATCGTTTATCACATTTGAGTTTCCAATTCTTTAGCATGCTATGAATGTCTACTGATGTACTATCATTTCCTCTTTTTCACAACAAAACTCATTTTTGAATTTTTAATTTTGCGGAATTTTATATTTTATCATGTTTTTGGATTTTTCAGATTTTCTAATGTTTTTGGATTTTCTGAAATTTCTTACTCCCCCTAAAATTCAAAATCATTTAAAGAAAATTTGACAAACCGATGTGAATTGCTTCAATTCTCCATTCACTTGACATAAACAATCAGAACTCCCCCTGACAACAAACTATTTTCCCATTATGATTTTAAAACACTTAAGTTTGTTTTAATCAAAATGGTTTTTCCGGAAAATAAGTTTTGTTGATTTCACACACATTGTAGGATCGAGGTTTCATCACATTGTTCTTTTCAACCACTTGTAAAAACTTTTCCATTTCTTTAACCACTTGAATGAAAGTTAAATCAAGTTCAATTTAATGACCTTGATTAACCACTTGTAGGTTCATTTATCAACCATACCATTTGCAAATCGAAATATGACAAATTTCAATTTTGAGAAAGATGCCGATTCATGCTCCACGATTACCAACTTGGGAGCTCCGGCAAGTCAGGATTTTTAAGTATGGAATACAGACACCCAAGCCTGACCAGCTTTGGGTGTGACCTTTCAAATTCTCCTGGGGTTTGAACATTTCTTTTTGCTTCATAAAATTGTTTTACCCCTTTTTCCTTCCCATCGACCATTCTTCCAAAAAGATTTTTCACTTTGTCATTAAACATCTTTTCGACATCAAATTCTTTCTTTTCGGAATAGAATTGATTCGAAATCTCCACTTTTCCAACCTTTGATTTTAAATTTTCAGCCCGCAATGGTGGAAAATTGACATCATCCATTGGCGGAACTGAATTTTCTCTATTTAGTTCAACTTGTGGCTCCTCTGACTTTGACGAGTCAGATTCATCGCCAGATTTAACATCTGTTTTCTTAGCAACCCATGTTTGGTTGTTAAGATTCACTCTTCATTTGTAAAACCTTTTCGAACATTCACCAACTTCATATGTTGAATTTTTAAACACTTTGAATTTTTCAGTTGGTGGTTCAGTTTTATCAACAACTTTCTCTTTGAGTTTAGAAACAACTTCCTGTTTTGTGTTGGTAGCCATTGGACAGTTCCAGGCGATGTGACCAACTTCTTGACATCGGTAACAGGTTCTTGTCTCCCTTTTCTGATTAACTCCATTCTTTTCAAACTTTTGTTTTTCTGTAAAGAACTCTTTGTTCGATTGTTTCCAGAATGAGCTCTTTTCTTCTTCTTGAGAACTTGACCCTGAAACAAATATTGTTTTGTTTTAGAAATTTTCTCACTTTTATGATTTTCGAGTGGAATAAAACCTAAACCTTTCTTTTTAAAATTACTGTTATGGTTTGGTTTCTTTTGAAAACCAGAACCAGAACTTTAACCTTTTTTCTTATTCAATCTTTTTTGAACTCTTGAAGTGTACTTTTTAGGTTTTTCAGTAAAATTTACATCTTTTATTTCAGAAATATTAATTTCTGTTAATTTGAAAACCTTGTTGATCATTTCAGTTTTAACACCTCTTATTGGAAATTCCTCATTAGAAAATAATTTGTCTGGATCATTCAAAGTATATGCAACTTTGAATATTTCATCATTCAAATTACTTTTTGATAACAGAAATTCTTTATTGTAAACCCTTTTGACCGACGATTTTGGACTGTCAACTGATGAACTCGAACTCTCGGATTCGGATTTTGACTCTGACTCCTCATCTTTATCCAACACCTGATCGACCACTTTCTTTATTAACTCAGACTCATGATCAGTGTCAGACGATGTGAACGTGACGTCAATGTTTTCTGGTAACTCATCAGTTGTTTCAGACTTTAATTTTATATTGACTGCCTTTTTGACTTGCTCCTCATTTGGTTTTCTGGGAGAATAACCTTCCCATATCGGAGGCAGACACTTGTTATAACTGACACTTTGTTTCTTACCAGTATCCTTCTCTTCTAGCTTCTCGTCTTGAAATGCTTCAAAACCTGCAACAGTTTGATAAATTCTATCAATCAAATAATCAGAACTTGAATAACTTTGCAGCAATCTTCTGATTCTTTCATTCTCAATTTTTTCAGTTTCTAACTCATGCTTCAATTTTGCACACTCCTCAATATAATGATTTATAGCCTTCTGCTTAGACATCATTACTGCATTCATCATTGTTAAATCATCTTCCCTTTCTGAGTTTGTCTTTTGCAAACTGTTAATTGTTCTGTTCAAAACATCATACGATTCTTTCACATACTTGACATCAAATAATAATTTTTCTTTCATCTTGTCAAGCTCACTATACTTCTTGTCTTTCTCTTCACAATGTTTGCAAGGTTCCAAACATTTTAGACAAGGTTTTGTTAATTCTACAATCTTTTCAATTTCAACAATCTTCTCCACAATTTTAACTTCTTCACTCTTTTCATTCTTCACCTTCTGAGCAACATTCTCACATTTTGCCTCTTTCTTTTCTTTTGCAGCTCGTTTCTCCTTTAGCTTCTCCAATTTATCTGCAAAATAAAATTTGAAACTTTCAGTAGATAAATGAGTTTTTCCAATGTTTATTTGATTAATTTCTTCATCATCATCACTACTATCAATTGATGATTGATCAAAATCTGGTGTCTTTTCTGAACTTTCTGAAGAAACAGATTCTTCATCTTGAACTTTCTCATCATCTGCAAATACATCAATCCATTCTTTCAACAACTCTGGCTTTTGAACGATTTGGGCAATAAATGCTCTAAACTTTGAATCAGCCGGAATGTATTTGTCCCAGCTAAAACCTTCTGGCACTCTTTCATCATCTTGATTAACTAGATAAGCTTTCTTCTTTCCTTCTTCAATAGCATGGGATGATGATGGTTGTTGAGCAACTTGTTGATATATAGCTTTCCGATAATAATCATTATTCCCGAACGGATTCTGAGCTCCTCCTGCTTCACGGTTGGTACATTCCCTCTTGAAATGTCCTTTTTTCCTGCATCGAAAACAAGTAACTACTTTAGACTTATCAAAACCTAAAGTAGAAACATTAGCATCACGAAAGTCATCTCTTCCTGTAATTTGCTTAAATTTCTCAGCTCTCCTCAACACACTTGCTAAACACCACTTAATATCCATAAGCTCCATTTCCTCAGCATCGATCTGATCGTAATCCTCTTTTGTCAGCATAGGATTTCCGATCCTTCCTGCAACCAAACCCTCATATGATTCTAACACTGTAGCTAGTAATGCCATATGACCTTTAGCGACTTCTTCAGAGAAATTTTGACTGTTCTGAATATGCAACGCGATGTTGCAGTATAACACATGACCATTACTGTTGTTTGAGCTTTGGAACTGATGATTTGAAGTTGAAACACTCGGATTAACACTTGGATATGAAGAAAAACCACTAGTGTTGATTGAGCTTTGATTAACTGATCTAGATGAGTTCTCTGCACTGAAAGCAGTTTGGATCTTTGGACTAGCTTCAACATTTTGAACATTTCCTTTGTAGTACATCTTGATGTCTTGTTGACCGCTTAAATTGTTCATTCTAGCAATCTTTTGTTGTTCAAGATCTTGTCCCTCAAGTTTCTCAATGAATTGTGCAATCGACAATCTACTATACTCTCCGGAATTCTTCAAAATCATGAGGTATGTACCCCATTCTTTTTGAGGTAACGCATCGGCTAATTTCTCAACCCATTCCTCTGGAGTTTTAGTAATTTCCAATCGAGACATTGAACGCACTAGATGACAATATCTCTCAATGAGAGTCTTTGTAGTTTCACCTGGCACACTTGTAAACAATTCAAATTCTTTCTTCAATAATGATTTTTTACTCTTGATCGTCTCTGCACTTCCTTCGAATTTTTTCCGAAGTGCATCCCAAATCGAATAAGCACTACTATCATGTTGAAGTAATATGAAAATATCTTCTTTCACAGCTTGTTGAAGTAAACTGGCCATCATTTTTTCTGCCTTGTACATATCTCTCTCTTTATCTGAAAATTCCGAGATAATCTTTGCAACTCCCAAATCAGACAGTGGTCTAGCATACTTAGTTTCAATACTTTCCCAAGATCTTAGATGATTTGCTTGAACCCAATTTTCGAAACGTTCTTTCCAACTATGATACTCTTCAATACCCATCAACTTTGGAGGTTTCTGTAATGTTCCCGTTTCGTTTTCCATAGTTACACTCTGAGCAACGGTAACAGGAGTACCCGGAGCGGTAGCAAACGCATTGTAGAATTCAGAATCCATGTTATGGTTATCAAAAGTTCACAAAATCAGACTTTACAAATGAACTGGATGATCTTGAAACGAACTGAAATCTTTCACACAACCTGAAAACAAATCTCAAACGAACTGGATAAGGTTCAATTCGCGCGAACTGGATCACAAATGTTCAATACGTGCGAAATGAGTCACAAATGCCCAATTCGTACGAAATGGACGTATTTTTCACACGAATTGGACTTTTCAAGCGAATTGGACCAACCAATGCTCAATCCGTACGAAATGGATGTATGTTTCAAACGAAATGACACTTTGATGCGAAATGGGTCCACTTCGTGTGAAATGGAAGGTTCAACTCGTGCGAAATGGTGTTGATGTCATCCAATCGGCCATGTTTTTGACAAATTGATCAGGTTTTAGGTTGATTTTAAGTCTGATTCTTTCAAGGGTTTGTTAAAACAGTATTTCGCATGTTATGTGAGAAAATCAAGCCATTTTATCCGTGAAATCTTGTTTAATTTTGAAAAATCTTGTAAAAGAAGGTGTAGAAATCAGAATTTTGATGAAATCAAGCTGAAATCGGTAAGAACTCTTCCTCCTGAGCTCTGATACCACTTGTAGGATCGTTTGCACGACCAAATGAGTCGTTTAGAAGAGTTTTTGATCAATACGAGAGGCGAAAACAAACGTATTGATGTCGAATCAGCTTGATATACACTTTAATTGTCTTGTATATTGATATAACAACGTTTTACAGGCTGGAGACACTTCGGCAGCGCCTCGGCACTGGAATCAGAAGTTACAAATGAAATGAAATGATCAAGTCAGGTATTTATAGGAGAACCATTTCGCATGGAATGGCCATGACCCATTTCGTGCGAAATGGACAATGTCCATTTCGTATGAAATGGCCTCTGCCATTTCATGCGAACTGGCTTGTTCAGCTCAGTTTCTCGTTTTTCTCATTCTACGTGACCTGATCTAACATTCTAAATACAAGACTCGATACAAGACGAAGTCGACAGACATATGCACCAACACAAAGGACAATATAAGATATGGCAAAAAGCCTGTCACGGAGGACATTAATTTATGAGCCGCAGTCTTAATAGATTAGGGGCTTTAAGATTTGAAGCTAGTTCTTCACCGTTGGACAGGGAGTCATAGACTACAACTGTCATTGTCTTGAACGACGATTCATTTTGGCACATAGGCAAATCATAGGACATCACTAATGGATGGTTACATATATACCTAGATGTATATATATATTCAATTATTGCAATTAAGTATATTAGTCATGATCTTATCGATCTTATAGACTATAAGGCTTGGGCATTGCCCATCACCTAGGAAGATGAACCATAACGGCCACTCTTGACAATGTCACTAATGGACAATATAGTATATAACCCGTAGGCAACATAAATCCTACTAGTGATTCGGGATAACGCCACGAAGGGTAATACAACAAACACACTTATATATAGGAAGTACCAGCGGCGTATCCACCATGTGTTTATTGTATTATTCTAGTTTCATTATCTAAATCACCGAAAATTTATGCATAAACCATAACTATCGAGTCGTAAAATATTTTCTAAAAATCTTATTATGAAGATAGGAAGGCCTAAGCCTGAACTTCAAATATCCTATAAAATAGTATGATCATCGTATCAGATGATATTAGTCATGATCGCATTGATCATATATAGACTATTAGGCTTGAGCATAGCTCATTACCTTAGACAGGGGATCATAAGGATCACAATGTCAATGTCACTAATGGACAATATATTATATAGCCCGTAGGCGGAACATTACTAAAGGATGTTTAAAACGTAATCATCGTATCAGATGATATTAGTAATGATCGCACTGATCATATAGACTATTATGCTTGGACATAGTTTAATATCTTTAGACAACGGGTGATAGGCCACAACTGTAGAAGGAATTATTATCCTTAACTACCGAAGGTTTTGGCCAATTTATGTGGACTTGCCACTTGGCAGTGGTAAACCATTAAGAAGATCTTTTGAAATTATTTAGCGGATTGATAAAATTCGAATAAAATTGATACTATTGTTGGATAAGGGACGAAATGAATACCTATATAAAATTTCCAAAACTTTCCATAAATCATTAGAAAATCTACAATAGCGCCTTACTCAGGTCTTTGTAGTATCATATTTTGTCCATAGAGGACTTAAAAGGAAATTATAAGTCCGTGTAGGGACTATAAAAATATCATAAGTCCGTATAGGGACTATATTAAACAGACTGCCCATGAAAGGACTATAATGAAATATCGGGTCTACAAAGGTTATAATGAAATATCATGTCCACTAAGGGACTATATAGAAGGGATAGGTCCTCATAAGGATTTTGAAGCAATACTTGTCCGATAGGGGACGAAAGGGATAATATATGTCCGTTTAGGGACTATAAGATATGTCAACATCGGGACTATAGTGAAACGATATGTCCTTGAAAGGACTATGGGGAATTATTATGTCCGCCAAGGGACTTTAATGAAATTATATGTGGACTAAAAGATTTTAATGAAATCGTATGTCCATGAAAGGACTATTTTGAAGTGTGATGTCCTCGAAGGGACTATTATTGAAAGATAATGTCCTCAAAGGAATTTTAATAGATAGACGTATATATTTATGGAGTCTTATCGAAAGGGGTAAGTCTACGAGGACTATGATGTAATAATATGTCCACAAAGGACTACAATAATCAAATGCCCAAACAGGGGCTTTAATGAAAAGAAGTATGATGGAAGGAGGGTCTTCAAATGTCTTCCTTTCTTTATTCTGATTGTTTCTTCATCTTTATTTATCGTACGCAGTAGCGACTTTGAAGATTTTAGTGAATAAATAATATTTCAAATCAGGATCCATTGCAGGAGTAGAATCCAAGGATTTAATGATTAAAGGAACGTCATGGATCACGGATTAGGTTTTGACTAGTCTAGTCTAAGTTTGAAATTTGAAAACTCAGAGGTAAGAAATAGGGTTTAATATCATCCACACGTATCATCTTCAATATAGGAGCCTCAGGGACCTTCTGGTATGGACTCCGTAGTCTGGATAAGGGTTTAAACAAATTTGGTTTTGGGAATTGGTCCTTAAAGGCCTTTCCTCCAACTGGTTGCACGCTTATCCTAGCCGCGGTATGAAACTTAGCATTTCTTGGCTTCTGACGGGAAGAATCTCCATCCACGGCTTCTTTGCTTGGCGACATAATCAAAATACATAAAATCGAAAGCAATATTTATTTAATAGGGATGAGAGCATTCCTATGTGAGGTCTAGACTCAGAAGGTCTAAGGAATGTGCTACTGTGTCATTTGAGATTAAACACTAAGGGCTAGTGTTTAATTCACTCAAACATTGGCTCTGATACCAACCTGTCACACCCTGATATTTCCACCTATTACCGGTGGGACCGATGAGGAGTATCGTGATGTAGTTGATATCATCATAGTCAAATAATCACAGTTCAATGCACAGCGGAAGTCTAAAGAAATAATACAAACCGATTCGAAAGTATAATAAAGTATTACACAACGGTTGTATATGGATCCACAGGCGGATCTTAAAACAGAAAGATAAACACTGTTCAACAGACTTTAGACGTCTAGAACTTGCAAGATTCCCTATTAACGCCTTGAGATCCCAGCCAATTACGTACAGTACCTGTCACTTAATCTTTATGGAAAATACGTCAGTTTACACTGGTAAATACAATTAACTGCCTTTTTTGAAAACATTTATGAAAATTGATTTAAATGCACAAGGCACAAATATTCTTTTATAACATGGGATAATTATTTAAAAATAAACTTGTAAAAGAATTATATGTTTGTTATACGTTCAGTAGCCCGGGCTGAATACCGGGTTAAAGATTAATAGACACACCACATAATATAATCCCGCGGCGAGTTATTCCCGAACAAGCGGTTATATCTTTTTATATACGCACTGGCAAGTGTATGCCTACACCCCGTGCTAAAGTCGTGGCCATTTCAATGAATGAGCCGAGGATATCCAGGACATGGTCGTTAACCCCCCAAAGGCTTAAAACAAACAAAACAGATTAAACGGGTCATCTCAATAAATTAACCTTCATATGATTAAAAATTCAATGCCCGACCAAGCGGTATTTTATATACCGTACCCCAAGCCCGTATAAGGGAAAATAAGTTAAAAGTATTTACCTGAGCTAAAATATAATTTTATTCTCAGCCGTATATTCAAATCAGCAAGCACAAGTACCTCTACTGGGGCTCTCAATCTGGAACGAAGGTTTTATTTGCCTATTAGATTCCTAGCGGGTCTTATTTAAGTTTAAACTTAGACCGGTTAGTTTTAAGGAAATGTTTACGGTTCAAAACGCAAGATTAAGCGAAGACCGGTGTTGGTGCACTAAATGTCTGATTGATTACGTCATTATCAAGTCTTGTGTCTAGGATTGTTTAAATGATCACACTATAGGGTTTAAATTAGGGTTTATATGTTTTAATCATGAGATTTCGCTTGAAAGGTTATGTGAATGCTTGAAGCGAAATCAAGATGTGATGATTTCGCTTCAGACTTCCTCAAGCGAAATCTTATGTTCTATAAATAGGTGGCTGGTCATTTGAAGCGTAATCAGTTGTCATTGTATGTGTGACGAAGTGCTGACGGATTTGTATCAGAAAACCTTGTACAAGCACTCAAATTAATCAGAAAAGAAAGATTAAATGGATTAAAGCTGTTATGACTTTGTTTACGTTGATTCCGCCTTCGTACGCAAAGATGAACTACTTTTACTGACAGTTTAAGGTCGTAGAACGGTCCAACAAGTGGTATCAGAGCTCAGGACGAGGAGTTCATACCATAGCAGCGGATTATCTTCTTTCTACTCATTTCTTTTTACATTTTTCAGATCTGAACAAGTTCCAACGGTCGAAATGGTCTAATTTTCGAGTATAACGTGTAAAACAGTGTTTTAACAAAGCCTACAAAGATTCGGACTAAAATTCAGCTTAAAACATGTTAAAATTGACCTAAAACTAGATTTCGCTTGAAAAGGTGTTCGAAATTATAGGTTGATTTCGCTTCAGATCTAACTTTTTGGATGATTTCGCTTGAATTCTGCTGAAGCGAAATAGGACTGTTGAATTTCGCTTGAACTGCTGAAGCGAAATAGTATTGCTGGATTTCGCTTGAAGATTCTGATCTGCTGAAGCGAAATAGTAGATTTCGCTTGAAACATTTTGTTAACAGATTTCGCTTGAATCAAAATTGTTGTTTGAGTTTCGCTTGAAGGTGAAGCGAAATAGTTTATAGCAGATTTCGCTTGAACAGTATCATAGTGCTGATTTCGCTTGAAATCATTACATTTCATAGTATTTCGCTTGAAACTATTCTATTTTCAAAACCTAAAATTTTTCTAAGTGTTTGACTGATTTTTTAGGTACGTTCACAATGGATGATATTTTCTTGAACCCGTTTGGCGATATGTACGCATTCGCAGGAAACTCGGGAGATGATACTTCTACAAACAACAACAATACGAATGAGAACGAGAATACACCGAAAGAAAGAAAGAAGGAAGCTTGGGAGTCCGAAAGCGCATTTGGAACATTTAACAAACCTCCTAAGCTGATGGCTATAGAAGATTATAGCAGGTGGGCAACAAAGTTCGAAGATTGGTTGATGGCATTTGCTTTTCCTTGCTGGAAAAGTATGAAAAATGGTTTTGCCCAAGGAAAGAAGAATGGTGAAGCATTAAGATCAGTTGAAGAGATTGATAATTTTGTGGCTGAGCAAAAATGTGTGGCATTATTGTTTCAATCGGTGCGTGAAGACATCATTTCACTGATAGATTACTCAAATTCTAAAGACTTATGGGAAAAACTCGAAAAGAAGTGTCTTGGAAGCAAAGAGATTATAAAAAACAAAAAGAAACTTCTTAGGAAAGAGTTTGATATGTTTAGTTGTATGAAAAATGAATCGGTGTGTAAAATGATTGAAAGGTTCGGTCATCTGAAGCTGGAGTTAGCAAGACATGATATCAGATATTCGGATGATGAGCAAGTAGACAAGTTGTTCGATTCATTGCCAGACGAGATGGAGTGGAGATATTATGCTCTCATGCTTAAAAATACTATTCCTTCTGAATTGTTGACTTCAGATGTATTGATTGAAAGACTGGAAAGTCATGAGCTAGAGCTGAAGAAAACATTTAAAGTCAATAATTCATCTTATCAGCAGAATCTGGATTTATACTATCCAAAGAGTATGATGCAGAAAGCTACTTCTCCAAAAACTGCATTTTCTGCTGAGAATGTTTCTACAGTTGGAAAAGAAAGTCAAAGTGGTCAAAGCAGTGGAAGCCATAGTGGTTATCACAGTGGATTTACATCTTCTGCAAATCATTCTGATGCAAAGTTTTCTTGCAATATCGCGATAGACCTGAAGAACGCACAGAATTTTGATGCGGAGTCGGCCAAGCAACAAATGGTCTTTTTGGCGTCTGTTCTGGAATCCTATGAAGGATTGGTGGCTGGAAAAATCGGGAATACAAATCTGACGAAAGAAGACTACGATCAGATAGACCCTGAAGAAATGGAGCTGATTGACATTCGTTGGGCAATGGCAAGTGCAGTTCGACGTGCACAACGCTTCATGGAGATTACAGGAAGAAAAACGATTGGTGGTCCATCTACAAAACTGGGGTTCGATAAATCGAAGGTGACTTGTTTCAAATGTAAGCAGAAGGGTCACTTCAAACGAGAATGCCGAAACGCTTATGCTGATGAGTCAGAGAACCCTTTCAGAGATGATTATTATAAAAAAGCAATCTACCATCAGAATAAATCTGAGCCGCCTAGATTGAAGCAGGTTGAAGACAACAGAGACAAATCAAGGGCTCTTGCTGTGATTTATGATGATGAGGGGTATGATTGGAGTAAGGAAGTTCTACCGGAAGAAGACGCGGTTGGTTACGCATTCATGGCAAGCAATGATGAACCTAAGCCATGGAAAGATGATCGTACTGAGGAAGAGAAATATCACTACCGGAAGATGACTGCTGAAACCAAGATTATCAGACTTTCTGGTATCTTTCTGGAAGCTAGAAGAGCAAACAGATGGGATCCAGATAGAGAGTGCTATCTTGATAGGTATGGCAACATTGCAATTGATGACAAAACGTTAGACATCGAAGCCATTATCAAGGAGTACAAAGAAGAAGATGAATATTGGCAACATAAGTGGTGGGGAACTCCAACTTCGAAAATGATTGAAGAAGAAAAAGAGAAAGAGAGAGAGAAGAAAGAGAAGAAAGAAAAGCAGGTTGATACAGGCTTAATTGATACTACGCAAGAGTTGACAGCTGAGAACCTGGGAGTGATGGCTGACAAAGTGCTAGCTGCAAAGGCACTTGAGGTAGATACTAATTCGGTTACTGAGTCAAAGAAGTCAGTCAGTCAAAGTGTGTCAACAAATGCGTCAGGTAACAAGATTGAGTCAGGTAAAAAGTTTGATGGAAATGCTGACTGCAAAAATTGCATCAAACAATGCAATTTTTGTAGTACTGTCACGTATCTTAACAATGAGAAAATCAAGAATCTGACAACAAAGGTTAGAAATGTTGAAAATCAGATTCTCGATCGTGACAAAACTGTAAGAGCTTCAACTGAACGGATTAAAGAATTAACGACTCAAATTGAAAATGATAAAACTGAACGTGAGAAAATTAAATCTGAAAATGAAAAGTTAATTCTTGAAAACCGTCAAATTTCTGAAAAGTTTGAGAAATTGAAAAGCATTGTTAAAGATAGTGATGATCGTAATGGCAAAACATTTAAAGAAAATGAACATCTAAGAGCTGTTTTGAGATTAAAAGAAGAATCGATTAATGAACAACTGGATCAAATTGCTAAACTGAAACTTAAAGTTCAAGAAGCTGAAATTGAGAATGAACGAATCAAGTTGAAGCTTAACAGCTATAAATCGGCAAGCTTTGTT
The DNA here is from genome assembly GCA_030545235.1 of Helianthus tuberosus. NCBI lineage: Eukaryota > Viridiplantae > Streptophyta > Magnoliopsida > Asterales > Asteraceae > Helianthus > Helianthus tuberosus. Next base: position 69,127,294 of record CM060432.1, on the reverse strand, counting down.
TTGCAGCATATTGTTCCTAAACCTATAGGGAAAAACAAAGATGGCGAGGATGTGTTTTCTGACGGAACGGGTATAGGTTTTCACAAAGTTCCACCGCCAATTTTAGACAACTACACGAAAAAGCAGTCTAGTTTGGTGGAAATTGAGGAAGAAAGTGAAGTTAAACTTCCTGAAAACATTGATGTCACGTTCACATCTTCCAATGACGAAGGTGTCCAAAGTGATGTGGTGAAAAGTGTAGTAGACAAAGTGCTTAAACCGGATTGTGACACTTCTGAGGAGGATGGGTGTTTCTTTGATAAATACATTCAGAAACCAAAGTCCAAAAACAACTTAAGTGATGAACCGAGTCTTGTAATGTACAAGATGGCTGGATCTGATAAGTTATATTCGGATTCTGAGTTTCCCATTGAGAATGTTAATATGAAAAAGCTGACAAATGTTTTCAAATTGGTTGAAGTTGAGTTGTCAGAGGTGAACAGTTTGAAACAAACAAAAAGGCAAATGAATTTTGAGAAAGATAAAGCTTATTACAAAAAGCCTATTGTTCCACCACGTTTTTATAATAACAATAGAAACAATTGGTCGGGTGGTTATCAGGGTGGTAAGAGTTATCAGCAAAGAAGGTTTCAAAACAAAAGGTTTGCTGAAAAGAAGGTGTTTGTAAATGGTTCAAGTTCACTTTCTGATGAGGAAAATGAAATTTTTTCAAAATCAAATGAAGAGTTTTTTGAGAAAAGAGCTTCATATTATCAGTCTGAAGGCACAAGTTGAGTTGTTGATACTCGTACATGTTTTAGATGTGAACAAGTTGGTCATATTGCACGAATGTGTACCAATGTGAAACCTAAGACTGAAAATGTGAAGTATCAACAGAAGAAAGTTGATGTGAAGTGTAAAGCACAAATTGTTGTTGAGAAAAAGAATGTGAAAAATGACAACATCAAATTGAAAAATGAACCCGTAAAGAAAATGGTAACTAAAAATGACAAATTTTACAAGAGGGTTGCATTATCTCAACAAGTTTGGAAACCAAAAACTGAAATGAAAATTTCAACTTCTGAAGTGAAAAAGGCTGAAGAATCAATTTCGGTTGATTATGATGCAAGTTTTCCACCTTTGAAGTCTAAAAATTTCAAAATTCAAGTTGCTAGAGTCAAGGTTACACCTAAGGCTGATGAAGCCTGGGTGGACACCATGTTCGAATAAGCAGTTTGAATTGCCGGAGCTTCCTGGATTGCGAAGCATGAATCGGCATCTTTCTTGAAGTTGTTTAAGTCGTAGTTTGTTTTGTGCAGGATCTTCCACAACTGATTTCAAGATGGATTATGGATAGTGGTGCATCTCGACATATGACAGGAAAAACTGCATTGCTGTATGATGTGAGAAACATTAATGGTGGTTATGTGGGATTTGCTGGTCATGAAGGTGGTAGAATTGTTGGTGAAGGAACGTTATCCAATGGGATTGTAACGTTTGAGAGAGTTAACTACATCACTGAGCTGGAGAACAATCTGCTTAGTATCTCGCAGATTTGTGACAATCAGTATACTACTCACTTCACTGATAAAGAATGTTTGATTCTGAAACCTGGTTTTGTTATCCCTGAAGAATGGATTATTATGAGGGCACCTAGAGTGAATGATTTATATGTGTTAGATATGTCTGTAGCAACTACAACTACTGGTCAAGCACATTGTTTCGTGTCTAGAGCAACTGAGAAAGAATCCAGATTGTGGCACCGAAAGATGGGGCATATACATCTAAGGAAGATGAATCACTTGGTGCACAATGATTTGGTATTGGGTGTTAATATCAAAGGTTTTCATCTGGAAGGGGAGTGCATTAGCTGTGTCAAAGGCAAGCAGAAGAAAAAGTCACACCCTACAAAGCAAGTCAATTCAGTTTCGAGACCTCTGGAGAGACTTCACATGGATTTATTTGGTCCGGTGAATGTTAAAAGTATTACAGGAGATTACTATTGTTTGGTTGTTACTGATGATTATTCCAGATTTTCGTGGGTATCTTTCTTGAAGACGAAAGATGAAACATTTGACAGTTTGATGGCGCTGTTCAAAAAGATTGAGAATTTGTACCAAAGGCGTATCAAGAAAATTCGAAGTGATAATGGTACTGAATTCAAGAACAGCAAGATGGAAGAATTTTGTGATGAAAGAGGTATTTTGCATGAGTTTAGTGCTCCGTACACTCCGCAGCAGAATGGAGTCGCAGAACGCAAAAACCGGACACTAATTGAGACGGCTAGAACTATGCTCGCAGATTCAAAGTTACCGATAAATTTTTGGGCTGAAGCTGTTTCTGCCGCATGCTATACGCTCAACAGGGTTCTTACTGTCAAGAAGTTCAACAAAACATGCTTTGAGCTTATCAATAATCGCAAACCGAATTTGAAGTATCTAGAACCGTTCGGGTCACCTTGTACGGTTATAGAGCCTTTTGGGAAGTTTGGTCCGAAGTGCATTGAGGGTATATTTGTTGGTTATTCAAATCCTTTGAGACGTGTCTTCGTTCCAACTGAAAAGCGGATTATTGAAGCTGCAAATGTTGAATGTCAAGGTTATACTATGCCGCCACAGAATCCTGGTGATTCATGGCGTTATCATTATGATAAACTTTGGGATTCGTTTGACATGAGAGAAGAATCAGAGGATGATGAAGATTTCTTTGATGAGTTGGATATTTTGCGTGAATATGAGTCGCAGTTAAGATTCCCAGCTGAGTATTCGAGAAGACCACGGGAAACTTCAAATAACGATGAAGCAGGTCCAAGTAATGCTGGTGAACATGATGATGTCCAACAGAATGAAGTTGCTCAAGATAATCAGTCGGCTCAGAATGATAATTTAGAAGCTGAAAACATGCCAGTTTTTTATCACGGTGATTCAGATTCAAATTCTGAGGGGGAGCAAATTCAGATTTCAGGTCAAACAAACCAAGTTGGTGAACAAGATGCAGAGCAGAATGTTACTAATCTGGAGGGAAATGTAGAGGTTCAAAGTGAAGTGATGCCGAGAACTTTCTCATATCATCCAGAGGAGTTGATCATAGGAGATTTGCAGAAAGGCGTTCGCACTCGAAATCAGATTGATAAAGGGCTTACATGTTTTTATACAAAAGTTGCTCCTTTGCAAACTGAATTCTCATTAAGTTGTTTTATCTCGCAGGTTGAGCCAAGAACTTATAAAGAGGCGCTTACTGAAGACTCTTGGGTCAATGCTATGCAGGAGGAACTTAGTCAATTCGAGAAATTGGGAGTGTGGAAGTTAGTTGATTTGCCGGATGGTCATAGGAAAATAAACACTAAGTGGGTGTTTAAGTGTAAGAGAGACGATAGAGGAGTTGTCATAAGGAACAAAGCTCGACTCGTTGTTCAGGGATTTAGTCAACAGGAGGGAATTGATTTTACCGAAGTCTATGCTCCTGTAGCACGACTAGAAGCTATCAGAATTTTCCTAGCATTTGCGTCTTGGAAGAACTTCAAAGTTTATCAGTTGGATGTTAAATCGGCGTTTCTTTATGGGAAGGTTAAAGAGGAGGTTTATGTCGGTCAGCCGCCGGGCTTTACCGATCCAATCCACAAAAACAAGGTCTACTTATTGGACAAAGCGTTGTATGGTTTACATCAGGCCCCGAGAGCTTGGTACGAGACTTTGTCTCAACACCTACTAGCTAACAAGTTCATTCGTGGAAAAGTGGATGCCACTCTCTTCACTAAAGTCGTTGATGGTCATCTTCTGATAGTTCAGATTTATGTGGACAATATAATCTTTGGGTCAACAAATGAAAATCTATGCAAAGATTTTGAACAGGTGATGAAGCAGAAGTTTGAAATGTCATCAATGGGGGAGATGAAATTCTTTCTGGGGTTACAAGTTGAACAACTTCCTGAGGGAATTTTCATTCATCAGTCAAAGTACGTTCATGATATTCTAGAGAAATTTGGGATGTCAGGTTCTACTCCAGCTGCTACCCCACTTGCAACAAATCATGGGATTCATCCAGATCTCACCGGAGACAGGGCTGATGAGACTTTTTATCGATCCATGATAGGTTCTTTAATGTACCTAACTGCTTCACGTCCTGATATTATGTACCCAACGTGCCTCGCAGCAAGATTTCAGTCTAACCCGAGAGCATTGCACATGATTATTGTGAAGAGGATATTGCGCTACCTGAAAGGAACTCCTTCATTGGGGTTGTGGTATCCTAGAAAAGGCGACTTTACGCTCGAAGGGTATTCCGATTCGGATTTCGGATGCTGCAAAGTCAATTCAAAATCAACAACTGCAGGATGCCAGTTCTTTGGTCCTAGATTGGTTACCTGGCAGTGTAAGAAACAAACGTCTGTGGCGTTATCTACTTGTGAAGCGGAGTATGTTTCTGCTAGCAGTTGCTGCTCTCAGATCTTGTGGATACAGCAACAGATGCGCGACTACGGTTTGCAGTTTCTTAACACACCTCTTTTTGTTGATAATGAGGCCGCTATAAATATAACTAAAAATCCAGTACATCACGCTAAAACTAAACACATAGAAATTCGTCATCACTTTATTCGTGATTGCTTTGAGAAAAAGTTGATACGAATTGAGAAAATCCACACTGACGAACAGAAAGCTGATTTACATACCAAAGCTTTTGATAAAAACCGGTTTAAATATTTGTTAAAACTGAATGGTATGAAGCTTCTGTCGGTGTCGGATGGCATACTTGGCGTTGATGAGAGTATTGTTGCGGATGAAGACGAGAAACAATCTGCAATGGTTTGTCGAATTTTTACTTGTTTTGGTATTTAGGGGGAGTAGATGTTTGTACATAGTTTATTTTCAGAAAATACAAAAACAGTAAAAATGCTAAAATACAAAAACATGATAAAATGAAAAAGAGCTTGTGTATATAGGGAAAATGATAGTACATCAGCTAGACGATTACAGTATGCTAAAGATTTGAAAAGTATAAAAGAGTTAAACAATCTTACTGATGATGTGTCGATAGGTTTTCGTACATTTAGTAGATTTATTCGGGATATAAATCTAAAATTCAAACTTGTGAATTTGTGGGGAACACTACTTGGATATATAGGTAACCCCTGAAATCTCGTTTGAAAGGTCTCTTAATCTGATATACTAGGTCTTTATACTCTATGATGTCTGGGGTATTATTCCGGGACTTCTGCTGAACGGTAGTTCTGACCTAGTCCCTGGCTAATACTTGCTTCAATGCTTGAAACATAGCATTAAACCCTCAGCATGCTGAAACAATAAAAATTGATATATGCTGCTGTTGTAAGCAAAAAGATCCTCTAAAGGGGACACATCGAAAAGTCGAAGCTGATATCTCTCTGCGTATACGGAAGTATCGATCTGAGATCCCTCGGCCCTCGCATACCTAAATTATATACAGATATCATTGTAGTATTCTCACCTGTAAGACTGATTTTTGGGATTCTGGATACGGGAGTATATTCAAGAGGTGGGACACATGAATGATCTAAGTTCTTAATTCATCTAAATCGTATCCTGAATAAGTTGAACTTTGTATGAGAATTTAAGATGGATCAATATATCGACAATCGAGGTAAATTGTTTAAATCTGAGTATGTAATGTAGCTTAACGGTACTTGTGATTTGTCTGAAAAGCTGATATGATTCCCTGACACGCTCACAAAAATATGTTTGTAAATAGTTTACTTTGTTTACTTTCTGCAATTTAAGTTTTCTGTATTTTATTTCTTAGTTTAGAATACTTTGATAAAATCCAAAAAGATTTTATTTCTGCTTTATTTTAGACAAACCAAAGTGGAGAGTTGATTGTTGGATTCTCAGATGTTTGAAGCAGATGCAGGAGATTCTGGACTGAAGAATGAGGAGAGCTTATTTTGAAGAAGTTTGAAGTGTTTGAAATGATAAAAACAAGTTCATTAACTTGATACTTGTTATTTTCAGAAAATGTTTGAAAACGTTGTTTTAAAATCAGTATTGATTCGTCAAAAGATCAACCAAGGTCATTAATTTGGACTTGGTAGATTAATTGAGTAATCAGGGTCATTAACTTGGACCTGAATACTTGAGTGGATTATTAAAGCTGATTGAGTTTGTGTTTTATTGTTGAAAGGATAGAATGGTTATGTTTGTTGGTTGAGTAACAGGTTTGATCTTCATTATTCCCAACGGAAGCTAAGTGACAAAGCTTGAACCAGATTTCTCAGATTCTAGCATATCGAGAAGGGGGAGTCTGTGAAAGGGGGAGTCTGGATCAACGGTCAAAGGGAAGATTGAAGACAAAGATTAATGAGAGTTTTTACAATGTTTGAAGATTATTAAAGACAAAGACTTGAAGCCAAAGACTTCATCAACATCCAAGGGGGAGTCTGTTGGTGCACTAAATGTCTGATTGATTACGTCATTATCAAGTCTTGTGTCTAGGATTGTTTAAATGATCACACTATAGGGTTTAAATTAGGGTTTATATGTTTTAATCATGAGATTTCGCTTGAAAGGTTATGTGAATGCTTGAAGCGAAATCAAGATGTGATGATTTCGCTTCAGACTTCCTCAAGCGAAATCTTATGTTCTATAAATAGGTGGCTGGTCATTTGAAGCGTAATCAGTTGTCATTGTATGTGTGACGAAGTGCTGACGGATTTGTATCAGAAAACCTTGTACAAGCACTCAAATTAATCAGAAAAGAAAGATTAAAAGGATTAAAGCTGTTATGACTTTGTTTACGTTGATTCCGCCTTCGTACGCAAAGATGAACTACTTTTACTGACAGTTTAAGGTCGTAGAACGGTCCAACAACCGGATTAGAATGTGATTTAGACCCGACAAGTATGGAGACTTGTATAATATGGGTAAACTAAAAACATTCTGAATTTTGAGATAAAAATGATAAGGTTTGACCCGTTTCGGTTAATTTATGCAAACTAGTTACATAAACCGCACCGAACGCGAAAAAATGCATAACGGGTAAACAAATGAGTCATGAATAGGTTTCCTAAGTTAATATGCCTTAAATATGTTGGGATATCAGTAGGATACCTTCCATTATGCCCAAAACGAATTTAAACTCAAATTAAGCCCCGTAGGAGTATTTTGGTCATTTTAAAGGTTATAAAAGAGATTAAATATTAATCTGAGGTTCAGGTCTGAAATGATCAGTAAAAATATTTAATTTAATAAGCTATATCAGTAGGGTATTATTGCATATATGTGAAATTTATCATTTATAACCAAACTATGCACCGAATGGGCATTTTGGTAATTTCACATAAGCTTTAAAGGTCAAATTTGGAAATCTGAGTTCAAAACTTTTGCTTATTGTTAAAGTATAAAAATTTACTTAAAAAATCAGTAGGTATTAAGTCTTATATGTCAAAAATAGTTTTAATCCATACTATGCGTTAAAAACGCGTAAAAAGTCGGTTTTAAGCGATTTTCGGGTTATTTAAGGAAATCTGAGTTTTTGATCAGTTTATAAAGTTCAAAATATTTTATTTATCATATAAAATCAGCAGCAAAAAGTTTGGTATCAAAATGTTATGTAAAACTCATTTTATTAGCAAAAATGGTATAACCGACAATTACTGAATTAAAGCAAGAACCCTATGTTATGTTCAGTTTAAAAATAGATAAAAATCTTCAAAAATCCCAAAATATTATATTACGTTAGTGGATAAAAAGTTCGATGTCAAAAATTGGGTTTAGATAGGCTTTATGCTAATAATGCCGTTTAATTAATAAAAAGCTTTTTAATTACGATATTGAGCATAACTCCTAATTTAGACCTCAAACTGATGTCAAATTTTTAGGACATGTTTATAAATTAGTAATAAAGGTTTTTGTCCTCTCACATTTTCAAAAATCTCGTTTTAAGGTCAAAAGGGCATAATGGTCAACATTTAAGCAATTAACGAAAACATGCAAATGAATCGGATTAATTAGGAACCAAGTTGCATAACCTCAGAGGGTTATACTAACCTATAACCTGGTCCTAATGGAACTCTAAGACATATCTAAACTAAGCTATATCGGGTCAAAACTGAAAGTCAAAGCAAAAGTCTACTTTTGCGACTTTCGGTTCCGAACCGAGCCTAAACTCAAAATTGTCGGGTTGAATGCTTAGACATGTTCTTACATTAATTACCAAGTTATATAAGTGTTAAAACAGGTTTCATAGCTTCTACATTGCTAATTATGAGTTTATTTGCAAAATAGCTTTCTGCTGACTTTTTATAATTAAGTTTGACCCGACAATTGACCTAGTTAGAGTGGAAATCAGATGGTGCCCTTTTAAGGGTTTATTACCCACATAATTACCAACTCATAGCCACTTTCAATTCGAAAAATGACTGGACCATTAGTGATTAATCACTAAGTCAAAGCGTATCTACGATATCTTTGACTTTCGGTCATTATCCTAATGAAAACTTAATTACAGAGGCTAAGCACACTTACAAGAGTCCTTAGCACAAAGATTAAGACTAAAAGAGCTTCCTTGCAAGGTAGGATGCTCCAGAGAATGGGTTTGAAAACCCCAAAGCTTGAGAGTATAAGAAAAATTCTGAAGTGTGAGGAATGAGCTCCAAACATGGCCCCTTTATATAGGTTTTTGGATGCTCTAGGATCAAAGCAAGTGTCCCCCAGGTGTAATCTTGATCATACAAGTGTCTAGTGGTTTTTAAAACCATCAAAGAATCCATAGAATTCAAGTTATGTGAGTGTATAGGTGGTTTGGAGAAGAAGACTTGCTGAAACTTGCAGCTGTGCAAGAATTCTGTCCATTTTAGGTCGTGGCGTCGCGCGACGGCAGGTCGCTTTTGTGGTGGCGCAGCGCCACCACCATGGTGACCAGCCAAACAAGTTTGAAACTTGGCAGATTTGACCCCTAGACCTTTAAAACCTCATAACTTTCATTTTAAGCACAATTAACCCATGAAATTTATATTTTTATGATCCATGAGATATAGCCAAACATTGTTAGGTCCGGTTTCGTTAAACGATAACCGAAAACACAAGTTTTGCCTCGTTGACGCTTTTAACCCCTTAATTACGAAAGTTAACACATTTATCTCATACGATATCGAAACCTTGTGAAATTTTTATCACTTATTCTTGGGAGCATAATTAATCATTACAAGGCTCCGGGTTCGTTAAAAGGTCACTCAGATGTATTACTTAAACATGTTGACACATTTAACCCTCGCGTCTTGTAAACTTTCACTTTCTTCCACAAACGGTTTCATACGATTCATGATTTATTCGTTTAAGGGTATAAACATCGTGTAGGGTCATTGAAAGACAAAATTTTCAAACGTTGACACTTTGAATCCTTCTACACACATACTTTCTTTGTTGTCAACTTTAGTCCTTCATAATCAATCCGATAAACGTTTAAAGTCCATGACACGTGTCGATACTATATTGGACATGATTTTTGCGAGGTGTTACACACTGTAAGCTCGGCTGTAACTCCGGAGTCTCTAAATTCGGATCAATAACCAAGTAACCAGCTTCCGAATTTATTTCTCAAGCGTGACTTCACACTAGGTCATCAATAAATACGGACGTAACAAATACTGATAGATGTGCAAATACAGACTGAATAAAAATCCAAAATAGATCTGACAGATGCTTACCTCAGCAATCTTCTTCACCTTTTAAGCAAAAACCCATAAAATTTGCAGAAACTTTTAGATCTGACACACTCTGAACACAATCTCAACAAAGAAATAAAAAAACAATCACTCAACACTAAAACCTAATCACCATCCATCATGAAAACTCAAGAAAAAGATGAAGAATCAATAAAAACCATAAGAAAAAGATGAAAAACCTAGAAAATAGAAAATCCTCTAGAAAAACAAAACCGATCTATAAATCTAACCTCCAACACGAAACCTACAGCAGTAAGAGCACTCACTATACAGAGCCTACTCTGATACCACTTATAAGGTCGCCTATGAACCTCAAACACTCGTACATGATCACTAACTCGAACAACTGACTCACGTGGTGTGCGGAATCCACCACGCGAAGTGTACCGCTGTGTAGGACGCGGGACAGAAGGTGTAGAAGAACATTGATGAGAAATAACCTCTGAATACACCAAGTATTCACAGATTATCCACACACAGTAAACACACAATAATTAGGGTCACACTAGAAAGTTGCTTGCACAGAAAGATAATTCTCAAAGTCGTAATCATTTCATTCATTCACTGAGTATTTATACAATGACCAAATCCAGAACACATCGGTTTCGGATATTACATCAAACAAACTTGGACATAACAAGTCCTGACACCTAGTCCGAATATACATATACAAATTTGGACTGAAACATTAAACCCTAATAATAAACACAGACACATATCAAAGTTCATATTTCAAATTTGTTACACAATTTCAGACAAACCAGTAAACTCACAAACTCTGACAAGTTACATAAACATTAGACTTTTCAACAATTACACAAAAGACCCTGAAACATCTTCATTTGTAGAAACCAACATGTATCATCAAAAGGTGCACTTACATAACGAACCTACACTGGACATATAATCGAAAGAGAGACAAATCGCCGACCTTAAGAAATTTCCAGAAACCAACATGTAAGTAAAAATAGAAGCATTCGGAGATAAAGCTAGAACTTCAACCGTTGAAAACAATCGCCAGAGAAGATAATATCAGAGATAGAGATAGATAACGATGCATCAAAAATGAAAACGTGTCTCACACTTAAGGTAAAGACATTTAAGTCAAAGGACGGAGGGACCCCATATGACACACCTACCAAACAACTAAACCTATTGAACAACAAGTGGAAGGGCCGGAATGTGCTTTTACCACTGACTTTGCTTTTTAGTATATAGGGTAATTTTGTAAATGAGATCTTGAACAGAAAAAAAAATTAAAACTTCTACTAAACCATCAATTTGGTTTGCCAGATTAACTAGTATGAGCCGGTTCAAACGAAGATGGTTCAAAAATACACAACCAAGCCAATTACGTGGATGGTTCCCCATTCAACATACTAGTCTAATCTGATTATAGAACAATGCTTATAAGCAGAAAATCTTTATTTAGAATCAATACACATGATCATAAAAACACTACTTATAAAAAATACGAGTTAATTGCCAAAATCGTCCCTGAGGTTTGGGCAGGTTTGCCATTTTCGTCAAAAATGACACTTTTGTACCAAATTGCCCCCAACGTTTGTAACTTTTTGCATTTTCATCCAAACCACTAACTTAGTTTATTTTTCTGTTAAGTTGAAAATATTTGGATGAAACTGGCAAATATAAAACCACAGGGACGATTTTGGCAATTTACTCAAACCCTTTTTAATTTCTTTTATTTAATTATTTTTGTTACATATATAATAAAAAATATACATGAAGTTTTTAGAAAAAAAATTACTAGTTTTGTCACATAATTTTTATAAATTTTCATCCAAATCACTAACTCAGTTTATTTTTTCTGTTAAGGTGAAGGATGTTTTAAATTTTATAAATTAAGACAGAAATTAATTTACAGCTTCTTTATATAAATCAGTTTTATAAAAAGAAAACGTCATTGGTGTGCAACACATAACAATCGATTACAACTTTTAGTATTTATCAGTTGTAGAGATAGAAAAAAATTGTAAAACGTTACATATTTTTTAAATGTGTTGAGCACCTAGGAGATATGTTGGTAGAAATAAAATATTTATTTAATTAAGATTATGAGGGTAACTAGCTAATACTTATTCTGAGTGGCTTGAGTAAAGAAATTTTTGGTTCATAGCATTATAATTACAATTTGGTGGGTAATTTTAAGGTTTGGTAACGATATGTTGTTTGATAGAGGGGGGCACTTGTCACACCCCGACTGCGTAAAACAACAAACTATGGCGGAAACGTCGGGGAGTGGAGCGACAGAATCATTGTTTCACAACACATGGCACTTAAAGTTTGATTTTATTAGAATTAAAGTGTTTACATTGTCTTGAAATCAAAGAAAACATAACATAAGTTAAACTATTCTTGCATCTTTTAAGTCACTAAGGCCCGAGTCCGCCTAAGTGTATCACGATCATCATCAAACATTAGCTCCTAAAACACATGTGAAAATAGGTACATCAGCATAAAAATGCCTGTGAGATACATAGGTTTTGTTGATGGATGATTCATGACTTGTAGTTAAAAGAAGTGTTTAACAAAAAGTAGTTATGAACCTTGTAAAAGTGTTTTCTTTTATAAAATCATATGAAAATTGACATGAAAATTAGATGATATAAAAGAGTAATGCATGGTTAAATAAATAATCAAGTAAAAATGAGTTTGTATAAAATATGTCGTTTGTAAAACAATGTCTTATGAAAATATGTCATTTGTATAAAATGTATCATGTCTTTGTCGAAATGGTTTAAATAACGCTACGATATGTAATATCATAAAAGCACTTATATATAGGAAGTACCAGCGGCGTATCCACCATGCTTTTATCATATCACATTCGCCTCGTTATTTAAATCACTTACCAATAACCAACCAAAATGTCTTGTTTAACTAATGTCAAATGTTCATGTATAACAATTTTTAATGTCCCAATGCCATATGTAAATCATGTCTTGTATAACAAATGTCAAGTAACAACAATGTCTTGTGTGATGAATAAAAAGTATTTACTCAAACCACATGTATATGTCAATGTATAATCAAATGTTATGTAAAACCAAATGTCATGCACAAAACAATGTTTTTGAATAAACAAATGTTTGAATCAAAAGTTATGTTTTGAAAAACCAATGCTTTTATTGATAAAAACATTTATACAGTAATGTTTATCGCATACATTCAAGCCTTGCGACTGTCGGACAAACCCTTAACAAGTTAAAGGTTTATCAATTATGTATATTGGATTCTGTCATTCCCTACTTCCAAACAAACCTAGGAAGCCAGGAACGGGAGTTGTCAATTCCTATGGTACCACTACATACTACCGAGCGGCGTGATTAGTGTTAATGAACGTATTTTTGTCCCGTTAAACATACCAAATGTTAAACCAAATGTAAGCATGTCCTGTGAAAATCATGTAATAAGTATGCTTAGTAAACATACAAAGTAGAAGTATTTATGAAATCGATGTGCCCATATGCTGAGTAAACATATGTAGCAGAAATCTAATGTAAATCAATGTGTCCATATACTGAGTAAACATATGTAACAAAAGTGTTTATGAAATCAATGTACTAGCATGCTCAGTCAACATACATAGCAAAGCATAATGGAAATCATGTACTATATGTGTACTAAGTGAACATAGCATGTTTATGTCATAAAAAGCATGAAAAGAATGAAAGTAACAAGTAGGCACATGTGTATCACCCCAAAATTTTTTAAAGCGGTAAAAGAGGGGACTATGTACTCACTTGAGCTTGCTTAATAGTCTTGGAAATTAAGACCAAATAAAGCTCGTAGGATCACTGAATCAATCGGCACCTGATATAGGTAACTATGTTAATAAACCGAACCTAAATCGGAAGATCGGATAGAATGAGGTCTCGTAAACCAAATGAGTATTGGAACTCATATGATATGGTTTAACAAAGCCTACATTCTAAGTTAGAACCTATCCTAAGTGCTTATGACCCGTCACGACTCGTTAAGGTAGTTTACGCTACTTTAACGTGTCGTTCGCGTAAAAGCGCGTTCGGATGGCCTAACTAGTCCTATGACAAGTATTATATGCCTTAACATGTTTAATAATATTTCATAATTAGTTTAAGTGTCAAAATTATGTTACATATGCTTAAATTCAAGTTATGCATGAAAAGGGCATTTTGGTCATTTTCATAAGGCATATAAACTACCTATCATACAACTAACTAAACGAAGTGACCATAAGGTATAACCTCGAAAGGTTATTCCCTATACAACTATGGTCACAAAATATGTTTGGTCGGATCCTAATGATCGACCAAACGGGTCGGGTTTGAAAGTCTAAGCGGTTGTTTAGACCGCTTATCTTACGACCCTAAATAAGCACTAAACTAAAAGTGATGAGTTAAACATGTTAAAACATGTTTAACTAAGTTAGAAAACTGATTTTGATATCAAAACAAAGTGTTTTGATGCCCGAAAATAGTTCCATCGCAAAATGCACATAATCGGCATTTTGACCGAAACTATGACTCGTCACTACGCCTAATAAACGTGGTAATCAGTAGGTATAGTCACAAGGGACTATAACCATCGTGATTACGCTCACGTTGCAAAGTTCAAACGAACTTCGTGTTGACCAAATCATGGTCAAAGCAGAAAGTCAAACACTGTTTGACTTTCTTGCTTGAAATAAACAACCAAGCATGAAAGAACACTTACAAGAGTCCAAGCTTGAAGAAAGAACAAAGAAAACTGAAGTATGAAGCCTTCAACCAAGTGGGATAGCTTCAATCAGATCCAAAGTGAAAGAAAATATGAATGAGCAAGTTGGAGTTGTGAAATGAGGTGGGTATTTATAGGAAATCAAGCTCAACAAGATCATTCCAAGTGTAATTGAGTTAATCAAAGCATGATCCTAGCCATACACTTGTTGAACATGGATTGGGGAACTTCATAAACACACAAACCAGCCCACAAGTTGCTAAAACAAGGATTAAAAACCAGTTCAGCAGCTGATTTGGAAAGTTCTGAAAAAGGGCGTTGTCGCATGGCGCACCAGGAGCACCTAGGTCTGGCGCGTGGCATGAGGGAGGTCAGACAGAAGTTTCATGTTTTGGCAGAACAGGTCCCTGCATGCTCCAAACTTGTTTTTCAACGCGTTTAACCCACTTTAACCCAATTTCAAGGCTCTATAAGGATGTTAAAGTATAGGGGACTTGAAATATGCTTGAAAATATCACGGATGTCAGTTCATTTGGTCGTACGGTCACGTTGTTCGGTTAATTGCGACGAAACTCAAACGGACGCGAAAAACGATCCAAATTACGCGACAAATTGTATTTTAGCATTCCAATCACTAAAATAAAATATTTTAATGATTACAAAACTTTTTGGATGTCCGGATATGTTCAGAACGTAAGATATGCGCGTAAATGCAAACTTATGCACTTTTTGACGCTTTTAGTCCCTATCGATCAAATAAGCATATTTTCTCACACCAAACCCCTCAAAGCTTATTTCTAAGTTATGTTAAGTTTATTATGGTATGCTTAGCTTATGATCATGTTTCAGAATGTGTGTTGCTATACGAATCGGCAGACTTTTGCAGTTTGTCGCAAATAGTCCCTATAGTCGAATAAACTTGTTTTTGCCGTACCAAACCCTTCAAAACTTATTTCTAAGTTATGTAAAGGTTATTTAAGGTATGTTAAGCATATGTTGCTATTCCGGAGTGTATGTCGCGTTAGACTGATTACGTTTACGCATCAGTTTGCGTATAACTTTCTAGAAAGCGATTTAGAGTTTAAAATCGAACAAAAATCATAACGTGCAAAAATGTCAAACATAAATAAACAAATATTGGGATCAAAACACATTGTTTTATTATTGAACTGTTTAGAGTTATACAATGATTACAGAAGCACAAATGTCACAACACTGGCTTCTGTTTTTCCTTAGGAGCGAATTTAAAAGAGTAGAAGATGAATTACAAACTTGGTACATATGATAAGATTTTTTTATTTGACCTTTCTTAATAAGGTCACCAGCATTTTAGTTTTATAAAATTTAGAGATTTAAGTAGATTTTATTTTTATAAAACTGATCTATATAAAAAATTAGAAATTAATTTCTGTCTTAGTTTATAACATCCTTCACCTTAATAGAAAAATTAACTTAGTTAGTGGTTGGATGAAAATTTATAAAAATTAGAGTAAATTGCCATTTTAGTCCCTGAGTTTTGTTCCAAATTGCCATTTTAGTCCAAATAGTATTTTTTTTCTCCTCTGGGTCCCTGAGTTTTCCATTTCTTTGCCATTTTGATCACATTGACTAACTCCGTCTAAAAACTCAGTTTTAACCAGGGGTATTTTTGGCATTTTCATTATAGACTTTTCAACTTGCCATTTTAGTCCAAATGTTATTTTATTTTAAAAAATAAAAGAAAAAAAATAATTTTGTTATTATTATTATTATTATTATTATTATTATTATATAAAAAACGTGACATATATATGTATATTAATGCATGTCTATGTAGACCTTGCACCTAACACAATCAACATAACAGTCTACAGACGCGAGCACCGGTAACAGTCTTGGCAGAAGCACCGGCGAGTGCACCGGTGACGAACAGAGCAACATCTTTAGGAACCAAAGCGACAACAGCCAGCGGGTGTTTTAACAGTTGCGCCGCCGTGGGTGTGAACTCTACAGTCGTCGGAACCCTCTTCTTCTCTGGCATCGAAACTCAGGCGAACCCAGAACCACGTAAAAGGGGGTGGTTTTCTTCAAATTTTGGGGGTTCAAGACCCGGAATCTCCTTCCAAATTAACCTGCGTTGGTTGATTTTGGGGGTCATTTGGTGGTTTGAGGGTTGTTGGAAACAGGGGAATCAATGGGGTTTTTGGAAACACAACCACCACACCACTACCACCATCGTTCATCGCCACAACCACCTGTCTCCCTCCCTCACCAACCATCATTCACCACCACAACCACCATGCCCCACCGCCATCTATCAAATCTGAGACCTTTTAGATCTGAAATTGAAACTCTCTCAATGGTGATTGTAGGCGGTGTTGAAAGACGGTGGTGGGCGCTAGGGTTTCAGATTGGGGATGGTGACGGTGCAGTGAACGACGGTGGATGGCGACAGTGGTATAGGATGGTGGTGGCGACGGTGGTTGAGTATAATGAATGGCGATGGTGGTTGACCTGGTGTTGGTGGTTTTAGATGATGGTGAAAGGTGGTGGTGAACGATGGTGGCTGTGATTAAGGTTAAGCCGGTCAAGTTAGGGTTCCGATGAAGACCCGTGGTGGTGAACAATGCTGGTGAAGGATTGTGTGTATATACCCAGATATATATATATGATTTAAAAAAAGAGAAATGTAAGAAAATGATTTATATATATTATATAAAAATGATTAAAAGAAGAAAAATATATAAAAATGATTTTGGACTAAAATGGCAATTTAGAAACTTTATTTTTGTTAATGTCAAACATACCCCTGGTTATAACTAGGTTTTTAGACGGAGTTAGTCAATGTGATCAAAATGGCAAAGAAATGGAAAACTCAGGGACCCAGAGGAGAAAAAAAAACTATTTGGACTAAAATGGCAATTTGGAGCAAACCTCGGGGACTAAAATGACAATTTACTCTAAAAATTATGTGACAAAGCTATTATTTTTTTCATATAAAAATTGCATGTGTTATGAATATAAATATTATTATTGTGGTTATCAACTCCTAAAATAACTTAGCTTGTTTTCCAAGACTCCATCTCCTATATATATAATCATTGTATTCTCTTGTATTTGATACACCTATCAATGAAATATTAATCTATTTTTCTCTACATCTCTTCTATATTGTTTAGCTATTAGGCTTGTTGTTTCTCTACATCTCTTCTATATTGTTTAGCTATTAGGCAATTGTATAAATGTTTGATCCAACCGTATGATGACAACACAAAGACAAAACTACTCGTGTGGTTCTGTCATTTTTACGATCACTTGTGATCTCCCTAAGAACCTCAAACACTTGTTTCTTATAAATCTAAAACATCTTATCGTCTTGCACCGTTCGAGATGCAAGAATTATCAAAACAGCTTCAAGAGTTGTCTGATAAAGGATTCATCCGTCCGAACTTTGCACCTTGGAGAAATTCCTGTTCTCCTTGTGAAAAGAAAAATGGATCTTTTCGAATGAATATCGATTAACGTAAGCCTAGTAAGCTTACCATCAAGAATCGATATCCCCTACCTTAAATCAACGATTTCTCCGATCAACTGCATAGCGTTTCATGCTTTTCCAAGATCGATTTGCGCTTTGGGTAAATCAACTTTGAATTCTCGAAGAAGATATTCCCAAAACGGTTTTCTTCACGAAGAATGGCCATTACGAGTTTACAGTCATGCCTTTTGGGTTGACAAATGCTCCAGCCATCTTCAAGGACTTAATAAATAGAGTCTGCAAGCCTTATTTGGATCAGTTCGTCATTGTTATTAATGACATCTTGATCTATTCATGTCCCGAGCCGATCGCGATCAACACCTTCGTTGACATTGGAACCCTTAAAGAAGGAACAAATTTTTCGCTAAATCCTCCAAGGGGAAATTTTGGCTTAAAGAAGTTCAGTTCTTGGGTCATGTAGTCAACAAGCAGGGTATTCATATGGATCAATCCAAATTACCGCAATTAAGGATTTGATCCCTAGTATGCTTTAAATACCCGTGTCCAACGATAACAAATTAAACAATTAAACAAATTGAACGATTATGCGATTATATGTTATGTGTTTGTGTGTTCTCCTCTATGTTTTTGTGTGATACGATTTTCAAATCCTCATAGAATCTTTCATATCTTCATATGAGGGATTCATAGTAGGATATTCAAAAGGTACTACCTTAATCTTTATGGGCTTCTACGTTGTAGTTAAGACCCTTGGGTTATATGGTACCACTCCATGGTTCGATAAGAGACCCTTTTAGTGGTCTAGTCAAAAAGATTGATTCACAATTTGGTTAAAGAACGACATCTAGTGATGTAGCTGGACAGACTCCTTGATAGTCTATTTAGATCATTTATTGATTTAATTAAAAGGACTCTATGGGGTCTAGTCACACTCATCATAAGAATGTTCATTTGGTTTTCCCCTACACATTATAAAATAGACTGTGTGAACTGTGCAAGGAATTGTCTGATTATGGACGCGTACATAATTATGAAATTTAGTGCACAGAAACCCAGTAAGATTTATTATGTGTAAGAACCGATAGCGACAACAATAACAAAATGACAACGATGTAATGGAGGTACGGTGGACGCACCAATGACACTTCATATACTTGTATATAAGTGTCCCTCTTACATTGCAAACATAATGTTATTAAGGTTCCTAGAAGTTCAAGAACCCTAACCAATGTTGTTCGATCTTTTCAACTTCATGCTTTCAAGCTCTCACAAGTTTCCTCTAAATAAATTTCGGGACGAAATTTCCTAAAGTAGGGGAGACTGTAACACCTGTGCCTTCACAGCCATCAAACAAATACCAAACCAATGAAATATTATAATTCATACTTGGGATTTGTAAAAATATGTGTATCATTTGCACATATCAATTCTCGTTCAATTTCAAACTCTAAATCGCTTTCTGGAAGGTTATACGCGCACCAATGCGTAAATATAACCAGTTTAATGCAACAAACACTCCGGAATAGTGACATAGGCTTAACATACCTTAAATAACCTTTACATAACTTAGAAATAAGTTTTGAAGGCTTTGGTATGGCAAAAACAAGTTAACTCGCTTACAGGGACTAAATATGTCAAACTGCGAAAGTATGCCAATTTGAACTGTAACAGACATTCCGGAACATGACCATAAGTTAAACATACCATAAATATCCTTTACATAGCTTAGAAATAGGCTTTGAGGGGTTCGGTGTGCTAAAATAAACTTTTGGGTCATTCAGGGACTAAAAGTGTCAAAAAGTGCACAAGTTTGCATTTTCGCGCATAACTTACGTTCTGAATACATCCGGACATCCAAAAATTTATGTAAGCACTAAAATATTTTATTTTAGTGTTCGCCATAAGAAAAATCCATTCGTCGCGTCATTTGGTTCGTTTTTCGCATTCGGGACCAGATTCGATGTATTAGCCGTTGTTTAATTCACAACCACACATTCTAAACACCATGACATTTCAACACATGTATGGATGGAATTTAAACACCTAAACACCATGACATTTCAACACATGTATGGATGGAATTTAAACACCTAAACACCATGACATTTCAACACATGTATGGATGGAATTTAAACACCTAAACACCATGACATTTCAACACATGTACGGATGGGATTAAGGCACGTTTTCCATGAAACGATCTTAACGGTTCGGGTATTCCTATAAATACCCATCCACCCCCATTGCTAAAATCACTAGAACTTTGATTTGAGAAACTCTAAGTTGAAACTATTGTTTCATACCTGAGATTTTTGAATCGAGGTTAGCATTCGGGGACCCTTCGTAAGTATTCTTTCGTTCTTTTCCTTATTTTACTGCTTTTCGAGTCAGAAAGTCAAACTTTGTTTGACTTTCAGCGTTGACCAGTAATGGTCAATGCGAAGTTCGTTTGAACTTCGCAACGTGAGTGTAATCACGTTGGTCATAGTCCCTTGGGACTATGCCCACTGATTACCACGTTGTCTAGGGTCGTAGGGTAGGCGATCTAATAAATCGCCTATACCTTCGAGCCCGACCCAGTTTGGTCGATCATTAGGATCCGACCAAATACATTAGGTGACCCTAGTATAGGGCATAACCTTCCGAGGTTATACCCTATGGTCACATTGTTTAAGTAGTTGTATGATAGGTAGTTTATATGCCTTAGGTAAATTACCAGAATACCCTTTTCATGTATAATTGGTAATTAAGCATATGTAACCTAAACTTTTGTCACATAACTGATTATGTAACATGTTTAGGCATATAACACTTGTCATAGGACTAGTTAGACGGTCCGAACGCGTTTCACGCGCACGACGCTTTAAAGTAGCATAAGTTACCTTAATGAGTCGCGATGGGTCGAAAGCACTTAGGTTAGTCTCATTGTAGTATGTAGGCCTTGTTAAACCATATCATATGAGTTCCAATACTCATTTGGTTTGCCAAGCCTCATCCTATCCGATCTCCCGATTTAAGTCCGGTTTATTTATATAGTTTTAGATTGCCGACTGATTCCGTGCTCCCTCTAGCTTTGTTTGGTTGTTGTTCAAGACCTCCAAGCATTATCAGGCGAGTACATTATTCCCCTCTTTTACTGTTTTCAACTGTTTTGGGGTGACTCATATGTGCTAAATGTTTTATCAATGATTTCAATAACAATTACAATGTGGTTTCAAGAACGATTACAATAATTTCAATAACAATTACAATGTGGTTTCAAGAACGATAACAACTATTTCAAGAACGCTAACAATGATTTCAAGAACGAATACAATGATTTCAAAAACAAATAACAAATTTCAAGAAGTGAACAAACTTGTTGGTTGTAGTTTACATGACCGATGACATTCATTAGCAATGATCAAGCCGACCAGTATTAGGTTATGGTACCATAGGATCTGACAAATCCCGTTATTTACTACACCCATTGTTATGTGTGGGGGTTGTGGGTAGCGACTGAATCTGTAATTATTAACTTATCCTTTGGTAAGGGTTTGTTAAGAACGAGAGCGAGTTGGAACGAGGAACGAGTCAAGAAGGTTTGAATGTTATTAGAGAATCGACCATAAAGTAGTTTCACAATTAAAAATCTTAACTTACCCTTTGGTAAGGGTTTGTTAAAACAAGAACGATTTGAACGATTAAAACAAGATGGTTTAACGATTGGGTAAACTTTTGTACATGATTGACATTTGATCATGTATTTCCCACAAAACATAACTTTGATTTAAACCAAGTTTTACTTCAATACTTTGTTTTTGTGCATATGGTTTAGTTGAGACATTTCACTTGCCATACATGGATATTTGACATAGACATTTGACATGGATATTTGACATAGACATTTGACATGGACATTTTGACATAGACATTTGACAGGGATATTTGACATAGACATTTTGACATGATTTACATCTTGACATGAATACTTTGACATATTATTCAATACATTTGACAATTGATTTAAACATAGACATTTTACATTGTTTGGTTTGGTTTGGTTAAGTGATTAAGTAACGATGCGTGTGTAATATGATACAAACATGGTGGATACGCCGCTGGTACTTCCTATATATAAGTGTTTGTATGGTATTACATATCATAGCGTTATTTGAATCATTTCAGTTTGAGACATAGAACATTTTATACAAGTAACATACTTTTCACAAGACATTTATTTACAAACAACTTATCTTATACAAACTCATTATACATGGTTATTCATTTAATCATGCATTATTCTCTTATTTATACATATCACCTGAACTTATTATTTTTCAAATGATTTACAAAGACAAAGCAAATTACAAGGTTCATGACTAAACATTTTCTTAAACAGAAGTCATGAATCTTATTTTCACAAAACCTATGTACTCGCCAGCATTTCTTTGCTGACCTCGTTTTCACATATGTTTCAGGTATTGTTGAATGATATCGATTGATAAGATGCATGCTCACATAGGACTGGACAAGGCCTTAGTGACTCAATAACAATGATAGATTATGTTTAAATTGTGTATTTAGATTCCCAGACGATGTAATTATTCAATGTTTAATAAAACGAAACACTTTTTGGTATCCATGGTTATGAAACATTAATTCTGTTGCAACACGCCTCGATGTTTCCGCCGCGCTTTGTTGTTCTACGCGGTCGGGATGTAACAGAAAAGATGGTATCAGAGCCAATGGTTATAGGGAATTAGGTTATTAGTAATTAGTAATGCTTTGACCTAGTCTATAACCTTCTTAGGACCCTAACGCGAGTTTACTTGCGTTTAGTCATAAAACAATACCGTCACCTATCCTTAGGTGACGACCACAACAAGAACATAAATTTCAAAACCGCTTTGAAAACTAATCATCTGTTCTAGGATGATTAATTTCTAGGTTTTGAACCCTCTATTGTAAGGTTTTGAACCCTCTGTTATATGGTTTTGAACCCCTTTGAATTTTCAAAATCTTGTCAAGGTTTTGGGTTTTAAATAATGTGAACACGTGCAAACTGGAAGGGTGAATGCCTGTATTCTGGGTTTTCTGTCTAGGCAAGCACTTCGTATACATCTCATCAGACGCGAGACCAGTTGTGCTTACCTGGGAATTCTTGGGATGAGTGTTCACTTATAGGCGAGCATGTCTTCGCGATACATTATTTTTAACCTATTTACTTTGACTAATCACCAAGGTCGTTTGTTGCTTTGTAGTAACAAACAAATGACCACTATCCTTGCTTTCATCAGATTTGTTTCATCTCATTCTTTTCGTCTAAATTCTCTCACTCGTTTCCTTTCATGTTTCCTCTTTTAGACAATGCCTCCTCGACGCGAAAGCCAGATAGAGACTGCCGAGCTGGCAGAAATCATTGCGCAGCAAATGGCTGCTCAATTCCCAAACCTCTTTGCTCAATGGAACCAAGCCAACAACAACAACAATGTTCTATGCAAATACAAGGATTTTAACCAGGCTAAACCACTCAAGTTTAGTGGTTCTGAAGGAGCGACAGGACTTCTTCAATGGTTCGAGAGCATTGAGAATACTTTCCGCCACGTGCAGTGTCCTGACAATCGCAAGGCCGAGTTTTCTTCGAGTGTGTTTCAGAAGAGGGCTCTCACATGGTGGAACGGGATTATGAGGGATCGTGGTGCAGAAGTTGCTCTGGCACAGACGTGGGCTGAACTTAGGGCCCTTATGATGAGGGAATTCTGTCCTCGTCATGAGCAGCGAGCTTTGGAGAAGGAATTTGATGAGTTGAAGCAAGATAGTGGTGAGCACAGGGCGTATACTGATAGGTTTGAGGAGCTGAGTCTGCTTTGCCCGACAATGGTTACCCCACTTGACATAGCTATCGAAAGGTACATCGACGGCCTACCTGACTCGGTACAAGACATCCTTACTGGTAGTAACCCTGCCACACTCCGTCAGGCGATCGAGTTATCTGCGACATTGACTGAGTCGCAGATTCGGAAGAACAAGTTACACAGGAAGGGTGACAAGGGCAAGAAACAGTCAGCTGACAAGGAGGATAGCAAGAAAGGCCAAAACAAGAAGGGTAAGGAAGGTGAGACGTCAAAGAAATCAAAGAAGCGAAAGGGTGCCCAAAATTTTGCTGTTACAGCACAGACTGCTCAGAACCCACGGAACCAACCAGCTCAGCCTCCTGCAAAGAAAGCATATGCCGGTACCGCACCTTATTGTGCACGCTGCAACGGTCATCACGCAGTACAACAAGCTTGCTGGCAATGCACGACGTGTGGTAAACTTGGGCATTTGGCCAAGGTTTGTCGTTTGGGACAAAATCAGGCTGCTCAGGTTCAAGCTCCGGTTCAAGGGAATGCTGCGAGATTTCCACTGGGTTCATGTTTCAACTGCGGAGAGATTGGTCACTTCCGCCACAACTGCCCAAAACTGGTGAATGCAAATGCTAACGCAAACCCAAATGCGAACGCCAACGTCAATGTGAATCCAGCACATGGTTGAGTGTTTAACATCAATGAGGCTATCAACGATGCAGCGATGAACGATTAGCATTTTGTATTTCCTCTGGTTGTTATCTTGTAACATTTAAAGACAATGCAGTTGTTATATAAATAAAATTTGTGGTTTTATTTTTAACTAATGCAATTGTATAAATGTTTGATCCAACCGTATGATGACAACACAAAGACAAAACTACTCGTGTGGTTCTGTCATTTTTACGATCACTTGTGATCTCCCTAAGAACCTCAAACACTTGTTTCTTATAAATCTAAAACATCTTATCGTCTTGCACCGTTCGAGATGCAAGAATTATCAAAACAGCTTCAAGAGTTGTCTGATAAAGGATTCATCCGTCCGAACTTTGCACCTTGGAGAAATTCCTGTTCTCCTTGTGAAAAGAAAAATGGATCTTTTCGAATGAATATCGATTAACGTAAGCCTAGTAAGCTTACCATCAAGAATCGATATCCCCTACCTTAAATCAACGATTTCTCCGATCAACTGCATAGCGTTTCATGCTTTTCCAAGATCGATTTGCGCTTTGGGTAAATCAACTTTGAATTCTCGAAGAAGATATTCCCAAAACGGTTTTCTTCACGAAGAATGGCCATTACGAGTTTACAGTCATGCCTTTTGGGTTGACAAATGCTCCAGCCATCTTCAAGGACTTAATAAATAGAGTCTGCAAGCCTTATTTGGATCAGTTCGTCATTGTTATTAATGACATCTTGATCTATTCATGTCCCGAGCCGATCGCGATCAACACCTTCGTTGACATTGGAACCCTTAAAGAAGGAACAAATTTTTCGCTAAATCCTCCAAGGGGAAATTTTGGCTTAAAGAAGTTCAGTTCTTGGGTCATGTAGTCAACAAGCAGGGTATTCATATGGATCAATCCAAATTACCGCAATTAAGGATTTGATCCCTAGTATGCTTTAAATACCTGTGTCCAACGATAACAAATTAAACAATTAAACAAATTGAACGATTATGCGATTATATGTTATGTGTTTGTGTGTTCTCCTCTATGTTTTTGTGTGATACGATTTTCAAATCCTCATAGAATCTTTCATATCTTCATATGAGGGATTCATAGTAGGATATTCAAAAGGTACTACCTTAATCTTTATGGGCTTCTACGTTGTAGTTAAGACCCTTGGGTTATATGGTACCACTCCATGGTTCGATAAGAGACCCTTTTAGTGGTCTAGTCAAAAAGATTGATTCACAATTTGGTTAAAGAACGACATCTAGTGATGTAGCTGGACAGACTCCTTGATAGTCTATTTAGATCATTTATTGATTTAATTAAAAGGACTCTATGGGGTCTAGTCACACTCATCATAAGAATGTTCATTTGGTTTTCCCCTACACATTATAAAATAGACTGTGTGAACTGTGCAAGGAATTGTCTGATTATGGACGCGTACATAATTATGAAATTTAGTGCACAGAAACCCAGTAAGATTTATTATGTGTAAGAACCGATAGCGACAACAATAACAAAATGACAACGATGTAATGGAGGTACGGTGGACGCACCAATGACACTTCATATACTTGTATATAAGTGTCCCTCTTACATTGCAAACATAATGTTATTAAGGTTCCTAGAAGTTCAAGAACCCTAACCAATGTTGTTCGATCTTTTCAACTTCATGCTTTCAAGCTCTCACAAGTTTCCTCTAAATAAATTTCGGGACGAAATTTCCTAAAGTAGGGGAGACTGTAACACCTGTGCCTTCACGGCCATCAAACAAATACCAAACCAATGAAATATTATAATTCATACTTGGGATTTGTAAAAATATGTGTATCATTTGCACATATCAATTCTCGTTCAATTTCAAACTCTAAATCGCTTTCTGGAAGGTTATACGCGCACCAATGCGTAAATATAACCAGTTTAATGCAACAAACACTCCGGAATAGTGACATAGGCTTAACATACCTTAAATAACCTTTACATAACTTAGAAATAAGTTTTGAAGGCTTTGGTATGGCAAAAACAAGTTAACTCGCTTACAGGGACTAAATATGTCAAACTGCGAAAGTATGCCAATTTGAACTGTAACAGACATTCCGGAACATGACCATAAGTTAAACATACCATAAATATCCTTTACATAGCTTAGAAATAGGCTTTGAGGGGTTCGGTGTGCTAAAATAAACTTTTGGGTCATTCAGGGACTAAAAGTGTCAAAAAGTGCACAAGTTTGCATTTTCGCGCATAACTTACGTTCTGAATACATCCGGACATCCAAAAATTTATGTAAGCACTAAAATATTTTATTTTAGTGTTCGCCATAAGAAAAATCCATTCGTCGCGTCATTTGGTTCGTTTTTCGCATTCGGGACCAGATTCGATGTATTAGCCGTTGTTTAATTCACAACCACACATTCTAAACACCATGACATTTCAACACATGTATGGATGGAATTTAAACACCTAAACACCATGACATTTCAACACATGTATGGATGGAATTTAAACACCTAAACACCATGACATTTCAACACATGTATGGATGGAATTTAAACACCTAAACACCATGACATTTCAACACATGTACGGATGGGATTAAGGCACGTTTTCCATGAAACGATCTTAACGGTTCGGGTATTCCTATAAATACCCATCCACCCCCATTGCTAAAATCACTAGAACTTTGATTTGAGAAACTCTAAGTTGAAACTATTGTTTCATACCTGAGATTTTTGAATCGAGGTTAGCATTCGGGGACCCTTCGTAAGTATTCTTTCGTTCTTTTCCTTATTTTACTGCTTTTCGAGTCAGAAAGTCAAACTTTGTTTGACTTTCAGCGTTGACCAGTAATGGTCAATGCGAAGTTCGTTTGAACTTCGCAACGTGAGTGTAATCACGTTGGTCATAGTCCCTTGGGACTATGCCCACTGATTACCACGTTGTCTAGGGTCGTAGGGTAGGCGATCTAATAAATCGCCTATACCTTCGAGCCCGACCCAGTTTGGTCGATCATTAGGATCCGACCAAATACATTAGGTGACCCTAGTATAGGGCATAACCTTCCGAGGTTATACCCTATGGTCACATCGTTTAAGTAGTTGTATGATAGGTAGTTTATATGCCTTAGGTAAATTACCAGAATACCCTTTTCATGTATAATTGGTAATTAAGCATATGTAACCTAAACTTTTGTCACATAACTGATTATGTAACATGTTTAGGCATATAACACTTGTCATAGGACTAGTTAGACGGTCCGAACGCGTTTCACGCGCACGACGCTTTAAAGTAGCATAAGTTACCTTAATGAGTCGCGATGGGTCGAAAGCACTTAGGTTAGTCTCATTGTAGTATGTAGGCCTTGTTAAACCATATCATATGAGTTCCAATACTCATTTGGTTTGCCAAGCCTCATCCTATCCGATCTCCCGATTTAAGTCCGGTTTATTTATATAGTTTTAGATTGCCGACTGATTCCGTGCTCCCTCTAGCTTTGTTTGGTTGTTGTTCAAGACCTCCAAGCATTATCAGGCGAGTACATTATTCCCCTCTTTTACTGTTTTCAACTGTTTTGGGGTGACTCATATGTGCTAAATGTTTTATCAATGATTTCAATAACAATTACAATGTGGTTTCAAGAACGATTACAATAATTTCAATAACAATTACAATGTGGTTTCAAGAACGATAACAACTATTTCAAGAACGCTAACAATGATTTCAAGAACGAATACAATGATTTCAAAAACAAATAACAAATTTCAAGAAGTGAACAAACTTGTTGGTTGTAGTTTACATGACCGATGACATTCATTAGCAATGATCAAGCCGACCAGTATTAGGTTATGGTACCATAGGATCTGACAAATCCCGTTATTTACTACACCCATTGTTATGTGTGGGGGTTGTGGGTAGCGACTGAATCTGTAATTATTAACTTATCCTTTGGTAAGGGTTTGTTAAGAACGAGAGCGAGTTGGAACGAGGAACGAGTCAAGAAGGTTTGAATGTTATTAGAGAATCGACCATAAAGTAGTTTCACAATTAAAAATCTTAACTTACCCTTTGGTAAGGGTTTGTTAAAACAAGAACGATTTGAACGATTAAAACAAGATGGTTTAACGATTGGGTAAACTTTTGTACATGATTGACATTTGATCATGTATTTCCCACAAAACATAACTTTGATTTAAACCAAGTTTTACTTCAATACTTTGTTTTTGTGCATATGGTTTAGTTGAGACATTTCACTTGCCATACATGGATATTTGACATAGACATTTGACATGGATATTTGACATAGACATTTGACATGGACATTTTGACATAGACATTTGACAGGGATATTTGACATAGACATTTTGACATGATTTACATCTTGACATGAATACTTTGACATATTATTCAATACATTTGACAATTGATTTAAACATAGACATTTTACATTGTTTGGTTTGGTTTGGTTAAGTGATTAAGTAACGATGCGTGTGTAATATGATACAAACATGGTGGATACGCCGCTGGTACTTCCTATATATAAGTGTTTGTATGGTATTACATATCATAGCGTTATTTGAATCATTTCAGTTTGAGACATAGAACATTTTATACAAGTAACATACTTTTCACAAGACATTTATTTACAAACAACTTATCTTATACAAACTCATTATACATGGTTATTCATTTAATCATGCATTATTCTCTTATTTATACATATCACCTGAACTTATTATTTTTCAAATGATTTACAAAGACAAAGCAAATTACAAGGTTCATGACTAAACATTTTCTTAAACAGAAGTCATGAATCTTATTTTCACAAAACCTATGTACTCGCCAGCATTTCTTTGCTGACCTCGTTTTCACATATGTTTCAGGTATTGTTGAATGATACCGATTGATAAGATGCATGCTCACATAGGACTGGACAAGGCCTTAGTGACTCAATAACAATGATAGATTATGTTTAAATTGTGTATTTAGATTCCCAGACGATGTAATTATTCAATGTTTAATAAAACGAAACACTTTTTGGTATCCATGGTTATGAAACATTAATTCTGTTGCAACACGCCTCGATGTTTCCGCCGCGCTTTGTTGTTCTACGCGGTCGGGGTGTGACACAATATAAAAGAGATTTTGATTTTGTATTTGGAAAAGAACGATATATATTTTTTTACGGTCAGAACTACCGGTGACTAGAATAAGATTTTTGAAAGTTGGTTACTTAGCTTTTAATATTTATATTGTTGTTGTCACTTTATTCAAATCTTTAAGTTAACAGATTCCATTTATTTTCTTTTCATAACTGAACAAATTAAACTAAAATCAATACAAGTGGCATTATTGTTATCTAATTAATAGTTTCTTTAATCGATGATTCAAATGCTTTTATTTAAAGGCTTGGCAAACGTCACATGTTTTGATCATACATGACATAAATTGTTCAGACGTTTGAAAAACGTCTCAAAAAATATCGTTTTATGATTGTTAAATCTTTCTTATTAAAGATTTGATTTTTTTATTTATTCGACCCGTGTAATACACGGGGTTATAACCTAGTTTATTGATAAAGAAAAAACAAGGTCTGAATTGAATTTACTGTGTGTTTTATATTCGGGTGAATTTTAAAACTTTTGGGTTTGAATTTTGTATTTTTCTTTTATCAAGAAAGTTCATGTAGGTCAACTTAATATCCTCAGCTTGTATGGTTGATAAATAAATCAAAGTCCTATGTTTTAGATTAAAATAATGTAACTGAATTTTATTTATTTAGATGATCAGTGGCGATTTGATTAATTGTTATATTTTGAATAGAACACAAAGTTTAAAAATACAGATATTGATCAAATCTTGAATATAGGTTGCTTATTATCTTGTTAAATATCAAATCTAGACTTTGTATCCTAAATTTTAAAGATATTTTATGGGGTCCGGTAATTATTTATTTTTGCATGATCTTTAAATCTAATAGATATACTAGGGTTGTCTTCTTTTTAAATAATATTGGTATTTTTATTGATGTCATCGCATGATTGTTGTTGATTTTACATGCACCAAAGTTACAATATTCTTATTTAATGTATTATGATAACACCTTAATTTCTATGTGTTATTATCAATTTATCGTGGATGTAATATTATATATAAATTATTAATGGTAATTGGTCCATGATTTGATGATTAATAGAAAAATACTAAAGAGTATCTTATATTGGTGAGTTTAGTTAGTGTTTTTCATAATATTTTATGATATTAATTATTTTGCATGCTATGATATTAATTATTTTGCATGCTAGTTATACTGTTAGTTATATAGTTGATTACATGTTATAACGTGTTTTTATGGTATATCTTGTAATCTATATCTTATTGGTTATTATATAGATAATATTGAAGAGAACAACTAAACCAAAGTTGTGGTTTATTATTAAAGTTGTAGTTTATTCTTGAGTATAGATATACTTATACATTGCACCAGAAGTGTCATACCCTGAATCTCATTATGAAGTTATTAAAGGTTGTAAAAAGCTAGACCAATAATCTAATATGACCCAGACTTCTAATTACTTCTCTATTAGTGTTATAAAAATTCCAAAGTGAATATTATTTACAAGGGAAGTCGAATAAAATAGTTTTCATTTGTCATACCTCAAATATGCTCATTAAGTAGCAATATTATTAAAAGAGTATGAAAGATTTGAAGTGGCTTTATATCCGTATGTCTAAGAAAATAATGAAAATCATGAAACCTATTTGGTTCTACTCCATTCCTTGAAGTGAATGTAACTATATATTGATCATCGTGATCATGGATATAATTGACAAATTTATAATGCTCATATTAATAATGAGATTGGCCATACAAATTGCTATGATAACTATGTTAACAATGAGATTGATCACGAGAAGTGGCAAATTATAGGAGTGATTATATGAGAACACAATGTGTAAAAGGTAAAATTATATAACGTGATAGTTTGCAATGATAATGCGTTGTTCTCTCGCATAATGCAACTGATGCACATATGATCCCATAAACCAGAAGTTAATGTATCATGATTATTTACTTAATTGGCATGACCAGTTAGACCAGACCGTGTCAATGATGATGTGAAACGTATTGAAGAACTAGAAGATTCTTCAAGTTGGTAATTAGCATGCAATATTTGCTTTCAAGGGAAATTCATTATTTACCAACCAAAGTAGGGTGAGAATCCCTAAATATTCTGGAAGTTATTAAAGGATATGCATATCCCAACATGATACCATTTAGTGTTTTAAATCGATGCATCGTCTAAATGGTTATCAAATCCACAACCTGAAGTTTGTGTGATTGTGGCTTAGCTAATGTGATAGCAAGCATATTAATCCTGATTGGTATATTTATTTTGGTAATAAAAAAAGTTAATTCAATTCCCTAGCTATTAATGATCGGTGGAATAAGTGTTGAATTTCTTGTAGATTATGTTTATGCATGAAATGCTTTTGTTAAGACGATCATTGAATGTCTATGATTGATAACAAAGCCAATAATCATGAGAGCAAGTTCATGTTTATATATGAGTACATGTAATTTTACATGAAATAACATTAATTCACATCAAGCCAATTTGTTGTAATAGTTTCTCCCCATTATAGTTGGTTTTTGGTCAGGAACCAAAGATGTCCCTTCTAAGATTTTGGTTGTGCGGTATATATATATTGATTCACCACTACGCACAATAATGGGACCTTAAAAGTTGGTTGGGAATATATGATAACGAATAGAGCCTTTCACGAGATATTTATTTATGACTCAATTAATTGATATCCATCTAAATGGATTAACATTCCCAAGATCAGGGGGAGATATAAAGCAGTTGGAAAAGAAATGAGTTGGTATAAATTATCATTGATCCTAAAAAAAAATTAAAGTGTGAACAAGAAGTTCAAAGAACAACTAATTTACAAATATTAGCGAATATATTACCAGACGCATTCACTGACCTTAAAAAGATGACTATGTCACATTTACCAACTGCTAATGCTCCAATTAAGATGAGTGTCCCAGAAGGACAATCACCACATTTTTGTAATGAGTCTATTGCACGTCTGAAGCGTGGTAGACCAGTCAATTCCTGTAACACCCTAGTTGCTATTTAACGGTTTTACATGTAAATACCAACAATTAGATGTGTAGTTAAGACTACACATACTATAAAAATATGGATTTATTAAAACTTTTACAAATCATAAGTTATTTGACATAACGTGATCAGATTCGTCGTTTAAAATTTATGACGAGGCAATGTGCGGAAGCATGTATCTTTATTGTGTTCGGTTCTTCGTTGAGCTTGATCGTCTTCCGGCATCCAAAAAGTACCTACATTTCATAAACATGAAATGCTTTAGTCATACGGGGTTTAAAACGTATCTAAACGAGTCCGGGAAACAAAACTGATTAAAATACATTTTTGTACAGGGTCCACCGTAAATTACGGTGGATATCGTAATTTACGGTGGCCCCAGTTTTAAAATACTCCACCGTAACTCAGTAGGCAGCTGCCGTAAGGATTTCAGCCCCACCGTAACTTACGGTATCCACCGTAATTTACGGTGGCCCCTGTATCAGATTCTTCCATTTTGCCGTTTTTGACACGAAAACTTTCGTATCTTTCAATCCGTTTGTCCGTTTAACCTACCGTTTCTTCCTACGTGTTTGTAATTTGATTCTCCATCATATGGAGTTAAAATCCGACATCCGGCTTAATAAATTTTGAGACTTTTATGCCTTCGGCTTATCACCTTTTTACAAAGTTTTGACCCTTTTACGCATTTATCAGATCATTATTTCACATGAACTACCTCAATTCAATATTTTCTACCATGTTAGGTTCTAATTGCGGGTTTCTTATATATTTTAACTCGTTTTCGCTCGTATGCTTATTTTGACCCGTTAAGGGTATTTAAGTACATTTCAAACATGATTCGCCTTCATTTGTACCTAGCCTTATATTTCCACATTTCTTACCAAGTAATCTTCCACCACAACTATATTTGTGGTGGATTTAATGTGGAGATCTATATATTCCGAGTTTTACCCCTCGAATTATCATTTTACAGCAAAGACTCATATAAAGTCTTTCGACCCAAGAATTTACATCTTTCACTACCTATACTCATTCTAAGTATTTATCTAATCATAAGACTCGTTTCCGAACCACCTTTAAGGGTCATTCCTTCGATTTAGCTTACAAGGACAGTTTGGTAAATTTTCATCCTTCTTTCACTACAAGGACCTTTAAATACTTGTTTGACTCAAAATCCGACCTTTTAACTATAGTTCTTGTTTGTAAACCCATGTGCTTCTAAAACATTATAATCATAACTCAATTTATTCGGCTTACCTAAAAGATAACCGAATATCTATATTTTAACCTTGTCTAACTCTTATTGTCACACCCCTTTCTGCGGCGGAAGCACGAGGTGTGATCATGAAAGGTTCTCATTGCATACGAAGAGTAAACATGCTACATGCTCGTAAAATAACATTCAAATACCATAATTTGAAAACATACGTTAGCGTTTACATCGCTAAGTCGCATAAAACATTGTCTTAAAAGTTTACAACTTTATTTAAAGTTAAACACAAGCGACATCCACGAGCATAAGCAAGACCGCGCGCACATCCACTCTAGTTACCTGAAATACATGTGAGTTTTTGGAAAAACGTCAACATAAAGTTGGTGTGAATTCATGCGGTTTTGTATTTCATGTTTGTATACTTTGTATGAAAACATAGTTTGAGAGTAAATCAAGTTTTCATATATAAATCCAGTTTCATGTGTACACCACGTACCCATTTATAATTCAATCTTTTCTTGAGTACCCCACGTACTTCAAGTTATATATCAATCCTCTTGAGTACCCCACGTACTTCAAATTATATATCAATTTGTATGGTATGAATTTTATGTAAATACAGTATTTCTGTAATTATCAGATTGTTAATGGGTTGCAAAGCCATTAACCTGTGGCACGTCATAGGAAGTCACCAAACCTAAGGCATTTAATTGGTATATTCTGAGACACAAAAGCACCACTCGATTCTCGCCCCGACCGAGTGTGAGGCTGCCAGGCACCCGTTAGATCTAACCTTTTGTTCTGCGGTCTGAATGTATACGTTGATTAATGGTGCTTCTGTACCCTATTCGTGACACTATTTCTCATAACGCCTCCTACTTGGTTCTCGTTCTCACCAAGCGCGTTTCTTGTTATCATTTCTCATAGCGCCTTATACTTGGTTCTCGTCTCACCAAATGCGCTTCTCATATTCATATATTTCGTCACACTTGGTTCTCGTTCTCACCAAGTGTACTTCTTGTATTTATATCATACCAATTATAAATTTTGTACATTTGTACATGTATTTCACCCCCGAAGTTATAAAAACTGAAAACAGTTAAAGAGAAAAGGGGGAGCATGAACTCACAACTTTGCGTTCCTAGCGTCGTAAACTCCACCGGATTTGCTTAATTAACGTTGTAACCTATACGCGTTTTCTTAACGTTAGTCACTAGACTTGCGTCGCACAAGTACAGTCACTCTCTTTTGTGTATATATTCTCGTGTTAAAAATATTCCATATTTTTAACTACGTATCTTACTTATATTATTTTCTTCAAAAATAAATATAAGTCTTTTGTGTTTTGCACTTTGCACCCGAATTATGTACTTTGTATGTTGTATGTGTATTTTTATATTTCTACTCCTCATGAGTAATTAGTGTATTTTAAGTCTTAATACACTAGCACGTATAACACATACTATATACACTTAGCACAGAAATTGGTGATAAAATAATATATATTTTTCTCTCAAAAATATATATACATAATATCCATTTTTATTCTTCAAGAAATCACCATTTCTTATCATCAAAAGTTAGGGAAACCTTGTTAATGTTTTGAGGTATATTTTTAGGGGATAAGTTTCTCAGAAACTCATATTTTTCTAAGTGTCAAAATTTATAAAAATTTTGGCAGAGTTTCCCCTAAAAATGGAGGTTTCCCACGTTTTCAAAACGTGTGTTTATTTTCTTTTAAATCATTATCAATCATCGACAATAATTACCAACAATCATCATCAACAATAAACACTAATTTCATGAACTTGAATATCTACAAAAATGTGTAGTAACTTACTAGCACATTTAGTAAGTCTTGTTATCTTTAAAAATAAGTTTAATTTCTTAAAAATCTTATTTTTAAAGAATATGAAGTTTCACAACTTCTAGTCGGTTTTTATGAAAATTATTTCTTTGTTAAAACTTTTGCTACACAAGTATTCCACACACTTGTTTGTTCCCAAAAACCACTTTTGTTTGTGTAAGATCCGGTTTAGAACATGTGATTTCTTGGACATTTGGTCCTTTGAAAATACCGCTTGTAGATACGTAGATCTACTAGTTTTAAACACTTTTGTACAAGTTAAAACATTTTTACACAAGTTCATGGTTTATGTGTGGTAGGGTTTCACCTTTTAACCCTTGTTGCTTCTAAAATAGCTTTATGTTAAGATCCATGATCTTACCAAACCGGGTTAAACGGTGATCCGAGCTACCACAACATAGATCGGGTCTAAATAATCACATATTTCAAATACTACAACTTTTACACAACACATGAGCTATTAACCACCATTTTTCATACTTTTAGTAGACTTTAATGCTTCAACTTGTAAGATTCCGAGTTTTAACCGACAAAAATTCTTTTAACCACTTTAGATAAGCTCAAATATGAGATTTAAGTGTTATACCTCTAGCTCAAGGCTAGGGAAGATTTTTGATGAAAAACGCGTGGATAAAAGCCAAAGAAAGAGGTCCTTCGTGTTCCGCTTGCTCCAAGCTTCCTAATACGTGACCTCTAACACTTGTATGATGATGGAATGGCAAGATCAACAACCGAAAGTATGATGGATGGGCTTAGGGGGTTCGGCCGAAAGCTTTGTGAGGGAGAGAGAGTAGTGTTGATGTGAGTTGGTGTGATGAATGATCTTATGTTCCAAAGCTTGGTCTTATAGGTAATTTTCAAGTGTATTACCCATTGGTTTAAGTGTCCTCTAGATCTTAAGCAAGAGAATTATAAAAATCAATTAAGTACAATGTGTGTCTCCTCCCCATAGTTTGGGGCCGGTTAGGATGGGGGGGGGGGGTCCTAGCCGATTCCAACTAGATTAGTTGGTGTTTAGTTAGGTTAATTAGGTTAGTTAAGTGTTTAACCCCGTTACTTGTATGTTACGCGTTATGGCGGGTGTTAGGATAATCAGGGACCCTAACTGGCTCAGAAAAATATAAATAGTGAAAATAATAATATTTTCATGCTCCGGGTATAGTCCGGTTGTTCGGTTGCATACCGATTCGTTAAAGTGCTAAATTACACTTTTTAGTGTCGTTTAAGTACCTTTCTTGTACTCTTTCAATTCCCAACACTTAGGGAAATATTCTGGATGATAAAACGACATTTCTGCATAATATTTATATGTCTAAATGCTGATATATTGCTGAATTGTGTAAATTCTGCACTTAAAGTGCGTTTCGGGTGCTTTTTAGTGCTTATTTTTGCTTCCATATTGCATATATATTAACCCTTGTATGTACTCTTGGGTTTTAATGCATTCTTGTCGTCGGACCTACACCTAGGCCTCAATTCTAACGTCTGACTGCTTTCTGCAGTTCCGTTGACACATAGTGTCTTACCGGTGAGTTTACTATTATTCTGACGCAACGCTCTCGTTTATGCATAAAGCAATATTTTGTAGTATACAACATGCATGAATTCACTTGTTTAGTCATGTGTTCAGACATTGCTGACACTTAAACTCGTAATTGCAGTCATTGAGCAATAATTATAGTGTACGGAAATTACCGGTTTGTGCCAGTTGTCACAGTCTCCCCCCGTTAAAAGAATTTCGTCCCGAAATTCAGACTGAACTAACTCTCGCTGGAGTCTTCTTGAATAGGTGGGGATACTTTTTCTTGAACTGGTCTTCACGTTCCCATGTGTACTCGGGTCCGTGCTTAGAGCTCCAACGTACTTTAACAAGTTTCACACTGCTCCTCCTGGTCTTGTTGACTTTCCAGTCGGTAACCTCAACGGGTTGCTCTGTAAATCGGAGGGCTTCATCAATATGCACTTCAACCATCGGGATGGTCACGTTTTCTTGCGTTGGACTCTTCTTCAGGTTGGATACATGAAACGTATCATGTACTCCATTGAGTTCTTCCGGTAACTCCAACTTGTATGCCACGGTACCAATTCTCTTCAAAATTCTGAATGGTCCGATGTATCGTGGATTCAGCTTTCCACGCTTTCCAAACCTGACTACGCCCTTCCATGGTGAGACTTTTAACAACACTTTGTCTCCCACCTTGAAATCTACCGATTTTCTATTTGGATCCGCGTAGCTCTTTTGTCGCTCTCGAGCCGCCTTAATGCGCTCTCGGATCTGCGCAATCTTGTCGGTTGTCTCTTGTACAAGTTCAGGACCAACCATACGTTTATCTCCGGCATCTGCCCAACCTAAGGGCGATCGGCATTTGCGGCCATACAGAGCTTCGAACGGCGCGGCTTTTATGCTCGTATGATAACTGTTATTGTAGGAAAACTCAACTAAAGGTAGATGAGTATCCCAGCTGCCGCCTAGATCCATGACACATGCGCGAAGCATATCTTCCAATGTTTGTATAGTCCGTTCGCTCTGGCCGTCTGTTTGCGGATGGAATGCCGTGCTCAGATCTAACTGAGATCCAAAGGCTTCCTGAAATGATTGCCAGATTCTTGAGACAAAGCGTCCATCTCTGTCTGAAATGATTGAGATAGGCACTCCATGACGTGCCACAGTTTCCCTTAAGTATATCTCTGCAAGCTTTCCAGTGCTATCCTTCTCTCGGATTGGTAGGAAATGCGCAGACTTTGTCAATCGATCAACTATTACCCATATCATATCGTGCCCTCTCGGGGTCCTGGGTAATTTCGTTATGAAGTCCATCGAGATTTGTTCCCACTTCCACACGGGAATCTCTGGTTGTTGTAGTAGGCCGGACGGTTTCTGATATTCTGCCTTAACCTTGGCACAGGTTAGGCATTTTCCAACATACACAGCAACGTCGCTTTTGAGTCTCGGCCACCAATAGTACTCTTTCAAGTCTTGATACATTTTGTCCGATCCTGGGTGGATCGAATATCTCGATTTGTGGGCTTCATTAAGGATGACTTCTCGTATGCCACCATAGAGTGGAACCCAAATACGCTTCTTAAAGTATAAGGCTCCCTCTTCGTTTGGCACCATGTATTTCAGCATACCCCGTAGGCATTCAGCTTTACGGTTCTCTTCTTTAAGAGCTTCTTGTTGTGCATCCCGAATGCGTGCAGTGAGGTTCGTTCGAATCGTCATTTCCAATGCTCGAACCCTTAGGGTCTTAACCCTTTCTTTTCGGCTCAACGCGTCTGCTACAACGTTCGCCTTTCCAGGATGGTACTTAATCTCACAGTCATAATCATTCAGC
The DNA here is from genome assembly GCA_030545235.1 of Helianthus tuberosus. Lineage (NCBI taxonomy): Eukaryota > Viridiplantae > Streptophyta > Magnoliopsida > Asterales > Asteraceae > Helianthus > Helianthus tuberosus. The sequence goes on along the minus strand of CM060432.1, from coordinate 69,088,375 downwards.
AGCTTGACCCAACGTTGCTGGCGCATATTCAATTCCTTCTGATCAAATATGTGTTGCAAGCTTTTGTGATCTGTGAAGATTGTACATCGAGTACCATATAAATAATGTTGCCAAATCTTCAAGGCGAATACCACTGCACCCAGCTCCAGGTCGTGAGTGGTATAATTTCTCTCATGAACCTTCAGTTGTCTTGAAGCATAAGCGATGACTTTTTGGCGTTGCATGAGCACGCAACCCAAACCTTGTCGTGAGGCGTCGCAGTATACCACGAAGTCTTCAGTGCCTTCGGGTAATGACAGTATCGGTGCATCGCAGAGCTTGTTCTTAAGTAGCTGGAAGGCTTCCTCTTGTTTGTGACCCCAGTCGTACTTCTTGTCTTTCTGTGTAAGGGTCGTTAGCGGTTGAGCTATCCTCGAGAAATTCTCAATGAATCGCCGATAGTAGCCCGCTAAGCCCAAAAATTGACGGACTTCAGTTGGGGTCTTGGGAGCTTCCCAATTCTTTATTGCTTCTATCTTGGACGGGTCTACATGAATGCCCTTCTCATTCACAACGTGACCAAGAAATTGTACTTCGCGAATCCAGAATTCGCATTTCGAGAACTTTGCATAAAGCTTCTCTTTCTTCAGTAGTTCCAAGATGGTTCTGAGATGTTGCTCGTGCTCTTCTTTCGTTCGCGAGTAAATCAGGATATCATCGATAAATACAATCACGAATTTATCGAGGTATGGTTTGCATACGCGGTTCATTAGGTCCATAAAGACCGCTGGCGCGTTCGTCAATCCAAATGGCATCACAAGAAATTCGTAGTGCCCATAGCGTGTTCTGAATGCAGTCTTTGGCACGCTTTCATCTTGGATTTTCAGCTGATGGTATCCAGACCGAAGGTCGATCTTGGAGTAGTAACTTGATCCTTGCAGTTGATCAAATAAGTCATCAATCCTCGGTAGTGGATACCGATTCTTGATAGTGAGCTTGTTTAGTTCCCTGTAATCGATACACATCCGCAGTGTTCCATCCTTCTTCTTCACGAACAATACTGGAGCTCCCCAAGGTGAGAAGCTTGGCCTTATGAATCCTTTATCCAACAACTCCTGGAGTTGTGTAGATAATTCTTGCATTTCGGATGGAGCAAGTCGATAGGGTGCCTTGGCTACAGGAGCAGCTCCTGGAACCAAGTCTATACGGAATTCGACTTGTCGTTGCGGAGGTAATCCTGGCAGATCTTCAGGGAATACATCAGGAAATTCCTTCACCACAGGAATGTCTTCGAGTTTTGGCTCCACAGCCTTCTTGTCTATAACGTGTGCTAGGAAAGCGACACATCCTTTCCTCAAGCACTTCTGTGCCTTCATGCAACTGATGATTCGAAGAGGCGCGTCTCGTTTTTCTCCGTGCACGATGAGAGTTTCACCATTCGCTAAAGGGATGCGAATGATTTTCTCATGACAAATAACTTCAGCTTTGTTCTTGGACAATCAGTCCATCCCGACTACTACATCGAAGCTACCCAATTGAATAGGTAGGAGGTCGATGCTAAATCTTCGTTCACCAAGTTCTAGTGTGCAGCCTCTGACAACTTCGCCCGATTCAACAAGTTTACCATTGGCTAGTTCTATGGAATAAGGAATTTCTAATCTACTAGATTCTATTCCAAGTATGCGTTTAAATTCCACAGACATGAAACTATAATCGGTGCCAGTGTCGAATAATATGGATGCAATGTGATTGTTAATGAGGAACGTACCGTTGACCACATTAGGGTCCTTGCGTGCGTCCCTTGCTCTAATTACAAATGCTCGGGTCTGAGCATTGTTTCCCCTTGGGCAATTTTTCTTGAAATGATCCATGCCTCCACAACCAAAGCATCCTTGGCTTTGCCCAGCTCCACGGCTATTCCGGTTACCATTGCCATTCTCATTCCCATTCCTTCCGTTTCCCCAACAGTTTTCTGCTTGGTGGCCCAATCTACCACATTTGTCGCACCTTGGAATGCGACAAGCTCCTTTATGATGAAACTTACATTTTTGGCATTCAGGCATGGAGCCTTGGTATGCCTTGGTTGAAAGGGTCTTCGCCCCCGGAGACGGGTTAGCGTCACGCTTTTTGTTGAAACCTTCGTTGTTGCGAGTCGTTTGATTCAGATTCGAACGCTTTCTCTTCTTGTCACCGGACGACTCATCATGTGTCTCGGTCTTCTTTGTTGGGTTCAACGATAACTTCTTCTTACGAACACAATCTTTGGTCAGGCTGACAGCCAGAGTTACAGCCTCAGTGATTGTTTGTGGTTTGGCTGACGTCACCATGCCACGAAACTCTGAGGCCAGTCCCCAAATGTAGCGTTCGACACGCTTGAATTCGGGAGTCACCATGTAGGGAAGCACTCTGGACAGATCGTGGAATCTTCGAGTATAACTATCAATATGAGCACCCTCCATAGTCAAGTGCCAGAACTCCGTTTCCAGTCTTTGGAGTTCAGCACGAGAGCAATACTTCTCTCTCATCCTTTCCTTTAGTTCCTCCCAGGTTAGACCATACGCGGCATTATTGAGAAAGGTTTGGGCTTGCAAATTCCACCAAGTCAGAGCTTCATCGGCAAACAACCCGGTAGCGAAGGTGACTTGTTGATCCGCGGTACACTTGCTCATGCGAAAAGTAGCTTCAGTCTTCTCCGTCCAGCGCACAAATGCTACTGCACCTCCTGTGCCATCATAGTTCATCGGCTTGCAGTCGAGGAACTGCTTAAATGTGCAGCTTCGAACTGCGCTGTCTCCAGATGAATCTCCATTCCTATTATGTCTAGCGTTGCTTGGTCTTTCACTGTCTTGAGTACGGTTTGCCTCGTACTGGGCGATAGCAGCGGAGACCCTTTCTTCCAGTAGGGCCTTCAGCTCTTCGGCAATTCTTGGCAGTGGGGGAGGAGGAGGTTGGTCACGAGCGTTCACAGCTTTCCTGGGTGTCATGTTCTGACAGAACATAACACAGCAGGGTTAGGTATTTGTTTGATATCGTCACACTAGACAGTAGTATCATATATTCACAGGTATATATACCACATAAGTGACATCAAACAATTATTACTCTAGCAGAGTACTTAGTAGGCTTGCACTGAGGGAGTCTACACGTGACAAGACTTGCTGTGGTTTCTGTGCACTGAATTCCATAATTATGTATGCATCCATAATTACGTAACTCCTTGCACAGTCCGCACAGTTCGTTTCATCCTCGTATTTCTTCCTTCAGACAGGCCATCGCTTTCGGATAAAGTCACGTATACTTGTGACATTCTACTTCTAGTACATGCTAATTATCACACATAATTGCAAGTAATTTCTAGTCAATGACAAGTGCTACTCAAGTGCACTCCAAGTCTCGTAGTGTCTTTTCTAGACTCATGTAGACAGTTTCAGGTAGTGGATGTCGCGGGACGTTTTATGCAATGAAAACTCTTTGAAAATTGTTTTCGTGAATGGATCCTAGAGATTGTAGACTAGACTCGAGAAGGAATCCTGGTTCACTACAATCGCAGCTCTGATACCAATCTGTCACACCCCTTTCTGCGGCGGAAGCACGAGGTGTGATCATGAAAGGTTCTCATTGCATACGAAGAGTAAACATGCTACATGCTCGTAAAATAACATTCAAATACCATAATTTGAAAACATACGTTAGCGTTTACATCGCTAAGTCGCATAAAACATTGTCTTAAAAGTTTACAACTTTATTTAAAGTTAAACACAAGCGACATCCACGAGCATAAGCAAGACCGCGCGCACATCCACTCTAGTTACCTGAAATACATGTGAGTTTTTGGAAAAACGTCAACATAAAGTTGGTGTGAATTCATGCGATTTTGTATTTCATGTTTGTATACTTTGTATGAAAACATAGTTTGAGAGTAAATCAAGTTTTCATATATAAATCCAGTTTCATGTGTACACCACGTACCCATTTATAATTCAATCTTTTCTTGAGTACCCCACGTACTTCAAGTTATATATCAATCCTCTTGAGTACCCCACGTACTTCAAATTATATATCAATTTGTATGGTATGAATTTTATGTAAATACAGTATTTCTGTAATTATCAGATTGTTAATGGGTTGCAAAGCCATTAACCTGTGGCACGTCATAGGAAGTCACCAAACCTAAGGCATTTAATTGGTATATTCTGAGACACAAAAGCACCACTCGATTCTCGCCCCGACCGAGTGTGAGGCTGCCAGGCACCCGTTAGATCTAACCTTTTGTTCTGCGGTCTGAATGTATACGTTGATTAATGGTGCTTCTGTACCCTATTCGTGACACTATTTCTCATAACGCCTCCTACTTGGTTCTCGTTCTCACCAAGCGCGTTTCTTGTTATCATTTCTCATATCGCCTTATACTTGGTTCTCGTCTCACCAAATGCGCTTCTCATATTCATATATTTCGTCACACTTGGTTCTCGTTCTCACCAAGTGTACTTCTTGTATTTATATCATACCAATTATAAATTTTGTACATTTGTACATGTATTTCACCCCCGAAGTTATAAAAACTGAAAACAGTTAAAGAGAAAAGGGGGAGCATGAACTCACAACTTTGCGTTCCTAGCGTCGTAAACTCCACCGGATTTGCTTAATTAACGTCGTAACCTATACGCGTTTTCTTAACGTTAGTCACTAGACTTGCGTCGCACAAGTACAGTCACTCTCTTTTGTGTATATATTCTCGTGTTAAAAATATTCCATATTTTTAACTACGTATCTTACTTATATTATTTTCTTCAAAAATAAATATAAGTCTTTTGTGTTTTGCACTTTGCACCCGAATTATGTACTTTGTATGTTGTATGTGTATTTTTATATTTCTACTCCTCATGAGTAATTAGTGTATTTTAAGTCTTAATACACTAGCACGTATAACACATACTATATACACTTAGCACAGAAATTGGTGATAAAATAATATATATTTTTCTCTCAAAAATATATATACATAATATCCATTTTTATTCTTCAAGAAATCACCATTTCTTATCATCAAAAGTTAGGGAAACCTTGTTAATGTTTTGAGGTATATTTTTAGGGGATAAGTTTCTCAGAAACTCATATTTTTCTAAGTGTCAAAATTTATAAAAATTTTGGCAGAGTTTCCCCTAAAAATGGAGGTTTCCCACGTTTTCAAAACGTGTGTTTATTTTCTTTTAAATCATTATCAATCATCGACAATAATTACCAACAATCATCATCAACAATAAACACTAATTTCATGAACTTGAATATCTACAAAAATGTGTAGTAACTTACTAGCACATTTAGTAAGTCTTGTTATCTTTAAAAATAAGTTTAATTTCTTAAAAATCTTATTTTTAAAGAATATGAAGTTTCACAACTTCTAGTCGGTTTTTATGAAAATTATTTCTTTGTTAAAACTTTTGCTACACAAGTATTCCACACACTTGTTTGTTCCCAAAAACCACTTTTGTTTGTGTAAGATCCGGTTTAGAACATGTGATTTCTTGGACATTTGGTCCTTTGAAAATACCGCTTGTAGATACGTAGATCTACTAGTTTTAAACACTTTTGTACAAGTTAAAACATTTTTACACAAGTTCATGGTTTATGTGTGGTAGGGTTTCACCTTTTAACCCTTGTTGCTTCTAAAATAGCTTTATGTTAAGATCCATGATCTTACCAAACCGGGTTAAACGGTGATCCGAGCTACCACAACATAGATCGGGTCTAAATAATCACATATTTCAAATACTACAACTTTTACACAACACATGAGCTATTAACCACCATTTTTCATACTTTTAGTAGACTTTAATGCTTCAACTTGTAAGATTCCGAGTTTTAACCGACAAAAATTCTTTTAACCACTTTAGATAAGCTCAAATATGAGATTTAAGTGTTATACCTCTAGCTCAAGGCTAGGGAAGATTTTTGATGAAAAACGCGTGGATAAAAGCCAAAGAAAGAGGTCCTTCGTGTTCCGCTTGCTCCAAGCTTCCTAATACGTGACCTCTAACACTTGTATGATGATGGAATGGCAAGATCAACAACCGAAAGTATGATGGATGGGCTTAGGGGGTTCGGCCGAAAGCTTTGTGAGGGAGAGAGAGTAGTGTTGATGTGAGTTGGTGTGATGAATGATCTTATGTTCCAAAGCTTGGTCTTATAGGTAATTTTCAAGTGTATTACCCATTGGTTTAAGTGTCCTCTAGATCTTAAGCAAGAGAATTATAAAAATCAATTAAGTACAATGTGTGTCTCCCCATAGTTTGGGGCCGGTTAGGATGGGGGGGGGGGGGGTCCTAGCCGATTCCAACTAGATTAGTTGGTGTTTAGTTAGGTTAATTAGGTTAGTTAAGTGTTTAACCCCGTTACTTGTATGTTACGCGTTATGGCGGGTGTTAGGATAATCAGGGACCCTAACTGGCTCAGAAAAATATAAATAGTGAAAATAATAATATTTTCATGCTCCGGGTATAGTCCGGTTGTTCGGTTGCATACCGATTCGTTAAAGTGCTAAATTACACTTTTTAGTGTCATTTAAGTACCTTTCTTGTACTCTTTCAATTCCCAACACTTAGGGAAATATTCTGGATGATAAAACGACATTTCTGCATAATATTTATATGTCTAAATGCTGATATATTGCTGAATTGTGTAAATTCTGCACTTAAAGTGCGTTTCGGGTGCTTTTTAGTGCTTATTTTTGCTTCCATATTGCATATATATTAACCCTTGTATGTACTCTTGGGTTTTAATGCATTCTTGTCGTCGGACCTACACCTAGGCCTCAATTCTAACGTCTGACTGCTTTCTGCAGTTCCGTTGACACATAGTGTCTTACCGGTGAGTTTACTATTATTCTGACGCAACGCTCTCGTTTATGCATAAAGCAATATTTTGTAGTATACAACATGCATGAATTCACTTGTTTAGTCATGTGTTCAGACATTGCTGACACTTAAACTCGTAATTGCACTCATTGAGCAATAATTATAGTGTACGGAAATTACCGGTTTGTGCCAGTTGTCACACTTATAGAACTCCAAATTCTACATGATGAGTTGTGTTATTATACATACCTGGCTCGGATCAATATATTGACCCGTTTCAATACCTTACCTTAGTGGCTGCTAAAAGATAGCGTTGTAAACATCCATGTGCTATTTATTCCCTAAATCATACAACTCGACAACCCATTAGTCGATATTGTCAAGAGTGATAATTTCACCTTTTGACCCATTTGGTCTAAATGACCAATTATATTAGCGAGATGACATTTATTACCACCTCGTATATATGACTCGCTCCGATTTACACCGTGCGGTCACTTTACTTATAATTCCATTTCTTAAAACTTTTTGGCCTACTATGGCTTATGTCATAATTGCCTTTTTCGTAACACGACAAAAGGATATTCTAAAATATATGACTAGTGTAAGATATACTTACCTAGCATCCAAGCAACGTTTTCTTTTCGTACTTGCTCCGTTTGACCCGCTTCCTCCCAAGCCTCCATCTAGCTTGTCAAGAGTCAAACTATTATCAAAATTCATAAGATGGTTAGATCAATCATCGTCTAACACGATTATCCCACCTTACGTATTTTCTATCACTTTAACAAATTCAAGTGATTATCAATATTGAGTTATTTTAGCTTTCGATTAGCAAAGCTAACTATTCGTTTGTTAAACAAGAACTAAAGGTTTCTATCTATATATAAACCCGCCTCATCATAACATTAGACATTCATTCGAACACCTAATATGATCAAGTTCTACATATCAACTAGTAAACCTCATGATTTCACTCAGGCATTTTAACAAACACCTAGCGGGCAAGATTTTAATACATCTTTTGTCTAGTTCATGACTACACTTTAACCAAGCTTTAACATAAAAAAATCAAGTTTCTATGCCTAGTATACATGAACAACATCTAGAACTTTTATCATAACCTCAATATTCATCAATTTTACATTCTAATCTGAATGTTCATCATATTAACATAAAACCCACTTAGCACATAATAGGGTAATTATCAAATCGCTAGTTTTGACAACAATTCATCAAGTTTCCTACTATGGTTTGTTTCTGAACGAAGATTTTATCACAATAACACTCATAGATTCAACATTCATTCCAGAATTTCGATTATGATTGTTCATCATAATCTCAAAGTATCACCAAATCATAAAATTCGACATACCTTGTAATCCCCATGACTAGGTGATCACGAATTTGTGTTCATGCATCCGATTTGAGCTAGTTCTGCCCTTCGATTTGGTGAAATTGAGATGAGCTAGGGTTTGAGCTCCTGGCCCTTCTTGGCTCCTGTGTTTTGTGCGACCAGAACACACACAAAGGTGTGTGTTTTGGTGTTTTTAGTTTTAATTAATAAATACCCATTTTCTCATTTTAACCATTTTAGTCCCTCAACTTTTCCCAGGTTTAAAAAGGTTACTACATCAAGTTCCCTCATTATTTTAAAACACTAGACTAACTAGATTGATATTCCTAGTTATTTAGTGGGTTCCGGGAGTTATAACCTGTTTTATTTTAAGTCTCGTTAACTCGGACTTCTTATAAACTTACTCTCTTAAAAGCTTTTATTCACGTTTTATTTAATATTAGGTTTATCTATTAAATTCCTAATATTCACCGGGTTTACTTTTACCACTAACGGTATTTTACCCATTCATTATTATTAACATGGTTTAATTACCAAATCCCGATTTCAGGGTGTTACAATTCCAATAATGAAATTCCTCGAAAATTGGAACAAGTAATTAAGATTTTCAAGTAGAGGTTATAGTAATAAGATTTCCTGAAGAGACAGTAGACATGATGGTTCAAGAAGAACCTCAGGTACCTGAAAACAAAGAGATCTCGATAAGTTGTATCATGTCTAACATATGTATGGAATCGAAACAAAATCGACGTCGTTATACTTTTGTATATAATATAGCGCTTGAAATGATGAAATGACGAGGATCAAGATTTAAGATCTTCCTATGAATGAAAATACATAAATGATTGGCCAAAATGGAAAGACGCAAAGTATGGCAGATTTAAATTCTCTAATGAAATGGAAAGTTTTCGAACCAACAGTCCATACAACTGAATTTGTAAAGTATGTTGGATATTAATGGGGCTTTTATGTGAATCATGTGAAAATCAAATTAAATGAGATAAGGCAAATATGGTGCACAAGGATTTTCGCAAAAACCCATGATTGATTATAATGAGACACATTCTCTAGTGGTGGATGTCATGACTTTCCAATATTTTATTAGTCTGGTAACACAAAGAGAGAATTGATATGCGTCTTATGAATGTTATGTATCATTTGATACTGAAAGTGAATGTCTCGAATGATTAAATTATATAAGTCATGTAAAGTAAGTTCTCGAGAACAGTGTGATCATTTATACATATTCGAATTTGAATAGGTTATGATTATTTTACATGTTGGATATAACTGGAACTTCTGATGAGTTTCTAAAGCAATTGAGTGCTTGAAAAATTAATTGAAACATCTTAACGATGTAATACTTGTGCACCAATAACTATACATAGAAAACTTATGCCTGGTTATTATGGCATCTTAATGTACAATGTATAAGCATGGTACAATATGGATTACATATTCAATACATCCTTGCATATGATATAGAAATCAATGAGGAGGTATATGTAATAGAACTACTAAAGAGTGAATGCACATACATTGTTTTTCAAAGTTGAAAGAAGTATGTATATGATTGCAAATGCCTGAAGCATTGATTTCAAGTCCTCAAGAATGTATCTTTATAAAGTTAAAGATAGTATGAACTAAAATAGTCAAGTTGAGTGTTGTACAACTCATGATATATTCTGATAAAAAGCAATATAAGTTTGATAATATTATCCATCTTTATCAAATGTTCTTTCTTAAAAGTTCACTATAATCGCAATTTACAGTGATGATGTCTGAGCATCATCAAGAGAAACTGGCGAGCTTTTAGAAGGGGAATTTTTTTAATGACCCTAGCACAGTCTAATTATTACTCGACTTGCAGTTCGAGTATATTTGTAATCATAATTTTATTCATCTATCAAACTACATCTAGAAGATGTTGGTGGGACATTTTAGTATGTAGAGAGCTCAACTTTATAGTATGTTAAAGGTTGTTCAGACACTTTTTATAAAAAAATGATTATTATCATCTTCTACCAAAGTAGAGATTCTTATTTCAAAAGTACCATGGCTAAAGTGCAATTGTGCATTAACTTAACTTTCTAGCTATGCATGATAATATATACTTTTTATTTGAATTTATCAACATGATATAGCACATGTCCAATGAGGAGACATTTGAATGGTAAAGCAGATATGTCGATACCCAAAGGTAAGAATGATATGTGTCTGTATTTTACTAACCCATGAAAGCTAGTTTTGTTAGTCTTGTAGATAAAATAATGTAACACAAATAGTCTTGGATCTTATGGTATTTGTTCGCAAGAGGAAGCACTAGAAGTCTCACAAGAAGATTTTACAACTTTACTCAATATAAAGGATTGCACTTCAAGGCATCAAACGACAAATCATTCTACAAAAGTTTTGAGCAACTTTCGAGGATAATTGACACACTTTACTTAAAGGATACATATTATAATTGTAACACCTGTGCCTCCACGGCCATCAAACAAATACCGAACCAATGAAATATTATATTTCATACTTGGGATTTGTAAAAATATGTGTATCATTTGCACATATCAATTTTTGTTCAATTCCAAACTCTAAATCGCTTTCTGGAAGGTTATACGCGCACCGATGCGTAAATATAACCAGTTTAATGCAAAAAACACTCCGGAATAGTGACATAGGCTTAACATACCTTAAATAACCTTTACATAACTTAGAAATAAGTTTTGAAGGCTTTGGTATGGCAAAAACAAGTTAATTCGCTTACAGGGACTAAACTTGACAAACTGCGAAAGTATGCCAATTTGAACTGTAACAGACATTCCAGAAGATGACCATAAGTTAAACACACCTTAAATATCCTTTATATAGCTTAGAAATAGGCTTTGAGGGTTTCGGTGTGCTAAAATAAACTTTTGGCTCATTCAGGTACTAAAAGCGTCAAAAAGTGCACAAGTTTGCATTTTCGTGCATAACTTACGTTCTGAATACATCCGGACATCCAAAAATTTATTTAAGCACTAAAATATTTTATTTTAGTGTTTGGCATAAGAAAAATCCATTCGTCACGCCATTTGGATCATTTTTCGCGCTTATGCGCATTCCGTCGTAATTAACCGAACAACGTAACCGTACGGCTAAACGAACCGACACCCGAGATATTTTTTAACACATTTTAAGTTCCCTATACTTTAACTTCATTTTAGAGCTTTGAAATGGGGTTAACAGGGCTTAAACGTGTAAAAAAAACGCATCGAAAACCAAGTTTTGAGGTTGCAGGGACTGAAACTGTAAATCTGCCAAACTAGGTCCGTAAACAGGGGCCAGATGCAGCAAAACATTTTTTTTTCATCTTTTAACAGCCCTTAACACTCTCCAAAGGTCAAGTGCCAAGTGTCAAACTCTTATGGTGAGTGGCCTTTTTGGGTACCATAAGGTTCCGACACATGTACGGATGAGATTAAGGCACGTATTTCGACAAACGATCCTAATGGTGGACCATTCACTATAAATACCCCTTGCCATCCAACCTCTAAACTCACTAGACTCTGATCTCAAATGCTCTAAGTTGAAACCTTTGTTTCATACCTGAGCTATTTTGATCTAGATTAGCATTCGGGGACCCTACGTGAGTATTCTTTCGTTCTTTTATTGCTTTTCGAGTCTGAAAGTCAAACTTTGTTTGACTTTCTGCATTGACCAGCTTATGGTCAATGCGAAGTTCGTTTGAACTTCGCAACGTGATTGTAATCACGATGGTTATAGTCCTTTGTGACTATACCTACTGATTACCACGTTATCTAGGCTCAGTGACGAGCCGTAGTTTCGGTCAGAATACGTATTCTTGCGTATTTTGTAACCAAACTACTTATGGGTATCAAAACCGTTTGTTTTGATACCAAACCTGTTTTCTAAACTTAGTTAAGCATGTTTTAACATGCTTAGCTCGTCACTTTTAGTTTAGTGCTTATATAGGGTCGTAAGGTAAGCGATTTAAACAATCGCTTATACTTTCGAACCCAACCCGTTTGGTCGATCATTAGGATCCAACCAAGCACATTAGGTGACCATAGTATATAGGGAATAACCTTCCGAGGTTATACCTTATGGTCGCTTCGTTTAAGTAGTTGTATGATAGGTAGCTTATATGCCTTAGGTAAATTACCAAAATGCCCTTTTGACCCCAAAATTCATTTTAAGCATATGTAACATAACTTTTGACATCTAAACTGATTTGACAACAATATTAGACATGTTAAGGCATATGTTACTTGTCATAGGACTAGTTAGGCGGTCCGAACGCGTTTTACGCGAACGACGCGTTAAAGTAGCATAAGCTACCTAAACGGGTCGTATTGGGTCGTAAGCACTTAGGTTAGGTTTCATTTAGTATGTAGGCTTTGTTAAACCATACTACATGAGTTCCCATACTCATTTGGTTTACGAGCCCTCATTCTATCCGATCTTCCTATTTAGGTCCGGTTTATTAATGTAGTTACCTATATTAGGTGCCGTTTGATATTCCGAGATCTCTAGCATTGCTTGGTGGTTATCTTAGGACTTCTGAGCAATCTCAAGTGAGTACATAGACCCCTCTTTTACTGTTTTCCAAACGTTTTGGGGTGGAACACATGTGCCTACTTGTTACTTTCATGCTTTCCATGTTTTCACATTATATACATGCTATGTTCATTAGTACACTATTAGTACATGATTTCATTACATTTTATGCTATGTATGTCCATTGTGTGCATACTTAGTACATTGTTTTACATCACATCACATGCTATGTATGTCCATTTAGTACATGCTTAGTACATTATTTTACATTGCATCTCTGTTGCATATGTTCCAGTAACATATGGACACATTGTTTTACAGCTCTACCTTGTATGTTTACTCTAGCATACTAGGTACATTATCTTCATAAAACATGCTTACATTTTGGTATGACATTTGGTTTGTTTAAACTATACTATACATTCATTAACACCGATCACGCCGCTCGGTAGTAGGTAGTGGTACCATAGGACTTGACAAATCCCATTCCTGAAATCTCGGGTTTGTTTGGACGTAAGGAATGACCGAATCCGAATACATATTCTTTTGATAACTCATTTTTACATAGTTATCCGACTGTCGCAAGGCTTGGATGTATGAATTTTTACAATACCGCATAAATGTTCATATTCAGTATAGCATGCATATATTTTACAAAACATAACTTTGATTTAAACCAAGTTTTACTTCAATACTTTGTTTTGTGCATTTCATCTATGGTTTAGTTGATGCATTTCACTAGCCATACATAAACATTTGTTACACATTACTTGACTACTTTTGGACTATCAACATTTGACATGGTTTATACAAGGACTTTTGACAATTGGTTTAAACATAGACATCTTATATTGGTGGTTTGGTTTGAGTAAGTGATTTAAGTAACGAGGCGTGTGTAATATGATACAAGCATGGTGGATACGCCGCTGGTACTTCCTATATATAAGTGATTGTATGGTATTACATATCGTTGCGTTATTTGAAATCATTTCAATTTAGACATATAACATTTTATACAAATAACATACTTTTCACAATACATTGTTTTACAAACAACTTAACTTATACAAACTCATTTTTACATGGTTATTCATTTAACCATGCATTATTCTCTTATTTATACGTATCATCTGAACTTATTGTTTTTCAAATGATTTACAAAGACAAAGCAAATTACAAGGTTCATGACTAAACATTTTCTTAAACAGATGTCATGAATCTTATTTTCACAAAACCTATGTACTCGCCGGCATTTTTATGCTGACGTACCTATTTTCACATGTGTTTCAGGAAATGAAGCATAGGATTGATCAAGATACACTTAGGCGGACATGGGCCTTAGTGACAATAAAAGATGCAAGACTAGTTATTTTGTTATGTTTCTTTGATTGTCAAGACATTGTAACTCTTTTAATCAATAAAACAATATTTCAAGTTCCATGTGTTATGAAACAATGATTCTGTTACAACACTCCCCGATGTTTCCGCCACGTTTTGTAGGTTCTACGTGGTCGGGGTGTGACAATAATGAGGGAGAGACTTATTCAAGTTGCACTCTTTTTCCCTTGACTAAGTTTTGTCCCATTGGGTTTTCTTATTAAGGTTTTTAATGAGGCATCATACCTGATCCAGAAGTATCAGGGGGAGATAAAGCGCATTACACGCTGCACTCTTTTTCCCTTAGCTATGGTTTTGTCCCACCGGGTTTTCCTAGCAAGGTTTTTAACGAGTCAACATCAAGCGTATTATGTTGATAACCAAGGGGGAGTGTTATGAATATAAATATAAATATTATTATTGTGGTTATCAACTCCTAAAATAACTTAGCTTGTTTTCCAAGACTCCATCTCCTATATATATAGTCATTGTATTCTCTTGTATTTGATACAACTATCAATGAAATATTAATTTATTTTTCTCTACATCTCTTCTATATTGTTTAGCTATTAGGCTTGTTGTTTCACAACAGCATGTATATTCTTTTTTATTATATATGTAACAAAACTAATTAAAGAAAAGAAATTTAAAAGAGTTTGAGTAAATTGCCAAAATCGACCCTGTGGTTTTATATTTGCCAGTTTCATCAAAATATCCTCAACTTAACAGAAAAAATAAACTAAGTTAGTGGTTTGGATGAAAATGGCAAAAAGTTACAAACGTTAGGGGCAATTTGGTACAAAAGTGTCATTTTAGACGAAAATGGCAAACCTGCCCAAACCTCAGGGACGATTTTGGCAATTAACTCTAAAAAATACACAAGTAGTTTTTAAAGCAAAATGTATCAAATGGATGAAATTTGTAACACCTTTGGATGAGGGGGGTGTTAACAACAAAAACTCTAAACATGAGGGGAGACAATTGAACACCAACCAAGACAATGATGAACTTGAATTTTTGCATCTTTGGGTCTAAAAAAGGCCCGAGTGAGAGACGAACCACCATGGTTATCGCCATCAAACGATGAAGAGCAACAACAACAGTCACAGCAAAGAAGAAGATCTGAAGCAACAAGAAACATCTCCCACTAATTCTCACATCACATCCCTCGATTCAAGATTCAATCAAACTCTCAGAAATGTTCAAGGGTATTCTTCCTTTTTGTGTTTGATCGTATACCCAGATCGAAATTTTCAAGCTTTTTTGTTTTTGTATGCTTTTTAGCTGATCTTGTTGGAAACCCATTTGGGGGTGGTGTCTGTTTAGATGAATCTGATAACTGTTGTTTTGTGATTTGTGAGATGTTAGTAATTTTGGATCTGCAGGTTAAAATGTTTATGATATTGTTTTTTTCACAGATTGGGTGTATTTTGTTTATATTAATATTTATTGTTTGTGTTAATTGGCTTCTGTTGTTGGAAATAAATCACAATTTAGTGATTTGTTCATTTTGGTGGGTAGAACTAATTGATTAAGAGTTCTAGGGCTTGTATTATACTATTTTGGTTCCAAGAGTCTACATTTGACTTTTGACGGTCAAACATGTCTTATGTTGATTATATTCTTGGTTTTAAAAAGCGTATAGTGCTCCGATGCGTTTTGATGCCAAAAAGCATACGCGCGCATCACGAATGCAAGGCGTTAGTTATTAAAAGATACTAAAAAAATATCTGTAGAAGCGTAGATAATATTTGAACATGTTAACCTTTGAACACTAAATTATAAGATATTCTCATCATCTTTGGTCAGATTTGTTGAATGATAGTCTAATTTGTTCAACTACTTAAACCCATTGCTCAATCGATGGTCAAATTTGTTCAGTCAGATTTGAAAAACTCAGACCCGTTGCAATCGATGGTCTAGTTTCTTCAAATGCTGGTTAACTGCGTAAGGTGCCACATCACAGGTGCATCATGTGATGCGCACATCAACTGCAGCGACGCGATCTCATCAGTCATCACCACATCATGTGATGTGTGCGTTATGCACTTCTGATGCCCACATTTTAAAATCAAGATTATAGTTTCTGTTTAATTTGTAGTATTATACTATATGTTTCACATCTTTTAATTGTTTAATGTAAACAGGCTGTTAAAGGGTCGTAGCTTCCCGGGTAAAGTGTTGATAACAAGAAGATCAGATCCACCAGATGGTGCAATCTTGGGCTCTCCTGGTGTTAGTCGAAGCCCGTCGGAAATCGATAGCCCACCAGATAAACACATGGATGATCCCACTGAGGTACTTCTTGATATTGGCATATGAAGATCGGCAACTGTAATTCTTACTCTTTAACGTTGTTTCATTTCTTAACTTTTGTGTAGGATCAAGTTCATATAAATAAACCAAATGCTAGTACAAGTGGTAATAAGTTGAAACCGTCAATATCAAATGTTGAAGATGGGTCAAAAGAAGCTCCAAGATTTGTGATGGGTGCCCGAGCTACGGATACTGCTAGGCTAATGAAGTTCACAAAAGTGTTGGGGGGCACAACTGTCATTTTAGGTACTCAAATCATTACTGAATTAAATTCCTTTCAATTCGTTACAGTGTTTGATGTCTTTTAAACGGTGTGGTATAATAAAAGTGAGACCCTTTTCAAGTATTAGGAGGTGTTTCGTCTACAAGCGGTATAATAAGTTTTCTTTTTTCTTTTTGGTGTGTACTTTCAAGTTTTAACTACCTTAACTGTTCACACCATATGATTAGGATTTTTGAATATTTGTAAAATACAATTTTTTTGAATTAAGATGGTACGCTTAACCCAAAGGAATATTCTTTGCAGACAAGCTGCGTGAGTTAGCATGGAGTGGTGTGCCACCTTATCTTCGTCCTAATGTGTGGAGGCTTCTCTTGGTAAGCTTAAGGTTTTTTTATTGTGCTAACTTTGCTTGATAAGTGTTAACATGTGGGTGTTTGGATGCATGTTTAGAAAGTGAATAAAATGGGCTGTAGAAATTAGTGTTCGGATGTGCCTATGTTCTTGAATTTTTGATGGTTAGATAATCAGTGTTTGGCAAATCGGATTATCAAAGAAACTAAAAGAGAAAATGACCACAAGGGACTTTTTATGTATGTATATTTTAGATGGTTTGAAATGGAAGTAGAAGTCTCTTTAAATTTGGATAAAAGAAGGTTATCTCACTCTTACATAATTAGTTTTGTTAAAGCAGGAATGGAACTAGCTTTCATAAAGTGACCAAAAACAAACATAATATGTTTTTCCATACGTCCAAAATTGATTTTTGCAACTTCAAGACTCAAGTTGCAGTAATCAGATAATAAATATTAAAATGCAAATCCAAAAACCCCATCATGACATCAAAAATCATGTGAGGGACGGACCCTGCACCTATCAGCCCAGGCCTTTGGATTATGAGTTTTGTATATATATGTATATATTCAAGCCGGGGGTCTTACTGGAAGCAGCCTCTCTATTCCTACGGGGTAGAGGTAAGGCTGTCTACATCTTACCCTCCTCAGACCCTACCTTCGCTTTGCTATTGGTGGGATTTACTGAGTATGATGATGATGATGTATTTATATATATATATATATATATATATATATATATATATATATAGGGGAAGGTTCATTTGAGAAGAAAATTTTATTGAGAAGAAAAAGAATAAAAGGGTATAATTGTGAAACATTAAATAGTTTTTTTTCTCATCTCATTTATTATTATGTTTGACTAATTAATTAGTCATTAAGACTATAATCCTCCACACTAAATATTTTTGCCTACACACATCAAAAGTTATCCTACACATTTCGAAATTTATCCTACACATATTGAAATTTATCCTACACAACTCGTAATTTATCCTACACACCTCGTATTTATCCTACACTTTAAATGAATTTTTATTTTTATTTTTTGTGAAAAATATATATCTTAAAAATAAGTTACAAATTTAATATAGTTAGTTATTAAATATGAAACTACCAATTAATAATGTATGTAAGTTTACTAATATACCCTTATAGTTACATTAAGTACAAATATTAAATGAAGTCTAATGAAGCATTCCTATTGGTTGAAATTTCTTCTTTTTTCTTCTTACAAAGAATTTCTTCTCATTTGAACCCTCCACTATATATATAAGTTACTGCACACATAGTCTCTTTCCTACCACGTTTGTGTAGAGGAATGAGTTATTTATGCATGATGGTTAGTTTTCTTTTGTTGACTAGGATGGTAATACGGGTGGGTCAATGTGGGCAACTTTTTTAGCACCTTTACTATTACACTAGTAATATATTTATTAAACAATTTAGAAGGTCTACACATTTGAATAAATTTTGGATGAATCTCACCTGTTTGTCCTGCTCGATCCGTTTGACCTGTTTCATTTTTAATTAAATCCTTTAGCCGAATCCAGGTTACCTGTTAGTGCTAAAACATATCACAAATCGACCCCTTTGTATGCAAATGGGTTAAAGTTACTTATTATCTTTGTAGACGTTGTGATAGTAATATGACAACATGCCAGCATTTTTTGTTCTATTATGTTACACGCGTACTTAAATTACTGTTTATAATATACTGTTGTAACTTGTATTTAAGTTTAAATATAAACTGACAACAGGGATATGCACCCCCTAATTCAGATAGAAGGGAGGGAGTCCTAAGAAGAAAGCGCATTGAATACTTCGATTGCGTTGCTCAGTATTATGACATTTCAGATAATGAACGTACTGATGAAGAGATTACTATGCTTCGACAGGTACACTTGTTCCTTCCTGTTCTACATTTATTGGTAAAATGAAGGGATCAACGGGTCAAGTTATTATTCAAAAGAAAAGGATGGCACATAGAGTATATATGCACATACGAGCATATGTGCATGTGTTTGTATGGGCATGTATATATCCATTTATGTGTATGTATAGTACGTGTGTGCGTTGGTCTAAAAAGGCATTCCCTAACCAAAACAATAACCTGTTGGACTTAGAAACGGCCCGGCATATATCCCGAAAAACAAAACTATTAAAATAATGTTCAACATACATGCTACAAAGCAACCATATTTCAAGAATAAGAAAATATATCTACATATGTTCACCATTACAGCCCATGTTGAGTTTTTTGGTCAAAGTCAGTGTTGACTTTGACCAAACTTCAGTGTTGACTATTAGGGCATTATCATTATATAACCACCTAAGTCCTAACCTTAAAGGCTAAAGTAAATCTCTTTTGATGAAGGTAATAACAAACCTTTCCAGTAGGATCATTCTATTAAAACATATATAGCCACAAATCAAGAAGCTAACCTATGTCAACCTCCTTAAAAACGACATTAAGAATGCATAACTGATACCAGGATCATAAAATAACCAGATACATAGTTGTGAAGTAGAACAATTTAGATACACAGAGCACACGCAATAGTTTATTTTAGAGTTAACTGCCATTTTCGTCTCTGTGCTTTGGTGGAAAATGCCACTTCAATCCAAAAATAAAATTTGCGCCAGTTCCGTCCTCAACATTTTTGAAACGTGCCATTTCAGTCCAAAAAGATAACGCGCAGTTAAAAACGTGAACTGGTGCAAGGCGTTCTCTTTTTGGACTGAAGTGGCACGTTTCAAAAATGTTGAGGACGGAACTGGCACAATTTTTTCTTTTTGGACTGAAGTGGCATTTTCCACCAAACCACAGGGATGAAAATGGCAGTTAACTCTTTATTTTATATTCATGTATCTTTGATATACTTATGGTACCGCCTTATTTCAAGCAGTACAAGAAAAACAAAGGACCTAATATGATCTTTTTCTTTTAAGTACCTTCCCATATATGTATGTATATATATGTGTGTGTGTGTGTAGAGGGAGGGAGGGTTGAAGAGGTATCTCCACTCACAACACATAGCCACATAGGGCCCACTGAGTGGTCCAACAAGATGCTTAAACCCTTTTTCATAAGCACCAAACGTCATATGGGATAACTCAAAACAAAAAAAAAAAATCACATATACAGGTGTATGTTAGGCCTTCATTGAAAAAGCTATAGTCTATAGATGAGCCGAGGAACCTTACGCATGCCAATACTTTTATACATATATAACATTAATGACGCTGCCTTTTGTGACCAATTTGATGTACCTTTTTTATTAGATTGCTGTTGATTGTCCTAGAACTGTGCCGGATGTCACTTTCTTCCAACAAGCAGCAGTTCAGAAATCTTTGGAGCGCATACTCTACACATGGTTAGATTTTGTTTCTTTTGTTTTTATGATTACCATTTTACCTTGATGCAAGTCAATATTAGACTGCCCTTTTTCATTTGCTCGAAAAAAGCACATGCCGTGCAGAAGCTCTTTTGCGAGTTGTTTTGGCTTGAATATTGACCACATTAGTTCACAATCAAATAAAACATAACTAAAACTTGCGGGACATAATAATTGCAGCTATAGGTCAATTTTTAAACTAAGGTAGACGATATTCATTAATGCATCAAATAACAAATATAATGAAGTATGCATAGGAACAGTGCAAACACTACATGATGCTTCATGTTAGAAGTGGCAAAATGGTCAGGTTGGGTAACGGGTCAATTTCGGTATGGGTCAAATGGGCTGCGTTGGCCGTTGGGTTCACTAGAAACACTTTATGTTCAGAAATTATAAACTACAGCATCAATAAATAGTCAGGTTCATATACGAAAAAAAGAATAATATTATTCAGTAATGATGTATGTTTTATTGAGTCTAATGATATAGGAGGTTTTGTGCATTAAAATTACACTTCAGATGACATTCAACTGGTTCTACCCGTTGCCTTACCCATTTAGCTCATTAGAGATAAAACACAGCCCACATGCCCAAATAAACCCACAATTAGTAAGTAAATGGGTCAAAATTGCCACCTCTTCCACACTTCAAATCAAGCCATTGTAAGCTTTTTAGATTTTCTGAAAGGTTCAATTCTTATTTATTTCATTATTTTTGTATAATTTCAGGGCAATCAGACACCCGGCAAGTGGATATGTGCAGGGAATAAATGACCTTGCGACACCTTTTCTAGTAGTTTTCTTGTCGGAACACTTGGAAGGGAGTATTGATAATTGGTCAATTGCTGATTTAGACCCTGCAAAGCTTTCAGATGTTGAAGCGGATTGTTATTGGTGTCTATCCAAGTTGCTTGACGGTATGCAAGACCATTATACGTTTGCCCAACCCGGGATTCAAAGGCTAGTGTTTAAGCTCAAGGAACTTGTCAGGCGAATTGATGGTAATGCCCTTTTGATCTTCTCTATGTTGTATTCTTCATCAACCCTATTTTGTAGAGGTGGCAGTTGATCAGTTTGCCTGATGAATGGTTGTTTTGGAATGGGTTATTGGATTATGACTATCTCTAACGGGTGAAATCATAAAGTTTAACTAATAGGGAAAAGGTCAAACTAACTGAAATTCACCCGGTATAGTTAACGCATGAAACCTCCTAAATCATTTTATTTACTAAGTAAAATTATTATTCAAATCATATAATTGGTGTAAAAAAGGCTCAACACTTTTTTTATAACAATTAGAATGTCAAATATGACGATTTATGTTATCTCAATAATAATCTAAATTTTCAAATAAAACAATTTAGGAGCTTTTGTATAAAAGTACACATTGGGTGGCCAGTTTCATCCATTTGACCCGTTCTTTCAGCTACTTTTTTTACCCGTTTGACCTGTTAGAGATAAAACATAATCCAATCGACCCATTTATCATTAAAGGGTTGAAACTGTCACCTTTATTCAAAGTTCAAAGTGCATGAAAATTGAAACGTATCCGTTTATATAGCTGTTAATGATGAATTGTTTCCTTCCACACTGTCAGAACCTGTTGCAAAGCATATTGACGAGCAAGGACTCGAGTTTCTTCAGTTTGCTTTCCGCTGGTTCAACTGTCTTCTAATACGAGAGGTTAGCATGGTGTTGGTGGGGTCCATGAGTTTTTCTGAAAACCGACTAATGTTCTTGTCATGTTTTATAGATCCCATTCCATCTCGTTACACGTTTATGGGACACATATCTTGCTGAAGGAGATGCTTTACCGGATTTCCTTGTGTACATATTTGCCAGTTTTCTTTTAACGGTAAGCCCTCTATACTCGACGTAAACTTGGAAAAATACCATTCTACCCCTCCCCCTGCTTAGAAAAACGTGTTGAATTCGTGTAATGCAGTGGTCAGATAAACTCCTGAAGCTTGATTTCCAGGAAATGGTGATGTTTCTTCAACACTTACCGACAAATAATTGGAGTCACCAAGAGCTTGAGATGGTGCTGTCAAGAGCCTTTATGTGGCACACCATGTTTGATAGTTGTCCCAACCACTTAGCCACCTGAGCTGAGCCCACATGGTTTTTTAGGAGTTTGATTTATTTTGTGGTGTAAAAATGGATATCTATCACTGTTGTAAAACTAATATGGTTTTCACTTTGAAGTTTATAATTGTAAAACAAACAATTCTATATAATTTGCCTTTTGTTTTGTTTATAATGTTTTTTTTTTTAAATATCAAGTATTAGTTTCGGCTTACTTAGCCATCATGATTTCGTCCCTAGGATGGATGATCTTAGAAAAATCATTTACATCGAAACTGAATCAAAACGGGTAGTATTAAATCAACGAACAATGATGATTCTGATTTGGGTGTTTGGCAGCAAGAGGTGACCGGATATGGTCACCGGAGTGGGTGCATCTGGTGGGAGCTCTGAGGTTTTTTTTTTTTTTTTTTAATTTTTTTATTTTGTTCAAAATGTTTGGTAAAATGGTCATTTTATAAAGTAACGATGAAATAAACGAACATCGATTGCAGGGACGGAACTGTGACAATTGAGCAAACAATAGGGACTACAACTGCGTGATTCGTGAAAATTAAAGACAAAAGCTGAAATTTCAGTACCGGAAGTTAAAGACAAAAGCTTAAATTTCAATACACGTTCCAGGTAATTTATGGTATGCAAAATTTAAACCAAACGAATGTTATTTTATTTTATATTAGTTTAAGTTTTTTTTTTTTTTTTTTTTTTTTTTTTTTTTAATCAAAGACATGTTTTAGATGCCCATTAGTATAATAGTTGTCTTTTTTAAGTAATGGGAAATCATGTGTTACACTAATAAAAAAAATATATTAAAATCCTTTAACTTAAATTATAAAAACACTTAAGCCCCATTTATAAAAAAAATATAAGTGGATGATCATGATACTCCTGTAGCCCGTCAGTGATCCAAATTTGCCGTTCAAAAAAAGTGGGTGTAAACGAATTGAAGCCATTGTAATCTACTCAATTAATTTGTTTGTTTGTTTGTTTTGTTTTGTTTTTTTTTTTTTTGTAAAACTCAATTAATTTGTAATTTGTTATAAAGCCTAAATCAAGCCGAGAAGCCAAAATTGAACCTATTATTTCTGTGAACATTATAATTAGAGTAAACTGCCATTTTGGTCCCTGTGGTTTGGGCAGTTTTGCCATTTTAGTCCAAATCTCAAACTTTTTAAATCTGGGTCCATGTGGTTTGCATTTTGTTGCCATTTTAGTTCAAAACTCAAAATCTCTCATTTTTGACTGTTTTAAGGCCTCTTTTTTGTCTTTATCTGTAGGGGTAGTTTGGTCCATTTAATTTTCATTAAACCAATTTATTTATTAAAAAACCCACATAATATAAATACCCTCTATGGCAGGCCAATTACATTATCATCTTCAACCTCCCTATCGAAACCCTAACCAGAGATCACACCCAAAAAAACCCTAACCCACAGGACATCATCATCTTCAACCTCCCTTTCTCTCTCTCTCTCTCTCTCAACTCCCTCTCTCACTCTTACCTTTCTCCACCACAAGCCAACAACCTCAACTATCAGACTACCGGTCAACCACCATCTTCTATCAATGATTCAACTCAGACCAACCCTAGAGTCGATGGCAGCAACACACCCTCCTCTCTCACTAGATTATCTCTCTCTCAACCCCCGAAAATCAGTCTCACTCACACCCACACCATTAGATATACGATTTGCATATTCAGGTGTTCAATTAAACAATATCCATGGCTTCAATTGTTCAATTTGTGATGTGATTGTTTCGACGGTGTCTATTTGATCAATTTCTAGGGTTTTTTTTGTTGTCAAATTCGTTGAATACGTTGTTTGCTCGATTTATTGGTTTGGGGGGAATGGAATCGTTACCGGTGGATTCAAAGGCGTCCAATACGGGCTTGATTTATGTTACTAAAACGCTGGCGAATGTGGAGTCTGTGCTTTTTCATTTGGGGAAGTATGCCGAATCAGAAAAAAAAGATATTGGATAAGAAAGCTGATGATTCTGAAGGTGAGTTTGAGAGTTTGTATACTCGTGTGTGTGTGTTTTGTTTGTTGAGTGTTTTGAATATGGATTGTATTGAGAATTGTTTTAACTGTAATCATTTGGGTTTTTTTTTTGTTTGGCTGAACTTATAACAAGGATGTAGAAATTAATCATCCTTTTTACTCTATTAAAATTCCTCTAGATAAACCACCATTGTCGTTCTTCGATCTCCTGTGGGTTAGGGGTTTTTTTTGGGTGTGATCTCTGGTTAGGGTTTCGATAAGGAGGTTGAAGATGATGATGTAATTGGCTTGCCAAACTACCCCTGCAGATGTGGGTTTTTAATAAATAAATTATGTCGGTTATATTATGTGGGTTTTTAATAAATAAATTGGTTTAATGAAAATTAAATGGACCAAACTACCCCTGCAGATAAAGACAAAAAAGAGGCCTTAAAACAGTAAAAAATGAGAGATTTTGAGTTTTGGACTAAAATGGCAACAAAATGCAAACCACAGGGACCCAGATTTAAAAAGTTTGAGTTTTTGACTAAAATGGCCAAACTGCCCAAACCACAGGGACCAAAATGGCAGTTTACTCTTATAATTATAATACTTGTACAAAATAAATAAATAATTAGAAAATTAATATTACCATAAATTTGATGAGGATGAATATTAAGTCGAGGCTCAGTTCGACTCATTTACACCCCTACATTTATCTACCGAAAATAAAGTGCACAATCGTGGATGCTCCGCCTGCTAGCCATACAGAATTAAAAAAAAAAAAAAAACTGAGCGATGACCATCACTTTTTTATTTTGTTTACTGAAATAGACAATCTGGTTAAACTCCTTTTCAAAGGATATTACAAGTTCCTCAAAGTTTCAAGCAAACAATTGCAAGTAAAAATTTGAAAAATCAATAAACCTCAACATGCCACTGCTTGTTCTTCTTCAACTGTGACAGTTTTTCATCCCAGTTTTCCCCTCTTTCCACTGCAACCCTCTTCAATGTTTCTTGGATTCCAGGCATCATCCCCTTAAGCCCACAGAAATATATGTGGGCCCCTTTATCCAGCATTTTAAATATCTCATCACTGTATTCTTCTATTTTGTCCTGCACATACATTTTCCCTCCATTTTTGTTCTTTTGCTCTCTGCTAAGCGCTCGGTCAAACCTGAAGTCAAACCATCAATTTCTTTCAGTGTACTTGAAGGAATGGGTGGTGCTTTATCTCAAACGGGTTAAGAAAAAGAATTAAGATTGTTATAACAAGCAAATTGGTTTTACAGTCATAATTAACTATGTGTAATTTTCTTTTTAGGGATGATTTCCTAATCCCCTTCAAAACCTGGTATAATATCGTATTTAGCGAACAAGAAATCATAATATCAAATATACCCATTTTCAAATTGTGACATTTTTATCCTTGTCTTAAAAATTGCATTAGGATACGAGGGTTTACAGAATAACTGAAAAGAGAATGGGTATAATGGTCATGTTGTAAATTGTATTTAATGAAATGGGAAAATATGATTTTTTTTTTTTTTGTATTTGAATAGATATATTTAATGTTGAGTAAAAAGTACACGGATAGTCCCTATGGTTTTCCAAATTTGGTCCCTAGCTTTCTAAAAGTACACGGATGGTCCCTGTGGTTTGCATTTTGTAACGTATTTAGTCCTTAACTTGGACCTCTTGAAACCTTCAGATTTGTTGGCTGGGGACTAAATGCGTTACAAAGTGCAAACCACAGGGACCATCCGTGTACTTTTGGAAAGCTAGGGACCATATCCAAAATTTTGAAAAACCACAGGGACTGTTCGTGTACTTTACTCTTTAATGTTTATGTTATTGGATAGGTAAATATACTATGCAAGTTTTTAGGGTATATATCAATAAAAGAAGTGTTGTGGGTTAACCAAACCAGCCCGGCACGTTTGACCCATAATAAAACAATGACCTGTTTCGACCCAAACCCATTACCCGACCCGCGGATCTTACAAAATCTACCTGAAGTTATCAGGGTAATCTGCAAGGTACTTGCTGAATTCATCATCATACAGAAGGCTATCCGTGTTGGCCACCCCTAAAAACAACCAAGCAAGACCATTGAATTTGTACGTGGGCACGGATTCCATGAACATCCGACGAAGATAGCCTCTGAACGGAGCGACACCTGTCCCGGTAGCAATCATAATGTGGGTTGCATTTGGGTCTTCTTCAGGCAAAAGCATAATCTTTCCAGATGGTCCTGCAAATTTTATTAATTTAGGGCCCAATATCACACAATCATTTTCAAAATGAACGGTGTTGATCGATAAGGTGCATACCTGTTATTTTAACTTTGTCTCCGGGTTTTGAGTCACAAAGAAAATTGCTGCAAACACCGTTCTTAGACGGGTCTTCTTTTCCCGTCTCGGGGTCGTAATAAACGGCTCTTCGAACGCACAAACTCGCGGTTTTTCCATCGAATGAGTCCCCGTATCTTGTTGATGCTATTGAATAAAGCCGAACATTGTGTGGGGCCCCGGGTTTCTTTGGGTTTTCACCCTGTTTGGAGAAAAGCCAAAATAGTTTACTATCAAAAGGGCATACACATTTATAGTTTTATACTACAGAAGAAGCATAAACTCATAATTTTTTTAAAAATTGGTGAGAATTTGATTTTCAGCCATTCTGTTTATCATAGATATATATTTCCTAGAGGTGGTGATATTGATGTGTATATCAACAACATGTCAAACAGGTTAGCCAAAAATATGAAGTAGAAAGATACGGGTCAAAAAGTCAACCATGTCGAAAGTCATCTGAAGTGATGTAATCAAATGCAAAAAAACCTCCAAAATCAAGTTCTTAAAATTAGTTTATTCCTGTAATAATATAGTTTATGCAATTTTATTGAACACAATAATTATGTATTAAGCGGCCCAGCCCAACCCGACCCAACCCGTTTGACCCTGTAAAGGTTGCCTCTTTTGACTATCAATTTTGCCACCTCTAGTATTTCATTGTTAACATCCATTCTACATACTCAAAAAAAATGCAATAAATAAATAAATAAATATTCGAATGTAAGCAATTTCTTGCATTTTTTTACCACTAAACTCATCATTTTGTTGTATGTTGTAAACCAACCAACATATTTCCTTAGCTTTTGGTAAAAAACACAAGATGTTGCAAACTTAGTGGTTGTTTCTGTATTACTACTAGAGCAGATAATAATTTGCTATAATATAGCCAAAAATGGTGAAATTGTCAGCTACTGTTACATAGACTGGTCCCACTATCTTGAACTATACTTGGATATCGTGTGTCCAAATGCATAACGGTTGAACTTATAATTTCACAATTTCCAAATCATAGAACAAGAAACGGGAAACGTTCACTTACGGGTGGAATAACGCCGTAACTTTGTCCTTCCCAGTACGGAACATTGCCACCGTGATCAATTACAATATGGCAAGTCTCTCCAGGGGCTTTTGGGCCTACGAGCCTTTCAACCGAGACAATGGTTGCAGTGTATGGCTCCTTGGGCTTGTGTAAATTCAGGGGTGGTTCTTTTGCATCTTCAAGATCCAAGGGCGAGACCGTAATTTTACCTTTGGATACGGTTTGTGACACTGACATAGCAACTATGGATTGATGTCTTGATGATGCAGTCTTTGATTTTAGCTCCAGTTGCGAAAAACGGGTCCATTGTTTATCACAAAAGCTAATCTTTTGGGTCTGCAACAATATAAAAAGTATTTATCTTGAGTGCTAAATTGTTATTGAAACAGAATTTCTTTGATAGATATCATCCAATGTCAGGTTTTTAAGGAAAAAGAGTACATTTTTTTAATAGGAATCATGCATTTGGTTTGAAATTTGAACTGATCCTTCAAGATCAGACCACTTTGTATCTCTCTGATTCTCATTTTACTCAATTCACTTCTAATTTACTTCCGAATTAACCTAATTCTACTAAATTGCTTAAAAATTCAAAATTAAACAAATTCTATGCAGTTAATATCGGTTATCGGCCCTCTACAAAATATCGGTGTTAAATATTGTTTCTGATATTATCGGCAATATTGACCGATACTGATAGTTTCATGTTTCAAATATAGGCACTTTTGACTTTTGACTTTCGATATTACTATTAATATTATATATGTTTTACATTTAACATATGTATATATATAAATTCTGCATGATTTTAGAATTACCGATATCCCATCACGATAACCTATATCTAAAATATCGGCCCTTGACAGATATTTGATTTTGGACAACGTTAACTGCATAGAATAAAGTAGAAGTAAAATAGTGTTTGTAGCAAAAAAAAGCATAAGTTGCTATTGACTACTGAGAACTCGGCTTAGAAAGGCACGCTTGATGCGCGAGGTGATTAGGAAAGCGCCTCATGCATGGTCAAATTGGAGGGTAATATGGAAAAAACAGCCAATAGGGGTGAATAGATTATGAGGGGCTTTTTTTAACATAAAGCTTATTCGATTGTGCATAGAGCAACGCCTTGTTTCGTGAAGCTCATGCCTCACACTTTTTTAAACCAAATTTGAGACTAAAAAAACCCTTAATGCAGGAAAAACTGGTTGTTTGGTGTGCCATAGAATACTTTTTTCAGGGAAATTTTGACCTTTTCACAGTGGAACATTATTGACCTAACATTTAGCTTACATACAACAAATCTAATCATCATCATCATCATCATCATCATACTCAGTAAATCCCACCAATAGCAAAGCTAAGGTAGGGTCTGAGGAGGATAAGATGCAGACAGCCGTACCTCTACCCCGTAGGAATAGAGAGGTTGCTTCCAGTGAGACCCCCCGGCTCGATAGTAGTTTTGCATCAAGCCTTAGACATAAGGCACATAACACTCAGCAATGAGACAACTGCCTATTAGTGCATGTACCCCTTGTCTTTCGGCTATCAACACCACCACATGATGCATGATTAACCATCCCCTCTTTTAACGTTATTTTCACGAAATTAGTAAAATAACGTTAAAATTAGTGCACTTTCACTTTTGCACCCCGAGCGCCCACACATATATACATTATATGCGCATACCGCCCACACATACAACAAATCTAAACATTTTCAAAATACATATGATATAAAGATCAAGAAAACCCAAGTCCAATTCAAATTCAAAAATCAATCTTGAAAATCCCCAAAAATAAAAAGCAACCCTTGATCAATTAACCCTTATGAACAAGTCAAACTACTCATCCCCAAATTTCATAACAACAATCCAATCGAATATCAACAAAAAACTTATAACAACGCATCATGCAACAAGATCATGAATCATACCTTGAGAAACGATTTCTGAAGCGATGAATCACTGTTGAAATGGGGAGCAACCGAGCCCTAAAAATCAGAAATAGATAAATTACACAGAGTGCAAAATACTAACAAGTATTGAAGAATCAATGGGGCATGAAATTGTGAAATGATACCTGATTTATAACGCCCAAATTTGCAGCAGCCATGATCGAATCGTAAACCCCAGAAAACCCTTGTGAGATGGTAGGTAAAGAGGGAATGAAGTGGTACTTATAGAGGAGTTGGAAGCTTTTGGAGAGTGTCAAAGGGTGCAGGCTATGGTGGGTGGCTTTTTGTTGTATAGTTAACAAGTGAGCAATGATAAAGTATTCAAGAAGCAACTTTTTATTCATTTTTATAATGTTTCATGACATGTCATCACATGATTTTATTTGTTCACAAGAAATAACATATGATTTACCATTTTGTCAAGTAAGAGTCACAAAATTTGTATATATTTTCATTAATAAATTACTCTTCTAGTCTAACATATATGACTTTAACTTGCTTATTTGAGGTTTTTAGGAAATCATTAGGAGTGGCTAGTATATCGGATAAGATTAGGGAGGGGAGATTGAGATGGTTTGGGCATGTGAAGCGTAGGCAAACGACGGCACCAATTAGAGTAGTGGAAAATCTTACTGTGGAGAGGAGGAGAGAAAGAAGCCGACCCAAACTGACATGGGATGAGCAGATTAGGCATGATTTACTAGAGTTGCATTTTTCTGGGGACATGGTCCAAGATAGGACTTTGTGGAGGTGTAGGATTAGGGTTAAGGACTTCTAGATGATATTGCAGTAAGGCCCTATGTGTATTTTAGGGACGTAGGTTTTTCTTATTCTTTAAGTGACTTTACCGATAATTGACTTCTTGTGTTTATGCCCAAATGATGTTGTATGCTATTATACATGATTTACAATATACTGTGTCACTCTGTTCACTTTCTTGGTATATGTGACTTCTTTTTTTCTATATTCTTTGACTTGATGTGTTGGTATATTGTTCGTTTTGGAGCCGAGGGTCTCTCTGAAAACAGTCTATAGAGGCAAGGTATGTCTTCATCTCACCCTCCCCAGACCCTATAAGTAGTTTTGCTATTTGTGGAATTTACTGGGTATGGTTGTATACTAACTTATCAACTTCATTTATATACTATAAATATTGGTGCTAAAAGAAATATATATATATACACACACACACACACACAAAGTTAGCACTCCAGACGAATCAACAAACACGAACAAGGCCTTATTCGTGTTTATTAGTTATGGAAATAAATGCTTTCGTGAATTGTTCATAAACACTTACTGAACGAGATTTTTTGTTCATACTCGTTCTTTAAGGAAATGAACATTTTCGTGTTCGTTTCTTAATTTTAGGTAACGAATACAAACAAACGTTCATGAACAAAAACAAACATAAACAAATATATATTATATTTTGAATAAAATCAAATCTAATCACAAACATTACGTGGATCCATCAAAATATATCAACCTAATTATCCAAACATACTTAACATAATCTCAATAAATATAATTGACATAAAATAATGTATAACAAAATTCTCATATTTTACACTTTTCATATATATATATATATATAAGGTGGGGTTCGGCTACAAAGTCTATTTTTCATACAAAGTGCATAAAGTCGTAAAACACCATAATTTCAGGCATAAAACACACTCAAAACCCACAAATAACAGAATGAAGATCACTAAAACACAATATCCAAACCCTGAAAGTCCATAAAAACTTCAAACACATCATCGTAGAACTATGAATATAAAACACAACATGATGATCAATATAAAACACACTAATATTTGTCATTCAATAATCAAAGCCTTATCATCCAAAACACAACACAAAACCCACAAATATGGCGTTTTAGTAATCTTCACTTTGTTATTTGTGGGTTTTAAGTGTGTTTTATGGTTAACATTATGGTGTTTTATGACTTTTTACACTTTGTAGGAAAAATATACTTTGTAGCCAACTCAAACCCTATATATATATATATATAGGGTCGGGATTTAGAGAAAACGCTCAAAAGCGTGAGAACGGTGAGAACGCTTAACGATCGTCCGATCAAAACAATCTATGGACTAGATTGGCGCGGTGGCGTTTTCATAAATAACATCAATTTTATTACGTGGACGTGCTTCATTAAGGATAAAAGGGCCTTTTGACTACTCCAAACAAAATGCCATCTCATGAAAATAAAACGCCAAAACAAAAATCACACAGCATTCTGCTAAAAACACCATTAGATATAAAACGCCAAACTTAATTATAGTAAAATCCCGCCTAAAAAAACCGCCAAAAAATCCTATATATACAACAACTCAGACATTCAATTAAAAAAACACAAACAAAAACCCCAAACGCCATATTTAATATATACCATTCGACTGATAAACGCCAGAAACCCCAAACATCAAATATATTGCTGTCAATAAAGTGTAGCTGTATGGTGTGGACAACATTGTCAGTTATATTTCTTAACTGAGGATTAACAATGTTATCCAACACCATACAACAACACTTTATTGATTTTTGCATGATCAAATTTACAGTTTTAAGATGGTTTATTTTGTGGCGTTCTTTTTATCGGTAAACGCCAAAAAAGATAACATTTTGGCTGAAAGAGTGTAAAATCAATAACATTTTCGCTGCATGAGATGGACAAAAATTATAGAAAAAGAGGCTGATTTCATACGAAAGTCGAAACAGCCAGTGAAGATGCTTCAAAAGAAGAAAGAGACCGGTGACAGTGAAGATTTGAAGATCAATATTTATTTTGTTTAATTTTCTTTTTCAGTTGATTGTTATTTAATAAACAACGTCATATCTAATAAAAACGCCAAAAAAGGCAAATGTCTTACACCTTTGGCGTTTATCAAACAATCATAAAATGACTTTGGACAAGTATTATAAAAAAACTTTTTTTATGTATTCTTTTTTTTCCTTTTCAGTTGATTGTTGTATATAATAAAACGCCATATATAATAAAAACACCAAAACAGCCAAAATGTTTGTTTAAACGATATCATCCAGTTAAAACGCTCCCCCCCCCCCAAAACTCCCAAACTATAATAAAATTAGATTAAAAAAGTATTATAAAAAACACAAAAAAATAAAAAACAAACTTGAAAATGTAACTAGAAACAGTAACTTCAAATCAGAAAAACTGAAGATAGGGAAAATTTATTATATTAGAATCTAAAACGCCAAACTTGAAGGATGGGACGTGTTACAGACCTCAGAGATAAAGCTTGTCAAAAACAATAATTACAAACAGTAACTGAAAAGACGAATACTTTATTATAATAACGCACCGCCTAACTTACGCGCCAAAAAGAGATCCTATAAAATGATACATCTCAACAACTTTCATTTGATCAAACCAAAAAAAAAAAAAACGCCAATACTACTAAAATACCACTCACTGTAAAACGCCAAAAAAATCAAGATGGCTAATATGCTTTCTTGGATATTCAGTATTGTTATTCGTCAAGTTTCACTGAATGAATTGTTAGGGAGGCAAGTAACTCAGTAAGATTTTGTTGCATGAGACGGACAAAAATTCAAAAAAAAGATACTAATGTTAGTCATATGGCATTTTGTATTTTTTTTTTGTTCTTGAAGAAAGCTTGGATGAGGTGAAGAGATCAATGACACTGAAGAGTGGGATGATGATAAAGATGAAGATCAACATGAAGAAAAAGCGAAAAACCCACCCACACGTCATAGATCTATATCCCCAAACATCCACACAAAAAAGCCACTACAACAGACGAGCAGGCAAAATAATCAAACCGATGGGTTTGTTAAGTTTTACATAAAACGCCATATTTTGGTGTCAGTTCTTGTACTATTAAAGAACAGAGAGACTGATGACAGTGAATATTGTGAAGAGAGATCCGATTAGCATTTTTAATTTATTTTCTTCGCTTGTATTTTTTTTTACTGTGGCTGAAATATAATCCAACAATTGTAAAACGCCAAGATAACCCAAACGCCAAAATGTTTATAAAAAAATAATAGAACAATGAGCCATCTTGTTTAAAACCCCTTCAAAAACGCCATTCAAATAGATTTCCTGCCCCCTGGGCTCCAATGGCATACGTTGTCGCCAAAATGTTGATACAATGGAACCATTAAAACGCCATTAATTATTGAATTTGGTTAACGCCAAAAATCTCAAAAACCAAAAATTAAAACAACATTGGGAAAAAGCGGAACAGGAAAAGCAGAAGATGAAAGGACAAAAAAGCCCCTCCGCCCTTTTCTAAGCGGCGTGACACGTGTTGGGCCAAGAAGCGTTCTCACCGTTCTCACACTTTTGATCGTTTTCTCCCGATCCCGTTTCTATATATATATATATATATATATATATATGAATTTAATGTGATCATGAACAATGAACAATGATGAGCATTTTAAATATTAATTTAAGTTTGAAATTAACTCCTTAATACTTTAAAATAATATACGTATTTAACTCGTTCTTCTTGATGAATATATGAATTTAAAGAGCTCATTAACAGTGATGAGCTTTTTTAATATTAATTTAAGTTTTAAATTAACTCTTTAATACTTTAAAAATAACATTAACTCGGTTGTTTTCCCGTGTGTTGCGGCAGTACGTTATCACAAGCATTCGATCAGAATCGGTAAGGTTCGTTATAGTACTGGTACGATACATGCACTCGGTATATAAATCAACACATGTTTTACATCGTCCGAAAACGAAAAAAACAAACACCGGTACCGACAACGACGTTGTTCGAAGGGTATCGATCAGTTTAGATTGTCACAATACTGGTAATGATATTCGTTTATAATTACAAACAGAGTTGTATAAATAAAAAATATCGAAACCGGGAACCATAAAAATGAATACAGGTACATGTACCAATGTTGTTCGGTAGGATGCGTCAGTTTATTAAAAGCAAAAACAATAAAAATAAGTACCGATACCGATGTTGTTCTGCCGGTTTCGGTTTGGTTAACTACGGTAGCAGCACAAAACTCATTACCAAACAGAAACCATACGAATGAATACATGTACATGTACCGACGTTGTTCGGTATGATGTGGTAGTGATACAATGTCAATTTATCAAAAACAAAAACAATATAAATAAATATTGATACCAATACATATGTTATTCGGTCGATTTCAGTTCCTTTTTAGTACGATAGCGGCACCGTTTCAGTAAAATTTATATTGCAATGTTGAAATAAAAAACAATCGTTTTGGTTCAGTTTAGTACGATAGTGACACATTATCCGTTTTCAATAAATTTATACCGCAATGCTAAAAAAATAAATATAGAACGCAAGTTATCAGAAAAATAATAACAATATATGATAAATAAATATTATTAAAATATTAAAACAGTTATTTAAAATTTGAAAATCACTATTCATGGCAACTTTGTTTTAATAGGTATAATACTTTAAAGTAATGTATGTATATAACCCGTTCTTCTTGATGAATAGTACATCTAATGTTTTAATACCAACAATGAATAATAATTTATTTTTTTGTCGTAAACTATACGATTGTCGATAACAATATTAATAAATACATTTTTTAATCATAAACTATACGAGTATCGATACGTAACGAACAAAACTGATTTCAACCGAACATCGGTACCAATATTGGTAGTATCGGAATCGGTATTTTTCCTAGTGGTTTTCAATTGATATATGTCACACCCCAACCGATGGCGGAATCATCGGGGCGCGACACTGAGCGAAACAGATTGTCCATGAGTATCCATAACAACTATTAATTACCAGATATTTAAAACGTCATGTCCCATACCATAACATATCCAAATAAAACAGTTATTACAAATAATTGTCTCATAAACAAGTACTGATCCGACAACTCAGATTTCAATATAGATAGTTTGTTCGTTTATTTCTAGACTCTTTCCTAGCCTCGATTTCATCACACAGCAAACAAGGCATCCTAGCATCTTAAGCACCTGCCACATACGTTAAAGTAAAAGTCAATACACATAGTGTAAAGGTGAGCATACAAGTTTGATAATAACATAGTATAGTTCGAAATCGTTTACGCATAACCAGCACGTACAACGTGTGATGTGAAGCTTGTAAGTTATCGACATGATCCTATCAATACCAATGACTGCGGATTGACTGCGTAAGGCTGTTCGTAACACATATTCACCACTAAGAATCATGTGATTAATTGTCCTTAACAACCCGTGAGTGAACAGGTGCTGAGTCCAAACTATAGTACTATCGTTGCTAAGGCAGGTAGACAGCAATCTATGTGTAAACATAACAAACAAGCATTCATCGAGTCACGTATAACATGCATTAGCGGTTAGCGGTAAAGTATTGCGTAGTGTGTTTGATGTGATTTAGAATAAGTAACGTATGTAACACCCAAAAGTGCGTAAAGCAAAAAGGGTTCGAGTATACTCACAGCGATAGAGTTAATGGATTGAAGGGAGCGCTAGAGCGAGTTTAGCCTGAACAGTTAATGATAGCATTGTTGGTGCATTTACTGTCTGTTAACTTCGTCTTATTCAAGTCTTATGTCTAGATAGGATAAATGAGTGCACAACAGGATAGATTTTAGGGTTTGGTCATGTTTTAGTTAGTGATTTCGTTTGAAGATGTCAAGACCAAGTTCAAACGAAATTGGTGCAAGTGATTTCGTTTGAACAGGGTAGTGTCACCCTCAAACGAAACAGCAACTAGTATATATAGGGGTTGTGTAGGTTCATTTGAAACGGATCTAAGTGTGTGTGAGCTGAGGTGCTGCTGAATTTTTGTCAAGATTTGATTGTAAAAGCTCTACAAATCAGTAATAAAGAAAGATTAGAAAGGAAACAAGCTGTGTGATGTTGTTTACTTTGATTCCGCCTTAGTAAATGATGATGAACTGCCTTTACTGACTGTTTAGGGTCACGGAACCGATCCAACAAGTGGTATCAGAGCTCAGGACGAGGAGTTCATACCAAATTCAGCTTGATTTTACCAGATTCTCTCACTTCTACCTTTCTTTTCTGATTTGGACAAGTTTTCATGGTTGAAATGGCCTAAAACTCACATATGTCAAGCAAAATACAGTGTTAACTAATCCTTGAAAGTTTTGGACTAAAACTCGACCTAAAATTGATACAAAACTGTAATACCGTTTGAAACTGTTCGAAAAATGCTGACATCATAGGTTATTCCGTTTGAATTAACCTAATCCCGTTTGAAATTTGCTCATAATCTCGTTTGAAAAACACAACTTACATAATACCGTTTGAAGAATATGGGTAATTTCGTTTGAGACATGTATCTCGTTTGAAAGTTCTGTTTGAAAGTCACACATATTTGAGATCTCGTTTGAGGATTATAAAAGTTTTGTTATTCCATTTGAAAGTGGTGTAGTCTCAAACGAGATAA
The DNA here is from genome assembly GCA_030545235.1 of Helianthus tuberosus. Taxonomy (NCBI): domain Eukaryota; kingdom Viridiplantae; phylum Streptophyta; class Magnoliopsida; order Asterales; family Asteraceae; genus Helianthus; species Helianthus tuberosus. The sequence continues at coordinate 69,051,104 of CM060432.1, read as the reverse complement.
GACATTTCATTTGAAGTTGAAACCTGATTTGATATTCCATTTGAACCAAGTGTTGTCTCAAACGAAATAACAGATTTCGTTTGAGAAGAGCCATTTTGTTTGAAAGACATAATATTGTTTGAACAACAATTTCGTTTGAACAGATTCCATTTGAATCTGTCATTTTTCAAAACCAAGAACTTTCTAAGTGTTTGTTGATTTTTCAGGTACATGCAAGATGGATGATTTCAATCCGTTTTATGATGCCTTTGCATTTGCTGGAAATTCTGGAGACGATATTTCTCCTAGCAACACCAATGAGAATACGTCGAGTGCAAAGAAAAGTTTATCAGATGCTTTGGGAGTTGAAAGTGCTTTCGGAACTTATAACAAACCTCCGAAGTTGATGGCTATCGAAGAGTACAGTCGGTGGGCCAAGAAGTTTGAAGAATGGTTGAAAGCCTTTGCGTATCCCAGCTGGAAGAGTCTAAAGAATGGATACGTTGATGGAGGCAAAACTGGTGAAAGCTTGACATCAGCTGAAGAAATAGAATCGTTTGTTGCTGAGCAAAAATGCATCGCACTGCTGTTTCAGTCTGTCCGAGAAGATATAATATCCTTGATCGAGTACAAGAATTCTACAGATCTCTGGAACAAGTTGAAAGTTAAATGTTTGGGAAGTGCAGAAATTGTGAAAAATAAAAAGAAACTGCTAAGGAAAGAATTTGATTTATTTGGTTGCTTAAAAATGAATCAGTTTGTAAAATGATTGAGAGGTTTGGGCACCTAAAACTGGAGCTGGCGAGACATGAAATTTTCTATTCTCAAGAAGAGCTAGTCGACAAATTGTTTGATTCATTGCCAGATGAAATGGATTGGCAATATTATGCTTTAATGTTGAAGAATACTATCAAGCTGCCAGAAGTGTTGACTGTAGATTTGCTGATTGAAAGACTAGAGAGTCACGAGCTGGAGTTAAGGAAAACACACAAAGTCAATCACTCGTCTTATCAACAGAACTTGGATTTGTATTATCCAAAAAGAATGATGCCAAAGAATACATCTCCCAAGACAACTTTTTCTGCTGAAAACTCCAATACATATAGCAAAGAAAGTCAAAGCAGTGGATTTCACAATGGTTCTTCGTCACATTCAAGTCAATCAGATGCAAAGAACCTATTCCAATGCAATATCGTTGTAGACTTAAAGAATGCTCAAAACTTCAGAGAGGAGTCGGCAAATCAACAGATGGTTTTCTTAGCATCTGTGCTAGAATCGTATGAAAGCCTTGTAGCAGGGAAGATTGGCAACACCAACCTGACAAAAGAAGATTACGATCAGATAGATCCTGAGGAGATGGAATTGATCGACATAAGGTGGTGTATGGCCAGTGCAGTTCGTCGGGCACAGCGTTTCATGGAGATAACAGGGAGAAAGTCTATTGGTGGACCATCTACCAAGCTAGGCTTTGACAAGTCTAAAGTGACATGTTTCAAGTGTAAACAGAAAGGTCACTTTAAGCGTGAATGCCGAAATGCTTATGCTGATGAGTCTGAAAACCCGTTCAGAGAAGATTACTACAAGAAAGCAATTTATCATCAGAATAAATCAGAACCGCCAAGAATGAAGCAGCTTGAGGATAACAAAGAGAAATCTAGAGCTCTTGCTGTGATTCACGACGATGAAGGTTTCGACTGGAGCGAGTTGTCACCTGAGGAGGATGCGGTTGGATATGCTTTCATGGCAAAATCTTCTGAACCTGTTCCTTGGAAAGACAACAGAACTGAAGAACAGAAGTATGGTTACAGAAAGATGATAGCCCAGCAAAGAATGATCAGAATATCTGGTATCTATCTTGAAGCAAAAAGAGCGAGGAGATGGGATCCAGACAGAGAATGTTATCTTGACCCCGAAGGAAACATTGCTATTGACCATAACACTCTTGATCTTGAAACCATAATTAAAGAAATGGCTGATGAAGATGAGTATTGGCAAAGAAAATGACGGGGAAGTGGAGAAGAGAAAGAGAAAGAAGAAGAGCCAAAGAAGGTTGATAATGGGATCATTGACACTACTCAAGAGTTGAATGCTAAAAACATGGGAAAGATGGCTGACAAGGTGCTGGCTGCTAAGGCACTTGAGGTAGAGTCTAAATCCGTCTCTGAGTCTAAAAGCCAGGTCAGTTCAAACGCGTCAACGACTGAGTCAGGTAAGAAAGTCAATGGTGATGTTGACTGCAAAAATTGCATCAAAGAATGCAAAGTTTGTAGTACAATCACCTATCTCAATGGTAAGAAGGTTGATGATCTGACTGCAAGAGTCCGAAGTGTTGAGGATCAGATCCTTAACCGTGATAAAATGTTGAAAGCTTCAACTGACAGATTAAAAGAATTAACTAACAAAATTGAAAATGATAAAATTGATCAAGAAAAGGTTAGGAAAGAAAATGAAAGGTTATTTCTTGAAAATCGTCAGATTACTGAAAAATTTGAGAAGCTTAAAAGCACGGTTAAAGATAATGATGATAGAAACGGTAAAACATACAAAGAAAATTGTCAATTGCAAAGTGTTTTGAGGGTTAAAGAAGAATTAATCAATCAACAATTGGATGAGATTGCTAAATTGAAGCTTCAGTTTGAAGAAGCTAAGATTGAGAATGAGCGTATCAATTTGAAATTGAACAGTTACAGCTCTGCAAGCTTTGTTTTGCAACACATTGTTCCCAAACCCATCGGGAAAAACAAAGCAGGCGAAGATGTATACTGTGATGGAACTGGGGTCGGGTTTCATCAAGTTCCGCCACCAGTTCTAGACAATTATTCAAAAAAGCAATCTGGGTTGGTTAATCTTGAAGATGAAAATGAAGTGAAACTTCCTGATTCAATTGATGTGACATTTTCTTCATCATCATCTGATGATAGTATTCAAACTGAGATTGTTAAAGGCATGGCTGAAAGTGTTTTGGATAGTGATTCAGCTGAGGATGAAGAGTGTTTTCTGGATAATTACATTCCGAAACCAAAATCCAAAAACAACTTAGGTGATGAACCGGGTCTTGTGATGTACAAGATGGCTGGATCTGATAAGTTGTATTCGGATTCTGATTTTCCTCTGGGGAATGTAAATGTTTCAAAATTGACAAATGTGTTCAAAATGGTTGAAATTGATTTATCTGAAGTAAAAGTTTAAAACAAACAAAAAGGCAAATGAATTTTGAGAAAGATAAAGCTTACTACAAGAAACCTGTAGTTCCACCACGTTTTTATAACACCAATCGAAACAATTGGTCGGGAGGATATCAGGGTGGTAAGAACTATCAAAGAAAGAATTTTCAAAACAAGAAATTTGTTGAGAAGAAAATGTTTGTGAACAGCTCAAGTTCACTTTCTGATGAAGAGTCTAAAATTTTTTCAAAATCAAATGAAGAGTTCTTTGAGGAAAAGGCATCACAACCTCAGTCTAAAGGCACAATTCGGGTAGTTGATACTCGTACATGCTTTAGATGCAACAAAGTTGGTCACATTGCAAGAAATTGCACCAACTTCAAGCCTAAGACTGAAGTTGTTGAGAGTCAAAAGAAGAAGGTTGATGCAAAAGGAAAAGCTCCAATGGTTGCTGAGAAAATTTTGAAAAATGAGAAAACAAAAATCAAAATTAAACCTGTTAAGAAATTGGTAACTAAAAATGACAAATTCTATAAACGGGTTGCTTCATCTCAACAAACATGGAAGCCAAAAGTTGTTGAAAAACCAAAGGTTTCAGAGTTGGAAAAACAGTCATCTTCTACCACACCGGTAAAGATGGATGTTCCTTTGGATTATTATGAAAAGTTGGAGAAACAATCTTCTACTCAACCTGAGAAGAAGAATGTTCAAAAGAAAAATCAACCAACCGGTCAACTTAAGATAGATGAGTTTTTCTTATACAAAAAGGTTGAGGTTGGATCAGAAGAAAGCTTAAAGATGAATGATAAAAATTTTCCGCCACTTTACACTACAAAATCTCACATTAAAGTCCAGTTACCTGAGTCGAAAGAGGCTTGGGTAGCATCAAAATCTCACTAAAAATTCCGGATTTCCCGGAGCTTCCTAGTTAGTAATTTTGAAGCATGAATCGGCATCTTTATTGAAATGTGTTTTTTAAAAATCAATTTGTGATATGTGCAGGAACTTCCGAGAGCTGTTTCACGATGGATTATGGATAGTGGAGTGTCTCGACATATGACAGGGAAGACTACATTGTTGTACGATGTTAGAAATTTCAATGGTGGTTATGTGGGATTCGCAGGAAATCAAGGTGGTAGAATTGTTGGTGAAGGAACGTTATCCAATGGGATTGTTACGTTTGAAAGAGTTAACTACATTGCTGAGCTGGAGAATAATCTGCTGAGTATCTCGCAGATTTGTGACAGGATATATACCACTCACTTTACTGACAAAGAATGTTTGATCTTGAAGCCAGGATTTGTTATCCCTGAAGAATGGATTATCATGAGGGCACCTAGAGTGAATGATCTGTACGTGTTGGACATGAGTGTAGTTACTACAACCACGGGTCAAGCTCACTGTTTTGTGTCTAAAACAACGGAGAAAGAATCACAGTTGTGGCACCGCAAGATGGGGCATATTCATCTTAGAAAAATGAATCACTTGGTACACAACGATTTAGTTATTGGTGTTCATGTCAAAGGTTTTCATCTTGAAGGAGAATGTATTAGCTGCATCAAAGGCAAGCAAAAGAAGAAATCACATCCTCAAAAGAAAGTCAATTCAGTATCGAGACCTTTAGAGAGACTTCATATGGATCTTTTTGGTCCAGTGAACGTCAAAAGCATCACTGGTGATTACTACTGTCTGGTAGTAACAGATGACTACTCAAGGTTTTCATGGGTTTCATTTCTGAAGACGAAAGATGAGACATTTGAAAGTTTGATGGCGTTGTTTAGGAAAATTGAAAACTTGTACCAAATGCGTATCAAGAGAATCAGAAGCGACAATGGTACTGAGTTCAAGAACATAAAGATGGAAGAATATTGTGATGAAAGAGGTATATTGCATGAATTTAGCGCGCCTTACACTCCGCAACAGAATGGAGTAGCTGAAAGAAAGAACATGACGCTAATTGAAACGGCTAGAACAATGCTTGCTGATTCAAAGCTACCAGTCAATTTTTGGGCAGAAGCAGTATCCGCCGCATGCTATACACTCAACCAGGTTCTCACTGTAAAGAAATTCAATAAGACGTGTTTTGAGCTGATTGATAACCGCAAACCGAATCTGAAGTATTTAGAACCGTTTGGGTCTCTCTGCACTGTTCTAGAGCCTTTTGGAAAGTTTGGTCCGAAGAGCATTGAAGGAATTTTCGTGGGTTATCAAAGTCCATTGAAACGAGTCTTTGTTCCAAGCTTGAAGCGGATTATTGAAGCACATAATGTTGAGTGTCAAGGTTACACAATGCCACCGCAGAATCCTGGAGATTCATGGCGTTTTCATTGTGATACTTTGTGGGATTCGTTTGACATGGAAGAAGAAAAGGAAGAAGAAGAAGATTTCTTTGACGAGTTGGATATTCTAAGAGAGTATGAAGAATCGCATGAAAGGTTCCCAGCTGAGTATTCAAGAAGACCACAACAAACTTCGAATGATGATGAAGCAGGTCCAAGCAATGCTGGTGAACATGATGATGTCCAACAAAATGAATTTGCTCAAGATAATCAGTCGGAACAGAATGATAATCAAGAATCTGAGAACATGCCAGTATTTGATCATGGTGATTCAGATTCTGAGGGGGAGCAAATTCAGATTTCAAGTCAAACAAACCCAACCAGTGAACAAGGTGCAAATTAGAATGTTACTAATCAGGAAGGCGATGTAGATGTTTCAGGCGAAGTGATGCCACGAACTCTTTCTTACCATCCAGAGGAATTGATCATTGGAGAATTGCAGATAGGCGTCCGCACTAGAAACAGCTTGATCAAGGGCTTACATGTTTTTATTCAAAAGTTGCTCCTTTACAAACTGACTTTTCACTAAGTTGTTTTATCTCGCAGGTTGAACCAAGGACTTATAAAGAGGCGCTTACTGAAGATTCTTGGGTCAATGCAATGCAGGAGGAACTGAGCCAATTCGAGAAGTTAGCTGTGTAGAAGTTAGTAGATTTGCCTGGTGGTCAGAGGAAGATAAACACCAAGTGGGTGTTCAAATGTAAGAGAGACGATAGAGGAGTTGTGGTTCGTAACAAAGCTCAACTCGTAGTCCAGGGTTTCAGTTAGCAGGAGGGGATAGATTTCACTGAAGTATATGCTCCGGTTGCTAGACTAGAAGCGGTCAGAATTTTCCTAGCATTTGCATCTTGGAAAATTTTCAAAGTTTATCAGTTAGATGTTAAATCGGCGTTTCTCTATGGGAAGGTAAAAGAGGAGGTATATGTCGGACAGCCACCGGGCTTCACCGATCCAATCCACAAAGACAAGGTCTATTTGCTAGACAAAGCGCTGTATGGTTTACACCAGGCCCCGAGAGCTTGGTATGAGACATTGTCTCAACACTTACTAGCCAACAGTTTTATCCGTGGAAAAGTGGATGCCACTCTCTTTGGATCGCTCCATGATTGGATCGCTGATGTATTTGACAGCTTCAAGACCCGATATTATGTACCCAACCTGCCTCGCAGCAAGATTTCAGTCTAACCCGAGAGCTTCGCATATGGTGATTGTGAAAAGGATATTACGCTACCTGAAAGGAACTCCATCGTTGGGGTTGTGGTATCCAAAAGATGGCGAATTTACGCTCGAAGGGTATTCCGATTCGGATTTCGGAAGCTGCAAAGTTAACGCTAAATCAACAACAGCGGGGTGCCAGTTTTTCGGACCACGTTTGGTCACCTGGCAATGCAAAAAGCAGACCTCTGTGGCTTTATCCACATGTGAAGCGGAGTATGTATCTGCTAGCAGCTGCTGCTCACAGATCTTGTGGATCCAGCAACAGATGTGTGACTACGGTTTGCAATTTCTAAACACTCCTATCTTTGTTGATAATGAGGCAGCAATTAACATTACTAAAAATCTTGTTCAACACGCTAAAACAAAACACATTGAAATTCGTCATCACTTCATTCGAGATTGTTTCGAGAAGAAGTTGATACGAATTGAGAAAATCCACACTGACAAGCAAAAAGCTGATTTACATACCAAAGAATTTGTTAAAACACGTTTTCAATATTTGCTAAAACTGAATGGTATGAAGCTTTTATCGGTGTTGGAGGAGATTATTGGCGTTGATGAAGGAGACATTGTAGATGATGTTGAGAAGCAATCTGCAATGGTTTGTCGATTTTTTACTTGTTTTGGTATTTAGGGGGAGAGTATAGGGTAATATTTTTCAGAAAATACAAAAACAATAAAAAATTTAAAAAAATACAAAAACATGAGATATTTTCAAAATCCAAAAACAAGAAAACCAGAAAAGAGCTTGTGTAAAAAGGGAAAATGATAGTACATCGGCTTGACAGTTACAGTATGCTAAAGAAATGTAATGTTTAAAAGGTTAAACAGTCTCGCTGATGATGTGCCGATAGGGTTTTACACATTTAGTAGGTTTGTTCGGGATATAAATCTAAATCTTTACTTACTTATTTCGTGGGGAACTCTACTTGGATATATAGGTAACTCCTGAAATCTTGTTTGAAAGATCCCTCTTTCTGAGATACTAGGTCTTTATACTCAGTGATATCTGGGGTATTATCCCGGGACTTCTGATTTTGCGGAAGCAATGGCCTAGTCCCCGAATAATACTTTCTGCATGCTTGAAATATAGCGCCGCCCTCAGCATAAATGATGAAGACAATAAAATTGCTAATCAATGCTGTTGTAACAAAAGATCCTCTAAAGGGGACACACCCAAGTCGAACCGTCATCTCTCTGCTGAACGGTAGTTCTGACCTGAGCTCTCACGGTTTCGTACTATTACTTAATTTATTCCCCTTACAGATATCATCTGTGGTATACTCACCTGTAAGACTGAATATTGGGATCTGGATACGGGAGTATATTCAAGAGGTGGGACACATGTATAAGTTTAAGTTTCTAAAACACTAAATCCGTATCCTGGACAGATTGAAATATGTGTAAGAATTTAAGTGGATCAGTATATCGACAATCTACGCGAATTGTTTAATTCTGAATATGCAGTCAAAGCTTAACGGTACTTGTGACTTGTCAAATAGCTGATATGATTTCCTAACACGCTCACCAAAAATATGTTTGTAAATAGTTTACTTTTATTGCATTTTATTTCTGTAATTCATTGTCTAGTTTAGAACTTTATTAAAAATCCAAAAAGATTTTACACTTCTGCTTTATTTTTTGACAAACCAAAGTGGAAAGCTAATCTTCAGATTCGAATTGAAGCAGATGCAGGAAGTTTCTGGGCTGGATGATGAGTTTAGAGCTAAAACATGATAAGTTTGTGAAAATTGAAAAGTCAAAAGCAAGTTCATTAATTTGAAACTTGTAATTTTTAGAAAATGTTTGAAAATGATTGTACAAATGTCAGTGTGATTTATCTCTGATCAACCAAGGTTATTAAGTTGAACTTGGTAGATTAATTGAGTAATCAGGGTCATTAATTTGGGCTTGAATACTTAAGTGGATTTCTAACACTGAAAGTTGAATGGTAAGTTTTGGATTGAAACGGTTATTGTCATATATCTTATTTTTGGGTAGAGACTATGCAGGAATGTATTTCCCAATGGCAACAAAATGTCAAAGTTTGAACCAGAATTCAAGCCCTAGCTTATTGAGAGGGGGAGTCTGTGAAAGGGGGAGTCAAGATTCTGGATCAACATTCAAAGGGGAGACTGAAGATTAAAGTTTGAAGATAAAGATTGAAGGGAGCTTTACAATGTCAAGACAAATCTGGAAAAAGACAAAGACTAAAGACTCGACGCCGAAGACTTCGTCAACATCCAAGGGGGAGTCTGTTGGTGCATTTACTGTCTATTAACTTCGTCTTATTCAAGTCTTATGTCTAGATAGGATAAATGAGTGCACAACAGGATAGATTTTAGGGTTTGGTCATGTTTTAGTTAGTGATATCGTTTGAAGATGTCAAGACCAAGTTCAAACGAAATTGGTGCAAGTGATTTCGTTTGAACAGGGTAGTGTCACCCTCAAACGAAACAGCAACTAGTATATATAGGGGTTGTGTAGGTTCATTTGAAACGGATCTAAGTGTGTGTGGGCTGAGGTACTGCTGAATTTTTGTCAAGATTTGATTGTAAAAGCTCTACAAATCAGTAATAAAGAAAGATTAGAAAGAAAACAAGCTATGTGATGTTGTTTACTTTGATTCCTCCTTAGTAAATGATGATGAACTGCCTTTACTGACTGTTTAGGGTCACGGAACCGATCCAACAAGCATAAAGGATGAGTGGCGCGCAAAACGGTACGAGTGTACCAAGGATCGGATGGCCAGTCGATCGGGTGACAATCCGTTCGGATGGTCATTCGATCGGATGGCCATTCGATTGGATTGACACCTCGTTTGGATGAGGATGTGTTTGTGTATGATGGTTTGTACTTTGAAGTTTTCCTTGTAGCATTTTGAAAATAGAGAAGTATCTCTACCCTTCTGGTCGGTCGATCGAACGGTCGTTCGATCGGACAGCAATCCGATTGGCGAGGCTTCTTATTTTGAGAATAAGTTCACAGTAGGACGGTCACTCGATTGGATGGCTATCCGATCGGGTGGCAATCCGTACATATTGAACATGTTGAAAATTGTTTAAGTGTACATGTCCCAAAACGTCACAAAATCGGACGGTAATCCGTTTCAACGTTTAGATCCTTGAATAGTTTGAATAAAAGCTTAAGTATGGAACCAAGTGCAACCCGATCGGATGGCCGGTCGATCGGATGGCAATCCGATCGGATGGTAATCCAATCGGACGGCAATTCGTCCCAACGGTCGGATCGTCTTGTCACTTGATTTCGTTTGAATTTTTGTAGCTTTGAACGGGACGTTTTGATATCTTGCTTGAACAACAGAACCCTTATCTCGGCTCAAGTGACCCGACCGAACAGGAATCACCCTAGTCCGACCGGTTCATGGTTCGAGTCGGTAGTTCATGTTCAAACCCGAAATCAATATCACTCGGATAGAATTCAGATATGGAACTAATATGTTCAAACCCATCTTTCAATCCTTTTCACCATGAATATGTTCAGATCTATGCAAGATCTTTGTTTATTCATGTGGAAATCGTCCAGATCTAAGTTGTTCTTGGTGGATTGAAGCCAAAACATGAAGTTCATAAGAACACCATGATGACATCATCCTAGAACACCTCAAATCCACTGATTTCACGGTTAAAAGTTAAGATTCGAAAGATAGAAAGGTGTAGGAGTGCGTGTAGATCAAGAAAGTACAAGATTTAGGTTGAAAACTTAGAAGAATCGAGAGAAATCGAGAGAAATATGGGCTGGAGCGAGCTGGGTCGAGTGAGAGCTGTCACATCAAGTGATGTGACATATGAAGGGTATTTATAGGGTTTCCTAAAAAGGAAAGTGGAGAGAAAGGCTGGTCGATCGGGTGGCAGTCCGATCAGGTGGCAACCCGATCGGGTGACAACTCGGTCGGATGGCAACCCGATCGGATGGCCACTCGGTCGGTTGGCCACTCGATCCATGAGTCTGGCGTGATGAGTTTTGTCGTTTTGATTCGCGTGCTGAGCTTGGCGATGCGATTTGAGCGAGCGATGCGATAGAATTTCCAAGTAGATTACTTTTAATCCAACTACTATATCTAACATACAATCACTATAATCAACTTGCGTTTAGCGTTTCGATTCGATTGCGATGCGATAGATTGCGTTTTCGATTAACACCTCAACATAAACATAACATGCACAAGTAACACATAAATAGCACACACATGTAAAACAATATCAAGAACACATAACTCGAGTTGCGAATGCGTTTGCGATAAGCGATAAATCGAGTAAACATGAGATTAATATGCGATTATTAACAAGTACTCCACATAATACAACTAATGCGATAACGTAAATAGATTATCTACAAGTCAAAGAAGTCAAAACAGGAGTTGACCAAGGAGTGACAGATCGCAATTAGCAATCTTTTCTTCCTTTGACTTTATTCTTGACTTTGACTTTGACTTTCGAAACACGGGGCGTTACAGCCTCCCCTTCTTAAGGGAATTTCGTCCCGAAATTAGGCCGAAGCTGTAACAAACAACTGCGAGTAGTTCGCCTTCATGTCGCTTTCGAGTTCCCAAGTGAACTCTGCGCCTCGTTTGCCTTCCCAGCGAACCTTCACAATGGAAATGCACGAGCAGCGGAACTGCTTGGTTTGGCGGTCCATGATTTCGACGGGCTTTTCCACGAAGTGTAGTGTTTCGTTTACTTGGAGATCCTCAAGGGGTACGTGTAAATCATGCTCAGCCAGGCACTTTCTGAGGTTCGAAACGTGGAAAGTCGGGTGAACGTTGTTAAGTTCCTCTGGTAGTTCGAGTCTGTAGGCCACTTTTCCGATCCTTTCCAGAATCTTAAAGGGTCCAACATATCGAGGCGCGAGCTTTCCTTTCTTGCCGAATCTGACCACACCCTTCCAAGGTGATACCATTAGGAGTACATGGTCGCCAACGTCAAATTCAAGGGGCTTGGGTCGTCTATCGGCGTAACTTTTCTGACGACTCTGAGCTTTCAGTAGATTGTCTAGAATTTGGAGGATTTTGTCAGTCGTTTCTTGCAGTAGCTCAGGACCGGTTAATTGCGAGTGTCCGATCTCGTGCCATACAATAGGCAATCGACATCTTCTTCCATACAAGGCCTCAAATGGTGCCATTTGAATGCTGGAATGATAACTGTTATTGTACAAGAATTCGACCAACGGTAGGTATGCGTCCCAATTACCACCGAAATCTATGACACACAAATGGAGAATGTCTTCAAGGGTACGAATCGTTCTTTCAGTCTGACCGTCGGTTTGGGGATGAAAAGCGGTACTTAGATTAAGTGCAGTACCGAGGGCAGATTGAAATGTCTCCCAAAGACGCGAGGTAAACCGAGCATCGCAGTCAGAAATGATGTCACGAGGCGTCCCATGTCGACAAATGATCTCTTTGGTGTAGATTCGGGCTAACTTTTCTATCTTGAAGTCTTCCCGTATCGGCAGAAAGTGAGCATATTTAGTCAAACGGCCAACGGCAACCCAGATGCTGTCATGACCTGATGGCGTGCGCGGAAGTTTTGTTATGAAATCCATAGCTATACTCTCCCATTTCCACACAGGGATTTCGGGTTGAACGAGTAAGCCAGAGGGTCTTTGGTGCTCAGCCTTGACCTTCGAGCAAGTCGGGCACTTCGAAACATAGAGGGCGATATCTCTCTTCATGCCCGGCCACCAGTACTTGTAGCGCAGGTCCTGGTACATCTTGTCGGCACCGGGATGAATAGAATATCGGGACTTGTGGGCTTCGTCCATCAAAATCTGTCGTAAGTTGGTCCGTTTAGGGATCCAAATTCGGTCCAGATAATGGAATATCCCATTCGACTTATTTTCTAGCTGAGCTCCATCGTTGAGAATCCTTTCCTTCTTCAAAGTGCGTTCATTAAAGCAGGCATGTTGAGCTTCGCGGATGAGGGTTTCGAGATCATATTGGGCTTGAATATTACGGGCGCTGTGCAAATAACTCCGTCTGCTGAGAGCGTCGGCAACGACATTTGCTTTGCCAGGATGATAACGAATCTCACAGTCATAATCGTTGAGAAGTTCTACCCACCGGCGTTGACGCATATTTAGCTCCTTCTGGTCAAAGATATGTTGTAGGCTCCTATGATCGGTGAAGATCGTACGCTTGGTACCATAAAGGTAGTGTCGCCAAATCTTTAACGCAAAAACAACTACGCCTAGCTCGATGTCGTGGGTTGTATAGTTCTTCTCGTGGATCTTGAGCTGACAAGACGCGTAAGCAATAACCTTGTCTCGTTGCATGAGAACACAACCGAGGCCAAGGTTCGAGGCATCGCAATAGACGATAAAGTCATCGTTTCCGTCGGGTAAAGTGAGAACAGGAGCATTGCAAAGCATGCACTTGAGGGTCTAAAAGGCAGTCTCTTGTCCGGCTCCCCAAACAAAAGGCTTGTCCTTGTGCGTGAGAGAGGTGAGCGGCACATCGATTTTAGAGAATCCTTCGATAAATCGGCGATAATAGCCCGCTAATCCGAGAAAAGAACGGACTTCAGACGGGTTCTTAGGTGTAACCCAACTCTTGACAGCTTCGATCTTTGCGGGGTCGATGTGGATACCTTGACTATTGACAATGTGACCGAGGAATTGAACCTCCTCTAGCCAGAATTCACACTTGGAGAACTTGGCATAGAGTCGATTCCCTTGGAGTAGCTCGAGAACCAAACGTAGATGTTGCGCGTGTTCAGTTTTCGACTTGGAATAGATCAGGATATCATCGATGAACACGAAGACGAAGCGGTCGAGAAAAGGTTTACACACGTGATTCATCAGATCCATAAAAACCACGGGTGCGTTGGTTAAACAAAAAGGCATAACAACGATCTCGTAGTGGTAATATCGAGTGCGAAAAGCAGTTTTGGGGATGTCTTCCTCTTGCATGCGTAACTGGTGGTAGCCTGAGCGTAGGTCGATCTTGGAGAAACACGTAGCGCCTTGTAACTGGTCAAATAAATCATCGATGCGAGGTAGAGGATAGCAATTCTTGATTGTCAGCTTATTCAATTCCCGGTAGTCGATGCACATCCGGAACGACCCATCCTTCTTTTTGACGAAAAGGACTGGTGCGCCCCAAAGAGAGGTGCTAGGGCGAATGAAGCCTTTATCAAGAAGTTCTTGGAGCTGACTCGAGAGTTCGCGCATTTCGGACGGTGCGTGTCGATAAGGAGCTCTTGCAACAGTATTTGCTCCAGGAATGAGGTCGATGCGAAAGTCGATATCACGACTTGGTGGTAAGCCTGGAAGATCTTCAGGAAAAACGTTAGGGAATTCATGAACAACAGGGACGTCTTTCACTTTTGTCTTTCCTTTCTTTTCCTTCTCCGCTACTACAATATTAGCCAAGAAAGCTCTGTATTCCTTGCGGAGATACTTGCTAGCTTGAACACACGACATAAGTTGGAGTTTCTTCGATGCGACTTCACCATAAACACACAATTGATCACCATTAGCGAGCGATAATCGAATCATCTTGTCGAAGCAAACAACTTCAGCATGGTTTTCACGAAGAAAATCCATGCCTACTATGACGTCAAAGATTCCGAGTTGCATTGGAATACGGTTGATAGGAAATATGTGATTGTTGAGCTCGAGAGTACAATCACGAAGAACAGAATTGGCAACAACAGTTCTTCCGGTGGCAACTTCAACATCGAACGTCGAGGGAAGATGGGCGCGCTTATGATTAAGGAGCTTTTCGAACTCAAATGATACAATACAGTTATCGGCTCCAGTATCAAACAAACACGAAGCATAAATATCATCCACAAGGAACGTACCATTGACCACGTTGTTGTCAGCCTGAGCCTGGCGCACATTAATGTTGAAAGTTCGAGCACGAGCGGCTTGTTGCTGAGGCTGCTGCTGCTGTTGTTGGGGTTGCTGCTGTTGTTGCTCTTGCTTCACAACCCGATTGGGGCACATGTTTGCGAAGTGGTTGGGATCACCACACGCAAAGCAGACTCTAGCATTGACCGTGGGTGCCAGAGCCACTTGTTGGCCTTGAGGGGCAGGGAGTAGAGCCTGATGAGCAGAAGCTGGAGCTAAAGCTTGTCGAGGACCTGTACGGCAGTTGGCGGTGAAATGACCGTACATGTTGCAATGCACACAAAATCTGCAGGCGATTCCCACTGGGTGGTGATAGGTGATAGGTACAAGTCGGTCAGGCAAGGTGAGGACCAGTGTAAGCACATTTTGCTGGCGGTGCTTGGGTTACCGGTGCCGCGACTTGGCGGTGTTGAGTTTGCTGCTGAGCTGGTACAGCTTGGAGTGGGGCAGCAGTGGTGACAACACAATTCTTGTTGCTGGAGTTCCTGTTGTTCTTCCTCTTGCGACGAGAGGCCTTTGAAGACTGAGGAGTGGCGGCGGCTTCAGCGGTTGGTGCAGTGGTAGCTTGATGTAGTTTCTTAGCGGCTTTATCCCAGAAGCCAGACTTGACTCGCTTGTCGTTTATTTCAGCGGCAAGCAGGTAAGTTTCCTCGATTGTTGCTGGTTTTGAAGCTTGCACAAAATCTGCGACACAATCTGGCAGAGCTCGGATATACTTCTTGATTGCCATATCAGAAGTCTTAACTTGATCAGGACAGATTATGCTAAGCTGCTTGAAGCGAGCAGTTAAAGCAGCATTGTCACCATCCTTCTGCTTGATATGCCAGAATTCGTCCTCCAACTTTTGGCGCTCGTGGGGAGGGCATAACTCTTCCAACATGACGTCCTTCAACTCATCCCACGTCAAACCATAAGCTGCATCATTTCCGCGTTTGTTTCTCTCGGCCGTCCACCAATCTAGTGCTCGGGATTGGAAGACGCTGGTAGCGTTCAGAGTGCGGAGATCGTCAGGACAGCCACTCTGGCGCAGGGTGACCTCGATCGAATCAAACCATTGAAATAAGGCCGTAGGACCATCTTCGCTAGTAAATTCTTTCGGTCCACAAGCTATGAACTGCTTGAAGCTGAAAGCAGCCTTAGGGGTTTCAGTCCTGGACTCCTCAGACGATATGCTCACATTTTCGTACAGTTCACTGACGATCTGAGGAACAACCTTCGCCATTTGTTTAGCGAAGAGAGCATCAAGGCGTTTGTCTTTCTGGTTTCGACGAGCAACGCACGAGTGACGGGATCCAGATGGCGACATTGTCTGCAATAGACATCGTCATAGGACTCAAACACTAATCGATCATTCCTAGTATAGTCTAGCGATTCACCATAAAGCTCAGGAACATGTATCCACATAAATACCGAATCACATAGGCACATACACACATAAACACATAATCATGTGGAGCATAGAAACACGTAGGCACGTAAGGCACAGAAGCACATAAGGCAGTCAGAATACAGAAACCTAACTATATGTTGCACGTATTCCCTATCCTTCACAGCGCGTATAGCGATTAATTACAACGATTGCGAGTATCGAGCAGCGTTTGCGAATAATGACCATCGATTTGTTGGCGTGTTGAGGTAGATGTGCAGTGCAAGTTGTGAGTTTTGATCAAAATGAACAGCGAAAATGAATACATCACCAAAATTGAAACACGTAATCACATAAAACACATAATATCCACATAAAATCGACAAATATCAGAGTCAGCAGTTGCGGGCTCAGAATCGAAACTCATAGAAAATCGCGAATGAATCGTCTGCGGCTTCTATCGGAACACGTCTACCAGCCAAGGTGATTCGACTATTCACAAGGACTCTTGGTACACATTATGCTCTCGCCTTGATTTGGGCGAACGGCACACATCCTTCCAGTTACTGTGTGACTTCAAGTCGTTGGAGTCCGTCGAGTCTTTGGTGAGAGTGTTGAAAAAAATCAAAATAAAATCGGAATGAGTCATCAAGGTTCGGGTTTCACCCCTAACTTAGCAACTTTATTCCTGTTTTAATGTAAATGTAGGGAAAATGTGCGTTAAAGTACGGATTTCACTCCTGATTTAACGCAGATTTTCATGTTTATGGGTATAAATGCGGGTCGAACAAGTGATTTGGTCGAGAGTTTGCGGTTGTCACACCTAATCTCGACCTGATCACTCGTTCATTTTTCAAAATTTAGCGTGTAGTGTAGTGTAGTGTAGTGTAGTGTAGTGTAGTGTAGTGTAGTGTAAGCGAGAATAGCGAGATGTAGCAAGTAAGCTCGTACAAAACCCCTACAGGGAATGCACAAGTCGGTCTGTTGGCACTTAACTATAGACTAGGCCGTTTCTAAGACATCGACCCGGACTAGGTCGAGTCTTCCCTAATTCCCTACAGTTATGGCTCTGATACCAATCTGTCACACCCCAACCGATGGCGGAATCATCAGGGCGCAGCACTGAGCGAAACAGATTGTCCATGAGTATCCATAACAACTATTAATTACCCGATATTTAAAACGTCATGTCCTATACCATAACATATCCAAATAAAACAATTATCACAAATAATTGTCTCATAAACAAGTACTGATCCGACAACTTAGATTTCAATATAGATAGTTTGTTCGTTTATTTCTAGACTCTTTCCTAGCCTCGATTTCATCACACAGCAAACAAGGCATCCTAGCATCTTAAGCACCTGCCACATACGTTAAATTAAAAGTCAATACACATAGTGTAAAGTTGAGCATACAAGTTTGATAATAGCATAGTATAGTTCGAAATCGTTTACGCATAACCAGCACGTACAACGTGTGATGTGAAGCATGTAAGTTATCGACATGATCCTATCAATACCAATGACTGCGGGTTGACTGCGTAAGGCAGTTCGTAACACATATTCACCACTGCGAATCATGTGATTTATTGTCCTTAACAACCCCTGAGTGAACAGGTGCTGAGTCCAAACTATAGTACTATCGTTGCTAAGGCAGGTAGACAGTAATCTATGTGTAAACATAACAAACAAGCATTCATCGAGTCACGTATAATATGCATTAGCGGTTAGCGGTAAAGTATTGCGTAGTGTGTTTGATGTGATTTAGAATAAGTAATGTATGTAACACCCAAAAGTGCGTAAAGCAAAAAGGGTTCGAGTATACTCACAACGATAGAGTTAATGGATTGATGGGAGCGCTAGAGCGAGTTTAGCCTGAACAGTTAATGATAGCATAAACGATGAGTGGCGCGCAAAACGGTATGAGTGTACCAAGGATCGGATGGTAATCCGATTGGATGGCAATCCGATCGGATGGCCATTCGATTGGATTGACACCTCGTTTGGATGAGGATGTGTTTGTGTATGATGGTTTGTACTTTGAAGTTTTCGTTGTAGCATTTTGAAAATAGAGAAGTATCTCTACCCTTCAGGTCGGTCGTTCGATCGGACAACAATCCGATTGGCGAGGCTTCTCATTTTGAGAACAAGTTCACAGCAGGACGGTCACTCGATCGGATGACTATCCGATCGGGTGGCAATCCGTACATATTGAACATGTTGAAAATTGTTTAAGTGTACAAGTCCCCAAACGTCACACGATCGGACGGTCGCTCGATCGGATGGCAATCCGATCGGACGGTAATCCGTTTCAACGTTTAGATCCTTGAATAGTTTGAATAAAAGCTTAAGTATGGAACCAAGTGCAACCCGATCGGATGGCCGGTCAATCGGATTGCCGTCCGATCGGATTAGTTTGAATAAAAGCTTAAGTATGGAACCAAGTGCAACCCGATCGGATGGCCGGTCGATCGGATGACAATCCGATCAGATGGTAATCCGATCGGACGGCAATCCGTCACAACGGTCTGATCATCTTGTCACTTGATTTCGTTTGAAGTTTTGTTGCTTTGAACGAGACGTTTTGATATCTTGCTTGAACAACAGAACCCTTATATCGGCTCAAGTGACCCGACCGAACATGAATCACCCTAGTCCGACCGGTTCATGGTTCGAGTCGGTAGTTCATGTTCAAACCCGAAATCAATATCTCCCGGATAGAATTCAGATCTAGATCTAATACTTTACTAGGAATGAGTAGAAGATCAGAACAAGCTCCGATTCTATCGGTTTTGAGTGCATTGAGTGTAAAAGAGTTGAAAGAAAGTTAGAAAAACCATCTTTCAATCCTTTTCACCATGAATATGTTCAGATCTATGCAATATCTTTGTTTATTCATGTGGAAATCGTCCAGATCTAAGTTGTTCTTGGTGGATTGAAGCCAAAACATGAAGTTCATAAGAACACCATGATGAAATCATCCTAGAACACCTCAAATCCACTGATTTCACGGTTAAAAGTTAAGATTCGAAAGATAGAAAGGTGTAGGAGTGCGTGTAGATCAAGAAAGTACAAGATTTAGGTTGAAAACTTAGAAGAATCGAGAGAAATCGAGAGAAATGTGGGCTGGAGCGAGCTGGGTCGAGTGAGAGCTGTCACATCAAGTGATGTGACATATGAAGGGTATTTATAGGGTTTCCTAAAAAGGAAAGTGGAGAGAAAGGCTGGTCGATCGAGTGGCAGTCCGATCGGGTGGCAACCCGATCGGGTGACAACTCGTTCGGATGGCAACCCATCGGATGGCAGTCTGATCGGATGGCCACTCGGACGGTTGGCCACTCGATCCATGAGTCCGGCGCGATGAGTTTTTTCGTTTCGATTCGCGTGCTGAGCTTTGCGATGCGATTTGAGCGAGCGATGCGGTAGAATTTCCCAGTAGATTACTTTTAATCCCAACTACTATATCTAACATACAATCACTATAATCAACTTGTGTTTAGCGTTTCGATTCGATTGCGATACGATAGATTGCATTTTCGATTAACACCTCAACATAAACATAACATGCACAAGTAACACATAAATAGCACACACACGTAAAACAATATCAAGAACACATAACTCGAGTTGCAAATGCGTTTGCGATAAGCGATAAATCGATTAAACATGCGATTAATATGCGATTATTAACAAGTACTCCACATAATACAACTAATGCGATAACGTAAATAGATTATCTACAAGTCAAAGAAGTCAAAACAGGAGTTGACCAAGGAGTGATAGATCGCAATTAGCAATCTTTTCTTCCTTTGACTTTAATCTTGACTTTGACTTTGACTTTAACTTTCAAAACATGGGGTGTTACAATATAAAATACCTGTCGATATCCTTTCGAGCATATCAAAACTTTATTTTCTTTAGTTTTCTCTTTTAGGCAGTAGCGAGTTCCGGTACCGAAACGAAACATACCGATACCAACTCAGTTCCCGCCACGTAGTGCGGGGAAAACCACTAGTTAATATGTAATATACAATACACTCATATTTATTACATATTATATTAATGGGTATTTTGAATATTATAATACAAGTACTAAAATAAAAATCCTAACAAACACGATACCGAATGTCATGTGAAGTCCCCGAGATCTTCTTGATCGATGACTTACACAAACATTGCACTTGAACAAGACGTATACAACAAAGATAAAAGAAAGTGTAGAAGAAGAAACTCTTTTATTCAATCATCACATATTACATACCCAAATAGTATACATCTCCTAGACAAGCTGGTTTAGATCACAAAGATCTAAACGCTAGCTTTCTCTCTCTAACTTTCTCTCTATAAAAGCTCACTCAGAACCAAAAGCTTTCCATCACTACATCCATATATATATATATAGGAAAACATAAGTAATTCAGAACTTTCACTAAGTTCCAAACTATCAACTCTATAATACGGAACACATACATACATAACACACACTTATTCCGAATTACACTAAGTAATTCAGAACTATACCATAATTCGGACAAAGTGACTATCTCGGAACAACATAGTTCCGAGTTATACATCATTACATTATTACATCCACACATATATATAGGAAAACATAAGTAATTCGGAACTTTCACTAAGTTCCGAACTATCAACTCTATAATACGGAACACATACATACATAACACACACTTATTCCGAATTACACTAAGTAATTCGGAACTATACCATAATTCGGACAAAGTGACTATCTCAGAACAACATAGTTCCGAGTTATACAAAGTAATTCGGGCAGCACACTTTTGTCTTTAACTTTCGCTTTGGACTTGGTTTGACTTCTTCGACCAAAATTGATAAAGCCACAGTTACTCAGTAGGAACTGCACTTACAGACTTACCCTTAACTGTTCCTATCAGTTCTGTGTGGCATTGATAATCTTCAGTCACCGGATACTGCACTTACAGTTCACGAACATAAATGAATGGACGCGACCTCTATTCATGTTCATTCATTTATATATATGAACAAATATTTTTTGTTCATGCTTATTCACTTATTAAACGAACATGCACAAACGAACTTCCCGCTATACAATTCATGAATTATTTGTTGAACGTTTAGTTTGTTTGCAACCCTACGTAAAATTATCAGTATATTGAAAAACAAATGTAAGCAATAGTAAATATTGAAATCAGAGTTGTCTGTTTGTGATCTACAGTGGGAACCTAATGTGTGCTGCTTGATCTATGGTTTTCCACGTGTTGCCTCTAAACACTTCGTGGCATCATGTTTGTTCATTAGAAACAAAGAGAAGAAAGGGAGATAGAAAGAAAGAAAGAAAGAAAGAAAGAAAGAGAAAGAAAGAGATAGAAGAAGAGTAATGCCGTGAAGATGTCAATAGTCGGATCGGCGGCAGGGATGAAGAAAGATTCTAAAGAATTCCACAGAGAACTCTTCGATCCATTTAGCCGGAGACGTAATATCATCAACATCACCAATTGGACTTGAGGTTACGGTATGCTCTTTTTTGTTTATTTGATTTCTTTTAGTTCTCATCATTTAATGCTAATTGGATAATCCAAACAAAACCTTTATTCCAATCGCATCCACCCCATGTTCGAATCTATCATTGGTTCTGCAGCTGCTCTGAAGAAGGAGTTCCAGGTTAGGGTTTCTTTTTTTACACCAACTTGATCAATTGGGTCTACGTGATTTACTTGATTTGGACACTTTGGTCGTTATATTTCATTTGTTTAAGATCAAATTGTTGATGATTTGAAAGTTTACATAGATTTTAAGTAGAAAACTTATTACTTTTTTACATTTTCAATTTTTAATAACAGTTGATGATTTGAAAGTTGATATAGATTTTAAATAGAAAACTTATTGCTTTTTCACGTTTTCAATTTTTAATAACAACTAGAATGAATATTAGAATCTTATGGACAAGTAGACAACTAAGCACATCTTAAACTTTCTTAAACAATGTCTGTGATGAAAAGAAACCTCACCAACCAAATTAACACCAGTGTTTTGAAAACCAGGCCGGACTGGCTGGTTCGGTTCACCCTATCTGACTCATTTTAAGTCGAGCTGGTCGGACCGAAAAACTGGGCGGTCGAACCGGATACTTTTGCGGATTGAACCGGATTTTGGTTATTTTTTATTTTGCCCTATTTATTTTTGTATGACTTGTAGATAAGGTTTTGAAGTTGCTCATTTGTTTCAGAACATCAAATATTTGATTTGAAAGTTTATATAGATTTTAAATAGAAAACTTATTGCTTTTTCACATTTTCAATTTTTCTTAACAACTAGAAATTTAAATATTAGAATCTTATAGAGAAGTAGACTACTAAATACATCTTAAACTTTATTAAATGGTGTCTGGGTGATAAAAAGAAACCCCACCAACCAAATTAACAGTAGTGTTTTGAAAATTAGACCGGACTAGCTAGTCGAACCGGGAATCAGAGGTCTGGCTGGTTCGGTTCACCATATCAGACTCGTTTTAAGGTCGAGCTGGCTAGACTGAAAAACCGTGCAGTCGAACATGATTTTTTTGAGGATTGAAATGGATTTTGATTAATTTTTTTTAATTTTACTCTATTTATTTTTATATGATTTGTGGATAAGGTTTTGAAGTTGCTCATTTGTTTCAGAACATCAAATATTTGATTTGAAAGTTTATATAGATTTTAAATAGAAACTTATTGCTTTTTCACGTTGTCAATTTTTCTTAACGGCTAGAAATTTAAATATTAGAATCTTGTGAACAAGTACACAACTAAACACATCTTAAACTTTGTTAAATGGTGTCTGTGATAAAAAGAAACCCCACCAACCAAATTAACAGTAGTGTTTTGAAAATTAGACCGGACTTGCTGGTTCGGTTCACCCTATCTGACTCATTTTAAGTCGAGCTGGTCTGACCGAAAAACTGGGCGGTCGGATTGGATACTTTTGTGGATTGAACCGGATTTTGGTTTTTTTTTTCTTCTTATTTTACCCTATTTATTTTTATATGATTTGTAGATAAGGTTTTGAAGTTGCTCATTTGTTTAAGAACATGAAATATTTGATTTGAAAGTTTATATAGATTTTAAATAGAAAATTTATTGCTTTTTCACATTTTCATTTTTTCTTAACAGCTAGAAATTTAAATATTAGAATAGAATCTTATAGACAAGTAGACTACTAAACACATCTTAAACTTTGTTAAATGGTGTCTGTGATAAAAAGAAACCCCACCATCCAAATTAACAATAGTGTTTTGAAAATTAGACCGGACTGGCTGGTTGGACCGGGAATCAGAGGTCTGGCTAGTTCGGTTCACCCTATCAGACTCGTTTTAAGGTCGAGCCGGCTGGACTGAATAACCGTGCGGTCGAACATGATTTTTTGAGGATTGAACCGGATGTTGATTTTTTTTAATTTTACTCTATTTATTTTTAGATGATTTGTAGATTAGGTTTTGAAGTTGCTCATTTGTTTCAGAACATCAAATATTTGATTTGAAAGTTTATATAGATTTTAAATAGAAAACCTATTGCTTTTTCACATTTTCAGTTTTTCTTAACTGCTAGAAATTTAAATATTAGAATCTTATAGATAAATAGACTACTAAACACATCTTAAACTTTGTTAAATGGTGTCTGTGATAAAAAGAAACCCCACCAACCAAATTAACAGTAGTGTTTTGAAAACTAGATCGGACTGGCTGGTCGGACCGGGAATCAGAGGTCTGGCTGGTTCGGTTCACCCTATCAAACTCGTTTTAAGGTCGAGCCGGCTGGACTTAAAAACCGTGCGGCCGAACATGATTTTTTTTTGGATTGAACCAGATTTTGATTAATTTTTTTAATTTTACTCTATTTATTTTTATATGATTTGTGGATAAGGTTTTGAATTTGCTCATTTGTTTCGGAACATCAAATATTTGATTTGAAAGTTTATATAGATTTTAAATAGAAACTTATTGCTTTTTCACATTTTCAAATTTTCTTAACGGCTAGAAATTTAAATATTGGTATCTTGTGAACCAGTAGACAACTAAACACATTTTAAACTTTGTTAAATGGTTTCAGTGACGAAAAGAAACTCTACCAACCAAATTAAAACTAGTGTTTTGAAAATCAAACCGCCGGTTAGACCGGGAATCGGGTCGGTTCGGTTCACCCTATCTGACTCGTCTTAATTCTAGCCGGTCAAACTGGATTTTTTTGGAGACCGAACCTGATTTTGATTAATATTTTTAATTTTATCCTATTTATTTTTAAAATACTTATGGTATCACTTGGTTCTTCAATCTGGTTCGATCGGTCCAACCATTGGCGAAGCTTTGCCCCCCCCCCCCTAATTTTTCCGAAATCGGGTGGGGGGGGGGGGGCGGGCGCCCCCTCGGGCATACTCTAAGCTACGCCCATGGGTCCAACCACCCGACTAGTGGACCGATAAGGAGGTCGATTTGACACCCGGTCCGATCATGAAAACATTTCTTAACACGTGTAGTGTGCCTAGTACTATCCTGGCGCATGTCTATACACTCACGTGATTTGCACAACCATGCTTAACTCCCATCTCACACCGATTCTATTTGTCTTTATCCAGCCATTGTCCAAAAGTCCAATCCTACCCATATGTTCCTTCAAAATCACATATGTTGTCAGTAAATTCTAAATATGGTTAAAAATTTTTTTGATCCTATATCGTACTGCTACCGATACCCCTATTGATTTTGTTAATTTGGTACATGTCAAGTTTTAAGGATTTAAGTATTCGGTACTTGCGGTATCGGTACTAGTTTTTTCTCGGTAAAAAGGGTATTGATACCGAATTTGATATTATGCCTTATTTCGTATTGTGGTATTATGGTTTATCGAAACGTTATACATGTACCAATTTAGCCTATTTGGTACTCGTGTAATATATTTTTATGATGATGATTACAACAACTGAAGTTCAATGAAGATGATATATCTTAACGATTATTTTCGTTGATTTTATATATTATTTCGTTGATTACTTTATAATACACTATTGCATGGTATGAGAACAACAAAACGTAATGGTAATACAATTTTTGTAGGATATGAAAACTACGCACCACTGGTCGAGAGTTGTTGTCGCTCTCCTGATGAGTCCAAAACAAGATGAAAAAAGTGACCCATATCATTCGTGGAATGGATTGGTTGCTCCCAAGCAACCAGGTGCGCCTCACGAGTTCTCGAAATATAACTCCCTAACAAGTGGTATCAGAGTGGGTCGATCCTCTGATACATTGTGTTAGGGAAACAATGTGTTAAGTGGTAATGATAACATTTAAGAAACAAAATGATCCCTAGTTTTAATATGACTGAAATTAGGAATTTGTGTTAATAAGTTGTTAGTTAATATATACCACATACATATATCTAAACGCTTAACCTATATCTCAAAAATGGTGATGAAGTATAACAACATAGATTAGTAGTGAATTAGTCAAGTATTGATCAAGATCAACAAGGTGCAGGAATGAACAAGCTCAACAAATTATCAAGGTAATCTAGATAACTGATAACCAAGCCATTCTAGATTCGGGTTCTTCAGTGTTTGGGTTCTTCAGTGTTCGTGTTTTATCGAGTTTTGGGTTTAGTAAATGGATTAGTAAGAGATAAAAGGGATAGCAAAAATTGTTGTTTAGGTTGCAATTTGATGTATCGGCTAGTGTTTTGATTTGGGCTGCAAATTGTGTTTTTTGGGTTGTAAAAGGCTTTGGTAGTCTTTGTTTTAGATAGAAAGTAAGAAACCATATATGTTCATAGCAAAGAATTTTATAAACTAAGTAAATGAGAATTTTAGAAACCAAAAGGTGTGTAGTTGAAACACAACTTACAAAACCAAAGAACTTTATAAAATTTTTAGAAGTAAACGATCATATGAGCATACGATTGTTAGAAAGATCTCCATAAAATCTCTTAGTATAATTTGGGATTTTTGTATACTGAAACTATATCGGGTTGTTCAGGTTAACCCGTTTTCCATAAATTTCAATTTCATCTGAAAACCAATCCAATTAAGAGCATTTGGGTTCGGGATTTACATTAGATCGGGTTCGGGTTTATCAGGCCTAGTAGTTCATCGGGTCGGGTTCGGTTGTCACACCCCAACCGATGGCGGAAACATCAGAGTGAGATGAAATAGATTGCTCATCACACATAACACTACTTGTGACAATAATTAATTCAAAACCGATTTCATTTCATAACATAAATTGTCAAGTACAACATGGAAATCAAATTACAACATTGAAAAGACAAATTCGACAAAGTTTAATAACGAATACGATAATGAAATCTAGCATTTCTAAGTGTGTTTCTAGGTCGTCCCCTCCTAGATTTCGTCATAATCATCATCATCATCATCATCATCATCATCATCAACCTGCAACATGTTTAAAAGTATAGTTCAACACAAAATGCATTGGCGAGTACACAAGTTTTAATACATAGCATAAGATAAAAATGTTTAAACGAATCCACATGGCAACCTAAGTTATCAAGATTAACATATCATTGGCATGCAATATTCAAGTCAACCCTCTGATTACCGCAAGAATAAATTTTAACATGACCTCTCGTTCACGGGTGTTGCGTTACTCCTATAGAGATATACATGTTAAATGGAGGCTCGTATGAAGTTAATGACATGTTTATCACATAAGAATCCCCCAAAGATATGAATCAAGTATAATGAATAAGTATGCATGTATTTGGATTGTTTGTGCATTGCATAAAGTATAATGTGTTTGTGATTTTAATAAGCTAAACATATTGCACCAAAATGTGTAAAACGTAAAAGGGGTATTCGAGTGTACTCACGGTTTTGCAAAGCTTCCTTTGTAATTCCGTGAAGAGTTTTGTTAGTTGGAGGATTGTAATACCAAAGTCACCCTACATGGGGAAACGAAGGTGTGTAAGTAATGGAATTAGGATGGAAGATTCGGATTTGGAATTTAAAGTATGAAAAGTATATACGTATAAAAGTATATCTAGTCTAAGTACTCGTTTTTGACACTATGTTGTATGTGGTTTCATGGGTCCTAGTTTGCCCATTAGAATCGCTAACGAGAGACTTAGATTGTAGATAAAGTAGCCTAATTTTATGATGAATAATCATGGTCCGATTATATATATATATATATATAGTTATAATATTAACCTAAGCTAAGTCCATCATAGATATCATAGATTATCATGTAAGTCAAACATGGAGGTTTTAACCTTATTGTATGATTCATCACTACACAAACCATCACGATGATGATTCGGAGGATCATGAATAACAAGAAATAAACTAACTAATACATTCACAAGTTAAGTCTTTAACTCGGGTGGGCCAACACGACATGGAAAGGTAATCCTAAGTGTCGGGGGCTAGGCGGGGTTATCTTACTTTGATACTAGGAAACCACTTGAGTGTTTATACACAAGTTCACAAGTGAAGGAGTGGAACTAGATTGGAAAGCCAAAGCTCCCATGGTTCACACTTCACAAGTCACAAGTCCATCATATGGAAGATGATGAATCATGCTTGTTTTCATCACATAGATTATGATATGTATAAATTGAAAATAAATAATTTTGAACTCATAACTTGGTGAGAATCAATCTCAACACAAACTCACAACTATAGGTTAAGTTGTGAGCTTGGTGGATTCAAGATTCCACCAAGTTTTAGCAAAGAAAATGATGTTACAAGAACATTAATCAAAACAGAAATTACAATACACTTTGGACCTCAAATGTGGTGAGGTTTCACCTTAGATTACCATGATAATCTTGTGAAAACCTTCCTAGAGGTTATCCAAGTGTTATGGAAGAAGAAACAAGAAAAAAATAGATGAAGAAGTGAGCTAGAACTCACTTTGAAAGACTTAGAACTTTCTACCAAACTTCAGTGAATTTGGAGGATTTTAGAGTGAATTTGAGAGTGTTTAGAAGGTTTGTAAAGTGGAAATGAGAGTTAGAATGGTGGTATATATAGTGGGGAACTAGGGTTAGTGTTTAGAATTAATTTAATGCAAGTTAGGTGGGAGTTAAGAGCCAGAAACCAGCCAATGCGCAACCAGCAATAGGCTGGCGACGGATCGACCGCTGCCGCGGGTCGCGCAAGGAGTGGGGCTGGGGTGCGCGTGTCGCGGGTGATGTTCATCGAACACATTTTCAAGTTTTGACAATTCTGGTCCCTATTGTTTGTTTATTTGGCATATTTTATGGTATGGTGTTTTTAAGTAACATCAAGCATATAAATATAATTCTAAGTATTGTAAACGAATAACCATGTATTTGCACGCATAAACATATGAAATCATGTAATTACGTTAGTTGTTTGTAAGTTAACATGTGTTTATGAGAATCACGAATGATGTATCAAGTGTATATACGAATTAAATGTATAAGCAAACATGAATAAGAAATGTATAATTCTCATAAAATAATCGATTTTATTATGATCAAAGCCTCGGGTTTACAACGATTCGAAATGAAATACGATCACAAGAGAAACAAGTTTCCAGAAATAGAATTATACGACAAACTTTCTAAATACAGTAAGTTACAAAAAGTGAGGCGTTACATCGGTGATCGGATTCGGGTAAAAAAGAAGGCCCTATTTGGAAGTCATCTAAAATGGAGTTCTTGTCCCGACTAGAGAAGACGATCAAACTAAGTTGGAAGTCCCGTTTCGTAGATCTTCGTGGACAAGTGAACCTAAGACATTGATTTCGAAAATTTTTGGAGCTAAATCTATTCTATAGTGAACTGCCTAAAAATGAATATGAAAGAGCTTTAACGTGTGAAATCACAAATGATATTTGAGAATACTTGTTATAACCCATCAAGGTAACCCTCAAGTTATGGGCAACAAGATTGAATTACTTGTACAACAATATGAGCAATTCAATATTAGTGAAAATGAAAAGATAGATGAGGGTTATGCTAGATTTAATTTTATTGTCACTAGTCTTAAAGCTCTGAATACTACTATTTTAACAAGAATTATGTAAGGAAATTCTTGAGAGCTTTGCATCCGATGTGGAGATATAAGGTGATCGCAATGGAGTAATCAAAAGATCTCAACACACTTCAAATGGTGAACATGGTGATAACTCATACATTATCA
Source organism: Helianthus tuberosus (assembly GCA_030545235.1). Lineage (NCBI taxonomy): Eukaryota > Viridiplantae > Streptophyta > Magnoliopsida > Asterales > Asteraceae > Helianthus > Helianthus tuberosus. The sequence continues at coordinate 69,022,006 of CM060432.1, read as the reverse complement.
TTTTATTTTAAGTGACAATGTCTATAAGTTGTTATGACTTTATTAATTTAGTGACTGATGTTACCAAAAAAACACAACTCTGTTAGCATACCATGACTTGAATATAATACATGTTTACCGAAAGAAAGAGGTGGCGGCTACTAATATTGCATTATTTTGTTTTCACTAGTTGCTAAATCAATAAGATGAAAACAACTTGTTGGCACTTTCAATTTACCATACGAGAATGTATAACATGTTCAATGTAAAAGGTATTGACATTGTATAGAACATTAGAAATACAAGTGATCAAATTGGTGTATTGTCAATTTGCCACTATCTCCATTGTCTTTGCTATACTAGAATGATGCAGTGTTTAAGAGGCATTCAAAGGCATATAAACCCGTATTAAAAGTCATAACACAAAGAAGCATAAGAACTACATTACAAAATTGCAAGTATGCTCAACCCTTTGTAAACGAGCACCAAGTTGGACGAAGATCCCACCATGTTTCAGGGGGTGGCATGAACACCTATAGTATGACATGACACCAATTAGATTTTGACATTCTAATCAGTTGAAAACATCTTTTGGATCCCCTCATTAGGGAAAAATATCACCCATGTGTAACAACAAACCTTTCTATATATATGTGTTTTAGATGAGCTCTAAGTTGCACTTTTCATCTTTTATGTTTCAAAGTTTCTGCAGGCGCTGCCCTTTAACTTTAAAAATTATAGGGATGTCCTTTACGTTGGCACATGATTACATGCGGTGTCCTTTTGACCTAACCCAGTTAAATTTTAAAGTTAGGTTTGATTATGTGCATTGCATATTGTCCTTAAAAGAATCTTATTTAAAATAAAACTACAAAATGGTTAAGCTCGTTTTGAAATTTCACTCTAATATGAGGGGTTGAAAATGTCAAGTGTCTCAAACTCCTTTCTTTTTAGAGTAAACTAGGATTAAGCACCCCGCGTTGAGGAAGGGCGAACACCAATGTCATACTACTGCCAACAACCACCAACACTAAAGTTGCGGCGTGTTAATGCGAAGAAAATTAAATCGAAACGTAAAACATATAAAAGAATAACTAAGTCGATCTAGGACCCGCGCGTTACGATGAAGACGCCAAACGGAAAAAAAATAGACAACGTAAAAATGTTTAACCACACACGCACGTTGCACCGTGTTAGCTCGCAAAATTTAGAACGGAACGTAAAGCGAAAATTTTGCGAAAAATGAAAAGTATAGAGGACCAAAGTTGAAAATAAAAAAGTTGTAAGGTTAAATTGTAAAAGATGATGTATAATAGTTTAATGTATACAAGTGTTACAAATTATATCTATATATACTAAGAGCCACATGGGAGGAGCTTGAAGTTCAAGCCCTAGTACACATGATCTTATGCTTGCTAGAGACTCACGCATTATCATGGGGCACCATACGCAATAATTACTTGTACTTTCTTGTGGCTCAAATTTGTAAACCCACATTTGGTACAACCATAAAATGCATAATACATCTACAAAGCTTGATGTACAAGCTTTAATGCAACAAAATGTCTACAAAACTTGATGTACAAGCTTTAATGCAACAAAATGTTGCAAATTATATAGTATATAATTACAAAAATCGTCCTTTATGTATGTCGCTTATTGCAAATTATGTCTTTTGTCTTCAATAATTACGGAAAACGTACTCGATGTTTGCAAACCCTTGCAAGTTATGTCCTTTAGCCCTAACTCAGTTAATTTTTGTGGTTAAATCTGAACAAATGAACCCCACATGACGGTATTTTTGTGGTTAAATCTGACCAAATAGACCACACATGAGAATAAAATGACCAAAATACCCTCATGTGGGGTCCATTTGGTCAGATTTAACCACAAAAAATTAACCGAGTTAGTGCTAAATGACATAACTTGCAAGAGTTTGCAAACATCGAGTACGTTTTCTGTAATTATTGAAGATAAATGACACAATTTGCAATAAGTGACATACATAAATGACGATTTTTGTAATTTACTTTCTTTTTAAACAAACCGCCCAAGAATGCCTGTTTCCCCTCTAATCGTATTTCTGGTGACTCCCTGATTTACTGACGAGTTACTTAACCTTCGAATCAACGAATCTATACCCTTTTGATCTTGTTTATAATCTGCAATAATATCCTAGTATACTAACACGTTTTATACCGCCTTTATATGTCGATTGATACTGAATCAATCAAAGACCCAATCAGATCTTAGTCCAAATTCTGAAGTGTTCCAAAATAAAGGGTGTCGCTCCAATCAGGTATATATACAAGCCTTAATGCACAAAAATAACCTTTTACTCACCCGAAATCGGCGCCTAAAAATATGGGGGATGTGAACCGGTGTAGGATCGAAATAATTTTTCATTAAACGATCATTTTCGGCTTCATGGTCTCGCACAACATATTCCCTCCTCAAGATTGGGCGTGGGGGAGTACGATTAACATGTTGCATGGCGTTAATCGCGAGGGCACACACACTCTTAACGAAAAAAAATCTTTGGTATAGATCGATGAACGAATCTTCTGATGGAGGCGAAGACATTGTGGTAAGGAGAGTTTTTGTAAAGAGTGTTTTTGGTTGAGTTGATTTGGTATAGAATAAGTTTTGTGTGGAGTTTAATTGATTATATGGGTGTGTGTCTATATATATACATACATATAGAGTTAGAAAATGTTTTTTTAATTGTTTTTGACCGTTACTCAACAGTTCAAAATCTTGAACAAATCAACAAACACCCGTTATGGCCTTCGTGGGGAACAAATTTTCGAAGCCATAGCGCCTCGAGGGCGGCGGTGTACCCGGACATTATGGGGCGTTATGATGATAGGTGGTGCTGGGTCTCGATCGACTAGGTATACATCATAAAAAAGGACATTGTAATTTAGTTAATTAAATGTGTTACATGTGTGTTGTCATACACTTTTTATCTAATATTTACACATTAAATTCAGTACTATATATTTAAATCAATTATTTAACTGCCCCTCATTTTTGACATTTATCTATTGATCATGTTAACACTAAATTATTTTTTACTATCACGAGAAACCCCGTGGCTAAAACAGAATTCAGGATGTTTCACCGTATATTTAAGATTCTTTTATCTAAATTTAAGATATAATATTTAACCATTTTGACTTATAATAAGTAATAATGGTATACAACTATACATATTGATGCACAAGCACATCTCAATCCACCATATATGGATTTGAATAAACAAGCAAAGCAGAGAAGCGAGACACATAAATAAATCAAAGACATACACACATATAAAAACCCCATATCAATCATCGAAAGCAACAGCTTTGAATGAGAAAGAGAAACAAGGAGAAAGCCGATAACACAATTAGAGAGGAGAGTGTAATAACATCCGACAAGAATGGCATCAGGATAACAAGTGACAGTTTTCCTATGACAATATAAGGAGAACATATTTTGAAATATGACGGTGGTGTTAGATATAAACATACGTAATTACCCGTTTATTGTTTATCATCATTATTATTATTATTATTATTATTATTATTATTATTATTATTATCTAAATAAATGTTGTTTTGAAAAATTAAAATAATTTCGCCTTATTTCTAAAAATTATCTTAAACCATGCTTAATTTATGAAAGGATAGTAAAGGAATAAAGTATATAATATAATATCAAACAAAACAACAAAAGAAAACTTTTTCAATAGTTAAAACTATGGCTGTAAACGAATCAAACGAACACGTGTCTGTTAGGGTTTTTCAAACTAACGAAGCTTATGAACACACTACGAACGGAATTCTATGTTTGTGTTCGTTTGTTAAAGAAATTCAGTTGTTCGCGAACATAGGCCCCGAACACAAACGAACATATAATATGCAACTAAATAAAAAACATTGTTAACATTAAACATTACACCAAGTACATCCATCAAATGATAAGTCAAATTATACTAATTTTGACATAATTATCCAAAATTAGTTAGAAAGAATACATGATAATATTAATCCTAATTCAAAAGTTCATAATTATTCCAAAATTGTCTTGAACCTGAATGACCAAGTCACGAGGTTTGGAGGGGAATTGCTTAAAATTTCGGGCAAATAAAAGCTAAGAAGGAAATTGAAAAACTAAAAACCTGTAACTAATAAACAAAAACAAACAAACACGAACGGACATAAACGAACTAACATATTACCGAACGTTCACGAACACAATCGAATGAATGAGAGCTTTGTTCATGTTCGTTTGTTTAGTTAATAAAACGAAACTTCCTGTTCGTGTTTGTTCGTTTATTAACAAACGAACATAAACGAACTTCCCACCGAATAGTGCAGGAACTGTTCGCTAATTGTTCGGTTCGTTTATAGCCCTACTTAAAAGGTTAATACCTTAAGGACGTGTTTTTTTCTTTTTAATTTTTACAACATATAAAAGTTCATACAAATATGGTAAAACATGAAAAAGTCTTCAACAAAAATTTCATATATTTAAAATAATAACACGTTACTCATATATTAAAATCTGTACGCTTATCTAAAATACATGTACTCATGATGACATGATATATATTTAAAATAATAACACGTTACTCCAACTCGTCAAAAAGTTATATGTCACTTTATCAAATCTAAAAGATAACGAGTTATTATTCTAAATATTTTTTTACTAAAAGATAACGAGTTATTATTCTAAATATTTTTTTTTCACAAGTTACATACATTTTAGACCAAGTGTGTAGATTTTACTATAGCAAAACTAGTTTGAAGCACTTTTTCATTTTTTTAACATTTAATGAGACTTTCATATGTTAAAGTTACTTTTGGATTTTTTCTTTTAAATGAGAAAATATGTTTAAGTTTTCATGATATCAACCTATCACTTGAACCGGTAAATGCCCCCATCTTAAGTGATGGGTTGCGTTACGATAGTGTTCTAGTTGAACCCGTCAAACCCATAGCTTCATCACAGGAGTGAATGTCTCAAGGCCGTCCCCTTAAAAGAAAACTAAGTATTATTTTTAAACAAAAAATTCGTTCAAAATCCCAATTGCTCCCTCTAGAACCACTCTTATTGCCCTGACTCTTCCTAAAAATTTGATTAAACTCTCAAATTTCCAATAAAAAAATAAAAAATTCTAAGTTCGCAGCTACAACAGTCCCTGATTATTATTATTATATATATAATTGAAGAAGTTGTTAGCTACAGTAAAATTACATTGACATGTAGGTGATGTGGATGTAATGTCATCTCATAAATTAATATATATATTTTATATGAAAAATCTAAATAAATAGTGCTGTAATTTTCATAACTTCTATATTTATTTAATTAATTATATTTTTTGAGGTAACATCTTTATTTTATAATTAAAATGAATAATAAATAGAATTAATTGAAAAGTTCGATTTGAAACAACCCATGAGATCCAACTACGATTAATACACCATGACAATTAATTTCTCTAACAACTTTGAAAATATCTAAAAGATTGAAAAATGTAATAGCTCATTATCACATTAAAAAAAAAGTTGACCCCACAACACGGGGAATCAAAAGGTAGTGTAAATTATAAATTTGTCCTTTACATCTGCAAAAGGGTGTTAACGTAAAACACATAATTTAATCTAAAAGATCAATCAATCAATCATACCCAGTAAAATCCCACAAATAGCAGAGCTATTGGTAGGGTCTGGGGAGGGTGGGATGTAGGCACACCTTACCCCTATCCCTAGGGATAGAGAGACTGCTTCCAGTGAGACCATCGACTCCAAAACACCCAGGAAAGAAAGATGAAAAAAGATATAGAACATTAGGTGTATGTGTGTGTGTGTGTGTGTAAGGAGCTACCAATATAACATGAGTGGTAAAAGAGTGCACGGTAAACAAGACAAATATAACAACACAAACAGCCTATACTAATATAAACATATCTACGACTATACGCTACCCCTAAAAGCACAATTGAACCCTCTCCTAGAAATCTTTAACCTTAATCCTCCGTCTCCACGAGCTCCTATCATGGACCATGTTCTCAGAGAGGTGCAATTTTTGCAAATCCTGCCTAATCCGCTCATCCCAAGTGATTTTGGGTCTGCCTCTACTCCTCCTCCCCTCCACCACGAGAGTTTCAACTACTCTAACTGGCTCTATTGTCTGCCTCCTCTTCACATGCCCAAACCATCTCAATCTTCCCTCCTTAATCTTTGCTGATATACTAGCTACTTCTAACCTTTCCCTAAAAACATCATTTCTTATCTGGTCTAACCTTGTGTGCCCACACATCCATCTTAGCATTCTCATCTCTGCCACCTCCATCTTGCGTGCTTGTACTTCCTTAATGGCCCAACAGTCGGTTCCGTATAACATAGCAGGTCTAATTGCAACTCTATAAAATTTACATTTCAATTTTGTTGGGAATCTTCTATCGCACAATACCCCAGTGGCAGCTCTCCACATACACCATCCAACTTGGATGCGGTGGGCAACGTCACTATCTATCTCCCCATCCCTCTGAACAAACGATCCTAGATACTTGAACTTATTAACCTGCGGAACCACTTGACCGTCAATGGTGATCTGGATGTCCTCAACGTTGTCTACTCCACTAAAGTCACAATATAGGTACTCAGTCTTAGAACGACTAATCCTTAAACCTCTGCTCTCTAAAGCTGCTCGCCACTGTTCTAACCTCGCATTCAGGCTATGTTTACTATCAGCAACTAACACAATATCATCTGCGAAAAGCAGGCACCACGGCAGAGCCTCCTGAATTGATTTTGTCAACTCATCTAGGATAGCTGCAAATAGAAAAGGGCTCAAAGCAGACCCTTGGTGTAGTCCTACCTCCACCGGGAAAGACTCAGTATCCCCTACAGGCGCTCGGACAGTAGTCTCGGTCCTAACATACATATCCCTAATTAAGTCTATATACTTCCCAGAAACCCCTCTACTCTCCAAACTATCCCAAATCAGTCTACGTGGCACACTGTCATAGGCCTTTTCGAGATCAATGAACACCATGTGTAGGTCCCGTTTCTTCTCCCTATACTTCTCCATCAATCTCCTTAGAATATGTATTGCTTCCGTAGTCGATCGCCCTGGCATGAAACCAAATTGGTTTATTGTGACTTGGGTTTCTCTTCTGATTCTCGTCTCAATTATTCTCTCCCATAATTTCATAGTGTGTCCTAGCAGCTTAATCCCCCTGTAATTCCCATAACATTGGGCGTCCCCTTTGTTCTTATACACAGGTACTATTACACTATTCCTCCATTGATCTGGCATTTTCCCTGATTTGAAAATAAAATTGAAAAAACTAGTTAGCCAATGTACTCCTTCTTCTCCCAAGCATTTCCATACCTCAATCGGTATGTTATCTGGCCCAACTGCCTTAGCCCTTCCCATCTTTCTAAGAGCTGTCTTCACCTCCTCCCGTGTGATACGTCTACAGTAGCCGTTATTCCGTAGTTGCCTTTGAGTAGGTGAATCATCATTTTCTTGTTGGTAGTCCCTCCCGCCATTGAAAAGATTGTAGAAGTACGTTTTCCATCTCATCTTAATGTCGTGTTCTTTGACCAAAACGCATCCATCCTCTCCCTTTAAAAACTTCACTGCTCCTAGGTCCTGCCTTCTACGTTCTCTAGCTTTTGCAATCTTGAACATGTCATGATCCCCCTCCTTTGTTTCCAGTCGATCATACATCTGCTTGTAAGCTGTGTTCTTCGCCTCTGACACTGCCTTCTTCGCTTCTCTCTTGGCCTCTTTATACCTCACCCTTAAAACCACTTGTTCCTCCTCGACTGTACACCTTAAAAGATCCCTAAAGCACCCTTGTTTAATCCTTATTTTAGTATGCACTTCCTCATTCCACCACCATGACTCCTTATGTCCACACCTCTTTCCTGTTATGACCCCTAGCGTTTCCTTCGCCACATTAGTAATGATGTTTGCCATGTCCTCCCACATTTGGTTAGCGTCCCCATCTACTCTAGGAGATGTCCTTGAGAGGACCTTATCTCTAAACACTTCGATTTTGTCTCCCTTTAACATACCCCATCTAACCCTAGGTCGCATTACCCTCTCTCCCTTGGTCAGCTTTCCTCTCATGCTTATATCCGCGACCAATAAACGGTGCTGAGCCACTGCTGTCTCCCCTGGTATAACCTTGCAGTCCCTCCACCACCTTCGATCTCCTAGCCTCATCAAAAAATAGTCAATCTGAGTGTTACGTCCACCACTACTAAAAGTAATCAACTGTGATTCTTTCTTCTTAAAGAAAGAATTCAAGATACCTAGGTTGTGAGCCACCGCAAACTCTAACAAATCCCTACCAGGGTTGTTCCTATCACCAAAACCAAAACCCCCATGAACTTCACTAAAACCATCACTATGTCTACCAATATGGCCATTAAAATCGCCTCCTATGAAAAATCTTTCTTCCCTAGGTATGGCCCTCACAACTTCATCTAGGCAGTCCCAAAAGTCTATCCTCTCTTGATCCCCTAATCCCACTTGTGGAGCATAAGCGCAAACAACTGTCACTACTTCCTCTCCTAGTACTAATCTCAACACCATGATCCTATCATTGTGTCGTATCACCTCTACCACATTTTTGTACAAGTTTATAGCCACTAGAAATCCTACCCCATTCTTCACTCCATCCGACCCTGAATATAACAACTTGTACCCATTGCGCTCATCCCCCTTATGTCCCTTCCACCTAGTCTCCTGAAGGCACGCTATCTCTACCCTACGTCTTTTAAGTGTATCTATGATCTCCAACAACTTACTACTAAGGGTCCCTACATTCCACGAAGCCACACGCAAACTATACCCCTCTTCTTTTCCCCTCCCTGCACCCCTCGTCCTCGAACATGATCTCAATGGAAAATCATTATATCTACCGTCTATGATTGCTACAAATCACCCGATAAAACAAAAAGGGCACACGCATAAACAAATAGATCGATCCCGTAAAATCTCGCTAAAACACTATAGTGAGTAACATAAAACACACAGTGAACACAACATACAATGGGTAGACAGTGTCAATGGGTGAGCACTAAACATACACTAATCAATAAGGTGCGTCTAAAATCAATAATTAATGAACAAATAGAGTGTTATAATCAAGTTTACTAAAAGATATACTAAAGCACACAATAATGCAGCACAAAAGATGCACAAGTAATCAGAGGTATGTCTTTCCTCCCTATAGTGTAGGGGTAACAAATTCGGAATGGGTACCCAAACAAACACCTTTTAAGTCAACACGTTGCAAAATCCACATCTCAAACAAATGGGTTCATCATCCTCAAAACGGGTGACCGAAACCCTCCAATCCTCACCAGACTTCACGACAGCATGCGCCACAGTCTACCAACAATCCCTCTCGCTCACCCAACAAGCTTTCCCCGGCCTCCCGCGCTACCAGATCGCTTCAGCTTCCGACCGTCTCTACCAAACCCTAACATCTCTCAACCTCCCATTAATCAACAAATGGGTCAACTCCCCTCCCACCCGGACCCAGATCGACAAATCGCTGAAAAGAACAGTTCCAGACGGTGACGGTATTGTGACGGTTGGGGAGTCGGAGTTTAAGGAGTTTGCGGTGGATTTGTATAGTGATGTGATTGTTTCCAACGCGCAGAAGGCGGTTTTGGTGAAGGTGCCGATCGGGGTTGCTGGGATTGCTGGAATTGGGATGTTCACGCGCTCCGGTATGGAGGTTGTTGGGACGGTCATCGGAGTTTATGCTGTTGGCGTTGCTACTTCGGTTTATCTTAGTTTTGGTGGTTAGACCGAGTGTTGTCGATTAACGCCCCATGTTGGCGTTAAACGCCACTTTAACGAGGAAGAAGGTGAGGCCCACACCTATCTATCCCGTGACGTTTTCTTTTTAGTTATTCTATTACACCTAGTTATGAGATGTTTAGTTACCGCTTGAATTCCTATGCGGCGGTGATGTGATAGTGGTCATATTCTTAAGGTTTGTAAATTTGTGGATTGTACACCCCTTGGTCTAAATAATTGTGGGTTTGTGTTTAAAGTTGTAATTATAATTTGCTAAATATTAAAAATTTGGGATTTTTATTTTTGTTAAGCAAGAGGGTAAGGCTGTCATTTTATACGCGTGTTATGTGTTGCGAGTTTTCAAATTAGGCGTGGAAACAAGTCATCTGGGACTGCTGCGAGGCGTGGACAACCAGAGGCGGATCTAGAAAATACGTATAGGGGTGACGTTTCAAAAAAAAAAAGGGGTAGCGAAATCGAGAAAACGTAAAATTTTTCTAAAATTTACACTACCGTCAGAGCGTCAAGGGGCAAACCCTTGTTACAAGGTAGGTCCACCCCTAACATGGTTGATTGGCTAGTTACATTTATATAGCTCACTATCTTTTCTTTTATGTCTTTATTTTTTATTTAACTAGATGGATTCATGCACGCGTGTTGCGTGTTTGTTAAACCGAGACTCAAATTCGGCGTTTAGTACTTCCCAAATAGGTTGAACAGCTGTCCTTTATAGTGTAGACATGAAATGAACTACACGCACAACCATCTCCTTTGAGTCTTTCTTTGGTTGAAATGGTAGCATCACTTGGGATGTTAATTGTTGCCAAAAATATACATGGATTCGAGCAAGTTCCTGTTCTTTGGTACTGGTCCCGAAAAATGGGTACTATGGTCGGTACGGTACCGGTATCAAAAATTGTTTCTCTACTACTTAACAGTTAAATATCATTTCTAGTTGAGAAACAATTAAATCTAGCTAACTCTTGGATGTACATTTTAAAAAAATTTAAGATGCATGTAATCGAACTGTGCAGTCTGGATTCCTTAAACATTTTTGATAGAAGTTGTACATAAGAGCATACGTAGTGGGGCGCTTTCCCCCTTCATGGCGCCGCCAAAACGCCGGCAACACCATTACCTTGGGCACTATCAAGGAGAAATGGGGGAGGGGCGCGAGATTTATCGCGGCGGTATGGGATGGTTTTCAAAACTTGGACCAATCACAAAAAAGCATGGGTTTTTATAAATAATTAATAAAAACGAAAATTAATAATTAGGTAATGATGGGTAGGGGCTTTATGACTACTGGCTCTAGTGATATAACGCCCCATAAAGCCCCGGGGTGACGTGGCTCGACACGTGTCGCATAACGCCCCCAAAAGGGCGTTATGACTACGCATGGCCTAAGTACACAATTAGTTTTAAAACATTCCCCATGAACACACTATAATATTTGTAAATAATTGTTAGTGTTACCATTGCTATTACTATTGCTAATATTATAATGGTTAAAAAACAAGTGACCCACATATATAACTTAACAATTTTATATAACTAGATGATTGTATTCATTTACTTAGTCTTGCAAAATTAAAAAGTCGTAGATAGAATATTAAACAGACTCGGATAGAACTCATTCTAGCGGCATTGGAACCGTCTCATCAAACTCTACGATCTTAGATTTTAGGTTTTTGCTTTTGGATTTTAGGTTTTAGATTTTATAATATTTGTTTAGATCATTGTGTTTTTTATTTAGCATTGTGTTTATTATTTATTTTCGTCATTGTGATTTTTTTTGTGATTCATTTTATCTTTCTTTTTTCTCGGCATTGTGTTATATTTTATGATTCATTGTGTCTTTGTACTCTTCTTAGATTTGAGAAACTTTAAAAGAAAACAATAAAAGGACAATACCTCTATATAGTAGAAAAGAAATGATGTAACTTTAACATGTTACATGTAGGATAAGGTGGAACGACACTTAGGGTTGCAGCGAAACTTTCAAAACAGACCAAAAGTAGAAGTAAAAAAAGATTGAACTACAATTTCTACTAAAACATAAATACTATCGTAAAAAAGAAAAGCTAAGTCGGATTTTTAAAAATCTATCTTCCTACTTCTAACAAATATAGATGTCATATAGTTTTAGAAACCTTATTATCATAACATCAATTATTCTATCATACAAAAATTTAAGGTTGCTGAATAGTAAATTTAGATATGGAGGTTTCTGCAATGGTGCTAAGTTAACAAATAGGTAAAAGTCCCACAAAGTAAGATTGTAAAGTGAAAAGAACCGATATTGTGAGTTATACATATAGCTTTATACACTTGTAAAAAGTTGAATAGTAAAAGTGCCTCACAGAGTGAAATTGCAAAATAATATAGGGGAAATTAAAGCTTTTGGAATAAATTAAAACTTGAAATCCGATCTGTGGTTTATTCAATGAATTGAAATCTTTTCATTTTGTTAAATACACTCTGTGATACATACATACATACATCATCCCAAAAAAATAAACTCATTTCACAATATAAATAGAGTTAAAAGATGATTTTGCCCTTGATTAAATACGACTCATGAGACGAGTTTATCCACCTCCAAGAGAATCAATGGGTAATATAGGAACGTTTGTAAAACACAGATAATTTACTCTTCATCATCATCGAGTCCTGGTATGTACTCCAAACTCACGTCGAAAATGACCGGACTATTTGGAGCAACTCTAGGCCGTCCCGGAGCTGAAGTTAGACCCTTGGGAAATGCCAACTACACATACACACGTGTCACATCGTAAGTGTGTATTAACACACAGTAATATGATCAAACATGATACAAGAAACGATCACAAGTGAAACTCAACTTAGCTAAAAAGGGAACGGGTCAACTGAGTTGAATGGGTCAAACGGGCTGAAAATCGCCCAGATCACTTTATTGAAAGATAAAGACTGTTAATTGTTTTTGTAATCATAGTTATGCATTAATTATTTGTTTAAATGGATTAAAAAAGTGTTTTTTGGGTACATATGAACCTATTTGACCCGTTACCCAACCTGTCCCACCGGCCCATCTCACCACCTCAGAAACTACGGATCACATGTTCATTTCCTATCATGTGATCTCATCAAGTGTTAGGTTTTAGTACTTCCACCAGGGGCAGAACTAATGAACACCCAGCCGTAGCACGGGCTACGGCTCAACCCCGTAGTCGTAGTGTATTTTTTTTTGGTTATATATATTAGAATACCCCTAAAGATATACGAGGATACCCTAAAAACATGAAACCTGAAATTAGCAGTTAGCCCAAATAATAAGTTTCATAATCATTAAGCCCAAATTATAATAAAGCCCAATTTAATTCAATTACCCATTGATTAAGGGCATGAAAACCAAACGCCGCAGAAGGCCAGGAGGTCGCAGACGCATGTTGTTGACGAAGGGATCTTGATTCCCAAACGTCACACGCACAGAAGCTGAACGCCTGCCAAACAATCGTACATTTGCACGCACAGTGGATTGGAACAGCCGAACGGATCTTCGCACAATCGTCGCACGCAGACGCAGTTTGTGAGTTTTATTGTCCTCTAAATCTGATTTTTGATATCTGTGTATTTGATTTTTTGAACGTTCGATATCTGAATGTTCAATATATGTCTATTTGATTTTTGATAGTTTGATTTCTTGAGTTCTTGTATGATTGTATGAATATGTTATCGAATTCTAGTTTAGACGTTTAGTAGTAACTAGTAAGTAGTTTGTAATTTTGTATATTTGTTATTTGCAAGGTTTTAAGAGTTTATTTTTGTTAAACTAGTTTATAAGATTTAATTCGGTAAAGCCTAAGGGCCTTTTTTGGCTCGCCCAGAGCACTTGAATTTTCAGGATCGGCCCCGCCCCGTAATGTAGGTAAAAGAATATTTCCGTTCTATAAATGTACAGTAAAAAAATTGGAATACCCCTGGATATTTCTTCTAGTTCCGCCACTGACTTCCACAACAAGAAAACAATTCTTGTCAACTTTAGAAGTTAAAGTAACTCAGTTGACCCACAAAAGTCAACTGTGGACTCATTTGGGGGAAGAATTAAGAATGCATAAATTACAAAGTCACCTATTGGGTTGGCCAAGATTATTATCCTTAGAAAGGGGAAAATGGTGAACTTACAGATCCAGGCACATATAGTCGCCGTTTTCCTCCAACCTTCATGCTCAGAATTCCTTCGTCGAGTCCTTTGACAACCTATGTTCACCAACTTGAGTGATATTATTTGAATTTCAACAATATTCTAATTATTTAAATAAAACTATTTACAAGGTTGTATGCCTCAAAATTACTCCTTGTGTGACTTCAACCCGTATATGTATTTTTTTATTTTACCCATTTGACCCCTTAAGGCAAGTAACATAACCTGGTATCGACCCATATAAGTAAACAGATCGAAAATGCTACTTCTACATACAACTGATTTTAATTCAAGAACAAGTATGTTTACAAAAGAATGTAAAAAGACCTTACCTGACCTGACCCAACACGAAATATGTAAACTTGGCGTTTTTCCAGTGAACTGAAATTTTCAAATGAAGAAATACTTAAATAGGCGATAATAAAGGTGTAAACAAGCCTGGTTGTTTGTGAGAGGTACTAGAGATCGGCTCCCTAAAGCTTGAATGAGACGAACTTAAAGGAGCTCGAGCCTACATTGAAGCTCATGTAATAAATGAGCTTGAGCCCAAGCTTCATAAGCCGAGCTTGGCTCGAATGAACCTATTATTTATATAGATTTAATATTTTTTATTCAATACAATAAATATATAATTACATACTTAAATTTATTATTATATAATTTTGATGAAAACAACTAAATAGTATATACTATGTTATGTACAAAAACAATTACGAGTGCTTACAAAATAAATTATACATGGATTTAAAAAAAATAACTCAATCAATCATACCCAGTAAAATCCCACCAAAAGCAAAGCTATTTGTAGGGTCTGGGGAGGGTGGGATGTAGGCACACCTTACCTCTACCCCTAGGGATAGAGAGGCTGCTTCCAGTGAGACCCTCGGCTCTAAAACACCCAGGAAAGAAATAAATAGAACATGAGGTGTGTGTGTGTGTGTGTGTATGTATGAAGCTACCAATGTAACATGAGATGCGAAAGAGTATAACAAGACAAATATGACAACACAAAACAGCATATACACATAGTTACATATCTACGGCCATACACTACACCTAAAGAAACAATTGTACCCTCTCCTAGAAATCCTTAACCTTAATTCTACGTCTCCACGAGCTCCTATCATGGACCATGTTCTCAGAGAGGTGCAATCTTTGCAAATCCTGCCTAATCCGCTCATCCCAAGTAATTTTGGGTCTGCCTCTACTCCTCCTCCCCTCCACCTCGAGGGTTTCAACCACTCGAACTGGCTCTATCGTCTGCCTCCTCTTCACATGCCCAAACCATCTCAATCTTCCCTCATTTATTTTATCTGCTATACTAGCTACTTCTAACCTCTCCCTAAAAACATCATTTCTTACCCGGTCTAACCTTGTGTGCCCGCACATCCATCTTAGCATTCTCATCTCTGCCACCTCCCTAAAAAAAATAACTAACTAATCATAAACAAGCCGAGTCCGAGTTGAGCTCGAACTCTCTTAAGTTACATGAGCCAAGCTTGAGTTTAGGCGAGCTGGGCTTGGCTTGGCTCATTTACACATCTAGTGATGATAGGGGTCGTAAACTCGTAATAGTAAAGTTGTTAACTCATTGTTATGACCATGCTAACTGTATTATATGATACAAGCAAGCACATATATATGAATAGACAACATGAATTCAATATCTAACCTGTCAAATACTTGTCCAGTTGGAACCATTGCTACATAGTTTGCAGCTACCTATAATTACAAACAAGAACTATATAAGAAAGAATAAATAAACAAACATCATAGGAAGACAAACACCGTAGTGCTTTTCAATGAAGTCAAAACAAGCCAGTCAACAGGTCAACCTAACTAAAAGAGAAGGCAATCATGGTCATAATATGTTAAATTACTAACCATGTTATCATGGTAAGTTACCATTGGTAATACACTACTACCTATGCATAAATACATGTTCAGCGATTGATCGATGAATCTCCTAATTACAATGTATAAGTATCGAGGTAAAAGAAAGCGAAATGGAAAATACGGCGTTATAGTTAGGTATTTAATCTGAAGAGTTTATTTTTTATACTAACACGATACCTGATAACCAACTGGGGGAGAAGGGCCAGATCCAACCTTAATATCCTTGTATTGTAAACCAGATTCTGTAGTTACCATAGGCACCTACATAAAGTTAAAAAGGTATAGATTAGTACACTTCATACTGTAGGATCGGTTTTTGACTCCCGAACGATTGCGAACCGATACGTGTGACGTGCGGAATCCGTACACGTACGTGGACTGAACACAAGAATGTACAATAATCTGTGATTCTATTCAAAGATATGAAATCGTACAATCACTTGAATCACCTTTTGCCTTTCTCTCTCTAGCTTTCTCTCTCTAGCTCTAAGCTCCTCTAAATGTAGCAAATGGCAAAAGTTCTAAACTAAAGCTCTAACTCCTCTATTTATAGGCAAAGGATATAAGGAGAGTTTCCTTATTTACAATAATGCCACCTTGCCTTTTCTATCTAAATATTACAATATAAGACTTGATTAGTTCAGTTTCTTGCTACGGTCTGTATTGACGGAGGCGATAGACATAAATGCACCAACACATACAACTTATAACAACCGCAATATCTAAGTAAATAAACGACTTATTTGAAACTAGGGGAGTCAACTGTGTCGGGTATAATTGATGAATCAGATCACGAGCCATATATTTATTTGTGTCAAGGACATCAACCTTAACCCAGACACTACCATAATAGTGTAACCTGAACACGAGATGTGTAGACCATTTATCTAGATGAGTCAAACGGATTGTAATCAAGTTGGAAACGGGTTGTAACAACTAATAAACGGGTTGGCGAGTTGAGCTTGTTGATTTTTTTTATTCCAACTTTAAATGGGCCGACATGTTTAGTTACAAGGGTTAAAGAGGATAATCCGAACAATACCCGTTTATTAAACGGGTAGAAATGACAACTAAAAACTTAATTGTTCTCTTATCGTGTCAAGAACTGACGCTCCAACTTAAAAAATTAAACTATTCACTCTTTCCAGTTAAAAGTAATGCAATGGTTCATTCTCACAAATGATATGATACTTCTAATAAGACCATTTGGAGCATACACACAATGCTTAATATTGTTCTTAAATTTTTTGAGTTAAATGCCATTTTAGTCCCTGTGGTTTGGGCCATTTTGTCAGTTTAGTCCAAAGGTTTCATTTTTCGTCTGTGGGTCCAAAAAAGTTTCAGTGTTGCCATTTTAGTCCACTGGGTTAGCTTCATCCATTATTTCTGTTAACGAGAAGGGCAATTCGGTCTGCCTTTCTAGTTAACAGAATTACATATAAAATGACCGAATTGCCCTTCTGGTTAACAGAAAAAATGGATGAAGTTAACGCAGTGGACCAAAATGGCAACGGTGAAACCTTTTTGGACCCATAGGAGAAAAATGAGACCTTTGAACTAAACTGGCAAAATGGTCCAAACGACTAAAATGACATTTAACTCTAAATTTTTTATATTGTCAAAATGTAACCAAAGTTGAGGACATATGCAATCTCACCATACATTTTCAAGCTCCTTTTCACAACTATCATCACATAATCTTGGTATCTCCTGAGGTGGCAAGCCAGCTGACTCTGCATCCGGGGAGTGAAATAGAAGGCTTGAAGCGCTTAAACCTAATCCGATCACACCCCTTCGCTTAATTAACGATAATTCACCCTCACACCCAACAATTTGTGACCCTTTCGTGCTAATTCCCGACCGCAAACATTGAGCCGTCACTCTTCTCGGTCTGTTTCGTGTTATTCGATGATTGCTGGACAGATTCCCAGAAAAAGAACCTACTATTTAAGAATCATTCATCAACAAAATGCATAACTTAAAAGAGACATTAAGTGTAGAGATTTGAAAGAATACAAGCGAGCGATTGAGAAGGAGGAAGATGAATTACCGAGTGGAAGGAGAGAGGTGGACGCCATTTTTGTTCAGAAGTTGAGAGAATGGTGTAGCTTTCAGTGAATGGATAATGGTGGGTGATTCACACGAACGGCTACCTTTCTTTCATTTTCGGTTTTTCGATATTTTAAGGGTGGTTTTTTTTTTTTTTTTTTTTTGTAATTTTATGGTACCAATAGTTGTTATAATAATAACTAAAAAAAGAAAACCCAAATACTCAAAAAGATATCGACTAGAGTTTTATATCAACCAGAAACGATAAAAATGAACACCGGTATCAGTTCAGATAACATCGATATTCGTATTGATTTTTGTCGGATTTTGTAATTCAACTGTTTTGAAAAAAAATTATACCAAAATGTCACAACGCAACGTAATATACGGAGGTGACAAATTATAACTATATATCCAAAAGATATAAGCGTCATATCGAAACGTCATGTTGCAACTATTGTTTTACGAATAGTGTTGTTATGCGAGAAGTATAGTTTGGCGGCATTTCCCTTGTGGAATATAAAACTCTGTCAATGAGAAAAGTTGATGGCTATGTAATCTTTTGGCGAGTGAAGTGTAAGGCAAACCTACATGTGAGTTTATGAGAAAATAACGTGTTGAATCCAATGAAATAAAACCCATGCATATCGAATCGACGCATCAGATTGCTAACTTGTTAACAAAACCGTTGAGTGGACTCTAGTTGAAATTCTTACTCGACAAGTTGGGCATTTCGAATCTACATGCTCCACCTTGAGGGGGAGTATAGGAGTTTATTATATTATATGGTTTCCTATTTTATTTTAATCTATTTTTGCATGATATTGTTCAACCGACATTCCATTCCAGTGGGTCGGTTCCGTTATTTTTGTTTCTTCTACTTATATATGGTCTTGTAATCTTCAATTAACATATAGAACAGAATTATGAATCGATTTTGATTTTCTCTGAATACCAATTTCTTCAAACGACAGGGAACGATGGTGGCAAACGTTAAGTGACGACGGTACTTGAATGCTAGTGTACTGCCGTCGTTCCGATACAACACTTTGTAGTTAGGGTTTTTTTTATTATGGATATTATGGTAATCGACTGAATCGGTGTTATGGTTGAGAATGGGATGTGACGTAAATGGAGCAGATGCTTTTCGTATATGTAAGGCAATATATATATGAATGAATCGGTGTATTTTTTTATATGTAATGTAATATATGAATGAATCGGGGTGTATTTTATATGATTCGGTGCCTTTCAAACCAAGGGATGCCATAATGTGGTTGAGGCACCCTAAGTTACTTTTTGTAGGGTTATATAAGGCCACCCCGAGTGATTGAAAGTTTGCATGTTATAAAAAAGTTTCACAAGTGAAACTTAACAAAACACCACCGCCAGCCCTTGTATTTCACGCGTGGAACTTGTATCGCGTCATAAATTTGACGCGTTGAACAATAAAAATCCGACCGTTGCACCCCTCTTTTGACCGTTTATTTTGAACGTTGTTTTAATAACAAAAAACCTATAAACAATCTATATATACTTTACAATTTTTAACCATTTCACCCACACCAAAACACAAACACATATCAAACATTCTACAATTTTTATACCATTTCACAAATGGATTTTTCTACGGATCCAACTAAATTATGATTCTATAAGCGCCGAAAAAGGTTTCACAAATTTATGATCACAAATTTGTGATCGGCGTTTACATTTGAAATTTTCTTTTGTGACTGATTTGAGATGTCTTTTAATTTGTAAAATGTATTTTTTTTCTTCATGATGATTTTACAATCATTTTGCGATACACTTGCAAACAATTTTCTTTTTCTTTTCAAATTATTTGTATTTTCACAATGTTACGACAGGATTTAAACAATCGCAAAGCGATTTGCAATCACATTTTCTTTGTACTTTTAATTTAACTTTTTCAAGATTTTACATTCGACTTAATTACCTTTCAATTACTTTTTTTCATTTATTTTTGTGACAGTTTTGCACTCGAAATGAAATATATGGTCACAAATTTTACGAACAGTTTGCCATCGTACTTAAGTGGCCGCCACATATTTTGCGACCGCAGCAGTGACCATTGCTAATTATGCTACTAATGTAATTTCAATAACATATTCTTGTTACATGTGATCATGCGTACATAGCTACCATCTAACAAAGTTTTTAAACTAATTTAGAAGAAGAAATTGAAGCCAAAATTTATAAAGGAAGGTTACGTTTATAATTTATTAATTAAGTTTTTACACTTAATAGATGAAAAACTTATGTTATTTAAACCTTCTTTCAACATACAACTGAAGAAACAAATAAAAGAATTAACGAATATCTCCTTCTTTAGGTTGCATCACTTGACCAGCATCATTGATTCAAGATACATCAAACCAAGCTAATTAATGACCAGGTCCACTAGGGCTTGGACCAGACTCAAGTCGTTGGAGCCAAAACGACATACCAGTTTTGGCATTTTTGTACACGGTTGAGTATGTAGCAAGATGGTTCGCACCAGCAAAGTCCTCAGACAAGACTCTACCTTCAACTACAAGCGGGCTTATAACAACAATCAAAATAACAAGAAAAACCCAAAGGGTGCATGTTTTTTTAAAAGCCATCTTACAATTTTATATTAAACAGAAACTGAGATGCTTGCTTAGAAAGCTTGTTACTTTAAAGGCTTTTGAAGGTGTTTCTGTGATGGCTTGAATGAATTTGTTACCAGGGGAAGTAGTTATATATAGACGGAGAGTCTGAATTGGACGTACAAGTGCGAGTTTAACGTTTGACTACAAATTTTTGTATATTTTCAAATAGGGTAAGCCGTGACTACAAATTTTTGTGTATTTTCAAATAGGGTAAGCTGTACTTGTTGACCAAGGAACCAAGAGCCTGGAATGGTCAAGTGAATGTGTTGATTATTCTAAAACTTATTTTCCTTTTTTATGTGGTGTGGTTTATATATATATATATATATATAGATTCCTGTAAAAAATGTTTTTTGTGAGAAAGGTAAGAAATAATCTACACCATTAGATCTTTGATCTAATGGTTGAGATCATAATGGCAAAATTGTAAATAATGTTTACTATTAAACATATTAATTTTCTAGATTAAGGGTATATAGGTAAATTTAACATTTTTAAATTAAGAAACTAACATTAATGCACATGTAACTTCCCCCCGTCTTTTTTAAACGTCAATAACTTTTTATACGTAACTTTTAAAAAAAAATTACACCATAATAACGAGCGTTTTTTTATCTTTAATATGAGTACCATATTGCTATACTTATAGAGAGAAAAAAATATGTTTTGATCAGATGTTTAGTCCATGAATGGTGTTATATACTTGCTGAATGGTGTTATATACTTTCTGAATGTTGTTATATACTTGCTGAAATGGTGTTATATACTTACTGAATGGTGTTATATACTTGCTGAATGGTGTTTATAGAGATGTTTTAAAAAAAATCCAGATCCTATAATTAAGGTGGCGGTTATGGAAAGTTTTTAATTAATTGAATTAATGATAAAATTACTTGTTTACCCTTTTGAATTAATTTAGATTTAGGACACATGTCATCTCCACAATATTTCTCATCTTTCTCACACTTTTAACCTTTTTTACAATAACCTTACCATATATATATATATATATGTTGGGTGAGGTTCGGCTACAAGGTCTAAATTTCCTGAAAAGTATAAAAAGTTCAAATTTCATAAAAAGTGTAAAAAGTCACAAAACACTATAATTTCAGTTATAAAACACACATAAAACCCACAAATAACAGAGTAAAGACTACTAAAACACTATATTCAAACCCTAATAGTCCATAAAAACTTGAAATACACAATCGTAGAACTATGAATATAAAACACAACATGCTAATCAATATAAAACACAATAATGTTTGTCATTCGAAAATCAGAGGCTTATCATCCAAAACATAAAACACAACCCACATATATGATGTTTTAGTAATCTTCATTTTGTTATTTTTGGATTTTGTGTGTGTTTTATAGTTGACATTTTGGTGTTTTATAAATTTTTACGCTTTTTAGAAAATTTGGACTTTGTAGCCAACTACTAGCATATATATATATATATAGGGGATGGATCATGAGAAAACTAGTTTAAATGAGAAAACCAAAAAACTAACTAAAAAAGCCTAAAAACATACCAATTTTTTTTTTAAATTTTATAAAAAAATCACAGGTTTTTATGCATGGAAAAAAATGTAAAAAAATATTTTTTTTGTTGTATTGCACATGTGCACTATTACGGATAGAGTGCACATGTGCAGTACAACAATTTTTTTTTGAAATTTTTTTTATATATAAAAACTAGCGATTTTTTTATAAAAAATTGTAAAAAAAAAAATTTGGTATTTTTTTAGGTTTTTTTAGTTAGTTTTCTAGTTTTCTCATTTATATGTAGTTTTCTCATGATCCTCTCACTATATAAATATATATATATATATATATATGGTAAGGCTCATTGAGAACCACCCTTATTGCGAGAACCAATGTGAACACAAAATAAAATCTAAAAAAAATCAAAAAGCACTCAATTTTTTTTTAATATTTTTTTTAAAAAAATCGCTATATTTAGTTAGTAAAAAAAAACTTTTTTTTTCGAGTAACAGTTATTGTAGGATCATTTTCAGACCCGAACGAGTCTATCAGAAGAGTTTATCTCTAAACGAAAGGCGGAAACAGACGTGTAGAGTTCAATTCAGCTAGATTTACTCTTTAAACTGTTGTATGATTGATTTCGTAACGTTTTACAACCTGACAACACTTCGGCAGCACTTCGTTGCACAAGCCGGAAAGTTACAAATGAAATGGACATGAGGCCTATTTATAGGGAAGGACCCTTTCGTTTGAAGGTGGCATGACACCTTTCAAACGAACAGCTTCAAACGAAAGCCTCCAAACGAACCCTTTCAAACGGATCATCTCAAACGACATACATGACAATATCTGCAATCTATTTTGTCTTCTTGTGAGCATGTTGTAATGATGATGTCATAAGTATGATGTCATCATCAAGCATGATGACATCATTCTTGTTCATATCCGCAACCAACCCGAGACTCGATATAAGATGAAGACGACAGATGTGTGCACCAACAGACTCCCCCTCAGATGTTGACGAGTCTTAAGTGTCGAGTCTTCGCATCTTTAGTCTTTATCAGTCTATTCACTTTCTTCAAAATTCATTGTAAGCATCCTCAATCAATCTCTTACTCTTTCTCGATGTCTTCAGAATCTGAATCTGGCTCTACTATCTTCAGACTCCCTCTCGATGTCTTCAGACTCCCCCTTTCACTAGGCTGGGATCGTAGTCTGGAATTCACAAGATCATAACCTGGCTTTCATCCTGCTCTGGATCGAAACCTGGCCAACCTGCATAAACTCTACCCAAAAATATTTTCTGATAACCATTTGTGGATAAGATTTTCAAATCTAATTTACCACTTGCAGGAATAACGTTTTTATTGCAAAACCTTTTCTCATTTCATTTCAACAATCCTCAAATACTTTCACCCAAACCATTTGTTCATCATGTTTAGCACTCGGAATTTTGAAAATCAGCTCTCCAAAATCAGTTGTCAAAAATCTTTTTGGATTTTTTCAAAATTTATGCTAAAACACACTAAAATCTTTTTGGATTTTTGACTGTAATGAAATGCAATAAAGAAATATTTACAGACAATATTTTTGTGAGTTTGTGTAAGAGGATCATATCAGCTTTTGAGACAAATCACCAACACCGTTAAGCTTTAGACATTTTAAGTTATAAACGATTCACTTAGATTGTCAGTATACTGATCCACTTAAATTTTCACACAAAGTTCAACTGTTTCGAGATACGAGATTAATGTCTTAAGCACTTAAACTCAGTCGCGTGTCCCACCTCAGAATATACTCCCGTATCCAGATCCCAATATTTAGTCTTACAGGTGAGTATACCACAGATGATATCTGTAAGGGGTTATAAATTATGAAGAATCATGAGAGCTTAGGTCAGAACTACCGTTCAGCAGAGAGATCATGACTCGACTTTTGGTATGTCCCCTTTAGAGGATCTTTTTTACAATAGCATTGATTAGCAATTTTATTGTCTTTATCATTTATGCTGAGGGCGGCACTATATTTCAAGCATGCGGAAAGTATTATTCGAGGACTAGGTCAGAACTTCCATTCAGCAGAAGTCCCGGAATAATACCTCAGATATCACTGAGCATAAAGACCTAGTATCTCAGAAAAAGAGACCTTTCAAACAAGATTTCGGGGGTTACCCATATATCCGAGAGATGTTTCCCCACGATATAAGCAAGTTTGAAATTTAGGTTTATATCTCGTCACAATCTACTAAATGTGCAAAAACCTACTCACACATCCACAGTGAGATCGTTTATCACATTTAACTTTCCAATTCTTTAGCATGTTGTGATAGTCCACTAATGTACTATCATTTCCTCTTTTATACAACAAAACTCATTTTCATTTTTTACTGTTTTTGTCTTTTTGCCAGTAGGTTTTATCATGTTTTTGGCTTTTTCAAATTTTCAAATGTTTTGGATTTTCAGAAATTTCTTACTCCCCCTAAAATGCAAACACATTTTAGAAAATTTGAAAACAAACTGTACAAGTAACGTGACAACTGATATCGAATCGCTTCAAATCGCCATCCACTTGGCATAAACAATCAGAACTCCCCCTCACAACAAACTATTTTCCCATTATGATTTCAAAACACTTAAGTTTGTTTTAATCAAATGGTTTTTCCGGAAAATAAGTTTTGTTGATTGATTTTAACCATTTGTAGGTTAGGGGATAAACTCATCATATTGTCTACCAACCACTTGTAGGAAAATGCAAGTACAACTTAATGTCCTTGATTTACCACTTGTAAGAATAGTCTAATCAAGTTCAAACTAATGACCTTGATTTTACCACTTGTAGGTAAAAACCTTATTTCAACCAATTTTTCAACCACATGGCTTACCAACCAATACCACTTGTAAGTTACCATATGTATGTTGAATTCTCAAGATGCCGATTCCTACTCCTCGCTTAACAACCTGGGAGTTCCGGCAATTCCTACTGTATGACTTGCCAAAATTTTTCAATTTTCAAACAAACAACATAAGAATGATGCCGATTCATGCTCCACGATTACCAACTTGGGAGCTCCGGCAAGTCAGGTTTTTACTGTTTGAAAAATATATCCACCCAAGCCTGACCTTCCTTGGGTGTAACAACCTCTTCTTCATCTTTACTTTCAACAGACTTGTGAACATTCATTTTGGAAGCATAGAATTCTTTAACCCCTTTGGCCTTACCATCGACCATTTTTCAAAAAATGTGTTTCACATTTCTGTTGAAAGCCTTATCAATATCAAATTTCTTCTTGTCAGAATAAAATTGATTTGAAATTTCAACGTTTCCAACTTTTTTCTTAAAATTTTCAGCTCGCAAAGGTGGAAAATTCACATCATCCACTTTTGGAACTGATTTCTCAATTCTTTCTTCAACACGTGGCTCCTCTGATTTTGTGGAATCAGATTCATCACCAGAACTGTTTCCTGAACCCTTAACAACCCATTTTTGATTTTTCAGATTTTCTTTTCTTTTTACCACATTCTTTGAACATTCACCAATCTCAAAGGTTGAATTTTCAAAGCCTGTAAATTTTCTGGTTGTAAGTTCAGTTTTCTCAACAACTTTTTCTTTCACTTTACCAGAGACTTCCTGTTTGGTTTGAATGTTTTCGGACAATTTCTAGCAATATGACCAGCAGTTTTGCACTGAAAACAGGTTCTTGTCTCAGTCTTCTTCTGAATAACACTTTTCTTCATCTCATCTTGCTTCTTTGCAAGGAATTCTTGATTTGTCTGCTTTCTGAATGCTTGCTCTTTCTCATCATCTAAAGATTTTCCTGAAACAAACACAGTTTTTGGTTTATAAAATTTTTCATTTTTATAATTTTTCGGTTGATTAAATCCAAGACCTTTCTTTTTGACATTACCATTATGGTTTGGTTTATTTTGAAAACTATAACCACAATTGTAACCCATTTTCTTGTTAATTCTCTGTTTATCTCTTGAAGTGTATTGTTTAGGTTTTCCAGAAAGATTTAAATCTTTTATTTCAGAAATATTAATTTCTGTAATTTTGAAAACCTTTTTAATCATTTCAATTCTAACACTTCTTATTGGAAAAATCTCATTAGAATATAAGTTGTTAGAATCTTTCAAAGTATATGCTACTTTGACCGGTTCATCATTCAAATTAGATTTTTATAGCAAAAATTCCTTATCATAAACCCGTTTGTCCTTTTTGATTGTTGACTTTGACTTGTCGGATTCAGACTTTGACTCGGATTTGGACTCCATTTTTGACTCCTCTATGTCATCTTTATCTAACACCTGATCGACCACACGTTTAATCAACTCGGACTCATGATCAGTGTCAGACGATGTGAACGTAACATCAATATTTTCTGGCAAATTATCCGACGACCCTGACTCCCACTGTAAGTTAATTGCCTTTTTAACTCTTTCGGAATTTGGATTTCGAGACAAATATCTATTTTCGACCGGAGGCGGACATCTATTGTAGACAACACTTGGTTTCTTACCAGAAATTTCTACTTCATCCTCTTCTTTTGTCTCGGATTTCTTTTCTTCCGAAGTTTTCTCTTCTTCAAAAGTCTTCATTCTTTCCACAATTGGATAAATCCTGTCAACAACAAAAGTAGAACATGAGTAACTTTTCAATAAATTGTTGACTCTTTCAGTTTCTATTCTTTGTGTTGCCAACTTCAATTCTAGCTCAGCACACTTCTCTGTGTAGTAATTGACATCATCAAGCTGTCTCATGTAAGCTCCTTTGAGTGTATTCAATGCGACGGCTTGTTCACTATTCGAATCAGTGTACTTGTTAATCTCTCTGTTCAAAGTATCATAAGATTCTTTCAATCTTTTTATGTTGTGTAGCAGCTCGTTGTTTTGCATGATCAAAGAATCACAATTCAAACACTTTTCAGGAACTTTGACTACTTCAGTATCAACTTTGATTTCAAATTCTGGAACATCTTTGACTGTTCTTTTTGCTTGGAAAAACTCAGCTCTTTTCTTTTTCTCGGCTTCAGCTTCAGCTTTTAACCTTTCTTCTTCTTCTTCCTCTTCCTCAATTTTTCTCCATTTTTCCTCTTCAGCTTCCCTGACTTTTCTGTATTTTGCAGCCCATTTTTCATCATAGGCATTAGCAATAGTCATCTCTTTCAAGCGAAATCACAAGAATATACTTTCAAGCAAGATCTCTGTTTGAAGCGAACTGATTTGATGCAAACTGGTTCTCCTCGTGAAATATCTGTAACACCTGACAAACAAACAAACAATCAGTTTAAACACTTATCAATTTACAGAATAAGACTAGTACTCGAACTGATGAATATTCTGTGCGGACTGAAGATTGACACACTGTGCAGACTGCTATGACCCGGATCAAATTCAAACTACCTTTTCCAAAGACCTGGCTAAATCACACGGTCTGGAATGAAAACAAATTCAAACAGACTGAACCATCTCTTGTGAACTGGGATTCAGATGAACTTAGAATATGACTTCAAGCAAACAGGATCCAAACCACGTGACTGATTGATAGATGGATACCACAAAGTGTAATGATTTTTAATCAAAACACATGTAATCTCAAATTGATTGGGCCGACAATACAAATAACTATTATCAAATTGATTGGGCCGCAAAATAAAGTCAATCCCAAGTCACATGCTATCTTACAACATCACATGCAATAACTGATTGCTTGTTTTTTAGATCAAAAAGTAACCAAATATGATTGGGCCACTCAAGAAAAGTGGGTCGGTGCTCACATGTAATCTGATGTTATAGATCTGATCACAACAATTTTTATAACATTCTATTGGGCCGCTTCACATTTATATCCAGCCCTTTCTCATTCTATTAAACAATGGCCGACAAACATTTTAGCAATTGATTTTATCGAGACTTTGAGCTTATCAGCAATCACATGCAACCGATTTTAATTCAAACCAAATGATGACAATTGATCAGATTAAGACACGTATCACATGAACTACCAAATCATTTTCAAACGGAAGACGTGTTTCAATCGGGACATCAAGCTTCAAACGAAATCCTCAAACGGAATGCAATCCTCAAACGGGATGGACTCAATGTTTCAAACGGACACATGCATTTTCAAACGGAATGCCTGATTTCAAATGGAATGTGGTAGCTTTCAAACGAAATGGGGTCAGATTTCAAACGGACCACATATGCTTCGTTCAAACGGAACCCAGTTTTCAGTCCATTTTTACCACTTTTACGTCGAACTTAGATCTGATATTCTCAAGGGTTTGTTAAAACACAATTACGCACACATTGTGAAAGTTTTAGCCAATTTTATCCGTGAAAACTTGTTCAATTTTGAAAGAAGGTGTAGAAAAACAGAATTAGTGGCTGAATTGGTATGAACTCTTCCTCCTGAGCTCTGATACCACTTGTAGGATCGTTTTCAGACCCGAACGAGTCGATCAGAAGAGTTTATCTCTAAACGAAAGGCGGAAACAGACGTGTAGAGTTCAATTCAGCTAGATTTACTCTTTAAACTGTTGTATGATTGATTTCGTAACGTTTTACAACCTGACAACAATTCGGCAGCTCTTCGTTGCACAAGCCGGAAAGTTACAAATGAAATGGACATGAGGCCTATTTATAGGGAAGGACCCTTTCGTTTGAAGGTGGCCTGACACCTTTCAAACGAACAGCTTCAAACGAAAGCCTCCAAACGAACCCTTTCAAACGGATCATCTCAAACGACATACATGACAATATCTACAATCTATTTTGTCTTCTTGTGAGCATGTTGTAATGATGATGTCATAAGTATGATGTCATCATCAAGCATGATGACATCATTCTTGTTCATATCCGCAACCAACCCGAGACTCGATATAAGACGAAGACGACATATGTGTGCACCAACAGTTATCCATGCACATGTGCATATGTATCATTACTTCGACAAATTCCGTAATACGATATCAGTAATAGAAAATTGCACTTTAATTTACAATACCATCCGTAATACACTACTTTTTACATTGCCAATATTCAAAATGCACATGTTCATCATTATGTATAACCATGATATAACATGTTTTGGTACAAAAAGTTTGTGATTTTGAATGGAGAAGTAGGCCCATATACATGTTTTTTGGTTAGTTATATCTAGTGGTTGATGGTTTGGTTATAGTTGTAAATTTATGATGTAATATGTTGACTAGATGGTATAAATGGTGTTGATATACATGTAATAAAGTGAAAATATTGGCAACGGTATTGTATTATGGATGGTAGGAGGTAATGGTACTGTATTATGGATGGTAGAAGGTAATGGTAGTGTATTATGGATGGTATGATATATGAAAGGGAAAGTGTATTCAAAGTAGTGTACCAACACACCTTATTTCATGTTAATACATATAGATGCACATGTGTATTTCTAATATTGGTAATGTAAAAAGTAGTGTATTACATATGGTAGTGTAAATGAAAGTGCAATTGTCTAATATTTGTAACGAATTACGGAATTTGTCAAAGAAATTACCAAAATGCACATGTGCATGTTTGTGTATTATGGATGGAATGATAGATGAAAGAGAAAGTAGTGTACCAACACACCTTATTTCATGTTGATACATATAGATGCACATGTGCATTTCTAATATTGTTAACGTAAAAAGTAGTGTATTACACGTGGTAGTGTAAATGAAAGTGCAATTGTCTAATATTTGTAATGAATTACGGAATTTGTCAAATAAATGATACAAATGCACATGTGCATGGATAACTGTTACTCGAAATTTTTTTTGAATTTTTTTTATTATAAACGAAATATAGTGATTTTTTCCAAAAAAATAGTAAAATTTTTTTTGGGTGTTTTTTTGATTTTTTAGGTATTACTGTTTATGTTCACATTGGTTCTCGCGTTTCTCGCAATAAAGGGTGGTTCTTAACGGATCATTCTCCTATATATATAGGGGCAGAATTTAGGGAAAACGGTTAGAAATGTGAAAACGGTGAGAACGCTTATGAATTTTTATGAGATTTTGAAAATCAACATTTAAGGATTAAAAGACAAAAATAAATCATTTAAGGGTAGATGGTGATTTCTTGTAAAATTTTGAACATTTGAGTTTTAAGAATGATTAATGACTTTGTATTGTTTTGTAATCACCTAAGTATAGATGATGGTTTTGTTTTAAGATTCTAGCCGCAAGTTACCTCACGTTTGGGTCCTTGGAAGATTATAGTATATGTCAAAAGTATTTCTAATAACCTAATTCCCTATAAACATGGCTCTGATAACAATCTATGCCTCTGATAACAATCTGTAACACCCCGACCGCGTATAACAACCCGCGGCGGAAACGTCGGGGATTCACGTTACAAATTGTTTCAAACACATGATACTTAAAGTTTCATTTCATTGATTAGTTAGAATTAAATTGTCTTTTGGAATTCGAAACAATACACAAACAACTATTTTGTTTTAAGCAAACTAAAGCCCGAGTCCATTCCTATGTGTAGCACACTTAAATAATCATTACACATTTGCACCTAAAACATATGTGAAAATAATGTCAACGATAAAGTTGGTGAGTAACATAGGTTTTGTAGTCAAATTCATGGCTATATATTTTTATTGCAATAAATCGTCCAACTACAAGAGTTATCGAGTATAAATCTTGTAACTAAACTTGTATACATTTTTTTAATATTGCAATATGTTTAACCAACTATAAAAGTTGGTATAATAAAAAAAAACCTTGTAGTCATGAATCTTGACATAAATGTTTCTTTTTGTAAAACCGTAAGAGAAATAAATCGATTTAGATGAAAACATCGCATGGTTTACATATTGAATTGAAAACCATTTGTGACTTTGTCTCAACCAATCGTCTTGTTTCGAGTATACCAAATGTCTTGTTTTGTACAAACCAATTGTCTTGTTTTGTATAAATCAAATGTATTGTTTTGTATAAACTATATGTCTTATTTTGTATAAACCATGTCATTTTGTATAAACGAGGGTGCTTGTTGACGAATACATTCAAGTTTTTGTTGACTATTGGTCAAATGTCTTATTTTGTGTAAACCATGTCATATGTGCCTATCAATTGAATTTCTTAGTTTCTGTCATTCCCAGAGGTAACTTCCAAACAAACCTAGGAAACCGGAATGGGGTGTCAATTCTATAGCGCTGTAACATACTACCAGTCGGCTTGGTCAAAGTTAATGAATGTATCATTGGCATGTTCAACTACCATCATGTTTAATACAATGGAGAATGTACCATGTATATGTAAACCAAATGTAATAAGTTTTGTAAACTTGGAAAAGTAATAGGCACATATAATCACCCCAAAATAATTGAAAATTGAAAAGTGGGGACTATGTACTCACTGAATTGTCGATCATCATCATCATCATCATCATACTCAGCAAATCCCACCAATAGCAAAGTTAAGGTGGGGTCTGAGGAGGGTAAGATGTAGACAGCCTTACCTCTACCCCCGGCTCTATTGTAGTTTTGCATCAAGCCTTGGACATAAGGCACATAATACTTAGCAATCGGGAAAAAGACCGATTGGTGCATGCACCCCCTTGTCTTTCGGCTATCAACGCCACTACATGATGCATGATTAACCGTCCGGCGCTTTTAACGTTATTTGCACGAAATTAGTAAAATAACGTTAAAATTAGTGCAATTTCACTTTTGCCCCCTAAACGACTACACATATATATATTATATGTGCACACCGCAAGCAGGGCGTAATGTTTCATAGAAATATGGATTCATTCGTCAATGTTTTTGTTGTGATATTGTTTGTGGATGAATGTGAGTTATGGAAATATCATAACATTGAAGAAGTTTAGATGTTTTAGAAGATAGGAGTTTTGACAGCCTTCTGTGTTGTTTTTGTAACATACATTAAAAACAGTAAACGTTATCAAAAAAATTATAAGAATTTCCAGTTTACTGAATCAAAGTGGTTCTACAACTTTCTTTTAGAAAGTTTTTCTGTTTGAAACTCGAAAAGTGGTCAAAACTATTGATCTTTGCAATCTGTTCAGCTTTGACCTTCGGTTTGGTTTTAGACATTTGAGGATCCAAACAGGGGTATTTGTAGATGCGTCATACACGAAACATACAAAGATAATTTATACGAAAAAGTATACCAAATTTATGTCGAAATGTAAATAAACTCAAATTTTGTACCGACTGTGACATATGTGCTTGTATAATCGTTGTATAAACTCCGAATAATTCAATATCAATAAAACAATGTGTTTTGATCCCAATGTTTGTTATTTATGTTTGACATTTTGCGCGTTTTGATTTTTGACCGATTTTAAACTCTATATCGCTTTCTGGAAAGTTATACGCAAATTGATGCATAAACATAATCAGTTTAACGCGACAAACACTCCGGAACAGCAAACATAAGCTTAACATACCTTAAATAACCTTTACATAACTTAGAAATAAGTTTGAAAGGGTTTGGTATGGCAAAAACAAGTTTATTCGCTCTAAGGGACTATTTGCATCAAACTACAAAAGTCTGCCGTTTCATATGGCAACGTACCTTCCGGAATATGATCATAAGCTAAACATACCATAAATAACCTAAACATAGCTTAGAAATAAGCTTTTAGTGGTTCGGTGTGCGAAAGTATGCTTATTTGATCTTACAGGGACTAAAAGTGTCAAAAACGACGTAGGTTTGCATTTACGCGCAAAACTTACGTTCTGACCACATCCGGACAACCAAAAATTTTTGTAGACACTAAAATATTTTATTTTAGTGATCGGCATGCAAAAATACCATTCTTCGCTTAATTTGGATCGTTTTCGCGTCCATTCGAGTTTCGTCGTAATTAGATGAATAACGCGACCGTACGACCAAACGAACCGACATCCGAGATATTTCTGAGCATATTTTGTGTCCCCTATACTTTGACCACCTTATAGAGCCTTGAAAATGGCTTAACGGGGGTTAAAAGTGCCAAAAAATGAGCTTAATCATGTGCAGGGACCAAACCTGTAAAATACAAAACTGTTGCTGAATCGACCAGAGGTCACGGGCCGCGTAAGCCCAGACCCTAATCCAACACGGGGCGCGACAGAAGGCCCGATATCAGAAAGTTGTTTTTCAGCTGCTGTTTTGCAATTCAGGCCCTTGTATGCAATTTCTTTTGTTTTGGGAGCAAGTTAAGCCTTCTCCAAGCAATATTATCTGTCACTAAACACATGTATGGCTGTGATTTATTGCTTGTTGGCCAAATAACCACTTGTAATGATCTCACAAGTTCACAACAAGTATAAATAACATGGCCATTCATTTGTTTTCCTTGCTCATTCATATTTTGGAACTCTAAGTGGAGGAATCCCTGCAAAGGAGCCACCTACCTGAGTTCTAAGATCATCCTTCTAACCTTTGAACACCAAGTGAGTGTTCTTTCATGGCTTGTAGTGATTTTCAGCTTTGTAGAGCTGAAAGTCAAACTGTTTGACCAACAGTTTGACTTTTGGTTTTGACCATCAATTGGTCAAGTCAAAGGTCAATTGAACTTTGCAACGTGATTGTAATCACGATGGTTATAATCCTTAGCGATTATACCTACTGATTACCACGTTGACTAGGTGTAGTGACGAGTCAAAGTTTCGGTCAAAATGCGTTTTAGCGCGCATTTTGCAACGGAACTACTTTCGGGTATCAAAACCCTTTGTTTTGATACCAAATCAGTTTTCTAAGATAGTTAAACATGTTTTGACATGTTTAACTCGTCACTACTAGTTTAGTGCTTGTTTAGAGTCGTAAGTTAAGCGGTCTAGACAACCGCTTAGACTTTCGAACCCGACCCGTTTGGTCGATCATTAGGATCCGACCAAGCATGTTTAGTGATCATAGTTGGATAGGGAATAACCCCTGAGGTTATACCTTATGATCACTTAGGTTGGTTAGTTATTTGTTAAGTAGTTTATATGCCCATAGGAAATGACCAAAATACCCTTTTGAAGCATAAATCCATATTTTGCATATGTGATCAACTTTTTGACATATAATCTGATTTAGTAACATGTTTAGGCATAATTGGGCATGTAATACTTGACATAGCTCATAGATAACCATCCGACCTTAGTTTTACGCAAACGACGCGTTATAGTAGCTTATACTACCATAATGGGTCGAAACGGGTCAAAAGCACTTAGGTAGACTTCCAAATCAGAATGTTGGGACTATTAAATCATACCATATGAGTGCTAATACTCATTTAATTTATAGAACCTCATTCTATCATATCTCCCGATTTAGGAACCGATTATTAACATAGTTACCCATATTAGGTGCCTTGTTGATTCTGTGATCCTTGGAGCTTAAATTGGTCTTATTCCCAAGACTAATAAGCAATCCCAAGTGAGTACATAGTTCCCCTCTTTTACCGCTTTCAAATACTTTAGGGTGATACACATGTGTATACTTGTTATTTTCGTGCTTTTCAGTGCTTTTATGACATAAGCATGTTATTTTCACCTAGTACACATATAGTACATGATTTCAACTATGTTTTGCTATGTATGTTGACTGAGCATGCTAGCACTTGATTTCATAGATACCTTTGTTGCATATGTTTACTCAGCATATGGACACATTGTTTTACATCACATTTCTGCTGCATATGTTTACTCAGCATATGGGCACAATTGATTTCATGAACATTTCTACTATGTATGTTTACTTAGCATACTTAGTACATGGTTTTCATTTAGCATTCTTACATTGGTATGAAATTTGGTATGTTTAACGGGACAATAATACATTCATTAACACTGATCATGCCTCTCGGTAGTATGTAATGGTACCATAGGACTTGACAAATCCTGTTTCTAACTTCCTAGGTTTGTTTGGAAGTTGGGAATGACAGAATCCGATATACATAATTTAGATAAACCTTTAATTTGTTTAAGAGTTTGTCGCCACAGTCGCAAGGCTTGAATGTATGCGTTTTAAACATTACTGCATAAATGTTCGTATCCATAAAGCATTGTTTTCTGCAAAAATAGCATTTGATTTAAACTTAGGTTTATTCAAAAACCTTGTTTTGTGCATTTTCCTATGGGGTTGAGTAAATTCTATTTATTCACCATACATGACATTTGTTCTCACATAGACATTTTCATATAGTTTGAGTAGATACTGTCTACCTGCTATACATTACATTTGGGTATACATGAGACAGTTTTCGCATGACATTGAACATGGTTTATACGTAAACATTTTGTCATTTGTTTTAAACAAGACATTTTGGTTAATTATTGATAAAGTGACTTATATAACGGGGCTATGTGTTATATAATAAAAGCATGGTGGATACGCCGCTGGTACTTCCTTTATATAAGTGCTTTTATTGTATTACACATTGTTGCGTTATCTAAACCACTTTGACAAGACGTGAAAGATTATATACAAGTACACGACATTGTTTTACAAATTACATATTTTATACAATTCATTTATACTTGGTTTTTAATTTAACCATGCATTATCCTTTTTTTTACACCATCTGATTTTCACATTGATTTTCAAATGATTTTATA
Source organism: Helianthus tuberosus (assembly GCA_030545235.1). Classification (NCBI taxonomy): domain Eukaryota; kingdom Viridiplantae; phylum Streptophyta; class Magnoliopsida; order Asterales; family Asteraceae; genus Helianthus; species Helianthus tuberosus. The sequence continues at coordinate 68,986,345 of CM060432.1, read as the reverse complement.
AAGGAAAACATTTTACAAGGCTCATGACTACATCTTTGTTAAACACTTCTTTTAACTACAAGTCATGAACCCTGCATAAACAAAACCTATGTATCTCACAGGCATTTTTATGCTGACGTACCTATTTTCGCATGTGTTTCAGGGGCTAATGCATGATGATGTTTGTGCTACACTTAGGCGGACTTGGGCCTTAGTGACTTAAAAGACAGTTAATTATGTTATGTTTCCGTTAAATTCCAAGACAAGGTAAACTTTAATCTTAATAATACAAAACTTTAATTACCTTGGTTGTTGAAACATTGATTCTGTCGCTCCACTCCCCGATGTTTCCGCCGCGGCTTGTTGTTTTACGCGGTCGGGGTGTGACCGAAGAGTTGGTATCAGAGCCAGTGGTTATAGGGAATTAGGTTATTAGTAATGCTTTGACCTAGACTATAACTTTCTAGGACCCTAACACAAGTTATCTTGTGTTTAGATCTTAAAACAATACACGTCACCTATCCTTAGGTGATTACCAAAACCTGAACACAAATTCCAAAATGATTTTGAAATCCATCATCTATCCTTAGACGATATCTTTTGGTCTTGTACCTTCCAAATTTTCAAAATCTCGTCAAAGTTTGGGTCTAAATAATGTGAACACATGTAAACTGGAAGGGTGGATGCCTGTACCCCGAGTTTTCTGTCTAAGGCTAGAGTGTTCGTACAAATCCGCAGTATCGGACCAGTCACTCTTACCTGGGAACTCTTGGGGTGAGTGACCACTTATAGGCGAGCATGTCTTCGGTGATACATTATTATGACCCATTTACTTCGATTTGTCACTGTGTGTCGACTGTTTGTTATGAGGTAACAAACAAATGATGTTGGACCGGTTTTGACTCCGAAACGATTGCGAAACGAACGTGAAACGTGCGGAATCCGTACACGAACGCGACCTAACACACGTGACGTAATATAAACGTGATTCTATTATAAATCTGAAAACGTACAATCACTTGAATCACTTAGAGACTTTCTCTCTCTAGAACTAGAGCTCTTCAAATCTCTAAAATGGCAAAAGTCCCTGAACTAAACATAATCACCCTATTTATAGTCCAAGGCATTTAATGAGATTTCTCATTATTACAATTATGCCACCTTGCCTTTTTGTCTAGCTATCACTAATATAACTACTCGTTTTCTTCTGTTTCTCGCTACTGCTCGGATTGACGAAGACTATAGACATAAATGCACTAACAGACTCCCCCTTGGATATTGCCGCAGTCAATCTCGATCATTGAGTCAAACTCGTAGCATCTTCTTTTTCTCTCTCCCTCTTTGAATCTTCTTGAACAGAATCCCGGTGGATCTGTCTTCAGCTTCAGCTTCTCCTTTCTGTAAACTCTTTTCTTCATCAGGCTCCCCCTTTCGTCAAGCTTCCGTGCTTTAGGGATCGATACCTTTCTTTCCGTATACAAGCTCCCCCTTGCTTTGAGCTCGTCTTCAGACTCCCCCTTAGACTCAGCTTCCGGGATCGTAGTCTGGAATCTCATCTGCAATCACTCAAACATTTATAAGTAATAACATTTCAAATTTCAACTATCCAGGAATTGTAACCTGGCTTACTCAACATTCTAAACAAACAATTTCCATGAATTTGGCAGTTTCATCGAAACGAATCGGAAACTAGCTCTATAACAGTATAAGCATCCAAATCCTCACAGTTAATCATCCAAGTCCAAACTAATGACCTTGGAGATATCACAAACTGTTTTTGATTTTTTTTTATTTTTAATTCAAGTTTCAAATTAATGAACTTGTTTTATTTTCAGAAACACAATCAGCTTACTTAAATTTTGAAACTCGGCACTCAGACATCAGTTGTCGAAAATAAAGCAGAAATCAAAATCTTTTTGTATTTTCTGAAAATATAAAGCAGTAAAGAAATATGTACAAACATATTTACAGACAATATTTTTGTTTGAGTATGCGTCAGAGGATCATATCAGTTTTTGACAAGTCACAAGTACCGTTGAGCTTAATTTCACTTTAAGAATTAAACAATTCACTTAGATTGTCGATATACTGATCCACTTAAATTTTCACACAAATTTCAACTGATTCAGGATATGAATTAGGTGTATTAAGAACTTAAACCTATTCATGTGTCCCACCTCTTGAATATACTCCCGTATCCAGAATCCCAATAATCAGTCTTACAGGTGAGTATACTACAATGATATCTGTATATAAATTAGGTATGCGAGGGCCGAGGGATCTCAGGTCGATACTTCCGTATACGCAGAGAGATATCAGCTTCGACTTTTCGGAATGTCCCCTTTAGAGGATCTTTTTGCTTACAACAGCAGCGACTATCAATTTTATTGTTTCATCGGCATGCTGAGGGTTTAATGCTATGTTTCAAGCATTGCAGAAAGTATTATTCAAGGACTAGGTCAGAACTACCGTTCAGCAGAAGTCCCGGAATAATACCCCAGACATCATTGAGTATAAAGACCTAGTATATCAGATTATGAGACCTTTCAAACGAGATTTCAGGGGTTACCTATATATCCAAGTAGTGTTCCCCACGAAATAAGCAAGTATGAAATTTATGTTTATATCCCGAAAAGTTTACTAAATGTATAAAAATCTATCGACACATCCACGGTGAGATCGTTTAACACATTTAAACTTTCCATTTCTTTAGCATACTGTAACTGTCTACTGATGTACTATCATTTCCTCTTTTTACGCAAAAACTCAATTTTTGAATTTTATCATGTTTTTGACTTTTTCAAATTTTCAAATGTTTTTGTATTTTCTAACAATATTACTCCCCCTAAAATGCAAAATCATATAAAGAAAATTTGACAACCAACACTGATAGCTTTGTCTCGCCATCCATTTTCTGCTAAAAGTGTACTGATTTGCAGAAAATCTAACATACCCCCATGATTTACAACACATTGATTTTTACAGTTTGAAAACCGTTTTTCAATCTGGTGAAAGTAATCATGTTTGTTCAGCCGTGAGGGTTTCGGCATATTCAATCAACACTCCCCCTTACAACAAACTATTTTCCCATAATGATTTCAAAACATTTAAGTTTGTTTTAATCAGAATGGTTTTTCCGGAAAAATTAGTTTGTTTACCCATCTCTTATGAGTTCGGGGTCATCATATCACCTTGTTCTCTTTTAACCATTTTTAAAAATTTAACATTATTAGGATACTATCAACACAAACACTTGTAGGAAATCAAGTACAACTTAATGTCCCTGATTTACCACATGTAAGACGAAATATCACAGTTACCATCCTGTGAATTTCTCAAGAATGATGCCGATACCTGCTTCACACTTACCAACCTGGAAGCTCCGGCAAGTCAGGAATTCAACCAACAGATTTTGACACCCAAGCCTGACCAGCCTTAGGCGCATTTAGAGCTTTTCTCTTTTCATCATAAAACTCTTTCACTCCTTTTTCCTTACCATCAACCATCTTACTAAAAATATGTTTAACATTGCTATTAAACATTTTTCCAGTATCAACACCTTTTGATTTTAGGTTTGCGGCTCGTAATGGTGGAAAGTTCTCATCATTCATTAATGGAACTGTCTCTTCCCTTTTTACCTCAACTTGTGGCTCCTCTGATTTTATGGAATCAGATTCATTGCCCGTTCTTGGCTTGTCTGACTTGGACGAGCCAGATTCATCGCCAATAACTTTCTTTTTCCTTTTGTTTGTCCTCAGATTTGCATCTGAAGAATTCGATTTGCTTGGCTTTGCAGTCGAGTGAATCGATTCATCAGAACTTTTATTCGAACCAACCGGTGAACCTGAAGACAAAATCTTCTCCAAATACTCTCTTGCCTTCTTCCTCTTCTTCCTCAGTCTGTCTCTTTGCCCCTGTGAAAGCTTTACTTTCTTATCTTCCACTTTCTGTTCTTTAGGCTTGACAGTGACTGGTTTCTTTACCGTTCTCTGAGATTCAACCCTCGATCTTCCCATCGATCTCCTTGGGCAATCTCTGGCAATATGTCCTCTGATATTACATTCAAACCATCTTCTTGTCTCACAATACCAATTCTGGCAATTAACAGCAACGTGTCCTCTCACACCACAAGTGTAGCACACTCTGTTATCGTACCATCCACTTCTGTCAGTCCAAACCTTCAGATCATAACATTGTTTGGCTTGGTTATAATCATTTCTCCTCTTCAATGCTGGATTTGTCTTTTGAGCACTGTGGTTAAACCTGCACCACTTATTACCAACATTTTGTGAGTTTTGGTTTTTAAAATTTTGTGATTTTTTATAATGATTGGATGACTGAACTGATGAGCTTTTATTTTCATTTTTAAAATTTTTCGAATTTTTAACTTTTTGTTTCTGCTCTACACTCTTCTTAACAGGTTTTTGTTTAGAACATTCACCTGTTTCAGTAGATTGCAAAACAGTATTTTTAAATTTTTCTTGTAAATCTAAAAATATTTTTCTTTTCTTTTCTTTTTCTATTTCATCATCAGCTTTGTCATCACAATCTTCAATTTTGACTTTGTCAAAATTTGTGACGTTGTCACTTATTGGAACAGAATTGATCGGTTTTGGAGAAACATGTGATGTAAAATTCACAAAACCTTTCAATTTCACTTCAAGCTCTTTGATTTTAATCCGAGCTTTTTCAGCTTCTTTTTCAAGCTGAATGATTTTAGCAAGATGAGAATTTATTTCAATTTGTTTTTCAAGATTATCTTTACCAAAAATATCTCTCTCATCTTCTAAAATCTTGATTTGATTTTGAAAATCTTTTTCTTTTTCTTTTAACGCTTCATTTTCCAATTTTATCCAAGAAACGTTTTCATTTTCAATTTTGATTTTTCCAAAATCTTTTTCTTTTTCTTTCAAATTGTTAATTTCCAATGTCAAACTGTCCAAACTACTCAACAGTTTGACATTCTCTGACGTCAATTTCTCACAATTTTCTCTTATTTCGAGAATCTGTTTATTATCATATTCTTTCTCATCCTTCAAGCTTTTGATTTCCAATGTTAAACTCTCCACATCCTTCAAGAGTTTGGCATTGTCAGCTTCAAGTTTATCACATTTTGAGCATTTTTCATTCGTCTTTTCAACATCAACTTCTTTCTTTGTAATTACTTCTTCAAACACCTGCTGTTTTTCAGTAACAGCTTCACATTTTGTTTGACTTGAAATCTGCTCCTCCTCAGAATCTGAATCACCATGATCAAATATTGGCATGTTCTTAGCTTCTTGATCATCATTCACTTCCAACTGATTACTAGTAACAATTTCATCATCATGATCCCTATCATCTTCAGTGAATTTCCTAGGCTTCAGACACTGACAGCTGCTGTCCTGTACACTCCCTGCTCCACAGTCGCAAAAAAACCTACTTGATGTAGAGTAGACAACACGATGTCCTCGATGACATACATCTGCACAAACAGAACAACAACCTTTTGAAACTGTCAGATCACATGTATAACAGAAATACCAGTGCTGTTCCATAAAATTTTTCCCACTGATCGTAAATGTACAAACTTTAGAAGCGAGAGCTTTTTCACTGTTACTGTCATTATCAACCTTATTGCTTGACATCTTCAAACAATCAAACTGATGATTTTCTGTACGGACTGAATGTTCACCAAACGTACTGAATGATATGACCCGGAATGAATTCAATTGACCTGACCCTTCAAAATATTTGAACTCCGAACCGTATGAACTGGACAATTATCACGCAGCTTGACCACACAAAATGACTTGACCAATCAAACGTATTGATCAAACCGTGCTCCAAACCTTGTGACCTGATTGCCGACAAGTGACAACTGACAAACTGATATATCACAACACTATTTCAGCAAACACTTTTGCAAATAACCAACAACAACAATGTATATCTAATTCTGATTGTGATTGGATTTGATAGGGCCGCACCCACTAACCCAACAACATGATTGGGCCGCCAATTTCCACTAAACCCAATACTGATTGGACTGATATTTTGGTTGTAAAAATATGATAGGGCCGAAAATACCACTAAAAATGATCACATGTAATATCCACTAAACCAACAATTTCATATGAGCTGATGAAAACTTGTGCCGACAACAATTATGCTTCACAAATCTTTGATTGGGCCTCTCTTTTACTTGGATCTAATTGGACCTCAAAATCCACTACCTCGACAAATACACAAGGGTTATTCTGATTTACTTTGCACTCCGACAAATCAAGTCACGTGCAACTTTAAATTCACGTGTAGCCCATTTACCACAAACAAACAATATTCTATAACTTTCAGCCTAACCAAAGATGATCATGTGTAATGATGGGTCGATATAATCACATGACAAGTCTGACAATTTAATCTTTCAATTGGAATCTCAAGAGCGAACCTACTGTTAATGTGACAAATGAGCGGACCTCAAATGTACAGATGAGCGGACCAGGTATTGTCGAATGAGCGGACCAGATATTGTCGAATGAGCGGACCAGCTAGATGTCCTAAGCGGACCTTTTAGAGCGGATCTACCTGATGTTTGGAGCGGACCAGAAAGATGTGTTGTTCAAGCGAACCGGACGAGCGAACCAGCAACCAAAACTGCCATTTTGAGCGAACCAGAATTACTTGTACGTTGGAGCGGACCAGAAGCGCGAACCTGCAGTTTTGACAGCGAAATCGAACTGAAAATCTTCGATTACTCCTAAACGGCTAGGAATTTGGATCTGAAACTTGGTAGGGTTATAGATCAGGTATATACGCACAACATATCAAAAAATCAGACGATTTGGACCATAAAAACCTGTTCAATTTGACTAAAAACCGTGAAAAACGTGAAAATATGAAAAATATGAAGAAGTAGATGAAATTCGGATCTGAATCTGATGAAATCACGATCGAAAATGTGTGTTGGATCAGTGCAATCGAGCTCCTGCTCTGATACCACTTGTTGGACCGGTTTTGACTCCGAAACGATTGCGAAACGAACGTGAAACGTGCGGAATCCGTACACGAACGCGACCTAACACACGTGACGTAATATAAACGTGATTCTATTATAAATCTGAAAACGTACAATCACTTGAATCACTTAGAGACTTTCTCTCTCTAGTTTCTCTCTCTAGAACTAGAGCTCTTCAAATCTCTAAAATGGCAAAAGTCCCTAAACTAAACATAATCACCCTATTTATAGTCCAAGGCATTTAATGAGATTTCTCATTATTACAATTATGCCACCTTGCCTTTTTGTCTAGCTATCACTAATATAACTACTCGTTTTCTTCTGTTTCTCGCTACTGCTCGGATTGACGAAGACTATAGACATAAATGCACTAACAAATGACCACCATCCTTTCATTTTGTCGATATTTATGATATCTCATTTTTCATCACATCATCTCACTCATTTTCTCTCATGTTTCCTCTTTTAGAATGCCTCCTCGACGTAACGTTCAGGAACCCAATGCCGAACTGGCAACTATTATAGCACAACAGATGGTTGCTATGCTACCTAATCTCATCACTCAAATAAACCAAGCCAACAATAACAATGTTAATGCACCTGCTCCGTGCAACTTCAAAAGCTTTAACTCGGCTAAACCACTTGAGTTTAGTGGTTCTGAAGGAGCAACTGGGCTCCTACAGTGGTTTGAGAGTCTTGAGAGCACCTTTCGCCATGTTCAGTGTCCTAACAACCGTAAGGTCGAGTTTGCTTCGAGTGTATTCCAAAAGAGGGCTCTCACCTGGTGGAATGGGGTAATGAGAGACCAAGGTGCTGAGGTTGCTTTGGGTCAAACTTGGGAGGAACTCAGGGCTCTTATGATGAGAGAGTTCTGCCCTCGTCACGAGCAGAGGGCACTTGAAAATGAGTTCCATGACCTGAAACAAGACAGTGGTGAACACCTGGCTTACACTGATAGATACGAGGAGTTAAGCTTGCTCTGTCCTACAATGGTCACGCCTTTGGATAAGGCTATCGAGAAGTACATAGACGGTTTGCCAGATCCTGTTCAGGATATTGTCAATGGCAGCAACCCTACTACCGTCCAACAGGCCATTGAGCTAGCTGCAACCCTTACTGAATCGCAAGTTAAGAAGGGTAAACTCCACAGAAAAGGTGATAAGAAGCAGAAGCAGTCTGATAACACCAAGGAGCAAAAGGGCAAGAAATTTGAGTCCTCTAAGAAATCTAGGAAGCGTAAGGCTTCCAAGAATTTCGCTGTCACTGCTCAGACTAACCAGGCAGCACAGAATCAGCCTGCACAACCTGCCACCAAGAGGCAGTATGCTGGCAACGCACCTCTGTGCAACAAGTGTAATAGCCATCATCAACCACAAGTGCAATGCCGCATCTGCACAAACTGTGGCAAGTCTGGTCATCTTGCGAACACCTGCCGCTTTGCTTCTAACAAAAATCAGGCAGCTCAAAACCAAGCAGCACAAAACCCTGCCCAGAATCCTGCACGACCTCACTACCCGCCTGGTTCGTGTTACAATTGTGGGGATCTGACCCACTACAAGAACAACTGCCCGAGGTTGGCAAATGCGAATCAAGCATAGGCTCATAGTAGAGCTTTTAATCTGAATGCAAATGAGGCACGCGCAGATAACGAAGTGGTGAATGGTACGTTCTTTGTTAACAACCAACCTGCTTCTGTTCTATTTGATTCGGGTGCCGATAAGAGTTTTGTGTCCTTAGCTTTTGAGCCTTTGCTTTCGATGACTAGAACAAAACTAGGAAAGCCCTTGATAGTAGAAGTAGCTAGTGGTGAACCCGTTGTACTCGACTCTGTTCTTCGAAATTGCCAGTTGAACCTTAATAACCATCTTTTCCCTATTGACCTCACACCGATGCAAGTTGGGAGCTTCGATGTTATAGTGGGAATGGATTGGTTAGCCAAGTATCATGCTGAGGTGGTTTGTTTTGAGAAGATTGTTCGTATACCGCTTTCGACTGGGGAGATCTTAGAAGTTCGTGGGGAGAAACCTGTTAGTAGCCCTAAACTCATGTCTTGTACCCGAGCCCAAAAATACCTACGAAAGAACTATGTCGCCTTCTTGGCACATGTCGTAGAGGAGAAAGGCAAAGGTAAGACTATTCAAGATATCCCTGTTGTTCGGGATTATCCTTAGGTATTTCCAGAAGAATTACTTGGTTTACCCCCCTGTACGCCAAGTTGAGTTTCGTATCGATCTCGTACCTGATGCAAATCCTATTGCTAAGTCACCTTATCGTCTTGCACCGTCTGAGATGCAAGAGTTGTCTAAACAACTTCAAGAGCTTTCTGACAAAGGATTCATTCATCCAAGCTTTTCACCGTGGGGTGCTCCTGTCCTATTTGTGAAAAAGAAAGATGGATCTTTTAGGATGTGTATGGATTACCGTGAGCTTAACAAGCTTACCATCAAGAATCGATATCCCCTACCTCGCATTGATGATCTCTTTGATTAGCTACAGGGTGCTACTTGCTTTTCAAAGATTGACCTATGTTCTGGGTATCATCAACTTCGAGTGGTCGAAGAAGATATTCCCAAAACAGCTTTTTGTACAAGATATGGTCATTATGAGTTTACTGTTATGCCTTTCGGTTTAATTAATGCTCCTGCTGTTTTCATGGACTTGATGAATAGGGTTTGTAAGCCTTATTTGGACAAGTTCATCATCGTTTTCATTGATGACATTCTGATCTATTCTAAGACTCGTGCTGATCATGAGCAACATCTTCATCTTATAATGGAGCTTCTAAAGAAAGAACAGCTTTTCGCCAAATTCTCCAAGTGCGAATTCCGGCTTAAGGAAGTTCAATTTTTGGGGCACATCGTCAACAAACAAGGTATACATGTAGATTCCGCCAAAATCAGTGCGATTAAGGATTGGGATACTCCTACTACTCCTACCGAGGCTCGTTCATTTCTTGGTCTAGTGGGTTATTACCGCCGTTTCATTGAAAACTTCTCCAAGATTGCGGTTCCTCTCACTGCTTTAATAAAGAAGAATAAACCTTTTGAGTGGGGATCTAAACAGGAAGGAGCATTTCAGACCTTGAAACAGAAACTCTGCGATGCACCTATTCTATCTTTACCTGAGGGCAACGGCGATTTTGTCGTATACTGTGATGCGTCTAATTTAGGTCTTGGCTGTGTTCTTATGCAAAGAAACAAAGTCATAGCTTATGCGTCAAGAAAGCTAAAGGTACACGAGAAGAACTACACCACTCATGATCTTGAGTTAGGTACAGTAGTCTTTGCTCTCAAAATCTGGAGACACTACCTGTATGGTACAAAGTGTGTAGTGTTTACTGACCACAAAAGTCTCCAGCATATCTTCAATCAGAAAGAACTTAACATGAGGCAACGACGTTGGGTTGAGCTTCTAAATGACTACGACTGCGAAATTCGCTACCATCCTGGTAAGGCGAATGTCGTGGCTGATGCATTGAGTCGTAAGGAACGTGTTAAGCTTCACTGTGTTCAGGTTCGATCTGATATTCAGACCCTCATTTCTCAAGCTCAACATACTTGTGTTACACAAGACTTGATGGGTAAAGAATTACCTTGTCATATTAAGCCTGAGCTTGAACTGAAAGACTTTGGGATATTCTATTTCATGGGCCGTTTGTGGGTCCCAAGTATAGACAATCTTCGCACCTTGCTAATGGATGAAGCTCATAAGTCTCGTTATTCCATTCATCCTGGTGCAGATAAAATGTATAAGCATCTTCGAACCCAGTATTGGTGGCCGGGTATGAAGAAAGACATTGCCTTATATGTCTCCAAATGCCTTACTTGTCTTAAGGTTAAGGCAGAACATCAACATCCCTCTGGATTATTGGAGCAACCAGTAATACCGGTTTGGAAATGGGAAAACATTGCTATGGATCTCATTACCAAGCTGACGCGCACTAAAAGAGGTCATGATGCCATTTGGGTAATCGTTGATCATCTTACAAAGTCAGCACATTTCTTGCTAATCCATGAGGATCTATCTGCTGACAAGCTTGCTAAAATCTATGTGGATGAGATTGTATCCCGACATGGTGTTCCTTTGAACATTATATCTGACAGAGATGCTCGATTCTCGTCTCACTTTTGGAGAACCATGCAATCTGCCATGGGAACCCAACTTAATTTGAGCACAGCATATCATCCTCAAACGGATGGTCAATCTGAGAGAACAATGCAGACACTGGAGGATATGCTTAGAGCTTGTGTGATTGATTTTGGTGGTAGTTGGGATTCGCATCTACCATTGATCGAATTCTCCTACAACAATAGTTATCACTCTAGCATCAACATGGCTCATTTAGAAGCTTTATATGGTCGAAAATGTCGTTCACCGGTCTGCTGGAATGAGATAGGTGAAGCTCAGCTTACTGGACCTGAACTCATTCTAGAGACTACAGATAAGATCAAGAAGATTCGTGATAACCTTCAGACAGCTAGAAGCCGTCAAAAGAGTTACGCGGATCGACGACGCAAGCCCTTAGAATTTCAAGTTGATGATCACGTCCTACTCAAGGTATCCCCATGGAAAGGTGTGATTAGATTTGGAAAGAAAGGAAAACTTGCACCACGCTATGTTGGACCATTCAAGATCATTGAAAGAATCGGAAAAGTAGCCTACAGACTTGAGCTACCTTCTGAACTTGGAAATGTTCATCCAACTTTCCACGTGTCCAATCTCAAAAAATGTTTAGCTGATGAGAACCTCCACATACCACTTGATGAAATTCGTGTTGATAACACGATGCACTTCGTTGAGAAACCTGTGGAAATCATGGACCATGAAGTCTAAAAGCTCAAACACAAGTGCATACCTATTGTTAAAGTTCGCTGGGAATCTAAACATAGCCCATAATTTACTTAGGAACATGAAGATCAGATGAAAGAGAAATATCCGCATCTATTCTCACAAGTTTCCTCTAAAAAAATTTCGGGACGAAATTTCCTAAAGTAGGGGAGACTGTGACATCTGTGGTTGTATAATCATTGTATAAACTCCAAATAATTCAATATCAATAAAACAATGTGTTTTGATCCCAATGTTTATTATTTATGTTTGACATTTTGCGCGTTTTGATTTTTGACCGATTTTAAACTCTACATCGCTTTCTGGAAAGTTATACGCAAATTGATGCATAAACATAATCAGTTTAACGCGACAAACACTCCGGAACAGCAAACATAAGCTTAACATACCTTAAATAACCTTTACATAACTTAGAAATAAGTTTGAAAGGGTTTGGTATGGCAAAAACAAGTTTATTCGCTCTAAGGGACTATTTGCATCAAACTACAAAAGTCTGCCGTTTCATATGGCAACGTACCTTCCGGAATATGATCATAAGCTAAACATACCATAAATAACCTAAACATAGCTTAGAAATAAGCTTTTAGTGGTTCGGTGTGCGAAAGTATGCTTATTTGATCTTACAGGGACTAAAAGTGTCAAAAACGACGTAGGTTTGCATTTACGCGCAAAACTTACGTTCTGACCACATCCGGACAACCAAAAATTTTTGTAGACACTAAAATATTTTATTTTAGTGATCGGCATGCAAAAATACCATTCTTCGCTTAATTTGGATCGTTTTCGCGTCCATTCGAGTTTCGTCGTAATTAGATGAATAACGCGACCGTACGACCAAACGAACCGACATCCGAGATATTTCTGAGCATATTTTGTGTCCCCTATACTTTGACCACCTTATAGAGCCTTGAAAATGGCTTAACGGGGGTTAAAAGTGCCAAAAAATGAGCTTAATCATGTGCAGGGACCAAACCTGTAAAATACAAAACTGTTGCTGAATCGACCAGAGGTCACGGGCCGCGTAAGCCCAGACCCTAATCCAACACGGGGCGCGACAGAAGGCCCGATATCAGAAAGTTGTTTTTCAGCTGCTGTTTTGCAATTCAGGCCCTTGTATGCAATTTCTTTTGTTTTGGGAGCAAGTTAAGCCTTCTCCAAGCAATATTAAATGTTACTAAACACATGTATGGCTGTGATTTATTTCTTGTTGGCCAAATAACCACTTTTAATGATCTCACAAGTTCACAACAAGTATAAATAGCATGGCCATTCATTTCTTTTCCTTACTCAATCATATTTTGGAACTCTAAGTGGAGGAATCCCTGCAAAGGAGCCACCTACCTGAGTTCTAAGATCATCCTTCTAGCCTTTGAACACCAAATGAGTGTTCTTTCATGGCTTGTAGTGATTTTCAGCTTTGTAGAGCGGGAAGTCAAACTGTTTGACCAACAGTTTGACTTTCGGTTTTAACCATCAATTGGTCAAGTCAAAGTTCAATTGAACTTTGCAACGTGATTGTAATCACGATGGTTATAATCCTAAGCGATTATACCTACTGATTACCACGTTGACTAGGTGTAGTGACGAGTCAAAGTTTCTATCAAAATGCGTTTTAGCGCGCATTTTGCAACGGAACTACTTTCGGGTATTAAAACCCTTTGTTTTGATACCAAATCAGTTTTCTAAGATAGTTAAACATTTTTTGACATGTTTAACTCGTCACTACTAGTTTAGTGCTTGTTTAGGGTCGTAAGTTAAGCGGTCTAGACAACGCTTAGACTTTCGAACACGACCCATTTGGTCGATCATTAGGATCCGACCAAGCATGTTTAGTGATCATAGTTGCATAGGGAATAACCCCTGAGGTTATACCTTATGATCACTTAGGTTGGTTAGTTATTTGTTAAGTAGTTTATATGCCCATAGGAAATGACCAAAATGCCCTTTTGAAGCATAAATCCATATTTTGCATATGTGATCAACTTTTTGACATGTAATCTGATTTAGTAACATGTTTAGGCATAATTGGGCATGTAATACTTGACATAGCTCATAGATAACCATCCGACCTTAGTGTTACGCAAACGACGCGTTATAGTAGCTTATACTACCATAATGGGTCGAAACGGGTCAAAAGCACTTAGGTAGACTTCCAAATCAGAATGTTGGGACTATTAAATCATACCATATGAGTGCCAATGCTCATTTGATTTATAGAACCTCATTCTATCATATCTCCCGATTTAGGAACCGATTATTAACATAGTTACCCATATTAGGTGCCTTGTTGATTCCGTGATCCTTGGAGCTTAAATTGGTCTTATTCCCAAGACTAATAAGTAATCCCAAGTGAGTACACGGTTCCCCTCTTTCACCGCTTTCAAATACTTTGGGGTGATACACATGTGTATACTTGTTATTTTCGTGCTTTTCATTGCTTTTATGACATAAACATGCTAGTTTCACATAGTACACATATAGTACATGATTTCAACTATGTTTTGCTATGTATGTTGACTGAGCATGCTAGCACCTTGATTTCATAGATACCTTTGTTGCATATGTTTACTCAGCATATGGGCGCAATTGATTTCATGAACATTTCTACTATGTATGTTTACTTTGCATACTTAGTACATGGTTTTCATTTAGCATGCTTACATTGGTATGACATTTGGTATGTTTAACGGGACAATAATACATTCATTAACACTGATCATGCCGCTCGGTAGTATGTAATGGTACCATAGGACTTGACAAATCCCGTTTCCGACTTCCTAGGTTTGTTTGGAAGTTGGGAATGACAGAATCCGATATACATAATTTAGATAAACCTTTAATTTGTTTAAGGGTTTGTCGCCACAGTCGCAAGGCTTGAATGTATGCGTTTTAAACATTACTGCATAAATGTTCGTATCCATAAAGCATTGTTTTCTGCAAAACATAGCATTTGATTTAAACTTAGGTTTATTCAAAAACCTTGTTTTGTGCATTTTCCTATGGGGTTGAGTAAATTCTATTTATTCACCATACATGACATTTGTTCTCACATAGACATTTTCATATAGTTTGAGTAGATACTGTCTACCTGCTATACATTACATTTGGGTATACATGAGACAGTTTTCGCATGACATTGAACATGGTTTATACATAAACATTTTGACATTTGTTTTAAATAAGACATTTTGGTTAATTATTGATAAAGTGACTTATATAACGGGGTTATGTGTTATATGATAAAAGCATGGTGGATACGCCGCTGATACTTCCTATATATAAGTGCTTTTATTGTATTACACATTGTTGCGTTATCTAAACCACTTTGACAAGACATGAAACATTATATACAAGTACACGACATTGTTTTATAAATTACATATTTTATACAAATTCATTTATACTTGGTTTTTCATTTAACCATGCATTATCCTTTTTTTTACATCATCTGATTTTCACTTTGATTTTCAAATAATTTTATAAAGGAAAACATTTTACAAGGCTCATGACTACATTTTTGTTAAACACTTCTTTTAACTACAAGTCATGAATCCTGCATAAACAAAACCTATGTATCTCACATGCATTTTTATGCTGACGTACCTATTTTGGCATGTGTTTCAGGTGCTAATGCATGATGATGTTTGTGCTACACTTAGGCGGACTTGGGCATTAGTGACTTAAAAGACAGTTAATTATGTTATGTTTCCGTTAAATTCCAAGACAATGTAAACTTTAATCTTAATAATACAAAACTTTAATTACCTTGGTTGTTGAAACAATAATTCTGTCGCTCCACTCCCTGACGTTTCCGCCGCGGTTTGTTGTTTTACGTGGTCGGGGTGTGACACCGACTATGCGGCGTGATTATGTGTAAATTATTATCGTACATTTACATTAAAACGTAGACCAAGTCAAATTTAATAAACGAATCAAAATGTATTATATTTGACCTGACTCGTTTTCAAACAAAATTTACTTCAAAACGTAAATAAAAAGTAAGCATGAAAACCTGTTATATTTGAAAATAAAATTATGTTAAAACATACATAAAACGTCAACATGAAAACGTATTATTTTTACCCGACTCGCATCTAAATAAAGTTCATTTTGCTACAGTGAGATGTTTTGTTTATTGTTTACCACAATTATCATTCTATTACTGTTTTTCTTTATATATAAGTTTATATTTTTAAGGCAGTGGCCGTGAGGTCCCAAGCATTCTCAAGAAAGGCCTTGATGTTGTATATTCCTATAGTAGTACGTATGTGTTATACTCTGTGCATATAGAGCTCAAGGTAATCATTCATTGTTGGAGCATCTACTACAGACGAGTTTTATAATTTCCTGTGTAACAAAGTTTCCAAACTAATAGTCCTGGATTCAAGATGCTCTCAACGTGAAAAGAAGAAATTCAAGCCAAAATTTAATTAAACTTCATTAGACTAATATTCACATCATACAAACATAAAAAAACTAAATTTGAAACCAATACAGGTTATATCAATATACAATTGAAGAAACATTGATCTGAACGGTAGGCTCCGACTAGGACTTCAACTCTTGGCGATCCGAACAACTGACTGCAAAACAGAACACCGTTAGGACTCGTTACAGGAATGGGGTTATTCCTGTAACCACCCTCCGGCGTGAGAATAAGTCTCTGTTTGGGAGTAATAAAATGTAGGTAGAGAGAGAGAGAGAGAGTAAACGAGAGCATAATGAATCGTACCTTTGATGTTTACCTCTATTTATAGTTTACCATTAGGGTTTCCTCTACCTTAGAATGGGCTCCGATAAGTTAAGGATTTGCACGATCTTCCCATAAGATTGGGGATTTGGTTACGTGGTTTATCCATGCAGAATGGAACATTCTAGAATTAACATGTGCAATTAAGTATTTATAATAAAATAATAGGTAATGACCAGGTTGGGTTAGCCGTTTCGGGTCATACCTCGTCATGTCCCTGTCACACCCCGACCACGTAAAACAACAAAACGTGGCGGAAACATCAGGAAGTGTTGTAACAGAATCATTGTTTCACAACCATGGATTAAATAATTTTGTTTTATTGAATTATTGAACTCATTGTTTTAGTACAATTCAAATAAATACAATTATTATCTTTCAAGTTTTAAAGTCGCTAAGGTACGAGTCCATCCAATGTATAGCATGTATCAACAATCATCACAAAGCAGTACCTGAAACCTGTGTAAAAATAGGTACGTCAGCATAAAAATGCCTGTGAGATACATAGGTTTTGTTTTATGCATGATTCATGACTTATAAGTTTAAAAGAATGTTTTAACAAAAAGTAGTCATGAACCAAAAAATGTTTTCTTTATAAATCATGCGAAAATTTATAAGAAATTTGATGATATAAAAGAATGATGCATAAATAAATAATTAAGTAAAATGAGTTTATAAAATAATGTTTGGAATCAAATGTTTGTAGTATATATAAAAATATACTTTGGTTTTAAGAAAGTCGATTAGGTAATATATCAAAATATATTTTGGTTCCAAAATCGTTAAACAGATAGTATATTAAATATACTTTGGTTGTCAAAATAATCGTTTTCGATAGTATATCAAAAGTATACTTTGGATTTATGTATAACATATTAAACTATGTTTTGGTTGAATAAATAACATATTTAAAATATGTTTTTGGTAGTTAACAAAATATATGTTGTTTTGTACAATATCACACATGAGAGTATATCAAACTATACTTTCGGGAGTATAATAAAATATACAATAAAAATGTGATTTAAGAATTCAATCAGACCTAGTGCATCAAAATACACCTTTGAGACTATAGGGATACCACAAAGGCAATCCCTATTTGGATGGAGAAACAAATTGGTTTCAGACATTCCATGACAACAGGAATGGGGTGTCAAATCCTATAGCGCTATATCATACTACCAATCGGTCTGGTGAACAAAATAAGTACAATTCAACAATTAATTCTATAATCTTTGAAAAATCAGTGTTTAAACCATAAATAATCATTCGATTTGTCAAAAGATAAGTACTAATATGTATAATCAATTATACTTTGAAATCGTGAACATAACAAATAGGTACACATGCTTCACCCCAAATATTTGAAAGCGGTAAAAGAGGGGAACTATGTACTCACTTGAGGGTGCTTAGAAGTCTTGAACAACAACCAAGCAAAGCTAGAGGGAGTACGGAATCAAACGGCACCTAATATAGGTAACTATGTTATTAAACGGCTCCTAAACCGGGAGATAGGATACAATGATGTTCTATAAATCAAATGAGTAATTAAACTCATATGGTATGATTTAATAGAGCTAACATTCTGATTTGGAAGTCTACCTAAGTGCTCTTGACCCGTTTCGACCCATTATGGTAGCATAAGCTACTATAACGCGTCGGTTGCGTAAAACTATGTTCGGATGGTTATCTATGAGCTATGTCAAGTCTTACATGCCCAATTATACCCTAACATGTTAATAATTCAGATTAGATGTCAAAAATATGTTCACATATGCACATTACGGTTTCTATGTTTCAAAAGGGCATTTTGGTCATTTCCTATGGGCATGTACACTACTTAACGAATAGCTAACCAAACCTATGTGATCATAAGGTATAACCTCAGAGGTTATTCCCTATGCAACTATGATCACTAATCATGCTTGGTCGGATCCTAATGATCGACCAAACTGGTCGGGTTCGAAAGTCTAAGCGGTTGTTTAGACCGCTTAACTTACGACCCTAAACAAGCACTAAACTATTAGTGACGAGTTAAACATGTCAAAACATGTTTAGCTAATTTATAAAACTGATTTGGTATCAAAACAAAGTGTTTTGATACCTAAAAGTAGTTCCGTTGCAAAATGCGTGCTAAAATGCATTTTGACCGAAACTTTGACTCGTCACTACATCTAGTTAACGTGGTAATCAGCAGGTATAATCGCTAAGGATTATAACCATCGTGATTACAATCACGTTACAAAGTTCAATCGAACTTTGCGTTGACCATTGACTGGTCAAACTGAAAGTCAAACACTGTTTGACTTTTTAAACTAGTAAGTAATAAAAGAATGAAGGAATGCTCACGAAAGGTCCTTGCTATCTTTTCTACCAAGAATAAGTTTCCAAATCAGTTGAGAGAGCTCCCAATTCAGATTAGAAAGGAGATTGAGATGAAATGAGCAAGGAATGAATGAAAGGTGATGGCTATTTATACTTGTAGCAAGAACACAAGATCATGACATGTGTTTGTGTAGCTTCCAAGCAAAAATCATGGCCATACACTTGTTGGATGCAGGTTCAAAGCCTTGGAGAAGGGATAACTTGGTTACCACACAAAGAATTTGCAAGAACAGCCCCTAAAGTATCAAACAGATTGCAAAATATGATTTATGGTCGCTGGGCATGCCTTACGGACCGTAAGGACATGTGAATACGGTCCGTAAGCTACTTGCAGACCAGCAACTTTCAGAAATTGACAATTTAGTCCATGCACTTGAGAAACTTGATTTTTGATGCATTTTTGACACGTTTAAGCCCCGTTAACCCCATTTCCAAGCTCTAAAATGAAGTTAAAGTATAGGGAACTTAAAATATGCTCAAAAATATCTCGGATGTCGGTTCATTTGGTCGTACGGTTGCGTTGTTCGGTTAATTACGACGGAAGTCGTAACGAACGCAAAAACGATCCAAATTAAGCGACGAATGGAATTTTTGCATGCCGATCACTAAAATAAAAATATTTTAGTGTGTACAAAAATTTGGATGTCCAGATATGGTCAGAACGTAAGATATGCGCGAAAATGCAAACTTATGCCGTTTTTGACACTTTTAGTCCCTGTAAGATCAAATAGGCATATTTTCACACACCGAACCACTCAAAGCTTATTTCTAAGGTATGTTTAGGTTATTTATGGTATGTTTAGCTTATGATCAAGGTCCGGAATGTTCGTTACTATACAAATCGACATAGTTTCGCAGTTTGACACAAATAGTCCCTACGATCGAACAAACTTGTTTTCGACACACCAAACCATCCAAAACTTATTTCTAAGTTATGTGAAGGTTGTTTAAGGTATGTTAAGAATATTTCAATATTCTGGAGTGTTTGTCGTGTTAAACTGATCGTGTTTACGCATCAGTTCGCGTATAACTTTCCAGAAAGCGATTTAAAGCTCGAAATCGATCAAAAATTTATATGTGCTAATTATACACATATTTATACAAATACCAAGTATGAAATACAATATTTCATTGGTTTGGTATTTGTATGATGGTTGAAGTGACACAGGTGTCACAGTCTCCCCCACTTTAGGAAATTTCGTCCCGAAATTTATTTCAAAGGAAACTTGTGAAGACAACTGTGATTGTTTCGCTTTCGAATGAATCCCTCGAACCCTAAGTAAAACTCTGGGTCATGTTTGGATTCTTAGCGAAATTGTCAATTATCAACGTGAAGTCCTTGTAGTAACAAAACATGGAGTTTCGAACTACGGACAGAAGAACGTTTCTTATGAAGACTATCATAGGAAACTTGTGTGTGCTAGAAATCAGTGTCGGAGAGTGAAAGATAAGACAACATTGGTCAAGGTTCAGGACTTCTAGTAACTTAAATAACGCTACATTCGCAATGTAATAAGGAACACTTATATATAGGAAGTACCAGCGGCGTATCCACCATGCCCTTTTTACATTGTTCCCGTTTCGTTATTCTCATCACTATAGGTCTTAACACATGACAAAACTTGCTGTGGTTTCTGTGCACTGAATTCCATAATTATGTATGCATCCATAATTACGTAATTCCTTACACAGTCCGCACAGTTCATTTCATAATGCGTAGGGGAAAATCAATCGAATAAACATGAAGTGATTTGACTAGACCACCAAAGGATCTTTTTAACTAGATCAACGAACGATTTTTTTAACTAGATCAACACATGATCTTCTTAACTAGACCGTCGTACGATCTCCTTAAATAGACCACTTAAGGGATCTTTTCAATTATATCATCACATGATATTCCTACCCAGATTTTTAAATCAATCTGTTTAATTAGATCACTCAAGGGGTCTAATTATAGAATAGTACTTCATAACCCAAGGGACTTTAACTACAACGTAGAAGTCCATTAAGGAATTAAGATAGTACCTTATGATATCCTACTATGAATCCCTTATACGAAGATATGGAAGATTCTACGAGGATTTGGATATTGAAAATTCGGATCACACAAAAACATAAATAAAACTCAAAACATATAAGAAAACATATAAGCACAAAATCACATAATTTGTTTAACTTGATCTTTAATTTGTTATGTTTGGACACGCGTATTTTAAAGCACACCAGGAATCCAATCCGTGGATTTCATTTAGCACTTTAAACATCTTCAAGAATCTAACTATGGAGATAGAAAGATCTTAATAGGAATTCAGCTTTGTCCTTATTGAATTGTAATATACGTATTAAGGCATACGAATAATTCAATTAAGGGCTCCGAATTGAGCGATATTTATCCACAAGGATCTAATTATGAGGATAGGAAGATCCTATTTTGGATTTTGGAATAGTGTAACGAGAGGTGTTTCGAAACCTTGCACTAAACATGCTTAAGTCGATATACAAGGTAGAGAGTTCATGAGGTTAAGGTACTAGATATGCCAAGGCGACATATGAAGCAGAATTTGGAGGTTGAGCAGCGGCAGGATTTGCAACAGCTTTGCTTTGGACAGCAAAGCGGCACATGTTAACCAAATGTCCCCATCGTCCACAGTGGGTACATTTGAAACAGGGTATTTAATTCGGATGATGACGGTTGCATTGATTGCACCAAGGAGCAGTTCCCTTGTACGACTTCATCCCTGAGGCGAGTCATGGTGATAGCTAAATCAACGTATGACGCCTATTTGTTGGGCAATTGAAGCACCTGGTTCGGATACTTGAGTGTTGTTGCGATGAAGAGGCATCATGAAGAAATTGAAAGACATGGGAGGAAACAAGGGAAATGAAAACAGAATGACAATGCATAAAAATTGCAATCATTTGTTTGTTACCTAAGGCAAACAAATGAGATGGTGATTAATCAAAGCAAGCACAGTCCGCACACCCACTGAAATATGTTACTTTTCTGTCACACCCCGACCGCGTAACACAACAAATCGCGGCGGAATCGTCGGGGAGTGTTGTAACAGAATCATTGTTTCAAAACACACGGAAATTTGAAGTTTCGTTTTATTAAACATTAAATATTTACATCGTCTGGAAATCTAAATAAACAATTTAATCATAGTCTATCATTGTTATTAAGTCGCTAAGGCCTCGTCCAGTCCTATGTGAGCATGCATCCTAGCAATCAACTTCATTCAATAACACCTGAAACATATGTGAAAACAAAGTCAGCAAAGAAATGCTGGCGAGTACATAGGTTTTATAAGAGTATCGGATTCATGGCTAGTTTACATGTTGCAATACTTAATTAAAAAAAAAAAAAACCTTGTTTTGAAAAGTGTAGTATTGCGACATAATTAACCAACTCAAATCAAGTTGGTTATAATTTGTAAAATCTCGTAGCCATGATTCTTAACTCGAAATCATTTTGTTTTAGAAAACCAATTTGTAAAACATCTCGTATTAAATCGTTAATAAATCTCGTTAATAAAACTCGTATGGTATATATCATTTCGAAAACCTCGTTTGTGTGACATCGTTTCAAAATCGTTTACCCAAGTGAACTAAATAACGCCACGGTATGTAATTCGATGAAAACACTTATATATAGGAAGTACCAGCGGCGTATGTCACACCCCGACCACGTAAAACATCAAATCGTGGCGGAAACGTCGGGGAGTGTTGTAACAGAATTATTGTTCCACAACCATGGTAATTAAAAGTTATGTTTTATTCATCAAACCAAGAGTTACATTGTCTTAAAACAACTGAAACGAAGAGTTCATCACATAATTAAACTAGTTCCATCTTTATTTTAAGTCTCTAAGGCACAGGTCCGCCCTAGTGTGTCACGAACATCCTAAGCAACAGCTCCTAAAAACACATGTGAAAATAGGTGCGTCAGCATAAAAATGCCTGTGAGATACATAGGTTTTATGAAAATAGGATTCATGACTCGAGTTTAAAGAAATGTTTAATAAAAGTTAGTCATGAACCTTGTAAATTGTTTTGTTAACCAAAGTCTTGTAAAAAAAATATATATTGTTTGTGTAAAATGTATAAGTCCAAATTGAATGATCTAAATAATGCTACGACATGTAGTACAATACAAGCACTTATATATAAGAAGTAGCAGCGGCGTATCCACCATGATTGTATCATACTACACACATCTCGTTACTTAAGTCACTTAAACAAACCACCAGTGTATAAAGTCCATGTTTAAACCAATTGTCAAAAAGTCCTTGTATAAACCATGTCAAATGTTAAAAGTCCAAATGTAGTCAAGTAATGTGTAACAAAAGTTATGTATGGTAAGTAAAGTGAAGTCACATAAACCAAATGTAAAATGTACAAAACAAGGTATTTTGAATATATCAAAAAGTTATGTTTTGCAAAGTAAATGCATGTTTTACTGATACAAACACTTATGTGGTAAGTTAACGCATACATTCAAGCCTTGAGACAGACGGATAACCCTTAGTCAAGGTTATCAAAAGAAATGTTTTCGGATTCAGTCATTCCTTACACCCAAACAAACCTAGGATGTCAGGAACGGGATTTGTCAAGTCCTATGGTACCACTACTTACTACCGAGCGGCGTAGCTGATGTTAATGAACGTATATAAGTCTCGTTTGTTCAAACCAAATGTTATACCAAATGTAAACATGTTATATGAAAACAATGTGCTAAGTATGCTTAAGTTAACATACAAAGCAGAAAAGTCGTGTAAATCAATGTACTAAGTATGCCAAGTAAACATACATAGTAAAAAAAATGTAATGTAAATCATGTACTATAAGTATACTAATGAACATAGCAAGTATATATTATGAAAACATGGAAAAGCATGAAAATAACAAGTAGGCACATGTGTTTCACCCCAAAATGTTTGAAAAACAGTAAAAGAGGGGTTCTATGTACTCACCTTTGGGTGCGTTTTTATATGTTAACACAATCCCACAATTCGTTTATTTGTCCTAAATTAAATAAAAATAATTAAATAATCAAAACTCACAAAAATACATGAGTTTCTCCGATACTTGGAATTTTCACATAACTTTGAGATTTCTCGAAAAGTTATTATTTTTGATTATTTGGTGTATTTGTATATGTGTACTCGAGCGTATACTCATAACCTTGTCAACACTAACACATTATTATACACATATTGTAAAACACATAGCACATTGTAACACATAAAGTGACCCATGAACAACCCATTCTAGTGTATGTCGAAAAATGCTTATTTTAGCGATTCGGTACCATTTTTGGGCGTTGGAAGTCTCGTATGACTAACCAAAAACCAAGTAAACTTAATATAAGTTAAAATACTTATTTTTATATCAAAAATATCAGTTTGGTTACTGATCTAAAACAGTTTTATAAAAGTCCTCCGAAAAGGCGATTTTCGACCGTTTTACCGCATAGTTTTGCATCAACCATTACCCGAACCATCCCAAATCGAAACGACTTGAAATTTTGACACAACCCATGTTATTTACTGAATAAAATAATGGTTATACTCATGATAGTGCAGGTCTTAATCAAAGCACATAAATCATGCAAATTTCACCTAATTTACCACTTTTTAAGCTATATGTACAACATGCAAAGCTGTCAAACCTATGTCAAAGTTTCATGCCTCTATATTACATCAAATAATATTATTTTTAGTGTTTATAACCAGATCTAAAACAGTTTTTGTCATTTAACCATTTTTCATCATCTCTTGAGCTTTAAATCATCATAATTTCACATGTACAAGTGCCTAAAGCACACTAACATTTCATCATCTTTTTATATGGGTTTAGTTGCATAAAATATGTGATATATTCAGATGTATTTGCTGATGTAATTTAAATTTAACATATCATACATAAATCACCAAATACTTGCATCTTTACCACCATTCTAGAACATGTAACAACATAAACAAGTACTTAACAAGAACCAAACTCAAACTTAAAGAAAAACTCATATACACACACATATATATACGGTTATATACATATATGTACATCACCATTTTTAATTGTTTCAAGACCCATTTCATTGTTAGATTTCAAGTTTAGTGAAAATCCCAAGATTCAAGAGAAACTTCAATCATCAAGAACAACCAAGAATCAAAAGTATGATTTAAAAATAAATGTTATACCTTCAAGATTCAAGTAGGTTGTTGGATGAGATTTTGATGATAGGAAGCTTGTAATCACTTGACAACACCTTGGAATCACCTTAGATCTTCATACTAACTTGAAGGTTGCTTGAAATAGGACTTGAAGGTGATGAACAAAGCTTTGAAGGTTTGAAGGTAGAGAGAGGAGAGAGGGGACGGTTGTAGGAGGGAGAGAGAGAGTGAGGTTGAGTGAATGATAATGTTGAGTGATCTTGTAAGAGATATGTAGAGATATGGAAAGATTTGAAAGATACTTGAAGCTAGCATGCACTAACACTTGGCACTCTACACTCATGCAAGATATTATCAAATATTTGGTGGGTTCCACACCCTTCTAGAATCGTAAATATCAAGGGGGAGGGGCCAAAGTGTTAATTTTTATATAAATATGCCATAAGTAGGCTAAAACGGGTGTTTAACTGGGTACCGGGTATTTTATCTAGCGTTTAAATCCCGATTTATGGCGTTCTAAATTATTTTTATTATTATATAAAAATAAACCTGCCAAAATATTACTGAAATAAGTTTCAGTTGCCGAGATTTGGCTGCGTTGTCTGCGTTTTGCTGTAGAAGCACTGTGTCGCGCAGAAACACACGGTACGCGCTTAAACTTGAAAAATACCGTTTTTAGGCGTTTTAATTTATTTTTCAACATGGACCTGATTAAAAATAAAATTTTAATCATAACAGAATATTTTTGGGATTTAAATATTATCCGGGCGGTCACCAACGCTAGTTTCGCAGTTTTGTCGTAAATAGTTCTTTAGTTCGAATAAACATGTTTTTGCCATACCGAATCCTTCGAAACTTATTTCTAAGTTATGTAAAGGATATTTAGGGTATGTTTGGCTTACGTCACAGTTCCGGAGTGTACGTTGCATTAAATGGATTGCGTTTATGCACCAGTTTTGCGTATAACCCTCCAGAAAGTGATTTAAAGCTTGAAATCGGAGTCGAATCAAATTGTAAAGTTATTAAACACAATAACACATATAATAACACCAAAGCACATTGTTTTATTGATAATCCACATTGTTTTACATTATACGATGCTTACAGAACACAGTTGTCACAGTCTCCCCTACTTTAGGAAATTTCGTCCCGAAATTTTATTTAGAGGAAACTTGTGAAAACAAATGCGGATATTTTGCCTTCATCTGGTCCTTATGTTCCCAAGTAAACTCGGGCCACGTTTGGATTCCTATCGAAATTTGACCAAATGAATCCGTTTATTCTTCAACTGTCTGAATGTACGGTCCACTATCTCCACAGGTTTCTCGATAAAGTGTAGTGTTTTATCAACACGAATTTCGTCAAGCGGTATGTGGAGGTTCTCGTCAGCTAAGCACTTTTTGAGATTGGATACGTGGAAGGTTGAATGAACATTCCCAAGTTCAGGAGGTAACTCGAGTCTGTAGGCTACCTTACCGATTCTTTCGACGATCTTGAATGGTCCAACATATCTAGGTGCAAGTTTTCCTTTCTTTCCAAATCTGATCACACATTTCCAAGGTGAGACCTTAAGTAATACACGATCACCGACTTGAAATTCCATGGGCTTGCGTCCTCGGTCCGCGTAACTCTTTTGACGGCTTCGAGCTGTCTGAAGGTTATCACGAACTTTCTTGACCTTATCAGTTGTCTCTAGAATGAGGTCAGGTCCAGTAAGTTGAGCCTCACCTATCTCATTCCAGCAGACTGGTGAACGACATTTTCGACCATAGAGAGCCTCGAAAGGAGCCATGTTGATGCTGGAGTGATAACTGTTGTTGTAGGAGAATTCAATCAATGGAAGATGTGAATCCCAACTACCACCAAAGTCGATCACACAAGCTCTAAGCATATCCTCCAAAGTCTGGATTGTTCTTTCAGTTTGGCCATCTATTTGTGGATGATAAGCTGTGCTCAGATTAAGTTGGGTCCCCATAGCAGATTGCATGGTTCTCCAAAAACGAGAAGAGAAGCGAGCATCTCTGTCAGAAATAATGTTCAAAGGAACACCATGTCGAGATACGATTTCATCCACATAGATTTTAGCCAGCCTTTCAGCAGAAAAGTCCTCACGTATTGGCAAGAAATGTGCTGACTTAGTAAGACGATCAACAACTACCCAGATGGCATCATGACCCTTTTTAGTGCGCGGAAGTTTGGTAATAAGATCCATAGCAATGTTTTCCCATTTCCAAACTGGAATCTCTGGTTGCTCCAAAAGACCAGAAGGATGTTGGTGTTCAGCCTTGACCTTAAGACAAGTAAGGCATTTTGAAACATACAAGGCAATGTCTTTCTTCATACCGGGCCACCAATACCGAGTACGAAGATCCTTATACATCTTATCTGAGCCAGGATGAATAGAATAACGAGACTTATGAGCTTCATCCATAAGCAAAGTGCGGAGATCATCTAGGCTTGGGACCCACAAACGGTCCATGAAATAATACGATCCATCATCCTTCAGTTCAAGATCAGGCTTAATGTGATAGGGTAATTCCTTACCCATCAAGTCTTGTGAAACACAAGCATGTTGAGCCTGAGAAATACGGGCTTGAATATCAGATCGAGCTCGAATATCAGTTTGAACACGAACACAATGAAGCTTAGTACGTTCCTTACGACTCAAAGCATCGGCTACGACATTCGCCTTACCAGGATGGTAGCGAATTTTGCAGTCATAGTCGTTTAGAAGCTCAACCCAACGTCTTTGCCTCATGTTGAGTTCTTTCTGATTGAAGATATGCTGAAGACTTTTGTAGTCTGTGAAAACCACACATTTAGTACCATACAAATAGTGTCTCCAGATCTTAAGAGCGAAGACAACTGCACCCAACTCAAGATCATGCGTGGTGTAGTTCTTCTCATGCACCTTCAATTGTCTTGATGCGTAGGCTATGACTTTGTTCCTTTGCATCAGAACACAACCAAGACCTAATTTAGATGCATCGCAATAAACGACGAAATCATCATTGCCCTAAGGCAAAGTCAGAATAGGCGCGTCACAAAGCTTATGTTTTAAGGTCTGAAACGCTTCCTTTTGCTTAAATCCCCATTCAAAGGATTTGTTCTTCTGAGTTAGAGCAGTTAAAGGAACTGCAATCTTTGAGAAATTCTCTATGAAGCGGCGGTAATAACCCACGAGACCAAGAAAAGAACGAACCTCAGTAGGAGTAGTAGGCGTATCCCAATCCTTAATCGCACTGATCTTAGAGGGATCTACATGAATACCTTGTTCGTTGACAATATGCCCTAAAAATTGAACTTTCTTAAGCCAAAATTCACACTTGGAGAACTTGGCGAAAAGTTGCTCTTTCTTTAGCAGTTCCAGAGTAAGACGAAGATGTTGCTCATGATCAGCTTGCATCTTAGAGTATATCAAGATGTCATCAATAAAAACGATGATGAACTTATCTAAATAAGGCTTACAAACCCTATTCATCAAGTCCATGAAAACAGCAGGAGCATTAGTCAAACCGAATGGCATAACTGTGAACTCATAATGCCCATAACGAGTGCGGAATGCTGTCTTGGGAATATCTTCTTCATGCACACGAAGTTGATGATACCCAGAACGAAGATCAATCTTCGAAAAATAAGAAGCACCCTGTAACTGGTCAAAGAGATCATCGATGCGAGGTAGGGGATATCGATTCTTGATGGTAAGCTTGTTCAGCTCACGATAATCGATGCACATCCTGAAGGATCCATCCTTCTTTTTGACAAAGAGAACGGGAGCACCCCAAGGTGAAAAACTAGGACGAATAAAACCTTTGTCAGATAGCTCCTGAAGCTGCTTAGACAACTCTTGCATCTCAGACGGTGCAAGACGATATGGAGCTCTGGCAATGGGATTTGCACCAGGTATGAGATCAATACGGAACTCGACTTGGCGTGCTGGGGGTAGACCAGGTAACTCTTCAGGAAATAACTCCGGAAAATCCCGAACAACAGGAATATCTTGAATAGACTTACCTTTGCCTTTATCTGCTGTAACATGTGCCAAGAAGGCCACATAATTCTTTCGCAGATACTTCCGAGCTTGAGTACAGGACATGAGCTTGAGACTACTAGTAGGTTTCTCACCACGAACCTGTAGGATCTCATCTGATGAAAGCGGCACCCAAACAATCTTCTCAAAACAAACTACCTCCGCGTGATGCTTGGCTAGCCAATCCATACCCACAATAATGTCGAAGCTTCCAAGTTGCATGGGCGTGAGGTCAACAGGAAAAAGATGGTCGTTAAGGTTCAATTGGCAATTGCGAAGAACATAATCAAGAACAACAGGATCACCACTCGCAACTTCTACTGTCAAAGGCTTACCTAGTTTCGTTCTAGACGCGCGGAGTAATGGCTCAAAAGATAATGACACAAAACTCTTATCTGTAACACCCTAAATAATTTGACTGAATTTAACTAATAATTACGTGAAACTTTATAAACGTCAGAGTTTACAAAAAAATTTCGTGTTTAAACCATACACCTTTGAGATAGTACCAACACGACCCAAGATAATCCATAACAAGTTTGAAAGTTAACCCTTGCTAGTAAACTAACCACTAGTTTAAGGGATATAAAATATAATTAACAAAAGTGTTTACAACATGATTATGTCTAGACAAGATTAAAATTAATGCGGAAGCTTCAAAATGCGTGTTCGGTTCTTGACATCATACTTGATCACCATCCGGGGAAAACTTCATCAAACCTAGGGTCAAACACTAAAATCATTAGTTTTGACAACAATACATTACGTATAAACAAGTTATAACGTTGCAAAGTAACAAACTAAATTCAAGTTTTCTGGGTGCCACCGTAATTTACGGTGTCACCGTAAATTACGGTGGACCCTGAACAATCTTGGTCTGCCGTAACTCAGGAGTGTTACACCGTAAAGCCTTTTGATGTCCACCGTAAATTACGGTGGGACCGTAATTTACGGTGGGCTCTGCAGATCTGTCCTTAGTCTATTTCTCAACTTTGGAATGTCATAACTTTTCACTCCTTAGTCCGATTTAACCGATTCTTCTTCCTACGAGTCCGTAATAAAATTACGAATTCAACCATGTAAATTTCACAACACGGAAACCGAGATACCGTCAATTAGTTCACAATTTCCTTATTTCCATTATTCAACCCATTAGTGTAAGTGCATAGCACCCCTTTTTCCATTCTTAATCCTTTTAGACATAATTACCCAATTACCCGGGCTCATGACTGTGGAGTATACGCACCATACCATGGCTTCGCATTTTCTCCAAACTAAAGACTTGTTTTTCACGGAATTCAAACATCCCGTTTCCAACAACACCTTCTATTAACTTCTATTGTTTGACCCGATATCCAGGGTTCGTAGACTTAAAATATCATAACCAATTTATTGATGTATTACCATCTATCACCTAGCAAGATATGAGACTTTTAAGCCTCTACTCATATGATTCGTTTTCAAACAACATTTTGACCCGTTTGGCTATCCAATGAAAACCATCACTATATTAACATGCCAACCCAAATTTCCATTGTTTATTTTGACCCGTTTGATGATCTAGTGAACTTCGCCACTTTAACGATACATCAAACACGTCAATTACAATCCGACATCATTTGAACATTAAAACCTAACATTATTGCATAATACAACGAGACTAAAGTCACGTACCTCTAAAGCACACCTTTTCCACGGGTATCACTTCCGGCGTGTCCACTTGACGTTCCGGATTCCTTGCCTAAAGAGTTCAATTCATAACAAGATTAGAACTCTCTTTCATTGGCTTTAACGCATTCGTTCATAACATATGCAAATCTGCGTTTTTAGCAATATTTAACATTTTAACCCTCACTTAGGCGTTTTATCAAACACCTTGTGGGTCAGATTTCTACATGATCTACACCAAGATTATAACTTGAAATTATTACCCAAATCAACTTCAATTAGACAATATACACGTATTTTAACATCAACAATTTCAGAGATTATCTCAAAATTTCAGTTTTCACTAGAACAAGAATCTTAATCCTAGTGTTTATCAAGTTCTACTAACTTACTAATCACCCACTATAGTGATTTTGATCCTTACAACTAACATGCAATATTTTGACAAGAATTCATCTAGGGTTTGTCCCTAGACTTCACATTACTTCCTATTTCATGTTTTACAACACATAATCAAGCTAAATCTTTGATTTCAATCACATGCAAGAATTTGAGTTGTATCAAAACAACCTAATTTGACATACCTTATGACCTCCTTGACGAGGAGATCACGATTCTATGCTCAGATTTCGTTTATGACATGATTTGAGCCTTCAATTTGAGATTTTAGTAGAGTTTAGGGTTGTGAAGAAGTGGGTGTCGCCCCCTGTGTTTCTTTGATCGACCAGGACTCCAAAATGGAGTGTTTGGTTTCTATTTTACTAATTATTAGTAATGAAAGTTTCTATTTTGACAACCTAAACCCCTCCACTCTTATTTAGTTTGTATTTTTGGCTTTTTAACTCATTTCTGTGTTACTACAAGGCTTCTAACTAACTGGGTTGTTTATCCTAGTTAGTTTATTCTTGTTTATCATACACTTTATAAATTTTAATATAAAATTTTGTGTTTTCGGGATGTTACATTATCGGCACCAGAATCAAAAAGAACAGATGCGGGTTAATTATTAACAAAGAACGTACCGTTAACCACTTCATTGTCTGCTTGCGCCTCTTGTGCATTCATGTTGAAGACTCGACCTCGAGCCTGAGCCTGAGCTGGATTCGCATTCACCAATCTTGGACATTGATTACGGTAGTGGGTCAGATCCCCACAGTTATAACAAGAACCTGGTGGGTAGTGAGGTCGTGCAGCTTGACCTTGTTGTTGAGCAAGAGGTTGAGCAACTTGTTGAGCCGGGTTCTGAGCTACCCGATTCTGATTAGCAGGAATGCGGCATGTTGCAGCAAGATGACCAGGTCTTCCATAGTTGGTACATTGACGACATTGGAGGTGTGGCTGATGATGACCGTTACACCTGTTGCACAAAGGTGCATTGCCTAGATAAGGTTTCTTGGCAAGTGGTTGCGCAGGCTGATTTGGTGCAGCTTGAGCCTGTGCAGTAATGGCGTAGTTTTGGGAAGCCTTTCGCTTCTTAGAACCCTTCGAGGAACCAGAATCCTTACCCTTCTTGTTTTTACCTTTCTTGCTATCCTCTTTGTCAGACGCCTGCTTCTTACCTTTGTCACCCTTTCTATGCAGCTTACCCTTCCGAATCTGCGACTCAGTCATTGTCGCTGCTAACTCGATCGCCTGACGGACTGTGGTAGGGTTACTACCAGTAACGATGTCTTGCACTGAGTCAGGTAGACCATCGATGTACCTTTCGATAGCCTTATCGAGTGGGTAACCATTGTTGGGCATAACAAACTCAGCTCCTCATATCTATCTGTATACGCCCGGTGCTCGCCACTATCCTGCTTCAAGTTATCAAACTCCCTTTCCAAAGCTCGCAGTTCATGACGAGGACAAAACTCCCTCATCATAACAGTCCTAAGTTCAGCCCATGTTTGTGCTAGAGCAACTTCTGCACCACGGTCTCTCATAACCCCGTTCCACCATGTAAGCGCCCTCTTCTGAAACACACTGGAAGCAAACTCGACTTTGCGATTATCAGTACACTGAACATGACGGGAAGTATTCTCAATTCTCTCGAACCATTGAAGAAGCCCAGTTGCTCCCTCAGAACCACTAAACTTGAGTGGTTTAGCCGAATTAAAACTCTTGAAATTGCATGGAGCATTATTGTTGTTGTTGGCTTGGTTCCATTGAGCAATAAGATTTGGGAATGCAGCAGCCATGTGCCGTGCGATGATTTCTGCCAGTTCAGCATTTGGTA
Source organism: Helianthus tuberosus (assembly GCA_030545235.1). Taxonomy (NCBI): domain Eukaryota; kingdom Viridiplantae; phylum Streptophyta; class Magnoliopsida; order Asterales; family Asteraceae; genus Helianthus; species Helianthus tuberosus. The sequence goes on along the minus strand of CM060432.1, from coordinate 68,953,291 downwards.
GCGGATTTTCGCGTCGAGGAGGCATTCTAAAAAGGAAACATGAAAGGAACGAGTGAGATGATTAGATGAAAAGAATGAGATGAAACAAAAATCGACAAAAGCAAAGATGGTGGTCATTTGTCCGCATCACAAAGCAAACAAACGACACTCAGTGACTAATCAAAGTAAAATGGGTTAAAAATAATGCATCACGAAGACATGCTCGCCTATAAGTGAACACTCACCCCAAGAGTTCCCAGGCAAGAGTGACTGGTCCGATTATGTGGATTTGTACGAACACTCTAGCCTTAGACAGAAAACCCAGGGTACAGGCATTCACTCTTCCAGTTTGCACATGTTCACACTATTTAGAATCCAGAACTTTGACGAGATTTTGAAAACTGGGAAGGCTTAAGAGATTGATGATTCATTTTGGCTTTGTGCCTTCCATAATGTTTTGTTTTTGGTAATCACCTAAGGATAGGTGAAGTGCATGTTTTAAAAATCTAAACACAAGACAACTTGTGTTGGGGTCCTAGAAAGGTTATAGTCTAGGTCAAAGTATTACTAATAACCTAATTCCCAATAACCATTGGCTCTGATACCAACTCTTCTGTCACACCCTGACCACGTAAAACATCAAATCGTGGCGGAAACGTCGGGGAGTGTTGTAACAGAATTATTGTTCCACAACCATGGTAATTAAAAGTTATGTTTTATTCATCAAACCAAGAGTTACATTGTCTTAAAACAACTGAAACGAAGAGTTCATCACATAATTAAACTAGTTCCATCTTTATTTTAAGTCTCTAAGGCACAGGTCCGCCCTAGTGTGTCACGAACATCCTAAGCAACAGCTCCTAAAAACACATGTGAAAATAGGTACGTCAGCATAAAAATGCCTGTGAGATACATAGGTTTTATGAAAATAGGATTCATGACTCGAGTTTAAAGAAATGTTTAATAAAAGTTAGTCATGAACCTTGTAAATTGTTTTGTTAACCAAAGTCTTGTAAAAAAAATATATATATTGTTTGTGTAAAATGTATAAGTCCAAATTGAATGATCTAAATAACGCTACGACATGTAGTACAATACAAGCACTTATATATAAGAAGTAGCAGCGGCGTATCCACCATGATTGTATCATACTACACACATCTCGTTACTTAAGTCACTTAAACAAACCACCAGTGTATAAAGTCCATGTTTAAACCAATTGTCAAAAAGTCCTTGTATAAACCATGTCAAATGTTAAAAGTCCAAATGTAGTCAAGTAATGTGTAACAAAAGTTATGTATGGTAAGTAAAGTGAAGTCACATAAACCAAATGTAAAATGTACAAAACAAGGTATTTTGAATATATCAAAAAGTTATGTTTTGCAAAGTAAATGCATGTTTTACTGATACAAACACTTATGTGATAAGTTAACGCATACATTCAAGCCTTGAGACAGACGGATAACCCTTAGTCAAGGTTATCAAAAGAAATGTTTTCGGATTCAGTCATTCCTTACACCCAAACAAACCTAGGATGTCAGGAACGGGATTTGTCAAGTCCTATGGTACCACTACTTACTACCGAGCGGCGTAGCTGATGTTAATGAACGTATATAAGTCCCGTTTGTTCAAACCAAATGTTATACCAAATGTAAACATGTTATATGAAAACAATGTGCTAAGTATGCTTAAGTTAACATACAAAGCAGAAAAGTCGTGTAAATCAATGTACTAAGTATGCCAAGTAAACATACATAGTAAAACAATGTAATGTAAATCATGTACTATAAGTATACTAATGAACATAGCAAGTATATATTATGAAAACATGGAAAAGCATGAAAATAACAAGTAGGCACATGTGTTTCACCCCAAAATGTTTGAAAAAAAGTAAAAGAGGGGTTCTATGTACTCACCTTTGGGTGCGTTTTTATATGTTAACACAATCCCACAATTCGTTTATTTGTCCTAAATTAAATAAGAATAATTAAATAATCAAAACTCACAAAAATACATGAGTTTCTCCGATACTTGGAATTTTCACATAACTTTAAGATTTCTCGAAAAGTTATTATTTTTGATTATTTGGTGTATTTGTATATGTGTACTCGAGCGTAATACTCATAACCTTGTCAACACTAACACATTATTATACACATATTGTAAAACACATAGCACATTGTAACACATAAAATGACCCATGAACAACCCATTCTAGTGTATGTCGAAAAATGCTTATTTTAGCGATTCGGTACCATTTTTGCGCGTCGGAAGTCTCGTATGACTAACCAAACACCAAGTAAACTTAATATAAGTTAAAATACTTATTTTTATATCAAAAATATCAGTTTGGTTACTGATCTAAAACAGTTTTATAAAAGTCCTCCGAAAAGGCGATTTTCGACCGTTTTACCGCATAGTTTTGCATCAACCATTACCCGAACCATCCCAAATCGAAACGACTTGAAATTTTGACACAACCCATGTTATTTACTGAATAAAATAATGGTTATACTCATGATAGTGCAGGTCTTAATCAAAGCACATAAATCATGCAAATTTCACATAATTTACCACTTTTTAAGCTATATGTACAACATGCAAAGCTGTCAAACCTATGTCAAAGTTTCATGCCCCTATATTACATCAAATAATATTATTTTTAGTGTTTATAACCAGATCTAAAACAGTTTTTGTCATTTAACCATTTTTCATCATCTCTTGAGCTTTAAATCATCATATTTTCACATGTACAAGTGCCTAAAGCACACTAACATTTCATCATCTTTTTATATGGGTTTAGATGCATAAAATATGTGATATATTCAGATGTATTTGCTGATGTAATTTAAATTTAACATATCATACATAAATCACCAAATACTTGCATCTTTACCACCATTCTAGAACATGTAACAACATAAACAAGTACTTAACAAGAACCAAACTCAAACTTAAAGAAAAACTCATATACACACACATATATATACGGTTATATACATATATGTACATCACCATTTTTAATTGTTTCAAGACCCATTTCATTGTTAGATTTCAAGTTTAGTGAAAATCCCAAGATTCAAGAGAAACTTCAATCATCAAGAACAACCAAGAATCAAAAGTATGATTTAAAAATAAATGTTATACCTTCAAGATTCAAGTAGGTTGTTGGATGAGATTTTGATGATAGGAAGCTTGTAATCACTTGACAACACCTTGGAATCACCTTAGATCTTCATACTAACTTGAAGGTTGCTTGAAATAGGACTTGAAGGTGATGAACAAAGCTTTGAAGGTAGAGAGAGGAGAGAGGGGACGGTTGTAGGAGGGAGAGAGAGAGTGAGGTTGAGTGAATGATAATGTTGAGTGATCTTGTAAGAGATATGTAGAGATATGGAAAGATTTGAAAGATACTTGAAGCTAGCATGCACTAACACTTGGCACTCTACACTCATGCAAGATATTATCAAATATTTGGTGGGTTCCACACCCTTATAGAACCGTAAATATCAAGGGGGAGGGGCCAAAGTGTTAATTTTTATATAAATATGCCATAAGTAGGCTAAAACGGGTGTTTAACTGGGTACCGGGTATTTTATCTAGTGTTTAAATCCCGATTTATGGCGTTCTAAATTATTTTTATTATTCTATAAAAATAAACCTGCCAAAATATTACTAAAATAAATTTCAGTTGCCGAGATTTGGCTGCGTTGTCTGCATTTTGCTGTAGAAGCACTGTGTCGCGCAGAAACACACGGTACGCGCTTAAACTTGAAAAATAACGTTTTTAGGCGTTTTAATTTATTTTTCAACATGGACCTGATTAAAAATAAAATTTTAATCATAACAGAATATTTTTGGGATTTAAATATTATCCGGGCGGTCACCAACGCTAGTTTCGCAGTTTTGTCGTAAATAGTTATTTAGTTCGAATAAACATGTTTTTGCCATACCGTATCCTTCGAAACTTATTTCTAAGTTATGTAAAGGATATTTAGGGTATGTTTGGCTTATGTCACAGTTCCGTAGTGTACGTTGCGTTAAACTGATTGCGTTTATGCACCAGTTTTGCGTATAACCCTCTAGAAAGTGATTTAAAGCTTGAAATCGGAGTCGAATCAAATTGTAAAGTCATTAAACACAATAACACATATAATAACACCAAAGCACATTGTTTTATTGATAATCCACATTGTTTTACATTATACGATGCTTACAGAACACAGTTGTCACAGCGTATCCACCATGCTTTCATCACATTACACCCGTCCCGTTATCTAAACACTAACCGAAAACCAATCGTTTACCCAAATCGTTTAATTCATTAAAAATCGCTTTAATCGTTTAAATCATTCTCGTCTTTAATCGTGAAAACTACTTTTGATTGTCTCGCTATTAACATCCAAACCTTCGTGACTCGCCTATCGCTTCTCGCATTAATAAACCACCAAATGGTAAATTAACAATCACAGATTCAGTCGTTACCCACCTAACCCACACGTAACCATGGGTGCAGTCTGATAACGGGATTTGTCAGATCCTATGGTACCATAACCTAATACTGGTCGGTTCGGCCAAAACTAATGGATATTATTCGTTATGTAAATACAACCAACAAGTTTGTTTACTTTATCAAAATCGTTATTAATTTAATATAAACCATTTTAATTGTTTTTGAAACCATTGTTATAATATCGAAAATTGTTTTAAAAACCATCGTTAAAACCTTGACAACATTTAACACATATGAATCACCCCAAAACAATTGAAACCAGTAAAATAGGGGAACTATGTACTCACCTGAGAATGATTAGAGGTCTTGAACAACAACCAAGCAAAGCTAGAGGGAGCAGGGAATCAATCGGCAACCTAATAACTATATAATTAAACCGGACCTAAGTCGGAAGATCGGATAGGATGAGGTTTTGTAAACCAAATGAGTATTGGGACTCATATGACATGGTTTAACAAAGTCTACATCCTAAATCGAAACCTAACCTAAGTGCTTTCGACCCATTGTGACCCATTAAGGTAGCTTAAGCTACTTTAACGTGTCGTTCGCGCAAAAGCGCATTCGAGACGTCTAACTAGTCCTATGACAAGTACTATATGCCTAAACATGATTAAATATGTTGCATAATCAATTAAGTGACAAAAGTTTGTGTCACATATGCTTAATTACCAATTATGCATGAAAAGGGCATTTTGGTCATTTACCTAAGGCATATAAACTACCTATCATACAACTAATTAAACCTAAGTGACCATAAGGTATAACCTCGGAAGGTTATTCCCTATGCAACTATGGTCACTAAACATGTTTGGTAACTTTTCTGTCACACCCCGACCACGTAAAACAACAAAACGTGGCGGAAACGTCGGGGAGTGTTGTAACAGAATCATTGTTTCACAACCATGGAATAAATAATTTCGTTTTATTGAATAAATGAACTCGTTGTTTTAATACAATCAAATAAGTACAATTATTATCTTTCAAGTTTTAAAGTCGTTAAGGCACGAGTCCATCCTAAGTGTAGCATATATCATCAATCATCACAAAGCAGCACCTGAAACATGTGTAAAAATAGGTACGTCAGCATAAAAATGCCTGTGAGATACATAGGTTTTATTGTAATTAGGATTCATGACTTATGAGTTTAAATAAAAAGTTTTAATAAAAGTAGTCATGATCCTTGTAAAAGGTTTTCTTTTATAAATCATTTATAAGAAATCAGATGGTATAAAATAATAATACATAGAAAATTTAATAAGTAAGTAAAATGAGTTTATATAGAATATATTGTTTGAAAAACAATATTTTGATAAAAAGGTTTATAGTATATATAAAAATATACTTTGGTTTTTAAGAAAGTCGAATAAGTAATATATTAAAATATATTTCAGTTCCAATATTGTTAACCCAAGTGTACTAAATAACAACACGGTATGTAATGTGATGAAAACACTTATATATAAGAAGTACCAGCGGCGTATCTACCATGTTTTCATCATATCACACCCGTCCCGTTATCTAAACACTAACCAAAACCCAATCGTTAGAAAAATAGTATATTAAATATACCTTAGTTGTTTAAAATAATAATTTTCAGTAGTATATCAAAAGTATACTTTGGATTTATAAATAGCATATTAAAGTATGTTTTGGATTACAAATAACATATTAAACTATGTTTTGGATTACAAATAACATATTAAACTATGTTTTGGATTACAAATAACATATTAAACTATGTTTTTGGATTACAAATAACATATTAAACTATGTTTTAGATTTTTAACAAAATATATGTTGGTTTTGTACGATATCACATATGAGAGCATATCAAACTATACTTTTGGGAGAATAACTTAATATACAATAATAACGTGACTTAAGAATTCATTCAGACCTAGTGCATCAAAATACAACTTTGAGACTATAGGGATACCACAAAGGCAATCCCTATTTGGATGGAGAAACAAATTGGTTTCAGACATTCCATGACAACAGGAATGGGGTGTCAAATCCTATAGCACTATATCATACTACCAACCGGTCTGGTGAACAAAATAAGTACTATTCCAAACATTTATTTTATAATCTTTGAAAAATATGAGTTTAGATCATAGATAATCATTCAGTTTGCAAAAAGATAAGTACAAATATGTATAATCAATTATACTTTTGGAAAACATGAAAATAACAGATAGGTACACATGCTTCACCCCAAAACAGTTTGACAATAGTAAAAGAGGGGACTATGCACTCACATGAGAGTGCTTAGGAGTCTTGAACAACTACCAAGCAAGCTAGAGGGAGCATGGAATCAAACGGCACCTAATATAGGTAACTACATAAATAAACCGGACCTAAATCGGAAGATCGGATAGGATGAGGTCTCGTAAACCAAATGAGTGTGGGATCTCATATGATATGGTTTAACAAGGCCTACATACTAAATTGAAACCTAACCTAAGTGCTTACGACCCATCATGACCCGTTTAGGTAGCTTGCGCTACTTTAACGCGTCGTTCGCGTAAAACGCGTTCGGACCGCCTAACTAGTCCTACGACAAGTATCATATGCCCTAACATTGTGTAATTATGTTGCATAATCATTTAAATGACAAAAGTTTGGGTTACATATGCTTAAATATCAATTATGCATGAAAAGGGTATTTTGGTAATTTTCCTAAGGCATATAAACTACTTATCATACAACTACTTAAACGAAGTGACCATAAGGTATAACCTTGGAAGGTTATTCCCTATACAACTATAGTCACCTAAAGCGTTTGGTCGGATCCTAAAGATCAACCAAATGGGTCGGGTTCGAAAGTATAAGCGATTGTTTGGATCGCTTACCTTACGACCCTACATAAGCACTAATCTAAAAGTGACGAGCTAAACATGTTTAAAACATGTTTAACAAAGTTTGAAAACAAGTTGGATATAAAAAAAAATGGTTTTGATAACTAAGAGTAGTTTGGTTACAAAATACGCATAAACACGCATTTTGGCCGAAACTACGACTCGTCACTACACCTAAACAAAGTGGTAATTAGTAGGTATAGTCACTAGGGACTATAACCATCGTGATTACGCTCACGTTGCGAAGTTCAAACGAACTTCTCGTTGACCATAGACTGGTCAATGCAGAAAGTCAAACAAAGTTTGACTTTTAAAGCTAGAAAGCGATAAAAGAACGAAAGAGGACTTAGAAAGGGTCCAAATAGATTTGGTTACAAGTATTCTCAGGTAGGTAGTGAATAATCACAACCACTTAGAGAAATATCAGACCAAATGTGTAGAAAATGAATGAGGGACATGGCCTTATATAGTTTTTCGCAAACCGTTAGGATCATTTCTTGGAGAGGAGGGAATGATCTTGGCCATACAATTGTCAAAGAAAGATTGGGGGACTTGTTCTCCACACAAACCAGCCCATAGATGCATCAAAACCATGTGCAAAGATGGGTAGCAGCTGGAACAAGCTGGAAAACACTTTCTGCACATCTGGGGATGGCTTACGGACCGTAAGCACAGGTCCATATGGACCGTAAGGACCTTGCAGGTCAGCAACTTTCAAAATTGGCAGTTTTAGTCCCTGAAGCCCCAAACTTGGTTTTCGATGCATTTTTGACACGTTTAAGCCCCGTTAACCCCATTTCAAAGCACTAAAATGAAGTTAAAGTATAGGGAACTTAAAATGTGCTCAAAAATATCTCGGATGTCAGCTCGTTTGGTCGTACGGTTGCGTTGTTCGGTAAATTACGACGGAAGTCGTAACGAACGCAAAAACGATCCAAATTAAGCGACGAATGGATTTTTATCATGCCAATCATTAAAACATAATATTTTAATGATTACATAAATTTTTGGATGTCCAGATATATTCAGAACGGAAGATATGCGCGAAAATGCAAACTTATGCACTTTTTGACGCTTTTAGTCCCTATTGATCATGAAAGTTTATTTTAGCGCACAAAACACCTCAAAGCCTATTTCTAAGCTATGTGAAGGATATTTAGGGCATATTTAACTTATGATCAAGTTCCGGAATGTTCGTTACTATACAAATCGGTATAGTTTCGCAGTTTGACACATTTAGTCCATGCGATCGAACAAACTTGATTTCAACACACCAAACCATCCAAAACTTATTTCTAAGTTATGTGGAGGTTATTTAAGGTATGTCAAGCCTATGTCACTATTCCGGAGTGTTTGTTGCATTAAACTGGTTATATCTACGCATCAGTGCGCGTATAACCTTCCAGAAAGTGATTTAAAGCTTGAAATTGAACAAGAATTGATATGTGCAAATGTTACACATATTTTTACAAAACCCAAGTATGAAATACAATATTTCATTAGTTTGGAATTTGTTTGATAGTTGAAGTGACACAGGTGTCACAGTCTCCCCTACTTTAGGAAATTTCGTCCTGAAATTTAATTTTAGAGGAAACTTGTGAAGACAACTGTGACGGTTTTGCTTTTAAATAAATCCATTGAACCCTTAAGTAAAATTCCGGGTCATGTTAGGATTCTTAACGAAATTGTCAACCCTCAAAGTGAAGTCCTTGTAGTAATAAACCATGGAGTTTCAAACTATGGACAGGAGAACGTTTCCCGTGAAGACTTATCATAGGAAACTTGTGTGTGCTTGAAATCAGAATTGGGGAGTGTAAGATAAAATGACATCGGTCAAAGTCTAATACTTCTCCCGTATCATTACTCTTGTCACTATAGGTCTTAACACATGACAAAACTTCCTGTGGTTTCTGTGCACTGAATTCCATAATTATGTAGGCCTCCATAATTACGTAATTCCTTGCACAGTCCGCACATTTCATTTCATAATGCGTAGGGGAAAAAAATCAACATGAAGCGACTTGACTAGACCACCAAAGGGTCTTTTTAACTAGATCAACGAACGAGCTTTTTAACTAGATCAACACATGATCTTCTTAACTAGACCGTCGTACGATCTCCTTAAATAGACCACTTAAGGGATCTTTTCAATTATATCATCACATGATATTCCTAACCAGATTTTCAAATCAATCTGTTTAACTAGACCACTCAAGGGGTCCAATTATAGAATAGTACTTTAAAACCCAAGGGACTTTACTACAACGTAGAAGTCCATTAAGGATTTAAGATAGTACCTTTGGATATCCTACTATGAATCCCTCATATGAGATATGGAAGATTCTACGAGGATTTGGATGGATCACATAAAAACACAAAACGTATAAGAAAACACATAATCGCATAATTAGTTAACTTGATCTTTAATTTGTTATCTTCAGACACAGATATTTAAAGCACACTAGGAATCCAATTCGTGGATTTCATTTGGCACTTTAAACATAAGAATCTAACTATGGATATAGAAAGATCTTTAATAGGAATTCGGATTTATCCTTATTGAATCGTAATATACGTATTAAGGCATACGAATAATTCAATTAAGGGCTCCGATTTGATTGATAATCATCCACAAAGATCTAATTGTGAAGATAAAAAAAATCCTATATGGATTTTCGAATTTGTGTAACGAGAGGTGTTTCGACACCTTGCACTAGGCGTGCTTAAGTCGATACACAAGGTAGAAAGTTCATGAGGTTGAGGTGCTAGATATGCCAAGCGACATATGAAGCAGAGTTTGAAGGTTGGGTACTACGTATGTTAAGTCGATCATACGAGCAGGGTTGCCTTAGGGTTTGTTTAGACCACCTTGGTTTGGGTTGAATTGACAAGCATTTGTCAGATGACCGAGTCGTCCACGTGATGCACACAGACGACATTGCAGGTAAGCTTGGTGAGGTGCATTACATTTGTTGCGCATAAGCACATACCGGCATTGGGTTTTCTTGCAAGAGGTTGAGCAGCAGCAGGATTTGTAACAGCTTTGCTTTGGATTGCAAAGCGGCACATGTTAATCAAATATCCCCATCGTCCACCGTGGGTATATTTGAAACAAGGTATTTGATTCAGATGATGACGGTTGCATTGATTGCACCAAGGAACAGTTCCCTTGTACAACTTCATCCCTGAGGCGAGTCACGGTGATAGCTAAATCAACGGCCTTCTGGTAGTACGACGCCTAATTGATGGACAATTGCAGCACCTAGTTCGGACATTGTTGTTGCGATGAAGAGGCACCATGAAGAAAATGGGAGACATGGGAGGAAATAAGGGAAATGAAAACAGAATAACAACGCATAAAAAAATTGCGGACATTTGTTTGTTACCTAAGGAAAACAAATGAAACGGTGACTAATCAAAGTAAATGGGTCAACATAATGTATCGCGAAGACATGCTCGCCTATAAGTGGACACTCACCCCAAGAGTTCCCAGGTAAGAGTGACTGGTCCGATACTGCGGATTTGTATGAACACTCTAGCCTTAGACAGAAGACCCAGGGTACAGGCACCCACTCTTCCAGTTTGCACGTGTTCACATTATTTAGACCCAAACTCTGACGAGATTTTGAAAACTCAGAAGGCACTAAGACAAATATAAGTCAAACTGGAAGGGTTCAAAACCTTATAACAAAGGGTTCAAAACCTAGTAATCAATCATCCTAGAACAGATGATTAGTTTTCAAAGCGGATTAGAGATTTGTGTTTTTATTGAGGTTGTCACCTAAAGATAGGTGACGGTATTGTTTTAAAACTAATAAAATTTCGGGACGAAATTTCCTAAAGTAGGGGAGACTGTGACACCTGTGTCACTTCAACTATCAAAAAAATTCCAAACCAATGAAATCTTGTATTTCATACTTGGGATTTTTAAAAATATGTGTATCATTTGCACATATCAATTCTTGTTCGATTTCAAGCTTTAAATCACTTTCTGGAAGGTTATACGCGCACTGATGCGTAGATATAGCCAGTTTAATGCAACAAACACTCCGGAATAGTGAAATAGGCTTAACATACCTTAAATAACCTCCACATAACTTAGAAATAAGTTTTGGATGGTTTGGTGTGTTGAAATCAAGTTTGTTCGATCGCAGGGACTAAATGTGTCAAACTGCGAAACTATACCGATTTGTATAGTAACGAACATTCCAGAACTTGATCATAAGTTAAATATGCCCTAAATATCCTTCACATAGCTTAGAAATAGGCTTTGAGGTGTTTTGTGCGCTAAAATAAACTTTCATGATCAATAGGGACTAAAAGCGTCAAAAAGTGCATAAGTTTGCATTTTCGCGCATATCTTCCGTTCTGAATATATCTGGACATCCAAAAATTTATGTAATCATTAAAATATTATGTTTTAATGATTGGCATGATAAAAATCCATTCGTCGCTTAATTTGGATCGTTTTTGCGTTCGTTACGACTTCCGTCGTAATTTACCGAACAACGCAACCGTACGACCAAAAGAGCCGACATCCGAGATATTTTTGAGCACATTTTAAGTTCCCTATACTTTAACTTCATTTTAGAGCTTTGAAATGGGGTTAACGGGGCTTAAACGTGTCAAAAATGCATCGAAAACCAAGTTTGGGGCTTCAGGGACTAAAACTGCCAATTTTGAAAGTTGCTGACCTGCAAGGTCCTTACGGTCCATATGGACCTGTGCTTACGGTCTGTAAGCCATCCCCAGATGTGCAGAAAGTGTTTTCCAGCTTGTTCCAGCTGCTACCCATCTTTGCACATGGTTTTGATGCATCTATGGGCTGGTTTGTGTGGAGAACAAGTCCCCCAATCTTTCTTTGACAATTGTATGGCCAAGATCATTCCCTCCTCTCCAAGAAATGATCCTAACGGTTTGCGAAAAACTATATAAGGCCATGTCCCTCTTTCATTTTCTACACATTTGGTCTGAGATTTCTCTAAGTGGTTGTGATTATTCACTACCTACCTGAGAATACTTGGAACCAAATCTATTTGGACCCTTTATAAGTCCTCTTTCGTTCTTTTATCGCTTTCTAGCTTTAAAAGTCAAACTTTGTTTGACTTTCTGCATTGACCAGTCTATGGTCAACGAGAAGTTCGTTTGAACTTCGCAACGTGAGCGTAATCACGATGGTTATAGTCCCTAGTGACTATACCTACTAATTACCACTTTGTTTAGGTGTAGTGACGAGTCGTAGTTTTGGCCAAAATGCGTGTTTATGCGTATTTTGTAACCAAACTACTCTTAGGTATCAAAACCGTTTGTTTTGATATCCAACTTGTTTTCAAACTTTGTTAAACATGTTTTAAACATGTTTAGCTCGTCACTTTTAGATTAGTGCTTATGTAGGGTCGTAAGGTAAGTGATCTAAACAATCGCTTACACTTTCGAACCCGACCCATTTGGTCGATCTTTAGGATCCGACCAAACGCTTTAGGTGACCATAGTTTTATAGGGAATAACCTTCCGAGGTTATACCTTATGGTCACTTCGTTTAAGTAGTTGTATGATAAGTAGTTTATATGCCTTAGGAAAATTACCAAAATACCCTTTTCATGCATAATTGATATTTAAGCATATGTAACCCAAACTTTTGTCATTTAAATGATTATGCAACATAATTACACAATGTTAGGGCATATGATACTTGTCGTAGGACTAGTTAGGCGGTCCGAACGCGTTTTACGCGAACGACGCGTTAAAGTAGCGCAAGCTACCTAAAAGGGTCATGATGGGTCGTAAGCACTTAGGTTAGGTTTCAATTTAGTATGTAGGCCTTGTTAAACCATATCATATGAGATCCCACACTCATTTGGTTTACAAGACCTTATCCTATCCGATCTTCCGATTTAGGTCCGGTTTATTTATGTAGTTACCTATATTAGGTGCCGTTTGATTCCATGCTCCCTCTAGCTTGCTTGGTAGTTATTCAAGACTTCTAAGCACTCTCATGTGAGTACATAGTCCCCTCTTTTACTGTTTTCAAACTGTTTTGGGGTGAAGCATGAGTACCTATCTGTTATTTTCATGTTTTCCAAAAGTAAAATTGATTATACATATTTGTACTTATCTTTTTGCAAACTGAATGATTATCTATGATTTAAACTCTAATTTTTCAAAGATTATAAAATAAATGTTTGGAATAGTACTTATTTTGTTCACCAGACCGGTTGGTAGTATGGTATAGCGCTATAGGATTTGACACCCCATTCCTGTTGTCATGGAATGTCTGAAACCAATTTGTTTCTCCATCCAAATAGGGATTGCCTTTGTGGTATCCATATAGTCTCAAAGGTGTATTTTGATGCACTAGGTCTGAATGAATTCTTAAGTCACGTTATTATTGTATATTAAGTTATTCTCCCAAAAGTATAGCTTGATATGCTCTCATATGTGATATCGTACAAAACCAACATATATTTTGTTAAAAATCTAAAACATAGTTTAATATGTTATTTGTAATCCAAAAACATAGTTTAATATGTTATTTGTAATCCAAAAACATAGTTTAATATGTTATTTGTAATCTAAAACATAGTTTAATATGTTATTTGTAATCCAAAACATAGTTTAATATGTTATTTGTAATCCAAAACATACTTTAATATGTTATTTAAAAATTCAAAGTATACTTTTGATATACTACTGAAAATTATTATTTTAAACAACTAAGGTATATTTAATATACTATTTGTCTAACGATTGGGTTTTGGTTAGTGTTTAGATAACGGGACGGGTGTGATATGATGAAAACATGGTAGATACGCCGCTGGTACTTCTTATATATAAGTGTTTTCATCACATTACATACCGTGTTGTTATTTAATACACTTGGGTTAACAATATTGGAACTGAAATATATTTTAATATATTACTTATTCAACTTTCTTAAAAACCAAAGTATATTTTTATATATACTATAAACCTTTTTATCAAAATATTGTTTTTCAAACAATATATTCTATACAAACTCATTTTACTTACTTATTAAATTTTCTATGTATTATTATTTTATACCATCTGATTTCTTATAAATGATTTATAAAAGAAAACCTTTTACAAGGATCATGACTACTTTAATTAAAACTTTTTATTTAAACTCATAATTCATGAATCCTAATTACAATAAAACCTATGTATCTCACAGGCATTTTTATGCTGACGTACCTATTTTTACACATGTTTCAGGTGCTGCTTTGTGATGATTGATGATATATGCTACACTTAGGATGGACTCGTGCCTTAGCGACTTTAAAACTTGAAAGATAATAGTTGTATTTATTTGAATTGTACTGAAACAATGAGTTCATTTATTCAATAAAACGAAATTATTTAATCCATGGTTGTGAAACAATGATTCTTTTACAACACTCCCCGACGTTTCCGCCACGTTTTGTTGTTTTACGTGGTCGGGGTGTGACAGAAAAGTTTTCTGTCACACCACTTTTCTGTCACACCCCGACCACGTAAAACAACAAAACGTGGCGGAAACGTCGGGGAGTGTTGTAACAGAATCATTGTTTCACAACCATGGAATAAATAATTTCGTTTTATTGAATTATTGAACTCATTGTTTCAGTACAATTCAAATAAATACAATTATTATCTTTCAAGTTTTAAAGTCGCTAAGGTACGAGTCCATCCTATGTATAGCATGTATCAACAATCATCACAAAGCAGTACCTGAAACATGTATAAAAATAGGTACGTTAGCATAAAAATGCCTGTGAGATACATAGGTTTTGTTTTATGCACGATTCATGACTTGTAAGTTTAAAAGAATGTTTTAACAAAAAGTAGTCATGAACCAAAAAAATGTTTTCTTTATAAATCATGCGAAAATTTATAAGAAATTTGATGATATAAAAGAATGATGCATAAATAAATAATTAAGTAAAATGAGTTTATAAAATAATGTTTTGAATAAAATGTTTGTAGTATATATAAAAATATACTTTGGTTTTAAGAAAGTCGTTTAGGTAATATATCAAAATATATTTCGGTTCCAAAATCGTTAAACAGATAGTATATTAAATATACTTTGGTTGTCAAAATAATCGTTTTTGATAGTATATCAAAAGTATACTTTGGATTTATGTATAACATATTAAACTATGTTTTGGTTGAATAAATAACATATTTAAAAGAGTAAAATGCACGGATAGTCCCTGTGGTTTGGTGAAATTTCACCTTTAGTCCCCAACTTTTCAGAATTACACTCTTAGTCCCTGTGGTTTGACAAGTTGTTACTCGGATAGTCCCTAAAGCAGATGAAGGTTACTCGGATAGTCCATGTGGTTTGACAAGTTGTTACTCGGATAGTCCTTGTCATTTCACACCCACTTAACCAGAAAAACTAACCTCCATCCGCTTTGGGGACTATCCGAGTAACAACTTGTCAAACCACAGGGACTAAGAGTGTAATTTTGAAAAGTTGGGGACTAAAGGTGAAATTTCACCAAACCACAGGGACTATCCGTGCATTTTACTCTATTTAAAATATGTTTTGGTAGTTAACAAATTATATGTTGTTTTGTACAATATCGCACATGAGAGTATATCAAACTATACTTTTGGGAGTATAATAAAATATACAATAAAAATGTGATTTAAGAATTCAATCAGACCTAGTGCATCAAAATACACCTTTGAGACTCTAGGGATACCACAAAGGCAATCCCTATTTGGATGGAGAAACAAATTGGTTTCAGACATTCCATGACAACAGGAATGGGGTGTCAAATCCTATAGCGCTATATCATACTACCAATCGGTCTGGTGAACAAAATAAGTACTATCCAACAATTAATTTTATAATCTTTGAAAAATCAGGGTTTAAACCATAAATAATCATTCAATTTGTCAAAAGATAAGTACTAATATGTATAATCAATTATACTTTGAAATCATGAATATAACAAATAGGTACACATGCTTCACCCCAAATATTTGAAAGCGGTAAAAGAGGGGAACTATGTACTCACATGAGATTGCTTATTAGTCTTGGGAATAAGACCAATTTAAGCTCCAAGGATCACGGAAACAACAAGGCACCTAGTATAGGTAACTATGTTAATAATCGGATCCTAAATCGGGAGATAGGATAGAATGATGTTCTATAAATCAAATGAGTATTTGAACTCATATGGTATGATTTAATAGAGCTAACATTCTGATTTGGAAGTCTACCTAAGTGCTCTTGACCCGTTTCGACCCATTATGGTAGCATAAGCTACTATAACGATTCGGTTGCGCAAAACTATGTTCGGATAGTTATCTATGAGCTATGTCAAGTCTTACATGCCCTATTATACCCTAACATGTTACTAAATCAGATTAGATGTCAAAAATATGTTCACATATGCACAATATGGTTTTATGTTTCAAAAGGGCATTTTGGTCATTTTCTATGGGCATGTAAACCAACTAACAAATGACTAACCAATCCTATGTGATCATAAGGTATAACCTTAGTGGTTATTTCTTGTGCAACTATGATCACTAAATAAGCTTGGTCGGATCCAATGATCGACCAAACGGGTCGGGTTCGAAAGTCTAAGCGGTTGTCTAGACCGCTAAACTTACGACTCTAAACAAGCACTAAACTAGTAGTGACGAGTTAAACATGTCAAAACATGTTTAACTTACTTAGAAAACTGATTTGGTATCAAAACAAAGTGTTTTGATACCTAAAAGTAGTTCCATTGCAAAATGCGTGCTAAAACGCATTTTGACCGAAACTTTGACTCGTCACTACACCTAGTTAACGCGGTAATCAGTAGGCATAACCACTAAGGATTATAACCATCGTGATTACAATCACATTACAAAGTTCAATTGAACTTTGACTTAACCAATTGATGGTCAAAACCGAAAGTCAAACTGTTGGCCAAACTGTTTGACTTTCTGCTAAAACATAAAGAATAAGCATGAAAGAACACTCACAAAGGTCCAATGCTTGAAGAAAGAAGACAAGAAAACCAGAGAGGAAGTTCCAAACAACTTGTGGAAGCTCCAAATCAGATGAGAGGAGAGAAATGAGAGGAATGAGCAAAAAATATGGAAGAAGTAGGAAGGTATTTATAGTTGTGGAGGATGAATAAGATCATCACAAGTGGTTATGTAACCTCCAAGAAATGAATTTCATGGGGTCTGACTAAAAAAGGAAAAAGTCAAAATGCCCCCTTTGAGTGAAAGTTTCTCGAGTGGGAGTACCGTTGCTTTTTGAAAAATGGCGGCGATAGGAAAAGATGTGACAGTTAGGTCATCATTAGGATGACAGTTGTACCTTCCCTGTCGTGACACGCGTTCCCATCCATTTGCCTTTTTGAATTCGAAAGGTTGTCATCCCTTATATATAGGTTTCCCGTTTAGGGTTTTTCCATTTCCATCTTTGCTCACCACTTCTTTACTTTCTTGATTTCGAAAATGGCCTCAAGACCGGCGAATCTTCCTCAGCCCCCACAAATTCTGATGCACTATATTGCAAATGGGGGCCTGTATCGTACAACAACCTTGTGCAAGAATACAACATTAAGTCGGAGTGGAATCCGTTGCTGCCGTCAAAGACAGACACAACGTTTCCGTTGAAAAAGTGCAAAATCACTCTGTTCAGTGATTTTTTTCAAATTCTGCAATTTTCGGTTGCCAATCACCAAGTTCTGTAAATCCATTCTTGATGAATATCCCATTCACATCTCTCAATTTCATCCCCTAAGGTTAGTTAAGCTTCGTCACTTCGAGTTTGCCTACATAGCCCTGGGCTATATCCCTGAAATTATGGTGTTCAGGGCCATTTTCGTTCTTGTTTGGAAATCCCCTTTTTTTACTTTTGATAGACGAGACAGTGGTGTGTCTTGTTTGAGAGACATCCCTACCAGTTCCAGGGATAAGGAATGGAAAAAGATGTTCTTCTTCATTGATGCCAGCGTTATTCCCGGGGAAATGCACTGGAAGGAGATGGGACCCAAGGACAAATTCAAGGATGACGGTCCCCCTGCTGATGCTTATGTTGAGAACGCTCTGTTTAAGAGGTTGAGTCAACAACCTTCTGAGTGCACGGTGATCTCGGAGGGGGCTCTGGTGATGGCGGGGATGAGTTTGCTATGGCATGACATCCGGTTGTACCCTTCCTTTCAGAGGGTTGATGAAGGTATGTGGCAATTTGCTTTGAATTTACTCTGTAATTGTGTTTGTATTAACGTGTATAAATGTCCAATAGGCAAGTGGAGCTTGTTTGACTTCGTTGATCCCCCTCAGAATGCTGCTTTGAGGGCTGCGGACCGAGTGATTGGGGAACAAGAACCTGACATGCTGAAGATCCACTTTGAGCAGTTCCTGCTACCCGCCGTGCCAGCGGATCCAACTGCTTATATAGCTCAGCCTCCACCCAGTGGAGGAAGCAGTGTTTCTGCTGCAGAGATGAAGAAACCCACCCAGGTGAAGATCACTGGGAGGAAAGTTATGATCGCGGGGGCTACTACTGCACCTGTGGCGGTTAGCATTTCTGTAGGCCCGGAGGGTGCTACTGCTGTTTCTGCCCCTGCCGATGTGGCGAGTCCTCCCCGTGCATAGAAGAAACGTAGGATACTGCCTCCCTTGACTTCTTTCCAAGCAATCAAGGCTGCTCACGCCTTACCCGCTGGTGAGTGATTTTACTTGTTAATGCAGGAGTTGAATCCTATGTGTTTTTTCTGAACATCTGAGTTGATGCACGTTCCTTTGCTAAGGCCCAAGTTGAGGGTGTGTCCTCTGTCCCTTTGACAACTGGGGATGCTTTGTATTCTGCTACTGGCGGACCAAGTCTTTCAGACCTGATCTCCCAGGCGAGTGTTGTTGCTGTTAGCTCTTCTATGTTGTCGCAGGTGTTTACAACTGCTGTTGTTGTGACACCCAGTCTAGTTTCTACACCGCTCTTTTCGAGTGCTACCCCCATGTCCCTTTTTGACTCTCCCATTGGCGTTTTCTCTGCATCTGAAAAGGAGATGCCTACAGCGTCTGCTGCTTGTGTGTCAACCAGTGCCAGGGATACCGCTGTAAGCGATGCTGGGGGATCTAGCAGTGGTTTGGTTGATGATAGGGTCCGTTTGGGCGATGATCTTTACTTGCCCACCATTTGCTGGGATCCAAATACTCAGGACAAACGCTATCAACCTAAGTGGAAGATAGCTGAATCGTCCAGATTGATATTCCCCCCAATGGTGCATCATTAGGTTGAGCGGGCATACGCCCCGGCTGAATCAGCCTATGTAGAGGGGTTGAATAATGAGAACTTGATGAACTCATCGATGGTTGATGCTGTCAGTCAACCGCGGAGGTTGGTAGAAATCCGGCGCCGGTGGATGCATGATAACAATGAGCTCCACCAGGCGCGGGTGACCATTCAGGAGCTGATGGATGAAAAGTACCGCTTGGAAAGCCAACTCCAAGCTGCTGGTCTCAGGGAGAGTAGGTTTGTCTCCGAGAAGAATAAGGCAGAGGAGGACCTGAAGCGTGTAACGGCCAACCTTGCTGAGGAAAGGATATTGTGGGCCCGCAACATAGCGAAAAAGGATCGGGTCCTTTCTCACGCTAAGGCTGTTCAAGAAGAGCTGGAGCGTAAAGCCGTTTCTGAGGCTCAAAAGGTGAGATCTGAGCTGTCTGCTGAGATCAAAAAGTTCCGTATTGACACCGATTTTGTATCTCAGGTGCAGGAGAGGTATCAAAGTCTTGTCGTGGAGTTAGAGGCATCCAATATCAAAGCCCGAGCCAAACAGGCAGAGTTGGAAGAGAGGGAGGAGAAGCTTAGGGAGTTGCAGCAAATGTGCGATTCCCTAATCTCTGAAAAGAACCAGCTTGCGAAATCTTCAACCCTCCAGCAGGCGCGCCTCAAAGAGGCGGAAAGTGCATTGGACCAGTCAAACGCTGAGGTGGATAGCCTGACCAGCCGCCTGGCTGGTTTACAAGGTGATAGGAACTGGTTGATAACCAATGGCTTGGTTGGGGCGTTTGAGTACCTCCGCCAATCAGAGTCCTTTGTGTCTCTTTTGGACCGCCTTTCTACTGCAGCCTACCAGTCAGGGCACCATGATGGCGTCTACGGGGGTTACTTTAATTGTCAACAGACGGATAGGATTACCCCCGCCTTCCAAGAGAATAGGGGAAAAATGTAGGCGGAGATGGCGGATGCCCTTGAGGTGGCTTGTAATGACCCTCTGCCCGCGTATGCGGAGCTGGTGGACAAGGTGGCCGAAGACGGCATGGATTCCTTACGCCAGATGCTTGACGTGGCGGAGGAATCCGATGAGGAATGACTGTTTTGTATTTGCTATGTACATTGTTCCTTAGATATTTTGTAAAACACTGTTTTGTTTGGGGTGCGTGTATGCACTTGATTTTCTGTCAGACAATTAATGCGATTATCATGATAATGACGCCGCCGTTTTACTTAAGTGAGGCGATTTGACATGTAATGATGTCTTCTTATTAATTTTGCTATCGTCATTGTTGTCAGAACTCTTAACCTACTATAAATTATGTTATTCTTTTTCCAAATTTGGTAATTGAATAAATGGGCCGACAATGCCGTAATCGGAAAATTTCCAACGTACTTCGAAATTTGGATACAGCAGATGGTCTAGTCCGTCTCCAGGACCCGGTGACGGAGGATATGATCAGAGGTAAGCGGACTGACTCCAGTGATACCCTGCCCCAGATAAACAGGTCCTGCAAGAGTATCGGAGATGAAGGCCCTTCTAAGGCTGAAGTAGGTGTGGCTCTCCTATCGGCCGACACCTTGATGCAAGCATTTCCCTCTAAGTATGTCCAATGTTGTAGGACGGTATATGAACGACGCCGGGGTGGCCGTCTATGTGCTAATCCCATTGGTGATCGGAGGGTGTCAGCTTCTCCGGTAGATGAGATGATTATTGATGATCTGATCATCGATCCTCATCCGTTGGAGTATTATGGTGAAGCATTATATACCCCTGCAGAGGTGTTAGCAATGTTCCCCGATAAATAAGTAGAACATGTTTGTTTTTTGGTATTCCCGTTTGTTGGTGTTTAACCACAGGGACAAGTACTTGGTTTTTGTAAGATATTTGTATGTATTTATTACCAAAATACCTATCTTTTGTAGTGGTTATGTATCTATTACCAAGATACCCACTCTTAGCGCTATATAGTTTTGATCCTTTGACTTATGTATGAAAAATGTTTCGTGTCAGGGACACTTTTTACCGTTATATGCAGTTTGAATGCGATGGTAATTTTTGTACCGTAATATGCAGTTTGAATGCGATGGTAATTTTTTATACCGTAATATGCAGTTTGAATGCGATGGTAATTTTTTGTACGTGTAAGTAATAAAAGAGAATAAAAAAGGTAACTTTTATTAACTTAATTACTTAAAAGAAAAAGAGACATCATCAATGATGAATTACACTTGTTCAAAAAGGAAAATAACCAAACCCGCCGTTAGGGGCGGGGATCTACATGTAACATTTATTCAACTGAGCGGCGTTCCAGCTACGTGGAACCGCTGTGCCATCGAGCCTAGATAGGCGGTAAGCCCATTTGCCTAAGTCTTCTTGGACGGTGTAGTGGCCTTCCCAGTTGGGTCCCAGTTTGCCTGAGGGCTCCCCTCTACTGGCCTCGTTATCCCGCATGACATACTCGCCTTCCTTGAAGGTTTGCTGAGCCACGTGTTAGTTATAATATTTTTCTAAAGTTTTCTTGTACTTTGCCTCGCTGATGGAAGCGGCCTCACGCCGTTCTTACAGGAGGTCCAGTCCTTCCCGCAGGAGCCTGTCATTATCATCTTCAGTAGTTAGGCGCCTTAGCGAAGGTAATCCAACTTCCGCGGGTATCATTGCCTCTGCGCCATAGGTTAGGCTGAAGGGGGTTTCGTTGTTGCTTGTCTTGGGCATGGTTCGATGTGCCCAAAGGACATTTGGAAATTCTTCTACCCAAGAACTCCCTTCGTAGCCTAACCTTCTTTTGATTCCATCAAACAAACTCCTATTTGCCCGCTCCACTTGGCCATTTTTCTGGGGATGTGTGACCGATGTAAAGATTTATTGAATCTGAAGTTCCGCACACCAATCTTGCAAGACCCTATCCGTGAATTGCGTCCCATTGTCTCTTACAAGATATAGCGGTAATCCAAAACGGCACACTATGTGTTCCCATAGGAATTTCTTGGCGTTTTCAGCAGTTATCTTGGCCAGGGGCTTTGCTTCAACCCACTTGGCGAAATAATCAATCACCACAATCAAGTATTTTAATTTCCCTAGGGCCAGCGGAAATGGTCCCATGATATCCACTGCCCATTTTTGAAAAGGCCCGGCCACCGTGACAGGAACTAAGTTGTTTTTAGGGCGGAGCGTTTGGGGAGCAAACTTTTGACAACTGCGGGATTTTCTGAGCTCGTCTACCGCGTCTTCGTGCATCCCGGGCCAATAGTATCCAGCATTTTGGATCTTGGCAACAACTACCCTGGCTCCGGCGTGAATGCCACATATAGCAGCGTGTATCTCTTGGATCAGGTATTTGGCTTCCGCTGGGGATACACACCGCAACAGTGGTCCCAGATAAGACTTTCTGTATAAGACGCCGTTGTTCACCTCATACTGTAATGTCTTGGTTTGTATCTTTTGGGCTTCGCCTCTAGCAGGGGGTAATTCCCTTTTGTTAGGAATTTGAGGATTTGAGTATACCAGCAGGGTTCTTCCGCTGTGACGGTAGATACTTCCCGGGATTCTATGGAAGTTGCTTGTAGCGTTTCTACCTTCACTTCCTTTTCCATGCCCGAGGTAGCTAGCTTGCTCAAGGCATCCGCTATTTGATTTTTTCCACGATGGACGTGATTGAGTGTGACATTGTCAAAAGAAGCTATGAGCTCCTTGGTTTTAGCCAGGAATTTTGCCTTCGTCTCATCTTTAGCTTCATAAGTCTCGTTCACCTGGTTATTAACTAAAAAAGAGTCAACGTATGCATCGACCCTTGTTGCTCCCCTAGACTGGGCCATTCTCAAGCCCGCTAGCAGCGCTTCATACTCTGCCTCATTTTTGGAGCAGTCGAAGTCAAACCGCATGGCATACATCAATCTTATTTCATTCGGGCATATGAGTATGAGGCCCGCCCCGGATCCTTTTCCACTGGAAGATCCGTCCGTGTATAACTTCCAGGTTTGCCTGGCTGTGCTAGACTCGGGTATGTCATTGACAGCGGGGTCTTGTATCACTTCTCCATAGGGAATCTCAGCTAAAAAGTCGGCGATTACTTGCCCCTGGATTGTTGTTCGTTTTCGATACTCAATATCTAGGGCTCCCATCTCAATCGCCCATTTGGCCAATCTTAAAAGAGATTTTTGGTTTGTGTAAGATTTGCGGTAGGGGATAGTTTGTTAGGATCTGTACACGGTGCCCTTTGAAGTATCTTCGGAGACGCCGGGTAGCGTGGACTAATGCAAGTACCAACTTTTCAAGTGTTTGATATCGCGTTTCGGGTCCCGCTAATACTCGACTGATGTATTATATGGGCGTTTGTTTACCATCCCTTTCGACCATGAGTACCACGCTTACAGCGTTGTGGGCTGTTGTCACAGCCCCCGACCCTACCCTGGGAGCGGGAGCCACGAGCCAGTCAGATGGTATCAGTGTTTATTAATTTGGCAGCGGAAAGTTTCATCAGGACCGTAGTTAGGAAATATTTTATCAGAGTTAAACACCAAAATCTTTAAAATAAATATTGGGATAAAACCCAAGCTTTTCCGATAATACATTTATAATAGACAAGTGGGAGAAAGCCCGATTTTCATTTTAATATATATTTATAGGGAATAACCCTAATTATTGAAAACAATTCTCCTTTTTAATTAGGTAACTTTTATGGACACTTTTCTAAGCCTTTAGTGCTCTCCAGCTGGCTTTACACTAAGTTACCTGAAACACGTGTTTAAAACATTTTATCAGCAAGAAATACTGGTGAGTGAATCCTAGTTTAATCAAAACAGGTTTTATCATTTTACAGCATTGAGGGCGGTCGCGCAATTACATTTGTTTCAATCTACCTTAATTACGACCCACGGTACTGTCAACCCGACTTATGGTCATGTTACTACTCACAGTGTAGTAACAAATTTTGTATACAAAACCCCAACATACCGACGATAATTGTAGAATACAAATACTCCATCACTGTTTAATATAAATTAAAACAATTGAGGTTTTGTAAAAACAGTTTGTGAAAGAAGGATTACTCACATTGCTATTTTAGGAAATTTCCTGTAGATTCCTGGCTATAATCTATAAATTTTTAAATAATGCACACGCGTTAGTATAATAACCCAAGTTTACATTAGTTATACCCTCCCTGAGACAGAACTCCAACGACTACGTCGGCCAGAGCCTCAACAGCCGTTACGGAGCGCTAGATCAATCGGGCAACGTATCTAATACGTAACCGGGGGTTAAAATACTTGCAACGAGGCAGAGCTTCGCTAATTAGGGGGTATAATGCCCGGGTATTACTTATACTATAAAGAAATTGAGAGGGAATGGAAATTTTTGAATGAAGGAAATGAACTGCTGATCGTTCCAATTTATAGGGCCTGATTTGGAGTTTCTCGCGCCCCGCGAAGGATGAGGCAAGGGTTTACGCGGCCCGCGAGGGCCCTAAAGGCGGCAACTGGTTTACTGAGTCATCCCAGGTTCTGACGCGTGTCCTGACACGTGGCACGATGCGGTTTCGCAGTTTGTCACTTGCTCGCGCCCCGCGTAAGTTTAGGAGCAGTTTGTCGCTCCCCGCGACAGACTTAATTTATTGTTTTTATTTGATTTTTAATTATATAAAGGTATTTCGGGCCTATTTTACGTATACGGGGTGTATTTTAGGACCTATAGGGACATTCTAAATATATTAGGGGTGTCGGAAATATTTTTGGAGAGTAGTTATATCCTCCCCACCTTGTTTTAAATCTTGTCCTCGATTTGGGTTGTGATATCTTCTCGGAGTTATGTTACGTTTCTAAGTTAGTAAAAACGGTGTCAAAATGTCTTCGGAAGCATTTAATGGACGGAAGTTCTGAACTCCTTTCTGTTGGATGGCAACTTGGAGAAAAACAACTTATCTGGGCTCGAGATAGTGTAAGAAACAATAGACAAGATAATTCAAGTTAAAACAATACGGGATTAATAAAAGAGTTATGTAGATAATAGATGGGAACTTTTCAAGTGGGAGATAAGGTATTGTTAAAAGTTTCTCTATAGAAAGGGGTAGTCAGAGTTGTTAAAGAGGGAAGTCAAGTATGTTGGAGCATTTATTAAACGAATAGAACCCGTAGCTTATCAGCTACAACTGACAGAAATGATGTACGAAATCTTACAAAAACGCTTAGCAGACGAATTCTTAGTGAGATTTTCTAAGGACATAGAAGAAATTTGAGGACATAAATGTTTCGATTAGTTCCAGGAATTACGTGATGCAATTAAGTTTCACAAAATCAATAGAGACATTTGACTTTTAGGGACAATAGAATTCAATGCCAAAAGAGAACTTACTTTGTTTGTTTAAAAAGAACTCTGAATCAATAATTTCAATTGAAGATAGAAGTATGAAGAATGATTTGTCAATAATCAAACCAGAAATCAGTAACGTTTATTTAAATGGCAAGGATACACCTGACAATACAATATAATTTAGTGTATCATGGTCTTAATACATAATTGTATCAAGACTACTTTGAATAATGAGTTAAACGAATGACATATGGATTGATATAATCAGGGTTTATTATTAGCACAAGCTACAAATTTATACAGACACCGCAAGGTGTTTGTAATGATTTGAAAGAATTCAATAATTACGGTGACCGAATGAATTCACCGTTCTCGAAATTAACTGAAATTTTCAAATGAAGTGAATCTGGATATTAAAAAGATAGGATGTTCAAAATGAAGAAAGAAATAAATATTGTAGGATTAATTCAAAGATGAAAGAAATGTTAGAGGCCTGTTGGAATAAGAATTTAGGTACCTTTATCTTAACACAAAATTCGTGTTAAGACTTGGTTTAGAATAGTGAAAATGGATAAATTCGTACCTCAGGTGTGAAAATGAAATGAGTCCAAGTTTCAAAGAAATCGCCACCGCAAGGTGTCGTGTTTTAAACAAATGATACATTGAATTTGAAGACTTTAAACAAGTTTATTATGATTTCAAACAATGAGATTACCTCGGATATGATGATTTCAATTCATCATATGGGATTTTGAATTAAATGTATATTGTGGATAAGTTCAAACAGTTGAGCTTGGTTTGGACATATTCCCATTATGGATATATGTATTGACAAGAAATGGTTTCAATGAAAATCTGGTAAGTAACTTTGAAAAGTAACTATGAAAAGAAAAGGAGTTTTCCAAGAAATTTGTTGGCTCGATTATCAAAAGTCAACATTATGTAGTCATACAGATTATCAGCATGAGTATAACGAAATATTTATTAAAACTCATGAGTAAATGATCTTTTGAAGTGAATTCACATGCATAACAGGCAATGCTTGTATGACATAGGAATTTATCAAGAGACGAGACAAATGAGAGGTAGATCTTATAAAATAAAAATAAAGGCCTTGTATTGATGAAGTTTTGATTGAAATCAAAATTCACTAGCTTAAGTATAGTCGAAACATAAGGGTGCTTATTTTAAAAGTTACGGTTATCTCCGGTGTTGTAAATATTTATGCGTTCTCCTTAGCTTCGGCGGGGTTTCGACCCTCGTTGTCGGGTGCCTTAGATAGTTTGGGGCAGTAGGGATGGATGTGGCCTGGGTCTCCGCATTTGTAACATACATTAGTTTTCCTTCTACATTCTTCCTCTGCATGTCCAGCCTTCTTGCAGAAATTACAGCGAAGTGTCTTCTTAGAATGGCGTTTTCTTGCGTTCTTCTTGTTATGGTTGTTACAGGTAGGCTGCGTGATTACTGGTTTCATTTCTTTATCCTTACGCGATTTGTCGGAGCGGAATTCCTTATAAGAGTAGCTATAGGTTGTGATTTTCTTTCGTTTGGAGGATGGAGTTTTGATATGAATATCATGATTTCCATTACTACTAGGGTTAGGTTTGAAGTGGTGAGTATGCTTACAGTGGGTAGTAGGATTCTCGTTTGTAGGTACATAAATTTTAATAACTTCAATGATCGAAGGTATGACATTCGATATTACTTGGGCTATTATATTTTCTATAGTATTTCTATCCAAAGAGTTTTCATTACTAGTCTGAATTTCTTGATCACATGCCATTTCATTTAACATCTGTATTACAAACATGTTTAGATATAATTATCACAGAACTAAGCAATTATACAGGCATATTGGGTTGATCCTATTATGTTTAATACAAAATATAGTCATGCTGATTAGCATTATGCGTGGATATATATATATATATATATACATATATACATATCAACATTTTCTTTCACTATATATTTTATCGAAATATAAGAAAAGTATATATATATATATATATATTATCTTATGTGTCGTTTTCTTTCTTTGTTGCAATAGCTTTTCTCTATATTGCTTTTATTTAACTATATTTCCAGAGCTCATTGCTGGATAGGTATTCAAAAATAAAAGTAAGGGCCTTATATGAAATTCTGAGAATTTTCCGTCATTGACCCATTATTATTCTTTTAAGAGGTGGTGCTATTACAGATATCCTTAAGATATCTTAAAGTTGGGTATCAAAATAGATTTTGAATAAACATGTAGGTTTGTTTCTTCTGTTATATAAAAGCTTGTCCTTCTACAGAAGATATTTGATTATTATGCATATTACCAAGAAATTGGTATTTTACATTTATATATATAAATATAAAGTTTTAAAATCTCCGATAATATGTATATATATAATACCGGTTCATAAGTATCCAATTACATAACTAATTGTATTAGTTATTCTGTTCATTTTCATAACTTTGTTTATTCCTTCATAAAAATAAATTTCTATTAGATTTATTGAACATACTAATTGGGAATAAAAAAGGTGATTTATCAAAAGGAATAAAATAAAGATATAATCTTCTGAATTCTTTTAGAACAAGTTAATCTTTAACTGACAGGTTGACTTAATTTGGTTATAGCATACTTAGAACTTGAATCTTAATTTACCATATTTATTTATTAAAGAATCATAATAGATAATACAAAGTTCAGTATTTCTAAATTTGATTCTTAATATATTAAGTAGTGAAGTATTATTCTTATATCAAAATGTATATACA
This sequence comes from Helianthus tuberosus, assembly GCA_030545235.1. Classification (NCBI taxonomy): domain Eukaryota; kingdom Viridiplantae; phylum Streptophyta; class Magnoliopsida; order Asterales; family Asteraceae; genus Helianthus; species Helianthus tuberosus. The sequence goes on along the minus strand of CM060432.1, from coordinate 68,924,627 downwards.
TATGATTTAAATATAATTTAAGAAATGAATTAAACTTGTCAAATGATAAAAATTGTTTCTTCTTGAGACTTATGTACATATATTTTAAACCATATAGTTATACCGCACTAAATGTCCTTGCACATATTTTTATTTTATGGATGAAATATCATCAATACAAAGTATATATATAAAATATATATACATCTGACTTACATATAATTTAAGAAATAGATTTAAGTTATTTCCTGTGGATATATAGGTATTATGTATTAAAATCATTTAATTACACAATACTAAGTTGTTGTACATATTCCTGTTTTATAAATATAATTTCGTAAAATATTTTATATCTTCCATAGTATATGTATATGTGCTTAAATTTTAGAATCGTCAAACTATGAATTATGAACTGTAAAATTCTTATTCATTATTTGTATAAATAAATTAAGAATTATGTTTTATAAAATTCTCTTAACATAACTTTATTCAAGAGCCAAATATTTTATTCTTCCAAAAATATTATTATTATTAATTTTAATTTAAAACATAATTTAATAATATTTAATTTAGTGTATTATTTTAATAATAATGATGATAAATAATAACAGTATATATTAAAGACTTTTCTTAGAGAGCGTTTGCGTATTAAAAATTTATCTCGCATGTTAATTATCATCAATATTGACTATACGTGTAATTTCTGAATATTACTTGACTTATCAAATTTTGATGAATAATCTACATATTTAATATTTAGTAATACGATAAAGAATCATAAAGTATTTTAATTATTGTATAATGCTGAAACATTATATTTTAACAAATTTAGTATAATTATACGTTTTATCAAAATTTTGACAAATACATATTTTTAAATTGAGTAAAACTTTTGGATTATATCATAAATCATAAAATATACTGCTTTTCTTGAATAATATGTTATATTATGATATTTCAGCGACATCATACCTAAGGGTATTATCTTACATTTTTTATTAAGATATTAGTATCAATATCATAATATTATTATAATTTATTTTAAATTATATTCACATAAATGTGTGGGTATGATATATATCACAAAATTTAATATTATATTATGAATATATTTCCTTTATATAGCTTAACATATGGTAAGATACAATTAGGGGTTACACATCCTGACAATTTAAATGACATAAAAATCATTTAGGTATACTACATAAGTGTAAGGTTCATTGGGGAACACCAAAAAAGTGGGGAACAGGGGAACACCCTTGGATTAACATAATTAAGGGCTGAGATTGGATTAAATTTTTTAAGCTTAAAAAACACGGAGGGGCATTATTGTCATTTCGAAAAGTTTCAATTAGGTTGCTGGAGAGTATCGCCGTTCACATCTCCTCCACCGCCCCTTTCCCCTCTGCCTTCCCCACCGCCGCCGCCACCACCTCTCGCCGCCGTCCGTCCTTCACGTCTTCTGTTCAAATACACATGTTGTGTGTATTAAAACCTGATCTGCACCACAGAAATCACGATCTCTATAGCCGTAACAATTACACAACGAAGGATTATGCTCTTTGTGAATGTCGCCCGTGAATCGGTGAGCTTTAGTCTACACTTGATCTTGCTTGTTTTAGTTTTAATATTGATTTCGAATTACCTTATCTGGATTATGAGTTTATAACGAATTCATCATAATTCTGGTCGTGATGCTCGTCGGATACTTCGGCACCACTTACAGAGGTAGGTTCCATTTGTTTTAGTTGCGCGTATATGTGTGAGTTTGTGCTAGTAATATGCGTTTCAGTTTCGTACGTTGCATCTGCTACAGATTTTGATTTTAGGTTTACCTATGCCTTTGGATTGTATAAAGTTGATTTATTGTTGAGGTCAGTGATGAATGTTTGTAGTTTCTGGAATCCTAGATTTGTGATTGTGATGATATATATAGAGAATTTCAATGTATCATCATCTGAAATTCATGATGGATTAACATGTTAAAGCTTTATAAAAAATTCTAGAACTTAGTCAAAAGTGCATTTGTTTAATAAGAGAAACACTATATTTTGAATTGTATAAGTTTAGACGGGAAATTATAATCTAAAATCTCGGACTGGCGACAATTCGAATTAGGAGTCGATGACATATCTGCGTTAAATCTGCATCTAAGATACAACGAAGACAACGATAGGTCTAATTTTATCGCTTTCTTTTGATTTAAAACCCTATGAATCGTTTTGGTGACCGTCATAACAATCTGTTCACCTCCGCCACCACGTTTTAATCACTTGTTTGATTTCATCAGTAACAAAGGTAAATTGCATCAAGCGGCTTCTCTGACAATGGATTGATAAAATTTGACAGAATGCATAGGATCAAAGGCCTGTTCGTCTTCTAGAGAAGACATAGGATCAAAGGATGTGGAACACAGTTGCATACGAGGGGCGTCGTTTGCTTGTCATGGAGAAAACCATCAGCTTATTGCACATATTTGATTCATTGACAAACACCTGGTACGGTCTATACGATGTGCTTTCGGATAATCTCGTTTTCAATTTTGTATAGGATTCATTAATAATAGGCTAGTTTTCATGTGTAAAAAAACTTGTTTGTAGATCTTATACGCACTCTAGGTTTTTCTCCCTTTAATAATTTTTTTTTCATCTCAGTTTCTGTCTCTATAGAAAATTAAGTTTTGAATTTTGACCAGTTTTTAATTGATTTGTTTTACATAATTCTCTCATTAACGTACAGTAACCAGAGTTTATTGGGTTCTAAAACAGTCAACGAGGAAAAGAAGACTATGAAAAGAGATGATTCAAATCCTGTAATTTATCAAAACGGTTTTAGTTGTTAATCTTAATACCTTTTTAAACAAAGGATGTGGCATTTGAAGAAGAGAATCTGTAGAGTTTGTTGTTGTGTCAAGCGGACTTGTTGTGTTCGCTTATAAGGTTAAGGAACCTCCTAGAAGTATAAGTTAAAAGAGAAAACATTAAAGTACCAGTCCCATTCCTAAACTCATCTCTAGCTATAAAAAATCTTTAATACTATAAGCATAAATGATAAATCAAGACTCATGCAAATGTGGTATTGTATTTCTTGCAGCAAAACCAGTTTTAGATTGGGGATCTAAGCACAAGATTGATGGAAACGAGTAAAAGGGACGGTCAACCCAGTCAACTCTGGCGACCAGGTCAAGGCTGGGTCAACTGTGATCAACTCAGTCAACAGATGTTCTGACCGGATCAGTTTGCTACACAACTCAGTCAATTGATTATTGAGTTACTATGACTTTAAGTAATAGTTGCAAGTTGTATAATTTGAAAGCATATCCTTTCCTTCTAACTATTACATTTGGATTATTGGTTTCCTACATGTAAGGATGTAGCTACATGTCACCGACTTCCGACCTTTTTTTTCCAGTTTAATAAGTAGAAATATCAACTTTGCTTCTTATTTGGTTGTTTTTATTCTCTTTTCATTAAAGATTCTGAAAACACCCTCAAAATCGCAATAACATGAATCAATAACTCCACCAGCAGCAACCACAAAGGAGATGGACTGGGCCAAATGGTGTTCTTTTTCTTTTCTGTAGTGCTTGTTTTTTGTTTGTTTGTTTGTTTTGGGTGAGTTTGTAATAGGTAAAATATGTGAACACGCTGGGGGTTTGGCTGCACTAGTGCCTTACTAGTAGCAACCATTATACAGTGGGATTTGTTTTGTTGATTAATAAAATTCTAGCCATTAAAAAAAATTAACTTTACTTTTTTTGTTTAGTTTTTCTCTTTGCCAAACGTTTTTATTTTTAAGAAAATCACAAAATTTATATTATACATGTTTAAATTAATTTACCTTAGTTACATTTAACATGTTAGACGTATCATGAAAAAAGTAAAAAAAGTGAATGAGGGTTGGATTTATTTAACATGTTAAAAGTATCATAAAAAAGCAAAAAAAAAAAAAAGTGAACGAGGATTGGGTTTAACCGGGAACACCAAAAAGGTGGGAAACCAAGAAACCATACATTTAACGTGTTAAATATATCATAAAAATTTAATTTAACATGTTAAAAATTATTCTATATTTTTTTTAATTTTCAGATCTTTTGCATATAAATAGTACATGTAGAAGCCTTTTAATAAAAAAATCAAAAAATAAAAATATGCTCAAAAATATTTTAACATGTTAAAAAAATAAAATTTTCGGATCTTTTGCATATAAATACATGTAGAAGTTTTTAATAAAAAAAATAAAAAACTTAAAAATAAAAACATGCTTAAAAACACTTTAAAAAGGTAACAAATTATTTTATTACAAAAAAATGAATTTTTATTAAACTATTAGTACCTAAGTATGTTACCTTTGTGCAAACTACAGGGACTAACTATGTAATTAACTCGAAAATTTAATTTAACATTTTAAATGGTTTTTTTTATTTCAGATCTTTTGCATATAAATACATGTGCAGGTATTTTTAATAAAAAAATTAAAAAAATAAAAAATAAAAACATACTTAAAAACACTTTAAAAAGGTAACAATTTTTTTACATAAATGATTTTTTATTAGAATGGCTACAACACATATCTATATGAAAAAACTTCAAAAAAAATAATTTTTAAAATAGTGAACGAGGGTTGGGTTCGGTGGGGAACACAAAAAAATGTTGAAAACCAAGAAATCATTTATTTAACAAGTGAAATATATCATAAAATTTTTTTTAACATGTTAAAAAATTAAAATTTTCGGATCTTTTTGCATATAAATACGTGTAGAAGTTTTTCAAAAAAAATTCAAAAACATAAAAATAAAAATATGCTTAAAAAACACTTTAAAAAGGTAACAAATTATTTTTTTACAAAAAAATGATCTTTTGTTAAAATAGCTTCAACACATCTTTATATGCCAAAATTTTGATTATTTTTTTAAATAGTGAACGAGGGTTGGGTTCAACGGAGAACACAAAAAAATGTGGGGAAACAAGAAACCATTCATTTAACATGTTAAATATATTATAGAAAATGTAATTTAACATGTTAAATTGATTTTTTAATTATCAGATCTTTTGCATATAAATACATGTGCAGGTCTTTTTAATAAAAAATCAAAAACTAAAAAATAAAAACATACTTAAAAACCTTTTAAAAAGGTAACAATTTCTTTTTTGCATAAATGATTTTTTTATTAAAATGGTTTCAACACATCTTTATATGCAAAAACTTTAAAAAAATTGAAATATTTGTTTTTTTAATAGTGAACGAGGGTTGGGTTTAGTGGGGAACACAAAAAATGTCGGAAATTGAGAAATCATTTATCTAACAAGTGACATATATCATAAAAAATTAATTTAACATGTTAAAAAAAATTAAAATTTTCGGATCTTTTGCATATAAATACATGTAGAAGTTTTTTTTTTAAATTAAAAAACTTAAAAATAAAAACAAGCTAAAAAACACTTTGGAAAGGAAACAAATTTTGTTTAACAATAAAATGAATTTTTTATTAAAATAGCTTCAAAACACATCTTTATATGCCAAAAATTTGATTATTTTTTTTAAATAGTGAACGAGGGTTGGGTTCAACGGAGAACACTAAAAATATGGGGAAACGAGAAACCATTCATTTAACATGTTAAGTATATTATAGGAAATTTAATTCAACATGTTAAATTGTTTTTATTAATTTTCAGATCTTTTGCCTAAAAATACATGTGCATGTGTTTTTAATAAAAAAATAAAAAAACTAAAAAATAAAAACATACTTAAAAACACTTTAAAAAGGTAACATATTTTTTTTACATAAAGGATTTTTATTAGAATGGCTTCAACACATATCTATATGCAAAAACTTCAAAAAAAAAATAAAAACAAATAATTTTTAAAATAGTGAACGATGGTTGGGTTCAGTGGGGAACACAAAAATATGTTGAAAACCGAGAAATCATTTATTTAACAAGTGAAATATATCATAAAAATATTTTAACATGTTAAAAAATTAAAATTTTCGGATCTTTTTGCATATAAATACGTGTAGAAGTTTTTCAAAAAAAAAATCAAAAACTTAAAAATAAAACATGCTTAAAAAACACTTTAAAAAGGTAACAAATTAGTTTTTTACAAAAAAAATGATTTTTTGTTAAAATAGCTTCAACACGTCTTTATATGCCAATTTTTTGATTATTTTTTTAAATAGTGAACGAAGGTTTGGTTCAACGAAGAACACAAAAAAATGTTGGGAAACTAGAAACCAATCATTTAACATGTTAAATATATTATAGAAAATTTAATTTAACATGTTAAATTGTTTTTTTAATTATCAGATCTTTTGCATATAAATACATGTGCAGGTCTTTTTAATAAAAAATCAAAAACTAAAAAATAAAAACATACTTAAAAACCCTCTAAAAGGGTAACAATTTCTTTTTTACATAAATCATTTTTTGTTAAAATGGTTTCAACACATCTAATATGCAAAAACTTTAAAAAAAATTGAAAATTTTGTTTTCTTTAATAGTGAACGAGGGTTGGGTTCAGTGGTGAACACAAAAAATGTCGGAAATTGAGAAAACATCTATTTAACAAGTGAAATATATCATTAAAAATTAATTTAAAATGTTAAAAAATTAAAAAATTTCAGATCTTTTGCATATAAATACATGTAGAAGTTTTTTTAAAAAAAATTCAAAATCTTGAAAGTAAAAACAAGCTTAAAAACACTTTGGAAAAGTAACAAATTTCTTTTTACAATAAAATGAATTTTTATTTAAATAGCTTCAAAACACATCTTTATATGCCAAAATTTTGATTATATTTTTTAAATAATGAACGAGGGTTGGGTTCAACGGAGAACACCAAAAATATGGGGAAACGAGAATCCATTCATTTAACATGTTAAGTATATTATAGGAAATTTAATTCCACATGTTAAATTGTTTTTTTTTAATTTTCAGATCTTTGGCATAAAAATACATGTGCATGTATTTTTAATAAAAAAATAAAAAAACTAAAAAAACATACTTAAAAACACTTAAAAAGGTAACAATTTTTTTACATAAATTATTTTTTATTAGAATGGCTTCAACACATATCTATATGCAAAAACTTCAAAAAAATTAAAACAAATGATTTTTAAAATAGTGAACGAGGGTTGGGTACAGTGGAGAACACAAAAATATGTTGAAAACCGAGAAATCATTTATTTAACAAGTAAAATATATCATAAAAATATTTTTAACATGTTAAAAAATTAAAATTTTCGGATCTTTTTGCATATAAATACGTGTAGAAGTTTTTCAAAAACTTAAAAATAAAAACATGCTTAAAAAACACTTTAAAAAGGTAACAAATTATTTTTTTTACAAAACATGTTTTTTTTGTAAAAATAGCTTCAACACATATTTATATGCCAAAATTTTGATTATTTTTTTAAATAGTGAAAGAGGGTTGGGTTCAACGGAGAACACAAAAAATGTGGGGAAACGAGAAACCATTCATTTAACATGTTAAATATATTATAGAAAATTTAATTTAACATGTTAAATTGTTTTTTTAATTATCAGATCTTTTGCATATAAATACATGTGCAGGTCTTTTTAATAAAAAAATCAAAAACTAAAAAATAAAAACATACTTAAAAACATTTTAAAAGGTAACAATTTCTTTTTTGCATAAATGATTTTTTTATTAAAATGGTTTCAACACATCTTTATATGCAAAAAGTTAAAAAAAAAACTGAAAATTTTGTTTTTTTAATAGTGAACGAGGGTTGGGTTCAGTGGGTAACACAAAAAATGTTGGAAATTGAGAAATCATTTATCTAACAAGTGAAATATATCATAAAAAATTAATTTAACATGTTAAAAAATTAAAATTTTCGGATCTTTTGCATATAAATACATGTAGAAGTTTTTTTTTTAAATTCAAAAACTTAAAAATAAAAACAAGCTAAAAAACACTTTGGAAAGGTAACAAAATTTGTTTTACAATAAAATGAATTTTTATTAAAATAGCCTCAAAACACATCTTTATAATCCAAAATTTTGATTACTTTTTTTAAATAGTGAACGAGGGTTGGGTTCAACGGATAAACAACAAAAATATCGAGAAACGAGAAACCATTCATTTAACATGTTAAGTATATTATAGGAAATTTAATTCAACATGTTAAATTGTTTTTATTAATTTTTAGATCTTTTGCTTAAAAATACATGTGCAGGTATTTTTAATAAAAAAATAAAAAAAACTAAAAAATAAAAACATACTTAAAAACACTTTAAAAAGGTAACAGTTTTTTACATAAATGATTTTTATTAGAATGGCTTCAACACATATCTATGTGCAAAAACTTCAAAAAAATTAAAAACAAATAATTTTTAAAATCGTGAACGAGGGTTGGGTTCAGTGGGGAACACCAAAATATGTGGAAAACCGAGAAATCATTTATTTAACAAGTGAAATATTTCATAAAAATATTTTTAACATGTTAAAAAATTAAAATTTTCGGATCTTTTTGCATATAAATACGTGTAGAAGTTTTTCAAAAAAAAATAAAAAACTTAAAAATAAAAACATTCTTAAAAAACACTTTAAAAAGGTAACAAACTATTTTTTTACAAAAAAATGATTTTTTGCTAAAATAGCTTCAACACATCATTATATGCCAAAATTTTGATTATTTTTTTTAAATAGTGAACGAGGGTTTGGTTCAACGAAGAACGCAAAAAATGTGGGGAAACTAGAATCCAATCAATTAACATGTTAAATATATTATAGAAAATTTAATTTCACATGTTAAATTGTTTTTTTAATTATCAGATCTTTTGCATATAAATACATGTGCAGGTCTTTTTAATAAAAAATCAAAAACTAAAAAATAAAAACATACTTAAAAACCCTTTAAAAGGGTAACAATTTCTTTTTTACATAAATCATTTTTTTATTAAAATGGTTTCAACACATCTTTATATGCAAAAACTTTAAAAAATTGAAAATTTTGTTTTTTTAATAGTAAACGAGGGTTGGGTTCAGTGGGGAACACAAAAAATGTCGTAAATTGAGAAACCATTTATCTAACAAGTGAAATATATCATAAAAAATTAATTTAACATGTTAAAAAAATTAAAATTTTCGGATCTTCTGCATATAAATACATGTAGAAGTTTTTATTAAAAATATTCAAAATAATTACAAGCTAAAAAACACTTTGAAAAGGTAACAATTTTTTTTTACAAAAAAAAAATGATTTTTTATTAAAATAGCTTCAAAACACATCTTTATATGCCAAAATTTTGATTATTTTTTCAAATAGTGAACGCGGGTTGGGTTCAACGGAGAACACCAAAAATATAGGGAAACGAGAAACCATTCATTTAACATGTTAAGTATATTATAGGAAATTTAATTAAACATGTTAAATTGTTTTTTTTTTTAATTTTCAGATCATTTGCATATAAATACATGTGCAGGTATTTTTAACAAAAAAAATCAAAAAAATAAAAACATACTTAAAAACAATTTAAAAAGGTAACATTTTCTTTTTACATAAATGATTTTTATTAGAATGGCTTCAACACATATCTATATACAAAAACTTCAAAAAATTAAAAAAAATTAAAATAGTGAACGAGGGTTGGGTTCAGCGGGAAACACAAAAAAATGTTGAAAACCGAGAAATCATTTATTTTACAAGTGAAATATATCATAAAAATATTTTTAACATGTTAAAAAATTAAAATTTCGGATATTTTTGCATATAAATACATGTAGAAGTTTTTTAAAAAAATTCAAAAACTTAAAAATAAAAACATGCATAAAAACACTTTAAAAAGGTAACAAATTATTTTTTTACAAAAAAATGTTTTTTTGTTAAAATAGCTTCAACACATCTTTATATGCCAAAATTTTGATTATTTTCTTAAATAGTGAACGAGGGTTGGGGTCAATGGAGAACACAAAAAATGTGGGGAAACGAGAAACCATTCATTTAACATGTTAAATATAGTATAAAAACATTAATTTAACATGTTAAATTGTTTTTTTTTAATTATCAGATCTTTTGCATATAAATACATGTGCAGGTCTTTTTAATAAAAAAAATCAAAAACTAAAAAATAAAAACATCCTTAAAAACCCTTTAAAAAGGTAACAATTTCTTTTTTACATAAATGATTTTTTTATTAAAATGGTTTCAACACATCTTTATATGCAAAAACTTTTAAAAAAAATTGAAAATTTTGTTTTTTTAATAGTGAACAAGGGTTGGGTTCAGTGGGGAACACAAAAAAATGTCAGAAATTGAGAAACCATTTATCTAACAAGTGAAATATATAATAAAAAATTAATTTAACATGTTAAAAAAATTAAAATTTTCGGATCTTTTGAATATAAATGCATGTACAAGTTTTTTTTATAAAAATTTAAAAACTTAAAAATAAAACCATGCTAAAAAACACTTTGAAAAGGTAACAATTTTTTTTTACAAAAAAATGAATTTTTATTAAAATAGCTTCAAAACACATCTTTATATGCCAAAATTTTGATTATTTTTTTAAGTAGTGAACGAGTGTTGGGTTCAACGGAGAACACCAGAAATATGGGGAAACGAGAAACCATTCGTTTAACATGTTAAGTATATTATTGGAAATTTAATTCAACATGTTAAATTGTATTTTATTAAATTTCAGATCTTTTGCATATAAATACATGTGCAGGTATTTTTAATAAAAAAATTAAAAAACTAAAAAATAAAAACATACTTAAAAACACTTTTAAAAGGTAACAATTTTTTTTACATAAATGACTTTTTATTAGAATGGCTTCAACACATATCTATATGCAAAAACTTCAAAAAATAATAAAAAAAAAATAATTTTTAAAATAGTGAACGAGGGTTGGATTCAGTGGGGAACACAAAAAAAATGTTGAAAATCATAAAAATATTTTTAACATGTTAAAAAATTAAAATTTTCGGATCTTTTTGCATATAAATACGTGTAGAAGTTTTTCAAAAAAAAAAAATCAAAAACTTAAAAATAAAAATATGCTTAAAAAACACTTTAAAAGGGTAACAAGTTATTTTTTTACAAAAAAATATGACTTTTTTTTGTTAAAATAGCTATCATTATATGCCAAAATTTTGATTTTTTTTTTTAAATAGTGAACGAGGGTTGGGTTCAACGGAGAACACAAAAAATGTGGGGAAACGAGAAACCATTCATTTAACATGTTAAATTGTTTTTTTAATGAAAAAGATTAAAAAACTAAACAAATAAAAGAAATGCTTAAAAACTGTTTCAAAAAAGATAAAAAAATTACAAAAATATTTTTTTTGTCAGTTTATAGAAACACTAAAAATGGAGAGTAATGATCATAATATGTTTATACAAACACTAAAAAATGGATTTTTGGGTCTTTATAATAACAAAATAAAAAAATGCAGGAACAAGAATAAAAAGATCAAGATTTAACCATAATATGTGTACATTTTCACAATAAAACTCAACCCTACATTTGCTTCCAACCTCAAACATGCTTCCGGCCATGAGACCAAACTTTCTCCTGAATCTGCAATGTAATATGATAAATTAAAGAAAAAAAGAGGTTAGAACTTACAATCGGCATAATCTGCTGATTCGCTTGTTGCCTAAGCTTCCATCCATTCCATCTTCAGTTCGTCGCTACAATTTTTGTCTTTAAGAGTTTCCTAAGCACGCCAAAAACAAACGTGCTTAGGAGTACCCAAGCTAAGTATCCTCACATGGTGGGTTTTTTTCCATTTGTTGTTGAGTCCATTTGTTAATAGTCATTTTCAAGTAAGGCAATTGGTTAATATTTGAAAACCAAACCGATCCTAGTTTTAAAACAGAATAATTGAATCGCCTTCAACCGACGCCAAGCGATTTAAAAAATCCTTCAACTGAAGTTGAAGTTGCTGGTTATGGCTTAAAACTATCACACACGCACACCTAGTATGTATAGCTTTTTTAATCAAATTCCGGTTTCTAACTCAGCTTGTTGAAAACATATGACTGGATTGTATGCGTAATGCATATCTTTGTAAGACACTATAAGGCAGGTTTAAAGATTACTTCAGTAGTATACTATCTGATATTTCCCATTCCGAGCCAGGCATTGGTCAAGTTAACTATGAAGATATTCTAAGTTAAGGCATTAACTTGGACCATATGAAGATCCATATTTTTGTTTTGATATATAAAGATGGAAAAGGACATAGGCCCAACCATATAATTCGATAAGGGCATTGCTTAACTATCAAAGATAGTCTCAGTTAAGGCATTAACTTCATGAAGATCCATATTTTTGTTTTGATATATAAAGATGAAAAAGGACATAGTCCCAGTCAGAGAATTCGATACGTACAAAGGAAACTAAGATTGATCGGGGACAACTAGTTACTTAATCATGGATGTAATTTTTATGTGATCCTTTTTATATATTTTCTTAGATTAATAACTTCATTTAGCAGCTGGATTGTAGTTAGATATAGAGTTTTCTACTCGAACAAAAGCTACAAAATCGCCTAGGATTTAAGCATTCCTCACTACTCTAATTAGCAAGTGGCTGCTAAATTATGCACTATGGAATAAAAAAATTACAATATCTTTTATGTAACTGAAGAACTGGTATACTGGGCCTAGATACTTAGAAAGATAATACCAAAATTTCAATTCCTACATGTTTACATGATCTACAGATCACTATGCTCTTTACTTAAACGGTTCTGTTCTCATTTAGACCAATTATTAGAATGATTGTTCATTAGAGTTTATCAACATAAATAAATGAAAACACCAATAAAACCTACTTGTCAATTTATCTTCTAGATTAGCTTTATCCTCAGTCAAGCTACCTTCTACATCAGAATCAGATACTTTGATCTCTTCTGAAGATCAGGTTCTCTGTGTGTGTGTGTGTTCATACACTAAAACAAACACAAATTCAACCTCAATTTCAAAAACAAAAAGTATACATTACGTATAACCTACAAACCCTAAATCTAACCACAACACCTCCTCTAGTCACTATTTCCCCAAATTTTGAACGATTGGCTAACAGTTTTGTAACCCTAGGTGATATCTATGTGTGAAATTACGATTACATCACACATATACATCAATTACCGATCATATCATGAAATTGAAAGATAAAATAACGAAATTAACATGTAAACAACGGATCTATAATGAGATAAAGCTAATAGAATATGCTAACCGTCGTAGCGTTCAGTGAGTTTGGCGAGATAGATGAAGTTTCTGCAATCTGCAGAACCCGCCATGGATGCTGATCTTCGAGCTCAATTGCTATATAGTGTGAGAATCGATGGGCGATGGGGGTGGTGGTGAGAATCGATGACGGTTGTAGTTGAAGACGACGCTGGAGAAGGAGCAGTCAAGAGGAAATGGAGCAGAGAGATTTTGGAGAATACATTGTGGATTATACTTGGACAAAAATACCCCTGTTCCCCAGTTCCTCACTTTTTTTGTTGTTCCCCAATGAACCCTCCCCTACTACATAATATTTTAATATTTATATTAGGGTATTTTTCAAATATCATACCGGAATTGTGTTACCTTATACTAATATTAATGTTAATATCGTAATATTATTATAATATCGTAAAATTCATATTGAATTACTTTCATATATATATATATATATATATATATATATATATAATATTATAAAATTAATAAGACATAACATTATTAATATATCAACTATATATATTTATGTATATATATATATATTTTTTTTAAATATAGCATAACTGTAAGATACAGATATGGGTAAAACATTTTGGGGATTCAAATTCGTTAAATGGCATAAAATTCATGATAAACACATTAAGATTTTATGTTCACATGATAACACATAAGATATTAATTTCCTAACACAACATAAATGTTTAAGGTTTAGGTATTAGAAGATCACCAAAATAGCTTAAACAAGTGGCTTAGCTCTAATACCACCTCCTGTCACAGCCCCCGACCCCACCCTGGGAGCGGAAGCCACGAGCCTGTCAGATGGTATCGGTGTTTATTAATTTGGCAGCGGAAAGTTTCATCAGGACCGTAGTTAGGAAATATTTTATCAGAGTTAAACACCAAAATCTTTAAAATAAATAATGGGATAAAACCCAAGCTTTTTTTGATAATACATTTATAATAGACAAGTGGGACAAAGCCCGATTTTCATTTTAATATATTTATAGGAGAAAAATGCCCGGATAGTCCCTGTGGTTTGCCCATTTTTCACCTTTAGTCCCTAACTTTCTAAAATTACAGCAATTGTCCCCAACTTTTGCAATTTCGTTCCCGGATAGTCCCTGATGTGGATGGAGGTTAGTTTTCTCTGTTAAGTTGATGTGAAATGACTAAAGTACCCTCTCTGTTAAAAATAAAAATTAAAAACCAAATAATACAACCGAACTTAAGTGGGCCCCACCTAAATAATAAAAATAAATTAATTAAAAAAAACTTTGTGGGCTCCACCTCCAACCTCACATCTTCTTCATCCTATCACCACCTTTATCCACCATATCACCACCCACCTCCACCATAACCACCACCTGCAGCTCCGTTAAATCCAACCCCTCTTTAAGACTGAATTTCACGAAGCTCGTCTTCAAGATTCGCCCTCGCATCTGCCACAGGCGGATTATCCAACGGTGGAAACTGTAAACCTCTAAAAGTTTTGACTATACTACTTTCATTAACATTGACTAAATCATAAGTCAAACAAGAGTTCCCAAACAATTAACTCTCAAATATCTGACCGTTGTTTACAATCATATTATCTATATTATCTGCAGATTTACCTTTTCACAATCTCAATAAATCTTCTTATAGACAACAATACTCTAAAAACCAAAACAAAAACAATAACAAAATTAGGGTTTTAGCAAATATAACCCAATTAGGTTAAACATTCAAACAGCAAACCAAAATCTTGAACAAATTAGATGTACCTTAGTACACATATTTATTGAAAAGTTTGAAGCTTTCCAGTGAAAGATGATGGGGTTAAAAGTGATTGAATCTGGAAATGGTGCATTTATGAGGTATGATGAAGGAGAAGACAAAATTTCAAACCAATGCGTTGACCGTTTTCCTTTTGCTCAGAATCACTAGTGGAACCCTCTGACTTATTATCATCACTCGAAACGGTTTTTTGTTTCTGTTTTCGTTTTGGTATATTTCTTTTCTTTTGATGCATCAATTTTAGCAGCAGCAGCAACAAATCGTCGTGTCGTTCTAGCTGGTGTTACAATGGCGGAGATGAAGGATAGTGGATGGTGGATATACGATGGAGGTGGTGGTGGTTCTCCGGTAGAGGGTGGTGGTGGTTGTAGTTGATGTTGGTGACTATAGTGAACCAGAGAGAAAGGGGGATATGTTTACAATAAACCATGTGGGTCCCACCAGAATTAATATATTTCTTTTTTACATTTAAGTTATTTTTTAATAACAAGGGCATTTTAGTAATTTCACATCCACTTAACATCAAAAACTAACTCCATCCGCGGTAGGGACTATCCGAGAACAAAATTGCAAAAGTTGGGGACTATAGATGTAATTTTAGAAAGTTAGGGACTAAAGATGAAAAATGAGCAAACCACAGGGACTATCCGGGCATTTTTCTCTATTTATAGGGAATAACCCTATTTTTTGAAAACAATTCTCCTTTTTAATTAGGTAACTTTTATGGCCACTTTTCTAAGCCTTCAGTGCTCTCCAGCTGGCTTTTATTGGCTTTACACTAAGTTACCTGAAACACGTGTTTAAAACATTTTATCAGCAAGAAATACTGGTGACTGAATCCTAGTTTAATCAAAACAGGTTTTATCATTTTACAGCATTGAGGGCGGTCGCGCAATTACATTTGTTTCCATCTACCCTAATTACCACCCACGGTACTGTCAACCCGACTTGTGGTCATGTTACTACTCACAGTGTAGTAACAAATTTTGTATACAAAACCCCAACATACCGACGATAATTGTAGAATACAAATACTCAATCATTGTTTAGTAGAAATTAAAACAATTGAGGTTTTGTAAAAACAATTTGTGAAAAGAAGGATTACTCACATTGCTATTTTAGGAAATTTCCTGTATATTCCTGGCTATAATCTACAAATTTTTAAATAATGCACACGCGTTAGTATAATAACCCAAGTTTACATTAGTTATACCCTCCCCGAGACAGAACTCCAATGACTCGTCGGGCAGAGCCTCAACAACCGTTACGGAGAGCTAGATCAATCGGGCAGCGTATCTAATACGTAACCAGGGGTTAAAATACTTACAGCGAGGCAGAGCTTCGCTAATTAGGGGGGGGGGGGTATAATGCCCGGGTATTACTTATACTATAAAGAAATTGAGAGGGAATGGAAATTTTTGAACGAAGGAAATGAACTGCTGATCGTTCCAATTTATAGGGCCTGATTTGAAGTTCCTCGCGCCCCGCGAAGGATGAGGCAAGGGTTTACGCGGCCCGCGAGGGCCCTAAAGGCGGCAACTGGTTTGCTAAGTCATCCCGGGTTCTGACGCTTGTCTTGACACGTGGAACGATGCGGTTTCGCCGTTTGTCCCTCGCTGGCGCCCCACGTAAGTTTAGGAGCAGTCTGTCGCGCCCCGCGACAGACTTAATTTATTGTTTTATTTAATTTTTAATTATATAAAGGTATTTCAGGCCTATTTTACATATACGAGGTGTATTTTAGGACGTATAGGGACATTCTAAATATATTAGGGGTGTCGGAAATATTTTTGGAGAGTTGTTATAGCTGTCGCCAGGTACATCTTCAAAAGTTCCTCTGGGTATGCTGCTGTCAACATAGGTAGCTTCTCAATGAACCTCTTCATGTCTTGCAAGTCTTCTTCTGCTTCACTTGTCCATTTGAAGTTTTTCTTGTTGAGACATTCTTTCAGAAGAGTTTTTATGTAGGATCGTATTCGGACCCGAACGAATCTATAAGAAGAGTTTTTCTCAGTTTCAGAGGCGGAAACAAAGAAACTGAGTACAATTCAGCAACGAATACACTTTAAACTGTCGATTGTATAGATTGAATGACTTTTACAGCGACTCGATACTTCGGCAGCACTTCGTTGCAAACCGGAAGAACTTACTCCCTGATTTCGCTCAAGACTGCCTATTTATAGGCTTGGGGTTCCGCTTGAACATGCTATGTGCATTTCGAGCGGAATCAGGACATTCACTTTCGAGCGGAATCAGAACATAAACATCTCAAGCGGAATCAGGACTTATGTGATTTAGCTTGAAATGACAAGGTGTCATATCGAGCGGAATCACTCCTAAAAACCACTATCTCGTTTTTTCGTACCTGATCTAATACATTCTATACAAGACTCAATACAAGACGTAGACGACAGACGGATGCACCAACTGTAACAACTCTCATCAAAAGTACTATTTAATATATTAATTAGTCAAAAAGGAAACCCTAATTGAGACACCCGAGTGATTCTGAACAAACCCTAAAATTTTCATAATTTTCAGAATCAGGATTAGGGCCCCTAAAACTCAAGGGGGGATAAACCCTAGTGGACGATTATCCACTTAAATCGTTGTCAAGTAACTGAAATTCGAGTATGTCAACTCAGCTAAGCTAGTTTCAGTCGTGGCTACCCTATAGCCTATTTTGATTCCATACGGACCGCAACAGTCTCAACCTTACGGTCCGTAAGCAGTCATACGGACCGCAACATTGACAAGCTTACGGTCCGTAAGCTAGCAAAATTTTACCTATAAATAGCAGGCTGTGGCACTCGATTTCTGAACATATTACGTCGAAATAATTCTCACAAATACACTGTGTTACGAACTGTTATTCCGAAATTACACCCCGGGTATCGAAATTCTGCTACAAAACAGGGTATTAGCACAATCGCTGCTACGATTCATTTATCCGACGATCAAGATATCCAATGCATGTTTAAATGCCGCTGACGTGTGCGTATATATACATAATATTTTGCAATGAATTACACACGATTGGGTTTTAAATTTATAAAAGTGATTATTACTTTTACATCAAAACACACACGAAAGAGGCAAGTGTACCCCGTCATATATGTAATAAAGTATTGGTAAGAACCAAGTATCGATCCAAGGAAATGGGCGGAGAATTTGTACTAGACTTTTGTCACTAAACTACCGGTAAAAACATAGGTTTGGTTGATTTTTAAACTAAACTAAAGTAACATAACCAAATATATAATAAAAACATAATAGATAGTAGATAAAAAGCCTTGCTAAATACACAACCACAGCATGTCAACTAAGTCAGTTTTGGCACTAGAAGCATTCGGTCAATTTTCCAATTTAAGACAATTAGTATCCCTTTCGGGAATCCTAACATGACAATCATTCGGAAAGCTAAAACGATAAACACACTTTAACCACCTAAAATTGTTCTTTAATGCACAATTGATAAATGTCTATGAAAATCTCTTAAAAATAAGTTAGGCAGCCGTTAGGATTATTCTAACCTCACTTAAACAAGGAAAGCGACACCGATAAACACAATGCAACCACCGAGATAAGCATAAACTAGATTAAATCACAACCGAGTTCATTTTACAAATCTTGCACAATAATTCACTAAGATAGCAATTTTGGCCTAAACTACTAACTAAGCTAACAAATCATGGCAAGAATTCATAACGACACCATCTAACCCGTTTAGGTCCTTCCGTGATGGCAAGCTCTCTTGATTAACAATAATTACATTTTATTAAATCACTAACCATTTCTAGTATCATGATGCACACATTTAAACCAAGTTAAACTAGTTAACCAAATTCAAAGTTTACTAATACAAGATTAATTAAGCTTCATTTTTCAATTATCTTAACTAACCAAGCACCAATCATCCAACATAATTACTTATAATCAAGAATTCAATATCAATAACAAGGTTGCAAACTAATCATCAAAGATAATCATAGAAAATACTTTAAATGTCATTACAAACAAAGTTTAACAACTAATGGTTATAATCTAGCAAGGGATTGTTGTGTTTTTGCCCAAAGGCTACAATAATACATAAATCATAATCTAAGTACTTGAAAGATTAACAAAAACTTGGAAAGATTAGAAAATCAAACCATAAACAAGTACTAGACTAAGGATCCGGGTAGTAATCGAGCTAATCGGGATAATGTGGCTTGAATCCGGGTGAAAGCTAATGCCTCCGGAGCCTGAAAATCGCCTGAGAGCTCTCCAAAAATCCAGAATTTCCCAAGATAACGAGCAGAATGTTTCTGCTGTGTTTTTATAGTTTTTTGCTGTTGCACGGTCGTTCCCCATATGGAACGACCGTTCACTTTATTGAATTATTGATGATGGGTCGCCATACTGCATACGTCACCGGATCGTTGACCAGATCTGAAGTTGCACGGTCGTTCTTCAGGATGGAACGACCGTTCTGTTCCGAGCTATACATGCTGCACGCCAGGTCGCACCGACCGTTCAGTTCCGAGATGATCTTCGATGTCGGAGATGCACGGTCGTGCATCAGGTGGAACGACCGTTCCACAGGCCCAGTTCTGAATTCTTAACAGAATATCCGCAGCTTCTTCGTTTCGTCCGGAAAGTCCTCGTTTTTGCTATCATCTTGTCTGAAATGCAGTTTTAGGCCTGTAAACACAAATGTAGATAAATAAGTATCCGAACGACGGTTTTACGGCCAAAAACGCATAAAATAGGGGTAAAATGGGGGACTAAAATATGTGTAAATTAGAGTGTATCAAATCTCCCCACACTTAAACCTTGCTTGTCCTCAAGCAAGCTAAACTAAAAAGCAATAAAAGACATAAACAAACAAGAACGATAATTTACACACTATTTTATTGAAAACTAATATATAAACGGTTAGCCGGTTTGTCGAAAGACAACATCAAAAGATTCAATCCCAAACAAGCATATGCAATTATAAAGCGACAACCAAAAAGCCGAGACTAAACATTTAATTGACTCACATGTTAATCTTCACCCAACTCACAATGTTCACACACACTCGGTTTTATTTATGAATCATACATAAAATGTGTATGCGTAAACACTCAACGCCTAGTCAATGAGATGTGCAATATCATAAGCTTGTCATAAGATCTCGTCTCCACCAACTAACATGCAAATAAGTGTAAATCAAGAGGTCTTTACGGGTTGTAACGTTAGGCTTTGGCGAAGGGTATGGAAGTGGACATTTAAAATGGCGAAAATGGTTAAAACTCGGTAGTAGCGTTTAACTAGCAACGAAACAATACAACTTTACATACAAACGCCCTAAAAAGGCGACTAAAGCGCAATCGAGCTTATCAACAAGATTTTTAACATTTAAGCATTCAAAATTGCTCGATTTCTATCAACTTCACCCTATTTTAGGGTGTTTTATTTTCTGTTTTTTTTTTTTTTTTTTTTTTTTTTTTTTTTTTTTTTTTTTTTTTTTAACAAACTATACAATGAAATATAAATATTAACAAGCTAGTTAAACTATTATTTTAACCGAGTTTCAACACTAAAAAGGGTTAAAAACATAAAAAGGCTAAATTTGGTTAAGTAGGTGATAATGTGGGTAAACAAAGGTGAACGGGAAGGCTCGACATGGTTAATCCTAAAGGGTAATATAAGGTGAACGGGAAGCACAACACAAAGAACAAGGTACACAACAAAGGGGTAATCTAAGTGCCTCTATCATGTTTACACAAATCCGCACGTTCATGGTCTTAACAAGCATACTAGTGACAAGTTCTAAATTGCACAAAACATCCGGCTCACTCCTATATCCGAAATGAACAAATATATAACAATATAAGGCTCAAATATGCTCACGTAACGGAAGGAATGGGTAAAAGTGTGAAAACTATCATGCAAGTCTTTCTTTGTTTGTCACGCTTTCCGGTTTTCTATTATTTTTTTTTTTTTTTTTTTTTTTTTTCAAAAATATTTTGCTTGTCGAGTTTTTATCAAGTCCGATGCTTTCTAAAACACAACCAACCGGTTCATTTACCAACATATATACAAAACACAAGTATTTTTAAATGATTTTTCTGATTTTCTGTTTTTTTTTTTTTTTTTTTTTTTATATGAGGACAAACAAAGCTATTTGTTAACAAAGTTAACCCCCTCCCCACACTTGAACTTCGCATTGTCCCCAATGCGAGACCCGAAATATAGAGAAAGGGATAAAAAAAAATACTCCCCTCAAGATGATGTTGGTGCCACGAGACTTCCGAAGCTCTAACTGGGACGTGCTCCGGTCCAAGATCCGATAGACAAAATCTGCAAGTATGTCGTGTACACCCAAAATATAACAGAAAAGGAAAAACCAAACAACCATAATGTACATAGATGATAATATCCAAACAAAACAGAAAGGAAAATGTTTCAAAATAAACATATCCGGGGTGTTTTAAATACTAAGTCAAAATAAACACCCAAATAATAAAAACAAAGTACTGAAACATAAACACCACCAAGTGCTACTACTACCACAAACTACTCATCAGCATCGTCATCATGCTTCGTGCCAGATGGGCCCTGATCGCCATATCCAGGGGGGTTCCACGGTGGGAACTCCGGCGGGTGTTGAAAATAGTTGGGGTATGCGTGATGCATCTCCCCGAACAAATAGGAAAAACCCGCGGACACCCCCTGGTATAGAGTATCCTGGCGCTGCTCTAGTCGATCATGTGCGGCCCGAAGCTCTGCCTGACTGGCCCTAATCTCGTCCTGGCTGGATCTGATCTGGTCAAAGTAAGTACCATGTTGCTCCTGTGTGACACGCATGTCCTGGAACTGCTGGTAAAAAGTAGGCCAATCTTCATGCTGCTGAAATGCATGATGCTGCGGCGAGTGTGGTGGTGTGGGTGGCTGCGGCTCGTGCTGCTCTCCCATCTCTTCGTCTTCATCCTCATGTACCTCCTCAGCTGGAGGTAACGGGTCCCATATCTCTCCATTCAGACCCCTCAACCTATCTTGTCCTGGCTGGATCTCAGCAATAACCCCCATAAACTTCAAAGACCGGATGTCCACATGCACCCCCTCAGTGACCAAAGTGAGACCTGCAAGTACCCCCGGCGTCATTAGTCGCTCATTGTACGCGATCTCAGTCACGTACTGTCCGCCGTGGATCTCACTATTGTGGGTCCGCCCTGAACACTTAACAAAGTATTCAGCCATTCGAGCGGCGAGGTTGATCGGTGCTTTGTCAACCAACGCATAGAGAAAGAGCAAATCAGGTGTTGGACAGTTACCTTGACTGTCCATGCGTCCGCAAATGGAATGACTGAAAACATGGTGCATCACCCACACCAGAGGGTCTCGAAGGCGCGAAGCCTTTGACATCCGAGGGTTGTATGGTCCCCCAATGGCGTTACGTGCCCAGAATGCGTCTCTCACTGCATCATTGGGGAAATTGTACTGATCATTGAAGACGTCGGGATTATCCATGTCCTCCCGCGTATAGATCCCAAGCCTCCGTCCTAGCCGACCCACCGACCATGTGTGCCATCGCCCACACAACCTGAAGGTGACCCGATTCCTGTAGTGGAAATCAGGTTCTGTATGTAAAACCGGCTTTTCATACTTATACGAGGCGAAGAATTCAATAGTTAATTCCTGGTACACGGGTCGGTTGCAACCGACCAGGTTTGCTAGCGCGGGAGTCATCATTTCATCTAGGCGATCATACTGGTTTAAATCCCTCATGACCTCCCAATCTAACCAACGGGGCTCCCCAAACTGATCTCGCCTCGCCCATAATTGATTGCGCTTTGGTATACATAACGCTTCCTTCTCGATGTTGGGGTTAAACTGTAGGAAAGGGTGATCCATCTGCAATGGGGAATGTTGTTAGGAAGACAGAAACAGGAGAAAATTGAGTTGAAAACAAGCGAGCAGCCAATTATGAAGCTACTGTCCAAACTGTGCTGGGCATATGGCACGGTCGTTCTCCGGGTCGCACGGTCGTTCGTCACCGAGAACTAACAGGCCAAGCCCAGCGATATCGAGAATAGCCGGCGACGCACGGTCGTTCCACCCGAGGAACGACCGTGCACTTCCGAGTCTGCAGACATCGACCCCTGATCTTAGAACAATCAGGTTTTTCAAAATTTCAACAAGTATTGGGTCAACAGGGGTCTGCAAATCAACCGGGTGTTCACGATACTTCGATTTAACAAGGGTTAGGGTTTCGATTTGTTTATGAAGAGAACCCTAAAAATTCCTTGAAAAATCGGAAGAAAACTACACTAGAAAGGAAATAAAACAAGAAATCTAACACTAGTGACGTACCGTGCGAAGTTGGGTGTTTGATCGTGCGAAAAAACGTGGGAAACGGTGAAAAATCGCCTTGGAACGAGCTGCAGCTGCTAGGGTTCGCGAATGATCGTTTTTGCAGCAGATAAGGATATATATAGTGTGCAAAATGACCAAATTGCCCTCAGCCTGTCGCACGGTCGTTCTCCGGGTGGAACGGTCGTGCGTCACCGAGGTCGTTCAAACCCAGCAGCGTGTTCTCGGAGATGCACGGTAGGTGCGATCTGCCGTTCCGGCTTGCTCGGCATTGCACGATCGTTCCATAGGGTGGAACGACCGTGCATCAGGTGCAGATGCAGATTTTCTGCAGAAGCTATTTACAGCACCCGTTTCGGCCGTTTTTCGCCGTTTTTTCGACACACCAACTGTTCTAACAATATTACAATACAGAACCTTCGCCCGGCACGTATGGAAACTAAACAAACAAACGAAAACTACCTAACTAACCTAAATTACGCTAAAACTACAAAAACAAATAAAAGGACAGTTTTGCCCTTATAGCGCCAAAGACGCTCCTGCTGCATTTTTGTCGGCGAGTCAGCAGCGTAGACTCATGCTAAATTTTTGTCGACGAGTCGATAGCAAGACTCAAAGCTAAATAACTAGAAAAAACTACAAAAACTACGAAAAAGACTACAGAGACTAAACTACCCCTAAAGCGCAAAAATACGCTCTTGCTACATTTTTGATCCGCGAGTCAGTAGCGTAGACTCTCTCCTCCCCACACTTATGATGTGTGCGGGGTTTGGAGTTCAATCACCTCCACCGCCGATTCTATCGGCCCGGCAACGTACAACTTCAACCGGTGACCATTTACCTTGAATGTAACGCCATCCGCGTTCTCTACTGCAACAGTACCATACGGAAATACTTCCTTAACCGTGTATGGTCCTGTCCAGCGTGAATGAAGCTTCCCAGGAAATAAGCGCAGCCGTGAATTATAGAGAAGAACAAGATCACCCGCTTGGAATTCTTTGTGGTCCTTCAAGCGTTTGTCGTGACGTTTCTTCGTGCGCTCTTTGTAGAGTACGGAGCTTTCATAGGCTTGGTGACGCAATTCTTCCAATTCATGAATTTGGAGAAACCGGGCTTCACCTCCGGTCTTAAGGTCCAAATTCGCGGTTTTCAAAGCCCACATAGCCTTGTGCTCCAACTCCACCGGTAAATGGCATGCCTTTCCGTATACCAACCTAAAGGGGGTGGTCCCTATAGGGGTCTTATAAGCTGTACGGAATGCCCATAATGCCTCATCAAGCTTGTCCGACCACTCCTTGCGGTTCGCTCCAACCGACCGCTCAAGGATGCGCTTAAGCCCACGGTTCGTGACCTCCACCTGCCCGCTCGTCTGCGGATGATATGGTGTGGATAAATGGTGATGCACACCGTATCGGGACAAAGCCTTTTCAAGCTGCGTATTGCAAAAATGAGTCCCTCGGTCACTAATGAGCGCTTTCGGAGCGCCAAATCGGGCGAACAAACTCTTAAGAAACCTTACAACTACTCTGGCGTCATTAGTGGGTAAGGCTTGCGCCTCCGCCCACTTTGATACATAATCAACAGCCACGAGTATGTATTTGTTTCCACGTGAAGGGGGGAATGGTCCCATGAAGTCTATCCCCCAAACATCAAAGACTTCACAAACCTGTATCCAGTTCTGGGGCATTTCGTCGCGTGCCGATATGTTCGTCGCCCTCTGACAAGCATCGCACGCTTTCACCCAACTCTGCGCGTCACGGAAAATAGTCGGCCAGTAAAACCCGGAATCTAACACCTTCTTCGCGGTGAAGTTGGCTCCGTGGTGGCCTCCGGTAGGTCCCTCATGACACTGGCGCAGAATGTCGGTCGCCTCTGATCCAGATACACATCTCCTAATCACCTGATCAGCACCCACCTTGAACAAGAAAGGGTCGTCCCATATGTAATGCTTAAGATCCGAAAAGAATTTTCTCTTTTGCTGGTGAGTCAACCCTTTTATCAGAATCCCGCAAGCAAGATAGTTCGCAAGGTCGGCGAACCATGGCGACTCATCACAAACCTCTACACCCATCAAAGACTCGTGTGGGAACTTGTCATTTATTGAATCCCAACGCGAATCCTCGATGTCTCCGTGCTCTAACCGAGACAGATGATCGGCCGCTACATTCAAGGCACCCTTTTTATCTTGTATCTCAATATCAAACTCTTGCAGCAGCAGGATCCATCTGATTAGACGCGGTTTTGCGTCCTGTTTGCTGAAGAGGTATCTAATGGCTGCATGATCAGTGTATACAACGGTTTTCGAAAGCACTAGATACGATCTAAATTTATCGAATGCGAAAACGACCGCCAAGAGCTCTTTTTCAGTCGTGGTGTAATGCTCTTGAGCGTCGTGGAGAGTTTTACTCGCATAGTAGATCGGATGGAAGTGCTTTTCCTTCTTTTGACCCAGAACGGCCCCTATAGCGTAATCACTCGCGTCGCACATGATTTCAAAGGGCAAATTCCAGTCTGGTGCGACTAAAATAGGGGCCTCTACCAACTTTTGCTTGAGGAGGTCAAAAACTCTCAAGCAATCATCTCCAAACACGAACGGAGCATCTTTCTCTAACAAACGAGTCATGGGTCTGGCGATTTTGGAAAAATCTTTGATGAATCGCCGATAGAACCCGGCATGACCGAGAAAGCTCCGTATAGCACGAACAGAGGTGGGGGGCGGAAGTCGTGATATAACGTCGACCTTAGCTGGATCGACTTCCATGCCCGCGTGAGAGATTTTGTGCCCTAGAACTATGCCTTCCTTCACCATGAAGTGGCATTTCTCCCAGTTCAGGACCAGATTGGTCTCCTCACACCTCTTCAACATTCTTTTCAAATTTTCCAGACACTGATCAAAGGAATCCCCAAATACCGAAAAATCGTCCATGAACACCTCCATGGAATCCTCAATCATGTCGTGGAAAATTGCGACCATACATCGCTGGAAAGTAGCCGGCGCATTACACAGCCCAAACGGCATACGCCGGTAGGCGAATGTACCGAAAGGACAGGTAAATGTGGTCTTCTCCTGATCCTCAGGAGCGATAGGAATTTGAAAGTAACCCGAAAACCCATCCAGAAAACAATAATATAACTTCCCTGACAGACGCTCCAACATCTGATCAATGAATGGAAGCGGGAAGTGGTCCTTGCGGGTGGCGTCGTTGAGTTTGCGATAATCGATGCAAACCCGCCATCCAGTGACCGTCCTGGTTGGAATGAGCTCATTCCTATCGTTCGTGACCACAGTCATGCCCCCCTTTTTGGGCACTACCTGCACAGGGCTGACCCAAACAGAGTCGGAAATGGGATAGATCATACCAGCATCTAACAACTTAATTACTTCCTTTTTAACGACCTCTTGCATGTTCGGGTTCAGCCGCCTCTGGTGCTGCGCACACGGCTTGAACTGATCCTCCATAAGAATTTTATGTGTACAGAAGAAGGGATTTATACCTTTGATGTCCATGATTTTCCAAGCGATTGCTTTCTTATGAAGTTTCAACACATTAAGTAGCCTGCTCTTCTCCTCTCCTGCCAAACCAGATGAAATAATGACAGGCAAATGACGCTCCTCATCAAGAAATGCGTACTCTAGGTGCGGTGGGAGCTCTTTAAGCTCCAAGGTAGGAGGATCTTCCACTGAAGGCTTCGACTTCACTTCACTCTTGCGATCTATTTCTGTGAAACGATCCGGACTCTGGGGACTATCATCACCAATCTGATAGACTGGCTGCTCTAAGTAGTGGCCCTCCTGCGTAATGCCATCTAAGTCCCCACACAAAAGATGTGTGTCCGAATCTATTTCCTCGATCGTACCCTGGAAATGCGTGCTCACATAAGTGTCGACAATATCAACATAATAGAGCGCGTCGTCCTGACTCATAGGATGCTGCATAGAACGTTTAATGTCAAACGTCACATGCTCATCATCTACTCGGAGTGTGATCTCACCCGCCGCCACGTCCACAATCGTCCGGGCGGTATTCAAAAACGGGCGTCCGAGTATCAGAGGCACTCTCGAGTCCTCATCCATATCCAGGATAACAAAATCCACGGGAAATACAAACTTGTCAATCTTAACAAGCATATTCTCTACAAACCCGCGTGGATACTTGACAGAACGATCCGCAAGTCGAATACTCATCCTCGTAGGTGACGGCTCACCTAGATCCAACTTTGTAAAAACCTTATAGGGCATAAGGTTTATGCTCGCTCCAAGATCTGCTAACGCATTACTGACTGACAGATTGCCAATGAGGCAAGGAAGCGTGAAACTGCCTGGATCGCCCATTTTTGTAGGCAGGCGATTCTGGAGAATAGCAGAGCAGCTTTCATTCATAACCACACAAGACATGTCCTCGAGTTTTTGCTTGTTTGAGAGGATGTCTTTCAGAAACTTCGCATACTTTGGCATCTGTGCCAAAGCCTCAACAAACGGTATGTTTATATGCAATTGCTTAAACATCTCAAGAAACTTACCGTTTTGTTCATCCATCTTCTGCTTCTTCAACCTTCCTGGATAGGGCACTGGAGGCTTGTAACCTGTGACCGGCTCCTGGACTTGTGCTGTACTTGCTGGGCGGAGCCTGGCATGCACCTCATCCGGTGTGTCGGTCGGGACCGCTTCAGTGATCGGTGGTGAGTCCGATATGACGGGTCCGGTAGGTTTTCCACTCCTGGTCATTACCGCATTCACATCTCTATGCGGGCCCGGGTTTGTCTCAGTATTGCCCGGGAGACCACCCTGGGGTCTCTTTGACATCATCTGTGCCAGCTGACCAACCTGATTCTCTATGTTCTGAATCGAGGCCTTGTGGCTCCTCATTTCTCCCTCATGAGAGAGAAAACGATCCTCGCTCTGCTGATAGCGTTTTTCAGCTAGCTGATTCGCACTTGAGGAGCTAGTAAGAAGCTGGGACATCATCTCCTCCAGCTTAGAACTAGACTGAGGGGCCTGCTGCTGGGAACTACTCCCAGAGCCTTGATTCTGATTCGGGTATGAACGCTGTTGGTAGGATTGGTTGTACTGCTGATAATGCTGACCCTGACCCTGATGCTGTTGCGCTGGAGCGCGCGGAGTGAATCCCAAAGGATTTTGATTGCCTGTGTTCGCACGCCACCCAAAATTTGGGTGATTTCTCCAACCGGGATTATAGGTGTTACTGTAAGGGTTGTTTTGCGGCCTAACTTGATTACCCACGAAATCTACCTCTTCGTGGCTCTCGTATCCGACTCCCTGGAAACATGCCCCAGGCTCGTGTGACACACCACACTGGTCACAACCCGAGCCCGCATGCGCAATCATCTGGGACTTGTCGAATCTCGATGCGAGAGCCGAGATCTGAGCAGTAATAGCCGTATAGTCGTCAACAGCATGCACTCCTGCGCGGGATCCTGATGATGATGATGTAGCCCGACTTCTATCTCCTTCGCGGCGAGAGCTAGACTTCAACGCAGCCTTTTCAATGATATCGTAAGCCTCATTGGGCGTCTTTGTCCCCAAATCGCCTCCTGAATTCATATCTAAACGTTCCTGCGTGTTGTAGTTCAGCCCTTGATAGAATGTCAAGACTAACTGCCTCTTGGTGAACCCATGATGTGGAACATCAAGTAACAGATCCTTGAACCTCTCCCACGCTGCATGCAACGACTCCCCCTCATCCTGACGAAAGGATACAATTCGGTTACGTAGCTTGTTCGTTTTCTCAGGTGGGAAATATTTCTGCATAAACAGCTCCGCCAGCTGATTCCAGGTCCTGATGGACCCGACTGGAAGCGACAAAAGCCAAGCTCTGGCTTTGTCACGTACTGAAAACGGAAACAACCTCAACCGAATTGCGTCCGCCGAAACACCTGTAATCTTAAACGTAGTACAAACATGGAGAAACGCAGCAATATGCCTCCCGGGATCCTCGTGCTCACGGCCATCAAACTGTACTGAATTTTGTACCATATTTATTACACTAGGTCTAATTTCAAACGTAGGTACATCAATAGTAGGTTGAAGGATACTCGGCTCCAGGCCTGTCGCTCCAGGCTGATTAGAATCATTCAACGGTCGCTCATCGTCTGCCATGGTTATGTTTTCTCCTGAGCCCTCGGCTTCAGTAGGTACCACCGAATCCGGCCCGCCAGATGCGAGCAATAGCCCAACCGCACGCCCTTTTGCGCGAAGACGCCTCCGAAGATCACGCTCGGGTTCGTCAGACGGTTCAACAAGTTCTGGGGCGGGGGTCGAGAACATCAACCTGCAAACGAAAATTCGACACGGTGAATATTTTATTAATTAAATAATGCTGTTTTTTTTTTTTTTTTTCCAGCTGAATAGAAGCAGAAAATTATTATAAAAGGGCTGAAAATTTTATAAAAATCCGAAAAAATAGCCCGAAATTTTATAAAAATTCAACAAAATAAATAAATGAATCGACTAATACAAAAATGGCTTTAGGGTGCCGAAAACCCAAAGAATAAGCGAATAAATGAACCCGGATCAAATAAACAAATGAAACAAAAATAACGCAAAAATGAATAAATCGAATAAAACAAGAAATATTAATAAATAAATAAACAAATAAATAATCAAGAAATTATACACAAATATTAACAAGTATATACACCGATAACATAATGACTCGGGTCGTTCCTAAAACTCGCCATTTCCCCGGCAGCGGCGCCAAAAACTTGACATGTGCGTATATATACATAATATTTTGCAATGAATTACACACGATTGGGTTTTAAATTTATAAAAGTGATTATTACTTTTACATCAAAACACACACGAAAGAGGCAAGTGTACCCCGTCATATATGTAATAAAGTATTGGTAAGAACCAAGTATCGATCCAAGGAAATGGGCGGAGAATTTGTACTAGACTTTTGTCACTAAACTACCGGTAAAAACATAGGTTTGGTTGATTTTTAAACTAAACTAAAGTAACATAACCAAATATATAATAAAAACATAATAGATAGTAGATAAAAAGCCTTGCTAAATACACAACCACAGCATGTCAACTAAGTCAGTTTTGGCACTAGAAGCATTCGGTCAATTTTCCAATTTAAGACAATTAGTATCCCTTTCGGGAATCCTAACATGACAATCATTCGGAAAGCTAAAACGATAAACACACTTTAACCACCTAAAATTGTTCTTTAATGCACAATTGATAAATGTCTATGAAAATCTCTTAAAAATAAGTTAGGCAGCCGTTAGGATTATTCTAACCTCACTTAAACAAGGAAAGCGACACCGATAAACACAATGCAACCACCGAGATAAGCATAAACTAGATTAAATCACAACCGAGTTCATTTTACAAATCTTGCACAATAATTCACTAAGATAGCAATTTTGGCCTAAACTACTAACTAAGCTAACAAATCATGGCAAGAATTCATAACGACACCATCTAACCCGTTTAGGTCCTTCCGTGACGGCAAGCTCTCTTGATTAACAATAATTACATTTTATTAAATCACTAACCATTTCTAGTATCATGATGCACACATTTAAACCAAGTTAAACTAGTTAACCAAATTCAAAGTTTACTAATACAAGATTAATTAAGCTTCATTTTTCAATTATCTTAACTAACCAAGCACCAATCATCCAACATAATTACTTATAATCAAGAATTCAATATCAATAACAAGGTTGCAAACTAATCATCAAAGATAATCATAGAAAATACTTTAAATGTCATTACAAATAAAGTTTAACAACTAATGGTTATAATCTAGCAAGGGATTGTTGTGTTTTTGCCCAAAGGCTACAATAATACATAAATCATAATCTAAGTACTTGAAAGATTAACAAAAACTTGGAAAGATTAGAAAATCAAACCATAAACAAGTACTAGACTAAGGATCCGGGTAGTAATCGAGCTAATCGGGATAATGTGGCTTGAATCCGGGTGAAAGCTAATGCCTCCGGAGCCTGAAAATCGCCTGAGAACTCTCCAAAAATCCAGAATTTCCCAAGATAACGAGCAGAATGTTTCTGCTGTGTTTTTATAGTTTTTTGCTGTTGCACGGTCGTTCCCCATATGGAACGACCGTTCACTTTATTGAATTATTGATGATGGGTCGCCATACTGCATACGTCACCGGATCGTTGACCAGATCTGAAGTTGCACGGTCGTTCTTCAGGATGGAACGACCGTTCTGTTCCGAGCTATACATGCTGCACGCCAGGTCGCACCGACCGTTCAGTTCCGAGATGATCTTCGATGTCGGAGATGCACGGTCGTGCATCAGGTGGAACGACCGTTCCACAGGCCCAGTTCTGAATTCTTAACAGAATATCCGCAGCTTCTTCGTTTCGTCCGGAAAGTCCTCGTTTTTGCTATCATCTTGTCTGAAATGCAGTTTTAGGCCTGTAAACACAAATGTAGATAAATAAGTATCCGAACGACGGTTTTACGGCCAAAAACGCATAAAATAGGGGTAAAATGGGGGACTAAAATATGTGTAAATTAGAGTGTATCAGCCGCCCACATTAGGGTTATACTTTATCGTTCGTCATTAATTTGACGGATTGTCGTTAATTCGATAGATAAAGTATTATACTTTATCGTTCGTTGTTAATTCAACGGATCATCGTTAATTCGATGGGTAAAGTATTATACCTTGTCATTCGTTGTTAATTCAACGGATCATCGTTAATTCGATGGACAAAGTATTGCATTTTGACATTCATTGTGAGAATTTGATCTCGTAAATTATCGTAATTGCTGGATTGATTACTAACCCAGTTTTGTGTGCATTGTTATTTATATTAGGTTAACAAGGCTTAATCATAGATTAGACTCTGATCATATTAAATCAGCAATGTGAGTCATTCTCTCTTTTTATCAAATCTATTTACAAAAATCATGTTTATTTTCAAAGTTATAATTACGGGGATTAAGTCTTTGTAATCACCAAGTTACAGCCGGTATGTGGGGTTTTGTATACATTACTTGATAATCGTCACCATTGGGGCAGCCAATGGGGGATATGACCATAGTCACAGACACCATTGGACGAATGGGCCAATGGGTTGAGTGGCAAGTACCGTGGGTAGTTGGCTTGATATCAGAAACATTGTAATCGCTCTTAATACTGTAAATTATAACAAATGTGTCATTTTAGTAAATAGAATGATTCACTCAGTATTTCCCGCTGACAAAACCTTTTTCAAACATGTTTCAGGTGATCTGTTGTAATTCAGGAAAAGTGCTGGGGAGCATTTCAAGCTTAAGATAGTGGCTCAATATAAAATAAAGAAATAAATTTTGTAATATCACGCTTTTATAGTAAAAAAAACATAATATTGTAAATTATCGGGGTTTTATCCCGAATTGTGAAATAAATAATCGGGGAAAAATTTTAGCTTTAAGCGATCCTGTTTCCGCTGTTAAACTCAATTAAATCAATACCGCAGTATTTCTGTCCCGCGGCTCCTGAAACGGGTCAAACCGGGTCGGGGGCCGTGACAGAGAAAAAGGTGGTATCAGAGCCACTGGGTTAAGCTGATTAAGTATTTAGAAATACTCAATTTTTCCTGATTACAGCCACTGAGTTAAGCTGATTAAGTATTTAGAAATACTTAATTTTTCCTGATTACTATTATGTGATTATTTGTATTATTAACTGATTATTTGATTATTTGTTAATTACAGTATGGGTAAGAAAAAGCTGTCAAGCATTTATCTTAAATTAGAGAAATCATCTAATGAAAAAGGAAGTTCATCCCGAACCAAATCCTCGAGTCAGTCTGAAATTCCTGAAGAAGGAATATTCGTGCGAAAGGCACAATACGAGGAATCACTTTCTCCTCAAAGGAGGGAAATGATTATTAAGAAAAGTAAAGAGAAAATCCGAGAAAAGAGGATTAAACGGGAAACTCAAGAATTAATTGATAAATCACCTTGGGAAGATAAACTAGATGAGAAATGGGCAAATTTATATATGCTAGCCACAGTAGCAGAAAATATAAATCTTTAAAGATTAGCACCCTATTCTCACAATTTAGAAACTTTGTGTGATAAATAAAATTTAGAAACCTAAGTGTGGTTGTTAGTTATCTTTGTAAATCAACTAGTACACTGTGTGGAATAAATTACAAAGTTTATTTGTAAATTTTAACTTAGTATTTTATGCATTTTGCATATATGCTACATCAGCATGAGTGAAATATCCGAAGATTTCCAGAATCTTAATCTGTATCCCGTAACTGTCGAAGCTTCCAAAGAATATACTAGCTACTATCCCGATATTGAACAACCAGTAGAATTCAAGGTTCCACCCCTGAGCAAGCCAAAACAGAAGAAAAGAACTTATGTAGGATGGAGGAAAATCCGTAAGAAGAAGCCAGCTAAGAAACTGCCCAAAATAAATAATCCTTTGAAAAAGGGAAAAGAAGTTATAACTGAAGAGAGTTATAAACCACAAGAAATGGAAACTGGAGACAAAAAGAAGGATAAGGAAATAGAAATACAGATGGAGGAAATTAATAAAGAAGTAGTAATGGAAGTTGGGCAAGGATCTATACCAGCTCAGAGAGAAATCAGGGAGAGTTCCAATCCAAACCAGGAAAGAACTTTTCAAGATGAGATAGATTTTCTGTTGGAAAACTGTGAGACGATTCAGCCTGTCCAGACAAATCTTTTTACCTATCCTATTGAAAACCAACTCCCTATGAATTGGGAACCAGCAATTCCATATCCAATAGTTCACTCCCAACCCATAGGAATGGACGAATGGTGGACGAACGATTGGCAATTTCAAAATATTGTCAACGATCCATACTCTTTTCTTCCACAATTCGATCCAGAACCATTACCTAATCCACCCATGAGCAATGAAAACATGGCCGAACTTCGCCACTTTGGCGAAGAATTGTTTGATATGGGGAATAGAATGAGGGAGATAGGTGGACAGATTGCTTGGAAGTACGACGAAAGGGAAATGCGTTTTTAACAGCAAGTAACGAAAGTTAGAACGATGATAAAATGGTAGTTGTATAATAGTATTAGTAAGTTAGTCTGTAAATAACCAATAAAACTCTGTATGATATCTGTGAGTAATGATGCATATTATAATAGATATATAAATGAAATCGAGAAATCGATTGTTTTGATTATATCGGTATTATAAAATTTTCTGATTATTTGTATATAATTATTATTTATCAGTTACTAATAAAATTTATATATATACATTATCAGATGGCAAACAGTGGTAATGAACCTATTAATGAAGTTAATCATTCTGAACAACATTCAAGAGATCAATATATGACTCGGCAAGATATCGAAAACATTGTTGCTCAAGGGATAGCCAATGCTATTCCAGCATTCGTTGCTGCTATAAAGAATCCGATTGAACCGCAACAGATTGTCCCTAGTAAACAAATTACTGAAGATAACTTCAGTAATAGTGTAAATGGAGGCAATAAGCATGATAACCATAATAAGGAACCACATCAAGCTCCATTACCCAAGAAAATGAAAACTGCAACGCCTGGTTGCACTTTCAAAGAATTCATTGCTTGTAAACCCGCTGAATTTGCAGGCAATGAAGGAGCAACTGCATCACTGCGTTGGTTAGAGAAAACCGAAGCAGTCATTGCAATAAGTAAATGTGGTAAAGATGATCAGGTCATGTATTCATCCAATCTGTTCAAAGAAGGAGCACTCGAGTGGTGGAATACTGTGTTACAATCAAAAGGAAGAGCAATAGCTTATGCTATGACTTGGGAAGAATTTAAGGGTTTGGTAGAAAGAAAATTCTGTCCTGAGTATGAGAAAGAACAGATGGCGAATAAATTTCTAAATCATCGGATGATGAGTGTGGATTGTCGCGGATATACCTCGACATTCTTCGAATATGCAAGAGTGGTACCAACATTGGCTTCGCCAGAACCGGTACTCATTTCTCGCTATATTTGGGGGCTAATTAGCGAAATCCGCAATATTGTTAAAGCTGCGAGACCTCGCACTATTGACGATGCGGTAGAATTAGCCAACACTCTGACCGATGAATTGGTGCGCACAAGAGACGAAGATAGGAAAAAGGCACTAGCTCAGAAAATTACCCAAGGATTTCGTGTGGGTAATAATAACAGCTTCAAGAGAAAAGGGACAGGGCAATCTCCAGGTCCGTCATTTTGCAGGAAATGCAAAAAGAAGCATTATGGAAGATGCGATATTACTTGCAATTTTTGTAAAGCTGTAGGACATCGTGAAGAGAACTGCAAAAAGAAAACAGTAATCTGTTTTAATTGTGGTGAAGCAGGGCATTATAAAACAGAATGTCCTAAATTGGTCAAACCAGTAGATAACAAACCTAAGGCGACAGAAGGAACTACTAAGAAGAATGCCAGGGCATTTCAGCTGACCACTCAAGAAGCCGAACTTATTCCAGATGTGATAGCGGGTACGTTCTTAGTTCACAACGTATATGCAAAAGTATTATTTGACTCTGGTGCAAACCAAAGTTTTATAAATACTTCATTCTGTCAAGCTCTTAGTTTACCTTTAACCAATATTAGGCAGATTTTTACCGTTGAAACCGCAGACGGAAATTCAGTTAGAATAGATAAAGTTTTGCAAGAAGGAAACATAGAACTTTTAGGACATAAATTCTCTGCAAGACTATTGCCGATGAATTTAGCTGAATTTGATGTTGTATTAGGAATGGATTGGTTAGTAGCCAACCATGCTAGAATCCTTTGTGATCAGAATTCCATAGAAATTCAATCACCTACCGGAGAAGTGATTAGGATTACAGGAGATAAACCCCGTAAACCCATGAAGTTCATATCAGTAATGAAAGTTGCTAATTATGAACGAAAACAAGGAATAGTGTATATGATTTCAGTAATCATTAGCACTAAAGGAAAAGATCTTAAGGAAATACCAGTAGTATCAGAATATTCTGATATATTTCCAGAAGATTTACCAGGATTACCTCCAGATAGGGAAGTAGAATTTAGGATTCATTTAATTCCAGGAACTACACCGATAGCCAAGGCACCTTATCGGTTAGCACCCACAGAAATGTTAGAATTGAAAAAGCAATTAGATGAATTACTAAGTAAAGGATTCATACAACCTAGCTCATCCCCTTGGGGAGCGCCAGTGTTGTTTGTGAAGAAAAAGGATGGTTCAATGAGAATGTGTATCGATTATAGGGAATTGAATAAGGTTACAATTAAGAATCGATATCCATTACCTAGGATTGATGATCTTTTTGATCAACTTCAGGGGGCTAGATATTTTTCTAAGATAGATTTACGCTCTGGATATCATCAATTGAAGGTACAAGAAGAAGACATACCTAAGACTGCTTTCAGAACTAGGTATGGTCATTACGAGTTTACAGTCATGCCATTCGGGTTAACGAATGCACCTGCAGCATTCATGGACATGATGAATAGGATCTGTAAACCGTATTTGGATAAATTTGTAATTGTTTTCATAGACGATATACTTATTTATTCCAAAAGTCAAACAGAGCATTGTGAACATCTTCATGCACTCTTAACTTTGTTAAGAAAAGAAAAGTTGTACGCCAAATTCTCGAAGTGTGAATTTTGGCTAAAGGAAGTACAATTTTTAGGACACATGGTGAATCATGAAGGTATTCATGTAGATCCTGCTAAGATAGAGGCAATTACCAAATGGAAGGTTCCACAAACAGCAATGGAAATAAGAAGTTTTATAGGTTTAGCTGGGTATTATAGACGGTTTATTAAGGATTTTTCCAAGATAGCCGTACCATTAACTAAGTTAACCTGTAAAGCCACTAAGTTTGAATGGGGACCTAAACAGGAAGAAGCTTTTAGGATTTTGAAACAGAAACTAACCCATGCACCAATTTTAGCCTTACCAGAAGGAACTGAAGATTTTGAAGTATATTGTGATGCTTCAAAATTAGGATATGGATGTGTGCTTATGCAACGCAAGAAGGTAATTGCGTACGCATCAAGGCAGTTGAAAAAGCACGAAGAGAATTATACGACTCATGATTTAGAATTAGGAGCCGTAATTTTTGCCCTTAAGATTTGGAGACATTATCTGTACGGAAGTAAGTTTACTATCTATACAGATCATAAGAGTTTAAAATATATCTTTGGGCAAAAAGAGTTAAACATGAGGCAAAGGAGATGGATGGAAATCCTAAGTGATTACGACTGTGATATTCAGTATCACGAAGGAAAGGCGAATGTAGTTGCAGATGCCTTAAGTCGTAAGTATTATGAGGAACAACGAAGGGTTCGTGCTCTCAGATTAAATCTACAAATAGATTTAATGGAACAATTGAAGAATGTTCAAACTACAGCAATCAAGGATGATGCTGAAGGGATGAAAGGACGAATCAAGGAATTAGAGCAAGGAGCAGATGGAATTTGGAGATTCCACAAAAGTAGAATCTGGGTACCTAAGCAGGGAGACTTAAGACCTAAGATTTTAGAAGAAGCTCATAAATCTAGGTACACTATGCATCCAGGAAACAATAAGATGTACCAAGATTTAAGGAAGAACTTCTGGTGGATAGGAATGAAAAAGGACATAGCCAGCTATGTTTCTAAATGTCTTACTTGTTCACAAGTTAAGGCAGAACATCAGAAACCTTCAGGATTACTACAACAGTTAGAGATGCCAGTATGGAAATGGGAACTTATAACAATGGATTTTGTTACTAAGTTACCCAAAACCAGAAAAGGTAATGATGCGATTTGGGTAATTGTGGATCGATTAACCAAATCAGCTCACTTTCTACCTATGAAAGAAACCTTTAGTATGGAAAGACTGGCTAAATTGTATGTAGATGAAGTTGTATCCTTACATGGAGTTCCACTCTCCATTGTTTCGGATAGAGATAGTCGTTTTACTTCTCATTTCTGGAAAAGTTTCCAGCAAGCTATGGGAACTCGACTAAACCTGAGCACTGCATATCATCCACAAACAGATGGACAAAGTGAAAGGACAATCCAAACTCTAGAAGACATGCTCCGAGCATGTGTAATAGACTTTGGTGGAAGTTGGGATGATCACTTACCATTAATTGAATTCTCCTATAACAATAGTTATCACTCAAGCATTGAAACTGCTCCATTCGAGGCACTGTATGGAAGAAAGTGCAGAACTCCAGTTTGCTGGGCAGAAATAGGAGAAAGTCAATTATCAGGACCTGAAATAGTGCAAGAAACAACTGATAAGATTACTCAAATCAAGGAAAGACTGAAGACGGCTCGAGATCGTCAGAAGAGTTATGCAGATAATAGAAGCAAGCCGTTAGAATTCCAAGTTGGAGACCGAGTACTGTTGAAAGTTTCTCCTTGGAAAGGAGTAGTCAGATTTGGAAAGAAAGGAAAGCTAAGTCCCAGGTACGTAGGACCATTTTCAGTGATCCAACGTATAGGACCAGTAGCTTATCGTTTACAATTACCAGAAGAATTATCTGGAGTACATAATGTATTTCATGTATCCAATCTCAAGAAATGCTTATCAGATGAATCTCTGGTAGTACCTCTTCGAGATATAGAGGTAAACGAAAAGTTGAAATTTGTTGAGAAACCTCATCAAATTGAGGATCGAAAGATCAAATTTCTCAAGCACAAACGCCTAGTGCTAGTTAAAGTAAAGTGGGATTCAAAGAGAGGAGCTGAATACACTTGGGAACTGGAATCTGAAATGAAGAGAAAGTATCCACAATTATTCCAGTAAATCTCGAGGACGAGATTTTTCTTAAGGTGGGTAGAATGTAACAACTCTCATCAAAAGTACTATTTAATATATTAATTAGTCAAAAAGGAAACCCTAATTGAGACACCCGAGTGATTCTGAACAAACCCTAAAATTTTCATAATTTTCAGAATCAGGATTAGGGCCCCTAAAACTCAAGGGGGGATAAACCCTAGTGGACGATTATCCACTTAAATCGTTGTCAAGTAACTGAAATTCGAGTATGTCAACTCAGCTAAGCTAGTTTCAGTCGTGGCTACCCTATAGCCTATTTTGATTCCATACGGACCGCAACAGTCTCAACCTTACGGTCCGTAAGCAGTCATACGGACCGCAACATTGACAAGCTTACGGTCCGTAAGCTAGCAAAATTTTACCTATAAATAGTAGGCTGTGGCACTCGATTTCTGAACATATTACGTCGAAATAATTCTCACAAATACACTGTGTTACGAACTGTTATTCCGAAATTACACCCCGGGTATCGAAATTCTGCTACAAAACAGGGTATTAGCACAATCGCTGCTACGATTCATTTATCCGACGATCAAGATATCCAATGCATGTTTAAATGCCGCCCACATTAGGGTTATACTTTATCGTTCGTCATTAATTTGACGGATTGTCGTTAATTCGATAGATAAAGTATTATACTTTATCGTTCGTTGTTAATTCAACGGATCATCGTTAATTCGATGAGTAAAGTATTATACCTTGTCATTCGTTGTTAATTCAACGGATCATCGTTAATTCGATGGACAAAGTATTGCATTTTGACATTCATTGTGAGAATTTGATCTCGTAAATTATCGTAATTGCTGGATTGATTACTAACCCAGTTTTGTGTGCATTGTTATTTATATTAGGTTAACAAGGCTTAATCATAGATTAGACTCTGATCATATTAAATCAGCAATGTGAGTCATTCTCTCTTTTTATCAAATCTATTTACAAAAATCATGTTTATTTTCAAAGTTATAATTACGGGGATTAAGTCTTTGTAATCACCAAGTTACAGCCGGTATGTGGGGTTTTGTATACATTACT
Source organism: Helianthus tuberosus (assembly GCA_030545235.1). Classification (NCBI taxonomy): domain Eukaryota; kingdom Viridiplantae; phylum Streptophyta; class Magnoliopsida; order Asterales; family Asteraceae; genus Helianthus; species Helianthus tuberosus. The sequence continues at coordinate 68,884,499 of CM060432.1, read as the reverse complement.
TGATAATCGTCACCATTGGGGCAGCCAATGGGGGATATGACCATAGTCACAGACACCATTGGACGAATGGGCCAATGGGTTGAGTGGCAAGTACCGTGGGTAGTTGGCTTGATATCAGAAACATTGTAATCGCTCTTAATACTGTAAATTATAACAAATGTGTCATTTTAGTAAATAGAATGATTCACTCAGTATTTCCCGCTGACAAAACCTTTTTCAAACATGTTTCAGGTGATCTGTTGTAATTCAGGAAAAGTGCTGGGGAGCATTTCAAGCTTAAGATAGTGGCTCAATATAAAATAAAGAAATAAATTTTGTAATATCACGCTTTTATAGTAAAAAAAAACATAATATTGTAAATTATCGGGGTTTTATCCCGAATTGTGAAATAAATAATCGGGAAAAAATTTTAGCTTTAAGCGATCCTGTTTCCGCTGTTAAACTCAATTAAATCAATACCGCAGTATTTCTGTCCCGCGGCTCCTGAAACGGGTCAAACCGGGTCGGGGGCCGTGACACCAACAAACTCCCCCTCGGATGTTGACGGAGTCTTCAGTGTTGAGTCTTCGCATCTTCAGTCTTTATCAGTATTCTTCAGGAATATCTCCTGGAATTATGTACCCGGATCTTTCTCTGGCTCTAACTCTTGTCAGACTCCCCCTTTCAACATGCTGGGATCGCCGTCTGGAAATAGCTATCACCTTGAGATCAAATCCTGGCTTTATCTCTGATTAAGCTCTCCACAGGTTCTGAATTGCATCCCGGCTCCTCGTAGCAACAGGATCAGAAACCTTTCTTTCATCTACACACATCTCATCCACTCATAAGATAAACAAATTTTCACATTTGAAAAACTTATCAAATTTGAAATATTCTAAAATCTAATTCAAATTAAAGAATCATTTTAAACATTTCAAACCAATTAACCAAACCATCTGTTCATCATGTTTAGCCTTTGAGATTTTGAAGATCAGCTCTCCAATCATCAGTTGTCGAAAATCTTTTTGGATTTTTCAAAAATATGAAATATAAATGCAAAAACAGAATTTAAATGCAGAAATGAAATATGTACAAACATATTTTTGTGAGTTCGTGTAAGAGGATCATATCAGTTTATATGACCAATCACTAGCACCGTTAAGCTTCATACATTTTAAGCTATAAACGATTCACGTAGATTGACGATATTGTTGTCCACTTAAACTCAAACTAAAAAACTTTCGAAATGCTTACCGATACGTTAAGGTATATTAATTTGCACTAAATTCTTATGGACCCCACGATCTTAGCATATCCCCTCATCATGCAATACACTGACTCAAGTAATGCCTTTAAACTTTTATCAACTGTGATTTGTGCGAAAACAAAGCAGAATGTTTAAACATTAACAATCAGGTCGATACTTCCGTATACGCAGAGAAAGTCCAGTGTTTAAACAAAAAAAGAAATAAAAACAAGTTGAAATTGTTTAGGCTTTAACCACCAGGTCGATACTCCCGTATACGCAGAGGTGATCCAAAGCTTAAACGAAACACCAAAGAAAATAAAGCAGAACGTTTAGGCATTAACATCCAGGTCGATACTCACGTATACGCAAAAGATGTCCAATGCTTAAACAAAATAAAGAAATAAAACAAGTTTAAGTCTTTGCAAAATAAAATGCACAATCACAGCGACTTTTCAGCAAAGTTGTGAAAATTCACAATCTTAACCAGTTTTATGTCTTTCGACAATCAGCGATTACTGAGTAGGCACACAATCAAGAAGGACAAAACTCAGTACTATGCTTTCGACCATGTTTCCCACTAGAACTAGGCTTTTACATTTAAGTTTTTATCGTTATCACAAATCTACTAGTCTAGTTGAGCCTATCGTCACATCCTTTGTGAGACCGTTTATCACTTTTTGTCATTACATTTCTTTAGCATGTTGTGATAGTTCACTGATTTACTATCATTTCCTCTTGTCTCAACAAAACTCATTTTTAAATTTTCAATGTTTTTGCCATTTTCAAATTTTCTAATTTTTTTAAAAAAAATTTCTTCCCCTAAAATCAAAATATATTCCAATTTTGATTTTCTGGGAAAATTTGAAATCAAACTGTACAAACTTGACAACTTGATGAGAATCGCATCAATTCTCCATCCACCTGGCGTAAACAATCAGAACTCCCTCTTACAACAAACTATTTTCCCATTATGATTTCAAAACACTTAAGTTTGTTTTAATCAAAATAGTTTTTCTGGAAAAAATTAGTTTGCTTACCAACTTGTAGGTTTGGGGATATTTCATCACCTTGTTTTTTATTACATGTGAAAAATCAAGTACAACTTAATGTCCTTGATTAACCACTTTTTGATCGAAATATCACCGAGGTGAATTTCTCAAGAAATGTGCCGATTCATGTTCCACGCTTACCAACCTGGGAACTCCGGCAAGTCAGGTTTTTCTAATTGAAAAGTTTCACCCAGGCATGACTGTCCTTGGGTGATTTTGAATTCTTGTTCAACAGTGGTGGAAAATTCACATCATCCACTGTTAGACTAGAATTCTCAGATTTTACCTCAACAACCGGCTCTTCTGGCTTTGATGAACCAGAATCATTGCCTGAATGTGGCTTGTCTGACTTTGATGAGCCAGATTCATCGCCGACATGTGGCTCCTTTGTTTCCGAAGAAACAAATTCATCACCATCAACTTTCTTATTCTTCTTTTCCTCTTTCGTCCTCAGATTTATATCTGATGAATTCGTTTTGCTTGATTTGTCATTCTTTAGTGAGCAAGACGAGTTATCAGAATTTTTATCGTTTTACCAGTTGTATCCGAGGACAAAATCTTCTCGAGATACTCTCTCGCCTTCTTCCTCTTCTTCCTCAGTCTGTCTTTCTGCCCTTGGGAAAGCTTCACTTTCTTTTCTTGAACTTTAGGTTCTTGAACCTTCTGTTCTTTGGGCTTGACATTGACTGGTTTCTTTGCCATTTTATGAGATTTAGCCCTCAATCTGTCATTTGATCTCCTTCGGCACTCTCTGGCAATGTGGCCTATGATATTGCAATTAAAGCATCTCCTCGTCTCAAAACTCCAACTCTGGCAGTTAACAGCAATGTGTCCTTGATAACCGCATCTGTAACACACTATGTTATCGTACCAATCACCATTTTCAGCCCAAACATTCAGATCAAAGCACTGTTTGGCTTGGTGATAATCCTTTCTTCTCTTGTTTGCTGGATTTGGCTTTTGAGCACTGTGGTCCGACCTGCACCACTTATTGCCAACAATTTTTGAGTTTTGTTTTTCAACTTTTTGTGGTTTTTTATCACGATTGGATGATTGAACTGATGAGCTTTTATTTTCTTTTTGAAGATTTTTCGGCTTTTTATCCTTTTGTTTTTGTTCCACATTCTTCTTTACAGGTTTTTGCTTTGAGCATTCACCTTTCTCAGTAGAATGTAAAACAGTTTCTTGAAACATTTCATTTAATTTCAAAAATATTTTTCTTTTCTCAATATCATCATCAGTTTTCTCATCACAATCTTCAACTTTGACTTTGTCAAAGTTTGTGACATTGTCATTTATTGGAACAGAATTGATCGGTTTTGGACAGGGGAACTCAGATGAAGTCACAAAACCTTTCAATTTCTTTTCAAGCTCATCTATTTTGTTCCTTGAATTCTCAGCTTCATTTTCAAACTGAGATATTCGTTCAAGATGAGCCTTGATTATCTTTCGAGCACATTCAACTTCTTTTTCAAGTCGAATAATCGTCTGAAGATGAAAATTTATCATCTTTTGCTTTTCAATATTATTTTTACTAAAAACATATCTCCCATCTTCAAGAATCTTTATTTGACTTTGAAATTCTTTTTCAATTTTTACTTTTTCATTTTCAAAACTTTTGATTTTATCTTCAAAGATTTTATCTGAAGATTTCTTTTTGCTTTCAAAATCTTTCTCTTTCTTTTTCAAAACCTTGTTTTCTAATGTCAAATTGTTCAAGTTACTTAACAGTTTAACATTCTCAGATTTCAACTTATCACAATTTTCCTGCAAAATAAGAATCTGTTTAACATCAGCTTGCTTCTCATCCTTCAACTTTTTGACTTCCAATGTCAAACTTTCCTCATCTTTTAAGAGTTTGCCATTGTCAGCTTCAAGTTTATCACATTTAGAGCATACTGATGCAGAACTTGAAGATTCATTCTTCACAAATTCTTCATTCTTTGGAACTTCCTTTGTTCTTGTCTTGAAAGATCCTGCACAAAATATTTTAACGAAATCAAGAGGATTCGCATTCTCATCAATATAACAACCCCTCTTGTTATCGTATTTCCTACCATATTTTGCTCTACTACATTCAACAATCCTTTTATTCAATTCTTCAATCACATCTAAATTTATATCCACTAGATGTGTTTCCAAGACTTTTATCAATTCTTTCCTTTTCTTTTCATTTTCATATTCATGAGTTTTAAGTTTGCTGATGAATCCTTTTAGATGTAATTTTGAAAAATTTGAATCCTTTCTTAAAATTTCCAAACATTCACTCCATTTAATAGGTAATGCATCTGCAAACTTTGCTATCTTTTCAGCATCTGTCAAGAATATATCATGATTTTTTTAGATAACCAAGTAAAACATTATATCGGTTTACTACATCATCCAATGTTTCATTTTTCAAGCACACAAAATATTTAAACCTTTTTACCCAACCATCCTTTTTCACATTTCTATAACTCTCATCTATAAATCCTCGATTCCAATCATTAAATTTCTCAAAATAATAGTTTTCTTGTTCATCAAACATCATTTCCATCTTTCAAACAATCCCGACAAATTTCACACAAAATAATCTTTCAAGCGAAATAAGGGTTTTCAACCAAAGTCCCTATTCAAGCGAAATCACTGAATAAAACCAGAACCACTGATTCAAGCAGAATCAGATAACACTGTTCAAGCGGAATCTTGGTTTGGAGCGAAATTACAAAGAATTTCTCAAGCGGAATCACTAAAATGCTTTGGAGCGGAATCACCACAAGACTTTTCAAGCGGGATCAAGTTTCGATCGGAATCAACCCAAAACTTTCAAGCGGAATCTCTATTTTCAAGCGGAACCAGAAGAAATTTCAAGCAGAATGTCGATTTGGAGCGGAATCAGAACCAAATCTCAAGCTGAATCACTGTGACGTCATCATTCAATCGAATGTTTTCAAGCGGAACCACTAAAAATATCAGTTTTAGATCGAATTATAACTTGAAACTTTCAAGGCTTTGTTTATATGTAATTCCGAACACAGTGTGAAAAAATCAGAACTTTTTGTCTGTGAAAAGTTATGAATTTTGAAAAATCCGATGTAGAAGGTGTAGAAAAACAGAATTCACAGCTGAATTATATAGAACTCTTCCTCCTGAGCTCTGATACCACTTGTAGGATCGTATTCGGACCCGAACGAATCTATCAGAAGAGTTTTTCTCAGTTTCAGAGGCGGAAACTAAGAAACTGAGTACAATTCAGCAAGGAATACACTTTAAACTGTCGATTGTATAGATTGAATGACTTTTACAGCGACTCGACACTTCGGCAGTACTTCGTTTCAAACCGGAAGAACTTACTCCCTGATTTCGCTCAAGACTGCCTATTTATAGGCTTGGGGTTCCGCTTGAACATGCTATGTGCATTTCGAGTGGAATCAGGACATTCACTTTCGAGCGGAATCAGAACATAAACATCTCAAGCGGAATCAGGACTTATGTGATTTAGCTTGAAATGACAAGGTGTCATATCGAGCGGAATCACTCCTAAAAACCACTATCTCGTTTTTTCGTACCTGATCTAATACATTCTATACAAGACTCAATACAAGATGTAGACGACAGATGGATGCACCAACATTTTATGAATGGCAAGGATCTCTCGACGTGTCTTGCCAAGAACCTGTTTATGGCCACCAAACGCCCATTTAATGCTTGTGCCTCTATTAGAGTCTTGGGGGAAGGCATTCGCGTTATAGCGGCTATCTTTTCCGGGTTAGCTTTAAAGTCGTCCCAGGTGACTACTACCCCAAAAAAATTGCCTTCTTCTACCCCGAATGAACACTTCTTGGGGTTGAGTTTGATGTTATATTCTCTCAGCTTTTGGAAGGTTTCTTCGATGTTTTCAAGCATTTGTTTTTCCTCTCTGCTCTTGATCACTAAGTTATCGACATACACTTCCAAGTTTTTGCCGATTTGCTTCTCAAAGGCTTTGTCCATGAGGCACTGGTAAGTATCCCAGGCATTTCGTAGACCAAAAGGCATTTTGGTGTAGCAAAAGATGCCTACATCAATGTGAAACGCCGTTTTTTCTTCGTCCTCTCTTGACATCTTGATCTGGTGGTAACCCTTATAGGCGTCTAAGAAACACTTGTACCTAAAAGGGACCAAAGTATCCACCTTGAAATCCATCTCTGGTAGCGGATAAGCATCTTTGGGACATGCCTTGTTTAAATCTTTGAAGTCAATGCACATTCGCCATGTGCCATCTAGTTTTTTGACCATAACGGGGTTTGATACCCATGTATGATATTTAGTTTCACGGAGGATCCCTGCTTCAACCAGTTTTCATACTTCTCTAACCACTTCTTCTTTTCGGTCCGGGGCCATGCTACGCTTACCCTGGGCCACTGGCTTAATGCCTGGGAGCATAGCTAACCTGTGTTCTGCCTTATCCTGAGGTATACTGGTCATGTCGGAGTGTTCAAAAGCAAAGATATCAGCATTTCTTCTTAGTAATTGCTTCAAATTATTTTTAACCTCAGGAGAAAGACCGTCTCCTATTGTAACTGTTTGCTCGGGGTGGCGTGTGCTCAAAACCCACCTTTCCGTGCCGATGGCACCGGTAGGTCCTTGACGACATCTTTTAGCATCCAAAACTTCACCCAGCTTGTCCCGGTAAACTGATGCAATTCCCCGTGGTGTGGGGAATTTCATGAACCCACGCGCCGTGGAGACGATAGCGTCTAGTTTTCCCAGGGTAAACCTTCCAATTATTACGTTATGGTAGGACTCGGCATGTACCACTAGAAATGTGAGGAGTATGGTTCTTTCGCGAGGGGCGTGTCCGAATGTTACCGGAAAGGTTATTTGGCCAATTGGATCAACCTTCTCTCTAGTGAACCCCTTAATAGGGGCGTGTACCGATTCGAGAAGCTTCTTGTCTTCTGGTTGCATTCTATTGAAACAGTGTTCATAGATTATATCTTCAGAGCTTCCGGTGTGTACCAGGATCCTTCGCATGTTGTAATCGCCTACAGCGGCGGATATGATGAGGAGGTCACTGGTGAGGTGCAGATCCTTAACGCGTGGTTCGACCGTTATGGTTGCCAGCATCCTGGGCTCGAGCGTGGAGAAACTCCACTTTGCTCCCTTTCCCCTATCGGCGTAAACCATATTCAGCTCCCGCTGTCTCTTGCCCGCCCCTTTATCAGCGTTTTCTTTGTTAGGGAGTAGACCCTGCTTTATGTCTCGAACCAGGTGGGCCAACTTACCCGCCTTTACGAAATATTCGATTTGCTTGTTCAACTAATAGCAATCGTTGGTATCGTGGCCGCTGCCCTTGTGATATTCACAGTACTTGCTGGTGTCTTTGTTGGGGGCGTCTTTCAATGGCTTGGGAGGGTTGAATTTCAGGTTCTCAGAAGCCAGGATTTCTACCGGCGTTTTACTTAAGTTAGGGTAATCAGACCTTGACTCGAAGGAGGATTCATTTCTTGAATATGAGCTCCTGGATCTCTCATATCGTGAGTCTGACCTGTCACTCTTCTGGAACCTATCTCCTCTGTTTTTGCCCTTAGAGTTCCGCTGCTCTCTACCGTCTTGGCTTTTTTGTGCTTCCTTTTTCATGTTGGCCGCGTGACTGGCTGCCACAGTCTTTTCTTGTGTGACATACACTTTGGCTACCCTCAGGATTTCATCTATGGTGGACGGCACGCCATCCCTTCCATATAGCGTCCTTAACAACTCATCACCATTTACCCCTTGTAGGAAAGCACCGCAGGCCAGATCATTTGTTATACCTGGGATCGCTAGGCTTTCTTTGCTAAATCTAACGATAAAACTCTCCACTGTTTCATTGTCTCGCCGACGTATGTGAAGGAGTTCGTTTCAATCTTTTGTATGTCGCCTCTGTTGACTGAATTGCAACGTGAATTTAGACTCGAGATCTTCGAAACTATCGATTTCCCCTATGGGTAGACTATCCCACCATACTCGGGCTGCCCCAACCAGTGTTTGAACAAACATCTTGCACCAAAGAGGCATGGCCCAGCAGGCTACCTCCCCGGCACTCTTGAACAGGTTTTGATGGTCATCAGGATCACCTAAACCATCGTATTTACCCACTGTCTGTGGCATCTTAGGTGTTCCTTAATTGGGGCCTTGGCAATTCTCCTTGTAAACTTGGACCTGAAAGTAATGTCTGTAGGCTTGTAAGGCCTGGTAAGGTCGTCATCTTCTACGTTAACGGACTGTATTGGTTGAGTTGCCCCGCCCTGGCTTGTTCCCTGAGTGATAGGGGTTGGCCTGTGGTAATATTGAGTGTGGAGCCGGGACCCCCGTTTGGAGAGAAACGAGGTCTTGATGTGTTTCCTCTATCGTAAACAGGCTCCGCCGTAGGCGGGGATTGACTGTAAGTTGGCAGTGACGTTGGGAAAGTCCACCAGGGCGGCATGTAGGCCCCGTATGGCGGCTGCTGAGCATAACTCTGTGCTGTCATCTGATGTGAGTACGCCTGGTTGTTGTACGGGGGCAAGTACCCGTAAGGAGGTGCATAGTAATATCCGGGGAAATAAGCTTGATTCCCAGGTGTGACTGGAGCATTCATGATCCCGGCAGACATGATAACCGGTTGATGTGGTGGAGTGGATAAAGCTGCTGTAAGCGCCGCTGTATATAGCGGTGGCATAGCGTGCGTAATGGGCGGCTGATGGTATTGGGCCATGTTCATCTGCTGTGTAATATTGCCTGGACCCGCAGATGTGATAACGGGCATGGTGCTGTGACGTATAGTCTGTGCGCTTGTCATCGATACTGGAGTAGAAACAACGGTGGTTGTGGTGGTTAGAACCACCAGCCGTAGCTGCCATGAGGTGTATGCAAGGGGGGTCAACGGTTGCTGTCCCCGAAGGAGTAACTGAGGCGTTGGCAAACCCCGGTGGTGCTTCTGCTTCAAATTCCAGGTCCAAAGACCTGGTAATGGCGGGTGAAGCCGGCATGGTTGTAACCACTGAACTTGTTACCAGCAAAGGATTACTGGTTATCACTGCTTAGTTCGGTGTTTTTGACGTGTTCTGATCGCTTACCCTTGGGTCTAGGTTCACAGATACTACCAAAGGGTCTCACGGATGGCGCCAATTAAGAAACACTGACCTGAACGGTAGGCTCCGACTAGGACTTCAACTCTTGGCGATCCGAACAACTAACTGCAAAACAGAACACCGTTAGGACTTGTTACAGGAATGGGGTTATTCCTGTAACCACCCTCCGGCGTGAGAATAAGTCTCGGTTTGGGAGTAATAGAATGTAGGTAGAGAGAGAGAGAGAGTAAACGAGAGCAGAATGAATCGTACCTTTGATGTTTACCTCTATTTATAGTTTACCATTAGGGTTTCCTTTAACTTATGATGGGCTCCGATAAGTTAGTTTGATGTTTACCTCTATTTATAGTTTACCATTAGGGTTTCCTTTAACTTATGATGGGCTCCGATAAGTTAGGGATTTGCAAGATCTTCCCAAAAGATTGGGGATTTGGTTACGTGGTTTATCCATGCAGAATGGAACATTCTAGAATAAACATGTGCAATTAAGTATTTATAATAAAATAATAGGTAATGACCGGGTCGGGTTAGCCGTTCCTGGTCATACCTCGTCAACAATGTATATACGTTAGTTTTCACTAACAACCTTATCATAAATGTAAAAATGAAGAAGAAACATAAAAGTAAATTATATTTCCGTAAGTCTAACGAGGTTCCACAAATTTGCGTTTGACGTTTAACGTTGAGATTATGTTTTTTCCATTCCTTGCGATTGACTTGCGACGGTATTTTATCTGTATTGTAGTTTGTATTTTTTTTTTTTTTCACAATTTGCAACCAGTTTTTATTTTACAATTTAAATATATTTTTACAATTTTGCGTTTGGATTTAAGCAAACGCAAACTAAGTTTGCAACTGATTTGCGATCACAATTTCTTTTTAGTTTAATTAGTTAGTTTTTTTTTTTTTCACAATTCCGTGATGGGTTGCAACAAATACTTGCAGGGGCGGATCTAGCATACCCCGATGGTAGCCCACGCTACCTCTCAACTTCTTGACAAGTTACATTTTTTATTTCTTCTACGTTTTATGTATCGGTTACTCACTGAACAAAAAAAAAAAAAGTTAGCCAGCGTTACCCCTCAACTTTTCTTTTACAATTGTTACTAATTATATTTGAATATAATTTTACTTGAGTACTTTTTCGTTTTTCTATAACCCTAAATGAAACAGTCACAAACTTTGCCATTGTTTTCGATTGTACTTTAAGTGGTCACAAATCTTGAGACTGTATTTATGATAGTTGCTAAATTTTGATGCTAATGTAACTTCAAAGGCAAAATTTTGTGACGGTTTTTTCGACCCAGATTCCCAATCTTGTATTCTTGTATATTCTCTACTAATACGTATGTGTTAGGGGGTAGGGGCGTCCATCACTCACCATACACTCATCACTCACAACATCACATCAATTTCCGCCATGTCATCCAGCATTATTACATCACTAGTGATGGATTTTTGTAGACATGACCATCACTTACTACACAATCATCTCCATCATCAAAATCATTCACAAAACAACAAAACAACTTGAATATACAACGCGTGATGATGACGACGCGTTATCATCACTACGCGTGATGATTAGTGGTGGCGGCGGTGTTTCCTTTTGTTCTGTTAGATAATAATGATTTATCATAAATATTGTTTGTATTTCTATAATTATTTAGGGTGTCTTTGTGTAAATTTAGTGGTTATATATTGTATCATATTCTGTATTCGTAATCAATTGAAAAACCCTTTTGAGATCCTTCACATGGTATCAGCCTTTACCATCAAGTGATTGAGTTTCCCATTTTCTTCTTCCTCTTCCAACCGATCCTCTGTCCTATCCATTCCTTTCACCTTTTCTTTCTTTCTCTTCTTCTGTTCATCTTCTATGGCTTCACCATCCTCTTCCAATAACCCTATCATGACTGGTTTGGCACCAATGATTGCAATCAAACTCAACTCAACAAACTATATATGTTGGTGTACACAGATGTTGCCAATCATCACCTATCAAGAATTGCTACCTCATATTGATGGCTCCCTCTCTGCTCCTTCTCCTCATATCACATCAGACAATACACAGGTTCCAAACCCAGATTATGCTTCATGGGCAAGGAATGAACAACAGGCTATTATTCTTCTCAATGCTTCGTTAACCGAAGAAGCCCTTTCTGTCACAGTTGGTCTCACTTCTGTGCGTGCAATTTGGGTCGCTCTTGAGGCAGCTTTTTGCAACGCCTCGGTTGAAAAGGTTCAGAATTTACGTGACAATCTCCGTGCTTTAAAGAATGGAGACAAACCGGTTGCTGAATATGGTCGTGCTTTCAAAGCTATTTGTGATCAACTAAGTGCCATTGGCCATCCCGTGGATGCTATGGATCAAGTTCACTGGTTCCTATGCCGGTTAGGAACTACCTTTGAAAGTTTTTCTACTTCCACTTGCTCGGTACGTCCTATTCCCTCTTTCGTTGATCTTTTAGCAAGTGCTGAGAGCCATGAATTGTTCATGAAAAACCTTCATGGTACAAATGAAATTCCCACTGTTGCCTTTACGGCTCAGAATTATCCTCCACGACCCAACTCTCATGGCTCTCATTCTCGCACCAATAGGCCATCTTCGGCCCAGTTTAGGCACAACAGGCCATTTTTCAACAATAACAGGGGACCGAATAGAGGTTTTGGGCGCCAAAACCGGTCACCAACTTGCCAGCTATGTCGAAAAATTGGTCAATATGCTTCCCAGTGCTTTCAATTGGCCAACTATGCTGCATCAGCCTCTCCATCTCCAGATCAGTTGGCTCAGGTCTTCCAAGCTCAGTGTCATATGAACTCTAATATTCCTGATTGGACTTCTGACACCGGAGCGACTACTCATATGCTTCCCAACGATGTTTCGCTTCAGAATTCGACTCCCACTCAAGGTAATCAAAAAGTCTACTTTGGTAATGGTAAATCACTTCCTATATCTCATATTGGTCAAACAAAAGTTTTAGGGAACCTTGCCCTTAAAGATGTTTTAGTGGTGCCCAATCTTACCAAAAACTTATTATCTATCGGAAAGTTAACCAAGGACAACCCTGTTGATGTTATCTTTCCTCATCCATATTTTTATATTCAGGACCGACGAACCAAGCAAACCCTGGCCTGGGGGTGACGTGAGGACGACCTCTACGTTCTTCGCCAAACTCATGAAGCTTTGATTTCTACATCCTTATGTCCAAAAGCTTCTTTTAAGTTGTGGCATTCAAGACTTGGTCATGTTAATTTTGATATTGTTTCTATGTTAAAAAACAATGGTTACTTGTCTTTTACTTCAGTTTTAACTAAGCCGGGTCTTTGTTCTTCGTGTGAACTTGCAAAGGCTAAAAGACAACCTTTTGTTTCTAATGATAAACAGGCCACTTCGCCTCTTGAAATAATACACTGTGACCTATGGGGTCCTTCACCAATAAAATCAGTTGATAATTTTGTGTATTATGTGGCCTTTGTTTATGATTATTCACGTTTTTCTTGGTTATATCCGTTGCGTACTAAATCTGAGTTTTTTGATGCTTTATCGATATTTGTGCCCTTTGTTCAAACCCAATTTTCTACCAAAATCAAAGTTTTTCAAAGTGACGGTGGAACGGAATTCCCGAACAACCGGGTTCGAAAATTGTTTAAACAAAATGGCACTTTTCATCGTATATCTTGCCCATATACCCCACAACAAAATGGTCGGATCGAAAGGAAACATCATCACGTTGTAGAAACTGGCTTGGCTATGTTATTTCACGCCAATTTATCCACTAAATATTGGGTTGATGCTTTCTTCTCGGCGGTTTTCATCATAAATCGCTTACCATCATCTCTTTTACAAGCTAAATCCTCGTTTGAACTCCTATATCATCAAATTCCAAATTATGGCTTTTTTCGGCCATTCGGTTGTCGTGTATATCCTTATCTTCATGATTATGCCTCGCATAAGTTATCACCTCGAAGCATTCCATGTGTAATTCTTGGCTATTGCTCTAAATATAAAGGTTATCGATGTCTTGATCCATACACGTCTCGTATTTATGTCACTCGAAATGCTCGGTTTGACGAACAATATTTTCCTTTTGCTAATACCACCACTGTTCCCACTCCTATTGATTTTCTTGAGGTTTCATTGTTTTTAGATGTTTCCCCTATTATTTCCACCTCAAACAACTCAAACAAACCTACTGATACTATATCTCAATTCCCAACCAAACCCATTGTCCCTACTCCACCAATTTCCATTCCTTTCCCTCCAGCCCAACCCTCCCTTAATCTCGGCCCAACTCCTCTTACCACTCACACCGATCAGCCACAACACCCACCTGTGCCACCGCCCTATACTAGTCCAACTGGCTCAAACAGTCCCTCAGTTCACTCCATGGACCCAGCTCCACCTCCACCACCGCCTTACACTGGCCCAATTGCCCCAAACAGCCCTTCGGCCCACTCCACTGATCCAACTTCTCCTCTCGTCTCTCCTCTTGACAGCCCAACCGAAGAAATTAATGTTCACTCTTCCAGCCCACTGAGTTCTTCTGCTGGCCCAACTAACCAATCTGTCCATCCTGCAGGCCCAAATATTACATCCGTTCCTATCCCTCTCCCCTCTCACCCGATGATAACCAGGGCTAAGTCCGGAATTTTTAAAATCCGTCATCAGGTTGATTTAGCTCATACAAATACCATTCCGCTTCACCATGCCCTATTTACTTCAACTGATCAAACCACTTTTAATAAGGCATCCAAAGATGAAAGATGGGTTCATGCCATGAGGGAAGAATTGGATGCTCTAAATAAAAATAATACCTGAACTCTTGTCCCTCGCTCAACAAACACCAATATTGTTGGCTCCAAATGGGGTTTTCGCACTAAATTTAGATCTGACGGTTCTGTTGAACGTCACAAAGCTCATCTCGTAGCTCAAGGATTTAGTCAAATTCCGGGCCTTGATTACTCCCATACCTTTAGCCCTGTTGTTAAAGCCACCACTGTGCGTACGGTTCTGGCTTTAAGTGTCATAAAAATTGGCATCATCATCAATTGGATGTTAATAATGCCTTTTTACATGGTCATTTGACTGAAAATGTTTTTATGGAACAACCAAAGGGATTCATTGATCCTCAGTTTCCCTCTCATGTTTGCAAGTTAAACAAAGCCATTTATGGCTTGAAACAGGCTCCTAGGGCATGGTTTCACCGTCTTAGTCTATTTCTTCTCAATAATGGTTTCTCATGTAGTCGAGCTGACCCGTCCTTATTCATCTATACACGTGACTCAGTCATGATGTATCTTCTTGTGTATGTTGATGATCTCATTCTCACTGGTAATCATCAACCTACTTTACAATCCTTCGTTTCCTGCCTCAACAAAGAATTTGCTATCAAAGATCTTGGGAAACTCAATTACTTTTTGGGATTGGAGGTTACCTACACTTCAAATGGTCTCTTTCTAAATCAATCTAAATACACAATGGATATTCTCACACGTGCAAAGATGTTGGACGCAAAACTTGCTCCAACACCTTTAAGCACCAATGTTTCTTTTGTTTCTACAGGTACTATGTTTTCGGATGCTACTTTTTATCGTTCCATTGTAGGTGCTCTCCAGTACTTGACGATCACCAGACCTGATATTGCCTATGCCGTTAATCAAGTTAGTCAGTTCTTACATGCTCCAACCACTGATCATTATCAAGAGGTTAAGAGGATCTTACGTTATCTAAAGGGTACTCTTGCTTTTGGGCTTCATTATAGTCGTCCCACTTCCATGTCGCTGCTTGGATATTCTAATGCTGATTGGGCGCGTTGTTTGGAGACTCGTCGCTCTACCTATGGATACTCTATATTCTTGGGGGGGGGGGGGGGGGATCTCATATCTTGGAGTGCTAAAAAGCAACCGACAGTTGCCAGATCTAGTTGTGAATCTGAATATAGAGCTATGGCAAACACTGCTGAAGAAATTGTTTGGATAACACATCTTCTACAAGAATTACATGCTCTTCCTCCAGGACGGCCAACTATTCTTTGTGATAATCAAAGTGCCATTTTTCTCACTCAAAATCCAGTTTCCCATAAGCAAGCTAAACATATAGATCTTGATTATCATTTTTTGCGTGAGTTAGTGACTGCAGGAAAATTAGCTACTAAATTTGTTCCAACCAAGCTTCAGGTGGCTGATATCTTTACAAAAAGTCTTCCAAGTTCTCAGTTCAAAATCTTTCGTCAAATGCTTCACATTGGTCCTCCACCGTTCAGCTTGCAGGGGGATGTTAGATAATAATGATTTATCATAAATATTGTTTGTATTTCTATAATTCTTTAGGGTGTCTTTGTGTAAATTTAGTGGTTATATATTGTATCATATTCTGTATTCGTAATCAATCGAAAAACCCTTTTGAGATCCTTCACATGTTCCACACGTGATCTTGAGCCCATAACGGGGCGCCCCGTCCCCCCTTATAGTCGTATACATATAGAGCTCAACGTATTCATTCGATGTAGGAGCATCGGCTAAAAATGAGTTTATGCGTTATAATTTCCTGTCTAACAAAGTTTTCAAACTAATAGTCCTGGATTCAGGATGTTCTCAACGTGAAAAGAAGAAATTCAAGCCAAAATTTAATTAGAAGAGAGGTTACATTTACGATTTATTAATAACATTTTTACACTAAGTAGGTGAAAAATTATGTTATTCAACCCTTTTTGTAAATGTACAACTGAAAAAACAAAGAAAAGAATCAACGAATATCTTCTGCTTCAGGTTGCATCACTCGACCAGGATCATCGATCCATGATACATCAAAATCAAACCAACCTAATGACCAGGTCCTCTTGGGCTGGGACCGGACGCAAGTCGTTGGAGCCAAAATGACATACCGTTCTTCCCTTTTTCATACACGGTTGAGTATGTAGCGAGATGATTCGCACCAGCAAAGTCCTCAGACAAGACTCTACCTTCAACTACAAGTGGGCTTATAACAGCAATCAAAGTAACAAGAAAAACCAAAAGGGTGCATGCATTCTTGAAAGCCATGTTACAAGATTATTAAAAGAAATGGAAATGCTTATAAGTTATAAAGCTTTGTTATTTTAATGCTTTTTGAAGTTGTTTCTGTGATGGATTGAATGAATTTTCTACCAGGGAATTGTAGTTATATATAGACAGAGAGTTTGACTTGGACGTATAAGGGCGAGTTTAACGTTTGACTTGAAATTTTCGTACATCTTTTAATAAGGTAAGCTGTACTTGTTGACCAAGGAACCAAGAGCCAGGAACGGTCCAAGATAATGTGTTGATTATTCTACAACTTATTTTCCTTTTGATGTCGTGTGGCTTTTTTTATATATATTTTTAGGGACAATTCACGTTCTCTAAATTTAATTTTATATTGCATATCTTTTTATAACTATAGGACTTTAATTCTCACCATTTAAAAAGACTTTGTCTTGTCCGACTTTATGATACCTCTAAATCAAAGATACTTTAATGTCTTGTGTTGGAAATTACAAACCCTAGTAAAAGATACACCATTTTACCCTTTTTCTAAGACCACCCGTAGTGGGGCGGTTTTTAAAAAAAAATTCAAAAAAAACGCTTAAAAATGCCCCACCCCCATTACATATGGCGTTGTTTTGCGTTTTTATGAAAAAAAAATTGTTCGGCGTTGTTTTAAGCACGCCGCGAGAAGTTTGACCAGCCAATCAAATACTAGCAACGGCTAGTTTATATTATTATTTTTTTAACCTTTTACCTACATATATATATATATATATATATATATATATATATATATATATATATATATATAAACTCTTTCAAATATAATCAAAACTCTCTAAAAAACACTCCCATTTTATAAAAATTAATGGATTCCCCTAGTTCTTCATCCATGGTAAATTTTTACTTCAAAGAGTTTTTTGCGGATGGCGATGATTCCACCGATGAGGAGGTCGAGCAAGAGGCGGTTACGAGTGCTTGTCAATTAGCGGTGAGATATGTGAAGCATTGTCGTCGCCCCGAACCAGAAAAAAATAAAAGATGTTATATTGAACGAGACCGACGCGCGGCACACGATCGTTTGATGAAAGATTATTTTGATGAGGCGCCGACATTTTCGAACCAAATGTTTAGGCGTCGTTTCCGAATGAGTAAGCGGTTGTTTCTACGCATCGTCGACGACTTGGAAGCCAACTACGATTATTTTAAACAAAAACCGGATGCGAGAGGGGCACTTGGATTTACCGGTATCCAAAAGTGTACGTCGGCGTTACGAATCCTTGCTTATGGAAACACAACCGACATCAACGACGAGTATCTAAAAATGGGCGAGAAAACAACGCGAGACACCTTGGAGCATTTTTGTCGCGGTACAGTTCCTATACTTTACTATACAAATTTTTTTTTAAGCTTATGTTTGTGTATGTTTTTTTATAAAGGTATTATTGATGTGTATGGTGAGCGTTATATTAGAACGCCCACATGGGACGACCTTCAAAAGATCTACGAGGTACATTCGGCGGAGCATGGTTTGCCTGGTATGATCGGGAGCATAGATTGCATGCATTGGTGTTGGGATAACTGCCCGACCGCATGGCGAGGCCAACACACACAGGGTGACCAAAAAGGACCCACTGTTATTCTTCAGGCGGTTGCTTCACAGGACCTTTGGGTTTGGTCGGCTTACTTTGGCGTGGTCGGGTCATGCAATGATATCAATGTTTTTGAACAATCTCCGTTGTTAGAGGAGTGGATTTCTGGCAAAGCTCCAAAAGCGTCGTTTTACGCAAATGGAAACTACTACCCTCATGGATATTATTTGAGCGACGTAATTTATCATAGGTATTCGATTTTCGTGAAGACGTTTAGTGATCCTATTGATGAAAAAAGAGCATACTTTAAAAAGGTTCAAGAGTCTTCACGAAAAGAAATTGAGAGATGCTTTGGGGTTCTTAAACAACGCTGGCAATATTTGAGAAATCCTAGTCGTGCATGGAGCAAGCAAAAAATGAGAGATGCTATGTACGCTTGTATAATCATGCACACCATGATTTTGGAAGCCGTTCAAGAGGACCATCCACAGGCGTCAATGGAAGAAAGAGTGAATAATGCGCGAGAGTTGCGTTACGAACTGTACCATTCCCAGTTAATGGTTGATTTGGTACACCACGCATGGTCGGTTCGGTATGTACCACCTGAGGGTAAGGAAGAAACGGAGAACGAGGAAGACGAAGTTGGCGAGGGTGAAGAAAGCGAAGACGAAAACTAGATCATCTTATTTTTTTAACTTTATTTTTTTTTCGGTTTTTTTGTTTTCTGTTTTTTTCGGTTTTTTTATTTATTTCAAGTAGTGTAATTTTTATTTTAAATTAATGAAGATTTTTATGTTTTAAATTAAAAAAAAATAATTGTGAAATGATTGCATGGGCGTTTTGGGTATTATTCCCACTACGTCACTTTTGCAATAACCCCCAATAATGCCCGATGCTGACTGGACTGCCACGTGTCGCAAAACGTCCCATGGTGGGGGCATTATTTGGCTAAACCACTACACATGGTCTAAGAATAGTGGGTATGGGGAGGCTCATCCCCATGAGGATGAGCCGACACGTAGGCGCCAAATTACCATCTCATGGAGGATGGGCCCCCTCCCAATTTGAGGGGGTGGAGGATGGGGCTACCCCACGTAATTATTTTATAATTTTCTAAAGTTTTTTTTAAGTTAATAAAAAGTTCATAAAAATTAAAAAATACAACATAAAACAAGATAAATAAATTCATTTCATAACATAAAAAAAATTACATTTCCTAAAAATAAAAATTACTAATTCTAGAAACGAAAAACATAAAAACGAAAAAAAAATTACGATACGATTAAAAACCTAAACAAACTACGCCGTCCATTTTTTCTTCACCTCTTCCTTCATCCTCCGATAAACCTCGCGTTCATCCTACGGAACCGAGTCGAGATCCAACATCATAATCCTAAAATCCTCCGCTCGAGCATAGTCGCCCGACACGGTTTTCTTGTGACTATATTTTTCGGCCGCAAAGTCTTTGAACGAACGGAATTCGGAAATCAACTCGTCCATTTTTGAAGACGCTTTCGAGCAGCCCCCTCCACCCGAGCCGCCCCATCCACTCGAGCCGGCCCCTTTGCGCTTTCCGGCCGCCTCTTTTTTTGCTTTGTCCCTTCTGGTGGGACGTTCCGACTCGTGAACGGGCAACACATCCTCGTCATATATCGGGTCGTCGTTTATGTCGATTTGACAACGAGCGGTGGAGCCTCCCGCACTATAACTTCCGGACTCGGAAGTTTTAGTCCGTTTGGCGGTTGCGACCTCATTTGGAACCGGCATCCATTTTGGTTCTTTTTTTAAAACGTTCCATGCTCGGAGGTGCGGGAAAGGCGCCGGATTTTTTGAATCCCATCTAGCCATCGCAAGGTTAAGAATGTCCTCGTCGTTGCTCCCACTAGGAGGACAAGCGTAAATTGCGTTATAATACCCGCAAAATTCATTGACGATCTTGTTCATTTTCCACCACTTGCCCGATACGGAATCGATATCACGAATCGGGCCTTGCCCCATAAGCTCGTTAAATCTATCCGTTGTCGCCTTCCAAAAACTAGAACCCGTTTGATTGTTCCCTAAAATTAAAAAAAAATGCATTAGTAAAACTAAAAAATAAATCTTTTTAAATTTAAATTAAAAAAAATAAACTTTGGTTCATACCGACAATCGGGCAAGTTGAGGACTTAACATACGCAATTGCTAGCGCCTCCTCCTCTACTTTTGTCCATTTGATCGGCTTTGCTCTCGAACCGCTTTTTTTTTGCGGTGTTGGGTTCGGTTTCAACCGCCTTCCCCTTCCCCGTGTTTTTTTTGCGCTTGAGTTCTTTAGGTGGCGATTCGGGAACGACTTCTTCATCATCATCGTCAAGTTGAACCGGGGGTTGCGGTTGGGAAGTTGGCGGTTGCGATTGGAATTGATCAAGTTGAACCGAGTTGCGTTGCATGAATTGTTGGAGTGCTTGGTATTGTTGCATTTGTTGAACTTGGGACATTTGGGAGAAGGCGTTAGGTGATTGTTGGAAACCCGAAAACGTAAATTGTGGAGACACCCACGAAGGATCCATAGTCGGAGTGTAAGCGGGACTCGAAAAAAAGTTAGGTTGGTTCGGGTTGGGGTTGTTTGGGTTGAAAGGATTCATGATTGTATAAAAATGGGAGTGTTTTTTATAAAAATAGATGAGAATGGGAGAAGAATGGGAGAAATATTGAGGAAATGGTATAAAAATGAATGAAAAGAAGGGTATATATTTAAAGTGAAAAAGTTTTTTTTTTTTTAATAATTCTAGCCGTTGTAACGGCTATAACTTTGAAATTGGGCCCATCGAAATCGTCTATGGGGAGCCGGAAAGGACGGGACGGAAAGAGGGGGCGGTGTGGGGGACCGGCGCCGGGCCTAAGCCGGCCCCCATACCGCTTGGTCTAAGCGTGAAAGGAGTACTCTCTAAATGGGAGTGATAAACTTATTCTCTATCTAATAATTCATGCTATGTCAAGTCACTACTCTACTCTCCATTTTAGACTTAATCACTATGGTGCTCAAATACATGGGAATCTATTTCTTTTTATATATTTTTTATTTCTAGAAATTATGCATTAATAAATAAAACCTATTTTAAACAAAATATAAGTGCATTTAATTAATAAAATATTACATTAAATTAAAATAAATAAAATATAAAAAGACATTTTAAAACCAAAACTAATTTAACTATACGTCGTCGGAATCCGGCAAAAGGTGGGGTAAATCTTGTTCTCCAAGATGCTCCACAATAAATAAAACCTATTTAAAACCAAAATATAAGTGCATTTAATTAATAAAATATTACATTAAATTAAAATAAATAAAATATAAAAAGACATTTTAAAACCAAAACTAATTTAACTATACGTCGTCGGAATCCGGCAAAAGGTGGGGTAAATCTTGTTCTCCAAGATGCTCCACAAGATAATATTTTAGTCTATAATGCGTATCTTCATCAATGAGCTCCTTATAAACAATATCATCGAAAACGGGCTCGACTGCAGGATCCCGAATATGTACCGGTGCAATCACGTTTTCGTCGTCTTTTAGAATCATGTTATGCATAATAATGCACATATATACGACATTCCTAATCTTTTTTACACTCATAGCACGCATCGATCGATTAAGTACACCCCATTTTGCCTTTAAAACACCAAAAGCCCATTCCACGTCTTTTCTTGCAGTCTCGCGTTGCCTCTTGAACTTCTTTTCTTTCACAATCTGGGGATACTGAAGTGATTTCACAAACACGGACCAAGTAGGGTAGATTCCTTCGGTAAGATAGTATCCACGCTTGTACAAGTGGTTGTTCACGTAAAATGGACATTTTGGTGCAGTTCCATTTCGTTGAGTAAGAAATAAAGGAGATTGTTGGAGCACGTTGATGTCGTTTTGTGAACCTGGTGGACCACAAAAAGCATGCCAAATCCACAAATCTTGAGAGGCCACCGCTTCAAGCATAACTGTCAGGTACCTGTGATCCCCCCTTATATATTGGCCCCGCAACTCTATTGGACACATTTTCCAAACAAAATGTGTATAATCAAGACTACCCAACATCCCAGGAAGGTGATGTTTATCCTCATGAGCTTGATACAAGAGCGCAACCTCGTGGCTAGTTGGTCTACGTAAGAACTCGGAAGCGTATAAATTACATATCGTTTCGCAAAAATAATCTAGACACTCATGGGAAGTCCTTTCGGCCATGTTTAAATATTCGTCTTTCTCGTTTGGAGGGTTACCGGTTGCAAGTTGCTTAATCGCCGACGTAACTTTTTACATCGGTGTAAAACTCTTCTTCATTCTCCCATCCACGCCCTCTTGAAACCACGAGTTATTCGCTTGCACGTCACTCACAATGTTTAAAAACAACCTTTTCGATATACGTAACCTATGACGAAAAACATCTTCGTTGAATTTGGACTCCTCGACAAAATAATCTGCCATAAGGGTTTCGTGACCTTTCTCTCGATCTCGACGAACAACTTTCCTTTTTCTAGAAGTACTAGTGACTTTCAGTGCGACGGCTTCCTTAACAAGATTTTGGGAAAAAAAAAGTAAACTACTATCGCTTAAGGAAGAATCATCATCTTCACTAATATCAAATGGAATGAATAGCGGTGGTATGTCATTCGCCATTATTTAGAAAATAGGGTTACATTTTTTGAATGTAAAAGAAAGGATTTAGGTTGAATAGAAGTGAAAATTGGTGTTGGATGGAGAAGAGAATGGTGTTGTTTATAAAGAAAAATTGTAATTTTTTTTTTATAAAAAGGGGCAACGGCTATATTCTAACGGTTACCTCACCCTTCAACGAATCTTTTCCATTCTAACGGTTACCTCACGGACTACACCACCCCCCGCTCACCGCACAAACATCGGCGGCTTCTTCTCGATCGATAAAACCCACTCCCCAAATGGTTCCCCTATTACGCCCCTTCCACCCTAAGAATCGAAACAACTCAGGATTATATTCCACTTGCTTTTTAGTTTTCTCATAATGTAAAATTCAAGATTCCACCCCTTTTAAGTAATTTAAACTTAGATTTACACTATTAAATATCAGCCATAATACATATGTTATACGACTATTACCCTGAACCAAAGCAATGCAAACACTCAAAATCCGACCCGATATATCCAAAACCTAATGGGTTCAATTTCCAAAAAAAGATAAAAATTAAATTACAATTATTCAAACCGGATTTCATACTTTTTTCATCTGAATTCTTTCGTGAAATATAACTCCAGCAATAACGTATGTACAAAAGACATGCGTTTTACCATCGTTTTAAAATGTCCCTAACTATGGTTTCATTTTGATCGTTTTAAGATGTCCCTAACTATAAGGACGTCACACTCACATAAATTTTTTATGACATGTACGGTTAGGATATTGCTAACCGTGTTAGTGGTTGGCATTTTAGTATCACAAAATTAGTATTAAAATCCTCTTTGCCTCGATTTGAACCCAAGAGCTACAAAAGAAGTAAAATTTTTCATCACCCATCACCCTAAACCTTTTTATTTTTTACTCCCTTCATTTTAGTAAATTCCTTTCTTTTGAAAAATAAATCAAATTGTGACTTAGTCATCTTGTTTTTTTCGAAACAACCATGTGACTGGAACTTTTTACACGGGGTCGTGCCTCCCTAACACGAACCCGTGCCCAGTGCCAAATTTTTGAAATTTTTTTGAACTTTTACTGACTTTGATTTATGCATCAATTATGACTATGTTCATCAGAAGAAAGTCTGTATTTCTCCACCAGATACATCATTCCCCAAAGAGCTGGAAAAGGAAGCCAGAACTAGAGTAATCCTTGAACAAGCAGGACTCTCTATTGTGTTTAGAGATATTGAAGGCAACAAAGCTCTTTTCAGAATAGTTGATATCTGCAAGTACTCTAATCAGACACTGAAATACATCAAGGAATGTATGAACAAGAAGCAGAAACAACGTCAAGCTAAGGGGAAAGATAAGGAGTTACCGAGGAAGCAAATTGAAGAAATCATTGATGAATGGATAAGAGCTAGAGGCTGGTACAAAGAAATGTATCATATATGCCACAAGTTCATCCATTACAAGAAAAAGCTGAAGAAGGATGATCTACACATGCATGCCAAACTGTTTTAAAGACATTTTGAATTTCATGTTATTTCCTTTTCTAATCTGTTTTCGAACAAAGGCTTTGTGCTTTGCAAACTTTGATTCCATTCTTGGGAATTTTTTGTTTGAATTATGTTCACTTGTTATAAGGTAGTTTATTTTTTTTACAATACTTAGGGGGAAATTGTTAGGAAACTTTTATAGAAGTATTGAAGAAAAAGATGATCAACCTGATCATATGTTGAAGACACAGTCAAGAAAGATCATTAAAAATGTGCCTACAAGATAATAGGACAAAAAGAAATAAAAGTGTCACGGCCCCCGACCGTTTTACCCGATTCAGAAGTCGCGGACAGAAACCCGTGGTATTGGTGTTTAATTAGGCAGCGGAAATTTTAACAGGATCGTTTAAACTGAAAACACCCATTTATTTCATTTCAAATTTCGGGACAAACCCCGTCATTTACAATAAAGGAATTTCTCGGGGAAATTCACTGTTTACAAAAACATGTTTATTTATTTATCGAGCCACTTTCTTCAAGCTGGTAGTGCTACACGGCACTTTTTCCTTGTTCACAGTAAATCACCTGAAACATGTTTAAAAAGATTTTTATCAGCGGGGAAATACTGGCGAGTCATTTAATTTGCACAAAATGACACATTGTTACAATTTACAGCATTAAGGGTTTTTATATTTGCCCCTATCTTATAATTAGCTGGTTCAGCTGTCACTCGACCGAATCTATGACTATGGACATATCACTAATTAGGCTCGCCCACCTAAAGTGATAAATCGTTAGTAGTAATGTGCACAAAACCCTCACTTACTGCCAGTAATTAAAGATTAGCAAAGACTTAATCACTGCAAAGTATAACTGGAAAACATTTAGGGTTTTGTAAAGCAATTTGATAAAAATAGAATGACTCACAAACTGTGAGAAAAGAGAATGGACTCACATGGTAAGCTTAGTTGGACATAGTTTTTCCTACTGATTAAGTTTGGTAACCTTGTTAAATAACAATGCACACGAAACTAGGTTAGTAACTTAATACAACATTTACGATAAACTCACAAAATCAAAACCCTCACGACGAATGACAAAGTATAGCCTGAGTTCAGGCAGCACTTAAACATCCATCGGATCGGTTTCAATCGATCGGACATTATATCGTAGCAGTGATCGAGTTATTACCCTGTAATCGTAGCAGCGTCTTGACCTTAAAATTGAAAATTCGTACAGAAAGAGTGTGATTTTAAAGAGATTTTCGATCAGACAGTGAAGGCCATGCAACGTCCCATTTATAGCTGAAATTTGAGTTTTACGCGGCCCACGTAAATTCGAAGAAAGACCTACGCGGCACGCGAGGGCCACCCTAGCTACGGTTAGGGCTGCCGTATCACCCCGTAGGTCTGCCACGTGTCTGACACGTGGCCTAAAGTTTATCCGGAGACTTACCAAGCTGTCGCGCCCTGTGTAAGCTTTCCTTAAGTCTTACGCGGCCCGCGACAGATCAACAAAATTGGATTTCTTGATTTTTCACAAGGATTAAGGTTTTAGGGGTCCGGTTTTCTACTTACAAAGTGTTATGGGACATTTTTGCAGGTCCTTACATCCTCCCCACCTTATTTAAATCTCGTCCTCAAGATTTACTGGAACAGGTAAGGGTATTTCCGCTTCATCTCTGATTCCAATTCCCACGTATACTCAGGTCCTCTTTTTGAATCCCACTTTACTTTGACTAGCACCAATCTTCTGTGCTTGAGGAACTTAATCTTTCTGTCTTCTATTTGGAGAGGTTTCTCAACAAATTTTAATTTTTCATTTACCTCTATATCTTGAAGAGGTACTACCAGGGATTCGTCAGATAAACATTTCTTAAGATTGGATACATGAAACACATCATGTACTCCTACTAGCTCTTCTAGTAGTTGTAGTCGATAGGCAACTGGTCCTATTCGTTGGGTAACAGCGAATGGTCCTATGTACCTTGGACTTAGCTTTCCTTTCTTACCGAACCGAACTACTCATTTCCAAGGAGAAACTTTCAAGAGTACCTTGTCTCCAACTTGAAATTCTAACGGCTTGCGTCGATTGTCTGCATAACTCTTCTGGCGATCCTGAGCCGTTTTCAGAATTTCCTTGATTTGAGTTATCTTGTCGGTGGTTTCCTGGACAATCTTGGGACCTGATAATTGACTTTCTCCTATTTCTGCCCAGCATACTGGAGTTCGGCACTTTCGTCCATACAGTGCTTCGAACGGGGCAACATTTATGCTGGTGTGGTAACTATTGTTATAGGAGAATTTGATTAAAGGTAGGTGGTCATCCCAGTTTCGACCAAAATCTATTACACATGCCCTAAGCGTGTCTTATAGGGTTTGGATCGTCCTTTCACTCTGTCCATCTGTTTGGGGATGATATGTAGTACTTAAATTTAATCGAGTCCCTATTGTTTCTTGGAAACTTGTCCAGAAACGTGAAGTGAAGCGACTATCTCTATCCGACACAATAGAGAGTGGGACTCCATGTAAGGATACTACCTCGTCTACGTACAACTTTGCTAATCTTTCCATGCTAAAGGTTTCCTTCATTGGCAGGAAATGAGCTAATTTGGTTAATCGATCTACAATCACCCAGATTGCATCGTTACCTTTCCTGGATTTGGGTAACTTAGTAACAAAGTCCATTGTTATTAGTTCCCATTTCCATACGGGCATTTCTAATTGTTGAAGTAACCCTGAAGGTTTCTGGTGCTCTGCCTTAACTTGTGAACAAGTTAGACACTTAGAAACGTATCTAGCTATGTCCTTTTTTAGTCCTATCCACCAGAAGTTATTTCTTAAATCTTGGTACATCTTATTATTACCAGGGTGCATTGTATATCTAGATTTATGGGCTTCCTCTAGAATCTTACTTCTTAAATCTCCTTGCCTAGGTACCCAAATCCTTTTCTAATGGAATCTCCAAATTCCATCAGTTCCTTGCTCTAATTCCTTTATTCGTCCTTTCATTCCTTCAGCATCATCCTTGATTGCTGTTTCCTGAACGATCTTCAGTTGTTCCATTAAATCTAACTGGAGATTTAGTCTAAGAGCACGAACTCGCCTTTGTTTTTCATGGTACTTACGACTTAAGGCATCTGCTACTACATTTGCCTTCCCTCCGTGATATTGAATATCACAGTCGTAGTCACTTAGAATTTCCATCCATCTTCTTTGCCTCATGTTTAATTCTTTTTGCCCAAATATGTACCTTAAACTCTTATGATCTGTGTAGACAGTAAACTTACTTCCGTACAGATAATGTCTCCAAATCTTAAGGGCAAAAATTATTGCTCCTAATTCTAAGTCACAGGTCGTATAATTTTCCTCGTGCTTCTTCAACTGCCTTGATGCATACGCAATTACCTTTTTGCATTGCATTAACACACATCCTAATCCCAATTTAGAAGCATCACAGAAGACTTCAAAATCTTCTGTTCCGTCTGGTAAGGCTAGAATTGGGGCGTTTGTTAATCTTTGCTTTGGAATCCTAAAGGCCTCTTCTTGCTTAGGTCCCCATTCGAACTTAACCGTTTTACAGGTTAGCTTAGTTAATGGAACAACTATCTTAGAAAAATCTTTAATGAAGCACCTATAGTATCCAGCTAATCCCAGAAAACTCCTAACTTCGGTTGCTGATTGCGGGACCTTCCAATTTGTGATCGCTTCTATTTTAGAGGGATCCACGTGAATTCCTTCGTGATTCACCATGTGACCTAAAAATTGCACCTCTTGTAGCTAAAATTCAAACTTCGAAAATTTGGCATAAAGCTTTTCCTTCCTTAATAGGGTTAAAAGTGCATGCAGGTGCTCACAATGCTCGTCCTGGCTTTTGGAATAAATAAGTATATCGTCGATGAAGACAATTACGAATTTATCCAAATGCGGTTTACAGATCCTCTTCATCATGTCCATAAATGCTGCAGGAGCATTTGTTAGTCCAAATGGCATGACTGTAAACTCGTAGTGACCATACCTAGTCCCGAAAGCAGTTTTAGGTATGTCTTCTTCTTGTACCTTTAATTGATGATATCCGGAGCGGTCTATTTTAGAGAGGTATCTAGCTCCCTGAAGTTGATCAAAAAGATCATCAATCCTAGGTAATGGGTATCGATTTTTAACTGTAACCTTATTCAATTCTCTATAATCAATACACATTCGCATCGAACCATCCTTCTTTTTCACAAACAACACTGGTGCTCCCCAAGGGGATGAACTAGGTTGTATAAATCCTTTGCTCAATAATTCATCTAACTGCTTTTTCAGTTCTAAAAATTCTTTGGGTGCCAATCGATAAGGTGCCTTAGCTATTGGTGTTGTTCCAGGGATGAGATGAATTCTAAACTCTACTTCCCTATCGGGTGGTAATCTAGGTAGCTCTTCTGGGAATACATCCGGGTATTCCGATACTACTGGAATTTCCGTAAGTTCCTTACTTTTAGTGTTAATGATTACCGAAATCATATACACTATTCCTTGTTTTCGTTCATAACTAGCAACTTTCATTACTGAAATAAACTTCATTGGTTTACGTGGCTTATCTCCCGTAACCACAATTATTTCTCCTACGGGTGAATGAATTTCTATGGAATTCTTATCACAAAGGATTCGAGCATGGTTGGCTACTAACCAATCCATTCCTAGCACGACATCTAATCCAGCTAAATTCATAGGCAGCAGGTTTGCAGAAAATTTATGGCCTGAGAGTTCTATCCATCCTTCTTGCAAAACCTTATCTATGTTAACAGAATTTCCATCTGCCGTTTCTACTGTATAAATCTATCTAAGTTTGGTTAAAGTTTGCTTAAGAGCTTGACAAAATGAAGTATTGATAAAACTTTGGTTTGCACCAGAGTCAAATAATACTTTTGCGTAAACGCCATGTACAAGAAACGTACCAGCTATCACATCCGGAATCAGATCTGCTTCCAGAGTTGTCAGCTGAAAGGCTCTTGCGTTCTTCTTATTAGTTCCGTCAGCAGGTTTGGCCTTGTTGTCAGCTGGCTTGACCAGTTTAGGGCATTCAGGTCTAAAATGTCCAGCTTCTCCATAATTGTAGCAGATCTTTGATTTCTTCTTACACTCCTCCTCTCGGTGTCCCGGTGCCTTGCAGAAATTGCAATTTTCCTTACATCTTCCAAAATGTTTCTTTTTAGAATTTCTGCAAAATGGCGGTACGGAAGACTACCCGGTTCCCTTTTACTTAAAATTGCTACTATTATTACCCCCACGAAAACCTTGGGTAATCTTTTGGGGCAATTCCTTTTTCCTATTTTCCTCTCTTGTGCGCACCAGTCCGTCGGTTAAGGTGTTGGCCAGTTCAACCGCATCGTCAATCGTGCGGGGTCTCGCAGCTTTGACGATATCACGAATCTCACTAATTAAACCCCAAATATAGCGAGAAATAAGTACTGGTTCTGGAGAAGCCAGAGTTGGTACAATTCTAGCATACTCGAAAAATTTCGAAGTATACCCTCAACAATCAACATCCACCATCCGGTGGTTCAGGAACGTATTCGTCATTTGTTCCTTTTCATAGTTGGGACAAAATTTTCTTTCTACCAATCTCTTAAATTCTTCCCAACTCATGGCATAAGCCACGTCACTTCCCTTCGCCTGCAGCACCGTATTCCACCATTCTAATTCCTCTTCTTTAAAAAGGTGGGATGCATACATAACTTTATCTTCCTCAGCGCATTTACTTATTTTGATTACTGCCTCGGTCTTTTCCAACCAACGTAGAGTGGCAGTTGCCCCTTCATTGCTTGCAAATTCGACCGGCTTACAGGCAAGAAATTCCTTGTAAGTGCAACCAGGTGTTACAACTTTCATTTTCTTAAGTATTGGGCTTGCACCACATTATTATCATTATTGCCGCCTCCATTTACACTGTTACTGAAATTATCATCGTGAGTACGTTTGCTATGGTTGGCTTGTGAGGGTTCAGCAGGACTCTTAACAGCAGCGACGATTGCCGGGATAGCATTTGCTATTCCCTGGGCAAAGATATTTTCTATATCTTGTCTATTAAGAAAATGATCCTCATTGTGTTGTTCGGATAGATTAACTTCATTGACTGGTTCATTTACTGCGTTTTCCATCTGATAATTAACAATACATATAAATTATTGGCACAAAATGGATAGCAAATAACACAACAATGCAATCACAACACAGTTAAGTCAACACGTATAGCCAAAATCGTCGTCCTTGCGACATTTATATATTTTTATAATAGTATGCATCAATACAAACCATCTATTTTACAAAAGTTTAATTTTTAGTTATTATTATACAATATTATATTATTATTACTATTATATATATATTATGATATATTTTATTATTATTTTTTTTCTACATATTATTATTATACAAACACACAACCACAGTTAGATGGCCTTTCAGAAACGACGCTCCCTCTCATCGTATTTCCATGTGATGTTTTCTCCCACTTCTCGAATCCGGTTTCCCGCATCCACCAGTTCCTCGCCATAGAGGCGTAATTCGGCAACATTTTCTGCGCTCATAGGTGGGAATGGTGCAGGTTCAGGATCAAACTGGGGAAAACATTGGGGTTATTCATGAAGTTCTGAAAATGCCAGTCGCTCATCCACCACTCTTCCAGCTAGCCTGTAATAGGTTGGGGTTGACGATGGGGTCTGGAATAGCGGGTTCCAAATTAATTGGAAGTTGTGATTGGGATGGGAAATTGAAAAGGTTTTCATCGGCAGGTCCGATGAGGTCACAATTTGCAAGTTTTCGACCAAGCTCTACCCATGGTGGCATCTCCTAGTGTAACACCCCTAAAATGTAAATCTGTTATTATAAATACGATATTGGTAAATAAACAAAATGAATTAACTAGGAATAAAATAACCTAGTTAGAGAAAAAGTCTTGTAGTGACATGCTAGTGGGTTAAAAGACCTAAGATAAAAACCTGATAATAGATGGGGGACTCAAGTTGTTAAGTTTGAAACTTAACTTATTAAAAAAAAAATAAAAACACCAAACACACACTTTGAGTGTGTGTCTGGATCGAATAGAACACAGGGGGGCGATCAAGAACCTCCATCAAACCCTAAATCACAAAAATCTCACAAATTGAAGGCACAAATCAGTTCCAAAACGAAATCCGAGCTTAGATTGGTGATCTCCACTGTAAGGGGGTCATAAGGTATGTGAATTTTATAGGAAATCTATATTTGAATTTCTGGATGAACTTAGAGAATCTGAAATTTGTTGTTGCATGAATGTTATATGGATGGAATAGGAATAATATTGTGTCTAGGAGTAAACCCTAGACAATTATATGTTGAAATCATGCTTAATTCATGTGAATTCCATGAACACCAATGAAGGTGATTAGTGGGTTTTGTGGGAACCTGATACACACTAGGATTTTTGGTTGTTGTTCTAGTGTAATCTGATTTTTATGAAGTAATTGCTGATTTAATGATGTTAAAATTTATATGAAATTGTTCGATTGTTGTTAATTTGGGCTATATAACAAGTTATGAATTTGATAATGAATTGTGTAAAATTCTGCCCTTAAAGTGTTTGTAAAAATGCCTAAGAGAAGGCTAAATGTTGAAATTTGAACAAAAACGCATACTTGTACTAGTTGGTGAACTATGCGTTATATGATAATAAAAGAGTTCTAAATGGTTTGCGGTTGAACTCTATAGGAAAGGAAACCGGAACGTCAAGCGGACAAGCCGGTGGTGACGCGTGTTTGAAGGGTGTGCTTTGAAGGTATGTAACTTGTTTCGTTACATTAAGTAAATTCGATATTTAAACCATGTATAGTTGCATTTTAGAATAAAGGCTTGTGTTAATTGAAGTGACAACGTTCACTACTTGATTTAATAAGTTAAGATTAGATTAGGAAACGTTTGGTAGTCATTAAAAATGGAGGATTCCATAAATGAGCCAAATGGGTCGAATAATTGTTTAGTAAGTAGTAATAGTGTTTGTTGGTTAGCATTTGGCATTGACAAATCACAAGAGCATGAAGCCATAGGTTTGGTAATGAAAATTCCGGTGATAGCAAGCCCCGGATGATGGGTAAAAGCGCCTTAAGGTTACCATTACATTGGTAGCAAAATTGGTGTTAACTTGGTGGGTTGAATAAATACATAGTGATTTTAGTCATTCGGTCCGTAAACTAAACTTTTGGTATAATAAATATAATAGGCAAGTCGGTAATTAAATTACAGACGTGTAGGAAAAAGAACCACCTAAAACGGACCTTCGGATCAAAAGTTACGAGCATTTGAAGTTAGAATTTTGAAATTCGGAGCTGGGTAGGAAATGCAGGTCATAAACCTGCACCCGCTGGAAAACCGAGTCCCCCGCGCCACACGACAGGATCCACTGGACCTGGCGCGACACGCGAGAGCCCTCGCGACACGCGAAGGAATGGAGGAAGTCTGTCGCGTGGCGCGACAGACTAAATTCTGAATTTTTATTTTGTTTTCATTTGTTTAATTCTAGAACTTGTTTATATGCATTATGACATTGTCAAAACTAACATTTTAAGTGGTTTTGACACTAGGTGAAGTTGGAATCATGTCGGATGGCGATCAAGCACGTTTTCAAGAACCGAACACAAATTTTGAAGCTTCCGCGTCTACTTAACTTTGTTAAACTAAACATGTTATGTTGTAATCAATTAACTTATCTTGTTGGGATGTTAAAACTAGTTAGTTGTTAACTCGAATTATGTTATTATGAATATTTCCGTTTTGATCTATCAATAGGAAATTAAGTATTTCTTTCGAAAATGCGTATTTTATGTAAAAAAAAAAATGAGACGGGTGTTAAAAGTTGGCAATCAGAGCTCAAGGTTGTCAACAAAGTGTGTTTGGTTCAAGCTTGATCAATCATCCGGTAAGAATAAGTTATTTTAGTAGATCTTATCACATGTGAGAAAAAGGGATGTGAATTAATGAGCACGGGAAGAGTGTGTTAACACACTCAAACCCGGAAAGTGCACAAAAAGAGAATGGTCAAAGCAAGTTATGAACTTGGCTAAACCGAAGTAAATAAAGTATATGCTATAAACGAAATGTTTAACAATTGATATAAACATTTCAGTTTCAAGATGAAAGAAAGGGGTAACAATGATCCGGTGTCGACGGTCACCGAACAGATAAAAGAGGTAATTGCCGAAGAAGTAGGGAAGCTAATTGAGAGTAGTCTATCCGGTTTAATAGACAAAATTCAAAATACAGTGCTATCGTTAGTTGAGGAGCGGGTTAAAAGGTTGGAAGACAATGTCAACCTTATGAAAGAAAAATCCGGAGAACGTAGGGGTTGTTCATATAAAGAGTTTATGGCGTGTAAACCGCCAATTTACAACGGGGAGGTTGACCCGATAATATTCCAAAGATGGCTGAGTGATGTTGAAGGGGTATTTGAGAGGACCCACTGCGACGTGAGCGATTTTGTGTCTTACGGAACGGGTCAGTTGAGGGGTCAATCCAAAGACTGGTGGGATAACAAAAAGAAAGAGATCAGAACTGAAGCGGCAAGGGCCATGACATGGGACGAGTTTAAGGTACCATTCCTTAAACATCACACTCCCAAGGCGGTCATTAACAGAATCAAGGAGGAGCTCATCCAGTTAAGGCAAAGGGGTGAAATGATTGATAAAATCACGGGTATATTCATGGATAAGCTGAGGTTCTGCGATGAGCTAGTGACTACGGAGGAGCAGAAAATATATTATTTTTATAATATGTTAAGCGCTGAGTATCGGGAATTCATGACTCCTTCCAAGTATGAGACGCTCACCGAGATCATAAATACGACTCGGGAAAGAGAAATCGAACTTAAAAAGCAAATAGAACGGGGTGAACAAAGGGTAGTGGAAATTAACCTGAGCCCTACAAAGAAGGCTCGAATGACTGAGTCGGTGAAGAAGACGGATGCGAAGGGTGGATCGCCGAGTTGCAAAGTATGTGGAAAGTGGCACAAGGGTGAGTGCTGCTTGAAAGACAAACCGTGTCCCATATGCGGGAAGACGGGGCACACTGCGTCGTTATGTCCGGGAAAGGTCTCTGTTTGCTACAAGTGTTACCAACCGGGCCATAAAAAGTCCGAATGTCCGGACTTGGTTGGAAAGAAAGACTCCAAAGAATCTCGAACAGAAACTTCGAAGGCGAAGACTAGGTCCTTCCAACTAACAGCAGTTGAAGCGAAAACAGAACCCGATGTGGTCTCAGGTATATTCGCAATAAACTCGATTCCTGCACGTGTATTATTTTATACGGGTGCGAATAAATCCTTTGTTCGTGAAAAAGAAGGACGGGAGCATGCGAATGTGTATTGATTACTAGGAGTTAAATAAACTCACGGTGAAGAATCGGTACCTGCTTCCGAGAATAGACGATTTATTCGACCAACTCCAAGGAGCAAATTGGTTCTCGAAAATTGACCTTAGGTCGGGGTACCATCAGTTAAGGGTCAAAGAGGAGGATGTGCCAAAGACGGCCTTCCGTACACGATACGGACATTACGAGTTCCTCGTGATGTCTTTCGGATTGACGAATGCACCCGCGGCTTTCATAGACCTCATGAACTGGGTTTGTAAGCCTATGTTGGATAAGTCGCTAATCGTGTTTATCGATGATATTTTAGTGTATTCGAAAAATGAGGCAGATCATGCGCATCATTTACAGGAGGTGTTAGAGACACTCAGACAAGAGAAATTATATGCGAAGTTTTCGAAGTGTGCCTTTTGGTTACAAGAGGTACAATTCCTCGACCACATCATAAGTGCCGATGGAATTTTGGTAGATCCGTCAAAGATAGAGGCAGTGTCGAAATGGAGCCCTCCGAAGAATCCTTCGGAAATTAGAATCTTCTTACGGCTTGCGGGATACTACCGGAGATTCATTCAAGATTTCTCCAAGATTGCTTCGTCGTTAACTAAATTAACTCGGAAAGAGGAAAGATTCATATATGGCGTTGAACAAGAAAGAGCGTTCCAAACGCTAAAAGAAAAGTTAACTCACGCTCCGGTGTTAACGTTGCCGGACGGAGTCGAAGACTTGGTAGTCTACTCGGATGCGTCACATTCGGGGCTCGGATGTGTTTTAATGCAACGAGGCAAAGTTATAGCTTATGCCTCGAGGCAATTAAAGGTGCACGAAAAGAAATATCCCACGCACAATCTCGAATTGGCGGCGGTAGTGTTTGCGTTAAAAATATGGAGGCATTATTTATACGGGGTGAAGTGCACCATATTTCCCGACCATAAGAGTTTAAAATACTTCTTTGACCAGAAGGAGTTAAACATGCGGCAAAGGCGATGGTTGGAAACAGTAAAAGACTATGATTGCGAGATACTTTACCACCATGGAAGGGCCAATGTGGTGGCGGATGCCTTGAGCAGGAAAACAGACTATGCCCCAATACGAGTGCGGCCGATGCAGCTTGTTGTAACCTCGGGTTTACTTGAACAAATCCGAGAAGCACAAGATGAGCCGGTGAAAGAGGAAAACATTAAAAAGGAAATGATAGTTGGTCAATTGAAGGATTTGGCGGATGGTAACAACGGGTTAAAGACTCGGTTCGGAAGAATATGGGTCCCAAATTCATGTGGAGCCAAGACGCTATTACTCGATGAAGCTCATAAATCCCGTTATTCTATCCATCCGGGGGCAACCAAGATGTATAACAATCTAAAGCAAAACTATTGGTGGCCCTGAAGGAAAAGAGATGTTGTGAAGTATGTAGAGAAATGCTTGACTTGTTTACAAGTCAAGGCGGAACACCAAAAGCCATATGGTAAATTGCAACCATTGGAAATTCCAGTTTGGAAATGGGAACATATCACCATGGACCTGTTGACCAAACTTCCTAGGACGAACCAAGGATTCGATGCCATTTGGGTGGTAGTTGATAGACTGACGAAAAGTGCTCACTTTATTCCTATACGTGAGACTTATACGTCAGAAAAGATGTCGGAGGTGTATACCAATGAAATAGTAGCACGACACGGAGTACCGGTATCCATTGTGTCTGACAGGGATACCCGATTTACTTCACATTTCTGGCGAGATTTCCAAGAACAGATGGGAACGAAACTTTTTATCAACACTGCATACCATCCTCAGACGGATGGAGAGTGTGAGAGAACAATACAGACATAGAAGACATGCTGAGGGCGTGTATTATCGATTTCAGGGGTAGTTGGGATGTGTATTTGCCATTAGCAGAATTTTCTTATAACAACAGTTATCATGCCAGTATCGGAATGGCCCCGTATGAGATGCTATACGGTAGAAAATGTAGAACCCCGGTGTGTTGGGGTGAAGTGGGTCCGCGTGAACTGGCCCATAAAGACATAGTTCAAGCCACTAACGAGAAAATTGATGTGGTTCGAGCTCATTTGAAAGCGGCCCAAGACAGACAAAAGTCTCATGCGGATAAAAGACGGAAACCGATTGAATTTCAGGTGGGCGACATGGTTATGTTAAAGTTTCCCCATGGAAGGGCGTTTAGGGGTTTATCGGGCGACATGGTTATGTTAAAAGTTTCCCCATGTTAAAAGTTTCCCCAGGAAAAGAGGGAAACTAAGCCCGAGGTTTATCGGGCCACTTAAAATCATTGAACGGGTTGGCAAGGTAGCGTATCGCCTTGAGTTACCAGACGAATTGAGTGGAATTTCATGTGTCAAAACTAAGAAAATGTCTAGCGGAGGAAACGGCTTATATTCACTACGATGATATCGAGGTGGACAATAGTCTTAACTATGCGGTAAGGCCAATTGAGATTCTAGATCGGAAGGTTAAGAAATTGCGGAATAAGAAAATTGATCAAGTGAAGATCAAATGGGAGCACAGAAAAGGGTCGGATACTACATGGGAATCCGAAGAGGAGATGCGACGTCTCTACCCAACATTATTCGGTATGTATTTCCGGCTTCGAGGACGAAACCCTTTTAAGGGGGGTGGACTTGTAACACCCTGAAAATGTAAATCTGTTATTATAAATACGATATTGGTAAATAAACAAAATGAATTAACTATGAATAAAATAACCTTGTTAGAGGAAAAGTCTTGTAGTGACATGCTAGTGGGTTAAAACACCTAAGATAAAAACCTGATAATAGACGGGGGACTAAAGTTGTTAAGTTTGAAACTTAACTTATTAAAAACAAAATAAAAACACCAAACACACACTTTGAGTGTGTGTCTGGATCGAATAGAACACAGGGGGGCGACCAAGAACCTCCCTCAAACCCTAAATCACACAAATCTCACAAATTGAAGGCACAAATCAGTTCCAAAACGAAATCCGAGCTTAGATTGGTGATCTCCACTGTAAGGGGGTCATAAGGTATGTGAATTTTATAGGAAATATCTATTTGAATTTCACGATGAACTTAGAGAATCCGAAATTTGTTGTTGCATGAATGTTATATGGATGGAATAGGAATAATATTGTGTCTAGGAGTAAACCCTAGACAATTATATGTTGAAATCATGCTTAATTCATGTGAATTCCATGAACACCAATGAAGGTAATTTGTGGGTTTTGTGGGAACTTGATAAACACTAGGATTTTTGGTTGTTGTTCTAGTGTAATCTGATTTTTATGAAGTAATTGCTGATTTATTGATGTTAAAATTTATATGAAATTGTTCGATTGATGTTAATTTTGGCTATATAACAAGTTATGAATTTGATAATGAATTGTGTAAAATTATGCCCTTAAAGTGTTTGTAAAAATGCCTAAGAGAAGGCTAAATGTTGAAATTTGAACAAAAATGCATACTTGTACTAGTTGGTGAACTATGCGTTATATGATAATAAAAGAGTTCTAAATGGTTTGCGGTTGAACTCTATAGGAAAGGAAACCGGAACGTCAAGCGGACAAGCCGGTGGTGACGCGTGTTTGCAGGGTGTGCTTTGAAGGTATGTAACTTGTTTCGTTACATTAAGTAAATTCGATATTTAAACCATGTATAGTTGCATTTTAGAATAAAGGCTTGTGTTAATTGAAGTGACAACGTTCACTACTTGATTTAATAAGTTAAGATTAGATTAGGAAACGTTTGGTAGTCATTAAAAATGGAGGATTCCATAAATGAGCCAAATGGGTCGAATAATTGTTTAGTAAGTAGTAATAGTGTTTGTTGGTTAGCATTTGGCGTTGACAAATCACAAGAGCATGAAGCCATAGGTTTAGTAATGAAAATGCCGGTGATAGCAAGCCCCGGATGATGGGTAAAAGCGCCTTAAGGTTACCATTACATTGGTAGCAAAATTAGTGTTAACTTGGTGGGTTGAATAAATACATAGTGATTTTAGTCATTCGGTCTGTAAACTAAAATTTTGGTATAATAAATGTAATAGACTTGTCGGTAATTAAATTACAGACGTGTAGGAAAAAGAATCACCTAAAACGGACCTTCGGATCAAAAGTTACGAGCATTTGAAGTTAGAATTTTGAAATTCGGAGCTGGGCAGGAAATGCAGTTCATAACCTGCACCCGCTGGAAAACCGAGTCCCCCGCGCCACGCGCCAGGATCCACTGGACCTGGCGCGACACGCGAGAGCCCTCGCGGCACACGAAGGAATGGAGGAGGTCTGTCGCGTGGCACGACAAACTAAATTCTGAATTTTTATTTAGTTTTCGTTTGTTTGATTCTAGAACTTGTTTATATGCATTATGACATTGTCAAAACTAACATTTTAAGTGGTTTTGACACTAGTTGAAGTTGGAATCACGTCGGATGGCGATCAAGCACGTTTTCAAGAACCGAACACAAATTTTGAAGCTTCCGCGTCTACTTAACTTTGTTAAACTAAACATGTTATGTTGTAATCACTTAACTTATCTTGTTGGGATGTTAAAACTAGTTAGTTGTTAACTCGAATTCTGTTATTATGAATATTTCCGTTTTGATCTATCAATAGGAAATTAAGTATTTCTTTCAAAAATGCGTATTTTATGTAAACAAAATGAGACGGGTGTTACACCTGGGCCTGACCGGAGCTTTCCCCTATTTCCTTTCCTTTCCCTTTGTCCTTTGGATCCTCTGCCTTTTTCACCTTTTGTGCAGCTGGCTTTTCCATTCGTCCGCGTTTCCAGTCCAAAATTCTTCTCCTTTTCTTAGGTTTAGGTTTCTCCTGAGGCTGGGCCTGGAATACTAGTGGCTCTTCAGTATCTGCTTGATACCCAGACGGG
This sequence comes from Helianthus tuberosus, assembly GCA_030545235.1. Classification (NCBI taxonomy): domain Eukaryota; kingdom Viridiplantae; phylum Streptophyta; class Magnoliopsida; order Asterales; family Asteraceae; genus Helianthus; species Helianthus tuberosus. The sequence goes on along the minus strand of CM060432.1, from coordinate 68,845,185 downwards.
TTTCCTGTTATATCCATATCGGTGGTATGGATTGCAAAGTTTCGGAGTGCCTCCGACAGTTCATTCATGATGTTAGCACACATGAAGAAACACACAAACTTCAAGTTAAAATTATATTTGTTAAATTAAATTTTCCCAGAATCACAAAATGGAAATTTGACAAATTAAGTATTGCTAAATACTTAATGGGCTTAAATTAGTGGCTTTGATACCACATTTTTCTATCACGGCCCCCGACCCGGTTTTACCCGATTCAGAAGTCGCGGACAGAAACCCGTGGTATTGGTGTTTAATTAGGCAGTGGAAATTTTAACAGGATCGTTTAAACTGAAAACACCCATTTATTTCATTTCAAATTTCGGGACAAACCCCGTCATTTACAATAAAGGAATTTCTCGGGGAAATTCCCTGTTTACAAAAACATCTTTATTTATTTACTGAGCCATTTTCTTCAAGCTGGTAGTGCTACACGGCACTTTTTCCTTGTTCACAGTAAATCACATGAAACATGTTTAAAAAGATTTTTATCAGCGGGGAAATACTGGCGAGTCATTCAATTTGCACAAAATGATACATTGTTACAATTTACAACATTAAGGGTTTTTATATTTGCCCCTATCTTATAATTAGCTGGTTCAGCTGTCACTCGACCGAATCTATGACTGTGGACATATCACTAATTAGGCTCGCACACCTAAAGTGATAAATCATTAGTAGTAATGTGCACAAAACCCCCCACTTACTGCCAGTAATTAAAGATTAGCAAAGACTTAATCACTGCAAAGTATAACTGGAAAACATTTAGGGTTTTGTAAAGCAATTTGATAAAAATAGAATGACTCACAAACTGTGAGAAAAGAGAATGGACTCACATGGCAAGCTTAGTTGGACAGAGTTTTTCCTGCTGATTAAGCTTGGTAACCTAGTTAAATGACAATGCACACGAAACTAGGTTAGTAACTTAATACAACATTTACGATAAACTCACGAAATCAAAACCCTCACGACGAATGACAAAGTATAGCTCGAGTTCGGGCAACACTTAAACATCCATCGGATTGGTTTCAATCGATCGGACATTATATCGTATCAGTGATCGAGTTATTACCCTGTAATCGTAGCAGCGTCTCGACCCTAAAATTGAAAATCCGTACGGAAAGAGTGTGATTTTAAAGAGATTTTCGAACAGACAGCGTCTCGACCCGAATATGTACCGGTGCAATCGCGTTTTTGTCGTCTTTTAGAATCATGTTATGCATAATAATGCACATATATACGACATTCCTAATCTTTTTTACACTCATAGGACGCATCGATCGATTAAGTACACCCCATTTTGCCTTTAAAACACCAAAAGTCCGTTCCACGTCTTTTCTTGCCGCCTCGTGTTGCCTCTTGAACTTCTTTTCTTTCACAATCTGGGGACACTGAAGTGATTTCACAAACACGGACCAAGTAGGGTAGATTCCTTCGGTAAGATAGTATCCACGCTTGTGCAAGTGGTTGTTAATGTAAAATAGACATTTTGGTGCAGTTCGATTTCGTTGAGTAAGAAATAAAGGAGATTGTTGGAGCACGTTGATGTCGTTTTGTGAACCTGGTGGACCACAAAAAGCATGCCAAATCCACAAATCTTGAGAGGCCACCGCTTCAAGCATAACTGTCAGGTACCTGTGATCCCCCCTAATATATTGGCCCCGCAACTCTATTGGACACATTTTCCAAACAAAATGGGTATAATCAAGACTACCTAACATCCCAGGAAGGTGATGTTTATCCTCATGAGCTTCATACAAGAGCGCAACGTCGTGGCTAGTTGGTCTACGTAAGAACTCGGAAGCGTATAAATTACATATCGTTTCGCAAAAATAATCTAGACACTCATGGGAAGTCCTTTCGGCCATATTTAAATATTCATCTTTCTCGTCTGGAGGGTTACCGGTTGCAAGTTGCTTAATCGCCGACGTAACTTTTTGCATCGGTGTAAAACCCTTCTTCATTCTCCCATCCACGCCCTCTTGAAACCATGAGTTATTCGCTTGCACGTCACTCACAATGTTTAAAAACAACCTTTTCTATATACGTAACCTATGACGAAAAACATCTTCGTTGAATTTGGGCTCCTCGACAAAATAATCTGCCATAAGGGTTTCGTGACCTTTCTCTCGATCTCGACGGACAACTTTCCTTTTTCTAGAAGTACTCGTGTCTTTCAGTGCGGCGGCTTCCTTAACAAGATTTTGGAAAAAAAAGTAAACTACTATTGCTTGAGGAAGAATCATCATCTTCACTAATATCAAATGGAATGAATAGCGGTGGTATGTCATTCGCCATTATTTAGAAAACAGGGTTACATTTTTTGAATGTAAAAGAAAGGATTTAGGTTGAATTGAAGTGAAAATTGGTGTTGGATGGAGAAGAGAATGGTGTTGTTTATAAAAAAAAATTGTAATTTTTTTTATAAAAAGGGGCAACGGCTATATTCTAACGGTTACCTCACCCTTCAACGGATCTTTTCCATTATAACGGTTACCTCACCGACTACACCACCCCTCGCTCACCGCACAAACATCGGCGGCTTCTTCTCGATTGATAAAACCCACTCCCCAAATGGTTCCCCTATTACGCCCCTTCCACCCTAAGAATCGAAACAACTCAGGATTATATTCCACTTGCTTTTTAGTTTTTTCATAATGTCAAATTCAAGATTCCACCCCTTTTAAGTAATATAAACTTAGATTTACACTATTAAATATCAGCCATAATACATATATTATACGACTATTACCCTGAACCAAAGCATTGCAAACACTCAAAATCCGACCCGATATATCCAAAACCTAATGGGTTCAATTTCCAAAAAAAGATAAAAATTAAATTACAATTATTCAAACCGGATTTCATACTTTTTTCATCTGAATTCTTTCGTGAAATATAACTCCAGCAATAACGTATGTACAAAAGATATACGTTTTACCATCATTTTAAAATGTCCCTAACTATGGTTTCATTTTGATCGTTTTAAGATGTCCCTAACTATAAGGACGTCGCAGTCACATAAATTTTTTTTATGACATGTACAGTTAGGATGTTGCTAACCGTGTTAGTAGTTGGCATTTTAGTATCACAAAATTAGTATTAAAATCCTCTTTGCCTCGATTTGAACCCAAGACCTACAAAAGAAGTAAAATTTTTCATCACCCATCACCCTAAACCTTTTTATTTTTTACACCCTTCATTTTAGTAAATTCGTTTCTTTTGAAAAATATATCAAATTGTGACTTAGTCATCGTGTTTTTTTCGAAAACAACCATGTGACTGGAACTTTTTACACGGGGTCGTGCCTCCCTAACACGAACCCGTGCCCTGTGCCAAATTTTCGAAAAATTTTTGAACTTTTACTGACTTTGATTTATGCATCAATTATGACTATGTTCATCAGAAGAAAGTTTGTATTTCTCCACCAGATACATCATTCCCCAAAGAGCTGGAAAAGGAAGCCAGGACTAGAGTAATCCTTGAACAAGTAGGACTCTCTATTGTGTTTAGAGATATTGAAGGCAACAAAGCTCTTTTCAGAATAGTTGATATCTGCAAGTACTCTAATCAGACACTAAAATGCATCAAGGAATGTATGAACAAGAAGCAGAAACAACGTCAAGCTAAGGGGAAAGATAAGGAGTTACTGAGGAAGGAAATTGAAGAAATCATTGATGAATGGGTAAGAGCTAGAGGCTGGTACAAAGAAATGTATCATATCTGCCACAAGTTCATCCATTACAAGAAAAAGCTGAAGAAGGATGATCTACACATGCATGCCAAACTGTTTTAAAGACATTTTGAATTTCATGTTATTTCCTTTTCTAATCTGTTTTTGAACAAAGGCTTTGTGCTTTGCAAACTTTGATTCCATTGTTGGGAATTTTTTGTTTGAATTATGTTCACTTGTTATAAGGTAGTTTATTTTTCTTACAATACTTAGGGGGAAATTGTTAGGAAACTTTTATGTAAGTATTGAAGAAAAAGATGATCAACCTGATCATATGTTGAAGACACAGTCAAGAAAGATCAATAAAAATATGCCTACAAGATAATAGGACAACAAGAAATAAAAGTGTCACGGCCCCCGGCCCGGTTTTACCCGATTCAGAAGTCGCGGACAGAAACCCGTGGTATTGGTGTTTAATTAGGCAGCGGAAATTTTAACAGGATCGTTTAAACTGAAAACACCCAGTTATTTCATTTCAAATTTCGGGACAAACCCCGTCATTTACAATAAAGGAATTTCTCGGGGAAATTCCCTGTTTACAAAAACATGTTTATTTATTTACTGAGCCACTTTGTTCAAGCTGGTAGTGCTACACGGCACTTTTTCCTTGTTCACAGTAAATCACCTGAAACATGTTTAAAAAGATTTTTATTAGCGGGGAAATACTGGCGAGTTATTCAATTTGCACAAAAGGACACATTGTTACAATTTACAGCATTAAGGGTTTTTATATTTGCCCCTAACTTATAATTAGCTGGTTCAGCTGTCACTCGACTGAATCTATGACTGTGGACATATCACTAATTAGGCTCGCCCACCTAAAGTGATAAATCGTTAGTAGTAATGTGCACAAAACCCCACTTACTGCCAGTAATTAAAGATTAGCAAAGACTTAATCACTGTAAAGTATAACTGAAAAACATTTAGGGTTTTGTAAAGCAATTTGATAAAAATAGAATGAATCACAAACTGTGAGAAAAGAGAATGGACTCACATGGCAAGCTTAGTTGGACAGAGTTTTGCCTACTGATTAAGCTTGGTAACCTAGTTAAATAACAATGCACACGAAACTAGGTTAGTAACTTAATACAACATTTACGATAAACTCACGAAATCAAAACCCTCACGACGAATGACAAAGTATAGCCCGAGTTCAGGCAGCACTTAAACATCCATCGGATCGGTTTCAATCGACCGGACATTATATCGTAGTAGTGATCGAGTTATTACCCTGTAATCGTAGCAGCGTCTCGACCCTAAAATTGAAAATTAGTACATAAAGAGTGTGATTTTAAAGAGATTTTCGAACAGATAGTGAAGGCCATGCAATGTCCCATTTATAGCTGAAATTTGAGTTTTACGCGGCCCGCGTAAACTCGAAGAAAGACCTATGCGGCCCGCGAGGGCCACCCTAGCTACGGCTAGGGCTGCCGTGTCACCCCGTAGGTCTGCCACGTGGCCTAAAGCTTATCCGGAGACTTACCAAGATGTCGCGCCCTGCGTAAGCTTTCCTTAAGTCTTACGCGGCCCGCGACAGATCAACAAAATTGGATTTCTTGATTTTTCACAAGGATTAGGGTTTTAGGGGTCCGGTTTTCTACTTACAAAGTGTTATGGGACATTTTTGCAGGTCCTTACAAAAAGACACATATTCAACTAAATATCAGGAAGTGATCAAGACAAAGAAGACGATTAGGAAAGACCACTCTGATGAGTCTGATGATAAATATGGTATTTATCATCAGAATCTGGTAAATCTGATCATTAGAATTTCTGATGATTAGTCTCATCAGAATTCTGGTAAGCTAGTCATCAGAATTTCTGATGAACCAACTTGTCTTGAAGATAAGCCCTGACACAATTTAGAAAGTAGCAAGTTGAGAATAAGGATTCATAGAATATGCTAAAAAGCTACTTTGTGCAGAGCAAGTGCATGAATAAACAAACGTTTATTCATGATCTAGACTCTCTATAAATAGAGATGTTAACCCCGAAGGTTAAATGAGTTGAGCTAAGCATTTAATACACACACCACAAACTCCATTACCCTTCACACGGAATTCTTTAAGCATTCATTTGTAACAGTCAATCACTTTGTTTTTTAAAGTGATCAATATACTTGAAAATTCTGTAAGCTGTTTCTTGAAAGTTTGATTTCTAGTTCCGCACAATATTTTCCTATTTGTTGAAATCTATTAACCATACTTAGTCTTTGAGCATCTAATCTGGGATCAACATGAGGATCCCTGAGGCTCTGTGTGGGACACCCTGGACTGTTGTGCCGTAGTTGCTGGAGTGACAAACTCCAACACCCTAGGCACCAATGGAGTGTGATCCTCTACTGGCCTCTTCTGCTTCTTGATATCATCAGTCTCACGAAGGATCCTCTGGTTGGTTTTTGTCTTGCTGTTCCATGTAGCTCTTAATATGCGAAAACAAAACAGAAATATCATTGTTAGTATTAGTAGAAGAAGAACTAGTAGAAAATTTGGATCCTTGGAAGACTGATGATGTCTTCTTTTGAGCATTATCCACATTCTTCTGGTATGGTGGCGGAATAGGAGATAATGATGGACTAGTTTGAGATGAGGTAACCGCCGATATGGCACTTGAAGTGGATTTTCCCTGAGAAGCCATGGAATTGATGATAATGAACATAAATGAATAGAAAAAAAGGGTTTTAAAATCGAAGCACCACTTGCCCCATGGTGGGTGCCAAATTGTTTTGGTCAAAAATCAGTTTAAGGATAATGTAACCAAATTTTGAATGTGAGGTAGAGTGCTAATGTGTATGAACAATTGAGTGATCAAAGTATAATGTAAAAATGACAATGAACACCGACATTTATACGAGAAAAAAGCCCTTGATCTTTGATAGATCTCCGGCACAAAAAACCTCGAGTGATGGAAACTACCGATCACCAACTCTATTCAACAAGTAATAAAAAATGTAGCACAACTTTGGATGATATTGCGCTTGTTACAATCGAATTCTAATGTATGTTTGAGAGCAGTTTCGAGTGTGGTAAAGTGTACGATTTGTGTGTTCTAATCAAGCTCAATACCCCTTGATATAATTAGAAATATCTAGCTAACTAACTATCCAAAAAATGTGCAAGTCTTCGATGTTCTACACAACGGCTACATGCTTCCAACTCATGCGAAATAGAGAGCTTATTCCCCGAAATTCTAGCATTGACTAAGTCCAATTCGTTATGTACCTGCGAATACTAGTTTTAAAAAAAGGATACAATTGTTAGTTAATATAAATAATAATAATAAGGATCCGTGATCCTCAGATTTCTTGCACCATCTGTTAAGGATCAGTGATCCAGGCCGATCTAAGGATATGTGATCCATAGTTATAAAAATTAACCCCTAACATACATTTTGTTTAATATTGCAATATGTTTAACCAACTATAAAAGTTGGTATAATAAAGAAAACCTTGTAGCCATGAATCTTGACAAAAATGTTTCTTTTTGTAAAATCGTATGAGTAATCAATCGATTTAGATGAAAACATCGTATGGTTTACATATTGAATTGAACACCATTTGTGACTCTGTCTCAACCAATCTTCTTGTTTCGAATATACCAAATGTCTTGTTTTGTACAAACCAATTGTCATGTTTTGTATAAATCAAATGTCTTGTTTTGTATAAACCAAATGTATTATTTTGTATAAACCATGTCATTTTGTATAAACGAGTGTGGTTGTTGACGAATACATTCAAGCCTTTGTTGACTATTGGTTAATCCTTAAAAAGGGTTTATCAATTGAGTTTCTTAGTTTTTGTCATTCCCAGAGGTAACTTTCAAACAAACCTAGGAAACGGAAATGGGGTGTCAATTCTATTGCGCTATAACATACTACCAGCCGGCTTGGCCAAAGTTAGTGAATGTATCATTGTCATCTTCAACTCCGATCATGCTTAATACAATGGGCAATGTACTATGTATATGTAAACCAAACGTAATTAGTTTTGTAAACTTGGAAAACTAATAGGCACATATTAATCACACCAAAACAATTTGAAAATTGAAAAGTGTGGACTATGTACTCACTTGAATTGTCGATGTCATGCTTAATTTGATCTTTGTAATCTGTTCAGTTTTGACATTCGGTTTGGTTTTAGACATTTGAGGGTCCAAACAGAGGTATTTGTAGATGCGACATACACAAAACATACAAAGATAATTTATATGAAAAGTATACCAAATTTATGTCGAAATGTAGACAAACTCGAATTTTATACCTACTATGCGGCGTGATTATGTGTAAATTATTATCGTACATTTACATTAAAACATAGACCAAGTCAAATTTAATCAACGAATCAAAACGTATTATATTTGACCTGACTCATTTTCAAACAAAATTTACGTCAAAATGTAAATAAAAAGTAAGCATGAAAACCTATTATATTTGAAAATAAAATTATGTCAAAACATACATAAAAAGTCAACATGAAAACGTATTACTTTTTACCCGACTCGTATCTAAATAAAGTTTATTTTGCTACAATGACGATGTTTTGTTTATTGTTACCACAATTATTATTGTATTACTGTTTTTCTTTATATAAAAGTTTATATTTTTAAGGTAGTGGCCGTGAGGTCCCACACATTCTCAAGAAAGGCCTTGATGTTGTATATTCCTATAGTAGTACGTATGTGTTGTATATTCATTGTTGGAACATCTACAACAGACGAGTATTATATTTTCCTGCGTAACAAAGTTTTCAAACTAATAGTCCTGGATTCAAGATGCTCTCAACGTGAAAAGAAGAAATTCAAGCCAAAATTTAATTAAAAGAGGGGTGTTACATTTATGATTTATTAACAACATTAGTACACTTGATAGGTGAAAAAATATGTTATTCAACCCTTTATGTAAATATACAACTGAAATAACAAAGAAAAGAATTAACGAATATCTCCTACTTTAGGTTGCATCACTCGACCAACATCATCGATCCATGATACATCAAAATCAAACCAACCTAATGACCAGGTCCTCTTGGGCTGGGACCAGACGCAAGTCGTTGGAGCCAAAACGACATACCGTTCTTGGCTTTCTCATAGACGGTTGAGTATGTAGCGAGATGGTTCGCACCAGCAAAGTCCTCAGATAAGACTCTACCTTCAACTACAAGTGGGCTTATGACACTTATAAAGATAACTAGAATAACCAAAAGGGTGCATGCATTCTTTAATGCCATCTTTAATATGATTATCAAACAGAATTAGAGAAACCGAGATGCTTACCAAGCTTGTTATTTTAATGCTTTTTAAAGCTGTTTCTGTGATGGCTTGAATGGATTTGCTAGTAGGGAATAATAGTTATATATAGACAGAGAGTTTGATGTTTGACTTCAAAACTTTTGTATGTTTTTGAATAGGTAACCGGTGCGTGTTGACCAAGCAGGCTGGAGGCAGAAATAGTCAAGTTAATGTGTTGATTAGTCGAAAATTATTTTCCTTTTTCTAATTTGTACCAATAGTTCAAAAGAGTTTACGAAATTAAAAAAAAAAATTATTTGAATATTTTACAATGTTATATTTATTATTATTTTTATTTTTGTTCCGTAGCAAAATATAATCATCCTCATTTGGATTGTGCATGAAACGAATTTTTTGTAGTAGTTTTCCAATCTACATTTACTTATTTTCTATTTTTTTTTAAAGGCATACTTATTTTCTAGTTGAGTGGTAGTTTTGAGTATTGTATTATTTGAAATATCAAAATATACTTTACCTAACTCTCAGATGTAGAAACTTTGTTTCTTTTATCAAAAAAGTGCCATACTCCATATATATTCGTCAAAAAATGCAAATCGTGTTTTCTATCTATGAAAATGATTTATTGGTATAGAATGTTGTGAAACTAGCTTAATAGCACAATTATAAGAGAAGAACAATAAAGAGAAAGCTATGATATTTTATTGAATGATATATTTTACATTGAGATACAGTAGGAGTATATATATGATTACAAAACTTGGAGAAGAAGCTAATCTATTTTTTGGTGTTGATAACCATAATAATAACACTCCCCTTTGGTTATCAACTTGATACACTTGTAGATGTTGCCTCGTTAAAAACTTTGCCAGGAAAACCCAGTGGGACAAAACCTTAGCTAAGGGAAAAACAGTGCAGCGCGTATCGTCTCCCCTGATTCTTCTGGATCATGTACGTTGCCTCATAAAAAACCTTACTAAGAAAACCCAATGGGTTAAAACTTAGTGAAGGGAAAAAGATTGCAACTTGTATGAAACTCTCCCTCATTTTGATATGTATCATTTAAGTAACAGATGCCAATTTTCTATGAAGGTTGCTGAAAACTTTTGTAGTAAGTAATTTTTCATTTAATCTCTTGATGTACAATCCTTTAATGAACATTGATGTATAATCTTCATGTGAAACTTGAATTGTCTCCTCTTGTAAGTAGATAACATAATCCATAAATGTGTTTTGTTATAATCCTGCATTTACAAAACTAACCAAACTTGTTGATGGGTTAGTAAATGTGAACCCATATCTTTCGTACCTTAAAGGTATAGAAAATACATGTTTTACCCATTACATTATCTCCTCATTGTACACGAGTTATATCTTGCCAATGAATTTAATGATATATGTTTGTGTATAACTAGCAAGATTTATTAATACAATTTGTATTGAACTATGGTACTTTAGGACCAAGGATTTTTGCTTCTTTGATAGACATGATAAAATTCATTTTTTCTGTATCAAATATTTAGACATCATTAAATGTACTTACACCATAAGTTTTGTCCATATCAAAATGTCCATCATTTTCTAGATTTATTATGATTGAGAGATAATAATACAAATTTATGTTTTACATATCCAGCCATAAATTTGCAATACCATATTTCTTTTGCAAATTCTTGGTGTAATTAAGCTCATTTTTTTCTCTTCAGGAGATTCAGTGACATCATCACATATATTGTAATACTTGTAAACCTCATATTGTTCTTTTAATGAAAACCAATGGACCAACTTCACCATATGTATTTCTCGTTTCTGAGCTAACTAGTGAGTTGATTATACCACATTTGATTCGACCATTTTAGTCCATACTTTTTTTTTTGCCAACTTCATGTAGTACGTTCTTCAGGTTTTGATATCAATGCTTTTAGCATTATCAATCTATGAGGGAAGTCTTTCCATCTTATCTAAATATGCATGTGTGCTCACTATTCAAGAGCTTTGCTACATAAACTTGCTCATTTAACATATAGATTTCTATATCATATGCAAAATTGGCATGAACACTTGCTTTTGTCTCCAAAATTTATATTGTACCATGCGTATACACTATTTATCGAGATATCACAATCACTAGGTATAAGTTTTCTATATATGTTTATTGGTGCACAAGAATTACATCGTTAAGATGTTTCAATTCACCTTTATAGAACTCAATTGCTTTATGAAACTCATAAAGAGTTCAATTGTATTTAAAAATGAATCTGTATACAACAATTATATTGTTCTCGAGAACTTAACTTACATGATTTTGATCATTCAAATCCTTAGGGACCTTCATGTACACTTTTAGTATCAAGAGATACATAACATTCATAAGACGCATATCAATTCTCTCTCTATATTACCAGACGAATAAGATGTTGGAAAATCAAAACATCAACCACTAGAGAATACGTCTCCTCATAATCAGTCATAAGTCTTTGCCAAATTCTTGTGCCACCAATTTTGCCTTATATCACTTAATTTGATTTTCACATGATTCGTGTAAAAGACCCATTTATATCCAACATACTTTACAAATTCAGATGTATTGACTGTTAGTTCGAAAACTTTTTATTTTATTAGAGAATTCAACTCTGCCTTATTTGCGTCTTTTCACTTTTTGGCCAGTCATTTATATATATTAATTCATAGGCTGATCTTAAATTTTGATCCTCGTCATTTAACAATTTCAAGCGCTACATTATATACAAAAGTATAACGATGTCGATTTTAATTTCGATTCCATACATTTCTAGACATGATACAAATTATTGAGATCTCTTTATTTTTAGGTACATGAGGTTCTTCTGAAACCATCATGTCTAATGTCACTTTAGGAGACCCTCTTATTATAACCTCAACTTGACCATCTTCATTAGCCAGCTCCAATTTTCGAGGAATTTTAATCTTGGAATAGACTAGTCTACCACGTTTCAGGCATGCCATATACTCATCACCAATATATGGTTGTCCTTGTAGGACACTAATCTTACTTGGAGCATTAGCAGTTGGTATATGTGACTTAGCTAGATACGATTATTTAGGTTAATAAATGTGTCTATGTGTCTGGTAACTGATTCATTAATCTCTGTGAATGAATTATCCTTTGAACTTCTGGTTCACATCATTTAATTTGAGGGTCATGATAATTCATTCCTTCTCGAACTGCCTTTAATCTCCCCCTCATATTGGGAATGTTGACCCATTAAAATGGATATGAATGAGCTGAGCCGTAAATAAAGCCATCTTTAATGGCTCGCTGTATATATAACCATAGATAGTTGTTCATTCCCAACATGTATTTCCTCATCTCCTTTAAGGTCCCATCTATGTGCGTTGTGGTGGATCAATAACAATATATATTGCACAACTAAAACATTAGATGGGAAATATTTGGTTCCTAACCAAAAACCAACTGTAACGAGGAGGAAGTATTATAACTTGTTGGTTTGATGTGAAATATTGTTGCGCATGAAAAATCACATGTAGCCAAATACAAATAAGAATGTTGCTCTTATGATCATTGGCTTTGTAATGAATTGCGAATGTTTAGTGATTGTCTAAACAAAGCAATTCATGTATAAACATAAGCTATATGAAATTCAACATTTATTCCAATAATCATTAATAACATGGGAATTGAATTCACTGTTATTACCAAAATACATATACCAATCTGGATTAATATGCTTGCTATCACATTAGCTAAGCCACAATCACACAAACTTCAGGTTGTGGATTTGATAACCATTTAGACGATGCATCGATTTAAATAACTAAATGGTATCATGTTAGGATATGCATATCCTTTAATCACTTCCAGAATATTTAGGGATACACATTATTAATTGGAAAATACATAATTATTTAAAAAATAAAAATGAAATGAAAGCGAAACTCGTAACAAATGAAAACTATTTCCTTAACCAAGTGACAAGAAACAATAACTAATGTGGCATTAATAATATTATATATGTAACAAGTGTCTTATCATACAAAACGTACGAAAAGCATAAAAAGCCAAAAAAACGCGATGATGTTTCGTAGTTATATACTCGTAGAGTTTTTTTTTTACAAAATTACTCTACAAATGATTCTGTAGGGTGATTTTGATCTTATAGAGTAATTTTGTAAAATGTTCTTGTAGGGTAATTTTGATCATGTAGAGTATCATAATTACTCTACAAATGATCTTATATGGTAATTTTGATCTTGTAAGATAATTTTGTAGAGTATCATAATTACTCTACAAATGATTTTGTAGAGTAATTTTGAATTGTATGTTGTTTGATAAACTTGTAGAGTAATTTTGATACACTTGTAGAGTAATTTTGATAATGTAACACCCCAAAACCCGAATATTTATATTCGTTAAATGTTATGATATGGTACATCAAGAAATAAATGACTAGGTTATTTAACCTAGTTATGAGTATGTTAGAAACAACTAAAGGATGAGAGTTGTGGCAATTATAATGAGTGGCAAACTTGAGGGACTAAAATGGGATAAATGGAAGTTGAATTTATAAAAAAATACACTCATACATACACACGATGGTGTGTTCGAGAAGAGCCAGGAACTACATGGAAGCTCACAAACCCTAACCATGAAGATCACCAAATTGAAGGGTTAATTGTAGCTCAAATTCAAGAAGAAACATAGATTAATGATCACCTTCACAAGGGGATCGCAAGGTGTGTCTTAAAAGTTAGATTGGTGAGTATGCACGAAGTAGGTTATGTTGTAAATCAGGAATTTGTATGAAATTAAGTATGAGTATGTGTTAGAATCATCATTTGGAACATGGGTTATGCATGGTTTGGGTTAATTTGATGTTTATAGGTGAAACCCATTTGTTATGATGAGAATGAGGGCTTGAATGATCACCTATGTCCAACTCTTATGTAATATAGATGAATTTTGATATGTATAATGTATTCTTGTTAGAGGAATTGAAAGAAATGTGTTGCTAAGATGTTTGAGATTTATGCATGAATGATTCATGTTGATTAGAAGGAGGAATTTGATGAATTATGAATAAGATTAGAAGGATATGCATGAACTAGTTGTACCCTATGCTTAGGAGGTAGTACACACATAAAAAGTATGATGAAATTATGAAGAACTAAAGATTAGATCGCTAGTAAGTGATTACCAATGTAGTTATGAAGTGGGTTTTGTATAATATGATGATATGTTATTGTTAATGATGTTTGAAATCACATACATGTGTATATGTTTAAAGGATTTCGGCTAGGATTTGATAGATTTGAATGTTTTGAGTTTGAATGATAATTTCTGAAACAAGATTCGTGTGATGAATGATGAACAAGTTAACTATCTTAAGAATGATATATGATAGTTGATGCTTGATAAGCGACATGGAAGCTTGGCAAAGAAGCAGGTCAAACGGGACTTATGTGCATGGGAAGCATACTTGGATGAGAGGTAAGTAAGCTTACACCCCTTTTTGTAGAATATCTATTCGTTGTATTGATTGCGAACATGGTAAGTAAATATGTGAAGTATGACGTTCCGACAAGTATTTGATATGGGTCGGAATATGTGGGTATGATAAGAAATTAAATTTGATGTTTAAAAAGGGTAAATTGGATATTTGGAACAAACGGGTCAAATGGTGGAGATGTCACCATTTGGCATTATCGACTAATGAATGGTTTTGTCAAGTATAATGAATTCACAGATTGAATAGCGAAAGGATCTCGTTGTTATCATCTAACAATTTGGGTGGATGAAGTATTAAAAGGATCTTAGCTTTGATCCGAGCAAGGTATGTGCGTTTAGAGTTGTAGTCAAGTGATAGGGTTGGTTGAATGTGCAATGAAGTCCTTTGTTGTAAAGGATGGAGCGAAGTTGACAAAAATGCCCTTGATAGGTATATCGGGCAAACGACTTTAAAAGTGTGTTTAGAAACAAGCCATTAGATTAAATAATTACTTTGGTCATGTATGAAAGCGAAAAGTATGATCCTTGCGAGTCAAAGTTCTTAAATGCGTAAATACCCTTAACGGGTCAAAATAACATTTAAGTGGAAATGAGTTGGGATGTTGTAAGAAACCCGTGATTGGAACCTTAATAGACAAATGTTAAGAATTTTGAGGTTTATAAGAAATTGAAGTCAAATAAACAAGTTACTTTGATAAAAGCATGAACGGGTCAAAACTTGTAAAAAGGGTAACGAGTCGAAAGCTTAAAAGGCTAAAATTTTGTAAATCCGGATGTTTGATGTTAACTCCATGTGATAGAGAATTAAATTACGAACGCGTAGGAAAAAGAATCGTGCAAAACGGATAAAAAACGAGAGAGTTATGCTCGTTTCTGTAAAACCGGATTGTGCTGGGAATCTGCAGCAACCAGCTGCAACTTGCTGATCAAATCAGGCCGTGGCGCCGTGCGACGGGGAGGGCCCCAGGCCATGGCGCTACGCGACGGGGGCACGTTTCAGCAAAAAATGTTTTCTCGACTCGTTTTGTCTTGGGAACTCGTTTAAATGCGTTTTAAGCTGCGTATGACTAATTTAACTTACGTTTTTATGAGCATAAGTGTATACACACACGTAGATAGGTATGTATGTATGTTTGTATGTCTCTATACACGTATGTAGAAATGTATGTAAGCATGTACGCACCTACGTATGTATGTTTATAAATATGTGAGTAAGTAAACGTGGATATATGAAGATATGTATGTAAGTAGGCATGTATGAGTTAGGTATGTTGCAAGTAGGGATGTATGTATATATATATATGTATAATGTTATGAGTGCGCGTAATGATGTAGGTATGTGTGTATGTAGATACGTATGTAATGATGTAGATATGTTTACATGTGGGTATGTACGTATGTATGTAATTGGCTATGTGTGAACGTATGAATATGTATAAGTATGTATGAAAGTAGGTACGCATGTATCCAATGAAATTGAGTACTAACGATAATATTAGCATGCTTGGTGGATGAAGTGTAACACAGGAATAGCAAAGAAGTCTCACCACGGATTGTATGACTAGATGGAAAGCTGGGATGTAAAGAGTTAACGGAACGAAATGTAAACGTGAATAGATCTTGTAAGTTTATAATGCGTACTAATGTTATGAATTTTATGTGGTGAGCGCAGGTAGTACGAGTCATGAGGATCATCAAGGATTAGAGATCGAGGATCGAGTCACAAGACAGATTGTACGGGAATGATGGTGTATGAAATACAGAAAACCCATGTTACGTTTTTAATTGTAGATGAGTCGATTGATGATTTCCTGTGAAAAAGTTGTGTTAAAATGAAATTTTAACTAAGACAAAATATTTATAAGGAAAGAAATTTTATGGCATGAACTTCCGTTGCGACTTTTTGTCAAATACGAATTAGGGTCTTACGGATAATTACGCTACAAGATCAAACTTATTCTACAAGAACATTTTACAAAATTATTCTACAACATCAAAATTACTCTACAAAATCATTTGTAGAGTAATTTTGATAATTACTCTACGAGTAAATAATTACGAAAATGACACCACGTTTTTTCAGCAAACCGTTCAGTTCGTGCGTTTTATACGTTAAACTTATTTGTATTTGATCTTTTTTCTATATATGTAGCCGTGAAACCCAAATAATTAGTGAAGACTACACGTAAGATAGCCTTATTGGATGAACCCAAATTTGGTTCAAAAGTAATTGTTCATGATGTTGCAACCACGAATGAAGGCATGAAGCCCACGATAAAGATTTGAATAACACGTTAGTAGCAAAATAAAAAGATAATTAATCGAAGCGCAACAAAATTAGTAGTTGCATCAATTATGACATAAAGGGCTCTTTCATATAAAAATTATATCTAAAAATCATTTGGCCTTGTTATCAGGGGCCTTGGTTCGGCCATGCACATGTGTGTACGTAATTTTTTGCAAGGTTTCTTAGAACACTCCCAATGAAAAGGTGAAGTGCCATGATGTTGCCATTTCACGCCCGGAAACAGCAAGCACACCGCCCATTGGGGGTGTTTTTCTTGAATTTTGGCAAGGGCATGTTTGTCAAAACGCCGTGTGAAGTGGGGTTTTCAAAAAATTAATCGTTGTGCAACAGATATAAAGAAAACTTACTTTTTATTTTTATTATTTACTTTTACTCCTTATTTAAACCCCACTTAACCTATTTTTATACGCATTTCTACAACCTCCTTCTCTTTTCTTTATAAAACCATACTCTGAATCCAATTTGCCCCCTATTGGTGATTGTCTCCAACCAACCCAAATTCGTATCGTCCATACACCACCCAACCACTACCAACCTATAATTACCAAGATTGCGATCCGAATGCGATTTGGTACACACAACTATTAAACATGCCCCAACAATACTTACAAGGGCCACTCAGTTTTGCATTATACATAAACATCAACATGGGGGTAAGTATGATTCCCAAGACAAAGCCGAGCCCGAGATCGATACGGTGCCGGAGACACAAGCTGAGCGCGAACCCAAGCCTCTCAACATGGAAGAAGCTCGCATAAAAAAAGATGTCACACCCCTTTCTAAGGCGGAAGCATGAGGTGTGATCTTGAAAGGTTCTGTCACACCCCGATATTTCCACGTATTACCGGTGGGCCTGGTGGGGAGTATCGTGACGTAGTTGATATCATCATAGTCAAACAACACAATTTAAATGCAAAGCGGAAGCAAAAGATGAATCACATTACAAACCGAATAAAAATTAATATCAAAGTATTACAAACGGACTGTAAAGGATCCACAGGCGGATCAAAAGATAAAAAGATCATTGTTCAACAGACTTTAACATCTTAAGCTTGCAAGACTTGTTTAATGATGCCAGGAGTAGCCAGCCTATTCCGTCTAGTGCCTGCACTTAGCCTTTTTTTGAAAATACGTCAGTTTACACTGGTAAATACAATTAACCGACTCATTTTGAAAAGAGTTTAAGAAAATTGATTTGAATGCACAAGGCACAGAACATCTTTTATAACTTGGGACAATTATTTAAAAATAATTTTGTATACAATGTTACTTATTTGTCGTCCGTCAGGGCCGGTTAGAAGAGTCGGACAAGATTAACTGACACACCACAGGCATAATGCCCACAAGGTTAATTCCTTAAAGTGGGTTACCAATTTTTACATATGCAACTGTCAGGTGTATGCCTACACCCCGTGCTTAGGTCATGGCCATTTCAATGAATGATGCCAAGGATATCCGGGACATGGTCATTAACCCCCCAAGGGCCATATACCAAATAAAACAGATTAAAACGGGTTATGTAAATATATTAATCACAATCCGATTTAAATAACTACATACCCGACCAAGCGGTATTATTATAATACCGTATCCCAAGCCCGTATAGGGAAAATAAGTTAAAAATATTTACCTGAGCAAGTATATTTCACAAACAGTGAGTGCAAGTAGCTTTTACCGGGCTCCTAATCTGGAACGAAGGTTTTAATAACCTATTAGATTCCTAACGGGTCTTTAATTAAGCCTAAACTTAGACCGGTTAGTTTTAACGAAAGATATACGGTTCAAAACGCACGATTAAGCGTAGACCGGATTTGAATGTGGTTTAGACCCGACAAGTTTGTATACTTGTATAATATGGTTAAACTAAACACATTCTGGATTTTGAGATTAAAATGATAAGGTTTGACCCGTTTCGGTCAATTTATGCAAACTAGTCACATAAATCGTACCGAATGCGAAAAATGCATAACGGGTAAACAAATGAGTCATGAACATGTTTCCTAAGTTAATATGCCTTAAAATATGTTGTGATATCAGTAAGATACCTTCCATTATGCCCAAAACGAATTTAAACTCAAATTTAACCCCGAAGGGGTATTTTGGTCATTTTAAAGGTTACAAAAGAGTTTATATATTAATCTGAGGTTTAGGTCTGATATAATCAGTAAAATACTCAAATTAATAAGTTATATCAGTAGGGTATTGCATATGTGTTATCTTTATCACTTATAACCCAACTATGCACCGAAGGGGCATTTTGGTAATTTCACATATGCTTTAAAAGGTCAAATCTGGAAATCTGGGTTCAAGACTTTTGCTTACTGTTACATTATAAAATTTTACTTAAAACATCAGTAGGTATTAAGTCTTATATGTTAAAAATAGTTTTAACTTATACTATTCGTTTAAAACGCGTAAAAAGGCGGTTTTAAGCGATTTCCGGGTTTTATAAGAAAAGCTGATATTTTTATCATTCCAGAAGGATTAAAATATTCTATTTATCATATAAGATCAGTAGAAAAAGGTTTGGTATCAAAATGATTTGTAAAACTCATTTTATAGGCCAAAAGGGCAAAACCGACAATTATCGAATCAAAGCTAGAACCCTATGTTATGCTCAGCCTAAAAATAAATAAAAATCTTCAAAAATCCCAAAATATTGTATTATATCAGTGGGTAAAAATTTTGGTATCAAAAATTTGGTTTAGATAGCCTTTATGCTAATTACGCCTTTTAATTAATAAGAAGCTTTCAGTTTACGCTATTGAGCATAACTCTTAATCTAGACCTCAAACTGATGTGAAAATTTAGGGACATGTTTATAAATCAGTAATAAAGATTATTGTCCTCTCACATTTTCAAAATTCTTGTTTTAAGGTCAAAAGGGCATATTGGTCAACATTTAGGCATATAACAGAAACATGCATATGAATCAGATAACTAATGAACCAAGTTGTATAATCACAGAGGGTTATACTAATATGTAACCTGGTCCTAATAAAGCTCTAAGGCATTTCTAAAATATGCTCTAATGGGTCAGAACTGAAAGTCAAAGCAAAAGTCCACTTATGCGACTTTCGGTTCCAAACCGAGCTTATACTGAAAATTGTCGGGTTGAACATGCTTAGACATGTTCTTACATTAATTACCAAGTTATACAAGTGATAAAACAGGTTTCATAGCTTCTACATTGCTAATTATGTGTTTATGCGAAAATTAGCTTTCTGTTGACTTTTTATAATCAAGTTTGACCCGACAATTGACCTAGTTAGAGTGGAAATCAGAGGGTGCCCTTTTAAGGGTTTATTACCCACTTAATTACCAACTCAAAGCTACTTTCAATTCGAGAATTGAGTGGACCATTAGTGATTAATCACTAAGTCAAACCTTAATTACAATGGTTTGACTTTGGGCCATTAAACTAATTAAAACTGAATTACAGAAGCTAAGATGACTTACAATGGTCCTTAGCACGAGATTGGAACAGAGGAAAGGCTTCTCAATTGCCAAGAATGCTCCAGAGAGTTAGAACAAGCAAGATGTGCAAATGTGAGTTCACAAGTTGCAACAATGGATCTATTTATAGCCATGAATGGGTCTTGGAGATTGCTACAGGTGTTATGGCAACTCCAGAGGTGATAACAAGTGTTAAGGGGCGTGTTTCAAGCAGCTAGAGGGTGGCAAACTCGCGGAATTTAGCATACATGCAAGCTGCCACGTTAAAACAACCTTTTCTGAGCTGGCAGTCCGTCGCGCCGCGCGACGGGGAAGTGCCCCAGGTGGTGGCGCAGCGCTAGGGGGTAGGGGACCAGCAAACAAGTTTCAACAAATGACATTTTCACCCCCTGGACCTTCTAAAGCGTAATTTCTTTCATTTTAAGCACTTTTAACCCATGAAATTTATATTTTTGTGATCCATGATGTATAACCAAACATCGTTAGGTCCGGTTTCGTTAAACGATTACCGAAAACACCAGTTTTGCCTCGTTGCCGCTTTTAACTCCTTAATTATGAAAGTTAGCGTATCTTTCTCATACGATATCGAAACCTTGTGAAATTTTTACCACTTATTCTTGGGAGTATTATTAATCGTTACAAGGCTCCGGGTTCGCTAAAAGGTCATTTAGAGGTATAATTAAACATATTGACACTTTTAGTCCTTCTAACTTGCAAAGTTGCGTGTATCTTTACTTATAGGCATAAAAACCTTAGACGGCCAATGTTTGGCATTCCCGAGAGTATAATCAAATATCATGAAGCTCCCAGTTTGTTAAAAGTTCACTCAGAGGTAAGAAATAATATGTAGACGCTTTTAACCCTTCATTGCACAAACTTTCAATTAATTATGCCAACGGCTACACTCGATCAACAAGTGGCTCATTTGTGAATATAAATACCGTACGAGGTTATTCAGAAACTTATTTTTGGTATGTTAACACTTCCAGTCCTTTCATAATCAAGGTTTTCGATTTTTTGAAAAATTAGTCCCTTAAATTCAACATTTGACTTCATTAGGGTTTATTACATGTGTCAATACATCATTGGACGTGGTTTTACGAGGTGTTACAGGTTCTCATTGCATACGAATGGTAAACATACTAAATGCTTGTAAAATAACTCCAAATGCCATTAACATAACATAAGTTAAATGTTTACATCACAAGACAGCATATTGTTTGAAAGGTTTACAACTGTATTTAAAAGACCAACATCGAGAACTTGGTTCTTATATCCCTCATAGGATGAAATATAATAACCAATTCCCACAAAAACCGGCATCGGAGTCTTGACACAAGATAGCTAAAAACATAGACAACATCCTAGAGCAAGAGTATTGTGACAACTGGCACCAAACCGGTAATTTCCGTACACTTTAATTATTATTTAATGACTGCAATTATGTGCTTAAACGTCAACATAGTATGATTACATACTATAATTGTGAATTCATGCACGTTTTATACTACAAGATATTGCTTTATGCATAAACGAGAGCGTTGCGTCAGAAATACTAGTAAACTCACCGGTAAGACACTTTGTGTCAACAATTCTGCAGAAAGCAGTCAGACAGTAGAATTGGGGCCTAGGTGTAGGTCAAATGACAAGAATACATTAAAACCCAAGAATACATACAAGGGTTAACATATAGACATTCTGGAAGCTAAAATAAGCACTAGAAAGCACCCAAAACGCATTTTATGTGCAGAATTTTAGTAAATTCAGCTATAATCAGCATTATGACACTGAAATATTATGCAGAAATTATGATTTATCATCCAGAATACTTCCCTAAGTGTCGGGGATTGAAAGTGTCACAAAAGAATACTTAAAAGACACTAAACGGTGCAATTTAGCACTTTAACGAACCGGTATCTAACCGATCAGCCGGACATTACCCGGAACATCAAAATATTAACTAGAAGCACTATTTTAGTATTACAAAGCTAGTTATGATCACCGCACATCATATTATATCCTAAAACATATAAACATACTTAAACACCTAAATCTAACACTTAACATGTAACTAGATTAAGTAACTTGGAATTGAAATGCAACTAATACCCCCCCCCCCTAAATGACGGTTCCAACATGGAGCCCCACATGGGGATTTCTTCTATTTATTTATTGGATCTTATTGGAAGGATAAGGAACATTATAACCTAAGGATAATAATATGTTGGAGGATTCCTTTATAAACCACAAGACTTTATCATAACCATTACTCATCACCATCAACACACCAAAACTCCTCCTTCCTTTCCTCCATAGCTAGGGCCCAAGCACCCCTCTCTACACCTTTATTTTCATTCCACTCCAATACATTCCAAGGTGATTCTAAGGTTCCTCGGGTCTATTTAGGAAGGTGGTAAGCAACGGAATTGGAAGGACCTCTCTTATTTGCTTTTATCCACTCCATTTGTCCTCTTGATCATCCCTAGCCTTGAGCTAGTGGTAAGAACTTAGATCCTTTCATTCTTCATCTTATTTAAGTAGTTAAAGAAGGATAAATGATGTTAATCTTGAATAACACTAAGAATCACAAGAAAAGAACTTGAACATAAGCTTTAAATATGAAGAGATCATGTTGTTTAGTGTTGATATACTTGTTGATGGATATTGTTTGTAGAAATGATGTTGATCATCATGTAGTCTTGCTAGATCATGATTAAAAACATAATCTAGCAAGATGAGAGGATGAACATGTTTAAAGATTATGGATCATCCTCACAAAAGTTCATGAACTTGAAGTAATATAAAGTGTCTTGTAAAATGATGAACAAAGAAGGTTTAAAGTCTTGTAAATCTAAATATTTCAAGTGTGATTTACCAAGAAACCAAGTTAAAAATACAAGTTTCACTAAACCTTGGTTCTTACATAAATAAACATTATTTTTAGTGGTTAACAAAGTAAAGAAACACATGTGTAACAAGAAAAATACATGAAGAATTATTTTTAGAAAACATGAACATAAGTTGTAAAGAATCATATTCTTTAAAAATGAAGTTTTTAAAGAAGCAACCACACTTTAAAGAGTAACAAGAGTTACTAAATACACTAGTAAGTTACTACACATTTTTATAAATTTCCAAGTTCATGAAATAGAGAAATTTATGTACATTGTTGATGATTGTTGTTGAAATTGATTGATGATGATTTTAAAAGAAAATAAACACATGTTTTGAAAACATGGGAAACCTCCATTTTTAGGGGGAAACTCTGTCAAAATTTTTATAAATTTTGACACTTAGAAAAATATAAGTTTTTGAGAAACTTATCCCCTAAAAATGTATCTAAAAATATTTACCAAAGTTTCCCAAATTTTTGGTGTTAAGAAATAATGATTTCTTCAAGAATTAAAATTGACATTAAGTATGTATATTTTTGAGAAAAATATATATATTATTTGGTCACCAAATTTTGTGCTAAGTGTATGTAGTATGTATTATACGTGATAGTGTATTAGGACTTGAAAATACACTAAACACCCGTAAGAAGTGAAAATACAAAAATATACATACAACATGCTTAGGCAAAAACAAGAAAATATATTTATGAAAATATATTATTTGATAGAATGAATAACTTGGACAAGTTATGAACATGAAATAAAGTTTTGAACAAAGATACATAATTCGGGTGCAAAGTGCAAAATACAAGATACTTATATTAATTTTCGAGAAAATAATATAAGTAAGATGCATAGTTAAAAATATAAATTATTTTTAACACAAGAATATAGATACAAAAGATAGTGACTTGTGCTTGTGCGATGCAAGTCTAGTGACTAACGAAAATAAAACACGTTTAGGTCACGACGCATTATAAGCAAAACCCGGTGAAGTTTACGACGCAAGGAACGCAAAGTTGTGAGTTCATGCTCCCCCTCTTCTTTAACTGTTTTCAGTTTTATAACTTCGGGGTGAAATACATGTTACTGAATATTTACAGGAAAGTTCGTGTCCCCACTTTTAATCTTTTACATACTTTTAAACTTGGGGCGAACACATGAAAATTGATACTTGATATAATAAACGAGAGTTGATACTTGATATAATAAACGAGAATTGATACTTGATATAATAAACGAGAATTGATATTTGATATAATAAACGAGAGTTGATACTTGACATGATGAATACATGAACAAGAAGCACTCTTGGTGATCACTAGTACCAAGTATGATGCGTTTTGAGGAATGATACGAGAAATCATGTCACGAATAGGGTACCATAAGCACCATTAATCATGTACATACTTAGACCGCATAACAAAAAGTTAGATCTAACGGGTGTCCTGGCAGCCACACTCTCGGTGAACACTAGTACCGAGTAGTGCTTTTGTGTCTCCGTCGTGAATCGACAACTAGAAAAATGCCTATAGTTTGGTGACTTCATATGTCGTGTCACATGTTAATGGCATTGCAACCCATTAACTACACAAGAATACTTTATTTGTACGAAGTTCATACACAAGAATACTTTATTTGGTTCATACCACAAGAATACTTTATTTACACAAGAATACTTTATTTTCACAAGATACTTATCATGTTTTCATACAAAGTATACAAACGTGTTCAACACAAAACTGCATGAATTCACACCAACATTATGTTGACGTTTTTCCAAAACTCACATGTATTTCAGGTAACTAAGGTGGATGTTCGCGCGGTCTTACTTATGCTCTTGGATGTCGTCTATGTTACGTTTAAATAAAGTTGTAGACTTTCAGACAATATGTTGTCTCGTGATGTAAACACTTAAACTATGATTTTCAATTATGTAATGTTGGCATTTGAAGTTATTTTATGAGCATGTAGTATGTTTACCAATCGTATGCAATGAAAACCTTTCATGATCACACCTCGTGCTTCCGCCACAGAAAGGGGTGTGACAGATTGGTATCAGAGCTGCGATTGTAGTGAACCAGGATTCCTTCTCGAGTCTAGACTACAATCTCTAGGATCCTTTCACGAAAACGATTTTTCAAAGAGTTTTCATTGCATAAAACGTCCCACGACATCCACTACCTGAAACTGTTTACATGAGTCAAGAGAAGACACTACGAGGCTTAGGCTGCACAGGAGTAGCACTTGTCTTTAACTGAGAAATTACTTGCGATTATGTGTGATAATTGGCATATACACATACGAGAAGTAGAATACCACTAGTATACATGACTTTACCTGAAAACAATGGCCTACCTGAAGGAAGAGATACGAGGACAAACGAACTGTGCAGACTATGCAAGGGGTTACGTAATTATGGATGCATACATAATTATGTAACTCAGTGCACAGAAACCACATCAAGCCTTGTCACGTATAGATTCCATCAGTGCAAGAAAAGGTCAAACGTGAACACCATCTTATTAAATACTCTGCTAGAGAAATAATTGTTTGATGTCACTTATGTGGTATATGCCTGTACATATATACTACTACTGCCTAGTATGACGATATCGAACAAATGTCTAACCCTGTTGTGTTATGTTCTGTCAGAACATGGCACCCAGGAAAGTTGTGAACGCTCGTGATCAACCTCCTCCTCCCCCGCTGCCAAGAACTGCTGAAGAGCTGAACGCTCTACTGGAAGAAAGGATTTCCGCTACTATCGCCCAATACGAGGCGAACCGAACTCAAGACAGTGGCGGGCCAAGCAATGACAGGCGCAATGGGAATGGAGATTCATCTGGAGGAAACGCAGCTCAGGGCTGCACTTTCAAGCAGTTCCTCGACTGCAAACCAATGAACTACGATGGCACAGGAGGTGCAGTAGCGTTTGTGCGCTGGACGGAGAAGACTGAAGCTACTATCCGCATGAGCAAGTGTACTGCGGATCAGTAAGTCACCTTCGCTACTGGATAGTTTGTTGATGAAGCTTTGACTTGGTGGAACTTGCAAGTCCAAACTTTGGGTGATGATGCCGCGTATGGCATGACTTGGGGTGAACTGAAAGAGAAAATGAGAGAAAAGTACTGCTCTCTTGCTGAACTCCAAAGACTGGAAACGGAGTTCTAGCACTTGACTATGGAAGGTGCTGACATTAATGGTTATACTCGAAGGTTCCATGATCTGTCTAGAGTGCTTCCCTACATGGTGACTCCCAAATTTAAGTTCGTTGAACGCTACATTTGGGGACTGGCCTCAGAATTCCGTGACTTGGTAACTTCGGCCAAACCCCAAACTATCACTGAGGCTGTAACTCTGGCTGTCAGCCTTACTGAAGATTGTGTTCGTATGAAAAAGCTATCACTGAACCCAACAGAAAAGACCGAGACGCATGCTGAGTCGTCCGGCGACAAGAAAAGGAAACATGCAAACCTGAATCAAGCAGCTCATAACAACAAGGGTTTCAACAAGAAGCGCGACACTAACCCGCCTCAGGAGACGAAAACCCTTGCAACCATGAATGACGCTCCTGCCAAGAGGTACCTAGGCACTCGACCCATTTGCAACAATTGCAAGCGTCATCATGAAGGGGTTTGTCGCGTTCCAAAATGCGACAAGTGCGGAAAGCTGGGTCACCGCACTGAAGATTGTTGGGGAAAAGGAAAGAACCGGAATGGGAATGGTGCTGGTAACAGGAATGGTGGCGGAACTAGGAAGAACCAAGGATGCTTCAGTTGTGGAAGCAATGATCATTTCATGAAAGACTGCCCAAAGGGGAACAACGCTCAGGCTCGAGCATTTGTGATTGGAGCAAAGAACGCACGCGAGGACCCTAACGTGGTCACCGGTACGTTTCTCGTTAACAATCGCTTTGCATCCATATTATTTGACACTGGTGCCCATTATAGTTTCATGTCTGTGGAATTTAAACGTATGCTTGGGATAGAGTCTAGTAGATTGGATACTCCTTACTCCATAGAACTAGCCAATGGTAAACTTGTAGAATCGAGCGAAGTTGTTAGAGGCTGCACACTAGATCTTGGTGAATGAAGATTTAGCATCGACCTCTTACCTATTCAATTGGGTAGCTTCGATGTAGTGGTCGGAATGGACTGGTTGTCCAAGAACAAAGCTGAAGTTATTTGTCATGAGAAAATCATTCGCATCCCTTTGGCAAATGATGAAACTCTCATCGTACATGGAGAAAGACGAGACGCGCCTATGCGAATCATCAGTTGCATGAAGGCACATAAGTTCTTAAGGAAAGGATGTGTTGCTTTCCTAGCTCACGTTGTAGATAAGAAGGCTGAGGAGCCGAGGCTCGAAGACATTCCTGTGGTGAAGGAATTCCCAGATGTTTTTCCCGAAGATCTGCCAGGGCTACCTCCGCAACGACAAGTCGAATTCCGTATAGACTTGGTTCCAGGAGCCACTCCTGTAGCCAAGGCACCCTATCGGCTTGCACCATCCGAAATGCAAGAATTATCTACACAACTCCAGGAGTTGTTGGACAAAGGATTCATAAGGCCAAGCTTCTCGCCTTGGGGAGCTCCAGTATTGTTCGTGAAGAAAAAGGATGGAACTCTGCGGATGTGTATCGATTACAGGGAACTGAACAAGCTCACTATCAAGAATCGGTACCCGCTACCGAGGATTGATGACTTATTTGATCAGTTGCAAGGATCAAGCTACTATTCCAAGATCGACCTTCGATCTGGATACCATCAGCTAAGAATCCAAGAGGAAAGCGTACCAAGGACTGCATTCAGAACACGCTATGGGCATTACGAGTTTCTTGTGATGCTATTCGGACTAACGAACGCGCCAGCAGTCTTTATGGATCTGATGAACCGTGAATGCAAACCATATCTCGATAAATTCGTGATTGTATTTATCGATGATATCCTGATTTACTCGCGAATGAAAGAAGAACACGAGCAACACCTCAGAACTATTCTGGAACTACTGAAGAAAGAGAAGCTTTATGCAAAGTTCTCAAAATGCGAATTCTAGATTCGCGAAGTACAATTTCTTGGCCACGTTGTGAATGAGAAGGGCATTCATGTAGAACCGTCCAAGATAGAAGCAATAAAGAATTGGGAAGCCCCCAAAACCCCGATTGAAGTTCGACAATTTTTGGGCTTAGCGGGCTATTATCGGCGATTCATCGAGAATTTCTCAAAGATAGCTCAACCGCTAACCACCCTTACGCAGAAAGACAAGAAGTACGACTGGGGTGACAAACAAGAAGAAGCCTTCCAGCTACTTAAAAATAAGCTATGCGATGCACCGATACTATCCTTACCTGAAGGCACTGAAGACTTCGTGGTATACTGCCACGCTTCACGACAAGGTTTGGGTTGTGTGCTCATGCAACGCCAGAAAGTCATCGCTTATGCTTCAAGATAATTGAAGGTGCATGAAAGAAACTATACCACTCATGACCTGGAGCTAGGCGCAGTGGTATTCGCCTTGAAGATCTGGCGACACTATCTATATGGTACTCGATGTACAATCTTCACAGATCACAAAAGCCTACATCACATATTTGATCAGAAAGAACTAAATATGCGACAGCGACGTTGGGTCGAGCTGCTGAACGATTATGACTGTGAGATTAAGTACCATCCTGGAAAGGCAAACGTTGTAGCAGACGCATTAAGTCGAAAAGAAAGGGTTAAGACCCTAAGGGTTCGAGCATTAGAAATGACGATTCGAACAAACCTCACAGCACGCATTCATGACGCCCAACAAGAAGCCCTTAAGATGGAAAACCGTAAAACTAAATACCTCCGGGGTATGTTGAAATATATGGTGCCAAATGAAGAGGGGGCCTTATACTTTAAGAAGCGTATTTGGGTTCCACTTTATGGTGGTATTCGAGAAGTCATCCTCGATGAAGCGCACAAATCGAGATACTCGATCCATCCAGGATCGGACAAGATGTATCAAGACTTGAAAGAATACTACTGGTGGCCAAGACTTAAAAGCGATGTTGCTGTTTACGTTGGAAAGTGCTTAACCTGTGCTAAGGTTAAGGCCGAATATCAGACACCGTCTGGCCTACTACAACAACCAGGGATACCCATGTGGAAGTGGGAGCAAATCTCAATGGACTTCATAACAAAGTTACCCAGGACCCCTAGAGGGCACGATATGATATGGGTAATAGTAGATCGGTTAACGAAGTCTGCGCACTTCCTACCGATCCGAGAAAAAGACAGCACTGGAAAGCTTGCTGAGATATACTTAAAAGAAATTGTGGCACGTCATGCAGTGCCAATCTCAATTATTTCAGACAGAGATGGACGCTTTGTCTCAAGAATCTGGCAATCCTTTCAGGAAACCTTTGGATCTCAGCTAGATCTAAGCACGGCCTTCCACCCACAAACAGACGGCCAGAGCGAACGGACTATACAAACGTTAGAAGATATGCTTCGCGCATGTGTTTTGGACCTAGGCGGCAGCTGGGATAGTCATCTACCTTTAGTTGAGTTTTCTTACAATAACAATTATCATACAAGCATAAAAGCCGCACCGTTCGAAGCTCTGTATAGCCGCAAGTGCCGATCGCCCTTATGTTGGGCAGACGCTGGAGACAAACGAATGGTTGGTCCTGAACTTGTACAAGAGACAACCGACAAGATTATGCAGATCCGAGAGCGCATTAAAGCGGCTCGAGATCGACAAAAGAGCTACGCTGATCGAAGACGAAAACCATTAGAATTCGAGGTTGGAGACAAAGTGTTGTTAAAGGTCTCACCTTGGAAGGGCGTAGTCAGATTCGAAAAACGTGGGAAGCTGAATCCCCGATACATCAGACCATTCAAGATTCTAGAAAGAATTGGTACCGTGGCATACAAATTGGAGTTACCGGAAGAACTTAATGGAGTACATGATACGTTTCATGTATCCAACCTCAAGAAGAGTCCAACACAAGAAAACGTGATCATCCCTGCGGATGAAGTGCACATTGATGATGCCCTCCGATTTACAGAACAACCCGTTGAGGTTACCGACTGGAAAGTCAACAAGACCAGGAGGAGCAGTGTGAAACTTGTCAAAGTACGTTGGAACTCAAAGCACGGACCTGAGTATACGTGGGAACGTGAAGTGTCATGGCCCCAGCCCCGGTTTTACCCGGTCAGGAGCCGCGGGACCGGAACCCGTGGTATTTGATTGATGCGACAGCGGAAGTATTTTAAACAGGATCTTTTAAAACTTGAAATGCCCGATTATTTTATTTCATAATTCGGGTAAAACCCCGTAATTTACAATAGAGGAATTTTTTATTAGGAAATTCCCTGATTTATTAAAACATGTTTATTCATTTTAACTGAGCCACCTCTTCAAGCTGGTTAGTGCTCCGTAGCACGTTTTCCTTGATTTACAGCAGGTCGCCTGGAACATGTTTTAAAAATATTTTTTTGTCAGCGGGGAAATACTGGTGAATAATTCATTTTGACAAAATGACACATAGTTATAATTTACAGCATAAGAGCGATTACAATGGCTTCTATCTTACTTTTATCTGGCGCCTTGTCACCCGTGTGACGATGGTCATACCACTATTGGGTCCCACCCCAAGTAGTGACGTTTATCACGGTGAGGATTTATTAGCCTAACCCGTGAGAAATTAGTAATGTGCACAATACCCCACTAGCCAGTGATTTAAGATAACCACGACTTAATCCCTGTAATTATAACATTTGAAAATGGAGTATTGAAAAATATTTGATAAAAAGAGAATGACTCACATTGCAGATTTAATATGGGCAGAGTTTAACCTACTGATAAGCTTGTTAACCTAATTCAAATAACAATGCACACGAACTAGGTTACTAACTAATACAGCATTTACGATAACTCACGAGATGAAACCTTCACAACGAATGACAAAGCGCGATACTTAAACATCCATCGATTTTACGACGAATGACAAAGTATAAACCCGAATTTGGGCAGCACTTAAACATCCATTGGATTGATTTCTATCGATCAGACATTAAATCATAGCAGCGATCGAGTTATTACCCTGTTACTGCGGCAGCGTTTCGTGAATTGTGTGTTTTTGGTAGTCAACAGATGATATCTCGAAGTGTAAAACGAATTTTAACGTCGTTCAAGTGCCAGAATTCAAGTCCCAAACCCCACTATTTATACTTGAAATTTGACCCCCTCGCGTGACGCGAGGGGTCCCCTAGGGGGCGTCGCATGGCGTGAGGGGTCACACTCTACCATAGGGTAGCCCCTTGTGTTTGTAGCCTTGCTGAGTCGACGGAACGATAAAATTCGTTTTTGACAGCAAATTAAGTGGATAATCGTAACTAGGGAATACCCCCCTGAGTTTTAGGGGCCCTGATCCTGATTCTGATTGTTCTGAAAATTTTAGGGTTTATATAGAATCACTTGGGGGTCTCAATTAGGGTTTCCTATTGAACCACATATAATAAGAAATAATAGTTTTGGTGAGAGTTGCTACATCCTCCCCACCTTAATAAAAATCTCGTCCTCGAGATTTACTTGAATAAGTGAGGATATTTTCGCTTCATTTCTGATTCCAGCTCCCAAGTATATTCAGGCCCTCTCTTTGAATTCCACTTGATTTTGACTAGCACCAATCGCTTGTGCTTGAGAAACTTAACCTTTTTATCTTCTATTTGTAGTGGCTTCTCAACAAATTTTAGCTTTTCATTTACCTCTATATCTTGAAGAGGTACTACCAGAGATTCGTCAGATAGACATTTCTTAAGATTGGATACATGAAATACATCATGTACTCCAGCTAACTCTTCTGGTAATTGTAAACGATAAGCAACTGGTCCTATACGTTGGATCACTGAAAATGGTCCTACGTATCGTGGACTTAGCTTTCCTTTCTTACCGAACCGAACTACTCCTTTCCAAGGAGAAACTTTCAAAAGTACTCTATCTTCGACTTGAAATTCAAGTGGCTTACGTCGATTGTCGGCATAGCTCTTTTGACGATCTCGAGCAGTCTTCAGTCGTTCCTTGATTTGAGTAATTTTGTCGGTAGTTTCTTGCACTATTTCAGGACCTGATAGTTGACTTTCTCCTATTTCTGCCCAGCAAACTGGAGTTCTGCACTTTTGCCCATACAGTGCTTCGAATGGGGCAGCTTCAATGCTTGAATGATAACTATTGTTATAGGAGAATTCGATCAAAGATAGGTGATCGTCCCAATTTCCACCAAAATCTATTACACATGCTCTAAGCATGTCATCCAGGGTTTGGATTGTCCTTTCACTTTGTCCGTCTGTTTATGGATGATATGCCGTACTTAAATTTAGTCGGGTTCCCATGGCTTTCTGGAAACTTTTCCAGAAATGGGAAGTGAAACGACTATCCCTATATGATACAATGGAGAGTGGAACTCCATGTAAGGATACTACTTTGTCTACGTACAACTTGGCTAACCTTTCCATGCTAAAGGTTCCCTTCATGGGTAGAAAATGAGCTGATTTGGATCGATCCACAATTACCCAAATCGCGTCATTACCCTTTCTGGTTTTGGGTAACTTAGTAACAAAGTCCATTGTTATGAGTTCCCATTTCCATACTGGCATTTCTAATTGTTGAAGTAGACCTGAAGGTTTCTGGTGTTCTGCCTTAACTTGTGAACAAGTAAGACACTTAGAAACATATCTAGCTATATCCTTTTTCATACCTATCCACCAGAAATTATTTCTTAAATCTTGGTACATTTTATTGTTACCTGGGTGCATGGTATATCTAGATTTATGGGCTTCTTCTAAGATCTTATTTCTTAATTCTCCTTGCTTAGGAACCCAAATCCTTTTCTTGTGAAATCTCCAAATTCCATCAGTTCCTTGCTCTAATTCTTTTATTCTTCCTTTCATTTCTTCAGCATCATCCTTGATTGCCGTTTCCTGGATATTTCTCAATTGTTCCCTTAAATCTAACTGTAGATTTAATCGGAGAGCACGAACCCGTTGTTGTTTCTCATGATACTTACGACTTAAGGCATCTGCAACTACATTTGCTTTTCCTTCGTGATATTGAATATCACAATCGTAGTCACTTAGGATTTCCATCCATCTTCTTTGCCTCATGTTCAATTCTTTTTGCCCAAATATGTATCGTAAACTCTTATGATCCGTATAGACAGTAAACTAACTTCCATACAGATAATGTCTCCAAATTTTAAGGGCAAAAATTATGGCTCCTAACTCTAAGTCATGAGTCGTATAGTTTTCTTCGTGCTTTTTCAATTGTCTTAATGCATACGCAATTACCTTCTTGCGTTGCATCAACACACATCCTAATCCTAACCTTGAAGCATCACAGTATACTTCAAAATCTTCAGTCCCTTCTGGCAAGGCTAGAATTGGAGCATTGGTTAACTTTTGCTTCAAAATCCTAAAGGCTTCTTCTTGCCTAGGTCCCCATTCAAATTTAACCGCTTTACATGTTAGCTTAGTTAATGGTACAGCTATTTTGGAAAAATCCTTAATAAAGCGCCTATAGTATCCGGCTAACCCTATAAAACTTCTAATTTCCATTGCTGATTGCGGAACCTTCCATTGGGTGATTGCTTCAATCTTAGCAGGATCTACGCGAATACCTTCATGGTTCACCATGTGTCCTAAAAACTGCACTTCCTGTAGCCAAAATTCACACTTCGAGAATTTGGCGTAAAGCTTTTCTTTTCTTAACAATGTTAAGAGTGCATGCAGGTGCTGACAGTGCTCTTCCTGACTTTTGGAATAAATAAGTATATCATCGATGAAGACAATTACAAATTTATCCAAGTATGGTTTACAAATTCTATTCATCATGTCCATGAATGCTGCAGGTGCATTCGTTAGTCCGAAGGGCATGACTGTAAACTCCTAATGACCATACCTAGTTCTGAAAGCAGTTTTAGGTATGTCTTCTACTTGTACCTTCAATTGATGATATCCAGAGCGTAAATCTAATTTAGAAAAGTATCTAGCTCCTTGAAGTTGATCGAAAAGATCATCAATCCTAGGTAATGGGTATCGATTCTTAATTGTAACCTTATTCAATTCTCTATAATCGATACACATTCGCATTGAACCATCTTTCTTTTTCACAAACAATACTGGTGCTCCCCACGGGGATGAACTAGGTTGTATAAATATTTTACTTAGTAATTCATCTAATTGTTTCTTCAATTCTAACATTTCGGTGGGTGCTAACCGATAAGGTACCTTAGCTATCGGTGTAGTTCCCGGAATTAGATGAATCCTAAATTCTACTTCCCTGTTGGGTGGTAATCCAGGTAGTTCTTCCGGAAAGACATCCGGGTATTCTGATACTACAGGAATTTCCTTAAGTCCCTTACCTTTGGTGTTAATGATTACTGAAATCATATACACTATTCCTTGCTTTCGTTCATAACTAGCAATTTTCATTACTGAAATGAACTTCATGGGTTTTCGCGGCTTATCTCCTGTAATTACTACTAATTCTCCTGTGGGTGCATGAATTTCTATGGAGTTTTTATCGCAGAGAATTCGAGCATGGTTGGCTACTAACCAATCCATTCCTAATACTACATCGAATTCGGCTAACTTCATAGGTAACAGGTTTGCAGAGAATTGATGACCTGAAAGTTCTATATTTCCTTCTCGCAAAACCTTATCTATTTTAACAGAATTTCCATCTGCCGTTTCAACTATAAAAATCTGCTTTAGGTTGGTTAAAGGTAAATTAAGAGCTTGGCAGAATGAAGTATTTATAAAACTTTGGTTTGCACCAGAGTCG
Organism: Helianthus tuberosus; assembly: GCA_030545235.1. Lineage (NCBI taxonomy): Eukaryota > Viridiplantae > Streptophyta > Magnoliopsida > Asterales > Asteraceae > Helianthus > Helianthus tuberosus. The sequence continues at coordinate 68,810,192 of CM060432.1, read as the reverse complement.
AATAATACTTTTGCATAGACGTCGTGAACTAAGAACGTACCAGCTATCACGTCAGGAATTAATTCTGCTTCCTGAGTAGTCAGCTTGAAGGCTCTTGCATTTTTCTTGGTAGCTCCTTCTTCAGGTTTGGCTTTGTTGTCAGCTGGTTTGACCAGTTTTGGGCAATCTGGCCTAAAGTGTCCAGCTTCTCCACAGTTGTAGCAGACTGCTGCTCTCTTCTTCCTGCAATCTTCTTCTTGATGCCCCGGAATTTTGCAGAAATTGCAATATCCTTTGCATCTTCCAAAATGTTTTCTTTTACAGGCATTGCAGAATGGAACAGTGGAAGATTGCCCGGTTCCTCTTCTCTTGAAATTACTACGGTTACCCATACGGAATCCTTGGGTAATCTTTTGGGCTACTTCCTTTTTCCGGTTTTCTTCACTTGTGCGTACCAATTCATCAGTTAGGGTGTTAGCTAATTCTACCGCATCGTCAATCGTGCGAGGTCTCGCAGCTTTAACGATATTATGGATTTCGCTAATCAATCCCCAAATATAGCGAGAAATGAGCACCGGTTCTGGTGAAGCCAGTGTTGGTACCACTCTCGCATATTCGAAGAATGTCGAAGTATATCCTCGACAATCTATACCCATCATCCTATGATTCAGGAACTTATTCGCCATTTGCTCTTTTTCATATTCGGGACAGAATTTTCTTTCCATTATCTGCTTAAATTCTTCCCAACTCATGGCATAGGCCATATTTCTTCCTTTAGCTTGAAGTACCGTATTCCACCATTCTAGCACCCCTTCTTTAAAGAGATGTGAAGCATATATGACCTTGTCTGCTTCAGCACATTTACTTATTATGAGTACTGCTTCAGTTTTCTCCAACCAACGCAGTGCCGCAGTTGCCCCTTCATTGCCTGCGAACTCAGCAGGTTTACAGGCAATAAATTCTTTGTAAGTGCAACCAGGCGTTGCAACTTTCATTTTCTTAGGGAGCGGGGCCTGCCGTGGATTATTATCGTTGTTAGTATGATTACCGCCTCCGTTTACGCTATTACTAAAGTTATCTTCAGAAGTACGTTTGCTAGGAATAATTTGTTGAGGCTCAACAGGTTTCTGGGCAGCCGCAAGGATTGCTGGAATAGCATTGGCTATTCCTTGAGCAACGATATTTTCTATATCTTGCCTAGTCATAAATTGATCCTCCTGGTGTTGCTCAGATTGGTTAACTTCGTTAACTGGTTCATTATTAGCGTTTTCTATCTGATAATTAATATATATAATTTATTATTATAGAGTAAATAACAATTTTACACAAAACAATTATACAAATTTCACAATACACATATAGCCAAAATTATCGATTTCTCGATTCCCATTTTATATATATATTATGCATCATTACACACCGTTATCTTACAAAGTTTTATTTGTAGTTATTTTACAAGGTTATATTTTACTACTATTATTATTATATAGTCACAGTTTCACAACCCCACTATCCCTTATCAGTTGGTATTTTAGTAACGACGTTCCCTCTCGTCGTACTTCCAGGAGATTTGTTCTCCTACCTCCCGGATCCTATTCCCTGCACCTATCAGTTCTTCGCCAAAGTGGCCGAATTCAGCTAAGTTTTCATTGCTCATTGGTGGATTTGGTATAGGTTCTGGGTCGAACTGAGGGAAAAAGGTATAAGGATTATTTAGGAGGTTTTGAAACTGCCAGTCATTGGTCCACCACTCGTCCATTCCTAGAGCTTGAGTATGGATTAAAGGTTCTGGGATTGCTGGTTCCAAGTTTATGGGAAGTTGAGTTTCAGCAGGATAAGGGTAAAGGTTAGTATTGATAGGTTTAATAATATCACAACTTGCCAATATATGATCCAACTCTTCTTGTAATGGCAACTCCTCGACTTGTTTAGAACTCTCCCCGATTTCCATTTTTACTTGCCTAGAATTTTCCCCGATCTCAACTCCTTTTCCTTTATCTATGGGATTCTTTATTTTGGGAATTTTTCTAGTTGCGGGTTTCCTCCTGCGTACACGCCTCCAGCCTACAAATCTTCTCCTTTTCTTAGGCTTTGATTTCTCTGGTGGTGAAGCGTTGAATTCCATAGGTTCTTCTATATCAGGTATGTAACTAGTAAAGTCTCTGGAAACTTCTATTTTCACCGGATAAAGATTGAGATTCTGAAGGGCTTCAGATAACTCATTCATGCTGTTTAGCATATATGCAAAATGCACAAAAATGCTAAGTTAAAATTTTATAACAAAATTTCACTGATAAACATTCAAGTATTATTGCATACCGTGTGACTAATTTAATACAAAGGACAACTGAAATTTAAAACATACTAGGGTTTATTATAAATTTATTTATTTACTGGGAAAAGTTTTCTTTTAGAGGTTCTGGATTGTAGAGGATATGGTTGCTAGAACTGGATCATGGTATTTAAATGTTAGCATTTACTGCTACAGTGGCTAACATATAGAGGTCAGCCCATTTTTCGTCTAATTTATCCTCCCATGGTGGATTACTGCCTATTTTCTGGGTTTCCTGATTACTCTTCCTTTCTTTGGACTTCTTTAGTTTCTCTTGACTTTTCCTAATAATCAAACTTCTTTTATTAGGAGAAAGTGGTTCTTCATATTGTGCTTTACGAACAAATATTCCTTCCTCAATATCTGCTGAGTGTCTTAAGGAATTTGATTGGGATGAACTTCCCTTTTCTTTTGGTAACCTATCTAATTTAAGATAGATGTTCGAAAGCTTTTGCTTACTCATACTGTAACTAACAAATAGTCAGTTAAAGACACACATAATCATAGAATGATAATCAGGAAAATTAAGTATTTTAAATACTTAATAGGCTTAAATCAGTGGCTCTGATACCACCTTTTCCTGTCACGGCCCCAGCCCCGGTTTTACCCGGTCAAGAGCCGCGGGACAGGAACCCATGGTATTTGATTGATGCGACAGCGGAAGTATTTTAAACAGGAACTTTTAAAACTTAAAATGCCCGATTATTTTATTTCATAATTCGGGTAAAACCCTGTAATTTACAATAGAGGAATTTTTACTAGGAAATTCCCTGATTTATTAAAACATGTTTATTCATTTTAACTGAGCCACCTCTTCAAGCTGGTTAGTGCTCCGTAGAACGCTTTCCTTGATTTACAGCAGGTCGTCTGAAACATGTTTTAAAAATATTTTTTTTGTCAGCGGGGAAATACTGGTGAATCATTCATTTTGACAAAATGACACATAGTTATAATTTACAGCATAAGAGCGATTACAATGGCTTCTATCTTATTTTTATCTGGCGCCTTGTCACCCGTGTGACGATGGTCATACCACTATTGGGTCCCACCCCAAGTAGTGACGTTTATCACGGTGAAGATTTATTAGCCTAACCCGTGAGAAATTAGTAATGTGCACAATACCCCACTAGCCAGTGATTTAAGATAACCACGACTTAATCCCTGTAATTATAACATTTGAAAATGGAGTATTGTAAAATATTTGATAAAAAGAGAATGACTCACATTGCAGATTTAATACGGGCAGAGTTTAACCCACTAATAAGCTTGTTAACCTAATTCAAATAACAATGCACACGAACTAGGTTAGTAACTAATACACCATTTACGATAACTCACGAGATGAAACCTTCACAATGAATGACAAAGCGCGATACTTAAACATCCATCGATTTTACGACGAATGACAAAGTATAAACCCTAATTTGGGCAGCACTTAAACATCCATTGGATTGATTTCTATCGATCAAACATTAAATCGTAGCAGCGATCGAGTTATTACCCTGTTACTGCGGCAGCGTTTCGTGAATTGTGTGTTTTTGGTAGTAAACAGATGATATCTCGAAGTGTAAAACGAATTTTAACGTCGTTTAAGTGCCAGAATTCAAGTCCCAAACCCCACTATTTATACTTGAAATTTGACCCCCTCGCGTGACGCGAGGGGTCCCCTAGGGGGCGTCGCGTGGCGCGAGGGGTCACACTCTACCATAGGGTAGCCCCGTGTGTTTGTAGCCTTGCTGAGTCGATGGAATGATAAAATTCGTTTTTGACAGCAAATTAAGTGGATAATCGTAACTAGGGAATACCCCCCCTGAGTTTTAGGGGCCCTGATCCTGATTCTGATTGTTCTGAAAATTTTAGGGTTTATACAGAATCACTTGGGGGTCTCAATTAGGGTTTCCTATTGAACCACATATAATAATAAATAATAGTTTTGGTGAGAGTTGTTACATGAAGACCAGTTCAACATGAAGACCAGTTCAAAGAAAAGTATCCCCACCTGTTCAAGAAGACTCCTGCGAGAGCTGGTTCAGCCTGAATTTTGGGACGAAATTCTTTTAACGGGGGGAGACTGTGACAACTGGCACCAAACCGGTAATTTCCGTACACTTTAATTATTATTTAATGACTGCAATTATGTGCTTAAATGTCAACATAGTCTGATTACATACTATACTTGTGAATTCATGCACGTTTTATACTACAAGATATTGTTTTATGCATAAACGAGAGCGTTGCGTCAGAAACACTAGTAAACTCACCGGTAAGACACTTTGTGTCAACAATTCTGCAGAAAGCAGTTAGACTGTAGAATTGGGGCCTAGGTGTAGGTCCAATGACAAGAATACATTAAAACACAAGAATACATACAAGGGTTAACATATAGACATTCTAGAAGCTAAAATAAGCACTAGAAAGCACCCGAAACGCATTTTAAGTGCAGAATTTTAGTAAATTCAGCTATAATCAGCATTATGACACTGAAATATTATGCAGAAATTGTGATTTATCATCCAGAATACTTCCCTAAGTGTTGGGGATTGAAAGTGTCACAAAAGAATACTTAAAAGACACTAAACGGTGCAATTTAGCACTTTAACGAACCGGTATCTAACCGATCAGCCGGACATTACCCGGAACATCAAAATATTAACTAGAAGCACTATTTTAGTATTACAAAGCTAGTTATGATCACCGCACATCATATTATATCCTAAAACATATAAACATACTTAAACACCTAAATCTAACACTTAACATGTAACTAGATTAAGTAACTTGGAATTGAAATGCAACTAATACCCCCCCCCCCCTAAATGACGGTTCCAACATGGAGCCCCACATGGGGATTTCTTCTATTTATTTATTGGATCTTGTTGGAAGGATAAGGAACATTATAACCTAAGGATAATAAGATGTTGGAGGATTCCTTTATAAACCACAAGACTTTATCATAACCATTACTCATCACCATCAACACACCAAAACTCCTCCTTCCTTTCCTCCATAGCTATGGCCCAAGCACCCCCTCTCTACACCTTCATTTTCATTCCACTCCAATACATTCCAAGGTGATTCTAAGGTGCCTCGGGTCTATTTAGGAAGGTGGTAAGCAACGGAATTGGAAGGACCTCTCTTATTTGCTTTTATCCACTCCATTTGTCCTCTTGATCATCCCTAGCCTTGAGCTAGTGGTAAGAACTTAGATCCTTTCATTCTTCATCTTATTTAAGTAGTTAAAGAAGGATACATGATGTTAATCTTGAATAACACTAAGAATCACAAGAAAAGAACTTGAACATAAGCTTTAAATATGAAGAGATCATGTTGTTTAGTGTTGATATACTTGTTGATGGATATTGTTTGTAGAAATGATGTTGATCATCATGTAGTCTTGCTAGATCATGATTAAAAACATAATCTAGCAAGATGAGAGGATGAACATGTTTAAAGATTATGGATCATCCTCACAAAAGTTCATGAACTTGAAGTAATATAAAGTGTCTTGTAAAATGATGAACAAAGAAGGTTTAAAGTCTTGTAAATCTAATTATTTCAAGTGTGATTTACCAAGAAACCAAGTTAAAAATACAAGTTTCACTAAACCTTGGTTCTTACATAAATAAACATTATTTTTAGTGGTTAACAAAGTAAAGAAACATATGTGTAACAAGAAAAATACATGAAGAAGTATTTTTAGAAAACATGAACATAAGTTGTAAAGAATCATATTCTTTAAAAATGAAGTTTTTAAAGAAGCAACCACACTTTAAAGAGTAACAAGACTTACTAAATACACTAGTAAGTTACTACACATTTTTATAAATTTCCAAGTTCATGAAATAGAGAAATTTATGTACATAGTTGATGATTGTTGTTGAAATTGATTGATGATGATTTTAAAAGAAAATAAACACATATTTTGAAAACATGGGAAACCTCCATTTTTAGGGGAAACTCTGTCAAAATTTTTATAAATTTTGACACTTAGAAAAATATAAGTTTTTGAGAAACTTATCCCCTAAAAATGTATCTAAAAATATTTACCAAAGTTTCCCAAATTTTTGGTGTTAAGAAATAATGATTTCTTCAAGAATTAAAATTGACATTAAGTATGTATATTTTTGAGAAAAATATATATATTATTTGGTCACCAAATTTTGTGCAAAGTGTATGTAGTATGTATTATACGTGATAGTGTATTAGGACTTGAAAATACACTAAACACCCAAAAGAAGTGAAAATACAAAAATATACATACAACATGCTTAGGCAAATACAAGAAAATATATTTATGAAAATATATTATTTGATAGAATGAATAACTTGGACAAGTTATGAACATGAAATAAAGTTTTGAACAAAGATACATAATTCGGGTGCAAAGTGCAAAATACAAGATACTTATATTAATTTTCGAGAAAATAATATAAGTAAGATGCATAGTTAAAAATATAAATTATTTTTAACACAAGAATATAGATACAAAAGATAGTGACTTGTGCTTGTGCGATGCAAGTCTAGTGACTAACGAAAATAAAACACGTTTAGGTCACGACGCATTATAAGCAAAACCCGGTGAAGTTTACGACGCAAGGAACGCAAAGTTGTGAGTTCATGCTCCCCCTCTTCTTTAACTTTTTTCAGTTTTATAACTTCGGGGGTGAAATAGATGTTACTGAATATTTACAGGAAAGTTCGTGTCCCCACTTTTAATCTTTTACATACTTTTAAACTTGGGGCGAACACATGAAAATTGATACTTGATATAATAAACGAGAGTTGATACTTGATATAATAAACGAGAATTGATACTTGATGTAATAAATGAGAATTGATATTTGATATAATAAACGAGAGTTAATACTTGACATGATGAATACATAAACAAGAAGCACTCTTGGTGATCACTAGTACCAAGTATGATGCGTTTTGAGGAATGATACGAGAAATCGTGTCACGAATAGGGTACCATAAGCACCATTAATCGTGTACATACTTAGACCGCAGAACAAAAGGTTAGATCTAACGGGTGTCCGGGCAGCCACACTCTCGGTGAACCCTAGTACCGAGTAATGCTTTTGTGTCTCCGTCGTGAATCGACAACTAGAAAAATGCCTAAGGTTTGGTGACTTCCTATGTCGTGTCACATGTTAATGGCCTTGCAACCCATTAACTACACAAGAATACTTTATTTGTACGAAGTTCGTACACAAGAATACTTTATTTGGTTCATACCACAACAATACTTTATTTACACAAGAATACTTTATTTTCACAAGATACTTATCATGTTTTCATACAAAGTATACAAACGTGTTCAACACAAAACTGCATGAATTCACACCAACATTATGTTGACGTTTTTCCAAAACTCACATGTATTTCAGGTAACTAAGGTGGATGTTCGCGCGGTCTTACTTATGCTCTTGGATGTCGTCTATGTTACGTTTAAATAAAGTTGTAGACTTTCAGACAATATGTTGTCTCGTGATGTAAACACTTAAACTATGATTTTCAATTATGTAATGTTGGCATTTGAAGTTATTTTATGAGCATGTAGTATGTTTACCAATCGTATGCAATGAAAACCTTTCATGATCACACCTCGTGCTTCCGCCACAGAAAGGGGTGTGACAAGTATGACCGCGCGCACATCCACTTTAGTTACCTGAAATACATGTGAGTTTTTGGAAAATCGTCAACATAATGTTGGTGTGAATTCATGCAGTTTTTGTATTGAACGTTTGTATACTTGTATGAAACATGGTATGTAAGGAAATCGAGATCGCTAATGGTTTGCAAAGCCATTAACATGTGACACGACATAGGAAGCATCCAAACCATAGGCATTTTTAGCTGTCGAATCCACGACTATCGATTCACGACTAGAGACACAAAAGCACTGCTTGGTACTAGCATCACCAAGAGTGTGGCTACCTGAAACCCATTAGATCTAACCTTTTGTTCCGCGGTCTTGGTATGTAACTGATTAATGGTGCTTATGGTACCCTATTCGTGACATGATCTAAAGTATCATTCCTTAGTTTTTGTATTCTACATACCATAACACATGTATTTTCCCCAAGTTTAAAAAGCATGTAAAAGTTTAAAAGTGGGGACATGAACTCACAACTTTGCGTTTCCTGCGCCGTAAACTTCACCGGGTTTGCTTATATAGCGTTGTTGGTGCATACGTCTGTCGACTTCGTCTTGTATCGAGTCTTGTATTGTATTAGATAGATCAGGGCACGAAAAACGGGAAATATGTATTGAAGGCTATTTCGCACGAAATAGGAAGGCTATTTCGTATGAAATAGGTTTACCTATTTCGTACGAAATGAAGTCTTGCTATTTCGCACGAAATCACACGAAAAACGAGAAATATGTATTGAAGGCTATTTCGCACGAAATAGGAAGGCTATTTCGCATGAAATGGTTTCATATGAAACCACCTAGCCTATAAATACATGATGTGCCTTGTCATTTGTAACGATCTGATTCCGGCAACGAAGTGCTTCCGAAGTGTCTCCAGGCTGTAAAACGTTGTGTTTTCAATAAAAGAGACAGTTTAAAGTGAATCTAGCTGAAATAACTCCAATATGTTTGTTTCCGCCTCTCATATTGGATGATTTCTCTTCTGAATGACTCGTTTGGGTCCGAAAACGATCCTACAAGTGGTATCAGAGCTCAGTAGGAAGAGTTCTTACCATTTCAGCTGCAAATTCTGATTTCTACACCTTATTTTCAAAATTAAACTTGATTTCACGGTCAAAATGATTTGAATTTCTCACATTATATGCGAAACTGTGTTTTAACAAAGCCTTGAGAGAATTGGACTTAAAATTGGACTAAAACCTGATTAATTTGACAAAAACATGGCCGAGATGATGACATCAGCAGCATTTCGCACGAAATAGAAATTTGATTTCGCACGAAATCACTTAGTTTCACCTATTTCGCACGAAATCAGCTTATTTCGCATCAAACTGTTGTCTTTCAGGGTATTTCGCTTGAACAGGGTATTCCGTGTGAAGAGGTTATTTCGCTTGAGAGTGGTATTTCGTTTGAAAGTTGTGAATTTGTGAAACTTGTTGCCGAAACATGGAAGAGGAATTTTATAACGCCTTTGCTACCCCGATTACTGTTGCTCAAAGCACTATGTTAGAATATGAAACGTCTTGTTGGATCGTCGTGTGACCCGAACGAGTCAATCAGAAGAGTTTATGATCCATATCCAAGGCGGAATCAGTGATATAGACGTGAAACAACTTGATTCTCCTTAATTATCCTTTTATTAATGATTTCAAGGCAATCCTGATCGTTTGACAAACTGGCAGCACCTCGGCTCTGAAATCTCGAATGTTACAAATGAATCAGAAGGTTGGGTATTTATAGGGTGACTAATTTCGCACGGACCTATACAAGCGAAATTACCTTCATGCGAAATTACATTCCAAACGAAAATACTAATTTCGTGTGGAATTACCTAATTTCGTATGAAAGTACCAATGTGTAATTTCGTGCGAAATTACCATTGTGTAATTTCATGCGAAATTACCCTTTAACACTCAAAACCTGTTTTCCGACCTGCTGAACACTGGTTTATCCTATCTAGACACATGACTCGATACAAGACAAAGTTAACAGACATTTATGCACCAACAGACTCCCCCTTGGATGTTGACGAAGTCTTTGGGATCGAGTCTTCAATCTTGATCAGTCTTGTCTCTCTTTCCAAATAATTTGACACTGTAAGCATCCTTCAATCTTTATCTTCAAGACTCCCCTTTGAATGCTAATCCAGAATGTAGACTCCCCCTTTCAATATGCTGGAGCTTGAATTCTGGTTCAATCTTTACACTTTCTTTGCCATGGGGATCTTGTTACCTGCTTCTCAGAAATTTGACATTACAATCTATTGACTTATAACATCTTTTCTAGTTTTTATCAGTTTTAATAATCCACTTAAGTATTCAGGTCCAAGTTAATGACCCTGAGCACTTAATTTATCTACCAAGTCCAACTTAATAACCTTGGTTGATCCAAGACGAAACAAAAACTAACTTTTGTTCAATCATAGTTTTAAAAACATTTTTCTGAAAATTACAAGTTTCAACTTAATGAACTTTTTTGACTTTTCATTAACAGGTTTAACATATTAAACTCACAACCCTTCTGTCCAGCTCAGAAACTTCCTGCATCTGCTTCAAACTGCGAATCTGAAGATCAGCTTTCCACTTTGATTTGTCGGGAAAAATAAAGCAGAAATGAAAAATCTTTTTGGATTTTGAATAAAGTTTCTATACTAGAATGCTAAACAGAAATGAAATGCAGTAAATGTAAACTATTTACAAACATATTTTTGGTGAGCGTGTTAGGGAATCATATCAGCTGTCGACAAGTCACAAGTACCGTTAAGCTTGGATTTCATACTCAGAATTAAACAATTCGCTTAGATTGTCGATATACGGATCCACTTAAATTCTCACACAAATTTCAATCTGTTCAGGATACGAATTAGGTGTATTAAGAACTTAAACTCAATCATGTGTCCCACCTCTTGAATATACTCCCGTATCCAGATCCCAATATTCAGTCTTACAGGTGAGTATACCACAGATGATATCTGTAAGGGGTTAAATGTGAGGGCCGTGAGAGCTCAGGCTATTGCTTCCGCAAAATTAGAGAGATGACGGCTTCGACTTTAAGTGGGTCCCCTTTAGAGGATCTTTTTTTTACAACAGCACATGATTAGCATTTTTCAATGTTTCATCATTTTTATGCTAAGGGCAGGCTTTTATTTCAAGCAGCAGTAAAGTATTATACGGGGACTAGGCCATTGCTTCCGCAAAATCAGAAGTCCCGGGATAATACCCCAGATATCACTGAGTATAAAGACCTAGTATTTCAGAAAGAGGGGTCCTTCAAACAAGATTTCAGGGGTTACCTATATATCCAAGTAGTGTTCCCCACGAAATAAGCAAGTTTGAATTTAGGTTTATATCCCGAACAAACCTACTAAATGTGTAAAAACCTATCGGCATATCATCAGCGAGACTGTTTAACTCTTTTAAACTTTACATTTCTTTAGCATACTGTAACTATCAAGCCGATGTACTATCATTTTCCCTTTTTACACAAGCTCTTTTCCGGTTTTGTATTGTTTTTGTATTTTGAAAATATCTCATGTTTTTGGATTTTTGAAATTTTTTTACTGTTTTTGTATTTTCTGAAAATATTAACCTACCTCCCCCTAAATACCAAAACAAGTAAAAAATCGACAAACCATTGCAGATTGCTTCTCAACATCATCTACAGTGGTACCTTCATCTACGCCAAGAATCTCCTCCAACACCGATAAAAGCTTCATACCGTTCAATTTTAACAAATATTGAAAACGAGTTTTATCAAACGCTTTGGAATGTAAATCAGCTTTTTGTTCATCAGTGTGGATTTTCTCAATTCGTATCAACTTCTTCTCGAAACAATCGCGAATGAAGTGATGACGAATTTCAATGTGTTTCGTTTAGCGTGATGAACAGGATTTTTAGTAATGTTTATCGCTGCCTCATTATCAACAAAGATAGGGGTGTTAAGAAATTGCAAACCGTAGTCTCGTATCTGTTGCTGGATCCACAAGATCTGAGAGCAGCAGCTGCTAGCAGATACATACTCGGCTTCACATGTGGACAAAGCTACAGAGGTCTGCTTCTTGCATTGCCAGGTGACCAATCGTGGTCCGAAAAACTGGCACCCCGCTGTTGTTGACTTAGCGTTAACTTTGCAGCATCCGAAATCAGAATCAGAATACCCTTCGAGCGTGAAATCGCCTTCTCTTGGATACCACAACCCCAGTGATGGAGTTCCTTTCTGGTAGCGCAATATCCGTTTCACAATCACCATATGCAAAGCTCTAGGGTATGACTGAAACCTAGCTGAGAGGCAGGTTGGATACATGATATCGGGTCTTGAAGCTGTCAAGTACATCAGTGATCCGATCATGGAACGATATAACGTTTCATCTACCTTCTCTCCGGTGAGATCAGGGTTTATCCCATGGTTCGTTGCTAATGGGGTGGAAGCTGGAGTAGTCCCGAACATCCCAAATTTCTCTAAGATATCATGAACATACTTCGTCTAATGTATGAAAATTCCTTTGGGTAGTTGATCAACCTGTAGTCCCAAGAAGAATTTCATCTCACCCATCGATGACATTTCAAATTTTTGCTTCATAACTCTTTCAAAATCTTTGCACAGATTTTCATTTGTTGACCCAAATATGATGTCGTCCACGTATATCTGAACTATCAGAAGATGTCCATCGACTTCTTTGGTGAAGAGAGTGACTTCCACTTTTCCACGGATGAAACTGTTGGTAAGCAAATGTTGAGACAATGTCTCGTACCAAGCTCTCGGGGCCTGGCGTAAACCATACAGCGCTTTATCCAGTAAATAGACCTTGTCTTTGTGGATTGGATCGGTGAAGCCCGGTGGCTGTCCGACATATACCTCCTCTTTTACCTTCCCATAGAGAAAATCTGATTTAACATCTAGCTGATAAACTTTAAATCCTTTCCAAGATGCAAATGCTAGGAAGATTCTGATTGCTTCAAGTCTAGCAACCGGAGCATACACTTCAGTGAAATCTATACCCTCCTGCTGACTAAAGCCTTGGACTACGAGTCGAGCTTTGTTACGAATAATAACCCCTCGATCATCCCTCTTGCACTTGAACACCCACTTAGTGTTTATCTTCCTGTGACCATCGGGCAAGTCTACCAATTTCCACACACCCAACTTCTCAAACTGACTCAGCTCCTCTTGCATTGCGTTGACCCAAGAATCTTCAGTTAGTGCTTCCTTATATGTTCTTGGTTCAATCTGCGAAATAAAACAACTAAGTGAAAACTCAGTTTGTAACGGAGCAACTGTAGAATAAAAACAAGTAAGGCCTTGGTCAATTTGTCGTCTTGTGCGAACGCCTGATTATAATTCTCCAATAATCAACTCTTCTGGATGGTACGAAAGAGTTCTCGGCATCACCTCGCCTGGAACATCTACCCCGCCTTCCAAATTTGTGACATTCTGATTTGCACCTTGTTCACTGACTGGAATTGTTTGACTCGAAATCTGGATCTGCTCCCCCTCAGAATCTGAATCACCATGATCAAATACAGGTCTATCATCAGATTCTTGATTATCATTGACTGTCGTCTGATTGTCAGGAGCATGTTCTGAAGATTGTTGAACATCATCATGTTCTCCAGCATTACTTGGACTGGCTTCATCATCATTTGAAGTTGGTCATCGACTTCTAATATACTCAGCTGGAAACCTTTCTTGTGATGACTCATACTCTCTTAGAATGTCCAACTCATCAAAGAACTCTGGTTCTTCTTCTATGTCAAATGAATCCCATAGAGTATCATAGTTAAAGCGCCATGAGTCGCCTGGGTTCTGCGGTGGCATTGTGTAACCTTGGCATTCAACATTATGTGCTTCGATAATCCGCTTCAAGCTTGGAACAAAGACTCGCTTTAATGGACTTGAGTAACCCACAAATATTCCTTCAATGCACTTTGCACCAAACTTTCCAAAAGGCTCTAGAACTGTGCAGGGAGACCCAAACGGTTTGCGGTTGTTGATCAACTCAAAACACGTCTTGTTGAATTTCTTCACTGTGAGAACCCGGTTGAGTGTATAACAAGCGGCTGACACTGCTTCTGCCCAAAAGTTGACTGGTAATTTCGAATCAGCAAGCATCGTCCTGTCCGTTTCAATTAGCGTCCTGTTCTTTCGTTCAGCTACCCCATTTTGTTGTGGAGTGTAAGGAGCACTAAATTCTTGCAATATACCTCTCTCATCACAATACTCTTCCATCTTGTTGTTCTTAAACTCAGTACCGTTGTCACTCCTGATTCTTCTGATTCGAGTTTGGTACAAGTTTTCAATTTTTCTGAACAACGCCATCAAACTTTCAAACGTCTCATCTTTAGTCTTCAGAAAAGATACCCATGAAAATCTCGAGTAGTCATCTGTTACTACTAGACAGTAGAGATCACCAATTATACTTTTGTTGGGATTGAATCCTACCAGAGGAACAGATAATTAGAGCCAAAACTGGATCAGAGCAGTGGATCCAGCATAAGCAGATGTTTACATACAAGTCTCTCCCCTTGAAAGTGATTTCAACATCTGCTGACCTCCTATCTGCTGATCGTGCAAACTGCTGACCTACAACTGATGCTCAAGTAAAGACCTGATAACAGACTAAATCCCTGCTGATTCAATCTACTGCCTTGAGTCAATCACTGCTGATCCGGACAAGTACTGCTGGGTTCACAGCAGTGGAAGGTTGCAGCAGCTGATCTATAGTTTGTTTTGTAATAAAATGTAATAGCAGTAGTTAACATAGCAGTGTTTGTATAGATCAGAGGTTAGAGTTTGTTAGGAGGTTAGATGTCACTTTCATGGTGACGTCAGCAAAGATGCTCAGTGGTTTGCAAGTGCCTATAAATAGTTCAGTACTTTGTACTGTTCTATTAGCTCTTTGCATCATCGTCTTCTTTGCACGAACAAACACTGAGCTCTGGCTGAGGGGGAGTTTGCATTCATTCATCAATCATTGTAATCGTTATTGAAATAAATTCAATCTTCCGATTCATTGAGAAAAGATGTTTGATTAAAGTATTACTCTCGTTTGATTGTATGCAAAGTTTATTTTCATCATAATTCCGCTGCACACTCATCCATTTCCATTTTAATTACAAACACAAAATACAATCAGAATCAAACTCAGATCCAACAATTGGTATCAGAGCCTGAACAGTCAAATTTGATTTAACAATCATTTTGACGTAAATAGTTCGGCTCATAACAGTTGATACTAATCGTTTGTTCGTTCGTTGAAAAACAGAGCAAGGATTAATCACCATTAAAGTTGATTTCTCAGTGTCTGTAAAACAACAAGAATGAGGTCACAATCTCAGGATGATAAAAACAACATCGGCTAGCTTTTTAAACCACCTATGCTAAAAAGAAATGAGTACAACATCTGGCAAAGGAGGATGGGTCACATCCTCGCTCAACAAAGCAAAGGTTGTTGGAGGTATGTCGTCTTTGGTCCCCACGTTCCCACAGTGCCAAGCGCTGAAGATGCTAAAAAGTTCGTTCCAAAACCAGTTGAAAATTATACCGAAACCGACTATCAAAAGTTCGAACTAGATGCTAAAGCGTTTAGCATCATAGCATCAGCGCTGCCCAATGAGATATATGCTGGACTGTTACATTGTAACAGTGCCAAAGAGTTATGGGACGCGCTTAAGGAACAGTTTGGGGGAATCGAAGAAGTCATAGAAAACAATAGGGAAATCCTGAACCAACAGTATGAAACATTTTGTCATGTTAGAGGTGAATCACTGACGCAACAATTTGAGCGTTTCAGTTGTCTCATCAGTGAACTGAGGCTTGTTAATACCACTTTTACAAACTCAACTCAAAATAGCAGGTTCCTCAGGTCACTGCCAGAAAAATGGGACACCATAGCTTTTGTCACCCGGAACTCACCTGAGTTCAAGGATCTGATCTTGACCCAACTCCACGGTCGACTCCTGACCTACGAAAGGGAGTTGAACCTGAAAAGGAAGTTACAAGAGTCAGGAAAAGCCGTTGATGATTATACATTCGGTAACACTACTCTTCTGGGTCAAGAAGAATCTGGGAGCAGTGGTAAGGATCAGGGTTTTGATCACTTCATTGACATAACTGCTGGTGCAAATTTTAACAACCCTGATCCTCACTCTGCAAGTTATGCATTCACTGCAAACGAAAACCAGATGTCAGACAATCTAAGCTTTGAACTAAATGATTTACAGCATTTTGATCCCACTGACTTAGAGGAAATGGACATCCTACACCAACTGGCCTTGCTAAGTGTTAGAACTAGCAAATTTTACAAAAGAACAGGGCGAAAATTTCCAGGTTTACATGGGAATCTAAGGGTTGGGTTGGATAAATCGAAAATCAAGTGCTACAAGTGTAATAGGTTGGGACATTTCGCTAGGGAATGCAGGAGTCAAACTACTGGTCCCATAATCACTCACCCTAGCTCAAATCCTAGACCTCAAAATCAAGGCACTGTGCACTATGCCCAATATGCCCCAGCAGCTCAAGTGAACACTGCTCACTATGCTGCTGCCCCTGTTCCAGTACACTATGTCCAAACTACTGTTCCACGGATCCAATATGTTCAAACCCCTGTCCCCCAGGCACAAGTGCAGCCTGCACCTCAAACCACTGCTCCAGCAGCAGTACAACCAGATCAACAAAGTTTTTTCACTCAAGGGTTTGTTGACTGGAGCAGTATGCCTGAAGACCTTAGTGATGAAAATTTTGCACTCTATGCTTCTAATGATTCTTCTCATAATGAATTTTGTTTGATGGCATTAGAGTCAATACAGGAGGGGGTTGAAACTGAAGAGGAACAGCTGAGTATTGAAACAGTGGATGAGGTGACTGAAGCAGTGGTTACTGCTGTGGCTGGTGAACTACTGTTGGGAGAAAGTTCAGGTACCCTGATTGAACCAATGACAGATCCATGGTCCGAGGAGGACAAAGAAGAAGAGAAGGAAGAAAAGGCTGGTGAAAAGAAGGTGAGAGCTGATGATGAAGAGAATCATAAATGTGACTGTGCAATGATGGCTGCTGCCAAGGTATCTCCTCAAGTTCTAGAAAAACTGTGTTCTGACAATTGCATTATTGCTTTTGCTAACATCAAAGAGGTGAATGAAAACCTTCAGGATAAAATCTTAACTGATGAAGTCAAATTTGAAAGATCTTTAAAAGAACTTAAAAACAAATTGACTGAAAAGGAAAAAGAGATCAACATTCTGAAAGAAGAACAAAGCATAACCAAAACTCAATTCCAAACTATGGTAGAAAAATACCAAGTTTGCAAAAAGGAGTTAGAGTCCACCCAGATCACATGTGAGAGATGGGTGGAATCATGCAAAGGGTATGAGGTTATGCTTGAAAAACAGATAAAAAGTAATGTGAAATTTGGGGTTGGTTATAGAAAACATGATGATGAAAACACTGCTTTTGGAAAATCTGTTCATACCACTGATGTAACCACTGAGTTCATCCCCACAAACAAGAATGGCCAAGAAGTGAAAATCACTGACAAACTTGGTAACAAAATCAGACTTGACAGACCAATGGGATCCTCTACTTTTGAGGAGCTTGAAGACTATCAATTTAAACCAAAATGGTCTGATGAGTGTGATATTCTTGAAAATTTCAAGCCAATGGACTTTACATCAACTGATGGTGTTAAAGCTCCAAAAGCTAAAGTCATTCCTCTCAAGGACATCCCAACAGAGGTTAAAACCTCTGCTGCAAAAGAGTCTGAAAAGAGAAAAAAGAAAGAAAAAATTGATAACTTGTTTTGTGAATTCTGTGAGAAAAGGAATCATCTAACAAAAGACTGTTTCCACTTAAAAGCTTATGATTTAAACAGAACAAGTGTCATTGTTTCAGCTGAAAGTTGCATTGTTTGTGGTAAAACAAACCACAAAACTCAAGCATGTGTGTATCTCAAAAACTTTGATGTGAAAAAGAATGAGTACATTGCTAAAACATCCTTGAGTCCATCATCACCATCATCATCTGTCAAATTCACCAAGAAACAACCACTGTTTGTGCTAGTTCAAACAGCTGTCACAAAATAGCTGAACCAAACATTTGTCAAAAGAGATGTTCAGGTTACTAATGCACCCCCTGCCAATCAGTTCAGAAAAGGCAAGGAAAAACAGTCTTACCAAAGGATTCCACACGTTTATGAGGCCTACAAAAGGCCCTCTAAACCCAGAGTGAACAGGCATCCTTTTGGTTACCAGCAGGTGATTGGTCAGGAACCACAACAGTGGTTAGAGAAAAACTGTCCTAAAACAGTTCAAACCCCTGACCTAACCACTGTCCGTCATTCTGCATCCATCCCAGACACTGTTGAGACCCCATCCAAAGCCCTGCTGGCTTTGGAGACCCTAATGAACTAATCTTTTTACTTCATGTGCAGGGAGCTTCTGCATGCTTTGATAGTCTTTGGTATGTAGATAGTGGAGGCTCCAGGCACATGACAGGATGTAAAGCCCTCCTCAAAGACTTTAAAATTCATGGAGGGGGTGATATATCCTTTGGAAATAATAGTAAAGGGAAAGTTCTGGGGTCTGGTACAGTGCAGTCTGGAAATGTAAAATTTGAAAATGTCAATCTGATAGACAATCTAAAATTCAACCTTCTGAGTGTGTCCCAAATGAGTGACAAAGGGTTTGGGTCATTCTTCACAAAAGATTGTTGTAGGATTGTTGGACCAGAAATGGTCAAAAAGATTGAAGCAATAATCAAAACTGGTCAAACTAAACTTGTTGCTCAAAGAAGTGGCAATGTTTATGTTGTTGATATGTCAAAAGAGTGTCCCAGAGCTGATGCCTGTCTGTTCTCAGCTGCCTCTAACAAAGAGACCGAACTTTGGCACAGAAGGCTGGGGCACACAAATCTTAAGACAATCACTGAAATTTCAAAAAATGGTTTGGTGAGAGGCCTACCACAAAAATTGTTTTCATGTCCTGAACATTGCATCTCCTGTTTAAAAGGAAAACAGCATAAAAGTTCTTATAAGTCCATTAAAGAGTCCAAAACAACCCAGTGTTTGCAGATGCTGCACGTGGATTTGTTTGGCCCAGTTCAAGTCATGAGCCTCAAGAAGAAAAGATATTGTTTGGTTATTGTTGATGACTTTTCTAGGTTTACATGGACTTTCTTTTTACACTCAAAAGATGAGACTGCAGGCATTTTGCAAGACTTTGTGACACAGGTTGAAAAGTAATTTGACCTTCCAGTGAAAAGCTTCAGGAGTGACAATGGCACAGAATTTAAAAATAAGGAGTTGGATGCCTTCTGCGTGAAGAAAGGGATTGTAAGGCAGTACAGCATCCCTAGAACACCAGAGCAGAATGGGGTAGTGGAAAGGAAGAACAGAACCTTGATTGAGGCTGCCAGAACCATGCTTGCTGATTCAGGTTTGCCATTAACTTTCTGGGCAGAGGCAGTAAACACTGCTTGCTATGTCCAGAACAGAGTTTTAATAAACCCCAGGCACAAAAAGACTGCTTATGAAATTCTGTATAAAATCAAACCAGTGATCTCTTATTTCAAGGTGTTTGGCTGCCCATGCTTTATTCTGAATCTAAAAGATTCCATTTCAAAATTTGCAGCCAAAATTGATTGTGGTTATCATCTGGGATACTCAACCACTGCCAAGGCCTACAAAGTGTTCAATACACGGACCAAGGCAGTGGAGGAGACTTTGAATGTAAAGTTCAATGAACTTTCATCAATGAAAATCCCAGCAAATCCTGGAGATCTGTTTGATCTTGAAAATTTTACTTTTGAAAATACTGCTGTCAAGACTAACAGTGCAGGTCCATCAGAGGATACAACACCAGACTATGGGGATGAAATCATCATCCCTCAAAGGTCTGCCACAAAGGGAAAAGCATCGGCTGTTCAAAACAGTTGTCAAAGCTCAACCACTGCTACTTCAACAGTTGTTGACCAAAGTAGCCCATCAACCACTGCTTCCACATCCTCAAACACTGCTGACAAAAGTCCCCAAACAGTGGATAAAAGTCAGCAGGTGTCCACTTCATTACCTCCTATTCCACCACCTTTTGAAGCCACTGCTGGATCATCAAAGTCCCCAGCAGTGGTTAGCTCAGATGATACACATTTGCATCCTTCACCAACAAATGCCATCATCCTATACCAAGGAGATTTAATCTACTTGAAATCTCATCCACCTGATCAAATCATTGGCAACATCAATGAAGGGGTGCTCACAAGAAGCCAAACCCAAAACATTTGTCTTTTTGCTGATTTTCTATCACTCCATCAGCCAGTCAAGTACCAAGAGGCACTGAAAGACAATAGCTGGGTAGAAGCCATGCAAGAGGAGCTCCAACAGTTTAAAAGACAACAAGTATGGGAGCTTGTACCACTGCCAGAAGAGGTTAGTCCCATTGGCACAAAGTGGGTCTTCAAGAACAAAATTGATGAAAGGGGTATTGTTGTCAAGAATAAAGCCAGGCTTGTGGTTCAAGGTTACAGACAGGAAGAGGGGATTGATTATGATGAAACATTCACCCCTGTTGCAAGATTGGAAGCCATTAGACTGTTCCTGGCCTTTGCTGTCAACCACAACATGAAGGTGTTTCAAATGGATATCAACAGTGCTTTCCTCTATGGTACAATTCAAGAAGAGGTATATGTTTGTCAACCTCCAGGTTTTGAGGATCCATTTTATCCAGATCATGTCTACAGGCTAAACAAAGCCTTGTATGGCTTGAAACAAGCACCAAGAGCCTGGTATGAAACTCTTTCCAACTTTCTACTCTCAAATGGTTTCAAAAGAGGTACCATTGATAAAACACTGTTTCTTAAATGGAGAGGGAAGGATTTAATGATTGTCCAAATTTATGTGGATGACATTATTTTTGGAAGCACATGTAACAAAATGTGTGAAGAGTTTAGAGAACTCATGACAGCTGAGTTTGAAATGAGTGCAATGGGTGAGCTGCAATGCTTTCTTGGTCTCCAAGTACAGCAAATGCAAGATGGAACTTTCATTCATCAAAGCAAATATGCTAAAGAACTTTTGACCAAATTTGATATGAATGATTGTAAACCATGCAGCACACCCATGGCAACAAATAAGCTGGTCATGTCTGATGAAAAAGATGAGCTGATTGACCAAACACTTTATAGAAGCATGATTGGGTCTTTATTGTACCTAACTGCATCTAGACCAGACATCATGTTTGCAACATGTGTCTGTGCAAGAAGTCAATCATCTCCCAGAAAATCAAATCTCATTGCTGTAAAAAGGATCTTCTGATACATAAAAGGTGCTCCCACACTTGGTATCTGGTATCCAGCTAATGGGAACATCAAGCTTTCAGGTTTTTCAGACAGTGACTTTGCTGGATGTCACACCACAAGGAAGTCCACTTCAGGAGGGTGTCAGTTTCTAGGTGATTGCTTGGTTTCTTGGCAAAGCAAAAAAGCAAGCAGCAGTTTCAACATCTACTGCTGAGGCTGAATACATTGCTGCTGCAAGCTGTACAGCCCAACTCCCGTGGCTTCAGAATCAGTTACTGGATTTTGGTATCACTGCCTTAAAGACACCACTCATGTTGGACAGCCAGGCAGCAGAAAATATCATCAAAAATCCAGTTTCCCACTCTACCACCAAACACATTGACATCAGACATCACTTTGTGAGGGATTGCTATGAAAAAGGTTTGATTTCTCTGCATCATGTCCCAACTAAAGACCAGCTGGCAGATGTGCTCACAAAAGCACTTGATACAACCACTTTTGAAAGCTTGGTCTCTAGGATTGGGATGCTGAACATGGAATAACAAGCAACATCTTGTTTTTCTATGAATAAAAGCAACAAAATGTTTTCAGAAAATCAAAAATCCATCCTTAAAAATAGCTCAAAATGAAATTTTCATTAAAATCCTTAAAAGTCTGCCATAACCACTGATTGTTCAAAAGTCTGCTCTACTTCAAAAATCTGTCCACTGCTGAAAGTCAACCCCTGTTCTCTCATTTCTTTGATAAACTCTGTTGTTCAAAAGCAGTGTCTTATCCACTGATATGCTATCCACTAATAGTGAAAATCATCCACTGTTTTCATACCACTGCCTTCATCAGTCACTTTCATAAAAGTACTGTCCTTCACTTTCACCAGGGGTTGTCACGTGGTCAGTACATAGCGGTCAGACCTTTTGTAACTGCTGCCACGTCAGCATTCACTTTCTTCCCTATAAAAACCCCCACTCACCACCAAAACAGGGTTTTACTGTCGAATTGAATTCTTAAAAATTCTCTTCTCAAAGTAGTTTCTCATCTCATCCTTCACAAATTTCTTCGATCATCATCTTCAAAAATGACAAAATCGAAGCCATCTGAAAAACCCACTTCCAAATCATCATCGAAAACAGCCTCTCAAAAGGCAATATCCACTGAAATCCCATATAAACCATCTCATAATCTCCTGGGTCTTCTCACAAAACCAGGAACCACCAATGTTTTCGATTCCATCATTGACACCATGGCAAAATCAAAGTACAAAACTTTGTTCATCGCCGATGCACAAATCTATTTGGCGACCCAAAGAGAGTTCTGGAAGAATGCAACCCTTGAAAAACAAGGAGATACTGCAACCACCATACACTCTTCTATAAAGGGTAAAGCTGTCCAAATCACGCCACAATCCATTTCAGAGGTCTTTCAACTCGATGATCAAGAAGGTAAAACTTCTTTCACTAAAAACGAGTTACAAACTGACTTCATTGAGAGAGGGTATGAAGCCACAATGATGAAGAAACTTACCTTACAAAAAGGTTATTTTCCTTCTGCAACCAGATTTTTATTTCATACCCTCCTACTATGTGTTTCAAACAAAACCACTTCTTTCAATGAAATCCCTTAAAAGATTCAAAATCTGGGATATGCAATTCTTCAAGAAGAAAATTTTAACTATTCTCGGGAAATATTTAAAGATTTGGTTAATAATGTTGAAACAAAATCATTCTTACTGTTTCCAAGGTTTTTAAGTTACTATTTTGAAAAGAAATTCAGTAAGGATGATTTAGCTGCAATAAACCAAGGTGATTATACTCAAATAAACAGTTTAACAACTGAAACTTTTTCAAGAATGTTAACACCTTGCAAAACACAAGCAGAGGTGCCTGAGCAGATTTTAGCAGCTACCACTGCTCCTCAGGTATCTGCTGCTGAGCCCACTGCTCAAGGTGATCAAAGCAGCAGCACAACTGCTTTGAAACCCACACCTACAATCACCAAAAAGCCAAAAAGAAAAACTCAAAAACCCCCAAAACCCATCAAAAAGGAAACTCTGGAGGATGAGATACCAGAGCTACTGCCTGTGACAGAACAGATGTCACAAGAAACCACTGCTGCTACTTCCTCACAGCAGTTGGTACAAATATCTCAACCCATAACCGAAACTCCTCCTGCTTCTTCACAAAAAGAACAGGTTGTACACATAGGGCCTCCACATCATGATGCTCTGAAACCACTTGGTTTCATCATCCACAGCTCAATGCCCGGAGCAAATCCTATTTCTACACCAAACCTCACATCCAAAATTCCATCACCAACTAAACTGCTGTTGGATGCAATTGATTTGAACCAGGCTCTAAACAGTCCTTCTCAATCACCCATCAATGAGAATATAACTTAACAAATGACTGTGTCTGCTGTATCAATCTTTGCTAACCCACCAACACAACCTGAGGAGGTTACACCCCTTGAGTTACACGTAACTCTTGGTGGTAGTCCAAGTGAAGCAGCCACTACAACTGTTGAACCCACTGGTTTACAGTTGGGCAGTGGTTACATTAATAAGACTTCCTTGGAGGCAATTCCTTACATAGCACCTCTGCCAACCACCAGTGGATTTATTTATCCTGTTGGCAACATCAAAAGGTTGTCAAGTGTTGAAGGAAGAAGACCCCAGTACCAAGAAAAAGGGGCATCAGTGGTTAGTGTTTGGAGTACACTCCCTACCTCAACCACTGATAAAACCACTAATAGTGGGAAATCAGATGATCCCATTAAATTGGGTGATGATTTAAAATATCAGGATTTAACGGAACGAATTGAAAAGTTGGATACATCTGTTGCAGATCTTAAAAAGTTGCTACAGCAGGTGTTGAAAACACAAAAGATGCAATCCACTGTTGTTCCATCGCAAGCACCTGCTCCACCACAAGCTTTTGCTACAAATGAGCTCTGGAATCTTTTCCAACCTTTTCTCCATCAACAAGCACAAATAGCAGATCAGCAACATGAAAAACATGTCCAACAGCTGAGAAATGCAATGGAGTCAGGGTTCAAGAACACTCAGGCTGATCTAAAGGCTCTCAAAACTCAGATCCTGCACACCACTGGCACTGCTCCTCCAACAGTTCTCTTCATTGATCAACTTCCCCCAGATAATGCCAAAAAGGGGGAGAAAATTCAGGAGTGGAAAAAGAAGGGAATAGATGATGGTCTCTACATTGAACCAGAAAATGCAAACATGACCAAACAGATCCCTCTGCCAGATGGAAGCAAGAAAATTGATGTGACCACAAATGCACTGGCAGAAGCAGTTGCAAGTGTAAAAAGGGATAGAGAGGCCAAAAAGAAAGCCAGGGTGGATTATCCGGATCAGGGTACTTCAGGGTCAAAAGATGATGAAAATCTTATTGATGAAAAGAAGAAGCCTACAAGAAGAGTAAGGCTACCCAAATCCATTCCAACCAGACATTCAAAGTCTGTTCCAAAACCATCACTTAAAACAACTGTTGTAACTCCTGTTGTACCCACTACTGTTGGTACTTCAGTGGTTTCAACATCTGCTCCCACTTCAACACACACCACTTCAACACACACTACATTCACTGCTTTACCAACATCACCACCAACAACAACATCTCCTGCCAAAAAGCAGAAGACAGCAGATGTTATAACATCTGTTGTAATGACAACAGTGGTTTGAACACCAGTTGTTCCAACAGCTGTTAGTCAATCACAAACCACTGCCACTACATCCACCACCACTGTTCCATCCAAAACATCATCAGCCCCTCCTCAAATAAAGAGTAGAAGGCTAATTCTCAAAGATGATGACACTTCACCACCTCAAACATCTTCAAAATATTTAGCTCTTGTCACAATTCCAAAACCTGTTCCTCTCTCTTCAGTTCAAATGTACAAGCCCTTACCTCCTGCAGGTGTTCAATTTCCTCTTGAACTAGCAGCTGTTAGAGAAGAAATAAAATCTTTTTACTATGAGGATGACCCTGCCAAAAGGAGTTTGCCATCAATAAAAGGATACCCCTGGCCTAAAAATGTTGATGAATATTTGAAAATCAAGGCCAAGCTAGCAGAGGATATCTCAAAAAGAAACACACAAGGGAAATCTGACAAAGAAATTTCAAGAAACTATCAATATCTGCTCACACAGGTCAGATCCCTAGAACAATTTGCAAAAAATGTCAGTCAACAAATTTCAGAAAGAGCAGCTGAAACTTTGAAGAAAGACTGCATTGAAAGCATCATGGCTCACAAGAAGTACAAAGGAGAGAGATACATGTACAAAGAGTGGACTGTTCCTGAGCTTGAAAATGAATCAGCAAGAATTCAAGACATGATAAAAAGGAAAGTCACTCACACTCCTCCTGACTGGGCAAAGTTTAGAAAGAATGTACCTGACAAACAGGTAGAACTGAAAAGAATGAAAGAAGAACTGGTTGCTGCTGAATATGGAAACAAAAGACAAATTGCTAGATGGAAAGAAGATGTGGTCAGGGCCACCTACAAAAGGTTGGAGGAACTAAGAAAGAAAGATCCAAATGTTCCTCAAAAGCCTGACTACCCTGAAGCAGAGGTTTTTAAAAGACCTTCAAAACTGCAGATCAGGAGATCCACTGCTCCAGCAGGTTCAGCCATCTTCAAAAGAAGGCCACAAAAACCTCTGAGAGCTGAATCAATTCAAGAGCTAGTAAAAGGAGATGAACTTGTGAAAGAGGGCCTAAAGAAAATGATTATAGAAAATCTTGAATTGAATCAATCTGCAAGTACTGCTCAGCCAGTCATGAATAGGCCAGCCTCACCAAATACCTCTGCAAATAAACATCTCCCAAGAAACCCACCAGGCTCAAAAATACAAAAGTGGGAAACTGACAAACAGACCTGTGTATTGACTTTGCTCAGGTCTGGTGGAGAAGTGGAAAAAATATCAAGGGAACAAGCTCTTGGCCTGAGTCTTGAAGATTTGCAAGATCTCCTTGATCTTCCACTTAGCAGGGATGATGAAGACACAGATGCCCTAGACTTTGAACTACAATTTAAAGGTCAGATAAGGGAACTGTTGATGAGGCAATAAATGTCCACAATAATGAAGAGTTTTGGCATTATCTGTTCCAGGGGGAGATTGTTGGGATTGAACCCTACCAGAGGAACAGATAATTAAAGCCAAAACTGGATCAGAGCAGTGGATCCAGCATAAGTAGATGTTTACATACAAGTCTCTCCCCTTGAAAGTGATTTCAACATCTGCTGACCTCCTATCTGCTGATCGTGCAAACTGCTGACCTACAACTGCTGCTCAAGTAAAGACCTGATGACAGACTAAAGCCCTGCTGATTCAATCTACTGCCTTGAGTCAAGCACTGATGATCCGGACAAGTACTGCTGGGTTCACAACAGTGGAAGGTTGCAGCAGCTGATCTATAGTTTGTTTTGTAATAAAATGTAATAGCAGTAGTTAACATAACAGTGTTTGTATAGATCAGAGGTTAGAGTTTGTTAGGAGGTTAGATGTCACTTTCATGGTGACGTCAGCTAAGATGCTCAGTGGTTTGCAAGTGCCTATAAATAGTTCAGTACTTTGTACTGTTCTATTAGCTCTTTGCATCATCGTCTTCTTTGCACGAACAAACACTGAGCTCTAGCTGAGGGGGAGTTTGCATTCATTCATCAGTCATTGTAATCGTTATTGAAATAAATTCAATCTTCCGATTCATTGAGAAAAGATGTTTGATTAAAGTATTACTCTCGTTTGATTGTATGCAAAGTTTGTTTTCATCATAATTCTGCACACTCATCCATTTCCATTTTAATTACAAACACAAAATACAATCAGAATCAAACTCAGATCCAACAACTTTTGACGTTCACTGGACCAAAAAGATCCATATGAAGTCTCTCTAACGGTCTCGAGATCGAGTTTTCCTTCTTCCCAGGGTGAGATTTCTTCTTTTGTTTGCCTTTGACACAGCTAATGCACTCCCCCTCAAGATGGAAACCTTTCACATGAACATCAGTTACTAAGTCGTTATGCACCAGGTGATTCATTTTTCGCAGGTGAATGTGGCCCATCTTTCGATGCCACAATTGTGATTCTTTTTCCGTTGCTCTTGACATAAAACAGTGAGCCTGACCTATGGTAGTAGTTGCTACACTCATGTCCAACACGTACAGATCATTGACTCTGAGTGCTCTCATGATAACCCACACTTCGGGAACAACAAATCCTGGTTTCAAGATCAAACATTCTTTGTTTGTAAAGTGCGTTGTATACATACGATCACAGATCTAAGAAATGCTCACAAGATTGTTTTCAAGCTCGGCGATGTAGTTTACTCTTTCAAACGTGACAATACCATTAGATAGAGTTCCTTCACCAACTATTCGACCACCTTGATTGCCTGCAAATCCCACATATCCTCCATTAAACCCTCGAACATCGTACAGTAGGGTTTTCTTCCCTGTCATGTGCCGAGAAGCTCCACTATCCATAATCCAACGTGAAACGGATCTTGGAAGCTCCTGCACATATCACAAACACTTAGTTAGATTTTGATGCCACCCAAGCCTCTTTCGACTCGGGTAACTGCACATATCACAAACACTTAATTAGATTTAAAAATTTTTGTCATTCATCTTTAAGCTCTCTTCAGACCCAATCTCAACCTCTTTATATAAACAGAAATCATTTTTAGGAGGTTAACCAAATGATTGGTCTTTCTTTGGTACATACTTCTTTTCAGAAGTAGTAGACTCTTGTTTTTCAAGTTTCTCATAGTAATCCAAAGGAACATTCATCTTTACCGGAGTGGTAGAAGATGATTGTTTTTCCGTCTCAGAAACCTTTGGTTTTGGAGAACTTGTTTTCTTTTCAACTGATTTTGGCTTCCATGCTTGTTGAGGTGAAGCAACCCATTTGTAAAATTTGTCAGTTTTATTTACCACATTCTTTACAGGTTCAGTTTTGATCTTGGTGTTTTCATTTTTCAAAACTTTCTTCTCAACAACCATTGGAGCTTTACCTTTTGCATCAGCTTTCCTTTTCTGACTCTCAACAACTTCAGACTTAGGCTTTAAGTTGGTGCACTTTCGTGCAATATGTCCAACTTTGTTGCACTTAAAGCATGTACGAGTATCAACTACCCGACTTGTGCCTTCGGTCTGAGGCTGTGAGGCCTTTTCCTCAAAAAACTCTTCATTTGATTTTGAAAAAATTTCAGATTCTTGCTTGGAATGAGAACTTGAGCCTTTTACAAACACCTTTTTCTCAACAAACTTCTTGTTTTGAAAGTTCATTCTTTGATAATTCTTACCACCCTTATAACCACCCAACCAATTGTTTTGATTGTTGTTAGAAAAACGCGGCGGTACAACAGGTTTTTTGTAGTAAGCTTTATCTTTTTCAAAGTTTAATTGCCGTTTGGAACATTTCAAACCTTCGATTTCAGACACATCAATCTCAATCAACTTAAACACATTTCTCAATTTATCAACATTCACATTTTCCAACGGAAACTCACGATCCGAATACAACTTATCAGATCCTGCCATCTTGTACATCACAAGATTAGGTTCTTCATTTAAGTTGTTTTTGGATTTTGATTTTGGAATGTATTTATCCAAAAAGCATTCATCATCCTCAGTAGTGTCACTTTCAGACTTTAAAACATTTTCAGCCATGCTTTTCACAACTTCAGATTGTACACTATCTTCATCAGATGTTGTGGTAAATGTGACATCAATCGTGTCTGGAAGCTTAACTTCATTTTCTTCTTCATCATTAACCAACCCTGATTTTTTCTTTGAAAAATTGTTTAACACTGGTGGTGGAACTTGATGAAACCCAACCCCGGTTCCATCAAAGTATACATCTTCACCTGCTTTGTTCTTACCAATTGGTTTAGGAACTATATGTTGAAGAACAAAACTTGCGAAGTTGTAACTGTTCAATTTCAACTGGATGCGTTCATTTTCAATTTTAGCTTCTTGAAACTGAAGCTTCAACTTAGCAATTTCATCCAGTTGTTGATTGATTAGCTCTTCTTTTACCCTAAGAACACCAGAGAGTTGAAGATTCTCTTTGGTTGTTTTACCATTTCTTTCATCAGAATCTTTTACCGTACGTTTTAGCTTCTCAAAATTTTCTGAGAGTTGACGATTTTCATGAATTAACTTTTCGTTTTCTTTCCTAATTCTTTCTACATCACTTTTATTTTTTTTTCGATTTTCTCAGTTAATTCTTTTAATCGTTCATTTGAAGCTTTTAACATTTTGTTACGGTTTAAGATCTGATCTTCAACGTCTTTCACTCTTCCTGTCAGTTCTTCGGTTTTTTTACCGTTAAGGTAAGCAAGTGTACTACAAACCTTGCAGTCTTTCATGCAATTTTTGCAGTCGCTCTCAGTTTTAGCTTTCTTACCTGACTCATTGATTGCATCATTCTGACTGACCTTGCTTTTAGACTCATTTCCAGAACCAGAAACTACCTCTAGCTCTTTTGCAGCAAGTACTTTGTCAGCCATCTTCTTCAAATTTTCAGCTGTGAATTCTTGTGACGTATCAATAATCCCGTCATCAGCTTTCTTTGTCTGAGGCTCCTTCTCTTTTTCTTTTTCCTTTTCTTTAGCTTTTTCTTCAGCTTCTCCTCCTCACCACCACTCTCTCTGTCTGGCTTCTTCTTCTTCTTCAGCAATTTGTTTGGTGAGAGTTTCAGCATCAACAGTATCTGGATCAACAGCAATGTTTCCCTTGGGATCTTGGTAACATTCTCTATCAGCATCCCATCTTTTTGCCTGTTTAGCTTCTTTGTATGTACGATAGATTCTACTAATCCTGTTCTGAGCTAGCATCTTTCTGTTGATGTATTTCACTTCTTCTATTCTGGAGTCTTTGAAAGGAACAATCTATGTCACAAATGCATAGCCCACTGAGTCTTCTTCTGGTAACACTTCACTCCAATCATATCCCTCATCGTCATGTATAACAGCAAGTGCTCTGGATTTTTCTTTGGGATTTTCTTCTATCTGCTTCATTCTGGGGGATTCAGATTTGTTTTGATGATAGATAGCTCTTTTGTAATAATCTTCGTGGAACGGATTTGCCATATCATCAGCATATGCATTTCGATATTCTCTTTTAAAATGACCTTTTTGTTTACATTTAAAGCACGTGACCTTCGACTTATCAAACCCTAGCTTGGTTGAAGGTCCACCAATAGAATGTCTACCGGTAATCTCCATGAATCTTTGCGCTCTCCTAACCGCACTCGCCATACACCATCTGATATCAATCAACTCCATCTCCTCGGGGTCGATCTGATCATAATCTTCCTTGGTGAGGTTAGTGTTTCCGATCTTTCCTGCTACAAGGCTTTCATAAGATTCTAAGACAGATGCTAAAAACACCATTTACTGCTTTGCGGATTCTTCACTGAAATTTTGAGCATTCTTAAGATCCACAGCAATGTTGCACTGAAATAGATTCTTTGGAACTGATTGACTTTGAGCAGTTGAAGATGAACCACTATGAAAACCACTGCTTGAACTTTCTTGATTTGACGTGTTAGAACTTTCAGCTGAGAAAGCTGTCTTAGGAGACACAGTTTTCGGGATCATACTTCCTCGGTAATACAGCTCAACATTCTGTTGATATGAAGAGTTGTTGACTTTGTTCGATTTCCTGATCTCCAAATCATGACTTTCCAATCTTTCGATTAACAAATCAACCGTCAGTTTGGTTGGGTCAACTGTGTTTTTCAGCATCAAAGCAAAATACTGCCAGTCTTTATCATCAGGCAGTGAGTCAAACAATTTGTCAACCAATTCTTCTTGAGTGTACACGATTCCATGTCTTGCAAGTTCCAGCTTCAAATGTCCGAATCTTTCAATCATCTTTGGTACAGATTCGTTTTTCAAACATCCAAACAAATCAAACTCTTTTCTTAACAACTTCTTTTTGTTTTTGACTATCTCAGCACTACCCACACATTTCACTCTAAGTTTCTCCCATAGATCTTTTGCATTTATGTACTCAATCAACAATATTATGTCGTCTCTCACAGACTGATGAAGCAATGCAATGCACTTTTGTTCAGCAACAAAACTTTCTACATGATCAGTTCCTTCTAAATTTTCATAATCTGATCTTCCGATATTGAAACCATTCTTCAAGCTTTTCCAGCTTGGATACGCAAACGCTTTTAGCCACTCTTCAAACCTTTTAGCCCATCTATTGTATTCTTCAATCGCCATCAGTTTAGGAGGTTTGTTGTATGTGCCATATGCACTCTCCACACTCAAAGCATCAGACAGGGTTTTCTTTGCACTCAGATTAGGAACATTTTCATTTGTGTTATTTGATGTATCATCTCCGGTGTTTCCCGTGAAAGCAAACATGTCACTGAACGGATTCATAAAATCTTCCATCTTCAAGTACCTGAAACAAGCAACAAACACTTAGAAAATTTTTGATTTTTAACAAAACAATTTCAAGCGAAATTAGTTCACGCGAAATTAGAACTCAAACGAAAAAACAGCCTTCAAACGAAAATAGATTTCAAGCCTTTCACACGAAATAGATTTTAAACGAAATTACTTCTTCACACAAAATACCCACTCAAACGAAATTAGGTATTTCGAGCGAAATTACCAAGCGAAATATAATTTCGAGCGAAATTAGCTTAGTTTCAAGCGAAATTAAGCCAACTTGGTGCGAAATTAGTAATTTCGTATGAAATCCTTAAGCGAAATATGATTTCCTATGAAATTATGAGCACTTTCAAACGAAATTATGATGACATCATCATTTTGGCCTTTTTGTCAAATTGATCCGGTTTTTGTTTGAATTTTGGTCCAATTCTTTCAAGGATTCATTAAAATGGTGTTTTACGTGATATATGTGAAATTCAGTTCATTTTGTCCGTTAAATCTCGTTTAATTTTGAAAAGAAGGAGTAGAAATGATGAAAACAAGCTGAATTGGTATAAACTCTTCTTCCTGAGCTCTGATACCATTTGTTGGATCGTCGTGTGACCCGAACGAGTCAATCAGAAGAGTTTATGATCCATATCAAAGGCGGAATCAGTGATATAGACGTGAAACAGCTTGATTCTCCTTAATTATCCTTTTATTAATGATTTCAAAGCAATCCTGATCGTTTGACAAACTGGCAGCACCTCGGCTCTGAAATCTCGAACGTTACAAATGAATCAGCAGGTTGGGTATTTATAGGGTGAGTAATTTCGCACGGACCTATACAAGCGAAATTACCTTCATGCGAAATTACATTCCAAACGAAAATACTAATTTCGTGTGGAATTACCTAATTTCGTATGAAAGTACCAATGTGTAATTTCGTGCGAAATTACCATTGTGCACTTTCATGCGAAATTACCCTTTAACACTCAAAACCTGTTTTCTGACCTGCTGAACACTGGTTTATCCTATCTAGACACATGACTCGATACAAGACAAAGTTAACAGACATTTATGCACCAACAGGGACCATGCAAAAACCGCCAAAGCTCATGAATATTGAGGAGTATAAAGGATGGGAGGAGCGTTTCGAAAACTGGGTTCAAGCAAATTATTTGGATGCTTGGGAATGTGTTGAAACGAATTATATCAGACAATTGAATGATGATGAAGAGGAGATTGCTATTAAAGATCTAAGTGTTGATGATAGAAAGAAATACAAAAATGAAAAGATGATGATTAGTCTATTGCATCAAGCTGTTAAAGAAGATATCTTAGTTTTACTGCAACACAATGGGAGTGCGTATTCAATTTGGAAAGCATTAAAATCAAAGTTTGTAGGGAGCCAATAGATGATTAAAAAAAAATTGCTTTTAAAAAAGGAGTTCGATCTATTTCGTGGTTTAAAAAATGAAAGCACCAAGCAGATCATAGAAAGATATTGCAATTTGATTGTTAACATGAAAAGGTTGAGCATCACAAAGGATAATGAAGAGTTGATTGAAAAATTGGTTGATGCGTTGCCACATGAAGTTTGGGGCACATATCTTATGATGTTAAGGAACAAGAAATTAGCAATCTAACACTGAGCAAGTTTATTGAAAAACTTGAAGCTCAAGAGATGGAACAACGGAAGATCTCTAGAATGAAAGATTTTGATGGTGAACAAGACATTGGTCTATATTACAAAGGAGGTATCAGTGACAAAACCAATCTTTCACCAAAGATCGAACTGCTTTCAATGCAAAAAGTTCATCTGGAGAGTCATCTCAAGGATCAAACAGCAAAACGGGATTTTCTTCATATCCATCATTTGATCCAAACTTTTCAGCAACTAAGAATGGAAAGATGTTACAATGCAACATTGCATTAAACCTTGAGAATGGTCAGAATTTCTCGGAAGAGGTTGCAAAAAGTCACATGTCTTTGTTGGTGACTGTGTTAGAATCATATGAAAGTTTAGTTGCAGGAAGGATCGGAAATCCAATGTTGACTAAAGAGGATTACGATCAGATCGATGCTGAAGAGATGGAGTTAATGGATATTAAGTGGTGTTTGGCTAGTGTGTTAAGAAGAGCTGAAAAATTCAAACAGATCACGGGAAGAGATGATTTCCGTGATGCAAATGTTTCTACTTTAGGTTTTAATAAATCTAAAGTTACTTGTTTTCGTTGCAGGGAAAAAGGGCATTTCAAGCGAGAGTGCACAAAGCGCGAAGCAAGTGGAGCTCAAAATCCATTCAACAACAATGATTACTATCGAAAAGCGATTTATCATCAAGTTGCTCAACAACCACATCAATAACAGACACAAACTGCACATGCTAGGAAGGTGATTGAAGAGGAATCATCAAAGAAAGCATATTTGATGAACAAAATGATAAATCAAGATGATGAAAGACTTCCAGAAGGTTTCACTTGGGAAAATTTCAGTTGGGATGATTATGATCCTAACAAGAAGTCAAATCATAAAGCATTTGTTGCTCGAGTTGATGAAGATAGTGATAATGATGATTATTATGCAAAAAGAATGAAAGAGCATTTAAGAATACTAGAAGAGAGTGACAGTGATGATGAAAAAGTTCGAGTGAAAAAGAAGAAAGTTAAAAAACCAGTTAGCAGTGATGATTAAGAAGTTCGTGTGATAAGGAAGAAAATAAAAGACATTCCAGCTTTTAAAGTTGAAGCAAAAGCTGATGCACAAAAGATTTCTGTGAAATGTGAAAATTGTGAAGCAGTGAAAAAGCAAAACAGTACTTTGATTCATAACATGAACAGATTGAAAGAATCATATGATGTTCTAAACAAAGCAATGAATCAATACAATCAATCAAGCAGTGAACAAGCAACAGCTATGAAAACTCTTCAAGGAGCTTTCATGACAAAGCAAAAAGTTGTTAACAATTACATTAAGAAGTGTGTTGTGTTGGAACAGAAATTGGAAACACAGAGGATTGAAACAGAGAGAGTAAACAGGTTATTAAAAAGTTACTCATGTACTTCTTATGTTATTGACAGGATTTATCCAACCGTTGAAGGCATGAAGGCGTTTGACGAAGAGGAAGTATCTGAAGAAAAGAATTATGAAAAGAAGAAGGATACTGAAGTGAAGATTTCTGGTAAGAAACAAGATGCCAGTTACAACAAGTGTCCACCCCTGCTTGAAAATGGATATTCTCCACGAAATCCAAATTCAGAAAGAGTAAAAAAGGCAACCAATTTACAGTGGGAGTCTAAGTCTTCAGAAAATTTTCCAGACAACATCGATGTTACTTTCACATCGTCTGACACTGATCATGAGTCCGAATTAATAAAGAAAGTGGTCGATCAGGTGTTGGATAACGATGAAACAGAGGAGTCAAAGTCGGAGTCAAACTCAGAGTCAAAGTCTGACAAGTCAACAGTCAACAGTCAAAAAGGACAAACGGGTTTATAATAAAGAATTTATGTTATCAAAATCTAATTTGAATGATGAAACATTCAAAGTAGCATATACTTTGAATGATTCTGACAAATTATATTCTGATGATGAATTTCCAATAAGAGGTGTTAAATCAGAAATGATAAAAAAGGTTTTCAAACTAACAGAAATTAATATTTCTGAAATAAAAAATGTAAATCTTTCTGAAAAACCTAAAAAGTACACCTCAAGAGATCAACAAAGGTTAAACAAGAAAAAAGGTTACAATTCTGGTTCTGGTTTTCAAAAGAAACCAAACCATAATGGTAATTTCAAAAGGAAAGGTCTTGGATTTATTCCACCGAAAAATCATAAAAATGAAAAAAATTATAAACCAAAAACTGTTTTTGTTTCAAGAATATCATCTGAAGAAGAAAAGGAGCAATTGTTCAGAAAGCAAACAAAGAAAGAATTCCTTGCCAAGAAGCAAGAAGAAATGGAGAGAAATGTTACTCAACAGAAAAAAGAGACAAGAACTTGTTTTCAATGCAAAACAGTTGGCCATATTGCCAGAAACTGTCCTAAGGAAATACATACAAAACAGGGAGTCTCTGAAAAATTGAAAGAAAAGATGGTTGAAAATGAACCACCAACCAAACAATTTAAAGTTTTCAAAAATTCAAAGTTTGAGGTTGGTGAATGTTCAAAAGGTTTTTACAGCAGAAAGCTGAATCTTAATAACCAAAAGTGGGTTGTTAAGAAATCTGTTGATAGTTCTAGCAATGATTCTGATTCATCAAAATCAGAGGAGCTATCGTCTAGCGATGAATCTAATTCCACAAAATCAGAGGAGCCACAAGTTGTGATGAAAGAAGAGAAATCAGTTCTGCCTTTTGATGATGCAAATTTTCCACCATTGCGGGCTGAAAATTTAAAATCAAAAATTGGAAAAGTTGAGATTTCAAATCAATTCTTTTCTGAAAAGAAAGATTTTGATGTTGAAAAAGTCTTTAGCCCCAAAGTTCAAAATATTTTTGGAAAAATGGTTGATGGGAAGGTAAAAGGGGTTAAGGAATTTTATGAGAAGAAAACAAAGAAACCAGGTAAAGATGGGTCATCCCAGGTTGGTAGCTGGGATAGAACCTATTATGATTAAATTCTGGACTTGCTGGAGCTCCCAGGTTGGTAATCGTGGAGCAGGAATCGGCATCATTCTTGAAAATATTTGTTTGGTAAATCTTCGAGTGGTAGTGTTTTTGAAAATTGTCATATTTCAATTGTACAAATGGTATTGGTTGATGGGTGAACCTACAAGTGGTTGAAAAAGAGGTTTTCACCGACAAGTGGTTAATCAAGGTCATTAAGTTGAACTTGATTTAACTATTCATTCAAGTGATTGGAAAACAAAGTGATGAGTTTATCCCCTAACCTACAAGTAGTTTATGATGAAAACAAAACTAATTTTCCGAAAAAACCATTTTGATTAAAACGAACTTAAGTGTTTTGAAATCATAATGGGAAAATAGTTTGTTGTAAGGGGGAGTTCTGATTGTTTATGCCAAGTGGATGGCGAATTGAAGTAATTCACAACAGTTGTCTTTTTATTTGTGCAGTTTGTTTTCAAATTTTCCCAGAAAATCAAAATTGAAACATATTTTGATTTTAGGGGGAGTAAAAATTTTAGAAATTTCGAAAATTTGAAAAATCCAAAAACTTTGATAAAATTCAAAATGAGTTTTGTTGTAAAAAGGGGAAATGATAGTACATCAGTGGACATTCACGGCATGCTAAAGAATTGGAAAGTTAAAATGTGATAAACGGTCTTACTGATGATATGCCAGTAGGTTTTTACACGCTTAGTAGATTGTGTTCGAGATATAAACCTAAATTTCAAACTTACTTATCTCGTGGGGAACATCTCTCGGATATATGGGTAACCCCCGAAATCTTGTTTGAAAGACCCATCTTTCTGAGATACTAGGTCTTTATGCTTGTGATATCTGGGGTATTATCCCGGGACTTCTGATTTTGCGGAAGCGATGGCCTAGTCCCCGTATAATACTTTCTGCTTGCTTGAAATATAGTACCCCCCCTCAGCATAAAAAATGATGAAACATTGCAAAATGCTAATCATGTGCTGTTGAAGAAAAGATTCTCTAAAGGGAACACACCTAAAGTCGAAGACATCATCTCTCTGATTTTGCGGAAGCAATAGCCTGAGCTCTCATGGCCCTCGCATTTAACCCTTTACAGATATCATCTAGGTATACTCACCAGTAAGACTGAATATTGGGATCTGGATACGGGAGTATATTCTGAGGTGGGACACGCGTATAAGTTTAAGTCTCTAAAACATTAATCTCGTATCTCGAAACAATTGAAATTTGTGTGAAAATTT
The DNA here is from genome assembly GCA_030545235.1 of Helianthus tuberosus. Lineage (NCBI taxonomy): Eukaryota > Viridiplantae > Streptophyta > Magnoliopsida > Asterales > Asteraceae > Helianthus > Helianthus tuberosus. Next base: position 68,772,664 of record CM060432.1, on the reverse strand, counting down.
AAGTGGATCAGTATACTGACAATCTAAGTGAATCGTTTAGAACTTAAAATGTTTATAGCTTAACGGTGTTGGTGATGTGTCTCAGAAACTGATATGATCCTCTTACACAAACTCACAAAAAAAATTGTTTGTAAATATTTCTTTACTGCATTTCATTAAATGCAAAAATCCAAAAAGATTTTAGTGTGTTTTAGCATAAAATTTTGAAAAATCCAAAAAAGATTTTCGACAACTGATGTTGAAGAGCTAATTTTCAAAATTCCGAGTGCTAAACATGATGAACAGGTTTGGGAGAGTCTGTTTAAAATGAAAAATTTTGAATGTGTACCTACAAGTGGTCATCAGAAACTTTTAAATGTTAAATCATTCTATTACTGCAAATGATATAAATTTGACAAATCTTAAATTTGTGAAACTTATGTTTGTGGTAGAGTTTGTGCAGGAATGAAGTTTGAGAAAAGCCAGGTTACGATCTTAGAACCTATCAGATAGTGAATTCCAGACTACGATCCCAGCTTATCGATAGGGGGAGTCTGAAGACGCTGATGCTGAAACATGATAAGAGCCAGGATTACGATTCTAAGGAAAAAGATTCAAGAGATCTGATCAAGAAAATTAGAAAGCTCAAGAACCAGATTAACTTTCAAGAAGAAGAATTGAGAGAGAAGAGAAAGAGATTGAAGATACTTACAATGGAGAAACTTTGGAGAGAGCGTGAAGACTGATAAAGACTAAAGGATTGACAACCGAAGACTCGACACCGAAGACTTCGTCAACATCCGAGGGGGAGTCTGTTGGTGCATACGTCTGTCGACTTCGTCTTGTATCGAGTCTTGTATTGTATTAGATAGATCAGGGCACAAAAAACGAGAAATATGTATTGAAGGCTATTTCGCACGAAATAGGAAGGCTATTTCGCATGAAATAGGTTTAGCTATTTCGTACAAAATGAAGTCTTGCTATTTTGAACGAAATCACTATTTCATGTGAAATGGTTTCATACGAAACCACCTAGCCTATAAATACATGATGTGCCTTGTCATTTGTAACGATCTGATTCCGGCAACGAAGTGCTGCCAAAGTGTCTCCAGGCTGTAAAACGTTGTGTTTTCATTAAAAGAGACAGTTTAAAGTGAATCTAGCTGAAATAACTCCAATATGTTTGTTTCCGCCTCTCATATTGGACGAGTTCTTTTCTGAACGACTCGTTTGGGTCCGAAAACGATCCTACAAGCGTCGTGACCTATACGTGTTTTATTAACGTTAGTCACTAGACTTGTATCGCACAAGTACAAGTCATCATCTTTTATGTATGTGTTCTTTGTTGTTAAAAATAATTTATATTTTTAACTATGTATCTTAGTTATATTATTTTCTCAAAAATAAATATAAGTATCTTGTATTTTTCACCCAAGTTATATATTTTCGTCCAAGAAGACATTTTAAGTTCGTAACTTGTCCAAGTTACATAATCTTTTAAGAAATATATTTTCATAAATATATGTTCTTGTATTTCTCTAAGCATGTTGTATGTGTATTTTTGTATTTCTACTCCTTGGGAGTATTTAGTGTATTTTTCATGTCCTAATACACTATTACATATAATCTATATTACATACACTTAGCACAAAATTTGGTGATCAATAAATATATATATTTTCCTCAAAAATATACATACTTAATATCAATTTTTATCTTGAAGAAATCATCATTTCTTAACTTGAAATTTACACAAAAATTAGGGAAACCTTGGTAAATATTTTTAGGTAAATTTTTAGGGAATAAGTTTCACCAAAACTTATATTTTTCTAAATGTCAAAATTTTATAGAAATTTTGACATAGTTTCCCCTTAAAATGGAGGTTTCCCATGTTTTCAAAACATGTGTTTATTTTCTTTTAAAATCATCAATCATCAACAACACAATCAAGACTTACCATAAGCCAAGATCATGTAAATTACACTACATAATGAACTTAAAGTTTTTGTAAGAACTTGTAGTAACTTACCCTGTTAATTAGTAGGTTTAGTTACCCTTTAAAACGTTGTTATTTGTTTGCAAATCACATTCTTGGAAGATTTAGTCATTTACAACTTGTAAGATGATTTTTCTAAAAATATTTCTTTTGTATTTTTCTTGTTACAATCATGTTCCTAGTCTTGATTTAACACTAAAACTGTTATTAGTTTACTTAGAAACCATGACTTTGAAAATCTTATAAGTAAACTTGGTTTCTTGAGAAAATTATCTAGTTACAAGATTTGTATTTTGTTTAAATCATCTTTACATATGAAAACCAATTTCATCATGCAAGTTCATGAAGACATAAAGCATGATGATCTTGGTCTTTCACATGATCACCACCTTAACTTACTAGATCATGTGTTTAATCACAATCTAGTAGGTTTCTTATAATGTCTAACATCACTAACACAAACCATCAATCATCAAGAAGCAAATCAACATAATCAACATGTATTCATATGTTTATAAGCTTATGTTAGAGATTTATGTTTATGTCTTTTAGTGTTCATCAAGTTTATCAATGTACATCATCTTTTAACCAACAACATATGAAGTATCAAGAGTTCATAAGGGCCTTACTACTAGCACAAGGCTAGGGAAGAACACAAGAGGTTGAAGATGACAAATGTGGAGGATAATAGCAAATGATGAAGGTCCTTCAAGATCAAAGACTACCAAGCTTCATTAAACACCTTCTTGCACCTTATGATGTACTTGGAATGGATGGACAATGGATGAAAATGATGGTGGTGGTGGTGCTTGATCTCGGCCGAAACCAAGAGAGGGAGAGGAGGTGAGTTGGTGTGTGTTAGTGTGTGTGAGAGATATGAGCTTTGGTCTTCCATCCAACACTTATAACCATCCTAAACTTTTAACCAATGTATAATATGTCTACTTAGTACAAAGCATATCCAAGATTGTGATCTTAAGAGATCTTATGAGATCAAAGGAAATCACAAGTGGGGGACCCACTTATGACCGTCAATTGGAAGGGGGGGGGGGTATAAGTTGTGGTTTACTGGTAAGTTATGCATATTAGTTAGATTTCAAGTGTAATGTTTAGGTGTTATGCATATATGGTGTTATATAGTGTGCTAGGGTGTTCGGGGATCATAACCAGCTCAGAAACATTACAACAATGCTTTTAGTATAATTTTGGTGTTTCGGGTAGTGTCCGGTTGTTCGGTTAGATAACGGTTCGTTAAAGTGCTAAATTGCGCCGTTTAGTGTCCTTTATGTACCATTTTGTGTCACTTTTAATTCCCGACACTTAGGAAAGCATTCAGGACCATTTAGTCATGTTTTTACATGTTACTAACTTGTTACAATGCTGAATTTTGCTAAAATATCTGAAATTCAGCATTTAAAGTGTGTTTCGGGTGCTTTTTAGTGCATATTTTAGCTCCCGGAAAGTCTGTATGTTAACCCTTGTATCCATACTTGGGTTTTAATGTATTTTAGACGTTGGACCTACACCTAGGCCCAATTCTACTGTCTGACTGCTTTCTGCAGAATTGCTGACACAATGTGTCTTACCGGTGATTTTACTAGTCTTTCTGACGCAACGCTAACAGTAATGCATAAAGCAATATTTGAAGTATAAAACGTGCATGAATTCACATGTATAGTATGTAATCAGACAATGTTGACATTTAAGCACATAATTGCAGATATTAAATAATAATAAAATTGTACGGAAGTTACCAATTCTGTGCCAGTTGTCACAGTCTCCCCCCGTTAAAAGAATTTCGTCCCGCTCTCGCAAGAGTATTCTTGAGCAGGTGGGGGTACTTTTCTTTAAACTGGTCTTCACGTTCCCACGTGTACTCGGGTCCGTGCTTAGAGTTCCAACGTACTTTGACTAGTTTGACACTACTCCTCCGGGTCTTGTTGACTTTCCAGTCTGTAACCTCAACGGGTTGTTCTGTAAATCGGAGCGTGTCGTCAATATGCATTTCATCCGCAGTGATGATCACTGTTTCTTGGGTTGGACTATTCTTGAGGTTGGACACATGAAACGTATCATGTACTACGTTAAGTTCTTCCAGTAATTCCAACTTGTAAGCCACGGTACCAATTCTTTCCAAGATCTTGAATGGTCCGATGTATCGTGGATTCAGCTTTCCAAGTTTTCCGAATCTTACTACGTGTGACACCCCTTTCTGCGGCGGAAGCACGAGGTGTGATCATGAAAGGTTCTCATTGCATACGAAGAGTAAACATGCTACATGCTCGTAAAATAACATTCAAATACCATAATTTGAAAACATACGTTAGCGTTTACATCGTTAAGTCGCATAAAACATTGTCTTAAAAGTTTACAACTTTATTTAAAGGTAAACATAAGCGACATCCACGAGCATAAGCGAGACCGCGCGCACATCCATCCTAGTTACCTGAAATACATGTGAGTTTTGGAAAAAAAAACGTCAACATAATGTTGGTGTGAATTCATGCAGTTTTGTATTTCACGTTTGTATACTTTGTATGAAAACATAGTTTGTGAATAAATCAAGTTTTCATATATAAATCCAGTTTCATGTGTACACCACGTACTCATGTATAATTCAATTTCTTCTTGAGTACCCCACGTACTGAAGTATAATTCCCATTTTCTTGAGTACCCCACGTACTTCAAGTATAATTCAATCTTTTCTTGAGTACCCCACGTACTCAAGTATTCATCAATTTTTAGTATGGTATGACTTTTATGTAAATAAAGTATTCCTGTAAGTATCAGGATTGTTAATGGGTTGCAAAGCCATTAACATGTGACACGACATAGGAAGTCACCAAACCTTAGGCATTTAATTGGTATATTCTGAGACACAAAAGCACTACTCGATTCTCGCCCTCACCGAGTGTGTGGCTGCCCGGCACCCGTTAGATCTAACCTTTTGTTCTGCGGTCTAGGTATATTGTTGATTAATGGTGCTTATGTACCCTATTCGTGACACGATTTCTCGTATTATTTCTCATAACGCATCCTACTTGGTTCTCATCCTCACCAAGCGCGTTTCTCATATTCTTATATTTCGTCACACTTGGTTCTCGTTCTCACCAAGTGTACTTCTTGTATTCTTATATTTCGTCACACTTGGTTCTCGTTCTCACCAAGTGTACTTCTTGTATTCTTATATTTCGTCACACTTGGTTCTCGTTCTCACCAAGTGTACTTCTTGTATTTATATCATACCAATTATAAATATTGTACATTTGTACATGTATTTCACCCCCGAAGTTATAAAAACTGAAAACAGTTAAAGAGAAAAGGGGGAGCATGAACTCACAACTTTGCGTTCCTGTGCGTCGTAAACTTCACCGGATTTGCTTAATTAACGTCGTAACCTATACGCGTTTTCTTAACGTTAGTCACTAGACTTGCGTCGCACAAGTACAGTCACTCTCTTTTGTGTATATCTTCTCGTGTTAAAAATATTTTATATTTTTAACTAAGTGTCTTACTTATATTATTTTTTTTCTAAAATTAATATAAGTATCTCGTGTTTTGCACTTTGCACCCGAATTATGTATCTTGTATGTTGTATGTGTATTTTTATGTTTATACTCCTCATGAGTATTTAGTGTATTTTTAAGTCTTAATACACTAGCACGTATAACACATACTATATACACTTAGCACAAAAGTTGGTGATCAAATAATATATATTTTTCTCTCAAAAATATATATACTTATATCCATTTTTATTCTTGAAGAAATCCTCGTTTCTTATCACCAAAAATTAGGGAAACCTTGGTAATACTTTTAAATACATTTTTAGGGAATAAGTTTCTCAAAACTTATATTTTTCTAAGTGTCAAAATTTATAAAATTTTTTACAGAGTTTCCCCTAAAAATGGACGTTTCCCATGTTTTCAAAACATGTGTTTATTTTCTTTTAAATCGTCAACAATCATCAACAACAATTATCAACAATAATCATCAACAATAATCACTAATTTCTCCATTTCATGAACTTGAATATTTACAAAAATGTGTAGTAACTTACTAGCACATTTAGTAAGTCTTTCCATCTCTAAAAATCATTATCTCGAAAACTTTATTTTTAAAGAATATGAAGTTTTACAACTTCTAGTCGGTATTTACGAAAATATTTCTTTGTTAAATCCTTTCGTTACGCAAGTGTGTACACACTTTTTGGTTCTAAAAAATGTCTTTATTTTGAGAAAGATCCGGCTTTTTAAACATGTTTTCATCATACTTTTGGTTCTTCAAAAATACCACTTGTAGATCCGTAGATCTACTAGTTTAGAACTCCATTTCATAAGAAAAATCGTTTTTACACAAGTTCATGTTTGTGAGTGAAAGGGTTCGTCATCTAGTTACTTTTACACTAAACATAGTGCTAGTTCATGTTCCATAAGTTTTACACTAATAATTACCCATTAACCACCATATTCATCATTCTAACTAGACTTTAAGTTTTGATCTCTAGTGTTTATAATTTTTATCCGACAAATCTCTTATTAACCACTTTAGACAAGATCAATAGGATGTTTTAGAACACTTACTACTAGCTCGAGGCTAGGGAAGAAACTAGACGAAAAACGGGTGGTTAATAGCGTTGTGGTGAGGTCCTCGCGATTCCGTAAGCACCGGGTCTCCTCGTATGCGACCTTACACACTTGAGTGTATGTGGTTTATTAAGATGGAATTTGAAAGTGGGTGGGTGGTTGTGACTTGGCTCTCGGCCGTAAGCAACAAAGAGGGAAAGAGATGAGAAATTTTAGTTGGGTGGTTTGTGAAGTGTATGAAAGTTATAATCTATAAGTCTCATATATAAATCAATTCATTAATACCCTATGTATAATATGCCACCATGATATTAAACACTCACATAAAATAGTCAAATTGGTAAGAGTGGTGTCCCCCATGGGGAAACCGAACGGTGGTGGGAGTTAGGTTCATAGTTCAATTTCAATTTTTATAGTTAGTGCTATTAGTTTATGAAATAAAGTTAGTTAATATGTGTGTTGTAATATATAGCGGGTGTTAGGGTATTCGGGGACCCTAACTGGCTCAGAAAAAGAAAAATAGTGTCAATGACAATATTTTTATGTTCCGGGTATAGTTCGGTTGTTCGGTTGGATATTAATCCGTTAAAGTGCTAAATTACACTTTTTAGTACCCTTTAAGTACCTTTTGTATCCTTTTTAATTCCCAACACTTAGGGAAATATTCTGGATAATAAAATGACATTTCTGCATAATATTCATATGTCTAAATGCTGATTATTGCTGAATTATATAAATTCTGCACTTAAAGTGCGTTTCGGGTGCTTTTTAGTGCTTATTTTTGCTTTCGTATTGCATATATATTAAACCCTTGTATGTACTCTTGGGTTTTAATGCATTCTTGCTGTCGGGCCTACACCTAGGCTCCAATTTTATTGTCTGACTGCTTTCTGCAGTTCCGTTGACACATAGTGTCTTACCGGTGAGTTTACTTAGTATATTTGACGCAACGCTCTCGTTTATGCATAAATCAATATTTTGTAGTATACAACGTGCATGAATTCACTTATTTAGTATGTGTTCAGACATTGCTGACAATTAAGCACATAATTGCAGTCATTAAGCAATAATTAAAGTGTACGGAAATTACCGGTTTAGTGCCAGTTGTCACAGTCTCCCCCCGTTAAAAGAATTTCGTCCCGAAATTCAAGCTGAGCTAACTCTCGCAGGAGTCTTCTTGAATAGGTGGGGATACTTTTCTTTGAACTGGTCTTCACGTTCCCATGTGTACTCGGGTCCGTGCTTAGAGCTCCAACGTACTTTGACAAGTTTCACACTGCTCCTCCTGGTCTTATTGACTTTCCAGTCGGTAACCTCAACGGGTTGTTCTGTAAATCGGAGGGCTTCATCAATATGCACTTCATCCATCGGGATGATCACGTTTTCTTGTGTTGGACTCTTCTTCAGGTTGGATACATGAAACGTATCATGTACTCCATTAAGTTCTTCCGGTAACTCCAACTTGTATGCCGCGGTACCAATTCTTTTCAATATTCTGAATGGTCCGATGTATCGTGGATTCAGCTTTCCACGCTTTCCAAATCTGACTACGCCTTTCCATGGTAAGACTTTTAACAACACTTTGTCTCCCACCTTGAATTCTACTGATTTTCTTTTCGGATCAGCGTAGCTCTTTGGTCGATCTCGAGCCGCCTTAATGCGCTCTCGGATTTGCGCAATCTTGTCGGTTGTCTCTTGTACAAGTTCAGGACCAACCATACGTTTATCTCCGGCATCTGCCCAACATAAGGGCGATCGGCACTTGCGGCCATACAGAGCTTCGAACGGCGCGGCTTTTATGCTCGTATGATAATTGTTATTGTAGGAAAACTCAACTAAAGGTAGATGAGTATCCCAGCTGCCGCCTAGATCCATGACACATGCGCGAAGCATATCTTCTAACGTTTGTATAGTCCGTTCGCTCTGGTCGTCTGTTTGCTGGTGGAATGCCATGCTCAGATCTAACTGAGATCCAAAGGCTTCCTGAAATGATTGCCAGATTCTTGAGACAAAGCGTCCATCTCTGTCTGAAATGATTGAGATTGGCACTCCATGATGTGCCACAATTTCTCTTAAGTATATTTCAGCAAGCTTTCCAGTGCTGTCTTTTTCTCGGATCGGTAGGAAGTGCGCAGACTTCGTTAATCGATCAACTATTACCCATATCATATCGTGCCCTCTCGGGGTCCTGGGTAATTTCGTTATGAATTCCATCGAGATTTGTTCCCACTTCCACACGGGAATCTCTGGTTGTTGTAGTAGGCCGGACGGTTTCTGATATTCTGCCTTAACCTTGGCACAGGTTAGGCATTTTCCAACATAAACAGCAACGTCGCTTTTGAGTCTCGGCCACCAATAGTATTCTATCAAGTCTTGATACATTTTGTCCAATCCTGGATGGATCGAATATCTCGATTTGTGGGCTTCATTAAGGATGACTTCTCGTATGCCACCATAGAGTGGAACCCAAATACATTTCTTGAAGTATAAGGCTCCCTCTTCATTTGGCACCATGTATTTCAGCATACCCCGTAGGTATTCAGCTTTACGGTTCTCTTCTTTAAGAGCTTCTTGTTGTGCATTACGAATGCGTGCAGTGAGGTTCGTTCGAATCGTCATTTCCAATGCTCGAACCCTTAGGGTCTTAACCCTTTCTTTTCGGCTCAACGCGTCCGCTACAACGTTTGCCTTTCCAGGATGGTACTTAATCTCACAGTCATAATCGTTCAGCAGCTCGACCCAACGTCGCTGGCGCATATTCAATTCCTTCTGATCAAATATGTGCTGTAAGCTTTTGTGATCTGTGAAAATTATACATCGAGTACCACATAAATAGTGTTGCCAGATCTTCAAGGCGAATACCACCGCACCTAGTTCCAAGTCGTGAGTGGTATAGTTTCTTTCATGAACCTTCAATTGTCTCGAAGCGTAAGCGATGACTTTTTGGCGTTGCATAAGCACGCAACCCAAGCCTTGTCGTGAGGCGTCGCAGTATACCACGAAGTCTTCAGTGCCTTCGGGTAATGATAGTATCGGTGCATCGCAGAGCTTGTTCTTAAGTAGCTGAAAGGCTTCTTCCTGTTTGTGACCCCAGTCGTATTTCTTGTCTTTCTGTGTAAGGGTCGTTAGCGGTTGGGCTATCTTTGAGAAATTCTCGATGAATCGCCGATAATAGCCCGCTAGGCCCAAAAATTGTCGAACTTCAGTTGGGGTCTTGGGAGCTTCCTAGTTCTTTATTGCTTCTATCTTGGATGGGTCTACATGAATGCCCTTCTCATTCACAACGTGACCAAGAAATTGTACTTCGCGAATCCAGAATTTGCATTTCGAGAACTTTGCATAAAGCTTCTCTTTCTTCAGTAGTTCCAAGATGGTTCTGAGATGTTGCTCATGTTCTTCTTTCGTTCGCGAGTAAATCAGGATATCGTCGATAAATACAATCACGAATTTATCGAGATATGGTTTGCATACGCGGTTCATCAGATCCATAAAGACCGCTGGTGCATTCGTCAGCCCAAACGGCATCACAAGAAATTCGTAGTGCCCATATCGCGTTCTGAATGCAGTCTTTGGTACGCTTTCCTCTTGGATTCTCAGCTGATGGTATCCAGATCGAAGGTCGATCTTGGAATAGTAGCTTGATCCTTGTAGTTGATCAAATAAGTCATCAATCCTTGGTAGCGGGTACCGATTCTTGATAGTGAGCTTGTTCAGTTCCCTGTAATCAATACACATCCGCAGAGTTCCATCCTTTTTCTTCACGAACAATACTGGAGCTCCCCAAGGTGAGAAGCTTGGCCTTATAAATCCTTTATCCAACAACTCCTGGAGTTGTGTAGATAATTCCTGCATTTCTGATGGTGCAAGCCGATAGGGAGCCTTGGCTACAGGAGCGGCTCCTGGAACCAAGTCTATACGGAATTCGACTTGTCGTTGCGGAGGTAGTCCTGGCAGATCTTCGGGAAAAACATCGGGGAATTCCTTCACAACAGGAATGTCTTCGAGTTTTGGCTCCACAGCCTTCTTGTCTATAACGTGTGCTAGGAAAGCGACACATCCTTTCCTTAAGCACTTCTGTGCCTTCATGCAACTGATGATTCGAAGAGGTGCGTCTCGTTTTTCTCCATGCACGATGAGAGTTTCACCATTCGCTAAAGGGATGCGAATGATTTTCTCATGACAAATAACTTCAGCTTTGTTTTTGGACAACCAGTCCATCCCGACTACTACATCGAAGCTACCCAATTGAATAGGTAGGAGGTCTATGCTAAATCTTCGTTCACCAAGTTCTAGTGTGCAGCCTCTAACAACTTCGCCCAATTCAACGAGTTTTCCATTGGCTAGTTCTATGGAGTAAGGAATTTCTAATCTACTAGATTCTATTCCAAGTATGCGTTTAAATTCCACAGACATGAAGCTATAATCGGCGCCAGTGTCAAATAATATGGATGCAAAGTGATTGTTAATGAGAAACGTACCGGTGACCACGTTAGGGTCCTCGCGTGCATTCTTTGCTCCAATCACAAATGCTCTGGCCTGAGCATTGCTTCCACACTTGAAGCATCCTTGGTTCCACCCTTTCCCGTAACCATTCTTGTTACCAGCACCGTTCCCATTTCGGTTCTTTCCTTTTCCCCAACAGTCTTTTGTTTGATGACCCAATTTACCACATTTGTCGCACCTTGGAATGCGACAAGCTCCTTCGTGATGATACTTACATTTTTGGCATCTAGGTATGGACCTTCAGTATGCTTTGGTTGCATGGGTTTTCGCCTCCTGGGACGGGTTAGCGTCACGCTTCTTGCTGAAACCCTTGTTGTTACGAGTTGCTTGGTTCAAACTTGTATGCTTTCTCTTTTTGTCGCCGGACGACTCAGCATGTGTCTCGGTCTTCTCTGTTGGGTTTAGTGATAACTTCTTCATACGAACACAATCTTCAGTCAGACTGATAGCCAGAGTTACAGCCTCAGTGATTGTTTGTGGTTTGGCCGACGTCACCATGCCACGAAACTTTGGGGCCAGTCCCCAAATGTAGCGTTCAACGCGCTTGAATTCGGGAGTCACCATGTAGGGAAGCACTCTAGACAGATCGTGGAACCTTCGAGTATAGCCATTGATGTCAGCACCTTCCATGGTCAAGTGCCAGAACTCCGTTTCCAGCCTTTGGAGTTCTGCACGAGAGCAGTACTTCTCTCTCATCCTTTCCTTCAGTTCCTCCCAAGTTAGGCCATAGGCAGCATCGTCACCCAAAGTTTGGGCTTGCAGGTTCCACCAAGTCAGAGCTTCATCGACAAACAACCCAGTAGCAAAGGTGACTTGTTGATCCGCGGTACACTTGCTCATGCGGATAGTAGCTTCAGTCTTCTCCGTCCAGCGCACAAATGCTACTGCACCTCCTGTGCCGTCATAGTTCATCGGCTTGCAGTCGAGGAACTGCTTGAAAGTGCAGCCTGGAATTGATTCAACCAATTCACATGTGAGCAATCGAAGAAATAATGAAACAAGGACCGTTCATAAATTTCTCCATGCTTAGTACATTGTCTTAAGGTTACCTTGAGCTGCGTTGCCTCCAGATGAATCTCCGTTCCCATTACGTCTAGCGTTGCTTGGGCCACCACTGTCTTGAGTACGGTTCGCCTCGTATTGGGCGATAGCAGCAGAGATCCTTTCCTCCAGTAGAGCGTTCAGCTCTTCAGCAGTTCTTGGCAGTGGGGGAGGAGGAGGTTGATCATCATTGCGAGCATTCACAGCTTTCCTGGGTGCCATGTTCTGACATAACATAACACAACAGGGTTAGACATTTGTTTGATATCGTCACACTAGACAGTAGTATCATATATATTCACAGGTATATATACCACATAAGTGACATCAAACAATTATTACTTTAGCAGAGTACTTAGTAGGCTTGCACTGAGGGAATCTATACGTGACAAGACTTGCTGTGATTTCTGTGCACTGAATTCCATAATTATGTATGCATCCATAATTACGTAACTCCTTGCACAGTCCGCACAGTTCGTTTCATCCTCGTATTTCTTCCTTCAGATGGGCCATCGCTTTCAGATAAAGTCACGTATACTTGTGACATTCTACTTCTAGTATATGCTAATTATCACACATAATTGCAAGTAGTTTCTTAGTTAAGGACAAGTGCTACTCTAGTGCACTCTAAGTCTCGTAGTGTCTTTTCAGCTAGTCTTTTCTCTTAACTGTTTTCAGTTTAGTCTCTAGTTTCTTAGTTAAGGACAAGTGCTACTCATGTAGACAATTTCAGGTAGTGGATGTCGCGGGACGTTTTATGCAATGAAAACTCTTTGAAAAATTGTTTTCGTGAAAGGATCCTAGAGATTGTAGACTAGACTCGAGAAGGAATCCTGTGTAACACCTGTGTCATTTCAACCATCAAACAAATGCCTAACCAATGAAATAATGTATTTCATACTTAGGACTTGTATAAATATGTGTATCTTTTGCACATATCAACTCATGTTCGATTTCAAGCTCTAAATCGCTTTCTGGAAGGTTATACACGCACTGATGCGTAAATATAACCAGTTTAATGCAACAAACACTCCGGAATAGTGAAATAGGCTTAACATACCTTAAATAACCTTTACATAACTTAGATATAAGTTTTGGAAGGTTTGGTGTGGTGAAATCAAAGTTAAATCGCTTACAGGGACTAAAGTTGACAAACTGCGAAAGTATGCCAATTTGAACTGTAACAGACATTCCGGAACATGACCATAAGTTAAACATACCATAAATATCCTTTACATAGCTTAGAAATAGGCTTTGAGGGGTTCGGTATGCTAAAATAAACTTTTGGGTCATTCAGGGACTAAAAGTGTCAAAAAGTGCACAAGTTTGCATTTTCGCGCATAACTTACGTTCTGAATACATCCGGACATCCAAAAATTTATGTAAGCACTAAAATATTTTATTTTAGTGTTCGCCATAAGAAAAATCCATTCGTCACGTCATTTGGGTCGTTTTTCGCATTCGGGACCAGATTCGATGTATTAGCCGTTGTTTAATTCACAACCACACATTCTAAACACCATAACTTTGCAACACATGTATGGATGGAATTTAAACACCTAAACACCATGACATTTCAACACATGTATGGATGGAATTTAAACACCTAAACACCATGACTTTGCAACACATGTATGGATGGAATTTAAACACCTAAACACCATAACTTTGCAACACATGTATGGATGGAATTTAAACACCTAAACACCATGACATTTCAACACATGTATGGATGGAATTTAAACACCTAAACACCATGACTTTGCAACACATGTATGGATGGAATTTAAACACCTAAACACCATAACATTTCAACACATGTACGGATGGGATTAAGGCACGTTTTCCATGAAACGATCTTAACGGTTCGGGTATTCCTATAAATACCCCATACCCCCCATTGCTAAAATCACTAGAAACTTGATTTGAGAAACTCTAAGTTGAAACATTTGTTTCATACCTGAGATTTTTGAATCGAGTTTAGCATTCGGGGACCCTTCGTAAGTATTCTTTCGTTCTTTTCCTTATTTTACTGCTTTTCGAGTCAGAAAGTCAAACTTTGTTTGACTTTCAGCGTTGACCAGTAATGGTCAATGCGAAGTTCGTTTGAACTTCGCAACGTGAGTGTAATCACGTTGGTCATAGTCCCTTGGGACTATGCCCACTGATTACCACGTTGTCTAGGGTCGTAGGGTAGGCGATCTAATAAATCGCCTATACCTTCGAACCCGACCCAGTTTGGTCGATCATTAGGATCCGACCAAATACATTAGGTGACCATAGTAGGTAGGGAATAACCTTCCGAGGTTATACCCTATGGTCACATCGTTTGAGTAGTTTTATGATAGGTAGTTTATATGCCTTAGGTAAATTACCAGAATACCCTTTTCATGTATAATTGGTAATTAAGCATATGTAACCTAAACCTTTGTCACATAACTGATTTTTGTAATATGTTTAGGCATATAACACTTGTCATAGGGCTAGTTAGACGGTCCGAACGCGTTTCACGCGAACGACGCGTTAAAGTAGAATAAGCTACCTAAACGGGTCGTAATGGGTCGTAGACACTCAGGTTAAGTTTCATTTAGTATGTAGGCTTTGTTAAACCAAATGACACGAGTCTCTACACTCGTTTGGTTTACAAACCCTAATGCTACCCAGTCTTCCGATTTAGGTCCGGTTTATTAATGTAGCTACCTATATTAGGTGCCGTTTGATATTCCGAGATCTCTAGCATTGTTTAGTTGTCACTCCAGAACTACTGAGCAATCCCAGGTGAGTACATAGACCCCTCTTTTACTGTTTTCCAAACTGTTTTGGGGTGGAACACATGTGCCTACTTGTTACTTTCATGCTTTCCTGTTTTGACATCATATACTTGCTATGTTCATTAGTACATTATAGTACATGATTTCATTACATTTCATGCTATGTATGCCCATTGTGTGCGTACTTAGTACATCGTTCTACATTACATTTCATGCTATGTATGCCCATTGTGTGCGTACTTAGTACATTGTTTTACGTTGCTTTTCTGTTGCATATGCTTATCCAGCATATGAACACATTATACTACATATTGAACCGTTGTAATCATTTGACTGTGATCCGTTGATATCTGTGAACCGTTTGTATCTGTGAACCGTGTGAACCGTATTTGACATAGACATTTCGGCATAGACATTTTAACATGATTGACATTTGATCATGCATTTCCCACAAAACATAACTTTGATTTAAACCAAGTTTTACTTCAATACTTTGTTTTTGTGCATATGGTTTAGTTGAGACATTTCACTTGCCATACATGACATTTTGACATAGACATTTGACATGGATATTTGACATAGACATTTTGACATTGTTTGGTTTGATTAAGTGATTAAGTAACGATGCGTGTGTAATATGATACAAGCATGGTGGATACGCCGCTGGTACTTCCTATATATAAGTGTTTGTATGGTATTACATATTGTAGCGTTATTTGAATCATTTCAGTTTGAGACATATAACATTTTATACAAATAACATACTTTTCAAGACATTGTTTTACAAACAACTTATCTTATACAAACCCATTTTACTATGGTTATTCATTTAACCATACATTATTCACTTATTTTATACATATCATCTGAACTCATTGATTTTCAAATGATTTACAAAGCAAAGCAAATAACAAGGTTCATGACTAAACATTTTCTCAAACATAAGTCATGAAACCTATTTTCACAAAACCTATGTATCTCACAGGCATTTTTATGCTGACGTACCTATTTTCACATGTGTTTTTCAGGAACTGTTGCATAAGATGATCAAGATACATATAGGCAGACTTGGGCTTTAGTGACAATAAAAGATGCAAGACTAGTTAATTATGTTGTATTTCTTGTTTGTTAAGACATTGTAACACTTTTAATCAATAAAATGAAACTTCAATTGCCATGGATTTGAAACAATTAATTCTGTTACAACACTCCCCGATGTTTCCGCCACGTTTTGTATGTTCTACGTGGTCGGGGTGTGACAGAAAAGATGGTATCAGAGCCAATGGTTATAGGGAATTAGGTTATTAGTAATGCTTTGACCTAGTCTATAACCTTTCTAGGACCCTAACGCGAGTTTACTTGCGTTTAGTCATAAAACAATACCGTCACCTATCCTTAGGCGACTATCACAACAAGAACATAAATTTCAAAACCGCTTTGAAAACTAATCATCTGTTCTAGGATGATTTATTACAAGGTTTTGAACCCTCTATTGTAAGGTTTTGAACCCTCCGTTATATGGTTTTGAATCCCTTTGAGTTTCAAAATCTCGTCAAGGTTTTGGGTTTTAAATAATGTGAACACGTGCAAACTGGAAGGGTGAACGCCTGTATTCTGGGTTTTCTGTCTAGGCAAGCACTTCGTATACATCTCAACCAGACGCGAGACCAGTTGTGCTTACCTGGGAATTCTTGGGATGAGTGTTCACTTATAGGCGAGCATGTCTTCGCGATACATTATTTTTGATCCATTTACTTTAATTCAGTCACTGTGTGTCGTTTGTTGCTTTGTAGTAACAAACAAATGACCACTATCCTAGCTTTCATCAGATTTGTTCATCTCATTCTTTTCGTCTAATTCTCTCACTCGTTTCATTTCATGCTTCCTCTTTTAGAATGCCTCCTCGACGCGAAAATCAGATGACGCCTGCCGAGCTGGCGGAAATCATCGCGCAGCAAATGGCTGCTGCCTTCCCAAATCTTTGTGCTCAAATAATACAAGCCATCAACAACAATAATGCCCTCTGCAGCTTCAAGACGTTCAACTCGGCCAAGCCATCAAAGTTCTCTGGGTCTCAAGGAGCGACAGCACTTCTGCAATGGTTCGAGAGTCTAGAGAGCACCTTCAGGCATGTACAATGTCCAAATGAGCGAAAGGTAGATTTCGCATCTAGTGTCTTTGAGAAACGAGCTTTGACGTGGTGGAACGGTGTGGTGAGAGATAGGGGTGCCGAAGTGGCACTGGCCCAAACTTGGGAAGAACTTCGAGCACTGATGATGAAGGAATTCTGTCCTCGTCACGAGATCAGGGCATTGGAAAGGGAATTCGACGATCTTAAGCAAGACAGCGGTGAACATCGAGCATACACTGATCGATATGAGGAGCTGAGCCTGTTGTGTCCTACCATGGTTACGCCTTTGGATAAGGCGATCGAAAAATACATTGATGGTCTCCCTGACACAGTTCAAGACATTGTTACTGGTAGTAACCCCACTACGGTTAGGCAGGCCATTGAGCTATCTGCAACGTTGACTGAATCTCAGATCAGGAAACGTAAGCTTTTCCGGAAGGGTGACAAGAAACCAATCGAGGAATCAAAGACCATGGATGAGCAGACTGGATCCCTTGAGCGGTCAAAGAAGCAAAAGGTTTCTCAGAACTTCGCTATGGTCGCTCACAATGGTCAAGCCGTCCCCAACCAACCAGCTCAACCCCGTACTAGGAAGCCATACAATGGAACTTCACCCTTGTGCAACCGATGTGGCCTACATCATCATGCTAATGTGAAGTGCCGCGAATGCCAAAATTGTGGACTTAAAGGTCATGTGGCAAAAGTTTGCGTTGCAGCAGTTGCACCGAAGCAAGCTGACAACAAACATGCTCGAGCTCGCTTTCCACCAGGTTCTTGCAACAAGTGTGGTGAGATGGGACATTTCCGAAGAAATTGCCCAAAGCTTGCTAATGCTAATCCAGCACAGAGATGAGCATCTGATCGACTAGAAGACAACACTCTTTAGAAATAATCATATCTTATGTATTATTTTCTTTTGTTGTCAAAGTCCATGAAACAGTTGTTAACATTGTTTATAAATAAATCTTTTATTTACATTACAATGTATTTATGTGATTGTATGTATAAACAACATATCCCCTACAATACCGACAATCAAGGAACCACATTCCTTGAAGAACAAACTACTCCCAAAATTCTTCCATTTTACAATCTCTTGCGTTTTCCACAAAGATCCTAAGTACCCGTCTCTTGTAAAGAGACGAAGTACAAGGTGCAAGTTATAATTCTGTACGAATACCCCAAGTACCACTATAAATTCTTAATAGGGTACCTAAGGGTATTTCCGTATGTCCTAAATTATTGTGTACCTTAATTCGAATATTGCGTTTTCCTGAAAACGAAAATCGAATTTTTGGTAGATCATCCTATCTTCATGGATGGATTCTTGAAATGATTAAAGTACCAAATGAAATCCACGAATTGGATTCCTGGTGTACTTTGAGTATCCGCGTCCAAAGATAACAAATTAATAACCAAGTTAAACAATTACGTGATTATGTGCTTATGAACATTACAAGACAAACTGTGCGGACTGTGTAAGGAATTATGTAATTATGGATGCATACATAATTATGGAATTTAGTGCACAGAAACCACAGCGAGCTTTGTCATGTACCTAGAAGTTAACCCTATTCATTTCCAATTCTGATGAAGTATCCGTTGAGGAAAAATGAACTAGCTATTCATTTTTCACTTCTGAAGAATATCCGTTGAGGAAATGAATATCCGTTTATCCTTCATTTCCAATTCTGAAGAATAACCGTTGAGGAAAATAACTCCGTTTGAGCATTTTCGTTCTGAAGAGTATCCGTCGAGGGAAATGAATATCCGTTTATTTAATCCTTCATTTCCGAACCTGAGGAAACAACCGTTGAAAATGACTCCGTTAGTTCATTTTCGTTTCTGAAGATTATCCGTTGAGGAAATGAATATCCGTTGTTTAATCCTTCATTTCCGAACCTGAGGAAACAACCGTTGAAAATGAATCCGTTAGTTCATTTTCGTTTCTGAAGATTATCCGTTGAGGAAATGAATATCCGTTTGTCTATCATTTTCATTTCCGTTTCTGAAGAAGCAACCGTTGAAAATGACTCTGTTTGTTCATTTTCGTTTCTGAAGATTTGTCCGTTGAGGAAATGAATATCCGTTTGTCTATCATTTTCATTTCCGTTTCTGAGGAAGCAACCGTTGAAAATGACTCCGTTAGTTCATTTTCGTTTCTGAAGATTATCCGTTGAGGAAATGAATATCCGTTGTTTAAATCCTTCATTTCCGAACCTGAGGAAACAACCGTTGAAAATGACTCCGTTAATTCATTTTCGTTTCTGAAGATTATCCGTTGAGGAAATGAATATCCGTTGTCTAATCCTTCATTTCCGAACCTGAGGAAGCAACCGTTGAAAATGACTCCGTTAGTTCATTTTCGTTTCTGAAGATTATCCGTTGAGGAAATGAGTATCCGTTGTTAAATCCTTCATTTCCGAACCTGAGGAAGCAACCGTTGAAAATGACTCCGTTAGTTCATTTTCGTTTCTGAAGTTTATCCGTCAAGGAAATGAATATCCGTTTGTCTATTCATTTTCATTTCCATTTCTGATGAAGCACCTGTTGAAAATGACTCCGTTTGTTCATTTTCGTTTCTGAAGATTCTCCGTTAAGGAAATGAATCCCCGTTTGTTTATTCCTTCATTTCCGCTTCTGAAGAATACTCGTTGAGGAAAATGACTCCGTTTGTTCATTTTCGTTCTGAAGAATGTCCGTTAAGGAAATGACAGGATTATGCTTTACATATCTCTGGTGGTTATCTGACACAAAGTCACAAATAGACTCCTACGAATTAATTTCGGGACGAAATTTCCTAAAGTAGGGGAGACTGTAACACCTGTGTCATTTCAACCATCAAACAAATGCCTAACCAATGAAATAATGTATTTCATACTTAGGACTTGTATAAATATGTGTATCTTTTGCACATATCAACTCATGTTCGATTTCAAGCTCTAAATCGCTTTCTGGAAGGTTATACACGCACTAATGCGTAAATATAACCAGTTTAATGCAACAAACACTCCGGAATAGTGAAATAGGCTTAACATACCTTAAATAACCTTTACATAACTTAGATATAAGTTTTGGAAGGTTTGGTGTGGTGAAATCAAAGTTAAATCGCTTACAGGGACTAAAGTTGACAAACTGCGAAAGTATGCCAATTTGAACTGTAACAGACATTCCGGAACATGACCATAAGTTAAACATACCATAAATATCCTTTACATAGCTTAGAAATAGGCTTTGAGGGGTTCGGTATGCTAAAATAAACTTTTGGGTCATTCAGGGACTAAAAGTGTCAAAAAGTGCACAAGTTTGCATTTTCGCGCATAACTTACGTTCTGAATACATCCGGACATCCAAAAATTTATGTAAGCACTAAAATATTTTATTTTAGTGTTCGCCATAAGAAAAATCCATTCGTCACGTCATTTGGGTCGTTTTTCGCATTCGGGACCAGATTCGATGTATTAGCCGTTGTTTAATTCACAACCACACATTCTAAACACCATAACTTTGCAACACATGTATGGATGGAATTTAAACACCTAAACACCATGACATTTCAACACATGTATGGATGGAATTTAAACACCTAAACACCATGACTTTGCAACACATGTATGGATGGAATTTAAACACCTAAACACCATAACTTTGCAACACATGTATGGATGGAATTTAAACACCTAAACACCATGACATTTCAACACATGTATGGATGGAATTTAAACACCTAAACACCATGACTTTGCAACACATGTATGGATGGAATTTAAACACCTAAACACCATAACATTTCAACACATGTACGGATGGGATTAAGGCACGTTTTCCATGAAACGATCTTAACGGTTCGGGTATTCCTATAAATACCCCATACCCCCCATTGCTAAAATCACTAGAAACTTGATTTGAGAAACTCTAAGTTGAAACATTTGTTTCATACCTGAGATTTTTGAATCGAGTTTAGCATTCGGGGACCCTTCGTAAGTATTCTTTCGTTCTTTTCCTTATTTTACTGCTTTTCGAGTCAGAAAGTCAAACTTTGTTTGACTTTCAGCGTTGACCAGTAATGGTCAATGCGAAGTTCGTTTGAACTTCGCAACGTGAGTGTAATCACGTTGGTCATAGTCCCTTGGGACTATGCCCACTGATTACCACGTTGTCTAGGGTCGTAGGGTAGGCGATCTAATAAATCGCCTATACCTTCGAACCCGACCCAGTTTGGTCGATCATTAGGATCCGACCAAATACATTAGGTGACCATAGTAGGTAGGGAATAACCTTCCGAGGTTATACCCTATGGTCACATCGTTTGAGTAGTTTTATGATAGGTAGTTTATATGCCTTAGGTAAATTACCAGAATACCCTTTTCATGTATAATTGGTAATTAAGCATATGTAACCTAAACCTTTGTCACATAACTGATTTTTGTAATATGTTTAGGCATATAACACTTGTCATAGGGCTAGTTAGACGGTCCGAACGCGTTTCACGCGAACGACGCGTTAAAGTAGCATAAGCTACCTAAACGGGTCGTAATGGGTCGTAGACACTCAGGTTAAGTTTCATTTAGTATGTAGGCTTTGTTAAACCAAATGACACGAGTCTCTACACTCGTTTGGTTTACAAACCCTAATGCTACCCAGTCTTCCGATTTAGGTCCGGTTTATTAATGTAGCTACCTATATTAGGTGCCGTTTGATATTCCGAGATCTCTAGCATTGTTTAGTTGTCACTCCAGAACTACTGAGCAATCCCAGGTGAGTACATAGACCCCTCTTTTACTGTTTTCCAAACTGTTTTGGGGTGGAACACATGTGCCTACTTGTTACTTTCATGCTTTCCTGTTTTGACATCATATACTTGCTATGTTCATTAGTACATTATAGTACATGATTTCATTACATTTCATGCTATGTATGCCCATTGTGTGCGTACTTAGTACATCGTTCTACATTACATTTCATGCTATGTATGCCCATTGTGTGCGTACTTAGTACATTGTTTTACGTTGCTTTTCTGTTGCATATGCTTATCCAGCATATGAACACATTATACTACATATTGAACCGTTGTAATCATTTGACTGTGATCCGTTGATATCTGTGAACCGTTTGTATCTGTGAACCGTGTGAACCGTATTTGACATAGACATTTCGGCATAGACATTTTAACATGATTGACATTTGATCATGCATTTCCCACAAAACATAACTTTGATTTAAACCAAGTTTTACTTCAATACTTTGTTTTTGTGCATATGGTTTAGTTGAGACATTTCACTTGCCATACATGACATTTTGACATAGACATTTGACATGGATATTTGACATAGACATTTTGACATTGTTTGGTTTGATTAAGTGATTAAGTAACGATGCGTGTGTAATATGATACAAGCATGGTGGATACGCCGCTGGTACTTCCTATATATAAGTGTTTGTATGGTATTACATATTGTAGCGTTATTTGAATCATTTCAGTTTGAGACATATAACATTTTATACAAATAACATACTTTTCAAGACATTGTTTTACAAACAACTTATCTTATACAAACCCATTTTACTATGGTTATTCATTTAACCATACATCAT
The DNA here is from genome assembly GCA_030545235.1 of Helianthus tuberosus. NCBI lineage: Eukaryota > Viridiplantae > Streptophyta > Magnoliopsida > Asterales > Asteraceae > Helianthus > Helianthus tuberosus. The sequence continues at coordinate 68,750,062 of CM060432.1, read as the reverse complement.
TCACTTATTTTATACATATCATCTGAACTCATTGATTTTCAAATGATTTACAAAGCAAAGCAAATAACAAGGTTCATGACTAAACATTTTCTCAAACATAAGTCATGAAACCTATTTTCACAAAACCTATGTATCTCACAGGCATTTTTATGCTGACGTGCCTATTTTCACATGTGTTTTTCAGGAACTGTTGCATAAGATGATCAAGATACATATAGGCAGACTTGGGCTTTAGTGACAATAAAAGATGCAAGACTAGTTAATTATGTTGTATTTCTTGTTTGTTAAGACATTGTAACACTTTTAATCAATAAAATGAAACTTCAATTGCCATGGATTTGAAACAATTAATTCTGTTACAACACTCCCCGATGTTTCCGCCACGTTTTGTATGTTCTACGTGGTCGGGGTGTGACATCCTGGTTCACTACAATCGCAGCTCTGATACCAATCTGTGACACCCCTTTCTGCGGCGGAAGCATGAGGTGTGATCATGAAAGGTTCTCATTGCATACGAAGAGTAAACATGCTACATGCTCGTAAAATAACATTTAAATACCATAATTTGAAAACATACGTTAGCGTTTACATCGCTAAGTCGCATAAAACATTGTCTTAAAAGTTTACAACTTTATTTAAAGGTAAACATAAGCGACATCCACGAGCATAAGCGAGACCGCGCGCACATCCATCCTAGTTACCTGAAATACATGTGAGTTTTGGAAGAAAAAAACGTCAACATAATGTTGGTGTGAATTCATGCAGTTTTGTATTTCACGTTTGTATACTTTGTATGAAAACATAATTTGTGAATAAATCAAGTTTTCATATATAAATCCAGTTTCATGTGTACACCACGTACTCATGTATAATTCAATTTCTTCTTGAGTACCCCAAGTACTCAAGTATAATTCCCATTTTCTTGAGTACCCCACGTACTTCAAGTATAATTCAATCTTTTCTTGAGTACCCCACGTACTCAAGTATTCATCAATTTTTAGTATGGTATGACTTTTATGTAAATAAAGTATTCCTGTAAGTATCAGGATTGTTAATGGGTTGCAAAGCCATTAACATGTGACACGACATAGGAAGTCACCAAACCTTAGGCATTTAATTGGTATATTCTGAGACACAAAAGCACTACTCGATTCTCGCCCTCACCGAGTGTGTGGCTGCCCGGCACCCGTTAAATCTAACCTTTTGTTCTGCGGTCTAGGTATATTGTTGATTAATGGTGCTTATGTACCCTATTCGTGACACGATTTCTCGTATTATTTCTCATAACGCATCCTACTTGGTTCTCGTCCTCACCAAGCGCGTTTCTCATATTCTTATATTTCGTCACACTTGGTTCTCGTTCTCACCAAGTGTACTTCTTGTATTCTTATATTTCGTCACACTTGGTTCTCGTTCTCACCAAGTGTACTTCTTGTATTCTTATATTTCGTCACACTTGGTTCTCGTTCTCACCAAGTGTACTTCTTGTATTTATATCATACCAATTATAAATATTGTACATTTGTACATGTATTTCACACCCGAAGTTATAAAAACTGAAAACAGTTAAAGAGAAAAGGGGGAGCATGAACTCACAACTTTGCGTTCCTGTGCGTCGTAAACTTCACCGGATTTGCTTAATTAACGTCGTAACCTATACGCGTTTTCTTAACGTTAGTCACTAGACTTGCGTCGCACAAGTACAGACATTGCTGATAATTAAGCACATAATTGCAGTCATTAAGCAATAATTAAAGTGTACGGAAATTACCGGTTTAGTACCAGTTGTCACACTACGCCCTTCCAAGGTGTGACCTTTAACAAAACTTTGTCTCCCACCTCGAATTCTAAGGGTTTTTGTCTTCGATCAGCGTAGCTCTTTTGTCGATCTCAAGCCGCCTTAATGCGCTCTCGGATCTGCATGATCTTGTCGGTTGTCACTTGCACATGTTCCGGACCAATCATACGTTTGTCTCCGTCGTCAGCCCAACATAATGGCGAGCGGCACTTGCGGCCATACAGAGCTTCGAACGGTGCGGCTTTTATGCTCGTATGATAACTGCTATTGTAGGAAAACTCAACTAAGGGAAGGTGAGTATCCCAGCTGCCGCCTAGGTCCATAACACATGCGCGAAGCATATCTTCTAGCGTTTGTATGGTTCGTTCGCTCTGGCCGTCTGTTTGCGGATGGAAGGTCGTGCTTAGATCTAGTTGAGATCCAAAGGCTTCCTGGAAGGATTGCCAGATCCTTGAGACAAAACGTCCATCTCTGTCTGAAATAATTGAGATAGGCACTCCATGACGTGCCACGATTTCTTTCAAGTACAGCTCAGCAAGCTTTCCAATGCTATCCTTCTCTCGGATCGGTAGGAAATGCGCAGATTTCATTAATCGATCGACTATCACCCATATCATATCGTGCCTCCTAGGGGTCCTGGGTAATTTTGTTATGAAGTCCATCGAGAATTGCTCCCACTTCCACATGGGTATCTCTGGCTGTTGCAGTAGACCGGACGGTTTTTGATATTCAGCCTTAACCTTAGCACAGGTTAGGCACTTTCCAACATAGATAGCAACATCGCTTTTAAGCCTCGGCCACCAATAGTATTCCTTCAAGTCTTGATACATTTTGTCCGATCCTGGATGGATCGAGTATCTCGACTTGTGAGCTTCATTAAGGATGACTTCTCGAATACCGCCAGAGAGCGGAACCCAAATACGCCCCTAAAAGTATAAGGTTCCCTCTTTGTTTGGCACCAAATTCTTCAGCATACCTCGGAGGTATTCAGCTCTACGATTCTCCCCCTTAAGGGCTTCTTGTTGTGCGTCATGAATGCGTGCAGTGAGGTTCGTTCGCATAGTCATTTCCAATGCCCGAACCCTTAGGGTCTTAACTCTTTCCTTTCGGCTTAACGCGTCTGCTACAATGTTTGCCTTTCCAGGATGGTACTTAATCTCACAGTCATAATCGTTCAGCAACTCAAACCATCGTCACTGACGCATGTTTAATTCCTTCTGATCAAATATGTGTTGTAGGCTTTTGTGATCTGTGAAGATTGTACATCGAGTACCATATAAATAATGCCGCCAGATCTTCAAAGCGAATATCACCGCGCCTAGCTCCAAGTCGTGCGTGGTGTAATTCCTTTCATGCACTTTCAGCTTCCTTGAAGCGTAAGCGATGACTTTTTGGCGTTGCATGAGCACGCAACCCAAACCTTGACGCGAAGCATCACAGTATACCACGAAGTCTTCAGTGCCTTCGGGTAAGGATAGTATCGGTGCATTGCATAGCTTATTTTTGAGCAGTTGGAAGGCTTCTTCCTGCTTAACTCCCCAGTCGTACTTCTTGTCTTTCTGCGTAAGGGTGGTCAGCGATTGAGCTATCTTGGAGAAATTCCCGATAAATCCCCGGTAATAGCCCGCTAAGCCCAAAAATTGTCGAACTTCAGTTGGGGTTTTGGGGGCTTCCCAATTCTTTATTGCTTCTATCTTGGTTGGCTCTACATGAATACCATTCTCGTTCACAACGTGACCAAGGAACTGTACTTCGCGAATCCAGAATTCGCACTTTGAGATCTTTGCATAAAGTTTCTCCTTCTTCAGTAGTTCCAAAATGGTCCTGAGGTGTTGCTCGTGTTCTTCTCTCGTTTGTGAGTAAATCAGGATATCATCGATAAATACAATCACGAATTTATCGACATATGGTTTGCAAACGCGGTTCATCAGATCCATAAATACCGCTGGCGCGTTCGTCAGTCTGAATGGCATCACAAGGAATTCGTAATGCCCATAACGCTCGACTTTGTCTTGTATCGAGTCTTAGTTTTAGATTGTTAGATCAGGGCATGTTTTATGAGAAAATAGGATAGCATATAGGTTTAACCTGGTAGGTCCGCTTATGTGTCATCTGGTAGGTCCGCTTATGTGTCAGGTCCGCTTCTGTGTCAGGTCCGCTTATTTGTTAGGTCCGCTTATTCGGACATGTCCCTTGAAGGGAACCTCAATACCTATAAATAGGTGCACATAAGCGAACCACATAGACAAGACCTTGTAACTCGTACCGTAGTGCTGCCGGATCGAGATTTGGATGTAAACTGTTATAAATCAATACAGAAAGGTGTTTAAAGTGATTTAAAAGCTGTTTCTACGTTAATTACTTGTTTTCCGCACCTGTAATTGACGAAAACTCCTCTGAACGACTCGTTCGGGTCGAGACACGATCCTACAAGTGGTATCAGAGCTTCAGGAGGAGGAGTTCTATAGAGATTTGCTGGATTTCATCTAAAATTCTTACTTCTACACCTTCTTTCTTCATCAGAACGAGATTTTAAGGTCGAAATTCGCTCAAAATTTCACAGATTGTAGATAATTGATCATTGATAAATCCTTGAAAGTTTGAGGCTTAAATACGTACTAAAAATGGGTCAAATCAACATCCAAATAGGTTCCGCTTTTATGGACAGTTTGTAGATCCGCTTTTGTGACCATGTATTTTGATAGATTCGCTCCAAATTCCTTTGTAGATTCGCTTATTTGAACACCTGGTTCGCTCATAGGTGCACTAAGTCTGTAGGTCCGCTCATTTGAACATTCTGGTCTGCTTATTCGAACATTCTGGTCCGCTCATTTGAACATTCTGGTCCGCTCATTTGAACATTCTGGTCCACTTAAACTCAATTCACGTGATTAATCAGGTTCATTATCATTTGAGGCCCAATCAAAGTAAACCGCATATCTGTCCATTATATCGAAGCATGTGTTGAAAGATAAAGTGTGTCGGTTTTGTTCAAGAAGTGCATGTGAACAATAGAGAGCGTCAGACATTATAAAATTGTTTGATTCAAGAAGTAAATTGTGAGGTCCAATTGGATTTAAGTTGATTGATAATATTTGTCAGGCATAGTGCATGTGAATACTCGGATTTGAGTAGACATTTAAAGTTGTTGGATAGTTTTCAAGATAGCATGTGATCTGACCAAAATTTTCGGCCCAATCATATTAGTTGGTCAGATTTTTGAGCGGCCCATGTGATAACTATCAATTCATATTAGTCAACCCACTATTGTTAGAGGTTAAATCAAATTGTTTTGAAAAGATAAAGTTTGTCAGTTCATTAATTCAGTGGCCCAATGGATTGGTATTAGTAAAAGTTGTCGGTTATTAATCTTGTTTGCAAAAGGCGGTGTTTGTATTAATCTTAGGGTCTTACATCGCATCATAGTTATTCGGTTCAAAGCAGTTCAGTCAAATCACTAGAAACAGTTCACAAGAGGTGGTTCAGTTTATTTGAATTCAAACTTGTTTCAGGTCGTGTGGTTTAGTGAGGTCATTGAAAAAGGTCATCCGAATTTGATCCGGGTCATAAGCAGTCCGCACAGTGTGTCAACTTTCAGTCCGCACAGAATATTCACCAGTTCGAGTACCAGTCTTATTTTGTTAACTGATAATTCCTTAAACTGATCATTTGCTTGTTTATTTCAGGTGTTTCACGAGGTGAACCAGTTAGTTTGAAAGTTTGTTTGAGAAACATGGATTCTGAATTCTACAACGCGTTTGCTTCAACACAGACTACTCCGGGTGACATTGCTAAGAACATGAACATGGAGAATGAAACCGGAACAATGCAAAAACCCCCGAAACTTATGGGAATTGAAGATTATCACGGATGGAAGAAACGGTTTGAAAATTGGGTTCAGGCGAATCATCTAAAAGCTTGGGAGAGCATTGAAACTGAATATGAGAGGCCAAAGAATTCAGCGGGAGTCGATAAAATCATTTCAGAATTCACAAAGCAAGAAAGAGATAGTTTTAAAGGAGAGAAAATGATGATCAATCTGTTACAACAAGCAGTAAAGGAGGATATATTTGTGTTGCTTCAACATGATGACAATGCTTACTCTTTCTAGGAAGCTATTAAAAAGAAATTCGAAGGAAGTACTGAAATTCTTCAGAGTAAAGCAGCATTGCTGAAAAAGGAGTTTGAACTATTTGCATGTATGCCTGGTGAAACAACAAAGACTCTGATTGAAAGATACTGTCATCTTGTACGCTCCACGTCACAGTTGAAGATTATAAAAACTCCAGCAGAATGGGTTGAAAAGCTTGCTGACGCGTTACCGCAAAATGAATGGGGTACATATCTGATGATATTGAAAAATTCCGGACAGTTTAGAAGGTTATCGATTGCACAGTTTATAGAGAAGTTGGAGGCACAGGATCTGGAGCAGCAGAAAATTGCTAGAATGAACAGTTCTACTCATCAACAAGATATTAAATCGTACTATAAAGGAAATGTTCAAACTGCAGAAGCAAGTCCAAAGATACAAACTGCATTTAGTGCTGGAAATCAATCTACACCAAGCAATCAAGGATCAGTCAACACTAGTGGGTTCTCAACGGTGAATCCTCCAACTGTTCAAAGTGCATCTGCTGGAAATGGGCATTCGATTCAGTGTAATGTAGCTCTACATCTTCAAAATAGTCAAAATTATTCTGAAGAAATTGTAAAGAATCATATGGGATTATTGGTCACAGCATTAGAGTCTTATGAAGGGTTGATTGCCGGAAGAATTGGTAATCCGATGCTCACAAAGGAAGATTATGACCAAATTGATGCAGAGGAGCTAGAAGTGATGGATATTAAATGGGCCTTAGCGAGCGTTTTGAGGAGAGCAGAAAAAATTAGATTGGTTACAGGAAGAACTGATTTCTTGGATGCAAATCTTTCTAATCTTGGATTTGATAAATCTAAAGTTGTTTGTTTTCGTTGCAGGGAGAAAGGCCACTTTAAAGGGGAGTACAAGAATCAGGAACCGAGAGGAGCAAAGGAGTATGCTGGGAAAGATGATTATTATCGGAAGACCATTTATCAGCAAATTACTCACCAACCGCATCAACAAAAGGAACCTCAAACGGCACATGGAAGAATGATCGAGGATGCAAACAGGAAAGCTTATTATGGCATCATTGATCAAGATGATGAGAAAATGGCTGGAGGATTTAGCTGGGACAAATACATTCCAGCTGATTCAAATGTTCAAGCGTTTATTACACATATTATTCGAAAGCCAGAAATGCTGAAGGAATGGATGGAAGTGTTATCTGATGAAGAGAAAAGTGAAGATGAAGGATCTGTTTCATCTGAAAACAGTTCATCAGAAACAAGTGATAGTGATGAAGAGATGGAACAGATAAATCTTGGAAAAACGCATTTATCTTCTGACACTTTTGAATTTTATTTTGCAGAAAAATTGAAGAAACTGAAAGAGAGGAAAGCTGCAAAAGGATTGAAAGAAATCAAAGTGGTTGAGAAGTTTGTGGAAATTGAAAAGATAGTTGAAGTCGAGAAGATAGTTGAAATCCCAAAACCTTGTCTTACTTGTTTAGAGTCATGTAAACAATGTATAGAAAAGGATGAGAGGTTTAGTGAGTTAGAAAAGTTGAAAGAAAAGTTGTTGTTCGATGTAAAAAATTTGAAAGAGTCATATGATGTATTGAACAGAACTGTAAATAGTCTGGAAAAGACTAACTCTGAAAGAGAGAAAGCTTTGAAGATGTTGAATGCTACCATGATGACAAAGTAGAAAGAGATTAACTTGTACATAGAAGAATGTGAAAAGTGGAAGAAAGAGTTGGATAGTGAAGCAACTGAGAATGAAAGAATCAGAAGATTGCTGCAAAGTTACAAAGGTTGTGATTACATAATTGATAGAATTTATCCAACAGTTGAAGGATTTGAAGCATTTCAAGGTGAAGAAACAAAGCCAAAGAAGAAAAAGGATACTGGTAAGAAACAGGGTGTCTGTTATAATAAGTGTCTGCCTCCGATTTGGGAAGGGTATTCGTCTAGAAAACCAAATGAGGAGCAATTAAAAAAGGCAGTCAATATAAAGTTGGAGTCCGAGATAACCGATGTTTTACCTGACAATATTGATGTCACATTCACAGCGTCCGACACAGATCATGAGTCAGAACTGATAAAAAGAGTGGTTGATCAGGTGTTGGATAAGGATGAGGAGTCAGAGTCAAAGTCCGAGTCCAAAAGTTCGTGTTAGTCTGTCGGAAGTTCGAGTTCGTCTGAAAAGAGTTCAAAGTCGTCGGGAAAACGGGTGTATAGTAAAAAAATTTGTTGTCAAAATCTAATTTGAATGAAGAAACATTTGAAGTTGTATATACTTTGAATGATTCTGACAAATTATATTTTGATAAAGAGTTTCCAATAAGAAGTATTCGTTTTGACATGATCAAAAAGGTTTTCAAACTTACAGAAATTAATATTTCTGAAATAAAAGATTTAAATCTTAATGATAAACCTAAACCTTACACCTCAAGAGTACAACAAAGATTAAACAAGAAAAAGGGTTATAATTCTGGTTCTGATTTTCAAAAGAAATCAAACCACAATCGTAGCTACAAAAAGAAAGGACTTGGTTTTATTCCACCTGAAAACTATAAAAATGAAAAATATGTTCGAGATTTTAAATCAAAAATGACATATGTTGCAGGAACTAGTCATGAAGAAGAAGCAAAGAGCTCATTCTGGAAACAGTCAAATCAGGAATTTATTGCTGAGAAGAGAAAGAATGGAGCTTATGTGAAGAAAGAGACAAGAACCTGTTTCCGATGCAATGAAGCTGGTCACATTGCTTGGAATTGTCCGGAAGCGACAAACACAAAACAGGGAGTTTCTGGAAAACTGAAAGAAATTATTGTTGATAAAACCGAACCACCAACTGAAAATTTTAAAGTTTTTAAAAATTCAACATTTGAAGTTGGTGAGTGTTCGAAGAGATTTTACAGGCGAAGTGTTAAACTTAACAACCAAAAATGGGTTGTTAAGAAATCTGAGGTAAAGTTTGGTGATGAATCTGATTCCACAAAATCAGAGGAGCCACAGTTTGATGAGAGTGATGAAAACTCAGTTCCTTCAATGAATGATGAGAACTTTCCACCATTGAGGACTGAAAATTTTAAAAGGAAAACGGGAAAGTCTGAAATCTCAAATCAGGGTTATTCTGAGAATGATAACTTTGATGTTGAGAAAGCGTTTAATGGGAAAGTTAAGAAGATTTTCGGAAAAATGGTTGAAGGGAAAGTAAAAGGGGTAAAGGAGTTTTATGCTAAAAAGAAAGCAACTTACACTCCAACTGCTTCTGAATTGAAAACATCCAAGGATGGTCAGGCTTGGGTGGATATTTTCTTTGATTGAAAAACCAGACTTGCCGGAGATCCCAAGTTTGTAATTGCGGATCAGGAATCGGCATCATTCTTTGTATTTGATTATGTTTTTCATACAAGTGGTAAATCAAGGACATTAATTTGTACTTGATTTTCTACAAGTGGTTGAAGGCAATGTGATGAACCAAACCCCAACTTTACAAGTGGTAAAATCAAACTTATTTTCCGGAAAAATCATTTTGGTTAAAACAAACTTAAGTGTTTTGAAATCATTATGAGAAAATAGTTTGTTGTAAGGGGGAGTTCTGATTGTTTATGCCAAGTGAATGGCAAATTGACGCAATTCGATATCGGTTGTCACTTTACTGTATAGTTTGTTTTCAAATTTCCTAAAATGTGTTTGCATTTTAGGGGGAGTAAAAATTTCAGAAAATCCAAAAACATTTGAAAATTTGAAAAAGACAAAAACATGATAAAATCAAAAATGAGTTTTGTTGTATAAAAGAGGAAATGATAGTACATCAGTGGACGATCACAGCATGCTAAAGAAATGGAAAGTAAAAATGTGATAAACGGTCTCACTAAAGATGTGACGGTAGGCTCAGCTAGACTAGTAGATTTGCGATAACGATACAAACTTAAATGAAAAAGCCTAGTTCTAGTGGGAAATATGATCGAAAGCGTAGTACTTAGTTTTGTCCTTCTTGATTGCGTGCCTGCTCAGTAATCGCTGATTGTCAAAAGACATAAAACTGGTTAAGTTTGTGAACTTTCACAACTTTGCTGAAAAGTCACTGTGATTGTGCATTTCATTTTGCAAAGATTTAAACTTGTTTTATTTCTTTATTTTGTTTAAGCATCGGACATCCTCTGCGTATACGTGAGTATCGACCTGGATGTTGTTGCCTAAACGTTCTGCTTTATTTTCTTTGGTGTTTCGTTTAAGCTTTGGATCACCTCTGCGTATACGGGAGTATCGACCTGGTGGTTAAAGCCTAAACAACTTCAATTTGTTTTATTTTTCTTATTTTGTTTAAACATTGGACTTTCTCTGCGTATACGGAAGTATCGACCTGATTGTTAATGTTTAAACATTCTGCTTTGTTTTCGCACAATTCACAGTTGATAAAGTTTAAAGGCAATACTTGAGTCAGTGTATTGCATGATGAGGGGATATGCTGAGATCGTGGGGTCCATAAGAATTTAGTGCTATCTAAATATACCTAATCGTATCGGTAAGCATTTCGAAAGTTTTTAGATTGAGTTTATGTGGACAACAATATCGTCAATCAACGTGAATCGTTTAGAACTGAAAATGTTTAAAGCTTAACGGTGTTGGTGATTTGTCTCAAAAACTGATATGATCCTCTTACACGAACTCACAAAAATATTGTTTGTAAATATTTCTTTATTGCATTACATTTTCTTTATTACAAAATCCAAAAAGATTTTCAGTGTGTTTTAGCATAAAGTTTTCAAAATCCAAAAGATTTTTGACGACTGATATTGAAAAGCTGATTTTCAAAATTCTGAGTGCTAAACATGATGAGTATGATTTGAGGGGGAGTTTGTGTTTAGAACTGATTATTTTTGTCAAATCTTCAAGTGGTTCATCAGATTGAAAGATCATTTTGATTAGGTTATTGGAGAAGAGTCTGAGTTAGTGCAAGTTTATATGTTTGAAACGTGTAAATTGTAAAATTTATTGTGAGGTAGAGTTTATGCAGGTTTAAAGTTTAAGAAGTAATGATCCTGAAAAGTCAAAATTGTGAAAGTCAGACAACGATCCTAAAGCTGATGATGCTGATGATCAGAAGAAATGCCAGCATATCGCAAGGGGGAGTCTGAAGACATGCAAGAAAAGATTGAGAGAGAGAAGCCCAGAGACAGATCAAGACTGAAGATGTGAAGACATGATATTGTCAAAGACTCGACACTGCGACTCGTCAACATCTGAGGGGGAGTCTGTTAGTGCACTACATCTGTCGACTTTGTCTTGTATCGAGTCTTAGTTTTAGATTGTTAGATCAGGGCATGTTTTATGAGAAAATAGGATAGCATATAGGTTTAACCTGGTAGGTCCACTTATGTGTCACCTGGTAGGTCCGCTTATGTGTCAGGTCCGCTTATGTGTCAGGTCCGCTTATTTGTCAGGTGCGCTTATTCGGACATGTCCCTTGAAGGGAACCGCAATACCCATAAATAGGTGCACATAAGCGAACCACATAGACAAGACCTTGTAACTCGTACCGAAGTGCTGCCGGATCGAGATTTAGATGTAAACTGTTATAAATCAATACAGAAAGGTGTTTAAAGTGATTTGAAAGCTGTTTCTACGTTAATTACTTGTTTTCCGCACCTGTAATTGACGAAAACTCCTCTGAACGAATCGTTCGGGTCGAGACACGATCCTACATAACTGATGGTATCCCGATCGAAGGTCGATCTTGGAATAGTAGCTCGATCCTTGCAACTAATCAAATAAGTCATCAATCCTCGGTAATGGGTACCGATTCTTGACAGTAAGCTTGTTCAGTTCTCTATAATTGATACACATCCGCAGTGTTCCATCCTTCTTCTTCACTAACAATACTGGAGCTCTCCAAGGTGAGAAGCTTGGCTTTATGAATCCTTTATCCAACAACTCCTGGAGTTGTGTAGATAATTCTTGCATCTCGGATGGTGCAAGCCAATAGGGTGCCTTGGCTGTGACACCTGTGCCTCTACGACCGTCAAACAAATACCAAACCAATGAAATATTGTGTTTCAAACTTGGGATTTGTAAACATATGTGTATCATTTGCACATATCAATTCTTGTTCGATTTCGGGCTTTAAATCGCTTTCTGGAAGGTTACACGTGATCTGATGCGTAAATATAACCAGTTTAATGCAACAAACACTTCGGAACAGTGAAATAGGCTTAACATACCTTAAATAACCTTTACATAACTTACAAATAAGTTTTGGATGGTTTGGTATGCCGAAATCAAGTTTATTCGCTTATAGGGACTAATTTCGACAAACTGCGAAAGTATGCCGATTTGTACTGTAACGAACATTCCGGAACTTGATCATAAGTTAAATATGCCCTAAATATCCTTTGCATCGCTTAGAAATAGGCTTTGAGGGGTTCGGTGTGCTAAAATAAACTTTTTGGTCATTTAGGGACTAAAAGCGTCAAAAAGTGCATAAGTTACGTTCTGAATATATCCGGACACCCAAAAATTTGTGTGATCATTAAAATATTTTATTGTAGTGATTGGCATGAGAAATATCCATTCGTCGCGCAATTTGGATCGTTTTTCGCGTTCGTGCGCATTTCGTCGTAACTAAGCGAATATCACGATCGTACGACCAAACGAACCGACATCCGGTATATTTTTTAGCATGTTTCATGACCACTATGTTTAGGCATCATTGTAGGGCCTTAAAGTTGGCTTGATGGGCCTCAAATGTGTCAGAAATAAGCTTAAAACACTGCAGGGGCTGAAACTGCAACTTTTAAAAGCTGTTGCTGATCTACAGAACCCAGGCGGGCCGCGTAGCCCCTGTCTGTGTCTTACGCGAGGCGCGTAGGTGCAGCAGATCTGCACAGATCCATTTTACAGCCGGTTTACAACTATTCCAGCAGTTTTGGGCATGTGCATGGTATTTTATATAACTAGGGGCCATTTTTAGGTGCCCATGGTTTTGCAAAACCATGGGTGCACTTGTACGGTCGAGATCAAAGCTCGTTTTACGATGAACGATCTTAACGGTCCTATGGAATCTATAAATACCCCCACCCCCTTGCTTCAAAACCCACATTTGATTCTGAAATTCCTCTAAGTTGAGGTGATTATAACTTCATACCTGAGGATATTTGGAATCAAACTTCCGTTCTTGGACCCGTTGTAAGTATTCTTTCGTTCTTTTTCGCGTTTTTAGCATGACTTTCTGCATTGACCAGTTTATGGTCAACACGAAGTTCATTTGAACTTCATAACGTGAGCGTAATCACGATGGTTATAGTCCCTTAGTGACTATACCTACTGATTACCACGTTATCTAGCCTTAGTGACGAGTCGTAGTTTCGGCCAAAATGCGTATTCTTGCGTATTTTGTAACCAAACTACTTTTGGGTATCAAGACCCTTTGTCTTGATACCAAACCTGTTTTCAAACCTCGTTAAACATGTTTTAACATGTTTAACTCGTCACTTTTAGATTTAGTGCTTATATAGGGTCGTAAGGTAAGCGATCTAAACAATCGCTTATACTTTCAAACCCGACCCATTTGGTCGATCTTTAGGATCCGACCAAACACATTAGGTGACCATAGTTGTATAGGGAATAACCTTCCGAGGTTATACCTTATGGTCACGTCGTTTAGTTAGTTGTATGATAGATAGTTTATATGCCTTAGGTAAATTACCAAAATGCCCTTTTTACGCCAAAATTCATTTAAAGCATATGTAACATAATTTTTGACATCTAAACTGATTAGGCAATTTAATTAGACATGTTAAGGCATATTTTACTTGTCATAGGACTTAGGATAGGTTCCGTTTTAGAATGTAGGCTTTGTTAAACCATATTACATGAGTTCCTATACTCATTTGGTTTACGAAACCACATTTTATCCGATCTTCCGATTTAGGTCCGTTTATTTACATAGTTACCTATATTAGGTGCCATTTGATTCCGTGATCCCTCTAGCTTTGCTTGGTTGTTATTCAAGACTTTTAAGCACCCTCAAGTGAGTACATAGTCCCCTCTTTTACTGTTTTTCAAACGTTTTGGGGTGAAACACATGTGCCTACTTGTTACTTTCGTGCTTTACATGTTTTCATATCATATACCTGCTATGTTCATTAGTACACTATTAGTACATGATTTCATTATGTTTTTGTTATGTATGTCCTTTTAGTGCATACTTAGTACATCGTTTTACATGTCATTTTATGCTATGTATGTCCATTCAGTGCATACTTAGTACATTGTTTTACATTTCATTTTATGCTATGTATGTCCATTCAGTGCATACTTAGTACATTGTTTTACATCACATCACATGCTATGTATGTCCATTTAGTGCATACTTAGTACATTGTTTTACATTACATTTCACGCTATGTATGTTCATTTGTTGCATATGATTATCCAGTATATGGACACATTGTTTTATATCTTTTTGAACCGTTTGAAGCTGATTGATTTATGTGAACCATTTGTAACCTGTTAATTTATGTGAACCATTTGTAACCTTTTGATTTATGTGAACCATTTGTACCTGTTTGAACCATTGGGATTAGGGAAGTGATTAGGTAACGAGGCGGGTGTAATGTGTTAAAAGCATGGTGGATACGCCGCTGGTACTTCCTATATATAAGTGCTTTTAACACATTATATATCGTTGTGTTATCTAGATCACTTGGGCAAGGTTATCAAAACAAAGTTATATTACAAGGCTTTTCTAACAATATAAACCATACGAGTTTTATTAATGAGTTTCTACGAGATGTTTTACCAATTTGATTTCATAAAACAAATGTTTTGGAGTTAAGAATCATGGCTATGAGATTTTATAAATCATATCCAACTTGATTTGAGTTGGTTAATTAGGTCGGAATACTATACTTTTCAAAATAAGGTTTTTAAATAAGTATTGCAACATGTAAAACGAGCCATGAATCTGACACTCATATAAAACCTATGTACTCGCCGGCATTTTTATGCTGACGTATTTTCACATGTGTTTCAGGTACCATAGTTGATGATGTTTGATGATGATACTTGTGTACGCTCACATAGGAATGGACGAGGCCTTAGTGACTTAATAACAATGAAAGTTTATTTGTTCCCGTTTTGTTTCTAATTCCAATGTAATGTAATACATTTAATTCAATAAAACGAAACTGTTTAATCCATGGTTGTGAAACAATGATTCTGTTACAACACTCCCCAACGTTTCCGCCACGTTTTGTTGTTTTACGTGGTCAGGGTGTGACAGTGGCTACAGGAGCGGCTCCTGTGACCAAGTCTATATGGAATTCGACTTGTCGTTGCGGAGGTAGTCCTGGCAGATCTTCGGGAAAAACATCAGGGAATTCCTTCACCACAGGAATGTCTTCGAGTTTCGGCTCCTCAGCCTTCTTATCTACAACGTGTGCCAGGAAAGTAACACATCCTTTCCTTAAGCACTTCTGCTCCTTCATACAATTGATGATTCGCAGAGGCGTGTCTCGTTTTTCTCCTTGCACGATGAGAGTTTCATCATTCGCAAGAGGGATGCAAATGATTTTCTCGTGACAAACAACTTCAGCCTTGTTATTGGACAACCAGTCCATTCCGACCACTACATCGAAGCTACCCAATTGAATAGGCAAGAGGTCGATGCTAAAGCTTCGCTCACCAAGTTCTAATGTGCAGCCCCTAACAACTTCGCCTGACTCAACAAGTTTACCATCGGCTAGTTCTATGGAATAAGGAATATCTAATCTACTAGATTCTATTCCAAGCATACGTTTAAATTCCACAGACATGAAGCTATAATCGGCACCAGTGTCAAATAGTATGGATGCAAAGTGATTGTTAACGAGAAACGTACCGGTGACCACATTAGGGTCCTCACGTGCGTTCCTTGCTCCAATCACAAATGCTCGAGCCTGAGCATTGTTCTCCCTTGGGCAATCTTTCTTTAAATGATCTTTGCTTCCACAACCAAAGCATCCTTGGTTCTGCCCAGCTCTATTACCATTCCGGTTACCATTGCCATTGCCATTTCCACCACCGTTTCTATTACCAGCACCGTTGCGGTTTCCATTCCCGTTCCTATTACCATTTCCATTTCATTTTCCCCAACAGTTCTCAGTATGGTGACCCAGTTTTCCACACTTGTCGCATTTTGGAACGCGACAAGCTCCTTCATGATGACGCTTGCACTGGTTGCAGATGGGCAGAGTGCCCTCGTATCCTCTGGCAGGAGCGTCATTCATGGCTGCAAGAGTTCTCGCCTCCTGTGGCGGATTGGGGTCGCGCTTCTTATTGTTGGAACCCTTGTTGTTACGTGTCACTTGATTCAGGCTCGCATGCTTCCTTTTCTTATCACCGGACGACTCAGCATGCGTCTCGGTCTTCTCAGTTGGATTCAGCGATAACTTCTTCATACGAACAGCATCTTCAGTAAGGCTGACAGCCAGAGTTACAGCCTGAGTGATCGTTTCAGGTTTAGCCGAAGTTACCATACTGCGAAACTCTGGAGCCAATCCCCAGATGTAGCGTTCAACGCGCTTAAATTCGGGAGTCACCATATAGGGGATCACTCTCGACAAATCATGGAACCTTCGGGTATAACCAGTAATGTCTGCACCTTCCATGGTCAAGTGCCAGAACTCAGTCTCCAACCTTTGGAGTTCAGCACGAGAGCAATACTTCTCTCTCATTCGTTCCTTTAGTTCATCCCACGTCATGCCGTACGCAGCAACATCACCCAGAGTCTGGACAGGTAAATTCCACCAAGTCAAAGCTTCATCAACAAACAACCTCGTAACAAAAGTGATTTGCTGATCCACGATACACTTGCTCATACGGATAGTGGAATCAGTCTTCTCCGTCCAGCGTACAAAAGCCACTGCACCTCCAGTGCCATCGTAGTTCAGTGGCTTGCAGTCGAGAAACTGCTTGAAGGTGCAGCCTTGAGCTGTGTTCCCTCCAGATGTGTCTCCCTGTCCATTGCGTCTAGCATTGCTGGGTCCTCCACTTTGTTCGGTGCGGTTCGCCTCGTAGTGAGCGATGGCTGCGGAGATCCTTTCTTCCAGTAGAGCGTTCAGTTCTTCAGCAGTCCTCGGTAGAAGAGGAGGAGGGGGTTGATTGGAATCCTGATTGTTCACAGTTCTCCTAGGTGCCATGTTCTGAAAGAACACAACACAATAGGGTTAGACATTTGTTTGATATCGTCATACGAGACGGTAGTAGTATATATACACAGACATATACTCACATAAGTGACATCAAACAATCCGCCAAACGTATAAATCAATTCATACAGCAATAAGCATGCATAAATATATAAATACTGATGTGTCATAAGATATTCACCAGGTCTTTACACATATCAGGACAACTTGTTACATCATTGTTTGCGAGGTAAACAAAATGCATAAGGGTTACATCACCCCATAGTACAAGTTTAACATATGTAAAGGACAAAATATCTTTCTTCACTTTGGCGGTTCTTGTCTTTATACCCTAAATTATTACTCCAAAAGAGTATTTAATAGGCTGGGGGAGGGGTGAGGGTGTTCACGTTGACCTTTTTCTTGTACTGAAAGAATCTCTTATGATACGTGACAAGACTTGCTGTGGTTTTTGTGCACTGAATTCCATAATTATGTATGCATCCATAATTACGTAACTCCTTGCACAGTCCACACAGTTTGTCTTATCATCGGATCACTTCCTTCAGATAGGCCACTGCTTTCAGGCGAAGACACGAGTACCTGAGATATTCTATTTCTAGTATATGTATATATTAATTATCACACGTAGTTGCAAGTAATTTCTAGTCAAAGACAAGTGCTACTCCAGTGCACCCTAAGTTTCGTAGTGTCCTTACTTGACTCTTTGAAAAACTGTTTCAGGCAGTGGATGTCGCGGAAAGTTTTATGCAATGAAAATTTTTGAAAAATTGTTTTCGTGAGAGGATCCTAAAGATTGTAGTCTAGACACGAGAAGGAATCCTGGTTCACTACAATCACAACTCTGATACCAATCTGTCACACCCCTTTCTAAGGCGGAAACACGAGGTGTGATCTTGAAAGTTTCTCATTGCATACGAAAGGTAAACATACTACATGCTTGTAAAATAACTCCAAATGCCATTAACATAACATAAGTTAAATGTTTACATCACAAGACATCATATTGTTTGAAAGGTTTACAACTTTATTTAAAAGACCAACATCGAGAACTTGGTTCTTATATCCCTCATAGGATGAAATATAATAACCAATTCCCACAAAAACCGGCATCAGAGTCTTGACACAAGATAGCTAAAAACATAGACAACATCCTAGAGCAAGAGTATGACCTCGCGCACATCCACTTTAGTTACCTGAAATACATGTGAGTTTTTGGAAAATCGTCAACATAATGTTGGTGTGAATTCATGCAGTTTTTGTATTGAACGTTTGTATACTTGTATGAAAACATGGTATATAATTTGTATGAAACAAGTATTTCTGTAAATGTAAGGAAATCGAGATCGCTAATGGTTTGCAAGGCCATTAACATGTGACACGACATAGGAAGCATCCAAACCATAGGCAGTTTTAGCTGTCCAATCCACGACTGTCGATTCACGACTAGAGACACAAAAGCACTGCTTGGTACTAGCATCACCAAAAGTGTGGCTGCCTGAAACCCATTAGATCTAACCTTTTGTTCCGCGGTCTTGGTATGTAACTGATTAATGGTGCTTATGGTACCCTATTCGTGACATGATCTAAAGTATCATTCCTTAGTTTTTGTATTCTACATACCATAACACATGTATTTTCCCCAAGTTTAAAAAGCATGTAAAAGTTTAAAAGTGGGGACATGAACTCACAACTTTGTGTTTCCTGCGCCGTAAACTTCACCGGGTTTGCTTATATAGCGTCGTGACCTATACGTGTTTTATTAACGTTAGTCACTAGACTTGTATCGCACAAGTACAAGTCACCATCTTTTATGTATGTGTTCTTTGTTGTTAAAAATAATTTATATTTTTAACTATGTATCTTACTTATATTATTTTCTCAAAAATAAATATAAGTATCTTGTATTTTTCACCCGAGTTATATATTTTCGTCCAAGAAGACATTTTAAGTTTGTAACTTGTCCAAGTTACATAATCTTTTAAGAAATATATTTTCATAAATATATGTTCTTGTATTTGTCTAAGCATGTTGTATGTGTATTTTTGTATTTCTGCTCCTTGGGAGTATTTAGTGTATTTTTCATGTCCTAATACACTATTACATATAATACATATTACATACACTTAGCACAAAATTTGATGATCAATAAATATATATATATTTTCCTCAAAAATATACATACTTAATATCAATTTTTATCTTGAAGAAATCATCATTTCTTAACTTGAAATTTACACAAAAATTAGGGAAACCTTGGTAAATATTTTTAGGTAAATTTTTAGGGAATAAGTTTCACCAAAACTTATATTTTTCTAAATGTCAAAATTTTAAGGAAATTTTGACATAGTTTCCCCTAAAAATGGAGGTTTCCCATGTTTTCAAAACATGTGTTTATTTTCTTTTAAAATCTTCAATCATCAACAACACAATCAAGACTTACCATAAGCCAAGATCATGTAAATTACACTACATAATGAACTTGAAGTTTTTGTAAGAACTTGTAGTAACTTACCCTGTTAATTAGTAGGTTTAGTTACCCTTTAAAACGTTGTTATTTGTTTGCAAATCACATTCTTGGAAGATTTAGTCATTTACAACTTGTAACATGATTTTTCTAAAAATATTTCTTTTGTATTTTTCTTGTCACAATCATGTTCCTAGTCTTGATTTAACACTAAAAATGTGATTAGTTTACTTTGAAACCATGACTTTGTAAATCTTATAAATAAACTTGGTTTCTTGAGAAAATTATCTATTTACAAGATTTGTATTTTGTTTAAATCATCTTTACATATGAAAACCAATTTCATCATTCAAGTTCATGAAGACATAAAGCATGATGATATTGGTCTTTCACATGATCACCACCTTAACTTACTAGATCATGTGTTTAATCACAATCTAGTAGGTTTCTTATGATGTCGAACATCACTAACACAAACCATCAATCATCAAGAAGCAAATCAACACAATCAACATGTATTCATATGTTTATAAGCTTATGTTAGTGATTTATGTTTATGTCTTTTAGTGTTCATTAAGTTTATCAATGTACATCATCTTTTACCCAACAACATATGAAGTATCAAGAGATCATAAGGGCCTTACTACTAGCACAAGGCTAGGGAAGAACACAAGAGGTTGAAGATGACAAATGTGGAGGATAATAGCAAATGATGAAGGTCCTTCAAGATCCAAGACTACCAAGCTTCATTAAACACCTTCTTGCACCTTAGGATGTACTTGGAATGGATGGACAATGGATGAAAATGATGGTGGTGGTGGTGCTTGATCTCAGCCGAAACCAAGAGAGGGAGAGGAGGTGAGTTGGTGTATGTTAGTGTGTGTGAGAGATATGAGGTTTGGTCTTCCATCCAACACTTATAACCATCCTAAACTTTTAACCAATGTATAATATGTCTACTTAGTACAAAGCATATCCAAGATTGTGATCTTAAGAGATCTTATGAGATCAAAGGAAATGACAAGTGGGGGACCAACTTGTGACCGTCAATTGGAAGGGGGGGGGGGTATAAGTTGTGGTTTAATGGTAAGTTATGCATATTAGTTAGATTTCAAGTGTAATGTTTAGGTGTTATGCATATATGGTGTTATATAGTGTGCTAGGGTGTTCGGGGATCATAACTAGCTCAGAAACATTAAAACAATGCTTCTAGTATAATTTTGGTGTTTCGGGTAGTGTCCGGTTGTTCGGTTAGATACCGGTTCGTTAAAGTGCTAAATTGCGCCGTTTAGTGTCATTTATGTACCCTTTTGTGTCACTTTTAATTCCCGACACTTAGGAAAGTATTCAGGACCATTTAGTCATGTTTTTACATGTTACTAACTTGTTACAATGCTGAATTTTGCTGAAATATCTGAAATTCAGCATTTAAAGTGTGTTTCGGGTGCTTTTTGGTGCATATTTTAGCTCCCGGAAAGTCTGTATGTTAACCCTTGTATCCATACTTGGGTTTTAATGTATTTTAGACGATGGACCTACACCTAGGCCCAATTCTCCTGTCTGACTGCTTTCTGCAGAATTGCTGACAAAATGTGTCTTACCGGTGAGTTTACTAGTATTTCTGACGCAACGCTAACAGTAATGCATAAAGCAATATTTGAAGTATAAAACGTGCATGAATTCACATGTATAGTATGTAATCAGACAATGTTGACATTTAAGCACATAATTGCAGATATTAAATAATAATAAAATTGTACGGAAGTTATCGGTTCTGTGCCAGTTGTCACAAAATCTGATTTGGTCAAAAATCACAACAAGGATAATGTAACCAAATCTGATTTTTGTGAGGTTGAGTGCTTAGTTCGAGGAAAAAGCCCTTGATCAATGAATGATCTCCGGCATAAAAAACCGCGGGTGATGGAAACTACCGATCACCAAATGTATTGCAAAATATGGTATTGATTCTAGTACAACTTCAGAAGATAACAAGCTCAGTACAATGATTTGCTAAGGTGTGTGTGTGATTTGCGAATGAGTATCAGAGTGTTCGGGTAGTAGCTATTGTGTTTCTATTATGAGCTTATTATCCCCTTTTCAAATTAGAAATATCTTGGTAACAAACTATCTGAAATCCATGCAAGCTTCACACGTTCTCCATTAACGGTCATAACTCCCTTGCACGTGCCATAATTAACATATTCTTCCGATATTCCCGTGTTGACTCAGTTTACTTCACATAATACCTGCAAACGTAAACTAAATACACAAGGAACAATTGTTAAAAAACATATATAATAATAAGGATCCTTGATCCTCAGATTCCCTGCATTATCCATTAAGGATCCGTGATCCAGGTTCAATCTCAGGATGGATGATCCTCAGCATAAAATCCATGCCCTAACACTATCCTTGGACAAAAGACGAGGAGTACAAGCTCGCACGGGCTTGGCTCGACATCTCAGAGGATCCCGAATTTGGTAAGTGTTTTTTTTTCGTTTTAAATTGTACTTATTTTTATAAATAAAGTATAATAATATATTTTCTAATTTTTGTAGCCAACTATCAAAGACTACTATTTTTTGGGGAAAATTAGGCAAACTTTTTGGTCTTATGAGTAGAGGGGAATATTGAGACAAGGATTCGGTATCAAGCAAGTGGACCGATTTAAATGGCAAATTCCATGGGTTTTAAGAGGCTTCTAATATATGAAGGACAATCGGGGTAGCGGTTGAAGCGATTGAGATATATTAATAAAAGCGTTGGAGGAATATAACTCAATGTGAAGGACATTCACATACTTGAAGTGTTGGGAGTTTCTACTTGGAAGTCCTAATAAGTTGGCTAACGTACCAACTATGACGTGTAGTAGTAGGCGCAATGCAAAACGGTCTAAAACCTCCTCTTCGGTTGATCCGGAAACGCCCATTTCTTATGCTAGAAATGTTGATTTTAACAATCCTATTAATGAGGATGTCGAGGAGGAAATGAATTTGCCCCGACCTCCCAGTAGAAGAAGTGGTAAAAAGGGGGGAAGGGCGGAGTCGTCTACCGAAATGAAAGAAGATTTCAAGGAGATGAACCGACGACTTCAAGAGATATGAGACATTTTAGCATAGGCGTTTGAAAACATTGCAAGAAAGACATGCATAAAATAAAAAGTTCATCGCGATCCAAGAAGTGATGCAAATGGAGAGAGACGTCGAGTATTTGTCTAAAACGATCGACCACCTCTAAGGAGATGCTTTGATTCTGGCACAAATGCATAACCAACAAATTAGTGACAAATACAGTCTTTAGAGCTTTATTTTTTAAGCATTTGTATGTTTTTTTTTTTTTTAGTACTTTTGCATGTTTTGTCTTTATTTTTAGTATTTTAATTAATGTTAACGTATTTTTTATTTAATGAAATATTATTTTTTATAATTTAAAAAAAGAAAAGGAATTTAAAATAAATAATTGGGTAATGATTGAATAGAGGGTTACGGGGCATTACTTTTGAACTTTAAGCCTCATAATGCTATATGCTGACTGAAATGACACGTATCGCATAATGTTCAAGGGAGAGACTTGATCTTCAAGCCCCACTACAATCGTATTAGATTTGGAGCCTTCAACCTTTAATGCTTTCTAGTTTTATTAAATAGAATTAGCCGTTTTTTTTAATGTTAAACAATGACCGACTACAAGAGTTAAACACAACATATTTTTTATGTGTTCATAAAATAAATAATTTATCAATGATTGGACTACAAGAGTTAACATATTTTTTGTTTTTCACTGAACTAGTTGTTTTCCCGACCCCGCGTTGCGGGGATCCAATGTCTGCAAAACGCGCGCCGACAACGGCAAGCGGATACCGAATATTAAAACATAGAAAAAATGGTTTTAAATAAGCTAATATATAATAGTAGGACCTACACGTCCAACACGTTGAAAATTCGGTTGTTTTCAGTTCAATTATAACGTTACTAACCCGTTAAAATATGGATGAGCTTGGTACCGGCAATGACATCCAAAGTACCGATCCCGAAAATAATCAAAATTAGGTACCGGCACCAAAAATGCTCGGTACTGTATGGTATGGTATTTGAAGGTAAAAATAAGTTAATTTTACATGTTACAATTCAATTATTACATAAAAAGACAAAAAAGAAAACAAAAGAAGTTGTGTATATAAAACCTTATTCAAACGAAATACAATTTACTTACCACGTGTATGAAAAACAAATCTAAACGGTATACTTGCGTTGCTACGTGGCATGAGCTCAAAGGTGATGTTAAGGATGAGTTCGGTACCGAAAACCCGCAGAATTGGGTACCGGTAGCGAATTTACCTGGTACGGCACCGGTACGGTACCAGTATTTAAGAGTAAAAACCGGTACCGAAAATGTTAAAAGTCGGTACCGAATCGGTACCGAGAATGTCAAAAGTCGGTACCGGATTGGTACCGAAAATGTACCCGGTTTGGTAAATTTGATACCGGTACCGGTACCATTTACTTATCCATACATAGGGTTAACAAAGTTGAAAACATTTGCGTAATGATTGAATAGAGGGTTACGGGGCATTACTTTTGAACTTTAAGCCTCATAATGCTATATGCTGACTGAAATGACACGTGTCGCATCATGCTCAAGGGAGGGACTTGATCTTCAAGCCCCACTACAATGGTATTAGATTTGGAGGCTTCAACCTTTAATGCTTTCTAGTTTTATTAAATAGAATTAGCCGTTTTTTTTAATGTTAAACAATGACCGACTACAAGAGTTAAACACAACATATTTTTTATGTGTTCATAAAATAAATAATTTATCAATGACTGGACTACAAGAGTTAATATATTTTTTGTTTTTCACTGAATTAAACAAAGTTGAAAACATTTGCGACATCACCATAACCACATGTGTCAAACGCCACAACCACGGCCACCTTTAACAGCATACCGCATTGCATATAAAACAAATGAAACATGTACACACTTTCTCAAAGAATTTTTAATTAACACCAACTTAACAAAGTAAAACTTATGTGAAACATTTTGTAAGTCAATCTATATAACTATATAGATATAGTTATACCCCGTCTGAATGATTAGTTTCTCAACTCTGAAAGATAATACAAAGTTGGCCACATGGTTTCATCTTAATATTATTTTTTCCAATATCGACTAGTTACCAGTTACAAGTTACCACATCGATGCATACCATGACTCCGCTTTTAGTAACGAATGACCTTTATGATTTTCTAAAACCCATAGTCATTATAAAAGAGTATTTTGTATATGAACAAAACATCCTAACTAGAAATCAGAAACTATAAGCTCATAAGATTAGCGAAGTATAAATTGCTAATCATATAGTCCTATTGGCACAAAACTAGACAATTGGTAAATTCTCATAGAGATCAAGTGCAAATTAGATGTGGATTCTTGTTTTAGAAACATCACCTACTCACCTTTAATTTGCTAAATAGCCTCCACTATCAACTACTCAAATCTCAACATATTTAGGACAATTTTCACTAAATTGATTATTATTATTATTATTATTATTATTATTATTATTATTATTATTATTATTATTATTATTATTATTATTATTATCATTATTATTATTATTATTATTATTATTATTATTATTATTATTATTATATTTTCTTATTAATATTATTTTTTTTATCTTTTTATGGTTTTCTCAACTTTGACCAGTTTGATCAGTCAAACTCTTTGAACATGCAATTAAAGTTTCATTAGGATTCTATGCATTTACAACTATCCAAAACACTTGTTGCCCAACTTGACCATAGTTTTACAGTTTTAACGTTCTCCTTTTATTTATTTAATCTAGGGTTCAAAATCACCATATTTCATTAACAGTAAAATCAAGCTTCGTTTTTTTCGGTAGAAATCTTCATCCAAAATCAATTATTCGGTCATCTTAACAATTTATAATTTATAATTAAGATCGACGACATAGTTTATGTATATTAAACTCCCTGCAGTTAAAAAAAAGAAAACAACAGTAATATGTGGAAAAACTAATACCTATTATGGAAAATCTTTAGCACGGAATTACAAATTCATCATACATTTTGAAAGTAAACTCTAGAGACATGTTAGACTAAGGTAGTTATTCTAAGAACAAAGGATATGGTGAGAATAGTCATCAAAGGGACCATCCGTCACGTAGACGTCAAGTAAGCAGAGGTGGAGGACCATCCCCTTTGGGACTATCCAAAGGTGTGGTGGATGGTCTTCCTCTATTTTTTTATTATTATTATTTTTATTTAATTAGTTAATTAAAACAAAGTAAATAAAAATAAAAAAACTTACATTTAAATAAAAACCTAAAGTTACATTTAAATAAAATCTAAAAAAAAATACACTTTAAAAAACCTAAAGTTACATTTAAATAAAAACTAAAAAAAACACGCTTAAAAAAAAAAAACTAAAGTTACATTTAAAAAAAAACTACACTCCCCCACTCCATGTTTTCCTAATTTTTCCTTCATCATTTGTAAAATGGGACGGTCTTCCGGTGGATATTTGCTATGGTCGGTGGTCATTATTTTCCATTCCTCCAACTGTTGCGCTTCTTCTTGCCTCCTTTGCTTCTCCTCGGCTTGTCGTTTCTTCACCTTTACCTTCTCGGTTTGCGTCTCAGTAAAGGTTTGGTTGAATGCTTTCAACTCGGCCATAATACCTTCCAACTTCGAACCACCACCACTTCCTGATGCGGCTTGTTTCATTTTTTCAGCCGCTATCTTTTTACTTTTGTCCCTTCTTGGGGGACGCTCTTCCTCTCCAATCGGCTCCTCGTCATACTCGGGCTCGTCGTTGATATTTATTTGGCAATGACCGGTTGAGCCTCCAACGCTATAACTTCCTGACTCGGAAGTTTTAGACCGTTTGGTTGCTCGTTTCGCGCTTGCAACCTCATTTGGAGTTGCCTTCCATTTTGGATGATCCTTTACAACATGCCAAGCACGAACATGTGGGGAAGAAGTTTTATTGTCATTTTCGTATAAACGCAACGCTTCATTGAAAACATTTTCGTTGTTCCACCCACTTGGTTTGTTGGCGAGCGTTGTGTTATAAAACCCACAAAAGCGTTGGATCAACGTATTCATCTTTCGCCACTTGGAGCCGATAGAATCAACGGTTCTGTACTCGCCTTGTTCTATAATCGCATGGAGTATATCAAGGGTTTCTTGCTAAAACCCATCGCTTTGTTGATTGTTACCTACAAGTTAGTAACAATAATAATAAAATTTTGTTAGAAAAATATAGTGTACAACTAAATGTTAGTAACAATAATAATATTTTCTAACAAAAATATAATGTACAAATAATATTTAATAACAATAATAATATAATGTACAAAAAAATTAATTTTTACTGATTATAGGATTCTTTGACGAGCCAATAAATGCCTTCGCCAACGCCTCTTCCTCAATTTTTGACCATGGTCGTTGTTGTTGTTTGGCGGCTGCGTCTTCTTTTTAACCCTTTCCCTTTGTATTTTTCTGTTTTGAAGGTTCAGGTTGCGTTTCTGGCACAACCTCTACGTCATCATCTTCTTCCTCGATTTGTGTCGGACGAAGGCGTGGAGACGGGCCCCTAGGGGTGACGTGCGACGGCCCAAGACGGGGGGAAGGCCCGGGCACGAGCCCCATACCCTGTGGTCTAAGGTACAACTAATTGACTAATAAAACCTGCTTAATTAGTATAACTAAATTAAACGATTACTTACCATTTAACACGTGCTAGTGATAAATAATTTAACTACAGTTAAAACTAAAACATATTTTAATATAGACAAATTTAAAAAGAAATGAATTGTTATTAATATTAACTAGGTTTAAAGAAGTTCGCCGCGTTGCGGCGAATTTCTTTTGTTATTTAGTATGTCTTTACATGTGTTTTGAAATCACTACGAGTGTGTTGCGAACGGAACTGCTGACAAGAATAAAAAGAAAATGTAGAAAAAAACGCTAAAAGATAACCGAAAGAAAATCAACCAAAAAAGTTGTATGGTAACGATGTTGTTCGTATGAAACCCGTGGTCAGAGAAGAGCAAATTGTTCTGGTTACCGGTACCAAATTTGCCGAACCGAAAGATCTTAAGTACCAATTCGGTACCGACTTTTGACATTTCTTGTACCGGTTCACAACCGTTTTTTTACCTTCATATACCGGTACCGTAACCGGTATGTTCGGTATCAGTAACGATTCTGTATAGGTTGGCACCGAGCTCATCCCTACCCCTGAAACTAAAAAAAGAAAAAGTTAAAAGTTAAAGAAAAACAACAAATAAAAGTTGTACGATACCATTGTTCGTACGGTAACCGTGATCAGGGATGAGCAAATGGTACCGGGTAGCAGCACTGAATTTCCCGAACCAAAAGATTTTCAATATCAATTCGGTACCAACTTTTGACGCTTTCTGTATTAGTGCCGGATTTTATCTTCATGTACTGATACCAAACATAACCGTCCCGGTATTTTCGATACCAATACTGGTTCAATACCGGTTGACACCAAACTTATCCAAACCCCTGATATGAAAAAAAAGATTAAAGTTAAAAAGTAAAGAAAATAAATATTATTAATATATAATTATAGTATTAAAATAATAAAAGTATTAAAAAAGTATATATTATTATAATATTAAAATCACTATTCATTTCATTTCCTTTAGTAATATATAGTAATATAATATAATATAAATATTTTAACATAGACAAATGAAGGATTTAAACTAGAACTTGTGTGAGGTTGTCAGTTCGATTTCCAAGCCTAATCGAGTTTTCGTCCCCCCGTGTGTTACGCTAGAGGGTTTTGTTCTTGTGGTGGCACAATGACTGTCAAGCGGCAGTCGACGGTATGATTTCCCAGGGAAACGTCCAAAAAAAGCCAAACTTTGAAGCTAGCGTGAACCCGGTTAAAACAACATAGTCTTGCGAAAGTGGGACAATACAATGCACTCCGATTTGAAGAGTCTGGTAACCTTATATATATATATATATATATATATATATA
The DNA here is from genome assembly GCA_030545235.1 of Helianthus tuberosus. Classification (NCBI taxonomy): domain Eukaryota; kingdom Viridiplantae; phylum Streptophyta; class Magnoliopsida; order Asterales; family Asteraceae; genus Helianthus; species Helianthus tuberosus. The sequence goes on along the minus strand of CM060432.1, from coordinate 68,721,472 downwards.
TATATATATATATATATATATATATATATATTGGGAGAGGATCATGAGAAAACTACATATAATTGAGAAAACTATAAAACTAACTAAAAAAACCTAAAAAGAAGCTAAAAAACATACCAAATTTTTTTTTACAATTATTTATAAAAAAATCGCTAGTTTTTATATATAAAAAAAATTTCAAAATTTTTTTTTTGTTTTACTGCAAATGTGCATTATATGTGTACTACACATGTGCACTATATCCGTAATAGTGCACATGTGCAATACAACAAAAAAAAATTATTATTTTTTTAAAATTTTTCCATGCATAAAAAGCTGCGATTTTTTTTATAAAAATTTAAAAAAAAATTGGTATGATTTTTTGGCTTTTTTAGTTAGTTTTTTTGTTTTCTCATTTAAACTAGTTTTCTCATGATCCATCCCCTATATATATATATGTATATATAGGATGAGGTTCATGAGTGAACAACATTCTTGTTTTGGGAACCGTGTGAACCAATTTGAGTCATTGATCATTTTCTAGTTATATAGGATATGATGGTAATTAATCAGTTTAAATTAGGAAGTTATATATTTTTGTTAACATTAAACTAACTACCCCTTATGATCTTTAAATAGTTATAAATTTTTCATACGTTAATATTTTTTTATTTAAATACACCATAAAAATGAGTTTTTTATTCTCTTTAATTTGAGTATGATATGGCTATACTTTTTTTTAAATAAAAATGAACAACATATGCATTTTTCGTTTTCCAGCGTTTTATTGTTTATATACACAGGTGTACATGAGTACAATATACAGATAATAGATGTACAACAGCGTACAGTGTACGAACAACAGCCTGTACACTTGTGTACATGGGTACAATACACATATGCACAACAATGTACATTGTAGGAACAACGGACTGTACACTTGTGTACTCATCTTTAATTAATAACTAACATCCCTGGTTTAAAGAGATTTGATTTTGTTATATTTAAAAAAAAACAATATTCAGTTATGATAGGATACCAAAATTACCAATAGTACACATTTACGTGAATGCCCCTATCAACCCCATTTCTTTCTTATATTTAATTTATTATTTACAAGTTTGCCATTAGCGTTAATTTTGATCATCTAAAAATGAAGGGCCAAGATCTGTTCATTTTGTTCACAAGTAAACCATTGTTCACTTTAGAACCCTACCCTATATATATATATATATATATATATATATATATATATATATATTGTCGCAACCTATGTCCCCTAACAACCCGGGAACGGGCGGCCGCAGCCATTTGTGGTGGTATCGGTTTTATCATTTTGGCAGCGGAATTTACATTAGGACCGTAGTTAAGAAATATTTTATCAGAGTAAAATACCACGCTTTAATAATATTAAACACATGGGAAATTTCCAAGTTTCAAGTACACACATTTTCATAGGGATAAACCCTATTTTATTTAAATAAAACATCTCTTTATTTAGGTAACTTTTTATTGTCACTTTTCCAAGTCTTCATTGCTGTCCAACTGGATTCTATTTGGCTTTCACATTTTGTTACCTGAAACTCGTTTAAAAACATTTTGTCAGTGGGAAATACTGGTGAGTGAATCCCAGTTTAATCAGAACAGGTTTTATCAGTCTACAGCATTGAGGGCGGTCGCGCAATTACATTTGTTTCCATCTACTTTAATTACCACCCACGGTACTGTCAACCCGACTTGTGCTCATGTTACTACTTACAATGTAGTAACAAATTTTGTATACAAAACCCCAACATACCGACGATAATTGTAGAATACAAATACTCAATCACTGTTTAATATAGTGTTAATCATATGAGGTTTTGTAAAAACAATTTGCAAAAATGATGATTACTCACATTGTTGTCTTAGGATTTTCCTTTAAGATTTCCTGGTGATTCTCTATTAATTACACAAATGCATAATGAACTTGAAGTAAATTACACAACATAATGAACTTGAAGTTTTTGTAAGAACACAATCAAGAGTTACCATAAGCCAAGATCATGTAAATTACACTACATAATGAACTTGAAGTTTTTGTAAGAACTTGTAGTAACTTACCCTGTTAATTGGTAGGTTTAGTTACCCTTTAAAACGTTGTTATTTGTTTGCAAATCACATTCTTGGAAGATTTAGTCATTTACAACTTGTAAGATGATTTTTCTAAAAATATTTCTTTTGTATTTTTTTTGTTACAATCAGGTTCCTAGTCTTGATTTAACACTAAAACTGTGATTAGTTTAATTAGAAACCGTGACTTTGTAAATCTTATAAGTAAACTTGGTTTCTTGAGAAAATTATCTATTTACAAGATTTGTATTTTTTTAAATCATCTTTACATATAAAAACCAATTTCATCATTCAAGTTCATGAAGACATAAAGCATGATGATCTTGGTCTTTCACATGATCACCACCTTAACTTACTAGATCATGTGTTTAATCACAATCTAGTAGGTTTCTTATGATGTCTAACATCACTAACACAAACCATCAATCATCAAGAAGCAAATCAACACAATCAACATGTATTCATATGTTTATAAGCACATGTTAGAGATTTATGTTTATGTCTTTTAGTGTTCATCAAGTTTATCAATGTACATCATCTTTTAACCAACAACATATGAAGTATCAAGAGATCATAAGGGCCTTACTACTAGCACAAGGCTAGGGAAGAACACAAGAGGTTGAAGATGATAAATGTGGAGGATAATAGCAAATGATGAAGGTCCTTCAAGATCAAAGACTACCAAGCTTCATTAAACACCTTCTTGCACCTTAGGATGTACTTGGAATGGATGGACAATGGATGAAAATGATGGTGGTGGTGGTGCTTGATCTCGTCCTAAACCAAGAGAGGGAGAGGAGGTGAGTTGGTGTGTGTGTGTGTTAGTGTGTGTGAGAGATATGAGCTTTGGTCTTCCATCCAACACTTATAACCATCCTAAACTTTTAACCAATGTATAATATGTCTACTTAGTACAAAGCATATCCAAGATTGTGATCTTAAGAGATCTTATGTGATCAAAGGAAATCACAAGTGGGGGATCCACTTGTGACCGTCAATTGGAAGGGGGGGTATAAGTTGTGGTTTAATGATAAGTTATGCATATTAGTTAGATTTCAAGTGTAATGTTTAGGTGTTATGCATATATGGTGTTATATAGTGTGTTTGGGTGTTCGGTGATCATAACTAGCTCAGAAACATTAAAACAATGCTTCTAGTATAATTTTGGTGTTTCGGGTAGTGTCCGGTTGTTCGGTTAGATACCGGTTCGTTAAAGTGCAAAATTGCGCCGTTTAGTGTCCTTTATGTACCATTTTGTGTCACTTTTAATTCCCGACACTTAGGAAAGCATTCAGGACCATTTAGTCATCTTTTTACATGTTACTAACTTGTTACAATGCTGAATTTTGCTTAAATATCTGAAATTCAGCATTTAAAGTGTGTTTCGGGTGCTTTTTGGTGCATATTTTAGCTCCCGGAAAGTCTGTATTTTAACCCTTGTATCCATACTTGGGTTTTAATGTATTTTAGACGTTGGACCTACACCTAGGCCCAATTATACTGTCTGACTGCTTTCTGCAGAATTGCTGACACAATGTGTCTTACCGGTGAGTTTACTAGTCTTTCTGACGCAACGCTAACAGTAATGCATAAATCAATATTTGAAGTATAAAACGTGCATGAATTCACATGTATAGTATATAATCAGACAACGTTGACATTTAAGCACATAATTGCAGATATTAAATAATAATAAAATTGTACGGAAGTTACCGGTTCTGTGCCAGTTGTCACAGTCTCCCCCCGTTAAAAGAAGTTCGTCTTGAAATTCAGGTTGAGCTAACTCTCACAGGAGTTTTCTTGAACAGGTGGGGATACTTTTCTTTAAACTAGCCTTCACGTTCCCATGTGTACTCGGGTCGGTGCTTAGAGTTCCAACGTACTTTGACTAGTTTGACACTACTCCTCCGGGTCTTGTTGACTTTCCAGTCTGTAACCTCAACGTGTTGTTCTATAAATCGGAGTGTGTCGTCAATATGCACTTCATCCGCAGTGATGATCACTGTTTCTTGGGTTGGACTAGTCTTGAGGTTGGACACATGAAACGTATCATGTTCTCCATAAGTTCTTCCGGTAATTCCAACTTATAAGCCACGGTACCAATTCTTTCCAAGATCTTGAATGGTCTGATGTATCGTGGATTCAGCTTTCCACGTTTTCCGAATCTTACTACGCCCTTCCAAGGTGAGACCTTTAACAAAACTTTGTCTCCCACCTCGAATTCTAAGGGTTTTCGTCTTCGATCAGCGTAGCTCTTTTTTCGATCTCGAGCCGCCTTAATGCGCTCTCGGATCTGCATGATCTTGTCGGTTGTCTCTTACATAAGTTCAGGACCAACCATACGTTTGTCTCCGGCGTCTGCCCAACATAATGGCGAGCGGCACTTGCGGCTTTTATGCTCGTATGATAACTGTTATTGTAGGAAAACTCAACTAAGGGTAGGTGAGTATCCCAGCTGCCACCTAGGTCTACAACACATGCGTGAAGCATATCTTCTAGCGTTTGTATGGTCCGTTCGCTCTGGCCGTCTGTTTGCGGATGGAAGGCCGTGCTTAGATCTAGTTGAGATCCAAAGGCTTCCTGGAAGGATTGCCAGATCCTTGAGACAAAACGTCCATCTCTGTCTGAAATAATTGAGATAGGCACTCCATGACGTGCCACGATTTCTTTCAAGTACAGCTCAGCAAGCTTTCCAGTGCTATCCTTCTCTCGGATCGGTAGGAAATGCGCAGATTTCGTTAATCTGTCGACTATCACCCATATCATATCGTGCCCCCTAGGGGTCCTGGGTAATTTTGTTATGAAGTCCATCGAGATTTGCTCCCACTTCCACATGGGTATCTCTGGCTGTTGCAGTAGACCAGACGGTTTTTGATATTCAGCCTTAACCTTAGCATAGGTTAGGCACTTTCCAACATAGATAGCAACATCGCTTTTAAGCCTCGGCCACCAATAGTATTCCTTCAAGTCTTGATACATTTTGTCCGATCCTGGATGGATCGAGTGTCTCGACTTGTGAGCTTCATTAAGGATGACTTCTCAAATACCGCCATAGAGCGGAACCCAAATACGCCCCTTAAAGTATAAGGTTCCCTCTTTGTTTGGCACCAAATTCTTCAGCATACCTCGGAGGTATTCAGCTCTACGATTCTCTCCCTTAAGGGCTTCTTGTTGTGCGCCATGAATGCGTGCAGTGAGGTTCGTTCGAATAGTCATTTCCAATGCCCGAACCCTTAGGGTCTTAACTCTTTCCTTTCGGCTTAACGCGTCTGCTACAACGTTTGCCTTTCCAGGATGGTACTTAATCTCACAGTCATAATCGTTCAGCAACTCAACCCATCGTCGCTGACGCATGTTTAATTCCTTCTGATCAAATATGTGTTGTAGGCTTTTGTGATCTGTGAAGATTGTACATCGAGTACCATATAAATAATGCCGCCAGATCTTCAAAGCGAATATCACCGCGCCTAGCTCCAAGTCGTGCGTGGTGTAATTCCTTTCATGCACTTTCAGCTGCCTTGAAGCGTAAGCGATGACTTTTTGGCGTTGCATGAGCACGCAACCCAAACCTTGACGCGAAGCTTCGCAGTATACCATGAAGTCTTCAGTGCCTTCGGGTACGGATAGTATCGGTGCATCGCATAGCTTATTTTTGAGCAGTTAGAAGGCTTCTTCCTGCTTAACTCCCCAGTCGTACTTCTTGTCTTTCTGCGTAAGGGTGGTCAGCGATTGAGCTATCTTAGAGAAATTCTCGATAAATCGCCGGTAATAGCCCGCTAAGCCCAAAAATTGTCGAACTTCAGTTGGGGTTTTGGGGGCTTCCCAATTCTTTATTGCTTCTATCTTGGCTGGCTCTACATGAATACCCTTCTCGTTCACAACGTGACCAAGGAACTGTACTTCGCGAATCCAGAATTCGCACTTTGAGAACTTTGCATAAAGTTTCTCCTTCTTCAGTAGTTCCAAAATGGTCCTAAGGTGTTGCTCATGTTCTTCTCTCATTTGCGAGTAAATCAGGATATCATCGATAAATACAATCACGGATTTATCGAGATATGGTTTGCAAACGCGGTTCATCAGATCCATAAATACCGCTGGCGCATTCGTTAGCCCGAATGGCATCAAAAGGAATTCGTAATGCCCATAACACGTTCGGAATGCAGTCTTTGGTACGCTCTCCTCTTGGATCCTTAACTGATGGTATCCCGATCGAAGGTCGATCTTGGAATAGTAGCTCGATCCTTGCAACTGATCAAATAAGTCATCAATCCTCGGTAATGGATACCGATTCTTGACAATGAGCTTGTTCAGTTCTCTATAATCGATACACATCCGCAGTGTTCCATCCTTCTTCTTCACGAACAATACTGGAGCTCCCCAAGGTGAGAAGCTTGGCCTTATGAATCCTTTATCCAACAACTCCTAGAGTTGTGTAGATAATTCTTGCATCTCGGATGGTGCAAGCCGATAGGGTGCCTTGGCTGTTACACCTGTGCCTCTACGACCGTCAAACAAATACCAAACCAATGAAATATTGTGTTTCAAACTTGGGATTTGTAAAAATATGTGTATCATTTGCACATATCAATTCTTGTTCGATTTCGGGCTTTAAATCGCTTTCTGGAAGGTTACACGCGATCTGATGCGTAAATATAACCAGTTTAATGCAACAAACACTCTGGAACAATGACATAGGCTTAACATACCTTAAATAACCTTTACATAACTTAGAAATAAGTTTTGGATGGTTTGGTATGCCGAAATCAAGTTTATTCGCTTATAGGGACTAATTTCGACAAACTGTGAAAGTATGCCGATTTGTACTGTAACGAACATTCCGGAACTTGATCATAAGTTAAATATTCCCTAAATATCCTTTGCGTAGCTTAGAAATAGGCTTTGAGGGGTTCGGTGTGCTAAAATAAACTTTTTGGTCATTCAGGGACTAAAAGCGTCAAAAAGTGCATAAGTTTGCATTTTCGCGCATAACTTACGTTCTGAATATATCCGGACACCCAAAAATTTGTGTATTCATTAAAATATTTTATTGTAGTGATTGGCATGAGAAAAGACCATTCTTCGCGCAATTTGGATCGTTTTTCGCGTTCGTGCGCATTTCGTCGTAATTAAGCGAATATCGCGATCGTACGACCAAACGAACCGACATCCGGCATATTTTTGGGCATGTTTCATGACCACTATGTTTAGGCATCATTGTAGGTCCTTAAAGTTGTCTTGATGGGCCTCAAATGTGTCGGAAATAAGCTTAAAACACTGCAGGGGCTGAAACTGCAACTTTTAAAAGCTGTTGCTGATCTGCAGAACCCAGGCGGGCCGCGTAGCCCCTGTCTCTGTCTTACGCGGGGCGCGTAGGTACAGCAGATCTGCACAGATCCATTTTACAGCCTGTTTACAGCTGTTCCAGCATTTTTGGGCATGTGCACATGGTATTTTATGAAACTAGGGGCCATTTTTAGGTGCCCATGGTTTTGTAAAACCATGGGTGCACTTGTACGGTCGAGATCGAAGCTCGTTTTATGATGAACGATCTTAACGGTCCTATGAAATCTATCAATACCCCCACCCCCTTGCTTCAAAACCCACATTTGATTCTGAAATTCCTCTAAGTTGAGGTGATTATCACTTCATACTTGAGGATATTTGGAATCAAACTTCCATTCTTGGACCCGTTGTAAGTATTCTTTCGTTCTTTTTCGTGTTTTTAGCGTGAAAGTCAAACTTTTTTTGACTTTCTGCATTGACCATTTTATGGTCAACACGAAGTTCGTTTGAACTTCATAACGTGAGCGTAATCACGATGGTTATAGTCCCTTGTGACTATACCTACTGATTACCACGTTATCTAGGCTTAGTGACGAGTCGTAGTTTCGGCCAAAATGCGTATTCTTGCGTATTTTGTAACCAAACTACTTTTGGGTATCAAGACCCTTTGTCTTGATACCAAAGCTGTTTTCAAACCTCGTTAAACATGTTTTAGCATGTTTAACTCGTCACTTTTAGATTTAGTGCTTATATAGGGTCGTAAGGTAAGCGATCTAAACAATCGCTTATACTTTCGAACCTGACCCATTTGGTCGATCTTTAGGATCCGACCAAACACATTAGGTGACCATAGTTGTATAGGGAATAACCTTTCGAGGTTATACCTTATGTTACTTTCGTGCTTTCCATGTTTTCATATCATATACTTGCGATGTTCATTAGTACACTATTAGTACATGATTTCATTATGTTTTTGCTATGTATGTCCTTTTAGTGCATACTTAGTACATCGTTTTACATGTCATTTTATGCTATGTATGTCCATTCAGTGCATACGTAGTACATTGTTTTACATTTCATTTTATGCTATGTATGTCCATTCAGTGCATACTTAGTACATTGTTTTACATCACATCACATGCTATGTATGTTCATTTAGTGCATACTTAGTACATTGTTTTACATTACATTTCACGCTATGTATGTTCATGTGTTGCATATGCTTATCCAGTATATGGACACATTGTTTTATATCTTTTTGAACCGTTTGAAGCTGATTGATTTATGTGAACCATTTGTAACCTGTTAATTTTTGTGAACCATTTGTAACCTGTTGATTACGTGAACCATTTATAACCAGTTGATTTATGTGAACCATTTGTAACCTTTTGATTTATGTGAACCATTTGTAACTGTTTGAACCATTGGGATTAGGGAAGTGATTAGGTAACGGGGCGGGTGTAATGTGTTAAAAGCATGGTGGATACGCCGCTGATACTTCCTATATATAAGTGCTTTTAACACATTATATATCGTTGTGTTATCTAGATCACTTGGGCAAGGTTATCAAAACAAAGTTATATTACAAGGCTTTTCTAACAATATAAACCATACGAGTTTTATTAACGAGTTTCTAGGAGATGTTTTACCAATTTCATTTCATAAAACAAATGTTTTGGAGTTAAGAATCATGGCTATGAGATTTTATAAATCATATCCAACTTGATTTGAGTTGGTTAATTAGGTCGCAATACTATACTTTTCAAAATAAGGTTTTTAAATAAGTATTGCAACATGTAAAATGAGCCATGAATCTGACACTCATATAAAACCTATGTACTCGCCGGCATTTTTATGCTGACGTATTTTCACATGTGTTTCAGGTACGATAGTTGATGATGTTTGACGATGATACTTGTGTACGCTCACATAGGAATGGACGAGGCCTTAGTGACTTAATAACAATGAAAGTTTATTTGTTTCCGTTTTGTTTCTAATTCCAATGTAATGTAATATATTTAATTCAATAAAACGAAACTGTTTAATCCATGGTTGTGAAACAATGATTCTGTTACAACACTCCCCGACGTTTCTGCCACGTTTTGTTGTTTTACGTGGTCGGGGTGTGACAGTGGCTACAGGAGCGGCTCCTGGGACCAAGTCTATATGGAATTCGACTTGTCGTTGCGGAGGTAGTCCTGGCAGATCTTCGGGAAAAACATCAGGGAATTCCTTCACCACAGGAATGTCTTCGTGTTTCGGCTCCTCAGCCTTCTTATCTACAACGTGTGCCAGGAAAGCAACACATCCTTTCCTTAAGCACTTCTGCTCCTTCATACAATTGATGATTCGTAAAGGCCTGTCTCGTTTTTCTCCTTGCACGATGAGAGTTTCATCATTCGCAAGAGGGATGCAAATGATTTTCTCGTGACAAACAACTTCAGCCTTGTTATTGGACAACCAGTCCATTCTGACCACTACATCGAAGCTACCCAATTGAATAGGCAAGAGGTCGATGCTAAAGCTTCGCTCACCAAGTTCTAATGTGAAGCCCCTAACAACTTCGCCTGACTCAACAAGTTTACCATCGGCTAGTTCTATGGAATAAGGAATATCTAATCTACTAGATTCTATTCCAAGCATACGTTTAAATTCCACAGACATGAAGCTATAATCGGCACCAGTGTCAAATAGTATGGATGCAAAGTGATTGTTAACGAGAAACGTACCGGTGACCACATTAGGGTCCTCACGTGCGTTCCTTGCTCCAATCACAAATGCTCGAGCCTGAGCATTGTTCTCCCTTGGGCAAGCTTACTTGAAATGATCTTTGCTTCCACAACCAAAGCATCCTTGGTTCTGCCCAGCTCTATTACCATTCCGGTTACCATTTCCATTGCCATTTCCACCACCGTTTCTATTACCAGCACCGTTGCGGTTTCCATTCCCGTTCCTATTACCATTTCCATTTCATTTTCCCCAACAGTTACAGCCTGAGTGATCGTTTCAGGTTTAGCCGAAGTTACCATGCTGCGAAACTCTGGAGCCAATCCCCAGATGTAGCGTTCAACGCGCTTAAATTCGGGAGTCACCATATAGGGGATCACTCTTGACAAATCGTGGAACCTTCGGGTATAACCAGTAATGTCTGCACCTTCCATGGTCAAGTGCCAGAACTCAGTCTCCAACCTTTGGAGTTCAGCACGAGAGCAATACTTCTCTCTCATTCGTTGCTTTAGTTCATCCCATGTCATGCCGTACGCAGCAACATCACCCAGAGTCTGGACTTGTAAATTCCACCAAGTCAAAGCTTCATCAACAAACAACCCCATAACAAAAGTGACTTACTGATCCGCGGTACACTTGCTCATACGGATAGTGGAATCAGTCTTCTCTGTCCAGCGTACAAAAGCCACTGCACCTCCAGTGCCATCGTAGTTCAGTGGCTTGCAGTCGAGAAACTGCTTGAAGGTGCAGCCTTGAGCTGTGTTTCCTCTAGATGTATCTCCCTATCCATTACGTCTAGCATTGCTGGGTCCTCCACTTTGTTCGGTGCGGTTCGCCTCGTAGTGAGCGATGGCTGCGGAGATCCTTTCTTCCAGTAGAGCGTTCAGTTCTTCAGCAGTCCTCGGTAGAAGAGGAGGAGGGGGTTGATCGAAATCCTAATTGTTCACAGCTCTCCTAGGTGCCATGTTCTGAAAGAACACAACACAATAGGGTTAGACATTTGTTTGATATCGTCATACGAGACGGTAGTAGTATATATACACAGACATATACTCACATAAGTGACATCAAACAATCCGCCAAACGTATAAATCAATTCATACAGCAACAAGCATGCATAAATAGATAAATACTGATGTGTCATAAGATATTCACCAGGTCTTTACACATATCAGGACAACTTGTTAAATCATTGTTTGCGAGGTAAACAAAATGCATTAGGGTTACATCACCCCATAGTACAAGTTTAACATATGTAAAGGACAAAATATCTTTCTTCACTTTGGCGGTTCTTGTCTTTATACCCTAAATTATTACTCCAAAAGAGTATTTAATTGGCTGGGGGAGGGGTGAGGGTGTTCACGTTGACCCTTTTCTTGTACTGAAAGAATCTCTTATGATACGTGACAAGACTTGCTGTGGTTTTTGTGCACTGAATTCCATAATTATGTATGCATCCATAATTACATAACTCCTTGCACAGTCCGCACAGTTTGTCTTCTCATCGGATCACTTCCTTCAGATAGGCCACTGCTTTCAGGCGAAGACACGAGTACCTGAGATATTCTATTTCTAGTATATGTATATATTAATTATCACACATAGTTGCAAGTAATTTCAAGTCAAAGACAAGTGCTACTCCAGTGCACCCTAAGTTTCGTAGTGTCCCTACTTAACTCTTTGAAAAACTGTTTCAGGCAGTGGATGTCGCGGAAAGTTTTATGCAATGAAAACTTTTGAAAAATTGTTTTCGTGAGAGGATCCTAAAGATTGTAGTCTAGACTCGAGAAGGAATCCAGGTTCACTACAATCGCAGCTCTGATACCAATCTGTCACACCTTTCTAAGGCGGAAGCACGAGGTGTGATCTTGAAAGGTTCTCATTGCATACGAAAGGTAAACATACTACATGCTTGTAAAATAACTCCAAATGCCATTAACATAAGATAAGTTAAATGTTTACATCACAAGACAGCATATTGTTTGAAAGGTTTACAACTTTATTTAAAAGACCAACATCGTGAACTTGGTTCTTATATCCCTCATAGGATGAAATATAATAACCAATTCCCACAAAAACCGGCATCGGAGTCTTGACACAAGATAGCTAAAAACATAGACAACATCCTAGAGCAAGAGTGTGACCTCGCGCACATCCACTTTAGTTACCTGAAATACATGTGAGTTTTTGGAAAATCGTCAACATAATGTTGGTGTGAATTCATGCAGTTTTTGTATTGAACGTTTGTATACTTGTATGAAAACATGGTATGTAATTTGTATGAAACAAGTATTTCTGTAAATGTAAGGAAATCGAGATCCCTAATGGTTTGCAAGGCCATTAACATGTGACACGACATAGGAAGCATCCAAACCATAGGCATTTTTAGTTGTCGAATCCACGACTGTCGATTCACGACTAGAGACACAAAAGCACTGCTTGGTACTAGCATCACCAAGAGTGTGGCTTCCTGAAACCCATTAGATCTAACCTTTCGTTCCGTGGTCTTGGTATGTAACTGATTAATGGTGCTTATGGTACCCTATTCGTGACATGATCTAAAGTATCATTCCTTAGTTTTTGTATTCTACATACCATAACACATGTATTTTCCCCAAGTTTAAAAAGCATGTAAAAGTTTAAAAGTGGGGACATGAACTCACAACTTTGCGTTTCCTGAGCCGTAAACTTCACCGGGTTTGCTTATATAGCGTCGTGACCTATACGTGTTTTATTAACGTTAGTCACTAGACTTGTATCGCACAAGTACAAGTCACCATCTTTTATGTATGTGTTCTTTGTTGTTAAAAATAATTTATATTTTTAACTATGTATCTTACTTATATTATTTTCTCAAAAATAAATATAAGTATCTTGTATTTTTCACCCGAGTTATATATTTTCGTCCAAGAAGACATTTTAAGTTCGTAACTTGTCCAAGTTACATAATCTTTTAAGAAATATATTTTCATAAATATATGTCCTTGTATTTGTCTAAGCATGTTGTATGTGTATTTTTGTATTTCTGCTCCTTGGGAGTATTTAGTGTATTTTTCATGTCCTAATACACTATTACATATAATACATATTACATACACTTAGCACAAAATTTGGTGATCAATAAATATATATATTTTCCTCAAAAATATACATACTTAATATCAATTTTTATCTTGAAGAAATCATCATTTCTTAACTTGAAATTTACACAAAAATTAGAGAAACCTTGGTAAATATTTTTAGGTAAATTTTTAGGGAATAAGTTTCACCAAAACTTATATTTTTCTAAGTGTCAAAATTTTATAGACATTTTGACATAGTTTCCCCTAAAATTGGAGGTTTCCCATGTTTTCAAAACATGTGTTTATTTTCTTTTAAAATCATCAATCATCAACAACACAATCAAGACTTACCATAAGCCAAGATCATGTAAATTACACTACATAATGAACTTGAACTTTTGGTAAGAACTTGTAGTAACTTACCATGTTAATTAGTAGGTTTAGTTACCCTTTAAAACGTTGTTATTTGTTTGCAAATCACATTCTTGGAAGATTTAGTCATTTACAACTTGTAAGATGATTTTTCTAAAAATATTTCTTTTGTATTTTTCTTGTTACAATCATGTTCCTAGTCTTGATTTAACACTAAAAATGTGATTAGTTTACTTAGAAACCATGACTTTGTAAATCTTATAAATAAACTTGGTTTCTTGAGAAAATTATCTATTTACAAGATTTGTATTTTGTTTAAATCATCTTTACATATGAAAAACAATTTCATCATTCAAGTTCATGAAGACATAAAGCATGATGATATTGGTCTTTCACATGATCACCACCTTAACTTACTAGATCATGTGTTTAATCACAATCTAGTAGGTTTCTTATGATGTCTAACATCACTAACACAAACCATCAATCATCAAGAAGCAAATCAACACAATCAACATCTATTCATATGTTTATAAGCTTATGTTAGAGATTTATGTTTATGTCTTTTAGTGTTCATCAAGTTTATCAATGTACATCATCTTTTAACCAACAACATATGAAGTATCAAGAGATCATAAGGGCCTTACTACTAGCACAAGGCTAGGGAAGAACACAAGAGGTTGAAGATGACAAATGTGGAGGATAATAGCAAATGATGAAGGTCCTTCAAGATCCAAGACTACCAACCTTCATTAAACACCTTCTTGCACCTTAGGATGTACTTGGAATGGATGGACAATGGATGAAAATGATGGTGGTGGTGGTGCTTGATCTCAGCCGAAACCAAGAGAGGGAGAGGAGGTGAGTTGGTGTGTGTTAGTGTGTGTGAGAGATATGAGGTTTGGTCTTCCATCCAACACTTATAACCATCCTAAACTTTTAACCAATGTATAATATGTCTACTTAGTACAAAGCATATCCAAGATTGTGATCTTAAGAGATCTTATGAGATCAAAGGAAATCACAAGTGGGGGACCCACTTGTGACCGTCAATTGGAAGGGGGGGGTATAAGTTGTGGTTTAATGGTAAGTTATGCATATTAGTTAGATTTCAAGTGTAATGTTTAGGTGTTATGCATATATGGTGTTATATAGTGTGCTAGGGTGTTCGGGGATCATAACTAGCTCAGAAACATTAAAACAATGCTTCTAGTATAATTTTGGTGTTTCGGGTAGTGTCCGGTTGTTCGGTTAGATACCGGTTCGTTAAAGTGCTAAATTGCGCCGTTTAGTGTCCTTTATGTATTTTGTGTCACTTTTAATTCCCGATACTTAGGAAAGCATTCGGGACCATTTAGTCATGTTTTTACATGTTACTAACTTGTTACAATGCTGAATTTTGCTGAAATATCTGAAATTCAGCATTTAAAGTGTGTTTCGGGTGCTTTTGGTGCATATTTTAGCTCCCGGAAAATCTGTATGTTAACCCTTGTATCCATACTTGGGTTTTAATGTATTTTAGACGTTTGACCTACACCTAGGCCCAACTCTACTGTCTGACTGCTTTCTGCAGAATTGCTGACACAATGTGTCTTACCGGTGAGTTTACTAGTCTTTCTGACGCAACGCTAACAGTAATGCATAAAGCAATATTTGAAGTATAAAACGTGTATGAATTTACATGTATAGTATGTAATCAGACAATGTTGACATTTAAGCACATAATTGCAGATATTAAATAATAATAAAATTGTACGGAATTTATCGGTTCTGTGCCAGTTGTCACAAAAGAGGCTACCGCTCCTCGTGAGAAAAAGACCTACTAACTGTTTTGGTCAAAAATCACAACAAGGATAATGTATCCAAATCTGATTTTTGTGAGGTTGAGTGCTTAGTTCGAGGAAAAAGCCCTTGATCAATGAATGATCTCCGGCATAAAAAACCTCGGGTGATGGAAACTACCGATCACCAAATGTATTGCAAAATATGGTAATGATTCTAGTACAACTTCAGAAGATAACAAGCTCAGTACAATGATTTGCTAAGGTGTGTGTGTGATTTGCGAATGAGTATCAGAGTGTTCGGGTAGTAGCTATTGTGTTCTATTATGATCTTATTATCCACTTTTCAAATAAGAAATATCTAGCTAACAAACTATCTGAAATCCATGCAAGCTTCACACGTTCTCCATTAACGGTCATAACTCCCTTGCACGTGCCATAATTAACATATTCTTCCGATATTCCCGTGTTGACTCAGTTTACTTCACATAATACCTGCAAACGTAAACTAAATACACAAGGAACAATTGTTAAAAAAACATATATACTAATAAGGATCCTTGATCCTCAGATTCCCTGCATTATCCATTAAGGATCCGCGATCCAGGTTCAATCTCAGGATGGATGATCCTAAGCATAAAATCCATGCCCTAACACTAACCTTGGAGAAAAGACGAGGAGTACAAGCTCGCACGGGCTTGGCTCGACATCTCAGAGGATCCCGAAGTTGGTAAGTGTTTTTTTTTTCATTTTAAATTGAACTTATTTTTATAAATAAAGTATAATAATATATTTTCTAATTTTTGTAGCCAACTATCAAAGACTACTATTTTTTGGGGAAAAATTAGGCAAACTTTTTGGTCTTATGAGTAGAGGGGAATATTGAGACAAGGATTCGGTATCAAGCAAGTGGACCGATTTAAATGGCAAATTCCTTGGGTTTTAAGAGGCTTCCAATATATGAAGGACAATCGGGGTAGCGGTTGAAGCGATTGAGATATATTAATAAAAGCGTTGGAGGAATACAACTCAATGTGAAGGACATTCACATACTTGAAGTGTTGGGAGTTTCTACTTGGAAGTTCTAATAAGTTGGCTAACGTACCAACTATGACGTGTAGTAGTAGGCGCAATGCAAAACGGTCTAAAACCTCCTCTTCGGTTGATCCGGAAACGCCCATTTCTTATGCTAGAAATGATGATTTTAACAATCCTATTAATGAGGATGTCGAGGAGGAAATGAATTTGCCCCGACCTCCCAGTAGAAGAAGTGGTAAAAAGGGGGGAAGTGCGGAGTCGTCTACCGAAATGAAAGAAGATTTCAAGGAGATGAACCGACGACTTCTGTCACACCCTGGCTTTGCGGAAGCGTGGTAAATTTTGGTGTGACTTCTTAATACCATAGCTTAACCATAACAAAGCTATATGAAATAAAACCATGCAAGATCATCCATTTAAATAAGTTTTAAAACCACATTCAACAACATTGTCTCAACGGAAACATATCCTAACGACATTGTTTAACAACACAAACATCAACATGACATAAAAGCAGTTTAAGGACTGTGACTTGTCCAGGAAAGAGTCACATTCCCCAAACCCGGATGACCTCATGACTAGTGCAGCGGGAAAACGTGCCATACCGCGCCAGATCCTTTAATTTCCAGAAATACATGTAAGTTGAAAAATCAACAATAATGTTGAGCGAGTTCATGTGTAAGTGAGTAAGTAAACCTTTGTGAGTATAAAAATAGTCTTGGTATGTAGCAAATAAGGGAATTGAGATCACCAATGGTTTGCAAGGCCACTGATATATGTGAAGTGCAAATAGGGAGACTCAAACCTAGCAGATTTCGCCACGGCATTTGTATGTGGACAAAGTCACCCCAAGGTCCGTTTCTAGTTTGGCCTGGGGCTGGGCTCGCTACACCCAGATAGATCTACCGCTCCTGTCCCTCGGTCCCGGTATGAGGACTAATGGCCTCATATTGCTCCTACCCACTCACATGATCTAAGTAGTAAACCTCCTTACGCTAACCATACCGTGTATAAAGTACTTGTAAACAAAGTAACATGTATTTCACCCCCGCAGTTAAGAAAACTGAAAACAGTTAGAGAAAAGGGGGACATGAACTCACAGTGAAGCGTCTCTACCAAGTATCTCCTGCTCACGCAGCTGTGCGACGACCTACAGGTGCTAATTCTATTAGACGGACGGCCGTGCCTTAGCTTCATGGTTTATGTTTTTGGGAAATAGTTAGACAACTATTTCGTGTTTACTTTTTGTAAATACTTGGTAGTTAATTTCCTTCCCAAGGATGGGGGATTCAATACATGTGCGTTCATAAATATTTCCGTAAGTGCGTAAGTTACGTTTAACAATCGAGTGGTAATATAATCACCGGTGTAACTTATATATTTATGGTGAAAGCGTTCGTATTATTTTGGGATCGTTAATGTTCGTAAATATTATTTTTACTCTAAAAATAATATCTATGCATTTTCACAAAATAATCATAAACAGTGTGTGAAATATATATATTTATCACGTTAAATTTTGTGAAAATCCCACCTCCGAATATTTAGTAAATAAAGTCATGGCGAAATTTATATTTTGAAAACATGTCCAAAAATAATTCTAACACTTGTAGTGTAAATAGTTCTAAGTGTTAGGTTGTTAGAAAAATTTCGCCAGAGTTTCCTCTGTAACTGGAGGTGGCCACGCTTTCAAGCGTATCATTTTCTTTAACAAATCGGCTCAACAATTTTCTTTATTTGATCAAAACAACTTTCAGCATAACAACTAATCAACATATGTGTAAATTGCCAAAAATTACATGAACTTGCAGTTTTTCCCAAAACTGTGGTGTAAACCCCTTAAATTTAGTAGATCTTCATATAAGGTAATTTGATCTTGTAAAAACCTCGTTTTTAGAGAAAATCCATCTTTACAACTTCCAGTCATCTTTTACAAAAACTGTGATTTTGTCGGATCTTTTCATTTCACAAGTGTTTACACGTTTGTGGTTTATAAAAATCATGCTTGTTAGTGTAAGATCTATCTTTTAAAATACATGATTTCTTTGATGCGTGGTTCTTTGAAAATACCACTTGCAGATGCGTAGATCTGCTAGTTTTTAAACACAATGTTACAAGTAAAACTCTTTTACACAAGTTCATGATTCGCGTGTGGTAGAGTTTCACCTTTTAACCCTTGTATCATTCAAAACAAGCTTATGTTAAGATCCATGATCTTACCAAACCGGGTTAAACGATGATCCGAGCTACCACAACATAGATCGGGTCTAAATAATCACAACTTTCAATTACTACAACATTTACACAACATATGAGTTATTAACCACCATTTTTAGTGTTTTTAGTAAACTTTAAAGCATTAACTTGTAAGATTTCGAGTTTTAATCATCATACATCTTATTAACCACCTTAGATTAGTTCAAATACGAGTTTTAAGCATTATACCTCTAGCTCGAGGCTAGGGAAGAATCTATGCGCAAAAGAGGTGGATAAAAGCTAGAGAAAGAGGTCCTTCGCGTTCCGTTTGCTCCAAGCTTCCTAATACGAGACCCTTAACACTTGCACGATCTTGGAATGGCTTGTATGAAATCGAAAGATAGATGGATGGATGGTGGGGTGTTCGGCCGTAAGCCTTGAGAGAGGAAGAGAGGGAGTTTTGGTGAGAGTTTAAGTGTTAAGTGATTAATGGTTCAAATCTTGGTCTTATAGACAAAAGTTTAAGGTTAAAACCAATGGATTATATGTCTAGAAGATATTAAGCATTTAGATTATAATAATCAAGCAAGTACCAAGTATGTCTCCCCATAGTTGGGGATGGTTAGGAATAGGGGGGGGGGGGGGTTTAGTCCGATTTCAACTAGTAATTAGGTAATTAGTTAGGTTAAACAAGTTAGTTAAGTGCTAACTTGGTTAGTTATGTGTCACGCGTTACAAAGGGTGTTAGGGTAATCAGGGACCCTAACTGGCTCAGAAAAAGATAAATAATGAAAATAACAATATTTTCATGTTCCGGGTGTAGTCCGGTTGTTCGGTTGGATAGTAATCCGTTAAAGTGTTAACAAAGCTTTAAAGTGTCGTTATTACTCTTTTTAGTGACACTACTCATTCCTGACACTTTGGAAAGTGTCTAGTGTTATTTTTCTCATGTTTTGGCACTTTATTAGTTAGCTAAAAGCTGAATTATTATGTAAAGTGCTGAGTTTTGTACATAGAGTACGTTTTAGGCACATCCAGTCATAGTGACTCATTCCTAGAGACGCAGTTCCACAACCCTTATATCCCTACACTCACTACTAGTGTAGCAAAACGTTTCTGGCTCGTACAGGCCTTAGAGGCAGTGTTTGCCTGATGCTGGCTTTATCAGCATGTTCAATAGGTTATCCGTGTATTGTGCTACTGTGCTTTTGTGCATCATGTTTGTCACTAGGGTTCAACATGTAAATAATGTAGTGACGATAAGTAAAGTATGATGCAAGTAAGTGCATGTATCAGTATGCAAGTAGCAGTTTATTCACAAGTTCAAGCAAGCACAGTAATTCAGCAGTAATTAATTATTAATTAAGTCGTACGGATACCTGGTTTAGTGCGGGTTGTCACATTCTCCCCCCGTTAAATAAATTTCGTCCCGAAATTTAAGTTCTGCTTGTAGATGCAGGGTTTTTAGGAAAAAGGTGGGGGTATTTCTCTTTCATCCGGTCCTCACGTTCCCAGGTGTATTCAGGACCATGTCTGGCATTCCAACGAACTTTGACGAGCTTGACGCTGCTCCGGCGGGTCTTGTTCACTTTCCAATCCGTGACCTCAACAGGTTCTTCAACGAAGTGGAGCGTGTCGTCAACATGAATCTCGTCGGTGGGAATGGCAACGGTGACTTGAGTTGGACTTTTCTTTAGATTGGATACATGAAAGGTGTCGTGAACACCATTTAGTTCAGCAGGTAGGTCCAATTTGTATGCTACTAGTCCTATTCTTTCCAGAATTCTGAAGGGACCAATGTAGCGCGGATTTAACTTCCCACGCTTTCCGAAGCGTGCCACACCCTTCCAGGGTGAGACTTTCAACAACACCATTTCTCCAACTTGGAAATCCACATGTTTCCGGTTTGGATCCGCATAGGCCTTCTGTCTGTGGCGAGCTGCTTCGATGCGTTTAAGAATCTGCGTGATCTTGTCTGTCGTCTCTTGGACGATTTCGGGACCAGCAAGCTGCCTATCACCTGCGTCAGCCCAACATAGAGGTGATCGGCACTTGCGTCCGTAAAGGGCTTCAAATGGCGCGACACCAATACTGGTGTGGTAGCTGTTGTTGTATGAAAATTCGACCAAAGGTAAATGTTTATCCCAGCTACCGCCCAAATCCATAACACACGCCCTCAGCATGTCTTCCAAAGTCTGTATCGTTCGCTCGCTCTGGCCGTCAGTTTGCGGATGAAACGCAGTGCTCAGATTCAATTGTGAGCCAAAGGCTTCCTGGAAGGATTGCCATATTCTTGACACAAACCTTCCGTCTCTATCAGAGATGATTGAAAGAGGTACTCCATGGCGCGCGACGATCTCTCTCATGTAAATTTCCGCAAGTTTACTAGTACTGTCTTTCTCTTTGATTGGCAGAAAGTGTGCGGACTTTGTTAGGTGGTCAACTATCACCCAAATCATATCATGGCCTCTTGGCGTTCTTGGCAATTTCGTAATAAAATCCATGGAGATTTGTTCCCATTTCCACTTGGGAATTTCAGGCTGTTGCAGAAGTCCTGAAGGCTTCTGGTATTCGGCTTTAACCTTAGCGCACGTTAAACATTTGCTCACGTACACAGCAACATCGCCTTTCATCCTAGGCCACCAATAATAATCCTTGAGATCCTGGTACATCTTATCTGCTCCCGGATGGATAGAGTACCGCGACTTGTGAGCTTCATCAAAAATAACTTCCCTTAAACCACCAAACAGAGGAACCCAAATCCTTTTCTCAAAACATAACGTTCCTTCCTCGTTTGGTACCAGTAGCTTCTCCATCCCACGGAGGTATTCTTCTTCAGGGTTTCCTTCCTTGTGAGCTTCCTTCTGCGCGGCACGAATGCGCAAGGAAAGATCGGTTCGGACAATCATTTCCAAAGCTCTAACCCTTATGGGCTTGATTCTCTCTTTACGACTTAGGGCATCGGCGACCACGTTCGCCTTCCCTGGATGGTACTTTATCTCGCAGTCGTAGTCGTTCAACAATTCAACCCATCGTCTTTGCCTCATATTCAACTCCTTCTGGTTGAATATATGCTGTAGGCTCTTGTGATCTGTAAAGATCGTACACTTCGTACCATAAAGGTAGTGTCTCCAGATCTTTAAAGCAAAAACCACTGCGCCGAGCTCCAGATCGTGCGTGGTGTAGTTCTTTTCATGCACTTTCAACTGACGCGATGCGTAAGCAATAACCTTTTGGCGTTGCATCAACACACAACCCAATCCTTGACGCGATGCGTCGCAGTATACCACAAAATCATCAGTACCTTCTGGTAGTGCTAAAATTGGCGCGTTACAAAGCTTACCCTTCAATATCTGAAACGCTTCATCCTGTTTGATTTCCCAATCAAACTTCTTATCCTTCTGCGTGAGGAGCGTCAATGGTTGAGCGATCTTTGAAAAATTCTCAATGAATCTTCGATAATAGCCAGCCAAACCCAAGAATTGCCGAATCTCGGTTGGCGTCTTTGGCGTTTCCCAATCCTTGATCGCCTCGATCTTGGTTGGATCCACGTGGATTCCATCTCCATTTACCACGTGCCCAAGGAATTGCACCTCTCGTAGCCAAAACTCGCACTTAGAGAATTTGGCATACAACTGTTCCTTCTTTAGCAGCTCTAGAATGGCTCTAAGATGCTGCTCGTGTTCAGCCTTCGTCTTTGAATAAATTAAAATGTCATCGATGAATACAATCACGAACTTGTCCAAGTACGGCTTGCAAACTCTATTCATCAAATCCATAAAGACTGCAGGTGCGTTTGTCAAACCAAACGGCATAACAAGGAACTCGTAGTGTCCATAACGAGTTCGGAAGGCTGTCTTTGGGATACTTTCCTCTTGTATCCTTAACTGATGGTATCCAGATCGAAGATCGATCTTTGAATAAAAACTTGAACCTTGCAGTTGGTCGAATAGATCATCGATTCTTGGCAGAGGATATCTATTCTTGATCGTCAGCTTGTTCAGCTCCCGGTAGTCGATGCACATTCGAAAACTACCGTCCTTCTTTTTGACAAACAGGACCGGAGCTCCCCAAGGCGAGAAGCTTGGTCGGATAAATCCCTTGTCTAACAACTCTTGAAGTTGTGTCGACAATTCTTGCATCTCAGACGGAGCAAGTCTGTACGGTGCCTTAGCCACAGGCGCGGCGCCTGGGACTAGATCGATGTGAAACTCTACTTGCCTCTGAGGTGGCAGTCCAGGTAAGTCTTCTGGGAAGACTTCTGGGTATTCCCTTACGACAGGGATGTCTTCGATTCTTGGCTCAGCAGCCTTTTTATCCACAATGTGTGCCAGGAAAGCAACACATCCTTTCTGCAAACACTTTCGCGCTTTCAGGCAGCTGATAATCCTTAACGGCGTATCACGCTTCTCTCCGTGAACCACAATTGTCTCGCCATATTCGATTGGGATACGAACAACCTTTTCGTGACAAACTATCTCAGCTTTGTTGCCTGATAACCAATCCATTCCTACCACTACGTCAAAGCTTCCCAACTGGACTGGTAGTAAATCCAAAGCAAACACACGTTCCCCTAATTCGATCACACAGCCTCTGATCACTTCGTTGGCTTCTACTAACTTCCCATTAGCCAATTCGATCGAGTAGGGAATATCTAACTTATTAGCGGCTAAACCAAGCATATTCTTAAATTCTAGCGACACGAAGCTATAATCGGCACCAGTATCAAATAAAACGGATGCATAGCGTTGATTTACAGGGAACGTACCAGTAACAACATTGGGGTCCTGGCGCGCTTCCCTAGCTTCGATTTGGAACACTCTTCCACGGGCTTGGTTTAACTCTGGGCAGTTCTTCTTAAAATGCCCGATATCACCGCAGTTATAGCATCCAAGTCTTTGTCCGTTTCCACTTCCATTTCCAGCTTGGTTGTTGTTTTGGTTTGCATTGCCAGCCTGATTCGCAAGGTTGCCTCGATTCCCGTTTCCTCCATAGTTTCCTTGCGAGCGATTACCACCACGATTATTATTCCTATTCCCAAATCCTCCCTGGCCTCCCCGGCCAGCACTAGCCCAACAAGAATCTTTCGAGTGGCCCGGCTTTCCACATGCTTCACATATTTTCACATTACAATGGCCAGTATGGTGGAGTTGACAGGTGTTACACTTGGGCTGGGTGCCCTGGTATCCTTTTCCTTTCTTTCCACTGCCAGCTGATCCTCCTTTCTTAACCGCCACACTGGCGCCCTGCTTGAAGTTTGAGAACTTCCGCTTGTTACCTCCTGACGACTCGACGTGAGTCTCTTTCTTCTTCGGCTCTGCTTCATCAAACTTGTTCAAACGAATAGCCTCCTCAGTGAGAGCTACGCTCAAATCGATCGCCTCAGTAATGGTCGCAGGCTTGGATGAGGTTACCATGCTTATGATTTGAGGAGCTAGTCCCCAAATGAAGCGTTCAATTCTCTTGAACTCAGGAGTGACCATGTAAGGTACCACATGCGATAAGTCATGGAACCTTTGAACGTATTCTGCTATCTTTGGACCGTCCATTTTCAAGTGCCAGAACTCGGTCTCCAATCGCTGGATTTCTGCGTGGGAACAGTACTTTTTGCGCATGAGTTCCTTTAGTTCGGTCCAGGTCAGCGCGTAGGCAGCAGCTTCGCCAAGTGTCTGTACTTGCAGATTCCACCAGGATAGGGCTCCATCTAGAAACAGCCCTGAGATATAGGTGACTTGCTGATCCAGCGCGCACTTGCTCATGCGTAGAACAGATTCGGTTTTCTCAGCCCAACGAACAAAGGCGACAGCACCTCCTGTGCCATCAAAGTTTACGGGCTTGCAGTCTAAGAACTGCTTGTAGGTGCATCCTGCACATACGTTATAACATACGTTTGGCATTAGCATCATTGCTAAAGATATCCAATTAGGTCATGGTATGTCTAAATGACTTAGTATTACCATGAGGTGGATTATTGTTGTTGCCAGTGTTGCCAGAGTTGCTTCCACTAGTCCCTCCTTGAGAGGCGGCGTATTGTGCAATGGCAGCAGCGATAATCTGCTGGAGTTCTGCCTCATTAGTAGGCATGTGTGTCTCACGTCTCGGCGGCATCTTCTAAAAGATGGTTTACGTTGGTCAGGCCATAGTGAAACGTACGTATATAGTAATAGTAATAGCACATAACATCTCATGTTATCAATACATCACAAATATCAATCACACAACATCCCATATCATAAAAATATAAATAAGCAATCAAGCGAGTCAAATATGGTGAGAATACTGCGATTGCCATATATCGAGACCACATAGTAAGTGTATCAATACATCCCTGTGTCATACAATCATCAATCAACTAGGGGCTACATCACCCCTGTCCAAAAACTATATCATGTCAGTGTCAAATACGTCAAATACATGTCAACAAAAGTCAGGATCATAAAGTAGTCTCCAAAAATGCTGTGCAGTCCAACAATCGCCGCCTTCTCACCCTCGTCTACCCAAACAACACTGATGAGCTCTATACAGATGGTGGTGGAGGAGGGGGAAAGTGGGTGTAAAACAAACGACGTAACTGGAGCTAGTCCTCCTCCATGGCTCGCTGGGTACGAATGATAGAAGCAACCTGCTGCTCTAGTGTAAAGAGACGGGCAGCATAATCTGAAGGTAAGGGTCGAAATGGCTGCAGAGGAGAGTGTGTCTGACCATGGCACTGGCATGGTGGCAGCTGAGCTCTCTCAAGCTCCTGGATGCGCTGCGTGTGCGACTCGTGCTGGGCGACAAAGGACATCAAAACGTCCTCGATAGTATACCCCATGTGGAAACGATGGTAGGGGTCAGTAGGCGGTACAGCAGAGTCTGGTGCCCAAAGGAACGGCTCACTGGTGGGGTCAAGAGGTGCCACATGAAATGGAGCAACATAGGGTGGAACAGATGACATCTGGGGCATGAAAGGGATAGACATCGGTACATGCCCAAAAGGGTGGGCTGAAGAACCCTCTCCAGGCCTCGCTGGAGGTACAAACTGAGGAACCTGAAAAGAAAAATCAACATGTCGTGTATCAGGGATCTGAGGGGGAAAAGGTGGAACATCCTCATCAGCAGGTATCCAACCGTGCTGTGCATGCTCATCTGGTGGATCCATGTGTGCCGCGAACAGTGCATGCTCGGGCTCTAGTGGGATGGGATCAGGTGGGGGAGCAACAAAAGGGTGAACAGGTGCAATGTGCTCAACAGGATGGTCAACAGGTATATCAACAACAGGTAGAGGAACAACAAGATCAACATGATCGCCCTCTACGGGGAGATCATAAACAGGTGGGTCTGCTATAACAGGCTCAATAGGGATGCCAGCATGTACGGGATCATGCTCGAGTATGGGGTCTAGAGCGGCTGCCTGCTCAGGAGCGACGACAGGCTCGGGATCATCAAAAGCCATCTCGAAGTCAAACTCGGGGTCGATAGGGTCTACTGGGTCAGCTGGATCCTCCATGGGCTGATCCATAGGTATAAACTCGATATCACGATCCGGGTCGTATCCCGGGGGAAAGATTGGATCAGAATCCTCTATGTCATCATGGTCAAACGCAAAGCTGGGAATGGGTGCAACAGAGGATGCCTGGTCAGGATCAGAATCATGCGCAAAGTGCTGTGCGCTCAATGTGTGAGAAGGTGCGGATGCCACAGACTCGAAGGAGTCTGGGACGGGAGAATGTGCAGGCGAATCCTCAGCGGGTACGTCAGCGATCATCAGAAGATCGTCCGCAGGAAGAAGGGCCTCGCCCTGGATCTCATCCTCAAAGGGCTCATCCTCAAACAGGTCAATATCGCCATCAGCCTCGGCGTCAAGAAGAACATCATATGCTGGATAAGCGGTTAAGGGTATAGGGGCCGGAATCTCAACTAGAGGTAGGTACTCAGCGGGAGGGTCATCTGCAGGCTCATCAGCACCATCGGGTAGTGCGAAAGGCTGGAAATCATCCTCGTCAGTACTGGTATAGTCAGAAGTGTGCACCTCGTGCTCGGAGGATGTGGGGTCATCGGATACGATAGGTATGGGTCCAGTGGTGTCCGAAACGCCAGTACCGGCTGAATCCATGAGTCTGTAACATAAACACAAATATGCTCAAATAATCAGTCACACAATCAGATAATCACATAAGTCACCAAGTAAGGTATCACATAATTCTCCTAGTCTCACTAGCCAATTTCTCACAGTCTCTAAGACTGCTCTATCCTCCACCTCGACCTCTTAGATCGAGCCTCGGTCCCCTTGACCGAGCCTCAGCCTTCATGACTGAGCCTACTCTTCCTAGCCTCACCAGCCAACTACCTCGGTCACCTAGACCGAGCCTCGATCCTCCAGACCGAGCCTCAGCCCTCCAGGCTGAGCCTATAATAAATCAACGTGCTCAACTACCTCGGTCACCTAGACCGAGCCTCGATCCTCCAGACCGAGCCTCAGCCCTCCAGGCTGAGCCTATAAATAATAAAATGTGCTCAACATTTGTTTGTAAAAAGTTTTGGATCTGGACTTAAGTGGTATGCAGAAAAATGTTTTCGTGAGAGCCCTAGTGATCATAGTCTAGACTCGAGAAAGAATCCTAGTTCGCTATGATCAGAGCTCTAATACCAAGCTGTCACACCCTGGCTTTGCGGAAGCGTGGTAAATTTTGGCGTGACTTCTTAATACCATAGCTTAACCATAACAAAGCTATATGAAATAAAACCATGCAAGATCATCCATTTAAATAAGTTTTAAAACCACATTCAACAACATTGTCTCAACGGAAACATATCCTAACGACATTGTTTAACAACACAAACATCAACATGACATAAAAGCAGTTTAAGGACTGTGACTTGTCCAGGAAAGAGTCACATTCCCCAAACCCGGATGACCTCATGACTAGTGCAGCGGGAAAACGTGCCATACCGCGCCAGATCCTTTAATTTCCTGAAATACATGTAAGTTGAAAAATCAACAATAATGTTGAGCGAGTTCATGTGTAAGTGAGTAAGTAAACCTTTGTAAGTATAAAAATAGTCTTGGTATGTAGCAAATAAGGGAATTGAGATCACCAATGGTTTGCAAGGCCACTGATATATGTGAAGTGCAAATAGGGAGACTCAAACCTAGCAGATTTCGCCACGGCATTTGTATGTGGACAAAGTCACCCCAAGGTCCGTTTCTAGTTTGGCCTGGGGCTGGGCTCGCTACACCCAGTTAGATCTACCGCTCCTGTCCCTCGGTCCCGGTATGAGGACTAATGGCCTCATATTGCTCCTACCCACTCACATGATCTAAGTAGTAAACCTCCTTACGCTAACCATACCGTGTATAAAGTACTTGTAAACAAAGTAACATGTATTTCACCCCCGCAGTTAAGAAAACTGAAAACAGTTAGAGAAAAGGGGGACATGAACTCACAGTGAAGCGTCTCTACCAAGTATCTCCTGCTCACGCAGCTGTGCGACGACCTACAGGTGCTAATTCTATTAGACGGACGGCCGTGCCTTAGCTTCATGGTTTATGTTTTTGGGAAATAGTTAGACAACTATTTCGTGTTTACTTTTTGTAAATACTTGGTAGTTAATTTCCTTCCCAAGGATGGGGGATTCAATACATGTGCGTTCATAAATATTTCCGTAAGTGCGTAAGTTACGTTTAACAATCGAGTGGTAATATAATCACCGGTGTAACTTATATATTTATGGTGAAAGCGTTCGTATTATTTTGGGATCGTTAATGTTCGTAAATATTATTTTTACTCTAAAAATAATATCTATGCATTTTCACAAAATAATCATAAACAGTGTGTGAAATATATATATTTATCACGTTAAATTTTGTGAAAATCCCACCTCCGAATATTTAGTAAATAAAGTCATGCCGAAATTTATATTTTGAAAACATGTCCAAAAATAATTCTAACACTTGTAGTGTAAATAGTTCTAAGTGTTAGGTTGTTAGAAAAATTTCGCCAGAGTTTCCTCTGTAACTGGAGGTGGCCACGCTTTCAAGCGTATCATTTTCTTTAACAAATCAGCTCAACAATTTTCTTTATTTGATCAAAACAACTTTCAGCATAACAACTAATCAACATATGTGTAAATTGCCAAAAATTACATGAACTTGCAGTTTTTCCCAAAACTGTGGTGTAAACCCCTTAAATTTAGTAGATCTTCATATAAGGTAATTTGATCTTGTAAAAACCTCGTTTTTAGAGAAAATCCATCTTTACAACTTCCAGTCATCTTTTACAAAAACTGTGATTTTGTCGGATCTTTTCATTTCACAAGTGTTTACACGTTTGTGGTTTATAAAAATCATGCTTGTTAGTGTAAGATCTATCTTTTAAAATACATGATTTCTTTGATGCGTGGTTCTTTGAAAATACCACTTGCAGATGCGTAGATCTGCTAGTTTTTAAACACAATGTTACAAGTAAAACTCTTTTACACAAGTTCATGATTCGCGTGTGGTAGAGTTTCACCTTTTAACCCTTGTATCATTCAAAACAAGCTTATGTTAAGATCCATGATCTTACCAAACCGGGTTAAACGATGATCCGAGCTACCACAACATAGATCGGGTCTAAATAATCACAACTTTCAATTACTACAACATTTACACAACATATGAGTTATTAACCACCATTTTTAGTGTTTTTAGTAAACTTTAAAGCATCAACTTGTAAGATTTCGAGTTTTAATCATCATACATCTTATTAACCACCTTAGATTAGTTCAAATACGAGTTTTAAGCATTATACCTCTAGCTCGAGGCTAGGGAAGAATCTATGCGCAAAAGAGGTGGATAAAAGCTAGAGAAAGAGGTCCTTCGCGTTCCGTTTGCTCCAAGCTTCCTAATACGAGACCCTTAACACTTGCACGATCTTGGAATGGCTTGTATGAAATCGAAAGATAGATGGATGGATGGTGGGGTGTTCGGCCGTAAGCCTTGAGAGAGGGAGAGAGGGAGTTTTGGTGAGAGTTTAAGTGTTAAGTGATTAATGGTTCAAATCTTGGTCTTTTAGACAAAAGTTTAAGGTTAAAACCAATGGATTATATGTCTAGAGGATATTAAGCATTTAGATTATAATAATCAAGCAAGTACCAAGTATGTCTCCCCATAGTTGGGGACGGTTAGGAATGGGGGGGGGGTTAGTCCGATTTCAACTAGTAATTAGGTAATTAGTTAGGTTAAACAAGTTAGTTAAGTGCTAACTTGGTTAGTTATGTGTCACGCGTTACAAAGGGTGTTAGGGTAATCAGGGACCCTAACTGGCTCAGAAAAAGATAAATAATGAAAATAACAATATTTTCATGTTCCGGGTGTAGTCCGGTTGTAGTCCGGTTGTTCGGTTGGATAGTAATCCGTTAAAGTGTTAACAAAGCTTTAAAGTGTCGTTATTACTCTTTTTAGTGACACTACTCATTCCTGACACTTTGGAAAGTGTCTAGTGTTATTTTTCTCATGTTTTGGCACTTTATTAGTTAGCTAAAAGCTGAATTATTATGTAAAGTGCTGAGTTTTGTACTTAGAGTACGTTTTAGGCACATCCAGTCATAGTGACTCATTCCTAGAGACGCAGTTCCACAACCCTTATATCCCTACACTCACTACTAGTGTAGCAAAACGTTTCTGGCTCGTACAGGCCTTAGAGGCAGTGTTTGCCTGATGCTGGCTTTATCAGCATGTTCAATAGGATATCCGTGTATTGTGCTACTGTGCTTTTGTGCATCATGTTTGTCACT
This sequence comes from Helianthus tuberosus, assembly GCA_030545235.1. Lineage (NCBI taxonomy): Eukaryota > Viridiplantae > Streptophyta > Magnoliopsida > Asterales > Asteraceae > Helianthus > Helianthus tuberosus. Next base: position 68,691,165 of record CM060432.1, on the reverse strand, counting down.
AGGGTTCAACATGTAAATAATGTAGTGACGATAAGTAAAGTATGATGCAAGTAAGTGCATGTATCAGTATGCAAGTAGCAGTTTATTCACAAGTTCAAGCAAGCACAGTAATTCAGCAGTAATTAATTATTAATTAAGTCGTACGGATACCTGGTTTAGTGCGGGTTGTCACATTCTCCCCCCGTTAAATAAATTTCGTCCCGAAATTTAAGTTCTGCTTGTAGATGCAGGGTTTTTAGGAAAAAGGTGGGGGTATTTCTCTTTCATCCGGTCCTCACGTTCCCAGGTGTATTCAGGACCATGTCTGGCATTCCAACGAACTTTGACGAGCTTGACGCTGCTCCGGCGGGTCTTGTTCACTTTCCAATCCGTGACCTCAACAGGTTCTTCAACGAAGTGGAGCGTGTCGTCAACATGAATCTCGTCGGTGGGAATGGCAACGGTGACTTGAGTTGGACTTTTCTTTAGATTGGATACATGAAAGGTGTCGTGAACACCATTTAGTTCAGCAGGTAGGTCCAATTTGTATGCTACTAGTCCTATTCTTTCCAGAATTCTGAAGGGACCAATGTAGCGCGGATTTAACTTCCCACGCTTTCCGAAGCGTGCCACACCCTTCCAGGGTGAGACTTTCAACAACACCATTTCTCCAACTTGGAAATCCACATGTTTCCAGTTTGGATCCGCATAGGCCTTCTGTCTGTGGCGAGCTGCTTCGATGCGTTTAAGAATCTGCGTGATCTTGTCTGTCGTCTCTTGGACGATTTCGGGACCAGCAAGCTTCCTATCACCTGCGTCAGCCCAACATAGAGGTGATCGGCACTTGCGTCCGTAAAGGGCTTCAAATGGCGCGACACCAATACTGGTGTGGTAGCTGTTGTTGTATGAAAATTCGACCAAAGGTAAATGTTTATCCCAGCTACCGCCCAAATCCATAACACACGCCCTCAGCATGTCTTCCAAAGTCTGTATCGTTCGCTCGCTCTAGCCGTCAGTTTGCGGATGAAACGCAGTGCTCAGATTCAATTGTGAGCCAAAGGATTCCTGGAAGGATTGCCATATTCTTGACACAAACCTTCCGTCTCTATCAGAGATGATTGAAAGAGGTACTCCATGGCGCGCGACGATCTCTCTCATGTAAATTTCCGCAAGTTTACTAGTACTGTCTTTCTCTTTGATTGGCAGAAAGTGTGCGGACTTTGTTAGGCGGTCAACTATCACCCAAATCATATCATGGCCTCTTGGCGTTCTTGGCAATTTCGTAATAAAATCCATGGAGATTTGTTCCCATTTCCACTTGGGAATTTCAGGCTGTTGCAGAAGTCCTGAAGGCTTCTGGTATTCGGCTTTAACCTTAGCGCACGTTAAACATTTGCTCACGTACACAGCAACATCGCCTTTCATCCTAGGCCACCAATAATAATCCTTGAGATCCTGGTACATCTTATCTGCTCCCGGATGGATAGAGTACCGCGACTTGTGAGCTTCATCAAAAATAACTTCCCTTAAACCACCAAACAGAGGAACCCAAATCCTTTTCTCAAAACATAACGTTCCTTCCTCGTTTGGTACCAGTAGCTTCTCCATCCCACGGAGGTATTCTTCTTCAGGGTTTCCTTCCTTGTGAGCTTCCTTCTGCGCGGCACGAATGCGCAAGGAAAGATCGGTTCGGACAATCATTTCCAAAGCTCTAACCCTTATGGGCTTGATTCTCTCTTTACGACTTAGGGCATCGGCGACCAAGTTCGCCTTCCCTGGATGGTACTTTATCTCGCAGTCGTAGTCGTTCAACAATTCAACCCATCGTCTTTGCCTCATATTCAACTCCTTCTGGTTGAATATATGATGTAGGCTCTTGTGATCTGTAAAGATCGTACACTTCGTACCATAAAGGTAGTGTCTCCAGATCTTTAAAGCAAAAACCACTGCGCCGAGCTCCAGATCGTGCGTGGTGTAGTTCTTTTCATGCACTTTCAACTGACGCGATGCGTAAGCAATAACCTTTTGGCGTTGCATCAACACACAACCCAATCCTTGACGCGATGCGTCGCAGTATACCACAAAATCATCAGTACCTTCTGGTAGTGCTAAAATTGGCGCGTTACAAAGCTTACCCTTCAATATCTGAAACGCTTCATCCTGTTTGATTTCCCAATCAAACTTCTTATCCTTCTGCGTGAGGAGCGTCAATGGTTGAGCGATCTTTGAAAAATTCTCAATGAATCTTCGATAATAGCCAGCCAAACCCAAGAATTGCCGAATCTCGGTTGGCGTCTTTGGCGTTTCCCAATCCTTGATCGCCTCGATCTTGGTTGGATCCACGTGGATTCCATCTCCATTTACCACGTGCCCAAGGAATTGCACCTCTCGTAGCCAAAACTCGCACTTAGAGAATTTGGCATACAACTGTTCCTTCTTTAGCAGCTCTAGAATGGCTCTAAGATGCTGCTCGTGTTCAGCCTTCGTCTTTGAATAAATTAAAATGTCATCGATGAATACAATCACGAACTTGTCCAAGTACGGCTTGCAAACTCTATTCATCAAATCCATAAAGACTGCAGGTGCGTTTGTCAAACCAAACGGCATAACAAGGAACTCGTAGTGTCCATAACGAGTTCGGAAGGCTGTCTTTGGGATACTTTCCTCTTGTATCCTTAACTGATGGTATCCAGATCGAAGATCGATCTTTGAATAAAAACTTGAACCTTGCAGTTGGTCGAATAGATCATCGATTCTTGGCAGAGGATATCTATTCTTGATCGTCAGCTTGTTCAGCTCCCGGTAGTCGATGCACATTCGAAAACTACCGTCCTTCTTTTTGACAAACAGGACCGGAGCTCCCCAAGGCGAGAAGCTTGGTCGGATAATGTCACACCCCCAAATTCCACCTGCGGAGTACCGTCCGCTTGAGGGCGTGACCGACCAGGATCCAGCCACCAATTATACTGAGCATTGGATAATAGTAAGGATGATTACCAACCATAATGGTTAGTAAACACCATAGTTTAAAGTTCAAACGTTTAGGTTCAAATAACAGTTAAGTAAGTAGCGGAAGCATAGGCAAAATAGTTTAAACAAAGTTCATAATTCAAATTATTTAGAACCCAACACGCGGGTTTAGACGACCACTACACTTCCCAAGCAGCAGCTCCTCAGTCACTGGTTACCTGCAAAGCATGCAGTAAGGGGTCAACAATAATGCTGAGTGAGTTCACTAGTTGTCCAGTTTTAATTACCAAAAACTTGTTTCACCAGCTAATTTATCCGTTTATACATGCCATGGGGAGCTACCCCAAAAGTTAGCAACTAAACTGTTTTTCCAATACCGAACACTAGGTGACCGTTGCGTATCCGCAAGAGAGTGCCCCGATGTCAATGTTCTATCATCATTGACGGATGCCTGAGTACATTAGTTCACGACCGATCCCATACCTTGGCACGGTGTGAGGTTGGTAAGACCTAAATAGCGCTATCAACTAATAACCCGTTCGCCTGGCCCCGGCGACTAATCGGTATTAAGTAGTAGGGACTTTAAGTGATAGAGTTTCGTTTAGTGCCGTTGGTTGCAATCCGTATAAACAGTAATTAACTAAAAGGTTCCCAATAACAAGGGAAGAAAAGTAAGTTGTATCCCTTATAAAGGGATAGTGTTGTTTTTAGTTCCGTTTCCCAAACCACCGGGAATACATGCTTTAGGTTGTGAACTCACCTTGGGTTGCTCGGTAGATTAATTACCCGGTTGATCACGTTGGTCACCACGTCCTAGCATGGTTACCAATATAGGTCAAGTTGGGGTACAAGTATTCACGTATAATCTACACATAACTAACACATAGCATGCACAACATATAATTACAGCACACAACATGTAATTACAGCAACAGAGTTAACAGTTAACACGTAGCCCATTTAAACAGTAACAAGCATGCACAGCTAACACACTTTGGGCCCAATAACTAACAGCCCAGTCGAGAACACACAGTTGCGAGTCGCAACCGGAGGTTGCGGCTTGTCATGCCTTGGTTGCGAGTCGCAACCGGTGTTTCGAGTTGTCGTGATCTGGTTACGAGTCGCAACCGCCGGAGGTTCGAGTTTTCATGTTTTGGTTGCGAGTCGCAACCGGGGGTTGCGAGTCGCAACCTCGGAAACGTGCACAAGAAACCTTCTAGAACCTCTGATGTACTAACCAATAGAATTCTGTTTTCATGAGATTTTGTACTGGCCAATAGGAGTGCATAAACATGTTTTATTGTCTAACAATCAACCAAAACGGATCAAACAGCTACGTTTTTCAAATATTCATTACATATTCAAAATGTTCATCCTACACATTCATATTGTTCTTCATATATTCAAGTTATCTATTATGCACATTCATTCCAAAACAACCCAAATATATTCATCCTTTGTAGCATAGCACAACCCTAAGTCGAATCCTAATTTAGACATCATCATCGGCCCTAGTTCTAACACATAATCATCATTAACATAACTAATATTCATTCACTTGAACATATTCTTAACATACAATCATCGGTTTAATGGTAATGCATATCATGCTATACTAACCATCATTTATCATTCAAATGTCTTATGTTCACATATTTCATTCAAACATCCAACTAATCAAATAGTTTGTGCATCAAGAACCATCATTTTAAGTCAAACAATCATAATACACTAACCGGTTGGATGAAGGGGTACAAAAGATCGATGAACCAAGTTCCGAGTGATGACCACAAGCTTGAACCGAGATGATCCGAGATGATCCGAGAGCTCCTCTTGTTGTTGCCGGTTTGATCCGAGAGAGGGAGAGGAGAGGAGGTGAGTTTGATGTTAGAACTTTAGGGTTTTAGTGGTTTTTAGAGAGAGAGAGAGGGAGAGTGTGTGAGATGAGGGAGTGTGAGAGTGATGTTGCCAAATGGTGCAAGTTGTGAGGGTGGCCGGTTATATATCTCGAGTGGGTAAGGGGGGTTTCCGGGTGGGCTAAGGTTACGGCCCAACCGGCCCATATCGTTACTTGTTTACTCGAGACCGAGTGGTCTCGAGTCGGGTTCGGTTCGGTTCACACTTATATATATATATATACATACATAATACACACGACACAATCAAAAGATCACATAATGCACAACAATAAATAACAAGTTCTCATTTAATATTATATCTATGCACATACATTCATTTAAGGACGAAAGTTGGTTCAGGAAAACCCGAAGTGTCACATTATCCCCAAGTTTTAAGAACTTTCGTCCCGAAAGTTAAAGCAGCCACTGACAAGCTAGTAAAAGTGAGAGCGTTTCAACGGGGTGTCACAGATAAATCCCTTGTCTAACAACTCTTGAAGTTGTGTCGACAATTCTTGCATCTCAGACGGAGCAAGTCTGTACGGTGCCTTAGCCACAGGCGCGGCGCCTGGGACTAGATCGATGTGAAACTCTACTTGCCTCTGAGGTGGCAGTCCAGGTAATTCTTCTGGGAAGACTTCTGGGTATTCCCTTACGACAGGGATGTCTTCGATTCTTGGCTCAACAGCCTTTTCATCCACAATGTGTGCCAGGAAAGCAACACATCCTTTCTGCAAACACTTTCGCGCTTTCAGGCAGCTGATAATCCTTAACGGCGTATCACGCTTCTCTCCGTGAACCACAATTGTCTCGCCATCTTCGATTGGGATACGAACAACCTTTTCGTGACAAACTATCTCAGCTTTGTTGCCTGATAACCAATCCATTCCTACCACTACGTCAAAGCTTCCCAACTGGACTGGTAGTAAATCCAAAGCAAACTCACGTTCCCCTAATTCGATCACACAGCCTCTGATCACTTCGTTGGCTTCTACTAACTTCCCATTAGCCAATTCGATCGAGTAGGGAATATCTAACTTATTAGCGGCTAAACCAAGCATATTCTTAAATTCTAGCGACACGAAGCTATAATCGGCACCAGTATCAAATAAAACGGATGCATAGCGTTGATTTACAGGGAACGTACCAGTAACAACATTGGGGTCCTGGCGCGCTTCCCTAGCTTCGATTTGGAACACTCTTCCACGGGCTTGGTTTAACTCTGGGCAGTTCTTCTTAAAATGCCCGATATCACCGCAGTTATAGCATCCAAGTCTTTGTCTGTTTCCACTTCCATTTCCAGCTTGGTTGTTGTTTTGGTTTGCATTGCCAGCCTGATTCGCAAGGTTGCCTCGATTCCCGTTTCCTCCATAGTTTCCTTGCGAGCGATTACCACCACGATTATTATTCCTATTCCCAAATCCTCCCTGGCCTCCCCGGCCAGCACTAGCCCAACAAGAATCTTTCGAGTGGCCCGGCTTTCCACATGCTTCACATATTTTCACATTATAATGGCCAGTATGGTGGAGTTGACAGGTGTTACACTTGGGCTGGGTGCCCTGGTATCCTTTTCCTTTCTTTCCACTGCCAGCTGATCCTCCTTTCTTAACCGCCACACTGGCGCCCTGCTTGAAGTTTGAGAACTTCCGCTTGTTACCTCCTGACGACTCGACGTGAGTCTCTTTCTTCTTCGGCTCTGCTTCATCAAACTTGTTCAAACGAATAGCCTCCTCAGTGAGAGCTACGCTCAAATCGATCGCCTCAGTAATGGTCGCAGGCTTGGATGAGGTTACCATGCTTATGATTTGAGGAGCTAGTCCCCAAATGAAGCGTTCAATTCTCTTGAACTCAGGAGTGACCATGTAAGGTACCACATGCGATAAGTCATGGAACCTTTGAACGTATTCTGCTATCTTTGGACCGTCCATTTTCAAGTGCCAGAACTCGGTCTCCAATCGCTGGATTTCTGCGTGGGAACAGTACTTTTTGCGCATGAGTTCCTTTAGTTCGGTCCAGGTCAGCGCGTAGGCAGCAGCTTCGCCAAGTGTCTGTACTTGCAGATTCCACCAGGATAGGGCTCCATCTAGAAACAGCCCTGAGATATAGGTGACTTGCTGATCCAGCGCGCACTTGCTCATGCGTAGAACAGATTCGGTTTTCTCAGCCCAACGAACAAAGGCGACAGCACCTCCTGTGCCATCAAAGTTTACGGGCTTGCAGTCTAAGAACTGCTTGTAGGTGCATCCTGCACATACGTTATAACATACGTTTGGCATTAGCATCATTGCTAAAGATATCCAATTAGGTCATGGTATGTCTAAATGACTTAGTATTACCATGAGGTGGATTATTGTTGTTGCCAGTGTTGCCAGAGTTGCTTCCACTAGTCCCTCCTTGAGAGGCGGCGTATTGTGCAATGGCAGCAGCGATAATCTGCTGGAGTTCTGCCTCATTAGTAGGCATGTGTGTCTCACGTCTCGGCGGCATCTTCTAAAAGATGGTTTACGTTGGTCAGGCCATAGTGAAACGTACGTATATAGTAATAGTAATAGCACATAACATCTCATGTTATCAATACATCACAAATATCAATCACACAACATCCCATATCATAAAAATATAAATAAGCAATCAAGCGAGTCAAATATGGTGAGAATACTGCGATTGCCATATATCGAGACCACATAGTAAGTGTATCAATACATCCCTGTGTCATACAATCATCAATCAACTAGGGGCTACATCACCCCTGTCCAAAAACTATATCATGTCAGTGTCAAATACGTCAAATACATGTCAACAAAAGTCAGGATCATAAAGTAGTCTCCAAAAATGCTGTGCAGTCCAACAATCGCCGTCTTCTCACCCTCGTCTACCCAAACAACACTGATGAGCTCTATACAGATGGTGGTGGAGGAGGGGGAAAGTGGGTGTAAAACAAACGACGTAACTGGAGCCAGTCCTCCTCCATGGCTCGCTGGGTACAAATGATAGAAGCAACCTGCTGCTCTAGTGTAAAGAGACGGGCAGCATAATCTGAAGGTAAGGGTCGAAATGGCTGCAGAGGAGAGTGTGTCTGACCATGGCACTGGCATGGTGGCAGCTGAGCTCTCTCAAGCTCCTGGATGCGCTGCGTGTGCGACTCGTGCTGGGCGACAAAGGACATCAAAACGTCCTCGATAGTATACCCCATGTGGAAACGATGGTAGGGGTCAGTAGGCGGTACAGCAGAGTCTAGTGCCCAAAGGAACGGCTCACTGGTGGGGTCAAGAGGTGCCACATGAAATGGAGCAACATAGGGTGGAACAGATGACATCTGGGGCATGAAAGGGATAGACATCGGTACATGCCCAAAAGGGTGGGCTGAAGAACCCTCTCCAGGCCTCGCTGGAGGTACAAACTGAGGAACCTGAAAAGAAAAATCAACATGTCGTGTATCAGGGATCTGAGGGGGAAAAGGTGGAACATCCTCATCAGCAGGTATCCAACCGTGCTGTGCATGCTCATCTGGTGGATCCATGTGTGCCGCGAACAGTGCATGCTCGGGCTCTAGTGGGATGGGATCAGGTGGGGGAGCAACAAAAGGGTGAACAGGTGCAATGTGCTCAACAGGATGGTCAACAGGTATATCAACAACAGGTAGAGGAACAACAAGATCAACATGATCGCCCTCTACGGGGAGATCATAAACAGGTGGGTCTGCTATAACAGGCTCAATAGGGATGCCAGCATGTACGGGATCATGCTCGAGTATGGGGTCTAGAGCGGCTGCCTGCTCAGGAGCGACGACAGGCTCGGGATCATCAAAAGCCATCTTGAAGTCAAACTCGGGGTCGATAGGGTCTACTGGGTCAGCTGGATCCTCCATGGGCTGATCCATAGGTATAAACTCGATATCACGATCCGGGTCGTATCCCGGGGGAAAGATTGGATCAGAATCCTCTATGTCATCATGGTCAAACGCAAAGCTGGGAATGGGTGCAACAGAGGATGCCTGGTCAGGATCAGAATCATGCGCAAAGTGCTGTGCGCTCAATGTGTGAGAAGGTGCGGATGCCACAGACTCGAAGGAGTCTGGGACGGGAGAATGTGCAGGCGAATCCTCAGCGGGTACGTCAGCGATCATCAGAAGATCGTCCGCAGGAAGAAGGGCCTCGCCCTGGATCTCATCCTCAAAGGGCTCATCCTCAAACAGGTCAATATCGCCATCAGCCTCGGCGTCAAGAAGAACATCATATGCTGGATAAGCGGTTAAGGGTATAGGGGCCGGAATCTCAACTAGAGGTAGGTACTCAGCGGGAGGGTCATCTGCAGGCTCATTAGCACCATCGGGTAGTGCGAAAGGCTGGAAATCATCCTCGTCAGTACTGGTATAGTCAGAAGTGTGCACCTCGTGCTCGGAGGATGTGGGGTCATCGGATACGATAGGTATGGGTCCAGTGGTGTCCGAAACGCCAGTACCGGCTGAATCCATGAGTCTGTAACATAAACACAAATATGCTCAAATAATCAGTCACACAATCAGATAATCACATAAGTCACCAAGTAAGGTATCACATAATTCTCCTAGTCTCACTAGCCAATTTCTCCCAGTCTCTAAGACTGCTCTATCCTCCACCTCGACCTCTTAGATCGAGCCTCGGTCCCCTTGACCGAGCCTCAGCCTTCATGACTGAGCCTACTCTTCCTAGCCTCACCAGCCAACTACCTCGGTCACCTAGACCGAGCCTCGATCCTCCAGACCGAGCCTCAGCCCTCCAGGCTGAGCCTATAATAAATCAACGTGCTCAACTACCTCGGTCACCTAGACCGAGCCTCGATCCTCCAGACCGAGCCTCAGCCCTCCAGGCTGAGCCTATAAATAATAAAATGTGCTCAACATTTGTTTGTAAAAAGTTTTGGATCTGGACTTAAGTGGTATGCAGAAAAATGTTTTCGTGAGAGCCCTAGTGATCATAGTCTAGACTCGAGAAAGAATCCTAGTTCGCTATGATCAGAGCTCTAATACCAAGCTGTCACACCCTGGCTTTGCGGAAGCGTGGTAAATTTTGGCGTGACTTCTTAATACCATAGCTTAACCATAACAAAGCTATATGAAATAAAACCATGCAAGATCATCCATTTAAATAAGTTTTAAAACCACATTCAACAACATTGTCTCAACGGAAACATATCCTAACGACATTGTTTAACAACACAAACATCAACATGACATAAAAGCAGTTTAAGGACTGTGACTTGTCCAGGAAAGAGTCACATTCCCCAAACCCGGATGACCTCATGACTAGTGCAGCGGGAAAACGTGCCATACCGCGCCAGATCCTTTAATTTCCTGAAATACATGTAAGTTGAAAAATCAACAATAATGTTGAGCGAGTTCATGTGTAAGTGAGTAAGTAAACCTTTGTGAGTATAAAAATAGTCTTGGTATGTAGCAAATAAGGGAATTGAGATCACCAATGGTTTGCAAGGCCACTGATATATGTGAAGTGCAAATAGGGAGACTCAAACCTAGCAGATTTCGCCACGGCATTTGTATGTGGACAAAGTCACCCCAAGGTCCGTTTCTAGTTTGGCCTGGGGCTGGGCTCGCTACACCCAGTTAGATCTACCGCTCCTGTCCCTCGGTCCCGGTATGAGGACTAATGGCCTCATATTGCTCCTACCCACTCACATGATCTAAGTAGTAAACCTCCTTACGCTAACCATACCGTGTATAAAGTACTTGTAAACAAAGTAACATGTATTTCACCCCCGCAGTTAAGAAAACTGAAAATAGTTAGAGAAAAGGGGGACATGAACTCACAGTGAAGCGTCTCTACCAAGTATATCCTGCTCACGCAGCTGTGCGACGACCTACAGGTGCTAATTCTATTAGACGGACGGCCGTGCCTTAGCTTCATGGTTTATGTTTTTGGGAAATAGTTAGACAACTATTTCGTGTTTACTTTTTGTAAATACTTGGTAGTTAATTTCCTTCCCAAGGATGGGGGATTCAATACATGTGCGTTCATAAATATATCCGTAAGTGCGTAAGTTACGTTTAACAATCGAGTGGTAATATAATCACCGGTGTAACTTATATATTTATGGTGAAAGCGTTCGTATTATTTTGGGATCGTTAATGTTCGTAAATATTATTTTTACTCTAAAAATAATATCTATGCATTTTCACAAAATAATCATAAACAGTGTGTGAAATATATATATTTATCACGTTAAATTTTGTGAAAATCCCACCTCCGAATATTTAGTAAATAAAGTCATGGCGAAATTTATATTTTGAAAACATGTCCAAAAATAATTCTAACACTTGTAGTGTAAATAGTTCTAAGTGTTAGGTTGTTAGAAAAATTTCGCCAGAGTTTCTTCTGTAACTGGAGGTGGCCACGCTTTCAAGCGTATCATTTTCTTTAACAAATCAGCTCAACAATTTTCTTTATTTGATCAAAACAACTTTCAGCATAACAACTAATCAACATATGTGTAAATTGCCAAAAATTACATGAACTTGCAGTTTTTCCCAAAACTGTGGTGTAAACCCCTTAAATTTAGTAGATCTTCATATAAGGTAATTTGATCTTGTAAAAACCTCGTTTTTAGAGAAAATCCGTCTTTACAACTTCCAGTCATCTTTTACAAAAACTGTGATTTTGTCGGATCTTTTCATTTCACAAGTGTTTACACGTTTGTGGTTTATAAAAATCATGCTTGTTAGTGTAAGATCTATCTTTTAAAATACATGATTTCTTTGATGCGTGGTTCTTTGAAAATACCACTTGCAGATGCGTAGATCTGCTAGTTTTTAAACACAATGTTACAAGTAAAACTCTTTTACACAAGTTCATGATTCGCGTGTGGTAGAGTTTCACCTTTTAACCCTTGTATCATTCAAAACAAGCTTATGTTAAGATCCATGATCTTACCAAACCGGGTTAAACGATGATCCGAGCTACCACAACATAGATCGGGTCTAAATAATCACAACTTTCAATTACTACAACATTTACACAACATATGAGTTATTAACCACCATTTTTAGTGTTTTTAGTAAACTTTAAAGCATCAACTTGTAAGATTTCGAGTTTTAATCATCATACATCTTATTAACCACCTTAGATTAGTTCAAATACGAGTTTTAAGCATTATACCTCTAGCTCGAGGCTAGGGAAGAATCTATGCGCAAAAGAGGTGGATAAAAGCTAGAGAAAGAGGTCCTTCGCGTTCCGTTTGCTCCAAGCTTCCTAATACGAGACCCTTAACACTTGCACGATCTTGGAATGGCTTGTATGAAATCGAAAGATAGATGGATGGATGGTGGGGTGTTCGGCCGTAAGCCTTGAGAGAGGGAGAGAGGGAGTTTTGGTGAGAGTTTAAGTGTTAAGTGATTAATGGTTCAAATCTTGGTCTTTTAGACAAAAGTTTAAGGTTAAAACCAATGGATTATATGTCTAGAGGATATTAAGCATTTAGATTATAATAATCAAGCAAGTACCAAGTATGTCTCCCCATAGTTGGGGACGGTTAGGAATGGGGGGGGGGTTTAGTCCGATTTCAACTAGTAATTAGGTAATTAGTTAGGTTAAACAAGTTAGTTAAGTGCTAACTTGGTTAGTTATGTGTCACGCGTTACAAAGGGTGTTAGGGTAATCAGGGACCCTAACTGGCTCAGAAAAAGATAAATAATGAAAATAACAATATTTTCATGTTCCGGGTGTAGTCCGGTTGTTCGGTTGGATAGTAATCCGTTAAAGTGTTAACAAAGCTTTAAAGTGTCGTTATTACTCTTTTTAGTGACACTACTCATTCCTGACACTTTGGAAAGTGTCTAGTGTTATTTTTCTCATGTTTTGGCACTTTATTAGTTAGCTAAAAGCTGAATTATTATGTAAAGCGCTGAGTTTTGTACTTAGAGTACGTTTTAGGCACATCCAGTCATAGTGACTCATTCCTAGAGACGCAGTTCCACAACCCTTATGTAACATCCGCCAATTTTAGAGCTATAGGATTGACGACCCGCCCGTAGACTTGTGGTTATGTCATGAGCATCTTGCGTCTCTTTTGGTTTGATATGTTAGACACATGCCAAATTTATTGTTTATCTTGAATCACATGCTTGCTACGAGGAATGGTTTAAAACTTATCTTTTGTTATGTATGTACCAAACTTGTATACTCGCCTTTGCTTTTGCATTGAACTTTATTTTAAACATGTTACAGGTTGAAGATGATGATGCTATGAAATGAAGTAGCGTTGATGCCTAGATACACACATAGACGTCTAGGTCAAATACATTGTATAAATGTCATATTTGTTGTCGTATTGTTTTTCTTGTATTTAACATGTTGTATTTCAAATTTCATGTATTGTTACATTTATTTATGAAAGAAATCAATTTATCTTTAATTCTATTGTCACAATTAGCGTTATGATGTCTCGAGCAATCTTCACACTTCGTCTCATCCCGATGTTTCCGCCATTGGTTGGGGTGTGACAGATTGGTATCAGAGCCATAACTATAGGGAATTAGGTAGAAATGCCATGCTTTTACCTAGTCTATAGTTTTTAGAGCCTTATTCGTATGTTTTGCTCGAACAACTACATGATACTTTATTTGTTTCTTATTTATGCTATTTTAGACATATGTATCACTCGTGAGAAATATTCAACATGTTATTCTTATGCATTAATGCTTGTGTTATTATGTGTTAATACTTGCTTCGTTATTCGATTCTTTACGTGTTACTCTAAACATATTTCTCTATGTGTTAATACATGTTTTATCATTTCGTTATCCAAGCACCATTCTTGATATGCTTTCTTATGTGTTTATACTTGCTTATGTATTTCCTTTGACATCCACTTCCCTCATGCACTTTACTTTTATTTTAAATCCGACAACACTCATATTACAAAAAAAAATGAGACGACTACACCAAAATAGGCGTGAAACCCACAATTTGGTGAATGACTCTCGATCCTTCTACTTTTCTTTTACACGAAATTCACCATCAAGTTAGGAGTGAAATCCTCACCTTGATGGAGAAATTCAAATTTCAAATTCTAGTGGACCCTCGCCAAAGTGTCGAAATCAACTTTTGACCCGACGAGTACCAACCACACTTAGGATACTAAATCGCCAAGTTAGGGGTGAAACCCGCACCTTGTCGACTAGTTCCACTCCTTGATTTTCATTAATCCCGCCAAGTCTCGAAATTTCAATTGAATTGGGGACATGTAGTAACTGGAAGGGTAAATACCGTCAACCGACTTGTCGGCGAGAGTATTTCACCTATTAGGCCAAAGCATGCTCCTCAAGTTCGAAAGACTTTTCGACTACTTTGGTTAGTCAAAGGTTCCGTTTTGGGACCATCCGAATTTTGATCAAATGTGTTTTACTATTTATTTTACGTGAAGCAATCTTTCGAATTCGAATTTACTTTCAATATTTTCTCCTCACACACACAACATATTGAATCTTTTCCATACATTTATACGTACGCATGATTTTATATAATTTAAATTCATATTTCTTGTAACGAAAGGTGGAGACATATCATCGAGATAGGAGTGATTTCCTTACCTTGACGATTAACTCCACTTCCCTTTCTTAAAACGACCTTACCAACAAGTTCGGGGTGATTCCCTTACCTAGGTGATCGTTACCAAAACGCCTCTTCAAAATATCTTATTATGCAAACTCGATCATGTTTTATATCTAAATTATTGATCATTATTCAAAATACATACGTGTACGATTTCAAAATATATTGCTTTATCAAGCGTATTTTCTATCCTACAACCTATTTTTACCTAACTCACATACACTGATTCTTAACTTAACTTAAACGTTTTACTACACAAATTTCCAAACCTTACGAAATGCTACCTATCACTTAAATCGGTCAAACAAATCTCTTGCCCATGAACTTCATATTCGACTTAATCACTAAAACGCACTCATGATATATATCACCAAACTAAATACTTTCATTCTCAATCGGAGGATCAAACCAACCTTTCTTTTACACCTACAAGATCTTATGGATGTTATATGATCGTTTTACCAAAGATTCTTTTCACATCAACAAATCATTTGTTAGAACTTCTAACAATCTCAAAGTCCTGTTGCTAAAATTCTTTTCTAAGAATCCTCGTTTTCATAAGAACCTCCTGAATTCATAACTTCTTGTTTGATGAAATGAAATTACTTTTGATTGAAAACCTTTCTACACCAATTTACAAAACACGTGGGCAAGAAGACTTCTTGGAGACCGACCACCCTTGGATTTCGTAAACCTTTTTAAAACAAAAGTAGCATTTCCATTTATTACAAAATGCATTGGGCTTAACCAATGAGTACCTTATGTCCTTTTACATATGCAACTACATTCTACCTTTCAAACCAAGCTCAATCTAATTTTGATACGATAAACTCAACGTTTCATTTAAACAACTATACCCACGTATCGTCCTACACATTTTAGTCGTTTCAACGCAACAATTCACTTATAATCATTCGTATTTACATACTTAACCTTTTGGACGATTTTATACACCTAAATCCGTGATGTTCCAACGTACACTATACACGTAAATTTAAATATTCATACCTACACTTACATTCATACGTTTTATGCCTATACTTATAATCGTATTCATACTTATACTCATACGTTTCATGTTTTCACTTATACTCATACGTTGCGTGCTTATACATACACACATACTACTAGTACGTGTTATGTTGATACACATACTTGCGTGCTTATTCATACCTAAACTTATACTTATGCTCATACTTTCATTTATACATACTTAAGCATGGACTTGCTTACATACTTTATCCTTATACGCACACATTCTTTTTTCAGTAGACCTGCCCAAATTCATACACAACTAGTACAAGCTACGCGGATCATGCGACGATCAATATAATCACGAGTGCACACGGGATTATAGTGATAGGCGTATGAGAACCATAGAGTGTACTACTACTGTGTATGGTAAGACACGGAACGTAACATGGCACCGAATACGGAACGGACGTAATGTGGTTAAAACATGGTGGATACGCCGCTGGTACTTCCTATATATAAATGGTTTCACCATATTACCAAATTTCGTAAAACGTGCCATCAGAAATTCAGTGTTTTGCAGACCTTTTGGACCTAATACAACTTCACACAACTCACAAACGCATTATATCCGATTATCCATGACGAGACTTCATCCTTAACACACTACGTTCATCTATCCAACACTTATGCTATTCTCATACTTGTACTCTTTAAGAGTCATTCGTTCATTCTATACTCGTATTATTCTCCTTATCCTTTTAGTTCATACAAACCTCGTTCGCAATTAAGCTTGTTTAAACATTCGAGTTCTAACTTACCTATAAAATAGTCTTCCTATTCCGGATTCTTGTGTAACTGTACTTAGTATACCTTTAAAGCTTTATTTAAAGTGCCAAGCCTTCTCGTTTCACTCAATAAACAATCTCCTACAAATGTGATTCGTTACCACGTCCCATCAAAATACAAACCGTTTGCCAACATCTTCTTTCTTAATACGTCACCTTTTTAAATACGTCGCCAATTTAAGTTACTCAAGGTTGTTAGACTCACTTCACCTGTATACGCACCTACATGTTTTCAACTATGTCAGACACCTCAAATTATTTTAGGCAATAAACTCACTCACAAATTTACCTTGTCGTTCTCCAAAGTTTTGTGCCTTTCAAAATATTTCAAAATTTTCAAGTCTCAAATTTTTACTAAAACTCTTCAAGTCTACCTCTTGAATAAATTTCGGGACGAAATTTCCTAAAGGAGGGGAGACTGTAACGCCCGGCTCTTTTGTACTTTCCGTTTATAGAAAGATTCGTTCGTATTTCTATTTTTGGAAATCTTGTATTCTTGTAATCGACTTTTCGTAGTAATTGTTGTAAAATCTAATACTTGGATCATAAATAAAATTCGTATTTCTTTTCACATTCTACATATTCATACATCCTCATACGATCGAATTCATTGTACATCGAATCCTTATTCGTAATTCATACGCATACGGTACTTATTTGTGATACATGTCCATGCTTGTCCTTAAATTGTTGACACTTAAACCCCCCCCCCCCAATAATATGCGTATTTACACAACGATTAATCATCTAATATGTGACATATACTTGTCACTTACAAACATATTACATACTTATACATCACACTTTTTACCTAGTTAAATCATGTTTTATTTCATATTATACCTTGTTACAAGTTAGGGGAAACATTGTTGCATATAATTACACAACTTAATTAACAAAATTACTCATTATAATGTTTAAAAGAAAAAAAAATAAAGAAATATGGCAGCCCAAATCAACAAAAATTCAGCCCCTTATGATTGGGTTTTGTGGGTTTGTTTAATGGGTTAACCCCTTCTAAACACTTCCAAAGCCCAACCCATTGAAACCCTAATCATTCCCTATAAATAACAACTTATGTCCAGCCTCTCTACCATTTTTACAACCCTTAAACACTTCAAAAACATCCCAAAACCGTAGCTGAGTTTCCATGTTCGGCCAGATTCAGCAAGCTTCACGAAAATGGGCATAACTTCTTCATTTCTTATCCGTTTTGGTCCATTCTTTTTCCTATGTGCTTGGATTTTCCTTACCTTCGATTCCATGGGTTTTTCACAGTAAATAAGTCCCTGGAACTCTGGAAAAAAGGCTCCAAAGTCCACTGATTTTTTTGTGCTTTCATGAAATCTTTGTTAAACTTAACCAAACTTGAGTTTTCTCATCTCAAACCTATGTCCTAATGCTTATAACCTCATCTATGGTTAGTTAAGCTTAAAAACAAGGTTGAGACATGTTAAATCAGAGGTTAAAACCTCAAATACTTTCTGTTTTGTTAGGGTATTTCACCCACAAGTCATGTTCAAGCTTAGTTCTTGGTGTAGAGTGATTTTGGAACGACTTGGGTTCTTCCAACATAAAATCCTCACATGATTTGATGATTTCTCTTAGATTAGATTGTTTACATACTTGTACTAATCCTAGTTCGTGACCCTCCTTGGTTGTTTTTACATCAAGAGAAGTGGTGAACATTCAAGGGGTTCCTAAATGGAAGCATGTTCTTCCTACCCCATACATGACATCTATGATACACGAGGTGCCTAAATGGAGATCCTAATCTTCTACCTCCTACTTGAATTATTGGACTAAATAATATGTAATACTTAACCTAGATATATATATACACTCACTCGAACCTTTGATGTTGAACTTGTGTTTATATGTTAAAGTAGTAGAATATCATCTAAAGACCTAAACCTTGTTGTGATTCTTATGGGTGTTCAACTCATGAAAACATTATCATAACCCTTGTGGTTACCAAGTGTCATACAAGTGTTAAGTGTTGAAGATGATTATTTTCACATGTTATTCTCATATCTTATTTTTATGTTGTTTTAAATACCGAATCTCGACTCTATGCATACTTGAACTTTAACCCTTACACATTCAATCTTTTAACCTCATCAACTCGTCAATAATTGGATAATTGGAAAGCATATGCAAACTTTGTGAGTATACTCGTATTCCCCTCTTTTACTTTTACCACTTTTGGGGTGTAACATGTTTACTTATCAAAAACTTACACATGAACATTTTTCTTATGCAATGCACAAAATAATACATTATATATGAATACTTTGATAAATCTTGATGCTTGTTAATACTCATATTCCTAAAAATGGAAACTTATCATCAAGATAGGGGTGATTCCCAAACCTTGATGATTAGCTCCGCTCACTTTCTAACTTCACCAACGAGCTAGAGGTGATTCTCTTACCTCGGAGGTAGTTACCAACTTTTCTTCGTTCTCAATGAAATTTTATGATTGAACGTTCCTTTTCAAAAAATTTGGAATTTATTTCACGTGCATGCTAATACGTTATACTGGATTCGTGTTACTTGGGTGAAACTTTATGTGATAAACTTGTCATTAACTTCGTAAGAAGTCACACCTTAACATACACGATGGGTTGACCTGTGTATTCACATGCCAGGAATACGTTAATCTTGTTAACTAAGTATGTCATGTGGATTATTCTAAATTTTTTATGCAAATACGTTAATCTTAGATTTCGAGGACGAAATCTCCTAAAGTAGGGGAGACTGTAACATCCGCCAATTTTAGAGCTATAGGATTGACGACCCGCCCGTAGACTTGTGGTTATGTCATGAGCATCTTGCGTCTCTTTTGGTTTGATATGTTAGACACATGCCAAATTTATTGTTTATCTTGAATCACATGCTTGCTACGAGGAATGGTTTAAAACTTATCTTTTGTTATGTATGTACCAAACTTGTATACTCGTCTTTGCTTTTGCATTGAACTTTATTTTAAACATGTTACAGGTTGAAGATGATGATGCTATGAAATGAAGTAGCGTTGATGCCTAGATACACACATAGACGTCTAGGTCAAATACATTGTATAAATGTCATATTTGTTGTCGTATTGTTTTTCTTGTATTTAACATGTTGTATTTCAAATTTCATGTATTGTTACATTTATTTATGAAAGAAATCAATTTATCTTTAATTCTATTGTCACAATTAGCGTTATGATGTCTCGAGCAATCTTCACACTTCGTCTCATCCCGATGTTTCCGCCATTGGTTGGGGTGTGACACCTTATATCCCTACACTCACTACTAGTGTAGCAAAACGTTTCTGGCTCGTACAGGCCTTAGAGGCAGTGTTTGCCTGATGTTGGCTTTATCATCATGTTCAATAGGTTATCCGTGTATTGTGCTACTGTGCTTTTGTGCATCATGTTTGTCACTAGGGTTCAACATGTAAATAATGTAGTGACGATAAGTAAAGTATGATGCAAGTAAGTGCATGTATCAGTATGCAAGTAGCAGTTTATTCACAAGTTCAAGCAAGCACAGTAATTCAGCAGTAATTAATTATTAATTAAGTCGTACGGATACCTGGTTTAGTGCGGGTTGTCACAACTTCAAGAGATATGAGACATTTTGGCATAGGCGTTTGAAAACATTGCAAGAAAGACATGCATAAAATAAAAAGTTCATCGCGATCCAAGAAGTGATGCAAATGGAGAGAGACATCGAGTATTTGTCTAAAACGATCGAGCACCTCTAAGGAGATGCTTTGATTCTGGCACAAATGCATAACCAACAAATTAGTGACAAATACAGTCTTTAGAGCTTTATTTTTTTAAGCATTTGTATGTATTTTTTTTATTTTAGTACTTTTGCATGTTTTGTCTTTATTTTTTAGTATTTTAATTAATGTTAACGTATTTTTTTATTTAATGAAATATTATTTTTTATAATTTAAAAAAAGAAAAGGAATTTAAAATAAATAATTGGGTAATGATTGAATAGAGGGTTACGGGGCATTACTTTTGAACTTTAAGCCTCATAATGCTATATGCTGACTGAAATGACACGTGTCGCATCATGCTCAAGGGATGGACTTGATCTTCAAGCCCCACTACAATGGTATTAGATTTGGAGGCTTCAACCTTTAATGCTTTCTAGTTTTATTAAATAGAATTAGCCGTTTTTTTTAATGTTAAACAATGACCGACTACAAGAGTTAAACACAACATATTTTTTATGTGTTCATAAAATAAATAATTTATCAATGACTGGACTACAAGAGTTAATATATTTTTTGTTTTTCACTGAATTAAACAAAGTTGAAAACATTTGCGACATCACCATAACCACATGTGTCAAACGCCACAACCACGGCCACCTTTAACAGCATACCGCATTGCATATAAAACAAATGAAACATGTACACACTTTCTCAAAGAATTTTTAATTAACACCAACTTAACAAAGTAAAACTTATGTGAAACATTTTGTAAGTCAATCTATATAACTATATAGATATAGTTATACCCCGTCTGAATGATTAGTTTCTCAACTCTGAAAGATAATACAAAGTTGGCCACATGGTTTCATCTTAATATTATTTTTTCCAATATCGACTAGTTACCAGTTACAAGTTACCACATCGATGCATACCATGACTCCGCTTTTAGTAACGAATGACCTTTACGATTTTCTAAAACCCATAGTCATTATAAAAGAGTATTTTGTATATGAACAAAACATCCTAACTAGAAATCAGCAACTATAAGCTCATAAGATTAGCGAAGTATAAATTGCTAATCATATAGTCCTATTGGCACAAAACTAGACAATTGGTAAATTCTCATAGAGATCAAGTGCAAATTAGATGTGGATTCTTGTTTTAGAAACATCACCTACTCACCTTTAATTTGCTAAATAGCCTCCACTATCAACTACTCAAATCTCAACATATTTAGGACAATTTTCACTAAATTGATTATTATTATTATTATTATTATTATTATTATTATTATTATTATTATATTTTCTTATTAATATTATTTTTTTTTTATCTTTTTATGGTTTTCTCAACTTTGACCAGTTTGATCAGTCAAACTCTTTGAACATGCAATTAAAGTTTCATTAGGATTCTATGCATTTACAACTATCCAAAACACTTGTTGCCCAACTTGACCATAGTTTTACAGTTTTAACGTTCTCCTTTTATTTATTTAATCTAGGGTTCAAAATCACCATATTTCATTAACAGTAAAATCAAGCTTCGTTTTTTTCGGTAGAAATCTTCATCCAAAATCAATTATTCGGTCATCTTAACAATTTATAATTTATAATTAAGATCGACGACATAGTTTATGTATATTAAACTCCCTGCAGTTAAAAAAAAGAAAACAACAGTAATATGTGAAAAAACTAATACCTATTATGGAAAATCTTTAGCACGGAATTACAAATTCATCATACATTTTGAAAGTAAACTCTAGAGACATCTTAGACTAAGGTAGTTATTCTAAGAACAAAGGATATGGTGAGAATAGTCATCAAAGGGACCATCCGTCACGTAGCCCGTCAAGTAAGCAGAGGTGGAGGACCATCCCCTTTGGGACTATCCAAAGGTGTGGTGGATGGTCTTCCTCTATTTTTTATTATTATTTTTTTTATTTAATTAGTTAATTAAAACAAAGTAAATAAAAATAAAAAACTTACATTTAAATAAAAACTTAAAGTTACATTTAAATAAAATCTAAAAAAAACACACTTTAAAAAACCTAAAGTTACATTTAAATAAAATTTTGTTAGAAAAATATAGTGTACAAATAAATGTTAGTAACAATAATAATATTTTCTAACAAAAATATAATGTACAAATAATATTTAATAACAATAATAATATAATGTACAAAAAATTTTATTTTTACTAATTATAGGATTCTTTGACGAGCCAATATATGCCTTCGCCAACGCCTCTTCCTCAATTTTTGACCATGGCCGTTGTTGTTGTTTGGCGGCTACGTCTTCTTTTTTACCCTTTCCCTTTGTATTTTTCTGTTTTGAAGGTTCAGGTTGCGTTTCTGGCACAACCTCTACGTCATCATCTTCTTCCTCGATTTGTGTTGGACGTGCTTTTGGTGGTGGTTGATATGACATATTTTACGGGTTTTGCATAAGTTGTTGCATTTGATATGGCATTTGGTTGAACGGAATGTTGGGTTGTTGCATTTGCATTTGGTTGAACGGAATGTTGGGTTGTTGCATAGGGTATTGGTTTCGTTGGTTGAAAGCGTTGGGCATTTGTTGGTAACCCGCAAAAGTGTTTTCCATGACGGGTGTGTAGCCGGGTGACGAAAACAGGAGTGAACTTGAGTTGGGATTATTTGGGTTGTAGGGATCCATAATTTTATTTAAGGTTGGGAGAGAATTTTTTTTATAAAAATGGGGTGAAAAGTGGAAGTATTTGGTAAAAAAAATGGGGTGAAAAGAGTTGAATTTATAGCGGTGGGGTGAATTTTTTTTTTTTTTAAATTGGAATGTTACCGTTAGGGGGGCCCACCTTTTCAAACATATGCTCCGTCTCCAACGTCTCTTGGCGGACGAAGGCGCGGAGACGGGCCCCTAGGGGGCGGTGTGCGACGGCCCAAGACGGGGGGACGGCCCGGGCACGAGCCCCATACCCTGTGATCTAAGGTACAACTAGTTGACTAATAAAACCTGCTTAGTTAGTATAACTAAATTAAACGATTACTTACCATTTAACACGTGCTAGTGATAAATAATTTAACTACAGTTAAAACTAAAACATATTTTAATATAGACAAATTTAATAAGAAATGAATTGTTATTAATATTAACTAGGTTTAAAGAAGTTCGCCGCGTTGCGGCGAATTTCTTTTGTTATTTAGTATGTGTTTACATGTGTTTTCAAATCACTACGAGCGTGTTGCAAACGGAACTACTGACAAGAATAAAAAGAAAATGTAGAAAAAAACGCTAAAAGATAACCGAAAGAAGGCCCCTGAAACAAACGGAAGTTCGTCAAGTGGTTAAGGATAATAATTTAAGACTTTGTGCGGTCCTTGAGTCTCATGTTGATGTTAATAAACTTGGTAAAATTTGTCAGTCGGTTTTTCGTAATTGGGATTGGACTTCGAATGGAGGTATTTGTGATTGAGGGACACGTATCATTTTAGGCTGGAACCCGAATGTTTTTGATCTTATGGTGCTTGCACAATCTACTCAAGTTATTCATGTCCAACTTATTTTTAAAGCTGATAGAAAAGTGCTCTTTTGTTCAGTTATATACGCAGCAAACTCTTATACTACTCGAAGGGAATTGTGGCACCATTTGTCGATGCACAAAGTTGTTGTGAATAATAACCCGTGGGTGATTCTAGGTGATTTCAATTCGGCTCTTAACCTGGAAGATTATTCTATGGGTGTGTCTTCGATCTCTCCTAGTATGAGAGACTTCCAACAGTGTGTTAAGGATATGGAAGTGGTAGATATTAATCGGACAGGGTTCCAATTTACCTAGAATCAAAAACCGAGGGAGGGAATTGGTCTTCTAAAGAAAATTGACAGAATTATGGGAAATATTTCATTTGTGAGTGAGTTTCCAGATGCGGTTGCTATTTTCAAGCCATATCGAGTCTCTGATCACTGCCCGTGTATTCTGAAGATCCCCAAGAAGGAAGTAAAGAAGCCTAGATCGTTCAAGTTTGCAAATTTTTTGGTCTATAAGCCGGGTTTCATTAACATTGTTACTCAGAACTGGGACACTACTATTGCTGGGGTTCATCAGTTTAGATTAGTAAAAAAGTTGAGGTTGCTGAAAGCTCCGTTGAGGGCCTTATTACATCGGCAGGGAAATCTTCATAAGAAAGTTGAGGAGCTTCGTGGTAAACTTGATTCTATTCAGCAGGATATTTATCGCGATCCGTACAATGAAGAGTTGAGGATTCAGGAAGCTAGTATAACTCGTGATTTTCAGGAAGCCAGTCTAGATGAGGAACGTTTTTTAAAACAGAAGTCTAAGGTTGATTGGCTACGAGCTGGGGATGCTAATACCGCATTCTTTCATAACTCGTTAAAGAGCAGGAATCATATGAGTCGAATTGATGTGGTGAAGGATTCTGATGATGAATTATGTGAAGGTAAGGATGTGCACAATGCTTTTGTCAAGTTCTATGAAAACTTTTTAGGTTGTGAGGGTGCTACGTCCCAAGTTCCATCGCCTGAGCTTTTCTCTAAAGTTCTTGATCCTGGTGTTGCCGAGTATATGGTTCGAAGTGTTACGGCTGATGAGGTTAGGATGGCTATGTTTGCGATTGGTAATGATAAAGCTCCTGGGCCTGATGGGTTTTCGGCAGCGTTTTTTAAACATGCATGGCCCATTGTGGGGAATGATGTCATGGCAGCCATTACGGATTTCTTTAACGCAGGGAGACTTCTTCAGGAGCTTAACCATACGCTTATTGTTCTTATTCCAAAGGTTTCAACCCCTTCGGGTGTTACGAATTTTCGGCCCATTGCTTGTTGTAACGTTGTTTACAAGTGTATAAGTAAAATAGTGGCTGATCGTATTAAAGGGGCCCTTAATGATATTGTTTCGATCAATCAATCGGCTTTCATTCCGGGCAGAAAGATTTCAGATAATATTCTTTTGACGCAAGAGTTAATGCACAATTACCATAGGGATTTTGGCCCTCCCAGATGCGCGTTTAAAGTAGATATTCAAAAAGCCTATGATACAGTCGACTGGAAGTTTCTCAAGGCCGTTTTACTGGGGTTTGGATTCAATCAGAGGATGGTCGAATGGATTATGCTATGTGTCTCAACTACCTCTTATTCGATTTGTATTAATGGGAATGTGCATGGATATTTTAAGGGTAAACGGGGTTTAAGACAAGGAGATCCTCTATCTCCTTATCTTTTTACCTTGGTTATGGAAATTCTAACGTGTATTTTACAGCATACATCTATGATTGACTAGTCTTTCAGGTTTCATAATCGATGTGAACGTCAGCGAATTATCAATCTTTGCTTTGCTGATAATCTTTTCTTATTTGCTAGAGGAGATGTGAATTCGGCTAAGTTCATTATGGCTTCTATCACTAAATTTTCGGCTATGTCTGGATTGAATCCTAGCGTTCAAAAAAGCACCGCGTATTTTTGTAATGTTTCGAATCATGTTAGGATGGCTATTCTGAGTATCATTCCGTTTGTGGAGGGATCGCTGCCTGTTAGATATCTGGGAGTTCCATTGATTTCTTCGAGACTACTGTATAAAGACTGTAGTATTCTTGTGGAAAGATTGGAGCAACGTATCATGCATTGGAAGAACAGGTTGTTGTCATTCGCAGGTAGATTGAAACTCGTTGGATCTGTTTTATCTTCTCTTCATATTTTTTGGTCCTCGGTGTTGATGTTACCGGCACGAGTTATCAAGGATTTGGAAGCTAGAATGCGAAACTTCTTATGGTCTCAAGGTGTTTCTTATCAAAAAGGGAAAGCAAAGGTGTCTTGGAAGTCTGTTTGTGTCCCGAAATATGAAGGAGGGCTCGGTTTAAGACGTATTAGGGATGTTAATGTTGCTCTTATGGTGTCGCACATTTGGAGTATCCTTTCAAAACGGAGTTCGCTTTGGGTTGATTGGATTTACTCATACAAGCTAAGGAGGACAAACTTCTGGGAATGCAAAGTGGTTTCGAACTCATGCTGGAGCTGGAGGAATATTCTCCAACTTCGGCCGTTGATCAGAAATCATGTTAGGTCCATGCTTGGCAACGGTCAAAACACGTCTGCGTGGTATGATTTGTGGTGTAATATTGGGCCGTTAGCTAACTTTATCTTCCCAAGGGTTATAAGTAATGCAGGTTTTTCTCTGGATGCTTCTGTTTATGATATTTCGCTGGATAATTCTTGGGGATGGCCTTCGGTTTGGAGAACCTCATTTCCAGCTCTCGTTCAACTGGATCAAGTCCATCTGGTTCCCAACCGTATGGATCGGCTTGTTTGGAAGGTTGGAGATGAGTATCATGATCACACTTCTTCAACTGTGTGGGATAGTATTCGGCCTAGAGCTCAGGAGGTTGAATGGGTGGATTTTGTATGGTTCTCTCAATGTATTCCGAGACATGCGTTTCATATGTGGCTCATTATGCGTAAAAAACTATTGACTCAAGATAAGATTTTACAATGGGATATTTCGAGAAGGAAAAATATGAATATGATGTGTTGCCTCCTCTGCTATGCGGACACTGATTCTCATGAGCATCTCTTCTTTGAATGTAAGTTTTCAGCTGAAGTTTGGTGTACAATTAGAGATAAGGTGGGAATGGCGAATGTTGATCCAAAGTGGAGTAGCATTGTTGACTGGCTTCAGGTCCGAGCTCGCTCTAAGTCGGCCTATAACTTCATTGGAAGAATCCTAGTTGCGGCTGCTGCTTATATAATTTGGCAGGAACGGAATGCTAGATTATTTAAAAACCAGACTAGACCTCCAGATACGATTTGTGCTATAATTCTTCGAACAGTTCGATACAAGTTAATGGGTGTGAAATTGAAGAACACGGCGAATGTGAGGCGTCTTCTACGTGAATGGGATATTCATGCTGGATTCTTAGAGAATGATGGAGGCTGATTGCGGTTGAGTTTCTTTTTATTGTTTTGTTATCCTAGATTTTAGTCTAGTGGCTTTCAATTTTTGGTGTACCGTTTTCGGTTGTTCTTGCTTTTGTGGGGGTTTGTCCCATGAAAGAACTAGTATGGGCTTTCCATGCTACTTGTTTTTACTTGTGTGAATATATAGAATCACCGAGGTAACCCTTTACCCAAATCAACCAAAAAAGTTGTATGGTAACGATGTTGTTCGTATGAAACCCGTGGTCAGAGATGAGCAAATTGTTCTGGGTACCGGTACCAAATTTGCCGAACCAAAAGATCTTAAGTACCAATTCGGTACCGACTTTTGACATTTCTTGTACCGGTTCACAACCGTTTTTTACCTTCATATACCGGTACCGTAACCGGTATGTTAGGTATCAGTAACGATTCTGTATAGGTTGGCACCGAGCTCATCCCTACCCCTGAAACTAAAAAAAGAAAAAAATTAAAAGTTGAAGAAAAACAACAAATAAAAGTTGTACGATACCATTGTTCGTACGGTAACCGTGATCAGGGATGAGCAAATGGTACCGGGTAGCAGCACTGAATTTCCCGAACCAAAAGATTTTCAATATCAATTCGGTACCAACTTTTGACGTTTTCTGTATTAGTGCCGGATTTTATCTTCATGTACTGATACCGAACAGGACCGTCCCGATATTTTCGATACCAATACTGGTTCAATACCGGTTGACACCAAACTTATCCCAACCCCTGATATGAAAAAAAAGATTAAAGTTAAAAAGTAAAGAAAATAAATATTATTAATATATAATTATAGTATTAAAATAATAAAAGTATTAAAAAAGTATATATTATTATAATATTAAAATCACTATTCATTTCATTTCCTTTAGTAATATATAGTAATATAATATAATATAAATATTTTAATATAGACAAATGAAGGATTTAAACTAGAACTTGTGTGAGGTTGTCAGTTCGATTTCCGAGCCTAATCGAGTTTTCGTCCCACCGTGTGTTACGCTAGAGGGTTCTGTTCTTATGGTCGCACAACGACTGTCAAGCGGCAGTCGACGGTATGATTTCCCAGGGGAACGTCCAAAAAAAGCCAAACTTTGAAGCTAGCGTGAACCCGGTTAAAACAACATAGTCTTGCGAAAGTGGGACAATACGATGTACTCCGATTTGAAGAGTGTGGTAACCTTATATATATATATATATATATATATATATATATATATATATATATATATATATATATATATATATATAGGGAGATGATCATGAGAAACTCCATATAAATGAGAAAACTATAAAACTTACTAAAAAAACCTAAAAAAAAGCTAAAAAACATACCGAATTTTTTTTTTACAATTTTTTTATAAAAAAATCGCTAGTTTTTGTATATAAAAAAAATTTTCAAAATTTTTTTTTTTTGTTGTACTGCACATGTGCATTATATGTGTACTATATCCGTAATAGTGCACATGTGCAATACAACAAAAAAGTTTTTTTATTTTTTTTTAAAAAAAAATTTTCCAAGCATAAAAAGCTGCGATTTTTTTTTATAAAAATTAAAAAAAATATTTGGTATGATTTTTTGGCTTTTTTAGTTAGTTTTTTGGTTTTCTCATTTAAACTAGTTTTCTCATGATCTATCCCCTATATATATATAGGGGAACGCTAAAATGAGAACCACCTCGAGTAGTAAGAACCGCGAGAACTACACCGTAGGGTGCTCGGTGGACCAAATTTTTTTTTATATAAACGTAGATGCATGTATAAAAACAACATTTGTAAAAAAAAATTCAAAAAAAAAATGTCGTGTGTGTAGTTTTGATCGCCACAAGTTTGTGTTTACGGGACCCGTAAATGCACACTTGAGGTGCTCAAAAACTTTTTTTTTTTAATTTTTTTTTACAAATGTTGTTTTTATACATGTATCTACGTTTATGAAAAAAAATTGGTCCACCTCGCCCCGTACGGTGGAGTTCTCGCGGTTCTTACAACTCGAGGTGGTTCTCATTTTAGCGTGATCCTATATATATATATATATATGTGTGTGTGTGTGTGTGTGTGTGTGTGTATGTATGTATATATAGGATGAGGTTCATGAGTGAACAACATTCTTGTTTTGGGAACCGGGTGAACCAATCTGAGCCATTGATCATTTTTTAGATGTATAGGATATGATGGTAATTAATCAGTTTAAATTAGGAAGTTATATATTTTTGTTAACATTAAACTAACTACCCCTTATGATCTTTAAATAGTTATAAATTTTTCATACGTTAATATTTTTTTTATTTAAATACACCATAAAAATGAGTTTTTTATTCTCTTTAATTTGAGTATGATATTGCTATACTTTTTTTTAAATAAAAATGAACAACATATGCATTTTTCGTTTTCCAGCGTTTTATTGTTTATATACACAGGTGTACATGAGTACAATATACAGATAACAGATGTACAACAGCGTACAGTGTACGAACAACAGCCTGTACACTTGTGTACATGGGTACAATACACATATGCACAACAATGTACATTGTAGGAACAACGGACTGTACACTTGTGTACTCATCTTTAATTAATAACTAACATCCCTGGTTTAAAGAGATTTGATTTTGTTATATTTAAAAAAAAACAATATTCAGTTATGATAGGATACCAAAATTACCAATAGTACACATTTACGTGAATGCCCCTATCAACCCCATTTCTTTCTTATATTTAATTTAATATTTACAAGTTTGCCATTAGCGTTAATTTTGATCATCTAACAAATGAAGGGCCAAGATCTGTTCATTTTGTTCACAAGTTAACCATTGTTCACTTTCGAACCATACCCTATATATATATATATATATATATATAGGGAGCCGCTAGAATGAGAACCACCACGAGTTATGAGAACCGCGAGAACCGCGACCCGCGGGTGGCCGTTGACCACGAAATTTTTTTTACACCTAGATCCGTATATTTTAGGACCGGGTGTAAATTTTCGGTTCAAACGGCGTGCCCGAGGGGGTAGTTTTTTACGCCCAAAGTTTGGGTTTTTTTAATTTTTCTTTTTTTTTTACCAAACTTTGGGCGTAAAAAACTACCCCCTCGGGCGCGCCGTTTGAACCGAAAATTTACACCCGGTCCTAAAATATACGGATCTAGGTGTAAAAAAAATTTCGTGGTCAACGGCCACCGGCGGGTCGCGGTTCTCGCGGTTCTCATAGCTCGTGGTGGTTCTCATTCTAGCGGCCCCCTATATATATATATATATATGGGAGGAGCTCATGCGAGAACCACCCTTATTGCGAGAACCGCGAGAACCAATGTGAACACAACCTAAAATAGCTAAAAAAACCTAAAAAAAACTAACCCCCACCCCCCCCCCCCCAAACCTAAACCCCCCCACCCCACCCCCAAAAAAAACCTAACCCCCCCCCCCCCCCAAAAAAAAAACCTAAACCCCCCTCCCCCACCCCCCCGCCCCCCCCCCCCCCACCCCCCAAGCTAAAATGCTAAAAACTAAACCCCCAAAACTTTAGCTATTTTTAGGCATTTTTTGTTGTGTTCACATTGGTTCTCGCGGTTCTCGCAATAAGAGGTGGTTCTCGCATGATCTTCTCCCATATATATATATTGTCGCAACCCCTGTCCCCTAACAACCCGGGAACGGGCGGCCGCGGCCATTTGTGGTGGTATCGGTGTTTATCATTTTGGCAGCGGAATTTACATCAGGACCGTAGTTAGGAAATATTTCATCAGAGTAAAATACCACGCTTTAATAATATTAAACACATGAGAAATTTTCAAGTTTCAAGTACACACATTTTCATAGGGATAAACCCTATTTTATTTAAATAAAACATCTCTTTATTTAGGTAACTTTTTATTGTCACTTTTCCAAGTCTTCATTGCTGTCCAGCTGGCTTCTATTTGGCTTTCACATTTTGTTACCTGAAACTCGTTTAAAAACATTTTGTCAGTGGGAAATCCTGGTGAGTGAATCCTAGTTTAATCAGAACAGGTTTTATCAGTCTACAGCATTGAGGGCGGTCGCGCAATTACATTTGTTTCCATCTACTTTAATTACCACCCACGGTACTGTCAACCCGACTTGTGCTCATGTTATTACTCACAATGTATTAACAAATTTTGTATACAAAACCCCAACATACCGACGATAATTGTAGAATACAAATACTCAATCACTGTTTAATATAATGTTAATCATATGAGGTTTTGTAAAAACAATTTCCAAAAATGATGATTACTCACATTGCTGTCTTAGGATTTTCCTTTAAGATTTTCTGGTGATTATCTATTAATTACACAAATGCATAATGAACTTGAAGTAAATTACACTACATAATGAACTTGAAGTTTTTGTAAGAACACAATCAAGACTTACCATAAGCCAAGATCGTGTAAATTACACTACATAATGAACTTGAAGTTTTTGTAAGAACTTGTAGTAACTTACCCTGTTAATTATTAGGTTTAGTTACCTTTTAAAACGTTGTTATTTGTTTGCAAATCACATTCTTGGAAGATTTAGTCATTTACAACTTGTAAGATGATTTTTCTAAAAATATTTCTTTTGTATTTTTCTTGTTACAATCAGGTTCCTAGTCTTGATTTAACACTAAAACTGTGATTAGTTTAATTAGAAACCATGACTTTGTAAATCTTATAAGTAAACTTGGTTTCTTGAGAAAATTATCTATTTACAAGATTTGTATTTTTTTTAAATCATCTTTACATATGAAAACCAATTTCATCATTCAAGTTCATGAAGACAAAAAGCACGATGATCTTGGTCTTTCACATGATCACCACCTTAACTTACTAGATCATGTGTTTAATCACAATCTAGTAGGTTTCTTATGTTGTCTAACATCACTAACACAAACCATCAATCATCAAGAAGCAAATCAACACAATCAACATGTATTCATATGTTTATAAGCATATGTTAGAGATTTATGTTTATGTCTTTTAGTGTTCATCAAGTTTATCAATGTACATAATCTTTTAACCAACAACATATGAAGTATCAAGAGATCATAAGGGCCTTACTACTAGCACAAGGCTAGGGAAGAACACAAGAGGTTGAAGATGACAAATGTGGAGGATAATAGCAAATGATGAAGGTCCTTCAAGATCAATGACTACCAAGCTTCATTAAACACCTTCTTGCACCTTAGGATGTACTTGGAATGGATGGACAATGGATGAAAATGATGGTGGTGGTGGTGCTTGATCTCGGCCGAAACCAAGAGAGGGAGAGGAGGTGAGTTGGTGTGTGTTAGTGTGTGTGAGAGATATGAGCTTTGGTCTTCCATCCAACACTTATAACCATCCTAAACTTTTAACCAATATATAATATGTCTACTTAGTACAAAGCATATCCAAGATTGTGATCTTAAGAGATCTTATGAGATCAAAGGAAATCACAAGTGGGGGACCCACTTGTGACCGTCAATTGGAAAGGGGGGGGGGTATAAGTTGTGGTTTAATGGTAAGTTATGCATATTAGTTAGATTTCAAGTGTAATGTTTAGGTGTTATGCATATATGGTGTTATATAGTGTGTTAGGGTGTTCGGGGATCATAACTAGCTCAGAAACATTAAAACAATGCTTCTAGTATAATTTTGATGTTTCGGATAGTGTTCGGTTGTTCGGTTAGATACCGGTTCGTTAAAGTGCTAAATTGCGCCGTTTAGTGTCCTTTATGTACCATTTTGTGTCACTTTTAATTCCCGACACTTAGGAAAGCATTCAGGACCATTTAGTCATGTTTTTACATGTTACTAACTTGTTACAATGCTGAATTTTGCTTAAATATCTGAAATTCAGCATTTAAAGTGTGTTTCGGGTGCTTTTTGGTGCATATTTTAGCTCCCGGAAAGTCTGTATGTTAACCCTTGTATCCAAACTTGGGTTTTAATGTATTTTAGACGTTGGACCTACACCTAGGCCCAATTATACTGTCTGACTGCCTTCTGCAGAATTGCTGACACAATGTGTCTTACCGGTGAGTTTACTAGTCTTTCTGACGCAACGCTAACAGTAATGCATAAAGCAATATTTGAAGTATAAAACATGCATGAATTCACATGTATAGTTTGTAATCAGACAATGTTGACATTTAAGCACATAATTGAAGATATTAAATAATAATAAAATTGTACGGAAGTTACCGGTTCTGTGCCAGTTGTCACAGTCTCCCCCCGTTAAAAGAATTTCGTCCCGAAATTCAGGCTGAACTAACTCTCACAGGAGTTTTCTTGAACAGGTGGGGGTACTTTTCTTTAAACTAGTCTTCACGTTCCCACGTGTACTCGGGTCCGTGCTTAGAGTTCCAACGTACTTTGACTAGTTTGACACTACTCCTCCGGGTCTTGTTGACTTTCCAGTCTGTAACCTCAACGTGTTGTTCTGTAAATCGGAGTGTGTCGTCAATATGCACTTCATCCGCAGTGATGATCACTGTCTCTTGGGTTGGACTATGCTTGAGGTTGGACACATGAAACGTATCATGTACTCCGTTAAGTTCTTCCGGTAATTCCAACTTGTAAGCCACGGTACCAATTCTTTCCAATATCTTGAATGGTCCGATGTATCATGGATTCAGCTTTCCACGTTTTCCGAATCTTACTACGCCCTTCCAAGGTGAGACCTTTAACAAAACTTTGTCTCCCACCTCGAATTCTAAGGGTTTTCGTTTTCGATCAGCGTAGCTCTTTTGTCGATCTCGAGCCGCCTTAATGCGGTCTCGGATCTGCATGATCTTGTCGGTTGTCTCTTGCACAAGTTCAGGACCAACCATACGTTTGTCTCCGGCGTCTGCCCAACATAATGGCGAGCTGCACTTGCGGCCATACAGAGCTTTGAACGGTGCGGCTTTTATGCTCGTATGATAACTGTTATTGTAGGAAAACTCAACTAAGGGTAGGTGAGTATCCCAGCTGCTGCCTAGGTCCATAACACATGCGCGAAGCATATCTTCTAGCGTTTGTATGGTCCGTTCGCTTTGGCCGTCTGTTTGCGGATGGAAGGCCGTGCTTAGATCTAGTTGAGATCCAAAGGCTTCCTGGAAGGATTGCCAGATCCTTGAGACAAAACGTCCATCTCTGTCTGAAATAATTGAGATAGGCACTCCATGACGTGCCACGATTTCTTTCAAGTACAGCTCAGCAAGCTTTCCAGTGCTATCCTTCTCTCGGATCGGTAGGAAATGCGCAGATTTCGTTAATCGATCGACTATCACCCATATCATATCGTGCCCCCTAGGGGTCCTGGGTAATTTTGTTATGAAGTCCATCGAGATTTGCTCCCACTTCCACATGGGTATCTCTAGTTGTTGCAGTAGACCGGACGGTTTTTGATATTCAGCCTTAACCTTAGCATAGGTTAGGCACTTTCCAACATAGATAGCAACATCGCTTTTAAGCCTCGGCCACCAATAGTATTCCTTCAAGTCTTGATACATTTTGTCCGATCCTGGATGGATCGAGTATCTCGACTTGAGATTCATTAATGATGACTTCTCAAATACCGCCATAGAGCGGAACCCAAATACGCCCCTTAAAGTATAAGGTTCCCTCTTTGTTTGGCACCAAATTCTTCAGCATACCTCGGAGGTATTCAGCTCTACGATTCTCTCCCTTAAGGGCTTCTTGTTGTGCGTCATGAATGCGTGCAGTGAGGTTTGTTCGAATAGTCATTTCCAATGCCCGAACCCTTAGGGTCTTAACTCTTTCCTTTCGGCTTAACGCGTCTGCTACAACGTTTGCCTTTCCAGGATGGTACTTAATCTCACAGTCATAATCGTTCAGCAACTCAACCCATCGTCGCTGACGCATGTTTAAT
Organism: Helianthus tuberosus; assembly: GCA_030545235.1. Taxonomy (NCBI): domain Eukaryota; kingdom Viridiplantae; phylum Streptophyta; class Magnoliopsida; order Asterales; family Asteraceae; genus Helianthus; species Helianthus tuberosus. The sequence goes on along the minus strand of CM060432.1, from coordinate 68,656,389 downwards.
TCCTTCTGATCAAATATGTGTTGTAGGCTTTTGTGATCTGTGAAGATTGTACATCGAGTAACATATAAATAATGCCGCCAGATCTTCAAAGCGAATATCACCGCACCTAGCTCCAAGTCGTGCGTGGTGTAATTCCTTTCATGCACTTTTAGCTGCCTTGAAGCGTAAGCGATGACTTTTTGGCGTTGCATGATCACGCAACCCAAACCTTGACGCGAAGCATCGCAGTATACCACGAAGTCTTCAGTGCCTTCGGGTAAGGATAGTATCGGTGCATCGCATAGCTTATTTTTGAGCAGTTAGAAGGCTTCTTCCTGCTTAACTCCCCAGTCGTACTTCTTGTCTTTCTGCGTAAGGGTGGTCAGCGATTGAGCTATCTTAGAGAAATTCTCGATGAATCGCCGGTAATAGCCCGCTAAGCCCAAAAATTGTCGAACTTCAGTTGGGGTTTTGGGGGCTTCCCAATTCTTTATTGCTTCTATCTTGGCTGGCTCTACATGAATACCCTTCTCGTTCACAACGTGACCAAGGAACTGTACTTCGCGAATCCAGAATTCGCACTTTGAGAACTTTGCATAAAGTTTCTCCTTCTTCAGTAGTTCCAAAATGGTCCTAAGGTGTTGCTCATGTTCTTCTCTCATTTGCGAGTAAATCAGGATATCATCGATAAATACAATCACGAATTTATCGAGATATGGTTTGCAAACGCGGTTCATCAGATCCATAAATACCGCTGGCGCGTTCGTTAGTCCGAATGGCATCAAAAGGAATTCGTAATGCCCATAACACGTTCGGAATGCAGTCTTTGGTACGCTCTCCTCTTGGATCCTTAACTGACGGTATCCCGATCGAAGGTCGATCTTGGAATAGTAGCTCGATCCTTTCAACTGATCAAATAAGTCATCAATCCTCAGTAATGGATACCGATTCTTGACAGTGAGCTTGTTCAGTTCTCTATAATCGATACACATCTGCAGTGTTCCATCCTTCTTCTTCACAAACAATACTGGAGCTCCCCAAGGTGAGAAGCTTGGCCTTATGAATCCTTTATCCAACAACTCCTAGAGTTGTGTAGATAATTCTTGCATCTCGGATGGTGCAAGCCGATAGGGTGCCTTGGCTGTTAAACCTGTGCCTCTACGACCGTCAAACAAATACCAAACCAATGAAATATTGTGTTTCAAACTTGGGATTTGTAAAAATATGTGTATCATTTGCACATATCAATTCTTGTTCGATTTCGGGCTTTAAATCGCTTTCTGGAAGGTTACACGCGATCTGATGCGTAAATATAACCAGTTTAATGCAACAAACACTCTGGAATAGTGACATAGGCTTAACATACCTTAAATAACCTTTACATAACTTAGAAATAAGTTTTGGATGGTTTGGTATGCCGAAATCAAGTTTATTCGCTTATAGGGACTAATTTCGACAAACTGTGAAAGTATGCCGATTTGTACTATAACGAACATTCCGGAACTTGATCATAAGTTAAATATTCCCTAAATATCCTTTGCGTAGCTTAGAAATAGGCTTTGAGGGGTTCGGTGTGCTAAAATAAACTTTTTGGTCATTCAGGGACTAAAAGCGTCAAAAAGTGCATAAGTTTGCATTTTCGCGCATAACTTACGTTCTGAATATATCCGGACACCCAAAAATTTGTGTATTCATTAAAATATTTTATTGTAGTGATTGGCATGAGAAAAGACCATTCTTCGCGCAATTTGGATCGTTTTTCGCGTTCGTTCGCATTTCGTCGTAATTAAGCGAATATCGCGATCGTACGACCAAACGAACCGACATCCGGCATATTTTTGGGCATGTTTCATGACCACTATGTTTAGGCATCATTGTAGGTCCTTAAAGTTGTCTTGATGGGCCTCAAATGTGTCGGAAATAAGCTTAAAACACTGCAGGGGCTGAAACTGCAACTTTTAAAAGCTGTTGCTGATCTGCAGAACCCAGGCGGGCCGCGTAGCCCCTGTCTCTGTCTTACGCGGGGCGCGTAGGTGCAGCAGATCTGCACAGATCCATTTTACAGCCTGTTTACAGCTGTTCCAGCATTTTTGGGCATGTGCACATGGTATTTTATGAAACTAGGGGCCATTTTTAGGTGCCCATGGTTTTGTAAAACCATGGGTGCACTTGTACGGTCGAGATCGAAGCTCGTTTTATGATGAACGATCTTAACGGTCCTATGAAATCTATCAATACCCCCACCCCCTTGCTTCATAACCCACATTTGATTCTGAAATTCCTCTAAGTTGAGGTGATTATCACTTCATACTTGAGGATATTTGGAATCAAACTTCCATTCTTGGACCCGTTGTAAGTATTCTTTCGTTCTTTTTCGTGTTTTTAGCGTGAAAGTCAAACTTTGTTTGACTTTCTGCATTGACCATTTTATGGTCAACACGAAGTTCGTTTGAACTTCATAACGTGAGCGTAATCACGATGGTTATAGTCCCTTGTGACTATACCTACTGATTACCACGTTATCTAGGCTTAGTGACGAGTCGTAGTTTCGGCCAAAATGCGTATTCTTGCGTATTTTGTAACCAAACTACTTTTGGGTATCAAGACCCTTTGTCTTGATACCAAAGCTGTTTTCAAACCACGTTAAACATGTTTTAGCATGTTTAACTCGTCACTTTTAGATTTAGTGCTTATATAGGGTCGTAAGGTAAGCGATCTAAACAATCGCTTATACTTTCGAACCCGACCCATTTGGTCGATCTTTAGGATCCGACCAAACACATTAGGTGACCATAGTTGTATAGGGAATAACCTTCCGAGGTTATACCTTATGGTCACGTCGTTTAGTTAGTTGTATGATAGGTAGTTTATATGCCTTAGGTAAATTACCAAAATGCCATTTTTACGCCAAAATTCATTTTAAGCATATGTAACATAATTTTTTACATCTAAACTGATTAGGCAACATAATTAGACATGTTAAGGCATATTTTACTTGTCATAGGACTAGTTAAGCGGTCCGAACGCGTTTTATGCGAACGACGCGTTAAAGTAGCATAAGCTACCTAAACGAGTCGTAATGGGTCGTGAGCACTTAGGATAGGTTCCGTTCTAGAATGTAGGCTTTGTTAAACCATATTACATGAGCTCCTATACTCATTTGGTTTACGAAACCGCATTTTATCCGATCTTCCGATTTAGGTCCGTTTATTTACATAGTTACCTATATTAGGTGCCATTTGATTCCGTGATCCCTCTAGCTTTGCTTGGTTGTTATTCAAGACTTCTAAGCACCCTCAAGTGAGTACATAGTCCCCTCTTTTACTGTTTTTCAAACGTTTTGGGGTGAAACACATCTGCCTACTTGTTACTTTCATGCTTTCCATGTTTTCATATCATATACTTGCTATGTTCATTAGTACACTATTAGTACATGATTTCATTATGTTTTTGCTATGTATGTCCTTTTAGTGCATACTTAGTACATCGTTTTACATGTCATTTTATGCTATGTATGTCCATTCAGTGCATACTTAGTACATTGTTTTACATTTCATTTTATGCTATGTATGTCCATTCAGTGCATACTTAGTACATTGTTTTACATCACATCACATGCTATGTATGTCCATTTAGTGCATACTTAGTACATTGTTTTACATTACATTTCACGCTATGTATGTTCATTTGTTGCATATGCTTATCCAGTATATGGACACATTGTTTTATATCTTTTTGAACCGTTTGAAGCTGATTGATTTATGTGAACCATTTGTAACCTGTTAATTTATGTGAACCATTTGTAACCTGTTGATTACGTGAACCATTTATAACCTGTTGATTTATGTGAACCATTTGTAACCTTTTGATTTATGTGAACCATTTGTAACTGTTTGAATCATTGGGATTAGGGAAGTGATTAGGTAACGGGGCGGGTGTAATGTGTTAAAAGCATGGTGGATACGCCGCTGATACTTCCTATATATAAGTGCTTTTAACACATTATATATCGTTGTGTTATCTAGATCACTTGGGCAAGGTTATCAAAACAAAGTTATATTACAAGGCTTTTCTAACAATATAAACCATATGAGTTTTATTAACGAGTTTCTAGGAGATGTTTTACCAATTTGATTTCATAAAACAAATGTTTTGGAGTTAAGAATCATGGCTATGAGATTTTATAAATCATATCCAACTTGATTTGAGTTGGTTAATTAGGTCACAATACTATACTTTTCAAAATAAGGTTTTTAAATAAGTATTGCAACATGTAAAACGAGCCATGAATCTGACACTCATATAAAACCTATGTACTCGCCGGCATTTTTATGCTGACGTATTTTCACATGTGTTTCAGGTACCATAGTTGATGATGTTTGATGATGATATTTGTGTACGATCACATAGGAATGGACGAGGCCTTAGTGACTTAATAACAATGAAAGTTTATTTGTTCCCGTTTTGTTTCTAATTCCAATGTAATGTAATACATTTAATTCAATAAAACGAAACTGTTTAATCCATGGTTGTGAAACAATGATTCTGTTACAACACTCCCCGACGTTTCCGCCATGTTTTGTTGTTTTACGTGGTCGGGGTGTGACAGTGGCTACAGGAGCGGCTCCTGGGACCAAGTCTATATGGAATTCGAGTTGTCGTTGCGGAGGTAGTCCTGGCAGATCTTCGGGAAAAACATCAGGGAATTCCTTCACCACAGGAATGTCTTCGAGTTTCGGCTCCTCAGCCTTCTTATCTACAACGTGTGCCAGGAAAGCAACACATCCTTTCCTTAAGCACTTCTGCGCCTTCATACAACTGATGATTCGCAGAGGCGTGTCTCGTTTTTCTCCTTGGACGATGAGAGTTTCATCATTAGCAAGAGGGATGCAAATGATTTTCTCGTGACAAACAACTTCAGCATTGTTATTGGACAACCAGTCCATTCCGACCACTACATCGAAGCTACCTAATTGAATAGGCAAGAGGTCGATGCTAAAGCTTCGCTCACCAAGTTCTAATGTGCAGCCCCTAACAACTTCGCCTGACTCAACAAGTTTACCATCGGCTAGTTCTATGGAATAAGGAATATCTAATCTACTAGATTCTATTCCAAGCATACGTTTAAATTCCACAGACATGAAGCTATAATCGGCACCAGTGTCAAATAGTATGGATGCAAAGTGATTGTTAACGAGAAACGTACCGGTGACCATATTAGGGTCCTCACGTGCGTTCCTTGCTCCAATCACAAAAGCTCGAGCCTGAGCATTGTTCTCCCTTGGGCAATCTTTCTTGAAATGATCTTTGCTTCCACAACCAAAGCATCCTTGGTTCTGCCCAGCTCTATTACCATTCCGGTTACCATTGCCATTGCCATTTCCACCACCGTTTCTATTACCAGCACCGTTGCGATTTCCATTCCCGTTCCTATTACCATTTCCATTTCATTTTCCCCAACAGTTTTCAGTATGGTGACCCAGTTTTCCATACTTGTCGCATTTTGGAATGCGACAAGCTCCTTCATGATGACGCTTGCACTGGTTGCAGGTGGGCAGAGTGCCCTGGTATCCTCTGGCAGGAGCGTCATTCATGGCTGCAAGAGTTCTCGCCTCCTGTGGCGGATTGGGGTTGCGCTTCTTATTGTTGGAACCGTTGTTGTTACGTGTCACTTGATTCAGGCTCGCATGCTTCCTTTTCTTGTCACCGGACGACTCAGCATGCGTCTCGGTCTTCTCAGTTGGATTCAGCGATAACTTCTTCATACGAACAGCATCTTCAGTAAGGCTGACAGCCAGAGTTACAGCCTGAGTGATCGTTTCAGGTTTAGCCGAAGTTACCATACTGCGAAACTCTGGAGCCAATCCCCAGATGTAGCGTTCAACGCGCTTAAATTCGGGAGTCACCATATAGGGGATCACTCTCGACAAATCATGGAACCTTCGGGTATAACCAGTAATGTCTGCACCTTCCATGGTCAAGTGCCAGAACTCAGTCTCCAACCTTTGGAGTTCAGCACGAGAGCAATACTTCTCTCTCATTCGTTCCTTTAGTTCATCCCACGTCATGCCGTACGCAACAACATCACCCAGAGTCTGGACTGGTAAATTCCACCAAGTCAAAGCTTCATCAACAAACAACCTCGTAACAAAAGTGATTTGCTGATCCACGGTACACTTGCTCATACGGATAGTGGAATCAGTCTTCCCCGTCCAGCGTACAAAAGCCACTGCACCTCCAGTGCCATCGTAGTTCAGTGGCTTGCAGTCGAGAAACTGCTTGAAGGTGCAGCCTTGAGCTGTGTTTCCTCCAGATGTATCTCCCTATCCATTACGTCTAGCATTGCTGGGTCCTCCACTTTGTTCGGTGCGGTTCGCCTCGTAGTGAGCGATGGCTGCGGAGATCCTTTCTTCTAGTAGAGCGTTCAGTTCTTCAGCAGTCCTCGGTAGAAGAGGAGGAGGGGGTTGATCGGAATCCTGATTGTTCACAGCTCTCCTAGGTTCCATATTCTGAAAGAACACAACACAATAGGGTTAGACATTTGTTTGATATCGTCATACGAGACGGTAGTAGTATATATACACAGACATATACTCACATAAGTGACATTAAACAATCTGCCAAACGTATAAATCAATTCATACAGCAACAAGCATGCATAAATAGATAAATACTGATGTGTCATAAGATATTCACCAGGTGTTTACACATATCAGGACAACTTGTTACATCATTGTTTGCGAGGTAAACAAAATGCATAAGGGTTACATCACCCCATAGTACAAGTTTAACATATATAGCGTCGTGACCTATACGTGTTTTATTAACGTTAGTCACTAGACTTGTATCGCACAAGTACAAGTCACCATCTTTTATGTATGTGTTCTTTGTTGTTAAAAATAATTTATATTTTTAACTATGTATCTTACTTATATTATTTTCTCAAAAATAAATATAAGTATCTTGTATTTTTCACCCGAGTTATATATTTTCGTCCAAGAAGACATTTTAAGTTCGTAACTTGTCCAAGTTACATAATCTTTTAAGAAATATATTTTCATAAATATATGTTCTTGTATTTGTCAAAGCATGTTGTATGTGTATTTTTGTATTTCTGCTCCTTGGGAGTATTTAGTCTATTTTTCATGTCCTAATACACTATTACATATAATACATATTACATACACTTAGCACAAAATTTGGTGATCAATAAATATATATATTTTCCTCAAAAATATACATACTTAATATCAATTTTTATCTTGAAGAAATCATCATTTCTTAACTTGAAATTTACACAAAAATTAGGGAAACCTTGGTAAATATTTTTAGGTAAATTTTTAGGGAATAAGTTTCACCAAAACTTATATTTTTCTAAGTGTCAAAATTTTATAGAAATTTTGACATAGTTTCCCCTAAAAATGGAGGTTTCCCATGTTTTCAAAACATGTGTTTATTTTCTTTTAAAATCATCAATCATCAACAACACAATCACGACTTACCATAAGCCAAGATCATGTAAATTACACTACATAATGAACTTGAAGTTTTTGTAAGAACTTGTAGTAACTTACCCAGTTAATTAGTAGGTTTAGTTACCCTTTAAAACGTTGTTATTTGTTTGCAAATCACATTCTTGGAAGATTTAGTCATTTACAACTTGTAAGATGATTTTTCTAAAAATATTTCTTTTGTATTTTTCTTGTTACAATCATGTTCCTAGTCTTGATTTAACACTAAAAATGTGATTAGTTTACTTAGAAACCATGACTTTGTAAATCTTATAAATAAACTTGGTTTCTTGAGAAAATTATCTATTTACAAGATTTGTATTTTGTTTAAATCATCTTTACATATGAAAACCAATTTCATCATTCAAGTTCATGAAGACATAAAGCATGATGATATTGGTCTTTCACATGATCACCACCTTAACTTACTAGATCATGTGTTTAATCACAATCTAGTAGGTTTCTTATGATGTCTAACATCACTAACACAAACCATCAATCATCAAGAAGTAAATCAACACAATCAACATGTATTCATATGTTTATAAGCTTATGTTAGAGATTTATGCTTATGTCTTTTAGTGTTCATCAAGTTTATCAATGTACATCATCTTTTAACCAACAACATATGAAGTATCAAGAGATCATAAGGGCCTGACTACTAGCACAAGGCTAGGGAAGAACACAAGAGATTGAAGATGACAAATGTGGAGGATAATAGCAAATGATGAAGGTCCTTCAAGATCCAAGACTACCAAGCTTCATTAAACACCTTCTTGCACCTTAGGATGTACTTGGAATGGATGGACAATGGATGAAAATGATGGTGGTGGTGGTGCTTGATCTCAGCCGAAACCAAGAGAGGGAGAGGAGGTGAGTTGGTGCGTGTTAGTGTGTGTGAGAGATATGAGGTTTGGTCTTCCATCCAACACTTATAACCATCCTAAACTTTTAACCAATGTATAATATGTCTACTTAGTACAAAGCATATCCAAGATTGTGATCTTAAGAGATCTTATGAGATCAAAGGAAATCACAAGTGGGGGACCCACTTGGGACCGTCAATTGGAAGGGGGGGGGTATAAGTTGTGGTTTAATGGTAAGTTATGCATATTAGTTAGATTTCAAGTGAAATGTTTAGGTGTTATGAATATATGGTGTTATATAGTGTGCTAGGGTGTTCGGGGATCATAACTAGCTCAGAAACATTAAAACAATGCTTCTAGTATAATTTTGGTGTTTCGGGTAGTGTCCGGTTGTTCGGTTAGATACCGGTTCGTTAAAGTGCTAAATTGCGCCGTTTAGTGTCCTTTATGTATTTTGTGTCACTTTTAATTCCCGACACTTAGGAAAGCATTCAGGACCATTTAGTCATGTTTTTACATGTTACTAACTTGTTACAATGCTGAATTTTGCTAAAATATCTGAAATTCAGCATTTAAAGTGTGTTTCGGGTGCTTTTTAGTGCATATTTTAGCTCCCGGAAAGTCTGTATGTTAACCCTTGTATCCATACTTGGGTTTTAATATATTTTAGACGTTGGACCTACACCTAGGCCCAATTCTACTGTCTGACTGCTTTCTGCAGAATTGCTGACACAATATGTCTTGCCGGTGAGTTTACTAGTCTTTCTGACGCAACGGTAATAGTAATGCATAAAGCAATATTTGAAGTATAAAACGTGCATGAATTCACATGTATAGTATGTAATCAGACAATGTTGACATTTAAGCACATAATTGCAGATATTAAATAATAATAAAATTGTACGGAAGTTATCGGTTATGTGCCAGTTGTCACAAAAGAGGCTACCGCTCCTCGTGAGAAAAAGACCTACTAACTGTTTTGGTCAAAAATCACAACAAGATTAATGTAACCAAATCTGATTTTTGTGAGGTTGAGTGCTTAGTTCGAGGAAAAAGCCCTTGATCAATGAATGATCTCCGGCATAAAAAATCTCGGGTGATGGAAACTACCGATCACCAAATGTATTGCAAAATATGGTAATGATTCTAGTACAACTTCAGAAGATAACAAGCTCAGTACAATGATTTGCTAAGGTGTGTGTGTGATTTGCAAATGAGTATCAGAGTGTTCGGGTAGTAGCTATTGTGTTTTTATTATGAGCTTATTATCCACTTTTCAAATTAGAAATATCTAGCTAACAAACTATCTGAAATCCATGCAAGCTTCACACGTTCTCCATTAACGGTCATAACTCCCTTGCACGTGCCATAATTAACATATTCTTCCGATATTCCCGTGTTGACTCAGTTTACTTCACATAATACCAGCAAACGTAAACTAAATACACAAGGAACAATTGTTAAAAAAACATATATAATAATAAGGATCCTTGATCCTCAGATTCCCTGCATTATCCATTAAGGATCCGTGATCCAGGTTCAAATTCAGGATGGATGATCCTCAGCATAAAATCCATGCCCTAACACTAACCTTGGAGAAAAGACGAGGAGTACAAGCTCGCACGGGCTTGGCTCGACATCTTAGAGGATCCCGAAGTTGGTAAGTGTTTTTTTTTCGTTTTAAATTGAACTTATTTTTATAAATAAAGTATAATAATATATTTTCTAATTTTTGTAGCCAACTATCAAAGACTACTATTTTTTGGGGAAAAATTAGGCAAACTTTTTGGTCTTATGAGTAGAGGGGAATATTGAGACAAGGATTCGGTATCAAGCAAGTGGACCGATTTAAATGGCAAATTCCTTGGGTTTTAAGAGGCTTCCAATATATGAAGGACAATCGGGGTAGCGGTTGAAGCGATTGAGATATATTAATAAAAGCGTTGGAGGAATACAACTCAATGTGAAGGACATTCACATACTTGAAGTGTTGGGAGTTTCTACTTGGAAGTCCTAATAAGTTGGCTAACGTACCAACTATGACGTGTAGTAGTAGGCGCAATGCAAAACGGTCTAAAACCTCCTCTTCGGTTGATCCGGAAACGCCCATTTCTTATGCTAGAAATGATGATTTTAACAATCCTATTAATGAGGATGTCGAGGAGGAAATGAATTTGCCCCGACCTCCCAGTAGAAGAAGTGGTAAAAAGGGGGGAAGTGCGGAGTCGTCTACCGAAATGAAAGAAGATTTCAAGGAGATGAATCGACGACTTCAAGAGATATGAGACATTTTGGCATAGGCATTTGAAAACATTGCAAGAAAGACATGCATAAAATAAAAAGTTCATCGCGATCCAAGAAGTGATGCAAATGGAGAGAGACATCGAGTATTTGTCTAAAACGATCGAGCACCTCTAAGGAGATGCTTTGATTCTGGCACAAATGCATAACCAACAAATTAGTGACAAATACAGTCTTTAGAGCTTTATTTTTTTAAGCATTTGTATGTTTTTTTTTTAATTTTAGTACTTTTGCATGTTTTGTCTTTATTTTTTAGTATTTTAATTAATGTTAACGTATTTTTTTATTTAATGAAATATTATTTTTTATAATTTAAAAAAAGAAAAGGAATTTAAAATAAATAATTGGGTAATGATTGAATAGAGGGTTACGGGGCATTACTTTTGAACTTTAAGCCTCATAATGCTATATGCTGACTGAAATGACACGTGTCGCATCATGCTCAAGGGAGGGACTTGATCTTCAAGCCCCACTACAATGGTATTAGATTTGGAGGCTTCAACCTTTAATGCTTTCTAGTTTTATTAAATAGAATTAGCCATTTTTTTTTATGTTAAACAATGACCGACTACAAGAGTTAAACACAACATATTTTTTATGTGTTCATAAAATAAATAATTTATCAATGACTGGACTACAAGAGTTAATATATTTTTTGTTTTTCACTGAATTAAACAAAGTTGAAAACATTTGCGACATCACCATAACCACATGTGACAAACGCCACAACTAGGGCTGGCAATTTTACACGAATACACGACACGAACCTACACGAAGTTAACAGGTATCGTGTATGGCCTTAACATGTATCGTGTACCAAACAGGTAGACACGAGATTACCTGTTAATTTTCGTGTATAAACAGGTTAAATACCTGTTTACCTATTAATACCCGTTAGTACATGATAAGAAATTAAATTAGATAAAACTCATCAGCCATGTGTGTGTGGGTTCCTTAATTCCTTTCTATTTTCATTCCTCATTCAATGCAAAAAAAATAAAACCCTAAACTCCCTCTATAACTCTCAGATAGCATGTCGTGTTCGTGTTTTTGTTCGTGTTAACAGGTATTAACAGGTAATTTTCGTGTATAACAGTCGAACAATTGTGTTAACAGGTATTAACAGGTAATTTTCGTGTATATCGTGTCGTGTTCGTGTTTGAAAAAAAGGACACGATAAGTTATCGTGTCGTGTTCGTGTATGGGATTTCGTGTATCGTGTCTTATCGTGTCGTGTCGTGTCTTATCGTGTACGGGTATACACGATATGCCAGCCCTAGCCACAACCACGGCCACCTTTAACAGCATACCGCATTGCATATAAAACAAATGAAACATGTACACACTTTCTCAAAGAATATTTAATTAACACCAACTTAACAAAGTAAAACTTATGTGAAACATTTTGTAAGTCAATCTATATAACTATATAGATATAGTTATACCCCGTGTGAATGATTAGTTTCTCAACTCTGAAAGATAATACAAAGTTGGCCAGATGGTTTCATCTTAATATTATTTTTTCCAATATCGACTAGTTACCAGTTACAAGTTACCACATCGATGCATACCATGACTCCGCTTTTAGTAACGAATGACCTTTACGATTTTCTAAAACCCATAGTCATTATAAAAGAGTATTTTGTATATGAACAAAACATCCTAACTAGAAATCAGCAACTATAAGCTCATAAGATTAGCGAAGTATAAATTGCTAATCATATAGTCCTATTGGCACAAAACTAGACAATTGGTAAATTCTCATAGAGATCAAGTGCAAATTAGATGTGGATTCTTGTTTTAGAAACATCACCTACTCACCTTTAACTTGCTAAATAGCCTCCACTATCAACTACTCAAATCTCAACATATTTAGGACAATTTTCACTAAATTGATTATTATTATTATTATTATTATTATTATTATTATTATTATTATTATATTTTCTTATTAATATTATTTTTTTTTGATCTTTTTATGGTTTTCTCAACTTTGAACATGCAATTAAAGTTTCATTAGGATTCTATGCATTTACAACTATCCAAAACACGTGTTGCCCAACTTGACCATAGTTTTACAGTTTTAACGTTCTCCTTTTATTTATTTAATCTAGGGTTCAAAATCACCATATTTCATTAACAGTAAAATCAAGCTTCGTTTTTTTCGGTAGAAATCTTCATCCAAAATCAATTATTCGGTCATCTTAACAATTTATAATTAAGATCGACGACATAGTTTATGTATATTAAACTCGCTGCAGTTAAAAAAAAAGAAAACAACAGTAATATGTGGAAAAACTAATACCTATTATGGAAAATCTTTAGCACGGAATTACAAATTCATCATACATTTTGAAAGTAAACTCTAGAGACATGTTAGACTAAGGTAGTTATTCTAAGAACAAAGGATATGGTGAGAATAGTCATCAAAGGGATCATCCGTCACGTAGACGTCAAGTAAGCAGAGGTGGAGGACCATCCCCTTTGGGACTATCCAAAGGTGTGGTGGATGGTCTTCCTCTATTTTTTTATTATTATTTTTATTTAATTAAAACAAAGTAAATAAAAATAAAAAAACTTACATTATTATATATATCAATTCATAAAAGGGGTTTGCGCTAGGGAGGTTTCTTTCATTTTCACTTTTGCCACTAAAGTCTTTTCTTCTTCGACACACAGATATGAGTATTTCCAAAGCATAACATCACAGCTGTAATCCAGTGCACCACCGTCATCTCCACTATACAAATCACTCAATTTTCAAACCCTAGATCTCTCTCCGGCAATGGCGATTCCGGCGACCTCAGTCCTCCTCATCGCCGTCGTCACAATCATATCCACGACGCCGTATGTCGTCCAATCGCGTACTGACAACAACCGCATCTTCTCGCCGTGCACTGATACCACCGTTCAAAGGTCCGACGGTTTCACTTTCGGAATCGCGTTTACTTCGAGGACTTCGTTCTTCCTTAACGGCAACACCTCGGTACAGCTGTCGCCGTGTCATCGGAGGCTTTCGCTTTCGTCTAACGGTGCTCAGCTATCGCTTTTCACGGTTAATAGCAGTAGCTTCCAGCCGGTACTTTCACTAATTTGTTAATTTGATTTGTTTATGTTGCGATTGATTGATGGATTTGTGTGAGTTTTTTGAGAGGGGTTTTGTTTCTGAATCGTAGAAAATTGATCTGATTTGTGTTGTGTATGCTGGATTCGATTAGTAGATCGTATGTGTTTGTTATTGTAGATAGTAATTACTTTCAGGATTTAGTTTAGTTAGAATTCTTTTTTGTGATTCAGTGTAATTTAGGAAGAAAGCATATTAAGAGATACCGATTGAATGTGGTGTGAGGCAAGTAGGAATGTTTTAGGGTTTGGTGATATTTGTGGTTTGGTGTTATGACAGAGAAAGATAAAGGGGTATGCATATAGATGAAATAGAAAAGTAAAATGAAGTTCCTTTTTATGATGGTGTTTATTGGAAGCCATTAGTCTCCACACGCATTGAAAAGTCAACACAAAATTGAATTCAATCTTATAATCTTTGGCTTTATGTCCATTGCAGCTTAAATGGACGGGTTTATTAAATAAAAAAAGGAACTAGGTTTTAGATTTGTAACAAAAAGAGCGGTACATACATGTTTACAATCAAAGGCTGATTAAACCTATTTTTTTGTTTGGTTCGCAAATGCTCTTTAAAGTGGGCCGATGATATGAGTATTTGGGATGTGATTTTTGTTTTGAGGGTATAATATAGTTGACATCCGTAAGGAGAGAAGACAATATGGTTGAGATCCGTAAGTTTTTGTTATACTAATAATTGGGTTCTAATCTAAATATAGTATGAAACTTGAAGTTGATTTTGTTCTTTATGTTCCTAGATTAAGGCCCTACAAATATATGGACTATTCTTATTTTTAAGAGGGTTCAACTCTTTTGGGTGTTATGCATTTATTTTTATCAACTCAAGTTATAGCATGATTTAACTTGCATGTTGTCGCAGGGAATATCACAACTTTATCTTTTAGGTTTTCTTTTTCGGTTGATATACCGAGTGCGAGTGTTGTACCAATACTCTCATGGAACGAACTGATATCGATCTATTTCCCGCCGCAACGCGCTCTTTTGTAGTATACATTTATTTTTATTAACAACTCAAGTTACAGTTTTGTATATAGTTGTACTTCAAGGTTCTTAGTTGATGTTCTTATGAAATTTGTTTGCGAAATAGTTTATACTATTAAATCTGTAAATTTGCAGTTAAACTGGTCCACAAGTTTGGGTCCTGTTCGTATAAACTATATTGTCCAGGTCATTACTACAACAAACCGACAACAATCACTTCGGGTTACTATATCCCAATGGGAACCAGAACAAGAAGTCACAAAACCCGCAACAGTTCCCTTAATCTGGAACATATTCCGGTCCAAGTGAAAGATGATTAAAAAAACCCGTTTCGCAGTAGCCCCAGAACACCCGAAATCCTCATAAGTTTCCATCCGGACCAATCCGAATTTGGTCAACAATCACCAGAAGATGTTCATGGAGAGGGTGAAGCAATTGAAACACTTTCAATATCGATTTCGTGCAATTACGTTGAACAGAACAGTGAAGCAGAGTGTTCGAAGTCGTTCTGTTCTGATTTTCAGACTCGCGATTATCTGATGAATCTCTTTTTGCCAGCAGTGAAGTTGATGATCATCGAAACGCCTCAAAACATTGCGAAGAGGCAAGAGGCTACAATTCTGGAGCCTCTAAGGTATGTCAAGAAGGTTTACAATGGCGACTTGAGACCGTTGGTTAATTCTTATAACCATGAGGATATAGGAAGTATTGTGGTTGATAATGTTGATGATGTTAAGAAGAAACTGCGTAAAAAGGGTTTCAGGTTCTTCCTCCCCCGAACTTGCACGAAACGAAAGCCAAGGTTCACTAGATCCAGTCTTCTGTTACTGAGTCTCATGGACCTGTGCCACGGCTGTTGCGAAGAACTGCATACAGTTGACCATTGACTCCAAGTCTTGAGAAGGTAACTCTTGAGACTTTTATGTTAAATTTTGTTTGAATGATATTAATTAATCTGAATAACTGAATACGATAATGGGTGAAACAGTTGAATGAGATTGTCTAACGTGTGTATTAAACACATTTTATTATATCAATAACGTTAATTCACTCCCCTTTTTCAACTAACACAAGTTATCACATGTCATTATATCAACAAAACACATTATATATTTCATTTTTTTTAATAAATGAGGTTGTCTAACGGGTGTCCTAAACACACATAATAAGGAATATGGGATAAAGGCTTAAATATTGCATCAGTTTTATTAGTATTTTGGAATCAACAGAGGAAACCAAATTGAAAATTTGGTGGGCCTCTAAGAATGTTTTTTATATCTATGCGGCCATGATGAAAACCTACGAATACTTAGGAACGGCATGCGTATGCATTATTCGTTTTTTATTTTATATTATTGACCCGTTAAAGATGAAGACGTATTTATAAGTAGATGATTGGAAATTGGCACCTCTGATGTAATTGTAACAACAATGTGCTTTTTATACCCAGGAAACTTAGTGTAGAGATGTGGAGATAATAGTTGCAGATATTAGCACATTTGAAATGGAAGGATCAAATGAGGTAAAAGAACTGATTTATATGTATCTTGAAAATCGTAAACTATGTTTTTTTATCTTCCTTGATCTCTTGATTGTTGCAGTATATGGAAAACTACATTGATGAAAATCGTGAATAAACATGTCTTCATCAACGTAGATTCCCTCAATAAATTCGTAATACATCTCTCAAGAATGACTGAGATCTTCTATGTTTTTAAACGACGATTTGCAGGTTACTTAAATAATCTGGAGGCAACCACATCTACTTTAGATTCAACCGGATGGTTAACAATAGGAGACCTATGCCACATTGATGAAGACGGGTTACCCTTTGTTTGTGCCTTTGTATAACTCTTTGTTTATGTCTTTGTTCGCAATCGAGTTACTTACGTTTCTACTCCGATTTGTAATCATGGTAGTGATGTATGATAAAACAAATTGCAATCCAATTACTTAACTTTCTATGCCGCCGCAACGCGCGGCGGGTAAAAATCTAGTTTTATTTAAATCAGCTTTTTAAAAGATGATAAGAGTACACATCATCATGCCACATGGGATAATATTTGACACGTAGGATAATAAAACTAACATGGTTAGTGTTTATTTAACGGCGGGGTGACACAGCAACCCAAGTGTTAAGTTGGGAGTGGTGTGAGCCAAAGTCAAAGTTGAGAGTGCAAGTGGCCAAATGGCCATAGTTGGGGGTGTTTAAATCCATTAACCCTATATTAAAATTACCTATATATTACCTATATATTAATTACCTATATATTAAAATTAGAATGGAATGAATAGTGAAATCACTAAGAGATCAGTAAATGGTATCGGATATCGGTACCAGTACCAAATTTACTAAGCTGGTGTATGTTCGGTACCGGTTCAGCATCGGTATTCATCGGTTTTTACCCTCAAATACCAGTGCTGTACCAGTATCGACCGGTACCGTACCAGGTATATTCGGTACCGGTACCCACTTTTGGGGATTTCGGTAATGGTATTTTCGGTACCGGTTGGAATGAAATGAACAGTAACATCACTAAGAGATCAGCAAATGGTATCGGGAACCGGTACCAGTACCAAATTTACCAAACTGGTTTGTTTTCGATACCGGTTCAGCACCGGTATTCACCGGTTTTTACCCTCAAATACCGGTGACGTACCAGTACCGACAGGTACCGTACCAGGTATATTCGGTACCGGTACCCATTTTTGGGGATTTCGGTAATGATATTTTCGGTACCGGTTGGTACCGAGCTCATCAAATCCTGCAGCAATGAAGCAATGCAAGTAATTGCACCGTTTAGATTACTTTTCATACACAAAGTAAGTAAACTGTATTTCGTTTGAATGAGGTTTTATATACACAACAACTTATTTTGCTTTATTTTTTTTCTTTTTCTGTAATGAGTGAATTGTAGCATGTAAAATTAACTTCGATATTTAGAATATTGATGAGCAAATCGTAATCCTGTAATCAAACCGGTATCGTATCGGTACCAAATTTACTGTACCAAATCATTTTTCGGTACCAATTTGGTACCCACCTTTTGGCGTTTTCAGAATTGTTACTTTCGGTTCGACACCGGTCTAGCACCATACCTATATTTATTGATTTTTACCTTCAAATACCATACCGTATTGTACCGAGCATTTTCGGTGTCGGTACCTAATTTCGATGATTTTCCGGATCGGTACTTTCGGTGCCGTTACCGGTACCGAGTTCATCCATATTTTAACGTGTTAGCACCGTAATAACTTAACTGAAAACAACCGAATTTCCAACGTGTAGGACGTATTATATATTAGGTTATTTAAAATCGTTTTTTTAGTACGGAGTAACTATCCTTACCACGTCATTTTTATTTATGTTTTGATATTCGGTATCTGCTTGCCGATGCTGACACGCCTTTTGTAGTCATTGGGTCCCCGCCGCAACGCGCGAGCGGAAAATCAACTAGTTTAAATAAAAACCTAAAGTTACATTTAAATAAAAACTAAAAAAAAAACACGCTTAAAAAAAAACCTAAAGTTACATTTAAAAAAAAACTACACTCCCCCACTCCATGTTTTCCTAATTTTTCCTTCATCATTTGTAAAATGGGACGGTCTTCCGGTGGATATTTGCTAAGGTCGGTGGTCATTATTTTCCATTCCTCCAACTGTTGCGCTTCTTCTTGCCTCCTTTGCTTCTCATCGGCTTGTCGTTTCTTCACCTTTACCTTCTCGGTTTGCGTCTCAGTAAAGGTTTGGTTGAATGCTTTCAACTCGGCCATAATACCTTCCAACTTCGAACCACCACCACTTCCTGATGCGGCTTGTTTCCTTTTTTCAGCCGCTGTCTTTTTTTTACTTTTGTCCCTTCCTGGGGGACGTTCTTCCTCTCCAATCGGCTCCTCGTCATACTCGGGCTCGTCGTTGATATTTATTTGGCAACGACCGGTTGAGCCTCCAACGCTATAACTTCCTGACTCGGAAGTTTTAGACCGTTTGGTTGCTCGTTTCGCGCTTGCAACCTCATTTGGAGTTGCCTTCCAGTTTGGATGATCCTTTACAACTTGCCAAGCACGGACATGTGGGGAAGAAGTTTTATTGTCATTTTCGTATAAACGCAACGCTTCATTGAAAACATTTTCGTTGTTCCACCCACTTGGTTTGTTGGCGAGCGTTGTGTTATAAAACCCACAAAAGCGTTGGATCAACGTATTCATCTTTCGCCACTTGGAGCCGATAGAATCAACGGTTCTGTACTCGCCTTGTTCCATAATCGCATGGAATATATCAAGGGTTTCTTGCTAAAACCCATCGCTTTGTTGATTGTTACCTACAAGTTAGTAACAATAATAATAATATTTTGTTAGAAAAATATAGTGTACAAATAAATGTTAGTAACAATAATAATATTTTCTAACAAAAATATAATGTACAAATAATATTTAATAACAATAATAATATAATGTACAAAAAAATTAATTTTTACTGATTATAGGATTCTTTGACGAGCCAATATATGCCTTCGCCAACGCCTCTTCCTCAATTTTTGACCATGGCCGTTGTTGTTTGCCGGCTGCGTCTTCTTTTTTTACCCTTTCCCTTTGTATTTTTCTGTTTTGAAGGTTCAGGTTGCGTTTCTGGCACAACCTCTACGTCATCATCTTCTTCCTCGATTTGTGTTGGACGTGCTTATGGCGGTGGTTGATATGACATATTTAGCGGGTTTTGCATAAGTTGTTGCATTTGATATGGCATTTGGTTGAACGGAATGTTGGGTTGTTGCATTTGCATTTGGTTGAACGGAATGTTGGGTTGTTGCATAGGGTATTGGTTTCGTTGGTTGAAAGCGTTGGGCATTTGTTGGTAACCCGCAAAAGTGTTTTCCATGACGGGTGTGTAGCCGGGTGACGAAAACGGGAGTGAACTTTGAGTTGGGATTATTTGGGTTGTAGGGATCCATAATTTTGTTTAAGGTTGGGAGAGAATTTTTTTTATAAAAATCGGGTGAAAAGTGGAAGTATTTGGTTAAAAAAAATTGGGTGAAAAGAGTTGAATTTATAGCGGTGGGGTGATTTTTTTTTTTAATTGGAATGTTACCGTTAGGGGGGCCCACCTTTTTCAAACATATGCTCCGTCTCCAACGTCTCTTGGCGGACGAAGGCGCGGAGACGGGCACCTAGGGGGCGGTGTGCGACGGCCCAAGACGGGGGGACGGCCCGGGCACGAGCCCCATAACCTGTGGTCTAAGGTACAACTAGTTGACTAATAAAACCTGCTTAATTAGGATAACTAAATTAAACGATTACTTACCATTTAACACGTGCTAGTGATAAATAATTTAATTATAGTTAAAACTAAAACATATTTTAATATAGACAAATTTAATAAGAAATGAATTGTTATTAATATTAACTAGGTTTAAAGAAGTTCGCCGCGTTGCGGCGAATTTCTTTTGTTATTTAG
Organism: Helianthus tuberosus; assembly: GCA_030545235.1. NCBI lineage: Eukaryota > Viridiplantae > Streptophyta > Magnoliopsida > Asterales > Asteraceae > Helianthus > Helianthus tuberosus. Next base: position 68,636,156 of record CM060432.1, on the reverse strand, counting down.
TATGTGTTTACATGTGTTTTGAAATCACTACGAGCGTGTTGCGAACGGAACTGCTGACAAGGATAAAAAGAAAGTGTAGAAAAAAAACGCTAAAAGATAACCGAAATAAAATCAACCAAAAAAGTTGTAAGGTAACGATGTTGTTCGTATGAAACCCGTGGTCAGAGATGAGCAAATTGTTCTGGGTACCGGTACCAAATTTGCCGAACCGAAAGATTTTAAGTACCAATTCGGTACCGACTTTTGACATTTCTTGTACCGGTTCACAACCGTTTTTTACCTTCATATACCGGTACCGTAACCGGCATGTTCGGTATCAGTAACGATTCTGTATAGGTTGGCACCGAGCTCATCCCTACCCCTGAAACTAAAAAAAGAAAAAGTTAAAAGTTGAAGAAAAACAACAAATAAAAGTTGTACGATACCATTGTTCGTATGGTAACCGTGATCAGGGATGAGCAAATGGTACCGCGTAGCAACACTGAATTTCCCGAACCAAAAGATTTTCAATATCAATTCGGTACCAACTTTTGACGTTTTCTGTATTAGTGCCGGATTTTATCTTCATGTACTGATACCGAACAGGACCGTCCCGGTATTTTCGATACCAATACTGGTTCAATACCGGTTGACACCAAACTTATCTCAACACCTGATATGAAAAAAAAGATTAAAGTTAAAAAGTAAAGAAAATAAATATTATTAATATATAATTATAGTATTAAAATAATAAAAGTATTAAAAAAAGTATATATTATTATAATATTAAAATCACTATTCATTTCATTTCCTTTAATAATATACAGTAATATATAGTAATATAATATAATATAAATATTTTAATATAAACAAATGAAGGATTTAAACTAGAACTTGTGTGAGGTTGTCAGTTCGATTTCCGAGCCTAATCGAGTTTTCGTCCCACCGTGTGTTACGCTAGAGGGTTCTGTTCTTCTGGTGGCACAACGACTGTCAAGCGGCAGTCGACGGTATGATTTCCCAGGGGAACGTCCAAAAAAAGCCAAACTTTGAAGCTAGCGTGAACCCGGTTAAAACAACATAGTCTTGCGAAAGTGGGACAATACGATGCTCTCCGATTTGAAGAGTGTGGTAACCTTATATATATAAATATGTATATATATATATATATAGGATGAGGTTCATGAGTGAACAACAATCTTGTTTTGGGAACCGTGTGAACCAATCTGAGCCATTGATCATTTTTTAGATGTATAGGATATGATGGTAATTAATCAGTTTAAATTAGGAAGTTATATATTTTTGTTAACATTAAACTAACTACCCCTTATGATCTTTAAATAGTTATAAATTTTTCATACATTAATATTTTTTTTATTTAAATACACCATAAAAACGAGTTTTTTATTCTCTTTAATTTGAGTATGATATTGCTATACTTTTTTTTAAATAAAAATGAACAACATATGCATTTTTCGTTTTCCAGCGTTTTATTGTTTATATACACAGGCGTACATGAGTACAATATACAGATAACAGATGTACAACAGCGTACAGTGTACGAACAACAGCCTGTACACTTGTGTACATGGGTACAATACACATATGCACAACAATGTACATTGTAGGAACAACGGACTCTACACTTGTGTACTCATATTTAATTAATAACTAACATCCCTGGTTTAAAGAGATTTGATTTTGTTATATTAAAAAAAACAATATTCAGTTATGACAGGATACAAAATTACCAATAGTACACATTTACGTGAATGCCCCTATCAACCCCATTTCTTTCTTATATTTAATTTAATATTTACAAGTTTGCCATTAGCGTTAATTTTGATCATCTAACAAATGAAGGGCCAAGATCTGTTCATTTTGTTCACAAGTTAACCATTGTTCACTTTAGAACCCTACCCTATATATATATATATATATATATATATATATATATATATATATATATATTGTCGCGGCCCACGACGTAGGTCTGTAGGGCTTAGCTTTGTCGAATCACCGAGCCTAGCTTCTCCGGGTGTCCTGCCAAGTGGCGGCCTAGGTTTTTGATGGTTGGCCTCTCGCTCGCGCCCCGCGTAGACCTAGGGGTGGTCTTACGCGGCCCGCGACAGCCCTAAAAACTTGGTTTTTAATTAAATTTAATAAAAATAAAGGTATTCGGGGCCCATTTTCATATTCGGGGTGTATTTTAGGACGTATAGGGACATTTTAAACATATTAAGGGTGTCAAAAATATTTTGGATGGTTGTTATATCCTCCCCACCTTGTTTTAGAGCTCGTCCTCGAGATCTACTGGAACAAGTGTGGATATTTCCTTTGCATTTTCGATTTAAGCTCCCATGTGTATTATGGTCCTCTCTTGGAGTCCCATTTTACTTTGACCATAACTTGTCTCTTGTGCTTGAGATTCTTGACCTTTCTGTCTTCAATCTGTAGAGGCTTCTCTACAAATTTAAGTGTTAGGATCTGAGTTTGGTTTTGATTGTGTTTTACGTTTGAATTAAGATGAAGATGAATGAGTTGTGCAGCGGAATTAAGATGGAAGCAAACTTTTCACAATCAAACAGGAGAATTGCTTTTAACATACAAGTTTAACATTGAACCGAATGATTGAATTTAATTTCAACAACGATTACAATTTGCAAGTATGCAACAAACTCCCCCTCAGCCTGAGTTCACAGTATTTGTTCGTGCAGGAAGAAGATAGTGAAGGAGCAAATAGAACAGTACAGAGCACTGTTCTATTTATAGGCACGAGCAAACCACTGAAGCATCTAAGCTGATGTCACCATGAAAGTGACATCTAACCTTTTAACAAACTCTAACCTCTGATCTATACAACCTCTGCTATGCTAACTACTGTTATTACATTTCATTACATAAAGACATCTAAACTACTGCTGCATCCTTCCACTGATGTGAACCCAGCAGTACTTGTCATGATCATCAGTCTTTTACTTGATCAGCAATTTGTAGGTCAGCAGTTTGTACGATCAGTAGATAGGAGGTCAGCAGATGTTGAAACCACTTTCAAGGGGAGAGACTTGTATACATAACATCTGCTTATTCTGGATCCACTGCTCTGATCCAGTTTTGGCTTTGATTATCTGTTCCTTTAGTAGGGTTCAATCCCAACAATCTCCCCCTGAAACAGATAATGCCAAAACTCTTCATTATTAGTAGATCTTTATTGCCTCATCAGCAGTTCCCTTATTTTCCCTTTGAGTTGTAACTCAAAGGATAAGGCATCTGTGTCATCATCATCCCTGCTAAGTGGAAGATCAAGGGGATCCTGCAAATCTTCAAGACTTAGGCCAAGTGCTTGTTCCCTTGTTATTTTCTTCACTTCTCCACTAGACTTGAACATTGTCAGTACATGGGTCTGTTTGTCAGTTTTCCACTTTAGTACCTTTGAGTCATGTGGGTTTCTTGGGAGATTTTTATTTGATGAGGTGTTTGGAGATGCTGGCCTATTGATCACTGTCTGAGCAGTACTTGCAGGTTGATCCAAACCAAGAGTCTCTACAATCATTTTCTTTATGCCTTCTTTTACAAGGTCATCACCTTCTATTAGCTCTTGAATGGTTTCAGCACCCAACTGTTTTTGTGGCCTTCTTTTAAAGATGGCTGCACCAGCTGGAGCAGTGGATCTCCTGATTTGCAGCTTTGGTGGTCTTTTTGAAACCTCTGCTTCAGGATAGTTAGGCTTTTGTGGAGCATTAGGATCTGTCTTTCTCAATTTCTCCAAACTTTTGTAGGTAGCCCTGACTTTATCTTCTTTCCATCTCAACACTTGATTTAAAGACCCATAATCAGCAGCAGCTAATTCCTCTTTCATTCTCCTCATCTCTACCTTTTTATCAGGTACATTCTTTTTGAATTTTGCCCAATCTGGAGGAGTGTGCTTGACCTTATTCTTGATCATGTCTTGAATCCTGGCTGCTTCACTTTCAAGCTCAGGGATGGTCCACTCTTTGTACATGTGTTTTTCTCCTTTGTACTTCTTGGTTGCCATGATGATTTCAATGTAGTCCTTTCTCAGAGTTTCATCTGCTCTCTCTGAGATTTGCTGACAAACATTTTTTGCAAACTGCTCTAAAGATCTGACTTGTGTGAGCAAGTATTGATAGTTCTGCTGAATTTCTCTATCAGATTTCCCATGTGTATTTCTTTTTGAGATATCCTCTGCTTGCTGAGCCTTGATTTTCAAATATTCTTCAATATTGTTAGGCCTGGGATATCCTTCAACAGATGGTAACTTCCTTTTAGCAGGGTCATCCTCATAGTCAGTGTTGCAAAAATCGGCCTAGGCGGCCGATTAATCGGCGCCTAGGCGCTAGGCGGCTAGTTACTGACTAATTTTGAGCTAGTCGGCCAATTAATCGGAGTCGGTCAAAGTCGGTCAAAATCGGTCCTAGGCGGTCAAAAATCGGATTAATCGGCCTATATTAATCGGTTAAAATCGGTCAAAATCGGTCCCAGGCGGTCAAAATTGGTCAGAATCAGTCAAAATCGGTCAAAATCGAACCATACTATCTGAAACTTGAAGTATTTATGTGAATTTTGAAGTATTATTTTTATATTATTGGGTATATATATATAATTTTGAAAAAATACATATAAAAATCCCAATCCGATTAATCCCGATTAATCCCTAGGCGGTACCTCACCGCCCGACTAGCGCCTAGCGCCTTCTACAACACTGCTCATAGTAGAAAGATTTGATTTCTTCTCTGACTGCTATAAGTTCAAGAGGGAATTGAACACCTGCAGGAGGTAAGGGCTTTTGAATTTGAGCTGATGAGAGAGGAACAGGCTTTGGTATTGTAACAAGTGTTTGAGATTCTGAAGATGTTGGTGGTGGTGATGGAGAATCATCATCAGGTATGAAAATCCTTCTCCTTTTTATTATAGGAGAGGCTGATGATGCTTTGGATGGATCAGTGGTGGTGTTTTTGATGGCAGTGGTTTGTGATTGACTAACAGCTGTTGAAACAACTGGTGTTTCAACCACTGTTGTCATTACAACAGATGTTGTAACATCTGCTGTCTTCTGCTTTTTGGCAGGAGGCGATGGTGGTGATGGTGGTGGTGGTAAGACAGTGGTTGTGGTGTGTGTTGAAGTGATAGCAGATGTTGAGACAACTGGAGTACCAGCAGATGTTGATACAGCAGGAGTTACAACAACTGTTTGGGTGGAGGTATGATGTTGGGGGCTTTTGGATGGTGGTTTTGGAGTATGCTTTGTGAGTCTGGATGGTATGGATTTGGGTTCCCTCACTTTTCTAGTGGGATTTCTTTTTGGCACAGGATTTTTAACATCCTTTGGCTCAGAACAACCCTGCGCATTCAGCTCCATGAAAGCTCTTTTCTCCTCTTTCCATCTTGACATATCCTTTGCCTCTCTGTCCCTTTTTACACTTGCTATAGCTTCATCAAGTGCATTTTGGGTAACATCAACCTTTTTGCTACCATATGGCAAGGGAATCTTTCTTGTCATGGCATCCTTTTCAGGTTCAATGTAAAGACCATCATCTATCCCCTTCTTCTTCCACTCCTGAATTTTCTCCCCCTTTTTGGCATTATCTGGGGGTAATTGATCAATAAAGAGAACAGTTGGAGGAGCAGTGCCAGTGGTTTTCAATATGTGGGCCTTGATAGCCTTGATATCTGCTTATGTATTCTTGAACCTAGACTCCATTTTGTTTCTCAGCTCTTGTACATGTATTGCTTGTTGCTGATCAGCCATTTGTTTTTGTTGTTGGAGAAAAGGTTGAAATAGATTCCAGAGCTCATTTGCAGTAGGTGCTTGTGGTGGAGCAGGTGCTTGAGGTGGAACAACAGTGGATTGCACCTTTTGTACTTTCAACAACTGTTGCAGCATTTCTTTGATTTCTGCAACCGAAGTATCCAGTTTTTCAACACGTTCAGTCAATTCAAGGTACTTTAAACCATCACCCAATTTAATGGGATCATCTGATTTCCCACTAGCAGTGGTTTTATCAGTGGTTGAGGTAGGGAGTGTACTCCAAACATTAACCATTGATGCCCATTTTTCTTGGTACTGGGGTCTTCTTCCTTCAACACTTGACAACCTTTTGATGTTGCTAGTGGTTAAAACAAATCCACTGGTGGATGTCAGAGGTGCTATGGAAGGAATTGCCTCCAAGGAAGTCTTATTGATGTAACCACTGTCCAAATGCAAACCAGTGGGTTCAGCACTTGTAGTGGCTGCTTCACTTGGATTACCACCAAGAGTTACTTGTAACTCAAGGGGTGTAACCTCCTCAGGCATTGTTGGTGGGTTAACTATGATTGATACATCAGACCCAGTCATTGGTTGAAGTATATTCTCATTGACAGGTGATTGAGAAGGACTGGTTTGTGCCTGGTTCAAATCAATAGCATCCAACAAAAGTTTAGTTGGTGGGGGCATTGGGCTGTGGATGATGGAAGCAAGTGATTCCAGAGCATCATATTGTGGTGTCCCTATATGTAAACCTGTTCTTTTTGAGAAGAAATAGGAGGAGTTTCGGTTATGGGTTGAGATATTTGTACCAACTGCTGTGAGGAAGGAGCAGCAGTGGTTTCTGGTGACTTTTGTGCTTTCACTGGCAGTTGCTCTGGTATCTCATCCTCCAGAGTTTCCTTTTTGATAGGTTTAGGGGGGGGGGGTTGAGTTTTCTTTTTGTTTGGCTTTTTGGTGATTTTAGGTGTGGGTTTCAAAGCAGTTGTTTTGCTACTTTGATCACCTTGAGTAGTGGGCTCAGCAGCAGATACCTGAGGAGCAGTGGTAGCTGCTAAATTCTGCTCAGGCACCTCTGCTTGTGTTTTGCAAGGTGTTGACATTCTAGTAAAAGTTTCAGCAGTTAAGCTGTTTATTTGAAAAGATTCACCTTGTTTTATTGCAGCAGCATCATTCTTACCAAGTTTCTTTTCAAAATAGTAACTTAAAAATCTTGGAAAAAGTAAGAATGGCTTTTTATCATCATTAATCCAGATCATTAAAGATTTCCTGGGAATAATTGAAATTTTCTTCTTGAAGAATAGCATACCCCAAATTTTGAATCTTTAATGGTATTTCATTAAAAGAGGTGGTTTTGTTTGAAACACACATAAGCAGAGTATGAAACAAAAATCTTGTTGCAGGTGGAAAATTACCTTTTTGTAAGGTATCTCTTTTTATTTGCTCTGCATAGCCCCTTTCAAGGAAATCAGTTTTTTACTCATTTTTAGGAAAAGAAGTTTTACCTTGCTGATCATTGAGTTCAAAGACTTCCGAGATGGATTGTGGGGTAATTTTGACAGCTTTACCCTTTAGAGAAGAGTTAATGGCTATGATAGTCTCACCTTGTTTGTCAAGGGTTACATTTTTCCAGAACTCTCTTTGGGTCGCCAAGTAAATTGGTGCATCTGTTGTAAGCAAAGTTTTATACTTTGACGCAGACATGAGATCAATGATGGAATCAAAAGCATCGGTGGTGCCGAGTTTTGTGAAAAGACCCAGAAGGTTGTGAGAAGGTTTGTTTGGAATTTCAGTGGGTTTGGCCTTTTGAGAGGCCTCTTTTGAAGATGATTTGGAAGTGGGTTTTGCAGATGACTTCGATTTTGTCATTTTGGAGATGATGATCGAAGAAGGTTGTGAAGGAAATTGAGAAAAACTGCTTTGAGAAGAGAATTTTTAAGAATTCAATTCGACAGTAAAACCCTGGTTGGAGTTTTGAATGGGGGTTTTATGGAGAAAAAGTGAATGCTGACGTGGCAGCGGTTACAAAAGTTTTGACCGCTATGTACTGTCCACATGCCAACCCTTGATGAAATGAAGGACAATACTTTTATGAAAACTACTGATGAAAGGCAGTGGTTACAACGGTAACAAATGGAAGCAGTGGGTGATTTTCACTATCAGTAGATAGCACATCAGTGGATAAAAACACTGATTTTGAGCATCAGTGCTTATCAGGAAAATGAGAGAGCAGGGGTTGACTTTCAGCAGTGGACAGTCTTTGAAGCAGAGCAGACTTTTGAACAAGCAGTGGTTATGGCAGTCTTTTAAGGATTTTAATGAAAACTTCATTTTCAGCTATTTTTAAGGATGGATTTTTTATTTTCTGAAAACATTTTAATGTTTTTATTCATGGAAAAACAAGATTTTGCTTGTTATTGCATGTTTAGCATGCCATTCCTAGAGACCAAACTTTCAAAGGTGGATGTATCTAATGCTTTTGTGAGCACATCTGCCAGCTGGTCTTTAGTTGGAACATGATGCAGAGAAATCAAACCTTTTTCATAGCAATCCCTCACAAAGTGATGTCTGATGTCGATGTGCTTGGTGGTTGAATGGGAAACTGGATTTTTGATGATATTTTCTGCTGCCTGGCTATCCAACATGAGTGGTGTCTTTAAGGCAGTGATACCAAAATCCAGCAACTGATTTTGAAGCCACAGGAGTTGGGCTGTACAGCTTGCAGCAACAATGTATTCAGCTTCAGCAGTGGATGTTGAAACAGCTGCTTGCTTTTTGCTTTGCCATGAAACTAAGCAATCACCTAGAAACTGGCACTCTCCTGATGTGGACTTCCTTGTGGTGTTACATCCGGCAAAGTCACTATCTGAAAATCCTGAAAGCTTGATATTCCCATTAGCTGGATACCAGATACCAAGTGTGGGAGTACTTTTTATGTATCTGAATATCCTTTTTACAGCAATAAGGTTGGATTTTCTAGGGGCTGATTGGCTTCTTGCACAAACACACGTTGCAAACATGATGTCTGGCCTAGATGCAGTTAGGTACAACAAAGACCCAATCATGCTTCTATATAGAGTTTGGTCAATCAGCTCATCCTTTTCATCAGACATGACTAGCTTATTTGTTGCCATGGGTGTGCTGCATGGTTTACAATCATTCATATCAAATTTGTTTAAAAGTTCTTTAGCATATTTGCTTTGATGAATGAAAGTTCCATTTTGCATTTTCTGAACTTGGAGACCAAGAAAGCATTGCAGCTCACCCATTGCACTCATTTTAAACTCAGCTGTCATGAGTTGCCTGAACTCTTCACACATTTTATTACATGTGCTTCCAAAAATAATGTCATCCACATAAATTTGGACAATCATTAAATCCTTTCCTCTCCATTTTAGAAATAGTGTTTTATCAATGGTACCTCTTTTGAAACCATTTGAGAGTAGAAAGGTGGAAAGAGTTTCATACCAGGCCCTAGGTGCTTGTTTCAGGCCATACAAGGCTTTATTTAACATGTAGACATGATCTCGATAAAATAGATCCTTAAAACCTCGAGGTTGACAAACATACACCTCTTCTTGAATTGTACCATATAGGAAAGCACTTTTTATATCCATTTGGAACACCTTCATTTTGTGGTTGACAAAAAAGGCCAGGAACAGTCTTATAGCTTCCAATGTTGCTACAGGGGCAAAAGTTTCATCATAGTCTATCCCCTCTTCCTGTCTGTAACCTTGAACCACAAGCCTGACTTTATTCTTGACAACAATGCCCCTTTCATCAGTTTTGTTTTTGAAGACCCACTTTGTGCCGATGGGGCTTACATCTTTTGGCAGTGGTACAAGCTCCCATACTTGTTGTCTTTTAAACTGTTGGAGCTCCTCTTGCATGGCTTCTACCCAGCTGTTGTCTTTCAGTGCCTCTTGGTACTTAACTGGCTGATGGAGTGATAGAAAACCAGCAAAAAGACAAATGTTTTGGGTTTGGCTTCTTGTGAGCACCCCTTCATTTATGTTGCCAATGATTTGGTCAGGTGGATGAGATCTCAAGAAGATTAAATCTCCTTGGTATGGTATGATGGCATTTGTTGGTGAAGGCTACAAATGTGTATCATCTGAGCTAACCACTGCAGGTGACTTTGATGATCCAGCAGTGGCTTCAAAAGGTGGTGGAATAGGGGGCAAAGGTGTGGACACATGCTGACTTTGATCCACTGTTTGAGGACTTTTATCAACAGTGCTTGATGATGTGGAAGCAGTGGTTAAGGGGCTACTTTGGTCAACAACTGTTGAGGTAGCAGTGGTTGAGCTTTGACAGCTGTTTTGAACATCTGCTGCTCTTCCCATTCTGGCAGACTTTTATGGAATGATGATTTCATATCCATAGTCTGGGGTTGAATCCTCTGATGGACATGCACTGTTAGTCTTGACAGCAGTGTTTTCAAAAGTGAATTTATCAAGATCAAACAAATCTGCAGGATTTGCTGGGATTTTCATTGATGAAAGTTCATTGAACTTTACATTCAAGGTCTCCTCCACTGCTTTGGTCCGTGTATTAAACACTTTGTAGGCCTTGGCAGTGGTTGAGTATCCCATGTGATAACCACAATCTACTTTGGCTGTAAATTTTGAGATGGAATCTTTTAAATTTAAAATAAAGCATGGGCAGCCAAATACTTTAAAATATGAGATCAGTGGTTTGATTTTATACAGAATTTCATAAACAGTCTTTTTGTGCCTGGGGTTTATTAAAACTCTGTTTTGGACATAGCAAGCAGTGTTTACTGCCTCTGCCCAAAAAGTTAATGGCAAACCTGAATCAGCAAGCATGGTTCTGGCAGCCTCAATCAAAGTTCTGTTCTTTCTTTCAACTACCCCATTTTGCTCTGGTGTTCTAGGGATACTGTACTGCCTTACAATCCCTTTCTTCACACAGAAGGCATCCAACTCCTTATTTTTTAATTTTGTGCCATTGTCACTCCTGAAGACTTTTACTGGAAGGTCAAATTGCTTTTCAACCTGTGTCACAAAGTCTTGCAAAATGCCTACAGTCTCATCTTTTGAGTGTAAAAAAAAAGTCCATGTAAACCTAGAGAAGTCATCAATAATAACCAAACAATATCTCTTCTTCTTGAGACTCATGACTTGAACTGGGCCAAACAAATCCATGTGCAACATTTGCAAACACTGGGTTGTTTTGGACTCTTCAATGGACTTAAAGGAGCTTTTATGCTGTTTTCCTTTTAAACAGGAAATACAATGCTCAGGACATGAAAACAAATTTTGTGGTAAGCCTCTTACCAAGCCATTTTTTGAAATTTCAGTGATTGTCTTGAGATTTGTGTGCCCCAATCTTCTGTGCCAAAGTTCTGTCTCTTTGTTAGAGGCAGCTGAGAACAGACAGGCATCAGTTCTGGGACTCTCTTTTGACATATCAACAACATAAACATTGCCACTTCTTTGAGCAACAAGTTTTGTTTTTCCAGTTTTGATTATTGCTTCAATCTTTTCAACCATTTCTGGTCCAACAATCCTACAACACTCCTTTGTGAAGAATGACCCATACCCCTTATCACTCATTTGTGAAACACTTAGGAGGTTGAATTTTAGATTGTCTATCAGATTGACATTTTCAAATTTTACATTTCCAGACTGTACTGTACCAGACCCTAGAACTTTCCCTTTACTATTATTCCCAAAGGATATATCACCCCCTCCATGGATTTTAAAATCTTTGAGTAGGGCTTTACATCCTGTCGTGTGCCTGGAGCCTCCACTATCTACATACCAAAGGCTATCTAAGCATGCAGAAGCTCCTTGCACATGAAGTAAAAGGATTAGTTCATTAGGGTTTCCAAAGCCAATAAGGCTTTGGATGGGGTCTCAAAAGTGTCTGGGATGGATGCAGATTGATGGACAGTGGTTAGGTCAGGGGTTTGGACAGTTTTAGGACTGTTTCTTTCTAACCACTGTTGTGGGTTTTGACCAATCACCTGTTGATACCCAAAAGGATGCCTGTTCACTCTTGGTTTAGAGGGCCTTTTGTAGGTCTCATAAACGTGTGGAATCCTTTGGTAAGATGATTGTCCCTTGCCTTTTCTGAATTGGTTGGCAGGGGGTGCATCAGTCACTTGAACATCTCTTTGGACAAATGTTTGATTCAGCTATTTTGTAACAGCTATTTGGATTGGCACAAACAGTGGTTGATTCTTGGTGAATCTGAAAGATGATGTTGATGGACTCAAGGATGTTTTAGCAGTATACTCATTCTTTTTCACATCAAAGTTTTTGAGATACACACATGCTTGAGTTTTATGGTTTGTTTTACCACAGATGGTGCAGCTTTCAGCAGGAACAATGACACTTGTTTTGTTTAGATCATATACTTTCAGATGAAAACAGTCTTTTGTTAGATGGTTTCTCTTTTCACAAAATTCACAAAACAAATTTTTGACCTTTTCTCTTTTCTTCCTTTTCTCAGACTCCTTTGCAACAGAGTTTTGAACCATTATTGGGATGTCTTTGATAGGAATGACCTTTGCTTTTGGAGCTGTGACACCATCAGTGGTTGTAAAGTCCATGGGCTTGAAATTTTCAAGAATGTCACACTCATCAGACCATGTGGGTTTAAATTGGTATTTCTCAATTTCCTCAAAAGTTGAGGATCCCACAGATCTTTCCAAAGTGATTTTGTTACCAAGTTTGTCGGTTATTTTAACCTCTTGGCCATTCTTGTTGGTTGGTATAATTTCAGATGAACCAGCTTGTTTTCCAGCAGTGTTTTCAAGATCATCATATTTTCTATATCCTATACCAAACTTAACATTGCTTTCAAGCTATTTCTCAAGCATAACCTCATACCCTTTGCAAGATTCCACCCATCTTTCACAAGTGATCTGGGTGGACTCCAACTCTTTTTTGCAAACTTGGTATTTCTCTACCATAGTTTGGAGTTGAGTCTTAGTTATGCTTTGCTCTTCTTTGAAACTGCTGATTTCTTTGTCTTTTTCAGCCAATTTGTTTCTAAGTTCTTTTAACAACTTTTCAAATTTGACTTCATCAGTTAAGATTTTATCCCTAAGGTTTTCATTTACCTCTTTGATGTTAGCAAATTCAATAATGCATTCGTCTGAACACAGTTTTTCAAGAACTTGAGGTGTTACCTTAGCAGCAGCCATCATGGCACAGTCACATTGATGATCACCTTCTTCATCAACTCTCTCTTCTTTCTCACCTGCTTTCTTTTCTTCCTTGTCTTCTTCGGACCAGGGGACAGTCAGTGGTTCAATCAGGGTTTCTGAATTTTCTCCCAACAGTAGTTCACCAGCAACTGCAGTAACCACTGCTTCAGCCACTTTATCCACTGTTTCAACACTTAGTTGTTCACCTCCAGTTTCTACCCCTTCTGGTATTGACTCTAATGCCATCAAACAAAATTCATCATTAGAAGGATCATTAAAAGCATTGAGTGCAAAATTTTCATCACCAAGCTCATCAGGCATGCTGCTCCAGTCAACAAAGCCTTAAGTGAAAATGCTTTGCTGATCTGGTTGTGTTACTGTTGGAGCAGCCGGTTGAGGTGCAACAGGTTGCACTTGTGCCTGAGGGACAGGGGTTTGAACATATTGAATTTGTGGAACAGTTGTTTGAACATAATGCACAGGCACAGGGGTTGCAGCATAGTGAGCAGTGTTAACATGGGCAGCAGGGGTATATTGGGTATAGTGCACAGTGCTTTGATGTTGTGGTCTAGGGTTTGAGCTGGGATGAGTAATTATTGGACCAGTGGTTTGACTCCTACATTCCCTAGCAAAATGACCTAGCCTATTGCACTTATAGCACTTGATTTTCGATTTATCCAACCCCACTTTTAAATTTCCATGTAACCCTGGGAATTTTCTCCCTGTTCTTTTGTAGAATTTGCTTGTTCTTACACTAAGCAAAGCCAATTGATGCAAAATGTCCATCTCTTCTAAGTCAGTGGGATCAAAGTGTTGCAAATCATTGAGTTCAAAGCACAAGTTATCTGACATCTGGTTTTCACAATTTGCAGTAAAAGCATAATTTGCAGAGTGAGAATCAGGGTTGTTGAAAATACCACCAGCAGTTATATCAATAAAGTGATCATAACCCTGATCCTTACTACTGCTAACAGATTCTTCCTGACCAAACAGAGCTGTGCTGCCAAAGGAATAATCATCAGCAACTTTGCCAGACTCTTGCAACTTCTTTTTCTGGTTTAACTCCCTTTCATAGGTCAGGAGTCTACCATGAAGTTGGGTCAGGGTCAGATCTTTGAACTCAGCAGAGTTTCTAGTCACAAATGCAATTGTGTCCCATTTATCAGGTAGTGATCTAAGAAACCTACTATTTTGTGTTGATTTTGGAATTTCAACTTTAACAAGTCTTAGCTCACTGATGAGACAACTGAAACGTTCAAACTGTTGGGTCAATGATTCACCCTTAATGTGACAGAAGGTTTCATACTGCTGATTCAGAATTTCCCTATTGTTCTCAATTACTTCCTCAGTTCCCCCAAATTGTTCCTTAAGTGCATCCCATAATTCTTTGGCACTGTTACAATGTAACAGTTCAGCATACATTCCATTGGGTAATGCAGATGCTATGATGCTAAATGCTTTGGCATCGAGTTCGAACTTTTGAAAATCAGTTTCAATATAGTTTTCAGTTGGTTTAGGAACGAACTTCTTTGCATCCTCAGCACTTGGCACCATAGGAACATGGGGACCAAAAACAACAGACCTCCAACATACGGTGTTCTGTTGAGCAAGGATGTGACCCATCCTTCTCTCCCAGATGTTGTACTCATTACGTTTAAGCGTGGGTGGTTTGAAAAGAGAGCCAATGTTATTCTTATCATCTTGTGATTGTGACGACATCCTGGTTGTTTTACAGGCACTGATTAATCAACTTTGATGGTGATTAAACCTTGCTCTGTTTTTCAACAAAACAAACAAACTATCAGTATCAACTATTATGAGCTGAACTATTTATGTCAAAATGATTGTTAAATCAAATTTGACTGTCCAAGCTCTGATACCAATTGTTAGGATCTGAGTTTGGTTTTGATTGTGTTTTACGTTTGAATTAAGATGAAGATGAATGAGTTGTTCAGCGGAATTAAGATGGGAACAAACTTTTCATAATCAAACAGGAGAATTGCTTTTAACATACAAGTTTAACATTGAACCGAATGATTAAATTTAATTTCAACAACGATTACAATTTGCAAGTATGCAAAAAACTCCCCCTCAGCCTGAGTTCACAGTATTTGTTCGTGCAGGAAGAAGATAGTGAAGGAGCAAATAGAACAGTACAGAGCACTGTTCTATTTATAGGCACGAGCAAACCACTGAAGCATCTAAGCTGATGTCACCATGAAAGTGACATCTAACCTTTTAACAAACTCTAACCTCTGATCTATACAACCTCTGCTATGCTAACTACTGTTATTACATTTCATTACATAAAGACATCTAAACTACTGCTGCATCCTTCCACTAATGTGAACCCAACAGTACTTGTCATGATCAGCAGAGCTTGTCTCAAGGCAGTAGATTGAACAGCAGAGCTTTAGTCTTTCATCAGTCTTTTACTTGATCAGCAGTTTGTAGGTCAGCAGTTTGTACGATCAGTAGATAAGAGGTCAGCAAATGTTGAAACCACTTTCATGGGGAGAGACTTGTATACATAACATCTGCTTATTCTGGATCCACTGCTCTGATCCAGTTTTGGCTTTGATTATCTGTTCCTTTAGTAGGGTTCAATCCCAACATTAAGCTTTTCACTTACCTCTATATCCTTAAGAGGTACTACCAGTGATTCATCAGCTAAGCATTTCTTGAGATTAGATACATGAAATATATCATGTATTCCCGCCATTTCCTCTGGCAGTTGCAGCTGATAGGCTACAGGTCTTATTCTTCTAATAATTTCAAAAGGTCCAACATACCTGGGCTTAGCTTTCCTCTTTTGATAAATCTTACCACTCCTTTCCAAGGAGAGACTTTCAATAACACTTTGTCTCCTACCTGAAATTCCAATGGCTTTCGTCTGTTATCTGCATAACTGTTCTGTCGATCGCGTGCTGCTTTCAATCGTTCCTTAACTTGAATGATCTTGTCAGTTGTTTCTTGCACTATCTCAGGTCCGGATAGTTGCTTTTCTCCAATTTCTGCCCAACTGACTGGAGTTCGGCACTTTCGTCCGTAAAATGCTTCGAATGGTGCAGCATTGATATTTGTGTGATAACTGTTATTATAAGAAAATTCCATCAATGGTAAGTGATCGTCCCAATTACCTCCGAAATCAATTACACAAGCTCTAAGCATGTCCTCCATTTTCTGAATTGTCCTTTCACTTTGTCCGTCTGTTTGAGGATGATAAGCGGTGCTTAGATTCAACTTGGTTCCCATTGCTTTTTTGGAAACTTGTCAAAAAATGAGAGGTAAAACGGCTATCCCTATAAGAAACAATTGATAAAGGAATTCCATGTAATGAAACTATTTCATTTACATACAATTTAGCTAATTGTTCCATGCTGAAAGTTTCTTGCATTGGTAGGAAATGTGCTGACTTAGTTAGCATGTCTACAATCACCCAGATTGTATCATTACCTTTTCTTGTTTTGGGTAATTTAGTAACAAAATCTATTGTTATATTCCCATTTCCAAACTGGCATTTCTAATTGTTGCAACAAACCTGAGGGTTTCTGATGTTCAGCTTTAACTTGTGAACAGGTTAAACATTTAGAAACATAAGCTGCTATATCTTTCTTCTTTCCTATCCACCAGAAATTCTTTCTTAAGTCTTGATACATCTTATCACTTCCAGGATGCATCATATACTTAGATTTATGGGCTTCTTCTAATATACGGTGGCCTAGGTTTCCTAATTTAGGTATCCACATTCTTTTCTTATGAATTCTCCAAATTCCATCTGTTCCTTGTTCTAGTTCCTTAATCATTCCTTTCAATTTTTCAGTATCATCCTTGATTACTGATTCTTGTCCCTTTCTAATCTATTCATTTAAATCTACCTGCAGGTTTAACTTAAGAGAACACACTCTTTTTGGTTTTCCGTGAAGCTTTCGACTTAAAGCATCAGCTACTACGTTTGCCTTTCATGCATGATACTGGATATTGCAATCATAATCGCTTAGTATCTCCATCCAACGTCTTTGTCTCATATTCAACTCCTTTTGCCCGAAAACATACCTTAAACTCTCATGGTCGGTGAAAATGGTAAACTTACTACCGTATAGGTAATGTCTCCAAATCTTAAGGGCAAAAATTATAGCTCCTAATTCTAGATCATGGGTTGAATAATTTTCTTCATGATTCTTAAGTTGTCTAGAGGCATAAGATATAACCTTTTGACGTTTCATTAACACACATCAATAGCCTAACTTAGAAGCGTCACAATAGACTATAAATTCTTCAGTTCCTTCTAGTAACGCTAGTATGGGTGCCTTGGTCAATCTTTGCTTAAGGATTCTAAAGGCTTCTTCTTGTTTTGTTCCCCATTCAAACTTAACAGATTTATAGGTTAGCTTAGTTAAGGGAATGGGTATTCTAGAAAAATCTCGAATAAACCTTCTATAATAACTGGCCAATCCTAAGAAACTTCTAACCTCGGTTGGTGACTCAGGGGTTTTGCATTTAGTAATCGCCTCGATCTTTGTGGGATCCACATGAATTCCTTCATGATTGATTAGATGTCCAAGGAACTGTACCTGTTCTAACCAAAATTCACATTTCGAGAATTTTTCATAAAGCTTTTCTTTCCTTAATAGAATTAGAAGTGCATGCAGATGCCCTGCATGTTCCTCTTTGCTTTTAGAGTAGATGAGAATATCATCTATAAAGACAATTATAAATTTATCCAAATATGGCTTACATATTCGGTTCATCATGTCCATAAATGCAGCTGGGGCATTGGTTATACCAAATGGCATGACACTAAATTCATAATGGCCATACCTTGTTCTGAAAGCGGTCTTAGGAATGTCCTCTTCCTGTACCTTTAATTGATGATATCCTGAACGTAAGTTGATTTTTGAGAAAAATTAAGCTCCTTGCAGCTGGTCGAACAGATCATCGATTCTTGGTAATGGGTACCGATTTTTTATTGTGACTTTGTTCAATTCACGGTAATCAATGCACATTCGCATTGACCCGTCTTTCTTTTTAACAAATAAAATTGGTGCTCCCCATGGCGATGTGCTTAGCTGTATGAATCCTTTCTCCAACAATTCGTCTAATTGTTTCTTCAGTTCCTGCATTTTTGCAGGTGCCAAATGGTAAGGGGCTTTGGCAATTGGTGCTGTTCCTGGTAGCAGGTGGATTCCGAATTCAACTTCTCTGTCTGGCGGTAGTCCTGGCAATTCTTCTGGAAATATATCTGAAAATTGGGATACTACTAGAATATCTTTCAGTTCTTTTCCTTTAGTATTAATGATTATAGAAATCAAATATACTAATGATCCTTTTCTTACATAACTGGCTGCTTTTATCACAGAGATGAATTTCATAGATCTAGATGGTTTATCTCCTTTAATCGTGATCTTTTCACCCCTTGGTGAATTTACTTGGATTGACTTTTGATCACATAAAATACTGGCTTTATTGGCTATTAACCAATCCATTCCTAATACAACATCAAATCCTGCCAGATTCATCGGGTAAAGGTTTGGAATAAATTTTTGATTTAAAAATTCTATTCTTGCTTCCTGCATGATCTCAGAAATCTTAATGGTTTCTCTATTTGTTGTCTCTACTATACATTCTTGTGAGAGTTTAGTTAATGGTTGATTGAGAAGTTTGCAAAATAAAGTATTAATAAAACTTTGGTTTGCACCAGAGTCAAATAATAATTTAGCAAAAACATCATTAACTAAAAACGTACCGACGATGACATCCGGGATCATCTTTGCTTCTTTTGCAGTCAGCACAAATGCTCTAGCATTTTTAGTAGTCTTGTTGTTCATGGCTGGAGCTAGTTCCGGACAGTTCGGCTTGATATGACCTTTTTCTCCACAGTTGAAGCACATTCCATTATTTGGTTTCTTCCTACAATCTTCTTCCTTGTGTCCTGGTATCTTGAAGAAATTGTAGTAAGTGGAGCATGTTCCTGAATGCTTCTTCTTGCAAGCCTTGCAGTACGGTGTAGAGGTAGAACTTACATTTTTCCCACGGTTGGAATTTCCATAACGGAATTCTTGGGTAAGCTTTTGAGCTAGGTTTCTCCTCTGATCCTCTTCTCGTGTACGCACTAATTCATCAGTCAAGGTATTTGCCAGTTCTACGACTTCTTCTATAGTTTGAGGTCTAGCTGTCGCAACCCCCGATCCCTTATCTATCCCGGGAACGGGCGGACGCGAACTCAGAATTTCGGTGGTATCAGTTGGTTAATTTGGCAGCGGAAATTACATCAGGACCGTAGTTAGGAAATGTTTATCAGAGTAAAACCGCCATATTTGATATTAATAATCACATGGGTAAAACCCAAGTTTCTTATTACAATATATTTATAGGGATAAACCCTATTTTATTGAATTTAAAACATCGTCTTTTAGGTAACTTTTATAGCCACATTTTTCCCAAGCCTTCAGTGCTCTCCAGCTGGCCTTTTACTAATTGGCTATCACATTGTGTTACCTGAAACGCGTTTTAAAAACATTTGTCAGTGGGAACTACTGGTGAGTGAATCCCAGTTTAATCAAGAAGCATTTTATCAATTAAAACAGTATTGAGAGCGATCACATTGTTTATTTCTACACACCGGCATTTTATCAATTAAAACAGTAAATTTTGTATACAAAACCCCAACATACCAGCAGTAATTGAAGAACTACAAAGACTCAATCACCGCTTAATTACATTGTAAAACATTTAAGGTTTTGTAAAACAATTCACAAAAAGGTTTACAAAAAGAGGATAAACTCACATTGCTATCTTAGACTTCGCGTAAGGGTTTCCTGGGATTAATCTATAATTTACACAAATGTACATATATTAGTATAATAACCCTTTGATAATATTAATGATACCCTCCCCGAGACGGTATTCCAACAACTACGTCGGGCAGAACCACGACAGTTGTTACGGAACCCTAAATCAATCGGGCAGCGTATCTAATACGAAACTGGGGTTATAATACTTACAATGGCGTAGAACCTCGCTAATTAGGGGGTATTATACTTGAAAATTATGCCTATAATGTGAGAATTCGAGATACAGAAAAGAAAATGAACGAGTTGAAATGAAATCCGATGGCCTGCTTATATAGTGCTGATATCTGGTCCTCTCGCGGCCCGCGTAAACCAAAGACAGGGCTTACGCGGCCCGCGTACTAGTCCGGGTAGGGTTTAGGTGATCCTGGTCATCGCCTAGACTCGCCACGATGATGACACGTGTCATCATCGGGCTGCGCCACCTTTTTGATCTCACGCGGCCCGCGTACACTAACGTGGGTCTTACGCGGCCCGCCTAAGCTTAAGAAAACAACGAAATCAGTTTCTAGCCCTTATACCGCCCGCGTAAGGTTGGGGTGGGTCCTACGCGGCCCGCCTCAACTTAATAATCAAATTTTAAATTTTATTTTTAATGCTATACTGTATTTCGGGCTCGGTTTTCACATACGGGGTATATTTAAAGAAATATTGGGACATATTAAAATATACTAGGATGTTGGAATTTATTATGAGGCTGTCAGTTTATTGAGGATTGTTACATCCTCCCCACCTTGTTTTAGAGCTCGTCCTCGAGATCTATTGGAACAAGTGCGTATATTTCCTTTGCATTTCAAATTCAAGCTCCCATGTGTACTAAGGTCCTCTTTTGGAGTTCCACTTCACTTTGACCAGAACTAATCTCTTATGTTTGAGATTCTTGACTTTCCTGTCTTCAATCTGTAGAGGTCTTTCTACAAACTTGAGTTGTTCATTTACCTCTATATCCTTAAGAGGTACTATCAGTGATTCATCAGCTAAACACTTTTTGAGATTAGATACATGAAATACATCATGTATTCCTGCCATTTCCTCTGGCAGTTGTAGCTGATAGGCTACAGGTCCTATTCTTTTAATAATCTCAAAAGGTCCAATATACCTGGGACTTAGCTTTCCCCTTTTGATAAATCTTACTACTCCTTTCCAAGGAGAGACTTTCAACAATACTTTATCTCCTGCTTGAAATTCCAATGGCTTGCGTCGGTTGCCGGCATAACTCTTCTGTCGATCACGTGCTGCTTTTAATCGTTCCTTGACTTGAATAATCTTGTCGGTTGTTTCTTGCACTATCTCAGGTCCAGATAGTTGCTTTTCCCCAATTTCTGCCCAACAGACTGGGGTTCGGCACTTTCGTCCATAAAGTGCTTCGAATGGTGCAGCATTGATACTTGTGTGATAACTGTTATTATAAGAAAATTCTATTAAAGGTAAGTGATCGTCCCAATTACCTCTGAAATCAATTACACAGGCTCTAAGCATGTCTTCCATTGTCTGAATTGTCCTTTCGCTTTGTCCGTCCGTTTGAGGATGATAAGCTGTGCTTAGTTTTAACTTGGTTCCTATGGCTTTTTGGAAACTTGACCAAAAATGAGAGGTAAATCGACTATCCCTATCAGAAACAATTGATAAAGGAATTCCATGTAATGAAACAATTTCATTTACATACAATTTAGCTAACTGTTCCATACTGAAGGTTTCCTTCATTGGTAGGAAATGAGCTGACTTGGTTAGCCTATCTACAATCACCCAGATTGTATCATTGCCTTTCTTTGTTTTGGGTAATTTAGTAACAAAATCCATTGTTATCAATTCCCATTTCCACACTGGCATTTCTAATTGTTGTAGAAATCCTGAGGGTTTCTGGTATGCAGCTTTGACTTGTGAACAGGTTAAACATTTAGAAACGTAGGCTGCTATGTCCTTTTTCATTCCTATCCACCAGAAATTCTTTCTTAAATCTTGATACATCTTATCATTTCCTGGATGCATTGTATATTTAGATTTATGGGCTTCTTCTAATATAGGATGACGCAGGTTTCCTAATTTAGGTATCCACATTCTCTCTTTATGGAATCTCCAAATTCCATCTGTTCCTTGTTCTAATTCTTTTAGCATACCTTTTAATTTTTCAGTATCATCCTTGATTACTGATTCTTGTGCTTCTCTAATTTGATTATTTAAATCTACTTGCAAATTTAGTTTAAGAGAACGTACCCTTTTTGGTTTTTCATGATACTTTTGACTTAAAGTATCTGCCACGACATTTGCTTTTCCTTCATGATACTGGATATCACAATCATAATCTCTAAGCATTTCCATCCAACGTCTTTGTCTCATATTCAACTCCTTTTGCTTGAAAACATACTTTAAACTCTTATGATCAGTGAATATGGTAAACTTACTACCATAAAGGTAATGTCTCCAAATCTTAAGGGCAAAAATTATAGCTCCTAATTCTAAATCATGGGTTGAATAATTCTCTTCATGATTCTTAAGTTGTCGAGATGCATAAGCTATAACCTTTTGACGTTGCATTAATACACATCCATAACCTAATTTAGAAGCGTCACAATAGACTATAAAGTCTTCAGTTCCTTCTGGTAATGCTAGTATGGATGTATGGGTTAATCTTTGCTTAAGGATTCTAAAGGCTTCTTCTTGTTTTAATCCCCATTCAAACTTAACAGATTTACAGGTTAGCTTAGTTAAGGGAATGGCTATTCTAGAAAAATCTTGAATAAATCTTCTATAATAACCGGCCAATCCTAAGAAACTTCTAACCTCGGTTGGTGATTCAGGGGTTTTCCATTTAGTAATCGCCTCGATTTTTGTTGGATCCACATGAATTCCTTCATGATTCACTAAATGTCCAAGAAATTGTACCTGTTCTAACCAAAATTCGCAATTTGAAAATTTAGCATAAAGCTTTTCCTTTCTTAATAGACTTAAAAGTGTGTGCAAATGCTTTGCATGATCTTCCTTACTTTTAGAGTAAATTAGAATATCATCTATAAAAACAATTATGAATTTATCCAAATATGGCTTACATATTCGGTTCATCATGTCCATAAATGCGGCTGGGGCATTGGTTAAACCAAATGGCATGACAGTAAATTCATAATGTCCATACCTTGTTCTGAATGCGGTCTTAGGAATGTCCTCTTCATGTACCTTTAATTGATGATAACTTGACCTTAAATCGATTTTAGAGAAAAATCGAGCTCCTTGTAGTTGATCGAACAGATCATCGATTCTCGGTAATGGGTACCGATTCTTAATCGTGACCTTGTTTAATTCACGGTAGTCATTGCACATACGCATTGATCCGTCCTTCTTTTTAACAAACAGTATCGGCGCTCCCCATGGTGACGAACTTGGTTGTATAAATCCTTTCTCCAACAATTCGTCTAATTGTTTCTTTAATTCTTGCATTTCTGCGGGTGCCAAACGGTAAGGTGCTTTGGCAATCGGTGCTGTTCCTGGTATTAAATGGATTCCGAATTCAACTTCTCTATCTGGAGGTTGCCCTGGCAATTCTTCTGTAAATACATCTGAAAACTGAGATACTACTGGAATGTCTTTTAGTTCTTTTCCTTTAGTGTTAGTGATTATAGAAATCAAATACACTATAGAACCTTTTCTTATGTAACTTGCAGTTTTCATCACAGAGATGAATTTTGTAGATCTAGATGGTTTATCTCCTTTAATTGTGATCATTTTACCTTTTGGTGAATTTACTTGAATTGACTTTTGATCACATAAAATATTGGCTTAATTGGCTATTAACCAATCCATTCCTAATACAACATCAAATCCTACCAGATTCATGGGATAAAGGTTTGCAATAAATTTCTGATTTAAAATTTCTATGCTTGCTCCCTGAAAGATTTCAGAAATCCTAACGGTTTCTCCATTAGCTGTCTCTACTAAGCATTCTTGTGGTAGTTTAGATAATGACTGATTTAGAAATTTGCAAAATGATGTATTAATAAAACTTTGGTTCGCACCAGAGTCAAATAATACTTTAGCAAAAATATCATTAACTAAAAACGTACCAGCTATCATATCTGGAATCATCTTGGCTTTATTTGCAGTCAGAACAAATTCTCTAGCATTTTGAGTATTCTTGTTGTTTGCAGCTGGAGCTAATTTCGGACAATTAGGCTTGATATGACCTTGTTCTCCACAGTTGTAACATATCCTGTTGTTAGCTTTCTTCCTGCAGTTTTCTTCCTTTTGTCCCGAAATTTTGCAAAAGTTACAGTATATGGAGCATCTGCCTGAATGCTTTCTTTTGCAATTCTTACAGTAAGGTGTAGAGGTAGAACCTATATTTTTCCCACGATTAGAATTTCCAGAACAAAATTCTTGTGTGAGCTTTTTGGTTAGGTTCTTACTTTGATCCTCTTCTCGGGTACGGACCAATTCATCTGTCAAGGTATTTGCTAGTTCTACAGCTTCTTCTATGGTTTGAGGTCTAGCTGCCTTGACTACGTGTCTAATTTCCCCAATTAATCCCCAGATATAACGGGAGATCAATACTGGTTCTGGTGAAGCAAGAGTTGGCACTATTCTAGCATATTCGAAGAATAATTTAGTGTATCCCTTACTATCCACACCAGTCATCCTAAGGTTTAGGAATTTGTTTGCTATCTGTTCCTTTTCATTGGGTGGGCAGAATTTCCTTTCTACCTTGTTCTTAAATTCTTCCCATTTCATATTGTAAGTTCTATCACTTCCTCTTGATTGGAGGAGAGTGTTCCACCATTCTAGTGCTGAATTCTTAAACAGATTAGAAGCAAACATTATCTTATCTTCTTCAGCACACTTGCTTATTCTTAAGACTGCCTTAGTCTTTTCTATCCAGCGTAGGGTTGCAATGGCCCCTTCGTTGCCCGAGAATTCCATTGGTTTACAAGACCAGAATTCTTTATAAGAACAACCGTAAGACACGGTTCTTCTCCTTTTGGGAATGGGCACTTGCAGTATGGGTCCATTGTTCACGTTGTTTTCTGGTTCGATTGGTCCCTTACTGCTATGCTTACTTTTATTATTCGCTTCTTGAATCATTTGAATAATAAATGGCATGGCATCTATTATTCCTTGTGCCACTATATGTTGAACGACACTATTATCCATTTGGTTTCCATTGTTATTGATGCTTGGATTCTCATTAACCACGTTAATGTTACTCTGGTTATCATTATTCAGATTTCCTTGATTTCCTTCGTCGGCCATCTGAATTTTAAACATTTACCAATCATTAATAGAATAATTAAATATTTAAGTAACAACCACATAATACACATATTGGTCAAAAGAGTCGTGCATTGCGACTTTACTCTTTTTGATATAGTATGCGTCAAATACACACTAAAACAAAAATTAAAAATTACAATACTACTATGCCTCGTTAACCACAGAGTGGTCTATACTACGATAGATTTATTATTATTACACATATTTTATTTATTTTATTATTATTACTAACTTATCATCTCTTTCATGGATATGGATTTCCCCCGAAATCCATCTGGCGCTCATCGTATTTCCATACGAGTTGCTCTCCTACATACCTCATCCTTTCACTACTTTCTATGATTTCTTCTCCAAAATTCCGGAGTTCTTCCAAATTTTCTGCACTCATTGGGGGTGCAGGTACTGGTATTAGCTCTGGGTACTGAGGTACTGGATTCTCCTGAGGGTATGGATTTTCCAAAATCTCCCTAATGTATTCATCGTTGTCAAAATAGGGATCTAGTGGGTCCAAACCTGGATATGCTGCTAAGTTCGGCAAGGTTTCTTCGTTTAAGTGATAACGTGGCACATAATCCCTAAGATCATCAAACCATGGATCATAATTTGGATCTAGAGGATTAGGGGCTGGTATCCTAGGTATCTCCTCAGGGTTAAAATCATGCATTTCTACTTCCATTGGTTGAGTGGGAATCAAAGGTAAGGGTTGTGGGGCTACTAGTTGTTCCAGACTTGGGTCAGCAGCAGTTGTAGGTAGGATATGGAAATTAGCTAGGCTTCTATTAAGCATATCCTGTGTATGGGCATCTGTCTTTCGCTTAGCAGCCGCTAGAACTCTTTGCTGTTGCAACTTTCGCATTCTTTTCCTACGTGCAAATGCTTCCTTACTGAACGATCCTCTCTTTTTATGAGGGAATGGCTCTTCCGACTGAGCTTTAAAGGCAAACATCCCTTCTTCCTGATCAGCAGAATACCCAGAAAGGGCAGGCTGTGAAGAGGTACCTTCACTCCTAGGTGAATCAGACAACTGACGACACATGTCTAGGTCCTTGATCACTCACACTGTAAACTAACAAATAGTCAAATAACACAAAACACATAATCACATAATTTATTTCCTAACATAAAATTTATAATTTAAGTGTCAGCAGAACACTTCTTTGGCTTAGACCAGTGGCTAGGCTCTGATACCACCTTCTGTCGCAACCCCCGATCCCTTATCTGTCCCGGGAACGGGCGGACGCGAACTCAGAATTTCGGTGGTATCAGTTGGTTAATTTGGCAGCGGAAATTACATCAGGACCATAGTTAGGAAATGTTTATCAGAGTAAAACCACCATATTTGATATTAATAATCACATTGGTAAAACCCAAGTTTCTTATTACAATATGTTTATAGGGATAAACCCTATTTTATTGAATTTAAAACATCGTCTTTTAGGTAACTTTTATAGCCACATTTTTCCCAAGCCTTCAATGCTCTCCAGCTGGCTTTTTACTAACTGGCTGTCACATTGTGTTACCTGAAACGCGTTTTAAGAACATTTGTCAGTGGGAAATACTAGTGAGTGAATCCCAGTTTAATCAAGAAGCATTTTATCAATTAAAACAATATTGAGAGCGATCACATTGTTTATTTCTACACAATTACTCATTCAGTACTGTCAATCCTGACTGGTGGGTCATATTACACATTGGCTAACTCGTTGTCCAATGGTAACGTATTGTCGTCCCGACTTACTACTCACAGTGTAGTAAATTTTGTATACAAAAGCCCAACATACCGGCAGTAATTGAAGAACTACAAAGACTCAATCACCGCTTAATTACATTATAAAACATTTAAGGTTTTGTAAAACAATTCAAGAAAAGGTTTACAAAAAGAGGATAAACTCACATTGCTATCTTAGACTTCGCGTAAGGGTTTCCTGGGATTAATCTATAATTTACACAAATGTACATAGATTAGTATAATAACCCTTTGATAATATTAATGATACCCTCCCCGAGACGGTATTCCAACAACTACGTCGGGCAGAACCACGATAGTTGTTACGAAACCCTAAATCAATCGGGCAGCGTATCTAATACGAAACTGGGGTTATAATACTTACAACGGAGTAGAACCTCGCTAATTAGGGGATATTATACTTGAAAATTATGCCTATAATGTGGGAATTCGAGATACAGAAAAGAAAATGAACGAGTTGAAATGAAATCCGATGGCCTGCTTATATAGTGCTGATATCTGGTCCTCTCGCGGCCCGTGTAAAACAAAGACAGGGCTTACGCGGCCCGCGTACTAGCCCGGGTAGGGTTTAGGTGATCCGGGTCATCGCCTAGACTCGCCACAATGATGACACGTGTCATCACCGGGTTGCGCCACCTTTTTGATCTCACGCGACCCGCGTACACTAACGTGCGTCTTACGCGGCCCGCCTAAGCTTAAGAAATCAACGAAATCAGTTTCTAGCCCTTATACCGCCCGCGTAAGGTTGGGGTGGGTCCAACGCGGCCCGCCTCAACTTAATAATCAAATTTTAAATTTTATTTTTAATGCTATACTGTATTTCGGGCTCGGTTTTCACATACGGGGTATATTTAAAGACATATTGGGACATATTAAAATATACTAGGATGTTGGAATTTATTATGAGGGTGTCGGTTTATTGAGGGTTGTTACACTAGCTGCCTTGACTACATGCCTAATTTCACTGATTAATCCCAGATATAACGGGAGATTAATACTGGTTCAGGTGATGCAAGGGTTGGCACTATTCTAGCGTACTCAAAGAAAGTAGTAGTGTAGCCCTTACTATCCACTCCAGTCATTCTAAGGTTTAAGAACTTATTTGCTATCTGTTCTTTTTCATTGGGAGGGCAGAATTTTATTTCCACCTTGTTCTTAAATTCCTCCCATTCCATATTGTAAACTCTAACTTCCCCTAGACTGGAGGATAGTGGTCCACCATTCTAGTGCTGAATTCTTGAACAGATTGGAAGCAAACATTATCTTATCCTCTTCCGTACACTGGCTTATTTTTAAGACTGCTTCAGTCTTTTCTATCCAGCGTAGAGCTGCAACGGCCCCTTCATTGCCCGAGAATTACATTGGTTTACAAGAACATAATTCTTTATAAGAACAACCATAAGACATGGTTCTTCTTCTTTTGGGAATGGGCACTTGAAGTATGGGTCCATTGTTTACGTTGTGTTCAGGTTCAATGAGTCGTTTACTATCATGGTAACTTTTTTTATCTGCTTCCTTAACCGTTTTGATAATATATGGAATTGTATCTATTATCCCTTGTGCCACTGTGTGTTGGATGGCACTGTTATCCACTTGGTTTCCATTATTATTGTTGTTCGGGTTATCGTTATCCGGGTTATTGTTACTCTGGTTTTCCTGGTTTTCCTGGTTCACTTCGCTGTCCATCTGAATTTTAAACATTTGCCAATTATTAATATCACAAGATAATATTTAAGGCAAACACATATTGATCAAAATCGTCGAACATTGCGACTTACTCTATTTTATAGTATGCATCTATAATTATTACAATAAATCTGGAATAAAATACAATATTAATATGCATCACTAACCACGAAGTGGTCTATACTACAACATATATATTATCATTATTTTTTTTCATACACACATATTATATATATATATTATTAGTACTACTATCACCATCACTGATATGGGTTCATCCAGAACTCCATATTACGCTCGTCATACTTCCAGACGAGTTGTTCTCCTATTTGCCTCATTCTTTCGCTCTCTTCTAAAATCTCCTCACCAAAGGTTCGGAGTTCTTGCACATTTTCTGTGCTCATTGGGGGTGCAGGTGCTGGTACTAGATCTGGGTACTGTGACATTGGTTCTTCCTGAGGATATAGATTCTCTAGAATTTCCCTAATGTACTCATCATTATCATAATAGGGATCTAGAGGGTCCAGACCTGGGTAAGCTGCTAGGTTTGGCAGGGGTTCCTCTTATATTGGGTAGCGTTGCTGATAATCCCTATGGTCGTCAAACCATGGGTCGTAGTCTGGGTCTAAGGGATTGGGTGCTGGTACTCTAGGTATTTCAGTTGGGTCAAAGGCTGGTGCTGGGACTTAGTTTTCCGGGTTGACTTCAATCTCCATTGGTTGTGTGGGAAACAAGGATAATGGTTGGGGTGCTATGAGTCGCTCTAAATTAGGGTCTGCAGATGTAGTCGCTAAAATATGAAAATTTGCTAGACTCCTATTGAGCATATCTTTGGTGTGAGCATCTGTTTCTCTCTTAGCGGCTGCTAAAACTCGCTGTTGTTGTAACTTTTTCATTCTCTTCCTACGTTTATGCGCTCCCCTACTGAACCATCCTCTCTTTTTAGGAGGGAATGGCTCTTCAGACTGAGCCTTAAACACGAATATCCCATCTTCATTGTCAGTTGAATACCCTGAGAGGGTAGGCTGTGAAGAGGTGCCTTCGCTTCTAGGTGAGCTGGACAACTGCCGGTAGGCGTCGGAAGGTCATTGGTCGCTCATACTATAAACTAACAAACAGTCAAATAACACACAACAATAAAACACAAATATGCACGTATTTTCGTTATTAATTTCCTAACAATTTGAATAATATCTTGGTGTCAGCAGAACACTTCTGTGGCTGAATCAGTGGCTTAGCTCTGATACCACCTTCTGTCGCAACCCCCGTCCCCTAACAACCCGGGAATGGGCGGCCGCGGCCAGTTGTGGTGGTATCGGTGTTTATTATTTTGGCAGCGGAATTTACATCAGGACCGTAGTTAGGAAATATTTTATTAGAGTAAAATACCACGCTTTTATAATATTAAACACATGGGAAATTCCCAAGTTTCAAGTACACACATTTTCATAGGGATAAACCCTATTTTATTTAAATAAAACATCTCTTTATTTAGGTAACTTTTTATTGCCACTTTTCCAAGCCTTTAGTGCTGTCCAGCTGGCTTTTATTTGGCTTTCACATTTTGTTACCTAAAACGCGTTTAAAAACATTTTGTCAGTAGGAAATACTGGTGAGTGAATCCCAGTTTAATCAGAACAGGTTTTATCAGTCTACAGCATTGAGTGTGGTCGCGCAATTACATTTGTTTCCATCTACTTTAATTACCACCCACGGTACTGTCAACCCGACTTGTGGTCATGTTACTACTCACAATGTAGTAACAAATTTTGTATACAAAACCTCAACATACTGACGATAATTGTAGAATACAAATACTCAATCACTGTTTAATATAATGTTAATCATATGAGGTTTTGTGAAAACAATTTGCAAAAAGGAGGATTACTCATATTGCTGTCTTAGGGTTTTCCTTTAAGATTTCCTGGTGATTATCTATTAATTACACAAATGCACACGCGTTAGTATAATAACCCAATATTTACATTAGTAATACCCTCCCCGAGACGGCATTCCAATGACTACGTCGGGCAGAACCTTGACAGCCGTTACGGAACCCTGGATCAATCGGGCAGCATATCTAATACGTAACCGGGGGTTATGATACTTACAACAAGGCAGAACTTCGTTATTTAAGGGGTATACTACCCGAATATAGCTTCTAAACTTATGAAATTCGAGAGAGAAAGAAATTGTGAGCGATCGGAATGAACTGCCGATGCCCTCAATTTATAGGGCCCGATTTCAGGTTCCTCGCGGCCCGCGAAGGTTGTAGCCAAGGGCTACGCTGTCAAATCACCGAGCCTAGTGTAATATCCGTCAAAACGAGCTCCCAAAATCCGACTCGTTTTGAAATTCGGATCCTAACATTTGAACCTAATAATTTTTTTTCTTTTTCTTTCCCGAAATAAACAAACGCTGAAGGATTTATCCTAATCCAATTATCAATTTAGTCTTTATTTATTTATTTAAATTAATTAAGTTAATTAATGTTTCAATATACAAAGTTTTAATGTAACCTAGTTAGTTTTGCTAGTTTTAGAGCTTAACCTAATTAATTAAACCTCTAAAGTTTTGGGATGCGGGTCTGACCAGTAACTAAGCAAGCATTTTACCACTCCCAACACTTCCACATTTACTAATTTAATCTCAATTGAATGGCATTTAATGAAAACGTCGCATGCTAGTATGCTTTTGCCGCCCAAATGATTACAACAAAGAACAGTGATGTTGTTGTCTTTCATTTCCTGCTTTGGTGCTGATTTCTCGTAATGAAGGTTTCAAATTTCCAAATAATGAATCACAACCCACTGCCAAGTGTAGGACTTGTGAAACTCTATATAAACAACGTCCGTACACCCAACCTTCACTCCGATGTTTCCGCCATCGGTTGGGGTGTGACAGATTGGTATCAGAGCCATAACTATAGGGAATTAGGAAAATTGCCATGCTTTTGACCTAGTCTATAGTTAAGTACCAAATTCGACCATACTTGCTTCACATGCTACTTTTATGAAATATCTTTACATGCTATACTTGAAATGTCTCTTATGTGCTACTTGTTTGAAATGCTTTATGTGCCTATACTTGTTATCGTTATTTTGAGCCTATGTCTTTCCATTCGTTTATACTAAAATTCGGAATCACTCGTATTATACAAACGAGACGAGTTTACCAAAATAGGCGTGAAACCCACAATTTGGTTAACGACTCTCATTCCGTTTAATTCTATTTTGCACGAAATTACACCATTAAGTTAGGAGTGAAACCCACATCTTAATGGTAATTTCAATTTTCAAATTTCAAATTCTAGTGGACCCTCGTCACCGTGTCGAAATTAAATTTTGACCCGACGAGTACCAACCACATTAGGGTACGAACTCGTCAAGTTAGGGGTGAAACCCGCACCTTGTCGACTAGTTCCGCTCCTTGATTTTCAAAAACCCCGCCAAGTCTCGAATTTTCGATTGATTTGGGAACCATGTATTAACTAGAAGGGTGAATACCGTTAACCGAGAGATCGGCGAGAGTATTCCACCTATTAGGCCAAAGCATGTTTCTCAAATTCAAAAGAATTTTCGACCGCTTTGGTTTAGTCAAAGTTCCGTTTCGGAACAATCCAACTTTTAATCAAACCCATGTTTTACTATTATCAATCTTATATAGTACAATTCTCTCGTTTCAAATTCAAATTTATTTTCGAGATCATTTTTCTCACACACACATCATACTAGATCTTTTCATACATTTATACATATGCATGATTTCAAAACGACACTCCATTTTGTTTATATTCTTTGTAACACTGAAATGGAGACATATCATCGAGATAGGAGTGATTTATTTACCTTGACGATTAACTCCACACCCTCTTTTATTTAAAACGACCTCACCGACGAGTTAGTGGTGATTCCCTTACCTAGGTGATCGCTAACAAAAATTTCATTTCAAAAAGAGACTTCATTGTACAACGCGATCAAGTTTTTATGTCTAAGTCGTTTTCATATGTCAAAATCCTTACTATGCAAATTTCAAAATTCATTGTTTTTATTAAACGTATATCTTACCCCATAATCTATTTTCACATAACTCACAAACACAAAATTTTTAATCATACCTTAAAACGCTTTATTACCCGAATTTCAAAATCTTATGAAATGCTACGTATCGACTTAATCGGTTCAATTAACCTCTTGCCGTGAACTTCATACTCCACCTAATCACTATCACACGCTCACATTTTATCACCATACCAAAGACTTAGTTCGCAATCGAAAATCAAACTAGCCATTTCATTTGCGTATAAGATTTTATAGTTATTATAAGATCAATTTTTTTTCTAAAAGCCTTTTTTCAAAATCAATAAAACATTTTATTAAAACACTTTACAACGATCACTAAGTTCATTATGCATGAAATTATCTTTAAGAAGCAACGTTTTCACAAGAACCTCCTAATTTCAAATTTCCTATTCTAATGCAAGACCCTTTAAAACGATGCGAACTTACCATTTTCAAAACCTTTTTTTAGATACACCGCTCATTATGTTATCTAAATTCAAAACACGTGGGCAAGAAGACTTCATAGGGACCGACGCTTTTCAACTAACCGTAAATTCTTTTGAAACAAGAGTAGCATTTCCGTTCTTATACAAAGTATATCTCACATAATCAATAAGTGTTTTACATACTTTTGGCATTCACGAACTAGATTTTACATTCCAAATCAAGCTTAGACTATTTTGATTCAATGAACTCAACGCGTTAATCCAACAACTATACATGCATATCATCGCACATGCTTTATTCTATGTCGCACAGCGATTTCCTTATATCATTCGTTTTACATACTCAAACTTCTCAATCATTTTACGTGCTTAAATTTGTCGCATGCAATACGTGTCATACGCGAAATCATCGTCATTCATACTTACTTATATTTATAATTATACTCATACGTTTTAAGTTCATGCTTACACACTTATTCATAACTATACTATTATTTATACTCATACGCATGCTTACATTCATACTTGTATTCGTACATTCGTACCTACACGTGAGCGTAACATGAGGGATTCACTTACGTGGGTCACATACATACTTAAGCATGGACTTGCTTACATACTACATTCTTACACGTGCACGTTCTTACTTTTCAAATTTGTGAATACCCTGATTCATACACAACTAGTACAAGCTATGCAGATCATGTGACGATCAATGTAATCGCGGGTGCACACGGGATTATAGTGATAGGCATATGAGAATCATAGAGTGTACTACTGTGTATGGTAAGACACGGAACGTAACATGACACGAATAGCGAAACGGACGTAACATGATCAAGACATGGTGGATACGCCGCTGGTACTTCCTATATATAAGTGTTTTCATCATGTTACCAAACTTTCGTAAGACGTGCCATGAGAACTTCAGCGTTTTGCAGACCTACTTAGACCTAATACGTAAACTTTAACAACTCACAAATGCATTGCTAAGCGCGTGATATCTGATTATCAATGACGAGACCTCATTCTTAACGCATTGCTTTCGTTCATTATCCAACACACATAACGATCCTATCCTTGCATTTCTTTACTAGATCAAACATTCACTCTCGTACCTCCGTGTTCCCAGTTATTCTTGGTCTTTTATACAAACCTCGTTTACGATCAACCTGTTTACACATTTGTATCTACTTTCTTACTTTTAAAACTATTTCCCATTCTTTATTTACGCGCAAACATACTTAGTTGACCGTTACCTCCAATACCAATTATTTAGAATACCTAACTTTCTCGTTCTATTTAGTTATTTATTTATTTTCTTTTTCCTCTTTTCTCACGGATAACGTATTCTCTACAAAACTGAAATTTGTCAATACTCTTTAACACCAACGAAACTTTCCTTACAACCTATAGTACAACCACACTTTTCACAAAAATACATACCGTTTTATACGAAAACTTTTTCTTAAGATAGCATATTTTAAAGTATCTCGCCATTTCGAGTTATTCAAACTTGTTTAAGTGTGCTGGCCTGTACACACGCATGCACGTTTTAACGCCGCAAATCATTTTATTCAAACGAACCCTTTTACCAACCTATCTTTTCGCTCCTCAAAATTTTATACTTTACAACACACTTCACGCTTCAAAAAAAAAAAAAAAACAATTTAGCCAAACATTTTAGCAAGAATGCCATCTTTTCAAAAGTCTTCCTCTTGGATTTCAAGGACGAAATCTCTTAAAGTAGGGGAGACTGTAATATCCATCAAAACGAGCTCCCAAAATCCGACTCGTTTTAAAATTCGGATCCTAAAATTTGAACCTAATAATTTTTTTCTTTTTCTTTCGCGAAATAAACAAACGTTGAAGGATTTATCCTAATCCAATTATCAATTTAATCTTTATTTATTTATTTAAATTAATTAAGTTAATTAATATTTCAATATACAAAGTTTTAATGTAACCTAGTTAGTTTTGCTAGTTTTAGAGCTTAACCTAGTTAATTAAACCTCTAAAGTTTAGGGACGCGGGTTTGACCAGTAACTAAGCAAGCATTTTACCACTCCCAACACTTCCACATTTACTAATTGAATCTCAATTGAATGGCATTTAAAGAAAACGTCGCATGCTAGTATGCTTTTGCCGCCCAAATGATTACAACAAAGAACAGTGATGTTGTCTTTCATTTCCTGCTTTGGTGCTGATTTCTCGTAATGAAGGTTTCAAATTTCCAAATAATGAATCACAACCCACTGCCAAGTGTGGGACTTGTGAAACTATATACAAACGACGTCCGTACACCCAACCTTCACTCCGATGTTTCCGCCATCGGTTGGGATGTGACACCTAGCTTCTCCGGGTGTCCTGCCACGTGGCGGCCTAGGTTTTTGCTGGTTGGCCTCTCGCTCGCGCCCCGCGTAGACCTAGGGGTGGTCTTACGCGGCCCGCGACAGCCCTAAAAACTTGGTTTTTAATTAAATTTAATAAAAATAAAGGTATTCGGGGCCCGTTTTTATATTTGGGGTGTATTTTAGGATGTATAGGGACATTTTAAACATATTAAGGGTGTCGAAAATATTTTGGAGGGTTGTTATATATATATAGGGGAGCGCTAAAATGAGAACCACATCCAGTTGTAAGAACCGTGAGAACTACACCGTACGGGGCGAGGTGGACCAAATTTTTTTTTCATAAACGTAGATGCATGTATTATAAACACATTTATAAAAAAAATTCAAAAAAAAAATGTCGGGTGTGTAGTTTTGAGCACCCAAAGTTTGCGTTTACGGGACCCGTAAATTTTATTTAAAATTTACGGTACCCGTAAACACAAACTTGTGGTGTTCAAAACTACACACACGACATTTTTTTTTTGAATTTTTTTTTACAAATGTGTTTATAATACAAACATCTACGTTTATGAAAAAAACTTTTGGTCCAACTCGCCCCGGATCAAAAATTTCTCACGGTTCTTACAACTGGAGGTGGTTCTCATTTTAGCGGTCCCCTATATATATATATATATATAGGGAGAAGATCATGCGAGAACCACCTCTTATTGCGAGAACCGCGAGAACCAATGTGAACACAACCAAAAATGCCTAAAAATAGCTAAAAATCACACAATTTTTTTTTTAATATTTTTTATATAAAAATCGCTACTTTTTGAAGAAAAAAAAATTAAAAATTTTTTTTTGCCACTAAAAGTAGCGATTTGAGCATAAAAAATATTAAAAAAAAAATTAGATTTTTTTTTGATTTTTTAGATTTTTTTTAAATTTTTTTAGGTTTTTTGGGGGTTTAGTTTTTAGCATTTTAGCTTGGGGTGGGGGTTAGGTTTTTTAAGGTTTTTTTAGCTATTTTAGATTGTGTTCACATTGGTTCTCGCGGTTCTCACAATAAGGGTGGTTCTCGCATGAGCCCCTCCCTATATATATATATATATAGGGCAAGGATATATAGGAAACCATTTTTTAGTGAGAAAACTAAGGAAACCTAATTGTGATCTTGATCATCTAAGGGTTAGGGAAATTTGATGGTTTATTGATTTAAATTTAATACATAACATATGTTGATGAGTGGGCCAGGAGGGTATTTGTGTCAAAAAGACCATATCTCATTCTCTCTCTTCTGTATAGTTGTCACCATCACCATCAAAGCATCATCATTGTCTCTCTTTCTTCTTTGAGAATTCAAAATATCTTCTGTACATTCACCATCAAACCATCATCATCATCCATTCTCTCATCCTCTCTTTTTCTTCATGTTTCAATCACCAAGAACACACACACAAGTGTGTGTGAGAGAAGCAAGCCTGAATCGTTATTGTTAAAGAAAGAGAAACACCAAAAGCATACACACAAGTGTGTGAGAGAAAGAGAAACAAGATTCTCCTTCGTGTTCATGAAGAACACCAAGAACACACACACACAAGTGTGTGTGTGAGAGAAGCAGGCCTGAATCATTCGGTTGCATGTGTTTCTAGAGAGAGAAAGTTATTAGAACACCAAGACCAAGAACACACACAAGTGTGTGAGAGAGAAGCAGGTCAGAAATCATTTGGTTCATGGGTTTTTAGAGAGAGAAAGTTGTTAGAACACCAAGAACACACACACAAGTGTGTGTGTGAGAGAAGAAGGTCAGAAATCGTTTGGTTACATGGGTTTTTAGAGAGAGAAGGTTGTTAGAACACCAAGAACACACACACGCATGACATGGACTGGTTCCATGTCTTAATGTTATTTGTTTGGTAAAAGTTGAATGATTTTGTGTGTGTATTGGTAAAATAGATTTGATAGTTTGTTGGGTTTTTTTGTTTTAAAGGGATTAATTTTTTTTTTAGAATTGTGATAATG
The DNA here is from genome assembly GCA_030545235.1 of Helianthus tuberosus. NCBI lineage: Eukaryota > Viridiplantae > Streptophyta > Magnoliopsida > Asterales > Asteraceae > Helianthus > Helianthus tuberosus. Next base: position 68,598,822 of record CM060432.1, on the reverse strand, counting down.
AATGTTATTGTTGATATATATTCGTTACCTTTGAAAAGTTCATAATCTAATCGTTGATGATCTCGTTTATTTTACAAATAAAAAGTTGTGTTTGGTTTGGTTGCTTGTTTGTTTGAGGCTTTTGATCTGAACAGTAACTGTTTTTTGTTGGTTTAATTGTTTGTTTGGGGCTTTTGATCTGAATAGTAACTGTTTTTATGTGTTATACTAGGGGGTAACACATGTATAGCCATGTTAACATGTCACATATAGTTGTTACATGTGTTACAACAAAAAGTTTACACATGTATAACACGTAACACATGTTATACATGTGTTACCACTATAGTGTAACACAAGTTACAAATATGTGCTACATATGTGTAAGCCCCTATATGTTGCTTGTTTGGGGTTTTTTTTATCGTATATGTTATAACATGTGTTACCTTTAGGAACTTCATAATTTATTCGGAATATGTGTAACATTCAGCGTATCCATTTGTTTATTTTGCTACATCATAATACGCATGTTATGGGGTAACTGTTTGTGTGTGTTATACTAGGGGGTAACACATGTATAGCCATGTTACACATGTCACATATGGTTGTTACATGTGTTAACACATAAAATTTTACACATGTGTAACACGTAACACATGTTATACATGTGTTACCACTCTAATGTAACACAAGTTCCAAACATGTGGTACATATGTGCAGCCCCCTTTGTGTCCATGTATAACTAGTAACACATGTTACATAAATGTTGTTACGTTTGCGTTGATAAATTTAACTATACAAGATTAACAATGATGTAATTGTTTTGTTCATAGGTATAGGGATGTTTGTGTTCAAGACGAAGCTGGTTATCAAGAAGCGAAGCATAGGTAGATTTGTGTTACCTTATGATAGTTTTTTGGATCATTTCTATATATTTGAATTTGTATAAAACACTTTTGTTACATTTAAGTTTAATTGTAATTGTTTTTTTAATATATATAATCTATTTGTCCCTTTATTTTGTTACACCAGTCCCACATTCTCAGTAGTTGCATACATTACTAGCAATTTGAACAATACACATGTCGGTTATGTATTGATCTAAAATCAACTTCCTTTTATGTATGTAATATAACTGGGGATACTAACTTTTATAAAATCTAATGGCGAGGTTGGGAAAAATAGGACTTCGGGTGCATATAAAATCTCAATAGTGGGATAGGGAAACTAACTTTTATAAAATCTCAACCCGTAATATGCATAACAGTCACTTTTTACATGATATACGTCATGCCACACACGTTATACAATAAATGCAACACTTTTTAGCATTGTTACACATGTTACATGTTGTTTGTAACATGTGTTACATCGTATCCATAGTAAACCAATACTTGGTTCTATATCATGTTACAAGTTACATGTGGCTTTTATGTGTTTTCTGACGATCGCCATGTCACACACGTTATATACTAGAAACGAAGCAACAGTTTTGGACGTTGTTACACATGTTGCATTATGGATGAAGAAGGATGTTGTCGTGAAGGCCATTTTTGGTTGTAAAAACTATATGAAACATGTGTATCCTTGATGTTGTAACACGTGTAAACACTGTATGTAACATGTATAACATGACTATTCATGTGTTACCCTCTAGTGTAACACATGTTAAAAAAAACATGTGTTACATATGTGCAACCTTAGGTGCCAATTAAAACTTAGTTAAATTACATATGTAACTGCATTACATCATCCAAAATGTCACGTCAATTGGTAAACAAGTATTCTTTAAGATTGTAATATTTTTTAGATTGTAATGTTTAAGATGATTGTAATGTGTTAGATGTTTTGACTTTCTAATTAATGATATTCAATAGCTCATGCGTTTAATAGTAGTTTATTATTTTTCATTAAACATGTTACATATATAAAAACCATTGTTACATATGTAACGTTGCCTTTTTAACGTATGTAACATATGTGTACCAAAGGAATGATATGACCAACATTTTATCAGGTCATTCTTTGTTATTAGTTAGTTACCTCTCACATAGGTTACACATGTTACGTCCAACACCAGTTACAAATGTTAATCAAAACAAGTATTCTTTAAGATTGTAATATTTTTTAGATTGTAATGTTTAAGATGATTGTAATGTGTTAGATGTTTTGACTTTCTAATTAATGATATTCAATAGCTCATGCGTTTAATAGTAGTTTATTATTTTTCATTAAACATGTTACATATATAAAAACCATTGTTACATATGTAACGTTGCCTTTTAACGTATGTAACACATGTGTACCAAAGGAATGATATGACCAACATTTTATCAGGTCATTCTTTGCTATTAGTTAGTTACCTCTCACATAGGTTACACATGTTACGTCCAACACCAGTTACAAATGTTAATCAAAACAAAAGTCACTTGTCATCATGGGTTGTTAGTAATTGCACACATTACAATCATACTTAAAGGTGACAAAAATCTTTATAAAAACTTAAACATATAAAAATGATCCAAAAACTATCATAAAGGTTACGCTTTGCGTCTTGATAACCATCTTTATCTTGAACATAAACATCCATTCACCTATGAACAAAACAAGTACATCAGTGTTAATCCCCTAAAGTTAAACTTATTAACACAAATGTAACTACATGTATGTAACATGTAACATGTGTTACGTGTTATACACGTGTAAAATTTTATTGTAACACATGTAACATGTGTTACCTCCTAGTATAACACACAATAACAGTTACTACTCAGATCAAAAGCCCAAACAAGCAACCAACCCAACAAAAAAACCAGTTACTATTCAGATCAAAAGCCTCAAACAAGCAACCAAACCAAACACAACGTTTTACCACAAAAATAAAAACCTGCAAATTACATAAACATTTACCCATTTTTAGAACCATTTTAACAAAAGAATCATGTTCATCTCTAAAACATCCATTACACAAAAACCTATAAACAACCATTTTAACTAAAACATCAAGTGTGAAATGATTTTTCAAAATAAAATACTTAAGAGATTGTTGTTTCTCTCTCTAAAATAACAACTTTCTCTCTCTAAAAACACTTACCGAATCTAGAAACCGTGTGATGAACACGATGAAGATCTTCAAACTTGCTTCTCTCTATGTGTTCTTGGTGTTATTGATGAATATGATGAAGATTGTTGTTTCTCACTCTAGAAATCAGCTTTCAACAAGCATCAGCACACCCGAGATGAAGATGACGACGTGAGATGAAGCATGAACACACTCGAAATCAGCTTTCAATAAGCATGAACACATCCGAAATAAACAAGATGAATATTGTTGTTTCTCTCTAAAAAACATTAGCTTTCTCTCTCTAAAAACATAAACAAAGATGTGATGAGAGCAACACCTTACTTGCTTTTCTTTGAGAGCTTCGATGGTGACTTTGATCTTCAGATATGGTGGCTTCAATAGAAATGGATGAGTACAAGATCCAGATCTAGTTGTTTCGTACAACACAACATGGAGACGTATTCAACAAGAATTAATACTAAAAGTCTACTTATGTGTCGTCCGAAATTCTTGTCATAAACTCCATGGATAAACAAAGATAAAAAGAAATATATGGAAGGTTTGAATTTGAAGAAGATGATAGAAATGTGGGGAAGAAGATGCATTGGAAAATGTTGCAAAAAGGTGTGTACTTTTGTCTCAAAAGTAAAAGGTGGGTTGGTGACGTTTGATGTGATGAAAAAGTAAAAAGTCTAAAATGCCCTTTGAAGACCAATTTGCACATGCTTAAAGTGGGTGATGTGGCTCAATATGGGCCAAGTATTGGGGTTTCCTTAGTTTTCTCAATAAAATTGGTTTTCTCCATATACTTACACCATATATATATATATATATATAGGATAATGTTATATGGAAAACCCTTGAAATTGAGAAAACCTTGCAAACCCAATGCATGGTCCACATTTATCCACGTGTGCATAGAAAAAATCATCTTACATTTGTATAGAAGGGCATAATTGTATTTTTACTTCTAACTTACTTTACCCAAGAAGATTACTTGCTACCTTTGATTTGACAACCATAATTATACAACTCACTTCCCAGTGTACTTTCAAAACCTCCATCTTTATCTTTTACCTTATAATAAATACATTTGAGTAGAGTCCATGAACTTCATCTCTGGAACATATATTCCTTCCACCATTAATGTCCATGGAGACTCCACCAACAACGCATGAGTTAATGTGTGACATCTGTGCTTGTAATCATTGTAAACGGTTCAGTTATCAATAAAACAATGTTATTTGATCCCAATGTTTGTTTATTTATGTTTAACATTTTTCATGTTTTGACTTTTGTTCAATTTCAAACTCTATATCACTTTCTGGAGAGTTATACGCAAACTGGTGCGTAAACGTACTCAGTTTAACGCAAAAATACTCCGGAACATCAACATACACTTAACATACCTTAAATAACCTTTACATAACTTAGTAATAAGTTTTGAAGGCTTTGGTATGGCAAAATCAAGTTAATTCGCTTACAGGGACTAAAATTGACAAACTGCGAAAGTATGCCATTTTGAACTGTAACGGACATTCTGGAACATGGCCATAAGTTAAACACACCTTAAATATCCCTTACATAGCTTAGAAATAGGCTTTGAGAGGTTCAGTGTGCTAAAATAAACTTTATGCTCATTCAGGGACTAAAAGCGTCAAAAAGTGCATAAGTTTGCATTTTCGCGCATAACTTACGTTCTGAATACATCTGGACACCCAAAAATTTATGTAAGCATTAAAATATTTTATTTTAGTGTTTGGCATAAGAAAAATCCATTCGTCGCGCAATTTGGATCGTTTTTCGCGCTTATGCGCATTCCGTCGTAATTAAGCAAACATCACGATCGTACGACCAAACAAACCGACATCCGGCATATTTTTGAGTATGTTTCATGTCCACAATGTTTAGGCATCATTTTAGGGCCTTAAAGTTGGCTTAACGGGCCTTAGAAGTGTCGGAAATGGCCTTAAAACACAACAGGGACTGAAACTGTAATTCTGCAAAACTGTTTCTGATCTGTGCATCCCAGGCGGGCCGCGTAGACTTCTGTTGTCCACTTACGCGGGCTGTATGGTCCTCCTAGATGTGCAGAATTGCTGTAAACAGCCTGTTCCAGCTGTTATACCTTCACTTTCCACTTGCAAATGGTATTTCTCAAACCATGGACTGAATCTATGGGCTCTAATGGTTTTCCAAACCAAGGGGCACACATGGACGGTTGAGATCGAGGCACGTTTTTCGAAGAACGATCCTAACGGTGGTCCATTTCCTATAAATACCCCCAACCCATTTCACTTGCAACCCACTTGATTCTGAGATTTTCTCTAAGTTGGAGTGGTTGTCACTTCATACCTGAGAAATACTTGGATAAACAACCTTGCGGGGACCCTTTGTAAGTATTCTTTCGTTCTTTTCATTCGTTTTAGCATTAAAGTCAAACTGTGTTTGACTTTCTGCATTGACCAGTTTATGGTCAATGCGAAGTTCGTTTGAACTTCATAACGTGAGCGTAATCACGATGGTTATAGTCCCTAGTGACTATACCTACTGATTACCACGTTATCTAGGCTCAATGACGAGTCGTAGTTTCGGGCAAAATGCGTGTTCTTGCGTATTTTGTAACCAAACTACCCTAGGGTATCAAAACCGTTTGTTTTGATATCAAAACCTGTTTTCTAACTTAACTAAACATGTTCTAGCATGTTTAGCTCGTCACTTTTAGATTTGTGCTTGTTTAGGGTCGTAAGGGTAAGCGATCTAATCAATCGCTTATGCTTTCGAACCCGACCCATTTGGTCGATCATTAGGATCCGACCAAAAACTTTAGGTGACCATAGTAGTTTAGGGAATAACCTTCCGAGGTTATACCTTATGGTCACGTCGTTTAAGTAGTTGTATGATAAGTAGTTCTTATGCCTTAAGTAAATTACCAAAATGCCCTTTTTAAGTCAAAATTCATTTTAAGCCTATGTAACATAACTTTTTGGTATCTAAACTGATTTAGTAACAATATTAGACATGTCAAGGCATATCTTACTTGTCATAGGGCTGGTTAGGCGTTCCGAACGCGTTTTACGCAAACGACGCGTTAAAGTAGCATAAGCTACCTAAACGGGTCGTAACGGGTCAAAAGCACTTAAGATAAGTTTCGTTTTAGTATGTAGGCCTTGTTAAACCATATTACATGAGTTCCTATACTCATTTGGTTTACGAACCCTCATGCTACCCGATCCTCCGATTAGGTCCGTTTATTAATGTAGTTACCTATATTAGGTGCCGTTTAATTCCGTAACCTACTAGCTTTGCTTGGTGGATATCTAAAGTCTATTGAGCAATCCCAAGTGAGTACATAGACCCCTCTTTTACTGTTTTTCAAACATTTTGGGGTGAAACACATGTGCCTACTTGTTATTTTCATGTTTTCCATGCTTTCACATCATATACTTGCTATGTTCATTAGTACTTTTATAGTACAAAATTCCATTGTGTTTTCGCTATGTATGTCCTTTGTAGCATACTTAGTACATCGTTTTACATGACATTTTATGCTATGTATGTTCAGTTAGCACATACTTAGTACATTGTTTTACATTACCTTTTCATGCTATGTATGTTCATCATACTTAGTACATTTTCATTCCATTACATGCTTACATTTTGATATGACATTTGGCTTGTTTAAATGGGACCATATACATTCCTTAACTTTGATCACGCCGCTCGTTAGTAGGTAATGGTACCATAGGAATTGACAACTCCCGTTCCTGACATCCTAGGTAAGTTTGGATGAAAGGAATGACCGAATCCGATAAAACATAAAACAGATAGACCTTTAATTTGTTTAAAGGCTTATCACCACAGTCACAAGGCTTGGATGTATGCATTTTTACAATACCGCATAAATGTTTGTATTCAGTATAGCATGCATTTCCACAAGACATACGTTGATTTAAACCACGTTTTACTTCAATACATTGTCTTGTGCATTCTATCTGTGGCTCAGTAGATATATATATATATATATATATATATATATTTTCTTGCCATACATGACATTTTTGTAACACCCTACTTTCTATTTAACGGTTTTAAATGCAAATACCAACAATTAGATGTGTAGCTAAGACTACACATACTATAAAAAAAAATACGGGTTTATTAAAACTTTTTCAAATTATAAGTTATTCTACATAACGTGATCGAATTCGTTGTTTAAAATATACAACGTGGCAAGGTGCGGAAGCATGTAACTATATCGTGTTCGGTTCTTCGTTGAGCTTGATCGTCTCTCGGCATCCAAAATGTACCTACATTTCATAAACATGAAATGCTTTAGTCATACTGGGATTAAAACGTGATTAAACGAGTCCGGGAAACAGTTGATTCTAAAAAACAAGAATTTGGAAATGACCTCCACCGTAACTTACGGTGGCACCGTAAGTTACGGTGGCCCCTGTAATGTTATTTTCCTACCGTACAACAGTAGGCAACCACCGTAGCATTTTCATCTCCACCGTAACTTACGGTGGCACCGTAAGTTACGGTGAACTCTGTAACAGCCCAGTTTCCTTTTTGCCGTAATTGACACGAAATCTTTCGTATCTTTCAAACCGCTTGTCCGTTTAACCTACCGTTTCTTCCTACGTGATTGTGATTTGATTCTCCATCACATGGAGTTAAAATCCGACATCCGGCTTAATAAATTCTGAGACTTTTATGCCTTCGACTTATTATCTTTTTACAAGATTTTGACCCGTTTACGCATTTATCACACAAACATATTTGTTTGACCTTTATATCACATACACTACTTCAACTTAAGGTTATTTACCATATTAGGTTCTAACCACAGGTTTATTACACAATTTAAACCCATTTTCACTTGTATGCTTATTTTGACCCGTTAAGGGTATTTAAGCACTTTCGAGCCTAATTTCGCTTTTGATTACTTCTAGCAATCCATCACCACATTTCTTATCATATAATCTCCCACCACAACTGAATTTATGGTGGGTTTAATGTGGTGATCTATAAAAACCAATTTTTACCTCTCGGATCATTATTTTACGGCAAAAACTCAAATAGTGCCATTTGACTAATATAATACCTCTTTCAGCTTCTATACTTATTCTAAGTATTTATCTAATCATAAAACTCGTTTCCAAACAACCTTTAAAGGTTGTTGGTTCAAATTAGCTAACAAGGGCGTTTTGGTCCTTTTTAGTCTTTCAATTACGACAAGGTCTTTTGAGAGCATGTTTGACCCATGATTCTTCTTTTGAATTATGATCTTGCTCGAAAAGTCAATATGCTTTTCAAAACGCCACTACCCTCTTTTAAAACATTCGGTTTAACCATTTAAGTAACCCATTGTCTATCTAAGACTTCATTAAATACTCATTGAACCTTACGTTCTCAATGAATCATTACTCTATTACACATACCTGGCTCGGGTCAATGTATTGACCTGATTTAATGCCTTGCTATAATATTCGCTAAATAGTAGCGATGCAAATATCATTTCTACATTTATTCCTGAAATCATATAACTCGACAAGAATCATTAGTCGCTATTATCAAAAGGTGGTATCTTCACCCTTTCACCCGTTTGGTCTAAATGACCGATTATATTGGCGAGATGACATGTATTTTCATCTCGACTATATGACTCGCTCCGATTTACATCGTGCGGTCTCTTTACTTATAATTCATTTCTTAACACTTTTCGGCCTATTAAGGGTTACTTCATAAGTGTCTTTTAAAGCCAATAGTTATGGTCGATGCATGACCAATTTACCGTTTTACCCTTATTGTTTGTTTTGGTTTACCCTATAAGGTAACCATTCAAAAGTTCATTTTCCATTTGTCATAAAATGATCAAATTACCGATTTAACTCCTTTTAAACCATCAACATGGTTTCTTGTCATACTCGACTATCTTGTTCCGTATGTTTACACGCCGGAACATCATACCTCAATTATGTATTTATCTTATTCGTAACTAATACGATAAGAGAATATTCTAAAATATAAGACTAGTGTAAGTTATACTTACCTTGCATCCGAATTATGCTTTTTCCTTCATTCTTGATTCGTTTGACCCGCTTTCACTCCAAGCTTCACCTAGCTTGTTTAAGCGCCAACTATTATTCATCATTTCACAAGGTGATTAGTTTAGTCATAACTTAATACGATCATTCCACCCTACGCATTTTATATTCAAGATTTATCATTCATCGTATTATAGGTCGGTTTGACTGTTTAAAGTCAACGGCCTATTAATCATAAGTGATTACATGATGTAGCTTTACTACTCATTTAACTACTTGGTCAAATACACGGTAGCATCATACTTAGGCTACCGTTTATTCACTTCGTTTACCAAGTTTTATAACCATAATTCATCGAATTAACACTACATTAATCTTTCTTAACACATGATGATATCAAGCTTCATTTTTAACATGAATTTATCATCATTTCCATTCTTTTTACACCAAACCCAATTCATGGTAATTATGATTCATGTACTCAAACACCTAAATGGTTCAAGTAGCATACTTTTATTATCTAATATGAGGATGCTAATCACAATTTAGACACTAACATCATCATATCATAAAAACCCATCTCTATCATGTATGAACAAGTACTCAATCATGTAAATTTATTCAAGTACTTTGTTTCTACTATCAACTATGATGATTTCTAGCACAATTATATCATCATCTTCATTATCTAGCCATAACCCACTTAGCACATACAAGGGAAATCATCAATTCCCTAGTTTTCAACACTAGTTCATCAAATTGTTAACTAGGGTTGTTCATACACATAGATTTCTTCACAACTACACTCATGGATTCATCATCCATTCCCAAATTGTGATTTTGAGTGTTCATCATAACTTCAAGACATCACCAAATTACAAAATTTAACATACCTTACGATCCCTTTGACTTGGTGATCATTTATACGCGTTCATGCATTGATTTGGGGCTTGATTCGAGCTCCAATTTGGTGAATTTGTTGATTTTAGGGTTTGAGCTCTCTTGGTCGTTCCTGATGATCGATCCACACACACAAAGTGTGTGTGGTGTGTGTGTGTGTTTTTTTTATTAATAGAACTTGTTCCCTTTTTGATGATTTTGGTCCCTCAAGTTTTGTTAACTAGTAAGTAGGCTACAACCTACTTATTTTCAACAATACTTTGTTTTGTTAACTAGGTTAAACTTTTCTAGTTTAACTTAGTGAGTTCGGGGTAGTCATAACCCGTTTTATTTTAAGTCCCGTTAGCTCGGGCCTTCTATATACTTTGTTTTCCTCAAAGTATTTATCCTCTTTTAATTAACATTAAATTTATTTATTTAAATCCTAATATTAACCGGGTTAATTTTTACCACTAACGGTATTTTACCCGTCGTCACTAGTAACGTGGTTTAATTACCAAACCCATTTTTGGGGTGTTACAATTTTGTTTACCCATTTCATATTTGACATTTTGACATAGACATTTTGATACTGATATACATATCTACATTTTGACATAGACATTTTGACATGATTTACACAAAGACATTTGACAAATGGTTTAGACATGGGCAATTTACATTGGTGGTTTGTTTGGGTAAAATGAATTGAATAACGAGGCGTGTGTAATACGATACAAGCATGGTGGATACGCCGCTGGTACTTCCTATATATAAGTGCTTGTATGGTATTACATATCGTAGCGTTATTTAGATCATTTCAATTTAGACATATAACATTTTATACAAATAACATATTTTTCAAGACATTATTTTACAAACAACTTATTTTATACAAAATTCATTTTTACTTGGTTATTCATTTAACCTCACATTACTCTTTTACATATCATCGCTTTTCGAAGGATTTATAAAACAAAACAATTAACAAGGTTCATGACTGACTTTTGTTAAACAACTTTTCTTAAACTTAAGTCATGAATCCTATTTTTCACAAAACCTATGTATCTCACAGGCATTTTTATGCTGACGTACCTATTTTCACATGTGTTTCAGGAGCTGTTGCTTAGGATGATGACCGTGACACTAGGGCGGACCTGTGCCTTAGAGACTTAAAATAAAGATAGACTTAGTTTAATTATGTTGTGTACTCTTTGGTTCTTGTTTTGAGACAATGTAACTCTTTGTTTGATGATTAAAACATAACTTTTAAATGCCATGGTTGTGAAACAATAATTCTGTTACAACACTCCCCGACGTTTCCGCCACGATTTGACGTTTTACGTGGTCGGGGTGTGAAATAATGTCACCAGATCGTCTGATCCCAAACATGATGAAGCTTGTTCTTGGTATTATAGAGAGAGAAAACTAATGTTTTGGAGAGAGAAACAACAATTTTCATCTTGTTCATCTCGGGTGTGTTCATGCTTATTTCGAAGCTGATTTTCGGGTGTGTTCATGCTTCATCTCACGTCGTCATCTTCATCTCGGTTGTGCTCATGCTTGTTGAAAGCTGATTTCTAGAGTGAGAAACAACAATCTTCATCATGTTTATCAAGAACACCAAGAACACACAGACAGAAGCAAGTTTGAAGATCTTCATCGTGTTCATCGCATGGTTCTAGATCTGGTAAGTGTTTTAGAGAGAGAAAGTTGCTGTTTTAGAGAGAGAAACAACAATCTATTGAGTAGTTTATTTAAAAAAATCATTTCACACTTGATGTTTTTGTTAAAATGGTTGTTAATAGGTTTTTGTGTAATGGCTGTTTTAGAGATGAAACATGATTTTTTTTTGTTAAAATGGTTCTTAAAAGGGGTAAATGTTTATGTAATTTGCACGTTTTTATTTTTGTGTTAAAAAGTTGTGCTTGGTTTGGTTGCTTGTTTGGGCTTTTGATCTGAATAGTAACTGTTTTTTGTTGGTTTGGTTGCTTTGTTTGGGGCTTTTGATCTGAATAGTAACTGTTTTTGTGATGTTATTTGAGAAAAAAGATTTTCTGGCTATGAATGTGTTAATATTTATGTCTGGTAAACGACTTAACGGTTATCTTATCTTTTTGTTATTAGGATGGTGATGGATACAAGGGAAATAAGATCCAATTCTCGGGACTGTTGGTTTCGTCAAACGTGGATCAGATGCTCAAGGATCATGACAATGTTTATGTTACAGCACAACATAACTAACACGTCTTATAGTTTGAACTTCTCGGACATGCATGTGTTACATGTGACATGAAACCCATGTACAACGTAACACGTGTTACGTGTGACATGAAAACACATTTTTATAACTTCCCTGGCATACGCACACCCACATGTTTACAAACCGTTTCAAGACCGACCCAAACAAGCAAGGGTAGCCGCTGAAAAGCTAAGGCAGCAAAGGTAGCCGCTGAAAAGCTAAGGCAGACTGTCAAAGGAAGCTCCACCATTTTCTTAGTGCTATGTATTTTCGTTTACTAGTAATATGTAATGTGAGACTCTTATTGTTTTGTCTAGTACATGATGTTAAAACAGTATGGACTTAACACATTCTGGAAGTCTTAACACACATTATAAAAGAGGCTTAACACACGTTATATCAGGTATACTATGTTGTTATTAAGTTACTATTAGAGTTTATGCATCCATTCTGGAAGTCTTAACACACGTTATAATAGAGGCTTAACACACGTTATACATGTCAGGCGCGTAACACATGTTACAGTATGTATATACAAATCATGGTGTTTTGGAAACCACTAGCTTATACATGACACCATGTTGGGTTAAACCAAGATGTTATATTAGGATTTAGAGTGTTACATTGAGTTTTAATGAATTATATTTCATCATAATGAGTTACATTTCTACGAGCCATGATATTATTTCTTTCAAGACATCTTAAGCCTTCATAGGTCATATTGGGTCTTTATTATAGGTTTGGTTGTAATGGGTTAAATATTGTAATGAGTTATAATGGATTATAAATGTTTTAATGGGTCGTGTTGGATCTTAAGAGTCATGATAGCACTTAAATGATCATGATTGGATCACAAGTCATATTATGTCATAATGAATTAGATTAGGTCGTAATTGTTTAAGATAAGTTATCATATTGGGTCATATGGCTCATGGTAACTCTTAATGGGCCATGATGGGTAGTACTACGTTTTTGTTTAATAATTTAGGTTGTAAAAAGTCATATTAGGATGTAATGAGTTATAATGTGCCATAGATGTGGTAGCCATATTCGGTCTTAATAAGTGTCACACCCCGACCGCGTAAAACAACAAAGCGCGGCGGAAACATCGGGGCGTGTTGCAACAGAATTAATGTTTCACAACCATGGATACCAAAAAGTGTTTCGTTTTATTAAACATTGAATAATTACATCGTCTTGAAATCTAAATACACTAGTTAAACATAGTCTATCATTGTTATTGAGTCACTAAGGCCTTGTCCAGTCCTATGTGAGCATGCATCTTATCAATCGATATCATTCAACAATACCTGAAACATATGTGAAAACGAGGTCAGCAAAGAAATGCTGGCGAGTACATAGGTTTTGTAGGAGTGTCGAAATCATGGCTAGTTTAGACGTTGCAATACTTTATTTAAAAACCTTGTTTTGAAAAGAGTATAATATTGCAACTTAATTAACCAACTCAAATCAAGCGGGTTATAATTTGTAAAACCTCGTAGCCATGACTCTTAACCCAAAAACATTTGTTTTAGTAAATTATTTGAAAAACAATGATAAGTTCAGGTGATATGTATTAATAAGAGAATAATGCATGATTAAATGAATAACCATGTAAAATGAGTTTGTATAAGATAAGTTGTTTGTAAATAAATGTCTTGTGAAAAGTATGTTACTTGTATAAAATGTTCTATGTCTCAAACTGAAATGATTCAAATAACGCTACAATATGTAATACCATACAAACACTTATATATAGGAAGTACCAGCGGCGTATCCACCATGCTTGTATCATATTCCACACGCATTGTTACTTAATCACTTAATCCAAACCAAACCACCAAAGTAATGTTCATGCCCAAATGTAAATCATGTAATATGTATAACCAAAATAATATCGTATATCGCTTTGAAGCCAATCGTTTACCCAATCGTTAAAACATCGTGTGAAAACCAATCGTAAATCGTTTAATTCGTTTTAGGTCGTGAAACTACTTATAAGGTCGTCTCGCTAATAACATTCAAACCTTCGTGACTTTCATCGCTTCTCGTTTTCGTCGCTTCTCGTTTTCGTCGCTTCTCGTTTTCGTCGCTTCTCGTTTTCGTATTAACAAACCTCCATAGGGTAAATTAATAATTACAGATTCAGTCGCTACCTACCATACCCACACATAACCACGGGTGTAGTAAATAACGGGATTTGTCAGATCCTATGGTACCATAACCTAATACTGGTCGGCTTGATCATTGCTAATGAATGTCATTTGTTATGTAACTACAACCAACAAGTTTGTTCACTTTATGAAATCGTTATTAGTTTTGTATAAATCGTCTTAATTGTTTTTGAAACCATCGTTATAACATCGAAAACATTTAGCACATATGAGTCACCCCAAAACAGTTTGGAAACAGTAAAATAGGGGAAGAATGTACTCGCCTGGGAGTGCTTAGGAGTCTTGAACAACTACCAAGTAAGCTAGAGGAGTCCCGGAAATCAAACGGTACCTAACATAGGTAACTACATAATTAACCCGGACCTAAATCGGAAGACTGGGTAGCAGGAGGGTTTGTAAACCAAATGAGTGTAGGAACTCATATGATATGGTTTAACAAAGCCTACATACTAAAATGAAACTTAACCTAATTGTTTACGACCCATTACGACCCGTTTAGGTAGCTTATGCTACTTTAACGCGTCGTTCGCGTGTAACGCGTTCGGACCGCCTAACTAGCCCTATGACAAGTGTTATATGCCTAAACATGTTACATAATCCGTTATGTGACAAAAATTTAGGTTACATATGCTTAATTACCAATTATACATGAAAAGGGTATTCTGGTAATTTACCTAAGGCATATAAACTACCTATCATACAACTACTTAAACGATGTGACCATAGGGTATAACCTCGGAAGGTTATTCCCTACCTACTATGGTCACCTAATGTATTTGGTCGGATCCTAATGATCGACCAAACTGGGTCGGGTTCGAGGTATAAGCGATTTATTAGATCGCTTACCCTACGACCCTAGACAACGTGGTAATCAGTAGGCATAGTCCCAAGGGACTATGACCATCGTGATTACAATCACGTTGCGAAGTTCAAACGAACTTCGCATTGACCATTACTGGTCAACGCTGAAAGTCAAACAAAGTTTGACTTTCTGACTCGAAAAGCAGTAAAATAAGAACAAGAACGAAAGAATACTTACGAAGGGTCCCCGAATGCTAATCCCGATCCAAGAACTCAGGTATGAAACAATGGTTTCAACTTAGAGCTCTCAAAATCAGAATTCTAGTGAGAAATGCAATGGGGGTGGATGGGTATATATAGTTTTCGGGTAACCGTTAGGATCGTTTCTTGAATAACGTGATCGAATCTCGTGCGTACACTTGTCGGAATGTTATGGAACCACATATGCTCCTTAACTTAGTGACACATCAACTTAAAACATGTGGTTAAGAATCAATTAGTTGCAACTTGTGTTTAGAACATGGAATCTGGTCCAGAATAGGCAGTCGCGTAGCGCGACTGGTAAGGCTTTAGGCGTCGCGCTACTCCACTGACCCATCTGATTCAGAAATGTTTCTAAATTGGCAGAAATGGTCCCTGTTGTGTTTTAAGCCCTTTTTCGATGCGTTTGAACCCCGTTAACCTCATTTCAAGGCTCTAAAATGAAGTTAAAGTATAGGGAACTCAAAACATGCTCAAAAATATGCCGGAGGTTGGTTCGTTTGGCCGTACGAACGCGATGTTCGCTTAATTACGACGGAATGCGCATAAGCGCGAAAAACGATCCAAATGACGCGACGAATGGATTTTTCTTAAGGCGAACACTAAAATATAATGTAGTCATGCTTACATAAATTTTTGGATGTCCAGATGTATTCAGAATGTAAGTTATGCGCGAAAATGCAAACTTGTGCACTTTTTGACACTTTTAGTCCCTGGATGACACAAAAGTTTATTTTAGCACACCGAACCCCTCAAAGCCTATTTCTAAGCTATGTAAAGGATATTTATGGTATGTTTAACTTATGGTCATGTTCCGGAATGTCTGTTACAGTTCAAATTGGCATACTTTCGCAGTTTGTCAACTTTAGTCCCTGTAAGCGAATTAACTTGGTTTTGCCATACCAAAGCCTTCAAAACTTATTTCTAAGTTATGTAAAGGTTATTTAAGGTATGTTAAGCCTATTTCACTATTCCGGAGTGTTTGTTGCATTAAACTGGTTATATCTACGCATCGGTGCGCGTATAACCTTCCAGAAAGTGAATTTAGAGTTTGGAATTGAACGAGAATTGATATGTGCAGAATGATACACATATTTTTACAAATCCCAAGTATGAAATATAATATTTCATTGGTTCGGTATTTGTTTGATGGCCATGGAGGCACAGGTGTTACAGTCTCCCCTACTTTAGGAAATTTCGTCCCGAAATTTAATTAGAGGAAACTTGTGAGAGTTTAAAACATGAAGTTGAAAAGATCAAATAACATTGGTTAGGGTTCTTGAACTTCTAGTAACCTTAATAACATTATGTTTGCAATGTAAGAGGGACACTTATATACAAGTATATGAAGCGTCATTGGTGCGTCCACCATGCCTCCATTACATCGTTCTCATTTTGTTATTGTTGTCACTATCGGTTCCTTCACATAATAAATCTTACTGGATTTCTGTGCACTAAATTTCATAATTATGTGCGCATCCATAATTAGAGAATTCCTTGCACAGTTCACACAGTCTATTTTATAATGTGTAGGGTAAAACCAAATGAACAATCCTGTGATGAGCGTGACTTAGACCGCCATAGAGTCCTTTAGACTAAATCAATAAATGATTTAAATAGACTGTCAAGGAGTCTGTCCAGCTACATCACTAGATGTCGTTCTTTAACCAAATTGTGAATCAATCTTTTTTATTAGACCACTAAAGGGTCTCTAATGAATCATGGAGCAGTACTATATAATCCAAGGGTCTTAACTATTACATAGAAGCCCATTAAGGATTTAAGGTAGTACCTTTTGAATATCCTGCTACGAATCTCTCATATGAAGATATGAAAGATCCTGCGAGGATTTGGATAACGAATATCCAGAGTATTTAAAACACAAAAAATGCATAAAAGAAAACATAAGATGAATAAACACATAGTCACATAATCACAAAATTGTTTAACTAGAAGTTTGTTCTGCTAACAGAGTACATGTATTTAAAGCACACTAGGAATCCATCTCGTGGATTTCATTTGGTACTTTAAACATTATCAAGAATCTAACTATAAAGATAGAAAGATCTTTTAAAAGAAAAATTCGATTTCGATTATAAGGAATCCGAAATGTTCGAATTCAGGTACATAAGGAATCCAATTAAGGACTCTGATTTGAATGATGATCATCCACAAGGATCTAATTGTGAAGATAAAAAGATCCCTTATGGATTTTAGAAGTTGAAGATGTTTTGATACCTTGCACTGGACGTGCTTATGTCAAAACATGGAGTAAAAATGCTTATGAAATTGAGATGCTAGATATGCCAAGGCGACATATGAAGCAGAATTTTGAAGGTTAAGTCAATGTATGAGGAAAATATTTTTGAAAACTATGCATGGGGTTCTTTTAAGAAAAAGGTGTTTAACGTTTTTGAAACCTTATATATAATACTTTTGAAATAAAGTAGGTGTATTAGGTAGATAAAATTTTTTTTTTTTTTTTTAAAAAATCATGCGGGATGAATTTTGAAATTATGTATAAGGTTTTTGAAAGACATGAATGATGCTTTTCGAAATCATGCACTTGATCAGAAAAATGTATTGTGTTAATATTGTCTTTAGACTATATGAAATATTTTGAAATTTGAAAGGTTGGTTTTGATAACATGGCCAATGTTTTTGAAATAACATAGACAATGCATCTAGAAAAATTGTTTTCAAACTATATGAAATGTTTTGAGATCATGAAGATTGTTTTGAAATACTGGTACTGTGTATGTTGAAAAATCAAAACGTAATGGGTATGAGATTTGAAAACACCCTTAGTTATCTAACCAAGGATTTAAAGGCACAGATGTGCGAATAGCACGATTACTCATAATGTCACTTAATTTTCTGTACTTTGTTTCTTAGAGTGAAACGAGTACTTAAAATTTTCGAGGGAATCATGAGCAATCATTTGAGAGAGAGAAATCACAAGAGTAGTTTGTAAGGTACATAGTTCCTTGATGTAGGTATCATAGGAAAAGCCATACACACCTAGCAAGGGGTTGAGCTGGTTGGTTGGGGACTGCTTTACCATTGTGAGCGACCATGGCGAAGTTCTGAGAAGCCTTTCGCTTCTTTGACTTCTTAGGGGATCGTTCATCCATGGTCTTTGATTCCTTGATTGGTTTCTTGGCTGATAGTGTTGTCGCCTGACTAGGTCCTGCCTGTCTTGGTGACTCTTGAGTGGCTTCATCCTGGAGATGATACATGGCAGTAGCTAATTCAACAGTCTTCAGGACTACTTCGCCTATTCGCTGAGCGAATTTGGCTGCTTGCTCAGATATCTGGGCGTCATTGTGATGAAGAGACATTCTTGAAGAAAAGAAAGGCATAGGGAGAAACAGGTGAAAGATTATTGGACAATCAGAACAGAATGATAACGCATGAAGATTGCGATCATTTGTTTGTTACCTAAGGCAAACAAATGAGACGGTGACTGATCAAAGTAAATGGGTCAAAAATAATGTATCGCGAAGACATGCTCGCCTATAAGTGAACACTCATCCCAAGAATTCCCAGGTAAGCACAACTGGTCTCGCGTCTGATGAGATGTATACGAAGTGCTTGCCTAGCCAGAAAACCCAGAATACAGGCATTCACCCTTCCAGTTTGCACGTGTTCACATTATTTAAAACCCAAAACCTTGACGAGATTTTGAAAACTCAAAGGGGTTCAAAACCATATAACAGAGAGTTCAAAACCTAGTAATTAATCATCCTAGAACAGATGATTAGTTTTCAAAGCGGTTTTGAAATTTATGTTTTTGTTGAGGTCGTCGCCTAAGGATAGGTGACGGTATTGTTTTATGACTAAACGCAAGTAAACTCGCGTTAGGGTCCTAAGAAGGTTATAGACTAGGTCAAAGCATTACTAATAACCTAATTCCCTATAACCATTGGCTCTGATACCATCTTTTCTGTCACACCCCGACCGCGTAAAACAACAAAGCGCGGCGGAAACATCGGGGCGTGTTGCAACAGAATTAATGTTTCACAACCATGGATACCAAAAAGTGTTTCGTTTTATTAAACATTGAATAATTACATCGTCTTGAAATCTAAATACACTAGTTAAACATAGTCTATCATTGTTATTGAGTCACTAAGGCCTTGTCCAGTCCTATGTGAGCATGCATCTTATCAATCGATATCATTCAACAATACCTGAAACATATGTGAAAACGAGGTCAGCAAAGAAATGCTGGCGAGTACATAGGTTTTGTAGGAGTGTCGAAATCATGGCTAGTTTAGACGTTGCAATACTTTATTTAAAAACCTTGTTTTGAAAAGAGTATAATATTGCAACTTAATTAACCAACTCAAATCAAGCGGGTTATAATTTGTAAAACCTCGTAGCCATGACTCTTAACCCAAAAACATTTGTTTTAGTAAATTATTTGAAAAACAATGATAAGTTCAGGTGATATGTATTAATAAGAGAATAATGCATGATTAAATGAATAACCATGTAAAATGAGTTTGTATAAGATAAGTTGTTTGTAAATAAATGTCTTGTGAAAAGTATGTTACTTGTATAAAATGTTCTATGTCTCAAACTGAAATGATTCAAATAACGCTACAATATGTAATACCATACAAACACTTATATATAGGAAGTACCAGCGGCGTATCCACCATGCTTGTATCATATTCCACACGCATTGTTACTTAATCACTTAATCCAAACCAAACCACCAAAGTAATGTTCATGCCCAAATGTAAATCATGTAATATGTATAACCAAAATAATATCGTATATCGCTTTGAAGCCAATCGTTTACCCAATCGTTAAAACATCGTGTGAAAACCAATCGTAAATCGTTTAATTCGTTTTAGGTCGTGAAACTACTTATAAGGTCGTCTCGCTAATAACATTCAAACCTTCGTGACTTTCATCGCTTCTCGTTTTCGTCGCTTCTCGTTTTCGTCGCTTCTCGTTTTCGTATTAACAAACCTCCATAGGGTAAATTAATAATTACAGATTCAGTCGCTACCTACCATACCCACACATAACCACGGGTGTAGTAAATAACGGGATTTGTCAGATCCTATGGTACCATAACCTAATACTGGTCGGCTTGATCATTGCTAATGAATGTCATTTGTTATGTAACTACAACCAACAAGTTTGTTCACTTTATGAAATCGTTATTAGTTTTGTATAAATAGTCTTAATTGTTTTTGAAACCATCGTTATAACATCGAAAACATTTAGCACATATGAGTCACCCCAAAACAGTTTGGAAACAGTAAAATAGGGGAAGAATGTACTCGCCTGGGAGTGCTTAGGAGTCTTGAACAACTACCAAGTAAGCTAGAGGAGTCCCGGAAATCAAACGGTACCTAACATAGGTAACTACATAATTAACCCGGACCTAAATCGGAAGACTGGGTAGCAGGAGGGTTTGTAAACCAAATGAGTGTAGGAACTCATATGATATGGTTTAACAAAGCCTACATACTAAAATGAAACTTAACCTAATTGTTTACGACCCATTACGACCCGTTTAGGTAGCTTATGCTACTTTAACGCGTCGTTCGCGTGTAACGCGTTCGGACCGCCTAACTAGCCCTATGACAAGTGTTATATGCCTAAACATGTTACATAATCCGTTATGTGACAAAAATTTAGGTTACATATGCTTAATTACCAATTATACATGAAAAGGGTATTCTGGTAATTTACCTAAGGCATATAAACTACCTATCATACAACTACTTAAACGATGTGACCATAGGGTATAACCTCGGAAGGTTATTCCCTACCTACTATGGTCACCTAATGTATTTGGTCGGATCCTAATGATCGACCAAACTGGGTCGGGTTCGAGGTATAAGCGATTTATTAGATCGCTTACCCTACGACCCTAGACAACGTGGTAATCAGTAGGCATAGTCCCAAGGGACTATGACCATCGTGATTACAATCACGTTGCGAAGTTCAAACGAACTTCGCATTGACCATTACTGGTCAACGCTGAAAGTCAAACAAAGTTTGACTTTCTGACTCGAAAAGTAGTAAAATAAGAACAAGAACGAAAGAATACTTACGAAGGGTCCCCGAATGCTAATCCCGATCCAAGAACTCAGGTATGAAACAATGGTTTCAACTTAGAGCTCTCAAAATCAGAATTCTAGTGAGAAATGCAATGGGGGTGGATGGGTATATATAGTTTTCGGGTAACCGTTAGGATCGTTTCTTGAATAACGTGATCGAATCTCGTGCGTACACTTGTCGGAATGTTATGGAACCACATATGCTCCTTAACTTAGTGACACATCAACTTAAAACATGTGGTTAAGAATCAATTAGTTGCAACTTGTGTTTAGAACATGGAATCTGGTCCAGAATAGGCAGTCGCGTAGCGCGACTGGTAAGGCTTTAGGCGTCGCGCTACGCCACTGACCCATCTGATTCAGAAATGTTTCTAAATTGGCAGAAATGGTCCCTGTTGTGTTTTAAGCCCTTTTTCGATGCGTTTGAACCCCGTTAACCTCATTTCAAGGCTCTAAAATGAAGTTAAAGTATAGGGAACTCAAAACATGCTCAAAAATATGCCGGAGGTTGGTTCGTTTGGCCGTACGAACGCGATGTTCGCTTAATTACGACGGAATGCGCATAAGCGCGAAAAACGATCCAAATGACGCGACGAATGGATTTTTCTTAAGGCGAACACTAAAATATAATGTAGTCATGCTTACATAAATTTTTGGATGTCCAGATGTATTCAGAACGTAAGTTATGCGCGAAAATGCAAACTTGTGCACTTTTTGACACTTTTAGTCCCTGGATGACACAAAAGTTTATTTTAGCACACCGAACCCCTCAAAGCCTATTTCTAAGCTATGTAAAGGATATTTATGGTATGTTTAACTTATGGTCATGTTCCGGAATGTCTGTTACAGTTCAAATTGGCATACTTTCGCAGTTTGTCAACTTTAGTCCCTGTAAGCGAATTAACTTGGTTTTGCCATACCAAAGCCTTCAAAACTTATTTCTAAGTTATGTAAAGGTTATTTAAGGTATGTTAAGCCTATTTCACTATTCCGGAGTGTTTGTTGCATTAAACTGGTTATATCTACACATCGGTGCGCGTATAACCTTCCAGAAAGTGAATTTAGAGTTTGGATTTGAACGAGAATTGATATGTGCAGAATGATACACATATTTTTACAAATCCCAAGTATGAAATATAATATTTCATTGGTTCGGTATTTGTTTGATGGCCGTGGAGGCACAGGTGTTACAATAAGTCATAATGGTCATGATATACATAACTTAACCAAGTTATATTAAATTGAGGCATGCATGTATTAATAGGACACATAGTGGGTCTTAAAAGTCATGAATGATCTTAATGTGCATACTGTCTCCATAAAAGTCATGATTGGTCTAGCCATGATTATTTGTTGTGTTTTTACGTTTTCAATAACTATGTGTCTTTGGGTTCAACTCATCGCCCCCGTCGACTGTTTTCACCCTTGTCACATGTTAAGCAATTACATGTTCCGAACATACAAATTGTAACACATGTTAGATCAGTATATACACATCATGGTGTTTTGTAAACCACTAGCTTATACACGAATACATGTCAGGTTACAAAAAGATTATAACAGAGGCTTAACACATGTTATACATTCCAAAATGTGCAAAACAAATGACCCGTTTCATATTATATATTCCAAAATTACCGGTACATGTGTTACCATAAATGGCTCGTTTCATATTACACGTTACATACTAACTTGTACATTTATTACTTGTACAAGTTTTACGCTCAGTATCCACATTATCGGATATTTTAAACATCAAGAAAAATAAAATAGATATTACTTGTTTTTTTTAATTAACAAAAGATAACACACGTTATATATCATTCTAACAGGGGCTTAACACATGTTATATATGAACACATGTCAGGTTACATCATGGTGTTCTGTTACAGCATGAACCACTAACACATGTTATAAATGAACGAAGACTTCTTTCCCAAAGGATGTGACTTATTCAATGTCCCCGCGTTAACGTCGCCTACATCCATCCAGCTTGTCAATTGAATATCTTTTATGGATCTGTTTCTGTAAATCAACACACGTTATATATCATTCTAACAGGTGCTTAACACATGTTATGAGTCTGTCTCTGTAAATCAAGCAACCCAACAAAAAAACACTTATTGTTCAGATCAAAAGCCTAAACCAGCAACCAAACCAACAAAAAAACAATTATTGTTAAGATCAAAACCCCCAAACAAGCAACCAAACCAACAAAAAAACCCGTTCAAAATCTCATCCTAAAGTTTTGGATTTATTTAAAATACATGAACATTAACCATTACTAGAACACTTTCAGCCCACAAAAACATCTTAACAACCATTTCAACAAAAAAATCAATTGTGAAATGATATTTCAAGAACACTTACCGGATCTAGAACCGTCCGATGAACACGAAGAAGGTCTTCAAACCTTCTTCTCTCACACACACTTGAACATTCAACTCTCTCTCTCTCTCTAAAAAATAAAGATTATTGTTTCTCTATCTAAAACATCAACTCTCTCTCTCTAAAAACATTCATCGTGCCATCGTTCTCTCTCTAAAACAACAAATTATAGAGACATTCAGACCCTTCATTTGCTTCTAAAGGTTGAAGCTTTTTGTAGACTTATACGGAGAGGAGAGAGATTGGCGTGGCTATGGTTGTTAGATGAGTTGAAAATTGAGGAGAGAGAGGGCCGGAGAAGAAGCCCGGTGAGTTTCGCCGGAGGAGGTGGTTGCTGGTGGTGGTTGTTTGTTTCTCTTGGAGAAGGTGGTTGCTGGCGGTGGTTGTTTCTCCTGTTTGTTTGTCTTCAAGATTAGGGAAGAAGAAATGGGAAAGAGAAAGAGGTAAGAGGTAAGAGAAAGAGAAGCTTTTATGGTGATTTGATGGTACTTCCAAATTCAAAAGTCACGTTTTGTGTTTTCCAAAGTCAATAAAGTTGCTTTTTCATTACCCATATTGTTCTTAACTTGTACTAGCATGGACTATTATATTGTTTTTAAAGGCAAGAATCCTCTAAACAAATGAGGGCCATTGATCTATTTAGATCTATTTAAATCAATGGATGAGGTTGGGTTTCCAAGGTTTTCGAAAAAAGATGAGGTTTTCCATATAACCCAACCCTATATATATATATATATATATATATAGGGTAAGGTTCATGCGAGAACCACCCTTATTGCGAGAACCGCGAGAACCAATGTAAACACAACATAAAATAGCTAAAAACCTAAAAAAACCTAACCCCCACCCCCCCCCCCCCCCCCAAAAAAAAACCTAACCCCCAAGCTAAATGCTAAAAACTAAAACCCAAAAAAACCTAAAAAAAACCTAACCCCAAAGCTAAAATGCTAAAAACTAAACCCCCAAAAAACCTAAAAAAAATCTAAAATTTTTTTTTAATATTTTTTATGTTAAAATCGCTACTTTTAATAGCCAAAAAAACATTTTTTTTTAAAAAAAAAACATTTTTTTAAAAAAATAATTTTTTTTTTGGCTTCGAAAAGTAGCGATTTTTTTATAAAAAATATTTAAAAAAAAAATTTGTGTGATTTTTAGCTATTTTTAGGCATTTTTGGTTGTGTTCACATTGGTTCTCGCGGTTCTCGCAATAAGAGGTGGTTTCTAACGGATCTTTGTCCTATATATATATATATATATATATATGAACTTCATCATTCAAAATTCAAAAAAAAAAATGTAAAATATAAATCAACAAAGAACTTATTCAATGAAAAAGAAGAATATTTTAATGAAACTATAAAATATAATATTTTGTACGTCTTGAATGGATGATGTGCTTATATTTTCAATCTAAGAGCACGTGTATTTTCAACCTAAGAGACCAAGTTAAAAACCGCTTCTAAAATTTGAAAATGTCGTGGAGGAATCAACAAATATATCGAATTATACTAACTAGTGGTATTCTTCGCACTTCGTTGCGGGCTTTCGATCGATATCTGTTCGGTTTGGTTCGTTACGGTACCGGTACGATTTCGGCACTCGATAGAGCAACCAACAGAGATATACACGTTTGGAAAACGAAAAAATATCGGCAGTCACTATAGTTTACAATATCAAAAAAATACTCTATTAGAATACGTTAGAAAAACCATAAAAATGAATACTCTACCAATACCGATTTTGTTCAGACGGTAGCGGTTCAGTTTGTCACAGCAAAAAACAAAACTAACCATGTAGACATGTTCGAATTAAACTTTTATCAAATCATAGACAAAGACACACATGTCTAAAAGTATATAACAAACTTTGTAACAAAAAATATGCTTAAAATTAAAATAAATAATAGCAATAATAATAAAATAGCTGAATATATAAATAAATTTAACAATCGGTGGCATGTGGTTGCATATATAAATCCTTAAAAGAGGAATTTATGAGCAGTTGTAGAAAAAAAATGAGAACACATGCTAATGAGGGGTCAAAATGAAAGAAATGTGAAAAGTTTAGTGGCTAAATAAAAAAATACGGATCATCACTGTTTCTCAGCATCTTATGAATTAATATATAGTAATAATTTAATGATTTTTAAAAATTATATGCCATTTATGTTAATTTTAACTTAGCAAGAGACTGAATCAAACTAACTTGTTGTGTTATAATTAATTTTTAGTTTTCATCGAGTTGTATCAGTGAGGTTCCAATGAGGGTCGTCCTTGAAAATTTAAGGATTCTCAACGAGTAGCAAAAAATGGATCCCTAAAATACAACTGCACCATTTTTCGAATTCACAGAAGTGAAGTGTTGAGTTTAAAGTTCATCCTGCTTCAAGCTTTCAATTCAATTGTATAATCGCACCCTTTTTTTTCAATCGTTATTTTATCATCTCTAGCCCTTCGCCCTGCTTCAAACCTTTAATCGTCAAACAATTATTTTTGTAGTTGTCGCTACTTGCCACCTTTTTCTAATTATTACTATCTATTAATTTGTGAAGGGAATGAAGAGTGAATCTTGTGATTGGTTGTTGCATCCAATGAAAAATCTCCACCAAATGTGTATGTGGCGGATACACCTCTTCCCAAAACGCCTTTATCCGATGAGAGCAACCGCTTCATTCATCTTTATCCCCTATAAATAACGCAACGTTAGAGCGTGAGACATGGGGTGCCGGTCGTTTGTCGTCAACTCTCTCCGTCGAACCTGCACAACCTCCATGGCAACAACATTGCTTGATCAACTTTCCTGCGTTGACGTTAACTAGTGAGTCTTGAGATTGGTTGATGCATTCAACGAAAAATCTCATGTCCACCAAATGTGTACGTGGCGGATACACCTCTTCCCCAAAAACCCTTATCCGATGAGCACAACTGCTTCAGTCATCTTTATCCTTTATTAATAACCCAACATTAGAGAGAGAGAGAGAGAGACATGAGGTACCAGTCGTTTTCTGGCGAATCCCTCCGTCGAACCCGCATAGCCTCCACTGTAGCAACGTGTCACACCTGACTTTTGCGGAAGCGTTTTACGTATGACTTGCTTAATATCATTGCATTCAACCATAACAAACAACTATATGATAGAAACCATGATGTTCATCCATTACTGAGTTTTACCATAATACAACCAACATTGTTTTAGAATCAAACACATACTTCAAGTTCGGAATACAAACCATCCAATTGTTTAAAGTTCCATAAAGGACTTGACACAAAAGACACTAATAAAACGAGGCTTTGAACCATGTATCCTATCAAAGATAAAATATACGATTCAAACCCTCTAACACTGGATGACATCGTTTATTGAAGACACGACTTGAAAATCCTTGATCGCCCGCCAGATCCATAATCAATTTCTTGAAATAGATGTAGTTTGAAAACATCAACAAAAGTTGAGCGAGTTCATGTGTTTTGTATGTGAGCTCGTAAAAAACTTTGTAACCATAGTATGTATGTATTTGTAAACCGGTATGAAAGCGTCTATGAACAGATCAATTAATGTGTAGCTAATACATTAATATGTGTGCAACGGTGTAGGAAGGCTCAACCCTTTTATGCGTATTTCGTACCGGGCCATCCGGCGGGAACGACATAGTCACCACATGGTCCAACCCGCGGGCTCATGGTTGGGGCTCGCAACACCAAATTGATCTATCACTCATGCCCCTCGGTCCTTATACAAGGATTAATGGTCTTAAGTTAATGCCTACCCATTCATATGATCTAACAGTTCATTCCTTAGCTAACCATACCATTTGTAATCATCGAAACGTTTGTAACATGTATTTCACCCCCGAAGTTATAAAACTGAAAACAGTTAAAAGAAAAGGGGGACATGAACTCACAATCTTGCGTCTCGTAACTCGGTATAACTCAAAGCGTCTTCTCGGTTGTACGACTACCTACACACGTGCTACGGTTTATTAGACGGATGGGTCGTGCCTTGACTTTTAGTCTTATTTATTATGACTTAGTATCTTTGAGTTATATTTCTTGGTGTCATCAATATTATTCCAAGTATATAATTATTTGTTAAAATAATAATATTTTAACTTAAATTATATTTATTATTTATTGGAATATTTGTTAAAATAATATATTCTAACTTGATACATTAGGTGTTTATACATGTATTCTTTCCCTAAGGATGGGTATACTTACACTTGTATTCTTAAACTTGTGTATTTTTGCCAAGTATTGGTGGCGTATTCCGGTGTGTATTTATACGTACGAGAATACATATTCTTATTGTATTTATTAAGTATTCTTATACTTGATTTTTGTATTTATACTTTCCGGAATATTATTTTTAATAAAAAAAATTTCACCAATATATATTCTTAAAATATATAAATATTTTAAGAAAACTTGTATAGAAAATTATTTATAATTCTTTCTTGGCAAAAATATTTATATTTTCATATAAACCTCAAATATAATATATTTTCAAGTTTAACTTAGAAAATATTTATAAATCCATTTTTCACCCCAAAAATAATATAATCTAAATTTGTTTAAGAAAATATATATTTTATTCAAAAATAATATATTCTCTAGTAATTCAAGAAAACAAATATATTTTTCTTTACTAAAAATAATATATTTTCTTCTTGTAAAAAATATGATATATTTTTGTAACACTTGTAGAAATCATATTTTCGTTCTCTTGGTTTCCAAAACACTATTTAAGTTATTTGTCAGAATATATATATGAATTTAATTTCCGGAATATTTATGTAGTTCACATTCCTTGTTTGGTTTGTCCAAATTTTGGGTATAAATTATATATTTGTTTTCTTGGAATTTTGGTAATATTTTGTATTATAATTCTTTGTATTTTGGTGAGTTATATTATTTCAAGCCCTAAAATAATATACCTAATACACATCTATACAAGTAATCACACAAATTGTGACATCTAAATATATATTTTCCTAAATACATATTTAGTCACTTTTATTTATCACAAAAACAACCTCCAACATTTATAATTTTTGTAACAAAATTATGGCAATTTTTATATGAAAAATCATGGTTAAAATATACTTGTAAACACTTGTTTAAAAATATTTTTCTAAGTGTTTAAATTCTAGAAAAATTTTGCCATAGTTTCCCCTTAAAAATAGAGGTTTCCATGCTTTCAAAGCATATCATTTTCTTTTAAAATCATCACAAATCAACAACAATTCATTCAATACTTACCAAGTGCCAAAATCATGCATTTTAAGCTACAACATGAACTTGAAATTTTGTAAAAACTTGTAGTAACTTAGCATGTTAGTTAGTAGGCATAGTTACCCTTTAAAGTGTGGTTATTTATTTATAAATCACATTCTTGATGATTTTAGACATTTACAACTTGTAAATGGATTTTTCTAAAAATCATTCTTTTGAACTTTTCTTGTTAATAACATGCTTCTACACTTGTTTTAACACTAAAAATGTGATTAATTTCCTTAAAAGTCATGGTTATGTAAATCTTGTAATTTAACTTGGTTTCTTGAGAAAATCATCTTTGAAATCATCCATGTTCAAGACTAATAACATGTTTCTTACTTCATCATTCAAGAAAAACACTTCAGGTTTCAAGTTCATGTTCACATAAAAGGATGATCATCTTGATTCATTACAAAATCATCCTCTCACTTGCTAGACCATGTGTTTAATCACAATCTAGCAAGTTTCATATGATGTTTAACATCATAAACACAAATAATCAACAATCAAGAAGCATACATACACTAAAACAACAAAGATTATTATGATTTTCAACTTTATGTTAAGAGTTATGTTCTTGATCTTTGATGTTCTTCATGTTAGTTACTTATATAATCTTTTAACCAACATTATAAGAAGTAAAATGAGATTAGGAGGGTCTTACTTCTAGCACAAGGCTAGGGAAGAGATTCAAGATGAAGATGATGATAAACTTGGTGGTTAATAGCCTTTGAGAGAAGTCCTTCAATCTACAATGTAAGCAAGCTCCTTAATCAAGCTCCTTACACCTTTGTATCACTTGAAAATGGAAGAACAAGACTTGAAGATGATGGTGATGATGGTGGTGCTCTCGGCCGAGACCAAGGAGAAGGAGGGATAGAGTTTGAGTGTGTTATGTTGGTGAAAATGAAAGAGAATGAGGGACTAGTGGTTTATATTAACATGTCTCCTACATACCTTAATCTATTGTATAATTTGTTTCAAAAGATTGTATCAAGATCAAATAAACAAATCAAATAAAATCAAGGGTGGGGGCCAGCCTTGTAACCCTATACATGAGGGGGGGGGGGGGGGGTGGTTAGTTTGTAATGGTAAGTTAGAATATCAGTTAGGTTATAATGAGATTAGTTAGTGTGTTATGTGTATTATATGTTTATAGGATATGTTATGATGTTCGGGGACCATAACTAGCTTGGAAATGATAAAAGAATGCTTCTAGTGAAAAATTTGGTGTTTCGGGTAGTGTCCGGTTGTTCGGTTGGTTACCGGTTCGTTAAGGTGCTAAATTACGCAGTTTAGTGTGCTTTATGTTCTCTTTTTTGACAGTTTTGATTCCCGACACCTAGGAAGGTATTATGGACCATTAAACCATAATTCTGCATAATATTAAGTTGTTTAAATGCTGAATTTTGCTGAAAATTGCAGAATTTTGCAGTTTGGGTGAGTTTTAGGCACTTTCCGGCACTTAAACTATCACTAGGAAGACAGTTTTATAATTATTACTTTCCTACACACTATACTAGTGTAACTTTTGGTTTCTGGCTCATTCTGTGTCTCAATACCATGTTTATCTGAGTACTGAACTCCCGTTAGTACTTCTGATTTGTCTGATACTGTGCTAACTTTGTTTCGTGCATCAATTGAATCATGAAGTGTTGCATGCAATAATGATATGAGATCATGCAATATGTGATGCACTTATATGTATATGATAATATTCAGAAAGCATTCATGTCATTAATTTAAATCAGCACAGTCATTAAAGCACTAATTACTGTTTAATTAATGTACGTATACATGGAAATTTTACAATTGTCACATTCTCCCCCCGTTAAGAAAATTTCGTCCGGAAATTTTAAGCTGCGCTATCGGTTGCAGGGGAGTTAGGGAACAAATATGGGTACTTCGATTTCATTCGGTCTTCACGCTCCCAAGTAAACTCTGGGCCGTGACGTGAGTTCCAACGAACCTTGACAAGCTTAACACTACTCCTCTGAGTCTTGTTAACTTTCCAATCTGTAACCTCAACGGGTTCTTCAGTGAAGTGGAGAGTGTCGTCAATATGCACTTCATCTGCAGGGATGATAACTGTTTCCTGAGTTGGGCTTTTCTTCAGGTTTGATACATGAAATGTATCGTGAACACCGTTTAGTTCCTCTGGTAATTCCAACTTATATGCTACGGTACCAACCCTTTCCAATATCCTGAATGGCCCAATGTAACGTGGGTTCAACTTGCCACGCTTCCCAAATCGTGCTACACCCTTCCAAGGTGAGACTTTCAATAAAACCATGTCACCTACTTCGAATTCCAAAGGTTTTCATCTTTGATCTGCGTAACTCTTTTGTCAATCACGAGCCGCCTTGATGCGTTCTCGGATCTGCATGATCTTATCAGTCATTTCCTGGACCAGTTCGGGACCAACCATTTGCCTGTCACCAGCATCTGCCCAACATAACGGTGAACGACACTTATGGCCATAGAGAGCTTCGAACGGTGCGACTTGAATACTTGTATGGTAGCTGTTGTTATAGGAAAACTCAACCAGAGGTAGATGAGTATCCCAACTGCCACCCAAATCCATTACACAAGCGCGGAGCATGTCTTCTAGCGTCTGAATAGTTCTTTCGATTCGTGTAATCATTGTTCAAGTCGGACGAGTTTCGGTGAAAACGAATCGAATTTCTGTTGATTTCGGACTGAATTGATTGATTTTCGATGAATTTCGATTCGTCTCTCTGTGTGTTGATTGAACTTTCTGAATTGTTTATAGTAAAAACGTAACTGATTTGATCAAAGTTTTGAAAAATTCTTATCACTTTACATGAACTTCGATGTGACTTCAAAAATTTTAATTAATCTTTTGATGAACTAACGTAAAATCTGAAAAAAATATAATCATCATTCATCATAATCAGTTGAAATATTCAAGTAAAATTGTGATCACATACGAGAATATTGAAAGTTTGTAAACAAAATTCATCGGATTCCGATATCTGATTGCTGATTGTTTCAGATCTGTTGTTATTGCCTGCTTGTTGCTGTCATTCAAAATTTTCAACCTGCTGTTGTTCAGATCTGAATTAGAATAGCATGTTTCGATTTGGATAAGTTTCGGACTAATTTGATCGATTACGGACTGAGTTTTGATTGCTTTCGGTGAAAACTGTTTAAACCGATTGTTTTTCGGTGAATCGTTTGTATATTTCAAACCGTTTCGATCGATTATTAGTTTGCTTCAGTGATTTTCGGACGATTTTAATCAAATTTAGATTTCATTCAGCGTGATTTCGACGAATTCAGAACATTTTCGGTGTGTCGTTTGATAATTTCAAACTGTTTCGGTCTGATTTCAATTAGTTTTGGCGAAATCTTTAATCAGTTTGAACAAGTGTTATTAACTGTCAGTTTCTTTTGAACAAAAGTGCTATCATTTTCGATTGATAATATTGATGTGATGTGTGTGGATTGATAGTTGATTAGTTCCGATGATTTTTGGTTGAACGTTCATACGTTTCGGACTGAATTGATTTGTTTCGGATTGAAATCTGTTCGTTTCGATCAGTTTTGGTGTGATTTTCGAACTGTTTGAACAAATTTACATCGATTTCAGACTGTTTCAGTCGAAGGTTTGTTCTTTTCGGATTGATTTTGTTGGTGCACACATCTGTCGTCTTCGTCTTGTTTCGAGTCTCGGTTTAGTACGGAGCTAATCAAGACATGATGTCATGATGACATCATCTAGGTGACATCATCAATGACATCATATAACAAGTTCACGTGATATTGCATGCTAGAAGACAAAACAGAATGTCATTTTGGAAGGTTTCGCTTGAAAACAGAACATGCATTTCATGAAGATTTCGCTTGAGAGGTGTCGCTTGAAGCCTTCATGTTTGCTTCAAGCGAAATCATGTCCACTATATATAGGATAGTTGTCATTTCAGTTGTAACATTGATCTCAGAGTTATACCGAGGTGCTGCCGGTTTTTCTTCTGAATGTAAAGGTTGTCAAATCAATATATAAGAGATTTAAAGTGTGAAACAAGCTGTTTACAGATCCGTTTCTCTGTTTCCGCCTCTGAAACGGACTAGAACTCTTCCAAACGACTCGTTTAGGTCGAAATCCGATCCTACAATTGGTATCAGAGCCAGTGAAGAAGAGTTCTTGTTGATTCAGCCGTAAAATCTGTTTCTACACCTTTCTTTTTCGAAAAACAAAACTTTTTACGGTTAAAATCGGACAAATTTCACGTATATTGTGCGCAAACATGGTTTAATCAATCCTTGAAAGTTTCAAGTTTAAAATCAGCCTAAATCCTGTATTTTTGTGAGATTTCGCTTCAAGTGTTCGAACATAAGATGACATCAGCAACTGTTTAGACTAGATTTCGCTTGAACATTGTTTGTTAATTGTCGATTTCGCTTGAAAAATTAGAGTTTGAAGCGAAATTGAAGTTTTCGCTTGAGAATTGTGTTAGAACTCGCTTGAAGTTTGGCGGTGTTTGAAGCGAAACTGTTTCAATTGAAGTTTACTTCGTGTATTGTGAAACCGATCCACCGATTGAAAATTCATAGTGTATTGTGAAAGTATATAGATTTCGAGGTGTCAGTACATCGGGTTGAGTGAACCGTTTGCAAAGTTAAAAATTGTGTATAACATTCTGTTCGAGGTATAACATTCTGTTCGAGGTGTCAGTTTGTTGGAACTATATATCACGAGTCTGCAACATAATTGCTTTAATCAAAATTACATGTGAATGTGTAGTGATGTGGGATGTATTGATGTTGTCAGGAAGAATTAAAAGTCGTTTCATGTGATAAGATAATAGTTGTCGGCTGCTTTGTTTAGGTCAGATATCATGTGCTTGTGTCAGTTCACTTTAAGGCAGTCATGATGTTATCGAAATGTGTTAAGTTTGCATGTTAAATTCATGAGATTCTCGGAAATCATCATGCTTGTGTCAGATTGCTTTTAAATACATATATTGATATAGTTCTTATGTCATCTTTGTTTGTTGAGTGTATATGTGATAATCATATTTGTGATAATCATCTTTGTTTGATATAGTTCTTATGTCGAATATTGATAAGCATATTAGGATCGTATAGTTGTTGTCGTAGTCGGTGTTTTTATTTTGACAGGTTTGGTGTTTAGTCTATTAGCACGGATTGATCAGTACGTTTTTGTTTGTCAAGTCGCGTGGTTTGAGTCGCGGTTTCAGTCAAGTTGTTTTGTGTGGTCAAGTCACGTGTTATAGTTCAGTTCGTACAGTTTGGAGTTCGAAGGTTTCAAAGGGTCAGGTCAATCGAATTCGATCCGGGTCATTCAGTCCGTACAGTTGGTCAACATTCAGTCCGCACTGAAATTCATCAGTTCGAGTACCAGTTTGTTTCAGTGATACAGGTGTTTTACGAGGACGTATCAGTTCCAGTTCGCTTGAGGATTCTAGTTCGTTTGAAAAATCTGTTTTGAAGATTATAGATACCGAAAATATGGAAAACGAATTCTATAACACTGACAGTAAAAATTCGTTACTGAAGAAGGAGTTTGAGTTGTTTACAAGCATGCCTGGTGAGACTACAAAGACTCTTATTGAGAGATATTGCCATCTTGTGCGTACAATGTCTCTGTTGAAAATCACTAAAACTCCAGCAGAATGGGTTGAAAAGTTAGCTGATGCTTTACCTCAAAAGGAATGGGGTACATATCTCATGATTCTGAAGAATACAGGAGTGTTTAGTAGATTATCAATTGCTCAATTCATTGAAAAACTTGAAGAACAAATTGATAACAGTGATGATGATAAGAAAGTGACTCCAGGATTTAGCTGGGATAACTACTTGGATGAGAATGGAGAAGTTAAGGTTTTTATGGCTAAAATTGTTCAAAAACCAGAATTACTGAAGGAATGGATAGCCGTGTTATCTGATGAAGATGAAGGATCTGTTTCATCTGAAAACAGTTCATCGAAGACAAGTGATGATGAAGAAGAAGTTCAACAAACTAACATTGATAAACTTTATCTATCTTCTGATAATTTTGAATCTTATTTTGCAGAAAAATTGAGGAAGCTCAAAGAAAGAAAAGCTGCAAAAGTAATGAAGGAAGTCAAAGTTGTTGAGAAGATTGTTGAAGTGGAAAAAGTGGTTGAAGTTGAAAAGATTGTGGAGTTTGAAAAAATTGTTGAAGTCACAAAACCATGTCTCACATGTTTGGAATCTTGCAAACAATGCGAAGAAAAAGACGAGAGGTTTAGTGATTCAGAGAAGATGAAAGAAAAGTTGGTGTTTGATTTAAAGAATGTGAAAGAATCATATGATGTATTGAACAGAACAGTGAATAGTTTGCAGAAAACTAATTCAGAAAGAGAAGCTGCTTTGAAGATGTTGAATGCAACAATGATGTCAAAGCAAAAAGAGATAAATTTTTACATCGAAGAATGTGCTAAATGGAAGCAAGAGTTAGATGGTGAAAAAGTAGAAAATGAAAGAATTAGACGATTGCTGAGAAGTTATACAAGTTGTGATTACATAATTGATAGAATTTACCCTACTGTTGCAGGTTTCGAGGCGTTTAAAGATGAAGATAAAGACAAGAAATCAAAGAAGAAAACGGATACTGGTAAGAAACAGAACGTCTGTTATAACAAGTGTCCGCCTCCAATTTGGGAAGGGTATTCGCCTAGAAAACCGAATGAGGAACAAGTCCAAAAGGCAGTCAATCTAAAGTTAGAGTCCGAGTTAACCGATGTGTTACCAGACAATATTGACATCACGTTCACAGCGTCCGACAC
Source organism: Helianthus tuberosus (assembly GCA_030545235.1). NCBI lineage: Eukaryota > Viridiplantae > Streptophyta > Magnoliopsida > Asterales > Asteraceae > Helianthus > Helianthus tuberosus. The sequence goes on along the minus strand of CM060432.1, from coordinate 68,562,825 downwards.
AGATCATGAGTCCGAACTGATAAAACGAGTGGTCGATCAGGTGTTGGATAAGGATGAGGAGTCAGAGTCAAAATCCGAGTCCGAAAGTTCGTGTCAGTCAGTCAGGAGTTCGAGTTCGTCCGAAAAGAATTCAAAGTCTTCGGGAAAACGGGTTTATAGTAAAGAATTTTTGTTGTCAAAATCTAATTTGAATGACGAAACATTTGAAGTTGCATATACTTTGAATGATTCTGACAAATTATATTTTGATAAAGAATTTCCAATTAGAAGTGTTCGGTTTGACATGATTAAAAAGGTTTTCAAAATGACAGAAATTAATATTTCTGAAATTAAAGATTTAAATCCTACTGGAAAACCTAAAAAATACACTTCAAGAGTTCAACAACGGTTAAACAAGAAAAAGGGTTACAATTTTGGTTCAGGTTTTCAAAAGAAACCAAACCACAATTGTAGCTACAAAAAGAAAGGACTTGGTTTTATTCCACCTGAAAACTATAAAAATAAAAAATATGTTCGAGATTATAAATCAAAAATGACATATGTTGCAGGAACTAGCCATGAAGAAGAAGCAAAGAGCTCATTCTGGAAACAGTCAAACCAGGAGTTTCTTGCTGAAAAGATGAAGAATGGAGCTTATCAAAGGAAAGAAACAAGAACCTGTTACAGATGTAATGAAGTTGGTCACATTGCATGGAACTGTCCTAAGGCAACCAACACAAAACAGGGAGTTTCAGAAAAACTCAAAGATATAGTTGTTGATAAAACAGAACCACCAACTGAACGATTTAAAGTGTTTAAAAACTCTATATATGAAGTTGGTGAGTGTTCGAAAAGATTTTACAAGAAAAGGGGAAATCTTGACAATCAAGCTTGGGTTGTTAAGAAATCAGAGGTAAAATCTGGCGATGAATCTGATTCCACAAAGTCAGAGGAGCCACAAGTTGAGCTAAAAAGTGAAAACTCAGTTCCTCCAATGGATGATGAGAACTTTCCATCATTGAGGACTGAATATTTTAAATCAAAAGTTGGGAAAGTTGAGATCTCAAATCAATTCTATTCTGAACAGAAAGAATTTGATGTTGAGAAAGCGTTTAATGGAAACATTAAAAAGATGATTGGTAAAATGATTGATGGGAAGGTAAAAGGGGTAAAGGAGTTTTATGCTACAAAGAAGGCAACTTACACCCCAACTGCTTCTGAATTGAAAACACCCAAGGCTGGTCAGGCTTGGGTGGATATTTTCTTTCATTGAAAAACCTGACTTGCCGGAGATCCCAAGTTTGTAATCGTGGATCAGGAATCGGCATCATTCATGTTTTATGAGTTTGTATGAAAAGTTCTTAAAATTGTTAGCATTTTACAGGTTAAGTATGACTTGCCGGAGCTTCCAGGTTGGTAAGTGAGAAGCAGGAATCGGCATCATTCTTTATATCAGATTTTGATTGTGTTTAACTTTACAAGTGGTAAAATCAACAAAACTTATTTTCCGGAAAAATCATTTTGGTTAAAACAAACTTAAGTGTTTTGAAATCATAATGAGAAAATAGTTTTGTGTGAGGGGGAGTTCTGATTGTTTATGCCAAGTGAATGGCGAATTGAGGTGATTCGATATTGGTTGTCAAGTTTTTGTACAGTTTATTTTCAAATTTCCTAAAATGTGTTTGCATTTTAGGGGGAGTAGAAATTTTCAGAAAATCCAAAAACATTAGAAAATTTGAAAAATACAAAAACATGATAAAATTCAAAAAATGAGTTTTGTTGTGAATAGAGGAAATGATAGTACATCAGTGGACTGTCACAGCATGCTAAAGAAATGTAAAGTAAAAATGTGATAAACAATCTCACTGTGGATATGTCAGTAGGTTTTTGCACATTTAGTAGATTGTGATGAGATATAAACCTAAATTTCAAACTTACTTATATCGTGGAGAAACATCTCTTGGATATATGGGTAACCCCCGAAATCTCGTTTGAAAGGTCTCATAATCTGATATACTAGGTCTTTATACTCAATGATGTCTGGGGTATTATTCCGGGACTTCTGCTGAAAGAAATTTCTGACCTAGTCTTCGGATAATGCTTTCTGCAAATGCTTGAAACATAGCATCGCCCTCAGCAAGCTGATGAAACAATAAAATTGATAGTCGCTGCTGTTGTAATGCAAAAGATCCTCTAAAGGGGACACACCAAAAGTCGAAGCCGTCATCTCTCTGCGTATCGAAAGATCGACCTGAGCTCTCACGGCCCTCGTACTATAATTTATTCCCCTGACAGATATCATCTGTGGTATACTCACCTGTAAGACTGAATATTGGGATCTGGATACGGGAGTATATTCAAGTAGTGGGACACACGGATAAGTTTAAGTCTCTTAAAACATTAACATCGTATCTCGGATCAGTTGAACTTTGTGTGAGAATTTAAGTGGACCAGTATACTGACAATCTAAGTGAATCGTTTTAGAACTTAAAATGAAATGAAGCTTAACGGTGTTGGTGATTTGTCTCAAAAACTGATATGATCCTCTTACACGAACTCACAAAAATATTGTTTGTAAATATTTCTTTGATGCATTTCATTTCGGTTATTTTAAAAAATCCAAAAAGATTTTCGGTGTGTTTTAGCATAAATCTTTTGAAAAATCCAAAAAGATTTTAGACAACTGATGTTGAAGAGCTGAATTTCAAAATTCCAAGTGCTAAACATGACGAACAGGTTTGGGAAAGTTTGTTTGAAGAGGTTTGAAATGAAAATGATCATTGTTAATGTTTGATTGTATATTGATTGGAGAAGGATCAGTGTTGATGCATGAAATTTGATAAATTGTTAAATATTTTTTTGTGAGAATCTTATTTTTGGGTAGAGGATGTGCAGGATAGCAAATAGAGTGCCAGGTTCTGATACCTGAGGATTCTGAAATTCTGTAAAAGCCAGACTACGATCCCAGCATGTTTTGAGGGGGAGTCTGTTAGAGAGAGAGAATTGGAGATAGAATAGAGCCAGGTAGAGATCCTGAAGGAAGATCAAAGACTGATAAAGACTGAAGATTGAGAAGACTCGACACTTAAGACTCGTCAACATCTGAGGGGGAGTCTGTTGGTGCACACATCTGTCGTCTTCGTCTTGTTTCGAGTCTCGGTTTAGTACGGATCTAATCAAGACATGATGTCATGATGACATCATCTAGGTGACATCATCAATGACATCATATAACAAGTTCACGTGATATTGCATGCTAGAAGACAAAACAGAATGTCATTTTGGAAGGTTTCGCTTGAAAACAGAACATGCATTTCATGAAGATTTCGCTTGAGAGGTGTCGCTTGAAGCCTTCATGTTTGCTTCAAGCGAAATCATGTCCACTATATATAGGATAGTTGTCATTTCAGTTGTAACATTGATCTCAGAGTTATACCGAGGTGTTGCCGGTTTTTCTTCTGATTGTAAAGGTTGTCAAATCAATATATAAGAGATTTAAAGTGTGAAACAAGCTGTTTACAGATCCGTTTCTCTGTTTCCGCCTCTGAAACGGACTAGAACTCTTCCAAACGACTCGTTTAGGTCGAAATCCGATCCTACAGATTTGATCATCAGGTTCAGATTTAAATAGTTGTTTTCAATTGAATTCTTGGACGGAATTAGATCTAAGCTGGTGAAAGAAGCTTGTTAGTGTTGTTAGGGGGCGTTTGGTTCACAGGAATTCAATGGAATTGAAGGGAATTGGAATTTGAATTCCTTCTCTTAATATGTTTGGTTCACAGAATTTGATGGAATTGGAATCCCAATTCCAATCTTCATGTGTTTGGTTGACAATGGAATTGGAATTGGAATTAGGCATGAATTCCTTCAAATTCCTTTAACTAAAGGAATTCAAAATCCTTCCTATATGTGAAGGAATTAAAGTAAATTCATAGGAATCTTCGATCATTTAGACCCGCACCGTTTCAACCCGTACGATTTCGATCCGAACCGTTTCGACCCGTACCGTTTCAACGCGAACAGTTTCGACGCGAACGGTTTCGACCCGTATCATTTGGAATATAACTTTTAAAACTACAAAGACAAAAATGTATAAACTAGTAACGTCAGTTGAAGGTGATTTTTAAACAAGCAACTTACTATGATGCAATGACAAAAGCACAGAGTTCGGAACATGTTATTTTAATTTTGTAACTGATTATGTGAATAAAATCTTTCTAAACGCGAACCGTTTCGACGTGAACCGTTTCGACCCGTACAGTTTCGACCCGAACCGTTTCGACGCGCACCGTTTCGACGCGCACCGTTTCGACGCGAACCGTTTCGGCGCGAACCGTTTCGGCGCGAACCGTTTCATTGCGTACCGTTTCGACCCGTACCGTTTCGTCACGAACCGTTTCGACCCGTACCGTTTCGACAAGTACCGTTTCGAATCGAACCGCCTCGACGCGAACCGTTTCGACCCGAACTGGTGGTTGTGGGTGCCGGGGTGATGGATTCAAGTTCATTTGACAACCAAACACAACAAAAATGAAATTGAGATTCCAATTCCAACAATTTCCAATTCCAATTGGAATGTTTAAATTCCAAATCCATTTCCTTCAAATTCTAATTCCTATACCAATTCCAATTCCAATTCCAATTCATTCCGCGAACCAAACGCCCCCTTAGTGTTTCAAAACTAATATAGATTTGATTTGCAGGTTATTGTTGAAGTTGGTTGTGTGTTGTTTGATAGGGTAAAACACTGTTTACAGGTCTGTATAAACGGAAAAAACGTAGTGTTGTTGTTTGGCTATGTGTTTGGATTAGATTTTGGTTACTTGGTGTTATAGTTCATCAAAAGGAAGGAAGGAAAGAAAGTATTTGGAGTTTGAGATTTTGAAAAGGGACGGTTGATTGTTTGAGGGTTGATTGTATTTGAAAAGACATATTATTGTTTCATAGTAGGGTTTATAAAAATTTAAAAGAGTCTAAAAAGAATTTGATTAAAAAATGATTTTGAGTCTTGATAGTTAAAAGAATTTAAAATTTTTTTGATCAATGATATAAGATCATAGTTTTGGAATTGTGATGTTTCAGAATAAAAAATTAACATTGTTGTCAAGTTTGAAAAGTCATTTTTTTTAAAAGTGACGATTCATTTTAAAAAAAAAAAGGTGATTTCATAGGAGGATAATATTGATGTGAAGGTGTCTAAAATACAAAATTGATTAAAAGTGAATTGTTCAAATTGGTTGGATCAGTAGTATTGCATTTGGGCCGATTATATGTAACATCTCGAAAATTCACGTCCTATAATGTGTAGACACGTGTCATATGTTTGAACGTGTGAAAGAATGTTATAGAAGGACTAAAGTTGACAGTCATGGAAAGTATGTGAATATACGGGTTCTAAATGTCAACAGTGAATAAATATACTTCATAATAACCCTACATGATGTTTATACCATCAAACGAATAAATCATGGATCATACGAAGCTAAAAGTGGGAGATTACAAACTACAGGGGTTAAATGCGTCAACATGTTTAAGTTATACCTCTGAGTGACCTTTTGACAAACCCGAAGCTTTGTAACTGTTAATTATGCTCACTAGAATGCACGATATAAATTTCATAAAGTTTCGTTATCGTATGAGAAAGTTATGATCAAATTCGTGTGCGAGGGGTTAAAGCGTTAACGTTGAAAATTATGACTTTTCGGGTTAACATGAAATGTCCAAGGACTTGGCAAAGTGGGTACAAGTCTTAAGGCCCTTGTAGATAAATAAGAAGGGGTCAAAGTGCAAAAATATAAGCTAGTTGCCCTTTCGAAAGGCCAAGAGACATGTATGCGGAAAATAGAAAATGTGAAAGCTAATAACAGGGTCCAGGCGGGCCGCGTAAGACCTTAAGGTCTTTTACGCGGGCCGCGTTAACCGCCCAGATACAGAAAGTGTGAACAGCAGCCTGGAAACGCGCAGAACCGACCTTTAATCGATATTATTGCAACATGGGCGACCCCTAAACAGTCCTAGGCACTTAGGGACACATGTTGATGAATTGTGGTCAGTGATAGACTTGCTTGTCAACAATTTGTGGTGAAAAATTCACTATAAAAGGGCCATGAGTTGCAACCCTTGTTCTTCACACTTTCCTTCAGCTTTCTGATCATTCTGGAGCTCAAGTCTTCTCTCAAAGTGATCACTGATCAAGCTTAGGACTTCAGTAAGTTTGCTAATCCTTTCTTAGTTAAGTTCTAGCTTAGTTTTAGCTTAAAAGTCAAACCGTCGTAATTTACGGTTGACTTTAAGATTAATCACTAATAGTCCAGTGATTAGTCGAATCAAAAGTAGTTATAAGTTGGTAATTATGTGGGTAATAAACCCTCAAAAGGGTTCCCCCTGATTCCCACTCTAACTAGGACAAATGTCGGGTCAAACTTACTAATAAAAAGTCAACAGAATGTTTAAATTACAATTTATGCATAATTAGCAATGTAGAACACTTATAACCTGTTTGATCATTGATATAACTTGATAATGAATGTAAGAACATGTCTAAACATGTTCAACCCGACAATTTTCAGTAGAGACCCGGTTCGGGACCGAAAGTCGCATAGTTTGACTTTCGCTTTGACTTTCAGTTCTGACCCGTTATGGTATGTTTTAGAAATGCCTTAGAGCTTTATTTGGACCAGGTTACATGCTAGTATAACCCTCTGTGATTATACACCTCGGATCATTAGTTATCCAATTAATATGCATGATTCCGTTAATTGCTCATATTTTGACCGTTATGCCCTTTTCACTTTAAAACGTGATATTTGGAAATGTAAAAGTGTAGAAACCTTATTTACTGATATTTAAACTTGCATACAAAATTTGACATCAGTTTGAGGTGTAGATTGAGAGTTATGCTCATAAGCGTAATTAAGAAGCCTTATGTTAATTAAACGGCGTAATGAGCGTATAGCCTATTTAAACCTACTTTTTGGTATCAAACTTATTACCCACTGATGTAATATATTATTTTGGGATTTTTGAAGATTTTTAATTAATTTTAGGCTGAGCATAACTCATAGTCGTGGGCTTAATCCGGTAATTGTCGGTTTTGCCCTTACGGGCCATAAAATGAGTTTTACATATCTAAATGACTCCAAACCTTTTGCTACTGATCACATATGATAAATAAATTATTTTGAAGCCTCCTGGAATAATAAAAAGATCAGCTTTATGTATCGAACCCGGAAATGGCCTTTAATCGCCTTTTTAAGCGTTTTTAACGCATAGTATGTACTAAAACTATTTTAAACATACAATGGTTGATACCTACTGATATTTGAGGTAAATTATAATATTTTAACAGTAGACAAAATTTGGTTAACTCAGACTTCAGTTTTGAGCTTTTCGGCTTATGTGAAATTACCAAAATGCCCCTACGGTGCATAGTTTGATTATAATTAGTAAATTTCACACATATACTTTAACCTACTGATATAACTTAGCAAATTGATTATCTTTGCTGATTACATCAGACCTGTAACTCAGGATATTACTTAAACTCTTTTATCACCTTATAAATGACCAAACTACCCCTACGGGGCATAGTTTGTGTTTAAATTCATTTCGGGCATAATAAATGATATCTTACTGATGTCACAACATATTTGGAGCATATTAACTTAGGAAACCTGTAAATGGCTCTCATTATTACCCGTTACGCTTATTACGCGTTCGGTTCGGTTTTTGTAACTAGTTTACATAAACTAGCCTAAACGGGTCAAACCTTATCGGTTTTATCTCAAAATCCAGAATGTGTATGAATTACCCATATTAAACAAGTCTCCGAACTTGTCGGGTCTAAATCACATTCTATCCGGTCATCGCTTAATCGTGCGTACGAACCATATCTTTAAAACTAACCGGTCTAAGCTTAAGCTTAATTAAAGACCCGTTAGAATTCTAATAGGTTATTATAAACCTTCGTTCCAGATTAGGAGTACCAGTAAAAGCTACTTGCAATTTGCTTATTGTGAATTATACTTTGCTCAGGTAAATACTTTTAACTTATTTTCCCTATACGGGCTTGGGTTACGGTATATAGAATACCGCTTGATCGGGCATCAAATCTTCCATCGTTGGGTGGTTAATTGAATAATTTGATCGGCTCGTTTAAACAGTCTTGTTACTTAAAGCCTTTGGGGGGTTAATGACCATGTCCCGGATATCCTTGGCATCATTTTACGAAATGGCCACGACTTAAGCGCGGGGTGTAGGCGTACACCCGTCAGTGCACAAAAGAATAATGTGGTGTGTCTATTGATCTTTAACCCGGACAAGATCCGGGCTACTGAACGCACAAGGAACATGTAATTCGTTCACAAGATTATATATTTAAATAATTCTCCCAAGTTAAATAAAATGTTTATGCCACGTGCATCCAAATCAATTTTCAATCATTTTCTAAAATGAGTCAGTTGATAGTATTTACCAGTGTAAACTGACGTATTTTCCCAAAAAGATTAAATGCAGGTACTAAGCGTAATTGGCTGGGATTTCTCCTTAGCATCACTAGAAGTCTCGCAAGCTTAAGATGCCTACCGTCTGTTGAACTATTGTTTCTATTTTATTTTCGATCCATCTGTGGATAAACAATCGACATTTGTGATATTTGATATTACAATATTATAATCGGTTGAAATTATATCTTTCATTTGCTTCCGCTGTGCATATTAAATATTGTGTTGTTTGACTATTATGTTGCCAACCACGTCACGATACACCCCACCGGGCCCACCGGTGACACGTGGAAATCGGGGTGTGACAGGTTGGTATCAGAGCCAACATTGAGTGAATTAAACACTAGCCTTTTGTGTTTAATCTCAATAACACAATTGCACATATCTAAACTTTCGAGTCTAGACAAATAACATAGGACAAATTCTACCCTGTTTGGTTTTTGTTTTGTCCTTTAATTTTTATATATTGTTGTTGTTATCTCATGCTATATTGATAGGATTAACAAAATGCCGCCAAGATTCTTTAGAAGAAGAGGACGAGGCAAGGGGCCAATCACCGCCCCCAATGACAACGAGGCAGGACCCTCGAATGTGCGAGCTCCTTCGACCACAGAGAGTGACGATCCCCGGCAAAACCGAAGGAACCTCTTCGAGCCGGCCAGACGGTCGGTTTCGCACAGTTCAACACCTCCCGTTCACAATTCTTATGGGCCACATTCGGAGAATGAGCCCAATAACCCCCAACCCTCCTACATACCATTACAGCGATCCTTATCGCACCACTCTTTTGGAGACCCCACACCTGTCTTCAGGGGCCGGTTTAACCTGGCCAATTTCATACCAGAACCAGCGGGTTTTAACCCACTGGGGCCAGATGACCATTTCTCAGGTGATCACGCGGACGATATGGACGAAGACACAGACCCCGTCGAGCCAGCTAGTGGTACACCAAACCACCCGATAGAGATCTCTGACGGATCTTCTTTCCACGGATCACCCTATGTTGGTCCAGATATCTTTCAAGCTATGTTTACCAGGCACGAATGGTATTATACACCTCCTCGCCATTCACCTCCTCAGCAGCAGCAGCAGCAACAGGATCCCTCTGAGGATCCAAGATTTGTGGCAATCACGCCACCACCTCCACCGCCGCCAGTTCAGCTGGCACCTCCGCAACCGCCGAGGCGTCGGAGATCTGGACCGCGTATGTCTACACGGGGAGGAGATTTCCATTTCAGTTCTCCTCGGCAATCAAGTGGTAGCCATTACCCGCCACATCAAGAAGATCCACAAATGGGTGGACCTTCGCAACCAGTTGCTCCGCAACCACCGCCTATGGGTTTTGATAACCCAATTCCAGCATACACGGGTTCCATGGCGTATAACCCGTTTGAACAGCCAGTGCACACCAACTACAACTACGCAGAAGCCGACCCATACTTGATAGCGGCTAACTATAACACCCAAGGACCCTATGGAGATCCATGGGGAGTAGGGTACCCAACTCATGGGTACCAGATACCTGCAAGACCCATCATCCGGCAACAATCGCAACCGCCACGGTTTTCCCCACCAGAGCGTGAAGAAATTCTGCAAAGGTTGGACCATGTAGAGCGAGAATTTCACAGGGAACGAAGGGAGCAACAAACTTTCTTCCAAGGATTAACGAGTCTAATTAAAGGGAAGAGCAAGAAGGACCACTAAATCCTTCCAATTGTTGTTGAGCCCCTGCATGGGCCAGTCTTGCTGTATAAACCCCTGCGTGGGTATGCTTGTTTGTTTAAACACCTGCGAGGGTCTATCTTTCTGTTAACCCCTACGAGGGTATGTTATCGTTTAAGTCCCTGCGTGGACTATTATGTTATTTGTTTAAGTCCCTGCGTGGACTATTATGTTATTTGTGTAAGTCCCTGCGTGGACTATTATGATGTTTGTTGTTAAGCCCCTGCGTGGGTAAATCCTTGTTTAAACCCCTGCGTGGGTAAGCTTGTTATTTGAAAAGACCCGTTTAGGGCAGCGTGTAATATTTTAATAAATTTATGGAATGTAAGTTTATAAATTTCATGTTTGCCTTATGTGCATAAATAATTTATATATGAAATAAATGAATTAAAATCATTCCTTTCGAAATAATCTGCCTATGTAAAATTCTTAAATAAGGATCTTAAAGAGTGAAACCTAGCCTTCGGGTCATTATAAGGCCGGGCCAAGATGGTAAGACCTGTTTAAAAGATTCGTATCCCTGTTAACATCTGAAAACATGTTAACACCCCTGGCAGACGTGATTCATTAAAATCACACACATCATTCTTGTTATTGGATTCTTCAAAAGATTCCTAACCCAATTTTATGATCTCTGAATCATGGGTTTAGGTCATCAATTAAGATGATCATATTTTGACCATACGTGGTAATATAGCGCCTACGGGCCCTGCTCATTTCCATATGAGCCAAAAGACAGTGGTAGCGACGACTCCCTGTCAGATAAAGGTAATGAACTAGGTTCAAACCTTCAAGCTTTGATTCTCTGAAATCATAGGTTATAATTTAAAATGTCCACGTGACTAGGCCTTTTGTGCCACAAATAAAACTGTTATTGTTTTATAATTAGGATAAATTGTAATAAAAATCCTAAATAGATATGATTAATAAATTAACCAAATATGGTCTCTGTTTACCATGGTTAATGAATTACCCTAAGGGGCAATTCCATAATAAACTCCCAAATAAACTATTGTCCTTGTTTTCTGTAACAGTTCAATTAAAATGGCTAACTCAGACTAAATAAATAGTCATCCAGTGGAGAACATCGATAACGCCCGGATTAATTTAACGGGTGCTGAATTGAAAGCGTTGGTCGACGACGCAGTTACAAAGGCATTGGAACGGCAGTACGAAGAGTATAGTGGGACTCGTAGTAGGACCCTATCTACACAGCCTTCAAAGCCACCGTCCAAGAAGGACGAACCAAAGAAAGATGATGATCGACACTCCTCGAACCACCACAGTGCTCCATCTCAGCAGGTTGTACTAAACCAAGGACCCCGTGACAAGGGTTGCTCTTATAAATATTTTGTTTCCTGTAAACCCCGGGATTTCACTGGGGAGAAGGGAGCCATTGACTGTATGACGTGACTGGATGAGATGGATACGGTTGTGGATATCAGCGGATGCACTGAGAAAGACGTGGTCAAGTTTGTGTCGCAATCATTTAAGGGTGAAGCTTTAGCATGGTGGAGATCTCTGATTCAAGACACCGGGAAAATCCCATTGTACAATATGTCATGGGATCAATTTGTTGCCCTTATCAGGGAAAATTACTGCCCTCAGCATGAGGTGGAGAAGATAGAGTCTGATTTTCTATCATTGGTGATGGCAAACCTTGACTGTCAAGCTTACCTAACGAGCTTCAACACAATGTCCCGGTTGGTTCCTTACCTGGTGACCCCGGAACCAAAAAGAATAGCTCGTTTTATCGGTGGTTTAGCCCCGGAAATCAAGGCAAGCGTGAAGGCTTCTCGGCCAGCTACTTTTAGATCTGTAGCTGACATATCCTTGTCCCTCACTTTGGATGCGGTCAGGCAGAGATCGCTGAGGAATAAGGAGGCTGAGAAGAGAAAACGTGAAGATGATAGTTCACGGAGATCGAACAAGAAGCACCGTGGGAACGGTGACAACAAGAAAGGATCTGAGTCAAGGAAAGATGGGCATCATTCTGGTGAGAAGCCCAAATGCAAGATTTGCAAGAAACAGCACTTTGGAAAGTGCAGACTCGAGTCGAACTCGCAGACTCAGTCAAAAACCTATGTTTGTGGTATATGCAAGTCCAAGGACCACAAAACCTTGGATTGCAAAAAGCTGAAGGATGCAACTTGCTACAGTTGCAATGAAAAGGGGCACATTAAAACCAACTGCCCTAAATATGCCAAGAAGCCTGAAGAGGCCAAGAAGACTAATGCTAGAGTCTTCAGAATGGACGCAAAGGAAGCGGTTCTAGACGACAACGTTATTACAGGTACTTTCCTTGTAAATGATGTCTATGCAAGAGTACTATTTGATTCAGGCGCTGATAAGTCGTTTGTAGATCATAATGTGAATTGCTGAAATTACCTGTCAAAACCTTAAGTGTGAATTATGAGGTGGAGTTAGCAGATGGCACATTAGAAACCGTCTCAACTGTGTTAGATGGATGTGTTATATCCATTAAGAACCATTCTTTTCCTCTGTCTCTACTTCCCTTTAAGTTGGCCGGTTTTGACATAGTTCTGGGTATGGACTGGTTATCTCATAACCAGGCCCAAATTGTCTGTAACAAGAAACAAGTGGTAATAAAGACTCCGTCTGGTGAATCACTTACCATTCGGGGAGATACCCAGTATGGGCTGCCTGAGCAAGTGACCATGCTCAAGGCTTCAAAATGTTTAAAGAAGGGTTGTGTCATCTACATGGCACAAGTGATTATTGATGAGCCTAAACTGAAGATAGAAGACATCCCTGTCATTTCTGAATACCCATAAGTTTTTCTGGAAGAACTACCTGGTTTGCCACCAGATAGGCAAGTGGAATTCAGGATTGATATCATCCCCGGAGCAGCCCCAGTTGCCAGAGCACCCTATAGGTTGGCACCAACGGAGATGAAAGAATTGAGAACACAACTGGATGAATTGCTAGATAAAGGTTTCATTAAACCTAGTTCGTCTCCTTGGGGAGCGCCAGTCCTGTTTGTCAAGAAGAAGGATGGATCGATGCGTCTGTGCATCGATTATCGTGAGCTTAATAAGGTCACGATTAAGAATAGATATCCTTTGCCTAGGATCGACGATTTGTTCGATCAGTTACAAGGGGCAAGTTATTTCTCGAAGATTGACTTGAGGTCAGGCTACCATCAACTAAAGGTTAGAGATGAAGACGTACACAAAACTGCATTTAGGACTCGTTATGGTCATTACGAGTTCCTAGTGATGCCTTTTGGGCTCACTAATGCACCGGCCGCGTTCATGGATCTCATGAATCGTGTTTGCAAGCCGTACTTAGATAAATTCGTCATCGTTTTCATCGACGACATTCTTATCTACTCGAAGAATCAAGCTGACCATGAGAAACACCTTCGATGTATTCTCAAACTTCTACATCAGGAGAAGCTCTATGCCAAATTCTCTAAGTGTGAATTTTGGCTACGAGAAGTCCAATTTCTTGGACATGTGGTCAGTGAGCGTGGTATCCAGGTGGATCCCGCTAAGGTTGAAGCAGTTATGAACTGGCAAGAGCCAAAGACGCCTACGGAGATTCGTAGCTTCCTGGGATTAGCAGGATATTACAGGCGTTTCATCGAAAATTTTTCAAGGATTGCTGCACCCCTAACTTCCTTGACCAAGAAGAAAGTAAAGTTCGTTTGGGGCCCTAAGCAGCAAGAGTCCTTTGATATCCTAAAGCAGAAATTGAGCAACGCTCCTGTTTTGACATTGCCAGATGGGATAGAAGATTTTGTGGTTTACTGCGATGCATCGCACACTGGCATGGGGTATGTGCTTATGCAGAAAGGCAAGGTTATTGCCTATGCATCATGACAGTTAAAGGTGCATGAAAAGAATTACACCACCCATGACTTGGAATTGGGTGCCGTTGTATTCGTACTAAAACTGTGGAGGCATTATCTTTATGGAATCAAGTGTGTGATCTATTCTGATCACAAGAGCCTCCAGCATCTGTTTAATCAGAAGGATTTAAATATGAGGCAATGCCGTTGGATGGAGACTTTAAACGATTATGATTGTGAAATCAGATATCATCCCGGCAAGGCGAATGTAGTCGTTGATGCCTTGAGTCGAAAGGAAAGGGTGAAACCCATCCGAATCAATGCCAAGCGCATGGAAATAAAGAACAGTTTGACTAAAAGGTTGTTAGCTGCACAGAAGGAAGCTGTGTTGGAAGCTAACTATCCTAACGAAAAGCTAGGGGTAACTGGGGAGCAGTTAACTCTTAGCAAGGACGGAATTCTAAGATTAAATGGACGAATATGTTCCAATTCATGGAGGACTTCGAGATGTCATCCTCCAGGAAGCCCATAGTTCCAAATACTCCGTTCATCCTGGAGCTGATAAGATGTACCAGGATCTAAGGGCAAATTATTGGTGGATAGGCTTGAAAAAGTCTGTAGCTGCCTATGTAGCTAAGTGCTTGACTTGTGCGCAAGTCAAAGCAGAACATCAAAAGCCGTCAGGCTTGCTACAACAGCCTGAACTTCCCACTTGGAAATGGGAAATGGTAAATATGGATTTTATTACCAAGTTACCTAAGACAAGGAAAGGAAATGATACAATATGGGTTATAGTTGATAGACTGACTAAGTCAGCACATTTCTTACCCATCAAGGAGACTTATAGCTCCGACATGTTAGCCCAGTTATACATGGATAAGATTGTAGCCTTACATGGCATACCTGTGTCTATTATCTCTGACAGAGATACTAGATACATGTCACATTTTTGGAAAAGCTTCCAGCAATCTTTGGGCACGCGTTTGAATTTTAGTACGGCTTAGCATCCTCAGACAGACGGTCAGAGTGAGCGTAGAATTCAAACTCTGGAAGACATGCTACGTGCATGTGTAATTGATTTAGGTGGTAGTTGGGATAACCACCTACCATTGATCGAATTCTCCTACAACAATAGCTACCACACCAGCATAAAGGCTGCGCCTTTTGAGGCCTTATATGGTAGAAAGTGTAGAACGCCAGTTTGTTGGGCGGAAGTTGGAGATGTCCAATTATCAGGACCAGAGATAGTCTTTGAAACGACGGACAAGATTGTCCAGATTCGTGACCGTCTCAAAGCTGCCCGGGATAGGCAGAAGAGCTACGCTGATCCAAAGCGTAAAGCTTTTAACTTCGAAGTAGGCGACAAAGTGTTGCTTAAAGTATCACCGTGGAAAGGGGTGATGCGATATGGTAAGAAAGGCAAGTTAAGCCCGAGATACATAGGACCTTTCGAGGTTATCGAACGTATCGGGTCAGTTGCCTATAAGTTAAACTTACCTGAAGAGCTCAGTGGAATTCACAATGTGTTCCACATCTGCAATCTGAAGAAGTGCTTCGCTGATGAATCACTGGTTATACCACATACAGATGTGCATATAGATGAGAGCTTGAAGTTTGTGGAAAAACCATTGTCGATTGAGGATTGACAGGTTAAGAAGCTTCGAAGGAAGCATGTGCCTATTGTAAAGGTCAAATGGGCTGCCCGTAGAGGTCCCGAATACACGTGGGAAGTTGAATCTGTGACAACTCGTATTTCAAACCTATCTTTGTGATTAATGTAACGTATGTGAACACTGTGTGATTACATGAACTTTGTTGATTGATTAAATGTTATGTTGTTATGTTATATGATGATGTGTATGGTATATTAATAAACCTGATCGTACACTACGTCTGATCGCACCTTGTTCCTTTAGCCGCGTGGAACACTTCATCGGACCATTAAACCTGAGCACACATACATGGTTTAAGTGAAGTCCAAATGAAACTATAGGACTTGGGCCGGCCACTGTTGGGTCGGTATAGGCACACACTTCGTGATTATTTGGGCTTCCCACACATTGAATCAGGCCCAAACTCAAGACCCCAGCCCATGTATTATGCGTATACATGATAGGGGGAGGTAATATGATATGTATTTTTTGGAAATCAGTAACAAACCCTAGCACACACACCCTCCTCTCTTGATCGATGGCGATTCACCCTGGGCTCGCATCTCCTTCGTGTTGATATCTGGTAAGTGTAATTGTTAATCTGGTAGTGTTAGTTTATCACTTGTTAAGTTATATGCATATGTTTTTTGACTAACAAATTAATTGATCCTATCCAAGGTAGTCCGATCAGTGTATGCATTGTCACTCATGGATTAATTATTTGATTCATATGATTGCAAATATGTTCGATCAATGTGTTAGTTGATATAAAGGTCCAATAGATTTGTGGTTATTGGTTTGATGGAAGTGGATAATCTTGAATAAGAAAATGGTGGCCATGTGCATTTGGAGTCTTGATATAATCAAATCATGTGCACATCCTAATAGTGGTCAGACTAGTCTAGAATATTAATGTTGTGTGAATTGTATGATGTGATGATGTCATCAAAACAAGTGGGGATTTCATGTTAACAGGCTGCTCGTGAATTTGATCCATGTGTGAATGAATGTATTTAAGTGCTTTGGTTCATAATTTAGGGCAATGATCATAAACAATTGAAATAATATGAATACTCTACTAATAAATAAATAATAAACCATGTTCGAATTGTATAAAATATGAGCACTAACTGAATATGAATGAATGGATTTTGTCAATGATGGATTCGGTCAATAAATGTGAAATTGGAAACTGTTGAATTTCTTGTAACTGATTGGCGTGATTATTGGTATTATTTGAGAAAGGGATTTGCATGATTTTTAGAAAGTTTGTTAAACTAATCGGACAAGACCAAACACACAAGTTCAGTCGCACAAGATCCTTTGGATCGCACAAGTTGAAATGTCTGCTTATATGTTGGGCCGGGCTAGCTCCGATCGCACAAGCCATCCGGATCGCACAAGCCATCCGGATCGCAAAAGAGAAGTCTTTGTTTATTTATTTGGGCCGTTACTTACTGAACTACTTATGTTATTGGGCCGGGTATAAGGTTGATCGCACAACCCATTGTGGATCGCACAAGTTGTGCTGATCGCACAATAGGTTGGGCCGCCTGTTTATTGGGCTTTATCTTTGGGATCGTACAAGTGATAGTATGTTATGAATTTGACTACTAATGTGTTATACGTGTTTGCTATGATCTATATGTGTTTGCAACCTGTTAACTTATGTGTAAACATACGCGCTTTACTCGAACCTAGACCTGACTTGTATGGTAACCATGTTAGGACGTGGTTAGCCTCAACTAGCTCGATTTGACCTCTCTGTGTATCTGCCGAGCAAACCAAGGTGAGTTCACACTAGCCAAGGCATGGGATTCCCAGGGGTTGGAAATGGGATTGGATAACTACTCGTACAACCATTACTATTAACTAATTCTTACTGTCCTCGGATTGAAGGGCACGCACGTAAAACCTACGTACAGTTATACTCACTACTGTCCTCGGATTGAAGGGCACGTACGTAAAGCCTACGTACACGATCATAAGACCATCAACTCTATCAAAGGAAGTCCCTCATTTATCGACTTAATCGCCGAGGCCTATGGCGAGCGGGTCATTAGTTAATAGCGCTATTAGGTTTAACAAACCTCACACCGTGCCAGTCGGACGGGCGTGTACTAATGGACTATGGGCAAAGGGTCAATGCTGATAGACATTGACTTAGGGCACCTCTTACATTTTCGTAGCAGTCGATATGCGTGGTCTAGTAACACATGGGAAGCCCCCGCTAATCATCGCACACATGCTTGGAATGGCCGCGATACGGATTAATACAATACATGGTTTACAAAACGAACATACGATTTACGAAATGAATACTATAACCAAACAACCAACCGTGAACTCGCTCAACTTTGTTGTTGATTCGTTGCTACATGCCTTGCAGGTCATTAGGTACTCATGGAGCTTGCACAGGGAGGAACGGTCGTTGTGGGACATGGCAGTGTGTGCCATGCTATGAACATTACTCTATTTCATATTTAAAACTTTCAACGGGTTTTACAATTATGCTTCCGCTAAACACTTAACTATGCTTTGGTTTTTGAACACCTTTCATATTGTTTGGTTGAATTATGTTTATGTAACACCCGTTCTTATAAATTAAGGTTTAACGTATCATTTACGAAAAACAATCATGTAATTAAGATTACATATGCATTGAAAATTACGGGTTTATTAAAACTTTTTACAATTTACAAGTATACAACATATCATGTGTACGTTCGTCGTTTAACATAATAACGATACATAGTGCGGAAGCTTATTTCGTGATCGTGATCGGTTCTTGCTCGTCGCTTGATCTTCATCCGTGCACTCTTGGCATTCACCTATGATCAAAACCAACTTAAAAGTTAGTTTTGATAGTCAAATATTAAGTTCAAACAAGTACAGGGGTTAAAATGGCAAAATTTAAAAAAATTTCGGAGTTTAGGGGCCTCGCGTGACGCCAAGGGCCTAGGCGTCACGCCTAGCCCCCTTTTTCACAGAATGTGCCTTTAGCTGATGCTGTACATACCCAGCACGACCTGATTTCACGGAAACGGCCATAACTTCTTCGTTATTGATCCGTTTTACCCGATTCTTTTTCCTACGCGTCCGTAATTTAATCCTCCATCTTATGGAGTTAAAATCCTACATCCACCATAAGAAATTTTGAGACTTCTAAGCCTTTGACTCGTTACCTTTTTACCGAATTTTAACCCGTTTATGCATTTTATCAAACAAACGTATTTATTTGATTCCTATATCTCATATATTTCTTCAAATTAATGTTACCTACTATATTAGGTTCTAATCATAGGTTTATTACACAAATTAAACCCGTTTCCGCTCGTATGCTTATTTTGGCCCGTTAAGGGTATTTAAGCACTTTAAAGCTTGAAATCGCTTTCATTCATTTCTAGCATCTTATTCCTACATTTCTTATCAAGTAATCTTCAACTACAACTCTTTGTGTGTTGGATTTCAATGTGTATATCTATATGTTCCGAGTTTTACCCTTCGGATTGTTATTTTACGGCAAGACTCAAATAGAGCTATTTGACTAACATATTACATCTTTCAACTTCTATACTTATTCTAAGTATTTATCTAATCATGAAATTCGTTTCCAAACAACCTTTAAGGGTTGTTTGTTCAATTTAGCCTACAAGGGCGTTTTGGTCGATTTTGGTCCTTCTTTTACGATGAAGGACTCTCACCAATTATTCGACCCAAATAGCACTTTTAACTACAACATAATTATGCGTACCTGGCTCGGATCAACATATTGACCCGTTTTAATACCTTTCGCTATTAATATCTAGATAATAGCAATGCTAACCATGTGTTAATTCCTGTGATCACAAAACTCAACAAGCAATCATCAAATATAATTAACAAATGGTGTTAACAACACCATTTGACCCGTTTAGTCGAAATGACCAATTGTCATTATAAGATGGCACTTAATTACCACTTCACCCCTTTAACCTATCCCGGTTTACTTTTTGAAATCATCCAACTTGAAAGTCGTTTTCCATTTTATTTGACCCATTATGACTTATACCAAATAGTGTCGTTTTAAATCCCTTTATCTATTCGTAACCCTTGTCCGGATTACCATTTCACCATTTTTACCCCTTTCTACCATAATTTATGGTTTCTACCATTTTCACTTGTTCCGACTAGCATTATATCGTGCCGGAACATCATGTTTATTTTACTTAATATAAATCGTATTCCATGCTCACAAATAAGCATTTTGTAATAAAAGTAAAAAAGGCGTAAGCTTAACTTACCTCGCATCCGAACTACGCTTTTCCTTTCCTTCTTGATTCGTTTGACCCGCTCCCTCATCAAGCTTCCACCTAGCTTGTTACGCGTCAAACTATCATCATCGTTTTCAAGGTGGTTAGTTTAATCATAATTTAATACGATTATTCCACCTTACGCATTTCATATCAAAAATTACCATTTATCGTATTATAGGTCAGTTTGACTTTTTGAAAGTCAAACATCCCTTAGTATATAAAATGCACATTCATGTTCATTAGCTAGTTTAGGCATTTTCCAAATACTTATCCAAACCAAGTACTATCTACGAACTAGTAGATACCCAATTTCACTTAGGCATTACATCGAACACCTTATGGGCATATTCTATAAATAATTCATTGACAAGCTCATGACTTGTCATATAACCCGAATTTTCATCATTCAAACTATTTAACACAAATATTTGCCTTTAAAGTTCTGAAATAACTTCGCATATGTCAAATTACACTAGAACAACCCCAAATTTCCTAGTGTTTATCAAGTTCTACATAACCCACTAGTCACCTACAATGGTGACCATGGATTTCATTAGAATTTAGCATAATTTCAACATGTACTTGTCTAGGGTTTACTCCTAGACATTTTAATGTTCTTAATTCATCTACAATTCATACATGCATCATCAGATTTCAAGTTCTCTAAATTCATGAGAATTTCAAGTAGAGATTTTTTGTCAAATTTTACATACCTTATGATCTCCTTGCAATGGGGATCATTAATCTATGCTCGATTTTCGGTTTGGACTTGGTTTGATCCTTCAATTTGTGAGATTAGTGAATGTTAGGGTTTGAGCTCCCTGGCTCCTGTGAATATTTCGACCAGAACACATGTGTGTTTTGGTGTTTAACTCTTGTTTTAATAAAACAAGTTTCCCACTTGGCAATATTAGTCCCTCATGTTTTATTTTGATCAAATGAAGCTACAACTCACTGTTAGTCACTTAATTATATGCTACTAACTAGGTTAATTATTTCTAGTTACTTTAACGGGTTCGGGAAATTATAACCCGTTATGTTTTATGTCCCGTTAATTTGGGCTTTTTATATATACTTTGCTTTCTCAAAGTATTTCTCGTCCTTTTAATAAATATTAGATTTATTTATTCATATCCTAAAATTTACCGGGTAAGTTTTACCACTAACTGTATTTTACCCGTCCTGTAGTATTAACGTGGTTTGATTACCAAACCCGTTTTCGGGGTGTTACAAGTCTACCCCCATTAGAGAGGTTTCGTCCTCGAAACCTTTTCTTACATAATTCATTGAGTTTAACTCAATATATTCGATCCGAGAAATCCTTTAAACATTAATTATACTTTTATCCAATAGTTAATATTACCAGAAAAGTATGGTAACATCTTTTTGGTTACTAATTGTCTACATAACTCATACGACACAGTGCAACTTGAAATAACGTAATCTCGTTATTTCCACTAGTTTAGTTAACTTAGCGATATCCATCGCTTTCATATACTATCGAATTCTTTATGAATCCGTTACTTTGACCCGTTTAAAGGTCTTTAGTGAAATCTTTCACTTTTAGCAACAATTTCTTTTGTTTTCAAATTTATTTATTCGGTTCAGTTATACCGAATCCACCGCTTACAAGCAAACCAAATTTTCTTGATTTGAATTGCTGACCTTAACCGGTCTCACTAACTAGACTTATTAGCCCAGTTACTTTTTACCGCTCGCTTGGTTATAATGTGATTTTACTTCACATTACATTTCCTAACCGTGATCGTGTCACATCATGTTTAATTTATATCAACCTTTCATTTTCGAAAACATCACTTTTCGAATATATCGTCTTGCGCCTATCAGTGTCAAAACTTGAATCTTTCATGCTTACTATTCAAATTCCTATCAGAATTTATATTTGTAAAAATGTTATTTCTTACTAAAACTGAATTTTAGTCTAACGTTTTTCTCTTTAACTATGTCAATTACTCATATTAAGGAAATTGACAACTCATAATTTATTGTTTTCCGTTCTCGTTTTACGTGGGGAATCGTAACAAGTTCCCTCACCTTACACTATTGACCCGTAGGTTCCTTCACTTAACCTCGTAGGCTATTTCCTTAAGCTTTCATCTCTTTAAGACGAGGCCCTTTTTATCCATTTGCTTCAATTTATGACCCGTGGGTCATTTTGGCCCCGTAGACCCTTACACTAATTAATATCCCGTAGGTTATGATGATCCCGTAGATCATATTTTATTCTAGTCTTTATTCAATTGTCTATTTATACATATATAGCTTTAAAGCTTCCTTTGTTATGTTTGAAATCATTTAATTTTGCTTTTGAGCTTTAGTTGACCTTGACCGTAGTCTAAGGTTTCATTTGTTTACTTTCAGACTATCTTTCCGACTTTACGACTTCTAACGTCATTTACACGTCGGTTTGTCCTACGCTTACCGTTACCCGGTTCACACTTATACTCCTTTACCACCCATTACCCGGGTCCTTTTATCTTATTGTTTTTAGCTTTCCGGTTTCATCGGCTTGCGTTTTCCTATTATATTAAGCGTTATTCCTTAATTGACTCGTTTGACTCATTTTGGGTGAATTTTCATCACTTATGAATGTCAAACTTCATTCTTTATTTGACCCGTTCAGCTTTGAAATAGCTGAACATAATTTATTCAAAATTTCTATTTACATTATTTTGTCGTCTTTTAGTTATGACTCAAAAACCCGAGTCTTTTAACTTTCCATATGAGTTCCCGTTTCTCGGTTCACGCATGTGTTTAATTCTTACCCACCAACCGGGTGTTTTACCGAAGTCATCATTATTGCAACCCTTACGGTATGCATTATGACTTCGTTTCGCTTTTATATTCCTACTTTGTTCTCAAATTTGGTGTTTTACAAAATCGGCTCGTTAAGAGTCGTATTTGCATTCTCCGGGTTTGAGTGTAAGCACACCCCTCCCAATTGCATACCTTAATCGTTTTCCATTAATCTTTGTCCCTTCACTCGGGCTCATCATCCTAATGTAATACGCTTCCGTCACCCGGCTGTGCGTTTACATTATTATCAAATATTTTGCTCATTTGATTCATTTGGGTACTTTTTAAGTTAGTCCCATTCACCCCGCCCTTACTACATCGAATGTAAATATGTCCGCTATAAGAAGTTCATGGTATCATATGCCACTACTTACTTGGCCAGTGTAAGCGATTAACACATGACACACATGACCTTTTTATAGTTTTCACATCACGCCCTATGTAAGTAACGCCTCTATTTAGTTTTCTTGGAAATAATATACTGGATAGGTATTCTATTCAGGTCTTCCAAGTTTCTAATTTACATATGCAACAATCATTCTCTACTTGTTTATTGCATATTACTATTTGTGCAATTAAATTTGAAATGTGCACCTGGTAATGCTTGCCCTAAGGGACTTTCTTGCCATTACTTATTTGCGATCGTTACGCAATTTAGGTCCTTGATGAGTATGCTCTTCTTGTCACATCTCGGACCGTTCCATTATTATATCCACAATTCGTTCAACTCTCGTCGTCTTCAAACGCGAGTGTCCTTTAATTAAAACATTCACAAATGTTAGTAATGTCAACTTCAATAATCGCCTGTATTATAATACAAGGCTTTTTCTACTATACGCGTCAACGCGCGTATTTTCGTCAACTACATCGATCATTTTTATTGGGGTAACGTGTATCACACGATAGCTCTATGTGTTGTTTATAACACTTTAGCATGCTAAACTATTAACATACCTGTACTTACCGGATTTACGATCAAGCCTCGAACCGAACACATTTGTCAACAACCTTGAGCTCTGATTACCAACTTGTAACACCCGTTCTTATAAATTAAGGTTTAACGTATCATTTACGAAAAACAATCATGTAATTAAGATTACATATGCATTGGAAATTACGGGTTTATTAAAACTTTTTACAATTTACAAGTATACAACATATCATGTGTACGTTTGTCGTTTAACATAATAACGATACATAGTGCGGAAGCTTATTTCGTGATCGTGTTCGGTTCTTGCTCGTCGCTTGATCTTCATCCGTGCACTCTTGGCATTCACCTATGATCAAAACCAACTTAAAAGTTAGTTTTGATAGTCAAATATTAAATTCAAACAAGTACAGGGGTTAAAATGGAAAAATTTAAAAAAATTTCGGAGTTTAGGGGCCTCGCGTGACGCCAAGGGCCTAGGCGTCACGCCTAGCCCCCCTTTTCACAGAATGTGCCTTCAGCTGATGCTGTACATACCCAACACGACCTGATTTCACGGAAACGGCCATAACTTCTTCGTTATTGATCCGTTTTACCCGATTCTTTTTCCTACGCGTCCGTAATTTAATCCTCCATCTTATGGAGTTAAAATCCTACATCCAACATAAGAAATTTGAGACTTCTAAGCCTTTGAATCGTTACCTTTTTACCGAATTTTAACCCGTTTATGCATTTTATCAAACAAACGTATTTATTTGATTCCTATATCTCATATATTTCTTCAAATTAATGTTACCTACTATATTAGGTTCTAATCATTGGTTTATTACACAAATTAAACCCGTTTCCGCTCGTATGCTTATTTTGACCCGTTAAGGGTATTTAAGCACTTTAAAGCTTGAAATCGCTTTCATTCATTTCTAGCATCTTATTCCTACATTTCTTATCAAGTAATCTTCAACTACAACTCTCTGTGTGTTGGATTTCAATGTGTATATCTATATGTTTCGAGTTTTACCCTTCGGATTGTTATTTTACGGCAAGACTCAAATAGAGCTATTTGACTAACATATTACATCTTTCAACTTCTATACTTATTCTAAGTATTTATCTAATCATGAAATTCGTTTCCAAACAACCTTTAAGGGTTGTTTGTTCAATTTAGCCTACAAGGGCGTTTTGGTGGATTTTGGTCCTTCTTTTACGATGAAGGACTCTCACCAATTATTCGACCCAAATAGCACTTTTAACTACAACATAATTATGCGTACCTGGCTCGGATCAACATATTGACCCGTTTTAATACCTTTCGCTATTAATATCTAGATAATAGCAATGCTAACCATGTGTTAATTCCTGTGATCACAAAACTCAACAAGCAATCATCAAATATAATTAACAAATGGTGTTAACAACACCATTTGACCCGTTTAGTCGAAATGACCAATTGTCATTATAAGATGGCACTTAATTACCACTTCACCCCTTTAACCTATCCCGGTTTACTTTTTGAAATCATCCAACTTGAAAGTCGTTTTCCATTTTATTTGACCCATTATGACTTATACCAAATAGTGTCGTTTTAAATCCCTTTATCTATTCGTAACCCTTGTCCGGATTACCATTTCACCATTTTTACCCCTTTCTACCATAATTTATGGTTTCTACCATTTTCACTTGTTCCGACTAGCATTATATCGTGCCGGAACATCATGTTTCTTTTACTTAATATAAATCGTATTCCATGCTCACAAATAAGCATTTTGTAATAAAAGTAAAAAGGGCGTAAGCTTAACTTACCTCGCATCTGAACTACGCTTTTCCTTTCCTTCTTGATTCGTTTGACCCGCTCCCTCATCAAGCTTCCACCTAGCTTGTTACGCGTCAAACTATCATCATCGTTTTCAAGGTGGTTAGTTTAATCATAATTTAATACGATTATTCCACCTTACGCATTTCATATAAAAAATTACCATTTATCGTATTATAGGTCAGTTTGACTTTTTGAAAGTCAAACATCCCTTAGTATATAAAATGCACATTCATGTTCATTAGCTAGTTTAGGCATTTTCCAAATACTTATCCAAACCAAGTACTATCTACGAACTAGTAGATACCCAATTTCACTTAGGCATTACATCGAACACCTTATGGGCATATTCTATAAAAATTCATTGACAAGCTCATGACTTGTCATATAACCCGAATTTTCATCATTCAAACTATTTAACACAAATATTTGCCTTTAAAGTTCTGAAATAACTTCGCATATGTCAAATTACACTAGAACAACCCCAAATTTCCTAGTGTTTATCAAGTTCTACATAACCCACTAGTCACCTACAATGGTGACCATGGATTTCACTAGAATTTAGCATAATTTCAACATGTACTTGTCTAGGGTTTACTCCTAGACATTTTAATGTTCTTAATTCATCTACAATTCATACATGCATCATCAGATTTCAAGTTCTCTAAATTCATGAGAATTTCAAGTAGAGAATTTTTGTCAAATTTTACATACCTTATGATCTCCTTGCAATGGGGATCATTAATCTATACTCGATTTTCGGTTTGGACTTGGTTTGATCCTTCAATTTGTGAGATTAGTGAATGTTAGGGTTTGAGCTCCCTGGCTCCTGTGAATATTTCGACCAGAACACATGTGTGTTTTGGTGTTTAACTCTTGTTTTAATAAAACAAGTTTCCCACTTGGCAATATTAGTCCCTCATGTTTTATTTTGATCAAATGAAGCTACAACTCACCGTTAGTCACTTAATTATATGCTACTAACTAGGTTAATTATTCCTAGTTACTTTAACGGGTTCGGGAAACCCGTTATGTTTTATGTCCCGTTAATTTGGGCTTTTTATATACTTTGCTTTCTCAAAGTATTTCTCGTCCTTTTAATAAATATTAGATTTATTTATTCATATCCTAAAATTTACCGGGTAAGTTTTACCACTAACTGTATTTTACCCGTCCTGTAGTATTAACGTGGTTTGATTACCAAACCCGTTTTCGGGGTGTTACAATTTACTTACATGTTTGTTCAATATGATTGGTGGCTTGATCCTAGTCAGTCACGCCTCCAAGCGGTGACACTCCGCGTGTGGATTTTGGGGGTGTGACAGATTGGTATCAGAGCCATTGGTTATAGAGAACTTGGTTTTAATAAGGGAAAACGTTTTTGTTAAAACCAGACTATAACCTGTACAGTGCTCTACGATCCACAATGACGCTTCACTCCACGTGCAAGGCTCGACATTCTAGGTGATATGGTTTATGTTTATATTGGCTACTTGCTAGATTACATAGAACTTTGCTTATGGTATGCTTAGATAAACATAGCAACTGTTGATTTAAAACACATGCGTGCTTGCTTCCTTCTGTCACTCCACACTTATACACATTCGCGACACCTTTCCTATTTGTGTTTCCTTCGATGTGAAGATCATGAATGGACGTATGAACCTAACTCAAGCCCAGCTGACGGCTCTTATCAACAAACAAGTTACGGCAGCATTCGCAGCCGCTCAGGCAGGAGGTATAACCTGCTGTTACGAACCTACCCTAGGATGTTAGATCCTACTCTCATGACCCAACTCTCGCGCTTAACCCAGTCTTTTCTTCCTCACGCAACAAGGTCAGAACGCTCAGCCGCCTGTATGCACATTTAAGACGTTCATGGACTGTCGTCCTAATACTTTCAGTGGCACTGAAGGAGCCGTTGGACTCCTCCACTGGTTTGAAAAGCTTGAATCTGTTTTCGGGATGTGTGAATGCCCTGAGGCTCGTAGGGTGAAGTACGCCACTGGTACTCTCGAAGGCACCGCGCTAACATAATGGAACGCGCAAGTTCAGATGTTGGGGCTGGCGGCTGCTAATGCCACCCCATGGAATGATTCTTAAGGAACTGATCAAACGTGAATATTGCAATCGTGATGACATTCATAAGTTGGAGGTAGAGTTCTTCAACCTCAAGATGACGGGGTCAGAAATAGAAACGTATTAATACTGCTACAATTACTTCGGATGCTCCCAGTGACAACAAACGCAAGTGGGATGGAATTCGAGCAAGGGTTCCAATTCGGTTCAATCTCAGTCGCAGCAGCGAAAAACGGATGAGTATAGGAGCCCCAGTCAGCAATCATCTGGTAGTTAAGGTCATGGTGAGTACAAGGGAAATCACCCTAAGTGCAATCGATGTAATTTACACCACAGCGGGCTGTGCAACAAAGATCGTTGTCAGAGATGCAACAGGCTTGGTCATGAAGCCAAAGATTGTAGAAGCTCACGTCCTGCATACAAGAACCGACAACAGCAGCCACAAGCTCCACAGAATCAGCAGCAACAGCAGGGCAACAAGGGATGTTATCAGTGTGGTGCTGAAGGTCACTTCATGAGACACTGCCCACAGTTGAACCAGAACCAGAATCAGAACCACAACCAAGGAAACGGGAAAAACAATGGAGGCAACAACGGGGGTAATAACGACGGTAATGGTGCCAGGGGTCGAGTGTTTGTGATTGGTCAGGGGATGAACCTTTCATGATTCGTGGCGACAAGAGTGGTGCTGTTGTGAGCATCATCTCTTTAAGGCCCAGAAGTGTTTGCGAAAGGGCCACATTGCTATTTTTGGCTCTCGTTACGGACACTTCGAAGAAAGAGAAGAAGATAGAGGATTTTCCACTTATACGCGACTATCATGAGGTATTTCCTGAGGAATTACCTGGCCTTCCGCCTCATCGCCAAGTCGAGTTTCAGATTGAACTAGCTCCTGGAGCAGCACCTATAGCGTGCACCTTATCGCCTAGCTCCATCAGAGTTGGAAGAACTCTCTACGCAGCTACAAGAACTCTTGGATAAGGGTTTTATTCGTCCTAGCTCTTCGCCCTGGGGAGCTCCAGTCTTGTTTGTGAAGAAGAAAGACGGTACATTCAGGATGTGCATCAACTACCGTGAACTCAACAAGGTGACTGTGAAGAATCGCTATCCTCTTCCACGCATCGACGACCTATTCGACCAGCTGCAAGGGTCGAGCTACTATTCCGAGATTGATCTGAGATCGGGATATCACCAACTGAGAGTCTGAGAGGAGGACGTCTCCAAAACCGCCTTTAGAACTCGTTATGGACACTACGAGTTTTTGGTCATGCCTTTTGGGCTGACAATCGCACCTGCGATCTTCATGTACTTGATGAATCGAGTGTGCAAGCCTTACTTGGACAAGTTCATCATAGTTTTCATCGACGACATCCTGATCTATTCGAAGAGTCAGGAAGAACACGAGCAGCATTTACGACTCATTTTGGAACTCCTTCGAGCAGAACAGCTGTACGCCAAGTTTTCAAAATGCGACTTCTGGCTTCGTGAAGTCCATTTCTTAGGCCATGTGGTAAACAAGGATGGGATTCACGTTGATCCATCGAAGGTAGACTCGATTAAGAACTGGCCTGCACCTCGCACACCAACGGAAATTCGCCAATTCTTGGGCTTGGCAGGTTACTACAGGAGATTCATTAAGGATTTTTCCAAGATTGCACAGCCTCTCACCTCACTAATGCAGAAAGGCGTTGTTTATCGACGGGGAAATGCACAGGAATTAGCATTTCAGCACTTAAAGGATAGACTTTGCAGTGCACCTATCCTTTCATTGCCAGAGGGCACAGACAACTTTGTGGTTTACTGCGACGCATCAATTCAGGGTCTTAGTTGTGTATTGATGCAACGGGATAAAGTTATAGCCTACGCCTCACGCCAACTTAAAGTTCATGAAAGAAACTACACTACGCACAACTTAGAGCTGGGAGCTGTTGTTTTTGCACTTAAGATATGGAGACACTACCTGTACGGTACCAAATGCGCCATCTACACCGATCACAGGAGTCTCGAGCACATCTTCAAACAGAAGGAACTAAATATGCGACAACGACGATGGGTCGAGCTACTGAATGACTACGAATGCTCGATCAGGTACCACCTAGGCAAAGCCAATGTTGTGGCTGACGCCCTTAGTCGAAAGGACTCTACACCTAAGCGCGTACGAGCTTTACAACTCACTATACAGTCTAGTCTTCCTTCCCAGATACGAGATGCTCAGGTAGAAGCATTGAGACCAGAAAACATCAGGGCTGAAGCCCTACGTGGCTCAAGGCAACGTTTAGAACAAAAGGAAGACGGTGCTTACTACGAAACAGGACGCATTTGGGTCCTACTCTATGGCAACCTACGAGAGCTTGTGATGGATGAGGCACACAAGTCTCGCTACTCGGTACATCCTGGTTCAGATAAGAGGTACCACGATATCAAAACTACGTATTGGTGGCCTAGCATGAAAGCTCACATAGCAACGTACGTTAGCAAGTGCTTGACTTGTGCGAGAGTTAAGACGGAATATCAGAAACCTTCAGGCCTACTCCAACAACCAGAAATACCACAATGGAAATGGGAACAAATTTCCATGGATTTTGTTACTGGCCTGCCTAGATCTCAACGTGGTAACGATACTATTTAGGTGATCGTGGATCGACTCACAAAGTCTGCTCACTTCTTGGCTATCAAGGAAACGGATAAGTTCTCCACTCTAGCAGACGTATATCTCAAGGAAGTTGTCTCGAGGCACGGAGTGCCCACCTCTATTATCTCGGATCGTGATGCACGTTTTACTTCAGAATTATGGCAAGCAATGCACAAGTCCTTTGGCTCACGTTTAGATATGAGCACAGCTTATCACCCGCAAACGGATGGGCAGTCTGAACGCACCATCCAGACCCTCGAAGACATGCTTAGGGCATGCGTAATTGACTTTGGCAACGGCTGGGAAAAGCATCTGCCACTTGTGGAATGTTCGTACAATAACAGCTACCACACCAGCATTAAAGCTGCTCCGTTTGAGGCATTGTACGGGCGTAAATGCCGGTCACCTCTTTGTTGGGCAGAGGTGGGGGATAGTCAGATTACTGGTCCAGAACTTGTGGTAGACACAACAGAATGAATTGCTCAGATACGACAACGAATGGCGCCAGCTCGTGACCGTCAGAAAAGCTACGCCGATAAGGGCAGGAAACCACTCGAGCTCCAGGTTGGAGATCGAGTGCTACTCAAAGTTTCACCCTGGAAGGGTGTGGTTCGTTTTGGAAAACGAGGCAAACTTAACCTGCGATACGTCGGACCATTCGAAACCATTGAGAAAATAGGCAGGGTGGCCTACAAACTGAACCTACCAGCAGAACTCAGTGCAGTGCACAACGTTTTCCACGTGTCGAATCTGAAGAAGTGTCTGTCAGATGAGACCCTCGTAGTTCCCTCGAAGGAGCTCACTATCGATGAATAGTTACGATTCGTCGAGGAACCAGTTGAAATCACAGACCGGGATGTTAAGGTCCTCAAGCGCACTAGAATACTTCTCGTTCGAGTTCGTTGGAACTCACGTCGCGGCCCAGAGTTCACCTGGGAACGCGAAGATCAAATGAAACAAAAGTATCCCCAACTATTCGCAAACAGTACAACCACTACTGAGGCCGAAGCTACGGAATTTCGGGACGAAATTCCAGATCAACGGGGGGAAGAAGTGACACCCCAGGGAAACCAGGAAAACCATGCAACTTAACTAGCTTCCTCAGTGAGTACGTGCTAAATTTCGGGACGAAATTTCTTTCAACTTGGGGATAATGTGACAACTCGTATTTCAAACCTATCTTTGTGATTAATGTAACGTATGTGAACACTGTGTGATTACATGAACTTTGTTGATTGATTAAATGTTATGTTGTTATGTTATATGTCACACCCTGGCTTTGCGGAAGCGTGGTTAATTTGGTGTGACTTCTTAATACCATAGCTTAATCATAACAAAGCTATATGATAATAAAACCATGCAAGATCATCCATAGATTTAAGTTTTAAAACCGAAGTAACATAACATTGTCTTAGGGACTACAACACCATAACATAAAACATTGTTTTGAAAGACATAAACATCAACATGAATAAAACGCAGTTTAAGATTTGTGACTCGTCCAGGAAAAAGTCACATTTCCTAAACCGGGATGACCTCGGAACCCATATGCAGCGGGAAAACACAACATACCGCGCCAGATCTTTAATACCCTGAAATACATGTAAGTTGAAAAATCAACAATAATGTTGAGCGAGTTCATGTGTAAGTGAGTAAATAAACCTTTGTATGTATAAAAACCCTGGTATGTAGCAAATAAGGAAAAAGAAAGAGATCACCAATGGTTTGCAAGGCCATTGATATGTGTGAAGTGCAAGTAGGAAGACTCAAACCTAGCAGATTTATGCGTTGGGTACAAAGTCACCCCGAGGTCCGTTCTGTTTGGGCCTGGGGCTGGGCTCGCTACACCCAGATAGATCTACCGCTCCTGCCCCTCGGTCCTACCCTGAGGATTAATGGCCTCAAGTTTCTGCCTAACCACTCACATGATCTGAATAATAACCCTCCTTACGCTAACCATAGCATGTAAGAATTATGCGTAATCATAGTAACATGTATTTCACCCCCGCAGTTTAGAAAACTGAAAACAGTTAGAGAAAAGGGGGACATGAACTCACAGTGGTGCGTCTCTACCAAGTATATCTCCTGATCAAGCAGCTGTGCGACGACCTACACGTACTAAATCTATTAGGCGGACGGCCGTGCCTTAGCTTAAGGTTTAAGTTTTTGGGGAAATAGTTAGACAACTATTTCGTGTTTATATTTTTGTAAATACTTGGTAATTATTCTCCTTCCCAAGGATGGGGGATTTAATACATGCGTGTTCGTAAAATTCGAAATACATTATTAAGTCTCACTTAATATATTTTATTTCTTACTTCAAAATATAAATATTCTTCCCAAAATAATACTTTGACAAAAATACGCGCTCATAAATATTTTCTTAAAATGCGTAAGTTACGTTTTAAGAGATCGGGTGGTAATAATTATACCGTTGTAACTTATTATTAATTATGAAGGCGTATGCATTATTTCTGGAATCATTAGTACTTGGTAATATTATTTTTACTCTAAAAATAATATCCGTATATTTCACAAAATAATCATAAACATTTTACAAGTGACGCTATAAAAAAATATATATATCAAATATATATTTACCCCATTTCATTTTGTGAAGATCCCACCTCCGATATTTTGTAAATAAAGTCATGGCGAAATTTACGTTTTGAAAACAAGTCAAAAATATATTTACAACACTTGTAGTGAAAATATTCCCAAGTGTTAGGTTTTTAGAAAAATTTCGCCAGAGTTTCCCCTGTAACTGGAGGTGGCCACGCTTTCAAGCGTATCATTTTCTTTTATAATTCAAGTCAACAATTTTCTCATTCAACCAAAACAATATCCAAAGCATCAAACTAGTCAATATATATATAAATCGCATAAATTACATGAACTTGTGGTTTATCCAAAAATGCGTGATAAATCCCACTATTATTAGTGGATCTTTATATAAATCAACTTCGTTTCTTGAAAGTCTCGTTTTTAAAGGAATTTCATCTTTACAACTTCTTGTAGAATTTGACAATACTAGTGCTTTGTCGAAACTTAGTGTTACACAAGTATTTACACGCTTGTGTGTTTGCTAAAATCATTCTTGTTTATGAAAGATCCGTCTTTAAAAGTATGTTTTCTCTTGACACGTGGTCCTTTGAAAATACCGTTTGTAGATCCGTAGATCTACTAGTTTTGAACACTATTTCATAAGTAAAATCGATTTTACACAAGTTCATGTTTAATGTGTGGTAGAGTTTCATCATTTAACCCTTTGTACACTTAAACAAACTCTATGTCATGATCCATGATCACGACTAATCTGGGTTAGATGATGACCCGAGCTACCACAACATAGATCGGCACTAAATAATTATAACAAGACAAGTCTTACAAGATTTACACAACAACATAGCTTTTATCCAACATTTTTAACATTTTAGTAAACTTTTAGCATGTCTTCTTGTATGTTCATAGATTTTAACCGACAAAGTTCTTTTTAACCACTTTAAAATAGATCGAGAGTGTGTTTAAAGCAACTTACTACTAGCTCGAGGCTAGGGAAGAAACTAGTCGAAGAATGAGTGGATAAAAGCAATAGGGTGAGGTCCTTCGCGTTCCGAATGCACCAAGCTTCTTTGTATGAGATCCTTAACACTTGTATACCCTTGGAACTTGCAAGATCAAAACCGAAAATGGATGGATGGTTGTGGGGGTGTTCGGCCGTGAGTTTAGCAAGGAGAGGGAGAGAGAGTTTTGTGGTGAGAATGTCATGTTGTGCTTAGTCTTGATCTTATAGGCAATTTTAAGTTCATTAACCAATGGTTCTTATGTCTAATTGATATTAGATAAACATGATTATTAAAATCAAATAAAGGACAAGGGGGGTCACATATGGTGACCGAATTCGGTTGGGGGGGGGGGGGTATTCGGTTAGTTTCCAACTAGATAGTTAGGATGTAGGTTACTTAGTTAGGTGGTTAACCATTTTTTTTTTTGGTAAGTTATGCATTGCAGCGGGTGTTAGGGTATTCGGGGACCCTAACTGGCTCAGAAAAGGAAAAACAATGTAAATGGCAATATTTTTATGTTCCGGGTAAAGTCCGGTTGTTCGGTTGGATAAAGATCCGTTAAAGTGCTTAACAAAGCTTTAAAGTGTCGTTATTATTATTTTTAGTGACACAGCTTATTCCCGACACTTTGGAAAGTGTCTAGTAACATTTTTCTCATGTTTTGACACTTTATTAGTTAGCTAGATGCTGAATTTTAATGAAAGTGTTGAATTTTGTACTTAAAGTACGTTTTAGGCACATCCGGTCACTGTAATCTCATTCCTAGTGACACAGTTCTACAACCCTTATATCCCTACACTCACCACTAGTGTAGCAAACTATCTCAAGCTCTTACAGGCCTTAGAGGCAGTACCTGCCTGGTGCTAGTTATGACAGCACGTTTAATAGGTTATCCGTTCATTGTGCTACTGTGCTTTTGGTGCATCAAGGTTGTCACAAAGGTGCTGTAAGCAAAACATGGAGTGACAGCAAGTAAAGTATGATGCAAGTAAGTACATGTATCAGTATTCAAGTAGCAGTTTATCCACAAGTTCAAGTAAGCACAGTAATTAAGCAGTAATTAATTATTAATTAAGTCGTACGGATACCTGGTTTAGTGAGGGTTGTCACATTCTCCCCCCGTTAGAAAAATTTCGTCCCGAAATTTTAAGTTCTGCTTCTAGAAGCAGGGTTTCTGGGAAATAGGTGGGGGTATTTCTCTTTCATCCGGTCCTCACGCTCCCAGGTGTACTCAGGACCATGTCTGGCATTCCAACGAACTTTGACGAGCTTGACACTGCTCCGGCGGGTCTTGTTTACATTCCAATCCGTAACCTCAACAGGTTCTTCAACAAAATGGAGCGTGTCATCAACATGAATCTCGTCGGTGGGAATGACAACGGTATCTTGAGTTGGACTTTTCTTCAGGTTGGATACATGAAATGTATCGTGAACTCCATTCAGTTCAGCAGGTAAGTCCAGCTTGTATGCTACTAGCCCTATTCTTTCCAAAATTCTGAAAGGGCCAATGTAACGCGGATTTAACTTCCCACGCTTTCCGAAGCGTGCCACACCCTTCCACGGTGAAACTTTCAATAAAACCATATCTCCAACTTGGAATTCCAAATGTTTCCAGTTTGGGTCTGCATAAGCTTTCTGTCTTTCGCGAGCTGCTTCGATGCGTTTTCGAATCTGCGAAATATTGTCTGTCGTCTCTTGGACGATTTCGGGACCAACAAGCTGCCTATCACCTGCGTCAGCCCAGCATAGGGGTGATCGACACTTGCGTCCGTAAAGAGCTTCAAATGGCGCGGCTCCAATACTGGTGTGGTAGCTGTTGTTGTACGAAAATTCGACCAGTGGCAAATGCTTATCCCAGCTACCGCCAAGATCCATTACACATGCTCTCAGCATATCCTCCAGTGTCTGAATAGTCCGCTCGCTTTGACCGTCGGTCTGAGGGTGAAATGCAGTGCTCAGATTTAATTGTGAGCCAAAAGCTTCTTGGAAGGATTGCCATATCCTTGACACAAACCTTCCGTCTCTATCAGAGATGATCGAGAGAGGCACTCCATGACGTGCGACGATCTCTCTCATGTATATTTCTGCCAGTTTGCTGGTGTTATCATTCTCTTTGATTGGCAGAAAGTGTGCAGACTTTGTTAGGCGGTCAACTATCACCCAAATAGTGTCATGACCTCTTGGCGTTCTTGGCAACTTTGTAATAAAATCCATGGAGATTTGTTCCCATTTCCATTTGGGAATCTCAGGTTGTTGTAGAAGTCCTGAAGGCTTCTGGTATTCCGCTTTCACCTTAGCACACGTTAGACACTTGCTCACATAAACAGCAACATCGCCCTTCATCCTAGGCCACCAATAGTAATCCTTGAGATCTTGGTACATCTTATCCGCTCCTGGATGGATAGAGTACCGCGATTTGTGAGCTTCATCAAAAACAACTTTCCTTAAACCACCAAACAGAGGAACCCAAATCCTTTTCTCAAAACATAACGTTCCTTCCTCGTTTGGTACTAATAGCTTCTCCATCCCACGAAGATATTCTTCTTCAGGATTTCTTTCCTTAAGAGCTTCTTTCTGCGCGGCACGAATGCGCAAGGAAAGATCGGTTTGGATAATCATTTCTAAAGCCCTAACCCTTATGGGCTTGATCCTCTCTTTTCGACTTAGGGCGTCGGCAACCACATTCGCCTTCCCTGGATGATACTTTATCTCGCAATCGTAATCATTTAACAACTCAACCCATCGTCTTTGTCTCATATTCAACTCCTTCTGGTTGAATATGTGTTGTAGGCTCTTATGATCTGTAAAAATTGTACATTTTGTACCATATAGGTAGTGTCTCCAGATCTTTAAAGCAAATATCACTGCGCCTAGGTCCAAATCGTTCGTGGTATAGTTCTTCTCATGTACCTTCAACTGACGTGATGCGTAAGCAATAACCTTCTGGCGTTGCATCAACACGCAACCCAATCCTTGACGCGAGGCATCACAGTATACCACGAAATCGTCAGTACCTTCCGGTAGTGCTAGGATTGGCGCATTGCAGAGCTTATCCTTCAACAGCTGAAACGCTTCTTCTTGTTTGATTCCCCAATCAAACTTCTTATCTTTCTGGATGAGGAGCGTCAATGGTTGGGCGATCTTCGAAAAATCCTCAATGAACCATCGATAGTAGCCAGCCAAACCCAAGAATTGTCGAATCTCGGTTGGCGTCTTTGGCGTTTCCTAATTCTTGATCGCTTCGATCTTGGTTGGATCCACATGGATTCCATCTCCATTTACCACATGTCCAAGAAATTGGACTTCACGTAGCCAAAATTCGCACTTAGAGAATTTGGCATACAGCTGTTCTTTCTTCAGCAGCTCCAAAATAGCTCTTAGATGCTGTTCGTGCTCAGCCTTTGTCCTTGAATAAATCAAGATGTCGTCGATAAACACAATCACGAATTTGTCCAAGTACGGCTTGCAAACTCTATTCATCAAATCCATAAAGACTGCAGGTGCGTTTGTCAATCCAAACGGCATAACAAGGAACTCGTAGTGTCCATAACGAGTTCTGAAGGCTGTCTTCGGGATACTCTCCTCTTGTATCCTTAACTGATGGTATCCAGATCGCAAATCGATCTTTGAGTAAAAGCTTGAACCTTGCAGTTGATCAAACAGATCATCAATTCTTGGCAGAGGATATCTATTCTTGATCGTCAGCTTGTTCAGCTCCCGGTAGTCTATGCACATTCGAAAACTACCGTCCTTCTTTTTGACAAACAGGACCGGAGCTCCCCAAGGCGAGAAGCTTGGTCGGATAAATCCCTTGTCTAACAACTCTTGAAGTTGTGTCGATAATTCTTGCATCTCAGACGGGGCAAGTCTATAAGGTGCCTTAGCCACAGGCGCGACGCCTGGGACTAAATCGATGTGAAACTCCACTTGCCTCTGAGGCGGCAGTCCAGGCAAGTCCTCCGGGAAGACTTCCGGATACTCCCTCACAACAGGGATGTCTTCGATCTTCGGTTCTGCAGCTTTCTTGTCTACAATGTGTGCCAGGAAGGCAGCACACCCTTTTTGCAAACACTTTCGCGCTTTCAGGCAGCTGATGATTCTTAAAGGCGTATCACGCTTTTCACCATGAACCACAATTGTTTCTCCATCTTCGGTTGGGATACGAACGACCATTTCGTGACAAACAATTTCTGCCTTGTTGCTTGATAACCAATCCATTCCTACTACCACGTCAAAGCTCCCTAGCTGGACTGGTAGTAGATCCAAAGTAAACTCATGTTCTCCCAACTCGATTGCACAACCTCTGATCACTTCGTTGGCTTCTACTAACTTCCCATTAGCCAATTCGATTGAGTAGGGAATATCTAACTTACTAGCGGCTAAACCAAGCATATTCTTAAATTCTAACGATACGAAGCTATAGTCGGCACCAGTATCAAATAAAACGGATGCATAGCGTTGGTTCACAGGGAACGTACCAGTAACGACATTGGGATCCTGGCGCGCTTCCCTCGCTTCGATATGGAACACTCTTCCACGGGCTTGGTTCAACTCTGGGCAGTTCCTCTTAAAGTGCCCGATATCACCGCAGTTAAAGCATCCAGGTCTTTGTCCGTTTCCACCTCCATTTCCAGCTTGGTTATTCCTTTGGTTATGATTCACAGCGCCTGCTTGATTCGCATTGTTGCCTCGATTCCCTTTACCTCCATTGTTTCCTTGTGGGCGATTTCCAATTCCACCCCGGTTATTGTTTCTGTTTCCAAATCCTCATTGGCCTCCCTGACCAACAGTGGCCCAACAAGAATCCTTCAAGTGGCCAGGTTTCCCACACGCTTCACATACCTTCAAACCACATCGGCCAGAATGGTGATGCTGGCAGGTGTTGCACTTGGGCTGGGTGCCCATATATCCATTTCCTTTCTTTCCACCACCAGCTGTAACCTGAGCTGGCGCGTTTGGCTCTCCTTTCTTAACAACACCACTAGTGCCTTGTTTGAAGTTCGAGAACTTTCGTTTGTTACCTCCGGATGACTCGACGTGAGTCTCTTTCTTCTTTGTCTCGATCTCACAAAACTTGTTCAGGCGGATAGCCTCCTCAGTGAGAGCCACGCTCAAATCGATTGCCTCAGTAATTGTTGCAGGCTTGGAGGAGGTCACCATGCTTATGATTTGAGGAGCTAATCCCCAAATGAAGCGTCCAATCCGCTTGAATTCTGGAGTGACCATATAGGGTACCACATGCGACAGGTCGTGAAACCTCTGAACATATTCCGCGATCTTCGGACCTTCCATCTTCAAATGCCAGAACTCAGTTTCCAATCTTTGGATTTTAGCGCGAGAACAATACTTTTTCGCATTAGTTCCTTCAGTTCAGTCCATGTTAGTGCGTAGGCAGCAGCTTCACCAAGTGTCTGCACTTGCAAATTCCACCAAGATAGGGCTCCATCCAAAAATAGCCCAGAAATGTAGGTGACTTGCTGGTCTGGTGCACATTTGCTCATGCGGAGAACAGATTCAGTCTTCTCGTCCCAATGAACAAAAGCGACAGCACCTCCAGTGCCATCAAAGTTGACAGGCTTGCAGTCTAGAAACTGCTTGTAGGTGCACCCTGCACATACGTTACAACATATGAATGGCATTAGCATCCTTGCTAGAGATATCCAATTAGATCATGGTATGTCTTAATGACTTAGTATTACCATGAGGTGGATTGTTGTTGCCATTGTTGTTTGAGCTGCTTTCGCTGGGTCCTCCTTGCGAGGCGGCGTATTGCGCGATGGCAGCAGCGATGACTTGTTGGAGTTCTGCCTCATTGGTAGGCATCGGCGTTTGACGTCTCGGCGGCATCTTCTAAAAGATGGGTTCACGTCGGTCAGACCATAATAAAGCGTACGTATATAATGATAGTAATAGTACATAACATCTCATGTTATAATCATATCAATCACACAACATCCCATGTTATAAAACATAAATAATCAATCAAAACATCACATATGATGAGAATACTGCGATTGTATTGCCAAACTCGAGACCACATGGTAGAGTGTACAAGTACATAATAGTGTCATACATCATCATCGACTAAGGGCTACATCACCCCAGTCCAAAAGAATATCAAATCAGTGTCAATACATCCCATATACATGATCAACAAAAGTCAGAATCAGAATGCAGTCTCCAAAAATGCTGTGTGGTCGGAGCAATCGCCGTCTTCTCACCAACGTCTATCCATGCTGTACTAAAGATGCCCTAAACTGATGGTGGTGGAGGAGGGGGAAAATGGGTGTAGAACAAACGTCGCAAATGGAGCCAGTCCTCCTCCATGGCTCTCTGGGTACGCAACCAAGAAGCAACCTGCTGCTCAAGTGCCAAAAGGCGTGCAGCATAGTCAGGTAACAATGGTCGAGGGTGCTGCGAAGAAGCAGGGTGGGTCTGACCCTGACACTGGCACGGCGGTGGCTGAGCTCTCTCAAGCTCCTGAATACGCCGTGTGAGTGCCTCCTGCTGGACAACAAACGACATCAGAACGTCCTCAATAGAATACCCCATATGGAAAGGATGGTAGGGGTCGGTCGATGGCATAACAGAAGGTGACGTCCAGAGAAACGGCTCGCTGGCTGGATCAAAGGGTGGCACAAAGAATGGTGGTGCAGGGGGAATAGCAGATGAAGACTGTGGCATAACTGGAATATATGTCGGCACATGTCCAAAGGGACGAGCCGAGGAACCCTCTCCAGGTCGAGCTGGAGGTGTGTACTGTGCAAATGAAAAAGAGAAATCAACGTGACGTGCATCGGTGGTATGAGGAGGAATAGGTGGAAGCTCATCATCCGCAGGAATCCACCCATGCTGGGCGTGCTCATCTCGTGGGTCAATCTGTGCCTCAAAAAGTGCTCGATCAAACTGTACAGGCATAGGGTCAAGGTGGGGTGCAACAAGAGGGTCAACAGGTATATCAGCGATAGGTGGGGGATCAACATGATCAGCAGCAATAACATGGTCACCCTCCAGTAGTGGTGCATCAGCAGGGTGATCATCAATGGGTGGGTCAGCAATCACAGGATCAATAGGTATGCCAGCATGAGCAGGGTCATGCTCAAGCACTGGGTCAGGAGCAGCTACTGGCTCGAGGGCCAATGCAGGCTCGGGATCAACGAACTCCATATCAAAATCTGCATGATTAGCGAATGCAGGGTCAACTGGGTCTACTGGGTCTACTGGGTCAACCATAGGCTGATCCAAGTGGATGAACTCTATCTCCCGGTCCGGGTCAAATCCAGGGGGAAAAACAGGGTCTGAATCCTCATCGAGGTCGTGATCGAAAGCAAATTTAGGAGCAGAGGCAGCAGATGATGCCCTGTCAGGATCTGAACCGTGTGAATAGTGCTGTGCGCTCCGAGTGTGTGACGGTGCGAAGGCCACAGACTCGAAGGAGTCTGGAGCGGGTGAGTGTGCAGGTGACTCCTCAGCTGGAGCATCTGCGAGTAACAAAAGACCACCGTCAGCTAGAAGGGCCTCGCCCTCAACATCGTCCTCCAGGGGCTTATCATCAAATAGATCGACGTCGTCGTCAACGTTGGCGTCGAGGAGCATATCGTAAGCAGGATAAACGGCCAAAGGTATGGGAGCAGGGACCTCTACGAGTGGTAGGTACCCAGCAAAAGGACCATCAGCGGGCTCATCGACAGCGTCGGGCAGCGTAAAGGGCTGAAAGTCGTCCTCGTCTGTGCTGGTAACATCTGATGTGTGGACCTCGTGCTCCGAAGACTCTAAGTCGTCTGATACTATGGGTCTAGGGCCCGTGGTGTCCGAATCACCTGTGTCGGGCGAGTCCATGGTGTCTGTAACACAAACACAAATATGTACATATAATCAATCATACAATCAGATAAGCACATTAGTCACCAAGTAAGCAATCAAATAATTCTCCTAGTCCCACTAGCCTCCCAGCCTCTTAGACTGCTCTTCCTAGTCCTACTAGCCAAATTCTCCCAGTCCTCTCAGACTGCTCTTCCTAGTCCCACTAGCCTATTCTCCCAGCCTCTCAGACTGCTCTCCCTAGTCCTACTAGGCAACTACCTCGGTCTCCTAGACCGAGCCTCGGTCCTCCAGACCGAGCCTCAGCCTCCCAGACTGAGCCTATAAATAATAAATAAATGTGCTCAACATTTGTTTGTAAAAACAAGTTTTGGATCTGGACTTGAGTGGTATGCAGTGTAAAAATGTTTTCGTGAGAGCCCTAGTGATCATAGTCTAGACTCGAGAAGGAATCCTAGTTCGCTATGATCAGAGCTCTGATACCAAGCTGTCACACCCTGGCTTTGCGGAAGCGTGGTTAATTTGGTGTGACTTCTTAATACCATAGCTTAATCATAACAAAGCTATATGATAATAAAACCATGCAAGATCATCCATAGATTTAAGTTTTAAAACCGAAGTAACATAACATTGTCTTAGGGACTACAACACCATAACATAAAACATTGTTTTGAAAGACATAAACATCAACATGAATAAAACGTAGTTTAAGATTTGTGACTCGTCCAGGAAAAAGTCACATTTCCTAAACCGGGATGACCTCGGAACCCATATGCAGCGGGAAAACACAACATACCGCGCCAGATCTTTAATACCCTGAAATACATGTAAGTTGAAAAATCAACAATAATGTTGAGCGAGTTCATGTGTAAGTGAGTAAATAAACCTTTGTATGTATAAAAACCCTGGTATGTAGCAAATAAGGAAAAAGAAAGAGATCACCAATGGTTTGCAAGGCCATTGATATGTGTGAAGTGCAAGTAGGAAGACTCAAACCTAGCAGATTTATGCGTTGGGTACAAAGTCACCCCGAGGTCCGTTCTGTTTGGGCCTGGGGCTGGGCTCGCTACACCCAGATAGATCTACCGCTCCTGCCCCTCGGTCCTACCCTGAGGATTAATGGCCTCAAGTTTCTGCCTAACCACTCACATGATCTGAATAATAACCCTCCTTACGCTAACCATAGCATGTAAGAATTATGCGTAATCATAGTAACATGTATTTCACCCCCGCAGTTTAGAAAACTGAAAACAGTTAGAGAAAAGGGGGACATGAACTCACAGTGGTGCGTCTCTACCAAGTATATCTCCTGATCAAGCAGCTGTGCGACGACCTACACGTACTAAATCTATTAGGCGGACGGCCGTGCCTTAGCTTAAGGTTTAAGTTTTTGGGGAAATAGTTAGACAACTATTTCGTGTTTATATTTTTGTAAATACTTGGTAATTATTCTCCTTCCCAAGGATGGGGGATTTAATACATGCGTGTTCGTAAAATTCGAAATACATTATTAAGTCTCACTTAATATATTTTATTTCTTACTTCAAAATATAAATATTCTTCCCAAAATAATACTTTGACAAAAATACGCGCTCATAAATATTTTCTTAAAATGCGTAAGTTACGTTTTAAGAGATCGGGTGGTAATAATTATACCGTTGTAACTTATTATTAATTATGAAGGCGTATGCATTATTTCTGGAATCATTAGTACTTGGTAATATTATTTTTACTCTAAAAATAATATCCGTATATTTCACAAAATAATCATAAACATTTTACAAGTGACGCTATAAAAAAATATATATATCAAATATATATTTACCCCATTTCATTTTGTGAAGATCCCACCTCCGATATTTTGTAAATAAAGTCATGGCGAAATTTACGTTTTGAAAACAAGTCAAAAATATATTTACAACACTTGTAGTGAAAATATTCCCAAGTGTTAGGTTTTTAGAAAAATTTCGCCAGAGTTTCCCCTGTAACTGGAGGTGGCCACGCTTTCAAGCGTATCATTTTCTTTTATAATTCAAGTCAACAATTTTCTCATTCAACCAAAACAATATCCAAAGCATCAAACTAGTCAATATATATATAAATCGCATAAATTACATGAACTTGTGGTTTATCCAAAAATGCGTGATAAATCCCACTATTATTAGTGGATCTTTATATAAATCAACTTCGTTTCTTGAAAGTCTCGTTTTTAAAGGAATTTCATCTTTACAACTTCTTGTAGAATTTGACAATACTAGTGCTTTGTCGAAACTTAGTGTTACACAAGTATTTACACGCTTGTGTGTTTGCTAAAATCATTCTTGTTTATGAAAGATCCGTCTTTAAAAGTATGTTTTCTCTTGACACGTGGTCCTTTGAAAATACCGTTTGTAGATCCGTA
Source organism: Helianthus tuberosus (assembly GCA_030545235.1). Classification (NCBI taxonomy): domain Eukaryota; kingdom Viridiplantae; phylum Streptophyta; class Magnoliopsida; order Asterales; family Asteraceae; genus Helianthus; species Helianthus tuberosus. Next base: position 68,518,808 of record CM060432.1, on the reverse strand, counting down.
GATCTACTAGTTTTGAACACTATTTCATAAGTAAAATCGATTTTACACAAGTTCATGTTTAATGTGTGGTAGAGTTTCATCATTTAACCCTTTGTACACTTAAACAAACTCTATGTCATGATCCATGATCACGACTAATCCGGGTTAGATGATGACCCGAGCTACCACAACATAGATCGGCACTAAATAATTATAACAAGACAAGTCTTACAAGATTTACACAACAACATAGCTTTTATCCAACATTTTTAACATTTTAGTAAACTTTTAGCATGTCTTCTTGTATGTTCATAGATTTTAACCGACAAAGTTCTTTTTAACCACTTTAAAATAGATCGAGAGTGTGTTTAAAGCAACTTACTACTAGCTCGAGGCTAGGGAAGAAACTAGTCGAAGAATGAGTGGATAAAAGCAATAGGGTGAGGTCCTTCGCGTTCCGAATGCACCAAGCTTCTTTGTATGAGATCCTTAACACTTGTATACCCTTGGAACTTGCAAGATCAAAACCGAAAATGGATGGATGGTTGTGGGGGTGTTCGGCCGTGAGTTTAGCAAGGAGAGGGAGAGAGAGTTTTGTGGTGAGAATGTCATGTTGTGCTTAGTCTTGATCTTATAGGCAATTTTAAGTTCATTAACCAATGGTTCTTATGTCTAATTGATATTAGATAAACATGATTATTAAAATCAAATAAAGGACAAGGGGGGTCACATATGGTGACCGAATTCGGTTGGGGGGGGGGGGTATTCGGTTAGTTTCCAACTAGATAGTTAGGATGTAGGTTACTTAGTTAGGTGGTTAACCATTTTTTTTTTTGGTAAGTTATGCATTGCAGCGGGTGTTAGGGTATTCGGGGACCCTAACTGGCTCAGAAAAGGAAAAACAATGTAAATGGCAATATTTTTATGTTCCGGGTAAAGTCCGGTTGTTCGGTTGGATAAAGATCCGTTAAAGTGCTTAACAAAGCTTTAAAGTGTCGTTATTATTATTTTTAGTGACACAGCTTATTCCCGACACTTTGGAAAGTGTCTAGTAACATTTTTCTCATGTTTTGACACTTTATTAGTTAGCTAGATGCTGAATTTTAATGAAAGTGTTGAATTTTGTACTTAAAGTACGTTTTAGGCACATCCGGTCACTGTAATCTCATTCCTAGTGACACAGTTCTACAACCCTTATATCCCTACACTCACCACTAGTGTAGCAAACTATCTCAGGCTCTTACAGGCCTTAGAGGCAGTACCTGCCTGGTGCTAGTTATGACAGCACGTTTAATAGGTTATCCGTTCATTGTGCTACTGTGCTTTTGGTGCATCAAGGTTGTCACAAAGGTGCTGTAAGCAAAACATGGAGTGACAGCAAGTAAAGTATGATGCAAGTAAGTACATGTATCAGTGTTCAAGTAGCAGTTTATCCACAAGTTCAAGTAAGCACAGTAATTAAGCAGTAATTAATTATTAATTAAGTCGTACGGATACCTGGTTTAGTGAGGGTTGTCACATTATATGATGATGTGTATGGTATATTAATAAACCTGATCGCACACTACGTCTGATCGCACCTTGTTCCTTTAGCCACGTGGAACACTTCATCGGACCATTAAACCTGAGCACACATACATGGTTTAAGTGAAGCCCAAATGAAACTATAGGACTTGGGCCGGCCACTGTTGGGTCGGTATAGGCACACACTTCGTGATTATTTGGGCTTCCCACACATTGAATCAGGCCCAAACTCAAGACCCCAGCCCATGTATTATGCGTATACATGATAGGGGGAGGTAATATGATATGTATTTTTTGGAAATCAGTAACAAACCCTAGCACACACACCCTCCTCTCTAGATCGATGGCGATTCACCCTGGGCTCGCATCTCCTTCGTGTTGATATCTGGTAAGTGTAATTGTTAATCTGGTAGTGTTAGTTTATCACTTGTTAAGTTATATGCATATGTTTTTTGACTAACAAATTAATTGATCCTATCCAAGGTAGTCCGATAAGTGTATGCATTGTCACTCATGGATTAATTATTTGATTCATATGATTGCAAATATGTTCGATCAGTGTGTTAGTTGATATAAAGGTCCAATAGATTCATGGTTATTGGTTTGATGGAAGTGGATAATCTTGAATAAGAAAATGGTGGCCATGTGCATTTGGAGTCTGGATATAATCAAATCATGTGCACATCCTAATAGTGGTCAGACTAGTCTAGAATATTAATGTTGTGTGAATTGTATGATGTGATGATGTGATGATGTCATCGAAACAAGTGGGGATTTCATGTTAACAGGCTGCTCGTGAATTTGATCCATGTGTGAATGAATGTATTTAAGTGCTTTGGTTCATAATTTAGGCCAATGATCATAAACAATTGAAATAATATGAATACTCTACTAATAAATAAATAATAAACCATGTTCGAATTGTATAAAATATGAGCACTAACTGAATATGAATGAATGGATTTTGTCAATGATGGATTCGGTCAATAAATGTGAAATTGGAAACTGTTGAATTTCTTGTAACTGATTGGCGTGATTATTGGTATTATTTGAGAAAGGGATTTGCATGATTTTTAGAAAGTTTGTTAAACTAATCGCACAAGACCAAACACACAAGTTCAGTCACACAAGATCCTTTGGATCGCACAAGTTGAAATGTCTGCTTATATGTTGGGCCGGGCTAGCTCCGATCGCACAAGCCATCCGGATCGCACAAGCCATCCGGATCGCAAAAGAGAAGTCTTTGTTTATTTATTTGGGCCGTTACTTACTGAACTACTTATGTTATTGGGCCGGGTATAAGGTTGATCGCACAACCCATTGTGGATCGCACAAGTTGTGCTGATCGCACAATAGGTTGGGCCGCCTGTTTATTGGGCTTTATCTTTGGGATCGTACAAGTGATAGTATGTTATGAATTTGACTGCTAATGTGTTATACGTGTTTGCTATGATCTATATGTGTTTGCAACCTGTTAAATTATGTGTAAACATACGTTCTTTACTCGAACCAAGACCTGACTTATATGGTAACCATGTTAGGACCTGGTTAGCCTCAACTAGCTCGATTTGACCTCTCTGTGTATCTGCCGAGCAAACCAAGGTGAGTTCACACTAGCCAAGGCATGGGATTCCCAGGGGTTGGGAATGAGATTGGATAACTACTCGTACAACCATTACTATTAACTAATTCTTACTGTCCTCGGATTGAAGGGCACGTACGTAAAACCTACGTACAGTTATAATCACTACTATCCTCGGATTGAAGGGCACGTACGTAAAGCCTACGTACACGATCATAAGACCATCAACTCTATCAAAGGAAGTCCCTCATTTATCGACTTAATCGCCGAGGCCTATGGCGAGCGGGTCATTAGTTAATAGCGCTATTAGGTTTAACAAACCTCACACCGTGCCAGTCGGACGGGCGTGTACTAATGGACTATGGGCAAAGGGTCAATGCTGATAGAAATTGACTTAGGGCACCTCTTACATTTTCGTAGCAGTCGATACGCGTGGTCTAGTAACACATGGGAAGCCCCCACTAATCATCGCACACATGCCTGGAATGGCCGCGATACGGATTAATACGATACATGGTTTACAAAACGAACATACGATTTACGAAATGAATACTATAACCAAACAACCAACTGTGAACTCGCTCAACTTTGTTGTTGATTCGTTGCTACATGCCTTGCAGGTCATTAGGTACTCATGGAGCTTGCACAAGGAGGAACGGTCGTTGTGGGACATGGCAGTGTGTGCCATGCTATGAACATTACTCTATTTCATATTTAAAACTTTCAATGGGTTTTACAATTATGCTTCCGCTAAACACTTAACTATGCTTTGGTTTTTGAACACCTTTCATACTGTTTGGTTGAATTATGTTTACTTACATGTTTGTTCAATATGATTGGTGGCTTGATCCTGGTCAGTCACGCCTCCAAGCGGTGACACTCCGCGTGTGGATTTTGGGGGTGTGACAGAATCCACGATGAAAGAAAAGTACCCTTATTTATTTCAGTAAATCTCGGGTCGAGATTTATTTTAAGGGGGTGAGGATGTAACACCTCGAAAATTCACGTCCTATAATGTGTAGACACGTGTCATATGTTTGAACGTGTGAAAGAATGTTATAGAAGGACTAAAGTTGACAGTCATGGAAAGTATGTGAATATACGGGTTCTAAATGTCAACAGTGAATAAATATACTTCATAACAACCCTACATGATGTTTATACCATCAAACGAATAAATCATGGATCATACGAAGCTAAAAGTGGGAGATTACAAACTACAGGGGTTAAATGCGTCAACATGTTTAAGTTATACCTCTGAGTGACCTTTTGACAAACCCGAAGCTTTGTAACTGTTAATTATGCTCACTAGAATGCATGATATAAATTTCATAAAGTTTCGTTATCGTATGAGAAAGTTATGATCAAATTCGTGTGCGAGGGGTTAAAGCGTTAACGTTGAAAATTATGACTTTAATCGGCTCGTTTAAACAGTCTTGTTACTTAAAGCCTTTGGGGGGTTAATGACCATGTCCCGGATATCCTTGGCATCATTTTACGAAATGGCCACGACTTAAGCGCGGGGTGTAGGCGTACACCCGTCAGTGCACAAAAGAATAATGTGGTGTGTCTATTGATCTTAAACCCGGACAAGATTTGGGCTACTGAACGCACAAGGAACATGTAATTCGTTCACAAGATTATATATTTAAATAATTCTCCCAAGTTAAATAAAATGTTTATGCCACGTGCATCCAAATCAATTTTCAATCATTTTCTAAAATGAGTCAGTTGATAGTATTTACCAGTGTAAACTGACGTATTTTCCCAAAAAGATTAAATGCAGGTACTAAGCGTAATTGGCTGGGATTTCTCCTTAGCATCACTAGAAGTCTCGCAAGCTTAAGATGCCTACCGTCTGTTGAACTATTGTTTCTGTTTTATTTTCGATCCATCTGTGGATAAACAATCGACATTTGTGATATTTGATATTACAATATTATAATCGGTTGAAATTATATCTTTCATTTGCTTCCGCTGTGCATATTAAATATTGTGTTGTTTGACTATTATGTTGCCAACCACGTCACGATACTCCCCACCGGGCCCACCGGTGACACGTGGAAATCGGGGTGTGACATTATACAATTGGATAGTGGAATTTTTGAACTGTTGTTTGTAATAAAAATTGGACCAAGTGAGCATTCATAAAGGGCTTCGAAAATCTGTTAAGCCGAAATTTTTAGTGGGTTTGGATCAAAAAGTGTTTGGTTGAATTTTGAGTCTCAAATTGGTTTGTTGTTTGATATAAGTGAGTTGATACAAAATGTTTGACGAACAAGAAAACGATAACCTTGAAAGGTTAAATGATTGGTTTTATGGGTATTGGGTTAATGGGAAATGAGGTGAGAATAAGAATGTTTGGGTTGAAAGACTTGAATATTTTTTGTGTAAGAGAAATGAAACGTTAAATGAGTTGGAAAATCGGTATGATCATTTACTGAACAATTTAACAAGGTACGAGATAAGGATGTCAAATGCTGAAAAAATATCAAAATTTGCTGACGCGTTACCTTCAGAGTGGGATGAATTTTTGAGTGAACTGAAAAAGGATTCTAGATTCTCAAATTTCTATCCAGATGAATTCATCAATAAGCTTAAAACACACAATTATGAAAATAATCAAAAAAAGAAAGGTTTGATGAATGAAATAGAAAAGAATATAGATAAAGTGAGTTTGGATATGATTCTTGAAATGAGAAGAAGAGTCAATATGTGTCTTGCAGCAAAAAATGTTATGATATTAAGAGGGGTTGTTATATAGATGATAATTTGAACCCTCTTGATTTTGTTAAAATTTTTTGTGCAGGTACATTCAAGACAGAGACAGAGTTAATTCCAAAGAATGAAGAATCCGAGAAAAATGAAACTTCAAGATCATAACCAGTGTGCTCAAACTGTGATAAATCTGAAGCAGACAATGCCAAACTCTTGAAAAATGTGGAGAGTTTGACATTGGAAAACAAAAATTTGAAAGAAAAAGAAAAAAGATTTTCAAGATAAAATACATTTTTGGAAAATGAAAAGTTAAAAATTGAAAAAGATTTTGAAAACAAAATAAAATCTTCAGAAAATGAAGATTTTTGGATAAAATTGGAAAACAAAAATTTAAAAGAAAAAGAAACAAAATTTCAAAGTCAAATAAAGTTTTAGAAAATGAAAAATCTGTTCTTGAAAAGAATAAAATTGAAAATGAAAAAGCAATAAATTCTCATCGTGAAAAAATCTCTCAACTTGAAAAAGAAGTTGAGAATGCTAGAAATAAAATTGCTGAGTTAGAAAAGACATTGAAAGGTTTTGTGACCTCGTCTGCATTGCTAGATCATATATGTCCAAAACCGATCAATGAAATTCCAATAAGTGACAATGTCACAAATTATGAAAAAGTCATAATTGAGGATTGTGATGATAAAACTGATGATGAAAATGAGAAAAAGAAAATATTTTTGAAATTAAAAGAAAAATTTCAAGAAACTGTTTTACATTCTACTGAAAAAGGTGAATGCTGAACGCAAAAACCTGTAAAGAAGAATGTGGAACAAAAACAAAATGTTAAAAAGCCGAAAAATCTTCAAAACAACAATAAAAGTTCATCAGTTCAATCATTATAAAAAACCACAAAAAGTTGAAAATCATAACTCACAAAAAGTTGGTAATAAGTGGTGCAGGTTTGACCACAGTGCTCAAAAGTCAAATCAAGCTTACAAGAGAAGTGAGGATTACCACAAAGCCAAACAATGCTATGATTTGAGTGTGTGGTTTGATAGAGGAGAATGGTATGATAACAGAGTGTGTTACCAATGTGGTATTCAAGGACACATTGCTGTTAACTGCCAGAGTCAGAGATTTGAGACAAGGAGATGCTATGAATGTCAAATCAAAGGTCATATTGCAAGAGATTGCCCAATGAGATCAAAGAGAAGATCGAGGGCTAAATCTCAGATATTGGTGAAAAACTCAGTCAAAAATGCTGAAAAGCCCAAAGAACAGAAAGTGAAAGAACAGAAAGTGAAGCTTTCACATTGGCAGAAAGACAGACTGAGAAACAAAAGAAAGAAAGCAAGAGAGTACCTTGAAAAGATTTTGTCCTCGGATACAACCGGTAAAACAGATAAAAGTTCTGGTGAATCGTTTTGCTCTCCAAAGAATGATCAGTCAAGTAAAATGAATTCATTAGATACAAATCTGAGGACAGGAAAGAGAGTAAAGAAAGAAAAAGTGGTTAATCAAAAGATTAACAAATCAAAGAAAGTGAGATTTTCACTTCGTGGCGATGAATTTGTTTCTTCGGAAACAAAGGAGCCACATGTTGGCGATGAATCTGATTCGTCAAAGTCAGAGGAGCCACCAATTGAGCAAAAAGGAGAAAATTCAGTTCCGCCAATGGATGATGTCAACTTTTCACCATTGCGGACTGAAAATTTTAAACAAAAAGTTTGGAAAGTAGGAATTTCGGATCAATTCTCTTCTGAAAAGGAAGAATTTGATGTCGAAAAGGCGTTCAATGGAAAAGTGAAAAATATTTTTGGAAAAATGGTCGAGGGTAAGGTAAAAGGGGTTAAAGAATTTTATGAATCAAAAAGATATGTTCAAACCCCGAGTGAAAATAATTCAGATGTACCCAAGGCTGGTCAGGCTTGGGTGCCTGCATTCGTTGCTTAAAATCCTGACTTGCCGGAACTTCCAGGTTGGTAATTGGGGAGTAGGAATCGGCATCTTTCTTGAAAAATATCACAGATGTGAAGGGTGGTTGTTATGTGATATTTCGACTTACAAGTGGTTAATCAAGGACATTAAGTTGTACTTGATTTAACTATCTTACAAGTGGTATGATTATTGGAAATTGTTTTTTGTGATAAACCTACAAGTTGTTGAAAACAGTGTGATGAATTAAACCCCATGTTTGTGAAATGGCAAACAAAACTAATTTTCCGGAAAAACCATCTTGCTTAAAACAAACTTAAGTGTTTTGAAATCATAATGGGAAAATAGTTTGTTGTCAGGGGGAGTTCTGATTGTTTAAGCCAAGTGGATGGCGAATTGAGGCAATTCTTATCAGTTTGTCATTTTATTTGTACAGGTTATTGTTTTCAAATTTTCTCAGAAAATCAAAACTGAAACACATTTTGATTTTAGGGGGAGAAATTTTTTTAAAAAAATTAGAAAATTTGAAAAATCCAAAAACATCGAAAAATCAAAAAGAGTTTTGTGTAAAAAGAGGAAATGATAGTACATCAGTGGACTATCAGTGCACACTAGAGAAATGTAAAGTTTTATAAAGTTTTAAACAGTTTCACTAGGGATGTGTGGATAGGCTCAGCTAAGACTATTAGTTTTGCAAAAATGATACAAACATAAAGCAAAAGGCCTAAGTCTGGTGGGAAACACGGTCGAACGTATAGTACTTAGTTTTGTCCTTCTTGACTGTGTGCCTGCTCGGTAATCGCTGATTGTCTTAGGACATAAAACCGGTTAAGTTTGTGAGCTTTCACAACTTTGCTGAAAAGTCACTGTGATTCTGTGTTTTCATTTTGCAAAAATTTAAACTTGTTTTATTTCTTTATTTTGTTTAAGCATTGGACATCCTCTGCGTATACGTGAGTATCGACCTGGATGTTATTGCCTAAACGTTCTGCTTTATTTTCTTTGGTGTTTCGTTTAAGCTTTGGATCACCTCTGCGTATACGGGAGTATCGACCTGGTGGTTAAAGCCTAAACAATTTCAACTTGTTTTTATTTCTTATTTTGTTTAAACATTGGACTTTCTCTGCGTATACAGAAGTATCGACCTGATTGTTAATGTTTAAACAGTCTGCATTAATTTTTGCACAAATCACAATTGATGAAAGTTTAAAGGCATTACGTGAGTTAGTGTATTGCATGATGAGGGGATATGTTAAGATCGTGGGGCGCATAAGACTTTAGTGCTATCTAATGTACCTTAATCGTATCAGTAAGCATTATGAACATCTTAGAGGAGTTTAAGTGGATCACAATATCGATGATCTAGGGTGAATTGTTTAAAAGCTTTAAGTGGTAATTGTTTAGATCAAAGGTGCAGCTGATTTGTCTCAATAAACTGATATGATCCTCTATCACAAACTCACAAAAATATTGTCTGTAAATATTTCTTTATTGCATTTTAACTCTGAAAATATGAAAAAATCCAAAAAGAATGTGTTTTAGCATAAATTTTTGAAAAATAAAAAAAAATTTACTTCATCTTATTTTCGACAACAGATGTTGAAAATCTGATTTTCAAAAAATTCCAAGTGCTAAACATGATGAACGATAGTGGGTTGGAAGAGTTTGTTTGTGATGAGAAATGATTTTGAAACTTGTATTTCAAAAAGAAAATTAAAAAAAAAACGATAAGTTGGATAATCAAGGTCATTAATTTGAACTTGATCATTTGTGAGGGTTACTGATTTTGATCATGCTTAAAAGTCAAATATAATAATAGACATTTATATGTTTAGAAAACTCTCACCAGTCAAATCTGAACGTTTGAATAATGATAATATTTGACAGGAAGCTAAATGAAAAGGGGAGCAAGATTAAACGTCAAATCTTAGAAATTCGGGGCATCATTTAAGGGGGAGACTGTGGTTTCACTTGAAGATGTTATCCAAGGCAGTTCAAGACTAAACATCACAGATTTCTAGCTATGTCCAAGGGGGAGACTGTTAGTGCACTGTGTGTGTGGCCATAGATAGAAATCTAACTGTACATGTAAAGTCTAGTGTCTTGAGTTTGTAAAATACCGGACAGAGGTTTCGCTAGGTTTCACTAGGTGTCGTTAGGCAATGTCAGGTCAGTATACGGTATGACACGATACGAAGGGAGCGGATCTGAACAAGAATGATGTCATCATTCTCAATGATGACATCATACATATGACATCATATACAATATCATATGCACATGTGATTTCGTATGAAACAGCTTGCACGCATGTGGAATTTGATTTCGCACGGAATAAGACACATTCATACGAAATCATGCAACTATAAATATCAGTCAACTAATTTCGCTCGAAGCATGTATCAGAGAACTAATTTCGTATGAACTGAAGTTCTTCAAGTTCATCAGATCTTCATCAAGAACACCTCCGATTACGTCATGTTGATTAGATTTTGAGTGTTCTTTGTAGAGATTGAGTCGAAACTCTGTCCGGTTGTCGTCGTTTACGTAATAAAACGATAGTTATTTACGTTTTCGCGTATGGGGGGTATTTTAAGACATATTGGGATATTTTAAAAATATATTAGGGTGTCGAAAATAATTCGAGGGTGTCAGTTTTCTTTAGGGTTGTTATAATACAGATAATGTCGCCAGATCTTCAAAGCAAATACCACTGCACCTAGCTCCAAATCGTGAGTCGTATAGTTCTTTTCATGGACCTTCAGTTGGCATGAAGCATAAGCGATAACCTTTTGGCGTTGCATTAGCACACAACCCAATCTCTGACGCGAGGTGTCACAATATACCACGAAGTCTTCCGTGCCTTCGGGTAGGGATAATATCGGTGCATCGCATAGCTTATTCTTGAGCTGCTGAAAGGCTTCTTCTTGCTTGTCTCCCCATTCATACTTCTTATCCTTCTGAGTAAGGGAGGTCAACGGTTGAGCTATCTTGGAGAAATTCTCAATGAACCTGCGATAATACCCTGCTAAACCCAAAAACTGTCGGATGTCGGTTGGTGTCTTCGGGGTTTCCCAGTTCTTGATTGCTTTAATCTTTGTGGGATCCACATGAACACCATTCTCGTTTACCACGTGACCGAGGAACTGTACTTCACGAATCCAAAACTCGCACTTCAAGAACTTAGCCTAGAGCTTTTCCTTCTTTATATGAAGCAGTTGCTACTGATGAGAAAGGTGTTGAGTTTGACAGGTCCAAACAAGAGATAAACGAAGAATCGGTGAAAAAGGTGAAAGTGAAGAAAAGAGGAAAAGCAGGTAAACCGCCTAATGGTGGAAATGCTTGGGGTGATGAGGCCGGGTTCGATCATAACTGTTATGAAGCTGCGAATTTTTCAGACTATGCGAAGCGAATTGATTTAGAGAAGTCTGGAGGTAAGTATATCTTTGAACCACCTTGAAGTTGCAGGTATGATCTAGCTGAAGATCTAAAACTTAGCGCTCTTAGGAGGCAGCCTAAGGTTTGTCGTTTATTTTATTTTCCGTATTAGTTTAGTTTGTGTCAAAACCGTGCAATCGTTCAAGTGTGGGGAAGTTCGAGGAGGTTGTTTAAGCTCTAGTGCAGTTGAGGGCAACGCACATTTGTTTTGGGGGTAGGGCAAATTGATTGTAAGTTTACATAAAAATTTGGCCCAAAAAAAAAATAAATTTTGGAGCATTTTTGGACACATTTTCGGTTGTTTTCGGTATAGTTTCGGAGTGTTTCAAGGATGTGATATCATTCGAAGAAGGAAAATCATGAAAAAAAAGAGTCCCAGGTATGTTTTTATTATAAACTTTTCATAAAATTTTGTTTGGGAGGTTTAGGAGGTGAAAATATGAAAAAAGGAAACAAATTCTAAGCATGGAGCCCCCAAAATTGAGCTAAGCTGCTGGAAAACACTCCCATAGGCGTGTCGCGGGGGCCTTCACTAAAAGTGCCGCATGTCGCTGAGATCACCAGACAAAACCCTTTCTCAATCATCGAGCTCAGCCGTTTAAAAAAAAAATAATAAAAAACCCATGTTTCTTCTACCTCCTGTCTTCTGCAGCGAACAAAACAACATCACATTCCCACACTTCCACAGTCACATACAACCTCCATTCCCACTACCTTCGTCACCTCCGTCCGATCACTCCTCATCGACTGCCGTTAACAACCATCAATCACCGGCGATGGTCAATCGACCACCGAGGACCCTTTCACCATCACTTTCGCCGCCGGCGACCATCTCTCCGGCAAACCACCGATAATCACCTCCGATTACACCATTGTCGAACATCCATCTCCCGCTACCGATTGTACACCACCATCTTCTTCACTGCCGATGACCATCACTGTTCATCATCACCATTATCGACGACCGGTGAACAACCGTCATCCATAGTCTACCACCGCCACCCACATCTTTACCTCCGATAACCGCCGCCGGAGACCACCCAATTTTCACTGTCGATTTCTGTTGACGACGGAAGCAGGGCCGTCTTCGAAAATGTAAAAAATAATTTGGGCCTTGTGCGAAATAAAAAAATTGGGCCCGACCCACCCTAGTAAAATGAATATCAGTACCGATTTTGATAATATGGATATTAGTATTGATATTGTTCGGTCGAAACCATACTCTATTTTGAATACAACTATATTTTCAACAAAATTTACGCCTTCTTCCTATTAACTGGTTATCATATTCTCAAGTATCCTTTTCTTTTAAACTTGTACTCATTTTCAATCCTTTTACAGATAATCGATGTTAAAGAAAATATACTTATGATTTTTTTATTAGAGTTAGAGTTTAACGTGCTTAATTAGCTTATGATTTTCATTATTATGCCTATTATTCATCCATGTTTTAAATTTTTTTTTTTAAATTCAAATTTTTTTTTATCAAATTTAATTCATAAAGGTTAGAGCAAATTACAAATCATGGGTTGGTAGACGGGCAACAAGCTGCGCAGCCACCCCCTTAAAATTAACCAATAAAATAAATATGAAAGGGATATGATGGAAATTAAAATGAAACTCGGGCATTAATTGAGAAATAAAGAAAGAGATATATAGTAACCAGCAGTCAGCATTAATTAAGAAAGGATTCATTGAATTGTAAAAAGAGAAAAATAACGGAACAAGCAGTCTCGAACTCGGGACAATCACCTTAAAAACAAAGTTATCACCCACTGATCTGTGAGGCCATATGGTATCTTAAATTAATGTAGAATATAAATAATATACATATAAAATATAAAAGAATTATAAAAATTTTACGGGCCCTTTTACGTTTTTGGCCCTGAGCCGACGCCCACCCGGCACTTGCTCAGAGCCGGCCCTGGACGGAAGCGACCACCATTACTTCGATTACACAAGAAATCTTACAATTTTCTTTTCTTGTTTCAGTTGCAAGGGAAATCCAGGTATGAAAGCTTGTCTTTTTAAGTTGTTAAATGAAGATGATTATTTTTGTTTGACTAAAATATTGAAGATTGTTATGTAGGTATTGAGTTGGTTATTGAAAAAAGATGTTTGAGTACAGTAAGAGGTTAGGAAATCCAATTGAGGATTGAATTTAGTCAGATATGGGAGTTTCTTTTGGGTTTAATGTAAGATTGTTAAATGGGTATCGAGATTGTAATTGGTAGAAAGTTTGATTCTGAGTCGAGTGACGCTTCAAACGAGTATTTAGGATGCCTTTAGAGTTTAGTCGAGAGATGTCAGTGGGTAGTATATGTTATGGTGAAGGGGATGATTTTGAGTTTGAAGACGTTTAAGAAATAGGGATTTAGATTGCATTTGAACCAAGACATTGAAAGTGCTTTGCGGGTAGTGTCGGTTGAGCAGATTTAGGAGGTAGAGAGTTAAGTGAGTTGCTTGATATTTATTCAGATTTTACCGTTTAGTGTAGTAAGTTAAACGAAAATTGCAAAGGGTTGTGTATGATAAAGAAGCGAGTTAAGATAGGAAGTGAGTTGTGGTTAGCGAAGATTTGCGATTATGTTAGGATTGTCGGAAAGAGCTTATGAGCGGATAAATGGTACATGTGCATTTGTTGAGAAGTTAAAGGGTATCAAAACAAGTTGATAGAATTCGCATTTTAGTCGTTGATTGTTTAAGATGTGCGAATGGATAGGACGATGATTAGTGTCGAGGTAAGTATGTTGAGCGAAAAGTGAGGCCGATTGTGAGATTTGTTGTGCTCGTGTTTCTTTGTTACTAACCCGTTTAACATGTTTGGGAGCTTGTGAGTCTTAATTTTGCAGGTTTCGATCGTTTTTGTCCATACTCAATCTCCATTTGGACAAAGTGATTCGAATTATATAAATATAAGCATCTCATGTTGAAGCAGCCGCGAATGAAATGCTATACGGTTGCTGTGGAACACGACTTATGAGGATTCTACCGTGTCAAATCAGGGGAGTCTGTTCCATTTATCTGTGTATTTTTATTTATATTTGTAGTGTGTCAAAATTAAAAAAATTAAAAAAATTAAAAAAATTAAAAAAAAATTGAAAAAAAAATCCATAAAAATGAAAAAATTAGAAAATGTCCCGTAAAGATTTTCGCACAAAATGGAAAATGATAGGTGTAATTGAATCAGTGACTTTTCGATTATTATATATATGTGATAATAAATAATCGGTCATGCGTCTAACTTAGGATATGTGGGTAGGCCCAGCCGGTTGAAAGGTTCCTTAGATTTGATATAAAATAACTTAAAATAGGAGTCTTGTGGGTTCCCGCCTTAGGAGCTATGGTAAAACTGAAACTGTAGAGAGTATAAGGGGTACGTCATAAGTAAAAAAACTTATAAGTTTTTCCGATTAAATTGGCACACCTGTTTCTTTTTGTGAAAACAAATCCGAAACAGTGTGGCGCCAAAAAAAAAATCCATCCGTTCATCTGAGCACATGTAAAAAAAAAGAAGAAGACGTGAAGTTTACGTCATTAACCATGGGGATGGTGACTCGTGTGGCGTATGTCCGCTGAACTGATCGTATACAAAAGCATGTAAGCTCGCAATATCATCCATCTATCCATCATAAAGTTTAATCGGAATAATATAAGAGTTTTTTATATAAGGCGGTAGATTATAAATCTTTTAATCTCATAAGCTTGAAACGGGAATAGGTGGAGTCGTAGTCTTTTGAGTGTGGGATCCATAGATGACTATATATTACTTGAACTTAATGGATCGAAAATAAGGGCTTCAAAACCGGCAGTTGGGTTTAAGTGGACCGTATATTCACAATCTTTGTTAACGTGTGATGTGATTTGTTTTAATAAAATAATTGAAGATATTGGAAGCCATTTGTTTTGATTGTGATTCCATTGCGAATAATTTTTTCGGGGACAAAAAAGATAAGTGTGGGGATGTGATGTCGGGTTAAAATAAGTTGTGTTTAATACTAGTTAGCGTCGTTTTTAGTGTGTTAAATACGTTAAGTTGTTAGTGTTTATATATTTATTATATGTTGGTAGTTGTGCGTAACAAGTGTTAACATGTGTAAATGAGTTGAATACATGAGTTTGGTATATCATGCGGGTTAAGATGGAAACGAGCTTAAACGATTTAGTTGATAGAGATTTAAGTTAATGTATAAGTGATTGCAGTAGAGATTTCATAATAAATTACATAAAAAGTTATGACATATAAAGATACAACACTAAAAGAATCAAGTATTAATCAAATTATATTTGTCTTATTTGAAGGTACATGCATGTGAGTTATAGATTGAGAATCATGATGGCTGCATTATGGAATTAAAGAAACAAACGAGTGTCATGGATCATGGGTCGGTGTATTAAAAGGAAATCATACATATTTTGGGCCCGGGGATTAAAAAAATAAGTCGGTCAATGCGATGACCTTGGCGCCACGCGGAGGATCTGCTCGGAACGTCCGCGACGCACGGAAGCAATTCAAACGGGAAAAAGTGTTATGTCGGCAGAATCATGTATTTAAAGAAGTATATTCACGAATTCTAAGGGGACAGCCGTCAACATCTAACATCAGGGACGAATTTCATCATTCTCTTCATCTCAAGCCAATCAATGACATCTAGCCAACTCGGGATGACAACCGAAGCGGCGAAGATCACCATGAGCGGCTAAACTTCTTGTGACTTCTGCCCGGATGAACGTTTACGCGGTTTGACATAATTATTTGTTTTTCTGATTCTTGTAAACTGGTACACCTTGACCACTTGTGTTGGATTATTGGTAAACGTTTCTTGTGTTTGAATTACTTGTCGTTTATTAAGCGTATTGGCAACTTTCTTGCGTTGTTAGCGGGTTGGTAAATCGGTGGGTAATTGATACAATCAAACGGGTTATTAGGTTGCATAGTGAATCTTAAAAACTATCCCTATTAACTAATCAAATTCATTAATTCCGAGGTCATGTCTATGTGGTGTTTTGAATCAGAAAATGGATTTTTATATTAAAACGGGTATTCGGTTAAAAACTATCCTTACTAACTAATCAAATTCATTAATTCCGAGGCCATGTCTATGTGGTGTTTTGAATCGGTAAACAGGTTTATATGTTAAACGGGTAATTGGGATTCCGGGTGGAGGTTACTTCTTCTCATCTTGATAACACTTTTCGTGACAAATTGTGTTTTCTTTATAATCAAACAAACAAACCCCCAATTTAGATAGTTTAGTTTTAATTAATTTCTTTAACACTGACCACAAATTCCCCGTGGATACGATACCCTACTTACGCTATCTACGTAGCTTATTTAGGTTTTTGATTGCCCTTACGACAGTCATCACCATGCTCAGAATCTGAGGTGCCAATCCCCAGATGAAACGTTCTATCCTCTTAAATTCCGGTTCCACCAAATAAGGAACAACTCTAGACAAATCATGAAATCTCTGCACATACTCAGCCACCTTTGGACCTTCCATTTTCAAGTTCCAGAATTCCGTTTCCAACTTCTGGATTTCTACCCGAGAACAATACTTCTTACGTATCAACTCTTTCAGTTCATTCCACGTCAAAGCATACGCAGCAGCCTCACCCAAAGTCTGAACCTGAAGGTTCCACCATGACAACGCTTCGTCTAGAAACAGTCCAGAAATGTAGGTGACTTGTTGCTCTGGAGCACATTTAATCATCCTCAAAACAGAGTCCGTCTTCTCCACCCATCGTACGAAGGCGACAGCACCCCCAGTTCCATCGAAATTCGGGGGCTTGCAGTCCAAGAACTACTTGTAGGTGCAGCCGATTGGTGGGTTATTCACTGAGGTACCTCCGCTGTGTTTGGAGCGAAGGGCCTTGTGCTGTGCGATGGCCTGTGAGATGAGCTCTTGTAATTCCGCCTCTTTCGTCGGCAGTGGGTTGTTGGTATTGGTGTTCCTTCGAGGCGGCATTCTTCTTCTAATAAGAAGATTCGGATAGGTCAGGTCTTATTCGATAAATAAATATATATAATTGTTTCTAGGTGTCGTATGTATTTATAACATGTAAACAATCATCATAGCAAACAATCATGCAACAACATAATCATAACACAAACATGTAAATCTACAATGTATTTAATGAGAACATGACTATTGAGCTTTCATTAAAGACCACCCACACGTTACATTGTTTCTACATCGTATCGTATCAAAAGGGACATAGGGTCACACTACCCTTGTCGAATAAGTCTGTCAATGTACAAAAGTAATGATCAAAATATGGTCTTCGTATCTTCAATATCTCGGCCCAATTGAAATGCTCTCACCAAAAGTAATGCATCTGCATAAAACCAAAAACCTACTGTACTGATGGCGGGGGAGGAGAAGGGAAGAAAAGCAAACTGCGGACATGTGCGAGCTCCTCCTCGAGCTCGTACACACAGCGAAGCAAATAACTAATCTGCTGCTCGACAGTAAGGAAACGAGCATCAAAACCCGGAAAAGGTGCAGGAGCAGCAGGTGGATGTGCAAAAGGAGACGACGATGAATATGGAGGAACAAAAGCAGCAGGTGGAGGTATGAACGAAGCTGACGGTGATGAGTGTGGAGGGACAAAAGTAGAATGACAGGGACAAGGTGGAGGGTATGAAGGAGTCAGCTCGAGCTCCAGCTCCAGCACTCTGCGACTCAAGATCTCAAACTGTAACTAGAGTGAAAAAAGCAACTCATCCCGCGTGTAACCAACGAAATGGGAGGGATGATAGGGGTCGGAAATGGGCATAGTATATGGCGGGAACCACCGAAATGGCTCATCAAGCAGTGTAGATGTAAAGGGAGTGAAAGATGTAGTCTGTGGAATAGGAGGAAAAGCTGCTGAAGCAAATGGGTCATAACTCGGGGGCTGGCCTGAGGTACCCTCCCCTGGTCGGGATGCAGGGATGTCTTGGAGGAAAACAATCGGTAAATCAGTACGGTGAACATCAGATTCAACAGGAGGTAGGGGAGCAACATCAGCGGGTGGAGGAATGAATCGCTCAGCAAGTGGGAGATCAAACAGAGCAGGAACCGGCTCCGGGATGAGAGGTGTGATATCTGGTAATCCAAACGGGACATGGTCCGGATCAGGAACCAGCTCAGGGTCAATAGGTGCAATATCAGGCTGGCCAAAAGGGACAAGGTCCGACTCAGGGACAGGCTCTGGATCGTGTGGAGGTGTGGGGACACGAGTAGGAGATGGTGCAGCCGACATCGCTGTGTCGTCATCAGAATCGATAGCATAAAGCTGCAGTCCTGCCACCTGCAGGGCTGGGGAAGTCACAGACTCAAAGGAGTCTGAAACCGAATGCAAATTGGAGTCGAAGGATAAATCGACAACTGGAATAGCAGGAGGTGGTACAACAACATCATCATCATCAATCTCCCCGTCGCCCTGGGCGTCAGCTGGGGGACCGTCCATAAATAAATCGACATCATCGCCAAACAAGTCTTCGAAGGGCCAATCCTCGGGTGGAATGACCACAAGGGGAACGACGTCGAGGATCGGTGCCACAATGTGCTTAGCATTGGGGTGACCAATGATGAGGTGATCGTGGACAGGAGCAGGAATATCAAAAGGATCCTCAACGGGAACGCCATCAGCTATAGGTAAATCATCGCCAAAATCTGGTAGTGCGAATGGCTGAAAGTCGTCCTCATCTCGGACAGCATCTCGGGATCACTCTCGGTGTCCGATGTGAATATCTCTGGCTCGGGCTTGGCCTCGTCGTCCGAAACGACGGCCATCGGGTCATGGGCATCAGATAACCCACTCTTAGAGGATGACATAGGTGCCTGTAACATAACAATCATAACATGTGTACATATATTAACCACTAACACTCATTATATGCAAACAAAGACAATTATCACTTAATCATATATTCACATTATCTGTCACACCCCCAAAATACAACCTAGGGAATGTCCCTGTTAGGCGTGTGACATACCAATAACGAGCCACTAATTACATTGAACGCGTACAAGTTTCAAATAAGATTCTTAATTATTAATGAAAAGTACCATCAATGAGTTTAAATGAAAACCAACATGTTCAGCGGAAGCAAATGACAAACCAAAGTTAAACAGTTTCAAACCAATATATAGTGTCAAGAAATCAATAACATAAATCCCTCCAGTCGACCCATGACTACTCCAGACAGCAGGTTCCAATGCAAGACATCTAACGACCTACAAGCATGCAAACAAGTGTGTCAGACGACGCTGGTGAGTTCAAAGTTTTGTTACCGAGTTTAGTTACCAGATACATGTATAAAACAGTTTAACAATTTGCTTTGATGTTGTTATTAACTCGATTACCGAAATGGCTACAAGATGTATTTTCCCAACCCCAATGTCTCTATCAAAACATTGGTCATGCTTTAAGGAAATTAGTTCACGCCCGTCCTCCCCGGTACGGTGTGAGGGTGCCAAACCTAATAGCGCTATCAACTAATAACCTCGTTGCCTCCCCGGCAACTATCGGTAGATGTAAGGGGTCTTATGTGATAGAAACTGGGTATAATAACAAACATCCCAATAAACAAGCGTTCCTCCCCGGAACGTTACCCGATATCCCTCCCCGGGATGCATGCTTGGAAAAAGGCAGTGAACTCACCTTAGGTTGCTCGGTATGACTAGATATTCGTTTACGTTCATAGTTGGTCAATCAAGTCCTAATATGGTTACCATTAAGAATTAGTTTTACATGTAATTAACCACACATGCAATAAACACGGATCGTACACGCATTTACACTCATCGTTTCATGTGTCATAATAGTAATTCACGTATTTATAGCTTTCATCACGTATACGTAGTGACATACAAGAATCACACATGTCCTATGAACCATAACAGTTTATCATGCAACATGTCCGCCGGTTATCATCATGGAATCTCATATCAGTTAATATATCATTTCGTTATTCACACCATGTGCGATCTAAACAGATTAGTGGCCCACCCGGAAGTGCTCGACCTAAGAATCTAACTTATAGTTCATATCTGTTTGTGGTTCATTAATTGGTGCCCAACCAACCGAGCCTAAACCCTCAACCAAGTGTGGCCCCTTTTTAGTTGGTTCGGCCACTGTTACACCTAAGCCCATAATTAGTTTGCCAAATTTCTATTTCACAGCCCATGTTCAGTACATGACCCAATGGCCCATATTCCTAAGTGTTCACTAGGTGGCCCAACACTCCCTTCGGCCCACATCATGTGCATATGCGTGACAGTCCACCCATCAGCCCATCATATAATTAGATTAGTTTAATTATTAACTCCCAGCCCCTTAAAGCCCAACTAATTAACTGTACACCAGATTAACATGCCAGCCATGTATCCCCTTCTTTTTATTAACAGTGACCAATTATAATACTACTAACAATCCAAAACAACTAACAAAACCCCTCTAATTTCTCATCAATAATAAATCGGTTCAAGATTCTTAAACAGGTTCTTTATTATATATAACAGGCTAATCCCCAATCATGTATACAAACAATTTATTCTAAGCATTGGCTAATATTATCATACCATTCCTTCTAACAGTTAAACATCATGAACTTGTGCAATATTATGTACCATGAATCAACAGCTTATCATATACGAATTCTATACACTTAGACAATTAACCACACCATTACTTTATCATGCAATCCATGTTTAGCAAGGGATTAAATCATATTAATATAAAGCATATGCTAACCGAGATTTTGTCTTGATTCAGACGTTGATTAAATGGGATGTTGCGTCCGTGGGGGGTTTCTTTAGTTGCCGTTCGTAAATTATGAGAGCTATAGGGTTTGTTTGTGTTGTGCTAATAATCTATGTAATTCCTTATGTGTGTTTATATCCTACAATAACCGATCCCCCCCCCCCCCCAAGAAAAGCAACCCATTGGCTTACTTGGGCTTCATTCAGCCCAATCTGATTTTGGTATGTGGATAAATAAAACATTTGTAGTAATCGGCCCATGTGTTTAAGTAACAACTAATCTAACTTATCGGCCCACTATACACACTCATCCACATACTCGTACGTATTAACATTTAGTAATATCATTATCGTCACAAATGTTTACTAATTTTTATCGTCGCAACGAATGTGAAAGAAGAATAACGAGAAACAGGATTGCGTGACTAAGAAATACGGACCTTGAAAGTTCGGGTTGTCACATCATCCCCAACTTGAAAGAAATTTCGTCTCGAAATTTGATGAATAAGCACAGTAGAGTGAAGTGATAAATCAAGAGTGTTGCGGATCTTGCTCAGGTGCCACATCATCCCCAACTTGAAAAGGAATTTCGTCCTGAAATTCACCAGTTTTACCAGAATTAGATTGGTCATCAGGAAAAAGTTGAGGATACTTAAGCTTCATCTGGTCCTCACGCTCCCACGTGAACTCCGGTCCATGTCTTGAGTTCCAACGAACTCTCACAATCGGGATACGACTATGTTTATGCACCTTGACTTCCCGGTCCATGATCTCTATCGGCACTTCGACAAACTACAACTTATCGTCAATCTTTAGCTCTTGGAACGGCACAACCAGTGTTTCATCAGACAAGCACTTCTTCAATTGCGAGACGTGAAAGACATCATGAACATTACCCAACTCAGCAGGTAACTCAAGCTTGTAAGCCACTTTACCGATCCGCTCCAAAATTTTGAATGGCCCAACGTAACGTGGATTAAGCTTGCCGCGTTTCCCAAAACGCACCACACCCTTCCAGGGTGAGACCTTCAACATGACACGATCATTAACTTCGAATTCCAAAGGCTTTCTACGCTTGTCGGCGTAGCTTTTCTGACGATCACGCGCTGCTGTCATACGATTCCTGATCTGAACAATCTTTTCTGAAGTTTCAAGAACAAGTTTCGGACTTGTAATCTGGCTGTCACCCACCTCAGCCCAACAGAGAGGAGAACGACATTTCCATCCTTACAACGCTTTAAACAGAGCTGCCTGAATGCTAGTGTGGTAACTGTTGTTGTAGGAGAACTCGATCAACAGCAGATGTTTCTCCCAGCCCTTACCAAAATCAATCACACACGCTCGTAGCATGTCTTCAAGTGTCTGGATGGTCCGCTCGCTCTGACCATCCGTCTGTGGGTGATATGCAGTACTCATGTCAAGACGGGAGCCGAACGATTTATGCATCGACTGCCATAAATCAGATATGAAACGCGGATCACGATCAGAGATAATAGAAGTTGGCGCTCCATGCCTAGAAACCACTTCTTTCAGATAAACTGCCGCAAGCTGTGAGAACTTATCTGTTTATTTAATCGCTAGAAAATGTGCTGACTTCGTGAGACGGTCAACAATCACCCAAATAGTATCGTTTCCGGCCTGAGTTCTCGGTAGCCCTGTGACAAAATCCATAGCAATCTGCTCCCATTTCCACATGGGTATCTCTGGCTGCTGAAGTAGACCCGAGGGTTTCTGATATTCCACCTTGACTTTAGCACAAGTCAAACACTTACTCACGTATGTCGCTATGTGAGCCTTCATCTTCGGCCACCAATACATGACCCTGAGATCATGATACATTTACTCTGAGCCCGGGTGAACAGAAAACCGAGACTTGTGCGCTTCGTCCATTACAAGCTCTTGAAGATTACCATACAGAGGAACCCATACTCGCCCCATAAAATAACGAATGCCGTCAGATCTCTCCACAAGTTGTTTTTCCATGCCCCACAAGTACTCAGCCTCGATGTTCTCTTCCTTCAATGCCTCGATCTGATCAGAACGAATCTAAGCAGGTAAACCAGAGTGAATAGTAAGCGGTAGAGCAGGAACACGCTTAGGCTTCGTCTCCTTCCGGCTAAGGGCATCGGCTACGACATTAGCTTTCCCCGGATGATACTTGATGGCACATTCATAATTATTCAAAAGCTCTATCCAACGATGTTGCCGCATATTCAATTCCTTCTGGTCGAAGATATGCTGGAGACTCCTGTGATCGGTGTAGATAGTGCATTTGGTACCGTACAGATAATGCCTCCAAATCTTCAACGCGAAAACCACAGCTCCTAACTCCAAGTCGTGAGTCGTATAATTCTTCTCGTGTACCTTCAACTGTCGAGAAGCATATGCTATCACCTTGTCGCGTTGCATCAATACGCAACCGAGACCCTGAATCGATGCATCACAATAAACCACAAAATCCTCGGTACCCTCAGGTAGAGATAAAATCGGCGCACTACATAGTTTCTGCTTCAAAAGCTGGAAAGCATCCTCTTGCTTCGTTCCCCAAGAATAAACTACGATCTTCTGTGTCAAGGAGGTAAGAGGTTGAGCGATTTTCGAGAAATCCTGAATAAACCGACGATTGTACCTTGCAAGACCAAGAAATTGTCGCACCTCCGAAGGATTCTTCGGTGCCGCCCAATTCCTAATAGCATCGATCTTAGCAGGATCCACGTGTATCCCCTTTTCGTTAACAATATTCCCAAGAAAGTGTACTTCTCGAATCCAGAAATCACACTTAGAAAACTTCGCGTAAAGTTGCTCCTTCCTCAGGAGCTCCAAGATAAGACGTAGATGTCGCTCATGGTCCTCCTCGCTCTTGGAGTAGATCAAGATGTCGTCGATGAAAACAATGACAAAGTAGTCGAGATTCGGTTTGAACACGTGGTTCATGAGATCCATGAAGACTGCTGGTGCGTTAGTCATTCCAAACGGCATAACCAAAAACTCGTAGTGGCCATACCGCGTTCAAAAAGGCGTTCTAGGTACATCCTCCCCGCGGAATCGTACCTGATGATAACCCGACCTTAAGTCGATCTTGGAATAAAAACTTGACCCTTGCAGCTGGTCAAACAGGTCGTCGATACGGGGTAAAGGATAACGATTCTTGACCGTCACTTTGTTGAGCTCGCGATAATCTATACACATCCGAAAGGACCCATCCTTCTTCTTCACAAACAGTACTGGGGCTCCCCAAGGTGAAGAGCTAGGTCTTATAAAACCTCTTTCCAACAGCTCTTGGAGTTGGTTGGACAACTCCTGCAACTCCCCTGGTGCGAGACGATAAGGAGCACGAGCAATTGGGGCTGCTCCTGGTATGAGGTCAATCTGAAATTCCACCTGACGATGTTGAGGTAAACCAGGGAGTTCTTCAGGAACATCGGGAAATTCTCGAACAACTGGAAGATCCTCGATCTTCCTTTCTTCAGGTTGCGAATCGGTGACGAGAGCTAGAATGGCAGGGTAGCCCTTTCGTAGGCACTTCTGGGCTTGCATAACTGAGATAATACCAACCATAACACCACTATGATGACCCTGAACCGATAAAGATTCTCAGCTAGGGAGAGGAATACGCACGATTTTCTCCTTGCAGAGAATTTCCGCCTGGTGCTTGGACAACCAATCCATGCCAACAACCACATCAAAACTTCCAAGAGTAATAGGGAGTAGGTCAATCTCAAACACTTGACCCATGAGATCAAGTTTACAACCAACCAAAAGATGAGAAGCCTCTATTGATTTACCATCAGCTAATTCTGCTACATGCTTATTTACAAGAGGTGTGGGAGTCAACCCTAACTGACGACTGAATTTCAAGGACTTGTAACTCCAATCGGCACCCGAGTCGAATAAAACAGAAGCAAATAAATCATTTATCGAAAACGTACCAGTCACTACATTGCCATCATTCCTGGCTTCCCCAACTCCAATAGTGAACACCCTCCGGTGTGCACCATTTCCCCCATTGCCCCCATTGTTGTTGTTCCTGTTGTTATTGTTCCCAGCATTGTTGTTGTTATTGGCTTTCTGATTCAGCTGAGGGCAATCCCGCTTAATGTGGCCCTCGTCCCCGCACTGGAAACACCCTTTCTTAAAACCCTGATTTTGCTGAGGTTGTTGCCTTTGCTGTCGCTGGTGGTGCTGATTTTACTGTTGCTGCTACTTTGGTTGTGGGGCTCTACAGTCCTTGGCCTCATGGCCCACCTTCTCGCATCTTCGGCAGGTCCGGACACACTGTCCATAGTGATGATAGCCACACTTGTTGCACTGTGGCTTCTTTCCAACATAAGAGCCCTGATTCTGATTGCTGCCCTGGCCTTGATTAACTGAAGAAGACTGACTGAAACTGCGGTTGTTGCTGTTATCAGGCCTTTTCTGGGATTGACTTGCACTGGTTGCTTTGTCAGTATCATTCCACTTGCGCTTGTTATCACTGGCAGGTGTGGTAGCTGTAGCAGTCGAGGTAGTAGCAGAAACACGTGGCGGCAAGTTGCCACATTCGACCTCTTGGTCAGTAATTTTATGTGCCAAACGGACGATACGGGGTAGATTGTCCAGGTTTGCAGCAGTAACGTACCCCTTAACAGCTGGTGCTAAGCCCTTGAGATACAACTCGATTCGCCGGTGTGGAGGTCGAGACAGGTTAGGGCACAAAGTTGCTAAATCATTAGACCTCCTCGTAAATGCTTCAATCTCAGATCCCTCCATTTTCAGATTGTAATACTCGTTCTCCAGCTTCTGAACCTCATCTCGAGGGCAATACTCCTCCCTCATTAATTCCTTAAAGTCATCCCAAGTGGTAGCATTTGCCATTTCGATACCCAACATCTGAACCTGGGTATTCCACCATGTCAGGGCACCATCCTCGAGTGTGCCAGTAGCATACTTCACTCTGTCCCCAGCAGGAGAGTTACACATCACAAATACCGATTCTGCCTTTTCAAACCATCACAGGAGTCCTACAGCCCCTTCAGTCCCATTGAAGGTCTGTGGCTTACAATCCATGAACATCTTGAACGTACAAGCAGGTGGAGCAGGTGGATTGTTTTGATTCGTAGGTTGACCTAAAACGAAAGAACGTACAACGCACAGGTAAGATTCGAGTATACGACACAAGGATAGAGAGTAATTGGCATATATCATACCAGCTTGGTAAGCCGCTAGGGCTTCAGCCACACGAGTGTTGATCAAGTTGGTTAATTCGGCCTGCGTCATAGCAATGTGGCCACGTCCACCACCTCGGCCTCCTCCACGTCCACTCATGGTGCTATATAAGAGAAGGGAACAATCTTAAGGGTCGAAATGAGGTAAAAGTCAAGTATCACGTTAAAATCTACAACTATCAAGTTTACACACAATAGGGCAGAACCCTTCTCACGCTCGTTAAGCCTCACTGGGACTTACATGCACCTCACGTTATTATTATGTGTGCACCCATAATAATAAAGCAATTTGCATGCTTATCTCAGTGCCTCTTAACTTGTGCTAGAAGTTTCCCCCCGTATTCAAGTTGCAAAGCAGTGGGTACTACAGGATTATGATTCACAAAAGTCGAAGAGTAGGGTTACACTATCAAGTCACCATAACATCTAGTATGTCGTTTTCATGTAAGTTGTGAGTATGTGACTCCTAATCAAGTAATGCATAAAGTAACAGAAGACGAACCTTGCAATCTGGAGCTGAGTGTCATGGTCGATTTTCGAAGTTGTTCGGTTATAGTCTGGTTTTATAAAAACGTTTTAAAACCAAGTTCACTATAACCAGTGGCTCTGATACCAAACTGTCACACCCCCAAAATACCACCTAGGGAATGTCCCTGTTTGGCGTGTGACATACCAATAATGCGCCACTAATTACATTGAACGCGTACAAGTTTCAAATAAGATTCTTAATTATTAATGAAAAGTACCATCAACGAGTTTAAATGAAAACCAACATGTTCAGTGGAAGTAAATGACAAACCAAAGTAAAACAGTTTCAAACCAATATATAGTGTCCAGAAATCAATAACATAAATCCCTCCAGTCGACCCATGACTACTCCAGCTACTCCAGACAGCAGGTTCCAATGCAAGACATCTAACGACCTACAAGCATGCAAACAAATGTGTCAGACGACGCTGGTGAGTTCAAAGTTTTGTTACCGAGTTTAGTTACCAGATACATGTATAAAACAGTTTAACAATTTTCTTTGATGTTGTTATTAACTCGATTACCGAAATGGCTACAAGATGTATTTGCCCAACCCCAATGTCTCTATCAAAACATTGGTCATGCTTTAAGGAAATTAGTTCACGCCCGTCCTCCCCGTTACGGTGTGAGGGTGCCAAACCTAATAGCGCTATCAACTAATAACCTCGTTGCTTCCCCGGCAACTGTCGGTAGATGTAAGGGGTCTTATGTGATAGAAACTGAGTATAATAACAAACATCCCAATAAACAAGTGTTCCTCCCTGGAACGTTACCCGATATCCCTCCCCGGGATGCATGCTTGGAAAAAGGCAGTGAACTCACCTTAGGTTGCTCGGTATGACTAGATATTCGTTTACGTTCACAGTTGGTCAATCAAATCCTAATATGGTTACCATTAAGAATTAGTTTTACATGTAATTAACCACACATGCAATAAACATGGATCGTACACGCATTTACACTCATCGTTTCACGTGTCATAACAGTAATTCACATATTCATAGCTTTCATCACGTATACGTAGTGATATACAAGAATCACACATGTCCTATGAACCATAACAGTTTATCATGCAACATGTCCGCCGGTTATCATCATGGAATCTCATATCAGTTAATATATCATTTCGTTATTCACACCATGTGCGATCTAAACAGGTTAGTGGCCCACCCAGAAGTGCTAGACCCAAGAATCTAACTTATAGTTCATATCTGTTTGTGGTTCATTAATTGGTGCCCAACCAACCGAGCCTAAACCCTCAACCAAGTATGGCCCCTTTTTCGTTGGTTCGGCCACTGTTACACCTAAGCCCATAATTAGTTTGCAAAATTTCTATTTCACAGCCCATGTTTAGTACATGACCCAATGCCCCATATTCCTAAGTGTTCACTAGGTGGCCCAACACTCCCTTCGGCCCACATCATGTGCATATGCGTGACAGGCCACCCATCAGCCCATCATATCAATTAGATTAGTTTAATTATTAACTCCCAGCCCCTTAAAGCCCAACTAATTAACTGTACACCTGATTAACATGCCAGCCATGTATCCCCTTCTTTTTATTAACAGTGACCAATTATAATACTACTAACAATCCAAAACAATTAACAAAACCCCTCTAATTTCTCATCACTAATAAATCGGTTCAAGATTCTTAAACAGGTTCTTTATTACATATAACAGGCTAATCCCCAATCATGTATACAAACAATTTATTCTAAGCATTGGCTAATATTATCATACCATTCCTTCTAACAGTTGAACATCATGAACTTGTGCAATATTATGTACCATGAATCAACAGCTTATCATATACGAATTCTATACACTTAGACAATTAACCACACCATTACTTTATCATGCAATCCATGTTTAGCAAGGGATAAAATCATATTAATATAAAGCATATACTAACCGAGATTTTGACTTGATTCAGACGTTGATTAAATGGGATGTTGCGTCCGTGGGGGGTTTCTTCAGTTGCCGTTCGTAAATTATGAGAGCTATAGGGTTTGTTTGTGTTGAGCTAATAATCTACGTAATTCCTTATGTGTGTTTATATCCTACAATAACCGACCCCCAAGCAAAACAACCCATTGGCTTACTTGGGCTTCACTCAGCCCAATCCGATTTTGGTATGTGGATAAATAAAACATTTGTAGTAATCGGCCCATGTGTTTAAGTAACATCTAATCTAACTAATCGGCCCACTATACACACTCATCCACATACTCGTACGTATTAACATTTAGTAATATCATTATCGTCATAAATGTTTACTAATTTTTATCTTCGCAACGAATGTGAAAGAAGAATAACGAGAAACAGGATTGCGTGACTAAGAAATATGGACCTTGAAAGTTTGGGTTGTCACATCATCCCCAACTTGAAAGAAATTTCGTCCCGAAATTTGACGAATAAGCACAGCAGAGTGAAGTGATAAATAAAGAGTGTTGCGGATCTTGCTCAGGTGCCACATTATCCTTAATGAGACTTTTCCATCTCTCTAATCTACCTCATGCAAACTAAACCACCATTGTGACCTTGCATTGTGTTTCTTGTCTTTCCTTTTGTAAAATGTTTGTTCCATGGATCTTGGCGTTTTGTGTATGCAATGAAAAATATTTTGTAAAAGTATTTTCGTGAGAGAGCCCTAATGATTGTAGTCTAGACTCGAGAGGGAATCCTAGTTCGCTACAATCGAAGCTCTGATACCAAACTGTCACACCCTGACTTTTGCGAAAGCGTGTTACGTGTGACTTGCTTAATATCATTGCATTCAACCATAACAAACAACTATATGATAGAAACCATGATGTTCATCCATTACTGAGTTTTACCATAATACAACCAACATTGTTTTAGAATCAAACACAGACTTCAAGTTTAGAATACAAACCATCCAATTGTTTAAAGTTCCATAAAGGACTTGACACAAAAGACACTAATAAAACGAGGCTTTGAACCATGTATCCTATCAAAGATAAAATACACGATTCAATCCCTCTAACACTAGATAACATCGTTTATTGAAGACATGACTTGAAAATCCTTGAACGCCCGCCAGATCCATAATCAATTTCCTGAAATACATGTAGTTTGAAAACATCAACAAAAGTTGAGCGAGTTCATGTGTTTTGTATGTGAGCTCGTAAAAAACTTTGTAACCATAGTTTGTATGTATTTGTAAATCGGTATGAAAGCGTCTATGAACAGATCAATTAATGTGTAGCTAATACATTAATATGTGTGCAACGGTGTAGGAAGGCTCAACCCTTTTATGCGTATTTCGTACCGGGCCATCCGGCGGGAACGACATAGTCACCACATGGTCCAACCCGCGGGCTCATGGGTGGGGTTCGCAACACCCAATAGATCTATCACTCATGCCCCTCGGTCCTTATACAAGGATTAATGGTCTTAAGTTAACGCCTACCCATTCACATGATCTAACAGTTCATTCCTTAGCTAACCATACCATTTGTAATCATCGAAACGTTTGTAACATGTATTTCACCCCCGAAGTTATAAAACTGAAAACAGTTAAAAGAAAATGGGGACATGAACTCACAATCTTGCGTCTCGTAACTCGGTATAACTCAAAGCGTCTTCTCGGTCGCACGACTACCTACACACGTTCTACGGTTTATTAGACGGATGGGTCGTGCCTTGACTTTTAGTCTTATTTGTTATGACTTAGTATCTTTGAGTTATATTTCTTGGTGTCATCAATATTATTCCAAGTATATAATTATTTGTTAAAATAATAATATTTTAACTTAAATTATATTTTTTATTTATTTGAATATTTGTTAAAATAATATATTCTAACTTGATACATTAGGTGTTTATACATGTATTCTTTCCCCAAGGATGGGTTTACTTACATTAATATGTTTATATTAAATCTACACGTTTTGATTGATTAAGTATATAAACTCATAACCACTTCACCTGTTTTTCATCACGTTTTCCTACGAAGATATCATACTTTCAGGAAGGTCAAGTAATATAGTTTATTGAAATGGCGTCATTCACTTCTGTAAAATCAGATGATTTTAAGCAGCGTTTTGTCAGGCAAATCGAGGAACAGGTGTATGAAGATAGGGCTACTCTTCAAGAGCTGAAGAGATGTTTTGATGGATTGCAAGTTGGTCTGTTCACGAGACAGCAGGTTTCCAGAGATCTTATGCGGATGCCTTTAACTTCCGTTCGTGAGCTTTGTGTTGTCAGTAATATAGAGTGCGGTGATAGAGACGTGGAGTTCATGGCGATGCTAAAGGACATACATCGAGAGGTTCAGCAATCGATGGAGTTGAAGCTAAAGTTTCTTAATTCTTGCTGTTATTGTTAGATTTGAAAGTTTAGTTGTTCAGTATGTTATGAAATTATTGGACTTTTAATGTCATGAATAAATGAATATATTTTAATCTTATGAATCTATGTTGCGTTTGTAGGAAAAAAAGAGAAAGAACGTCAATTTCAAATTACCAATTGCATATTTTGAATTTCAAAAGTTATTGATATTATCAGTAATTACTGATTTGATTTGAAAGCAATTGTCATCATGACTTTTCTAATTTTTATTTTTACTTTAATTAAGAGAAAATAACCGTCAATTTGAAATTCCCATTTTGCATATTTTCAATGTCCAAAGCTCAAGAAGTTAGCATTAATTACTGATTTGATATGCAACAAATTGTCATCAACAATTTTTTTTATTTTTTATTTTAACTTTAATTTTTATCACCAAAACAATGTTGGAGGAACTCTTATCTCATTGGAATATAACGATTAGGCAAAATGGTAATTTCATTGTAATTCTAGTTTTCGTTTGATAATTTCATTCTATCATTAATTAACCACATCAACAATAAAAATGTGAGCAATCGCTGTTTTTTAGGGAAACCACTGATGGTCAATGTCAGTGGATGTCAACAATAAAAATGTGAGCAGTGGCTGTTTTAAAATATCAGTGGATAGCCAACAGTGATTGAAACACTGACGTTTGGTCAGTCAGTGGTCAACATGAAGAATGAAGAAACAGAGGTTGTGTTTCTGCGTGGATAACTTTTAACAATCAGATGTTTGAACCAAAACAGTGGTTGTAACAGACTTTTAAGGATTAATGAAAACTATCATTTTTAACTATTTTGAAGAGTGTTAAAACATGAGAAGACAGTGGATCTGGTTAAACATCTGTTTAGACTTAAACAGATGTTGGGGCTTAAACAGATGTTTGGCCTTCTAGATCAGTTGTTTGGACTTAAACAGATGTTTGACCTTAAACAGATGTTTGGCCACAAAGAGATGTTTGGCCACAAAGAGATGTTTGCCCATAAACATCTGTTTGCAAAAAAAAAAAAAAGACCAATTTCAAGAATACTATACCCAAACAATCAAAATGAAGAGCTTAATAATCATCCAAGTGTACTTCATTTTTATTTATTAGTATAAAGATCAAACCACTGTTCTATTTATAGTACAGATCAAACCACTAAGGTGATGTGATAAATACTGTTACATATAAACACTGTTGTGAGAAATACTGTTACATATAAACACTGATGTGATAAATACTATTACATATAAACACTGAAGTGATATGACATCTAACAACCTAACAGAGTATAAAACACTGATGCGATAAATACTGTTACATATAAACACTGTTAACATAAACAAAGGTAGTATATCTGCTGTTGATGCTGAACCACTGTTGTTGTTGGGCAGTGGTTCACCTTTGGGTTTGTCTAGGGTTTGTCTCGAGAGATTGTATATACATAACATACCATTAAGCGAATCAACGTGGGGGCAATCAATCATGGAACCAACATAATTTTAATCATAAACACTGAAGTATCATAAAACTATGAATGAATATACCCAATCCGAAATTGTTAGACGTTTTCATAAATCTAACAACTATCATCGAAACTGTAACAAAATCTAAACACTGATACACTAAACACTGTTACATAAGAAACACTGATACATAAATACTGATGTTGAATCCGCTGTAGATGCTAAACCACTGCTGTTACGGACCAGTGGTTTTCCTTTGGTTGATCAGGCCTTAGGTACATAAGTGCTTGTCTTTAACAGGGCTTTGTCTTCAACAGTGGACAGGTCTCATCAGTCTTTAAGTCCACCAGTCTTTATAAGGAGCAGTGGTTAGTTATAACAGTCCTTAGCATGATCAGCTGTTATAACCACTCCATAACCCTTTGAGAGGAAGCAAGTGTCCGTCTATTCAATTAAGAGGAATCATTGCATTACATCCCTGTTGAAAAACAGAATCGATAAATTTAGGGAAAATGGGGTTGAAAGATGGTAAGCCAACAGTGGAGGATCTCATTCTACAACTTCGATAAATTCAGGGGTATTCTCAAATAATGGTTCCTAGATGCTTCCAAAGAAGCAGCACTTCGGACATTTGTCGGTCTTCAAACATCTATTATCTGTTATATATAATAAATGAAAGTTCCCAAATAACTTTCATTTTTATATATAATAGATAATAGATAATAGATGTTTGAAGACCGACAAATGTCCAAAGTGCTGCTTCTTTGGAAGCATCTAGGAACCATTATTTGAGAATACCCCTGAATATATCGAAGCTGTAGAATGAGATCCTCCACTGTTGGCTTATCATCTTTCAACCCCATTTTCCCTAAATTTATCGATTCTGTTTTTCAACAGGGATGTAATGCAACTATTACCTTATTGGTCAAAAATTACCGAAGCAATTAAGTGATCAAATTAGTTAAGTGAGGTAGTGTGCTAGAAATGTGTGTCGAAAATATGTTAATCAAGTTATTTGCAAAAACAGTTTCAGGATAAAGCCCAGGATATAAAGCTGTATCTACGATCAAACAATGAGCAAAAGAGTAAAAGGTGACATGAGATGTACGAGGAAAGCCCTTGATCAATCTAGATCGCCGGCATAAAACCTCGGGAGCTGACAATCGCAGCTGCCTTGTTCTTCTATTACTTCAAATATCAGGATACAATGCAGGATATGATGCGGATCAACTAGGTGTTACAATGTAATTTGAGTACAAGTGTTTGTGTGTAGTGATTGCTAGTAGCTAGAGAGTAAAGTGTGCGAAAGAGAGTGAGTGACTTAATCTAATCCGATCAATCTATTTATAGTTAAACGAAATCAACTAACTATCCTATTAAACCGGGATGCTTCGAATATTCCTCAAGTGAACGTTGTAGTCCACTTCTTCCGGGTTCAACGTCTCTCATATAACTGGTTTGCCCGAGTCTTAAGGAGAAGAGGTCCACTTGATCGTTAGGGACCCGCACCTTCTAATCTGCACGTGGTTAAATTAGTCATTACCAGGATATCACATCAGGATGTTACGAATATCCTGATCCGGTATCCTGATCACAAATAAACAATCAAAAGCAGAATATTAGTCAGGATATATGTTCAGAAAATGGCCCATAACAATTGTCCCCAAATATATCTGTTGGTATACCAATCCAACGGATATATTTTAAAACTTTATCTCGTAAACCGAGGCAATTAAAATGAGGCGATGTTCGGTGTGGCTTTATGCAACTTCCAACGCGGTTTTTACTCGATGGATATCCACTATGCTCCTATATCTTCTCTCTTCTTGTTTGAAAATCAGATATCATCAACAGAGTCTCCAGGTAATCGCTTATTCCTTCTTCGTTTTCTGTTAATTTTTCCATCCTTCTTCCAATGGCCACCAGGACCCACTCCTAAACCCGTGAATCATCGGGCACCTTTGTCCAGCAAAATCTTCTCAAAAATCCCGAGAAGGAGATCTGTGCTTTCGACAACGCGGATATTTCGACAATCCCAAATGGCACGATTTTCAGGCCATTTGACTGATCAATTTGGTCGGATGTTTCTTCTGCCGAATGGGTTTGTTTGCCAGCATACCCTTTCTCGTTAGGTCTTCGATACCCATTTCCTGAATTCATGATGCAGTTTTTTTGAACCATTGGTATTTCCTTCGCCCAAACAATGCCCATGGTTTGGAGGGTACTAATCGTACTTAACCAAATCAAACATCTTCATTGTCCTGATCTCTGCATCGAAGATATCCCAATCGCTTACCGCCTCCGATCACATGGTTCCAGCCAATTCTTGCTTTTTTTCTACTTCCAGCAAACCTCTCATTCTTAAAGCCACCAAAAATGAAGATGGATGGCAACGTAAATTCTTTTTCGTCAAGCGAGATTCCATCTACGAGGGTGCTAGCCTTCCGGTGGAGTGGTTAACCACCGGTAGGGTTTAGGGCTTCAAGAATATCCATAGACACTTCTAGGCCTCTGTCTTGTGCTAATATTTTCTTATTTGGTCTTTTTTGCAGTGAATTTTAAGGAAGTAGCTCCCCCTACTGCAGAATCTGAAAAAAGGATCAAAGCAATTTACCAGCTACCAGAAGGTGATAGGAGTTTTTCCACACACCTTCCAAGTTCCATCCAACACTCATCATCCGAGATGTCTGGTAAGAGTTATTTTACAAACAATTGATAATATAACGAAAGAACAATAAGAGTTTAGAACTCTCCTTTTATGTAGCACCAGCCAAAATCGCAGAAGTTTTCGACCTTGAGGAGTTAGACAGTTACTCCGATCACGTCCAGGTCAAGAAGGAGCCTAGTCCCAAAGCTACAGCTACATCTAAGCCCAGCAGCTCCAAAGCCATCATCATTCCCAAACCATCACCAGCTACTAAACCTCGGAGTTCAAGTTCCCGCAAAAGGAAAGAGACCGATTCACCTGCCATTTCTGATACGTTTCTCTATGAAAATCATGGGTTTATCGAAGCGAGCGGGTTCATGACCTCTTTTCTCAACCAGGTATAAAGTCTTATTCCTTATCCTGCACATATATGTCAAATCAATATCCTGGTTATCATAATACTTGTGCTTTTGGATGTAGGGCCTTGAACGTCTGGTTCATCTATATCAAGAATCCTGTGAGCTCAACAAGATACTCGAGTCCAAATTGAAGAAAGCCGAGGTCACCATTTCCGACCAGGGCGTGATTGCTGCTGCCAAATCCCGGCATTACAAGGATAAGTTCAAGGCTATGACCCAGGAACACCAGGCTGCCCTTAACAAAGCTACTCTCGAGGCCCAAGCTCATCTCAACGCCGCCCATGCCCAACATGAATGGGACATGATGACCTACCGGGAGGGCCTTAAGAGTTCCGTCGTTACTTCCCTTCTTCAGGCCAGGCTAAAGATGGCCAATGAAGCCAAAGCCCTAGGGTTTGAATGCCCTTCTTGGGATGTCGATGCTTGGGAGACCAAGCTAAGGAGTCTCGGCGGTGATCCTATTAAACCTATAGCTGAAGGGCCTTCAAAAGCGGTTAAAAAACCAACTGGTGCCAATGATGAAGCTGAGACGGATGTTCAAGCTAATCCTGAGGTGGATGCTGTGATGAACGAAGAAGGCGCTGCTTCCTAAAACTTACCCCTTTCTTTTTTTTTCTTAATTTTGATTGTTATGGTTCGTTGAACAATTTACTTTCCACGTCTTTGAACAATTTTCATTTCAACAGTTAGATAACCAAAGGTGGATGGGTCCTAGGTTTTAGGATGAAGCATTCGGTTATCAACTAGTATTGCTTATTTCAGACAATATTACCTCCTTGTGATTTACTTAGTTTAAATTTTAGCTTTGCAAAATTTGTGCAATTATTTTTTGAAAATATCCTGATCAATATACTCAGTGGTATCCTACAAAGACTTTCGTCAAATAGGACTTCTCAAAACCCAAGCAATTTAGACAAAGTCTCTAAAGAATAAAAGATAGTTTATTTTTCAAAATCTGTTTTGATAACACTTGTTTGACCAGAGTACTAATTTTCAACCTAAGTATTATTTACCAAATATCCCAATCAAATATCCGGAAACGTATCCCGAAAACACATTTTGAGAACATATCCTAAAGATATATCCTTATCAGGATATTTGAGCCTTAAACACAGTTTCAAAAGTTTAAACAACTTATGTAAGGTTCACAAAGGAAAGATCATACTAGGAATAGAGTGTAACCCTAGTATCGAACTTCAATCCTTTTGCAACTTCTTCAACTAAGATGTCCCCAGTCCGAGATACCTAGTATACTAGGTTTGAGTTTGATTCCTTGAGCCTTACATAATCTCCTTAGGTGGAATGTCCCCTGTGCATAAAGTCTTCAAACACTTAGAAAATCTTTTGAATTCAAGTTCTAACTGTTTGGACAGTTCTTGTGTTACTGGGGTAAAACCCAAAAACATACTGGAGATAAATCCTTAGTATCCTGGGGAAAATCCCATAAGTATCCTGGGGAAAATCCCATATTTTCATGCGCTACAGGCGGGAGTGTATAAACTCCAAGACTTAGAAAGGTGATAACCTTTAAACCTTAGAGAGTATGAAAATACCCTTTCGTGAGAGAGGGTGATCAATCCTCATTTACCTTTAGGATCCAGGATATAGCCAACAATAACGAAATTGTCAGCCACTTTTACATGGACTGGTCCCGCTATCTTGAACTATCCCCAGATAACTTGCGCTCCAGGCGAGGTGTTTAAACCCAATTCGAGAGAAAGGTGAATACATTTAAACCTGTGAAGGGATCAGGATCCCTTAAACGTGAGAGAGGGGGCCAATCCTCTAATCTTTCGAAGTATCCTGAATGTATATCCTGGAGCTATATCCCGAAGCATATACTGCAAAACAACTGTAAGCTAAGGTGGGTGTTAGCCTGGCTAACGCCTCTCCGATGCTTAAGTCAGTAATGGGTTCAAAATAATGAATATTAAAATTTAATAAAAGAGACAGAATCCATACCATCCTGAGTTAGAATTTAAATTCCAAACTCACTTGAAATAGAGCTTTAGATGTATAGCATTCCAGGATCTTGGTAGCATACCCCCCTCCATATTCTTGAGTCGATATGCTCCTTTTCCTGATTCTGATTCAATCTCATAGGGTCCTTCCCATTTTGGAGCCAACTTTCCATCAGAAGGATTAGTAGTATTCTGAAAAGCCTTCCTTAATACCCAATCTCCAACCTGGAACCTTCTAGCCCTTATATTCTTGCTATATGCTTTAGATATCCTCTGTTGATGTGTCGCCATCCTTAGCCTTGCTGTGTCTCTTGTTTCATCAATAGTGTTTTGGTCAAAAATTACCGAAGCAATTAAGTGATCAAATTAGTAAAGTGAGGTAGTGTGCTAAAATGGGTGTTGAAAATATGCTGGTTAAGTTGTTTATGAAAACAGTTTTTAGGATACGGCTCAGGATATTGAGCTGTATCTACGATCAAACAATGAGCAAACAATGAGCAAAAAGTAAAGGAAATGACACGAGATGTACGAGGAAAGCCCTTGATCAATCTAGATCGCCGGCATAAAACCTCGGGAGCTGACAATCGCAGCTGCCTTGTTCTTCTTATTGCTTAAACTTCAGGATACAGTGCAGGATATAGACCAGATCGCTATGTGTTACAATGTTTTTGTGTGAGAGTGAAAGTTTGCTAGAGAGCGAGTGTTAGAGTGTAATGAGTGCGAAATGTGATGTCCTACTTGATCTGGTATACCCACCTATTTATAGTAATGAATTATAAACAATAATCCCTACAAATATGGGGTACTCCGAATATTCCATTGTGAACGTTATTGACCGAGTAATACGGCTTCAACGTCTTTATTTGAACGACTTGGACCGAGTCTTCCGCGGAATGAGTCTTATGAACGTTGCCAGCTTCTAACCCACGTACCTGCACATAATCCATTAGTAATCCTGAGGATACCATTCAGGATGTTACCAATATCCTGAACCAGCATCCCGGATGTAAACAGATACTACATAACCAAGATATAAACCAAGATATTTTCCAGGATATGGGTTCAGAATTTCACCCATAACAATTGTCCCCAAAAATGTTACCGTTTGATATCCTGCACTAACGGTTACATTTTTCACGGTGGCCGAGGTAATTAAGAGATAAGACCATTGATGTGACAGCTTTCAACCACCCGGCCTATATTTACTCATCATGCCCTATATCTTCTCATCCTCATCTCCTTTTTTAATCACAATCGACAAGGAAAAAGGTAATATTCTCTCCCTCATCTTCACATTCATCTTTATCATCTTTCTCCGGCGAAAAATTCAGGCGACCAAATGACCAGGCAAACAAGGTCCAGTTCAGGTGACTCGGCTCCCACATTCATCCAACAGAATCTTCTCCAAGAACCGCAGAATGAGACATGCACCTTCGACAGTGCCCACCTGTCAGCCTTGAAATCCTCCGGTATCTTCCCGGAAGGAACTATATTCCGACCCTTTGATAGAGAAATCCGGTCAGATATGGTTTCCAACGAGTGGATATGCTTCAATGCCTTCCCCTTTACCTTAGGGTTACGATTCCCCTTTCCGGACTTCATCACCGAGTTCTTTAATATCACCAAAATTTCTTTCAGCCAAACCATGCCAATGCTCTGGCGTGTTTTGTCTGTTCTTGACCAAATCAAGAGAAACCATATACCTGACCTTTCCGTCCATGACCTCCCTTTAGCCTACAAGCTTAGATGCCATGGCTCATCTAGATTCCTATTTTATTCTACTCCCGGTGACCCATTGATACTTCGTGCCACCAGGAACGAGGATGGTTGGCAATCCAAGTTTTTCTTTGTAAAAAGGGATTCAATCCCTGGTGGAACGGATTATCCGATGAGATGGTTGAGAAAGGGTAGGACTTAGGGTTTAAGAATGATCCTGTCTCTTATTCTGTCTCATATCCTGAGCTAATGAATTTCATTTTCTCTGTTTGTGTATGCAGCTGATTTCAGGAAGATCGCACCTCCTCTTGCTGATTCTCAAAAAAGAATAGACGCCATCAGACTGCTTTCAGAAACAGAGAGAAGCTTTAATCCATCTCCACCAACTCCAAGCCCTCTTTCAAGCGCAAACATGTCTGGTAAGAATCCTGCAAGATATCCTGTACACACATGTTTTTATTTGATATTCTTAGGAGAGATTTAGAATTTTTCTCCCTGTGTGCAGATTCCAGCAAAGTTCCAGTCTATCTAGACCTTGATGAACTCGACAGCTACCCAACTCCAGCCACAGTCAAGAAGGAGACTCCTGCTGCTACTAGCTCCAAGCCACTCCCGGCTCCCAAGGCCAATCCAAGAACTCGTGCTTCCACAGAAAAAAAGAGGAAAGGTCTTGAAGTCACTGCTCCAGGTTCAGAAGGGTTCTCCTATGATGAACTCAGTTTCTCTGATTCCTTAGAGCCAATGACATCTTTTCTTAACAAGGTAATATCCTGACACATATCCTGCACATATATCCTGCACGTATATCCTGGTCAATATACATATTCTAACTTATACCTGTAATTGATGTGCAGGGCCTCCAGCATTTGCTCCACTTGTACAATGATGCTTGTGGTACTGTGGCACTCCATGAAGCCAGGATCAAACAGCTTGAAAGCACCGTCGCTGACCAAGGTGCCACTGCTGAAGCGAAGACCCGGCACTACGAAAGCCTGCTGAAAAAGGTCGCCCAAGACGCTGAGTTCAAACTTGCCACCGTTCAAATGGATCATGATCAAGCCTTGGTCAATTTCCGGGAGGGAATCAAGGCTTCTGCCATCGTCTCCTTGTTACAAGCACGCATCAAGATGGCCTACGAGGCCAAGGAGACGGGCCTTGTTTGTCCATCTTGGCCAGTTGAATCCTGGGTGGCCAAGTTAAAGGAGCTCGGAGGCAAAGCTGTGCCACTTCCTGCTGAAGCCGGTGAGTCTTCTAAGTCAGCAGAGGTGGTGATCCAGGCTGGAGACAAGAAGGATGCTGGAGCAGATGTTGGGATGGACATTGGCGAGGATGCTGCTCAATATGCTGGTCAGGATGCTGGTGCTGAGAAGTCTGAGAAGGTTGG
Organism: Helianthus tuberosus; assembly: GCA_030545235.1. Lineage (NCBI taxonomy): Eukaryota > Viridiplantae > Streptophyta > Magnoliopsida > Asterales > Asteraceae > Helianthus > Helianthus tuberosus. Next base: position 68,478,225 of record CM060432.1, on the reverse strand, counting down.
AGGAGATGCCGCTGTGTGAGGGCATTTAGGTGGGCGATGACGGATATACGTGCCAAGGCCAGAGCCCACCTTTTTAAATTTGAATGTTGGTCTGTAGTCCCTTAAACAATTTACTTTTCTGCACTTGAACAATTTACATTTCCTGCATGCTTTTTGAACAATACAACAGTTGAAGGTGGATGGGTCTCGGTTTGAGATGAAACCTTCAACTGTTGGGTAAATATGGTAATGAACTATTAGTGCTCTTAGTGGATGGGCCTTGTTTTGAGGTGAAACTAAGAGCACATCTTTTGGTACGTTAATTATATAACTTATCTTTTGACTTTATTATTGTTGTCATTGATATGAAAATCGTATTTGTGAAAACTGTTTGGTTTGTACATTTTTAGGAATATATATTATAAATGTATCCTGGAAGGTATCCTGAAAGATATCTTGATAAGGATATTAGAATACAACCTATAAATTGTCCAAATAAAAAGGAGAGATCATACCAGAGATTCTTATGGAATCAATTTTAATCCTCCATTATAAGTTTTGTCCCCAGTGCATTCTTATGAACTTGGATCCATCCTTTGAACAGTATAATGTATGTCCCCTGTGTTTGACACAGAGACGCAAATGCATTTATACTTTGACTTAAATAAATTCCGAATACCCTGGGGCAAAACCCATGATATCCTGAAATGAATCCTTAGCATACTCGGGATAAACCTTTAATACCCTGGGGATAAACCCTGATATCTGGGGATAAACCCTGAATTTCATGCGCTACAGGCGAGAGTGTACAAACTCCAATTCTTAGAAAGGTGAAAACCTTTAAACCTTTGAGAGTATGAAAATACTCTTTCGTGAGAGAGGGTGATCAATCCTCATATACCTTTAGGATCCAGGATATAGCCAACAGTAACGAAATTGTCAGCCACTTTTACATGAACTGGTCCCGCTACCTTGAACTATACCTAGATAACTTGCGCTCCAGGCGAGGTGTTTAAACCCAATTCGAAAGAAAGGTGAATACCTTTAAACCTTTGAAGGGACCAGGATCCCTTAAACGTGAGAGAGGGGGCCAATCCTCTAATCTTTCGACTTATCCTGAGTATATATCCTGGAGCTATATCCTGAAACATATCCTGCAAAACAATCGTAAACTAAGGTGGGTGTTAGCTTGGCTAACACCCCTCCGATGCCTAAGTCAGTATTGGGTTCAAAATAATAAACAAATATATTTAAAATAAATAGAATACATACCATTCTGAGATAGACATTAAATTCTACTCTTACTTGAAATAGAGCTTTAAATGTATTGCATTCCAGGATCTTGGTAGCATATCCCCTTCCATATTTTTGAGTCGATATGCTCCTTTCCCTGCTTCTGACTCGACTTCATAAGGTCCTTCCCATTTCGGAGCTAGCTTGCCATCGGCAGGATTAGTGGTATTTTGAAAAGCCTTTCTTAGCACCCAATCACCAACTCGAAATCTTCTAGTCCTTATGTTCTTATTATATGCTCTGGATATTCTTTGTTGATATGCTGCTATCCTTAGTCTTGCTGCGTCTCTTTTTTCATCTATAGTATCTAAATCTTGGCACAAGACTTCAGGATTTTGTTCAGGATTCTGTAGCATAGATCTTGCAGTAGGTATCGTCATTTCTGTTGCAATCATTGCTTCTGCTCCAAATACCAAGGAAAACGGGGTTTGGCCTGTTGCATTCTTTACCGTTGTCCTATCAGCCCACAAAACAAAGGGTAACTCTTCCGCCCATCTTCCTTTTTTGGCTCCAAGCCTCTTCTTTAAGTTATTGACTATTATCTTGTTTGAGGATTCAGCTTGCCCATTCGCTTGAGGATGTACCGGAGTAGACGTGATCATTTTGATTCCCCAACTCTTGCAAAAGTCAGTAGTCCTTTTGCTTATAAACTGGGACCCATTATCACAAATGATCTCAGCTGGTACCCCAACCCTAGTCAGGATATTCCTCTTTATGAAGGATACCACTTCTTGGTCTCTAACTTGGACAAATGCTTCAGCCTCAACCCACTTAGAGAAATAATCCGTCATTGCTAACATAAAGACTTTTCCTCCCGGAGCTTTTGGTAATTTCCCTACTATATCCATTCCCCATTTCATGAATGGCCAGGGGGAGATTACAGGATATAGTGGTTCAGCTGGTTGATGTAGTATGTTACTATGCCTTTGACATGCATCACATCTTCGAGCATATTCTGCAGCATCTTTCCTCATCGTTGGCCAATAATATCCTGTCCTTAATACTTTCGAGAACAATGATCTGCCCCCGGTGTGATTACCACAATCCCCTTCATGTATATCCTGAAGTACTTCTTTGGCTTCAGGATCCTCCAAGCATCTTAAATACGGTCCTGCAAGAGATTTCTTGTATAAAATGTTATTTATAATAGTGAATCGTGATACCTTCATCCTAAACGCCTTAGGATTTTCATTTCCGGGGATGTGTCCTTCTTTGAGATATTTCACAATTGGAGCCGTCCAGGATTTAGGATCCTGTTTAGGATATTCCGCTTCAGGATCCTGAATACCCGCTACTTCTTTATCCTGAGGATTCGTTGCAGGATATAAGACATGTAATACTAGTATTTGGTTCCCTTCCGGTATCCTGATTGATGATCCCAGATTTGCTAAGGCATCCGCTTCAGCATTATCCTCCCTTGGTACCTGTTCAAGTGTAAAAACATCGAAATATCCTGCTAATTTTTTAAGAATATCGAGGTATTCGATTAACTTCTCACCCTTAACTGCATAGGATCCATTAAAATGGTTAGTAATTAACAATGAGTCAACATATACTTGTAAATTTTTGATACTCATGCTCTTGGCCAACTCTAATCCTGCAATTAAAGCCTCATACTCTGCTTCATTATTAGTAGCAGGAAATTCACACCTAATAGCCTGGGGTAATATGTCCCCCTGTGGCGATTTTAGTAGTATTCCTAATCCTACTCCTCTTATATTAGATGCACCATCAGTATATAATGTCCAGGATCCTGAGGATTCTCCTAACTGTTGAACTTCTAAGTCTACCTCATCCTGAATGTCACTACTAAAATCAGCCACAAAGTCAGCTAAAGCCTGAGACTTTATGGCATTCCTAGGTTCATATACTAAATCATAAGCACTCAACTTTACCGACCACTTAGCCATCCTACCTGACATTTCTGGTTTCCTAAGTACATTTTTAACAGGATAATTTGTTTTAACATGAATCCTATGTGTCTCAAAATAATGTCTAAGTTTTGTTGATGCCATAACTAATGCTAGTATTAATTTTTCTAAATGAGAATATCTAGTTTCAGCATCTAACAAGCTTTTACTAACATAATAAACAGGATATTGCTGACCTTCATGGTCCTTTACAAGGACGACACTTACAGCGTTCCCTGATACTGCAAGGTATAGGGATAGTGGTTCACCATTCTCAGGCTTCATCAGTAGAGGTGCGGTTGAAAGATATTGCTTTAAATCCTGTAGGGCCGCTTCATGCTTCTCACCCCATTCGAATTTCTTGTTCTTCTTCAGGATATCATAAAAGTCTTTGCATTTTTCTGAGGATCTTGAGATAAATCTATTTAATGCTGCCACTCGCCCTGTTAATCGTTGAACATCCTTCATATTTGAGGGCGATTTAATATCCAGGATGGATTTAATCTGCTCCGGGCTTGCTTCTATTCCTCTTTTGGTCACCATATATCCTAGGAATTTTCCTGCCCCCACTCCAAAATGGCACTTAGCAGGATTCAGCTTCATGTTATACTGATCCAGGATATCAAATGCTCCTTTAATATCCTGGAGGTGATCCTGAGCTTTCTTTGATTTCACCACCATATCATCAATATACACCTCCATGGTGTCCCCAGTTTGTCTTTGAACATCATGTTTACCAATCTTTGGTATGTTGCACCTGCATTTTTCAAACCAAAAGGCATGGCTGTATAACAATAAATACCTGTTGGCGTCGTGAAGGCAGTATCCTCCTGGTCAGAAGGCTCCATTTGGATTTGTTGAAATCCTGAGGATGCATCCATGAAGGTCAGCATTTCATGCCCGGCAGTAGCATCTACCATTGCATCAATGTGGGGAAGAGGAAATGGGTCTTTAGGACAAGCTTTGTTCAAGTCTGTGTAGTCTACACAAACTCTCCATTTCCCATTTTTCTTCTGTACCACAACTACATTTGCTAGCCACTTTGGGAACTTAACCTCTCTAATCATTCTGGACTTCAATAATCTCTCAACTTCCTCTTGAATAATCGTATTCCGCTCAGGAGCAAACTTCCTTCTTTTTTGTTGAACAGGCTTGAATGATTTATCAATTCCAAGCTTGTGAGTGATGATGTCTTTGGATATGCCTGTCATATCCTCATGCTTCCATGCAAATGTTGACATCCTGCATTTCAAAAAGTTAATTAACTGTTCTTCAATATCCTGAGGGATATTGGTCCCTACGAGCACCGAAATATCGGGGTTATCCTGATCCAAGATGACTTTCTTCACATCCTGCTCCGGATCCTCCACGATATCCTGGGCCCGCGTCTTTAATTGCTATGCTGCACTAGGCTTGGTTGAGGATTTCATCGAGGACGAGTAGCATTCTTTCGCCTCCTGCTGATCACTATCAACTTTGACAACTCCCCAAGGGGTAGGTATCTTGATGCATTGGTGATATGTTGATGGCACAACCTTCATATCGTGAATCCACGGTCTTCCTAGTATGATGTTATAGCAGGATAGAGAATCCATCACACAGAAACGTTGTATCGAGTTGACTCCTTCAACGTATACTGGCAACTTTATCTCTCCCACTGTGTTTCTAGCCTCTCCACTGAACCCAACAAGCACGGTAGACTTTGACGTGATATCCATTGGAGATACATTCATTCTCTTCAGCGTCTCTAGTTGGATTATGTTGACGGAGCTGCCATTATCAACCAATATCCTGCGTACAAAATGGTTAGCCACATATAAAGCTATTACCAGAGCATCATGGTGAGGATCCTGGACAGTATCCCTGTCATCAACGTCAAATGTGATCACTTTGTCAGTTGCGAGGGTAGTCATCCTGACAGGTTTATCTCCCCTTTCGGCCTTAGCTTCTTTTGCATGTCTCTTTGCTGCCGAATACGAAGTCCCACAAATGTCAGATCCTCCCGAAATGAAGTTGATTATCTTGGCATCCGCGGGTGGTGATACTGCTCGCTCAGGATCCTTCTCAGTATCCTGACTCTTATTCTTCTTTCTTCCTAAGAGATCTTTCAAATATCCCTTGCTTAGAAGATAGCTTATTTCTTTCCTTAGAGCGATGCAATCCTCAGTCATATGTCCGAAATCTTCGTGGAAAGCACACCATTTTGATTTGTCTTTCCAATCGGTTTTTTGTTGACTCTTTCGAGGCCATCTAGCCTTGTCTCCTAGACCCTGCATGGCATACATCAATTCAGGAATGTTAACAGAAAAGCAATATTCAGATAATTCAGGATACTCTTCAGGATCCTCGTCTTCGACAGCATTCACTCTCTTGTTTTCATTTCTACCATATGGCTTCGGCCGATATGACTTGAATGAGGATTCTGACTTCCTGTTAGTTGACTCATAAGTGTTAGACGAGTTCATCCTTTCTTGCATCTTTCTGTCATCCTCCAACCGAATATATCTTAGGGCCCTGTTCCGAGCTTCATCCAAGTTCCTGCATGGGTTCATTACATGGTCTTGATAAAATTGAGAATCTTTTTGCAGCCCCATCTTGAAAGCTTGCACAGCTGTTGCAACATCAAGATGAGGAATGTCTAGGGATTCCCGGCTGAACTTGTTCACATAATCCCTAAGGGATTCCTGAGGCCCCTGTGTTATCCTGTAGAGATCACTTGTTAAGTTTTCAAAACTTCTACTACAAGAAAACTGACTATTAAATAAATTTACTAAGTGAGCAAAAGATGTAATCGAATGTGGAGGAACATTCAAGAGCCATTTCAAGGCTGATCCTGTCAAGGTTGAACCAAAACCCTTGCACAAGCATGCTTCCTTGAGATCCGGAGGGATAGGGTTAATCTCCATCCTTTCCCTATACTAAGCAATATGCTCCTCAGGATCCGTAGTTCCGTCGTAAAGCTTCATGTTGGGGGTTTGGAATCTCTTTGGGATCTCAGCATCACAGATAGGATATGCAAAACGAGATATCTTGTGGCTGTCTTGGGACACTTCCGGGATCGGCTGGACCACCCCGGGTACACTAGATATCATGTCCTTCAACTTCTGAAGTTCCCTAGTAAGCGCTGATGTCACACCTGTATCCTGCAAAGATCCACTATTGTTAGTAGCATGAGTATTATTATTATTTGACACGTTACCCGTTGGAGGATTTTGCCCATATCCTAAAGCATGTCCTGAGCTCCTTATGGTCGACATCCTGACCGAGGAGGGTATTTCAGGAGTATGATTCTGAGGAAGGCTGGGCACAATATTCCCCCTGTTATCCTCAGTATACACAGCTGAACTGAAGTTCAACGTTCTGGGATGTAATGGAGTGACAATATCCTCAGCAGATCTGCTCGAGCCAGACTTCAGGAGTTGTATTTCCCTCAATAGCATTTGGTTTGTTTCCTGTTGCTGCCTCATTTGTTCCTGCACACTTCCAAATAAGGTTAGAATTTCATCATTAGAAGCCAAAACAGGAGCAGATTCCTGAACACTGCGAGTAGGGATAATATCCTGAGGTCTTGATGAAGCTGTCATCCTTGGAGGAGGTGGTGGAAGCACCGAACCGGTAGTAGCAGAAGTCATAGCAGACACAGTGGAGGAACTCATGTTTGATCTTGAGGCCATTGTAAATAATATGGCAAAAAGTTTTGAAAATAGAAAACCGATTAGCGATTTCACAAAAATTTTTAGTAAAGAGAGCACCACTTGCCCCATGGTGGGCGCCAAATTGTTTTGGTCAAAAATTACCGAAGCAATTAAGTGATCAAATTAGTAAAGTGAGGTAGTGTGCTAAAATGGGTGTTGAAAATATGCTGGTTAAGTTGTTTATGAAAACAGTTTTTAGGATACGGCTCAGGATATTGCGCTGTATCTACGATCAAACAATGAGCAAACAATGAGCAAAAAGTAAAGGAAATGACACGAGATGTACGAGGAAAGCCCTTGATCAATCTAGATCGCCGGCATAAAACCTCGGGAGCTGACAATCGCAGCTGCCTTGTTCTTCTTATTGCTTAAACTTCAGGATACAGTGCAGGATATAGACCAGATCGCTATGTGTTACAATGTTTTTGTTTGAGAGTGAAAGTTTGCTAGAGAGCGAGTGTTAGAGTGTAATGAGTGCGAAATGTGATGTCCTACTTGATCTGGTATACCCACCTATTTATAGTAATGAATTACAAACAATAATCCCTACAAATATGGGGTACTCCGAATATTCCATTGTGAACGTTATTGACCGAGTAATACGGCTTCAACGTCTTTATTTGAACGACTTGGACCGAGTCTTCCGCGGAATGAGTCTTATGAACGTTGCCAGCTTCTAACCCACGTACCTGCACATAATCCATTAGTAATCCTGAGGATACCATTCAGGATGTTACCAATATCCTTAACCAGCATCCCGGATGTAAACAGATACTACATAACCAAGATATAAACCAAGATATTTTCCAGGATATGGGTTCAGAATTTCACCCATAACAAATAGTATCCAATTCCTGGCATAGGACTTCAGGATTCTGCTCAGGATCCCGGAGGTTGGATCTCGCTGTAGGTATTACCATCTCTGTCGGGATCGCCGCTTATGCTCCAAATACCAAGGAAAACGGGGTTTGGCCTGTTGCACTTATCACCGTCGTCCTATCAGCCCACAAAACAAAGGGTAGTTCTTCTGCCCATCTTTCTTTTTTAGCCCCTAGTCTCTTTTTCAGGTTGTTGAAAATTATCTTATTTGAGGATTCTGCTTGTCCATTTGCTTGTGGATGTACCGGTGTGGATGTAATCATTTTGATTCCCCAACTCTTGCAAAAGTCAGTAGTCCTTTTACTTATAAATTGAGATCCATTGTCACAAATTATCTCAGCTGGTACACCAAACCTAGTCAGGATATTCCTTTTTATGAAGGATACCACTTCTTGATCTCTAACTTGAACAAATGCTTCAGCTATGACCCACTTAGAGAAATAATCGGTCATTGCCAGCATGAAGACCTTTCCTCCTGGAGCCTTTGGCAATTTTCCTACTATATCCATTCCCCACTTCATGAACGGCCAAAGGGAAGCTATAGGATAAAGTGGCTCGGCTGGCTGATGTAATATATTACTGTGTCTTTGACCTGCATCACATCTACGAGCGTATTCTGCAGCGTCTTTTCTCATCGTCGGCCAATAATATCCTGTTCTTAATGCCTTTGAGAACAACGACCTGCCCCAGTATGGTTACCACAATCCCCTTCGTGTATATCCTGAAGCACTTCCTTGGTTTCGGGATCCTCTAAGCACCTCAGATATGGTCCTGCAAGAGATTTCTTATACAAGACATTATTTATAATAGTGAATCGTGACACCTTCATTCTAAAGGCCTTAGGATTCTCATCCTTTGGGATGTGTCCTTCCTTGAGATATCTTATGATTGGAGTCATCCAAGACTTAGGATCCTTCTCAGGAAACTCGTCATCAGGATCCTGAACACTTACTACTTCCTTATCCTGAGGATTCGTCGCAGGATATAGGACATGTAGTATTGGTATTCGGGTTCCTTCCGGTATCCTGACTGATGATCCTAGATTCGCCAAGGCATCAGCTTCAGCATTATCTTCTCTTGGTACCTGTTCGAGTGTAAAAATATCGAAATATCCTGCTAATCTTTTGAGAATTTCGAGATATTCGATTAACTTCACACCTTTAACTGCATAGGTTCCATTAAAATGATTAGTAATTAACAAAGAATCAACATATACTTGCAAACTCTTGATATTCATACTTTTAGCCAATTCTAATCCTGCAATTAAAGCTTAATATTTTGCCTCATTATTAGTGGCAGGAAACTCACACCTAATAGCCTGGGGTAGTATGTCCCCCTGTGGCGATTTTAGTAGTATACCCAAACCTACACCTCTTAAATTAGATGCACCATCAGTATATAACGTCCAGGATTCTAAGTTTTCTCCTAGCTGTTGTACTTCCAGGTCTACTTCGTTTTGAATATCACTACTGAAATCAGCCACAAAGTCAGCTAAAGCCTGAGACTTTATGGAACTTCTAGGTTCATATACTAGATCAAAGGCACTTAATTTCACTGACCATTTAGCCATCCTACCTGACATCTCGGGTTTCCTAAGCACATTTTTAACAGGATAGTTGGTTTTAACGTGAATCCTATGTGTTTCAAAATCATGTCTAAGTTTTGTTGACGCCATAACTAGGGCTAAAATCAGTTTCTCTAAGTGGGAATACCTAGTTTCAGCATCTAATAAACTTTTACTAACATAATAAACAGGATACTGCTGACCTTCATGATCCTTTACAAGGACATCACTTACTGCATTCCCTGATACCGCAAGATACAGGGATAATGGTTCACCATCCTCAGGCTTCATCAATAGGGGTGCAGTTGAAAGATACTGCTTCAAATCTTGCAAGGCTGCTTCATGCTTTGCTCTCCATTCAAACTTCTTATATTTCTTCAGGATATCATAAAATTCCTTGCATTTTTTCGAGGATCTTGAAATAAATTTATTTAATGCTGCCACTCGTCCTGTTAATCGTTGAACATCCTTCATATTTGAAGGTGACTTAATATCCAGGATAGCTTTAATCTGCTCCGGGCTTGCTTCTATCCCTCTTTTAGTCACCATATATCCTAGAAACTTTCCTGCCCCCACTCCAAAATGGCACTTAGCAGGATTTAGCTTCATGTTATACTGATCCAGGATATCAAATGCTCCCTTGATATCCTGGAGGTGATCCTCAGCTTTTCTAGATTTTACTACCATGTCGTCGATGTACACCTCCATAGTGTCCCCCAGCTTGTCTTTGAACATCATGTTCACCAATCTTTGATATGTTGCACCTGCATTTTTCAAGCCAAAGGGCATAGCAGTGTAACAATAAATACCTGTTGGCGTCATGAAGGCAGTATCCTCCTGGTCTGAAGGTTCCATTTGGATCTGCTGGAATCCTGAAGATGCATCCATGAAGGTTAACATCTCATGGCCGGCAGTAGCATCCACCATTGAATCAATATGAGGAAGAGGAAATGGGTCTTTGGGACAAGCTTTGTTTAAGTCTGTGTAATCTACACAAACTCTCCATTTCCCATTTTTCTTTTGCACCACAACTACATTCACCAGCCATTTAGGAAACTTCACTTCCCTAATCATCTTGCTCCTTAGTAGTCTTTCAACTTCCTCTTGGATGATCACATTTCGCTCCGGAGCAAACTTCCTCCTCTTTTGTTGGACAGGCTTGAATGACCTGTCAATACCGAGCTTATGTGTTATAATATCCTTGGAAATACCTGTCACATCCTCGTGCTTCCACGTGAATGTTGACATCCTACATTTCAAAAAATTAGTCAATTGATCTTCAATATCCTGAGGTATATTGGTTCCCACGAGCACTGAGATATCCGGATTATTCTGATCCAGGATCACTTTCCTTACATCCTGCTCTGAAGCCTCCATGATATCCTGGCCTCGAATCTTTAATTGCTATGCTGCACTAGGCTTTGTTGAGGATTTCATCGAAGAAGAATAACACTCCTTTGCTTCCTGTTGATCACTTTCCACCTTGACAACTCCCCAAGGAGTAGGGATCTTGATGCATTGATGGTAGGTTGACGGAACAACTTTCATATAATGGATCCAAGGCCTACCTAGTATAATATTATAGCAAGATAAAGAGTCCATGACACAAAAGTGTTGCATTGAGTTGACCCCTTGAATATACACCAGCAACTTTATCTCTCCTACGGTATTCCTAGCTTCTCCACTGAAACCAACGAGCACAGTGGACTTTGAAGTAATGTCCATCGGAGATACATTCATCATCTTCAATGTTTCCAGCTGAATTATGTTGACTGAGCTGCCATTATCCACTAATATCCTGCATACAAAATGGTTAGCAGCATATAACGTTATCACTAAGGCGTCATGATGGGGATCCTGGACAGTATCCCTGTCATCATTATCGAACGTGATGACTTTGTCAGTTGTGAGGGTTGACATCCTTGTCGGCTTTTCTCCCCTCTCTGCTTTGGCTTCCTTCGCGTGTCTTTTTGCCGCAGAATATGATGTGCCGCAGATGTCGGATCCTCCTGAAATAAAGTTAATTATTTTTGCATCCGCAGGAGGTGATGCTGCCCGTTCAGGATCCTTCTGGCCTTATTCTTCTTTCTTCCCAAGAGGTCCTTCAGATATCCCTTGCTCAAGAGGTAGCTTATTTCTTTTCTCAAAGTGATGCCATCCTCAGTAACATGCCCAAAGTCCTCATGGAAAGCACACCATTTGGACTTGTCCTTCCAATCAGCCTTTTGTTGATTCTTTCGGGGCCATCTTGCTTTGTCTCCTAAGCCAGCCATTTTAAGGCTGATCCTGTTAAGGTAGAACTGAAACCCTTGCACAAGCATGCTTCTTTGAGGTCTGGAGGGATAGGGTTGATTTCCATCCTTTCCCTATACTGGGCAATATGCTCCTCAGGATCCGTAGTTCCGTCATAGCGCTTCATGTTGGGGGTTTGAAATCTTTTTGGGATTTCAGCATCACAAATGGGATATGCAAACTGGGATATCCTGTGGCTGTCCTGGGATACTTTAGGAATTGGCTGAACCACTCCAGGTACACTGGATATCATGTCCTTCAGTTTTTGAAGCTCCCTAGAAAATGCTGATGTCATACCTGCATCCTGCAAAGATCCAACACCATTAGTAGCAAGAGTATTATTATTAATGGATACATTGCCAGCTTGGGGATTCTGGCCATATCCTGAGCTTCTCACAGTTGATACTCTTACTGAAGAGGGTATCTCAGGAGTATGATTCTGGGAATGACTAGGCACAATATTCCCCCGGTTATCCTCAGTATAAACTGCAGAACTGAAGTTCAAAACCCTGGGTTGCAAGGGAGTGACAGTATCTTCAGCGGGTCTACTTGGGCTAGATTTCAAGAGTTGTATCTCTCTTATCAGCATCTGATTAGTTTCCTGCTGCTGCCTCATCTGTTCCTGTACACTACCAAAAAAATTTAGAATTTCTTCGTTAGAAGCCAAAACAAGACCGGATCCCTGGACATTGCGAGCAGGGATAACATCCCGAGCCACATGACTTTCAGTTCTCTGTGAAGAGGCTTGCATTCTCGGAGGAGGTGGTGGAAGCACCGAACCAATTGTTGCAGAGGTTGTAGCAGACACGGTGGAAGAGCTCATGTTTGATCTTGAGGCCATTGAAAATAGTGTAGCAAAAAGTTTTGAAAATAGAAAACCAAGTAATGATTTTGCAAAAGCTTTTAGTAGAAATAGCACCACTTGCCCCACGGTGGGCGCCAAATTGTTTTGGTCAAAAATTACCGAAACAATTAAGTGATCAAATTAGTTAAGTGAGGTAGTGTGCTAGAAATGTGTGTCGAAAATATGTTAATCAAGTTATTTACAAAAACAGTTTCAGGATACAGCCCAGGATATAAAGTTGTATCTACGATCAAACAATGAGCAAAAGAGTAAAAGGTGACACGACATGTATGAGGAAAGCCCTTGATCAATCTAGATCGCCGGCATAAAACCTTAGGAGCTGACAATCGCAGCTGCCTTGTTCTTCTATTACTTCAAATATCAGGATACAATGCAGGATATGATGCGGATCAACTAGGTGTTACAATGTAATTTGAGTACAAGTGTTTGTGTGTAGTGATTGCTAGTAGCTAGAGAGTAAAGTGTGCGAAAGAGAGTGAGTGACTTAATCTGATCCGATCAATCTATTTATAGTTAAACGAAATCAACTAACTATCCTATTAAACCGGGATGCTTCGAATATTCCTCAAGTGAACGTTGTAGTCCACTTCTTCCGGGTTCAACGTCTCTCATATAACTGGTTTGCCCGAGTCTTAAGGAGAAGAGGTCCACTTGACCGTTAGGGACCCGCACCTTCTAATATGCACGTGGTTAAATTAGTCATTACCAGGATATCACATCAGGATGTTACCAATATCCTGATCTGGTATCCTGATCACAAATAAACAATCAAAAGCGGAATATTAGTCAGGATATATGTTCAGAAAATGGCCCATAACACCTTCAACTGAATCTTCTGATAAATCAACATTCATTTCACTCAAAAGATACCTTCAACTGCATCTTCGATCATGAACTATTTAAAGAAATGGATGAAATCATCCAAAAATAGCCAAAATAAAACTAATTCAACCCTCCAATATTCTTGAGTACTCACGATTAATGTGATGACCAATATGAAATTAAACCCTAAAAACATACAAATCGTAATGAAATATGAAATCAGGTAGTTGTATAACAAATCATTATATTATATGAAATAACGAAGAAGAAGAAGAACTGATTACAAAGTGTATTAACAATTAGCAAAAGAATAACAATTACCTAATTTATGTGCGGCTCTTAACAAAAGGATCAACAATTTACCGATACTTGCCGAAACCATAACTGGTCAGATTTATGTGCGGCTCTTAACTACATTTTGTAGAATTTGTAAATCTAACAAATAATCAAAGAACAAAGAAACAAACCAAAAAACTTGTTGGGAGATTAAAATTAAAAGGATATCATACGCAATCTTCAGGTAATTAGAATGGCCATTTTTACCTTATTTCACAAATTTCATAATATGAAAATAAGTAAAACATAGAAAAAAGGAAACCAAACACCTGATATTTTTCGTTCGAATCTATCAGTTGGTCATCATAGTCCTACAACCTTTCGATGTCATTGGATTCGGTCAGTGATGTCAGCAGCCTAATTAACAAACAACAGCAAACAACAATAACAAGTCACCAATCAATCGGCCTCAAAATCATATAGAAGCCCAAAAATAAAACAAACTCTAACCTAAAACTCAAGATGGAAAAATGAAAAAATATATTTATAACTAACCCTAAACCTCAAATCCAATACAACATAACAATTCAATCGACCTCAAAATCATATATGTGACAACTCGAGTTTCCGAGATTCCATCTTCGCATTAATTGCACGTTAATTGCTTAAGTTGTTTGTTATACGACTTGTTTGTTTCGCAACTGTGCACATTTGTAATACGTCATATCGTATTGTGATTTATATGATGTTTATGGCGTGCATTAAGTATGTATGTAATATATGTTTTGTATAAATTAGAAATGGAACTTGTTAGGCCAAACACCCTGCTCCACGAAAACACATATGGACGAAAACACCCTAGTGTTTTCGTCACTACAACTTGGCGAAATCTAATGGGCTTTTGGCCCAGTGATGATCTTTTGTTATAAGATTTGTTCCAACCTTTACGTAAAGTTCAATCGACAAACCCTAACCACCTCTCACATTCTCTCTCTCACTACCCTTCAAACCTGATGACAAACTTGTTCCCCGGATCTTCCAGATCAGTCAAGTTATTGTCTCGTTCGTCCGTCGCGGTTAGTGTTAACTCTTAACCGATTGTTTGATTTAAATCAATTGTAAGAACGATATGTTTATCATTTAACTGTGATTGTTTTATGAACGTAAAACTGAATGATCGATATATATATATATATATATATATATATATATATATATATATATATGTATTGCCTATAAACTGCCGAGTATATGTGATGATATGATCGACTGTGTATGCTTGTTAATGATGGTCTGCTGATCGATTGATGATCTTGACTATGATACAAACGATGAGTGATGATTATTGTTAGGGGTCATTTTCTTAACATATGTATCCTGACCAATATCCTGCCTTTGTTTGGTTATTTGTAATCAGGATGCTGGAAGAGGATATTGCTGACATCTTGGGCGATATCCTGAAGCTTATTGAATTAACCACGTGCAGGTTAAGGGTAGAGG
Source organism: Helianthus tuberosus (assembly GCA_030545235.1). NCBI lineage: Eukaryota > Viridiplantae > Streptophyta > Magnoliopsida > Asterales > Asteraceae > Helianthus > Helianthus tuberosus. The sequence continues at coordinate 68,463,150 of CM060432.1, read as the reverse complement.
CTTGCTAACGGTCACAAGGACTTCTTCTCCTCAAGACTCGGACGAATTTGTTGAGAAAGAGACGTTGAGCCCGAAAGACCAGGTCTGCAACGTTCCAAGAAGGAATATTCGGTGAATCCCGCGAGTTTCGGGTAGTTAGTTATCTTATCTTTACTATAAATAGATGAGGTCGGATCAACTTAGAACACATCATTTCACACTTACACTCTCGAACACAATCACATTCTAGCTAGTTGCAAACACCACACTTGTATTTCATTTTTGTTGTAACACTTAGTCGATCCGTACCACATCCTGCACTGTATCCTGATTTTTGAAGCAATTGAAGAACAAGGCAGCTGCGATTGTCAGCTCCCGAGGTTTTATGCCGGCGATCTAGGTTGATCAAGGGCTTTCCTCGTACATCTCGTGTCACTTCCTTTACTTTTTGCTCATTAATTGCTCATTGTTTGATCGTCGATACAGCTCAATATCCCGAGCCGTATCCTTAAACTGTTTTTGCAAGTAATTTAATTAACACATTTTTGACATTTACTTCTAGCACACTACCTCACTTAACTAATTTGATCACTTAATTACTTCAGTAATTTTTGACCAAAACAATTTGGCGCCCACCGTGGGGCAAGTGGTGCTCTTTTTACTAAAACTTTTTGTCAAATCGCTAATCGGTTTTCTATTTTCAAAACTTTTTGCCACATTATCTATAATGGCCTCAAGATCAAACATGAGTTCCTCTACTGTGTCTGCTATGACTTCTGCCACTACCGGTTCGGTGCTTCCACCACCTCCTCCAAGGATGCCAGCCTCTACACAATCTCAAGATGTTATCCCAACTCGGAGTGTCCAGGGATCTGCTCCCGTTTTAGCTTCTAATGATGAAATTTTAACCTTATTTGGAAGTGTGCAGGAACAAATGAGGCAGCAACAGGAAACAAACCAAATGCTTTTGAGGGAGATACAACTCCTGAAGGCTGGCTCGAGCAGATCTGCGGAGGACAATGTCACCCCGTTACACCCCAGAGCGTTGAACTTTAGCTCAGCTGTGTACACCGAGGATAATAGGGGGAGTATCGTGCCCAGTCTTCCTCAGAATCATACTCCTGAAATACCCTCCTTGGCCCGGATGTCAACCATAAGGAGCTCAGGATATGCTTCAGGATATGGGCAGAATCCTCCAACTGGTAACGTGTCTAATAATAATAATACTCATGCTATTAACAGTGGTGGATCCTTGCAGGATACAGGTGTAACATCAGCACTTACCAGGGAACTTCAGAAGTTGAAAGACATGATATCTAGTGTACCTGGGGTGGTCCAGCCGATCCCGGAAGTATCTCAAGATAGCCACAAGATATCTCGTTTTGCATACCCTATATGTGATGCTGAGATCCCAAAGAGATTCCAAACTCCCAACATGAAGCTTTATGACGGGACTACGGATCCTGAGGAGCATATTGCCCAGTATAGGGAAAGAATGGAGATTAACCCTATCCCTCCGGAGCTCAAGGAAGCGTGCTTGTGCAAGGGATTTGGTTCTACTCTAACAGGATCAGCCTTGAAATGGCTGGTTGAACGTTCCTCCTCACTCAATTACTTCATTTGCTCATTTGGTTAATTTATTTAACAGTCAATTTTCTTGTAGTCGGAGTTTTGAGAAACTAACCAGTGATCTTTACAGGATAACTCAAGGGCCTCAAGAATCCTTGAGGGATTATGTGAACAAATTTAGTCGAGAATCCTTGGATATCCCACAGCTTGATGTTGCAACAGCTGTGCAAGCTTTTAAGATGGGATTACAAAAGGATTCTCAGTTTTATCAGGATCTTGTAATGAATCCCTGCAGGAATCTCGATGAAGCTCGTAACAGGGCCTTGAGATATATCCGTTTGGAAGATGACAAGAAGATGCAAGAAAGGATGAACTCATCCAACACTTATGAATCGACTAACAGGAAGTCAGAATCCTCATTTAAGTCATATCGGCCTAAACCATATGGTAGAAATGAAAACAAGAGAGTGAATGCTGTCGAAGATGAGGATCCTGAAGAGTATCCTGAGTTGTCTGAATATTTCTTTTCTGTTAATATTCCTGAATTGATGTATGCTATGCAGGGTCTAGGAGACAAGGCTAGATGGCCTCGAAAGAATCAACAAAAGGCTGACTGGAAAGATAAGTCGAAATGGTGTGCTTTCCACGAAGATTTCGGACATATGACTGAGGATTGCATTGCTTTAAGGAAAGAAATAAGCTATCTTCTAAGCAAGGGATATCTGAAAGATCTCTTAGGAAAGAAGAAGAATAAGGGTCAGGATACTGAGAAGGATCTTGAGCGAGCTGCATCACCTCCCGCGGATGCCAAGATAATCAACTTCATTTCGGGGGGATCCGACATTTGTGGAACTTCGTATTCGGTAGCAAAGAGACACGCAAAGGAAGCTAAAGCCGAAAGGGGAGACAAACCTATCAGGATGGCTACACTCACAACTGACAAAGTGATCACATTTGATGCTGATGACAGGGATACTGTCCAGGATCCTCACCATGATGCTCTGGTAATAACGTTATATGTGGCTAACCATTTTGTACGCAGGATATTGGTTGATAATGGCAGCTCCGTCAACATAATCCAGCTAGAGACACTTAAAAGAATGAATGTGTCTCCAATGGATATAACTTCGAAGTCCACCGTGCTTGTCGGATTCAGCGGAGAAGCCAGAAACACAGTGGGAGAGATAAAGTTGCCGGTGTACGTTGAAGGAGTCAACTCGATACAATGTTTCTGTGTGATGGACTCTCTATCCTGCTATAACATCATACTAGGAAGACCATGGATTCACGATATGAAGGCCGTGCCATCAACATATCACCAATGCATCAAGATACCTACCCCTTGGGGAGTTGTTAAAGTTGATAGCGATCAGCAGGAGGCGAAAGAATGCTACTCCTCCTCGATGAAATCCTCAGCCAGAACTAGTGCAGCATAGCAATTAAAGACGCGGGCCCAGGATATCGTGGAGGATCCGGAGCAGGATGTGAAGAAAGTTATCCTGGACCAGGATAACCCCGATATTTCGGTGCTCGTAGGGACCAATATCCCTCAGGATATTGAGGAACAATTAATTAACTTTTTGAAATGCAGGATGTCTACGTTTGCATGGAAACATGAGGATATGACTGGCATATCCAAAGATATCATCACTCACAAGCTTGGAATTGATAAGTCGTTCAAGCCTGTGCAACAAAAAAGAAGGAAGTTTGCTCCTGAGCGGAACACGATTATCCAAGAGGAAGTTGAGAGATTATTAAAGTCAAGAATGATCAGAGAGATTAAGTTCCCAAGGTGGCTAGCAAACGTGGTTGTAGTACAGAAGAAGAATGGGAAATGGAGAGTTTGTGTAGACTACACAGACTTGAACAAAGCTTGTCCTAAAGATTGATGCAATGGTAGATGCCACTGCTGGGCATGAAATGCTGACTTTCATGGACGCATCCTCAGAATTTCAACAGATACAAATGGAGCCTTCTGACCAGGAGGATACCGCCTTCATGACGCCAACAGGTATTTATTGTTATACAGCTATGCCTTTTGGTTTGAAAAATGCAGGTGCAACATACCAAAGATTGGTAAACATGATGTTCAAAGACAAACTGGGGGACACCATGGAAGTATACATTGACGATATGGTAGTAAAGTCAAAGAAAGCTCAGGATCACCTCCAGGATATTAAAGGAGCATTTGATATCCTGGATCAGTATAATATGAAGCTGAATCCTGCTAAGTGCCATTTCGGAGTGGGGGCAGGAAAGTTTCTTGGGTATATGGTGACGAAAAGGGGGATAGAGGCAAGCCCGGAGCAGATTAAAGCTATCCTGGATATAAAATCACCCTCGAATATGAAGGATGTACAAAGATTAACAGGCCGAGTAGCAGCTCTAAACAGATTTATCTCAAGATCCTCGGAGAAATGCAAAGACTTCTATGATATCCTAAAGAAGAACAAAAGATTCGAATGGGGGGAAAAGCATGAAGCAGCCCTACAGGATTTGAAACGGTATCTCTCAACCGCACCTCTATTGATGAAGCCGGAAAATGGTGAACCACTATCCCTGTACCTTGCTGTATCAGGGAATGCTGTAAGTGCCGTTCTTATAAAAGACCATGAAGGTCAGCAGTACCCTGTTTATTATGTTAGTAAAAGTTTGTTAGATGCTGAAACTAGGCATTCTCATTTAGAAAAATTGATACTAGCATTAATTATGGCATCAACGAAACTTAGGCATTATTTCGAGACACATAGGATTCATGTTAAAACAAACTATCCTATTAAAAATGTGCTTAGGAAACCAGAGATGTCAGGCAGGATGGCCAAGTGGTCAGTAAAGTTGAGTGCTTATGATTTAGTATATGAACCTAGGAATGCCATAAAGTCTCAGGCTTTAGCTGACTTTGTGGCTGACTTTAGTAGTGACATTCAGGATGAGGTAGATCTAGAAGTTCAACAACTAGGAGAATCCTCAGGATCCTGGACATTATATACTGATGGTGCATCTAATGTAAGAGGAGTAGGATTAGGAATACTACTAAAATCGCCACAGGGGGACATATTACCCCAGGCTATTAGGTGTGAATTTCCTGCTACTAATAATGAAGCAGAGTATGAGGCTTTAATTGCAGGATTAGAGTTGGCTAAGAGCATGAGTATCAAAAATTTGCAAGTATATGTTGACTCTCTGTTAATTACTAACCATTTTAATGGATCATATGCAGTTAAGGGAGAGAAATTAATCGAATATCTCGATATTCTCAAACAATTAGCAGGATATTTCGATGTTTTTATACTTGAACAGGTACCAAGGGAAGATAATGCTGAAGCAGACGCCTTAGCAAATCTGGGATCGTCGGTCAGGATACCTGAAGGGACACAAATACCAATAGTACATGTCTTATATCCTGCAACGAATCCTCGGGATAAAGAAGTAGCTGGTATTCAGGATCCTGGGGCGGAATATCCTGAAGAGGATCCTAGAACCTGGACGGCTCCAATCATGAAATATCTCAAAGAAGGACACATTCCTGGAGATGAAAATCCTAAGGCATTTAGGATGAAGGTATCACGATTCACTATTATAGATAATATTTTATACAAGAAATCTCTTGCAGGACCGTATTTGAGATGCTTGGAGGATCTTGAAGCCAAAGAAGTCCTTCAGGATATACATGAAGGGGATTGTGGTAACCATGCTGGGGGCAGATCGTTATTCTCAAAAATATTAAGAACAGGATATTATTGGCCAACAATGAGAAAAGATGCCGCAGAATATGCTCGAAGATGTGACTCGTGTCAAAGACATAGTAACATACTGCATCAACCGGCTGAACCATTATATCCTATTGTTTCCCCTTGGCCATTTATGAAGTGGGGTATGGATATAGTGGGAAAGTTACCGAAAGCTCCGGGAGGAAAAGTCTTTATGCTAGCAATGACGGATTACTTCTCTAAGTGGGTTGAAGCTGAAGCATTTGTTCAAGTAAGAGATCAAGAAGTAGTATCCTTCATCAAGAGGAATATCCTGACCAGATTCGGAGTACCATCTGAGATAATCTGTGACAATGGCTCTCAGTTCATAAGTAAGAGGACTACTGACTTTTGCAAGAGTTGGGGAATCAAAATGATCACATCAACTCCGGTACATCCTCAAGCAAATGGACAAGCAGAATCCTCTAACAAGATAATTGTCAACAACTTAAAGAAAAGGCTTGGAGCCAAAAAAGGAAGATGGGCAGAAGAATTACCCTTTGTTTTATGGGCTGACAGGACAACGATAAAGAATGCAACAGGTCAAACCCCATTTTCGTTGGTGTTTGGAGCAGAAGCAGTGATTCCAACGGAGATGACAATACCTACTGCAAGATCTATCTTAAGTGATCCTGAGAAGAATCCTGAAGCCTTGAGTCAGGATTTAGACACTATAGATGAAAAGAGAGATGCGGCAAGGCTAAGGATGGCAGCATATCAACAGAGAATATCCAGGGCATATAACAAGAATATTAGAACCAGAAGATTTAAGGTTGGAGATTGGGTATTAAGAAAGGCCTTCCAAAATACTACTAATCCTGCCGATGGCAAGTTAGCTCCAAAATGGGAAGGACCATATGAAGTTGAATCAGAAGCAGGGAAAGGAGCGTATAGACTCAAGAATATGGAGGGAGATATGCTACCGAGATCTTGGAATGCTATACACCTTAAGCTCTATTTCAAGTGAGTCTAGAATTTAATTTCTAACTCGAGATGGTATGAATTCTTACTTCTTTTAAATGTGTTTGGTGTAATTTGTTCTTTGTAACTTGATACTGACTTAAGCATCGGAGGGGTGTTAGCCATGCTAACACCCACCTTAGTTTACATTTGTTTTGCAAGATATGTTTCAGGATATAGCTCCAGAATATGCACTCGGGATAACTCAGAAGATTAGAGGATTGGCCCCCTCTCTCACGTTTAAGGGATACTGATCCCTTCACAGGTTTAAAGGTATTCACCTTTCTTCCGAATTGGGTTTAAACACCCCGCCTGGAGCGCAAGTTATTCAGGGATAGTTCAAGGTGGCGGGACCAGTCCATGTAAAAGTGGCTGACAATTTCGTTACCATTGGCTATATCCTGAATCCTAACGGTATATGAGGATTGATCACCCTCTCTCACGAAAGGGTATTTTCATACTCTCTAAGGTTTAAAGGTTTTCACCTTTCTAAGTCTTGGAGTTTATACACTCCCGCCTGTAGCGCATGAAAAATTGGGATTTTCCCCAGGATACAAAGGATTTATCTCCAGTACATCCTTGGGTTATACCCTCGGAACGAGAAAAATTGCTTATGCCATGGAAACTGACATTAAATAGATTTCTAAGATACTTGAAGACATTGTACGCAGGGGACATCCCTGCCAAGATGGTGGTGTAAAGTTAAAAGAATGAAGTTTGCGACTAATGCATTAAGTACCTTGCACTGGGGACATCTTCATTGGAAGAGTTGCAAAGGGATTGAAGTTTGGTAATAGGTTTATATCCTATGTCTGGTATGATCTTTCCTTTGCAAACCTCATTTGAATTTTTAATAACATCATGTTAAGTATCTTGACACATATCCTCAAAGTCCTTTTAAGGATATTTGACTGGGATGTTTGAAACTAGCATTGGCTTGAAACTCTGATCATCATCAAAACTTGGTTTTAAAAAAGATAAACTATTTTTTACTTTCTAAAGAAATTTTTACAAAATTAAAAGAACGTATGGAAGATCCATTTAAAAGACTTCTGCAGTATGTTTCTAAGCATACTGGTCAAGATATTTTGTAAAATAACAGTATGAAATTTTTACAAAGCTAAAACTTACACTAAACAATGCAAAGTAACAAAAAATAAGTCAAAAGATAGTTATATTATTAACAAGTCAAAAGTTGTGCTTTTGGTAAGGCCCACCCGCCAAAAGCACAATTAGTTGTTACCATAATTTTGTAACGGTTGCAGGATTTGTCTCAAAACAGGACCCGTTTACCTACAACCGTTACTATGTTCAAAACAAGTTATACTAACTGATGACCAAGGGCTTCGTCCTAAAACCTAGGACCCATCCACCTTTGGTCATCACATTGTTCTAGTGCAGGAAAAGTAAATTGTTCAAGGACAGGAAAAGTAAATTGTTTATGCAACCACAACCATGAAATTAAAAAGTGGGCTCCGGCCTTGGCACGTATATCCATCATTGCCCACTCTGCTGCCTAAGGGGCAGCACCTTCTTGAACAGCAACCTCCTTGCCAGCATTCGCCCCAGCATCACCCTCAGGATTCTTCTCAGCACCATCATCAGCATTGGCCACCTCCTTTGCTGCCTTAGAAGGCTCTTCATCAGTGTGTTTTGCAGGATGAGCAACGGGATGACCTCCGAGGCCCTGTAGTTTCTCCTCCCAAGCCTTTACATTCCAGGAAGGGCATTCAAAACCCAGATCCATGGCTTCATAAGCCATCCTTATCCTGGCTTAGAGAAGAGAGACGACCACCGAAGTTTTTAGGCTATCCCGGTATGAGCTCATATTCTGCTGATATTGGAGAAGGGCGGCATCCAGCTTGGCTTGAGCATCCTCATTAGCTTTGTGAAGAGCGGCTTGATGTTCCTGAGTCATTGCCTTGTATTTGTCCTCATAATGCTGGGATTTGGCAGCTGCAATGGTTCCTTGATCAGCTATGGTGGCTTGAGCTTTCTCCAGCTGAATCTGCAACATCTTGTTAAGACCGCTAGCATCTTCGTATAAATGCATGAGGCGATCCAGACCCTATAGATAAAAATACAGGTATTAATGTGAATAATAAGCAGGATAAAGACTAACATACTTGTACAGGATATCGGAAAGAAAATTCTACCTGTTTGAGAAATGAGATGGCGTCATTGAACCCATGATTCTCAAGAGAGAATGTTTCAGAAACAGCTGGAGAGTCAGTCTCCTTTCTCTTCCGAGAACTGGATGCCCTGGTCCTGGATGCCGGAGGGCCTTTGGGAGCAGAAACAGCTTTCGAGGAGGTAGGCTTTGGTGTAGCAGACGACTTTGGCTTGGATTCTTGTTTGGCGGGTCCAAGGCTGGAATAGCAATCCAGTTCATCGAGTTCGAAAGCATCAAGGTTGACGACTGGTGCTACATAAGGGGAGATACTCTCAAAACTCATCATATTTTTGAAAATAATTAACATATGAAAATGTGCTTACCAGACATTTCTGAGTTTGATTTTTGATGAGGATCTGTGAGAGACAGGGAAAAACTTCTTTCGCTGGCAGGAAGACGGTAGATTTCCTTGATCTTGGATTCGGATTCCGCGCTAGGAGGCACTAAATCTCTGAAATTCGCTGCATAAAAACATCAGAATATAAGTCCGGGATACAGTTTGAAAATATGATTGGGGATATTCCTAAAACCCTAAATCCTACCCTTGGTTAACCATTTAACCGGTAGATCGAAACCCTTATCAATGGAGTCTCTTTTGACGAAAAAGAATTTTCGTCGCCATCGATCCTCGTTCTTGGTGGCTTTAAGGACCAAAGGACTCTTGATGGAGAATAGAAGATAACAGTGGTTGCCGTGGGATCTTAATCGGTATGCTACGGGAAGGTCCTCAACAAGAAGGTTGGGGTAATGACGAGATTTGATTTGATCCAACACTATCAAGATTCGCCAGACCATTGGCATAACTTGGGCATAACTAAGGCCGGTGAGGTCGAAAAAACTGGAGATAAAGGGTGAAAATGGATACCGGAGTCCAAGGGAGAAAGGATAAGCGAAAAAACAAACCCACTCGTCGGATGATGCATCCGATCGGGCTTCCTTGTCAAACGGGCGAAAGACCGTTCCGGTGGGAAAGGCACCGGAGTCTTTGAGAGCAGCAATATCAGCATTATTGAAACAGCAAATCTCCTTTGCTGGATCAGTGATAAGGTTTTGACTTATCAGGGTTGAGGCGGACCGGACTGAGCGGGATTTCGTTCGTGGTGCCATTGAGTAAATTATGAAAAATTAAAGAGAGGAAATTAGAAGAGAAGTTACCTGATGCTTGCTTGAAGATAAGGATGACCGAGACAAGGAGTCCCTTGGTTAATATAGGATGAATATAAGGGGGTAAAAAGTAAATAATGTCTTGGAAATAGCACTGCTGTCATTTCAAGAGTCTACTCATATTAATTGCCTTAAATTATGAAGTAAAGTTTTGAAATATATCCGTTGGATTGGTATCCCAACTGATATATTTGGGGACAATTGTTAGGGGTCATTTTCTTAACATATGTATCCTGACCAATATCCTGCCTTTGTTTGGTTATTTGTAATCAGGATGCTGGAAGAGGATATTGCTGACATCTTGGGCGATATCCTGAAGCTTATTGAATTAACCACGTGCAGGTTAAGGGTAGAGGCTTGCTAACGGTCACAAGGACTTCTTCTCCTCAAGACTCGGACGAATTTGTTGAGAAAGAGACGTTGAGCCCGAAAGACCAGGTCTGCAACGTTCCAAGAAGGAATATTCGGTGAATCCCGCGAGTTTAGGGTAGTTAGTTATCTTATCTTTACTATAAATAGATGAGGTCGGATCAACTTAGAACACATCATTTCACACTTACACTCTCGAACACAATCACATTCTAGCTAGTTGCAAACACCACACTTGTATTTCATTTTTGTTGTAACACTTAGTCGATCCGTACCACATCCTGCACTGTATCCTGATTTTTGAAGCAATTGAAGAACAAGGCAGCTGCGATTGTCAGCTCCCGAGGTTTTATGCCGGCGATCTAGATTGATCAAGGGCTTTCCTCGTACATCTCGTGTCACTTCCTTTACTTTTTGCTCATTAATTGCTCATTGTTTGATCGTCGATACAGCTCAATATCCCGAGCCGTATCCTTAAACTGTTTTTGCAAGTAATTTAATTAACACATTTTTGACATTTACTTCTAGCACACTACCTCACTTAACTAATTTGATCACTTAATTACTTCGGTAATTTTTGACCAAAACAATTATAATGCATGTGTGATGTATTGAAGAGGCAGTCAATCGGATATGGATCCTTCATAATTGTCGGCCATTGTACTTATTCTAGCATGTGATTGTTATTTGGTTTTCAATTTTGATTATTGTTTATCATGATGATAATGATGAACCGACAACATGTCATGTGCCGATGACTTTTTAGTGAATGATTCTGATATGATGATGTTGTGAATTGAAGTGATTGGTTATATCTACTGATAATGTTCGAATGATGTTGTGGGTATATCTCTGAATATTAATGTTGGGGGGATGTGTTTAATGATCGGTCAGAAATCATGTGGGTTAGGTCTAATACTATTAAGATAATTGTTTTGATCTCGATACATGTTCACTGTAATGTTTAATGATCATATAAATCTGATGTTGAATGATTACGTGTTACTGTCGTGTATGTGTGGGTGATCGTTTGATGATATGGCTTAGCGTTTGATTGTCGTAGTCGGTGTTATTATTGGATGATCATTAGGGTTGTGTTTTATAACTGTTATTGATGATGATGCACCCGGCGAAAACACTCCACCCTACGAAATCCCCATCCCAACGAAAACACTTTGGGGGATTTCGGCTCAAAGGGATTTCGCCACTTTGTGATTTCGTTGAGGGGTTCTGCACAGTAACGTGGTTAGCTAGTTAACTCTGTTAATTAGTTAAATTTGTTAGTTTGTTAATACTGTTAACTATCAACTATGGTTAGTCTGTTAACGGAGTCAAGTTTGTTAACTCTGTTAACTGTATTACTTCTGTTAAGTTATGCTACTCTAATAAACCTGTTAACTCGGTTGGGTATGTCAATGGGTAACTATGTTGGAATTAACTGAGAAAGCTGTTATGTGAAACATGAAGTTGCATGAGTTTGATTTACTGTTTACATGATACAAGATGCTAACTGCTAAGCACACTCTGTGTTATACTGTGATGTTAGTTGCATGCGAATCATTACGAACATAAACTGATTATGTACACGTGCATACTTTAGGACTTGACTGATTGGTTGTGAGCACATACATTAGCATACCGAGCAAACCAAGGTGAGTTCACACTAGCCAAGGCATGGGATTCCTAGGGGTTGGGAATGGGATTGATAACTACTCGTACAACAATTACATTTAAACTAATTACTACTGTCCTCGGGTTGAAGGGCACGTACGTAAAACCTACGTACAGTTATACTTACTACTGTCCTCGGGTTGAAGGGCACGTACGTAAAACCTACGTACAGTTATACTTACTACTGTCCTCGGGTTGAAGGGCACGTACGTAAAGCCTACGTACACGATCTTAAGACCATCAACTCTATCAAAGGAAGTCCCTCAATTATCGACTTAATCGCCGAGGCCTAGGGCGAGCGGGTCATTAGTTAATAGCGCTATTAGGTTTAACAAACCTCACACTGTGCCAGTCGGACGGGCGTATACTAATGGACTATGGGCAAAGGGTCAATGCTGATAGACATTGACTTAGGGCACCTCTTACATTTTCGTAGCATACGCGTGGTCTTGTAACACATGGGAAGCCCCCACTAATCATCGCACACATGCCTGGACTGGCAGCGATAAGGATTAATAGGATACTTGGTTTACAAAACGAACATACGATTTACGAAATGAATACTTTAACCAAACAACCAACTGTGAACTCGCTCAACTTTGTTGTTGATTCGTTGCTACATGCCTTGCAGGTCATTAGGTACCCATGGAGCTTGCACAGGGAGGAACGGTCATTGTGGGACATGGCGATGTGTGCCATGCTTTAAACATTACTTTATTTCATATTTAATACTTGCTATGGGTTTTACAAATTATGCTTCCGCTAAACACTTAACTATGCTTTGGTTTTTGAACACCTTTCATATTGGTTGGTTGAATTATGTTTACTTACATGCATGTTCAATATGATTGGTGGCTTGATCCTGGTCAGTCACGCCTCCAAGCGGTGATACTCCGCGTGTGGATTTTGGGGGTGTGACAATATAGAAGTCTAAAAATAAAATGAAAATTAGATAAGTGAACCTCAAAATTGAACAACAAACCTGACCAAAAATTAACCAAGAGAACTGTAGGCTGCAGAGCCGACTACCTCCGATCATCTCCGTCATCAAGTTCCTAGCAGAACCCTAGCCGAAGCACAACCAACTATTCAACTCAACGTCTTCGTCGGTTGGTAGGGTGGTATACCTGATTCAAAAATCGTAATCGTCATGAACACGTTATCAAGCATGTAACATTGGATTATATGTACAATTGCCATACCTTCTCTACTTGTTTTTGGTTTAGATCTGTTCAATAATATGGAGTTGACATCAACAAATTTGGGTTAAATGAGCTGAAAATACTGCAAAACAACAACGAAAAAGGAGTAATAGGTATGGGATGAAATTCAAGAAGAAGAAGAAGAAGAAGAGGGAAAGTGTATCGTTATTTGAAGAAATAGTGACACAGTTTTCTTGCACACTTACCTGGTTAGGGCTAGAATATCAAGAAACCCTAGGTAAAGACGCATGAAGATCGAATGAGTGAACAATGAAAACAAAGATTGACACTTATAGAATGAAAAAAACAGTATGCTTAATGGAAGTTATTGATAATCTAACCTTGATTCGGAGCGTTGATCTGAACATCTGTTAAGATCGGAATAGAGCAGAGCGAGAGAGAAAGTGGGGAAGCCCTAAATGAGTGATGAGATAGATAAAAGAGGGGAGTGGTACTGTTGGGCGGGAAAAGGGAAAAAAGGTAGCCCTCATTTACTGACATGTGGCCAAATAACTTTCATTTATTATATATAACTAGCGGTAAGACCCGTGTGCAAACACGGGTCGTTTCTTAGAAAACCATGCATAGCCCATATTGACAGAGAGTAAAAAATAATTAGTGCAGAATTATAAAATTGATATACACTAATGGTCAATAGGTTTATTCAACAGCAATTCCATTATGTTGATAGCAAACTACTGTTGTCTATTAACTGTTAAAAACTTCTGTTTCTTTCCAACAGACTTTCCTAAAAAATGTTATCCATTATATAGATACGTGCATAGATATTGTACCAAAACGTGTTATCTATTATAGCTAAAAGACAACTATAAACATAGATTATCAGTTAATATATCAGTTACATACAATTTAACTGTTTACCCAAAAACACAATATAAATTGTTTATAGACATACGTACTTCATAGAATTTGAATACAACTTAAAGTTCAACAAACGTTAACTACAAACACACAATCACCTGCCACAACAACTTTCAGCAAAACTAAATATGGGAATCAGCTGATTTTAGAAATCAGCAGATCTTTATTGTCTCATCAACATTTCCCGGATTTGCCCTTTGAATTGGAGCTCAAAATCCAAGGAATCAGTATCATCTTCATCCCTTTCAAGTTGAAGTTTAAAAAGATCTTGGAGGTCAACTGGATTCAGACCAAATACATTCTCTCTTGATATCTTTTCAACACTACCATCAGACTTGATCAAATTCAATTCATGGGTCTGTTTGTCAGACTTCCACTTCAGTATTTTTGGGTATGATGGGTTTCTTGGGAGAAGTTTTATTTGAGAGGAGTTTGGCGATTGAGGCCTACTTGCCAACTTCTGTAGTGTTTGAGCAACTTGAGCTTGTAATTGCAACGAAGCATCATCCAATCCATATCGTAACTGATTTCTGATAGACTCTTTTCTATGCTCAGCATACCTATTTTCATCTTCCTCATCCATCAGTTGTTGTCTTTTTCTTTGGTTCAAGGCAGTGATGGATACATCTGCTGATGAGAACCACTTTTTAGATGTAACGGTCTGCCGACGTATAACAGTCCTTTCATCTTTGTATACTGGCTTTTTAGGAAGGGATGGATCTGTCTTTCTCCGCTCTTCTAACCTGCTGTAAGCTCGATCAATAGACTGCTTAGTCCATTTTCCAATTTGTCTAGCAGTCCCAACCTTAGCTGCTACAAGTTCTGCCTTCATTGTCTTATACTTCAACACTTCATCCACTTCAACCTTTTTGTATTGTTTCCAGTTGGGAGCAAATTTTGGCATTTGAGGATCTTTATTCATCTTTTCAATTCTATTAACTTCCTCATTAAGAGCCTAAAGGGGCCAGTCTTTGAAATCAGATCTGTAGGCTTCGTAGGGCTTGCTTTCGATGATAGTGTTTAAGAAATCATTTCTTAATGTCTTTTCTAGCTCAGCATTTGGTGACAGATTTGACATATTCTTACTCAGGTCTCTAGCAAAATCTTCAAACTTCTTGACTTCACCAAGCCAATGTTGCATGCGTGCTAATAAATTAATGTCTCCTAGCCCTTTATACTCTTCATTTGCCTTATCTTCTGCTTGCTTGCCATTTAGCTTCAGATATTCATAAATATTCTTTGTAGTTTCGAATCCCTGAAGAGATGGGAAGGTTCTTTTAGATGGATCATCCTCTGTGTAAAATTGAGTCATTTCATCTTGAACTGCAAGCAGTTCCAGAGGGAAAGTTACTGCCAATAGGTTGATCTTTGTTGATGGAGATGGGACGAATGGTTTGGGTGAAGTTTGAATGAACGGAGTAGCTAATAACGGAATTGGTGCGGGTATATCTTTTTCTTCCTTCTCTTCTTCATGCACCATGAATTTTCTCTTTCTTGTGTAAACAGATTTTGGATAAGGAGGAGTTAGGGAAGAAAAAGGTGCCATAACTGTAAGGGTTGATTGTGATGGAAATTGAAATTGCGTAGAATTAGTAGATTGACTAACAACTGTTGAAACAACTGGTGTCTCAACCGTTGTTGTCTTAACATATGGTGAAACATTTGTTGCATCAACAATTGTTTCAGTCGAGGTTGGCAGTGGTGATGAGGATTTTGTATTCTGCTTTTTGACAGGTGGTTTTTCTGGTGAGAGTTTTGTTTTAGGTGTATCAGAATCTGACTTCTTAGATTCAGCAGTGGTTTTGAGTTTCGCAGCAGTGGTTGGTTTTTCTGGTGGTGATATTGGTTTAGGAAATATGATAACAGGAGATTCGTTATCTTTCTGTGATTTTCTACTATTTGAAGTTCCAATGTTAATCACTTCATCTTCCTCTTTTGTATGCTTCCTCTTCTGTTTTCGTTCAATCTCCTTATCTGTCTGTTTGTTAACGGAATCATCAATTCCCTTTTTCTTACCAGTATCAGATTTTCCAGGAGATTTTCCAGAAGTTTGCTTGGCAGGCTTTGGATTTTGTTTTGGCTGATTCCTTGGTGTTGGTTTGCCAAAGTTTTTCATGGAATCCTTTTCCCTCTTTTCAGCATCATCTTCATCGTCTTTTTCAAACATAGGTGCAGGGGTAGTACCAGTTAACTTTGCAATGCATTCTTTTATGCCCTTGATGTCAGCCTGTGTGTCTTTGTATCTTGCTTCAACCATAACTCTAATTAGCTTCATGTGGGAATTAAGTTGAATCTTAGCCAGTTCCCTTTGAGCTGCAAGAATGGGTTGTACCGAATTCCAAAGCTCTTGGCATAACTGCTGATGAGAAGGTCGACTTTTGAAAGCATCCACCAACTACTTCAATTGATCTTTCATATCAGCAACAGTTGTTTCCAAGTTAGATATCCTGTCCGTCAAATCCTGGTATTTTAATCCATCACCTAACTTAAAAGGATCATCTGAATTCCCACCAGAGGTGGTTGTATCTGCTTTTGAAAGAAGAGGTATCTCCAAATTTTCACTAGCAGATGCCCCTTGTTCTTGGTTCTGGGGACTTCCCTCTACATCAGTGGTTACCTTAGTGATCTCACCCGTGGTTAACTTGAACTCACCAGTAGATACCTTGATAGACACAGCAGTGGTTGCCTTCAAGGGAGTCTGACTGATGAAACTACTATCCAAATGTAAATCAGTGGATTTGACATTTGTAGTAGCTGCTCCACTTGAAATACCATTAAGAATTTGCTGAAATTCAAGAGGTGTAGCCCCCTCAACTATTTCTGGGTTAGGTAATTGAAAAGGTTCAGACATAGCTATTGTTGAAGTTAAACTCCCAGTAAAGTGTTCGTGAGAGGGATTGCTATCACTCTGAATGTCAATAGTTTGAAGCAGTGTTACAAACTTTGGTGGAATGGAAGATGAAGGGATTGCTGTCGAAAGAGACATTGCCGTGGGATAAGGGCTTTTAAGTATACTCTCATATGAGGGTATGACATCATATTGTGGTGTCCCTGTGAATACAACATGTTCCTTTCGTGAGGAATCATGAGGAGTTTGGTTTATGGGTTGAGATCTTTCCACATGTTGTGAGGAAGTAGCAACAGTGGTTTGTAGTGACATCTGTGTTGTCATGGGGTTAACCTCTGGGATCTCATCTTCCAGAGGACCCGTTTTGCTTGTTTCGGTGGGCTTTTTGGATTTTTTTTTGGTCTTTTTGAGTTTTGTTGGTGGGGGTTTCACAGCAGTGGTTGTAGTGATGTGATCACCAAGAGCAGTGGGCTCAGCACCAGACGTTTGAGGGGCAGTTGTAGACTCATCTAAAATTTCCTCATTCCCCTTTGCTTCAGTTTTGAAAACATCTGTGTGACATCTGTGCTTGTAATCATTGTAAACAGTTCAGTTATCAATGAAATAAAGTTATTTGATCCCAATATTTGTTTGTTTATGTTTGACATTTTTCATGTTTTGATTTTTATTCAATTTCAAACTCTATATCGCTTTCTAGAGAATTATACGCAAACTGGTGCATAAACGTAATCGGTTTAACGCGACAAATACTTCGGAACATCAACATATGCTTAACATACCTTAAATAACCTTTACATAACTTAGAAATAAGTTTTGAAGGCTTTGGTATGGCAAAATCAAGTCTATTCGCTTACAGGGACTAAATTTGACAAACAGCAAAAGTATACCAATTTGAACTGTAACGAACATTCCGGAACATGATCATAAGTTAAACACAGCCTAAATATGCTTAGAGGTAGTTGGGATTCACATCTTCCATTGATAGAATTCAGACTTTGGAGGATATGCTTAGAGCTTACGTGATCGATTTTGGTGGTAGTTGGGATTCACATCTTCCATTGATAGAATTCTCCTACAACAATAGTTATCACTCCAGCATCAACATGGCTCCTTTCGAGGCTCTCTATGGTCGAAAATGTCGTTCACCAGTCTGCTGGAATGAGATCGGTGAGGCTCAGCTTAGTGGACCTGACCTCATTCTAGAGACAACTAATAAGATTAAGAAAGTTCGTGATAACCTTCAGACAGCTCGAAGCTGTCAAAAGAGTTACGCGGACTGACGACACAAGCCCTTGGAATTTCAATTCGGTGATCGTGTATCACTTAAGGTCTCACCTTGGAAAGGTGTGATCAAATTTGGAAAGACAGGAAAACTTGCACCTAGATATGTTGGACCATTCAAGATCATCGAAAGAATCGGTAAGGTAGCCTACTGACTTGAGTTACCTCCTGAACTTGGAAATGTTCATCCAACCTTCCACGTGTCCAATCTCAAAAAGTGTCTAGCTGATGAGAACCTCCACATACCCCTTGACGAAATTCGTATTGACAACACGATGCATTTTGTTGAAAAACCTGTGGAAATCATGGACCGTGAAGTCAAGTGGCTTAAACGCAAGCGCATTCCTTTGGTCAAAGTTCGCTGGGAATCTAAACGTGGACCCGAGTTTACTTTGGAACGTGAAGATCAAATGAAGGCGAAGTATCCGCATCTATTCTCACGAGTTTCCTCTAAATAAATTTTGGGACGAAATTTCCACAAGTAGGTGAGACTGTGACATCTGTGCTTGTACTCATTGTAAACAGTTCAGTTATCAATGAAATAAAGTTATTCGATCCCAATATTTGTTTGTTTATGTTTGACATTTTTCATGTTTTGATTTTTATTCAATTTCAAACTCTATATCGCTTTCTGGAGAATTATACGCAAACTGGTGCATAAACGTAATCGGTTTAACGTGAAAAATACTCCGTAACATCAACATATGCTTAACATACCTTAAATAACCTTTACATAACTTAGAAATAAGTTTTGAAGGCTTTGGTATGGCAAAATCAAGTCTATTCGCTTACAGGGACTAAATTCGACAAACTGCGAAAGTATGCCAATTTTAACTGTAACGAACATTCCGGAACATGATCATAAGTTAAACACACCCTAAATATCCTTTACATAGCTTAGAAATAGGATTTGAGAGGTTCGGTGTGCTAAAATAAACTTTATGCTCATTCAGGGACTAAAAGCGTCAAAAAGTGCATAAGTTTGCATTTTCGCGCATAACTTACGTTCTGAATACATCCGGACATCCAAAAATTTATGTAAGCATTAAAATATTTTATTTTAGTGTTTGGCATAAGAAAAAATCCATTCATCGCACAATTTGGATCTTTTTTTGCGTTCGTGCGCATTTCGTCATAATTAAGCGAATATCGCGATCGTACGACCAAACGAACCGACATCCGGCATATTTTTGAGCATGTTTCATGTCCACAATATTTATACATCATTTTAGGGCCTTAAAGTTGGCTTGGCGGGCCTTAGAAGTGTCGGAATGAGCTTAAAACACATCAGGGACTGAAACTGTCATTTCTGCAAAGTTATTGCTGGTCAGCAGAGCCCAGGCGGGCCGCGTGAGCCTCTGCAGAACCTTACGCGGGCCGTGTGAGCTTCCCAGATGTGCAAAATGTGTTTAACAGCTTGTTCCAGCTATTTCCAACTGATTCCTTCACTTGCAAATGGTTTTATGGTTCCTATGGGCTGGTTTGGGGGCTCCAATGGTTTTATAAAACAATGGGCTCGATGTGTACGGCTGTGATTGAATCTCGGATTACGAGGAACGATCTTAATGGCTCTACCAACTCTATAAATACCCCTCACCTCTCATTTGCAAAACTCACAATTTGTTCTGATTTCTGCTCTCTAAGTTGAAGTGTATGCTTCATACCTGAGAGAAAATCGAATCAAATCTTGCGGGGACATTCTGTAAGTATTCCTTCATTCTTTTCATTCATTTTTAGCGTTAAAGTCAAACTGTGTTTGACTTTCTTCATTGACCAGTTTATGGTCAATGCGAAGTTCGTTTGAACTTCATAACGTGAGCGTAATCACGATGGTTATAGTCCCTAGTGACTATACCTACTGATTACCACGTTATCTAGGCTCAGTGACGAGTCGTAGTTTCGGCCAAAATGCGTATTCTCGCGTATTTTGTAACCAAACTACTTGTGGGTATCAAAACCGTTTGTTTTGATACCAAACCTGTTTTTAAACCTTGTTAAACATGTTTTGACATGTTTAGCTCATCACTTTTAGATTTGTGCTTGTCTAGGGTCGTAAAGGTAAGTGATCTAATCAATCGCTTATACTTTCGAACCCGACCCAATTGGTCGATCTTTAGGATCCGACCAAACACTTATGGTGACCATAGTTGTATAGGGAATAACCTTCCGAGGTTATACCTTATGGTCACATCGTTTAAGTAGTTGTATGATAAGTAGTTTATATGCCTTAGGAAAATTACCAAAATACCCTTTTTACACCAAAATTCATTCTAAGCATATGTAACATAATTTTTGACATCTAAACTGATTTGGCAACTATATTAGACATGTTAAGGCATATTTTACTTGTCATAGGACTAGTTAAGCGGTTCGAATGCGTTTTACGCGAACGACGCGTTAAAGTAGCATAAGCTACCTAAACGGGTCGTAACGGGTCAAAAGCACTTAGGATAAGTTTCGTTTTAGTATGTAGGCTTTGTTAAACCATATTACATGAGTTCCTACACTCATTTGGTTTATGAACCCTCATGCTACCCGATCCTCCGAATAGGTCCGTTTATTAATATAGTTACCTATATTAGGTGTCGTTTGATTCCGTGATCTTCTAGCTTTGCTTGGTGGTTATCTTAGGACTTCTGAGCAATCTCAAGTGAGTACATAGTCCCCTCTTTTACTGTTTTTTTTTCCAAACATTTTGGGGTGAAACACTTGTGCCTACTTGTTACTTTCGTGCTTTTCATGTTTTCATATCATATACTTGCTATGTTCATTAGTACACTATTAGTACATGATTTCATTTTGTTTTGCTATGTATGTTTACTTAGCATGCTAGCACATTGATTTACATTACATCTTCTTTTGCTATGTATGTTTACTTGGCATGATAGCACATTGTTTTACATTACATTTTCTGCTTTGTATGTTAACTTAGCATACTTAGTACATTACCTTCATTACATGTTTATATTTGGTATGACATTTGGTTTGTTCAACGGGTCTAAATTACATTCATTAACATTAGCTACGCCGCTCGGTAGTAAGTAATGGTACCATAGGACTTGACAAATCCCATTCCTGACATCCTAGGTTTGTTTGGATGAAAGGAATGACTGAATCCGAAAACATTTTTGATAACCTTTACTCTAAGGTTATCCTACTGTCTCAAGGCTTGAATGTATGCGTTTAACTTACCGCATAAGTGTTTGTATCAGTAAAACATGCATTTACTTTGCAAAACATAACTTTTGATATATTCAAAATACTTTGTTTTGTACCTTTTTACTTTTGGTTTAGGTAATCACATATTATTTACCATACATAACATTTGTTACATACTACATTATTACATTTTGACTTTTAACATTTGACATGGTTTATACAAAAACATTTGACGATTGGTTTAAATATGAACTTTATACATTGGTGGTTTGTTTGAGTGATTTAAGTAACGATGCATGTGTAATATAATGCAAGCATGGTGGATACGCCGCTGGTACTTCCTATATATAAGTGTTTGTAGGATATTACATATCGTAGCGTTATTTAAACCATTTCAGTTTAGACATATTACATTTACAACATAGTTATACTTAAACATTGTTTTACAAATAACTTGATTTATACAAACTCATTTTACTTGGTTATACATTTAACCATACATTATTCTTTTATATATACATATCATCTGATTTTATCGCTTTTCAAATGATTTATAAAAGAAAACACTTAACAAGATTCATGACAAATTTTTATTAAACATTTTCTTTAAACCTAAGTCATGAATCCTATTTTCATAAAACCTATGTATCTCACAGGCATTTTTATGCTGACGTACCTATTTTCACATGTGTTTTCAGGAGTTGTTGCATAGGATGTTCGTGACACACTAGGGCGGACCTGTGCTTTAGTGACTTAAAAATGAAGATAGAACTAGTTTAACTATGTGATGTACTCTTGTTTCCTTCGTTTAAGACAATGTAACTTTCATGTTTGATGAATAAAATATAACTTTGAATGCCATGGTTGTGAAACAATAATTCTGTTACAACACTCCCCGACGTTTTCGCCATGATTTGATGTTTTACGTGGTCGGGGTGTGACAGAAGAGTTGGTATCAGAGCCAATGGTTATAGGGAATTAGGTTATTAGTAATGCTTTGACCTAGACTATAACCTTTCTAGGACCCCAACACAAGTTGTCTTGTGTTTAGATCTTAAAACATGCACTTCACCTATCCTTAGGTGATCACCAAAACAAGAACCCAATTTTCCGAAACGCTTTTTGAAAATCAATCTTTTATTTTTAAATGATTTGTTGTAAGGTTTTGAACCCTTCCAGTTTGGTTTTTGGCCTTGTGCATTCCAAGTTTACAAAATCTCGTCAAAGTTTTGGGTTCTAAATAGTGTGAACACGTGCAAACTGGAAGAGTGAATGCCCGTACCCTGGGTTTTCTGTCTAAGGCTAGAGTGTTCGTACAAATCCACATATTCGGACCAGTCACTCTTACCTGGGAACTCTTGGGGTGATTGTTCACTTATAGGCGAGCATGTCTTCGTGATACATTATTTTTGACCCGTTTACTTTGATTAGTCACTGTGTGTCATTTGTTTGCTTTGTGATACGGACGAATGACCACCATCTTTGCCTTTGTTGATTTTGTTTCATCTCGTTTTTTTCATCTAATCATCTCACTCATTTCCTCTCATGTTTCCTCTTTTAGAATGCCTCCTCGACGCGAAAATCCGTTGTCTAATGCCGAAATGGCAGATATTATGATGCAGCACATGGCTGCCATACTCCCAAACATTATAGCTCAGGTGAACCAGGCCAACAACAATCAAAATGCTCCATGCAATTTCAAGAATTTTAATTCGGCCAAACCACTCAAGTTTAGTGGTTCTGAAGGGGCAACTGGGCTCCTTCAATGGTTCGAGAGCATTGAGAGTACATTCCGTCACATCCTGTGTCCTGAGAATCGAAAAGTTGAGTTTGCATCAAGCGTGTTTCAGAAGAGGGCTCTCACATGGTGGAACGGGGTTATGAGAGACCGTGGTGCTGAGGTTGCTCTAGCACAAACATGGGCTGAACTTTGGGCTCTTATGATGAGGGAGTTTTGCCCTCGTCATGAACTGCGAGCTCTAGAAAGGGAGTTCGATGACTTGAAGCAGGATAGTGGTGAGCACCGGGCTTACACTGATAGGTACGAGGAGTTGAGTTTGCTATGCCCTACCATGGTTACCCCACTTGAGAAGGCTATCGAGAGGTATATTGATGGCTTGCCTGACTCCGTACAAGACATCGTTACTGGTAGTAACCCTACCACAGTCCGCCAGGCAATCGAGCTATCTGCGACATTGACTGAGTCTCAAGTTCGAAAGGGTAAGCTACATAGAAAAGGTGACAAGGGTAAGAAGCAGTCGTCTGACAAAGAGGATAGCAAGAAAGGTAAAAACAAGAAGGGTAAGGATTCTGGTTCCTCGAAGGGTTCAAGGAAGCGTAAGGCTTCCCAAAACTACGCCGTTACTGCACAGGCAAATCAAGCTGCACCAAATCAGCCTGCGCAACCACTCGCCAAGAAACCTTATCTTGGCAATGCACCTTTGTGCTACAAATGTAACGGTCATCATCAACCGCACCTCCAGTGCCGTCATTGCACCAACTGTGGAAGACCTGGTCATCTTGCTGCCACATGCCGCATTCCTGCCAATCAGAATAGGGCAGCTCAAAACCCGGCTCAACAAGTTGCTCAGCCTCCTGCTCAGCAACAGGCTCAAGCTGCACGACCTCACTACCCACCAGGTTCTTGTTATAACTGTGGGGATCTGACCCACTACCGTAATCAATGTCCAAGATTGGTGAATGCGAATCCAGCACAGGCTCAGGCTCGAGGTCGAGTCTTCAACATGAATGCACAAGAGGCGCAAGCAGACAATGAAGTGGTTAACGGTATGTTCTTTGTTAATAATCAACCCGCATCTGTTCTTTTTGATTCTGGTGCCGATAAGAGTTTTGTGTCATTATCTTTTGAGCCATTGCTTCGCATGTCTAGAACGAAACTAGGTATGCCTTTAACAGTAGAAGTTGCTAGTGGTGATCCCGTTGTTCTTGATTCTGTTCTCCGCAATTGCAAATTGAACCTTAACAACCATCTTTTTCCTATCGACCTCACGCCAATGCAACTTGGGAGTTTCGACGTTATAGTGGGTATGGATTGGTTAGCCAAGCATCACGCAGAGGTAGTTTGTTTCGAGAAGATTGTTCGTGTTCCACTTTCGTCAGGTGAGATCCTACAGGTTCGTGGTGTGAAGCCTGCTAGTAGTCTCAAGCTCATGTCTTGTTTTCAAGCTCGGAAGTATCTGCGAAAGAACTATGTGGCCTTCTTGGCACATGTTGTAGCAGATAAAGGCAAAGGTAAGTCTATTCAAGATATCCCTGTCGTTTGGGATTATCCGGAGCTATTTCCTGAGGAGTTACCTGGATTATCTCCAACGCGCCAAGTCGAGTTCCGTATTGATCTTGTACTTAGTGCAAATCCTATTGCCAGATCTCCATATCGTTTTGCACCGTCTGAGATGCAAGAGTTGTCTAAGCAGCTTCAGGAGCTTTCTGACAAAGGATTTATTCGTCCTAGTTTTTCACCTTGGGGTGCTCCCGTTCTTTTTGTCAAAAAGAAGGATGGATCTTTCAGGATGTGCATCGATTATCGTGAGCTTAACAAGCTTACCATCAAGAATCGATATCCCCTACCTTGCATTGATGATCTCTTTGATCAATTACAAGGTGCTTCTTATTTTTCGAAGATTCATCTGCATTCTGGGTATCATCAACTTCGTGTATACAAAGAAGATATTCCCAAGACAGCGTTCTGCACTCGTTATGGGCATTATGAGTTCACAGTTATGCCATTCGGGTTGACTAATGCTCCTGCTGTTTTCATGGAATTGATGAATAGGGTTTGCAAGCCTGATTTGGATAAGTTCATCATCGTTTTTATTGATGATATTTTGATATATTCTAAGACGCAAGCAGATCACGAGCAACATCTTCGTCTTACTCTGGAACTCCTAAAGAAAGAGCAACTTTTCGCCAAGTTCTCCAAGTGTGAATTTTGGCTTAAGGACGTTCAATTTTTGGGTCATATCATTAACGAACAAGGTATTCATGTAGATCCCTCCAAGATCAGTGCGATTAAGGATTGGGATACACCTACTACTCCTACCGAAGTTCGTTCTTTTCTTGGTCTCGCGGGGTATTACCGCCGCTTCATCGAAAATTTCTCGAAGATTGCAGTTCCCTTAACTGCTCTAACTCAGAAGAACAAACCCTTTAAATGGGGTTCTAAGCAAGAAGAAGCGTTTCAGACCTTGAAGCAGAAGCTTTGTGACGCACCTATTCTGACTCTGCCTGAGGGCAATGATGATTTCGTCGTTTATTGCAATGCATCTAAATTGGGTCTTGGTTATGTTCTGATGTAAAGGAACAAAGTTATAGCCTACGCATCAAGGCAATTAAAGGTGCATGAGAAAAACTACACCACTCAAGATCTTGAGTTGGGTGCAGTTGTATTCGCTCTTAAGATCTGGAGACACTATTTGTATGGAACAAAATGTGTGGTTTTCACTGACCACAAAAGTCTTCAGCATATCTTTAATCAGAAAGAACTCAACATGAGGCAACGACATTGGGTTGAACTTCTAAACGACTACGACTGCGAAATTCGCTACCATCCTGGTAAGGCGAATGTCGTTGCTGACGCTTTGAGTCGTAAAGAACGTGTCAAGCTTCATTGTGTTCGTGTTCAATCTGATATTCAAGCTCGATCTGATATCCAAGCACGCATTTCTCAGGCTCAACATGCTTGTGTTTCACAAGACTTGATGGGTAAGGAATTACCCTATCACATTAAGCCTGATCTTGAACTGAAGGACGATGGATCATATTATTTCATGGACCGTTTGTGGGTCCCAAGCCTAGATGATCTCCGCACTTTGCTTATGGATGAAGCTCATAAGTCTCGTTATTCTATTCATCCTGGCTCAGATAAGATGTATAAGGATCTTCGAAATCAGTATTGGTGGCCTGGTATGAAGAAAGACATTGCCTTGTACGTGTCCAAATGCCTTACTTGTCTTAAGGTTAAGGCTAAACATCAACATCCCTCTGGTCTTTTGGAACAACCAGAGATTCCAGTTTGGAAATGGGAAAACATTGCTATGGATCTCATTACTAAACTTCCGTGCACTAAGAAAGGCCATGATGCCATCTGGGTAGTTGTTGTTCGTCTTACTAAGTCAGCGCATTTCCTGCCGATCCGTGAGGATCTATCTGCTGACAAGCTGGCTAAAATCTATGTGGATGAAATAGTATCTCGACATAGTGTTCCCTTGAACATTATTTCAGACAGAGATGCTCGTTTCTCTTCTCGTTTTTGGAGAACCATGCAATCTGCTATGGGGACCCAACTTAATCTGAGCACTGCTTATCATCCGCAATCCGATGGTCAATCTGAAAGAACAATCCAGACTTTGGAGGATATTCTTAGAGCTTGCGTGATCGATTTTGGTGGTAGTTGGGATTCACATCTTCCATTGATAGAATTCTCCTACAACAATAGTTATCACTCCAGCATCAACATGGCTCCTTTCGAGGCTCTCTGTGGTCGAAAATGTCGTTCACCAGTCTGCTGGAATGAGATCGGTGAGGCTCAGCTTACTGGACCTGACCTCATTCTAGAGACAACTGATAACCTTCAGACACCTCGAAGCCGTCAAAAGAGTTACGCGGACCGACGACGCAAGCCCTTGGAATTTCAAGTTGGTGATCGTGTATTACTTAAGGTCTCACCTTGGAAAGGTGTGATCAGATTTGGAAAGACACGAAAACTTGCACCTAGATATGTTGGACCATTCAAGATCGTCGAAAGAATCGGTAAGGTAGCCTATAGACTTGAGTTACCTCCTGAACTTGGAAACGTTCATCCAACCTTTCACATGTTCAATCTCAAAAAGTGTCTAGCTGATGAGAACCTCCACATACCACTTGACGAAATTCGTATTGACAACACAATGCATTTTGTTGAAAAACCTGTGGAAATCATGGACCGTGAAATCAAGTGGCTTAAATGCAAGCGCATTCCTTTGGTCAAAGTTCACTGGGAATCTAAACATGGACCCGAGTTTACATGGGAATGTGAAGATCAAATGAAGGCGAAGTATCCGCATCTATTCTCACGAGTTTCCTCTAAATAAATTTCGGGATGAAATTTCCACAAGTAGGGGAGACTGTGACATCTGTGCTTGTAATCATTGTAAACAGTTCAGTTATCAATTATATAAGGTTATTCGATCCCAATATTTTTTTGTTTATGTTTGACATTTTTCATGTTTTGATTTTTATTCAATTTCAAACTCTATATCGCTTTCTGGAGAATTATACTCAAACTGGTGCATAAACGTAATCGGTATAACGCGACAAATACTCCGGAACATCAACATATGCTTAAAATACCTTAAATAACCTTTACATAACTTAGAAATAAGTTTTGAAGGCTTTGGTATGGCAAAATCAAGTCTATTCGCTTATCGGGACTAAATTCGACAAACTGCGAAAGTATGCCAATTTGAACTGTAACAAACATTCCGGAACATGATCATAAGTTAAACACACCCTAAATATCCTTTACATAGCTTAGAAATAGGCTTTGAGAGGTTCGGTGTGCTAAAATAAACTTTATGCTCATTCAGAGACTAAAAGCGTCAAAAAGTGCATAAGTTTGCATTTTCGCGCATAACTTACGTTCTGAATACATCCGGACATCCAAAAATTTATGTAAGCATTAAAATATTTTATTTAGTGTTTGGCATAAGAAAAAATCCATTCATCGCGCAATTTGGATCGTTTTTCGCGTTCGTGCGCATTTCGTCGTAATTAAGCGAATATCGCGATCGTACGAACAAACGAACCGACATCCGGCATATTTATTTTTGAGCATGTTTCATGTCCACAATGTTTAGGCATCATTTTAGGGCCTTAAAGTTGGCTTGACGGGCCTTAGAAGTGTCGGAATGAGCTTAAAACACACCGGGGACTGAAACTGTCATTTTTGCAAAGTTGTTGCTGGTCTGCAGAGCCCAGGCAGGCCGCGTGAGCCTCTGCAGAACCTTATGCGGGCCGTGTGAGCCTCCCAGATGTGGAAAATGTGTTTAACAGCTTGTTCCAGCTATTTCCAACTGATTCCTTCACTTACAAATGGTTTTATGGTTCCTATGGGCTGGTTTGGGGGCTCCAATGGTTTTATAAAACAATGGGCTCGATGTGTATGGCAGTGATTGAATCTCGGATTACGAGGAACGATCTTAACGACTCTACCAAGTCTATAAATACCCCTCACCTCTCATTTGCAAAACTCACAATTTGTTCTAATTTCTGCTCTCTAAGTTGAAGTGTATGCTTCATACCTGAGAGAAAATCAGATCAAATCTTGCGGGGACCTTCTGTAAGTATTCCTTTGTTCTTTTCATTCGTTTTTAGCGTCAAAGTCAAACTGCGTTTGATTTTCTGCATTGACCAGTTTATGGTCAATGCGAAGTTCGTTTGAACTTCATAACGTGAGCGTAATCACGATGGTTATAGTCCCTAGTGACTATACCTACAGATTACCACGTTATCTAGGCTCAGTGACGAGTCGTAGTTTCGGCCAAAATGCGTATTCTCGCGTATTTTGTAACCAAACTACTTGTGGGTATCAAAACCATTTGTTTTGATACAAAACCTGTTTTTAAACCTCGTTAAACATGTTTTGACATGTTTAGCTCGTCACTTTTAGATTTGTGCTTGTCTAGGGTCGTAAAGGTAAGCGATCTAATCAATCGCTTATACTTTCGAACCCGACCCAATTGGTCGATCTTTAGGATCCGACCAAACACTTAGGGTGACCATAGTTGTATAGGGAATAACCTTCCGAGGTTATACCTTTTGGTCACATCGTTTAAGTAGTTGTATGATAAGTAGTTTATATGCCTTAGGAAAATTACCAAAATACCCTTTTTACGCCAAAATTCATTCTAAGCATATGTAACATAATTTTTGACATCTAAACTGATTTGGCAACTATATTAGACATGTTAAGGCATATTTTACTTGTCATAGGACTAGTTAAGCGGTCCGAACTCGTTTTACGCGAACGACGCGTTAAAGTAGCATAAGCTACCTAAACGGGTCGTAACGGGTCAAAAGCACTTAGGATAAGTTTCATTTTAGTATGTAGGCTTTGTTAAACCATATTACATGAGTTCCTACACTCATTTGGTTTACGAACCCTCATGCTACCCGATCCTCCGAATAGGTCCGTTTATTAATATAGTTACCTATATTAGGTGCCGTTTGATTCCGTGATCTTCTAGCTTTCCTTGGTGGTTATCTTAGGACTTCTGAGCAATCTCAAGTGAGTACATAGTCCCCTCTTTTACTGTTTTTTTCAAACATTTTGGGGTGAAACACATGTGCCTACTTGTTACTTTCGTGCTTTTCATGTTTTCATATCATATACTTGCTATGTTCATTAGTACACTATTAGTACATGATTTCATTTTGTTTTGCTATGTATGTTTACTTAGCATGCTAGCACATTGATTTACATTACATCTTCTTTTGCTATGTATGTTTACTTGGCATGATAGCACATTGTTTTACATTACATTTTCTGCTTTGTATGTTAACTTAGCATACTTAGTACATTACCTTCATTACATGTTTACATTTGGTATGACATTTGGTTTGTTCAACGGGTCTAAATTACATTCATTAACATTAGCTACGCCGCTCGGTAGTAAGTAATGGTACCATAGGACTTGACAAATCCCATTCCTGACATCCTAGGTTTGTTTGGATGAAAGGAATGACTGAATCCGAAAACATTTTTGATAACCTTTACTCTAAGGTTATCCTACTGTCTCAAGGCTTGAATGTATGCGTTTAACTTACCGCATAAGTGTTTGTATCAGTAAAACATGCATTTGCTTTGCAAAACATAACTTTTGATATATTCAAAATACTTTGTTTTGTACCTTTTTACTTTTGGTTTAGGTAATCACATATTACATACCATACATAACATTTGTTACATACTACATTATTACATTTTGACTTTTAACATTTGACATGGTTTATACAAAAACATTTGACGATTGGTTTAAATATGAACTTTATACATTGGTGGTTTGTTTAAGTGATTTAAGTAACGATGCATGTGTAATATAATGCAAGCATGGTGGATACGCCGCTGGTACTTCCTATATATAAGTGCTTGTAGGATATTACATATCGTAGCGTTATTTAAACCATTTCAGTTTAGACATATTACATTTACAACATAGTTATACTTAAACATTGTTTTACAAATAACTTGATTTATACAAACTCATTTTACTTGGTTATACATTTAACCATACATTATTCTTTTATATATACATATCATCTGATTTTATCGCTTTTCAAATGATTTATAAAAGAAAACACTTAACAAGATTCATGACAAATTTTTATTAAACATTTTCTTTAAACCTAAGTCATGAATCCTATTTTCATAAAACCTATGTATCTCACAGGCATTTTTATGCTGACGTACCTATTTTCATATGTGTTTTCAGGAGCTGTTGCATAGGATGTTCGTGACACACTAGGGCGGACCTGTGCTTTAGTGACTTAAAAATGAAGATAGAACTAGCTTAACTATGTGATGTACTCTTGTTTCCTTCGTTTAAGACAATGTAACTTTCATGTTTGATGAATAAAATATAACTTCGAATGCCATGGTTGTGAAACAATAATTCTGTTACAACACTCCCCGATGTTTCCGCCACGATTTGATGTTTTACGTGGTCAGGGTGTGACAATCTGACTCTTTAGCCATAAGGCGACTAAAAGTTAGACTATTTATTTTAATAGCTTCACCTTTTTCAAAAGCTTTTTGAGAAACATGTTTTTGCAGGTAGTAGCTTAATAGTCTAGGAAACATAAGAAAACCAGCAGTTTTCCCCTTTTTAATAGCAGCAGCTTTCCCCTTTTTAATAGCTGCAGTTTTTCCCTTTTTAATAGCAGCAATTTTGCCCTTTTTAATGTTATTTAAATTTTCAACCAAATCAGCAAACAGTGCTTGGGAGTAGTTAAAATCAGTATTTGTCAAAATTGCATACCCCAATGACTGAATTTTCAAAGGTATTTCATTAAAAGAAGTAGTTTTATTTGAGAGACAGATTAAGAGAGTATGGAACAGGAATTTCATTGGCAGTGGAAAATTACCTTTAAACATAGTTGCCTGATTCAACTCTCCATCATATCCTCTCCCTATCAAGTATGTTTGAATCTCATTTTTCGGCAAAGAGGTCTTACCTGCCAAGTCGTTTACCTCAAATGTTGTTGATATAGTACTGGGGGTAATAGCAACCGATTCACCTCCGACTTTTGAAGTTATACTTACGACCACATTGTTTTGTTCTTCAATATTCGCATTAGCCCAAAAATCGCGAAGCGTCTCTTGGAAAATGGGTGCGTCGGCGGTAAGAATGACCTTATATTTTGATGATGTAAGAACATCAATCATCGAATGATAGAGAGTATTGTTCTCGGTTTTCTCAAAAATAGCAGGGTAGTTATGCGATTTTTTCATCACCAAAGCCATGATTGGAATTGAAAGTTGCGAGAGGTTGACGAAGAAGTGTTGAAGAAGAAGATGGAAACCGCTCTGCTGAATTTTAAACTCCAGACGAAAGTAAAACCTCTGTTTGGGGATGAAACATCGATTTATAAAGTGAAAAGGTGAATGTTGACGTGTCAGAAGTTAGAAAGATCTGATGGCTAACATCTGTCCATGTCACAACCTCTGCTCTGATAATGGATGACAGTTGTTGTGAAAACCACTGTTGGCCAACAACAGATGTTAGCCAACATTAGTAACTCAGCAGTCCTCAGATTAAACAGAACCTATGAGAACAGACAATACCCTTCAGCAATATTTGGAAACCACTGTTGGGCAACAACAAATCTTATACAACAATAGTAAGTTAGCAGTCCTTTCAACAGACTTTTAATATAAACGAATAAATTGATATTAAATATCAGCAGCCATTTAATGCAAAACATTTAAAAAATAAATTTTCATGGGAAAACTATAAAATTAAATATCAAGAAACTGAAAGGACAAATTTTAAATCTCTGCCATAAAAAATATAAAAAAACCTCTTCATTTAAAGACCAACAATAATCTACATGGCAAACAAAGGCTACTACCACTTCATCGGACACAAATGTTGTAAACAGTGGTAAATCAACAGTTGAGCAATAACAGATGTTCAGAACTGTTGAGCAGTGGTAAATCAACAGCGGTAAAAAATCTCTTCATTTAAAGACGTTGAGCAATAACAGATGTTCAGAACTTCTATTACTGTTGATCATTGACAATTCTTCGGAAACTGCTGTTGGGAATAACGGATGTTCGCACCAGTAGCAACTCAACAGTGGTTACAAAAAACAGGAATTATTGAGCAATAACAGTTGAGCAATAACAGATGTTCAGAACTTCAATTGTGTTAATCATTGACAATTCTTTGGAAACTACTGTTCGGAATAACAGAAGTTCGCACCAGTAGCAACTCAACAGTGGTTACAAAAAACAGGAATTGTTGAGCAATAACAGTTGAGCAATAACAGATGTTCAGAACTGTTGAGCAGTGGTAAATCAACAGTGGTAAAAAACCTCTTCATTTAAAGACGTTGAGCAATAACAGATGTTCAGAACTTTTCTTGTGTTAATCATTGACAATTCTTTGGAAACTGCTGTTGAGAATAACAAATGTTCGCACCAGTAGCAACTCAACAGTGGTTACAAAAAACAGGAATTATAAGAACAGACAATACCTTTAAATAGTGGATGAATCTTTTGCCAAACAGATGTTTTAAAAACAACTGTTATCAACAGACTTTTAAAGATTTTTTGTCAATTTTTTTCAAAATACCTATTTTTTAATAATGTTCAGAACTTCTATTGGGTTAATGGTTGACAATCCTTTGGAAACCGCTGTTGGGAATAACAGATGTTGGCAAAAGTAGCAACTCAACAGTCGTTACAAAAAACATGAATTATGAGAACAGACGATACCTTTAAACAGTGGATAAATCTTTTGCCAAACATCTGTTTTAAAAACAGATGTTTTCAACAGACTTTTATCAATTTTTGTCTATTTTTTAAGAATGTTCAGAACTTCTATTGTCTTTCGAAATTGCTGTTGGGAATAACAGATGCTGGCAACAAACGCAACTCAACACATATATGATCGCAGGTATCAACACTAACAACTGTTGATGCTCACATCAGTAAAAATAAAATGCTCTACAAAGATTAATAGAATTAAAATTTACATATCACATATGACGATAGATCAACAATTACATTAAGAACTGAACAAAGAAATTTAATAATCTTCAGCTCTTGAACAGTAGCCCTATCCTCAAATACTTGATCCACAACTTTCTTGATAAAGCGATACTTTAAATCATAAGAACCTACAGAAGGATATGATGACATTTTTAACTTGTATATTTCTTCAACTCTGATGTAAAAGAAGGATATAATGGTAGTAAAACGTGATGAAAAGCTTCTGCACTGTTTTTGAATTCCGAAGTGCAGAAAGACATCACCAAAACACCTCTTCAGCTCTTGAATAGTAGCCCTATCCTCATATACTTGATCCTCAACTTGCTTGATAAACCGATATTTTAAATCATAAGAACCTACAAAAGGGTATGATGACATTTTTAACTCTTGAATATGGAGCGAAATTCATATATGTTATTTAACTTGTATATTTCTTCAAGTCTCATGTAAAAGAAGGATATAATAATCGTAGTAAAAAGTTAAATATCAATAAACCGAAAGAACAAAAAAAACGATGTTCTCATAATTACCATTAACTTCTTCATTTATCATAAAGAAGTACTCCACTTTATGCACTTCAGACTTCAAAAACAGTGCAGAAGAACTCCCCACTGCTCGATCGGAAAAAAAGCTGAAATATATCAACACCTTAAAATAAATATTATCAACATATATCAATAGTTTAAAAGAATCCACAAACCTAAAACCACCTGCAACTGATTGTTTGAAGTTTAAACAACTCTGATTAGGCTGAAATATAAACAGAGAATTAGAACAGATCAGTTCAAATTTTATAGGATTAGAATTAGAATATAGAGGTTTGAATTTTAAATTTTGAATGTGGAGCCAAAATTTTGAATTTTGAATTTTATACGATTAGAATTAGAATAAACATCAGTACTTTAAATTATGAATGAGAGCAGACCTTTGAGTATAAGGCATTATACAAATGGGCAGACCTTTGAAAAGGTGGATTTGAGCCAACTTTGAATTTTAAAGTCTTTTAATATTAGGCATTATGATGTAATAATGACATAAGAAAAGCCTTGTTGGACATGCTCTCCTGCTGACACATCAGCTTTTCTTATGTCACTTGAATTTCTCCTTTTATAGAAAGTATAGATAGATTCATAGGGTGAGGTTATTGTAAAAAAAGTGTTTTTTTGTGAGAATGGTAAGAAAGAATCTAAACCATTAGATCTTTAATCTAATGGTTGAGATCTTGATGGCAATCTTGTAGATAGTGTAACAATTAAAATAATTAATTTTCTAGATTGAGGGTATAAAGGTAAAATTAACATTTTTAAATTTAGAAAGTCACATGCAATCCACATGCAAGTTCCCCTCTTTTTTTTTAAACGTCAATAACTTTTTATACGTAACTCTTTTTTTTTAAAATACACCATAATAACGAGTGTTTTTTATCTTTAATATAAGTACCATATTGTTATACTTATGTAGAGAAAAAAATTATGTTTCGATTGGATGTTTTAATCCATGGTGTTTTTTCTATGTTCATACAATGGTGTTTTCAATGTATTGTGATTCAAGGCGTTGTGTTTTCCAATAAAACATTATATGGAAATATACAACTAATGCAGAAAACACCATTCAAAACTAACGATGTGCAAAAAAAAAAAAAAAGACACTGCAACATAATATCTACAACATAACACCATACGCAACTAATCAAACTGTAGCAAAGAAACAACTGGTATAAAAAACACCCTTCAACTTCAATAGTATACATCAAAACACCATGTACATATAAAAACACCATGGAAGGATTACACATGGTGTCATTAAATAAACTCGTATACTAAACGAAAATCATCCATGCAAAAAACACCATACACTGTAACATCAAAGGGGCAAAAACCATATTTATCCGAAAACTAATCAGATTGAAATTCAAAATTCGAATTCCTAAAATAACTACCTAAATTCGGTTACATTTATTTAATCCTAAAATAACTACCTAAATTTGGTTACATTAATTTAATCCTTAACTAGAATTATTAGTACAATTACCATTACATATATAGGGTATATATATAAGGAAATGTTCTATGCAGAACACTAAATATTGTGAGAACACATAGAACAAAATGAATCACCCATTTTTTCAATCCTAAAACCCTAAAAAGTAAAGGAAAATGTTACAAATGGAAGATTTATTGTTTTTCACACTATAATTTACAACAAAATATGAAAAATTTTCATTTTTTTTATATAACCTACACATATGTGCATTCTGTGTAGGTTAAATCACCTACATGTATGTAGGCTAAGTATAGATAAAAATATAAGGTTTTCCATGCATATATAATATACATACGAATGTAGGAAATATAAAATTTAAAAAATATGAACTTTAAATCATAAAATCTAGTGATTTAGAGTTGTTCCTTTTGTTTTCGCAATAAATAGTGTTCTGTAATCAGTGGCGGATCTAGAAGATAAATTCAGGGGTATCCCAAAAATATTTTTTACCACACAGTCAGCGGCGGGGCCGGTCATGAGGATTCAAGTGCCCTGGGCAGGCCAAAAAGGCCCTTAGACCCTAACTAGTAAAATTATATAAACTAGTTTTTATAATGTTGTTATTAGTTTTTAGGTTAATGGATCAATATTCATTTAACATTTGAGGTATACTTTATGGACCAATATTGGCAATATGTTTTAGATTAGGCTAGGTTTATTTTTAATTTTTAAGTATTGGGCCGATTGATTACGCGAAGGATGAAGAATGCGTGTCGGAGCAAGAAGATCGTTGACCAAATTTCCGCTGCAACGCACAAGAAAGTTTACTTGTTGTTTAATATAATAAAACCGCCTAGACCTTTTAATTAATGTCAACCCAATTAATCTTTTGCAAAATAATCAATCATAGCTTGTCAAAATTTGTAAATGACCCAATCTTGCATCAACCTATTATAGATCCAATTTAAAGCAACAAACTCCATCTCTATTCTAAATGTCAAACATCCCATATCCCTTACTAGCCCGGCCCACATGACAAGTTATATAATATAACCTAGGTGTTACTTTGCCTCAATGAAAGATGCAGAGTATTTACGGAATTAAAAAGTTAAATTTAAGGGTCCTAATATTAACACATGGAAAAAACTTATTTACACATGGTGTATATGGGCCGTATAATGTTATACAACCCGTATAGAATTTAAAAACTAACAAAGTCTGTGCCAACAGACTTTGTCAGTTTTTTTAACTCCATACGGGCCGTATAACATTATACGGCGCGTATACACCATGTGTAAATAATTTACCTGGTCGTATACAATGTATACGAACGTTGTATACGGGCCGTATACTGTTATACGGCCTGTATTCTTCGAAAATTAGATTTTTCTCAAAGTATTTAAGGGATTTAAGGTGCCAATCACACGAGACATTTTACAGTGGTGAGGTGGTCAAACCTTTCTAAAAGTAGAAAAAAATAAAACATTAACAAGTAACAAAGATTGAAGAACAAAAAGTCGCGTCGTATGACTGTAATAAAACGGAAGCTATCAACGCGGGGTTACGGGCCTGGTGTTATTCTTTATTTAATATTTACAGAATAATAGGAAGGGTGAGGCATTTGATGAGAGTTGTAAGGAGAAGTGTTGAGATAACAGACATCCATCAAACTCAAAAAAAAAACTTGTGTTTCCCTCTCAATTGAATAGACAAACACTTGCTTCATAGGACTCACTTGAATCGTCTCGAAAGTACTGAACAACCGAACTAACAGCTTCAGTTTCATCAGTCTGTACCGAAGAAACCAAATTCGCAACAATGAGTCTGAGTCCATTGTTTTATCTTGAGTCATCGGGAAAACTTTTCCTCAGGGGAGGGTGAGTAGTATGAGTCTGAGTCCATTGTGGTTCGTGAATGTTTCGAATCATCATAGAAGACGTGTCGGGTTCTTCTGCTAGTTATTCGGAATGTTTCGAATCATCATTAAAATTAACAATGCGGTCTTCATTGAAGACGTAATTGCAAGACTGTTTATCGGGTTTCCAATGCTCACACAGGGTGAAAAACAACCCTTGATGTTGAAACCGGTTTTACCTCATGAAAAGGAAAGAAACAATTTTTTTAGAGAAGCGTTGGGATTCAAGGGTTTATGAGTCAAAGTTAACATTCAGATTCAGATTCAGAAAGCACATGATTTGTACTTGATTTATTCTCTTTAATCTATTAGAACGATCCTTGTTTTGTCACGTACATGCGTTTAATTCCCAACATCCTTGTTTTGTTACGTACATTTCGTAAGAAACTTTTCGTGCACTGAACCTAAAATTCAGTTGTGTACGCAAATTCACCACCGGTTTCTACAGCACAAGCACATACACCGGTTTCCAGGAAGGGTTTAGAATGTTTGAAGGAATGTTGGTTCAATACCAACTCATCTTTAGTAGTATTTGTTTGAGAACCTGATTCAGATAAACAACGGTTCTCCAATTCTAGATTAAGCAAATACACAACAGTTCTCCAATTCCAGATCAGTAATGAACGTTCAGTTGTGTACACAAATTCATCACCGGTTTCTACAGCACAAGCACATACACAGGGAGAATGTTCTCGAAATTGAAGAAAAAGAAAAAATGGTCGCTGATGTTTTTCACTATCAGGATTTTGTTGGTTTGTTTCCAGGTAGGGTTTAGAATGTTTGAACGAAACTTATGTTTCCCATAGTCACAAACGATTTTGTTTCAAATCAAGGGTCTCGTCATTACAACCACTTGTTTTCAATGGGGATGTAATGCAATGATTCCTCTCACTTGAATAAACAGACACTTGCTTCATAGGACTCACTTGAATCATCTCGGAAGTACAGAACAACCGAAATAACAGCTTCGGTTTCATTAGCTGCATCGTAGAAGACGTGTCGGGTTCTTCTGCTAGTGGTCGGAATTCCAATGCTCACACAGGGTGAAAAACAACCCTTGATGTTGAAACCGGTTTTACCTCATGAAAAGGAAAGAAACAATTTTTTTTAGAGAAGCATTGGGATTCAAGGGTTTATGAGTCAAAGTTAACATTCAGATTCAGAAAGCAGATGATTTGTACGTGGTTTATTTTCTTTAACCTATTAGAACGATCCTTGTTTTGTCACGTACATGCGTTTAATTCCCAACATCCTTGTTTTGTCACGTACATTTCGTAAGAAACTTTTCGTGCACTGAACCTTCAGTTGAAGGAATGTTGGTTCAATACCAACTCTTCTTTAGTAGTGTTTATTTGAGAACCTGATTCAGATACACAAATTCATCACCGGTTTCTACAGCACAAACACTTACACAGTTAGGGTTTAGAATGTTTGAAGTATTAGGATTTTGTTGGTTTGTCGGGTTCTATAACTACAATCCTTCCTACATTATTGAAAATTACTATATCACAAAGATTTATTGAAAACCCAACTCTCTCTATAGATATGACTGAGAGTGAGGGTTACTCTGTTATATACATCAACGAATGATTGGTTCAATACCAATTCATCTTTATTGATCTTCATATTCTTGGTTAAATACCAATTCATCTTTATTGATCTTCATATTCTTGGTTCAATACCAACTCATCTTTATATGAGAGTATGTTGATATAGGAGAGAAGATGCAAAACAAGGATCGTTCTAATAGATTAAAGAGAATAAACCATTTTTTACCCATAATATACGGGCCGTATACTATTATACGACCCGTATACACCATATGAAAAAAAATTACCAGATCGTATACAATGTATACGATGATCGTATACGGACCGTATACTATTATACGGCCTGTATACTATGGTTAAAAATGGTAAAAAATGATAAAAAATTGTTTATTCTCTTTAATCTATTTAGAACGATCCTTGTTTTGAGAACCTGATTCAGATTTAAACAATGCACGACATGTCTATTAATTTTAATGAAGCAATGAAGATTGAATATGCAACCCTACTAAAGATGATCCGAATCAGGCGTGCATTGTTTAAATCTGAATCAGGTTCTCAAACAAACACTACTAAAGATGACCGGAATCGGGTTGTTAATTTTAATGAAGCAATGAAGATTGAATATGCAACCCTAGACCATGGTCTCAGACTCTCTCCCCCTCCTTTTCTCTCTCTCACAACCCTAGACCCAAACCACCGCAATCCACCATGATTATGTCTCTCCAAGCATCTCTTATTTCTACTCTTTCTCTCTCCTCTCAAAAAACCCTAACTCATCCCTTCACTCATTGCCATCGCCGGCTTGACCCGTGCCCCTACCTATTGTCGCCGTCTACCACCATCTCTTTTCTCATAACTCACTCACCACCTCCCCTTTGTAAGTTGCACTATGACACGAGGGTTGTTGCATCGGGAACGAAGGAGGAGACTCAACTGTCGCTGCACTGTTCTCGTTGTGGTCGACGTATACCAACAGTTCTGTGAAAAAAAACATCATCTGTTCATCATTGTTCTTGAAGATGAAGATGAAGAAACGAGGGTTTATTCTCTTTAACGTACACATCGCATTCGAAGATCCTTGCATTAGACACCATTTGTTGGAATTTGTGGATTTCGGTTGGTTTAGATCTCTATTCGGTCATCTTTCCTCTCAATTGAATAGACAGACACGTCTTCTTTGATGATTCAAAACATTCCGAATAACTAGCAGATGAACCTGACACGTCTTCTGCTAGTTACTCTTTTCTTCGATTTCTACAAATCTTTCAAGAACATTCACGTCTTTCAACCAACCAAAACACCGTAAACCCCTTCTTTTAATCTATTAGAACGATCATTGTTTTGAAATTCCTTTCGTTTTTTGGATCGTTCTAATAGATTAAAGAGAATAAACCATTTTTTACCCTAAGAATACGGGCCGTATACTATTATACGGCCCGTATACATCATGTGAAAAAAATTTACCAGATCGTATACAATGTATACGATGATTGTATACGGGCCGTATAATATTATACGGCCCGTATACTATGGGTAAAAAATGGCAAAATTCATTTATTCTCTTTAATCTATTAGAACGATCCTTGTTTTGAGCAATGCAATTATTCTTCTCAATTGAATAGACAGACACTTGCTTCATAGGACTCACTTGAATCGTCTCGGAAGTACTGAACAACAGAAATAACAGATTCAACAGATCGTATACAATGTATATGATGATTGTATACGGGTCGTATAATATTATACGGTCCGTATACTATGGGTAAAAAATGGTAAAAATTCATTTATTCTCTTTAATCTATTAGAACGATCCTTGTTTTGAGAAATGTGTAACACCCCGAAAATATAGATATCATATTCTAAACTAAATATCGGTAATAGTCAAGATAAAATAACTAGGAATTAATAACCTAGTTAGTTAGTGTCTTGACATAATAGAACAAATATGGTCAAAATACCCTTTAAATAACTTGTGTATAGTGGAGGGACTAAACACGGGCAAAAGATTTAAAGTTTTAATTCTATCAAATAATTGACACAAAACACACACATACGTGTGTTTGGTCCTGCGATTTCAACCTGATAAAAAAGGGAGCTCTCAAGCTCAAACCCTAAAACACATGAATTCACTAAATTGAAGGGGCAAATCAAGCCCAAATCGAAATCCAAGCATAGATTAGTGATCACCTCAGTGAAGGGAAGGGGCAAATCAAGCCCAAATCGAAATCCAAGCATAGATTAGTGATCACCTCAGTGAAGGGATCATAAGGTATGCAAAATTTTAGTATTTGGTTCCATCTAAAATTTTAGATGAACTCAAGAAATTCGAATCTGAGCTTGCATGATCGTTGTTTTGATGAAATTAGGAATGAAATTATATCTAGGAGTAAACCCTAGTCATTTACTTGTTGAATTGATGTTCATAATTGTGAATTCATGATCATACACTCATGTGTCAAGTGGGTTTTGTAGAATTATGTTAAACACTAGGATTATCATTGTTAACCTAGTGTATTTGAGCTTTATGGAGTGAATTCTGACTTGTTGATATGAAAATTGACATGAACTTGTGAAAGGATGCTTAAATCTTGGCTAAATAGTTAGTTAAGAACTTGATTTTTAATTGTATGAAATCATGCTCATTAGGTGTTTGATATAATGCCTAAGAGAAGATAAATGTTAAAAACCCGACTAAAAATGCATATTTGACTAGTGTGGAAAATTATGCGTTATATGCTATAAGAGAGTTCTAAACATCTACGGTTGAACTCTATAGGCAAGGAAACCGGGACGCCAAGCGGACAAGCTAGTGGCGATACGCGTTTGAAAGGATTGCTCTAAAGGTACGTGACCTAAGGTTTCGTTACATTATGTATAAAGTTGGATCATAGCTATAATTATGGTGTCGTAGTTTAATACGCAAGTTTGATATGTCATTGAAGTGACGAAGTTCACTCGACAATCAAATGGGTCAAAAATAATGGTAGAAATAAGTTTGAATTGTCATTGAAGTGACGGTTTTCACTAGACAATCAAACAGGTCATCCATGTCGTAAATAGATTGAAATTGAAGTGGCTTGAACGTCACCTAAAGGTTGAGAACATTGAATGCGTAAGCCGTGAAACGGACACGCTAAACTTGATGCAAATGAACCCTTGGATACGGGTCAAAACCTTGGTATATATATTGAAAGTGTAAACTTGCTTAGATGCATATGCTTGGAATATTGATAACCAAGCATGATGCTAATGTGCGCGCAAACCACGAGATGGGAGCGAAGCGCTAGTGCTTGGTAAACCCGGGATTGGGCAAAAATCGTTTGAAAACAAGTGATAATGATAAACGAGTTGCATGACTCTCAAACAAATGGGTCGAATAATCAAAAAGTGGATTTATAGGCTATCTGCCTATAAACTGGATTTTAAAGCGAACAATGATGGTAAACGGGTCCGTAATTTAATTACGGTCGCGTAGGAAAAAGAATTATGTAAATCAGCCAAAAAATAGTTTTACTTGCTGGTTTTGCATAGAAACATAAGTTTAATGGATTTTCAAGCCTCTAAACTAACGTTTAAGTGGGTTATGAATGTAGGTGAATGTTTACAAGACTACGGATGAAGATCAAGCGACTTTCAAGAACCGAACACACCAAACAAAGCTTCTGCATTGATCTATTTTGTTTTAGATAATATGTAAACTCTTGAAATTATATTTTGAAAGTTTTTAACTAGTACGATGATGACTCGAATACTTGATCATGTATGATCGTAAACCCAACAAAGTTTTTGTAAGCTCGCATTTTTGTAATAAATGCGTGTTAAATGTTATAAAATGTTTTACTTTTAAGACGGGTCTTACAAGTTGGTAATCAGAGCCCAAGGTTGTGGTTGAAGTGTGTTTGGTTCAAGCTTGATCAAACATCCGGTAAGAATTAATTATTTTATGTTAACTTTAACTAAACATTGGAAAGGAAACGTGATTCAATATGCATGGGAAGAGTGTGTTAACACACTCAATCCCGGAAAGTGCACCAAACACAAATGGTTGAAGCAAGTTACGAACTTGGCTAAACCTAAGTGGAATATGCAATGATAATGAAATGAAATGTTTAATAATCAATGTAAACGTTTCAGATTCAAGATGTCGACTAGTGGAAATGATGATACGGTGCCGACGGTCACCGAACGAATGAGGGAGGTGATTGCCGAAGAGGTTGGAAAGGCAATCGAAAACAGTTTATCCGGATTCATAGACAGGGTTCAAGGTACGGTGCTTTCACTAGTTGAAGAACGGATCCAAAGGTTGGAGGATAATGCCAACCAAGCGATGGAAAAGTCCGGAGGACGGAAGGCTTGTTCATACAAAGAATTCATGGCGTGCAAACCGCCAGTTTATAATGGGGAGGTTGATCCTATAATATGCCAATGATGGCTAAGCGACATTGGGGGAGTGTTTGAAAGGACCCACTGTGATACAAATGACTACGTAGCCTATGGTATGGGTCAATTAAGAGGTCAAGCGAAAGACTGGTGGGATAACAAGAAAAAGGAGATTGGAAGTGAAGCGGCTAAGGCTATGACATGTGTGACACTTGGGTCACTGCGACCATTAAACAAATACCAAGCCAATGCAATATTGTATTTCATACTTGGGATCTGTATAAATATGTGTATCTTTTGCACATATCAATTCTTGTTCGATTTCAAGCTCTAAATCGCTTTCTGGAAGGTTATACGCGCACTGATGCGTAAATATAACCAGTTTAATGCAACGAACACTCCGGAATAGTGACATAGGCTTAAAATACCTTAAATAACCTTTACATAACTTAGAAATAAGTTTTGAAGGCTTTGGTATGGCAAAATCAAGTTAATTCGCTTACAGGGACTAAAGTTGACAAACTGCGAAAGTATGCCAATTTGAACTATAACAGACATTCCGAAACATGGCCATAAGTTAAACATAACATAAATATCCTTTACATAGCTTAGAAATAGGCTTTGAGGTGTTCGGTGTGC
This sequence comes from Helianthus tuberosus, assembly GCA_030545235.1. Taxonomy (NCBI): domain Eukaryota; kingdom Viridiplantae; phylum Streptophyta; class Magnoliopsida; order Asterales; family Asteraceae; genus Helianthus; species Helianthus tuberosus. The sequence continues at coordinate 68,419,406 of CM060432.1, read as the reverse complement.
TAAAATAAACTTTTGGGTCATTCAGGGACTAAAAGCGTCAAAAAGTGCACAAGTTTGCACTTTCGCGCATAACTTACGTTCTGAATACATCCGGACATCCAAAAATTTATGTAAGCACTAAAATATTTTATGTTAGTGTTTGGCATAAGAAAAATCCATTCGTCACGCAATTTGGATCGTTTTTCGCGCTTATGCGCATTCCGTCGTAATTAAGCGAACATCGCGATCGTACGACCAAACGAACCAACATCCGGCTTATTTTTTAGCATGTTTCATGTCCACGATTTTTAGGAATCATTTTAGGGCCTTAACGTTGGCTCAACGGGCCTTAAACATGTCGGAAATGGCCTTAAACCACAACAGAGACCTAAACTGTCATTTTCGAAACTTGGTTTCTGATCAGAAGGCCCAGGCGGCCCGCGTAAGCCCAGGGTGATCTCTTACGCGGCCCGTGTTAGACTCCCAGACCAGATTCAATGTTTAAACAGCCTGTTATCAGCTGTTATGCACTCCTAATCATCTTACACATGGTATTTCTCAATACTAGGGGCTCAAATGGTTTGGTAAAACCATGTTCTTGAGGTGTATGGCCAAGATCAAAGCACGGTTTCCAAGAAACGATCTTAACGGCTCTACGAATCCTATAAATACCCAACCCACTTCATTGCAAAACCCACAAATCTGATTTGAGAAGCTCTAAGTTGAAACCATTGTTTCATACCTGAGCTACTTGGATCAAGATTAGCTTTCGGGGACCCTTTGTAAGTATTCCATCGTTCTTTTATTGCTTTTCGAGTTCGAAAGTCAAACTTTGTTTGACTTTCTGCATTGACCAGTTTATGGTCAATGCGAAGTTCGTTTGAACTTCGCAACGTGAGCGTAATCACGATGGTTATAGTCCCTAGTGACTATGCCTACTAATTACCACGTTGTCTAGGGTCGTAAGGGTAAGCGATCTAATAAATCGCTTATACCTTCGAACCCGACCCATTTGGTCGATCATTAGGATCCGACCAAACACATTAGGTGACCATAGTATATAGGGAATAACCTACTGAGGTTATACCTTATGGTCATGATGTTTAGTTAGTTGTATGATAGGTAGTATATGTGCCTTAGGTAAATTACCAAAATGCCCTTTTTACGCCAAAATTCATTTTAAGCATATGTAACATAACTTTTGACATCTAAACTGATTTGGCGACAATTTTAGGCATGTTAAGCCATATTCTACTTGTCATAGGACTAGTTAGGCGGTCCGAACGCATTTTACGCGAACGACGCGTTAAAGTAGCATAAGCTACCTAAACGGGTCGTAATGGGTCGTAAGCACTTAGGTTAGGTTTCATTTAGTATGTAGGCTTTGTTAAACCATATCGCATGAGTTCCAACACTCATTTGTTCTGTCCAATCCTCCGATTTAGGTCCGGTTTATTAACATAGTTACCTATATTAGGTGTCGTTTGATATCCGTGATCTTTAGCATTGTTTGGTTGTTACTCAAGGACTACTAAGCAATCTCAAGTGAGTACATAGACCCCTCTTTTACTGTTTTCAAACTATTTTGGGGTGAAACACATGTGCCTACTTGTTACTTTCATACTTTCCATGTTTTCACATCATATACTTGCTATGTTCATTAGTACACTATTAGTACATTGTTTTACTTTACATTTCATGCTATGTATGTCCATTGTGTGCATACTTAGAACATTGTTTTACATTACATTTCATGCTATGTATGCCCATTGTGTGCATACTTAGTACATTGTTTTACATTACATTTCATGCTATGTATGTCCATTGTGTGCATACTTAGTACATTGTTTTACATTACATTTCATGCTATGTATGTCCATTGTGTGCATACTTAGTACATTGTTTTACATTTCATTTCATGCTATGTATGTCCATTATGTGCATACTTCGTACATTGTTTTACATTACATCTTGTTGCATATGCTCATCCAGCATATGAACACATTATATTACATTTTGAACCATTGTAACTATTTGACTATGTGAACCGTTGTAACCATTTGATTATATGAACCGTTTGTAACTGTTGAACCATGAGAACCATAATTGACCATACATAAACATTTCTACAATTGTTAAACATTACATCTTGGTGGTTTAGTTTGAGTAAGTGATTTAAGTAACGAGGCGTGTGTAATATGATACAAGCATGGTGGATACGCCGCTGGTACTTCCTATTTATAAGTGTTTGTATGGTATTACATATCGTAGCGTTATTTGAATCATTTCAATTTGAGACATATAACATTTTATACAAATAACATACTTTTCACAAGACATTGTTTTACAAACAACTTATCTTATACAAACTCATTTTATACAAACTCATTTTACAAACAACGAGAACATCAATTCCGAATCGGCTTTGAAAATTAATCATCTGTTTTTGGATAATTGATTATTAGGTTTTGAACCCTCTATTTATAAGGTTTTGAACCCCTTTGATCTTTCAAAATCTCGTCAAAGTTTTGGGTCCTAAATAATGTGAACACGTGCAAACCGGAAGAGTGAATGCCTGTACCCTGAGTTTTCTGTCTAAGGCTAGAGTGTTCGTACAAATCCACATAATCGGACCAGTCACTCTTACCTGGGAACTCCTGGGGTGAGTGTCCACTTATAGGCGAGCATGTCTTCGCGATACATTATGAGGATCTAATTGCTTTGTTTCAGCCCTTGTGTGTCGTTTGTTTGCTTCGTGGTTTAAACAAATGACCATCACCCTTTATTTTGGTCGGTAATTGTAACATCCTATTCTTACCCAATACCATTTCATTTGTTTTCTCTCTTGTTTCCCCTTTTAGAATGCCTCCGCGACGCGAAAATAAGGTATCTATTGAAGAGCTGGCAGCTGTCATTACACAGCAAATGACTGTTGCATTCCCGAACATCATTGCTCAATGTAACCAAGCCCTCAACAACAATAATGCCCCCTGCAACTTCAAGACGTTCAACTCGGCTAAGCCATCAAAGTTTTCTGGGTCTCAAGGAGCAACTGCACTTCTGCAATGGTTCGAGAGTTTAGAGAGCACCTTCAGACACGTTCAATGTCCAAACGAGCGAAAGGTAGAGTTCGCATCTAGCGTCTTTGAGAAACGAGCTTTGACCTGGTGGAATGGTGTGATGAGAGATAGGGGTGCCGATGTGGCACTGGCTCAAACGTGGCAAGAGCTTCGAGCTCTGATGATGAAGGAATTCTGTCCTCGTCACGAGATCAGGGCCTTGGAAAGGGAGTTCGACGATCTTAAGCAAGATAGCGGTGAGCATCGAGCCTACACTGATCGATATGAGGAGCTGAGCCTGTTGTGTCCTACCATGGTTACGCCTTTGGATAAGGCAATCGAAAAGTACATTGATGGCCTCCCTGACTCAGTACAAGACATTGTGACCGGTAGTAATCCCACTACAGTTAGACAGGCCATTGAGCTATCTGCAACCTTGACTGAATCAAAGATCAGGAAAGCTAAACTTTTCCAAAAAGGTGACAAGAAACCGGTCGGGGAATCGAAACCAATCGAGGAATCAAAGACCATGGATGAACAGACTGGATCCCCTAAGAAGTCAAAGAAGCGAAAGGCTTCTCAGAACTTCGCCATGGTTACTCACAATGATCAAGCCGTCCCCAACCAACCAGCTCAACCCCCTGCTAGGAAGCCATACAATGGAACTGCACCCTTGTGCAACCAATGTAGCCTCCATCATCATGCCAATGTAAAGTGCCGCAAATGCCAAACTTGTGGACTTATAGGCCATACAGCAAGAGTCTGCCCAGCTGCAGCTGCACCAAACCAAGCTGGCAACAATCCCACTCAAGGTCGTTTTCTACCAGGTTCTTGCTTCAACTGTGGCGAGATGGGTCATTTCCGAAGAAATTGCCCAAAGCTTGCTAATGCAAATCCAGCACAGGGATGAGCATCTGACCGACTAGAAGACAACATCGTTTAGAAATAATCGCGTCTTATGTATTAATTTCTTTTGTTGTCAAGGTCCATGAAACAGTTGTTATCATTGTTTATAAATAAATCTTTTATTTACATTGCAATGTATTTGTGTGGTTGTATGTATAAAGAACATATCCCCTACAATACCGACAAACAAGGAATCATATTCCTTGAAAAGCAAACTACCCCCAAAATTTTCCCATTTTATGATCTCTTGCGTTTTCCACGAAATTCCTAAGTACCCGTTTTTCCTAGGAAAACGAAGTACAAGGCGCAAGTTACAACACTGGACGAATACCCAAAGTACCACTATAAATTCTTAATAGGGTACCTAAGGGTATTTCCGTAAATCCTAAAATTGTTGTGTTCCTTAATTCGAATATTACGTTTCTTTGAAAACAAAATCGAATTTTTGGGAGATCATCCTATCTTTTCAAGATAGATCCCAGAGGACATTGAAGTCCATCGACTGGTTTCCTGGTGTACCATGAATATCCATATTCAATCGATAACAAGTTAATAACAAATTAATAATCAAGTTAAACAACTATGTGATTATGTGTTCCCTTTTATGTTTTTGGTGTAATCCAAGTTTTTGTTATCCAAATCCTCGTAGAATCTTCCATATCATTCGTATAAGGGATTCATAGTAGGATACCCAAAGGTACTATATAAAATCCTTAATGGACTTCTACGTTGTAGTTAAGTCCCTTGGATTATAAAGTACTACTCCATAATTAGACCCCTTGAGTGGTCTAGTTAAACAGATTGATCTAAAAATATGGTTAGAAACATCATGTGATGATGAAGCTGAAAGGACTCCTTGGTGGCCTAATTAAAAAGAGCACCTGTCGATCTAATAAAAAGGACCCAATGGTAGTCTAGTCACCCTCATCACAGGTTTGATTTTCCTCCCCTAAACATTACAAGACAAACTGTGCGGACTATGCAAGGAATTACGTAATTATGGATGCATACATAATTATGGAATTCAGTGCACAGAAACCACAGCGAGTTTTGTCATGTGTCTAGAATTAGCTCTATTCATTTCCATTTCTGATGAAGCACCTGTTGAAAATGACTCCGTCAGTTCATTTTTCGTTTCTGAAGATTGTCCGTTGAGGAAATGAATATCCGTTTGTTTATCCTTTTCATTTCCATTTCTGATGAAGCACCCGTTGAAAGTGACTCCGTCAGTTCATTTTCGTTTCTGAAGATTGTCCGTTGAGGAAATGAATATCCGTTTGTTTATCCTTTTCATTTCCATTTCTGATGAAGCACCCGTTGAAAGTGACTCCGTCAGTTCATTTTCGTTTATGAAGATTGTCCGTTGAGGAAATGAATATCCGGTTGTTTATCCTTTTCATTTCCATTTCTGATGAAGCACCCGTTGAAAATGACTCCATCAGTTCATTTTTTTCGTTTCTGAAGATTGTCCGTTGAGGAAATGAATATCCGTTTGTTTATCCTTATCATTTCCATTTCTGATGAAGCACCTGTTGAAGATGACTCCGTCAGTTCATTTTTCGTTTCTGAAGATTGTCCGTTGAGGAAATGAATATCCGTTTGTTTATCATTTCATTTCCGTTTCTGAGGAAGCAACCTTTGAAAATAACTCCGTCTGTTCATTTTCGTTTCTGTCCGTTGAGGAAATGAATCCCCGGTTGTTTGTTCCTTCATTTCCGCTTCTGAAGAATACTCGTTGAGGAAAATGACTCCGTCTGTTCATTTTCGTTTCTAAAGAGTGCCCGTTAAGGAAATGACAGGATATTTCCTTGCATATCTTTGGTGGTTATTTGACACAAAGTCACAGACATGCTCCTACAAATAAATTTCGGGACGAAATTTCCTAAAGTAGGGGAGACTGTGACACCTGGGTCACTGCGACCATCAAACAAATACCAAGCCAATGAAATATTGTATTTCATACTTGGGATCTGTATAAATATGTGTATCTTTTGCACATATCAATTCTTGTTCGATTTCAAGCTCTAAATCGCTTTCTGTAAGGTTATACGCGCACTGATGCGTAAATATAACTAGTTTAATGCAACGAACACTCCGGAATAGTGACATAGGCTTAACATACCTTAAATAACCTTTACATAACTTAGAAATAAGTTTTGAAGGCTTTGGTATGGCAAAATCAAGTTAATTCGCTTACAGGGACTAAAGTTGACAAACTGCGAAAGTATGCCAATTTGAACTGTAACAGACATTCCGGAACATGGCCATAAGTTAAACATACCATAAATATCCTTTACATAGCTTAGAAATAGACTTTGAGGTGTTTGGTGTGCTAAAATAAACTTTTGGGTCATTCAGGGACTAAAAGCGTCAAAAAGTGCACAAGTTTGCACTTTCGCGCATAACTTACGTTCTGAATACATCCGGACATCCAAAAATTTATGTAAGAAAAATCCATGTCCACGATGTTTAGGCATCATTTTAGGGCCTTAACGTTGGCTCAACGGGCCTTAAACATGTCAGAAATGGCCTTAAACCACTACAGGGACCTAAACTGTCATTTTGGAAACTTGGTTTCTGATCAGAAGGCCCAGGCGGCCCGCGTAAGCCCAGGGAGATCTCTTACACGGCCCGCGTCAGACTCCCAGACCAGATTCAATGTTTAAACAGCCTGTTATCAGCTGTTATGCACTCCTAATCCTCTTGCACATGGTATTTCTCAATACTAGGGGCTCAAATGGTTTGGTAAAACCATGTTCTTGAGGTGTACGGCCAAGATCAAAGCACGGTTTCCAAGAAACGATCTTAACGGCTCTACGAATCCTATAAATACCCAACCCACTTCATTGCAAAACCCACAAATCTGATTTGAGAAGCTCTAAGTTGAAACCATTGTTTCATACCTGAGCTACTTGGATCAAGATTAGCTTTCGGGGACCCTTTGTAAGTATTCCTTCGTTCTTTTATTGCTTTTCGAGTCCGAAAGTCAAACTTTGTTTGACTTTCTGCATTAACCAGTTTATGGTCAATGCGAAGTTCGTTTGAACTTCGCAACGTGAGCGTAATCACGATGGTTATAGTCCCTAGTGACTATGCCTACTGATTACCACGTTGTCTATGGTCGTAAGGGTAAGCGATCTAATAAATCGCTTATACCTTCGAACCCGACCCATTTGGTCGATCATTAGGATCCGACCAAACACATTAGGTGACCATAGTATATAGGGAATAACCTTCCGAGGTTATACCTTATGGTCATGATGTTTAGTTAGTTGTATGATAGGTAGTATATATGCCTTAGGTAAATTACCAAAATGCCTTTTTTACACCAAAATTCATTTTAAGCATATGTAACATAACTTTTGACATCTAAACTGATTTGGCGACAATATTAGGCATGTTAAGGCATATTCTACTTGTCATAGGACTAGTTAGGCGGTCCGAACGCGTTTTACACGAACGACGCATTAAAGTAGCATAAGCTACCTAAACGGGTCGTAATGGGTCGTAAGCACTTAGGTTAGGTTTCATTTAGTAGGCTTTGTTAAACCATATCGCATGAGTTCCAACACTCATTTGGTTTACAAGACCTCGTTCTGTCCAATCCTCCGATTTAGGTCCGGTTTATTAACATAGTTACCTATATTAGGTGCCGTTTGATTTCCGTGATCTCTAGCATTGTTTGGTTGTTACTCAAGGACTACTAAGCAATCTCAAGTGAGTACATAGACCCCTCTTTTACTGTTTTCAAACTATTTTGGGGTGAAACACATGTGCCTACTTGTTACTTTCGTACTTTCCATGTTTTCACATCATATACTTGCTCTGTTCATTAGTACACTATTAGTACATTGTTTTACATTACATTTCATGCTATGTATGTCCATTGTGTGCATACTTAGTACATTGTTTTACATTACATTTCATGCTATGTATGCCCATTGTGTGCATACTTAGTACATTGTTTTACATTACATTTCATGCTATGTATGTCCATTGTGTGCATACTTAGTACATTGTTTTACATTACATTTCATGCTATGTATGTCCATTGTGTGCATACTTAGTACATTGTTTTACATTACATTTCATGCTATGTATGTCCATTGTGTGCATACTTAGTACATTGTTTTACATTTCATTTCATGCTATGTATGTCCATTATGTGCATACTTCGTACATTGTTTTACATTACATCTTGTTGCATATGCTCATCCAGCATATGAACACATTATATTACATTTTGAACCATTGTAACTATTTGACTATGTGAACCGTTGTAACCATTTGATTATATGAACCGTTTGTAACTGTTGAACCATGAGAACCATAATTGACCATACATAAACATTTCTACAATTGTTAAACATTACATCTTGGTGGTTTGGTTTGAGTAAGTGATTTAAATAACGAGGCGTGTGTAATATGATACAAGCATGGTGGATACGCCGCTGGTACTTCCTATATATAAGTGTTTGTATGGTATTACATATCGTAGCGTTATTTGAATCATTTCAATTTGAGACATATAGCATTTTATACAAATAACATACTTTTCATAAGACATTGTTTTACAAACAACTTATCTTATACAAACTCATTTTACTTGGTTATTCATTTAACCTTACATTTATTTATACATATCATCTGATCTTATCGGTTTTCAAATTGATTTACAAGACAAAGCAAATTACAAGGTTCATGACTAAAGATTTTCTCAAACATAAGTCATGAATCCTATTTTCACAAAACCTATGTATCTCACAGGCATTTTTATGCTGACGTACCTATTTTCACATGTGTTTTCAGGAGATGATGCATAGGACTTATCAAGACATACTTAGGCGGACCTGTGCCTTAGTGACTTAAAACGAGACAAGAACTAGTTAATTTATGTTATGTACTCTTTGTTTCTTGTTTAAAACAATGTAAACTCTCATGTTTGTTTAATAAAACGAAACTTCAATTGCCATGGATTTGAAACAATTAATTCTGTTACAACACTCCCCGATGTTTCCGCCACGTTTCGTTGTCTCACGTGGTCGGGGTGTGACAACATGGGACGAATTTAAGGCGCCGTTCCTTAAACATCACAGTCCCAAGGCAGTCATTAATCGAATCAAAGAAGAATTCATGCAACTTAGACAAAAGGGTGAGACCATCGACAAAATCACGGGAATCTTCATGGATAAGATGAAGTTTTGTGATGAACTTGTGACAAATGAAGAACAGAAGATATACTACTACTACAACATGTTGAGCGTCGAGTATAGGGAGTTCAATACTCCTTCAAAATATGAGACCCTTACCGAGACCATAAACGTTGCTCGAGAACGAGATATTTAATTGAAAAAGCAAGTTGAACGGGGTGAACGAAGGGCACATGATGTTAATCCAAGCCCTACTAAGAAAGCACGGATGAATGAAACGGTGAAGAAATCGGATGCAAAAGGGGGGTCGCCAAGTTTCAAAATCTGCGGAAAGGGTCATAAGGGCGAGTGTCGCTTCAAGGATAAACCTTGGCCCATATGTCGGAAAACGGGGCATACGGTTCCAACATGCCTGGATAAAGTGACAGTTTGCTACAAGTGCTATCGACCAGGTCACAAAAAGTCGGAATGCCCGGAGCTAGTGGGAAAGAAAGATCGGCAAGACATGAAAGATGAAGCCCCGAAAGCAAAGGCTAGATCTTTTCACCTAACCGCAGCAGAAGCAAAAATAGAACCCGATGTGGTCTCAGGTATATTTGCTGTAAACTCGATTCCTGCACGTGTACTGTTTGATACGGGTGCGAATAAATACTTTATTTCATATGGATTTATTCGACATCCTTCATTTTTTCTAACAAAGTTACCCATGCCTTTAGAAGTAGAGATAGGTAACAACAAGAGCTTTATTGTTTGTGATGTATGTCAAAATTGCAAATTGAGTATCGACAATGAAGATTACTCAATAGACTTGATCCCGATGTCGATGGGAGAATTTCAAGTGATCGTGGGGATGGATTGGTTATCCCGGTACCACGCGAAGGTTGCATGCTTCCGTAAGCAGATAAAACTAACGTCTCCGAGCGGAAAGCACATTACGATATACGACAAAAAACGGGATGACCCCGTGGTGTGTTCAATACTAGAAGCTCACAGACTTATGAAACACAGGTGGAAAGCATATATGATATACGCAAGCGAATCGGAGAAAGAGTCCCCGAAAATCAGAGACGTACCGGTGGTACGTGATTACGAAGATGTGTTTCTGGAAGATTTACCGGGAATACCGCCAGAACGGGAAGTAGAGTTCGGGATCGAATTGATCCCGGGTGCAAAACCTGTAGCTAAGGCGCCGTATCGACTCGCGCCATCGGAGCTACAAGAGTTGATGTCCCAAATTCAAGACTTGCTCAACAAAGGATACATAAGGCCAAGTGTGTCTCATTGGGGCGCGCCGGTGCTGTTCGTGAAAAAGAAAGACGGGAGCATGCGAATGTGTATCGATTACCAGGAGTTAAATAAACTCACGGTAAAGAATCGATACCTACTTCCGAGAATTGATGATCTATTTGACCAACTACACGGCGTGAGTTAGTTTTCCAAAATTGACCTTAGATCGGGGTATCATCAGTTAAAGGTCAAGAAAGAAGATGTACCGAAGACGGCCTTCCGCACGCAGTACGGACATTACGAGTTCCTCGTGATGTCTTTCAGATTAACAAATGCACCCGCGGCTTTCATGGACCTCATGAACCGGGTTTGCAAACCTATGTTGGATAAGTCGGTAATCGTGTTTGTCAACGACATTCGAGTATACTCGAAAAATGAAGCTGAACATGCGCATCACTTGCAAGAATTGTTAGAGACACTCAGACGAGAAAAGCTATATGCAAAGTTCTCGAAGTGCGCTTTCTGGTAACGAGATGTGCAGTTTCTCGGGCATATCATTAGCGCTGATGGAGTACTAGTAGATCCGTAAAAAATAGAAGCCGTGTCAAAATGGAACCCTCCGAAGAATCCTTCAGAAATCCGAAGCTTCTTAGGGCTTGCGGGATATTATAGGATATTCATACAAGATTTCTCCAAGATTGCCTCACCGTTAACCAAATTGACTCGCAAGGAGGAAAGATTCGTATGGGGCGTTTAACAAGAGAAAGCGTTCCAAACGCTCAAGGAAAAGTTAACCCACGCTCCGGTATTAACGCTGCCGGACGGAGTTGACGACATGGTGGTTTACTCGGATGTGTCACATTCGGGGCTCGGATGTGTTTTGATGCAACGAGGCAAGGTTATAGTTTATGCCTTGAGGCAATTGAAGATTCATGAGAAGAAACACCCGACTCACGACCTCGAGTTGGCGGCGGTGGTATTTGCCTTAAAAATATGGAGGCATTATTTGTATGGGGTAAAATGCACTATCTTTACCGACCATAAAAGTTTGAAATATTTCTTCGATCAGAAGGAATTAAACATGAGGCAGAGGCGATGGTTGGAAACAGTCAAAGATTTTGATTGTGAGATACATTACCATCCCGGGAAAGCCAATGTAGTGGCGGATGCGTTAAGCCGAAAGGCAGACTATGCCCCGATACGGGTACGATTGACGCAGCTCATTGTGACCTCAGGTTTACTTGAACGAATCTGAGAAGCATAAGTGGAAGCAGTGAAGGTGGAAAATTTGAAGAAGGAAAGAATAGTCGGCCAGTTGAAGGATTTAGTAGATGGCAACAACGGGTTAAAAACGAGCTTCGGTAGAACATGGGTTCCTAACTCGTGTGGAGTTAAAAAGCTTTTACTCGATGAATCTCACAAATCCCGTTATTCTATTCATCCGGGGGCGACCAAGATGTACAATGACTTGAAACAGAATTATTGGTGGCCCGGAATGAAAAGGGATGTGGTAAAATACGTGGAGAAATGTTTGACATGTTTGCAAGTCACAATGGACCTATTGACCAAACTACCAAAGACGAGTCGCGGATTTGATGCTATATATGTGGTTGTAGACAGACTAATGAAAAGTGCTCACTTTATACCGATACGTGAGACTTATACGTCAGAAAAGATGTCAGAGGTATACACTAATGAGATAGAGGCACGCCACAGAGTACCGGTGTCCATCGTGTCTGTGACACTTGTGCTCCGTAAACACACACAATGTAGGACACTATCGTTTATCAAAGAAACAATGTGTTTTGGTCTCAAAAATTTGTTTATTTTGGTTTTACAATTTCACATTTTGATTCTAGTTCATTTTCAAGCTTTAAATCGTTTTCTGGAAAGTTAAACGCGAACTGATGCGTAAACGTAATCAGTTTAATGCAGAAAACACTCCAGAACAGTGACATAGGCTTAACATACCTTAAATAACTTTTATATAACTTAGAAATAAGTTTTGAAAGCTTTGGTGTGTCAAAAACAAGTTTATTCACACTCAGGGACTATTTGCGTCAAACTGTGAAAGTCTGTTGATTCACATAGTATCGCACATTTCGGAACTTGATCATAAGTTAAACATGCCCTAAATATCCTTTACATAGCTTAGAAATAGGCTTTGAGGTGTTTAGTGCGCAAAAATAAACTTATTTGATCAATAGGGACTAAAAGCGTCAAAAGTGCATAAGTTTGCATTTTCGCGCATAACTTACGTTCTGAATATATCCGGACATCCAAAAATTTATGTAATCATTAAAATATTCTATTTTAGTGATATGCGTGATAAAATTTCATTCGTCGCGTAGTTTGGATCGTTTTTCGCGTCCGTTCGTGTTTCATCGTAAATAACCAAACAACGCAATCGTATGGCCAAACGAACCGACATCCGAGATATTTTAGAGCATATTTTAAGTTCCCTATAGTTTAACTTCATTTTAGAGCCTTGAAGTGGGGTTAACGGGGCTTAAACGTGCCAAAACGCATCAAAAATCAAGTTTGGAGATGTAGGGGCCTGTTCTGCCAATTAATGAAAGTCACTGCCGGCAAACCTGGTCCTTACGGACCATATGGTGGTGCTTACGGTCCGTAAGCCTTCACCAGGTCAGCAGACTTCATTTCCTTAAAACCCAGCTGCTCCCATTGTTTTGCACATGGTTTCTACCATTCTATGGACTGGTTTTGGATGCCCCTAGGTTTACAAATCAGTGGGCACACATGTACGCTCAAGATTGAAGCTCGGATTTCAAGAAATGATCCTAACGGTTTTTGTTTTCCTATAAATACCCCACCCATTTTCATTTCATTTCACACCTTAATCTGGTTTCTCTAAGTTGAGGGATGAAATCCTTCATACATGAGATTATCTAGATCAAACCTCCATTCTTGGACCCTTTGTAAGCTTCTTTCGTTCTTTTATATGTTTTTAAGCGTGAAAGTCAAACAGTGTTTGACTTTTAGCTTTGACCAGTTTATGGTCAATACTAAGTTCGTTTGAACTTCGCAACGTGAGCGTAATCACGATGGTTATAGTCCCATGTGACTATACCTACTGATTACCACGTTGATTAGGTGTAGTGACGAGTCATAGTTTCGGTCAAAATACGCGTCTATGCGTATTTTGCAACCAAACTATTCTTGGGTATCAAAACCGTTTGTTTTGATATCAAACTTGTTTTCTAACTTCGTTAAACATGTTTTAACATGTTTAACTCGTCACTTTAGGTTTAGTGCTTATATAAGGTCGTTAGATAAGCGATCTAAACAACCGCTTAGACTTTCGAACCCGACCCGTTTGGTCGATCATTAGGATCCGACCAAACATTTAATGTGACCATAGTTGTATAGGGAATAACCTTCCGAGGTTATACCTTATGGTCATTTCGTTTAGTTAGTTGTATGATAGGTAGTTTATATGCCTTAGGAAAATGACCAAAATACTCTTTTTGCACATAATTTCATTTTAAGCATATGTAACACATGTTTTGACATCTAAACTGATTATATGACATAATTAGATATATTAAGGCATATAATACTTTTCATAGGACTAGTTAGGCGTCTCGAACGCGCTCTCGCGCGAACGACGCGTTAAAGTGGCGTAAGCTACCTTAATGGGTCATAATGGGTCGTAAGCACTTAGGATAGGTTTCGATCTAGAATTTAGGATTTGTTAAACCATATCACATGAGTTTCAATGCTCATTTGGTTTACAAGACCTCATTCTACCCGATCTTCCGATTTAGGTGTCGATTCCCTAACATAGTATCTGTTACCCTAGGAACCGCTTCAACACTTGAACTCTTGGTCTTTTGAGCTTTGTTATACCCTTTGAACCGGGACTATACGCAACCCCAGGCGAGTACATAGTTCCCCTCTTTTACCGTTTTCAAATGTTTTGGGGTGATTCATATGTGTAATCGATCTGTTTTCAAAATGTATGGCATATGTGTGTTCTCTAAGTGCTTTTATGTGTATTATTCCGATTATGCAAATGTAATGTTTTATCCTTAAGTGATCTACCTATCTTCATAGTTAGATTCATGTAGGATATTTGAAGTACAGTCTTAGACCTTCCTATCTTCATAGTGAGATTTTAAGAAGTACTTTACAACTCGATGGTTGGTTTTTGTGTAGATTGTTGGTGATTTAGATAACGAAACTAGATAATACAATAAGCACATGGTGGATACGCTGCTGGTACTTCCTATATATAAGTGTGCTTATTGTATTACCTTTCGTGGCGTTATCCCGAATCACCATTAGGATTTAGGATTTTTTTGATTCAAAGTAACAGAACCCAGAATCCTTATAGCATCTATCTATCTTTATAGGTTGATTCTTGTAGGATGTTTAGAGTACTAATATTGAAGTCCTTGTTTGGATTCATTGTGTACTTTAATATGTGTTAGATTAGACGATGTAGCGAGAACCCGAATCCTTATAGCATCTATCTATCTTTATAGGTTGATTCTTGTAGGATGTTTAGAGTACTAATATTGAAGTCCTTGTTTGGATTCATTGTGTACTTTAATGCGTGCTAGATTAGACGATGTAGCGGGAACCTGAATCCTTATAGCATCTATCTATCTTCATAGGTTGATTCTTATATGGGATGTTTAGAGTACTGATAATGGAGTCCTGGATTGGATTCATTGTGTGCTTTAATGCGTGTTTACGAGTTGGTACAAGTTGACGATTTATTGTGTTATGTGGTAGTTGTGATTTAGATAACGAAACGGGTGTAATAAAATAGGAACATGGTGGATACGCCGCTGCTACTTCCTATATATAAGTGTTCTTATTTTTTTTATTCTTGTAGCGTTATCTGGATCACTTTAGGATTTTGTGTACTATTGTTTCAGTATTCGATTATCGAAATCCTTGTAGAATCTCCTATATCTTTATATGTTAGATTCTTAGAAGGATATTTAAAGTATTATCATAGATCATTGATTTGATTTATGTAATACTTATATAAGTTTTGATTTATTTCAAAACAGTTATTATTAATCCTTGATTTGGATTCCTAATAACATATTAACAAGTTTTTACGATGGTTTAATCAAGATTTCAATGTAAGGCATAAAATGACTTGGTAAATATCATATTGCCATATACAAACCTATTTTGTCACGAGTTTTCACAATTAAGATTAATACCAAATGTTTTGCCATTTATTTGGCTAATAAAACCTATGTATTCGCCGGCATTTTTATGCTGACTGTTTTCGCATATGTTTCACGTTTTCGACTATTCAAGCATGCAACGCATAGGACTGCATACGGGCCTTAGACTTCTAAAACAAAAGAACAATTACATGTATTCTTTGTTTGTAAAACAATGTTAATGATATTGAAACAATTTAGTACCAGTAGTTGTGAGCAATTTGTAACGTGACTCCCCGATATTTCCGCCGCGTATTGTTATATTATGTGATTGGGGTGTTACAGATTGGTATCAGAGCACTGGTTATAGGGAATTACGTTATTAGGATGCCTTGAACCTAGTCTATAACCTTCCTAGGACCCAAACATGAGTAGACTTAGGAACTCTTTTCTAATCCTCATCTTTATTCGAGCCACAACTACTCTATGATTTACGAATCATCTAACCTTAGATGATTTATCCTGAACCTTAGGCTTTATTCCTTGGGATATTCCTCAAAATGTTTTTCTCAAAACGTTTTCATTAAAATATTTTTTTTTTCAAAATTTTTTCTCAAACGATTTTGTCAAAATATTTCGCAAACATGTTTTATCTCAAACGATTTATATCAAAAGATTTCTTAAATGTTTTCTTCAAACGTTTTTCATCAAAATCTCGGGTTTTAATAATGTGAACACATGCAATCTGGAAGGGTGGATGCCTGTACCCCGAGTTTTCTGTCTAAGGCTAGAGTGTTCATACAAATCCGCATTTTCGGACCAGTCACTCTTACCTGGGAACTCTTAGGGTGAGTGTCCACTTATAGGCTAAAGCATGTCTTCATGAAGCATTATAAAGACCTATCCATCTTGACCCTACCGAATGATTTCTAAACAACCTTTGTAACCCTACTCATTCTTGTTACCCTCGGTAATGTGTTTGCTCTTTATGACAATCGAAGCATCCTTTTTTCCGAATACCATTTCATCATATTACCTTCGATGATATGTTTGATTCGATACAGTTGAAATGAATCTCATTTCATTTCACCACTCTACGAGATCCTATTTTATTTTCAAAATACTACCTTTGTCTTTTAAAATTTCAAATTTTTACCTTTTGGATCAGAATTTTAAAATTTC
The DNA here is from genome assembly GCA_030545235.1 of Helianthus tuberosus. NCBI lineage: Eukaryota > Viridiplantae > Streptophyta > Magnoliopsida > Asterales > Asteraceae > Helianthus > Helianthus tuberosus. The sequence continues at coordinate 68,402,753 of CM060432.1, read as the reverse complement.
AACACAAAATTTCTTTGTTTTAAAAATTTTTATTCAAAACATTTCTGTTTTAAAAACAATAATTTTTTTTACAGGTAAAGAATTTTATAATACAAACCATTAACTCGGTTTGTATTCTCTCATCAAAAAATATTACAAAAATCTATTTCTCAAACAATTCTTATTTTTAAAACAAAATCCACAACACTGTATAATCTAAATACAAAAATGAGGCTTATAAACAAGATTTGACTAAATCAAAGTTAACGCTAAATTTTCTAAATACAAGAAACGAAATGCCAAAACTTTTAATGAAAATTCGAAAAGAACAAAGGCCGAATCTTCAAAAATTCTAGGAAGCGCAAGACTTCAAAAAGTTTTGCAATTCCTACACTTGTTGCCCTGAATTCAGTACCCTTTAAAGGAGTTTATCATGGAAAGCAACCTCGGTGCAACCATTGCGATTATCATCATGCAACAAATTCCCCTTGTCGCCAGTATATAATTTGTGGTTTATTTGGACATCTAGCTGTGACCTGTCGTATCCAGAACCGAGCGGCCCCTACTCAGACTCGCCCAAGAGCATGTTTCAATTGTGGTGATCTAAATCATTTCAAGCGAAACTGCCCCAAGCTTGCCAAAGCTAATGGACGAGTATTCAACATCAATGAGGCTCAAGCTAATGATCAAGCGCTTATGATCATTTGAACCTCTAAATTTCCTGTTTATTTTCAAGATCAATGTACATATTTTCACTATGTTTGTAATAACAATATAAATTTCAAGAAGTTTATCTCTATCCTTGTTATTCATTTCCATGTTTCAAACTCTAATGTGATTACACTACGAGTAATTATAATTGCATGCTAATTTTGAGGATTCCGTTCTTTAGGAACTAAATCTTATAATTTAGTATAATATGATTGCACTCTGGTGCATTCGTACAAACTTGGTAACACGATCAATACAAGTTAATACTGTTTTATGATCATAGCATTATATACATGATTTGTTTATCTAATATGTATAGCACATGATTATAAATTCAATTTGTTTCGTATGTTGATTTAACGTACTTAGTTAGTTAACTTAGCATACCTAGCGCATGATTTGAAAATGTTTTCCTCGATATGCTTACATTATGATAATGTATGGAATATATATGTTGCGTTCTACATGTTTGGTTAAGTATGAAACATATATAAATATTTGTACTAGAATAAAATACCTACTACTAAATTTGTTGTATGCAAAATAAGAAGTGCTATTATTGCTAGTATGAAATGCAATTCGATTTGACAGATGTTATGTTATGACGATGTGTTAGCATTAAACCCTATCAGAGGAACATATAATTAAAGCCAAAACCGGATCAGAGCAGTGGATCCAGAATAAGCAGATGTTATGTATACAAGTCTCTCCCCTTGAAAGTGGTTTCAACATCTGATGATCTCCAATCCACTGATACTTACAACTACTGATCAAGTCAAAGACAGATGAAAACTAAAGCTCTGCTGGTCAATCTACTGCTATGGGTCAAGCTCTGCTGGTTTATGTCAAGTACTGCTGGAGTCACAACAGTGGAAGGATAGAGCAGCAGTTTAGTTTTACTTTTGTAATGTATTGTATAACAGTTGTTAGCATAGCAGTGTTTGTATAGATCAGATGTTAGAGTTTGTTAGGAAGTTAGATGTCACTTTCATGGTGACGTCAGCAAAGATGCCACAGTGGTTTGTCCGTGCCTATAAATAGAACAGTACCCTATATTGTTCTATTAGCTCTTCACCATCTTTCTTCCTGTACGAACAAATCACTGTGAGCTCAGGCTGAGGGGGAGTTTGTTTTATGCATGCATTGTAATCGTTGATGAAATAAATTCAATCATTCGGTTCTTTGTTAAAAAGGTGTGTTGAAAGCAATTCTCCTGTTTGATTGTGTGTAAAGTTTGTTTCCATTTACATTTCGCTGCATTACTTGTTCATCTTTCATTTTAATTCAAACGTAAAACACAATCAATCTAAACTCAGATCCTAACAATTGGTATCAGAGCTCGGACAGTCAAATTTGATTTAACAATCATTTTGACATAAATAGTTCAGCTCACAATCGTTGATACTGATAGTTGTTCGTTTTGTTGAAAAACAGAGCAAGATGATAAGAATAACATCGGCTCACTTTTCAAACCACCCATGCTTAAACGTAATGAATACACATCTGGGAGAGAAGGATGGGTCACATCCTTGCTCAACAAAATACTGGATGTCGGAGATCTGTTGTTTTTGGACCACATGTTCCCATGGTGCCAAGTGCTGAGGATACAAAGAAGTTCGAACCTAAAAAACCTGAAAATTATACTGAAACTGATTTCCAAAAGTTCAAACTCGATGCTAAAGCATTTAGCATCATTGCATCTGTATTACCCAATGAAATTTATGCTTGGCTATTACATTGTAACAGTGCCAAAGAGCTATGGGATGCACTGAAGGAACAGTTTGGGGGAACGGAAGAAGTTATTGAAAATAATAGGGAAATTCTGAACCAGCAGTATGAAACCTTTTGTCACATCAAGGGTGAATCATTGACTCAACAGTTTGAGCGATTTAGTTGTCTAAATAGTGAGCTAAGACTTGTTAAAGTTACATTTCCTAATTCAACACAAAATAGCAGGTTTCTTAGATCACTACCTGAAAAATGGGATACAATTGCTTTTGTAACTAGAAATTCTGCTGAGTTCAAAGATCTGACCCTGACCCAACTTCATGGTAGACTCCTGACCTATGAAAGGGAGTTAAACCAGAAAAAGAAGTTACAAGAGTCTGGTAAATTTGCTTATGATTATTCATTTGGCAGCACAGCTCTTTTTGGTCAGGAAGAATCTGGTAGCAGTAGTAAGGATCAAAGTTATGATCATTTTATTGATATAACTGTTGGTGGAAATTTTAACAACTCTGATTCTCACTCTGCAAATTATGCTTTTACTACAAATTGTGAAAACCAGATGTCAGATAACTTGTGCTTTGAACTCAATGACTTACAACACTTTGATCCAACTGACCTTGAAGAAATGGACATTTTGCATCAATTGGCATTGCTTAGTGTAAGAACAAGCAAATTTTACAAAAGGACAGGGAGAAAATTCCCAGGGTTACATGGGAATTTAAAAGTGGGGTTGGATAAATCTAAGATCAAGTGCTATAAGTGCAATAGGTTAGGACACTTTGCTAGGGAATGTAGGAGTCAAACTGCTGGTCCAATTGTTACTCATCCCAGCTCAAACCCTAGACCACAAAATCAAAGCACTGTGCACTATTCCCATTATACCCCTACTGCCCATGTAAACACTGCTCACTATGCAAACCCTGTTCCTGTGCATTATGTTCAAACCACTGTCCCTCAAATTCAGTATGTTCAGGCACCGGTACCTCAGGTTTAAGTGCAACCAGTTGCACCACAACAAGCTGCACCACCAGCAGTGGTTCAACCAGATCAGCAAAGCTTTTTCACCCAAGGCTTTGTTGACTGGAGCAGCTTACCTGATGAGCTAGGTGATGAAAATTTTGCACTCTATGCTACTAATGATGCTTCTAATGATGAATTTTGTCTTATGGCATTAGAGTTAATTCCAGAAGAGCTGAATGCTGAAAAAGGGAAAACAAGTGATGAAACTGTGGATGAAGTTGCTAAAGCAGTGGTTACTGCTGTTGCTGGTGAACTACTGCTGAGAGAAAATTCAGAAACCCTGATTGAACCATTGTTTGACCCCCGGTCCAAAGAAGAAGAAAAGGAAGAAAAGAAAGAAGGTGAGAAAGAAGAGAGAGCTGATGAAGAAAATAATCATCAATGTGATTATGCCATGATGGCTGCAGCTAAGGTATCATCTCAGGTTCTTGAAAATCTGTGTTCAGATAAATGCATTATAGCATTTGCTAACATTAAAGAGATGAATGAAAACCTTAGGGATAGAGTGTTGAATGATGAGATCAAATTTGAAAAGTCTTTAAAAGAACTTAAAAACAAATTGACTGAAAAAGACAAAGAAATCTGCAGTCTAAAAGAAGAGCAAAGCATAACCAAGAACCAACTCCAAACTATGGTAGAAAAATATCAAGTTTGCAAAAAGGAGTTGGAATCCACCCAAATCACTTGTGAAAGATGGGTGGAATCTTGCAAAGGTTATGAGGTCATGTTAGAAAAACAGCTTGAAAGCAATGTGAAATTTGGCATATGTTTTAGAAAATATGATGAAATTGAAAACACTGCTGCTAAACAAGCTGGTTCAGTTGAAATAATACCAACAAACAAGAATGGTCAAGAAGTTAAGATAACTGACAAACTTGGTAACAAAATCACTCTGGAAAGATCTATGGGATCCTCAACTTTTGAGGAAATTGAGAAATACCAATTTAAACCCACATGGTCTGATGAGTGTGACATTCTTGAGAATTTTAAACCAACGGACTTCACAACCACTGATGGTGTAAAAGCTCCTAAAGCAAAGGTCATTCCTCTCAAAGACATACCAATAGTGGTTCAAACTCTGTTGCTAAGGAGTCTGAGAAAAGGAAGAAAAGAGAAAAGATTAAAAACCTGTTTTGTGATTTTTGTGAAAAGAAGAATCATCTAACAAAAGACTGTTTTCATCTAAAAGCATATGATCTAAAGAAAACAAGTGTCATTGTACCTGCTGAGAGCTGCACCATCTGCGGTAAAACAAACCACAAAACTCAAGAATGTGTGTATCTAAAAAACTTTGATGTAAAAAAGAACGAGTACACTGCAAAAACATCCTTAAGTTCATCAACATCATCTGTCAAGTTCACCAAGAACCAACCACTGTTTGTGCCAGTCCAAACAGCTGTTACAAAACAGTTGAACCAAACATCTGTCCAAAGAGATGTTCAAGTGACTGATGCACCCCCTGCCAATCAATACAGAAGAGGCAAGGGACAACCACCATACCAAAGGATCCCACATGTTTATGAGGCTTACAAAAAGCATTCTAAACCAAGAGTGAACAGGCATCCTTTTGGTTATCAGCAGATCATTGGGTAAGACCCCCAACAGTGGTTAGAGAAAAACAGTCCTAAAATTGTCCAAACCCCTGACCTAACCACTGCCCATCCATCTGAACTCATCTCAGACACCGTTGAGACCCCATCCAAAGCCTTATTGGCTTTGGAGACCCTAATGAACTAATCCTTTTACTTCATGTGCAGGGAGCTTCTGCATGCTTAGATAGCCTTTGGTATGTAGATAGTGGAGGCTCCAGGCACTTGACAGGATGTAAAGCCCTACTTAAAGATTTCAAAATCCATGGAGGGGGTGATATATCCTTTGGAAATAATAGTAAAGGGAAAGTTCTGGGGTCTGGTACAGTACAGTCTGGTAATGTAAAATTTGAAAATGTCAATCTGATAGACAATCTAAAATTCAACCTCCTGAGTGTTTCACAAATGAGTGATAAGGGCTATGGCTCATTCTTCACAAAGGATTGTTGTAGGATTCTTGGACCAGAAATGGTTGAAAAGATTGAAGCAATAATAAAAACTGGAAAAACCAAACTTGTTGCTCAAAGAAGTGGCAATGTTTATGTGGCTGATATGTCAAAAGAGAGCCCCAGGACTGATGCCTGTCTGTTCTCAGCTGCATCAAACAAAGAGACAGAATTATGGCACAGTAGATTGGGGCACACAAATCTCAAGACAGTCACTGCTATTTCAAAACAGGGGTTAGTAAGAGGTTTACCTCAAAAACTGTTCACTTGTCCTGAGCATTGTGTTTCCTACCTAAAAGGAAAACAACATAAAAGCTCATACAAATCAATTGATGAGTCCAAAACAACCAAATGTTTGCAAAGGCTTCATATGGATTTGTTTGGCCCAGTTAAAGTCATGAGTCTTAAGAAAAAGAGATATTGTTTGGTTATTGTTGATGACTTTTCTAGGTTTACATGGACTTACTTTTTACACTCAAAAGATGAGACTGCAGGCATTCTACAAGACTTTGTGAAACAGGTTGAAAAGCAGTTTGACCTTCCAGTAAAAATCTTCAGAAGTGATAATGGCACATAGTTCAGAAACAAGGAGTTAGATAATTTCTGTGTGTCAAAAGGAATTGTGAGGTAATACAGCATTCCAAGAACACCAGAACAAAATGGGGTTGTTGAAAGAAAGAACAGGACCTTGATTGAGGCTGCCAGAACCATGCTTGCTGATTCAGGTTTGCCATTAACTTTTTGGACAGAGGCAGTAAACATTGCTTGCTATGTCCAAAACAGAGTTTTAATCAACCCCATGCATCAAAAGACTACCTATGAACTGCTATATAAAATAAAGCCATTGATTTCATATTTCAAGGTTTTTGGCTGCCCATGCTTCATATTAAACTTAAAAGATTCTATCTCAAAATTTGCAGCCAAAATTGATTGTGGTTATCATCTGGGATACTCAACCACTGCTAAGGCCTACAAAGTGTTTAACACAAGGACTAAGACAGTGAAAGAGACCTTGAATGTAAAGTTCAATGAACTTTCATCAATGAAAATCCCAGCAAATCCTGCAGACTTATTTGACCTTGATAAATTCACATTTGAAAGTGTTGCTGTCAAGTCTAACAATGCAGGTCCATCAGAAAATTCATCATCATACTATGGATATGAAATCATCATTCCACAACAAAAGTCTGCATCAAGTGGAAGAACAGCTGATGTTCAAAACAGCTGTCAAAGTTCAACCACTGCTACCTCAACAGTTGTTGATCAAAGTAGCCCATTAACCCCTGCTTCCACATCATCAAACACTGTTTATAAAAGTCCTCAAACAGTGGATCAAAGTCAGCATGTGTCCACACCATTACCTCCTATTCCACCACCTTTTGAAGCCACTGCTGGATCATCAAAGTCCCCAGCAGTGGTTAGCTCAGATGATTCACATCTGCAGCCCTCCCCACTTAATGCCATTGTTCCATACCAAGGAGATCTTATCTTCTTGAAATCTCATCCACCTGACCAAATCATTGGCAACATCAATGAAGAGGTGCTCACAAGAAGTCAATCCCAAAACATTTGTCTTTTTGCTGGTTTCCTATCTCTCCATCAGCCAGTCAAGTACCAAGAGGCACTAAAAGACAACAGCTGGGTAGAAGCCATGCAAGAGGAGCTCCAACAGTTTAGAAGACAACAAGTTTGGGAGCTTGTACCATTACCAGAGGGTGTAAGTCCTATTGGCACAAAATGGGTCTTCAAAAATAAAACTGATGAAAGGGGTATTGTTGTCAAGAATAAATCCAGGCTTGTGGTTCAAGGGTTCATACATGAAGAGGGTATTGACTATGATGAAACATTTGCCCCTGTAGCAAGACTTGAAGCTATCAGGTTATTCCTGGCCTTTGCTGTCAACCACAACATCAAGGTGTATCAAATGGATATTAAATGTGCATTCCTCTATGGTAAGATTCAAGAAGAGGTTTATGTTTGTCAACCTCCAGGCTTTGAGGATCCATTTAATCCAAATCATGTCTACAAGCTAAATAAAGCTTTGTATGGCCTGAAACAAGCACCAAGGGCCTGGTATGAAACTCTTTCCACTTTCCTACTATCCATTGGTTTCACAAGAGGTAAAATAGACAAGACATTGTTTTTAAAATGGAGAGGAAAAGATTTGATGATTGTGCAGATTTATGTGGATGACATCATTTTTGGAAGCACATGTAATAAAATGTGTGAAGAGTTTAGACAACTCATGACAGCTGAGTTTGAAATGAGTGCAATGGGTGAACTCCAGTGCTTTCTTGGTCTCCAAGTAAGGCAACTGCAAAATGGCACTTTTATCCATCAAGGCAAATATGCCAAAGAACTTTTAAAGAAATTTGAGATGGATGATTGTAAGCCATGTAGTACACCCATTGCAACCAATAAAATAGTCATGTCTGATGAGTAGGATGATTTGGTTGACCAAACTTTATATAAAAGCATAATTGGGTTTTTATTGTACCTAACTGCATCTAGGCCAGACATCATGTTTGCAACATGTGTTTGTGTGTTGGGATTGAACCCTGCCAGAGGAACAGATAATGAAAGCCAAAACCGGATCATGATAGTGGATTCACAATAATCAGCTGTTTACTTTAAGCTTTCCCCTTGACAGTGAATCAAACATCTGATATGCTCCAAGTACTGCCCTTATCAACAACTGCTGATCCTATAAACCACTGTGAAACCAAAGCACTGATGAAGTTTAAAGGATGAAGCTCAATCTAGTGCTGGAATCCAAGTACTGCTGAAGAGTTAAAGCACTGCCCATTCAAGGCCTGATCACCCTTTGAAGAAAGCACTGTTGCTCATACAACAGTGGTTGATTACGTCAGTGGAATGAAGAGTCAGTGTTTATATATCAATGTTTGGAATGTAATCAATGTCTGTATGGTCAGTAGTTGTAGAACAGTAGATAGAGTTTGTTAGATGTCACTTTCATGGTGACGTCAGCTGAGATGCCTCAGTGGTTTGGTTTGTCTATAAATGGAGCAGTACTCTGTACTGTTATATTTGATTCGTTTTGAGAGAGTTCTTCTCCTCAAATCAATCCTTTCATCTTGTGCAATCCAACCTTGGGGCATCAGGCTGAGGGGGAGCTTAGTTTGTAAGCATGTTTGTAATCTTTTGCTTTGATTTGTAATCTTTTGACTCTATGAGAAGCAAATGTTTATCAAACTATTTTCTCCTTGATTGTGTTTACAACGTTTGTTCTCATTTCCGCTGCACTTTACATAGTTTCATATTCATTCATTGTTCAAATCATACAAACAAACACAATCATGAGAGTCTCCGATCCTAACAATTGGTATCAAGCCTGGACAGTCAAATTCGATCTAACAATCAATTTGACATAACAGTTCGGCTCAAAATTCATTGATACTAAGGTTGGTTGTATTTAGTTGAAAAACAGAGTAACGAGTAAATCATGATCAAAATGGTTATTCAAAAACTCTGTAAATCAATCAAGATGTCATATGACGTACAAATCTCACATAACAAGTGATTTCATGCACAAGACACTCATGGTTTCTAGATCTGAAAACATATTTGTTAAACTATGAGATTATTTCTTATCTTCAAAATTGATTTCAACTATTGTTACGAAATTTGTGATGTCTTCATTATATCAGATGCAAAAGTATGAACCTCAGAATAACAAAACCTATGTTCATAAAAACATTGGTGTTTTGCTAACCTAAAAAGAGGGAAATTAAAACTTTAGTCATTTGATCTTATGTGTTGAAAAACAGGTTGAGTTCCTCAAAAGGAACAAATAAACTTTGTTAAAAATACATTAAGAAAATCAGGGGTCAACATAGTCCATATCATATGTAATGTGAGATTAGTTGAAAAACTTGTGCAAACATGACCAATTCTCTCAAACCATTACGACAAAATGATATCGGATTAAGGTTTTTCTCTCAAAGACCTCCCAGTAAGTAATTCATTACTTATAAATGGGAAGGGTAAAAAGGGAAGAAGAAAATTAACAAAAGCTCAGAAGTGTGTTTATCTCAAAACTTTTGAAGTCAAAAGAAAAGAGTATAAACATAAAACACTTTAGAGTCAAAGGTTGGGGTAATTGTGGTCATTAAGCAACTGTGTGCAATCACTGATTTAAGAAAATTCAGGGAACAATTGTATTCCCAGTAAATGCAGTTAAAAGAGGACTAGACAAATTTTCAGAATCTCTTCACATGATAACAAAGTCTACAACTGAGTTGTCAAAAACTCATGTGAACATGTGTCCTCGATTCTGTTGTCAATCATCAACAAGTAAATGGTACCAAACAGTGGACAAAATGTAGTTAAAATTCATACCACTGTCTTCAACCACTGACCATTTTTATAAATTTAAGCATGAGATGATTATGTGCTTTATTATTTGTTGTTTTACCAGTTTCCTTTGGTGCTGTTTTTGGAAAATCCTTTTATTATTTTTCTTAAGAAGGATTTTCTCGAATAAAGCAGGATATATCATTCTCTATTTTTTTTAAATGATATATTTTGAACTTTTACTGGTTTTTGATAGTAAAAGTTTCAAGCTCCTGTTAGGATAGATAACCTTTGTTTTTGTTGGTTAATTTATCCTCAAGCAGATCAAAAGGAAATGGTATATTTGTCATGGTCATGTCAAACTCAAGTTTGTTCTTGATCTTTGAAAAGGATTGATTGTCAACAGATCTTAAAATACCTGGGTACTCATGTTTTAATTCAAATATTACTACAAAGATGAGTAACTTTGGTAAAAAGCTTACATTATCTGGGGTACTAAACCACTGTCAAGGAGTTGTAAATGCTTCAAAATGTGTAATTGACATGTGGCAAAACCCTGAATGAAAATTTTCAAAACTGTTGCTGATATACTGATCTCTCAAATCATTACCGTTATATTACCTTTAACCACTGTCTTGTTCAAACATCTGTTTACTAAATATTGTCCACTGCTGAAAGTCATCCACTGATCCATCATTCCTCCTGGCAAGCACTGATGCTCAAAATCAGTGTCTTATCCATTGATGTACTATCTACTGATAGTAAAAATCATCCACTGATGTCACATTATTACCGTTATAACCACTGATGTTTGCTTCATCAGTGGTTTTCAAAACAACTGTCCTCTGCTATTCATCCATTTCATCAGAGTTTGACGCGTGGTCAGTTTTTAGCCTTCAGATCATAATAACCGCTGCCACTTCAGCGATCACTTTTTCCCTAAATAAAACCCTGATCAAAACCCCAAACAGGGTTTTACACTGTCGAATTGAATTCCAAAGTTCTCTTCTCAAAGCAGTTTCTAACCTTTCTTCCCAAATCACTCTCCGATTCTTCTTCATCAAAATGACGAAGTCAAAATCAAAATCAAAATCTAAGCTAAAGTCACCATCATCTTCAAACGAGGTCGCTCAAACGGCTGAAGAAACCATTGAAATCCCATACAAATCACCGCACAACTACTTGGGTCTCCTCAAACAACCATACCTTCGATTCTATCATCGACACCATATCTGCATTAAAGTACAAAACTTTGTTGACAGTAGACGCTCCCATTTACTTGCAAACCCAGAGAGAGTTCTGGAAAAATACTACGCTTGAAAAACAAGACGGAAAAGTAGTAGCCATTAACTCCTCGATACAGGGTAAAGCAATTCAAATCACTCCGCAATCAATCTCAGAAGTCTTCAAACTCGATGATCAGAAAGGTAAAACTTCTTTTGATAAAAACGAGTTAAAAGCTGATTTTCTGAAAAGGGGATATGCAGGACAATCAAAGGTAGATACCTTACAAAAAGGTTATTTCCCGTCTGCACCCAGATTTTTATTCCACACACTTTTGTCGTGTGTTTCAAATAAAACAACAGCTTTTAACGAAATACCATTGAAGATTCAATGCCTGGGCTATGCCATTTTAAATAATAAAGATTACAATTATTCCCAGGAAATCTTCAATGACTTGGTAAAGAATGTTGATAGCAAAGCATTTTTACTCTTTCCAAGGTTTCTAAGTTACTATTTTAAACAAAAATTTGAAAAAGAAAATGAAGATGTGCCAAAACAAGGTGTTTATTTTCAAATAAAAAGTTTAACACCTGAAACATTCACTAGAATGTTGGCACCAATAAAAACAAAAGCAGAGGTGTCCGAGCAGAATTTAGCAGTTACTACTGCTCCTTAGACATCTGCTGCTGAGCCCACTGCTCCAGGTGATCATAGCAGCACTACCACTGCTTTGAAACCCACACCTGCCACTACTAAAAAGACCAAAAAGAAAACATCCAGAAAGCCCCCCAAACCCAAAACAAAGGCAACTCTGGAAGATGAGATCCCAGAGCTAATGCCTGTGACAACATAAATGTCACCACAAACCACTGCTGCTACTTTCTCACAGCAGTTGGTAGAAAGATCTCCACCATTGCCTAAAACTCCTCCTGCATCCTCACAAAAGGATCAGGTTGTAAGCACAGGGACCCCACAATATGAAGCTCTGGATTCAATCGGATCCATCTTCCTCAGTCCTGATCCCAAGGACATGTCTCTTTCAACTCCCATACCCTCACCAATAATATTACCACAATCCATGCTACCTTTGTTGCATGCAGTTGTTATAGCTCAGACACTAACCAGTTCCTCTCTATCACCTGTCACTGAGAGTATACTCCCACAAGTGACTGGGTCTGATGCTTATACCTCTGCTACCCCAGCAACAACTGAGGAGGTTACACCCCCTGAGTTACAAGTAACTCTCGGTGGTAGTTCAAGTGGAGCAGCAACTACAACTGATGGATCAACAGATCTTCAGTTGGACAGTTGTTTCATTAGTAAGACTCCCTTGAAGGCAATTTCTTCAATAGCACCATCGCTAACCACCAGTGAGTTGGTTCTAACCACTGGTACCATCAAAGGTCTATCAAGTGCTGAAGAAAGAAGTCCCCAGTACCAAGAACAAGGGGCATCAATGGGTGATTTTTGGGACTCGGTTCCTAAGTCAAACATTGATATAACCACTACAGGTGGGGATTCAGATGATCCCATTAAAGTGGGTGATGATTCAAAATATCAGGAATTGACGGGAAGAGTTGAAAAACTGGAAACCTCAGTTGCTGAAATAAAGGAGATGGTGCAAGAGATTTTAAAAGCTCAAAAAGCACAATCCACTGCTGCCCCACCACAAGCACCTGTTCCAACTCAAGCATCTGCTCCACCACAAGCATTTGCTGCAAATGAGCTCTGGAATATCTTTCAACCCATGCTTGATAAACAAAAACAGATGGCTAATCAACAGCATGAAATACATGTAAAAATGCTGACAAACATGGTGGAGTCAAGATTCAAAGATACTCAAGCAGACATCAAGGCTATAAAGGCCAGCATACAAAAGACTGCCCATGGTGAAAAAGTTCCCTCCACTATCCTTTTTATGGATAACCCCCTTGCAGATAATGCCAAAAAGGGGGAGAATGTCAAGAAGATGAAGAAAAAGGGAATTGAAGATGGTCTGTCTGTTGAACCAGAGCAAGGAAAACAGACATCTAAAACAGCTGATACAGCAGTGGTTACAAAAACTGATGTCAGTAGCCAAACAGCTGCCATCTCTTCAACACACACCACCAAAACCACTGCCCTCACATCATCATCATTATCTCCTGCCATAAAGCAGAAGACAGCAGATGTTACAACATCTGCTGTAATGACAACAGTGATTGAGACACCAGTTGTTTCAACCACTGTCAGTAAATCACAATCACAAATCACTGCCACTCATATCACCACCACTGATCCACCCAAGACATCATCTTCCTCTCCTACAATAAAGAGGAGAAGGATCTTCATACCCTATGACTCACCACCACCATCACCACCATCAAAAACCACTTCAACCCCTGCTCAAAAGCAGAAGACATCTACTGACACATCAGTAGTTGTAATGACAACAGATGTTGAGACACCAGTTGTTTCAACAGCTGTTAGTCAGTCATCTTCCACTGTTTCCACCAGACTCACATCTCAACCAGCAAAGCTTTACACCAGAAAAAGAAAACTTACTCAGCCAGATGAGGACCAATATGATCCCACTGCTGCAAGATATTCGTTAGAACTGGAAGCTATAAAAAATGAGATGAGGCAATTCTACACTGATGATGATCCTTCAAACAGAAGATTTTCTTCACTCGTTAGCTTCATGGTTCCAGAAGACATGGATGAATATCTTGAACTCAAAGTAAGACAGGCTAAGATAAGAGCCAAGGTTGAATGTAAAGGTCAAGGTGATGAAGCCATTGCTGAAAGATTGGATTTTTTTGCTCACAAAAGTCAAACAAATAAAAGATTTTGCACAAGAGCTGAGTAAAGAAAAGGCAGAACAACGAAAAGAGATGAGAGGAAAACTTCTTGCATACATAATGCAAGAAAAATTTTATCCTGCTGAAGAAAACCAATTTGAAGAATGGCCAATAGTGGCTTTAAAGCATGAAGCTGATAGGATTGATAGAATCAAGAATGATCCTAGAAAGAAGAAAAATGCTCCAAATTAGAGTAAATACAAAAAGCTCATCTCTGACCTAACAGCTGAGTATAAAAGAAAGAAACAGGAGCTGGTGAATGCAAAAGTGGACACTGCAAATGCCATATTAAAATGGTCAAAGCAGCAAACTGATGAAGCCTATGAAAGGCTGAAGAAAAGGAAGATAACTGTTTCAGGCACTTCAAAGAAGCATGAACAAATGATGAAGCTTGAACAGCAGATAGAAAACCTCAAAACACTGTTCCGGTCTACTCTTGTGACAAACCAAGAAGAAGGAGAACAGCTGACCAGTGAAGAGGTAAAGGAAAAGGAAGTTGAGTACTTCAAAGAAACCATCATGAAAATGGGTCTAAAAGAAGAGAACTCGGAAAAACTTCAAAACCTTTTTAAGAAGGTGTTAACTAAACCTGCATCACCATCTATTTCAGAAGTTTCAGACATTGAGCCAGATCAACAAAAGAGACAGGAGCAGATAGAAAAGGAAACTGCAGAAAACATAGCTGCAGCAAACAATGTTATTGAAATGCCCTTCAAAAGAATGTCCGAAAGTCTGCAAGTTTTCACAAGGCCAACATCTCCCAACTCATCACCAAATAAATCTCTCCCAAGAAACCCATTGGGTTTAAAAGTACTAAAGTGGATGTCTGATCAAAAGACCCACGTATTAACCCTGGTCAGATCTAATGGCGAAGTGAAGTACATATCAAGGAAGGAAACACTAGGCCTTAGTGTTGAAGATTCGCAGGATCTCCTTGAACTTACACTGTGCCGGGATGAAGATGACACAAGTTCCAAAGAATTTGAAGAAGAATTTAAAAGAAAAGCAAGGGAACTTCTGATGAGTAATAAAGATCCAGAATAATGAAGGGTTTTGGCATTATCTGTTCCAGGGGGAGATTGTTGGGATTGAACCCTGCCAGAGGAACAGATAATGAAAGCCAAAACCAGATCATGATAGTGGATTCACAATAATCAGCTGTTTACTTTAAGCTTTCCCCTTGACAGTGAATCAAACATCTGATATGCTCCAAGTACTGCCCTTATCAACAACTGTTGATCCTATAAACCACTGTGAAACCAAAGCACTGATGAAGTTTAAAGGATGAAGCTCAATCTAGTGCTGGAATCCAAGTACTGCTGAAGAGTTAAAGCACTGCCCATTCAAGGCCTGATCACCCTTTGAAGAAAGCACTGTTGCTCATACAACAGTGGTTGATTACGTCAGTGGAATGAAGAGTCAGTGTTTATATATCAGTGTTTGGAATGTAATCAATGTCTGTATGGTCAGTAGTTGTAGAATAGTAGATAGAGTTTGTTAGATGTCACTTTCATGGTGACGTCAGCTGAGATGCCTCAGTGGTTTGGTTTGTCTATAAATGGAGCAGTACTCTGTACTGTTACATTTGATTCGTTTTGAGAGAGTTCTTCTCCTCAACTCAATCCTTTCATCTTGTGCAATCCAACCTTGGGGCATCAGGCTGAGGGGGAGCTTAGTTTGTAAGCATGTTTGTAATCTTTTGCTTTGATTTGTAATCTTTTGACTCTATGAGAAGCAAATGTTTATCAAACTATTTTCTCCTTGATTGTGTTTACAACGTTTGTTCTCATTTCCGCTGCACTTTACATAGTTTCATATTCATTCATTGTTCAAATCATACAAACAAACACAATCATGAGAGTCTCCGATCCTAACATTGTGCAAGATCCCAGTCAGCCCCAAGAAAGTCAAACCTTATTACTATAAAAAGGATATCCAGATACCTCAAAGGTGCTCCCACACTTGGTATCTGGTATCCAGCTGATGGTAAAATTGAGCTTTTAGGTTTCTCAGATAGTGACTTTGCTGGTTGTGACAAGACAAGGAAGTCCACTTCAGGAGGGTGCCAATTCCTAGGCAATTGCTTAGTGTCTTGGCAAAGCAAAAAGCAAGCAGCTGTTTCCACATCCACTGCTGAGGCAGAGTATATAGCTGCTGCAAGCTGTACAGCCCAACTGCTTTGGCTTCAAAATCAGTTGCTGGATTTTGGTATCACTGCCTTAAAGACACCTCTCATGTTGGACAGTCAGGCAACAGAAAATATAATCAAAAATCCAGTCTCCCATTCAACCACCAAGCACATTGATATCAGACATCACTTTGTGAGGGATTGCTATGAAAAAGGTTTGATTTCTCTGCACCATGTACCAACTAAGGATCAGCTGGCAGATGTGCTAACCAAAGCATTAGACACATCCACCTTTGAAAGCTTGATCTCTAGGATTGGCATGCTGAACATGGAATAACAGGCAAAATCCTGTTTTTCTATGAATAAAAGCATTAAAATGTTTTCAGAAAATCAAAAATGCATCCTTAAAAATAGCTAAAAATGAATTTTTCATTAAATCCTTAAAAGTCTGCCATTACCACTGTTTTGTTCAAAAGTCTATTCTACTTGAAAAGCCTGTCCACTGCTGAAAGTCAACCCCTGTTCTCTCTTTTCCTTGATAAGCACTGTTGTTCAAAATCAGTGTTTTATCCACTGTTATGCTATCCACTGATAGTAAAAATAACCCACTGCCTTCATTATTACCGTTACAACCACTGATCTTGTTCCATCAGTGGTTTTCATAAAAACACTTGTCCTTCATTTCATTAGGGGTTGGCACGTGGACAGTACATAGCGGTCAGATCTTTTGTAATAGCTGCCACGTCAGCTTTCACTTTTTCCTCTATAAAACCCTCTCAAAACCCCCAAACATGGTTTTACTGTCGAATCGAATTCACAAAAATTCCTTTCTCAAAGCAGTTTTCATCTCCTTCTTCAAAATCCTTCATGGATCTTCTTCTCCAAAATGACAAAATCAAAGTCATCTGCGAAATCCTCTTCAAAATCATCTCCTAAAAAGGCCACTAAAATGGATACCACACCCATCGAAATACTGTACAAAGCTCCTCACAATTATCTGGGTCTCCTTACAAAGCCTGGCACCACCGATACCTTCGATTCCATCATTGACACTATGTCTGCATCAAAGTACAAAACTTTGTTAACAGCAGATGCTCCAATTTACCTGAAAACCTAGAGAGAGTTTTGGAAAAATATTACTCTTGAAAAACAAGGAGAAGACGTCATAGCCATTAACTCTTCTCTAATGGGTAAAGCAGTCAAAATCACACCACAATCCATCTCGGAAGTATTTGAACTCAACGATCAGCAAGGTAAAACTTCTTTTCCCAAAAATGAGTTAAAAACTGATTTCCTTGAAAAGGGGGTATGCAAATACAATAAAAAAGGATACCTTACAAAAAGGTAATTTTCCACCTGCAACAAGATTTTTGTTCCATACCCTGTTAATGTGTGTTTCAAACAAAAGAACTTCTTTTAATGACATACCATTAAATATTCAAAACCTGGGATATGTTATTCTCCAAGATGAAAATTTCAATTACTCCCAGGAAATCTTTAATGATTTAGTTAAAAATGTTGATAAAAAGCCATTCTTACTTTTTCCAAGATTTCTAAGTTATTATTTTCAAAACAAATTTGGTAAGGATGATGCTCATGTAATAAAACAAGGTGACTCTTTTCAAATAAACAGCTTAACTGCTGAAACTTTCACAAGAATGTCAACACCTTGCAAAACGCAAGCAGAGGTCCCTTAGCAGAATTTAGCAGCTACCACTGCTCCTCAGGTATCTGCTGCTGAGCCTACTGCTCTAGGTGATCATAGCAGCAAAACAACTGCTTTGAAACCCACACCTAAAATCACCAAAAAGCCAAAATAAAAGAAAACTCAAAAGCCCCCCAAACCGACCAAAAACGCAACTCTGGAAGATGAGATACCAGAGCAACTGCCAGTGACAGCACAAAAGTCACAAGAAACCACTGTTGCTACTTCCTCACAACAGTTGGTAGAAATATCTCAACCTTTGCCTCAAACTCCTCCTGCTTTTTCTCAAAAAGAACAGGCTGTACATATAGGGACACCAAAATATGATGCTCTGGAATCACTTGCTTCCATCATCCACAGCCCAATGCCCGGGCCAATTCTTTTTCTACACCCAACCTCACCTCCACAATTCCCCCACAAACAAATATATTGTTGGATGCTCTTGATCTGAACCAGGCACAAACCAGACCTTCTCAATCACCTGTCAATGAGAACATACCTCAACAAGTGACTGGGTCTGATGTATCAATCATTGCTAACCCACCAACAACACCTGAGGAGGTTACACCCCTTGAGTTACAAGTAACTCTTAGTGGGAATCCAAGTGAAGCAGCCACTACAAGTGCTTAACCCACTGGTTTGCATTTGGACAGTGGTTATATCAATAAGACTTCCTTGGAGGCAATTTCTTCTCTGGGAACACTTGTGTATCCAGTTTTTACTGGTTCACTAAAAAGTGTTTATCTTTTTGAAGGAAGAGGTCCCCAGTACCAAGACAAAGGGGCATCAGTGGATAACTTCTGGGATACATTTCCAGGGTCAACCACTGTTACAACCACTCCATGTGGGAAATCAGATGATCCCATTAAATTGGTTGATGGTTTAATGTACCAAGAATTGACGGGTAGAATTGATAAACTTGATACTTCTGCTGCAGAAATTAAAGATATGCTGCAAAAGTTGTTGAAAGTTCAAAAGGTACCAACCACTGCTGCTCCAGCTCAAGCACCTGCACAACCTGCACCTGCTGCAAATGAGTTATGGGACTTATTTCAACCACTGCTCTAGCAACAAAGACAATTGGCTGATCAGCAGCATGAGATACATGTTCAAAAGCTGAGAAACATGATGAAGTCCAGGTTTAAAGATACCCAAGCTGACATCAAGGCTATAAAGGCCCACATACTGAACACCACTGGCACTGCTCCACCCACTGTTCTCTTTATTGATAATCCACCACCAGATAATGCCACAAAGGGGGAGAAAATCAAGCAGTGGAAGAAGAAGGGAATTGAAGATGGTCTTTATATTGAACCAGAAAAAGATAGCATGACTAAAGACATTCCCTTGCCAGATGGTAGTAAAAAGATTGATGTTACCACAATTGCACTTGCTGAAGCAAAAGCAAGTGTAAAAAGGGATAGAGAGGCTAAGGATAAAGCCAGGTGGGAACAAGTGAAAAGAGCTTTTATGAAGCTGAATGTGATGGGTCCTTCTGAGCCAATGGATGATGAAAATCCTAAGGATGAAAAGAAGAAGTCCATTAGACAAATGAGGCAACCCAAACACACACCATCCAGACCCACAAAGCATGCTTCCAAACCACCTTCCAAAGGCTCCAAACCTCAAACTTCCACCCAAACAGCTGTTGTAACTCCTGTTGTATCAACAACTGCTGATACTTCAGTAGTTTCAACAACTGCCAACCAAACACCTGCCATCACTTCAACACACACTACTACAACACACACCATAACCACTGCCTTACCACCACCACCAAAAATCACCTCACCACCTAAAAAAACATTACCACCATTATCACCTCCTGCTAAAAATCAGAAGACAACAGAGGTTACAACATCTGTTGTAATGGCAACAGTGGTCGAAACACCTGTTGTTTCAACAACTGTTAGTCAGCCACCTTCCATCACTCAAATCACCACTTCACAACCATCCAACACACCACCACCCTCTCCTAAACAAAAAAGGAGAAGGATAATTTTACCTGATGATGATTCCTCATCACCACCACCAACATCTTCATAGTCTCATGCACTTGTCAATATTCCAAACCCTGTTCCTCTCTCTTCAGCCCAAGTTCAACAACCAATAACTGCCATCACTCCTGCAGGTTTCCAATATCCTCTTGAACTTGTAGCAGTCAGAGAAGAGATCAAATCCTTCTACCTTGAGGATGATCCTGCTAAAAGGAGTTTACCATCAGTTGAAGGATATCCTAGGCCTAACAACATTGAAGAGTACTTGAAAGTTAAGGCTCAACAGGCAGAGGATATTTCCAAAAGAAACTCACAAGGAAAAACTGACAAAGAAATTCAAAGGCATTATCAATTTCTACTCACTCAAGTCAGATCCTTGGAGCATTTTGCAAAGAATGTGTGTCAACAGATATCATAAAGA
Source organism: Helianthus tuberosus (assembly GCA_030545235.1). Lineage (NCBI taxonomy): Eukaryota > Viridiplantae > Streptophyta > Magnoliopsida > Asterales > Asteraceae > Helianthus > Helianthus tuberosus. The sequence goes on along the minus strand of CM060432.1, from coordinate 68,382,651 downwards.
GCAGACGAGTCATTGAGAAAAGACTACCTTGACAACATCATGGCTTTTAAGAAACACAAGGGGGGGGGGGGAAACACGTGTACAAAGAATGGACCATTCCTGAGCTTGAAAGTGAAGCAGCCAGGATTCAAGAAATGATTAAAAACAAGGTCAAACACACCCCTCCTGATTGGGCAAAGTATAAGAAGAATGTACCTGAAAAGACATTGGAGCTGAAGAGAATGAAAGAGGAGTTAATTGCTGCTGATTATGGGTCTAAAAATCAAGTGATGAGATGGAAAGAAGACAAAGTCAGGACCACCTACAAAAGGTTGGAGGAACTAAGGAAGAAAGATCCAAGGGTTCCACAAAAACCTGACTATCCTGAAGCAGAGGTTTCAACAAGACCACCAAAGCTGCAAATCAGGAGATCCACTGCTCCAGCTGGTGCTGCCATCTATAAAAGAAGACAAAAAAAAAAACAGTTGGATGCTGAAACTGTGACAACTGCCATTTTTTCATAACTTTCTTACACCGAAAGTACTCATTTTTAGCTATAAAATTATGCGTTTTAAACATCCAAACTGCATATTTCAAGACATACACTTAGAATACTCATGGAATACTTATTTTTTATGCACATGATTCATTTTTATTGATTACATTTGAAACAGTTTAAACAATGCATCAAAACAACTAGAAAAGCACTTAGCGAACTAGTATTCTGACGAAAACGCAGGATCCGCTGAAACCATCTAAATGACATCTTTAGGACTCAGACGAAAGTCCAACATCTAATATACATTAAACCCTAACTAAGAATACAAGAGTTTGGTTTAAAACCTTTCCGAAGTCCGATAACACTAAAAACTGCCCGAAAAACACTAAAAACGACAATTTCAACACTTTTCCGCAGAAATTCTACAGAATTCAACAATTTAATATTTTTGCAACATGAAAAAGTAGTGTTTAACATAGAATTCATATGAGGATACCTTCGGGTATCATCCGAACCATAATCACATCAATTCACACAATTTACACAAGCTTAGCATTCAAATAACGACAAACGGAAACAAAGCGTAACGATTATCCGAACGATATCGGATCTTTTTTTTAGTAACCATCTAACATTATTTGGATCATTTTAAACTAGTAATGATCACCTAACATCTTGAAAACATTTGGAAATCCCTAAACATCTAAACTTTCTAACTTTTGCTAATAAATTCTAACACTTTTATTAGTAAAACAAGAAGCAAAACAAGAGACCCCCCCCCCCCCATGTAATTTTCGTAAATAAGGTGGGCCCCACATGATTAACCAAGTTGATTAATATCTAGATATTTTCTATAATTACAAGTGGTGTTACTAGTGGATGATTATATTTATTATACTTATCCTAAACTAGATATTTTCAATCATATTTACACCTTCATTTTTCACACACAAAAGCTCTCAACCATTCATCCAAAAATTCAGCCATGAATGTGACAACCGGTGATTTACGGCACCTAATTACGTGAATAACAAGTAATTAACGCGATAATAAATAGTGTTTACAGCACAACTTAACTTAATTAGGCCTTTGGAGTGCCTAGGAACGTCTATCCGACTTTACAGTGCGCGTATGGTGATTTACGCAAAATCTGCTGAATATTAAGCGACAACGAACTGATGCCGTGCAAAATACTAACAACGCCGACAAGTATGAATGTTACACGAATATTTTATGTCTATGAAATAAATTTTGTGAATTTATTGGGCTTCCGTGCGACACAAATGCAACATGAACTAAAAACGCGATAGCAGGAAACGCATCGGCAACAAAACGGAAGCGACGGAGACGCCTGTCACCTTCGAAACTTACATTTTACGCTATATTTAGCTCCGTAATTAATTTTAGTGACTACAGTCGAAACCGGATCGAAAAACGGATTAAGGATGGCAACGATACAATTTATCGCGATTATTACCGTGACCGACGAACGGGCGCGCAAACAACAACTACCGACCGTATTTTTGTGTATTTTAATTTTTGACGTTAAACGGAGTTCAGGATTTGACAACGGGTCTCGTAGGAATTACGGGCCACTTACACACGAGATGGGCTTGTGGGCCCTGGGCTCAAGCCCAACACCCACAAGCCTAAGCCTGCACATGTATATTAGATCTCTTCAAGATCTACACAAAATCTTTACTAAATCCATACTAAATCTTTCAAATATAGACAATCCTTGCAAATCTAAACAAAATCCTACAAAAGATTTATTTAGATCTCACAAGATCATATATATCTTTATAAAAGCCCACAATACCAAACACTCCCACTGAACCGATTTCCCCTGCTCTCCTTCTTCATCTCTTGAGAAACCCTCATATCCTTCACAACACAAACAAACACTTTTCTCTCACTCTCCAAGAAATCCGGTCACCGGATTCCTGATTTCCGGCGCCTCTTGTCTTCTCCGGTGAGTACACATCACAACCCCCCCCCCCCTTTCGAATAACAGGACCGACCACCACCACCACAGTCTGGTGGTGGTGCGACGGTGGAGACAGAAACGGAGAGAGAGAGAGACTGACGAGAGAGAGAGAGAGAGAGAGCGGAGCAAGAATGAAGGTGCCGACCACCACACGCGGCGGCGGCCGGCGGTGTCGGTGGCTGTGGTGGGTGTTTTGCTACCTTTTCTGTTCGATCTCGGGTCCAACAGGTATGTGAGTCGATTTAGGCTTCAAGCTCGGTGATTTAGTTCGAGTTTTGGGTTCACAGGGTTCGTTTTTGGTTCAAATTTAAGCCACGGCTCAGTCATGGGTCTCGGGTTCGGGTGCGGTCCAGTCAAAGGCAGTCAACAATGGTTCGGGATAGTTTTGGTTCAGCCTTGGTTCGGTCCAACCCGGTCAAAAACAGCAGCCTCGGGTTCTGCTCGGTTCAGTTGACTCGGTCAAACCGAGTCGACTCAGTGTTCGGGTCAGTAGGTTCAGGTCAACAGTTGGTTCGATGTCAGTCGGTTCGGGTCAGATTTTGAAGCGGTTCGAGTCAACTCGGTCCAACTCGGTCAACTCAGTTGACTCAGTCAACTCAGTGAGTTGACTCGGCCAGCTCGGTTTTCGACACGAGAAGATGGTAAAGATTTTACGGCGCAATACATTTCATTATTCTTATAATTTTATTTATTTCGTGAACGAGCTCGACCGATACTTTTAGCGACTATTTACACTTTAATTTGGCATATTTGATGAAAAGCTATATATATTGCGTGAATTGATTGAATTTTGATAAAAATAGCGACAACTTGTGTTGTCAGGGCGTCCAAAAACAGAGGAAACTCTGCCCGTTTTTCGAGAAAACCCGTAAAAGCAAAACATGTTTTATTGAAAAGCGACTTTTATGAGAACCAATATAAATGTGTATATCACTTTCGACGACGCTTTATCACATACGGAAACGACAATTCTTTTATAAAATAAATATATTTTATATATTTATTTCAAGCGCCAAACAACTCATATTCTTTTATGAAATAAATATAACCATTATATTTATTTTAAACGACTTCAACGCTAAAACTCCATTAAATAAATATAAGTTTTTATATTTATTTCAAGCGCCGAAACGGCATATATGTATATTTTTGGCAAATATACATAAGACGTGATATATATAATACAAGCTATTATATATTACTTTCATACGAAACGCGATATATGATACGAGTTTGTTATATGATATTTTCATAGAAATATTCTTTTATACACGTATGACTACTCGAGACGGCTAACACACCTACAATGATATATTTATATATATATATATATATATATATATATATATATATATATATATATATATATATATATATATATATTTATATTTATATAAATATTTATTCATTTTAAGTCTCTCGGAAACTAAGTCTTTTTCAAGACTTATTAAACTGCTACTGACATTAAACGAGACTTAACACATATAACTTAATCTTTTCCATTAAGTTAACAACTTACCGTTGAATCGTTCGATTAACGATTCGGTAGAGCTCGGTGACACGTAGACTAGTTACCGCTTTTATTTAGAAACTTATTAGATATTCCGTGTTAGGAATATTGTAGAATGCACGCTAGCGAGTCTCACTTTGGAAACGACATCACGGAGTCGTAATTAGCTAGCTTTGCACATGGAAATTCAGGTGAGTTCATAACCCCCACTTTTTACCGTTTTACATTTTTATAAATGTTTTCGGGGGTGGAAAGACATGCACGTTTTGCAAAAACATACAAAGTTTTGAACTAACGCAAAACTCGTATTTCTAAATCATATTACGAAGGGATTTCGAGGAACACAAATGATTTACGAAAGGTTTATTCTAAACATACCGGTTTTTACAAAACAAATGCTTATTTTCGAAATGTGAATGATTTTCGGTCAGGGTGACCAGGGATTTGGTCGGGGAGACCAGGGATTCGGTCAGGGTGACCAGGGATTGGGTCGGGGAGACCAGGGATTTTCATACATGCAGACCTATTACAAAAGGATTACAGACATTTTTATACATGGTATGGTTAGCTTAAGGAGGGTTAGAACGTACAGATCATGTGAGTGGGTAGGTGCAACTTGAGATCATTAATCCTCATTATAGGACCGAGGGACAGGAGCGGTAGATCTATCTGGGTGTAGCGAGCCCAGCCCCAGGCCAAACAGAACGGAACTCGGGGTGACTTTGTGCCCGACGCATAAATCTGCTAGGTTTGAGTCTTCCTACTTGCACTTCACACATATCAATGGCCTTGCAAACCATTGGTGATCTCTTTATTTCCTTATTTGCTACATACCAGGGACATATATACTTACGAAACTACTTGTTCATACAAATTAAATACCATGTTTTATACAAAATTCAAAGCACAGGATTATGCGGGTATGGAGTCAAAGTCAGGGTGGGCATTGACGGTTATACGAACATTACAAATACAAGACTTTACAAATACATGGTTTTTATGAACATACTGTGTTACAAACACAACGTTTCCATATAACTTGGCAAGAAAATGACTTTTGATTCGTTTTCTCAATACTATTTCAAAAACCGGTTATCCCAAAGATTTATTTCAAATCTTTCATAACTCAAAAGATTTATTTCAAATCTTTTACAAACAAACTATGAACTCGCTCAACTTTATGTTGACTTTTTCGCATGTTTCTTTCTCAGGTTACCTTACAGAAACAATGGAACGGTTGGAATAGGAGAACCTTGGAGACTCGAGTACTTAGTGGGCGTTCAATTTCTAGAAAGTCTTAGCTTTTTGCTTCCGCTGTGCAATGAAGATACCAGTCCTGTCACGCCAATGCTCTGATAATTTCGGGGTGTGACAGATTGGTATCAGAGCTATAGGTTACAGCGAATAGGGTTTTCTGTAAAGATACCTAGGCTCTAACCTCACTTTCCTCTGGGAACATAGAATATTAAAACCTGACTACATACAGAACGCATAGTACTCGAATATGGTCTCCAACCGTTGCCGAAAAACAAACAGTCAAAAATTTGTTTTCAAACATACGCTATTGTGATGTTTTATACACGGTACACGAAACGATTACATACAGTACACAAAAATCTGAGAGTTTAGGAAACATGCATTTAAGACCTTCGGAACAGGGAGTCAGTCTGAGAGACTAGGAGATTCAGTCTGAGAGGCTGGGAAGGTAGTCTGAGAGACTAGGAGATTCAGTCTGAGAGGCTGGGAGGATAGTCTAGTGGGACTAGGAGATTCAGTCTGAGAGGCTGGGAGGATAGTCTAGTGGGACTAGGAGATTCAGTCTGAGAGGCTGGGAGGATAGTCTAGTGGGACTAGGAGGTTCAGTCTGAGAGGCTGGGAGGATAGTCTAGTGGGACTAGGAAGTTCAGTCTGAGAGGCTGGGAGGATAGACTAGTGGGACTAGGGGAAATTACTTGATTGCTTATTGATGACTAACATGTTCATTTGATTATATGATTGATTATTTGTGCATGTGTGTGTTTATTAAAGGTCATCATGTAGGAACCGCGAATATTAACTCGGGCACGTATTATTATCCATATTGTCTATGATATTTTGGCTTCCCGAGCAGGCAGCCTACGTATAACGAAACGCTAGTGCACGAGAATACATGGAACTTAAATTTTACGTCAACGGATGTCGAAGTACATCACATTCTACGCAAAACGAAACACTAGCGCACGAGAATACATGGAACTCAATTTCTACATCAACGGATGTCGGGGTACATCACCTTCTACGCGGCACACAACACTAGTGCGCAGGTATACGTGAAACTTAAGCTATACATCAACGGAGGTTGAAATACGTCACATACGATTATCGAGGCGAGGCCTTTGAGAAGGAACGATGACGCAATTTAACGGCGACGCTAGATTCCTGTCAGCAGGAGAACTAACGAACAGGAAACGGCAACTTATCACGCGGTCCTGCAAACGACACGAAACACGCCAGGGAGAAGACGAATGTCTCCGCATCCCCCTACCTAATTAATGATGAATACGATATGTTCGACATTCCATGGTAATGTCACCTAACAATTGGTCGTCACACGAAACCCCAGGTAAAGTCCTCAAATTTCTTTTATTGAAATTTCGAATTTCACACTTACTGAGTAGATTTTCGTATCTCTACTCCTCTTAATGGTCGTTTTATCACGATCAATTCTTTACAAGTTACATACATGGTTTTTCGCTGTGACCATGCCGAAAGTTTTCTTGTCGATATATATATTTATTATCGGATTGCACTAAAACCAAGTTCAGTTGTTTGAACTTGCCCATTACACACATTTACTTCAGAGTCGAAATAAACTTGTTTGGCATTCGACTCCCTTAAAATTGTCTGTTGATTTCGACACCATGTGATGGTGATTTTCATTAGTTTGAAGCTTGCGCTAAACTCGTTTACGTATCTTATGCACGGATTTAATTATTTCTTTAGTAATTTGTTTTAAATCCGCTTTGAATTATCATATTAAAGCAGTCTTAACACACTCGTGTGTTAAGACGATGGTACACAAATTCATTTTATATTCCGGTATACCTACTAACGTTTCTTTCATTATCGATCGAAAGTCTTGCGATATTCATTGCTCCTTCCTCTTCGATCGAAACAGTAATTCTTTGGTGTTCCATCTTCAATTGAAAATTCTTTGATGTTTGTTTGGAACAAACATTCATATTTACTTCATTGCGCTTTCAATTGACTTCAAACACGATGAATTTCTTTGATCACCGCTATTATTGAATTATTTCAATCACTACGACACCTTGTGGTGTCAGTACAAACTTGTAGCTTGGGCTAATCATGATTGAGCGTTTCATACAAAACACAGGTGATACTTGTTCGATCACCCCTATTATTGAATTGTTTCATTCATTGCGACACCTTGTGGCGTCGGTATAACTTACAGCTTGTGCTGATCACGATCGAGCGTTTCATGCAAACTAGTACATTTGAGATTGTTGATTCTAAGTTCATCCAGTGGATGTTATTGCTTCTAGAACTCAGTTACTTATTGTGAACGTTCATATGGAATTTGATTGGTCGAAGTTCCTGCTCATTGTTCGATCCCTGTTAACTTAGTCACATTAGTGATTGTACTTATATGTCTTGTTTCCTTTGACATCAATTTTTTGAAACACATTACTTTTAAACCGTTGGGTTCTTATTGTTGAGGAATGTCATTAAATTCACATGACTCGAATAAGTCTTGTTTCGATTACGCGGTCATTCACTTTGTTATGATTCGGACTTACCTGCAAACAACACAATTCTGAGGGGATAACATAGTCTAAATTTCGAGGACGAAATTTTTGTAACAGTGGGAGAATGTGACAACCGGTGATTTACGGCACCTAATTACGTGATTAACAAGTAATTAACGCGATAATAAATAGTGTTTACAGCACAACTTAACTTAATTAGGCCTTTGGAGTGCCTAGGAACGTCTATCCGACTTTACAGTGCGCGTATGGTGATTTACGCAAAATCTGCTGAATATTAAGCGACAACGAACTGATGCCGTGCAAAATACTGACAACGCCGACAAGTATGAATGTTACACGAATATTTTATGTCTATGAAATAAATTTTGTGAATTTATTGTGCTTCCGTGCGACACAAATGCAACATGAACTAAAAACGCGATAGTAGGAAACGCATCGGCAACAAAACGGAAGCGACGGAGACGCCTGTCACCTTCGAAACTTACATTTTACGCTATATTTAGCACCGTAATTAATTTTAGTGACTATAGTCGAAACCGGATCGAAAAACGGATTAAGGATGGCAACGATACAATTTATCGCAATTATTACCGTGACCGACGAACGGGCGCGCAAACAACAACTACCGACCGTATTTTTGTGTATTTTAATTTTTGACGTTAAACGGAGTTCAGGATTTGACAACGGGTCTCGTAGGAATTACGGGCCACTTACACACGAGATGGGCTTGTGGGCCCTGGGCTCAAGCCCAACACCCACAAGCCTAAGCCTGCACATGTATATTAGATCACTTCAAGATCTACACAAAATCTTTACTAAATCCATACTAAATCTTTCAAATATAGACAATCCTTGCAAATCTAAACAAAATCCTACAAAAGATTTATTTAGATCTCACAAGATCATATATATCTTTATAAAAGCCCACAATACCAAACACTCCCACTGAACCGATTTCCCCTGCTCTCCTTCTTCATCTCTTGAGAAACCCTCATATCCTTCACAACACAAACAAACACTTTTCTCTCACTCTCCAAGAAATCCGATCACCGGATTCCTGATTTCCGGCGCCTCTTGTCTTCTCCGGTGAGTACACATCACAACCCCCCCCCCCTTTCGAATAACAGGACCGACCACCACCACCACAGTCTGGTGGTGGTGCGACGGTGGAGACAGAAATGGAGAGAGAGAGAGACTGACGAGAGAGAGAGAGCAGAGCAAGAATGAAGGTGCCGACCACCACACGCGGCGGCGGCCGGCGGTGTCGGTGGCTGTGGTGGGTGGTTTGCTACCTTTTCTGTTCGATCTCGGGTCCAACAGGTATGTGAGTCGATTTAGGCTTCAAGCTCGGTGATTCAGTTCGAGTTTTGGGTTCACAGGGTTCGTTTTTGGTTCAGATTTAAGCCACGGCTCAGTCATGGGTCTCGGGTTCGGGTACGGTCCAGTCAAAGGCAGTCAACAATGGTTCGGGTTAGTTTTGGTTCAGCCTTGGTTCGGTCCAACCCGGTCAAAAACAGCAGCCTCGGGTTCTGCTCGGTTCAGTTGACTCGGTCAAACCGAGTCGACTCAGTGTTCGGGTCAGCAGGTTCAGGTCAACAGTTGGTTCGATGTCAGTCGGTTCGGGTCAGATTTTGAAGCGGTTCGAGTCAACTCGGTCCAACTCGGTCAACTCAGTTGACTCAGTCAACTCAGTGAGTTGACTCGGTCAGCTCGGTTTTCGACACGAGAAGATGGTAAAGATTTTACGGCGCAATACATTTCATTATTCTTATAATTTTATTTATTTCGTGAACGAGCTCGACCGATACTTTTAGCGACTATTTACACTTTAATTTGGCATATTTGATGAAAAGCTATATATATTGCGTGAATTGATTGAATTTTGATAAAAATAGCGACAACCTGTGTTGTCAGGGCGTCCAAAAACAGAGGAAACTCTGCCCGTTTTTCAAGAAAACCCGTAAAAGCAAAACATGTTTTATTGAAAAGCGACTTTTATGAGAACCAATATAAATGTGTATATCACTTTCGACGACGCTTTATCACATACGGAAACGACAATTCTTTTATAAAATAAATATATTTTATATATTTATTTCAAGCGCCAAACAACTCATATTCTTTTATGAAATAAATATAACTATTATATTTATTTTAAACGACTTCAACGCTAAAACTCCATTAAATAAATATAAGTTTTTATATTTATTTCAAGCGCCGAAACGGCATATACGTATATTTTTGGCAAATATACACAAGACGTGATATATATAATACAAGCTATTATATATTACTTTCATACGAAACGCGATATATGATACGAGTTTGTTATATGATATTTTCATAGAAATATTCTTTTATACACGTATGACTACTCGAGACGGCTAACACACCTACAACGATATATGTATATATATATATATATATATATATATATATATATATATTTATATAAATAGTTATTCATTTTAACTCTCTCGGAAACTAAGTCTTTTTCAAGACTTATTAAACTGCTACTGACATTAAACGAGACTTAACACATATAACTTAATCTTTTCCATTAAGTTAACAACTTACCGTTGAATCGTTCGATTAACGATTCGGTAGAGCTCGGTGACACGTAGACTAGTTACCGCTTTTATTTAGAAACTTATTAGATATTCCGTGTTAGGAATATTGTAGAATGCACGCTAGCGAGTCTCACTTTGGAAACGACATCACGGAGTCGTAATTAGCTAGCTTTGCACATGGAAATTCAGGTGAGTTCATAACCCCCACTTTTTACCGTTTTACATTTTTATAAATGTTTTCGGGGGGGGGGGGAAGACATGCACGTTTTGCAAAAACATACAAAGTTTTGAACTAACGCAAAACTCGTATTTCTAAATCATATTACGAAGGGATTTCGAGGAACACAAATGATTTATGAAAGGTTTATTCTAAACATACCGGTTTTTACAAAACAAATGCTTATTTTTGAAATGTGAATGATTTTTGGTCAGGGTGACCAGGGATTTGGTCGGGGAGACCAGGGATTCGGTCAGGGTGACCAGGGATTGGGTCGGGGAGACCAGGGATTTTCATACATGCAGACATGTTACAAAAGGATTACAGACATTTTTATACATGGTATGGTTAGCTTAAGGAGGGTTAGAACGTACAGATCATGTGAGTGGGTAGGCGCAACTTGAGATCATTAATCCTCATTATAGGACCGAGGGACAGGAGCGGTAGATCTATCTGGGTGTAGCGAGCCCAGCCCCAGGCCAAACAGAACAGACCTCGGGGTGACTTTGTGCCCGACGCATAAATCTGCTAGGTTTGAGTCTTCCTACTTGCACTTCACACATATCAATGGCCTTGCAAACCATTGGTGATCTCTTTATTTCCTTATTTGCTACATACCAGGGACATATATACTTACGAAACTACTTGTTCATACAAATTAAATACCATGTTTTATACAAAATTCAAAGCACAGGATTATGCGGGTATGGAGTCAAAGTCAGGGTGGGCATTGACGGTTATACGAACATTACAAATACAAGACTTTACAAATACATGGTTTTTATGAACATACTGTGTTACAAACACAACGTTTCCATATAACTTGGCAAGAAAATGACTTTTGATTCGTTTTCTCAACACTATTTCAAAAACCGGTTATCCCAAAGATTTATTTCAAATCTTTCATAACTCAAAAGATTTATTTCAAATCTTTTACAGACAAACTATGAACTCGCTCAACTTTATGTTGACTTTTTCGCATGTTTCTTTCTCAGGTTACCTTACAGAAACAATGGAACGGTTGGAATAGGAGAACCTTGGAGACTCGAGTACTTAGTGGGCGTTCAATTTCTAGAAAGTCTTAGCTTTTTGCTTCCGCTGTGCAATGAAGATACCAGTCCAGTCACGCCAATGCTCTGATAATTTCGGGGTGTGACAATGAACACCCTTATTCATATTCATTTCAAGCCATTCTTATGAAGATTAAAGTGTACTTTAATGGATGATATGAAGATCTAAGACACCTCCAATTTGAAGCACCCATTTTCATCTATCCTAGAGCTTTCAATCATCATCATCTTCATCATCTTCATGTAGATCTTCCCTAGCCACAAGAGCTAGTAGTGAGCATCTTAATCCTTATTTCATTCATGTTTATGAAAATATAACTTATGTACAAGTTAACATATAAAATGCTCATACAAGATGAAGATGAAAACACTTGAAATCAAACTAAAAATCATAATATATAAGTTGTTTTTTGTTGTGATTTGAAACTTGTTACTTGTTTATTTGAGCTAGTTATGATGAACATCATATATAAAATTGTTAGATGATGTTTAAAAACATAATCTAACAAGTATACATGAAAGTCTTGAAAGGGTTTATTTGAACATGATGATTAAATGGATGAACATAAATATTGGTGTTGATAAAGTGTATAAAATATTTCACTAAAAATTATAAACTTTGAAAGGTTTACAAAAGTAACATACAAGATGGGTTTTTTTATAAATGTTTGATAAAACTTGAAGTTAAGTATGATTTTTATACAAGTAAACACATTTGATGATCATACTAAAACCCTACATGTTTATGAGTTCATCTTGATAAACTTTGTTATAAATTTCAAGTTATTTTTTTGTAGAAATAATTTGAGGAACTTGTGGTTGAATTGGAAAAGAAAATGATATGTTTGATAAACATGGCAAAGTTTATATTTAAAAGGAAACTATGGCCAATTTTTACTAGAAATCATGTGTTAAAAAAATGGTCATGTTTTAACAAAATCTTTACAAGAATACAAGATTAGAAAGTTGGTCTTTCTAAAAGCAAAAATGAGTATAAATATATATTTTTTGGTAAAATATATATTTAGTGATTTTAACAAGTTATGTGCTATGTGTTTACTAATGGTATTAGTTATATATAAAACTTAGGAACTTGAAATCAATGATACAAATAAATACAAGACACATTTACAAGTAAAGATTTGCAAGAATACATATATATACATTTGAATACAATTTAAGGACGATTCGGACATCGGATACAACTTATGGGCAATTCGGACGACGGACGAATCTATAAACATATCGCCAATCCGAGAAGTTACTACGACGCTTAGGCGATCATTCGACGCGAATACATATAAATCACCGACAACAATATCCGGATGTTTTGGAACTTATAAAAACTATTATGTTTTTATTAACTAAAACTTGGTGATTTTTATATAAATTACAAGATTTTACTAAATGGGCTTATATTCATAAAATGGACTTATTTTTACTAAATGGGCTTATTTTAAACAAATGGGCTTGTTTTATACAAATGGGCTTATTTTAAACAAATGGGCTTATATTATATAAATGGGCTTATCTTCCTAAATGGGCTTAACATAAATACATGGGCTAAGCCCAATATCAAAACCCATGGGCTAAGCCCAATACCAAACATATGGGCCAAGGCCCAATAACATTAAGCCCAATAATATTTAGGCCCAATACTATTTAGGCCCAATACTATTTAGGCCCAATACTATTTAAGCCCAATACTATATATGCCCAATACTATTTAAGCCCAATACTATTTCGGCCCAATAACATTAAGACATGGGCTCGGCCTAATGACATGAAAACATGGGCTCGGCCCAATGACACAATTTCTGAAAATACAAGTATACAATTGATTCATACAAGACACGAAATCAAGAGGACGTGATCCAATGATACAACTCACAAGATACAAGATTACATATATATATATATATATATATATTTGGTGAAATATATATATAACAGTTTAACAATTCATACATCTAATACACAGTTTAACGAATAACAAATACAAACAAGTCTTAATACATATTCAAGATAGAAGACTTGTACATGAGCCAATACAAAGACCGAAGTGTCTAACAAATCTAGGACCTTTGTAGGTCGTGATACAATTCAAGACAACTGCAAGTGAGGTTACAATTACATACAGTTTACGGATGCAATTCTGTGAGTTCATGTCCCCTTTTCATCTTAAATACTTTTCAAGCTTTATAACTATCGGGGAAAATACATGTACAATAGTATGATAAGTCAAGGAATGAAACATCTTAGATCATGTGCGAAATTAGGGCCATAACTAAAGCACCATTAATCCAAGTTTGGACCAAGGAACAAAAGGGTTAGATCTAATGGGTTTTGGCGAGCCCCACTCATGGCCATTCATTTGCTAAGGAGTGCTTTTGTTGCCCTACGACATGGTATCGACACAATTAAAATCGTCTAGGGTTGGATTGCTTCCTATTTCGTCACACATATTAATGTCCTTTCAAAACATTAATGATCACGATTTCATTGACGCTTTTCATACTACATTTGATACACATACAAATACGTCTCAAATTTTACAGATACATCTTATATCCAGTTTGGATACAATTACAATTGAGACAAATACATCTTACATACTGTTTTGATACAGATACAACTTATACAGCTAAACTGCATGAACTCGCTCATCTTTTGTTGATGTTTTCAAACTTACATGTATTTCAGGGAATTAGTGGACCAATGCAAAGATTTCAGTTCAAGGAAAACAAGTATCAAGACTCCATGCCAACTATTGAAGGGTTTGACTGTTATATACCGCCTATTTGCGGTGATATAGTGGTCAAAGCCTTGACATTTTAAGACCTACATTTTGATGTATGAAACAATGACAACTTATTTTTCATTTGATGGTTTGTAAACAATGTACGTAACTTATGTTGCGATCTTTTGAACAGTTATGACAATGGCATTGGAGCATGTTTTATTCATTTAGTATGTTTACATATATCGTTATGCAATGAGAACCGAACAGATCACACCTCGCGCTTCCGCTACGAGCGGGTGTGACAGAAACAGTGGAAGAATTAATTGCAGGAGATGACTTTGTAAAAGAAGGTATTAAGAAGATGATTGCAGAAACTCTTGAATTGGATCAACCTGCAAGCACTGCTCAGTTAGTCATCACCAGGCCAGCATCACCAAACTCCTCATCTAATAAAAATCTCCCAAGAAACCCACCAGACTCAAAAGTACTAAAGTGGAAAACTGACAAACAGACCCATGTACTGACTGTGATCAAGTCTAGTGGATAAATGAAGAAAATAACAAGGGAACATGCACTTGGCCTAAGCCTTGAAGATCTGCAGGATCTCCTTGATCTTCCACTTTGTAGGGATGAAGATGACACAGATGCCTTAGTCTTTGAGTTACAACTCAAAGGGCAAATAATGGAACTGTTGATGAGGCATTAAAGATCTACAAATAATGAAGGGTTTTGGCATTATCTGTTCCAGGAGGAGATTGTTGGGATTGAACCCTATCAGAGGAACATATAATTAAAGCCAAAACCGGACCAGAGCAGTGGATCTAGAATAAACAGATGTTATGTATACAAGTCTCTCCCCTTGAAAGTGGTTTCAACATCTGATGATCTCCAATCCACTGATCCTTACAACTGCTGACCTACAACTACTGATCAAGTCAAAGACTGATGAAAACTAAAGCTCTGCTGGTCAATCTACTGCTATGGGTCAAGCTCTGCTGGTTTATATCAAGTACTGCTGGAGTCACAACAGTGGAAGGATAGAGCAACAGTTTTGTTTTACTTTTTTAATGTATTGTATAACAGTTGTTAGCATAGCAGTGTTTGTATAGATTAGATGTTAGAGTTTGTTAGGAGGTTAGATGTCACTTTCATGGTGACGTCAGCAAAGATGCCACAGTGGTTTGTCCGTGCCTATAAATAGAACAGTACCCTGTACTGTTCTATTAGCTCTTCATCATCTTTCTTCCTGTACGAACAAATCACTGTTAGCTCAGGCTGAGGGGGAGTTTGTTACATGCATGCATTGTAATCGTTGATGAAATAAATTCAATCATTCGGTTCTTTGTTGAAAATGTGTGTTGAAAGAAATTCTCCTGTTTGATTGTGTGCAAAGTTTGTTTCCATTTACATTCCGCTGCATTGCTTGTTCATCTTTCATTTTAATTCAAACGTAAAACACAATCAATCCAAAATCAGATCCTAACACGATGTTTATTTGATTTAGACGATAGTTCGACCTTATTATTTGTTTACCCTTGCTTAACAAGAGAAGCTATGTGGACCATGTGACGAAACAAGTAATTATGGGTGCACACTTAATTATGAGTTTCAACGCATTAGAATCATAGTAAGCCTTGTTAAGTATGGTGGCATAAAATCTAGAGTGATTAAGGTAACAGGAGAAGTATAATGCGATAAGAACACGGTGGATACGCCGATGGTACTTCCTATATATAAGTGTTCTTATTGTGTTATTCTTCAGAACGTTACTAAGATCATTTGGTGATTTTATGTTATCTTGGACCATTTTGTGATTATGTGTTAAGTGTTATTTGTGTGGTTATTTCCGATAGACGATAGCGAGTACATTCATTAACTCAAATCGAGCCGACCGGGAGTATATTATGGTGTTAAAGGTGACGATCTTGATGCCATGGGTATGATGACCCGTCTCCTATGCATGAGATGCTCATGGTGAATTGGATGTACCTCGTGGGACGATAGAAACCGCGTACGTGTAGGGCTTGAATGTACACCCCTTTGTTTGCTAGGAATTACACTAGGAGCTTAGTATAACATAGTGCCATACTTAAATGATTTTTGAACACTAGTCGACTATCACAAGTTTCAAGGGGTTGAATACCTTGAGATACCTTGAATACCCTAAATCACATTTTAAATTCTCCAACACCAAATGATGCTCCGCATCTTTGGGATCTAGCAATCTGCTTATTCATCAGTTGTTTCGATTACACTCTACGGTCTCCTTCGAATAAATTTCGGGATGAAATTTCCTGAAGTAGGGGAGACTGTGACACTTGTGCTCCGTAAGCACACACAATGTAGGACACTATCTTTTATCAAAGAAACAATGTGTTTTGGTCTCAAAAATTTGTTTATTTTGGTTTTACAATTTCACATTTTGATTCTAGTTCATTTTCAAGCTTTAAATCGCTTTCTGGAAAGTTAAACGCGAACTGATGCGTAAACTTAATCAGTTTAATGCGGCAAACACTCTGGAACAGTGACATAGGCTTAACATACCTTAAATAACTTTTATATAACTTAGAAATAAGTTTTGAAAGCTTTGGGGTGTCAAAAACAAGTTTATTCACACTCAGGGACTATTTGCGTCAAACTGCGAAAGTATGCTGATTCACATAGTATCGCACATTCCGGAACTTGATCATAAGTTAAACATGCCCTAAATATCCTTTACATAGCTTAGAAATAGGCTTTGAGGTGTTTAGTGCGCAAAAATAAACTTATTTGATAAATAGGGACTAAAAGCGTCAAAAAGTGCATAAGTTTGCATTTCCGCGCATAACTTACGTTCTGAATATATCCAGACATCCAAAAATTTATGTAATCATTAAAATATTCTATTTTAGTGATTGGCGTGATAAAATTTCATTCGTCACGTAGTTTGGATCGTTTTTCGCGTCCGTTCGTGTTTCATCGTAATTAACCGAACAACGCAATCGTACGGCCAAATGAACCGACATCCAAGATATTTTTGAGCATATTTTAAGTTCCCTATAGTTTAACTTCATTTTAGAGCCTTGAAGTGGGGTTAACAGGGCTTAAACATGCCAAAACACATCAAAAATCAAGTTTGGAGTTGCAGGGGCCTGTTCTGCCAATTAATGAAAGTCAATGCCAGCAAACCAGTTCCTTACGAATCATATGGTGGTGCTTACGGTCCGTAAGCCTTCACCAGGTCAGCAGACTTCATTTCCTTAAAACGCAGCTGCTCCCATTGTTTTGCACATGGTTCTCTACCATTCTATGGACTGGTTTTGGATGCCCCTAGGTTTACAAATCAGTGGGCACACATGTACGCTCAAGATTGAAGCTCAGATTTCAAGAAACGATCCTAACGGTTCTTGTTTTCCTATAAATACCCCACCCATTTTCATTTCATTTCACACCTTGATCTGATTTCTCTAAGTTGAGGGATGAAATCCTTCATACCTGAGATTATCTAGATCAAACCTCCATTCTTGGACCCTTTGTAAGCTTCTTTCGTTCTTTTATGCGTTTTTAAGCATGAAAGTCAAACAGTGTTTGACTTTCAGCTTTGACCAGTTTATGGTCAACACGAAGTTCATTTGAACTTCGCAACGTGAGCGTAATCACGATGGTTATAGTCCCATGTGACTATACCTACTTATTACCACGTTGATTAGGTGTAGTGACGAGTCATAGTTTTGGTCAAAATACGCGTCTATGCGTATTTTGCAACCAAACTATTCTTGGGTATCAAAACCATTTGTTTTGATATCAAACTTGTTTTCTAACTTCGTTAAACATGTTTTAACATGTTTAACTCATCACTTTAGGTTTAGTGCTTATATAAGGTCGTAAGATAAGAAGTCTAAACAACCGCTTAGACTTTTGAACCCGACCCGTTTGGTCGAAAATTAGGATCCGACCAAACATATAATGTGACCATAGTTGTATAGGGAATAACCTTCCGAGGTTATACCTTATGGTCACTTCATTTGGTTAGTTGTATGATAGGTAGTTTATATGCCTTAGGAAATGACCAAAATACCCTTTTTGCGCGTAATTTCATTTTAAGCATATGTAACACATGTTTTGACATCTAAACTGATTATATAACACAATTAGATATATTAAGGCATATAATACTTGTCATAGGACTAGTTAGGCGTCTCGAATGCGCTCTCGTGCGAACGACGCGTTAAAGTGGCGTAAGCTACCTTAATGGGTCATAATGGGTCGTAAGCACTTAGGATAGGTTTCGATCTAGAATGTAGGCTTTGTTAAACCATATGACATGAGTTTCAATACTCATTTAGTTTACAAGACCTCATTCTACCCGATCTTCCGATTTAGCTGTCGATTCCCTAACATAGTATATGTTACCCTAGGAACCGCTTCAACACTTGAACTCTTGGTCTTTTGAGCTTTGTTATACCCTTTGAACCGGGACTATACGCAACCCCAGGCGAGTACATAGTTCCCCTCTTTTACTGTTTTCAAATGTTTTGGGGTGATTCATATGTGTAATCGATCTGTTTTCAAAATGTATGGCATATGTGTGTTCACTAAGTGCTTTTATGTGTATTATTCCAATTATGCAAATGTAATGTTTTATCCTTAAGTGATCTACCTATCTTCATAGTCAGATTCATGTAGGATATTTGAAGTACAGTCTTAGACCTTCCAATCTTCATAGTGAGATTTTAAGAAGTACTTTACAACTCGATGGTTGGTTTTTGTGTAGATTGTTGGTGATTTAGATAACGAAACTAGATAATACAATAAGCACATGGTGGATATGCCGCTGGTACTTCCTATATATAAGTGTGCTTATTGTATTACCTTTTGTGGCGTTATCCCGAATCACCGTTCGGATTTAGGATTGTTTTGATTCAAAGTAACAGAACCCAGAATCCTTGTAGCATCAATCTATCTTTATAGGTTGATTCTTGTAGGATGTTTAGAGTACTAATATTGAAGTCCTTGTTTGGATTCATTGTGTACTTTAATGCGTGTTAGATTAGACGATGTAGCGAGAACCCGAATCCTTATAGCATCTATCTATCTTTATAGGTTGATTCTTTTAGGATGTTTAGAGTACTTATATTGAAGTCCTTGTTTGGATTCATTGTGTACTTTAATGCGTGTTAGATTAGACGATGAAGCGAGAACCCGAATCCTTATAGCATCTATCTAACTTCATAGGTTGATTCTTATATGGGATGTTTAGAGTACTGATAATGGAGTCCTGGATTGGATTCATTGTGTGCTTTAATGCGTGTTTACGAGTTGGTACAAGTTGATATTTATTGTGTTATGTGGTAGTTGTGATTTAGATAACGAAATGGGTGTAATAAAATAAGAACATAGTGGATACGCCGATGGTACTTCCTATATATAAGTGTTCTTATTTTATTATTCTTGTAGCGTTATCTGGATCACTTTAGGATTTTGTGTACTATTGTTTCAGTATTCGATTATCGAAATCCTTGTAGAATCTCCCATATCTTTATATGTTAGATTCTTAGAAGGATATTTAAAGTATTATCATAGATCATTGATTTGATTTATGTAATACTTATATAAGTTTTGATTTATTTCAAAACAGTTATTATTAATCCTTGATTTGGATTCCTAATAACATATTAACAAGTTTTTACGATGGTTTAATCGAGATTTCAATGTAAGGCATAAAATGACTTGGTAAATATCATATTGCCATATACAAACCTATTTTGTCACGAGTTTTCACAATTAAGATTAATACCAAATGTTTTGCCATTTATTTGGCTAATAAAACCTATGTATTCGCCGGCATTTTTATGCTGACTGTTTTTGCATATGTTTCAGGTTTTCGACTATTCAAGCATGCAACACATAGGACTGCATACGGGCCTTAGAATTCTAAAACAAAAGAACAATTACATGTATTATTTGTTTGTAAAACAATGTTAATGATATTGAAACAATTTAGTACCAGTAGTTGTGAGCAATTTGTAACGTGACTCCCCGATATTTCCGCCGCGTATTGTTATATTATGCGATTGGGGTGTTACAGTGTCCGATAGGGATACCTGGTTCACTTCAAACTTTTGGCACTATTTCCAAGAGCAAATGGGAACTAAGTTGTTCATTAGCACCGCGTACCATCCTCAGACGGATGGACAAAGTGAAAGAACAATACAAACATTGGAAGACATGCTACAGGCGTGTATTATCGACTTCGGAGGTAGTTGGGACGTTTATCTACCATTGGTTGAATTTTCATATAATAACAGCTACCATGCTTGTATCGGAATGGCTCCGTACGAGATGCTTTACGGTAGATGATGTCGGTCCCCAGTGTGTTGGGATGAGGTGGGTCCACGTGAACTCGCCCATAAAGACATAGTTCGAGCCACTAATGAGAAGATTGATATGGTTCGGGCACATTTGAAAGCGGCTCAAGATAGGCAGAAGTCGTATGCAGACAAAAGAAGAAGACCGATCGAGTTTCGGGTTGGCGATAAGGTCATGCTTAAGGTATCTCCATGGAAGGGGATTATCCGGTTCAGAAAAAGAGGAAAACTAAGCCCGAGATTTATTGGGCCGTTTAAAATCGTCGAACGAGTAGGTAAGGTAGCATACCGCCTTGAACTACCGGAGGAATTGAGCGAAATTCATAGCACGTTCTATGTATCACACCTTCGAAAATGTCTAGCCGACGAAATAGCTTATATCCACTACGACGACATCGAAGTGGATGCAGACTTAACTATGCGGTGAAACCGATTGCAATTCTAGATCGCAAGGTGAAAAGTTTGAGAAATAAGGATATCGACCAAGTAAAGGTCAAATGGGAACATAGAAAAGGTTCGGATAGCACATGGGAGTCCGAAGAAGATATGAGACGTCTCTACCCTACATTATTTGGTACGTATTCTGATTTCGAGGATGAAACCCTTTTTAAGGGGGGTGGAGTTGTAACACCCCGAAAATATAGATATCATATTTTAAACTAAATATCGGTAATAGTCAAGATAAAATAACTAGGAATGAATAACCTAGTTAGTTAGTGTCTTGACATAATAGAACAAATATGGTCAAAATACCCTTTAAATAACTTGTGTATAGTGGAGGGACTAAACATGGGCAAAAGATTTAAAGTTTTAATTCTATCAAATAATTGACACAAAACACACACATACGTGTGTTTGGTCCTGCGATTTCAACCTGATCAAAAAGGGAGCTCTCAAGCTCAAACCCTAAAACACAAGAATTCACTAAATTGAAGGGGCAAATTAAGCCCAAATCGAAATCCAAGCATAGTTTAGTGATCACCTCAGTGAAGGGATCATAAGGTATGCAAAATTTTACTATTTGGTTCCATCTTAAATTTTAGATGAACTCAATAAATTCGAATCTGAGCTTGCATGATCGTTGTTTGGATGAAATTAGGAATGAAATTATGTCTAGGAGTAAACCCTAGTCATTTACTTGTTGAATTGATGTTCATAATTGTGAATTCATGATCATACACTCATGTGTCAAGTGGGTTTGTAGAATTATGTTAAACACTAGGATTATCATTGTTAACCTAGTGTATTTGAGCTCTATGGAGTGAATTCTGACTTGTTGATATGAAAATTGACATGAACTTGTGAAAGGATGCTTAAATCTTGGCTAAATAGTTAGTTAAGAACTTGATTTTTAATTGTATGAAATCATGCTCATTAGGTGTTTGATATAATGCCTAAGAGAAGATAAATGTTAAAAACCCGACTAAAAATGCATATTTGACTAGTGTGGAAAATTATGCGTTATATGCTATAAGAGAGTTCTAAACATCTATGGTTGAACTCTATAGGCAAGGAAACCGGGACGCCAAACGGACAAGCTAGTGGCGATAAGCGTTTGAAAGGATTGCTCTAAAGGTACGTGACCTATGGTTTCGTTACATTATGTATAAAGTTTGATCATAGCTATAATTATGGTGTCGTAGTTTAATACGCAAGTTTGATATGTCATTGAAGTGACGAAGTTCACTCGACAATCAAACGGGTCAAAAATAATGGTAGAAATAAGTTTGAATTGTCATTGAAGTGATGGTTTTCACTAGACAATCAAACGGGTCATCCATGTCGTAAATAGATTGAATTGAAGTGGCTTGAACGTCACCTAAAGTTTGAGTACATTGAATGCGTAAGCCTGAAACGGACACGCTAAACTTGATGCAAATGAACCCTTGGATACGGGTCAAAACCTTGGTATATATATTGAAAGTGTAAACTTGCTTAGATGCATATGCTTGGAATATTGATAACCAAGCATGATGCTAATGTGCGCGCAAACCACGAGATGGGAGCGAAGCGCTAGTGCTTGGTAAACCTGGGATTGGGTAAAAATCGTTTGAAAACAAGTGATAATGATAAACGAGTTGCATGACTCTCAAACAAATGGGTCGAATAATCAAAAAGTGGATTTATAGGCTATATGCCTATAAACTGGATTTTAAAGCGAACAATGATGGTAAACGGGTCCGTAATTTAATTACGGACGGGTCCGTAATTTAATTACGGTCGCGTAGGAAAAAGAATTATGTAAAACGGACTTGTATAGCAAAAGTTATGCAAGTTTTAAGTTGGAATTTAGGTGTTTTTCGTAGCTGGGCATCTGCAGCTCAAACAAACGAACACTTCTGGAAAAACAAGGCCGTCGCGCTACGCGACGGCGAGACCTTATGAGCGTCGCGTGACGCGACACCGGTCGCGGCCCGAGAAGGATGCTTCCTTCTCTGTCGCGCCCCGCGAGGGCATGTTAAATCAGCCAAAAATAGTTTTACTTGCTGGTTTTGCATAGAAACATAAGTTTAATGGATTTTCAAGCCCCTAAACTAACGTTTAAGTGGGTTATGAATGTAGGTGAATGTTTACAAGACTCCGGATGAAGATCAAGCGACTTTCAAGAACCGAACACACCAAACAAAGCTTCCGCATTGATCTATTTTGTTTTAGATAGTATGTAAACTCTTGAAATTATATTTTGAAGGTTTTTAACTAGTAGGATGATGACTCGAATACTTGATCATGTATGATCGTAAACCCAACAAAAGTTTTTGTAAGCTCGCATTTTTGTAATAAATGCGTGTTAAATGTCATAAAATGTGTTACTTTTAAGACGGGTCTTACACAATGCAATTATTCTTCTCAATTCAATAGACAGACACTTGCTTCATAGGACTCACTTGAATCGTCTTGGAAGTACTGAACAATAGAAATAACCGCTTCGGTTTCATCAACCGGCTTTAAACGAGTCTAGAACACTCGTAATCCTCAACCGGCTTTGAAACCGGACGGAATCTATGAAGAAACTATTGGAATTTGTGGATTTCGGTTGGTTCAGAAACTTAACAAGAGAAGCAACTAAAAAAGCGGTGAACGATATTTCACGTACACAATTTGTTGGAATTTGTGGATTTCGGTTGGTTCAGATCCTTGCATTAGGCATGCCTTGAAGTACTGAATCAATAGAAATAACTGAAATAACAGCTTCGGAATCTATTAATACAACTGATTACTCGGTCGAATAATGGCCAATAAGAAACAAATCATTAAAAATACAACTGATTACTCGCCATTCTCTTGCACCTTCAACTATGTTGGTTCGGATTAGTTATTTTCCGACTATTTCAGTTATGATTCAATAAATAATATCTGATTGAGAAGAACTAAAACGGTTGCGGTTGTCCAATTCCAGATCAATAATGTAAGGAGAAGCGTTGAGATAACGGACATCCATCGAATACATCTTTCAAACTTTCGAAATTCAAATCAAACTAACACAAAGTATCTCGATATGGTTGGTGTAAAAGCTCACATTTTACTACATTGACCATGTCTTTTGACAAATTATCTGCTTCCTGAATCTGAAAGTTAACTAGACTCCTCAAGTTGTCATTCATAACAACTAAGCGTCTGGAGAAGAGTATGTTCATATAGGAGAGTTAATGCAATTTTCCAAGCATTTTAGAGAGACCATTAAGTACGAATTTGACAACCGGTCAAATCACACACTATAAAGTGTAAACATATCATGTGTTGTAATTTTAATGAAGCAATGAAGATTGAATATGCAAACCGCATCCGTTTCCTCTTCCTTCAATTTAGAGAACATTCTCCCTAACATGGGAACCACATATTTGCTTCAAGATTTACGTCTGATTTCCAAGTTTGAACACATTTGACTTCATCTACATGTGTTTTGAAATAGGCTTTGTTCTTGGTTTAATGAAGCTACACGTAACATCTAGTTATATTCCTACATCTATATCTTTTGTTCACTGACAAACTATGTGACATGTGTCTGGTCCAGTGATCCTGGTACTACAGCTGCATTTTAAACAATGCACGCCTCAACTGAGATAACGGCCATCCATCAAGCTCAAAAAGAAAACTTGTGTTTCCCATAGTCACAAACGATTGCGGTTTGTATTTCGCATAGCCACCGTTTCCGTACTAAAAAACGGTTGCGGTTTGTATTTCGCATAGCCACCGTTTCCGTAGTAACAAACAGTTGCGGTTTGTATTTCGCATAGCCACCGTTTCTGTAGAAAAAAACGGTTGCGGTTTGCACATTCAATCTTCAATACTTCATTAAAATACCACTAGTAAAAAAACCGACACGTCTTCATGTTACTGAGAATGTTCTAGAAATTGAAGGAAAAGGAAAAGATTTGTTGAAATCGAAGAAAATAGTAAAAAAGATAAATTTAGGCGTGCATTTGGAACAAGAAGTCCAACAATCCGTTTATTAAAAGTAGCAATCACCTCCAATCATTTCCTGGTCAAATCACACAATATAAAGTTTAAAGTTATCGTGTGTTGTAGTTTGGAAAGATGACCGAATAGATATCTGAATAACAAACTGTGGAGAACTTGTTTATGTCGGGTTCTTCTGCTAGTTATTCGGAATGTTTCAGATCAGCATAGAAGACGTGTCGGGTTCTTCTGCTAGTGGTTTCTGTAACCAATCCATAATCACCCTTGGTAGTTATTCGGAATCGATAAATAACCAACACGAAGATCTCTACGATCGCTAAGGTTTCCATCAACGGACTGATCGGTAACGTTACTCTACCTGTGCTCTGATTTAAGCGGCGTGTTCCGATCAACGTTTATCGACATTCTTAAAGGTGATGAAGAGTTTAGAAACCCTAGAATGATTGTGTTTTTACTAGAAAAAACGTGATACTTGAAAAAACACCATTATATACTGCCCGTATACATGTGGTAACATCAAAAACCTCACAAAATAAATCCATTGAGCCGTATACGTTTTACAAATCATATACAGATGCATACGGCTCGTATAACTATATACGGGCCGTATATAATAAAATAAAAAAAACATTCCCTGCGCATTTTCCTATTCAAAAACATTCTATACGGGCCGTATATAATAGGGGTTATGAAAATAAGATATAGGGTATGTGGGAATAAATGGAGCCAAATTTAACTTAATTTTTTACTTTCTATATTATCTTTCCAAGACACCTCATTCCTAAGAAACACTTCTTCTCTGTAATTCCATGACCTGCAATTTTTTTTTTCTATTTCACTTGCAACCCTAATCTAATTCATCTTTCTTCTTTCTTTTTCGTTTTCCATAGTAAACACCAAACCTAAATGAGAGGCATCCTATTATTTTCTGAGAAGTATCCATACATGAATCGGAGAAGAAAAAAAAACCTTTGTACTCATTTTACACTTCGTCAAGAAAGTTGAGGGGTAGCCTGTACTCATTTTAGGTTTGGTGTTTACTATGGAAAACGAAAAAGAAAGAAGAAAGATGAATTAGATTAGGGTTGCAAGTGAAATAGAAAAAAAAAATTTAGGGTTTAGCGACGAGCCGGTTACAACGCCGCTGGAATGAGTCCAATCGGAGTTCATTTGAGTCGGTTCCCCGCTGTTCCTCACTTTTTTAGTGTTCCCCAATGAACCTTTCCCTATATATATATGGTTAAAGTTCATGCGAGAACCACCTTTATTGCGAGAACCAATGTGAACACAACCTAAAATAGCTAAAAAAACTCTAAAAAAACCGAACCCCCACCCCCCCCTCCAAAAAAAAAAAAAAAAAAACCTAACCCCCCCCCCCCAAGCTAAATGCTAAAAACTAAAACCCCTCAAAAAACCTAAAAAAAACCTAACCCTCCCCCCACCCCACCCCCAAAAACCTAAACCCACCCACACCCCCCCCCCCCCACCCCCCAAGCTAAAATGCTAAAAACTAAACCCCAAAAAACCTAAAAAAAAAATAAATCAAAAATCAAAAAAACACACAAATAATTTTTTTAAAAATTTTTAAGTTAAAATCGCTACTTTTAGTAGACAAAAAAAAATTAAAAATTTTTTTTTTAATTTTTTTTTGTCTACTAAAAGTAGCGATTTTTTTATAAAAAGTATTAAAAAATTTTTTGTGTTTTTTTAGCTATTTTTCGGTATTTTTGGTTGTATTCACATTGGTTCTCGCGGTTCTCGCAATAAAGGGTGGTTCCTAACGGATCTTTGTCCTATATATATATATATAGAGAGAGAAGATCATGCGAGAACCACCTCTTATTGCGAGAACCAATGTGAACACAACCAAAAAATGCCTAAAAATAGCTAAAAATCACACAAAAATTTTTTTTTTGGATTTTTTAATATTTTTTATAAAAAAATCGCTACTTTTCGAAGCAAAAAAAAAACACCAAACTTGTGGTGTAAAAAACTACCCCCTCGGCCGCGCCGTTTAAATTTTTTTTTTTACGAATGTGTTTAAAATATACACATTTAGTTGTAAAAAAAAATCGTGGTCAACGCCCCCCCGTGGGGTGTGGTTCTCGAGGTTCTCATAACTCGGGGTGGTTCTCATTCTAGCGGCTCCATATATATATATATATATATAGGGCAAGGATATATAGGAAACCATTTTTAGTGAGAAAACTAAGGAAACCCAATTGTGACCATTGATCTTGATCATCTAAGGGCTAGGGAAATTTGATGGTTATTGATTTAAATTTAATACATTACTTATGTTGATGAGTGGGCCAGGAGGGTATTTATGTAAAAGCAAATAGAACCCAAGTACATAAAATATTTTAAAATATTGTTGATTTGATATGATCAGTGTATCACATCAAACCATTATCATTTATATCTCATTCTCTCTCTTCTTCTTCTTTCACAATTCAAAATATCAAGAATTCTCATCATGTTCATCAAGAAAGAGAACAAGAATCTCCAACGTGTTCATGTGTGATAGAAACATTGTTTTTTTAGAGAGAGAAAGTTGCTGTTTTTTAGAGAGAGAAACGTTTGGATCGAGAGAAGCTAGGGAGGCGGTTCAAGAGAGAGAGAGACATGGATGATGGAAGCCATTGGAGGTTTCCGGCGTTTGCAGGGCCGTCTACGGCGGTGGCGGCGGTGTAATCTGGTTCCGACCAGTATTTCGGTCAAATTCCAGCGGGTTCGAAAGAGGTGTGTCGATCTGAGTTTTGTTTCGGGTTTTATCTCGGGTCACGTGGTTTCAGTTATAGTTCAAGCGGGTCAGATTTGGTTGCGGGTTCGGGTGTTATACGTCTGACTCGGCTTCGGTTCAAGATTCGGGTGACGTCTCGGGTTCCGGGTCAGATCTAGTGTGGTTCGAGTTCGGGGCAGAAGAAAGTCTCGCCGGAGAAGAAGAAAAAGGTGCTACGGTGAATCGCGAAACAGATTTGAAGATGAACATGGAGATGAACATGAGAGAGAAGCAGATTTGAAGATGAACATGAGAGAGAAGCAGATTTAGAGAGAGGAACAACAATCTTCATCGTGTTCATCTCGAACACCAAGAACACACGCACAAGTATGTGAGAGAGAAGCATGTTTGAACCTAATTTACCTTGATTTTAGATAGAGAGACAACAATCTTCATCGTGTTCTCGAACACCAAGAACACACACACACAAGTGTGTGAGAGAGAAGCAGGTTTGAACTAATTTACCTTGATTTTTTTTGTTAAGGCTGTTGTTAATAGGTTTTGTTTTTGTATTAAAATCATTTTTATTTTTTTGATATTATCAGTTGTTATTAGCTTACAAATCTATATCTTTTTAAATGTTGAAATGTTATTTTAAATGGGTTGTTAGTTGAAATGTCTTGCTGGCATAATTAGCTACATATGTTGTAATAATGTTACACGTGTTACTTATGTTAACACCAGCCCTTTCTTGGACACAAAAAGGAGCTACACATATGTAACACATGTTTGTAACGTGTGTTACACTGGAGGATAACACATCTAAATCAATTGTTGTGGGGAGCACAACTGTCCAGTCTATAAAACAAAAACAAAAGCTATACGACGTCAAACAAATATGAAAGGTTGTGCTAACATATGTTACATGTTTGTTTAGTGCTTGCAGCGAGGGAGTTGGTTCTACTGGATAGTAGTTGTTCGAAGTGTATGGTAATTGTTTACATATGTAACCTTTTTTTGGGTGGTTTTGCTTAGTTTTTTTTATGTGTGAAATGATGCAGATAAAAACTCAAAATTTGGGGAGTCTTCAAGTTAAGGGCATAATTGGGTAGAAGGTAACTAGTGTTAGTTATGTTACTACTATTTTTTTTTTAATTAGTAGATTAAAAATACTGGACTGTAACTTGTGTTATTATGACTTGACCAAAGCTGTTGCAGCCAAACGAGAAGGGATCTTGGCAGGAAGAAAGAGAACCACAATATCGGATACGACAAAAGATGGCCATAAAGCGAAAGAAGGTAGATGGAGAAACCGATGAAGAATGGGAACAAGAAGTCGATGAAGGGCAGGTGGTGGGTACCTTTGACGTTGTACAGAAGTTACCCTCCAGTGTAACACATGTTACAAACATGTGTTACATATGTTCAACCTCTTTGTTACCAAAAAATCGGGGCTGCACATATGTAAGACATGTTTGTAACTTATGTTACACTAGAGGGTAACACATGTATGATCATTTTTGGATCATTTGTATATATTTAAGTATAAACCTACAACATCGATACCCCCAAAAAAGGTTACACATGTTACGACAGAATGGGAAATGTGTAGCAGCGTTCAATACTGTTCTTTCACTCTATAGTATGTAACATGTGTGACATGGCGTTTGTCAGCAAAACATATAACTTGTAAGGTGATACGGTTGTGTCTTTAAAATACTGGACTGTAACTTGTGTTATTACGACTTGACCATAGCAATTGCAACCAAACGAGAAGGGATCTTGGCAGGAAGAAAGATAACCATAATATCGGATACGACAAAAGGTGGCCATAAAGTGAAAGAAGGTAGATGGAGAAACCGATGAAGAAGGGGAACAAGAAGTCGATGAAGGGCAGGTGGTGGGTACCTTTGACGTTGTACAGAAGTTACCCTCTAGTGTAACACATGTTACAAACATGTGTTACATATGTTCAACCCCTTTGTTACCAAAAATCGGGGCTGCACATATGTAAGACATGTTTGTAACTTATGTTACACTAGAGGGTAACACATGTATGATCATTTTTGGATCATTTGTATATATTTAAGTCTGTATAAACCTACAACATTGATACCCCCAAAAAGGTTACACATGTTACGACAGAATGGGAAATGTGTAGCAGCGTTCAATACTGTTGTTTCACTCTATAGTGTGTAACATGTGTGACATGGCGTTTGTCAGTAAAACATATAACTTGTAAGGTGATACGACTGTATCTTTAAAACATGTTTACCTATAAGTACTTACATGTTACAGGTTGTATCTTTAAAACATGTTTAAACTGGAAACAGGAAACACTTACAATGTATAAAGCAGAGTTACAGAAGATGTAACATGTGTAAAACTGGAAACACTTGTGTAACATTTTGGTGTAACACATGTTATAGGTTGTATCTTTAAAACATGTTTACCTATAAGTACTTACAAAATATAAAGCAGAGTAGGAACACAACTTTTAAGGATGTTACATACATTGTAGAGAAGATGTTACATGTGCACACACAATTAACATGTGTAACATGACGACAAGTGTCATGTGTGATCTTTTTTTGTTACCCTAGGGTGCTAAACGTATTACAACGTTCATAACACACGTAAACTTATACTAACATCCGTCCCTATGTCCACAGATGATCTAGAACATACTCCACGTTACCATATTTACTAGTATTCTAATGGCACTAAATTGTGGACACCGAATGTCAACGAGCAATATCATCCTATTATTGTTAAATCATACGTCACACTGGAAGAACTTCTTGCCATGTGTAAGACTTATAACCAATAAGCTGGGTTCAATGTAAAAAATATACGTTAATGCAGTTTTTTTATCTACTAATAACATTGTTAATAACAAGTCTAGGTACTTATGTAACATGAAGTGTATCGTTTGTCCCTTTAATTTGTTACACTAGTCTCATATACTTATAGTTACATATATTACTTGTTTGTTCATTGATATGACATTTTGGATGATGTAATGTTGTTACATATGTAATTTTGCTAAGTTTAAATTGACACCAAAGGGGCTGACATATGTAACACATGTTTATAACATATGTTACAATATGGGGTATATATGTAACACATGTATAGCAATCTTACACATGTTACATATAGGTGTTACATGTGTTACAACGTCAAGGTTACACATGTTACATATAGTTGTTGCATCCAAAAAAAAAAATTGCCTTCACAACAACATCTGTATTCATCCAAAAATTGGCATACTAACAATGAAAATGAAAATAAAAATAAATTTTATATCAATAGTTGTAATGCTTCTAAAAATGGTCTTCACAACACATAGCAGCCAACCAAAAAACACACCATCGTCACCACGAAAACCTGATGATGCGTTGTAATCCTTCTGCGGGTTTCGCTTCTTGATAACCATCTTCATCTTGAACACAAAACATCTTTTCACCTATGAACAAAACAAGTACATCAATATTAAATATTCTATAGTTAAAACTTATTAATCTTCTATGTAACATGTGTAACGTGGCTATACATGTGTTACCTCTCTAGTGTAACACATGTTACAAACATGTGTTACATATGTGCACCCCCCCTTTGTGTCCAAAAAAGGGTTGGGGTAACTATAAGTAACTTGCGTAATGTTGTTACTACATATGTAGCTAATTATCCCACCAAAAAACACGACTTTTTATTTGTAAAATAAACGAGATATTCCGAATAAATTATGAAGTTTATACATTTTAACATTTAACAGCCAATCTAAAAAAAACAATAAGCTGGTCTCATATACTGGGTGTAACACATGTAACACCCTGTATGCAACATATGTAACCCGCAGTGTAACACGTGTTACAACATATATGACAAACAGTTTAGAAATTTTAGCATTAATCTTCGTAAAAATAACAATATACTCTGTACAAACAATTTAGAAAGTCAACATTAATCTTCGTAAAAAATATCAATATACTCTTCGCATAAATGTAGCTGATAGAAATGTAACATATGTAACAAATTATGCCAGTAAAAAACACGAATTTCTATTTGTAAAACAAAACCGATATCCGATTAAATTATGAACTTTCTAAAGGTAATGAAAATGTAATATCGGAGTGAATTTATTCAAAAAACAACTAAACAACAAAGAAATTTGAAACATACATCGTAAAAATTATGGATTTTCAAACTAATTATCTACCATCAATGGTGATGCTGAATTTAAACAAAACCAGAAAACAAATTAAACCAAATCCAATTCATAAACCCTAAAAAAAAACCCAGCTCACCCACACCCCCCCCCCCCCCCACACACACACAAAAATCCAACTAAAAGCAATCATTAACTCAAAATCGATGGACAAACAATTTAGAAATTTAACTTTAATCTTCATAAAAAAAAATCAATACACTTTGAAGAGAGAAATACAACATACAAAAATTTCTTATAGATCTTGATTTAAAAAAATAAAATAAACAAACTAGCTCTGATTTTAAATCTACCAAACGTTATACAAAGTATAAATCTAAACAAATTACATAAATTAACAAAAGTAAGATCTTTAAACCTGTTTCTCTCTCACACACTTGTGCGTGTGTTCTTGGTGTCTAGGTGAACAACATGAAAATTGTTATCTCTCCTTTCAAAACATTAGCTTTCTCTCTCTAAAAAACAGAAACAAAGATGTGATTAAAATGACACCGAGCTTCCTTTTCTTTGAGAGCTTTGATGGTGGCTTCGATCTTCAATGGTGGCTTCGATCTTCAGATTTCAAGGTTGGAAGGGATGAGTTAGAAGATATGGATTTGTACTTGATATCTTGAAGAGTGGTGGGAGAGTATGCAAGAAGATCTTCCATGACTTGATATCTTGAAGAGTGGTGGGAGAGAATGCAGAGAAAGTTGAAGAAGAGAACAATGGAGTTTTGAAAAAGATGATGGATGATAAGAAGTACAAAAGGTGATGGATGATGGGTTGGGTATAATCGAGTGAGGATGTGGGGAAATGTGATGGTTAGTGAAAAGTACAAAGCACAATCTTCAAGGAAAAAACAAAAAGACCAAAATACCCTTAATGGATGGGTATGGATGAGGTGATGTGGGTGAATGTGGACCACATATTCTAGTTTGCTAAGTTTTCTCACTAAAATTGGTTTTCTCCATATACTTACACTATATATATATATATATATATATATAAAGGTTCAAGCTCGTAAGTGAAGGCGTTATCTATCTTTTAGTCAAAGAAATTTGAAGTCAAAGAAAGAAGGAAGATGCAAAGCTGTCATATAATATAGGTATAGTTTGCTATTGTATTTCCAAGTGTTCAGTATTAAATGCCTAAAATTAGTGTTCATTATTAAATTAGTGAAATGCCACGAATATGTAAAAGGTTAACCTTGAGTTGGTAAACTTACGCTATGTGAACCATACTAATTTTATTGCAAAAATTGCACACAAATTTTTTGTCGTCAATTCTAGACATATGGATATAAGGCTCTTCTTTTGGACATGTGTGCATGCTCACTTTACTGTCAAGTTTGCAAAAATAAAAATTGTTTTTGGGGACGCATTCTCTTTCTCCATTTTCGGCTTTCCCTTATAGATTCTCCCTAACAAGTAAGATGAGGGCTTCATCCAAAACCAAACTCTTTTGATGTCCTCAAAAGGGTATGTCACCCTAAGCATATTGTGTGTTTCTTCGGACACCAATTCATTACGCAACTCCTTCATTTCGATTTCGTTACCGCTTTTTCATAAAACGTTACCGCTACGAAGATTTTCTAGATCCGTCACTGGAAAGATGATTGTTTTTTGGTTTAAATAATGAATATCACAACTAAATGTGCTTTTTATAAGTAATTGATATGGCAACGAGATTTCTGATCGTCTCTCACACGTATTATGTAGATTGTGTCAAATAATTTGTAAGACTTCTTTTTAGTTTTATCATGTCATGTTAATCAATTTTGAGCGATAACATGTCACATATACTGGAATGAAATTTTCAGAAACTCTTTATCTAAATTTAAACCTTTTGACAACTCTATGTCATTTCATGAGTAAAGAGGAGGTAACATAAAAGTACAGATCAAATTAGGGGTGTGCAGAATTCGTTTCGAATTCGAAAAATTCGAAATTCGTTTAAATTCGATTCGATTATCAAGAATTCGTTTCGATTATAAGAATTCGAATTCGAATTCGAATTTGATTCAATTCGACTCAAGTAAATCGAATACGAATTTATATTTTCAAATTCGATTCGATTCGAAATTCGAATAAAAATTATACACTTTTATTTATTATTTTTATATATAATATATATAACTTTTATTAGGCTATACTATAAATTTTTTTCAAATTTTTTTCCAAGTATTAAAATTACCCATTACCAAACCCACTACATGGCCCATAACTAAAATCTAAGTAACAAATCTATCAATAGATTTCTAAGCATAAAAATATTAACTTGTAATATGAAGTGGTTATTCCCGACTTCTCGTTTTGAATTTTAGACTTGTGGTACTTTATTTGGAACTTTTTAATGTGATATCGTGCTTTCTGGCTGCTTTAAAATTCATGTTTCATTTTGAGTGTTTTTACATGTTTTTAAAGAATCTGAATTAAATCGAATTTATTCGAATTCGATTCGAATTCGAATTTTTAATCGAATACGAATCGAATACGAATTAGGTTTTTTATTCGAATCGAATTCGGTAGGTTTTAATCGAATTCGAATCGAATACAAATTCATGGAAAAATAAAAAGTATTCGAACAATTCGATTCGAATAATTCGAAAATTCGATATTCAATTCGATGAACACCCCTAGATCAAATAATCCATTAAACAGAAATCATAAACCTCCTATTATACCTGAATAAAATTAAAAAAAATAAATACACGTAATTTATATAAAATAAACATATTTGACCGGTCTACAAATAAACGTCATTTTATTTG
Source organism: Helianthus tuberosus (assembly GCA_030545235.1). Classification (NCBI taxonomy): domain Eukaryota; kingdom Viridiplantae; phylum Streptophyta; class Magnoliopsida; order Asterales; family Asteraceae; genus Helianthus; species Helianthus tuberosus. Next base: position 68,347,835 of record CM060432.1, on the reverse strand, counting down.
ACCGGTCTACTGTCTACCACATTTCAAAACACTGAACAAAACCATAACAAACTCTTTATTTAAACAAAAATGCAGTGTTTCGCAGCACCATCGTCAAATTTCGTAGTCAAACCCTCACATTTTCTCCATGTATATCTACCCCTACTCTCAATTCCTTCATATTCATTCAAGCAATTACCATACTAACCAGTCACAACAAGCTTTCATAAACCCTATTTTTGTTTATAAACGTTAAAAAATATGGCTTTCAGGAAAACTTTAATCACCCTTTTAGTTTCTATTTTTATCTTCATTATTATGAGTCCTCGTGTAGTTGAAGGACGACCCTTGTGTGAAGAATTTGCCAAAGCCAGCGATCTCTACTCGTCGGTTTACCAAAATGCCAACAAATTCAGCATGTCGTTATGGTTGGAGCAACTCCCATCTGGTCCGAGCCCAAAAGGACCAGGTCATTAGTCTGATTAGAAGACAAATAATGGAGACTTGCGAAAGGACTCTTTCTTGTTATTCTCGGTCACATATCTGTGAACTCTTGTTAAAAGATTTTGATACATACATTGTAAGATATTTATACATGTATTTCTTTCATCTTTTCAAATGAAGTTCTAAATTGAAATATTGTTTGGAATCACTAGCGTAGTTATCGGTGTTCTAGATATTTTAGTAAAATGACTACAAGAACTAAAACCTATGACGACAATGTTAAAACCTATCGTGACAACACGATACTGTTATAGCTTTTTTTAATCCTATATAACCACATGTCGCCACTATAAGATTAGTGGCCGGGAAGTCCTATAGGTGAAAACAATTTTTTTATTTTTATTATTTATCAATCAGTAATAGAAGAAAAATTGAAAAGAAATAACAATTAATTAACTTATAGCGACCACATGAGGTCACTATCCATTTTTACTGGTCAGACTTCTTGGAAATCTATATAACGATAGTGTCATCGCTACTCGCTACAAGGTGACATATGCCGATGACTACTAATTTTGTCGCTATAAATGTTGTATGTATAGTGTATAATTCGTGTAGTGAGTGTTTCTAAGAGGTTTCTGTAAACGTTTTGGTTTCTAGAGAGTTCTCTACCGAGGTAGCTCACTCTAGTAAATAACTAACATCAGTTTTTACTGGTCAAGTAAACTCCTCAAATATGCTGACATAGCAAAACTCGGGAAAATTAGTTTGCTTCTTTAATTAATTAGCGTACTCCCTGTAATCCAAAACAAGTTCAAAACATCTTAAGAACGTTTATAAACAATAGCTACTAAAACTCAGATTGTACCTGTTAGTTCTTTAAAAAAAATCAATATAGGTGTTAAAGCTGAAACAACTACACGGATTGTTGTGTTTTCAACCATCATATAAGGTTTCCAAATAATAGATATACTTTGCCAACCCTACATATTGTAACTATCACTACCAGATACGTCAGTTAAAATAAGTTTTTTTTTTATTTATTTTTTAACGGCGAAACTCCTATATAAATATAGAGAAACACGGGTCAGCAAGACACTTGGATCCGACTATTACAAGATTACATCTAGGATACTAAAATCACACCATCTATCTGAATTAATGTTACAAAATTTAGATCTACTTCTAATCTAAAGAAAAAAGCTTTCTATATCTCCTAAGTTGCTGTCAAGATCACCGCGCCAATAACCTTCCTCCAAGCCTTAGAACCTTTCACTAACAATAGCATTTTTTTCTTTAGCATGCTTGAATAACCTCTTGAAGTGATCATTGAGATGCCCTATACATAACCAATTATCAATTCAAAATAAAACCGTAAACCCCGACCCAAGAACCACTATTAAAATTTTCATCAAAGAGAGGTTGAGGTTTGCGAAATTCTTTCTAGTCGACCCAATATCCTTCCATAACCCGACTAAACAAATATTAAAAGCAACCGGAAGTAACCCATTATGGTTCGAGGTAAAAGCCCGACCACTTGAACAGTGGCGGATCTAGGATTCCGACCAAGCGGTAACGTTTTATAAATAAGCGGTAACGAAATCGAAAAAACGTCAAATTTTTCCAAAATTTACACTAAAAACGTCAAAAATTTTCCGACCAAGCGGTAGCGGAGGCTACCCCTTGTTCCTCTTTACATCCGCCCCTGCACTTGAACCCAAAGAGCCGAATTATTTAATTTAAATTACCACCACCATTTTGCTAAAAGAGCCAAATTCAAACTCCCAATGTCTCCAAACCCCACACCCCATGACGCTTCGGCCCAACCATATTGTCCTATGCTACCCATTTGATTTTCTTGTTCCCAACACGATTGCCCGAAATAAACTTTCTCCTAATCTTCTTAATGTGAGGACCGTTTGTCATCGAATTCGCTTAGGCCAAATCAATGTAAGCTAGTCATAACGTGCGGAATTCGTTAGACTAGTTGACAGACATAAGAATTCTCTAAATTCACTGTTTCTTTGATGAAGTAAACGTGTACAATGCCTGGAAACAGTTCGACACCGCTTCGTCGTCTGAAAGCCAAAACTCATCCTCAGCTCTAACCCACACACCTATATATAGACAACCCTATACGTGCTGGTGAGCTCTTCGTACGAATGACATTCCCCATTCGTGCGAAGTGACATATGTGTTCCATTCGTACGGATTGATCCATCGATGCGAAGGAAGCTTCACATTACAAAACCAAAATAACTAATATGCAATCCTATTACATTTATGACTCGATACGATGACTTAGGCTGTAGACATTATGCATCAACAAACTCCCCCTTGGATGTATGTAACACCCTGACCGCGTAAAACAACAAACCGCGGCGTAAATGTCGGGGAGTCACGTTACAGGAATTGTTTCAAACACATGGTATACAAGGTTTTGTTTTATTTAATTAATAATTTAGATTTGTCTTGAACATAAAACACAAACAAAATACAACAATTGTCTTTAAGTTTTAAAGTAAACAAAGGCCCGAGTCCGTCCTATGTGTAGCATGCTTTAGCAATCATACATTAGCACCTGAAACATATGTGAAAATAAAGTCATCATGGAAAGCCGGTGAGTAACATAGATTTTGTGGTAAAGACTCATGGCTTTGAGTGTTAAAAGAAAATGTTTAAGTGATTTCAAAAGTAGCCATGAATCTCTGTCAAAAAGGGATTCTTTTATAAAACCGTATGAAAATCATTCGATTTAAAAGAAAATAATGAATGGTTAACTTAATAACCATTTGTGTCTTTGTAATAACCAATCAAAATTGTCTTGTCTTGTATAAACCATCAAATGACCTGTCTTGTATAAACCAAATGTTTTGAATAAACAAGATGTCTTGTCTAATCAAAGAGTTTTGTATAAAACAATTGCTTTTATTGTATAAAACAAACATGGATTGTTGGCGAATACATTCAAGCCTTGTCGACTGTCGGACAAACCTTTATAAAAACAAAGGTTTATCAATAATGTCACTCAGTTTCTGTTATTCCCAGAGGTAACTTCCAAACAAACCTAGGATCTTATATGTCAAAAAACTACTTTATGCGCCAAAAGGGTGTTTTCGGCGTTTTAAATTACATATAATCGACTCGTCATATAACTAACCAAACGGTATGACCATAAGGTATAACCTCAGAGGGTTATTCCTAATATTACTATGGTCATAAAAAATGTGTTTGGTCAAATCCTAAGACTGACCAAACGGATCAGATTCGAAAGTCAAAGTTGTTATCAACCGCTCGACTTACGACTAAAGAACTAAGCACTAAACTAGAAATGACGAGTTAGACATGTTGGAACATGTCTAATAATGTTATAAAACTGATTTGGTGTCAAAACTTTATGTTTTAATACCTGAAAACGGTTTCGTCGTAAAATGCACTTGCATGCATTTTTTACTTTTATTTCGTAAAAGTTTGACTCGTCATTTCGCCTACTAAACATGGTAATCAGAAGGTGCAATCGCAAGGGAAAAATACCTTCGTGATTACGATCACGTTGCAAGTTTAATTTGGACTTTGACTTGACCAAAACAGTCAGAACCGAAAGTTAAACTAAAGTCAATTTGTTTGACTTCTAGCTCATAAATAGCTAAAATAATGAAATAGACTAGGAGAGAGCAGTTACTTTTGTTCAAGAACACTTTCAGAACTCAGTAGGAGGCTTCCAAAAGCTGGAAACAAGCTCCAAAGAGATGTGAGAAAGAAATGTGAAGATGTAAGTCTTGAATGGGCAAAGATCATTGTTATTTATAGTGAATTTGAGCTCACCAAATCAAGCCAAATGTCCCATGAGGTGTTATGGACTGATGAGTGTCATCACATATGTCCAAAGGAGGTGAAATGGTGGCAAATTTGGGAGCTTGGAGGCCAAGGAAAGAGAAGGTTGCTGCCAGGTATGTTCTGCTATCCTGGGTATCCCTTACGGACCGTAATGATCGGGTCTTACGGTCCGTAAGACCCTCTGAAGCACAAAAGTTTGGTTTGTTGGTAGTTTTGGCCCATGGATTTGTATATTCACATTTTGTCATTTTTAACCCATTTTAACCTAATATTTAGGTTACACAAAGGTGTTAAGGCATGTGTAACTTGGATTTTGTTCCGGAAATGTTATGGATATCGTTTCGCTCGATCATTCGATTACGTATTTCGTAAATAAAATATAACATTTTATTGAATATGAAAATGATCGAAATTGTACAATGTTTGAAAATTGCAAATGTCACAGTATTCCCTACTTTAGGAAATCTCGGCCCGAAATTTAATTGGAGGAAACTTGTTAGAAAAGATATGGGTATTTCACTTTCATTTGATCCTCTCATTCCCAGGTAAACTTCTGGGCCACGTTTAGACTCCCAGCGAACTTTAACAATTGATATTCGTCTGCGCTTGAGTTTCTTGACTTCACGGTCCAATATCTCCCTGGGTTTCTCGACAAAGTGCATAGTGTTATCAATGCGAATTTCATCAAGAGGAATGTGAAGATTTTCATCTGCTAAACACTTTTTCAAATTTGACACGTGGAAAGTTGGGTGAACATTCCCAAGTTCAGGGGTAGTTCAAGTTTGTAGGCTACCTTTTCAATCCTCTTAACGATCTTAAATGGTCCCACATATCGAGGTGCAAGTTTTCCTTTCTTTCCAAATCTAACCACACATTTCCAAGGGGATACCTTGAGGAGGACGTGATCACCAACTTGGAATTCCAAGTGCTTGCGTCATCTGTCCGTATAACTCTTTTGACGGCTTCTAGCTGTTAAAAGGTTATCACGTATTTTCTTGACTTTGTTTGTTTGTTGGTTCCCATGGCAGATTGCATGGTCTTCCAGAAATGTGATGAGAAACGAGCATCACGGTCTGCTATGATGTTCAAAGAAACATCATGACGACATACAATCTAATTAACATAAATTTTAGCAAGTTGGTCAGTAGATAAATCCTCACGGATCGGCAAAAAGTGTGCTGACTTAGTTAGACGATCAATGACTACCCAAATGGCATCATGACCTCTAGGAGTGCGTGGTAGTTTGGTGATCAGATCCATAGAAATGTTCTCCCATTTCCATATCGGAATTTCTGGTTGCTCAAGCAAACTAGATGGATGTCGATGCTCTGCCTTTATCGTAAGACAAGTAAGGCATTTGGTCACGTACAAGGCTATATCCTTCTTCATACCCGGCCACTAATACTGGGTACGAAGATCCATGTACATTTTGTCTGTACCAGGATGGATAAAGTAACGAGTCTTATGGGCTTTGTTCATCAACAAGGTATGGAGATTATCATGGTTTAGAACCCATAATCGGTTTATGAGATAGAGTAACCCATTGTCCTTTGTTTCAAGCTCAAACTCTAAATTATGTGGCAATTCAGTACACATCTTGCCTTGGGTTACACAAGTAGCGAATTTCGCAGTCGTAGTAGTTCAGAAGTTCGACCCAACGTCGTTGTCTCATGTTTTACTCCTTCTAATTGAATATATGTTGGAGACTTTTGTGGTCAGTGAAAACCACACATTTTGTGCCACAGAGGTAGTGTCTCCAAATTTTGAGATCATGAGTTGTGTAGTTCTTTTCATGGGTTTTCAGTTGTCTTCATACGTAGGCTACAACTTTGTCTCTTTACATGAGAACACAGCCAATGCCTAGATTTTAAGCATCACAATATACGACAAAGTCTTCGTTGCCATCGGGTAAGGATAGAATAGGAGCATCGTAAAGCTTTTGTTTCAAGGTTTGGAAAGCCTCTTCTTGATTGGGTCCCCACTCAAAAGGTTTATTCTTTTGAGTTAAAGTAGTGAGGGGAACCACAATCTTGGAGAAGTTTGCAATAAAGCGGCGGTAATAGCCGGCAAGACCGAGAAATGAGCGAACTTCGGTAGGAGTAGTAGGTATACTCCAATCCTTAATTGCACTGATTTTGGCGAGATCTAAATGTATTCCTTGCTCGTTGATAATGTGACCTAAGAATTGAACTTTTATTAGCTAAAATTCACACTTGAAGAATTTGGCATAAATTTGTTCTTTCTTTAGGAGTTCCATCGTTAGACGGAGATGATGTGTGACAACAGCCACTTTTTGGTAATTCTTGTACATTTAAATTGATCATTTACGCTATACAATTATATGTTTTGAACATCCGAACTGCATGATTTCATGACATACACTTAGAATACTCATGAAATACATATTTATGATGCATATTATTCATTTTTATTGGTTACATCTGAAACAGTTTAAACAATGCATCGAAACAACTAGTATAGTACCTAGTAAACTAGTGTGCTGATAGAAACGCAGGATCCGCAGAAACCAGCTTAATGACATATTTAGGACTTAGACGAAAGTCCAACATCAAATATACATTAAACCCTAATTGGGAATGCAAGGGTTTGGTTTAATACCTTCCCGAAGTCCGACAAACACTAAAAACTGCCCGAAAAGCACCAAAAGTCACAAATTCAGCACTTTTCTGCAGAAATTCAGTAGAAATCAGCATTGTAATCTTTATGCAATGTGTAAAAGTGTTGTTTAACTTAGAATTCATATGAGAATACATTGGGGTATCATCTAAACCGATAACCATATCAATCCCTACGTCTTACACAAGCTAAGCATTCAACTAACGACTAACGGAACCAACACCAAACGAATATCCGAACATTATCTGAACTTTTTTTTAGTAACTAGCTAACATTATTTTGATCATTTTAAGGCTAGTTATGATCACTAAACACCTTGAAACAATTGAAACACCTAAACATCTAAGCTTTCTAAACCTTTTTTCTACAAATCTTAACACTTGAAAGAAAGTAAAACAATTCACATCATGCACACCCCCCCCCCCATGTTCGACCTCCCCTAAGGTGGGCCCCACTCCCTTATCACTTGGTAAAATATCTAAGATATTTACCTCCTTTTGCAAGTGGTGAAACATGATCATTGTATAACACTTTGTGAACTTAGTTACTAGTTAATTATCATAAATTTACACCTTATTTTCACACACAAATCCTCTCATCATCACCACCATTTTGGGCCAAGAACACCCATCAACCACCTTCATTTTTTAGCCACTTTCTTGATGATCAAGATGCATTTTCATGGGACTTGAGAAGATCTAAGGCAATCACAAGTTAAAGTGATGTGCTCTAAATTATACATATTTTTCTATAAGTATTCCCTACACTTTTGAGTAGATCGAGGGTTATTTTATTAAATTCAACTCGTAATTGGTTGATATATAAATTTGGCGATTTTTAATGAAAACGAGGGTTTGAAGTTTTCCGGGACAAGGGGAGGTAGTAGACCGGCTCCTATTGGTCCTGTGGGTGAAAAACAGAAGGTGAAGGAATGCAATCCTGTTATGCCAGGAATATCCTTTCTGGATATTCTCACAAATAAGTCCCATGCTGTCGAGGAGGAGGATGTGGTGGTCATTGACCCTTCCATTTTTTCCCTATCTGATCTGATAGGGAGAGCTGTGGTCGGAAGAACTCGGGGTTTCTCGGAACTAAGGTTTCTTAAGTTGTCTCTTTCAAAAGCCGGTTACGAGAAGGCCAATCTCCAATATCTTGGAGGCCTCTCGGTGTTAGTCTCCTTTTTTTTGGGGGGGGGGGGTAAAGGGTTACCCCGGTGATTCTATTATAGACAACCGCCAAATAAGTACAAGTAGTGAGGATGAGTTCCCCACTAGTTCATATACAGGACATGCCCCATATATGTAAGCAAAAAACAAACAAACCAAGTTACCACCTCAATCTAGCCTACTACAATCATGATAATGACTAACTAGTAGACAAACGAAAAAAATCAAACAAACGACGTCAACCGCCATCATCAAAAATGAAATTGCTACCAACCGGCAGCCCCTTAGCATGAAACAGAAGCCACCTATCCATTAGACAACTTTATGTGAGAGGTGCTTGCCCCTGTAGTGGAAGAAGTAGGATGTGTACCCGATGTCATAAACTCATTCGTTTCATCATATACAACCTCTACCTCGTCATCGTCAGACTCCTCATTTGGCTCACGTCTCTCTTTATATCTCCCCTGGAAGGAACCCCCGTTCCCCCCAACAAACCCAAGAGCACTAAACGAATTATGAGTTTGAACCTTGGACGAACTAGTGCTCCGCGCACTCACGTAAGAAGAACTCACTGCCTTTTTCTTTTTATCCACAGGTCTATATTCAAACTTGGGCTTTTGATTGTTAACTTGATAACCACTCTTCTTTACATTCTTCTTTGTCTTGACTTCCGTATAGCCATCCTCATCTACTTTCGGACTATTTGTAGGAGGTTTCACTGTCGATCGAATGCATTTTGGACATTCCTCAGAATCATGCCCAAATACACAGCAGTGGGCACATCTCGGAGGTTCCCATTCATACTCCACCCTCATAGTCTCAGTAACATATTTGTTCCCATCCAATTCAGGAATAGCCATGGTTAGAGCCTCTTTCAACTCATGATCAGCTGATATTTCAATGAGAGCCCTAGCATAGCTACTCCTTCCCCAAGCCTCATTACACATATCACTAGTATACGAATCCAGGCGCACAGGGGACCCAATTTTTGATGCCAACATGCTTAAACCATCATCAGAATATGCCACTAGCGGAACATCATGCAATTTAACCCAAACTGCAACCTTTTTAAACTCTTCTTTTTTAAGGGTGTTTGTAGGAGACCAAATGTTGAGAAACAAAGGTTTGTTACGGATCATCCAATGTCCCCCTTCAAGAACAGTATCCATACCCTTTCTGTCTTCAAACTTGAAGAAAAAGAAACCATTTGAATTCATCATAGTTTTCTGAAGACCATGTTTCTTCCAATTTGTTCTGAGAAAATATTCAACTACTGGATATGCAATCCTATCCCCCAGGAAATAACCATAAAGAGTGTTAGCTAACCTGTTGTTAACCTGGCGAACCGAATCAATCGGAAGCACTACATCCACTCCATCCAATGATACATCTGAATTTAGAGGTCGAAAATTGACTTTAGGAACTTGATCAGCCGCATCATTGGCCTTCCTAGTGTTTTCATCTTCATCCATAAAAGTTAAGTTTGAAAATACCACACATACTTGTCTGAAAACATCGACACCAAATTTAAGTTACAAACCATGACTTGTTTAAATGAGTTCACAAAGACTCGACAAAAGAAATTAAGCAAACCCGAGCTTGGGAACATGTATCCCGTCCAGGAGTAGGATACATCCCCTAAACTCTACGACCACGGATGACATCTTTTATTTAAACGCAGCTTGAAGACACATGCACACACCTGCCAGATCCACTAGTTCCCTGAAATACATGTAGTTTAAAAATATCAACAAAAGTTGAGCGAGTTCATGTGTAAGTGTATGAATAAACCTTTGTAAACAGTGTAAGTATGTATGTCCCGGTATGAAAGCAAACAAGGAAAAGATCACCAATGGTTTGCAAGGCCACTGATATGTGTGACGGTGTAGGAAGACTCAAACCTAGCAAAGTTGTACCGGGCTTCCGGATGGAAGACATAGTCACCCTATGGGCCACCCTGGTCCTCATGGGTGTGGGCTCGCTACACCCAAATAGATCTATCACTCATGCCCCTCGATCCTTATACGAGGATTAATGGTCCCAAGTATCCGCCTAACCAATCACATGATCTATGGTTCTTTCCTAGGCTAACCATACCAATTGTGTTGTAAGTAATCCTTTTGTAACATGTATTTCACCCCCGAAGTAAATAAACAAAACCGTTTAAAGAAAAGGGGGACATGAACTCACAGTAATGCGTCTTCAGTACCGGCAACTCAAATCTCCGCAGCTAACACGACTACCTACAGTGTACTAACGTCTATTAGACGAACGGGTCGTGCCTTGGCTTAGAGTTTAATGTTTTTGAGTTGCGTTTCTTATGTTCTCAATATTATTCCAAGTTATAATTACTTGTTAAAATAATAATTATTTTAACTTTAAATTATATTTATTTTTGGAATAATTGTTTAATCAGTATTTTGTAACAATGCTTCTCAAGTATTTATTTCCGTATTTCCTTCCCAAGGATGGGGGTATTTTATACATGTATATTTGTAGTCTTGGATAATATATTTTTAAGTCTCACTTAGAAAATATAAATAACTTATTTGTCAAAAATAATGTATTCCAAGAAAATATATATTTTTCACAAAAATCATGTGTCTTCCAATATTCTAGGAAAAATATATTTTTACTTTCCAAAAATAATATATTTTTCTCCTTGTCAAAATATGATATAACTTTGTAATATGTTCAAAAATCATATTTTCACCTCTTGTATCCAAAATAATATTTACCAAAAATATATTTGTAATAGTATTTTTCGGATTATTTCATAAGTTACGTTTTTGCGTCCGGTTTCACAATATCAAGTATGTAGCTCATATATTTATTCCTTGTAATCTTTGGTATTATTTTGGATTTGTATGTTCTTGGTTTTATGTTAAGTTATATTATTTTACCCTAAAATAATATAACTATTCCACAAAGCATACGAATATTCACACAAGTGTCTTTAATATAAATATACATTCTAAATATATATTTACCCATTTTTATTTATAAAACCAACATCCGATACTTTGTATTTTTGTAACAAAACCTATGGCAAAGTTTATATGGAAAACCAAAGTTAAAACACACTTGTAAATACTTGTCTTATAAAATATTTTCTAAGTGTTTGTATTTTTAGAAAATTTTGCCATAGTTCCCTTTGAAAATGGATGTGTCCATGCTATTTAGCATATCATTTTCTTTTCAAAATCAACACAACAATCAACAATCAATCCCTAAACAATATTATACTTTCCAAGAGCAAAAACTATACATTTTACATAACACTATGAACTTGATCTTTTCACAAAAACTTGTAGTTACTTGGTAAAGTGTTTAGTGGGTTTAGTTACCCTTTAAAGTGTGTTTATCCCTTTAAAAATCTCATTCTTAAAGAAACTAGGTGTTTACAACTTGTAAACATATTCTACAAAAATGTTTATCTATTAGATCTTCTTATTTCATAAGTATTTCTACACTTATTTTATCACAAAAAATAGTGCAAGTTCAAGTAAAACCCATAATCTTCTAAAAATCATATTTTGTACTTGGTTTTCTTGGAAAATCATTCATAAATCTTGAATTCATAAGATTACTAGCTTACTTTGTTTATTATTTTTCAAGAAATTCTTTTATTTTCAAGTTCATGTTTACACAAGAAGGTGATTATCTTATGTTGTCACATAATCACCCTCTCACTTGCTAGATCATGTGTTTAATCACAATCTAGCAAGCTCCATATGATGATCAACATCGTAATCTCAAGTAAACAACAATCAAACATCATACATATACTAAACAACATCATTTCACCCATATTTCATCATATGTTAAACTTATGTTCAAGATTCAAGATTATGTCTTTTAGTGTTCTTGTGATTTATAGCATAATACATCTTTTAACCAATCAAAATAGAAGTAAACAAAGGGTCACAAAGAGATTACTACTAGCTCTAAGCTAGGGAAGAACAATGATGAAAATGGAGTGGATAAAAGCTTGTGTGAGTGGTCCTTCAAGATCCAAGAGTTCCAAGCTCCTTTGTATGAAGTTTAACACCTTTGTGAGGCCTTAGAAAGGATGATCAAGGTTTGATGATGATGGTGGTGTAGGTGTAGGGGGTCGGCCGAGAGGAGGGCAAGGGAGGAAGGAGAGGTGAAGTGAGTTGAAGTGTGGTGGGATGTGAAGGATCATGTCTTCATATAAACACATTAGAGCTTTTACCCAATGGTTTTAATGTTCCCTAAGTACAAGCATGATCTTGATTAATCCAAGAAAAAAATCTAGCAAGATTATGGAAGATTGTGGTAATCTTGGTGGGGTCACACCTAGTGGCCGTAAATCATGAGGGGGGGGGGGGGTTAATTGTAACTTTGAATGATAATGTAGGTAAATAGTTGGAGGTTAAGTGTTAAGTCTAGTGTTTTAAGTGTATGATGCATTATGTAGTATGTTAGGGTGTTCGGGGACCATAACCAGTTTAAAAATAATAAAACAATGCTTCTAGCAATATTTTGGTGTTCCGGGTAATGTCCGGTTGTTCGGTTAGATACCGGTTCGTTAAAGTGTCAAGTTATTTCGTTTAGTGTTCATTAAGTACCCTTTTGTGACACTTTTAATTCCCGATACTTAAGAAAGCATACAAGACCATTTTGCCATATTTTTGCATGTTACTAGCATGTTAAAATGCTGATTTTTGCTGATTAATGCAGAATTCTGCACTTTGAGTGAGTTTTAGGCACTTTCAGGCACTTAAACTATCACCTAGTGACGCAGTTTTATGGTTCTTACTTCCCTACACACCATCCTAGTGTAGTACCTTGTCTCTGGCCCTTACGGGGTCTCAAAACACTGTCTGTCTATGTACTGACATTGTCAGCATGTTTCTGAGTTATCCGTTCATTGTGCTAATTGTTCTTTGTGCATCGTTTATCTAACTAAAGTCTGTATATGATAAATGGTGTGACAGTATGAAGTGTGATGCACATGTATGTATGATACAGAAAGCAGAAAGTAGTTTAAGTCATCAGTTGTAATCAAGCACAGTCATTAAGCATTAATCATTATTAATTAATTGTACGGATACCTGTAATTATGAGGGTTGTCACATTCTCCCCCTGTTAAGAAAATTTTGTCCCAAAATTTTAGTTCTGCTACTAGATGCAGGGGTCTTGGGGAACAAATGTGGGTATTTGGCTTTCATGCGATCCTCACGCTCCCACGTGAATTCTGGGCCATGTCGCGCGTTCCAACAAACCTTGACGAGTTTGACACTACTCCGTCGCGTCTTGTTAACCTTCAAATCGGTAACCTCAACAGATTCTTCAGTAAAGTGGAGTGTGTCGTCAATATGAACCTCGTCAGCAGGAATGACAACTGTTTCTTGAGTTGGACTCTTTTTCAAATTTGATACATGGAATGTATCATGAACGCCATTCAGTTCTGCGGGTAGATCCAACTTGTAAGCTACCAGACCAATCCTTTTCAGGATTTTAAACAGTCCAATGTATCTTGGGTTCAACTTCCCACGCTTCCCGAAGCGTGCTACACCCTTCCAGGGTGAAACCTTTAACAAAACCATATCTCCCACCTCAAATTCCAGAGGTTTCCTTCTTCGATCCGCATAACTCTTTTGACGATCACGAGCCACCTTAATGCGCTCTCGGATCTGTATAATCTTATCAGTCCTCTCTTGAACCAATTCATGACCAACAAGATGTCTATCACCCGCGTCTGCCCAGTATAACGATGATCGACACTTGCGTCCATAGAGGGCTTCGAATGGTGCGGCTTGAATGCTTGCATGGTAACTGTTGTTGTATGAAAATTCTACCAAGGGTAAGTGAGTGTCCCAACTACCACCCAAATCCATTACACAAGCTCGCAACATGTCTTCCAACGTTTGAATCGTTCATTCACTCTGTTCGTCTGTCTGCGGATGAAAGGCAGTACTCAGATTTAACTGAGAACCAAATGCTTCTTGGAAGGATTGCCAAATTCTTGACACGAACCTTCCGTCTCTATCAGAAATAATTGAGAGAGGCACTCCATGTCGTGCAACAATCTCTCTCAGGTATAGCTCAGCTAGCTTGCTAGTGTTGTCTTTCTCCTTGATTGCCAAAAAGTGTGCAGATTTCGTTAAACGGTCTACAATTACCCAAATCATATCGTGACCTTTGGGCGTCCTTGGCAATTTCGTTATAAAGTCCATCGAAATTTGTTCCCATTTCCACTTGGGTATCTCTGGTTGTTGCAGGAGGCCTGAAGGCTTCTGGTATTCGACCTTTACCTTGGCGCAAGTTAAACATTTGCCAACATATATCACAACGTCGCCTTTCATTCTCGGCCACCAATAGAAATCCCTTAAATCTTGGTACATCTTGTCCGATCCTGGATGGATCGAGTACCGTGACTTGTGAAGCACAACGGTCCTTCCTCGTTTGGTACCAACTGTTTCTCCATCCCACGGAGATATTCATTCTCAAGATTCTTTTCCTTAAGAGCTTCTCTCTGCGCGGCACGAATGCGCAATGAGAGGTCCGTTTGTATGATCATCTCCAAAGCTCGAACCCTTATGGGCTTAATTCTTTCCTTCCGACTCAAGGCATCGGCGACCACATTCGCCTTCCCTGGGTGATACTTGATCTCACAATCATAATCGTTCAACAGTTCTACCCAACGTCTCTGTCTCATGTTAAGCTCTTTCAGATCGAATATATGTTGCAGGCTCTTGTGATCAGTAAAGATTGTGCATCGCGTGCCATACAAATAATGTCGCCAGATTTTCAAAGCAAACACCACCGCGCCTAATTCCAAATCATGTGTGGTGTAATTTTTCTCGTGGACCTTCAACTGGCGCGAAGCATATGCTATAACCTTCTGACGCTGCATTAATACACATCCCAAACCTTGACGCGAGGTGTCGCAATATACCACGAAGTCGTCAGTGCCTTCGGGTAGAGATAAAATCGGTGCATCACAAAGCTTTTTTTTCAACAACTGAAATGCTTCTTCTTGTTTGTCTCCCCATTCATACTTCTTGTCTTTCTAAGTGAGGGAGGTCAATGGTTGGGCGATTTTCGAAAAATCCTCAATAAACCTGCGATAGTATCCTGCCAAACCTAGGAACTGTCGAATCTCGGTTGGCGTCTTCGGAGTCTCCCAATTCTTGATCGCCTTGATCTTTGTGGGATCCACATGAATTCCATTTTCGTTAACCACGTGACCAAGAAACTGAACTTCACGCAACCAGAACTCGCACTTAGAGAACTTTGCGTACAACTTCTCTTTTTTAAGCAGCTCTAAAATGGCTCTTAGGTGTTGCTCATGATCTTCTTTCGTCTTTGAATAAATTAAAATGTCATCAATAAACACGATCACAAATTTATCGAGATAGGGCTTGCAGACTCTGTTCATCAAATCCATGAACACGGCTGGCGCGTTTGTCAGACCAAACAGCAAAACCAGGAACTCGTAATGTCCATAGCGAGTCCTAAAGGTCGTCTTTGGAATACTTTCCTCTTGAATCCTCAACTGGTGATAGCCCGATCGAAGATCGATCTTGGAGTAAAAACTCGAACCTTGCAGTTGATCGATGTGACAACCCGAACTCTCAGGGTTAGTAACGTTTAATTAACGTCTGTGCTAAACGTTCTGTTCATGTATAACTCCGTTAAACTAAACACGATAACTTGTTAATTAACGTCTTAGGCCACATACTATGGGCGGTGAGTTACTTGATGTTTATTGGGCCGCAAACCTACCCGAAACACACACATAACTACTTGGACTCTTATGACTAATCGGGCCCTCTCCCTCTCGTTTTGACCCACACATGTTCCAGGCCCAAAATGCTTTCCAAGCCCAACTCCCATATGTGTCGCATATGTTTAATAATATTCATATGTTACGTAACTTCACTTTGTTTTACAATTTTCATAAAAAAAAAGAACCCAAAACATTATCCATTTGTGGCAGCCAAGTAAATGGGCTTGAGCCCATTATCGGCTAAAGAATAACCGCCCCAAACTATTAGTATTTATGTACGTAACATGTTAATGTTGTTGGTAACAAGAACATAAAATCAAAAACCCTACTCCTCCTCTCTCAAACTTGCGAACGGCAGACAACACCCCCCCCCCATTGAAGCGACCTTGTAGTTGAGACATCAGTTTATCAATTCGAGCCCTCTTGGTTAGTAAATTCATATTATGTTAATTCTTAAATTATTTGACCTTGTTATGATAATATGGTTGTTTTGTTAGTACATGATGGTAGGATCGTATATGTATTGATTGTTAAATCTAAGGGTATAATTAAGGTTATTGATTAATGATATAGGGTTTATGTATGCCACAATTTGATAACATGCTAAATGATCACTAAAACAGATTGGTTGTTCATGCGTACGTTCAGACGGATCGATGATTACATGATGATTTGTTAGGGTATTGATATTATATAATGGATTCTAAGAATTTGTCATGGTAAATGGTTTGTTAAGCATGATTATTACATAAGGGGATTGACAAATTATGTTACTGTACGAGGATTCATTATTATGTGTATAACATGAGGAACAAGTGGGGGGTTAGATAATAATTGTATGTTCATGAATAAACTAAATATTGGGTTGAACAAGTATGGTTACTGCCATAATGAAATAATAACTTGGATCGATGAACTGGAATCTTGGGTCTGCGATATAATATCGCTGGGTATATTGGGGTGCTGCTGGGCCGGAGATCCAGTTCTGTCAACTGGGCCAGCAATGCTTGGGCCGAATTGTTATATATGCCCACATTAATTAATGAAGGGTTATAATATGTATGGTGAACTAGGTCTTGTATGATATAATTTCCATGTGATCCAAGTGTCTAGTACATATAATGGTTACGATGTATGATATGGTTAAGTGTGTTACGTGATCAACTATTACTTGTTATGTGATATTACGTGTATATATATATATTTTTTTTATGTGGGTAACTTGTGACGAGATACGGGGTTAGACGTGAATACAAAACTGATTAGATTGATAACCATGATTAGGACGTGGTTGGTAGATCAACTGGGATTAAGTAACTAGTTATACCGAGCAAACCAAGGTGAGTTCACACTCCTAAGGCATGGGATTCCCGGTGGGTTGGGAATGGGATTGAATAACTACTCGTACTATCATTACTATTAAACTACTTTTCACTGTCCTCGGATTGAAGGGCACGTACGTAAAACCTACGTACACTCATACTTACTACTGTCCTCGGATTGAAGGGCACGTACGTAAAACCTACGTACACTCATACTTGCTACGGTCCTTGGATCAAGAAGGGCACGTACGAATACGACTAGTCTACACATGGGAAGCCCCCACTAATCATCGCACACATGTTTGGGAAACCGCGATACGGATTAATACGATACACATGGGAAGCCCCCACTAATCTTCGCAAACATGTCTGGGAGACCGCGATACGAATTAATACGATACATGGTTTACAAAACGAACATATGATTTACGAAACGAATGCTATAACTAAACAACCAACTGTGAACTCGCTCAACTTTGTTGTTGACTCGTTGATACATGCCTTGCAGGTCGTTAGGTACTCATGGAGCTTGCATTGGAGTGGGAAGAGTCGTTGTGGGACATGGACAGTTGTGTGCCATGCTAAACATTTGAAACGTTTAAACTTATGACTTGGTTTTAAACATTATGCTTCCGCTTGCAACTTAAACTATGTTTTGTTTAGACACCAATTGTATTGTGTTGGATTTTTTTTATACTACTTACATGCTTGTTCAATATGATTGGTGGCTTGATCCTGGTCAGTCATGCCTCCAAGCGGTAATACTCCGCATGTGGATTTTGGGGGTGTGACAGATTGGTATCAGAGCCATTGGTTATAGTGAACTTGGTTTTAATAAGGGGAAAAAGTTTTTTGTTAAAACTAGACTATAACCTAAACAGTGCTCAACGATCCACAACGACGCTTCGCTCCACGTGCAAGACTCGACACTATAGGTGATATGGCTTATGTTTATATTGCCTACTTGCTAGATTACATAGAACTTTGCTCATGGTATGCTTAGATAAACGTAACAACTATTGTTTGAAAACACGTGTATGCTTACTCTCTTCTGTCATCGCACTTTCGCGAACCCCTCTCACTCATGTTTCCTTTGATATGAAGATCATGAGTGGACGCGTTAACCTAACTCAAGCCCAGTTGGCGGCTTTGATCACTGAACAAGTTACTGCAGCACTCGCAGCTGCCCAGGCAGGAGGTCAGCATGCTCAGCCACCTGTATGCACGTTCAAGACTTTTATGGACTGTCATCCTAGTACTTTCAGTGGCACTGAAGGGGCCGTTGGACTCCTCCACTGGTTCGAGAAACTCGAATCGGTCTTTGAGATGTGTGAATGCCCTGAGGCTCGTAGGGTGAAGTATGCCACTGGTACTCTCGAAGGCGTTGGTTTGACTTGGTGGAACGCGCAAGTTCAAATGTTAGGACTGGCAGCTGCAAACGCCACTCCATGGAACGACTTCAAGGAACTGGTCAAGCGAGAATATTGTAATCGTGATGACATCCACAAGCTGGAAGTGGAGTTCTTTAACCTGAAGATGACGGGATCAGAGATAGAGGCGTATACGAAGCGATCCAACGAACTGGCAGTGTTATGTCCAACTATGGTAGATCCTCCCATCAAGCGTATCGAGCTGTACCTCAAAGGCTTAGTACCAGAGATTCAAAGCCATGTGACTGCTGCTAACCTTGCTACCATCCAGGATGTTACTCGTCTTGCTCATCGGCTCACAGACCAAGCAGTGGAACAGAACAAGCTGCCTAAACGTATCGGTGCTACTACCACTACTACTACTTCTGCTACTCCCATTGACAACAAACGAAAGTGGGATGGAACCTCTAGCAAGGGTTCGACTTCAGTTCAGTCCCAGGCACAGCAGCGAAAGATTGATGACTATCAGAGCCCTGGTCAGCAATCTTCTAGTAGTCAAAGGCAGGGTGGATATCGGGGAAACCTCCCGAAGTGCAACACATGCAACAGGCACCACAATGGTCAGTGCAACAAGGGTCGTTGTCAGAGATGTCTCAAGATGGGTCATGAAGCTAAGGATTGCAGGAGCTCACGACCTGCGAATCTGAATCAACAACAACAACCACCAGCTCCACAGAACCAGCAGCGACAGCGAGGTAACAGGGGATGCTTTCAGTGTGGTGCTGAAGGCCACTTCAAGCGGGACTGCCCCCAGTTAAATCAAAATCTGAACAACAACAACAACAACAATAATCAGGGCAATGGGAACAACAATGGGGGAAACAACGATGGCAACAGCGCCAGGGGTCGAGTATTCGTGCTGGGTCAGGGTGACGCAAGGAATGATCCTAACGTGGTGATAGGTAAGTTCCTTCTTGACGACTTTTACGTTACTGTTTTATTTGATTCGGGTGCCGATACCAGTTATGTGTCCCTAAAAGTTAGTCAAATGTTAAAGCGTACACCAACACTTTTGAATACCAAGCATGTCGTAGAGTTAGCAAATGGAAAAAGTCTAGAGGCCACACACATAGTTCAGGGTTGTAATCTTGTCCTCGCTGGTCAGACCTTCTCTATCGATCTCATTCCTATAGTTCTGGGTAGTTTCGACATCGTCATTGGGATGGATTGGTTATCCCAACAGTAAGCAGAGATCCTTTGCAAAGAGAAGATTGTTCGTATTCCCCGTTCTGGTAAAGAACCTCTCGTGATTCAAGGCGACAAGAGTGGTGCTGTTGTGGGCATCATCTCCTTTCTTAAGGCCCATAAGTGTTTGCAAAAGGGCCACACTGCTATTTTAGCACTCGTTACTGACGCATCAACGAAAGAGAAGAAAATAGAGGATATCCCAGTGGTACGCGACTTTCCTCAAGTGTTTCCTGAGGAATTACCTGGGCTACCGCCTCATCGCCAGGTCGAATTTCAAATCGAGCTAGCCCCTGGAGCAGCGCCCATAGCTCGAGCACCTTATCGCTTAGCTCCAACCGAACTAGAAGAACTGTCCAAACAGTTGCAAGAACTCTTGGAAAAGGGTTTCATTTGTCCTAGCTCTTCGCCCTGGGGAGCTCCAGTATTATTTGTGAAGAAGAAAGACGGCACCTTCCATATGTGCATTGACTATCGTGAACTCAACAAGGTGACCGTGAAGAATCGCTATCCTCTTCCACGTATTGATGACTTGTTCGATCAGTTGCAAGGGTCGAGCTACTATTCGAAGATTGACCTGAGATCAGGCTACCATCAACTGAGAGTCCGAGACGAGGACATCTCTAAGACACCGTTCAGGACTCGTTATGGGCATTATGAGTTCCTGGTTATGCCTTTTGGATTGACAAACGCACCTGCAGTCTTCATGGATCTTATGAACAGAGTGTGCAAGCCTTACCTAGATAAGTTCGTCATTGTTTTCATCGACGACATCCTGATCTATTCGAAGAGTCAGGAGGAACACAAGCACCATCTACGGCTTATTTTGGAACTCCTCCGAACAGAACAGTTGTACGCTAAGTTTTCGAAATGCGACTTTTGGCTTCGTGAAATCCACTTTCTAAGCCACGTGGTAAACAAGGACGGGATACACGTTGATCCATCCAAGGTCGACTCGATTAAGAACTGGCCTGCACCCCGTACACCAACAGAAATCCGCCAATTCTTAGGTTTGGCAGGCTACTATAGAAGGTTCATCAAGGACTTCTCCAAGATTGCACAACCCCTCACCTCACTAACTCAGAAAGGCGTTATCTATCGTTGGGGTAATAAACAGGAATCAACATTTCAGCACTTAAAGGATAGACTTTGTAGCGCACCTATTCTTTCATTGCCAGAGGGCACAGACGATTTTGTATTTTATTGTGACGCATCCATTCAGGGTCTTGGATGTGTGTTGATGCAACGTGACAAGGTTATTGCATATGCGTCACGTCAACTTAAAGTTCATAAAAGGAATTATACTACACACGATCTGGAGCTGGGAGCTGTTGTTTTCGCGCTTAAGATATGGAGACATTACATGTACGGTACCAAGTGCACCATTTACACCGATCACAGGAGTCTCGAGCATATTTTCAAGCAAAAGGAGTTAAACATGCGACAACGTCGATGGGTTGAGCTCTTGAATGATTACGAATGTGCGATCAAGTACCATCCGGGCAAAGCCAATGTTGTGGCCGATGCCCTCAGTCGAAAAGATACTACGCCTAAGCGTGTGCGAGCATTACAACTTACCATCCAATCTAGTCTTCCTTCTCAGATACGAGATGCTCAGGGCAGAAGCATTGAAACCAGAAAATGTCAGGGCTGAAGCCCTACGCGGCTCAAGGCAACGGTTAGAACAAAAGGAAGACGACGCCTACTATGTAACAGGACGCATCTGGGTTCCACTCTATGGCAATCTACGAGAACTTGTAATGGATGAAGCACATAAGTCTCGTTACTCGGTACACCCTGGTTCCGACAAGATGTACCACGATCTCAGAACTACGTATTGGTGGCCTAGCATGAAAGCTCACATAGCAACTTACGTTAGCAAATGTTTGACTTGTGCGAGAGTCAAGACCGAATACCAGAAACCATCAGGCCTACTCCAACAACCAGAGATTCCACAATGGAAATGGGAGCAAATTTCCATGGATTTTGTTACTGGCCTGCCTAGATCTCAACGTGGGAATGATACTATTTGGGTGATCGTGGATCGACTCACAAAATCTGCACACTTTTTGGCAATTAAGGAAACGGATAAGTTCTCCACTCTAGCAGACGTCTACCTTTAGGAAGTTGTCTCGAGGCACCAACCTCTATTATCTCTGATCGTGATGCACGTTTTACTTCAGAACTGTGGCAAGCAATGCACAAATCCTTTGGCTCTCGATTAGACATGAGCACAGCTTATCACCCGCAAACGGATGGGCAGTCTGAACGCACCATCCAAACTCTAGAAGACATGGGAAAAACACCTCCCTTTGGTGGAGTTTTCGTACAATAAAAGTTACCACACCAGCATTCAAGCCGCTCCATTTGAGGCATTGTACGGGCGTAAATGCCGATCACCTCTTTGTTGGGCAGAGGTGGGGGATAGTCAGATCACGGGTCCAGAACTTGTAGTAGACACAACAGAAAGAATTGCTCAGATACGGCAACGAATGGCGGCAGCTCGCGACCGTCAGAAAAGCTACGCTGATAAGCGCAGGAAACCACTCGAGTTCCAGGTTGGGGATCGAGTGCTACTCAAAGTCTCACCTTGGAAAGGTGTAGTTCGCTTTGGCAAACGAGGCAAACTTAACCCGCGTTATGTCGGACCATTTGAAATCATCGAGAAAATTGGCAAAGTGGCATACAAACTAAACCTACCCGCAGAACTCAGTGGAGTTCACAACGTTTTTCACGTGTCAAATCTGAATAAGTGTCTGTCAGATGAGACCCTCATAGTTCCTTTGAAGGAACTCACTATCGACGATCAGCTGCGATTCGTCGAGGAACCGGTTGAAATCACGGACCGAGACGTTAAGGTTCTCAAGCACACCAGAATACCTCTTGTTCGAGTTCGTTGGAACTCCCGTCGTGGCCCAGAGTTCACCTGGGAACGAGAAGATCAAATGAAACTCAAATATCCCCAGTTATTCGAGAACAATGAAACCACTACTGAGGCTGAAGCTACTACGGAATTTCGGGACGAAATTCCAAACCAACGGGGGAATGATGTGACACCCCAGGAAAACCAGGAAAATCATGCAATCTAACTAGCTTCCTCAGTAAGTACGTGCTAAATTTCGGGACGAAATTTCTTTCAAGTTGGGGATGATGTGACAACCCAAACTCTCAGGGTTAGTAACGTTTAATTAACGTCTGTGCTAAACGTTCTGTTCATGTATAACTCCGTTAAACTAAACACGATAACTTGTTAATTAACGTCTTAGGCCACATACTTTGGGCAGTGAGTTACTTGACGTTTATTGGGCCGCAAATCTACCCGAAACACACACATGACTACTTGGACTCTTGTGACTAATCGGGCCATCTCCCTCTCGTTTTGACCCACACATGTTCCAGGCCCAAAATGCTTTCCAAGCCCAACTCCCATATGTGTCGCATATGTTTAATAATATTCATATGTTACGTAACTTCACTTTGTTTTACAATTTTCATAAAAAAAAAAAAAGAACCCAAAACATTATCCATTTGTGGCAGCCAAGTAAATGGGCTTGAGCCCATTATCGGCTAAAGAATAACCGCCCCAAACTATTAGTATTTATGTACGTAACATGTTAATGTTGTTGGTAACAAGAACATAAAATCAAAAACCCTACTCCTCCTCTCTCAAACTTGCGAACGGCAGACAACACCCCCCCCCCCCCCCCCCCCCCATTGAGGCGACCTTGTAGTTGAGACATCAGTTTATCAATTCGAGCCCTCTTGGTTAGTAAATTCATATTATGTTAATTCTTAAATTATTTGACCTTGTTATGATAATATGGTTGTTTTGTTAGTACATGATGGTAGGATCGTATATGTATTGATTGTTAAATCTAAGGGTATAATTAAGGTTATTGATTAATGATATAGGGTTTATGTATGCCACAATTTGATAACATGCTAAATGATCACTAAAACAGATTGGTTGTTCATGCGTAACGTTCGGACGGATCGATGATTACATGATGATTTGTTAGGGTATTGATATTATATAATGGATTCTAAGAATTTGTCATGGTAAATGGTTTGTTAAGCATGATTATTACATAAGGGGATTGACAAATTATGTTACTGTACGAGGATTCATTATTATGTGTATAACATGAGGAACAAGTGGGGGGGTTGGATAATAATTGTATGTTCATGAATAAACTAAATATTGGGTTGAACAAGTATGGTTATTGCCATAATGAAATAATAACATGGATCGATGAACTGGAATCTTGGGTCTGCGATATAATATCGCTGGGTATATTGGGGTGCTGCTGGGCCGGAGATCCAGTTCTGTCAACTGGGCCAGCAATGCTTGGGCCGAATTGTTATATATGCCCACATTAATTTCCATGTGATCCAAGTGTCTTGTATGATATGTATGGTGAACTAGGTCTTGTATGATATAATTTCCATGTGATCCAAGTGTCTAGTACATATAATGGTTACGATGTATGATATGGTTAAGTGTGTTACGTGATCAACTATTACTTGTTATGTGATATTACGTGTATATATATATATTTTTTTTTATGTGGGTAACTTGTGACGAGATACGGGGTTAGACGTGAATACAAAACTGATTAGATTGATAACCATGATTAGGACGTGGTTGGTAGATCAACTGGGATTAAGTAACTAGTTATACCGAGCAAACCAAGGTGAGTTCACACTCCTAAGGCATGGGATTCCCGGTGGGTTGGGAATGGGATTGAATAACTACTCGTACTATCATTACTATTAAACTACTTTTCACTGTCCTCGGATTGAAGGGCACGTACGTAAAACCTACGTACACTCATACTTACTACTGTCCTCGGATTGAAGGGCACGTACGTAAAACCTACGTACACTCATACTTGCTACGGTCCTTGGATCAAGAAGGGCACGTACGAATACGACTAGTCTACACATGGGAAGCCCCCACTAATCATCGCACACATGTTTGGGAAACCGCGATACGGATTAATACGATACACATGGGAAGCCCCCACTAATCTTCGCAAACATGTCTGGGAGACCGCGATACGAATTAATACGATACATGGTTTACAAAACGAACATATGATTTACGAAACGAATGCTATAACTAAACAACCAACTGTGAACTCGCTCAACTTTGTTGTTGACTCGTTGATACATGCCTTGCAGGTCGTTAGGTACTCATGGAGCTTGCATTGGAGTGGGAAGAGTCGTTGTGGGACATGGACAGTTGTGTGCCATGCTAAACATTTGAAACGTTTAAACTTATGACTTGGTTTTAAACATTATGCTTCCGCTTGCAACTTAAACTATGTTTTGTTTAGACACCAATTGTATTGTGTTGGATTTTTTTTATACTACTTACATGCTTGTTCAATATGATTGGTGGCTTGATCCTGGTCAGTCATGCCTCCAAGCGGTAATACTCCGCATGTGGATTTTGGGGGTGTGACAGATTGGTATCAGAGCCATTGGTTATAGTGAACTTGGTTTTAATAAGGGGAAAAAGTTTTTTGTTAAAACTAGACTATAACCTAAACAGTGCTCAACGATCCACAACGACGCTTCGCTCCACGTGCAAGACTCGACACTATAGGTGATATGGCTTATGTTTATATTGCCTACTTGCTAGATTACATAGAACTTTGCTCATGGTATGCTTAGATAAACGTAACAACTATTGTTTGAAAACACGTGTATGCTTACTCTCTTCTGTCATCGCACTTTCGCGAACCCCTCTCACTCATGTTTCCTTTGATATGAAGATCATGAGTGGACGCGTTAACCTAACTCAAGCCCAGTTGGCGGCTTTGATCACTGAACAAGTTACTGCAGCACTCGCAGCTGCCCAGGCAGGAGGTCAGCATGCTCAGCCACCTGTATGCACGTTCAAGACTTTTATGGACTGTCATCCTAGTACTTTCAGTGGCACTGAAGGGGCCGTTGGACTCCTCCACTGGTTCGAGAAACTCGAATCGGTCTTTGAGATGTGTGAATGCCCTGAGGCTCGTAGGGTGAAGTATGCCACTGGTACTCTCGAAGGCGTTGGTTTGACTTGGTGGAACGCGCAAGTTCAAATGTTAGGACTGGCAGCTGCAAACGCCACTCCATGGAACGACTTCAAGGAACTGGTCAAGCGAGAATATTGTAATCGTGATGACATCCACAAGCTGGAAGTGGAGTTCTTTAACCTGAAGATGACGGGATCAGAGATAGAGGCGTATACGAAGCGATCCAACGAACTGGCAGTGTTATGTCCAACTATGGTAGATCCTCCCATCAAGCGTATCGAGCTGTACCTCAAAGGCTTAGTACCAGAGATTCAAAGCCATGTGACTGCTGCTAACCTTGCTACCATCCAGGATGTTACTCGTCTTGCTCATCGGCTCACAGACCAAGCAGTGGAACAGAACAAGCTGCCTAAACGTATCGGTGCTACTACCACTACTACTACTTCTGCTACTCCCATTGACAACAAACGAAAGTGGGATGGAACCTCTAGCAAGGGTTCGACTTCAGTTCAGTCCCAGGCACAGCAGCGAAAGATTGATGACTATCAGAGCCCTGGTCAGCAATCTTCTAGTAGTCAAAGGCAGGGTGGATATCGGGGAAACCTCCCGAAGTGCAACACATGCAACAGGCACCACAATGGTCAGTGCAACAAGGGTCGTTGTCAGAGATGTCTCAAGATGGGTCATGAAGCTAAGGATTGCAGGAGCTCACGACCTGCGAATCTGAATCAACAACAACAACCACCAGCTCCACAGAACCAGCAGCGACAGCGAGGTAACAGGGGATGCTTTCAGTGTGGTGCTGAAGGCCACTTCAAGCGGGACTGCCCCCAGTTAAATCAAAATCTGAACAACAACAACAACAACAATAATCAGGGCAATGGGAACAACAATGGGGGAAACAACGATGGCAACAGCGCCAGGGGTCGAGTATTCGTGCTGGGTCAGGGTGACGCAAGGAATGATCCTAACGTGGTGATAGGTAAGTTCACTTCTTGACGACTTTTACGTTACTGTTTTATTTGATTCGGGTGCCGATACCAGTTATGTGTCCCTAAAAGTTAGTCAAATGTTAAAGCGTACACCAACACTTTTGAATACCAAGCATGTCGTAGAGTTAGCAAATGGAAAAAGTCTAGAGGCCACACACATAGTTCAGGGTTGTAATCTTGTCCTCGCTGGTCAGACCTTCTCTATCGATCTCATTCCTATAGTTCTGGGTAGTTTCGACATCGTCATTGGGATGGATTGGTTATCCCAACAGTAAGCAGAGATCCTTTGCAAAGAGAAGATTGTTCGTATTCCCCGTTCTGGTAAAGAACCTCTCGTGATTCAAGGCGACAAGAGTGGTGCTGTTGTGGGCATCATCTCCTTTCTTAAGGCCCATAAGTGTTTGCAAAAGGGCCACACTGCTATTTTAGCACTCGTTACTGACGCATCAACGAAAGAGAAGAAAATAGAGGATATCCCAGTGGTACGCGACTTTCCTCAAGTGTTTCCTGAGGAATTACCTGGGCTACCGCCTCATCGCCAGGTCGAATTTCAAATCGAGCTAGCCCCTGGAGCAGCGCCCATAGCTCGAGCACCTTATCGCTTAGCTCCAACCGAACTAGAAGAACTGTCCAAACAGTTGCAAGAACTCTTGGAAAAGGGTTTCATTTGTCCTAGCTCTTCGCCCTGGGGAGCTCCAGTATTATTTGTGAAGAAGAAAGACGGCACCTTCCATATGTGCATTGACTATCGTGAACTCAACAAGGTGACCGTGAAGAATCGCTATCCTCTTCCACGTATTGATGACTTGTTCGATCAGTTGCAAGGGTCGAGCTACTATTCGAAGATTGACCTGAGATCAGGCTACCATCAACTGAGAGTCCGAGACGAGGACATCTCTAAGACACCGTTCAGGACTCGTTATGGCATTATGAGTTCCTGGTTATGCCTTTTGGATTGACAAACGCACCTGCAGTCTTCATGGATCTTATGAACAGAGTGTGCAAGCCTTACCTAGACAAGTTCGTCATTGTTTTCATCGACGACATCCTGATCTATTCGAAGAGTCAGGAGGAACACAAGCACCATCTACGGCTTATTTTGGAACTCCTCCGAACAGAACAGTTGTACGCTAAGTTTTCGAAATGCGACTTTTGGCTTCGTGAAATCCACTTTCTAAGCCACGTGGTAAACAAGGACGGGATACACGTTGATCCATCCAAGGTCGACTCGATTAAGAACTGGCCTGCACCCCGTACACCAACAGAAATCCGCCAATTCTTAGGTTTGGCAGGCTACTATAGAAGGTTCATCAAGGACTTCTCCAAGATTGCACAACCCCTCACCTCACTAACTCAGAAAGGCGTTATCTATCGTTGGGGTAATAAACAGGAATCAACATTTCAGCACTTAAAGGATAGACTTTGTAGCGCACCTATTCTTTCATTGCCAGAGGGCACAGACGATTTTGTATTTTATTGTGACGCATCCATTCAGGGTCTTGGATGTGTGTTGATGCAACGTGACAAGGTTATTGCATATGCGTCACGTCAACTTAAAGTTCATAAAAGGAATTATACTACACACGATCTGGAGCTGGGAGCTGTTGTTTTCCGCGCTTAAGATATGGAGACATTACATGTACGGTACCAAGTGCACCATTTACACCGATCACAGGAGTCTCGAGCATATTTTCAAGCAAAAGGAGTTAAACATGCGACAACGTCGATGGGTTGAGCTCTTGAATGATTACGAATGTGCGATCAAGTACCATCCGGGCAAAGCCAATGTTGTGGCCGATGCCCTCAGTCGAAAAGATACTACGCCTAAGCGTGTGCGAGCATTACAACTTACCATCCAATCTAGTCTTCCTTCTCAGATACGAGGATGCTCAGGGCAGAAGCATTGAAACCAGAAAATGTCAGGGCTGAAGCCCTACGCGGCTCAAGGCAACGGTTAGAACAAAAGGAAGACGACGCCTACTATGTAACAGGACGCATCTGGGTTCCACTCTATGGCAATCTACGAGAACTTGTAATGGATGAAGCACATAAGTCTCGTTACTCGGTACACCCTGGTTCCGACAAGATGTACCACGATCTCAGAACTACGTATTGGTGGCCTAGCATGAAAGCTCACATAGCAACTTACGTTAGCAAATGTTTGACTTGTGCGAGAGTCAAGACCGAATACCAGAAACCATCAGGCCTACTCCAACAACCAGAGATTCCACAATGGAAATGGGAGCAAATTTCCATGGATTTTGTTACCTGGCCTGCCTAGATCTCAACGTGGGAATGATACTATTTGGGTGATCGTGGATCGACTCACAAAATCTGCACACTTTTTGGCAATTAAGGAAACGGATAAGTTCTCCACTCTAGCAGACGTCTACCTTTAGGAAGTTGTCTCGAGGCAACCAACCTCTATTATCTCTGATCGTGATGCACGTTTTACTTCAGAACTGTGGCAAGCAATGCACAAATCCTTTGGCTCTCGATTAGACATGAGCACAGCTTATCACCCGCAAACGGATGGGCAGTCTGAACGCACCATCCAAACTCTAGAAGACATGGGAAAAACACCTCCCTTTGGTGGAGTTTTCGTACAATAAAAGTTACCACACCAGCATTCAAGCCGCTCCATTTGAGGCATTGTACGGGCGTAAATGCCGATCACCTCTTTGTTGGGCAGAGGTGGGGGATAGTCAGATCACGGGTCCAGAACTTGTAGTAGACACAACAGAAAGAATTGCTCAGGATACGGCAACGAATGGCGGCAGCTCGCGACCGTCAGAAAAGCTACGCTGATAAGCGCAGGAAACCACTCGAGTTCCAGGTTGGGGATCGAGTGCCTACTCAAAGTCTCACCTTGAAAGGTGTAGTTCGCTTTGGCAAACGAGGCAAACTTAACCCGCGTTATGTCGGACCATTTGAAATCATCGAGAAAATTGGCAAAGTGGCATACAAACTAAACCTACCCGCAGAACTCAGTGGAGTTCACAACGTTTTTCACGTGTCAAATCTGAATAAGTGTCTGTCAGATGAGACCCTCATAGTTCCTTTGAAGGAACTCACTATCGACGATCAGCTGCGATTCGTCGAGGAACCGGTTGAAATCACGGACCGAGACGTTAAGGTTCTCAAGCACACCAGAATACCTCTTGTTCGAGTTCGTTGGAACTCCCGTCGTGGCCCAGAGTTCACCTGGGAACGAGAAGATCAAATGAAACTCAAATATCCCCAGTTATTCGAGAACAATGAAACCACTACTGAGGCTGAAGCTACTACGGAATTTCGGGACGAAATTCCAAACCAACGGGGGAATGATGTGACACCCCAGGAAAACCAGGAAAATCATGCAATCTAACTAGCTTCCTCAGTAAGTACGTGCTAAATTTCGGGACGAAATTTCTTTCAAGTTGGGGATGATGTGACAACCCAAACTCTCAGGGTTAGTAACGTTTAATTAACGTCTGTGCTAAACGTTCTGTTCATGTATAACTCCGTTAAACTAAACACGATAACTTGTTAATTAACGTCTTAGGCCACATACTTTGGGCAGTGAGTTACTTGACGTTTATTGGGCCGCAAATCTACCCGAAACACACACATGACTACTTGGACTCTTGTGACTAATCGGGCCATCTCCCTCTCGTTTTGACCCACACATGTTCCAGGCCCAAAATGCTTTCCAAGCCCAACTCCCATATGTGTCGCATATGTTTAATAATATTCATATGTTACGTAACTTCACTTTGTTTTACAATTTTCATAAAAAAAAAAAAGAACCCAAAACATTATCCATTTGTGGCAGCCAAGTAAATGGGCTTGAGCCCATTATCGGCTAAAGAATAACCGCCCCAAACTATTAGTATTTATGTACGTAACATGTAATGTTGTTGGTAACAAGAACATAAAATCAAAAACCCTACTCCTCCTCTCTCAAACTTGCGAACGGCAGACAACACCCCCCCCCCCCCCCCCCCCCCCCCCCCATTGAGGCGACCTTGTAGTTGAGACATCAGTTTATCAATTCGAGCCCTCTTGGTTAGTAAATTCATATTATGTTAATTCTTAAATTATTTGACCTTGTTATGATAATATGGTTGTTTTGTTAGTACATGATGGTAGGATCGTATATGTATTGATTGTTAAATCTAAGGGTATAATTAAGGTTATTGATTAATGATATAGGGTTTATGTATGCCACAATTTGATAACATGCTAAATGATCACTAAAACAGATTGGTTGTTCATGCGTAACGTTCGGACGGATCGATGATTACATGATGATTTGTTAGGGTATTGATATTATATAATGGATTCTAAGAATTTGTCATGGTAAATGGTTGTTAAGCATGATTATTACATAAGGGGATTGACAAATTATGTTACTGTACGAGGATTCATTATTATGTGTATAACATGAGGAACAAGTGGGGGGGTTGGATAATAATTGTATGTTCATGAATAAACTAAATATTGGGTTGAACAAGTATGGTTATTGCCATAATGAAATAATAACATGGATCGATGAACTGGAATCTTGGGTCTGCGATATAATATCGCTGGGTATATTGGGGTGCTGCTGGGCCGGAGATCCAGTTCTGTCAACTGGGCCAGCAATGCTTGGGCCGAATTGTTATATATGCCCACATTAATTTCCATGTGATCCAAGTGTCTTGTATGATATGTATGGTGAACTAGGTCTTGTATGATATAATTTCCATGTGATCCAAGTGTCTAGTACATATAATGGTTACGATGTATGATATGGTTAAGTGTGTTACCTGATCAACTATTACTTGTTACGTGATATTACGTGTATATATATATATATAGGGAGGAGCTCATGCGAGAACCACCTTTATTGTGAGAACCGCGAGAACCAATGTGAACACAACCTAAAATAGCTAAAAAACCCTAAAAAATACCTAACCCCCACCCCCCCCCCCCCCCCCAAAAAAACCTAAACCCCCCAAGCTAAATGCTAAAAACTAAAACCTAAAAAAAACCTAACCCCCCCCCCCCCCCAAAACCTAAACCCCCCTCCCCCACCCCCCAAAAACCTAAACCCCCCCCCCCCCCCACCCCAAGCTAAAATGCTAAAAACTAAACCCCAAAAAATCTAAAAAAATTTTTTGAATTTTTTAATATTTTTTATGTTAAAATCGCTACTTTTAGAAGCCAAAAATTTTTTTTTTTTCTTCGAAAAGTAGCGATTTTTTTATAAAAAATATTGAAAATTTCAAAAAAAAAAATTTTGTGTGATTTTTAGCTATTTTTAAGCATTTTTTGTTGTGTTCACATTGGTTCTCGCGGTTCTCGCAATAAGAGGTGGTTCTCGCATGATCTTCTCCCTATATATATATATATATATATAGGATAGGGATCATGAGTGAACAACATCCTTGTTTGTGAACAAAGTGAACCAATCTCAACCATTCATTTAATTAGTTGATGAAAAGGTTAGGATTGTAATTCTACATTTAATCTTTTTTCTCTAAAATTGGTTTTCAATAATTGTAGCAGTTACATTTCCTTTATTTTAGGAATTTTAGGAGATTTCCTTTGATTATATCAAAGATTCTATTATATCTCCATCCAATATTTTCGAATCATTTAATATATTCAAAATTATAGTTACCTCTTTGCTATTTAGTTTGATCACATCTTAAAGCTTCTACGTACATACATATATACACATGTGTATTTCAAGTACAAAAAAACTATTTGTTTTATTCAACTCATTTTGAAGACATAAACTTGAAGCTTTACCCATGTACATTTGTGTATATTCATATACAAACTTTTGACAAATCAAGTACAGAACAACTGTTTGTTTTATCCAACATGCACCTCTATTTCAGTACTTACACATTGACAAATCCCTATATATACTCTTGTGTACTTATCTTTTTTTACATCTGTGCACTTTACCCATGTACATTTGTGTATATTAATACAATAACGTTTGTCAACTCAATCTATGTTGCATACTTCGTTAAATCATAGTAATTATACCATACCATGTGCATATACAACACATTGTACATTATGTCCCAAAATAACAAAGCCAAAATCACAAAAACATTAAAATAAACCAGATTAACATTGAATTTCCATCAGAGAACAAAAAAAAAAATCCCAACCACATCACGTACGCACACGTTGTATTGAACATTGTAACCATGAAGCCTATTCGCCACGTTGTATCCAACCGCTTCAGCCATTACTTCATCACGGCGCGTGTTAGCATGGGAACACACAATCTTCACAGCATACTTCTTTCCTTGTTGCCGTCATCTATTGTAATAACACAAACAAACGCCACAATTTAGACTTTGCATTCTCAACTAACTAATCTTGTAACAACAATATCAACATTTTAAAGGTATACCTTCCAGGTTATCGGAGAACGGCACACGCACCGAATGAACTGATTGTGGACTCGCCAAATTACAATCACCTAATCATTTCATTTCTTCACTGTCAGAAAACTCGATAGGGTCATCCATTGAATTTATATGACTTTTTACCGCTTTACGTAATATCCTTTCGCTTTTCCTTCCTATAAAATCAATTTACATTTTTCCTACATATCATTTATCAAGTTAATACCTACAAACAACATTAACAACACAGCATGTTTTAAATACTTACTGGTTCTCATTTGGAGAATTGGTATATCAACTTAAATACGACAACAAAAGTACAAACGATGTTCATCGGAAATTTGTGTAACATACTTAACCCCTATAGAATAAAAGCATTATTCATTTACATAAACATTGCATACAATTAAAAAAAAGACACAACACTGCTATACATATGCGTATACACATACAACACTGCTATACATACGTGTATACACACACAGCACTTCTATACATATGTGTATACACACACAGCACTGCTATACATATGTGTATACACAGTGTATTTATAACTATATGTGAACGATATACACAAGTGTACATCAACAAGATTAAACCACCTAACACAAAAAAGAAGGGCTGCATCACATCACAAAGATTAAAATACCAGAAAAACAGAGTAACATCAATACTATTCATATAACCCTAACCTACAAACCATGTATTACTTTAATCGAATACAAATTAATCAAAACACAACATCGTACCATAAACTTGTGATTAGACAACTATTACAACTTCTAAACGATCTCATACACAACGAATGAACGAAACCCTAAGTTTCCGATTTCAAATAATTAAAAGAAGCACTAATCATACACAACCGAAATCGATGTACTGCATATAAACTTACGTCTTCTAAGCTATTGTTGATTTTCCTCGCTGGAATGCCGCTCCGTGTGTCGTATTTCCAATCGTCGGTGGCATATAGAGAAGAATGAGCATCGTCTGTAGAGAAGAAGAGAGAGATTGGTATTCTAGAAAACCAATTATGTTTCCTGTTCCCAAAATTAAAGTAGGTGTAATTTTACATTATTATCCCTATTTGTAATTTCTGTTTATTATTTTTTATCAAATATTTACAAAACTGCCATTGCAATTAAATCTCATCATCAAACAAATGAATGGTCAAGATCTGTTCACTTTGTTCACAAGTTAATCATTGTTCACTCTAGAACCCTACCCTATATATATATATATATATTTTATGTGGGTAACTTGTGACGAGATACGGGGTTAGACGTGAATACAAAACTAATTAGATTGATAACCATGATTAGGACGTGGTTGGTAGATCAACTGGGATTAAGTAACTCGTCATACCGGGCAAACCAAGGTGAGTTCACACTCCTAAGGCATGGGATTCCCGGTGGGTTGGGAATGGGATTGAATAACTACTCGTACTATAATTACTATTAAACTACTTTTCATTGTCCTCGGATTGAAGGGCACGTACATAAAACCTACGTACACTCATACTTACTACTGTCCTCGGATTGAAGGGCACGTACGTAAAACCTACGTACACTCATACTTGCTACGGTCCTTGGATCAAGAAGGGCACGTACGAATACGACTAGTCTACACATGGGAAGCCCCCACTAATCATCGCACACATGTTTGGGAAACCGCGATACGGATTAATACGATACACATGGGAAGCCCCCACTAATCTTCGCAAACATGTCTGGGAGACCGCGATACGAATTAATACGATACATGTTTTACAAAACGAACATTTGATTTACGAAACAAATGTTATAACTAAACAACCAACTGTGAACTCGCTCAACTTTGTTGTTGACTCGTTGATACATGCCTTGCAGGTCGTTAGGTACTCATGGAGCTTGCATTGGAGTGGGAAGAGTCGTTGTGGGACATGGACAGTTGTGTGCCATGCTAAACATTTGAAACGTTTAAACTTATGACTTGGTTTTAAACATTATGCTTCCGCTTGCAACTTAAACTATGTTTTGTTTAGACACCAATTGTATTGTGTTGGATTTTTTTTATACTACTTACATGCTTGTTCAATATGATTGGTGGCTTGATCCTGGTCAGTCATGCCTCCAAGCGGTGATACTCCGCATGTGGATTTTGGGGGTGTGACAATCGAATAGGTCATCAATCCTTGGCAAAGGATACCAATTCTTAATGGTCAACTTATTCAGCTCGCGATAGTCGATACACATGCGGAAACTTCTGTCCTTCTTCTTAACGAACAAAACTGGAGCTCCCCAAGGCGAGAAACTTGGTCTGATAAATCCCTTGTCTAACAATTCCTGAAGTTGCGTCGACAACTCCTGCATTTCCGAAGGCGCAAGTCTATAAGGTGCCTTAGGTACAGGCGCGGCGCCTGGAACTAAGTCAATATGAAACTCGACTTGTCTTTGTGGCGGCAATCCTGGCAAGTCTTCGGGGAAGACCTCAGGATATTCCTTCATGACTGGAATGTCTTCTAGCTTTGGCTCAGCGGCTTCCTTATCCACAATGTGTGCCAGGAAGGCGACACATCCTTTCTGCAAACACTTTTGAGCCTTCAATCAACTGATGATCCTTAGGGGCGTATCGTGCTTTTCTCCATGTACCATAATCATTTCTCCATCCGTTATTGGAATGTGTATGATCTTCTCATGACATACAATCTCTGCTCGGTTGCTTGACAACCAATCCATCCCTACTACCACGTCGAAGCTTCCCAACTCGGCTGGCAGTAGATCCAGTGTAAACTTGTGCTCTCCCAGTTCTATCACGCAACCTCTGATGGCTTCGTTCGCTTCTGCTAGCTTCCCATTAGCTAGTTTTATCGAATATGGGATATCTAGCTTACTGGCTACCAACCCAAGTATATTCTTAAATTCTAGCGATACGAAACTATAATCGGCACCAGTATCAAATAGTACATATGCAAAGCGTTGGTTGATAGGGAACGTACCAGTAACCGCATTTGGATCTTGGCGAGCTTCTCTCGCTCCGATGTTGAAAACCCTTCCTTGAGCTTGATTAAGCTTTGGGCGTTCTCTCTTAAAGTGCCCCATGTCTCCACAATTGAAACAACCTGGTCCTCGACCATTACTGTTCCCATTACCACCTTGCGCGTTGTTTTGGTTGCGATTTCCACCCCCAGCTTGATTTCCAAAGTTACCACGATTACCATTTCCGCCATTCCCTCCTTGTGGGCGGTTTCCATTCCCATTACCTCCACGGTTGTTGTTACCAAAACCCCTTTGACCACCACGGCCAGTACCAACCCAGCATGTTTCTTTCGAGTGACCAACTTTCTGACAAGATTCGCATTTACCAGCTCGGCATCATCCACTTTGATGCAACTGACACGCATCACATTTGGGCAAGGTGCCCATATACCCCTTTCCTTTGGCCTTGGCCGGTGCGTTCACCTCATCCTTCTTGTTTGTACTGCTGGTGCCTTTCTTAAAGTTGGAGAACTTCCGTTTGTTCTCACCGGATGACTCAACGTGAGTCTCCTTCTTTTTCTAGTCAGGAGTCGAAAACTTGTTTAACCTGATAGCTTCTTCAGTCAGTGACACACTCAAATCAATAGCCTCAGAAATTGTTGCAGGCTTTGACGATGTCACCATACTCATAATCTGAGGTGCCAACCCCCAAATAAACTGCTCGATGCGTTTGAATTCAGGATCAACCATATACGGTACCACGCGGGACAGGTCGTGAAATCTTTGGACATATTCAGCAATTTTCGGGCCGTCCATCTTGAGGTCAGAATTCAGTCTCCAACTTTTGGATTTCAGCCCTGGAGCAGTATTTCTTTCGCATGAGCTCTTTCATTTCATCCCATGTCATGGCGTAAGCAGCTTCTTCCCCCAAAGTCTAGACTTGGAGATTCCACCAGGAAAGTGCTCCGTCTGAGAACAATCCGGAGATATAGGTGACTTGGTGTTACGGAGCACACTTGCTCATCCTGATCACAGAATTAGTCTTCTCCGTCCATCTGACAAAAGCCACAGCACCCCCGGTGCCGTCAAAATTCAAGGGCTTACAGTCTAAGAACTGTTTATAGGTACAGCCTGTACAAGTAACATCATTCACATAAAGCATTAGCGATCGCACATGGAATATCTAAATGTAACGTAATGTTTCTTTAACGACTTAAACATTACCAAGGGGTGGGTTGCTTCCAGAGGTACCTCCATTATGCTCGGAGCGTAAGGCCTCGTGTTGTGCTATCGCCCGTGAAATACGTTCTTGTAACTCGGCCTCAGTTGTAGGCAACGTGTTGTCTCTTCGTGGAGGCATTTTCTATAAGAATATTATATAGGTCAGGTCTTATGCATATAAGTATGTAGTACGCGTATGTAATAACATTCATCAACACAAGTAACACATAACATCCCATGTCATAACACAAACAAGTAATCCAACAATATATGTAATGAGAATGTTGCGATTGAGCTATCATATATCAAGACCACAAGTACAGTTTTACATGTTTCACAATTGTATTATACATCAAAAAAGACTAAGGGTCACATCACCCTTGTCCGAATCGTCTAACAAACTACAATAATCAAGAGTCAAAAGTCAAAGTGTGGTCTTCAAAAAGTTGTGCAATCTGGCTCAATAGCCGCACTCTCATCAAAAGTATGCTATCTGCATCAAACCAAAAACCTCTAAGCTGATGGTGGAGGAGGAGGAGGTGGAGGAACGAAAAGCAACCTGCGCAAATGCGCCAAATCCTCCTCAAGTGCATGAACAATACGCAACAGATAGCTAATCTGCTGCTCCATAGTAAGAAAACGAGCGCCAAACTCTGGATAGGACTGAAGAGGAGCCGGCGGAGTCGCAAATGGTGACTGACAAGTGCAAGATGGAGGACACGGGATCCTCTCTAACTCTGTGACTCTGTGACACAACAACTCCTGCTGGAGCTGTAACGATAAAAGCAAATCATCCCTGGTGTATCCTGCATAATGTGAAGGATGGTATGGATCTGACACAGGCATCATGTTGGGCGGAAACCAAATCAGTGGCTCGCCCATGGGTGCAGAAACAAAAGGAGCAGTGTGTGTAAACTGTGGCATGAAAGGATCAGCTACTGACATAAAAGGTAAGTGACTGGGCTGCTGACTCGATGGTCCTTCCCCTGGACGGGGAGGAGGGATATTCTGAAGGAACGTGACTGGTAGATCTGTGCGGTGAATGTCAGACACATGAGGGTGAAACAGGGTGATATCAATGGGTGCATTTACAGGTGCAAGTGGGGGAGTGACAGGTCTAACAAAAGGAGGAAAATCATCATCGTCCTCAATCCACCCATTGCGGGTGTGTGCATATCTGGGGTCTACATGGGTAGCAAAAGGAGCATGATCAATAAGTGCAGGTATCGGCTCAGGCAGAGGTGGTGCAACAACTGGTACATCGACATGTACTGGATCGTGCTCAGGTTAAGGATTGTGCGCCGGTATAGGCTCAGGTGCAATCTCAGGCTCAGGGTCAGCTGGAGCATACTCAAGATCAGCAGGTATATCAAAGAGCTGATCGTCAGGAAAGACAGGTGCCTCAAAAGGCTGCTCATCAGGGACAAACTCAATCTCATGATCAGGGTCAAAGTCGTGTGGAAAGATAGGTGCGGCTGACATCGCTGTGTGAGAATCAGTGTCAGTGGGATAATGCTGCATGCCCCGTGCGTGTAAAGTAGTAGATGATACGGACTCAAATGAATCAGGACCTGAATGGTCAGATGAGATCTCAACGGCAGGAATCTCGACCAACAGAACAACAATGATATCAGCGATTGGAATCTCGACAAGAGGAACAACAACGTCATCATCGACTGGAATCTCTGCAAGTGGGATGACAACATCATCATCAACCGGAGCCCCACCATCCTGGGCATCCTCAGGGGGACCCTCGATAAAAAGATCGATGTCGTCGTCAGACATAGCATCAAGAGGAAGATCCTCAAGAGGAAACGTAGCAAGAGGAAAAGGAGAAGGGATCGGAACAAGAAGTAGATCCCTGTCAGGAAAACCATCAGCTATCGGCATGTCATCTCCAAAATTTGGTAAAGCGAAGGGCTGAAAGTCATCATCGTCATCGCTCGTGGTGTTAGATGTAAAAACATCATCCTCCGGGTTGATCTCGTCGTCCGATACTATGGCCATGGGGTCTATGGTGTCTGATACTCCACTCTCAGAGGAAGATGACATAATGTCTGTAACAAACAATCACAACATATGCACGTACATCAACAATCATCAAATAAGCATGTATGCAGTAACAATGAAAGCATGTAATCATCCTAGTCTTCCCAGACTATCCCACCCAGCCTCTCAGACTGAACTCCCTAGTCTCTCAGACTAAAACCTTCCCAGTTTCTCAAACTGACTACCCAGTCTCTAAGACTCAATTTCCCCAGTCTCTAAGACTCAACCTCCCCAGTCTCTAAGACTGAACCTCCCCAGTCTCTAAGACTGAATCATAAATATAAGTTTTGAAATGTGTTTTGTGCCCTTTTGTTTGTAAAAATGTTTGTTCCCTGGATCTGGACGTTTTGTGTATGCAATGTAAAAATGTTTTCGTGAGAGCCCTAATGATCGTAGTCTAGACTCGAGTAAGAATCCTAGTTCGCTACGATCGAAGCTCTGATACCAAGCTGTCACACCCTGACTTTTGCAGAAGCGTAGTTATTTGGTGTGACTTCTTAATACCATAGCATTCAATCATAACAATGCTATATGATAAAAACCCAAAAGATATTCATCCACAAAAGTTAAGTTTGAAAATACCACACATACTTGTCTGAAAACATCGACACCAAATTTAAGTTACAAACCATGACTTGTTTAAATGAGTTCACAAAGACTCGGCAAAAGAACTTAAGCAAACCCGAGCTTAGGAACATGTATCCCATCCAGGAGTAGGATACATCCGCTAAACTCTACGACCACAGATGACATATTTTATTTAAACGCAACTTGAAGACACATGCACACACCTGCCAGATCCACTAGTTCCCTGAAATACATGTAGTTTAAAAATATAAACAAAAGTTGAGCGAGTTCATGTGTAAGTGTATGAATAAACCTTTGTAAACAGTGTAAGTATGTATGTCCCGGTATGAAAGCAAACAAGGAAAAGATCACCAATGGTTTGCAAGGCCACTGATATGTGTGACGGAGTAGGAAGACTCAAACCTAGCAAAGTTGTACCGGGCTTCCGGCTGGAAGACATAGTCACCCTATGGCTATCACGGCCCCCGGCCCGGTTTGACCCGGTTCAGGAGCCGTGGGACAGAAAATCCCGTGGTATTTATTTAATTGAGTTGACAGCGGAAGATTTTAGCAGGATCTTTTTAAAAATGAAAATGCCCGATTATTTTATTTCTTAATTCGGGATAAAACCCCGGTAGTTTACAATAAGGTGATTTCACTGGGAAATCTTTATTTTACAAAATATGTTTCTTTATTTATATTGAGCCACTTCCTTAAGCTTGTAGTGCTTCGCGGCACTTTTCCTGGATCACAACAGATCACCTGAAACATGTTTGAAAAAGGTTTTGTCAGCGGGGAAATACTGGTGAATCATTCTTTTTACTAAAAATGACGCGTTGTTATAATTTATAGTATTAAGAGCAATTACAATGTTTATATATATCAACCATCTACCCACGGTATTTATCACTCGACCACCTATTGGCTATCTCGTTGTCCAATGGTGTCTGTGATTATGGTCATATCACCCCTTGGCTAACCCGTTGTCCAATGGTGACGGTTATCAAGTATTGTATACAAAACCCCACATACCGACTGTAATTTGGAGACTACAAAGACTTAATCCCTGTAATTATAACTTTGAAAGCAAACATGATTTTGAAATCAAATTTGATAAAAAGAGAATGACTCACATTGCAGATTTACACGGGCAGAGTTTAGCCTACTGATTAGCCTGATAACCTAATTTAAATAACAATGCATACGAACTAGGTCAGTAACTAATACAACATTTACGATAACTCACGAGATTAAACCCTCATGATAAATGACAAAGTGCAATACTTAAACATCCATCGAATTCACGATGAATGACAAAGTATAAACCCAATTTGAGCAGCACTTAAACATTCATCGGATAGTTTCAATCGATCGGACATTGAATCGTAGCAGTGATCGAGTTAATACCCTGTATCGTAGCAGCACCTCGCTATTTTGATTGTAATTTTGACTTTTGGACAGTATACTTTCGTTTTTCAAAGTTGATTTCGACACAGAATGAAAGCTCCTGAGCCAAGCTATTTATAGCTGAAATATGGGGCTGTCGCGGCCCGCGTGAGCCATGGGCTCACCCTTACGCGACCCGCCTAACCACCTATTCTACGCGTAGGTTTGTTGGGTCATGAGTTAGGGTTGCCAGATGGGTTATACGTGGCCCGGATACTTATCCGGTCAAATTTGATATTGACGCGGCCCGCGTAAGGGTCCGCTTATCTTTACGCGGCCCGCCTGAATACCATATTTCTTGATTTCTTGATTTTTGATATGGATGAGGGTTTCAGGGGTCCGGGTTTGTACTTCCGGGTTATTTTGGGACAATTTTGAGAGTCCTTACATCCTCCCCACCTTATTTAAAATCTCGTCCTCGAGATTTACTGGAACAAGTGAGGATGCTTTCGCTTCATCTCTGATTCTAGTTCCCAAGTATATTTGGGTCCTCTTTTTGAATCCCATTTGACTTTGACTAGCACTAATATCTTGTGTTTGAGAAACTTGATCTTCCTGTCTTCTATTTGAAGTGGTTTTTCTACGAACTTCAACTTTTCGTTTACCTCTATGTCTTGGAGAGGTACTACCAGTGATTCGTCCGATAGACATTTCTTGAGGTTGGATACATGAAATACATCATGTACTCCAGCTAACTCCTCTGGTAGTTGTAAGCGATAAGCAACTGGTCCTATACGTTGGATCACTGGAAATGGTCCTACGTATCGTGGACTTAGCTTTCCTTTCTTACCGAACCGAACTACTCCTTTCCAAGGAGAAACTTTCAAGAGTACCTTGTCACCAACTTGGAATTCTAGTGGTTTGCGACGATTGTCGGCATAACTTTTCTGACGATCACGAGCAGTCTTTAGTCTTTCCTTGATTTGAGTGATCTTGTCGGTGGTTTCTTGTACTATTTCAGGACCGGATAATTGACTTTCTCCTATTTCTGCCCAGCAAACTGGAGTTCTGCATTTTCGTCCATACAGTGCTTCGAATGGGGCAGCTTCGATGCTTGCATGATAACTATTATTATAGGAGAATTCAATTAAAGGTAAGTGGTCATCCCAATTTTCACCAAAATCTATCACACATGCTCGGAGCATGTCTTCCAGGGTTTGTATCATCCTCTCACTTTGTCCGTCTGTTTGAGGATGATATGCCGTACTTAAATTTAGTCGGGTTCCCATTGCTTCCTGAAAACTTTTCCAGAAGTGGGAAGTGAAACGACTATCCCTATCTGATACAATGGAGAGTGGAACTCCATGTAAGGATGCTACTTCGTCTACATACAACTTGGCTAACTTTTCCATGCTAAAGGTTTCCTTCATGGGTAGAAAATGAGCTGACTTGGTTAATCGATCCATAATTACCCAAATCGCGTCATTACCTTTTCTGGTTTTGGGTAACTTAGTAACAAAGTCCATTATTATGAGTTCCCATTTCCATACAGGCATTTCTAATTGTTGAAGTAGACCCGAAGGTTTCTTGTGTTCTGCCTTAACTTGTGAGCAAGTAAGACATTTAGAAACATATTTAGCTATTTCCTTTTTCATTCCTATCCACCAGAAATTATTTCTTAAATCTTGGTACATTTTATTGTTTCCTGGATGCATGGTATACCTAGATTTATGAGCTTCTTCTAAAATCTTATCTCTTAATTCTCCTTGCTTAGGTACCCAAATTCTTTTCTTATGGAATCTCCAAATTCCATCATTTCCTTGTTCTACTTCTTTTATTCGTCCTTTCATTCCTTCAGCATCGTCCTTGATTGCTGTTTCTTGAACCTTCTTTAGTTGTTCCATTAAATCTAACTGTAGATTTAATCTAAGAGCACGAACCCGTCGTTGTTTCTCATGATACTTACGAATTAAGGAATCTGCAACTACATTTGCTTTTCCTTCGTGATACTGAATATCACAGTCGTAGTCGCTTAGTATTTCCATCCATCTCCTTTATCTCATATTTAACTCTTTTTGCCCAAATATGTACCTTAAACTTTTATGATCCGTATAGACAGTAAACTTACTTCCATACAGATAATGTCTCCAAATTTTAAGGGCAAAAATTACGGCTCCTAATTCTAAGTCGTGAGTCGTATAGTTTTCCTCGTGCTTTTTCAATTGTCTTGAAGCATACGCAATTACCTTCTTGCGTTGCATTAGCACACATCCTAATCCTAGCTTAGAAGCATCACAATATACTTCAAAATCTTCAGTTCCTTCTGGTAAGGCTAGAATTGGGGCATTGGTTAATTTTTTGCTTTAAAATCCTAAAAGCCTCTTCTTGCC
Organism: Helianthus tuberosus; assembly: GCA_030545235.1. NCBI lineage: Eukaryota > Viridiplantae > Streptophyta > Magnoliopsida > Asterales > Asteraceae > Helianthus > Helianthus tuberosus. The sequence goes on along the minus strand of CM060432.1, from coordinate 68,304,093 downwards.
TACGTCCCCATTCAAACTTAACCTCTTTACAGGTTAGCTTAGTTAATGGCACCGCTATTTTAGAAAAATCCTTAATAAAGCGCCTCTAGTATCCAGCTAATCCTAAAAAGCTTCTAATTTCCATAGCTGTTTGTGGAACCTTCCATTTGGTGATCGCTTCTATTTTGGAGGGATCTACGTGAATACCTTCAAAATTTTAAGGGCAAAAATTACGGCTCCTAATTCTAAGTCGTGAGTCGTATAGTTTTCCTCGTGCTTTTTCAATTGTCTTGAAGCATACGCAATTACCTTCTTGCGTTGCATTAGCACACATCCTAATCCTAGCTTAGAAGCATCACAATATACTTCAAAATCTTCAGTTCCTTCTGGTAAGGCTAGAATTGGGGCATTGGTTAATTTTTTGCTTTAAAATCCTAAAAGCCTCTTCTTGCCTAGGTCCCCATTCAAACTTAACCGCTTTACAGGTTAGCTTAGTTAATGGCACCGCTATTTTAGAAAAATCCTTAATAAAGCGCCTATAGTATCCAGCTAATCCTAAAAAGCTTCTAATTTCCATAGCTGTTTGTGGAACCTTCCATTTGGTGATCGCTTCTATTTTGGAGGGATCTACGTGAATACCTTCATGGTTCACCATGTGTCCTAAAAATTGCACTTCCTGTAGCCAAAATTCACACTTCGAGAATTTGGCGTAAAGCTTTTCTTTTCTTAACAAAGTTAAGAGTGTATGCAGGTGCTGACAGTGTTCATCCTAGCTTTTGGAATAAATAAGTATGTCGTCGATGAAGACAATTACAAATTTATCCAGGTACGGTTTACAGATTCGATTCATCATGTCCATGAATGCTGCAGGTGCATTCGTTAGTCCGAAGGGTATGACTGTAAACTCGTAATGACCATACCTAGTTCTGAAAGCAGTTTTAGGTATGTCTTCTTTTTGTACCTTTAATTGATGATATCCGGAGCTCAAGTCGATCTTAGAAAAATATCTAGCTCCTTGAAGTTGATCAAAGAGGTCATCAATCCTAGGTAATGGGTATCGATTCTTAATTGTAACCTTATTTAATTCTCTATAATCAATACACATTCTCATTGACCCATCTTTCTTTTCACAAACAACACTGGTGCTCCCCATGGGGATGAACTAGGTTGCAAAACCTTATCTATGTTAACAGAATTCCCATCTACCATTTCGACTGTAAAAATCTGCCTAAGGTTGGTTAAGGGTAAGTTAAGAGCTTGGTAGAATGTAGTATTTATAAAATTTTGGTTTGCACCAGAGTCAAATAATACTTTTGCGTAAACGTTGTGAACTAGGAACGTACCAGCTATCACGTCAGGGATTAGCTCGGCTTCCTGAGTAGTTAACTGGAATGCTCGAACATTCCTCTTGGTAGCTCCGTCGGCTGGTTTGGCTTTATTGTCTGCTGGTTTAACCAATTTAGGGCATTCTGGTTTAAAATGTCCTGCTTCTCCACAGTTATAGCAGAACCTTGTTTTCTTTCTGCAGTCTTCTTCACGATGTCCTACAACTTTGCAAAAGTTGCACGATACATTGCATTTTCCAAAATGTTTCTTTCTGCAATTCCTGCAGAACGGCGGAGTTGAGGATTGCCCCATTCCTCTTTTCTTGAAGTTGCTATTATTACCCACACGAAATCCTTGGGTAATTTTCTGAGCCAGTTCCTTTTTCCTATTTTCATCTCTTGTGCGTACCAACTCGTCAGTTAGGGTGTTAGCTAATTCTATAGCATCGTCAATAGTGCGAGGTCTCGCAGCTTTAACGATATTACAGATTTCGCCAATCAATCCCCAAATATAGCGAGAAATAAGTACCGGTTCTGGTGAAGCCAGTGTTGGTACCATTCTAGCATATTCGAAGAATGTCGAAGTATATACTCGACAATCTACACCAATCATTCAATGGTTTAGGAACTTATTCGCCATTTGTTCCTTTTCATATTCGGGGCAGAATTTTCTTTCTATTAGTTGCTTAAATTCTTCCCAACTCATGGCATAGGCCATATTTCTTCCTTTGGTTTGAAGTACTGTATTCCACCATTCTAGCGCCCCTTCTTTAAAAAGATGCGACGCATACATAACCTTGTCTTCCTCAGCACATTTACTTATCATAATTACTGCTTCAGTTTTCTCCAACCAACGCAGTGCCGCAGTCGCCCCTTCATTGCCTGCGAACTCAGCAGGTTTACAGGCAAGGAATTCTTTGTAAGTGCAACCAGGCGTTGCAACTTTCATTTTCTTAAGGAGTGGGGCCTGCCGTGGATCATTATCGTGATTAGTATGATTACTGCCTCCATTTACGCTATTACTCAAGTTATCTTCATGAGTACGTTTGCTAGGAATAATTTGTTGAGGTTCAACAGGTTTCTGGGCAGCAGCAAGGATTGCTGGAATAGCATTAGCTATTCCTTGAGCAACGATATTTTCTATATCTTGCCTAGTCATAAATTGATCATCCTGGTGTTGCTCAGATTGGTTAACCTCGTTAACTGGTTCATTATTAGCGTTTTCCATCTGATAATTAATATATATAATTTATTAGTATAGAATAAATAACAATTAAAACAATCATACAAATTTCACAACACACATATATATCCAAAATTATCGATTTCTCGATTTCCCTTTTTATATATCATATTATGCATCCGTACACACTGTTATTTTACAAAGTTTTATTTTTTTATTTTACAAGATTATATTTTTATTACTATTATTATTATTATTATACAATCACAGCTACGTTCTCACACCATCCCTTCTGCTGATAATTCAGAAATGACGCTCCCTCTCGTCGTACTTCCAGGAGATTTGCTCTCCCACCTCCCGAATCCTATTCCCTGCACCTATCAGCTCCTCGCCAAAATGGCGGAGTTCAGCTAAGTTTTCTTTGCTCATTGGTGGGTTTGGTATAGGTTCTGGGTCGAACTGAGGGAAGAAGGTATAAGGATTATTGAGGTGGTTTTGAAACTGCCAATCATTAGTCCACCACTCGTCCATTTCTCCTAGAGGTTGGGTGTGGATCAGAGGATCTGGAATAGCCGGTTCTAAGTTTATTGGAAGTTGGGTTTCAGCAGGATAAGGGTAGAGGTTGGTATTGATAGGTCTAATGATATCACAGCTTGCCAGTAGGCGATCTAATTCCTCCTGCAAAGGCAATTCATCGACTTGCCTAGAACTTTCCCCAATTTCCATTTCTACTTGCCTAGCATTTTCCTTCGTCTCGATCCCTTTTCCTTTATCAATGGGATTTTCTATTTTGGGAACCTTTCTAGTAGCTGGTTTCCTCATGCGTACGCGCCTCCAGCCTACGAATCTTCTTCTTTTCTTAGGCTTTAGTTTCTCCAGAGGTGGAGCGTGGAATTCCATAGGTTCTTCCACATCGGGTATGTAACCAGTAAAGTCTTTGGAAACTTCTATTTTCACCGGATAGAGATTGAGATTCTGAAGGGCTTCAGATAACTCATTCATGCTGTTTAGCATATAAAAATGCACAAAAATGCTAAGTTAAAATTTTATAACAAAATTTCATAGATAAACATTCAAGTATTATTGCATACCGTGTGACTAATATAATACAAATGACAACTGACAATTAAAACATACTAGGGTCTATTGTAAACTTATTTATTTACTGGGTAAAGTTTCTGGCTTGTAGGTGATATGGGTGCTAGGACTGGGTCAGGGTATTTAAATGTTAGCATTTACTGCTACCGTAGCTAACATATAGAGATCTGCCCATTTTTCATCTAATTCATCTTCCCATGGTGGATTACTGCCTAGTTTCTGGGTTTCCTGATTACTCCTCAATTCTCTTGGTTGTGATTTCTTTATTTTCTTTTGACTTTTCCTAATAATCAAACTTCTTTTATTAGGAGAAAGTGGTTCCTCAAACTGTGATTTACGGACAAATATTCCTTCCTCAGTATCTGTTGGGTATTTTGAGGATGAAGTTCCTTTTTCTTTTGGTGAAGTATCTAATTTATGATAGATATCCGAAAGTCTTTGCTTACCCATACTGTAAAACAAATATTCAAATAATAAAATACTTAATCACAAAAATGGCAATCAGTACAATTAAGTATTTTCTAAATACTTAATTGGCTTAAATCAGTGGCTCTGATACCACCTTTTTCTGTCACGGCCCCCGGCCCGGTTTGACCCGGTTCAGGAACCGTGGGACAGAAAATCCCATGGTATTTATTTAATTGAGTTGACAGCGGGAGATTTTAGCAGGATCTTTTTAAAACTGAAAATGCCAGATTATTTTATTTCATTATTCGGGATAAAACCCCGGTAGTTTATGATAAGGTGATTTCACTGGGAAATCTTTATTTTACAAAACATGTTTCTTTATTTATATTGAGCCACTTCCTTAAGCTTGTAGTGCTTCGCGGCACTTTTCCTGGATCACAACAGATCACCTGAAACATGTTTGAAAAAGGTTTTGTCAGCGGGGAAATACTGGTGAATCATTCTTTTTACTAAAAACGACGCGTTGTTATAATTTACAGTATTAAGAGCAATTACAATGTTTATATATATCAACCATCTACCCACGGTATTTATCACTCGACCACCTATTGGCTATCTTGTTGTCCAATGGTGTCTGTGATTATGGTCATATCACCCCTTGGCTAACCCGTTGTCAAATGGTGACGGTTATCAAGTATTGTATACAAAACCCCACATACTGGCTGTAATTTGGAGACTACAAAGACTTAATCCCTGTAATTATAACTTTGAAAGCAAACATGATTTTGAAATCAAATTTGATAAAAAGAGAATGACTCACATTGCAGATTTACACGGGCAGAGTTTAGCCTACTGATTAGCCTGATAACCTAATTTAAATAACAATGCATACGAACTAGGTCAGTAACTAATACAACATTTACGATAACTCACGAGATTAAACCCTTATGACAAATGACAAAGTGCAATATTTAAACATCCATCGAATTCACAATGAATGACAAAGTATAAACCCAATTTGAGCAGCACTTAAACATTCATCGGATAGTTTCAATCGATCGGACATTGAATCGTAGCAGTGATCGAGTTAATACCCTGTATCGTAGCAGCACCTCGCTATTTTGATTGTAATTTTGACTTTTGGACAGTATACTTTCGTTTTTCAAAGTTGATTTCGACACAGAATGAAAGCTCCTGAGCCAAGCTATTTATAGCTGAAATATGGGGCTGTCGCGGCCCGCGTGAGCCATGGGCTCACCCTTACGCGACCCGCCTAACCACCTATTCTACGCGTAGGTTTGTTGGGTCATGAGTTAGGGTTGCCAGATGGGTTATACGTGGCCCGGATACTTATCCGGTCAAATTTGATATTGACGCGGCCCGCGTAAGGGTCCGCTTATCTTTACGCGGCCCGCCTGAATACCATATTTCTTGATTTCTTGATTTTTGATATGGATGAGGGTTTCAGGGGTCCGGGTTTGTACTTCCGGGTTATTTTGGGACAATTTTGAGAGTCCTTACAATGGGCCACCCTGGTCCTCATGGGTGTGGGCTCGCTACACCCAAATAGATCTATCACTCATGCCCCTCGGTCCTTATACGAGGATTAATGGTCCCAAGTATCCGCCTAACCAATCACATGATCTATGGTTCTTTCCTAGGCTAACCATACCAATTGTATTGTAAGTAATCCTTTTGTAACATGTATTTCACCCCCGAAGTAAACAAACAAAACCGTTTAAAGAAAAGGGGGACATGAACTCACAGTAATGCGTCTTCAGTACCGGCAACTCAAATCTCCGCAGCTAACACGACTACCTACACTGTACTAACGTCTATTAGACGAACGGGTCGTGCCTTGGGTTAGAGTTTAATGTTTTTGAGTTGTGTTTCTTATGTTCTCAATATTATTCCAAGTTATAATTACTTGTTAAAATAATAATTATTTTAACTTTAAATTATATTTATTTTTGGAATAATTGTTTAATCAGTATTTTGTAACAATACTTCTCAAGTATTTATTTCCGTATTTCCTTCCCAAGGATGGGGGTATTTTATACATGTATATTTGTAGTCTTGGATAGTATATTTTTAAGTCTCACTTAGAAAATATATATAACTTATTTGTCAAAAATAATGTATTCCAAGAAAATATATATTTTTCCCAAAAATCATATGTCTTCCAATATTCTAGGAAAAATATATTTTAACTTTCCAAAAATAATATATTTTTCTCCTTGTCAAAATATGATATAACTTTGTAATATGTTCAAAAATCATATTTTCACCTCTTGTATCCAAAATAATATTTACCAAAAATATATTTGTAAGAGTATTTTCCAGAATATTTCATAAGTTACATTTTTGAGTCCGGTTTCACAATATCAAGTTTGTAGCTCATATATTTATTCCTTGTAATCTTTGTTATTATTTTGGATTTGTATGTTCTTGGTATTATGTTAAGTTATATTATTTTACCCTAAAATAATATAACTATTCCACAAAGCATACGAATATTCACACAAGTGTCTTTAATATAAATATACATTCTAAATATATATTTACCCATTTTTATTTATAAAACCAACCTCCGATACTTTGTATTTTTGTAACAAAACCTATGGAAAAGTTTATATCGAAAACCAAAGTTAAAACACACTTGTAAATACTTGTCTTAGAAAATATTTTCTAAGTGTTTGTATTTTTAGAAAATTTTGCCATAGTTCCCTTTGAAAATGGAGGTGTCCATGCTATTTAGCATATCATTTTCTTTTCAAAATCAACACAACAATCAACAATCAATCCCTAAACAATATTATACTTTCCAAGAGCAAAAACTATACATTTTACATAACACTATGAACTTGATCTTTTCACAAAAACTTGTAGTAACTTGGTAAAGTGTTTAGTGGGTTTAGTTACCCTTTAAAGTGTGTTTATCCCTTTAAAATCTCATTCTTAAAGAAACTAGGTGTTTACAACTTGTAAACATATTCTACAAAAATATTTATCTATTAGATCTTCTTGTTTCATAAGTATTTCTACACTTATTTTATCACCAAAAATAGTGTAAGTTCAAGTAAAAAAACCATGATCTTCTAAAAATCATATTTTGTACTTGGTTTTCTTGGAAAATCATTCATAAATCTTGAATTCATAAGATTACTAGCTTACTTTGTTTATTATTTTTCAAGAAATTCTTTTATTTTCAAGTTCATGTTTACACAAGAAGGTGATTATCTTATGTTGTCACATAATCACCCTCTCACTTGCTAGATCATGTGTTTAATCACAATCTAGCAAGCTATATATGATGATCAACATCGTAATCTCAAGTAAACAACAATCAAACATCATACATATACTAAACAACATCATTTCACCCATATTTCATCATATGTTAAGCTTATGTTCAAGATTCAAGATTATGTCTTTTAGTGTTCTTGTGATTTATAGCATAATACATCTTTTAACCAATCAAAATAGAAGTAAACAAAGGGTTACAAAGAGCTTACTACTAGCTCTAAGCTAGGTAAGAACAATGATGAAAATGGAGTGGATAAAAGCTTGTGTGAGTGGTCCTTCAAGATCCAAGAGTTCCAAGCTCCTTTGTATGAAGTTTAACACCTTTGTGAGGCCTTAGAAAGGATGATCAAGGTTTGATGATGATGGTGGTGTGGGTGTAGGGGGTCGATCGAGAGGAGGGCAAGGGAGGAGGGAGAGGTGAAGTGAGTTGAAGTGTGGTGGGATGTGAAGGATCATGTCTTCATATAAACACATTAGAGCTTTTACCCAATGGTCTTAATGTTCCCTAAGTACAAGCATGTTCTTGATTAATCCAAGAAAAAAATCTAGCAAGATTATGGAAGATTGTGGTGATCTTGGTGGGGTCACACCTAGTGGCCGTAAATCATGAGGGGGGGGGGGGGTTAATTGTAACTTTGAATGATAATGTAGGTAAATAGTTGGAGGTTAAGTGTTAAGTCTAGTGTTTTAAGTGTATGATGCATTATGTAGTATGTTAGGGTGTTCGGGGACCATAACTAGTTCAAAAATAATAAAACAATGCTTCTAGCAATATTTTGGTGTTCCGGGTAATGTCCGGTTGTTCGGTTAGATACCGGTTCGTTAAAGTGTCAAGTTATTCCGTTTAGTGTTTATTAAGTACCTTTTTGTGACACTTTTAATTCCCGACACTTAGGAAAGCATACAGGACCATTTTGCCATATTTTTGCATGTTACTAGCATGTTAAAATGCTGATTAATGCAGAATTCTGCACTTTGAGTGGGTTTTAGGCATTTTCCGGCACTTAAACTATCACCTAGTGATGCAGTTTTATGGTCCTTACTTCCCTACACACCATACTAGTGTAGTACCTTGTCTCTGGCCCTTACGGGGTCTCAAAACACTGTCTGTCTATGTACTGACATTGTCAGCATGTTTCTGAGTTATCCGTTCATTGTGCTAACTATGCTTTGTGCATCGTTTATGTCACTAAAGTCTGTATATGATAAATGGTGTGACAGTATGAATTGTGATGCACATGTTTGTATGATACAGAAAGCAGAAAGCAGTTTAAGTCATCAGTTGTAATTAAGCACAGTCATTAAGCATTAATCATTATTAATTAATTTTACGGATACCTGTAATTATGAGGGTTGTCACAGGTCCGTTGGAGAAAGAGAACGAAAGAGGTGGCTCTCTGAACTCAGAATTTAACCTGAATACTTCTCCGGTAGCCTCGAAAAAGGTGGATTCAGTTAATTCTTCAGTTGAAGGTGGGGCAACGGCATCAGTAGAAGGAATCGATGTTGTTCAAGACTCTACTCAGGGCTCGATTGAGGAAGAAGCTCAAGAAACCATTAGGTTCGGTAACCTGGTAAGAGTTAATTTGGAGGGATTAGCTGACAAAGTCATCGATGTCATCAGATCTGAAGGTATTAATGGAGTCCACAAATGAATTCGATTTCTACCAATATTAGAGGCTTCGGAGTCGATAAAAAGGCGAGTTGGATTAGGAATCTTAGAAGAGCAGAGAAGGTTCAGTTGTTAATGTTTCAAGAGACAGGGAGATCGGGTATCTCGGATGCAGATATTTCTACGTTCTGGGGTAACTCGAATCGGGAAAAAGCAGTGGTCGACCCCTCTGGCAGATCCGGTGGTCTTCTTTGTGTGTGGGAGAAGGGGACTTTTTCTCTCGTTTCATCGGCTTCGGATCAGAATTTTCTCCTCCTGTCAGGTAATTTGAAGGGTAGTAGTGATTTGTTTAATTTTTTGAACGTTTACGCTCCGCAGACTCAGGTAGGTAAAAGAGAGTTATGGAATAGAATTCTTAGTATTATGAATTCTCGGCCTGGTTTTTGGTTTCTAGCTGGAGATTTTAATGTTGTTAGAGGCCCGGAAGAGAGAAAAAAACTCAAAATTTAAGCCTCAGTGCGCTAGAGAGTTCAACGAATTTATTTTCGAGGCTGGTCTCTGTGAATATGAAATGAAGGGGTCCAAATTTTCTTATATGTTGGAAGGGGCTAACGGAAGGAAGTTTAGTAAAATAGATCGGGTGTTGGTTAGTCACAATTTTCAAAACAAGTGGCCTGAGGCATGTGTTAGAGTTATGCCCCGCGGGTTTTCGGACCATAACCCTATCTTGGTATCGATCAATAATTTGAATTTCGGACCGAAGCCGTTCAGGTTTTTCAGCTCGTGGTTGGATAGGTCGGATTTTGGGATGGTCGTGGAGGATGCTTTGTCTGATTTCAGGTTTTCCGGGCCTCCTGACCAAAGACTTCTCAATAAACCCAAAATCCTAAGAGAGAACATTAGGATATGGAGAGATGAGCTCAGACCAAAAGAAGGTGAGGAGGAAATTAAAGCTAAAGAGGAACTTGACGAGCTGGATATGATTATGGAAGAAAGAGATCTAACCGATGAAGAAGAGTGGGTTAGGTTGGAATGTAAAAGAAAAATTCAGTTTCTGGAAGATTTGAAATCCAAGGATATCAAACAAAGAGCCAGGACCCGTTGGGCTATGGATGGGGATGATAACACTGCTTACTTTCACAGTTTGCTTAACAAAAGGAAGGTGTCAAATAGTATTCCTGGTCTTCTGATTGGAGGGGTTTGGGTTACTAAACCTACTATCATTAAAAAAGCGGTTAACGATTTTTTTAGAGATAAATACAAGGAGGAAACGCTGGTCCGCCCCAGTTTGGATTGTTCTTTCAGCAACACTCTCTTTGTTGAAGAGGCCAACTTCCTTATTGAAAAGTTTTCTAGAGAAGAAATTAAGTCGGCGGTCTTCGAGTGTGGTAGCGATAAATCTCTGGGTCCGGATTGATTTAATATGAAATTCATCAAAAGGTTCTGGGGTGTATTTGAAGCTGATTTTATCGACATTTTTGACAGATTTTTTGAAGAAGGCTCTTTTTCGAGAGGTTGTTCTTCCTCGTTCATCACTATTATTCCAAAAACTAAAGACACGGAAGGCTTAAGCGATTATCGACCTATTACCCTTGTGGGTATTTTAAATAAGGTGGTGTCCAAAGTGTTAGCTAATAGACTCAAAAAGGTTATCGGATCGATTATTTCTGATAGTCAAACGACGTTTTTGAAAGATAGGATGATTTTGGATGGGCCTTTAATCCTGAACGAGGTTATCGCTTGGATGAAGAAGGTCAAATATAAAGCTTTTATCTTCAAAATCAATTTTGCAAAAGCCTACGATAATGTCAATTGGGATTTCGTTATTTCAGTGGTGCCGGTGGGTTTACGGGATCTTATCCTCTGCTCGAACGGCGGTTCTGGTTAACGGGTCTCCGACGTTCGAGTTTAATTGCTATAAGGGAATGAAACAAGGGGATTCGATCTCCCCTTTTTTGTTTTTATTAGTGATGGAGGCATTTTCAAGTATGATTCGTAAATCGGTTGAATTGGGAGCTTTGAAAGGTATTAATCTTCCTAATAACGGTCCGACTATTTCTCATCTTTTGTATGCAGACGATTGTATTTTTCTCGAAGAATGGACTGATTATAACTTGAAAGTAGTGCTGAAACTGCTGAGGTGTTTTTATTTTTGCGCTGGCCTCAAAATCAACTTGAACAAATCTCTCCTCTTTGGTGTTGGTGTTGAATCTTCTGAAGTAAAAAGGGTGGCGGATTCTTTTGGCTGTAAAACTGGAGAGGTGTCGTTTATCCACATCGGGACCTTAGTTGGAAAGCGGTGTTCGATATCTTCGAGTCTAGGCTCGCTTTGTGGAAAACCTCGGTTATCTCCATCGGTGGCAGGTTAACCCTTATAAAGTCTGTCCTCTAAAGTATTCCTAATTATTTTCTCTCGCTTTTCAAAGATAATAAGGAGATTCCTTTGGGGTAGCAGCAGTGAAGCTTTTAAAATCCCGTGGGTCGCTTGGAACCGTCTCTCGTTACCCATCGAGATGGGTGGGATCAGAATCTCTAATCTTTCGGATGTGAACATAGCGCTTTTATCCAAATGGCTTTGGAGATTCAAATCTGATCTTAATGGTTTATGGAGGAAAGTTATTGTTTCTATACACTCTAGAAGAAATTGTTGGAGTTCGATTCCGTATAATAAAAATATTAACGACATTTGGAAAAACATCATCGCTTTGATGGATAAAACGAAGATCAGGGCTGTTAGTTTATCACAGAATTTTACGGGAAAGATCAGCAACGGAACTTCCATTAATTTTTGGCTGGACCGGTGGGCCGGTAGCTTATCTCTCAAGGAAAGGTTTCCTTCTTTATTCCTCCTTGAATCTGAGAAAAGCTGCATGGTCGCTGATAGATATAACGTTGAGTCCAAATCTTTTTCCGGTAACTGGTCTTGGTTGAGACCGCTTGTTTCTGGGCTCGAGACTGAAGATCTGCACTCGTTGTAATCTCTGCTGTCCGATAAGTCCTTATGCGAGTCTCTTGACAAATGGGAATGGACTGGAGGTAAGAACAATGATTTTTCGGTTAAGGAAGTTAAATCTTTTCTTAGAAGTGAGATCGATTATAGCGGGAATTTCATTTTTAAATGGTCGAAGTGGGTGCCAAAGAAGTGTAACATCTTAGTTTGGAGAGCCGAGATGGGAAGGATCGCGACGTCTGACGCCCTTATTAAACGGAACTGCTTCAACGGTGACTCGTTATGCCCCCTATGCGAAGACGGAGAGGAGTCGGCTGCTCATCTCTTTTGCTCGTGCTTTGTTGCTTCAAATATTTGGTGTATGATTAGTCGATGGTGCAAAATCAGTCCTATATTTGCTTTCTCTATCCAAGACCTGCTCCTTATTCATGAACATGCTGGTTTAAACAAGGCTGCCACTGAAGCCCTCCATGGTATTATCATCGTTGGCTGCTGGTGCATTTGGTCGGCTAGGAACGATAGGAGATTTAATAACAAAAGGAAAGAAATCTTAGACATTTTTCAAGATATTAAAGTTTTAGGATTCCATAGGATTCCAGGAAAAAAAAGATATATATTGTGATTTGACGGCTGAAGACGAACGAACAGAAAGGCAATTCACGACAGAAGATAGTTGGCGGCTAGGAACACAGGAGAGGGAAAAATTATTGGTTTGAGGGTTCAAAGTCACGATCAAGGTCGAGTCATGGTTTCGTAAACGAGTTAGTTTTAGTTTACTTTGTGTTATTAAAACTATGAACATGACTTATTTATTTTTTGAGACTTGTTTCTTTTTCTTGACTATGATTCTTGGCTAAACTTTTCATGCTACCTAGGCCTAGATGAACTATGATTTAACGTTTTGATTATTCGGTTTTGACTAATGATTAAATTGAGATGATTTACATATTCCTGTTTTGTGATTGTTTATGAATTTGTGTGCTTGTCTTGGTTGTGATTGGTTGTTTGGTTAGGTGATCTTATTAGTCTGGTCTGGAACTATTTAGATCATTCTAGGTTCGTTAATCTATTAGGTTTTCGTTCTAGAGCTTGAGATTAGAGATAATTCAAGTTTAACTAAATTAATTAAAATCAACTGAGTATAGTGTGCATCCTTTTCTGGCAACTCTAGCGACGAGTCAGGATTGCTAGGTTATTAGCTAGGCGTTGTTTGGTAGTTTGGGTGGTCGATAGCTCGGATCCAGCTACTTATTCGCATTTAGGGTTTCCTAGGTTTTCAATTATTTTGCAGGTTTAGCTTCATGACCAGAGGATTTTAGCACCATAGTTGTTTTTAATCTGACAGTCGTGGGATTCGGTGTCGATAGCTCAAGTCGTTTCCAATTTAGCACTTCATCACTTTGTTTCATCTTCTATTTTGGTTGATCATCCTTAGCGGGAGGTTTTCTGGGTAGATTCGGAGCTTTAGCCATTGGTCAGGACTAAAGGTCATGGGTTGGTCATAAGGATTCGAAGCCTGGGTAGTTCTTTCTCATCATTGTTTGCTTCCCGTCACTTCACCATCTTGCTTGCTTGTTTTGTTCTCTTGTTTACTCACTTTAGTTTAATTTAGATATTAGTTAATTAAAACCCCCAAAACAATTAAAACCAATTAAGTAATTAGTTGAGTCAGAGTCTAGTTTAGGGTCGCTAGTGTCTCGTGGGTTCGATACTCGGACTTCATTAAGCTTTACTACGTACGATAGGTACACTTGCCTGTTAGTGGTCTAGCATTTAGAGAGTCTTAGTTTATAAATTTAAAACTTGGGTGTCTAGATTAGGTTAGTTTTTATAGACCGCGTTCAGCACATCATGAAGCAAGTAATTTCATCCATCCAAGAGCTTTCAACCATCAAATCTTTATCTTCTTTGCTTTCTATTTTCACCAAGATAATCCCTAGCTACAAGAGCTAGAAGTGAGCCTTCTAATCTCTTTTTCATACTTGTTTACGTATATATTGTTTATGAACAAGTTATTATCTAAAACAATCATACAAAAATAAGATGAAAATACATAAAAGCAAACTAAAAATCATAATAAATAAGATTGTTTATGTTGTGATTGGAAGATTGTTACATGCTTATTTGATCTAGTTATGATGAATATCATATGAAAAACTTGTTAGATGATGTTTAAAAACATGATCTAACAAGTGCACATGAATGTGTTAAAAAGGGTTATGTTAAACATGTTGTTTAATGGATGATCATAATATTTTATATTGTTAAAGAGAATAAAGTTTTTCACTAAAAATAATGCTTTTTGCAAGATTTATAAAAGAAACATACAAGATGGGTTTTGTATAAAAGTTTGACAAAACTAGAAGTAAAGTATGATTTTTGAACTAGTAAACATATGTAAAGATCATACTAAAACCCTACATATTTATGAGTTCATCTTGTTAAGTTTATGTTATAACTCTCATTTTGCTTAAGAAATAAGATGAGTAAATTGTTAGTGATTTGAAAAGAAAAAGATATGTTTTACTAAACATGGCAACTTATGGACAAATCGGACATACGGACAAATAAACGAACTATATAAGTATTTTGGACTATAATATATAATATATCAAAGCTTGGTAAACTAGAAAACTGAACAAGTGACCATATATATTTTACAAGTATACATATATCACACTTTGGTTTATCTTAAAAAGGTATTATTTTTGAAATATATAAAGATATATATATATTCCATAACATCTAAAATATATTATTTTATAAAAGACTAAAATTATATATTTTTAGAACTAGTGTTAAAAATAGATTATTTTTAAGATGATTTCTATACATTTTACCAAGTATAGATTATATATTCCTATACGTACAACTATATACTCACTCACGTCACCAACACTCGGTGAAAACACAACTATACAAGTACACGATACAACTCAAAAGATACAAGAATATATATAAATCTGGTGATATATATATATATATATATATATAACAGTTATCAATTAATACATCTAAGACACAGTTCAACGAATAACAAATACATACAAGTCTTAACACATATTCAAGATAAAAGACTTGTACATGAGTCATTACAAACACCGAAGTGTCTAACAAATATAGGACGTTTGTAGGTTGTAACACTATTCAAGACGACCGCACGTGAGATCACAGTTACTTAAAATTCACGGACGTAATTCTGTGAGTTCATGTCCCCTATTCATTTTAAATGCTTTACAACTATCGGGGAAAATACATGTTCATAGTATGATAAGTCAAGGAATGAAACACCACAGATCATGTGCGAATAGGGTTATACAACGAAGCACCATTAATCCAGTTTGGACCTAGGTACAAGG
Source organism: Helianthus tuberosus (assembly GCA_030545235.1). Taxonomy (NCBI): domain Eukaryota; kingdom Viridiplantae; phylum Streptophyta; class Magnoliopsida; order Asterales; family Asteraceae; genus Helianthus; species Helianthus tuberosus. Next base: position 68,288,873 of record CM060432.1, on the reverse strand, counting down.
GGTTAGATCTAATGGGTTTTGGCGAGCCCCACTCTTGGTCGTGGACCCATACAGAAGAGTGCGTTTGTGTCCCAGTCGATGGTAGTCGACACAAAATCGTCTAGGTTTGGATTGCTTCCTTTTTCGTCACACATATTAATATCCTTGCAAAATATTAACTAAACTACATGACGCTTTACATACTAGAATCATACATTTTACAAATTCATCTTTCACAACTAAACTACATGAACTCGCCAACTTTTGTTGATGTTTTCAACTTAACATGTATTTCAGTGAATTAATGGACCATGTCAGGGATTTCAGACAAGTAAACAAGTATCAAGACTCCATGTCATCTTTTGGAGGGTTTGCCTGTTATATACCGCCTCTTTACGGCAATATAATGGTCGAAACCTTAGTAGTTAAACTTTCATTTTGTTGTATGAAACAAAGACAATTTTCTTTTCAGTTAATGGTTTGTTTAAATTCCTAAATGTTTTAATAAACCCGTATTTTCAATGTATGTGGTATCGTAATTATACGTTTATAGTCGAAACTTATACGAAAACTATAAAATAGAAGTAAGGGTCTTACAGGAAAAAGTATTGTTGCTCAAATCCACCCTTTTCGTAACTCGTTTAATACGTTGGGATCTGTTGTGATGAAAACGAGTGAAATTAGGAAGGTGTAGATGAGTGTTATGGTTAAAATTAGGGTGAATGTGTGGCAGTGGTAATCTGCCATTAATGAAGAAGGTGTAACCGGGGCTGCGGGAATGAGGAGAGAAGTGGTATGAAAGTTAGAGGTGTTAAAAAATATCCGTATCCGAAAATCCGATCCGAAATATCCGATATCCGAATGCGAAATATCTGAAGATTCGGATATCTGAATTTTTCGGATTCGGATTCTGATAGTGATTTTAAATTTTTTCGGATATCCGAAATATCCGGAAATTTAATTTTTATTTTTTTCGGATATCCGAATATCCGAAAATATGGAAACAAAATCTTGATTCAAAGTTTTTTACTTGACCCATGCCAAAAGTTGATCTTTTCCAACATGCCCTTTTGTCACGTCCAGGGGCAACGTATCCAAACGTCCCAGCAACCTGAGTCATTATTGACTTCCCACCATCCGGGATGAGTTTCACCAGTCCAAAGTCCGAAACTTTGGCTCGAAAATCATCGCCAAGTAAAATGTTGGACGATTTAAGATCCTGGTGTATAAAGCTCTGATGAGCCAAAGTATAAAGATATTCCATACCTCAAGCCACATCCAATGCAATACTTAACCTCCTTTTCCAAGAAAGTCTTTCAAATTTGAAGTTTTTCCAATGAAATAGATGCCTACTTAATGCACCTTGAGGCTTATATTCATAAACAAGAATTCTTTTAAGCCCTTGAGTTGAATACCCTAAAAGTAACACCAAATGTCTGTCTCTAACCTTTGTTAAAACTGAAATTACTGATTCAAATTCATCTAATGCTTTGTTGCAAATCACACCAGATTCCATTCTTTTGACTGCTATTTTTGTGCCATCGTCCAATTGGCCCTTGTAAACGACCCCGAACCCGCCATGCCAAAGCTCGGTTTTTTTTTGCGAAGTTTTGGTCACATTTTTTAAAACTTGAACTTAAATGATCATGTTTCCAGACTTGATTACAGGGGACTCACTCGAACCACTTCCAACACTAGGAAGCATATGTGTGTCCTTGGCGATTGAAATCCTGACTGTGTTATCTGAGTTAAACAGGTCCAGGGGTGAATAACAAGTGAGGTCGGTGGTTCACTTGAGTTAGCTTTCTTCAATTTGCATAAGTAGAGACCTAAAGGGACGGTTAAAAGCGTAAAACCAGCAAAAGCCGCAACAGGAGTGAGGGACCGAACTACATTTGGTTTCTTCTTCAGGTGTATAGCCGGAACACCACCAATTCCCGAATCACCAGTACTAGGAGTAATCCCAGGTGAAAGTTGGCTGCTGATGTCGGGCTGGAAATCCTTGGTTGAACCTGGTTTAGGAGGAATTTTCGATGAACTTGATTGAAACAGTGGGTTCCCACTTAAAACAAGTTTCATGTAGGGATTGTACTTAAGCTGAGGAGGGGAAAAATTATTGTTGCTCAAATCCAACCCTTTTCATAACTGGTTTAATATGTTGGGATCTGTTGTGCTGAAAAAGAGTGAAATTTGGAAGGTGTAGATGAGTCTTATGGTTAAAATTAGGGTGAATGTGTGGCGGTGGTAATCTGCCATTGATGAAGAAGGTGTAACCGGTGCTGCGAGAATGAGGAGAGAAGTGGAATGAAAGTTAGAGGTGTTCAAAACTATCCGTATCCAAAAATATGACCCAAAATATCTGATATCTGAATCCGAAATATCCAAAAATTCGGATATCCAAAATTTCAGATATCCGAATTTTTCGGATTCGGATTGTGATTTTATACTTTTTCTAATAATTCGGATATTCGAAATCTCCGAAAATTTTTTTTTGCATATCCGAATATCCGAAAATATGGAAATAAAATCTTGATTCAAAGTTTTTTACTTGACCCATTCCAAAAGTTAATCATTTCTAACCCACCCTTTTGTCACGTTCATAATATATATACATATATATATATATATATATAAAGAAAGAAGATATTTACTAGCTTATTTAGGGGCAACGTATCCAAATGTCCCAACTACCCGAGTCATTATTGACTTCCCACCATCCGGGACGAGTTTCACCGGTCCCAAGTCCGAAACTTTTGCTCGAAAATGAAAATCATCGCCAAGTAAAATATTGGACGATTTAAGATTCCGGTGTATAAAGCTCTGATGAGCCAAAGTATGAAGATATTCCATACCTCTAGCCACATCCAATGCAATACTTAACCTCCTTTTCCAAGAAAGTCTTTCCAATTTGAAGTTTTTCCAATGAAATAGATGCCTACTTAATGCACCTTGAGGCTTATATTCATAAACAAGAATTCTTGTGAGCCCTTGAGTTGAATACCCTAAAAGTAACACCAAATGTCTGTGTCTAACCTTTGTTAAAACTGAAATTACTGATTCAAATTCATCTAATGCTTTGTTACAAATCACACCAGATTCCATTCTTTTGACTGCTATTTTTGTGCCATCGTCTAATTGGCCCTTGTAAACGACCCCGAACCCGCCATGCCCAAGCTCGGTTTTTTTTGCGAAGTTTTGGTCACATTTTTTAAAACTTGAACTTAAATGATCATGTTTCCAGACTTGATTACAGGGGACTCACTCGAACCACTTCCAACACTAGGAAGCATATGTGTGTCCTTGGCGATTGAAATCCTGACTGTGTTATCCGAGTTAAACAGGTCCAGGGGTGAATAACAAGTGAGGTCGGTGGTTCACTTGAGTTAGCTTTCTTCAATTTGCATAAGTAGAGACCTAAAGGGACGGTTAAAAGCGTAAAACCAGCAAAAGCCACAACAGGAGTGAGGGACCGAACTACATTTGGTTTCTTCTTCAGGTATGTAGCCGGAACACCACCAATGCCCGAATCACCAGTACTAGGAGTAATCCCAGGTGAAAGTTGGCTGCTGATGTCGAGCTGGAAATCCTTGGCTGAACCTGGTTTAGGAGGAATTTTCGATGAACTTGATTGAAACAGTGGGTTCCCACTTAAAACAAGTTTCATGGAGGGATTGTACTTAAGCTGAGGAGGGGAAAAATTATTGTTGCTCAAATCCAACCGTTTTCATAACTGGTTTAATATGTTGGGATCTGTTGTGCTGAAAAAGAGTGAAATTTGGAAGGTGTAGATGAGTCTTATGGTTAAAATTAGGGTGAATGTGTGGCGGTGGTAATCTGCCATTGATGAAGAAGGTGTAACCGGTGCTGCGAGAATGAGGAGAGAAGTGGTATGAAAGTTAGAGGTGTTCAAAACTATCCGTATCCAAAAATATGATCCAAAATATCCGATATCTGAATCCGAAATATCCAAAAATTCGGATATCCAAAATTTCGGATATCCGAATTTTTCGGATTCGGATTGTGATTTTATACTTTTTCTAATAATTCGGATATTCGAAATCTCCGAAAAAAAAAATTTTGGATATCCGAATATCCGAAAATATGGAAATAAAATCTCGATTCAAAGTTTTTTACTTGACCCATTCCAAAAGTTAATCGTTTCCAACCCACCCTTTTGTCACGTCCATAATATATATACATATATATATATATATATATATAAAGAAAAAAGATATTTACTAGCTTATTTAGGGGCAACGTATCCAAATGTCCCAACTACCCGAGTCATTATTGACTTCCCACCATCCGGGACGAGTTTCACCGGTCCCAAGTCCGAAACTTTGGCTCGAAAATGAAAATCATCGCCAAGTAAAATATTGGACGATTTAAGATTCCGGTTTATAAAGCTCTGATGAGCCAAAGTATGAAGATATTCCATACCTCTAGCCACATCCAATGCAATACTTAACCTCCTTTTCCAAGAAAGTGGTTCCAATTTGAAGTTTTTCCAATGAAATAGATGCTTACTTAATTCACCTTGAGGCATATATTCAAAAACATGAATTCTTTCGAGCCCTTGAGTTGAATACCAAAAAAGTGACACCAAATGTCTGTGTCTAACCTTTGTTAAAACTAAAAAAATTTATTCAAATTCATCTAATGCTTTGTTGCTAATCACACGAGATTCAATTCTTTTGACTGCTATTTTTGTGCCATCGTCTAACTTGTCCTTGTAAACGACCCCGAACCCACCATGCCCGAGCTCGTTTTCTTATGCAAAGTTTTTGGTCTCATTTTTTAAAACTTGAACCGGAATGATCATGTTTCCAGACTTGATTACAGGGGACTCACTGGAACCACTGCCAAAACTAGCATGCATCTATGTGTCTTTGGCGATTGAAATCCTGACTGTGTTATCCGAGTCAGTCGGGTCCATGGGGTGAATAACAACTGAGCTCGGTGGTTCACTTGAGTTAGCTTTCATCAATTTGCATAAGTAGAGACCTAAAGGGACGGTTAAAAGCACTAAACCAGCAAAAACCACAACAGGAGTGAGGGACGGAACTACATTTGGTTTCTTCTTCAGGTGTATAGCGGGAACACCACCAATGCCTGAATCACTAGTACTAGGAGTAATCCCAGGTGAAAGTTGGTTGCTGCTGTCGGACTGGAAACCCGTGGGTGAACCTGGTTTAGGAGGAATTTTCGATGAACTCGATTGAAACAGTGGGTTCCCACTTAAAACAAGTTTCACGGAGGGATTGTACTTAAGCTGAGGAGGGGAAAAATTATTGTTGCTCAAATCCAACCCTTTTCGTAACTGGTTTAATATGTTGGGATCTGTTGTGGTGAAAACGAGTGAAATTAGGAAGGTGTAACTGAGTCTTATGGTTAAAATTAGGGTGAATGTGTGGCGGTGGTAATTTGCCCTTGATGAAGAAGGTGTAACCGGTGCTGCGAGAATGAGGACAGAAGTGGTATGAAAGTTAGAGGTGTTCAAAACTATCCGTATCCGAAAATCCGATCCGAAATATCTGATATCCGAATCCAAAATTTCTGGAAATTTGGATATCCCAAATTTCGGATATCCGAATTTTTCAGATTCGGATTCGGATAGTGATTTTAATTTTTTTCTGATAATTCGGATATTCGAAATCTCCGAAAAATTTAATTTTTATTTTTTTCCGGATATCCGAATATCCGAAAATATGGAAATAAAATCTCGAGTTAAAGTTTTTTACTTGACTCATGCCAAAAGTTAATCGTTTCCAACCTGCCCTTTTGTCACGTCCATAATATATATACATATATATATATATATATACATACTTATATATATATAAAGAAAAAAGATAGTTACTAGCATATTTAGGGGAAACGTATCCAAACGTCCCAGCTACCTGAGTCATTATTGACTTCCCACCATCCGGGACGAGTTTCACTGGTCCAAAGTCCGAAACTTTGGCTCGAAAATCATCGCTAAGTAAAATATTGGACGATTTAAGATCCAAGTGTATAAAGCTCTGATGAGCCAAAGAGTGAAGATATTCCATACCTCTTGTTATGGGTGGTTTTCTGCTCACATATCCTGAATAATATTCTGACTATGTTTCTTTTGTTGTGATCATGATACCGGATCAGGATATTGGTAACATCCTGATACAGTATCCTGGTAGTAACTAATTAACTAACGTGCAGATTATTGGTACAAGTCTATAACTTTCGAGTGGACTTCTTCTCCTAAAGACTCGGGAAAATCTGTTGGATTATGAACGTTGACGCCGGAAGACGTGGACTACAACGTTCACAAAAGGGAATATTCATTATATCCTAGATTTATAGGCTAGTTAGTTAGTTTTACTTTACTATAAATAGGGTTGATCGGATCAGATAAGAACACACACAATCTCTCGAACACTCTTTCTCTCTAGCTGCAAACACTCACAACACACTAACACTTGTATTCAAATCGCATTGTAACACTTAGTCGATCCGCATCATATCCTGCACTGTATCCTGAGATTTGAAGTAATAAGAAGAACAAGGCAGCTGCGATTGTCAGCTCCCGAGGTTTTGTGCCGGCGATCTAGATTGATCAAGGGCTTTCCTCGTACATCCCGTGTCACTCTTTACATTTTTGCTTATTGTTTGACTGTAGATACAGCTCGATATCCTGAGCTGTATCCTGAAAACTGTTTTTACAAACAACTTAATCAGCATATTTTCGATACACATTCTTAGCACACTACCTCACTTAACTAATTTGATCACTTAATTGCTTCGGTAATTTTTGACCAAAACAATTTGGCGGCCACCGTGGGGCAAGTGGTGCTATTTCTACTAAAAGCTTTTGCAAAATCATTATGTGGTTTTTTATTTTCAAAACTTTTTGCTACACTATTTTCAATGGCCTCAAGATCAAACATGAGCTATTCGACCATGTCTGCTACAACCTCTGCAACAATTGGTTCGGTGCTTCCACCACCTCCTCCGAGAACGCAAGCCTCTTCACAAGGAACTGAAATTCATGTGGCTCGGGATGTTATCCCTGCTCGCAATATTCAGGGAGCTGCTCCTTTTTTGGCCTCTAATAAAGAAATTCTAACTTTGTTTGGTAGTGTACAGGAACAGATGAGGCAACAGCAAGAGACCAACCAAATGCTAATGAGAGAGATACAACTCTTGAAATCCAGCTCAAGCAGGCCCGCTGAGGATACTGTCACTCCCTTGCAACCCAGAACTTTGAACTTCAGTTCTGCAGTATATACAGAGGATAACAGGGGGAATATTGTGCCTAGCCATTCTCAGAATCATACTCCTGAGATACCCTCTTCGGTTAGGGTGTCAACTGTGAGAAGCTCAGGATATGCTTCAGGATATGGCCAGAATCCTCAGACTGGTAACGTATCTAATAATAATAATACTCTTGCTACTAATGGTATTGGATCTTTGCAGGATGCAGGTATGACCTTGGCATTTTCTAGGGAGCTTCAGAAATTGAAGGACATGATATCCAGTGTACCTGGGTGGTCCAGCCAATTCCAGAAGTATCACAAGACAGCCACAGGATATCCCGGTTTGCGTATCCTATTTGTGATGCTGAAATCAAAAAGATTTCAGACCCCCAACATGAAGTTCTACAATGGAACTACAGATCCCGAAGAGCATATTGCCCAATATAGGGAAAGGATGGAAATCAACCCTATCCCTCCAGACCTCAAGGAATCATGCCTCTTCAAGGGTTTTGGTTCTACCTTAACAGGATCGGCCTTAAAATGGCTCTTAAACGTCCCTCCTCATTCGATTACATCATTTGCTCATTTAGTCAATTGATTTAATAGTCAATTTTCTTGCAGTCGAAGTTTTGAAAAACTAACAAGTGATCTTTACAGGATAACTCAAGGACCTCAGGAATCCTTAAGAGATTATCTGAACAAGTTTAGCCAGGAATCTTTAGATATCCCACATCTTGATGTTGCAACAGCTGTGAAGGCTTTCAAGATGGGATTGCAAAAAGATTCTCAATTTTACCAGGATCTTGTAATGAATCCTTGCAGGAACCTGGATGAAGCTCGAAACAGGGCTTTAAGATATATTCGACTCGAGGATGACATACAGATGCAAGAGAGGCCGAATTCATCCACAACCTATGAGTCAACCAGCAGGAAATCAGAATCCTCGTATAAACCATATCGCTCTAAGCCATATGGCAGGAATGACACCAAGAAAGTGAATGTTGTTGAAGATGAGGATCCTGAGGATTTCGGACATGTTACTGAGGATTGTATTGCTCTGAGGAAAGAAATAAGCTATCTCTTGAGCAAGGGATGTCTGAAGGACCTCCTGGGAAGAAAGAAGAATAAGGGTCAGGATACTGAGAAGGATCCTGAACGAGCAGCATCACCTCCTGTAGATGCCGAGATAATTAACTTCATTTCAGGAGGATCCGACATTTGCGGGACATCATATTCTGCGGCGAAAAGGCACGCGAAGGAGGCCAAGGCAGAGAGGGGAGATAAGCTAACCAGGATGTCAACCCTCACAACTGATAAAGTGATCACGTTCGATAGTGATGACAGGGATACTGTCCAGGATCCTCACCATGATGCTTTGGTAATAACTTTATATGTTGCTAACCATTTTGTGCGCAGGATACTGGTGGATAATGGCAGCTCCGTCAACATAATTCAGCTTGAAACATTGAAGAGGATGAATGTATCCCCGATGGATATTACTTCGAAATCCACTGTGCTTGTTGGGTTCAGTGGAGAAGCCAGGAATACCGTGGGAGAGATAAAGTTGCCTGTGTATGTTGATATGTTGAAGGGGTCAACTCAATGCAGCGCTTTTGTGTCATGGACTCCTTATCCCACTATAATATTATATTGGGTAGGCCCTGGATCCATGATATGAAAGTTGTACCGTTAACCTATCATCAATGCATCAAGATCCCTAACCCTTGGGGAGTAGTCAAGGTGGAAAGTGATCAGCAGGAAGCAAAGGAGTGTTATTCTTCTTCGATGAAATCCTCGACAAAGCCCAATGCAGCATAGAAATTAAAGATGCGAGCCCAGGATATCGTGGAGGCTTCAGAGCAGTATGTAAAGAAAATTATCCTGGATCAGGATAATCCAGATATCTCGATGCTCGTAGGAACCAATATCCCTCAGGATATTAAAAATCAATTGACTAACTTTTTGAAATGCAGGATGTCAACATTCGCGTGGAAACACGAGGATATGACAGGTATTTCCAAGGATATTATAACTCACAAGCTCGGAATTGATAGGTCTTTCAAGCCTGTGCAACAGAAACGAAGGAAGTTTGCTCCAGAATGGAACGCAATCATCCAGGAAGAAGTTGAAAGATTATTAAAGAGCAAGATGATTAGGGAAGTGAAATTTCCCAAATGGCTAGCAAATGTAGTGGTGGTGCAAAAGAAAAATGGGAAATGGAGAGTTTGTGTAGATTACACAGACTTGGACAAAGCTTGTCCCAAAGACCCATTTCCTCTACCTCATATTGATTCGATGGTGGACGATACTGCTGGCCACGAGATGTTAACCTTCATGGATGCCTCTTCAGGATTCCAGCAGATCCAAATGGAACCCTCGGATCAGGAGGATACTGGTTTCATGACACCAACAGGTATTTATTGTTATACTGCAATGCCTTTTGGTTTAAAAAATGCAGGTGCAACATACCAAAGATTGGTAAACATGATGTTCAAAGACAAACTGGGGGACACCATGGAGGTATACATCGATGATATGGTGGTAAAATCTAAGAAGGCTGAGGATCATCTCCGGGATATTGAAGAAGCATTCGACATCCTGGACCAGTACAACATGAAGCTAAATCCTGCTAAATGCCATTTTGGAGTGGGGGCAGGAAAGTTTTTAGGATATATGGTGACTAAAAGAGGGATAGAAGCGAGCCCGGAACAGATCAAAGCCATCTTGGATATCAAGTCACCTTCCAACATGAAAGATGTACAAAGACTGACGGGACGAGTAGCAACATTAAACAGATTTATCTTAAGATCCTCAGAAAATGCAAGGAATTCTACGATATCCTGAAGAAGAATAAGAAATTCGAATGGAGAGAGAAGCATGAAGCTGCCTTGCAGGAATTAAAGCAGTATCTCTCAACTGCACCTCTACTGATGAAGCCAGAGAATGGTGAACCATTATCCCTGTATCTTGCAGTATCAGGGAATGCGGTAAGTGCTGTCCTGGTAAAGGATCACGAAGGTCAGCAATATCCTGTCTATTATGTTAGCAAAAGTTTATTAGATGCTGAAACTAGATATTCTCATTTAGAAAAGTTGATATTGGCCTTAGTTATGGCATCGGTAAACTTAGACATTATTTTGAACACATAGGATTCATGTTAAAACTAATTATCCTATTAAAAACGTGCTTAGGAAACCTGAGATGTCAGGCAGGATGGCTAAGTGGTCAGTAAAATTAAGTGCCTATGATCTAGTATATGAACCTAGAAATGCCATAAAGTCTCAGGCTCTAGCTGACTTTGTGGCTGATTTCAGTAGTGATATTCAAAATGAAGTAGACCTAGAAGTACAACAGTCAGGAGAAATTTTAGAATCCTGGACATTATATACTGATGGTGCATCTAATATAAGAGGTGTAGGTTTGGGTATACTACTAAAATTGCCACAGGGGGACATATTACCCCAGGCTATTAGGTGTGAGTTTCCTGCCACTAATAATGAAGCAGAATATGAAGCTTTAATTGTAGGATTAGAATTGGCTAAGAGCATGAATATCAAGAGTTTGCAAGTGTATGTTGATTCCTTGTTACTTACTAATCACTTTAATGGATCCTATGCAGTTAAAGGTGAGAAATTAATCGAGTATCTGGAAATTCTCAAAAAATTGGCAGGATATTTCGATGTTTTTACACTTGAACAGGTACCAAGAGAGGATAACACTGAAGCCGATGCCTTGGCAAATCTAGGATCATCAGTCAGGATACCGGAGGGAACCCAAATACCAATATTACATATCCTGTATCCTACGACAGATCTTCTCAAATATTAGGACAAGGAAGTAGTAAGTATTCAGGATCCTGATGATGAGTATCCCGAGGAGGATCCTAAGTCCTGGACGGCTCCAATCATGAGATATCTCAAGAAAGGACACATCCCAAAGGATGAGAATCCTAAGGCCTTTAGAATGAAGGTATCACGATTCACTATTATAAATAATATTTTGTACAAGAAATCTCTTGCATGACCGTATCTGAGGTTCTTGGAGGATCCCGAAACCAAAGAAGTGCTTCAGGATATACATGAAGGGGATTGTGGTAACCATACTAGGGGCATGTCGTTATTCTCAAAGGCATTAAGAACAGGATACTATTGGCCAACGATGAGAAAAGATGCTGCAGAGTATGCTCGAAGATGTGATGCATGTCAAAGACACAGTAATATATTACATTAACCTGCTGAGCCACTATATCCTATTGCTTCCCCTTGGCTATTCATGAAGTGGGGAATGGACATAGTCGGAAAATTGCCAAAAGCTCCAGGTGGAAAAGTCTTCATGCTGGCAATGACTGATTATTTCTCTAAATGGGTTGAAGCTGAAGAATTTGTTCAAGTTAGAGACCAAGAAGTAGTATCCTTCATAAAAAGGAATATCCTGATTAGGTTTGGGGTACCAGCTGAGATAATTTGTGACAATGGTTCTCAGTTTATAAATAAGAGGACTACTAACTTTTGCAAGAGTTGGGGAATTAAATTGATCACGTCCACACCAGTACATCCTCAAGCAAATGGACAAGCAGAATCCTCGAACAAGATAATTGTCAACAATTTAAAGAAAAGACTTGGAGCCAAGAAAGGAAGATGGGCAGAAGAATTACCCTTTGTTTTATGGGCTGATAGAACGACAATAAAGAGTGCAACTTGGCAGACCCCATTTTCCTTAGTATTCGGGGCGGAGGCAGTAATCCCGACAGAAATGGTGATACTTACAGCAAGATCCAGTCTCAAGGATCTCAAGGATCCTAAGAAGAATCCTGAAGCCCTATGTCAGGAATTGGACTCTGTGGATAAAATAAGAGATGCGGCAAGGCTAAGGATGGCAGCATATCAATAGAGGATATCCAGGGCATATAACAAGAATATAAGGACTAGAAGGTTTCAAGTTGGAGATTGGGTGTTAAGAAAAGCTTTTCGAAATACTACTAATCCTACCGATGGAAAGTTAGCTCCAAAGTGGGAAGGACCATATGAGGTTGAATTAGAATCTGGGAAAGGAGCATACCGACTCAAGAATATGGAAGGAGATATGCTACCAAGATCCTGGAATGCTATACACCTAAAGCTCTATTTCAAGTGAGTTTAGAATTTAATTTCTAACTCAGGATGGTATGAATTCTATCTCTTTTAATATATTTGATATTATTTATTCTTTTGAACCCAATACTGACTTAAGCATCGGAGGGGTGTTAGCCAGGTTAACACCCACCTTAGTTTATAGTGGTTTTGCAGTATATGCTTCGGGATATAGCTCCAGGATACACACTCAGGATACTTCGAAAGATTAGAGGATTGGCCCCCTCTCTCACGTTTAAGGGATACTGATCCCTTCACAGGTTTAAAGGTATTCACCTTTCTCTCGAATTGGGTTTAAACACCCCGCCGGGAGCGCAAGTTATCCAGGGAGAGTTCAAGACAGCGGGACTAGTCCATGTAAAAGTGGCTGACAATTTCGTTATTGTTGGCTATACCCTGGATCCTAAAGGTATATGAGGATTGATCACCCTCTCTCGCGAAAGGGTATTTTCATACTCTCTAAGGTTTAAAGGTTTTCACCTTTCTAAGTCTTGGAGTTTATACACTCCCACCTGTAGCGCATTAAAACTTGGGATTTTCCCCAGAATACATATGGGTTTATCCCCAGAACACTAAGGATTTATCTTCAGTATATTTTAGGGTTTATCACCTGTGATACAAAAATTATTCAAACGGTTGAAATTGATGTCCAGAAAATTTCTAAGTGTTCAAATACATGATGCACAGGGGACATTCCTACTGAGGCAATTGTGCAAAGCTCAAAGGATCAAGATTGGACCCAGTACACTAAGTGTCCCAGACTGGGGACATCTTCATTGGAAAGATTCCAAAAGGATTGAAGATTGAGAATAGGGTTGCACTCTACCTCTGGTATGATCTTTCCTTTAAAAAACCTTATCTAAATCGTTTAAGTTTTTGAAACTATGTTTGACAAAAGCTTGATTATAACATTTATCATTATCCTTATTAGGGATAGATTTTCTAAACCTAAGGATCACGGATCCTCAAGTACTGCCAGGATCACGGATGCTCAATTCTGTTTGAATTAAGGATCCTCAGAAGACATTGCAGGATCAGGATCCAGGATCCTCGTAGTTATCCTTATACTAACGGCTGCCTTCATCTTGTTTAAGCTTGTTTTGCAGGAGTATACGCATTGGACCAAGTCTTGCCGATATTCTTGGGGAATATGCTCTTGTATTCTGCACGTGTTCAGCTAGAGTAACCGTTATGGAAGTAGTGGGAGGCTGGCACGATTTGCGGATAGTTAGTTATTTAGTTTATTTCCATTTTTAAAGGGGATAACAAGCTTGAGTTAGAACACATTAGCAAACACACACACTTTCGCAAGCTCTCTGCAATACATTGACGATTTCATACACTTTTGCACACTAGTGATCCTTGTAACAAGCTTGTTATCATCCCGAGTTGTAACAATCATTTGTTTAATTATAGTTGGTGATCGGTAGTTTCCATCACCCGAGGTTTTTTATGCCGGGGATCAACTCTTGATCAAGGCCTTTTTCCTCGTATAAATCCTCGTGTCACTTGTTCATTTCATTTGCAAGTTGTTCATATATTTGTTCATTGATTCAAGCATCATTCCTCACAACAAAAGATTTGGTTGCATTATCCTAGCCTGATTTTTGACCAAAACAGTTTGGCGCCCACCGTGGGGCAATTGGTGCTTCATTCCTAAGAAATTTTTATCATTGTGTTCATTATCTCCTAGCAGATGGCTTCTTCAGCAAAGAGAACTTCAAGTTCATTGCCGGCAGTCACTTCTTCACAAGGCATTCCACCTTTGCCTCCACCACCTTTTGGATCCCAGAAGAATGCTGAAAATGCTGCAAAGAGACAGAGCCCCATTTTCTCAAAACCACAATCTTCTACTATTTCTTCTAATCCTACTAACAGTGATCTTTTTACTTTGATTTTGCAGATGAGGGATCACATACAAGAGCAGGATAAAACCAATGAAAAGATCCTCTGGGAGATTGGTGACATCAAGAAACAGAAGAAATCAGTGGAGGATCACTCTCCTCAAATGCCGAGGTCGCTGAATTTTGACACTCCGGTCATAATTTCCCAGCATTCTGCAGCTCCGGATGTCCAATACCAGGGTGGATCAACAGGAATGCGTTCTGGATCATCAGCAGTGTCTCAGGCTCTAGGATCCTACTTTCAACCTTCAGGGTCCTCTTTTCAGCCTCAAGGTTCCTTCTTCCAGCATCAGGGATCCTTCGCCAGTTCAGGAGGGTACATGGGGACACAGCCAGTTCAAGGATCCTCTCAGGTTCAAGGATCCTCTCAGGCTCAAGGATCCTCTCAGGTTCAAGAATGCTCCTTTCAGCCTCAAGGATCCTCGTTTCAAGTTTTCGGATCCATGGATTATCCTCCAAGACCCCCATCTACAGCACATCAAGGATCCAACATCTTTCAGGATCAAGGACTCTTAAGGAGTGTGCAACCTGGAAATTCAGATGTTCACCTAGGGGACTTCATACCAATGTAGACCATTGCTTCTTCTGGTCCCTCAGTTATACCAGAATCCCGTCAATATGGATTCACATCTGGAGTTCCAAACTTGAATCCTCCAGGAGGTAACACTTTGAATAATTCTTATACTACTATCTGTTTTGGTCAAAAATCAAGCAAAGATAATGCAACCAAACTTTCTGTTGTGAGGTGTGATGCTTGAATCAATGAACAATATTAAGGATCACTCAGAAATGTAATTAACAAGTGACACAAAGATTTATACGAGGAAAAAGCCCTTGATCAAGAGTTGATCTCCAGCACAAAAAACCTCGGGTGATGGAAACTACCGATCACCAACTAAGATTAAACAAAAAATAAGTTTACAACTCGGGATGATAACAAGCTTGTTACAAGGATCACTAGTGGGTAATGTGCAAAAATGTGTATGAAATCGCCAAGTATTGCTTGAGAGTTGACTGAGAGCGGTTACGAGTGTGTGTAGTTGCTAAAATTAGCTAAGTGTTTCTATCAAGCTTGTCATCCCCATTTTAAATTAGAAAATAACTAGTATAACTAACTATCCGCAATTTGTGCACTCTCCCCACGATCTCCATAACGTTCACAATGGTCAAGCACGTGCGGAATAATGAGGGAATATTCTCCAGCAATTTCGGTAAGACTTGGTCCATGCTCTCGTTCCTGTAAAACAAGTTCACGTACAAGGAAGACAATTGTTAGTAGTAGGATAACAACAGTGATCCTGAATCCTGATCCTGCGACACCTGCTGAGGATCCTTAATTCAAACAGAATTTAGGATCCATGATCCTGATAGCAGTTGAGGACCCGTGATCCTTAGGATTTAGAAAATCCTCCCCTAACAATTGCCCCCAAAATATAAGGAGTAAAGTGTAAATTGTCGAGTTATATTTTCTTGATCTTATCCGTAACAAACTAACGGATATATAGCCGTTATGATCTAGCTAGCCGTTACTAATCTTACGTCACTTGAACCGACATCCCTGCAAATCATCATTATAAATTCAGGTTAGGGATAAGGATCAATGTGCATTTAAATTCGAGCGAGACTCCCTTTAAATCCACATTCGAAGATTAATCAGGTACTTCCCTTTCCTCTTTCTTCTCTCCTTCTTACTCTGTTTATTTTTCTTCCAAATCTCCGAACCACAATGAAGCTAAGATCATCCCCTGCTAAGGATCATCACAAAGACAGTCCCTTAAAAAGCCAAGGGATCATCGAAGATTCTCCGAAGGAACGTTGCTGCTTCACCGATCCTGAGATCGATAGGATCCGCCATTGCTTCCCGGCAAGCACTATTTTCAAACCCTTTGATCCTACCGTCCGGGGTGATTTCATCTCCAAAACTTGGGTTGCATTTCCAGTTACCCCATTCTCAATAGGATACTCCTACCATTTTCCTGATTTTACCCAATCCTTCTTCTCCCTTACCGGCATATCCTACATCCAGGCTATGCCAATGATGTGGAGGGTTCTGTTTACCCTTGAGAGGATCATTGATCAGGAGGATATCGAGTTAGGAATGTCGGAATTGTCTGAACTATACAACCTTGTGAGCCATGGTTCACATCGATTTCTATTCAAACATAAACCCGGTGAACCCCATCCAATCTTGAAAACCACCAAGAACGATAACAAGTGGAAGAAACGTTTTTTCTTCATGAGGAGGGATTATATCCCTAATGGGAAGGATCTCCCCCGAACCTGGGCCACTCATGGTAGGATAGAGGATCCTTATAGAAGGATCATAGGATACCCTGTCTCCGCTGAGGATCACTAACCCCTTTGTTTCTATTTTGCAGCTATTTCTGTTTCACACATCATCTCATCACCTGCAACGAAGGAAAGGCTTGACGCTTTTCAGAGTCTTGATCCTGCTATAAGATCATTCCAAGCAAGTACCAAGGATTCTCAAGAAGTATCCTCAGGCTCTGTCACAATGTCGAGTAAGTATCCATGTTTGTATATAATTATATGTTAAAACGTAAATAAAACAGGAATACTTATCTTTTGTTTTGGATGGATAGGTGCTGGAAAATCCTCAAGATCTGCTTCCCGCTTCACTATCACCGATCTTACCACTGTTGGTCCCAGGTCTGGAAAGAAGAAGATGGCTGCTAGCCCAATTGCTGTGGTTCCAAAGCCTACCACCTCCAAGGGGGGAAAGAAAAGAAAGGCCTCTGAGACTGAAAATCTTGAAGGCTTGCCTCTTATCCGCCACCAGTTCCAAGAGTACTTCGCTGATGTAAGGATCACCGACTTTAATTGATTATCGTTGAAGAGGCGGAGCAAAAGCATCGAGAGTTCCAAAAGTTCTTCCTAGCCAGGGATCAAGCTATCTCCCGCCTTGAGAAGGATCTTGCTCTCGCAAAGCAGGAGGTGGTCATGGCCCAGATAAATGCTGATCTCGAGAAGCACGACCTGCTGAAGGATACTAAAGTCTCTGCTACCATCACCATGTACAAAATCAAGCTTCAAATGGCTCAAGAGGCGAAGGATCCTGACTTCGACAGGACCACTTGGGACAAAGAAGCCTGGAAGGCAAAGCTGGCTGAGCTTGAGGACGAGGAGGAGGCTACTGAGGTGTTGGCAATTGAAGCAAGTGGCAGTGGAAAGGATCAGGCTGATGGTGATGATGCTGGGGGTGATGCAGCCAAGGTTTGAGCTGCTGGAATGGGCGATGATGAATAATTCTAGACGTGGCCGGAGCCCATTTTTTTAGGATTTGAAAGTTTGTTTTGGTTATGGTGTTTTAAACAATGCTGGGTTGTAATTTGAACAATAGTATCTAGGGTTATGGATCATGGATCCTAAGACAATAGGTAGGATAATAGGTGGTGGAGGGATCCTCTGTTTGGGGGATGAAGCCACTTGTTATCCTGCCATCTTTTATTTCCTGCACTTTAAAGACCTATGAACAATGGACACACCCTTTACCTACCCCAGCGGACGGGCCACGTATTGCTGGTAGATGCTTGGGGTAGGTAATTTTGACAACCTTTGAAGGGTTTAACTATGGATGAATAAATAAAACCTTTAAATTTTGGCTATCTCGTGTTGTTATCCTTATGAATTCTTTGTTTTTCAACCGTTGTCATATATTTTTTTTAAATTTATTAAATAAAGAAGAAAAGTTTAACAAATCATGTTCAAAAGTTTTAGGATATGATCAAGGATCAAATATACTATAGATTCAGAAAAGTTATGCAACTTAAGGATCATTAATTCCGTTGTCAAAGGATAAGGGTCACTTATATGAATAATGAATAAAATCTAAATGATTAAGGATTATACCTGAGAATCCAAGTTAGGATCCTAACCCGTTAACATTCATAATCAAGACAACCAAAAGACAAACCTTAGTAAAAGGTGAGGATCAAGGATCCTTGGCTGTTTAACTTCAAAACCCTGAAACAGAACATAACTTGGGACTAAGCCAAATATAAGATAAGAGTTAGTAACTAGGGACAAGCCCAACAATTCTGGGGACAAGCCCAATATACTGGGGACAAGCCCAAAGGATAACTGGGGATAAGCCCAAAGGATAACTGGGGACAAGCCCAAAGGATAACTGGGGACAAGCCCAAAGGATCTTGTGTAAACTGGAGTATGGCCCTCACTTGCGACTATCCAAAATTAGTGACATGAAAATGCCAAAACCTTAGCTAACGTGAAAACATTAGAAACCATAGGAACGGATGTATGGTACGTCTACCATTATACGTAGGATCCCGGATACAGCCATTACAATGAAATTGTCAGCCCCTAAAGCGAGTACTGGTCCCATTGCCATGAACTGTACCAGGATCATCGTGCGCTGCTTGCGATACTGGGGACAGACCCAAAACTGGGGACTAGCCCAAATAACTGGGGTCCAGCCCAAATAACTGGGGTCAAGCCCAAATAACAGGATACTTCTGTGGATACTCAGTCCTTTGTTAAGGATACCTAAACCGTCTGCAAAACTTAGATTCAAGTGAAAAGAGGATAAAGAATCCAGGATCCTTATCCTTATATACATGATAATTAAAAGGTGAAATAGTTCAAGATTAGATCATTACCAAAATGAGGATCTTCAGTCTTGTAAGGATCCTTCGAGGATACTTGTTAGCTAAGGATCATGGATCCTTATTACATGAAGTATTTCTTCAAGTGGACAGCATTCCAAGCTCTTGGTAGCAAATCACCTTCCATTGTTAGCAATCGATATGCCCCCTTTCCTGCTTCAGCTTCGATCAAATAGGGGCCTTCCCACTTTGGTGCTAACTTCCCATCAGCAGGATTGGGGGTATTTTGAAATGCTTTCCTTAACACCATATCACCAACTTGGAATTTCCTGATCCTGACATTCTTGTTGTAGGCTCCAGCCATCCTTTGTTGATAACTGGCCATCATTATCCTTGCCAAATCCCTGAGTTCTTCTATAGTATCCAAGTCTTGAACCAAGTTTTCAGCAGTTTCTTCAGGATCACGAATGCTTGTTCTTGCAGTAGGAACCACCATCTCCGTAGGGATCAATGATTCTGCTCCAAATACCAAAGAGAATGGAGTTTGTCCAGTAGCATTCTTGGGAGTTGTCCTATCAGCCCAAAGTACATAAGGTAGTTCTTCTGCCCATTTCCCTTTCTTGGATCCAAGCTTCTTCTTCAAATTGTTGATGATGATCTTGTTGGATGATTCTGCCTGGCCATTAGCTTGTCGGTGGATTGGTGTTGATGTTATCATCTTAATCCCCCAGCTGTCACAAAAGTTAGTAGTTCTATTCCTAATAAATTGGGATCCATTATCACAAACAATTTCAGTAGGGATACCAAATCTAGTAATAATGTTTCTCTTAATAAAGGATATCACTTCCTTTTCTTTGACTTGAGCAAAGGCTTCAGCCTCTATCCACTTGGAGAAGTAATCAGTCATAGCAAGCATGAATACTTTTCCACCAGGTGCCTTGGGAAGCTTACCAACTATATCCATTCCCCATCTCATAAATGGCCAAGAAGAGGATATAGGATGCAAAAGTTCTGCTGGTTGGTGAAGGATATTACTATGTCTCTAACAAGGATCACACTTCTTGGCATATTCCACAGCATCCTTCTACGTAGTAGGCCAATAGTATCCTGTCCTCAGGATCCTTGAGAATAATTCCCTGCCCCCAGTGTGGTTTCCACAATCTCCTTCATGGAAATCCTTTAGGACTTATTGGATTTCAGGATTCTCAATGAATCTTAGATATGGTCCTGCAAGAGATCGTTTATACAACATATTATTCAATATTGTAAATTGGGATACCTTGATTTTGAAAGCCCTAGGGTTTTCCCCTGTAGGAATCTCTCCATGTTGTATGTATCTCATGATTGGAAGGATCCATGATCCTGAATGAGATTGAGTATCCTCACTAGGGATGATTGCAGAATCCTCTCCTATCTCCATGGCTACATGATCCTCGATAGCAGGGGTCAGGATGTGGATAATAGGGATCTTGATATCCTCCGGGATCTTCAAGGATGATCCTAGATTGGCTAATGCATCAGCCTCTGCATTATCTTCCCTTGGTACCTGTGTCAAACTAAACTAAAGGAAACAAAAGAGAGTGCCAATTCTTTGACTATCTCTAGATATTTGATTAGCTTTTCACCTTTAACAACATAGGATCCATTAAAGTGATTAGTAATTAACAACGAATCTACATGTACCTTGTTTTGGTCAAAAATCAAGCAATGATAATGCAACCAAACTTTCTGTTGTGAGGTATGATGCTTGAATTGATGAACAATAATAAGGATCACTCTGAAATGTAATGAACAAGTGACACGAATATTTATACGAGGAAAAAGCCCTTGATCAATGAATGATCTCCGGCATAAAAAACCTCGGGTGATGGAAACTACCGATCACCCACTCAAATTAAACAAGAAATGTATTACAACTTCGGATGATAGTGAGCTAAGTACAAGGATCACTATAGTGTATTGTGTAAAAAGGTGTGTAATCGGCGGGAGAATTAACGAGAGCTGGTGAGAGCAGTTGTAAGAGTGTGTGTGTTAGCCAAAAATAGTCAAGTGTTTTCTAATTAGCTCGCTACCCCTTTAAAAATGGAAAATATCTACACTAACTAACATTCCGCATTTCATGCAACTCCTCCACGAACTCCATAACGTCCACTTCAGGTAAGCACGTGCGGAATAAGTCATGGAATATGCTCCAGGAATATCGCCAAGACCAAGTCCAAGCTCGTACTCCTGCAAAACAATACCATATTCAAAGTAGACAATCGTTAGTATAAGGATCCTTAAGATGATCCATGATCCTGATCCTGAAACACTTATGAGGATCACCAATTCTAACAGAAATGAGGATCACCAAACCCAACAGTAATTGAGGATCACAGATCATTGAGAAATCCTCCCCTAACAATTGCCCCCAAAATATAAGGAGTAATTATGTAAATAAACGAGTTGTATTTTCTCGTTCTTATCCGCAATGAATCAACGGATAACTAGCCGTTGAAATCGGACTAGCCGTTACGAACATGACGTCACTGAGGTGACTATCCTGCAAAATCATCATTATAAATAGGAGTTAGAGATAGGGATCAATCCGCATTTAAATTCAAGAGAAACTCCCTTTAAACTCATATCCGAAGACCAAGCATGTATCTCTCTTCCTCTTCTTCCTTTACGTTTTCTTTCTCTGCTCCTTCTTTCTTCACCTTCTTCATAATCAAGATGATGCTAAGATCCTCACCGGCCAAGGATCACAAGAAGGACATTCCTCTTAAGATCCAGGGGATCATCAAAGATTTGGCGAATGAAAGGTGCTGCTTCACTGATCCACAAATAGACAGAATCCGCCGTTGCTTTCCGGCAAACACCGATTTCAAGCCATTTGACCCCACCGTTCTAGGTGATTACGTTTCTGAAACTTGGGTTGCTTTTCCGGTCACCCCTTTCATAATAGGATACTCGTATCCTTTCCCTGAATTCACCCAGTCTTTTTTCTCCCTCACCGGCATCTCCTACATTCAAGCTACGCCAATGATCTGGAGGGTCTTATATACCCTCGAAAGGATCATTGAGCAAGAATGAATTGCCCTAGGAATGTCGGAGTTGGCAGAGATGTATGATCTCACAACATTTGGATCCCATCGATATCTATTCAAGCGTAAACCCGGTGAAGAACATCCCATCTTCAAAGCCACTAAGAATGATACTAACTGGAAACGGAGATTCTTCTTTGTCAGAAGGGATTCTCTCTCAGATGGAAAGGATCTGCCAAGGAAGTGGACTACCTATGGTAGGATAGAGGATCCTGAGAAGGATCACCAGATAACCTTGTTTTTGTATAGGGATCACTAACACCCTTTTGTTTCCATTGTACAGCTATCTCTGTTTCGCATCTTAAACCATCACCTGCCACCAAGGAAAGGCTCGCTGCTTTCAGAAGACTTGATCCTTCAACAAGGTCATTCAAAACAAACACCCAGGATTCACAAGAAGTATCCTCAGGTTCTGTCACTATGTCAAGTAAGTATCCTGTTCTTTGTATAGTTAAATGTTTAAATAAATAGTTAAATAGAAGTAAGATAAGGATACTTATCTGTTTTGAGTGTGTAGGTGCCGGGAAATCCTCAAAATCTGCCTCCAAATTCAGTGTCACTGATCTTGACACTGTCAGATCCTCAAAGAAAAAGTCTTCTGCTAGCCCCTCCGTCATAATCCCCAAGGCAACCACTTCAAAGGGAAGAGGTGGAAAGAAAAGAAAGACCTCTGAAGCTGACAACCTACAAGGCTTGCCTCTGATCCGCCATTAGTTCCTTGAGTATTTCGCAGATGTAAGGATCACTGGCTTAGCTTAGTTATCCTGCCCATTTGAGGATCACTTGATCCTAATCTTTGCATTGTCTTCTTTGTAGAAATTTGCGGAGATTGAGGACTATGTTGGGAATGTTGAAGAGCTTGAGGAGAAGTACTCTGACCTCCAAAAAGTGGCGGTGCTCAAGGCTCACAAGATTGCTTCCCTTGAAAAGGATCTCAATGACGCCAAAGCTCAGATAGTTGCAACTCAGATCAATGCTGATTATGAGAAGCATGAGATCACACAGGATGCTAAAGTCTCCGCTGCCATTGCCATGTACAAGACCAAACTGCAGATGGCCCAAGAAGCTCAGGATCCTGCCTTTGACAGGAGCAACTGGGACATGGAGGGCTGGAAGGCTAGGCTGGCTGAGTTGGAGGACGATGAAGATGAGGCCGACGAGGTTCTGGCAATCGAAGCTGGTGGCAGTGGCAAGGATCATGCGAAGGATACTGGAGCTGGAGGGGATGATGATGCAGCGAAGGTGTAGGCTGCATGAATGGGCGATGAAGGACATTTCTAGACGTAGCCGGAGCCCATTTTTCTTTTAGGTTTGGTTATGGTTTTTGTTTTGATGATGTTTTTGTTGAACAATGATGGGTTGTACTTAAAGAATAGTAATTAGGGCTAAGGAGCATGGATCCTTCGAACAATAGGTAGGATTACAAATGGTGGAGGGATCCTCTGTTTGGGGGATGAAGCCATTGTGATCCTGCCGTCTTTTGATTCCTGCACTACCAAGACCCTTAGACAATGGACACCCTTTGCCAACCCATGTGGACGGGCCACGTTTTGCTGGTAGAAACGTGGGTTGGCAATTTTGACAACCTTAAAGGGTTTAATCTTTTGTGAATAAAATAACTTTAACTTTTTGGCTTATCCTGTGTTGATATCCTTGTTAATATTTTACTTTCCAACTGTTGTGATGTTTATTTTGTTTAAACTTATCAGGTAAAGGAAAAAGTTAATAAATATCCTTAAAAATTTTAGGATATGATCAAGGATCACATATCCTATATACGATAAGCTTCGAAAAGTTATATAGTTTAAAGATCACAAGTTCAGTTGTCAAAGGATAAGGGTTACTTAAACAAATAATGAATAAAATCAAAATAGTTAAGGATCATACCTGAGAATCCAAGTTAGGATCCTATTCTTTAACATTTATAATCAGGATAACCCAAAGGACAAACCTTAGCAGAAAGTAAGGATCAAGGATCCTTGGTTATTTATCCCCAAAAACCTGAAATAGGATACAACTTGGGACTAAGCCAACATAGGATAAGAGTTAGTAACTGGGGACAAGCCCAACAATTCTGGGGACAAGCCCAAAGGATAACTGGGGACAAGCCCAAAGGATCGTATGTAAACTGGAGTATGGCCCTCACTGGCGACTATCCAAACTTAGTGACATGAAAATGCCAAAACCTTAGCTAACGTGAAAACGTTAGAAACCTTAGGAACGGATGTATGGTACGTCTACCATTATACGTAGGATCCTGAATATAGCCAGTACAATGAAATTGTCAGCCCCTAAAGCGAGTACTGGTCCCATTGCCATGAACTATATCCGGATCATCGTGCGCTACTGGCGAAACTGGGGACAGGCCCAAACTGGGGTCAAGCCCAAATAACTGGGGTCAAGCCCAAATAACTGGATACTTCCATGGATACTCAATCCTTAGTTAAGGATACCTGAACCTTCAAAACTCAGAATCAAGTGAAAGGAGGATAAAGGATGCAGGATCCTTATCCTTATATAAGAGAATAAAAGAATGAAATAGTCTGAGATTAGAATATTACCAAAATAAGGATCATCTACTCTGTAAGGATCCTTCAAGGATACTTATCAAGTGAGGATCATGGATCCTTGTCACATAAAATATTTCTTCAAATGGACAGCATTCCAAGCTCTTGGTAGCAAATCACCTTCCATTGTTAGCAATCGATATGCCCCCTTTCCTGCTTCAGCTTCAATCAAATAGGGGCCTTCCCATTTTGGTGCCAACTTTCCATCAGCAGGATTGGTGGTATTCTGAAATGCTTTTCTTAATACCATATCACCAACTTGGAATTTCCTGATCCTGACATTTTTGTTGTAGGCTCCAGCCATCTTTTGTTGATAACTAGCCATCCTTATCCTTGCCAAATCCCTGATTTCTTCTATAGTATCCAGGTCTTGAACCAAGTTTTCAGCATTCTCTTCAGGATCACGAATGCTTGTTCTTGCAGTTGGAACCACCATCTCTGTAGGGATCACTGATTCTGCCCCAAATACCAAAGAAAATGGAGTTTGGCCTGTAGCATTCTTGGGAGTTGTCCTATCAGCCCAAAGCACATAAGGTAGTTCTTCTGCCCATTTTCCTTTCTTGGATCCAAGCTTCTTCTTCAAATTGTTGATGATGATCTTGTTAGATGATTCTGCCTGACCATTAGCTTGTGGGTGAACTGGTGTTGATGTTATCATCTTAATCCCCCAGCTGTCACAAAAGTTAGTGGTTCTATTCCAAATAAATTGGGATCCATTATCACAAATAATCTCAGAAGGGATACCAAATCTAGTAATAATGTTTCTTTTAATAAAGGATATAACTTCCTTTTCTCTGACTTGAGCAAAGGCTTCAGCCTCTATCCACTTAGAGAAGTAATCAGTCATAGCAAGCGTGAATACTTTTCCACCAGGTGCCTTAGGAAGCTTTCCAACTATATCCATTCCCCATCTCATGAATGGCCATGAAGAGGATATAGGATGCAAGAGTTCTGCTGGTTGGTGAAGGATATTACTATGCCTCTGACAAGGATCACACTTCTTGGCATACTCCACAGCATCCTTCTTCATAGTGGGCCAATAGTATCCTGTCCTCAGGATCCTTGAGAATAATGCCCTGCCCCCAGTGTGGTTTCCACAATCTCCTTCATGGAAATCCATTAGGACTTCTTGGATTTCAGGATCCTCAATGCATCTCAGATATGGTCCTGCAAGAGATCGTTTATACAACATATTATCCAATATTGTAAATTGAGATACCTTAGTTTTGAAAGCCCTTGGGTTTTCTCCTGTAGGAATTTCTCCATGTTGTATGTATCTCATGATTGGGAGGATCCATGATCCTGAATGAGATTGAGTATCATCACTAGGGATGATTGCAGAATCTTCTCCTATCTCCATAGCTACATGATCCTCGATAGCAGGGGTCAGGATATGGATAATAGGGATCTTGATATCCTCAGGGATCTTCAAAGATGATCCTAGATTAGCTAATGCATCAGCTTCTGCATTCTCTTCCCTTGGTACCTGTGTCAAACTAAAGGATACAAAAGAGAGTGCCAATTCTTTGACTATCTCTAAATATTTGATTAGCTTCTCACCTTTAACAGCATAGGATCCATTAAAGTGATTAGTGATTAATAATGAATCTACATGTACCTCAAGATACCTGATCCTCATATGCTTAGCAATTTGCAAACCAGCTATCAAGGCTTCATACTCAGCCTCATTATTGGTAGTTTGAAATTCACAAGCTATGGAGTGGGTTATTGTGTCCCCCTGTGGCGATTTTAGTAGTATTCCAAGTCCTGTTCCTTTCACATTAGAGGCACCATTAGTGAAGAGTACCCAAGGATCCTTAGTTTCTTCAAGCTGTTGGACTTCTAATTCAGCCTCCTTTTGCAAATCACTACTAAAATCTGCCACAAAGTCAGCTAAGGCTTGGGATTTGATGGCAGTCCTTGGTTCATATCTTATATCGTATGCACTAAGTGTGAATAATGGCATGAGTCTCAAAATAATGTCTTAATTTAGTAGATGCCATTATTAATGCAAGGATAAGTTTCTCTAAGTGTGAATACCTGGATTCAGCATCAAGTAAACTCTTACTTACATAATAGACAGGATGTTGTGTACCTTGGTGATCCTTAACAAGGACCGCACTTACTGCTTTTGAGGATACTGCTAGGTACAAGGATAATACATCCCCTTTTTCTGGTTTCATCAAGGCTGGGGCTGAGGATAGGTAATCCTTAAGAGCTTTGAGGGCACTTTCATGCTTCTCAATCCATTCAAATTTCCTGTTCTTCCTCAGGATGTCATAGAATTCCTTACACTTTTCTGAGGATTTGGATATGAATCTGTTCAAAGCTGCGATCCTGCCCGTCAATCTTTGCACATCCTTAGCATTGGCGGGAGATTTGATATTCACAATAGCCTTAATTTGCTCTGGACTTGCTTCAATGCCCCTCTTTGTCACCATATAGCCTAAGAATTTACCTGCCTTACCACCAAAATGACACTTGGAAGGATTAAGTTTCATATTAAATTTATCAAGGATATTGAATGCTTCCTCCAAGTCTTTAAGGTGATCCTCAGCCTTCTTGGACTTAACCACCATGTCATCAATATAGATTTCCATAGTGTGTCCAATTTGTTCCTTGAACATCATATTAACTAGCCTTTGATAAGTGGCACCAGCATTCCTTAATCCAAATGGCATAGCAATATAACAGTATATACCAGTTGGGGTCATAAAGGCTGTATCCTCTTGATCAGATGGTTCCATCTGAATTTGTTGAAATCCAGATGAAGCATCCATAAAAGTCAACAACTCATGACCCGCGGTAGCATCCACCATGGAGTCAATGTGGGGTAATGGGAAAGGATCCTTGGGACATGCCTTGTTTAAATCGGTAAAATCAACACATACCCTCCACTTTCCGTTTTTATTTTGAACAACAACCACATTGGCTAACCATCTTGGATACTTAACCTCTCTTATCATACCTGCCCAAAGTAGTTTATCTACCTCTTCCTGGATAATAGCATTCCTTTCAGGTGCAAACTTCCTCCTCTTTTGATGAATTGGCTTGAATGACCTGTCAAAGCCAAGTTTATGAGTAATTATATCTTTAGATATACCTGTCAAATCCTCATGTTTCCAGGCAAAGGTGGTTTTCCTTCTTTTGAGGAAGGATACTAGCTCCTGTTCAATATCGCTAAGGATCCCTGATCCTATGAAGATCTTGGATTCAGGATCATCAGGATCCATGAGGATTTCTTTCAAATCCTGTTCTCTTGCCTCCAAGACATCTCTTGAAGGATACTTTAATTGCTATTGCTCCCTTGGTCTTGAGGCTGGCTTCATTGATGAGGTATAGCAATTCTTAGCCTCTTGTTGATCACTCTCAATTTTCACCACTCCCCAAGGACTTGGAAGCTTTACACATTGATGATAGGTGGATGGAACTGCCTTCATATCATGTATCCATGGCCTACCAAGGATAACATTGCAACATGATAAGCAATCTATAACACAAAATTTTTGATAAGAATGCAATCCTTCAATATAGATTGGGAGTTTGATGTCCCCCAATGTATTCTTAGTTTCTCCACTGAATCCCACAAGTACTGAGGATCTTGGGATAATATCAGACTCCGGGATATTCATCTTCTTGAGGACATCAAGCTGAATGATGTTCACAGAGCTTCCTCCATCTATAAGGATCCTGCGAACAAAGTGGTTAGATATAAATAATGTAATTACAAGACCATCATGATGAGGATCCTGGACATCAACACGATCATCCTCATCAAAGGTAATGACTTTATCCTGGGTGACAACGGAGGTCCGGACGGGTCTGTCTCCATTATCCATCTTGGTTTCCTTAGCATGTCTTTTTGCTGCTGAAAATGAGGTACCACAAATGTCTGATCCACCGGATATGAAGTTTATGACTTGTGCATCTGCTGGAGGAGCAGGGGCCCTTTCCGGGATCCTTTCAGGATCCTGGATCCTTGACTTCTTTCGTCCCAAAAGTTCTTTCAAATGCCCCTTGCTCAACAAGTAACCAATTTCCTTCCTCAGTGCAATGCATTCTTCAGTGAGATGCCCAAAATCCTCATGATATGCACACCACTTGGACTTATCCTTTGTAGCAGCTGGTTTATCACTCTTCTTGGCCACCTAGCTTTCTCACCTAGATTCTGCATTGCAAGGATTAGTTCATTGTTATCAACAGAAAAACAATATTCAGAAATAGGAGGATAATCCTCATCATCCTCTTCTTGTTCCACTGCATGCACGTTCTGGTTGTCAGATCCATTGTGAGACTTTGATTTGTTGTTCCTGAAGTAGGATCCTTGCTTCTCCTGTCTTGAGGATCCTGTCAATCTATCCTGGATCCTTTTGTCATCCTCTAGGCGGATGAACCTAAGGGACCTGGTTCTTACTTCATCAAGATTCCTGCAAGGTGTCATAACAAGATCATCATAGAACAATGAATCCCTAAGCAATCCCATTTTAAAGGCTTCTACAGCCGTAGCAATATCCAAGTTAGGAATATCCAAGGATTCTTTACTAAACTTAGTGATGTAATCTCTAAGTGATTCATTTTGACCTTGAGTTACCCTATACAAATCACTAGTTAATCGTTCAAATTTTCTACTACAAGAGAATTGACTATTAAACAAATTAACTAGATTCGCAAACGAAGTAATAGAGTAAGGGGGAAGACTTAGCAGCCATTTAAGAGCAGATCTTGTAAGTGTGGATCCAAATCCCTTGCATAGACATGCTTCTTTTAACCTTTCAGGAATTGGATTGATCTCCATCCTCTCCCTGTATTGAGCTACATGCTCCTCTGGATCCGTTGAACCATCATACAGTTTCATGGATGGTATCTGGAATCTTTTGGGTATCTCAGCATCACATAAGGGTGGTGCAAAACGAGATATCCTATGGCTACCATCTGCAATTTCAGGAATGGGTTTAACCACTCCTGGAACACTGGATATCATATCCTTGAGCTTTTATAACTCCCTGGCCATAGCCTGATTGATACCTGTATCCTGCATTAAGCCATGGTTAGTGTTGTATGAATTATTGAAAGTGTTACCTCCCACGGGATTCATGTTTGGAATTCCAGATGTGTATCCATATTGGCGGGATTCTGGTATGATCGAAGGACCAGATGAAGCAATGGTTTGCATTGGTATGAAGTCTCCTTGATGAACATCCGAGCTCTGGGGCTGCATACTTCTCAAGAATCCTTGATCCTGAAAGACGTTGGATCCTTGAAGTTGAGATGATCCTTGAACCTGAAAGGATCCTGGAACCAGAGAGGATCCTGGGACCAGAGAGGATCCTGGGACCAGAGAGGATCCTGGGACAAGGGAGGATCCTTGGACCGGGAAGGATCCTTGAACCTGGGAGGATCCTTGGACCTGTGAGGATCCTTGGACCTGGGAGGATCCTTGGACCTGGGAGGATCCTTGGACTGCATGCATTCCCAAATGCCTGACTCATAGTTGCTATTCCATAACACCTTCCTGGTAATTCACCCAAGTATTGCACGTCCGGAACTGCTGAGTGTTGGGAAGTTATGACCGGAGTGTCAAAGTTCAGCGACCTTGGCATCATAGGAGAGTGATCCTCCACTGATTTCTTTTGTTTCTTGATCTCAGCGATCTCCTGGAGGATCCTTTCGTTGGTTTTGTCCTGCTCTTGTGCGTGGTTCCTCATCTGCAAAATCAGAGCATAAAGATCATTAGTAGTAGGATTAGTTGAAACAGAAGAAGTTGGTGGTTTTTGGAAAATGGGGGTTTGTTTCTTCGCAGCATTCTCAGCATTCTTCTGGGATCCAGAAGGTGGTGGAGACAAAGGAGGAACGCCTTGTGAAGAACTGAATGACGGCATTAGGTTTGAAGTGTTCTTCGTTGAGGAAGCCATCTGCTTGGTTGTAACGAACCGAAATGACCCCAAAAATATGAATTTTCTTGGGAATGAAGCACCAATTGCCCCACGGTGGGCGCCAAACTGTTTTGGTCAAAAATCAAGCAATGATAATGCAACCAAACTTTCTGTTGTGAGGTATGATGCTTGAATTGATGAACAATAATAAGGATCACTCTGAAATGTAATGAACAAGTGACACGGAGATTTATACGAGGAAAAAGCCCTTGATCAATGAATGATCTCCGGCATAAAAAACCTCGGGTGATGGAAACTACCGATCACCAACTCAAATTAAACAAGAAATGTATTACAACTTCGGATGATAGCGAGCTAAGTACAAGGATCACTATAGTGTATTGTGTAAAAAAGTGTGTAATCACCGGGAGAATTAACGAGAGCTGGTGAGAGCAGTTGTAAGAGTGTGTGTGTTAGCCAAAAATAGCCAAGTGTTTTCTAATTAGCTCGCTACCCCTTTAAAAATGGAAAATATCTACACTAACTAACATTCCGCATTTCATGCAACTCCTCCACGAACTCCATAACGTCCACTTCAGGTAAGCACGTGCGGAATAAGTCATGGAATATGCTCCAGGAATATCGCCAAGACCAAGTCCAAGCTCGTACTCCTGCAAAACAATACCATATTCAAAGTAGACAATCGTTAGTATAAGGATCCTTAAGATGATCCATGATCCTGATCCTGAAACACTTCTGAGGATCACCAATTCTAACAGAAATGAGGATCACCAAACCCAACAGTAATTGAGGATCACAGATCATTGGGAAATCCTCCCCTAACATACCTCAAGATACCTGATCCTCATATGCTTAGCAATTTGCAAACCAGCTATCAAGGCTTCATACTCAGCCTCATTGTTGGTAGTTTGAAATTCACAAGCTATGGAATGGGGTATTATGTCCCCCTGTGGCGATTTTAGTAGTATTCCAAGCCCTGTTCCTTTGACATTAGAAGCACCATCAGTGAAGAGTATCCAAGGATCCTTAGTTTCTTCTAGCTGTTGGACCTCTAACTCAGCTTCCTTTTGCAAGTCACTACTAAAATCTGCCACAAAGTCAGCTAAGGCTTGGGATTTGATGGCAGTCCTTGGTTCATATCTTATATCATATGCACTAAGCTTCACTGCCCACTTAGCCATCATTCCTGACATTTCAGGTTTCCTGAGAACATTCTTAATTGGGAAATTAGTTTTAACAATAATGGCATGAGTTTCAAAATAATGTCTTAATTTAGTAGATGCCATAATTAATGCAAGGATAAGTTTTTCTAAATGTGAATACCTGGATTCAGCATCAAGCAAACTCTTACTTACATAATAGACAGGATGTTGTGTACCTTCGTGATCCTTAACAAGGACCGCACTTACTGCTTTAGAGGATACCGCCAAATACAAGGATAATATATCTCCTTTTTCTGGTTTCATCAAGGCAGGGGCTGAGGATAGGTAATCCTTGAGAGCTTTGAGAGCATTTTCGTGCTTTTCAGTCCACTCAAATTTCTTGTTCTTCCTCAAAATGTCATAGAATTCCTTGCATTTTTCTGAGGATTTGGATATGAACCTGTTCAAGGCCGCAATCCTGCCTGTCAATCTTTGCACATCCTTAGCATTGGCAGGAGATTTTATATTCACAATAGCCTTGATTTGCTCTGGACTTTCTTCAATGCCTCTTTTTGCACCATATAGCCTAGGAATTTACCTGCTTTAACACCAAAGTGACACTTGGAAGGATTTAGTTTCATATTAAATTTATCAAGGATATTGAATGCTTCCTCCAAGTCTCTAAGGTGATCCTCAGCTTTCTAGGATTTAACCACCATGTCGTCTATGTAAACTTCCATAGTATGTCCAATTTGTTCCTTGAACATCATTTTGACTAGCCTTTGATAAGTAGCACCTGCATTCCTTATTCCAAATGGCATAGCAATATAACAATATATACCAGTTGGGGTCATAAAGGCTGTATCCTCTTGATCGGATGGTTCCATCTGAATTTGTTGAAATCCAGATGAAGCATCCATAAAAGTCAACAACTCATGACCTGCGGTAGCATCCACCATGGAGTCAATGTGGGGTAATGGGAAAGGATCCTTGGGACATGCCTTGTTTAAATCAGTAAAATCGACACATACCCTCCACTTTCCATTTTCTTTTGAACAACAACCACATTGGCTAACCACCTTGGATACTTAACCTCTCTTATCATACCTGCCCGAAGTAGTTTATCTACCTCTTCCTGGATAATAGCATTCCTTTCAGGTGCAAACTTCCTCCTCTTCTGATGTATAGGCTTGAATGACCTATCAATGCCGAGCTTATGAGTAATTATATCCTTAGATATACATGTCATATCCTCATGCTTCCAGGCAAAGGTGGTTTTCCTCCTCTTAAGGAAGGATACTAAATCCTGTTCAATGTTGCTAAGGATCCCTAATCCTATGAAGACTATGGATTCAGGATCATGAGGATCCATAAGGATTTCCTTCACATCCCACTCTATTGCCTCCAAGACATCTCTTGGAGAATGCTTTAATTGCTATTGCTCCGTTGGTTTCGAGGCTGGTTTCATTGATGATGTGTAGCAATTCTTAGCTTCTTGCTGGTCACTTTCAATTTTCACCACCCCCCATGGACTAGGAAGCTTCACACACTGATGGTAGGTAGATGGGACTGCCTTCATGTCATGTATCCATGGCCTGCCAAGGATAACATTACAACAAGATAAGCAATCTATAACACAAAATTTTTGATAAGAATGGAGTCCTTCAATATAGATGGGGAGTTTGATGTCCCCCAATGTATTTTTGGTTTCCCCGCTAAATCCCACAAGTACTGAGGATCTTGGGACAATGTCTGATTCAGGGATGTTCATCTTCTTGAGGACATCAAGCTGGATGATGTTTACTGAGCTTCCTCCATCTATCAGGATCCTGCGAACAAAATGGTTAGAAATAAATAGAGTAATAACAAGACCATCATGATGAGGATCCTGAACATCAAGACGATCATCCTCATCAAAAGTTATGATCTTGTCCTTGGTGACAGTGGAGGTCCGGATGGGTCTGTCTCCATTATCCATCTTGGTTTCCTTGGCATGTCTTTTGGCTGCTGAAAAGGAAGTACCACAAATGTCTGATCCACCGGATATAAAGTTTATAACTTGTGCATCTGCTGGAGGAGTAGGAGCCTTTTCCGGGATCCTTGACTTCTTTCGTCCCAAAAGCTCCTTCAAGTGCCCCTTGCTTAACAAGTAACCAATTTCTTTTCTAAGTGCAATACACTCTTCAGTGAGATGTCCGAAATCCTCATGATATGCACACCACTTGGATTTGTCTTTTGTAGCAGCTGGTTTATCACTTTTTCTTGGCCACCTAGCTTTCTCACCTAGATTCTGCATTGTAAGAATTAGCTCATTGTTATCAACAGAAAAACAGTATTCAGAAATTGGAGGATAATCCTCATCATCATCTTCTTGCTCTACTGCATGCACATTCTGGTTGTCAGACTTGTTGTAGGACTTAAACTTGTTATTTTTGAAGTAGCATCCTTGCTTTTCCTGCTTTGAGGATCCTGTCAATCTCTCCTGGATCCTTTTGTCATCCTCTAGACGGATGAACCTAAGGGCCCTGGTTCTTACTTCATCAAGATTCCTGCATGGGGTCATAACAAGATCATCATAGAACAATGAATCCCTAAGCAAACCCATTTTAAAGGCTTCTACAGCCGTAGCTATATCCAGGTTAGGGATATCTAAGGATTCTTTACTAAACTTAGTGATGTAATCTCTAAGTGATTCATTTTGACCTTGTGTTACCCTATATAGGTCGCTAGTTAATCGTTCAAATTTTCTACTACAAGAGAATTGACTATTAAACAAATTAACTAGATTAGCAAACGAAGTAATAGAGTAAGGGGGAAGACTTAGCAGCCATTTAAGAGCAGATCCTGTGAGTGTGGATCCAAAACCCTTGCATAGACATGCTTCTTTTAACCTCTCAGGAATTGGATTGATCTCCATCCTCTCCCTGTATTGAGCTACATGTTCCTCTGGATCCGTTGAACCATCATATAGCTTCATAGTTGGTATTTGGAACCTCTTGGGTATCTCAGCATCACAAATAGGTGGTGCAAAGCGAGATATCCTATGGCTACCATCTGCAATTTCAGGAACGGGTTTAACCACTCCTGGTACGCTGGATATCATATCCTTAAGCTTCTGTAACTCCCTAGCCATAGCCTGATTGATACCTGTATCCTGCATAGAGCCATGGTTAGTGTTATATTAATTATTAAAAGTGTTACCTCCCATGGGATTCGAGTTTGGAATTGCCGATGTGAATCCATATTGACGGGGTTCCGGTATGATTGAAGGACCAGAGGAAGCAATGGTCTGCATTGGTATGAAATCTCCTTGATGAACATCCGAGCTTGGAGGCTGCATACTTCTTAAGAATCCTTGATCCTGAAAGATGTTGGATCCTTGAAGTTGAGAGGATCCTTGAACCTGAAAGGATCCTTAGGGCTGAGAGGATCCTTGAACCTGAAAGGATCCTGGAACCAAAGAGGATCCTTGGACCTAGGAGGATCCTTGAACCTGGGAGGATCCTTAGACCTGGGAGGATCCTTGGACCTGGGAGGATCCTTGGACTGTGTGCATTCCCAAATATCATCCTGAGTTGACGAAGGATCCCTGATGCTGAAAAAAGGATCCCGATGGCTGAAAACAGGATCCCGATGGCTGGAAGTGAGAGCCAAATGCTTGACTCATAGTTGTTGTTCCATAACGCCTTTCCGAGGGACCACTTTGATACTGGATACCCGGAACTGCCGATTGTAGGGTAGTTACAACTGGAGTGTCAAAATTCAATGACCTTGGTATCAGAGGAGAGTGATCCTCCACTGATTTCTTCTGTTTCTTGATATCACCAATCTCCTGGAGGATCCGTTCATTGGTTTTGTCCTGCTCTTGCATGCGATCTCTCATCTGCAAAATCAGAGTAAAAAGAACATTAGTAGTAGGATTAGAGGAAACAGAAGAAGTTGGTGGTTTTGGAAAAATGGGGGTTTGTCTCTTCGCAGCATTTTCAGCGTTCTTCTGGGATCCAGAAGGTGGTGGAGGCAAAGGAGGAACGCCTTGTGAAGAACTCATTGCCGGTATAGAGCTTGATGTGTTCTTGGCTGAAGAAGCCATCTGCTTGGTTGTAATGAACCCAAATGATCACAAGGACAATAATTTCTCAAGAACGAAGCACCAATTGCCCCACGGTGGGCGCCAAACTATTTTGGTCAAAAATCAAGCAAAGATAATGCAACCAAACTTTCTGTTGTGAGGTGTGATGCTTGAATCAATGAACAATATTAAGACACTCAGAAATGTAATTAACAAGTGACACAAAGATTTATACGAGGAAAAAGCCCTTGATCAAGAGTTGATCTCCGGCACAAAAAACCTCGGGTGATGGAAACTACCGATCACCAACTAAGATTAAACAAAAATAAGTTTACAACTCGGGATGATAACAAGCTTGTTACAAGGATCACTAGTGGGTAATGTGCAAAAATGTGTATGAAATCGCCAAGTATTGCTTGAGAGTTGACTGAGAGCGGTTACGAGTGTGTGTAGTTGCTAAAATTAGCTAAGTGTTTCTATCAAGCTTGTCGTCCCCATTTTAAATTAGAAAATAACTAGTATAACTAACTATCCGCAATTTGTGCACTCTCCCCACGATCACCATAACATTCACAATGGTCAAGCACGTGCGGAATAATGAGGGAATATTCTCCAGGAATTTTGGTAAGACTTGGTCCATGCTCTCGTTCCTGCAAAACAAGTTTACGCACAAGGAAGACAATTGTTAGTAGTAGGATAACAACAGTGATCCTGAATCCTGATCCTGCGACACCTGCTGAGGATCCTTAATTCAAACAGAATTGAGGATCCATGATCCTGATAGCAGTTGAGGACCCGTGATCCTTAGGATTTAGAAAATCCTCCCCTAACACTAACCATGGGTTTATGCAGGATACAGGTATCAACCAGGCTATGGCTAGGGAATTACAGAAACTGAAGGATATGATATCCAGTGTACCAGGAGTGGTTAAACCCATTCCTAAAATCCCAGATGGAAGCCACAAGATATCCCGTTTTGCACCACCTCTTTATGATGCAGAAATTCCAAAAAAGTTCCAGATACCGACAATGAAGCTATATGATGGTTCAACAGATCCAGAAGAACATGTAGCTCAATACAGAGAAAGGATGGAGATCAACCCCATCCCGGAGAGGTTAAAAGAGGCATGTCTATGCAAGGGTTTCGGATCCACATTAACAGGATCAGCTCTTAAATGGCTGCTAAGTCTTCCCCCTTACTCTATTACTTCATTTGCTAATTTAGTTAATCTGTTTAATAGTCAATTCTCATGTAGTAGAAAGTTTGAACGATTAACTAGTGATCTATATAGGGTAACACAAGGTCAAAATGAATCACTTAGAGATTATATCACTAAGTTTAGTAAAGAATCCTTGGATATTCCTAATTTGGATATTGCTACGGCTGTAGAAGCCTTTAAAATGGGTTTACTTAGGGATTCATTGTTCTATGATGATCTTGTCATGACCCCTTTGCAGGAATCTTGATGAAGTAAGAACTAGGGCCCTTAGATTCATCTGGCTAGAGGATGATAAAAGGATCCAGGAAAGACTGGCAGGATCCTCGAAACAGGAAAAGCAAGGATCCTACTTCAGGAACTGTTAGGGGAGGATTTTCTAACAATTAGTGATCCTTATTCGTTATCCTAATTAATGATCCTTACTTTTGTGACAAATAGTGATCCTCAGAAGAGCTTCAGGATCAGGATCATGGATCACTTTAAGGATCCTCGTACTGACGATTGTTTATTTGTGTTTTGTATTACTTCGCAGGAGTAACAAGCTTGACTTGGTCTTGGCAACGGTACTAAGGAATATTCCACGGGCATTTCGCACACGATTGACCAAAAATGGACGTTGTGGAGAACGTGGGAGCTTGGCACAAAAGTCGGATAGTTAGTTATTGTAGTTAACTTCTATTTTTAAAGGGGTAACGAGCTAGAGTTAGAACACTTAGCCATTTTCAGCTACACACACTCTCATATACTCGCATTCTTGAAGCTCTCGACGAACACTCACTAGTTTCCATTCACTTTTACACATTTCACGATAGTGATCCTTGTACCTAGCTCGTTACTATCCGAAGTTGTAAACTTTTATTGATTTATTTGAGCTTGGTGATCGGTAGTTTCCATCACCCGGGGTTTTTTGTGCCGGAGATCAACTCTTGATCAAGGGCTTTTTCCCCGTATAAATCCTTGTGTCATTTGTGCAATTTACATTGAAGTGATCCTTGTCATTGTTCTGCATTATTAGCATCATACCCCGTAACAGAGATTTTGGTTGCAATATCCTCATCAGATTTTTTTGACCAAAACAGTTTGGCGCCCACCGTGGGGCAATTGGTGCTTCATTCTCAGAAAAATTCGCATTTATGTGCTCATTTCAGTTCACTACAACCAAGCAAATGGCTTCCTCAGCGAAGAATGCTTCAAATTTGATGCCCTCATTCACTTCTTCACAAGGCGTTCCCCCTTTGCCTCCACCACCTTCTGGATCCCAGAAGAATGCTGAGAATGCTGCGAAGAAACCAACTCCCATTTTCTCAAAACCTCCAACTTCTTCTGCTTCTTACACTCCTACTGTTAGGGGAGGATTTTCTAACAATTAGTGATCCTTATTCGTTATCCTAACTGGTGATCCTTACTTCTGTGACAGGTGGTGATCCTCAGAAGGGCTTTAGGATCAGGATCATGGATCACTTCAAGGATCCTCATACTGACGATTGTTAATATATGTTTTATAACATCTCGCAGGTATAACAAGCTTGACCAAGTCTTAGCGGCATTCTTGGAGAATATTCCC
The DNA here is from genome assembly GCA_030545235.1 of Helianthus tuberosus. NCBI lineage: Eukaryota > Viridiplantae > Streptophyta > Magnoliopsida > Asterales > Asteraceae > Helianthus > Helianthus tuberosus. The sequence goes on along the minus strand of CM060432.1, from coordinate 68,250,501 downwards.
GAAGTATTCTGCACGTGCTAGATCAAAACTAGACGTTATGGAGAACGTGGAGGCTTGGCCCGAAAGTCGGAGAGTTTGTTAACTAGATATTTTTCTTATTTTAAAGGGGTAACGAGCTAGTTAGTGACACTTAGTCATTTTGGCAGTTACACACACTCGCAAACACGCTCATACAAGCTCTCGTTCAAACACTTAGCGATTTCATACACTTTTTACACACTTCACCGTAGTGATCCTTGTACCTAGCTCGTTACTATCCGAAGTTGTAAACATTTAACCATTTATTTTAGCTTGGTGATCGGTAGTTTCCATCACCCGGGGTTTTTTGTGCCGGAGATCAACTCTTGATCAAGGGCTTTTTCCCCGTATAAATCCTTGTGTTGTTTGTGCATGCTACATTGAAGTGATCCTCATTGTTGTTACACATTTTAAGCATCATTCCCCTAAACAAAGTGTTTGGTTGCAACATCATCATCAGATTTTCTGACCAAAACAGTTTGGCGCCCACCGTGGGGCAATTGGTGCTTTGTCCTTAGAAGAATTCGAATTTCTGTGCTCATTCCGGTTCATTACTACCAAGCAAATGGCTTCCTCAGCGAAGAATGCTTCAAACTTGATGCCTTCATTCACTTCTTCACAAGGCCTTCCTCCTTTGCCTCCACCACCTTCTGGATCCCAGAAGAATACAGAGAATGCTGCGAAGAAACCGACTCCCATTTTCTCAAAACCACCTACTCCTTCTGTTTCAACTAATCCTACTACTAATGATCTCTATACCTTGATTTTGCAGATGAGGAATCATGCACAAGAACAGGATAAGACCAACGAAAGGATCCTCCGGGAGATTGATGAAATTAAGAAACAGAAGAAAACGGCAGAGAATCATTCCCCACTGATGCCCAGATCTTTGAATTTTGACACTCCGGTGATTACTTCTCAGCCATCAGTGGTTCCAGACATTCAATATGCGGGTGGACCAAAAGGAGTGCACTATGGAACAACAGCTATGACCCAGGCACTAGGTTCATATTTCCAGCCAGCAGGATCCTATCCCCAGCATATGGGATCCCTCACGAGTACAGGAGGATATTCAGGAATGCAGCAGGTTCAAGGATCCTCCTTCGTTCCAGGATCATCCCAGGTTCAAGGATCCTCCTTCGTTCCAGGATCATCCCAGGTTCAAGGATCCTCCTTCGTTCCAGGATCATCCCAGGTTCAAGGATCCTCCTTCGTTCCAGGATCATCCCAGGTTCAAGGATCCTCCTTCGTTCCAGGATCATCCCAGGTTCAAGGATCCTCCTTCGTTCCAGGATCATCCCAGGTTCAAGGATCCTCCTTCGTTCCAGGATCATCCCAGGTTCAAGGATCCTCCTTTGTTCCAGGATCATCCCAGTTTCAGGGATCCTTCCAAATGCCAGGATCCTTGAGGAGTTTGCAAACAGGAAGTTCAGATGTCCATCAAGGAGATTTTATTCCAATGCAGACCAATGCCTCTGCTGGCCCCTCGATCATTCCAGAATCTCAACAATATGGATTAACCTCCATATTTCCTAACTTGAATCCAATGGGAGGTAACACTTTTAATAATTCTCATACTATTAACCATGGTTTTATGCAGGATCCAGGTATCAATCATGCCATGGCCAGAGAATTGCAAAAGCTAAAGGATATGATCTCGAGTGTTCCGGGAGTAGTCAAACCTATTCCAGAGATTGCAGATGGGAGCCACAAGATATCTCGCTTTGCACCACCAATCTGTGATGCTGAGATACCCAAGAGGTTCCATGTGCCTACAATGAAATTGTACGATGGTTCGACGGATCCTGAAGAACACATAGCACAATACCGGGAGAGGATGGAGATCAATCCAATCCCAGAAAAGTTAAAGGAAGCATGCTTATGCAAAGGATTCGGATCCACTCTTACTGGATCAGCTCTCAAGTGGCTGCTAAGTCTTCCTCCCTATTCTATTACCTCATTTGCAAACCTAGTTAACTTGTTTAATACTCAGTTTTCTTGTAGTAGAAAATTTGAACGATTAACTAGTGATTTATATAGGATAACCCAGGGTCATAATGAATCATTAAGGGATTACATTACCAAATTTAGTAAAGAATCCTTAGACATTCCCAACTTAGATATAGCCACGGCTGTTGAAGCCTTCAAAATGGGACTGCTTAGGGATTCGTTATTTTATGATGATCTTGTTATGACACCATGCAGGAACCTAGATGAGGTAAGAACCCGGGCCCTCAGGTTCATTCGGCTAGAGGATGACAAAAGGATTCAGGAGAGGATAACAGGATCCTCAAAGCAGGATAAGCAAGGATCCTCATTCAGAAACAACAAGTTCAGATCCTACAACAAATCTGATAATCAGAACGTGCATTCTATTGATCAAGAAGAGGATGATGAGGATTATCCTCCAATTTCTGAATATTGCTTTAGTGTTGATAACAATGAACTAATCCTTGCCATGCAGAACCTAGGTGATAAAGCTAGATGGCCAAGAAAGAATGACAGGCCAGCTGCAACTAAGGATAAATCAAAGTGGTGTGCATATCATGAAGATTTTGGGCACCTCACAGAAGAATGAATTGCATTAAGAAAGGAGATTGGATACTTGTTGAGCAAAGGGCATCTAAAAGAGTTGTTGGGTAGGAAAAAGTCAAGAACTCAGGATCCTGAAAGGATCCCTGAGAAGGCTCCAGCCCCTCCAGCAGATGCACAAGTGATAAACTTTATTTCTGGGGGATCCGACATTTGTGGCACATCCTTCTCAGCAGCTAAGAGGCATGCAAAGGAAACTAAAATGGATAATGGAGAAAGACCAGTTCGAACATCGAGTGTCTCCGAAGGAAAAGTCATAACCTTTGATGAAGAGGATCGTACTGATATCCAGGATCCTCATCACGATGGTTTAGTTATTACTCTTTTTATATCTAACTGTTTTGTCCGCAGGATCCTAATAGACGGAGGAAGTTCAGTGAACATTATCCAGCTTGACGTTCTAAAAAAGATGGGTATCCCTGAATCAGAGATCATACCAAGATCCTCCGTGCTCGTGGGATTTAGTGGCGAAACTAAGAACACCCTGGGGGACATTAAACTCCCAATATATATCGAAGGCTTACACTCTTATCAAAAATTTTGTGTTATTGACTGTTTATCTTGTTGCAATGTTATCCTTGGCAGGCCCTGGATACACGATATGAAAGCAGTCCCATCTACTTACCATCAATGTGTGAAGCTCCCTAGTCCTTGGGGAATAGTAAAGATCGATAGTGATCAGCAGGAAGCTAAGAATTGCTACACTTCATCGATGAAACCAGCTTCAAAGTCAAGGGAGCAATAGCAATCAAGGTATCCTCCAAGGAATGTCTTGGAGGCCAAAGAGCAGGATGTGGTAGAAATCCTCATGGATCCTGATGATCCTGAATCCAAAATCTATATCGGATCAGGGATCCTTGGCGAAATGAAAGAAGATCTCATATCCTTCCTCAAAAGGAGAAAGACTACCTTTGCATGGAAACATGAAGACATGACTGGTATATCCAAAGATGTTATCACACATAAACTCGGCATCGACAGATCCTTCAAACCAATACATCAAAGAAGAAGGAAGTTTGCACCAGAAAGGAATGCCATTATCCAGGAAGAGGTAGAAAAATTGCTCCGGGCAGGTATGATTAGAGAGGTCAAGTATCCAAGATGGCTGGCCAATGTGGTTGTTGTTCAAAAGAAAAACGGAAAGTGGAGGGTATGTGTCGATTTTACCGATTTAAATAAGGCATGTCCCAAGGATCCTTTCCCTTTACCCCACATTGACTCCATGGTGGATGCAACTGCGGGTCATGAACTGTTAACTTTTATGGATGCTTCATCTGGATTTCAACAAATCCAAATGGAACCATCCGACCAAGAGGATACAGCCTTCATGACTCCAACTGGTATATATTGCTATATTGCTATGCCGTTTGGATTGAGAAATGCAGGTGCAACGTACCAAAGGCTGGTGAATATGATGTTCAACGATCAGATTGGACAAACTATGGAGGTTTACATAGATGATATGGTGGTAAAATCCTTAAAAGCTGAGGATCACCTACGAGACTTGGAGGAAGCATTTGATATCCTTGACAAATATAATATGAAGCTTAATCCTTCAAAATGTCATTTTGGTGTTAAAGCAGGTAAATTCTTAGGATACATGGTGACTAAGAGAGGCATCGAAGCTAGCCCGGAACAAATCAAAGCAATAGTGAACATCAAATCTCCGGCCAACGCTAAGGATGTTCAAAGGTTAACAGGAAGGATAGCAGCCTTGAACAGATTCATATCCAAGTCCTCTGAGAAATGTAAAGAATTCTATGATATCCTAAGGAAGAACAAGAAATTTGAGTGGACGGAGAAGCATGAAAATGCTTTAAAAGCCCTCAAAGATTACCTATCCTCGGCCCCGGCTTTAATGAAACCAGAAAAAGGTGAAGTGTTATCCTTGTATCTCGCAGTATCCTCAAAAGCAGTAAGTGCGGTCCTTGTTAAGGATCATCAAGGTACACAACATCCCGTTTATTATGTAAGTAAAAGTTTACTTGATGCCGAATCCAGGTACTCACACCTTGAAAAACTTATCCTTGCATTAATAATGGCATCTACCAAGTTAAGACATTATTTTGAAACTCATGTTATCATTGTTAAAACTAATTTTCCAATTAAGAATGTCCTCAGGAAACCAGAGATGTCAAGAAGGATGGCTAAGTGGGCAGTGAAATTGAGTGCATATGATATAAGATATGAGCCTAGGACAGCTATCAAATCCCAAGCATTAGCTGACTTTGTGGCTGATTTCAGTAGTGATTTACAAGAAGAAGCTGAGTTAGAAGTCCAGCAGCTAGAAGAGACCAAGGATCCTTGGATACTTCACACTGATGGATCCTCAAATGTCAAAGGCACAGGGCTTGGAATACTACTAAAATCGCCACAGGGGGACATAATACCCCATTCTATAGCTTGTGAGTTCCAAACCACTAATAATGAGGCTGAATATGAAGCCTTAATTGCTGGTTTGCAAATCGCAAAGCATATGGGGATCAGGTATCTTGAGGTACACGTAGATTCTTTGTTAATTACAAATCACTTTAATGGATCATATGCTGTTAAAGGTGAAAAGCTAACCAAATATTTGGAGATAGTCAAAAGTTTGGCACTCTCTTTTGTCTCTTTTAGTTTGTCACAGGTACCAAGGGAAGAAAATACAGAAGCTGATGCATTGGCTAACTTAGGATCATCTTTGAAGATCCCAGAGGATATCAAGATCCCTATTATCCATATCCTGACCCCAGCTATTGAGGATCATGTGGCTATGGAGATAGGGAATAATTCTGCAATGATCCCTAGTGAGGATACTCAATCCTATTCAGGATCCGGATCATGGATCTCACCAATTATGAGATACTTACAACATGGAGAGATTCCTACAGGAGAAAATCCTAGGGCTTTCAAATCTAAGGTATCTCAATTCACAATTATGAATAATATGTTGTATAGGCGATCTCTTGCAGGACCATACTTGAGATGCATTGAGGATCCTGAAGTTCAAGAAGTTTTAAAAGACTTCCATGAAGGAGATTGTGGAAACCACACTGGGGGCAGGGCTTTATTTTCAAGGATCCTGAGGACAGGATATTATTGGCCAACCATGAAGAAAGATGCTGTGGAGTATGCCAGAAGATGTGATCCTTGCCAGAGACACAGCAATATCCTTCATCAGCCAGCCGAATTATTGCATCCTATATCCTCCTCTTGGCCATTTATGAGATGGGGTATGGACATAGTTGGCAAGCTCCCTAAGGCACCTGGTGGAAAAGTATTCATGCTAGCTATGACTGATTACTTCTCCAAGTGGATAGAGGCTGAAGCTTTTGCCCAAGTTAGAGAAAAGGAAGTTATATCATTCATTAAAAGAAATATTATAACTAGATTTGGAATTCCCTCTGAGATTATATGTGATAATGGTTCCCAATTTATTGGGGGCAGAACCACTAACTTTTGTGACAGCTGGGGGATTAGGATGATAACGTCAACACCAGTCCACCCACAAGCTAATGGCCAAGCAGAATCATCCAACAAGATCATCATCAACAATTTGAAGAAAAAGCTTGGATCCAAGAAAGGGAAGTGGGCAGAAGAACTACCCTATGTGCTCTGGGCTGACAGGACAACCCCTAAGAATGCTACTGGTCAAACACCATTCTCTTTGGTGTTTGGGGCAGAATCAGTGATCCCAACAGAAATGGTGGTTCCTACTGCTAGAACAAGTACCCGTGATCCTGAGGAAAATGATGAAAACTTGGCTCAAGACCTGGATACTATTGAAGAAATCAGGGATATGGCTAGGATCAGGATGGCCAGTTATCAACAAAGAATGGCTGGTGCCTACAACAAAAATGTCAGGATCAGGAGGTTTCAAGTTGGAGATATGGTGCTAAGGAAAGCATTTCAGAATACCACCAATCCTGCTGATGGAAAATTGGCTCCAAAATGGGAAGGCCCTTATTTGATTGAAGCTGAAGCAGGAAAGGGGGCATATAGATTGCTAACCATGGAAGGTGAATTGCTACCAAGAGCTTGGAATGCTGTCCACTTGAAGAAATATTTCATGTAAGCAGGATCCTTATGGTATAGGTGATCCTCATAGAAGGGATATCCTTAAAGGATCCTCAAAGTATTGGTGATCCTTACTCAGGTAATATCCTAATCTTGAACTATTTCATTTCTTAATTTTTTTTCATCTAAGGATAGGGATCATGTATCCTTTATCCACCTCTCACGTGAGTTCAAGTTTTGAAAGCTCAGGTATCTTCAGCACAACATTGGTTATCCACAGAAGCAATCCGTCCTTTGGGTTTAACCCCAGTTATTTGGGCTTGTCCCCAGATTCCGCCTGCAGCGCACGATGATCCTGGTATAGTTCAAGGCTTTGGGACCAGTACTCATTATAGGGGCTGATAATTCCATTGTTCTGGCTATGCTTAGGATCCTACGTATAATGGTAGACGTACCATACATCCGTTCATAAGGTTTCTAACGTTTTCACGTTAGCTAAGGTTTCTAACGTTTTCACGTTAGCTAAGGTTTTGGCATCTTCATGTCACTAAGTTTGGATAGTCGCCAGTTAGGGCCATACTCCAGTCTACATACGATCCTTGGGCTTGTCCCCAGTTATCCATGGGCTTGTCCCCAGTTATCCTTGGGCTTGTCCCAAGTTATCCTTGGGCTTGTCCCCAGTTGCTAACTCTTTTCTTATATCGGCTTAGTCCCAAGTTATGCTCTATTTCAGGTCCTTGAAGATAGGCAGCTAGGGATCCTTGATCCTTATTTCACTCTAAGGTTTATCTTATAGTTATCCTTATTATGGTTAGGATTCTAACTTGGATCCTCAGGTATGATCCTTAACTTTTTTGGTTTTACTCATTATTCATTTGAATAACCCCTATACTTGACAACTGAACTTGTGTTTCTTAAACTATACCATTTTTAAAACTTATCGGTTATGAGATATGTGATTCTTGTTCATATCTTAAACTTTTTGGATATCTTTTCTAATTTTTCAAGGATTGATAAGTATAGACAAATTGAACATTATAACAGTTGGAAAATAACATACTAAAAAGGATAACAACACAAGATAAGCGACAAAAGGTTAAGTTTTTATTTATTAACATAAGACTAACCCTTTAAAGGTTGTCAAAATTACCTACCCGAGCTTCTACCAGCAAAACGTGGCCCGTCCGCTGGGGTAGGTAAAGGGTGTCCATGATAATGAGTTCAAAAGTAGTGCAGGAATATAAAGGCGGCAGGATCACAATGGCTTCATCCCCCAAACAGAGGATCCCTCCACCAATTGCAATCCTGCCTATTGTCCAAAGGATCATACATGATCCTTAATCCTAAAACCTATTGTTCAAGTACAACCCATCATTGTTCAACAGAAAACATCACAACCACAAAAAACAACCATCAAACTAAAAAATTGGGCTCCGGCCTTGGCACATATATCCATCATCGCCCAATTGTGCAGCTCACACCTTGGCTGCATCACCACCAGCATCATCACCACCAGCCTGATCCTTCCCACTGCCACTTGCCTCAATTGCCAGGACATCAGCTGCCTCCTCCTCATCATCCTCAAGATCTGCCAACCTTGCCTTCCAGCCTTCAACATCCCAGCTGCTTTTGTCGAAACTAGGATCTTGAGCTTCCTGGGCCATCTTCAACTTAGTCTGATACATTGTGATGGCAGCAGAGAGCTTGGTATTTTCGATGAGGTCATGCTTTTCATAATCAAAGTTGACCAGCACCTTGGCCAATTCCTGCTTGGTATCCTGGAGTTCCTTCCGAGCATCAGCAAGTGCAAGATCTTTGAGCACGGCAACTTGTTGGAGATCAGCTATTTTCTTGTCCAGCTCCTCAACATTGCCCACGTAATCCTCTATCTCAGCAAATTTCTGCAGAAAGAAGATAAGGCAGTTCAAGGTCAAGTGATCCTCATAAGAGTAGGATACCTAGGCAAAGTTAAGGATCCTTACATCATTGAAGTATTCAAGGAATTGGTGGCGGATCAGTGGCAGCCCTTGAAGATCTTCAGCATCAGAAGTTTTCCTTTTCTTGACACCCTTTCCTTTAGTGGGTGCCCTTGGAATGGAGATGCTAGGACTGGTAGTGGACCTCTTCTTCCTAGGTCGTACGAGATCAAGATCAGCTGCGTTGAATTGGGAAACAGGTTTGACAGGTTTTCCAGCGCCTACACATTCAAAGCAAGATGAGTATCCTTATCCTATTTCAATTTATCTATTTATTTTAATATTTAAACTATGCAAAAGACAGGATACTTACTCGACATGGTAATGGAACCTGAGGATACTTCTTGTGAGTCTTGGGTGTCTATCTTGAATGTCCTTGTTTCAGGATCAAGCTTCCAAAAAGCAGCGAGCCTATCCTTGGTTTCAGGTGATGTGCGGATACGTGAAACGGTGATAGCTGCAAAACAAGAAAGCAAAAATATAAGTTATCCTTGCAATCAAAGAAAGTTCCTGGTGATCCCTATCAGGATCCTCCATCCTACCATGGGTAGCCCAATTTTTAGGAAGATCCTTTCCACCCTGGATAGAATCTCTCTTGACAAAGAAAAAGCGACGTTTCCAGTCTTTGTCATTCTTGGTGACTTTCAGAAGAGGATGATCTGCACCGGGTTTTCGCTTGAACAAATAACGATGGGAACCAAAAGTAGTGAGATCATATAGCTCCGCCAATTCTGACATGCCTAAAGCAATGCCTTCTTGTTCGATGATCCTCTCCAGAGTATACAAGACCCTCCAAATCATCGGCATGGCTTGGATATAAGAGATGCCGGTAAGGGAAAAGAAGGATTGTGTAAACTCTGGGAAAGGATAGGTGTATCCTATGGTGAATGGAGTGGCCGGAAATGCAACCCATGTTTCTGAAACATAGTCGCTAAGGGTAGTAGGATCAAAGGGTCTGATAAAGGCATTCGCCGGAAAACAGCAACGGATTCTGTCTATCTGTGCGTCGTTAAAACAACACTTTTCATTCGCTGAGTCCTTGATGATTTTCTGACTTTCCAAAGGGCTATCCTTCTTGTGATCTTTGCCCGGAGAACTTCGGAGCAACATCTTTGATGGAAAGATAAAAACAGAGCAAGAGAGGAAAAAGGATAGAGAAAGAGAATACCTGAACGTCTTCGGAATGTGGATTATAAAGGGAGTTTCTCTGAAAATTTAAATGCATTTGATCCTATCTATATCTCTATTTATAATCATGATCTTGCAGGTTGTCACTTCCGTGACATCATCATCGCAACGGCTAGTTCAAAATTAACGGCTATATATCCGTTAGTTTGTTACGGATAAGATCAAGAAAACATAACTCGCTAATTTTACAATTTCACTCCTTATATTTTGGGGGCAATTGTTAGGGGAGGATTTTCTAACAATTAGTGATCCTTATTCGTTATCCTAACTGGTGATCCTTACTTCTGTGACAGGTGGTGATCCTCAGAAGGGCTTTAGGATCAGGATCATGGATCACTTCAAGGATCCTCATACTGACGATTGTTAATATATGTTTTATAACATCTCGCAGGTATAACAAGCTTGACCAAGTCTTAGCGGCATTCTTGGAGAATATTCCCGAAGTATTCTGCACGTGCTAGATCAAAACTAGACGTTATGGAGAACGTGGAGGCTTGGCCCGAAAGTCGGAGAGTTTGTTAACTAGATATTTTTCTTATTTTAAAGGGGTAACGAGCTAGTTAGTGACACTTAGTCATTTTGGCAGTTACACACACTCGCAAACACGCTCATACAAGCTCTCGTTCAAACACTTAGCGATTTCATACACTTTTTACACACTTCACCGTAGTGATCCTTGTACCTAGCTCGTTACTATCCGAAGTTGTAAACATTTAACCATTTATTTTAGCTTGGTGATCGGTAGTTTCCATCACCCGGGGTTTTTTGTGCCGGAGATCAACTCTTGATCAAGGGCTTTTTCCCCGTATAAATCCTTGTGTTGTTTGTGCATGCTACATTGAAGTGATCCTCATTGTTGTTACACATTTTAAGCATCATTCCCCTAAACAAAGTGTTTGGTTGCAACATCATCATCAGATTTTCTGACCAAAACACCTACTACTAGTGACTTGTTTACTCTGATTTTGCAGATGAAGGAGCATATACAGCAGTAGGACAAGACCAATGAAAATTGGAGACATCAAGAAACAAAAGAGATCGGCAGAGGATCATTCCCCACTAATGCCCAGATCTTTGAATTTTGATACTCTGGTTATAACTTCTCAGCCTTCAACGGTTCCAGACGTTCAATATGTGGGAGGGCCAAAAGGAGTGCATTACGGATCATCAGCAATGACTCAGGCTTCAGGGTTACACTTCCAACCAGCAGGATCCTATCCTCAGCATATGGGATCCCTCACGAATTCAGGAGGATATTCAGGAGCGCAGCAGATTCAAGGATCTTCCTTTGTTCCAGGATCATCCCAGGTTCAAGGATCCTCCTTTGTTCCAGGATCATCCCAGGTTCAAGGATCCTCCTTTGTTCCAGGATCATCCCAGGTTCAAGGATCCTCCCTTGTTCCAGGATCATCCCAGGTTCAAGGATCCTCCTTTGTTCCGGGATCATCCCAGGTTCAAGTATCCTCCATTGTTCCAGGATCGTCCCAGATTCAAGGATCCTCTTTCGTTCCAGGATCCTCTCAATTTCAGGGATCCTTCCAGATGCCAGGATCCTTGAGGAGTTTGCAAACAGGAAGTTCAGATGTCCATCAGGGAGATTTTATTCCAATGCAGACCAATGCTTCTATTGGTCCCTCGATCATTCCAGAGCCCCAACAATATGGATTAACATCCAATCTTCCTAATATGAATCCAATGGGAGGTAACACTTTTAATAATTCTTATACTACTAACCATGGTCTTATGCAGGATCCAGGTATCAATCATGCCATGGCCAGAGAATTGCAAAAGCTAAAGGATATGATATCAAGTGTTCCAGGAGTGGTCAAACCTATCCCAGAGATTGCAGTTGGGAGCCACAAGATATCTCGTTTTGCACCACCAATTTGTGATGCTGAGATACCCAAGAGGTTCCATGTACCAACAATGAAGCTGTATGATGGTTCGACGGATCCTGAAGAACACATAGCACAATATAGGGAGAGGATGGAGATCAATCCAATCCCAGAAAGGTTAAAGGAAGCATGCATGTGCAAAGGATTCGGATCCACTCTTACTGGATCAGCTCTCAAATGGCTGCTAAGTCTTCCCCCCTACTCTATTACCTCATTTGCTAATCTAGTTAACCTGTTTAATAATCAGTTTTCTTGTAGTAGAAAATTTGAACGATTAACTAGTGATCTATATTGGATAACCCAGGGTCATAATGAATCATTAAGGGATTACATTACCAAATTCAGTAAAGAATCCTTAGACATTCCCAACTTGGATATAGCCACGGCTGTTGAGGCCTTCAAAATGGGATTACTTAGGGATTCATTGTTCTATGATGATCTTGTTATGACACCATGCAGGAACCTAGATGAGGTAAGAACCCGGGCACTTAGATTCATCCGGCTAGAGGATGATAAAAGGATCCAGGAGAGGTTAGCAGGATCCTCAAAGCAAGATAAGCAAGGATCCTCGTTCAAGAACAAGTTCAGATCCTACAACAGATCTGATAACCAGAATGTTCATGCTGTTGAACAAGAGGGGGGTGATGAGGATTATCCTCCAATTTCTGAATATTGTTTTTCTGTTAATAGCAATGAACTAATCCTTGCGATGCAGAATCTAGGTGATAAAGCTAGATGGCCTAGAAAAAATGATAGGCCAGCTGCAACTAAGGATAAATCAAAGTGGTGTGCATACCATGAAGATTTTGGGCATCTCACAGAAGAATGCATTGCACTAAGAAAGGAAATTGGATACTTGTTGAGCAAGGGGCATCTAAAAGAATTGTTGGGAAGAAAAAAGTCAAGGACTCAGGATCCTGAAAGGATCCCTGAGAAGGCTCCAGCCCCTCCAGCAGATGCACAAGTAATAAACTTTATTTCTGGAGGATCAGACATTTGTGGCACATCCTTCTCAGCAGCTAAAAGGCATGCAAAGGAAACTAAAATGGATAATGGAGAAAGACCTGTTCGAACATCAAGTGTCTCCGAAGGAAAAGTCATAACCTTTGATGAGGATGACCGTGTTGATATCCAGGATCCTCATCACGATGGTTTAGTTATTACTCTTTTCATTTCTAACCATTTTGTCCGCAGGATCCTTATAGACGGAGGAAGTTCAGTGAACATTATCCAGCTTGATGTTCTAAAGAAGATGGGTATTCCTGAATCAGATATCATACCAAGATCCTCCGTGCTCGTAGGATTTAGTGGCGAAACTAAGAATACCCTGGGGGACATTAAACTCCCAATATACATCGAAGGCCTACACTCTTATCAAAAAATTTTTGTTATTGACTGTTTATCTTGTTGTAATGTTATCCTTGGCAGGCCCTGGATACACGATATGAAAGCAGTCCCATCTACCTACCATCAATGTGTGAAGCTCCCTAGTCCTTGGGGAATAGTGAAGATTGATAGTGACCAGCAGGAGGCTAAGAATTGCTACACTTCATCGATGAAACCAGCCTCGAAGTCAAGGGAGCAATAGCAATCAAGGAACCCTCCAAGGGATGTCTTGGAGGCAAGAGAGAAGGATGTGGTAGAAATCCTCATGGATCCTGATGATCCTGAATCCAAAATTTATATCGGATCAGGGATCCTTGGCGAAATGAAAGAAGACCTCGTATCCTTCCTCAAAAGGAGAAAGACTACCTTTGCATGGAAACACGAAGACATGACTGGTATATCCAAAGATGTAATCACTCACAAACTCGGCATTGACAGGTCCTTCAAACCAATCCATCAAAGGAGAAGAAAGTTTGCACTGGAAAGGAAAGCCATTATCCAGGAAGAGGTAGAGAAATTGCTCCGGGCAGGTATGATTAGAGAGGTCAAGTATCCAAGATGGTTGGCCAATGTGGTTGTTGTTCAAAAGAAAAAAGGAAAGTGGAGGGTATGTGTCGACTTTACCGATTTAAATAAGGCATGTCCCAAGGATCCTTTCCCATTACCCCACATTGACTCCATGGTGGATGCAACTGCGGGTCATGAACTGTTAACTTTTATGGATGCTTCATCTGGATTCCAACAAATCCAAATGGAACCATCCGACCAAGAGGATACAGCCTTCATGAATCCAACTGGTATATACTGCTATATTGCTATGCCGTTCGGACTAAGAAATGCAGGTGCAACATATCAAAGGCTGGTGAATATGATGTTCAAGGATCAGATTGGACAAACTATGGAGGTTTACATAGATGATATGGTGGTAAAATCCTTAAAAGCTGAGGATCACCTAAGAGACTTGGAGGAAGCATTCGATATCCTTGACAAATATAACATGAAACTTAATCCTTCAAAATGTCACTTTGGTGTTAAAGCAGGTAAATTCTTAGGATATATGGTGACAAAGAGAGGCATTGAAGCTAGCCCGGAACAAATCAAAGCAATAGTGAACATCAAATCTACGGCCAATGCTAAAGATGTTCAAAGGCTAACAGGCAGGATTGCAGCTTTGAACAGATTTATATCCAAATCCTCAGAGAAGTGCAAAGAATTCTATGATATCCTAAGGAAGAACAAGAAATTTGAGTGGACTGAGAAGCATGAAAATGCTTTAAGAGCCCTCAAAGATTACCTATCCTCAGCCCCGGCCTTGATGAAACCAGAAAAAGGCGATGTGCTATCCTTCTATCTTGCAGTATCCTCAAAAGCAGTAAGTGCGGTCCTTGTTAAGGATCATGAAGGTACACAACATCCTGTCTATTATGTAAGTAAAAGTTTACTTGATGCCGAATCCAGGTATTCACACCTTGAAAAGCTTATTCTTGCATTAATTATGGCATCTACTAAGTTAAGACATTATTTCGAAACTCATGTTATCATTGTTAAAACTAATTTCCCAATTAAGAATGTCCTCAGGAAACCAGAGATGTCAGGAAGGATGGCTAAGTGGGTAGTGAAGCTAAGTGCATATGATATAAGATATGAGCCTAGCACAGTAGTGATTTACAAAAAGAAGCTGAGTTAGAAGTCCAGCAGCTAGAAGAGACCAAGGATCCTTGGATACTCTATACTGATGGATCCTCAAATGTCAAAGGCACAGGGCTTGGAATACTACTAAAATCGCCACAGGGGGACATAATACCCCACTCTATAGCTTGTGAGTTCCAAACCACTAACAATGAGGCTGAATATGAAGCCTTAATTGCTGGTTTGCAAATTGCAAAGCATATGGGGATCAGGTATCTTGAGGTACATGTAGATTCATTGTTAATTACAAACCACTTTAATGGATCCTATGTTGTTAAAGGTGAAAAGCTAACCAAATATTTAGAGATAGTCAAAAGTTTGGCACTCTCTTTTGTTTCCTTTAGTTTGACGCAGGTACCAAGGGAAGAAAATACAGAGGCTGATGCATTGGCTAACTTAGGATCATCCTTGAAGATCCCGGAGGATATCAAGATCCCTATTATCCATATCCTGACCCCGGCTATCGAGGATCATGCGGCTATGGAGATAGGAAATGATTCTGCAATTATCCCTAGTGAGGATACTCGATCCCATTCAGGATCATGGATCTCACCAATTATGAGATACTTACAACATGGAGAGATTCCTACAGGAGAAAACCCTAGGACTTTCAAATCTAAGGTATCTCAATTCACAATTTTAAATAGTATGTTGTATAGACGATCTCTTGCAGGACCATACCTGAGATGCATTGAGGATCCTGAAATCCAAGAAGTTCTAAAAGACTTCCACGAAGGAGATTGTGGAAACCACACTGGGGGCAGGGCATTATTCTCAAGGATCCTGAGGACAGGATACTACTGGCCAACCATGAAGAGAGATGATGTGGAGTATGCTAAGAGATGTGATCCTTGTCAGAGGCACAGCAATATCCTTCATCAACCAGCTGAATTATTGCATCCTATATCCTCCTCTTGGCCATTTATGAGATGGGGTATGGATATAGTTGGTAAGCTCCCTAAGGCACCTGGTGGAAAAGTATTCATGCTAGCTATGACTGATTACTTCTCCAAGTGGATAGAGGCTGAAACTTTTGCCCAAGTTAGAGAAAAGGAAGTTATATCCTTCATTAAAAGAAATATTGTAACTAGATTTGGAATTCCTTCTGAGATTATATGTGATAATGGTTCCCAATTTATTGGGGGCAGAACCACTAACTTTTGTGACAGCTGGGGGATTAAGATGATAACATCAACACCAGTCCACCCACAAGCTAATGGTCAAGCAGAATCATCCAACAAGATCATCATCAACAATTTGAAGAAGAAGCTTGGATCCAAGAAAGGGAAATGGGCAGAAGAACTACCCTATGTGCTTTGGGCTGATAGGACAACCCCTAAGAATGCTACTGGTCAAACACCATTCTCTTTGGTATTTGGGGCAGAATCAGTGATCCCAACAGAAATGGTGGTTCCAACTGCTAGAACAAGTACCCGTGATCCTGAAGAAAATGATGAGAACTTGGTTCAAGACCTGGATACTATTAAAGAAATCAGGGATATGGCTAGGATAAGGATGGCCAGTTATCAACAAAGAATGGCTGGTGCCTACAACAAAAATGTCAGGATCAGGAAGTTTCAAGTTGGAGATATGGTATTAAGGAAAGCATTTCAGAATACCACCAATCCTGCTGATGGAAAATTGCCTCCAAAATGGGAAGGCCCTTAGTTGATTGAAGCTGAAGCAGGAAAGGGGGCATATAGATTGCTAACCATGGAAGGTGATTTGCTACCAAGAGCTTGGAATGCTGTCCACTTGAAGAAATATTTCATGTGAGCAGGATCCTCAAGGCACAGATGATCCTCACGATAGGGGTATCCTTAAAGGATCCTGAAAGTATCAGTGATCCTTACTTAGGTAATATCCTAAACTTGAACTATTTCATTTCCTTATTTTCTCATATAAGGATAAGGATCATGTGTCCTTTATCCATCTCTCACGTGAGTTTAAGTTTTGAAAGTTCAGGTATTCTTTGCATAACATTGGTTATCCGCAGAAGCAATCCGTTCCTTGGGTTTAACCCCAGTTATTTGGGCTTGACCCCAGTTCCGCCTGTAGCGCATGATGATCCTGGTATAGTTCAAGGCAGTGGGACCAGTACTCGTTTTAGGGGCTGATAATTCCATTGTACTGGCTATGCCTAGGATCCTACGTATAATGGTAGACGTACCATACATCCATTCCTAAGGTTTCTAACGTTTTCACGTTAGCTAAGGTTTCTAACATTTTCACGTTAGCTAAGGTTTTGGCATTTTCATGTCACTAAGTTTGGATAGTCGCCAGTTAGGGCCATACTCCAGTTTACATACGATCCTTGGGCTTGTCCCCAGTTATCCTTGGGCTTGTACCCAGTTATCCTTGGGCTTGTCCCCAGTTGCTAACTCTTTTCTTATATTGGCTTAGTCCCAAGTTGTGCTCTATTTCAGATTCTTGAAGATAGGCAACTAGGGATCCTTGATCCTTACTTCACTCTAAGGTTTATCTTATAGTTATCCTTATTATGGTTAGGATCCTAACTTGGATCCTCAGGTATGATCCTTAACTATTATTAATTCTATTCATTATTTATTTGAATAACCCTTAAAATTTGACAACTGAACTTGTGATTCTTAAACTATATCACTTTTTGGAACTTATCAGTTATGGGGTATGTGATCCTTGATCATATCCTAAACTTTTTGGATATCTTTTTTAATTTTTCAAGGATTGACAAGTATAAACGGAATGAACATTACAACAGTTGGAAAGTAAGATATTAAAAAGAATAACAACACAAGATAAGCGACAAAAGGTTAAGATTTTATTTATTAACAAAGGATTAACCCTTAAAAGGTTGTCAAAATTACCTACCCCGAGCATCTACCAGCCAAACGTGGCCCGTCCGCTGGGGTAGGTAAAGGGTGTCCATGATAATAAGTTCAAAAGTAGTGCAGGAATATAAAGGCGGCAGGATCACAATGGCTTCATCCCCAAAACAGAGGATCCCTCCACCAATTGCAATCCTGCCTATTGTCCAAAGGATCATACATGATCCTTAATCCTAAAAACTAGTGTTCAAGTACAAACCATTAAATTGTTCAACATCACAACCACAAAAGACCTACTACCAAATTTAAAAATTGGGCTCCGGCTGTGTCTAGGAATGTCCATCATCGCCCAATTGTGCAGCCTACACCTTTGCTGCATCCTCTTCCCCTCCAGCTGCGGTATCCTTCATCAGATCCTTTCCACTGCCACCTGCCTCAATCGCCAAAACCTCCTCAGCCTCCTCATCATCCTCAAGATCGGCCAACCTTGCTTTCCAGCCCTCAACATCCCAGCTGCTTTTGTCAAAGTTAGGATCTTGAGCTTCCTAGGCCAT
Organism: Helianthus tuberosus; assembly: GCA_030545235.1. Lineage (NCBI taxonomy): Eukaryota > Viridiplantae > Streptophyta > Magnoliopsida > Asterales > Asteraceae > Helianthus > Helianthus tuberosus. The sequence goes on along the minus strand of CM060432.1, from coordinate 68,232,397 downwards.
CTTCAATTTTGTCTAATACATTGTGATGGCAGCAGAGACCTTAGCATTTTCTATAAGATCATGCTTCTCATAGTCAAGGTCAATCAGAAGTTTAGCCGTCTTAGTCTTGGCATCTTGGAGTTCCCTCTGAAGATCAGCAATTGCAAGGTCCTTGAGCACTGCAACCTGTTGGAGGTCAGCAATCTTCTTGTCCTGCTCCTCGACATTCCCCACATAATCTTCAATCTCAGCAAATTTTTGCAAAGAAAAGGACAAAGCAGTTCAAGATCAGGTGATCCTCATATGAGTAGGATACCTAGGCAGAATTGGTGATCCTTACATCATTGAAGTATTCAAGGAACTGGTGGCGGATCAGTGGTAGGCCTTGAAGGTCCTCAGTGTCAGAAGTTTTCCTCTTCTTACCACCCTTTCCTTTAGTGGGTGCTTTGGGAATGGAGATGCTAGGACTGGTAGTGGCCCTCTTCTTCCTGGATCGAACAACATCAAGGTCAGCTGTGTTGAACTGGGATACAGGCTTGGCAGATTTTTCGGCACCTACACAATCAAAGCAAGATAAGTGTCCTAATCTTATTTCAATTTAATTATTTATTTTAATATTTAAACTATAAATCAAGCAGGATACTTACTTGACATGGTGATGGAACCTGAGGATACTTCTTGTGAGTCTTGGGTGTCTATCTTAAATGTCCTTATTTCAGGATCAAGCTTCCAAAAAGCAGCAAGCCTATCCTTGGTTGCGGGTGTTGTGATGATGTGTGAAACAGAAATAGTTGCATAACACAAGACAAAAAGGGGTTAGTGATCCTTATACAAAAACAAGACTACCTGGTGATCCTTCTCAGGATCCTCTGGCCTACCATGGGTGGACCATGTCCTTGGTAGATCCTTTCCGTTTGGAATGGTATCCCTCCTGACAAAGAAGAAGCGACGTTTCCAATTTGTGTCGTTCTTGGTGACTTTAAGAAGGGGGTGTTCTCCGCCGGGTTTTCGTTTGAACAAATAACGATGGGAACCAAAGGTAGTAAGATCATACAATTGTGTCAGCTCTGACATTCCTAAATCAATGCCCTCCTGCTCGATGATCCTCTCCAGGATATACAAAACCCTCCAAATCATTGGCATGGCTTGGATGTAAGAGATGCCGGTAAGGGAAAAGAAGGATTGTGTAAATTCTGGGAAAGGATAGGTGTATCCTATGGCGAATGGAGTAACTGGAAAGGCAACCCATGTTTCTGAAACATAGTCGCTCAGAATAGTAGGATCAAAGGGTTTGAAAAAGGCACTCGCCGGAAAGCAGTGACGAATCTTGTCTATCTGAGCATCGTTAAAGTAACACCTCTCATTTGCGGAGTCTTTGATGATCTTTTGACTCTTCAAGGGACTATCCTTCTGGTGATCCTTGGCGGGGGAGGACCGAAGCATCATTCTTGAAGGGATGATAGAAAGAAAGAAAAACAGAGCAAGAGAAGGAGGAAGATGAAGAGAGAATACCTGTTTATCTTCGGAATGCAGTTATAAAGGGAGTCTCTCTGAAATTTTAAATGCATTTGATCCTATCTCTATCTCCTATTTATAATCATGATCGTGCAGGGTTGTCACTTCTGTGACGTCACGATTGCAACGGCTAGTTCAACAATAACGGCTATATTTACGATAGTTAGTTGCGGATAAGATCAAGAAAACATAACTCGCTCATTTTACATATCACTCCTTATATTTTGGGGGCAATTGTTAGGGGAGGATTTTCTAACAATTAGTGATCCTTATTCGTTATCCTAATTAATGATCCTTACTTCTGTGACAGATAGTGATCCTCAGAAGAGCTTCAGGATCAGGATCATGGATCACTTTAAGGATCCTCGTACTGACGATTGTTTATTTGTGTTTTGTATTACTTCGCAGGAGTAACAAGCTTGACTTGGTCTTGGCAACGGTACTAAGGAATATTCCACGGGCATTTCGCACACGATTGACCAAAAATGGACGTTGTGGAGAACGTGGGAGCTTGGCACAAAATTCGGATAGTTAGTTATTGTAGTTAACTTCTATTTTTAAAGGGGTAACGAGCTAGAGTTAGAACACTTAGCCATTTTCAGCTACACACACTCTCATATACTCGCATTGTTGAAGCTCTCGACGAACACTCACTAGTTTCCATTCACTTTTACACATTTCACGATAGTGATCCTTGTACCTAGCTCGTTACTATCCGAAGTTGTAAACTTTTATTGATTTATTTGAGCTTGGTGATCGGTAGTTTCCATCACCCGGGGTTTTTTGTGCCAGAGATCAACTCTTGATCAAGGGCTTTTTCCCCGTATAAATCCTTGTGTCATTTGTGCAATTTACATTGAAGTGATCCTTGTCATTGTTCTGCATTATTAGCATCATACCCCGTAACAGAGATTTTGGTTGCAATATCCTCATCAGATTTTTTTGACCAAAACAGGAACAACAAGTCCAAGTTCTACAACAAGTCTGATAACCAGAATGTGCATGCAGTAGAACAGGAAGAAGATGATGAAGATTATCCTCCAATATCTGAATATTGTTTTTCTGTTGATAACAATGAACTAATCCTTGCAATGCAGAACCTAGGTGAAAAAGCAAGATGGCCTAGAAAAAGTGATAAGCCAGCTGCAACAAAAGACAAATCCAAATGGTGTACATATCATGGGGATTTTGGTCATCTCACTGAAGAATATATTGCATTGAGAAAAGAGATTGGTTACTTGTTGAGCAAAGGGCACTTGAAGGAACTGTTGGGAAGAAAAAAGTCAAGGACCCAGGATCCTGAAAGAGTTCCAGAAAGAGCTCCTGCTCCTCCTGCTGATGCACAAGTTATTAACTTCATATCTAGAGGATCAGATATATGTGGCACTTCTTTTTCAGCAGCTAAGAGGCATGCAAAAGAGACCAAGATGGAAAATGGGGATAGACCCGTCCGAACCTCTATAGTTACACAGGAAAAAGTTATAACTTTTGATAAGGATGATCGAGTTGATGTGCAGGATCCTCATCGTGATGGTCTTGTTATTACCCTCTTTATACCTAACCATTTTGTTCGCAGGATCTTAATAGATGGTGGAAGTTCTGTAAACATCATTCAGCTTGATGTCCTCAAGAAGATGAACATTCCTGAGTCGGATATTGTGCCAAGATCCTCAGTTCTTGTGGGATTTAGTGGAGAAACCAAGAACACATTGGGGGACATTAAACTTCCCATCTACATAGAGGGTCTTCATTCTTATCAAAAATTTTGTGTTATAGATTGCTTATCTTGTTGCAATGTTATCCTTGGCAGGCCATGGATACATGACATGAAGGCAGTCCCATCGACCTATCATCAATGCGTAAAGCTTCCTAGTCCATGGGGGGTGGTGAAGATTGAGAGTGATCAACAAGAAGCTAAGAATTGTTACACATCATCAATGAAACCAGCCTCAAGATCATGGGAGCAATAGTAATTAAAGTATCCTCCAAGAGATGTCTTGGAGGCAAGGGAATAGGATGTGAGAGATATCCTTATGGATCCTCAGGATCCTGAATCCAAGATTTTCATAGGATCAGGGATCCTCAACAACATCAAACAGGATCTAATATCCTTCCTAAGGAAAAGAAAAAACTACCTTTTCCTGGAAGCTTGAAGACATGACCGGTATCTCTAAAGATATAATTACTCACAAACTTGGCATTGACAGGTCATTCAAACCAATACATCAAAAGAGGAAGAAGTTTGCACCTGAGAGGAATGCCATTATCCAGGAAGAGGTAGATAAACTACTCCGGGCAGGTATGATAAGAGAGGTCAAGTATCCAAGGTGGTTAGCCAATGTGGTTGTTGTTCAAAAGAAAAATGGAAAGTGGAGGGTATGTGTCGATTTTACTGATTTAAACAAGGCATGTCCCAAGGATCCTTTCCCATTACCCCACATTGACTCCATGGTGGATGCTACTGCGGGTCATGAGTTGTTGACTTTTATGGATGCTTCATCTGGATTTCAACAAATTCTGATGGAACCATCTGATCAAGAGGATACAGCCTTTATGACCCCAACTGGTATATATTGTTATATTGCTATGCCATTTGGACTAAGAAATGCAGGTGCTACTTATCAGAGGCTAGTCAATATGATGTTTAAGTAACAAATTGGACACACTATGGAAGTCTATATAGATGACATGGTGGTTAAGTCCAAGCAAGCTGAGGATCACCTTAAAGACTTGGAGGAAGCATTCGATATCCTTGATAAATTTAATATGAAACTAAATCCTTCCAAGTGTCATTTTGGTGTTAAAGCAGGCAAATATCTAGGCTATATGGTAACAAAAAGAGGCATTGAAGCAAGTCCAGAGCAAATCAAGGCAATTGTGAATATAAAATCTCCTGCCAATGCCAAGTATGTGCAAAGGTTGACAGGGAGGATCGCGGCCTTGAACAGGTTCATATCAAAGTCATCAGAAAAGTGCAAGGAATTCTATGACATTTTGAGAAAGAACAAGAAATTTGAGTGGACTGAAAAGCATGAAAATGCTCTCAAAGCCCTTAAGGATTACCTGTCCTCAGCTCCTTCCTTGATGAAACCAGAGAAAGGGGATGTATTATCCTTATACTTGGCAGTCTCTTCCAAAGCAGTAAGTGCAGTCCTTGTTAAGGATCACGAAGGTACACAACATCCTGTCTATTATGTAAGAAAGAGTTTGCTTGATGCTGAATCCAGGTATTCACATTTAGAAAAACTTATCCTTGCTTTGATTATGGCATCTACTAAATTAAGACATTATTTTGAAACTCATGCCATTATTGTTAAGACTAATTTTCCAATTAAGAATGTTCTTAGGAAACCTGAAATGTCAGGAAGGATGGCCAAATGGGCAGTGAAGCTCAGTGCATATGATATAAGATATGATCCTAGAACTGCCATTAAATCCCAAGCCTTGGTGACTTTGTGGCAGATTTCAGTAGTGACTTGCAAAGGGAAGCTGAGTTAGAAGTCCAACAGCTTGAAGAAACTAAGGATCCTTGGATACACTTCACTGATGGAGCCTCTAATGTCAAAGGAACTGGGCTTGGAATACTACTAAAATCGCCACAGGGGGACATAATACCCCACTCCATAGCTTGTGAGTTTCAAACTACTAATAATGAGGCTGAATATGAAGCCTTGATAGCTGGTTTGCAAATTGCCAAGCATATGAGGATCAGGTATCTTGAGGTACATGTAGATTCATTGTTAATTACTAATCACTTTAATGGATCCTATGTTGTTAAAGGTGAAAAGCTAATCAAATATTTAGAGATAGTCAAAGAATTGGTACTCTCTTTTGTTTCCTTTAGTTTGACACAGGTACCCAGAGAAGAGAATACAGAAGCTGATGCATTGGCCAACCTAGGATCATCCTTAAAGATTCCAGAGGATATCAAGATCCCTATTATTTATATCCTAACTCCTGCTATTGAGGATCATATAGCTGTGGGGATAGGAGAAGATTCTGCAATCATCCCTAGTAATGATACACAATCTCATTCAGGATCATGGATCCTTCCAATCATGAGATATACGCAGCATGGAGAGATTCCTACAGGAGAAAACCCCAGGGCTTTCAAAATCAAGGTATCTCAATTTACAATACTAAAAAACATGTTATATAAGCGATCTCTTGCAGGAACATATCTAAGATGCATTGAGGATCCTAAAGTCCAAGAAGTCCTAAAAGATTTTCATGAAGGAGATGTGGAAACCACACTGGGGGTAGGGCATTGTTCTCAAGGATCCTTAGGACATGATACTATTGGCCTACAATGAAGTGTTGGACTCTGTATGCCCAAGACACATATTAAATTGATGTGGCTAGTACGTTATGATCCAAGTCGAGTCATACCCAATAACAAGCTAGACAAACACTTACAATATTTATTTATGATATGATCAAATAAATAAATATCAACACTTAGAATATTTAGAAATTGGTTTTCTAAATAATTGCACTTGATAAACTAATAAATTATATGGATAATTTATTTTGAGAGAATATTTTATTTTGTTATTTAATTGGTTAAATAACATAATAAAAATAGCATAAGTCTTATAACATATGATGTTATATTTTATAAAAGTTATAAAATATATATATATGTGTAAGACTTATATTTTATAAAAGAATTTTTTTTTTTATAAAATAAGCTAGGCCGCCACCCCCCTCCCATGGGGTCTTCCCAAAATATTCTTGTCCAATAGGGATCCATGCATGTTGTCATAAGTTAGAAGCCTCTTGATTGGGTGTTCTTCCCTAAAAGCTTTGGCCAATCACATGGCATGCAAATGCATGTGTTAGTTGATCTCCTATTGGGCAATGTGGGTGGCAAAGTCTCTCATGTCTTTTATATTCATTTAGATGAATTTTGAGGAGAAAAACTTGAAGAAAATGGCTGAAAATGGCTGCATATTTTCGGCCCCAAGATGATCATCCTAGAGTTGATTTTTATTTGAAAAATCAAGTGTAAGACTCTAAATAAATCGGGTCATGTATGGTTGATCTATTGGTGAGTTTCAAGTTCACATTTCAAGTGCAAGAACTCAACAAAAGGCCCTCTAATTTTCGGCCATATGATGGTTCCAAGAGGGGATCTTTCATGTGAGTTGCAAGTGAGAAATCCTAGCTAAACATAAAGTGTTTGTTGGAAGCTTGGGGTATACAAGCTTGAGGTCTTCTACTCTTGAAGACAACCATTTCAAGAAGCATCATCCGTTTCATAATCCTTGTACTTCAAGAAGGTAGTTTTCTAAACATCCTATGGTTGTGTTTGATAGTATACATCTCATATATGGATCCGGGTTTTGGGATTTTGCATATAAATGGTTTTATATCTTATAAAAGTAACATGTTTTAAACTTATTTTCCGCTGCGTTTTTATTTCATATGGATGAAATTGCTTTGATAAACATGTTAAAATCCCATCAATGGCATCTAGAGCCGCTTATATGAGTGCATGCTTCAATAGACTTAAAATTTTCGGATTTCGGGTTTGGTAAAAACCCTATGGCCGAAATTCTAAGTATGGTTATCCCTTTGTTTTTCAAGATTATATTCTTACATGCATAAATGAATCTTGAAAAATTATTTCATATGGATGATTTGTTTGTTTGGACAAAACTTACCTTTTCGGTTTTTTGGACATAGCCGAAAATGGTTATTAAAAGGGAACCATTTTTTTATGCTTCTTGAAATTTATATAAATATATATGTGGATATATATTTTGGTGCATATAACCTAGCCATGACCTTGTGTTGAATGATTGTGTTGTGATTTATATTAAATTATTTCAAAGGTTGTAATAATTATTAATTTGTCTTCCATTTGTAAAGATATGTAATTTATTTATTTTTCATTTGGCATGTAAAATAAATAGATTAGGTGCATTTTATTTTACTAGAAAAATGTATTAGGATATATTTTTGTAAAAGAAGATGCACACAAAAATGCGGTTTTGGTTTTTGCCATTTTCGGGCATAAATGACTTCATAGTTCTTAACGGGATTTTAGCCCGAAAACCAAAACACATTTTCGGAGCCCAAAGGAGTTTGGAGCTGAATTAAAGTACATTTTGGAAGCTCAAAGAAAGTGGAGAAATCACAACACAAAAGGGAGACTTGAAGCATTTGGATGCGGGATCAAGTGGGAGTTCAACGACACATTGCTTGTGTCATTTTTCACCCTTTAGGAAGGACCTTTTGGCACACTTGTTTCGGCTAACAAGTGTGGTCAAAATAGTTGGCTATGGTTATGCACCTAATGATATATGTGTTGTGCTTGTGTGGTTGCTTATTTATATTGTTTTGATGATATTTGGATATGCATGCTTAACAAACTAATAATCAACAACAAGCTTAAAATTGGTTCTTTAAAAGATCATTAAAATTGGTTAATAAAAGGTTATTAAAAATTAATGATTTTATAATAAAATGGATTTTATTAAAAAGAACCTTGAAATTTGTTTCACAAAAGTACCAAGGATTTGAATGCATGCAAATGTATGGTACATAAAGTTTTCTAAACTAGAATTTTTGAAAACTCAAAAATCCCTTTTATAAAACGAGTCAAACACCATCCTTTTATACAACACTCGAAACACTTGGGAACTCTTATTGTGGGATAAAGGTCACCTAACCACATTTGAGGGAACTTGTATGTTCGAGGTGGGTTTACCATGTTTGTGGGGTAAAGGTCACCTAACCACTTATGTGTATAAACTCACACGTGTGTGTAAGTTGGACGACTTGATTTGGAAACCATGAACTTAGGGTCACCGAAGCATGGCGAACAAACGGTGTTGATGGGATTAAACATGCCAACTAAACATAAAAATGTTTAACCGATCCCATATGGCTAGAAGTTGCAAAGAGTTGCAATTGTCAAACGTTGACTACCTTGTTAATTTAAATAAAGGGATAAAGGTCACCTAACCGATATTTAAATGTAACGTTGGATTCTAGATTTTAATTATTAATTGTCTATGAGACACAAAGGGTATTAATGATTAAAATATAATAATATCGAAAATACTAAAATTGAACCTTGTTAAATTTTGTAGATGGCCGCTAACAATATTACCCAAACCGTCCGTAACCTATCACTAGAAAACGATCCTAATCCCGATGAACATCTTATGGAAGATAAGGATGCCTATATCGATTGGATTAAATATATCGAGAATACTATGCAAGCCTCTTGCCTCATGTTAGGAATTATGATTTCCGAGATTCAAAAGGTTTTGAACATCATGAGCACACGACATGATTACCCAATTATAGGAAATGTTCCTAAGGATAGAACGCTTCGAAACCGTTCGAGCGCTTCGTGCATGTCGAATGGAGGAAACCCAATCGGACTCATCTTATGTTTTAAGATGAAAAGCCACATTGATCACCTCGAAAGGCTCGATATGGATAAAAGGATTTTATCCATTCTAACAATCAATGAGGGTAGCAACAAGAAAGGGCATCACCCCGACACCAAAGCAAATGTTGCAAATGGAAACGGGTAATTCAAAGGGAAATGATTAGAAAGACTAAAGCGAAACCACCGAAACCAAAAGAGAAGAAGGCAAAGGTTGCCATGAATGATCCATGCTTTGAGTGTGGTGAGATAGGGCATTTAAATAGGAATTGTCCAACCTATCTCAAAGAGTTAAAAAAAAACAAGAGGGATGCTAGGCAAACCTCAGGTACAATCTTAATGATACATATTGATTTTAATGTTATTTCTTCTAACACATGGGTATTAGATACCGGATGTGGAACTCATGTTTGCAATTCGTTGCAAAAGGTTCAAAAGAAATAAACATTACAAGAAAGGAGACTATGTTTTGAAACTTCCAAATGGTTTGGAAATTGTTTTAAAATGTTTTGAATGCTCCTAGTTTGACTAGGAACATTATTTAAGTTTCCCTTTTGAGACAATATGTTTTGATTTAAAGTTTGTAAACAATGACATTTATATTTCGATGAATGACATGTTTTACTTTAAAACTATGCCTTCAAATGGTAGTTATGAATTGGTTCATAAATAATACATCATTTGATAGTTCAATGTACCAAGCAATCACCAACAAAATCAAAATGGATTTGAGTGAGACTTATTTTGGCATTATCGCCTTGGTCATATAAACAGATGTCGCATGTAAACACTTCGAAAGAATGATCTTTTGGAAACAAATGAAATTGGTTCATTTGATACATGTGAATCTTGTTTACAAGGTAAAATGACTAAGAAACCCTTTAGTGGGAAAGGGCAATAGATTTCTTAGGTATCATACATTCGAATGTATGTGATCCTTTTAAGCCAATGACTAGGTATGGTGAAAGATACTTCATTACTTTAACCGACAACTATAGTAGTTATGGTTATGTGTACTTGACACAAAGAAGAAGTTTTAAAACGTTCAGAATCTTCAAAAAGTGAAGTACAAAATCAACTCTTTTAAAGTTCTTCGTTTCGATAGAGGAGGAATCGAACTCTAGTAGATATGGTTCGATCTATGATGGCTAGGAGCGCATTATCTCTATCACTTTGGGGTTACGCTTTGCTCTCCGTGGCCCATATGGCCCCAACCAAGAAAGTGGATACGACGTCTTTTGAAATATGACATGGAAAGGTTTCATCATTATCATATTTAAAAGTATGGGTTGTGAAGCTTATGTGAAGCAATACACCCCAAACAAGTTGGAAGTACGATCCACTAAGTGTATCTTCGTAGGATATCCTAAAGATGATATAGGATATTATTTCTACGATCCAACAAGCAAAAGTATTTGTTGCTCGAAAGGCAAAGTTCTTGGAAGATAAGTTCCTAATGGAAGGAACTAGTAGAACAGTGGAACTTGATGAGGATCAGGAACCAAAAGCCGATACACGTTTGGTTGATACTAGCACTCAACAAGAGGTTGTTGAAGATGATCAAATGGTTGATCAATATACACAAAACGTTCGCAGATCTGGTAGAATTAGTAATCCACCTGAAAGATATGGATTTTTATGGATGGATGCTATGTGGTAGATTCACATGAACCAACCACATACCATGATGCAATGTCAAAATCTGATTGCGACAAATGGCTTGAGGCTATGAACGTAGAGATGCAATCCATGTTTGACAACCAAGTATGGGAATTGGTTGTGCCACCACTTAACTCTAAAGTAGTTGGAAGTAAGTGGGTTTTCAAGAAGAAAACAATAATGCATGGTAACTTGGATACTTGTAAAGCGAGACTTGTAGCAAAAGGCTTCACTCAAACTCAAAGGGTTGATTATGATGAGACCTTCTCGCCGGTGGTGATGCTAAAGTCAACTAGGATATCATTTGCCATACTTGCACAATATGATTATGAGATTTGGCAAATGGATCTCAAAACGACTTTCCTCAATAGATATCTTGAGGAAGATGTCTATATAGTTAAGCCTGAAGGTTTTGTCGATCCAAAACATCCTAACAAAGTGTGCAAGTTAAAGAAATCAATCTATGGATTGAAACAAGCATCTAAAAGTTGGAATCACCGTTTTGATGAAGAGATTAGGGAATATGGATTCATCAAAAACGTTGATAAAGCTTGTGTGAATAAGAAGGCTAGTGGGAGCATTATTACTTTCTTTGTATTATATGTCGATGACATTCTACTATTTGGAAATAACATTCCAACCTTGGAGGGTGTAAAAGCCTGGCTTGAAATTTGTTTTTCCATTAAGGATTTTGGTGAAGACGCCTATATTTAGGAATAAAGATCTATAAGGATAGGTCAAGGCGCTAGATAGGTTTAAACAAAAGTGCATACATTGACAAAGTCTTGAAAAGGTTCAAGATGAAGAACTCTATGAAAGGTTTGGTACCTATTCAAAGAGAGGACAATATTGAAAGCGTTTCAATGTCCAAGCTCAAAGGATGAGCAAGAAAGATTGAAAAGAATCCCATATGCGATATCTATAGGATTCATTATGTATGCAATGATATGCACTGGAACGGACATGTCATGCGCTTTAGGCATGACGAAAAGATACCAGCGAGTAACAGTCATTGGGTGACTATTAAAAATATATATTGAAATACCTTAGAAGGACTAAGGATATGTTTCTAATATATGGATCTGGTAAAGAAGAACTCGTTGTAAAGGGTTACAAGGATGCGAGTTTAGGAATTCGTTGTAAATGGTTACATGGATACGAGTTTCCAAGACTAATCGAGATGGTTCTCGATCACAATCAGGGTAGCATTGTCCACTACAGAATCAGAATACATCGCCGCTTCATTGATCGAGATAATTCATATGGATCTGCCACTTGAATTATTACCAATCTAGGGGTAGTCCCTACCATTCAGGACCCTAGTGATCTTTGTGATAACGATGGTGTGATTGCTTAAATCACGGAACCTCGTGTACATCAAAAGACTAGGCACATTGAGCGGAGTTTCAACTACATAAGGGATGAAGTTGAAAAGAGAAAGATATGTATTCGCAAAGTTCACACTGATCAAAATATTGCGGATACACTCACGAAGCTCCTTGAATGGGCAAAGCATGAAAGGGTCATACTTGTGCCTTAGGACTTCGATATTCTAGTGATTGGATTTGATCTATTTTGTATTTGGATATTGGAACAACTGTTATTATAACTCATTATGGTATTTTGAGTTATGTTCCATATTAGCATGTTTAAATCCGTGAATAAGTTACTTATTCTAAATGTCCGTAGTCGATCATACTTGTGGGAACAAATATGAATGTAAGACTATTATGAACTTGGATTGGTAGATATTCATGAAGTATGAATATAGAGCAAGGCGTTGCTGCCAAGGTTCATAGATATTTGTGGGATACAAATATTGGACTGACTCGCTCTCAAATATTACTGCATGGAATCATTTGTGATTGATCATAAGTAAATTTGAGTAAAGGAGAATATCATAGTATCCTCAGACCTGAGATACATATTGGGTCTTGATATTCACCAAATATTATACCTTGATTTTTTCTTCGCTGTCAATAATATGACAGTACATAAGGCTAAGCTCAGGTGTGGTACAAGGTGATTGTGAGAGACGTATGTAGTCAAGATGGGATTTGTTCCTCTTATTCGTTGAGAGTAAGATGTCTAAGGCCTGCTAAAGTTAAATCAACAGAGAGTGATCACTCTGTGTCTCTGGATTTGACATGACATCTGTAACGAAAGGATAAATGATAGATTCACCTAAATCATGTTCAAGTAAGGGACTTGAAGAGGATGATGTTATTGAATGGCACATATAGTCATACGTATTAGGGGTAGTAAACCGTAGTTAGGCGTTATTTACTACTTGCATCAATCTTCTATGTATCTTGTGCAAGTGGGAGATTGTTGGACTCTGTATGCCCAAGACACATATTAAATTGGTGTGGCTAGTACGTTATGATCCAAGTCGAGTCATACCCAATAACAAGCTAGACAAACACTTACAATATTTATTTATGATATGATCAAATAAATAAATATCAACACTTAGAATATTTAGAAATTGGTTTTCTAAATAATTGCACTTGATAAACTAATAAATTATATGGATAATTTATTTTGAGAGAATATTTTATTTTGTTATTTAATTGGTTAAATAACATAATAAAAATAGCATAAGTCTTATAACATATGATGTTATATTTTATAAAAGTTATAAAATATATATATATATATGTGTAAGACTTATATTTTATAAAAGAAATTTTTTTTTTATAAAATAAGCTAGGCCGCCACCCCCCCCCCCCATGGGGTCTTCCCAAAATATTCTTGTCCAATAGGGATCCATGCATGTTGTCATAAGTTAGAAGCCTCTTGATTGGGTGTTTTTCCCTAAAAGCTTTGGCCAATCACATGGCATGCAAATGCATGTGTTAGTTGATCTCCTATTGGGCAATGTGGGTGGCAAAGTCTCTCATGTCTTTTATATTCATTTAGATGAATTTTGAGGAGAAAAACTTGAAGAAAATGGCTGAAAATGGCTGCATATTTTCGGCCCCAAGATGATCATCCTAGAGTTGATTTTTATTTGAAAAATCAAGTGTAAGACTCTAAATAAATCGGGTCATGTATGGTTGATCTATTGGTGAGTTTCAAGTTCACATTTCAAGTGCAAGAACTCAACAAAAGGCCCTCTAATTTTCGGCCATATGATGGTTCCAAGAGGGGATCTTTCATGTGAGTTGCAAGTGAGAAATCCTAGCTAAACATAAAGTGTTTGTTGGAAGCTTGGGGTATACAAGCTTGAGGTCTTCTACTCTTGAAGACAACCATTTCAAGAAGCATCATCCGTTTCATAATCCTTGTACTTCAAGAAGGTAGTTTTCTAAACATCCTATGGTTGTGTTTGATAGTATACATCTCATATATGGATCCGGGTTTTGGGATTTTGCATATAAATGGTTTTATATCTTATAAAAGTAACATGTTTTAAACTTATTTTCCGCTGCGTTTTTATTTCATATGGATGAAATTGCTTTGATAAACATGTTAAAATCCCATCATGAAGAAGGATGATGTGGATTATGCCAAGAAGTGTGATGCTTGTCAGAGAGATAGTAATATCCTTCATCAGCCAGCAGAGCTTTTGCATCCTATATCATCTTCTTGAAAAATTCATGAGATGGGGAATGGATATAGTTGGTATACTTCCCAAGGTACCTGGTGGAAAAGTGTTCATGCTTGCCATGACTGATTACTTCTCCAACTGGATAGAGGCTGAAGCCTTCGCTCAAGTCAGAGAAAAAGAAGTGATATCCTTTATTAAAAGAAATATTATTACTAGATTTGGTATCCCTTCTGAAACTGTTTGTGATAATGGATCCCTATTTATTGGGAATAGAACTACTAACTTTTGTGACAGCTGGGAGATTAAGATGATAACATCAACACCAGTCCACCCACAAGCTAACTATAACACCTGTTCTTATAAATCAAGGTTTAACGTATATTTTGCGAAAATAATCATGTAATTAATGATTATATATACATCGGAAATACGGGTTTGTTAAAAACTTTTACAAATTAAGTGATATACATAATGTGATTTAATTCTCCGTTTAGAATAACGACAAAACAATGTTGCGGAAGCTTTGTTTAATGTGTGTTCGGTTCTTGCTCGATGCTCGATCTTTATCCGGGACTCTCGACATTCACCTGTGATCAAAACCAATTTAAATGTCAGTTTTGATAATTAATTAAACTAATACAACGGGGAAATTAGGAAAATCCAACATGGATATCTTAAACCCAAAACAAAAACTTATTTCTGACCTCCACCGTAACTTACGGTGTCACCGTAAGTTACGGTGGCCTCTGTGTTTCAATTATTCAACCGTACAACAGTAGGTGTTTACCGTAACCAAATCATGTCCACCGTAACTTACGGTGGCACCGTAACTTACGGTGGCCACTGCATCATTCCTTTCCTTTTTGCCGTTTTCGACACGAAAACTTTCGTATCTTTCAATCCGCTCGTCCGTTTAACCTACCGTTTCTTCCTACGTGTTTGTAATTTGATTCTCCATCATATGGAGTTAAAATCCAACATCCGGTTTAACAAAATTTCAGACTTTTAAGTCTTTGGCTTATTACCCTTTTTGCCAACTTTTGACCCGTTCGTGATTTCATCATCAAACTTGTGTATTTGACCTTTATATCTCATATACTTCTTCAACTTAATGTTATTTACCATACTAGATTATAATCCCCGGTTTATTACACAAATTAACCCGTTTTCGTTTGTATGCTTATTTTGACCCGTTAAGGGTATTTATGCACTAAGGTCCCATACATCCCTTTTATACTTATCTTAAGGATTTAATCTACCAAAACACTTATTTCCAACAACCTTTAAAGGTCGTTTGCCCGGTTTACCCAACAAGGGCATTTTAGTCAACTTTAGCCCCTCATTTACGACGAAGGGCATTTGCTACAATTTGACCCAAAAAAAAATGTATGTTTAACCACAATCGTATTTATACGTACCTGGCTCGAGTCAACCTAGTGACCCGTTTCAACACCTTGCTTTTATTACCGATATTCTATGGCGACGCAATTATCCAAATTACTATTCGCTCCTGTAACACATGACTTGACCACCACATTAGTTGATTTTGTCAAATGACGTTATTCCCACCATTTGACCCGTTCGATCTATATATAACACAACATTTTCATATGTAACAAAAACATGGTTTTTATTTACAAATCACACATCCGAACCATTTCGGATTTTCTCACTAGATCCCTTTTTTTCTAAAGTCAATTTCCTATATTTTTAACCCATTCGGCTTATGCTATGGGTGTCCTTTGAAACTTATTTTACTTTAGTCAATACTTGACTAAATTTCCATTTTTACCCATTTTCCATTGCTAGTTACGCTATAAGGTAACTTTAAGAAAACTCTTAAACTATTAACCAATTCATGACTAGTTTACCATTTTGCCTTTTTCACCATTAATCATGGTTTAAAATGTTTCTATTCGTTCCAAACCAATTCGTTTCATGTTGGAACTCATAATTCGAACCAAATCCTTTGTTGTATTTATCGCCTATAAAATAAACACGTATACTACAAGTAGGTGTAAGTTTTACTTACCTTGCATCCGAAACATGCTTTTACTTCTTATTTGCTTCGTTTGACCCGCTTCCTTTCCAAGCCTCCACCTAGCTTGTCAAGCGTCAAACTATCATCATAATTCGTAAGACGATTAGTTTAGTCATAATCATTTACGACTATTCCATCCTACGGGTTTTATGTCGAATTTATCATTCGTCCATATCAAAATTATCATTCGATCTAATCATTGGTCAGTTTGACTTTTTTTAAAAGTCAATTGACTTATCAACATATTCAAATGCACATTTGGTTCAATGAACTCACTTAGGCATATTTCATCCGAACTCTTAACGAAATCCAATTTCACATACTAACTAGTAGGCCGCGATTTCATTTAGGCATTTCATATCACTGAAAATGGGCTGTTTTTGGTGACTTGTTTAACCTGTTTACATGTCTTCAAAAATTATGATTTTTTTATATGGCGTACATCTCAGAGGGTTAGGCCTTGTGTTAAAATTTCAAGATCTAACTCTTTACCAAAAATTCATAAAAATTCATTTACTAAGCTGCAATCAGATTCGTCACTTCTGACTGCAGCTTACGGAAAAATTCATTTAAAATTCCTCGTTTATCCGATTGACGAAATTCCAATTGGAGATTCTTTTAATAACTTAAAAATTTCAACAGTAAGAATTTGAGACCATAACTCAATTCCTAAATTGAGTTGTGACATTCGTAATGGGCTGCAAATTCTGCCAGAAAACGCAGCTTGAACCTTTGATACGGAAAAATTCATAAAACGCTCAATTCTCGTCGAAAAAATGCGATTCCAGTGGGGTTTTAAAGATATTTCCTGGAATTACATTTTAGACTCAAGAAACACATGTTTTTATCACGTTTTGTCCAGGTTACAGCCGATACAAGTCGGCTGTAAATTCTGATCAAGAGTCGTTTGAATTCAGCTTTCACTTTAAGCAAGTTCTTGACATCATAACACCATTTTAGCAATCAAAAACCCTAACAACAATCACCTTCAATGGTGTTCATGGATTTTTTACTAAAATTTGGCACGATTTCAACATATCTTGTCTAGGGTTTACTCCTAAACACTACAAGGTTCCTATTTCATCCATATAACAAGCATGCATCAACAAATTTCGAATACCCTAAATTCATGAGAATTTCAAGTAGAGAATTAACACCAAATTTTACATACCTTGTAACCCCCTTGTAATGAGGATCACTAATCTATGCTCAATTTTCGATTTGGACTTGGTTTGATCCTTCAATTTTGTTGATTTGTTGAAGTTAGGGTTTGAGCTCCCATGGAGCTTTCCCCTGGTCGCATACGTATGTGTGTGTATTGATTTCTATTATTTTTTTTTATAAGTGTTTTAATAAAACACTATTCTAGTTGCCCATGTTTAGTCCCTCAAGTTTAGAGATTCATATATGAAACTATAACTCATAGTTTATTATTTAATTACCCTTTACTAACTAGGTTAATTTTACCTAGTTAACTTGGTGGGTTCCGGGAGCTAAAAACCCGTTTTATTTTAAGTCCCGTTGACTCGGGTTCTTATAAAGTCAATTCCTTAATTCTTTGATTCGCTTGTATTTAAATTATTAGGATTTCTTATTAAATCCAAATATTTACCGGGTTAACTTTACTGCTAACGGTACTTTACCCGTCTTTTGGTATTAACGGAGTATGATTACCAAACCCGTTTTAGGGGTGTTACAAGTCTACCCCCCTTAAAGAGGTTTCGTCCCCGAAACCTTTTCTTACATAATTCATTGAGTTTAAACTCAATGTATTCTGTCCGAGAAATATTTTAAACATTAAATATACTTTTTAACCAATCGTTAGTATTACCCGAAAAGTATGGTAACATCTTTTTGGTTACTAATTGTCTACATATCTCCTACGACATAATGTAACTTGAAATAACGTAATTCCGTTATTTCTACTAGTTTAGTTAACTTAGCGATTTCCATCGCTTTTATATATTATCGAACTCTTGGTGAATCCGTTACCTTGACCCGTTTAAAGGTCTTTAGTGAAATATTTCACTTTTAGCAATAATTTCTTTTGTTTTCAGATTTATTTATTCGGTTCAGTTATACCGAATCCACCGCTTACAAGCAAACCAATTTTTTTTTTTATTGATTTGAATTACTGGCCTTAACCGGTCTTATTAACTAGACTTATTAGTCCCGTTACTTTTCACCGCTCGCTTGGTTATAACGTGATTTTACTTCACATTACATTTCCTAACCGTGATCGTGTCACATCGTGTTTAGTTTGTATCAACCTTTCATTTTCGAAAATATATCACTTTTCGAATATATTGTCTTGCGCCTATCAGTGTCAAGACTTGTATCTTTCATACTTATTATTTAAATTCCTATCAGAATTTATGTTTGTAAAAACATTATTTCTTACTAAAACCGAAGTTTTAGTTTTAGGATCTTCTCTTTAACTTTTGTCAATTATCCATACCAGGATATTGACAGTCCATAATTTATTCTTATTTGGTTATATCCCAATACCGGGCTCATTATTCTCTTGCATTTAACGCTACCTTTATCTGGCTAGCGCTCATTTGTGCCATTCGGCGTTATATTGTATTCAACCTGTTTGACCTATTAATGTGAAATCCATCACTTATAAACAATCAACTTTATTCTTTATTCAACCCATTCGACTTCGAATAGTTGAACATATTTACTCACAATTTCTATATACGAGATTTTATAGTCATAACTCGTAATCCAAGTCCTTTGATTTTTTTTTTCTGCATTCACGTCTCTTGGTTTACGCATGTGTTTAATCCTTACCCATCAACCGGGTGTTTTACCGAAGTCGTTATTATTGCAACTCTCCCGGTGTGCATTAAGACCTCGCTTCATTTTTATATTCCGACTTTGTCTTTAAGTTTGACGTTTTACAAAAACGACCTGTTAAGGGACATATTTGCATTTTCCGGGTTCGAGTGTAAGTACACTCCCTCCCAATGCTTGTCTAAATCAGTTTACATGTTTGCGTTTTCTGGGTTCGAGTGTAAGTACACTCCCTCCCAATACTCGTCTAAATCATTTTTCATGCTTGCGTTTTCTGGGTTCGAGCGTAAGTACACTCCCTCCCAATACTTGTCTAAATCATTTTTCATGCTTGCGTTTTCTGGGTTCGAGCGTAAGTACACTCCCTCCCAATACTTGTCTAAATCATTTTTCATGCTTGTTTGTCCCTTCACTCGGGCTCATCATCCTAATGTAATACGCTTCCGTCACACGGCTGTGCGTTTACATTATTATCAATTATTTTGCTCATTTAATTCATTTGGGTACTTTTGAGTTAGTCCCATTCACTCGGCCCTTACTACATCGGATGTAAACGTGTCCGCCATAAGAAGTTCATGGTATCTGTTGGTGCACTTGTGTCTGTACTTTGTCTGTATTTTGTCATGATACCAAACGATGTCTTTGTTAGTCTTGTAAGTTTGACCAAGTCAACCATCCTCCTGGTTTGACTTGGCCAAACAGTTTGAACATTGGTTGAAAGATGTTAGGGTCGAAGGATGTGTCATCGAAGGATAGTTTATATCCTTCGATGAGCTCGAAAGATAACCTTCGATGGATAATTGATGGACCTCGAAAGATGTCATCCTTCGAGGTATATGTTGATCCTTCGATAGGTTTCAGGTCGATAGATGATCCTTCGATCAGTCTATCTGATCCTTCGACCAGACGTGCTGTGTTGGGTATAAATACCCATGTAGTGTGTTCACTTCGTGAGTGAGAGCAAGAGACAAGAATAGATAACACACACACACACGAGAAAACTTTGAGAGTTTACAGAATACATCTGTGAACATTGAGCTTGTAACCGAACCTTTCATACGTATTAATACATGTGGTGTTAATCGGTGAAGTTTGTGTGTTGTGTTTGTGCTTGTTCTATCTCGGTTTGCATGCTAGCTTGGATTCCGCACTTGCTAGTGTGTTATACATAACAAGGAATAGGTTTGACCTCAACCTCCGGGGGACCTACAAGTGGTATCAGAGCCGTGGCTCTTTTCCTTGTTGAAAAACCGAGTTTTTGCAAGACTTTGGAGTGTTTGGATAAAACTCACATATGGTTTAACACCCGTTTTTACTGTTTTTCTCGCTTATCTTGACGTAAAAACGTGTTCTAAACTAACCGGGTGTGTTAAAGGTCGGTTTGGGTAACTTAAAAACTTGTTTTTAAGAAGTTTGGCAATTTCCTGCCAAATTCCGGCTTACTCCGGTGACCGGTTTTCTGGATAAGAACCTTCTTTTTCAGTAATATTTTATGGTTCAAATCTTGTTTTGGTAAAAAGTATGGTCTGACCATACCTTCTGCCTTCTGCCGAAAGATTTTACCAACCCGTCACCTTTTCACCAACCTGTCACCTTTTTGTCAACTGTGTCAGTGCAGTTCGAAAGATATCCTTCGAAGTCGAAAGATCATCTTTCGATCATAGGAGGTTCGATAGATAATCATCCTTCGAACATCCTTCGAAGTCTGTGACTTATCCTTCGATCCAAGGAATCTTTTTGAAGGATATATCATTCGTTCTACAGCTCTTATTCGAAAGATAAGGATCCTTCGATTGGAGAATCTTTCGAAATCTTTGTTCGAAACTCAACAGTGATCTTTCGAACACTGTTGATCCTTCGAACAAGTATTGATCCTTCGGTACTTGTCTGTTTAAGTTTAACAAGTTTGTGTTGTGAGTGTCTTTCGATCTCAGATCCTTCGGCTGGTGGTTATCTTTCGAGATATTGACATAGTTTGTGAGAATTAATTTTTGTAAAATGGGAACAAACGGTCAGTGGGATCCAACCGCGTGGACTCAAACAACTTTGACTCCAAAATCATCAGCTACAAACAGTCAGTGGGATCCAACCGCGTGGACTCAAACAACTTTGACTCCACAATCGTCAGCTACGCAATCTGCGCCAGATTTCAACAAAACTGCATGGATGCAGGCTATTGCCCCACCTCAAGCTGCAATGATAACTGCAAATCAATGGGCATTGGTCACAAATCAAAGCAGCAGCATTCAATCTATGATGCAGAACGACAGTGAAACTGGTACAAGCACAAAACCGCCAAAGCTAAATCACATCAATGATTGGGGATGGTGGAAAGAAAGGCTGAGAACTTATGTTCAAGGGCAAGGTCAAGATCTATGGATGTGCTTCTTCACCGCATTTGACAATGATTTGGAAGTTGCAGGATCTAATCCACAAACTTACAGCACTATGTCTGAAGATGATAAGAAGAAATTTGAGTTAGAAAAGAAAGCATTCATGATTCTCACACAAGCTCTTCACAGAGACATTTACCACCAGTTTGTTTACTGCACGACTACTAAAAGCTTGTGGGATATGCTCACGTTACGATGTGAAGGAAATGCTCAATCTAGAAAGATCAAGCAAGAATTACTGAAGAAAGAGTTTGAAGGATTCACGTGTATGGAGAATGAGACTTTGGCAGAGTTATCTACAAGGTTCCATCACTTGTTGAGCGAGATGTTTGCTTTTAGAGTCACTGCCACTCCACAAGAAATGGTGAAGAGATTCGCTGATAGCTTACCAGCAAAGTGGAGCAGTTATCTTGAAATTCTCAAAGAAAATGGTGTTCTAGACACAATCACCGTTTATGAGTTAATTCAAAAATTGGAGAACAAGGATGTAGAAGAAAAGCTTAAGGCAAAAAGAACACTAACTTCTCAAAATCCAGAGATGTACTATGGGATTGCAGGAGGTATCAGTGGAGAAAAACCAGCCTCTCAACATGCGAAGCTTCAGACAGCCTTCATCTCAAACACCGGACCTTCCACAACAAATCAGTTTGATCCTTCAGCATACACGATGCATTCAAGCAGAGCTCAGCAGCAACAACCGCAACAGCAAGGATTTTATGGGAGCTCTTCAAACTTTCAAGCCACTTCCAATCCGAACACAGTCAGATTAGACACTTCCAACTTCTCCAAAGTCAGTGTCGAAATAGCCAAGGAGCATATGGAGATGTTGAACACCTTGGTTAGTGCTTATTGTGGATTGGTAGCAGGTCAGATTGGGAATATCAATCTAACCAATGAAGATTATCAGCAAGTGGATAGAGAAGAGTTTGAAATGATGGACATCAAATGGGCTCTTGCGAGTGCAATTCGAAGAGCAAAGGAGTTTATGGAAAGGACGGGGAGAACCGACTTGAATAGCAACAATAACACCAAGTATGGTTTTGATAAGAATGCTGTCACTTGCTTCAATTGTGGTGAAAAGGGTCACTTCAAGCGGGAGTGTCAGAAGCCACCTAAGCAAGGAAATCAGAATCCCTTCAGGAATCAAGGACAGCCACAACAGCAACGGAACAACAACTCTGACAGATCAATAGTTCCCGTTGGAGGAAATGCATCTGGATCCACAAACACTAATTCCCACAGAGGATTGGTTGTTCAAGCTGATGAAATCTGCAATTGGAACCTTCAGTTTGGAGAAGGAGGAAATGGTGGAACAGCATGTTTTGCTGAAGTCGTAAAGGATTTAAAGCACGCCAGTGGTGGAGAATCTTCCACTAATGGTGATGAATCTTCTGAAGATGAAAACAGTTCTGGTTATAGTGGAAGCTCAGATGAAGAATCCTCCACTTCAGGCAATGATCATGTGAATGAGACATCAAGTGCGTCAGTCGATGCAGATATTGATGAACTTTTGGAAGAAGCTGCAGCAGGAACTGAAAGAAGATCTATTTTGGTGGATCAAGCTGCTTACTCTTCGTCTTCTCTCCATTCAGCCTTTATGGCTAATGTCGACAGCTTATCAAGTCAGGTATGTGTCGATGAACCCACTGTAGTTAGTTGTGAAAATTGTGATAGCTTAAATATTAAATATGCTGAAAAGGAAAGTCAGTTTGAAATCACATACAAACACAATCAAGAATTGATTGTAGATCTTTCTAAAGCAACTGAAGCTAACTTGTATTTAACCAGAAATGAAAAGGAATTTAAAGCAACAATTGCGTCATTAAGACATGATGTTTCAGAATTACAAAAGGCTGTTTTGCGAAAACAACATGCTAACAATAATCTTATTGACACAATTGAAAAGCAAATGGTAGAGTTGGCAACAGCTCGATGTGAATGTGAGACAATTAAGCAGAAACTGGAAAGCTATTCCAATTCCCGCTATGTTTTGGATCACATCATTGACGTTCAAAAGAAAAAGGGGGATAAAATATGTATTGGATTCAAATCATGTCCTCCCCCAATGAACCACAATTACTCCAAATTGCCTGATGACGAGGATATGCCCCGTTTTGAACCTACTGTGCCACTCGGTCTAGATGACTTTACAGCAGGCCTCGGGTTCACAAGTGGTACATCATCCTCGGGTCAATCAGAATCTGAATCTGAGAATGAGACAGATTCATCGTGTGTTAAGGAACAGAGTCCTCCCATTGTTGAGGATGCTGATTCTTCGGATGATGAATCTGAAGAAATTGTGAAACAACAGTCTAACTCGGTTACAACAGATATTCCTATCGAGAATCACATCCTGTGTGATCCACCAGTGAAACCGAGTAAGATTGAAATGTCAAAACCAATGGAGTCCCTTGTATCTAGCAGTGAAGAGAATAACTTGTTGTACACGCTCAAAGGAGATAGCAAAATCTACTCTAACAAAGATTTTCCAATTAAAAATGTAAATCAAGATTTAATTGAGCAAATTTTTGAAGGATGCACTGATAAGTTTTTGGGGAACAAGAGTGGCAAAGTTACCGTCACTCAATGTGATCCAATTCCGTGTGAACAAATTAGAAAACAATACGGAAACCAAAAACTACCAATTGAGCGAAAACAACAAGTCAACTCCGGAAAGGGTAAGGTACAGGGAAAGAAGGCTCAGAACAAGAATGTTCAAGCACCTAAGGTTCAGCAGCCTAAGACTGAACAACCAAAGGTTCAACAACTAAAGGTGCAAAACAAAAGAGCTCCTATTAAGAAACGAGAACCGAAAATGAACTTTGTTGGATCCACGGGTTCAGACAAACTTGAAACATTTCAGGATAAATCTAACGTTGATTTTGTAAAGCAAGTTAGAATTTTAAAACGAAATGATCAGAATAATTACACCCAACACACCAACGGATGTGATTTAGGTCCAAGCACGTCTCGATCACAAAGTTCATTGTCTGGTTCTCCGTCTGTTCATCAACAGGTTTCTCCGAAGTTTGTAGAGCGGAGAACATGTTTTGAATGTGGGACAGTTGGGCATATTGTAAGATATTGCCCACACGTGCAAAAGCTGAAGTCAAAAACGAGTGCTCCCCAAGAAATCGATTACCGAAAACGATCAGTTTCCCCGAAACAAGACCCACGTGTCTTGAAAGAAAGGGAAAAGAAGTTAAAGCAAAAGAATCAAAAGGTAATTGAAAAGGCCTTAAAATCAGAGGTCAAAGAAGAAAAACCTGTACAAGCAAAATCTGAAACTGTAAAACCAGTAAATGCTAAAACAATAAATTCAAATACTGGTAAAGCACAAACAGCTTGGAAGCAAAAGCAGGTAATTCAATCAGGGGGAGCACCACAGGTTCTTTTTCCTAATCATCAAATGATTGAAATCACTTTCCTTGATGATCAAGGACGACCCAAGTCCACAAAGGCTTGGGTCCCCCTCTCCAACTAATCTCTGAGTAAGTGTGTAGGATATTTCAGGAGGAACTTTCGATAGTCGTAAGATTGTTGATAGTGGAGCGTCCTTGCACAAGATAGGCGACAGAAGAAATTGTTGCTTTTGATGGAGAGAAAAAGAAAGGAGAAACAGAGTTGTCTGTCGAAAGAAATTGATAACTTCGACAAAATGAAAATCATTCCAAAAGTTTGATTGTTCAAGGCTTTAATCGGGTCCCCGGGATAGGTTCACGTAAAATGTACGCACCTGCAGCACGTCTGAAGTTCATACTCAACAAGATAAACGTGCAGTGTACATTTCTTCGTGGTGTGATTGAAGAAAATGTGTTTGTTGAACAAACCAACTGGGTGTGCGGATGCCTTGGCATGGATTGAACAACCGCACACTACTTCTGAAAGAGAAAGACAAAGACCTTTGCTGGTGCAATGTGGAAAACCAGCCGGACCCAAAGGTTTCTGATCTTGTTGCTATAAAGAGATTTCTCAGAAAATTGAAGTGACTGCAAAATCGGCTTTGAAATCCACACCGGGTGGATATCCAGTTTGGGAGAGCACTCAGATTCCTTGCAATGCACGATGCAGTTGCAGGATACGGTTTTTAAAATTTCTAATCTCTCCTTTATTTGTCGATATTTGAGCTGCTTTATAAATTGTTATCCTCTCGTAGCACTCTTTGGCCAGACAATGTTGTCATGGTCCGCACCGCTTACCGACATGCCAACTGATTTTTCCAAAATTCGCTAAATCATTTCTGATTAAAACTTAATTTTGGTAAACGGCATTGAGGTAAAACATGAGTTAACCAACATCGGAAAATCATTTTTGTAAATACCGTTGTGTTTTAAATTTATCTTAGTTTGTTGATTTTAGGGGGAGTAAATCCAAAATTTGAAAATCCAAAAACTTTGAAAATTTTTAAAACTCGAAAACAATAGAAAAACAAAAATGAGTTTCCTGGCGAGAAAAAGAGAAAATGATAGTACATCAGTGGTCTGTCCAAACCTCTTTAAACCTTAAATGAAAAACGATAAGCAGCTCTATATAAGATGTATCGGTAGGCTTACAATCATTTTAAAGTGTGCATGGTGATATAAACCTAAATCGACTGAAGATCAGGTGGGAACCATTCATTGGCATATGGTCTTAGTACCGAAATTTCGTTTGAGAGATTGCCGAGGTTCTGAGATATTCGGTCTTTATGCTGCTTATCATCTGGGTATCATGGTTGTATCTTTTACCGAAAAATAACGGGGACGCAAGTCTAGATCTTCCATGATACCATACATACGTGTACATACTGCATACGACCTCAATAAGTGATCAACAATCACATGTCCAAACAAATAAGTGATAATATATCACATTTATCCGGGAGTCAAGTTCGTCTCTCTGCTGTACGAAAGTACTGACCTGTTCACGGACTTGCTCCTGTGCCCTCATGCATATGAAAATCAAGTTCCTCATCAATAAGTGATTATATCACATAGGGCTTGTTTTCAAACTAAAATAAGTGAGAATCTCACATCATATACGGTCAAACAGATGATAATCGGTATACTCACCGGTAAGATGAACCCTCGTGCATACCTTGATACGGGAATGTGTCATGATGTGGATGAACACCGGTCGGTAAGTATAAATCATACCTTAACGTATCCCCTCGCCATGATTACATCTGATAAGTTGAGTTTATGTGGACAACAATACCGATAATTGTTATAGGATGCTTATCTTAATGTTAACTAATTGAACAACAAGAGCGTTTTGACATGACCGTACACTGATATGATTCTCTTACCCCTCGAAACTCGCAAAAAGAATATCTGTAAATATTTGTTTACTACTTTCGTTTCTGCATCTTTGTATATATTTACTTATTGCTTTCCGTCTTTACTTTTGTAAAATGAAAAATTCCAAAAAGATTTTAGGTGTGTTTTAATATAAACTTTATAAAATCCAAAAAGATTTTGCTTCTAGTTTATTTTTGATTGACTGATGTTGGAACTCGAGTCTATCCTACCCAAAATCCTGATTATAAGCCGGAAAACAATTGCACCTTCATAAATGGTCGAAGTTAACATATTTTGAAAGTTAAAGGATTAAAATTGTACATTTTCTAAACTTTCAAACTGTTGTCGGTTGGTGTTTGATTGAGATTTGATCTCATATGTGTCTTTTGTTTAAATATTAACTATATTCCAAGCAGTTGTTCTCATTACACGTTTAGATTTCTTGCATGTGCAGATTCTAAAGGCAAGGAGAACATGGTCGATGACAAGCTTCGGAATGAAGACACGACGTGAAGGCACTCAAGTGAAGAAAATGATCGAGTTGCCGCTGGCCATCATCAACACCACAAGGATCTCAACCCATAAAGAACAAGTATTTCACGAGCATAACTCAAGGGGGAGCTTATGTTAAGGGGGAGTTTGTCAACACACTTCCTACATGAAACGGGGAGTTTGTTGGTACACTTTCTGCTTTCAAGACGTGAAGACCTTAAAGATACTCCGACATTGAAGACTTGAAAGGACGTCAAAGACTTGAAGACACGAATATCGAGACAAAGTTACAGCCAAGGGGGAGTTTGTTGGTGCACTTGTGTCTGTACTTTGTCTGTATTTTGTCATGATACCAAACGATGTCTTTGTTAGTCTTGTAAGTTTGACCAAGTCAACCATCCTCCTGGTTTGACTTGGCCAAACAGTTTGAACATTGGTTGAAAGATGTTAGGGTCGAAGGATGTGTCATCGAAGGATAGTTTATATCCTTCGATGAGCTCGAAAGATAACCTTCGATGGATAATTGATGGACCTTGAAAGATGTCATCCTTCGAGGTATATGTTGATCCTTCGATAGGTTTCAGGTCGATAGATGATCCTTCGATCAGTCTATCTGATCCTTCGACCAGACGTGCTGTGTTGGGTATAAATACCCATGTAGTGTGTTCACTTCGTGAGTGAGAGCAAGAGACAAGAATAGATAACACACACACACACGAGAAAACTTTGAGAGTTTACAGAATACATCTGTGAACATTGAGCTTGTAACCGAACCTTTCATACGTATTAATACATGTGGTGTTAATCGGTGAAGTTTGTGTGTTGTGTTTGTGCTTGTTCTATCTCGGTTTGCATGCTTGCTTGGATTCCGCACTTGCTAGTGTGTTATACATAACAAGGAATAGGTTTGACCTCAACCTCCGGGGGACCTACAGTATCATATGCCACTACTTACTTGGCCAGAGTAAGCGATTAACACATGACACACATGACCTTTTTATAGTTTTCACATCACGCCCTATGTAAGTGACGCCTCTATTTGTTTCTCTTGGAAACAATATCCCGAATACATTTTCTATTCGGGTTTTTCCAATTTTTTTTTTCTACATATGCAACTTTCAATTTCTACTTATTTGTTGCATATTACTATTTGTGCGATTATTTAAAATGTGCACCTGGTAATGTTTGCCCCGACGGGCGTTCCTTGCCATTAACCTTGTTCGCGGTTGTTACGCGATTTAGTCCTCGGTGAGCATGCTCCTCTTGTCATACTTCGGACCGTTCCCTCATCGTATCCACAATTCGTTTGACTCTCGCCGTCTTCAACGCGAATGTCCTTTAATTAAAACATTCACAAAAGTTAGTAAAATCAACTTTAATAATCGCCCGTATTATAATACAAGGCTTTTTCTACTATACGCGTCAACGCACGTATTTTCGTCAACTATATCAATCAGTTTAATTGGGGTAACGTGTATCACACGATAGCCCTATGTGTTGTTTACAACACTTTAGCATGCTAAACTATTAACATACATGTACTTACCGGATTTGCGATCAAGCCTCAAACCGAACACAATTTACTCTTTAACCATGAGCTCTGATTACCAACTTGTAACACCTGTTCTTATAAATCAAGGTTTAACGTATATTTTGCGAAAATAATCATGTAATTAATGATTATATATACATCGGAAATACGGGTTTGTTAAAAACTTTTACAAATTAAGTGATATACATAATGTGATTTAATTCGCCGTTTAGAATAACGACAAAACAATGTTGCGGAAGCTTTGTTTAATGTGTGTTCGGTTCTTGCTCGATGCTCGATCTTTATCCGGGACTCTCGACATTCACCTGTGATCAAAACCAATTTAAATGTCAGTTTTGATAATTAATTAAACTAATACAACGGGGAAATTAGGAAAATCCAACATGGATATCTTAAACCCAAAACAAAAACTTATTTCTGACCTCCACCGTAACTTACGGTGTCACCGTAAGTTACGGTGGCCTCTGTGTTTCAATTATTCAACCGTACAACAGTAGGTGTTTACCGTAACCAAATCATGTCCACCGTAACTTATGGTGGCACCGTAAGTTACGGTGGCCACTGCATCATTCCTTTCCTTTTTGCCGTTTTCGACACGAAAACTTTCGTATCTTTCAATCCGCTCGTCCGTTTAACCTACCGTTTCTTCCTACGTGTTTGTAATTTGATTCTCCATCATATGGAGTTAAAATCCAACATCCGGTTTAACAAAATTTCAGACTTTTAAGTCTTTGGCTTATTACCCTTTTTGCCAACTTTTGACCCGTTCGTGATTTCATCATCAAACTTGTGTATTTGACCTTTATATCTCATATACTTCTTCAACTTAATGTTATTTACCATACTAGATTATAATCCCCGGTTTATTACACAAATTAAACCCGTTTTCGTTTGTATGCTTATTTTGACCCGTTAAGGGTATTTATGCACTAAGGTCCCATACATCCCTTTTATACTTATCTTAAGGATTTAATCTACCAAAACACTTATTTCCAACAACCTTTAAAGGTCGTTTGCCCGGTTTACCCAACAAGGGCATTTTAGTCAACTTTAGCCCCTCATTTACGACGAAGGGCATTTGCTACAATTTGACCCAAAAAAATGTATGTTTAACCACAATCGTATTTATACGTACCTGGCTCGAGTCAACCTAGTGACCCGTTTCAACACCTTGCTTTTATTACCGATATTCTATGGCGACGCAATTATCCAAATTACTATTCGCTCCTGTAACACATGACTTGACCACCACATTAGTTGATTTTGTCAAATGACGTTATTCCCACCATTTGACCCGTTCGATCTATATATAACACAACATTTTCATATGTAACAAAAACATGGTTTTTATTTACAAATCACACATCCGAACCATTTCGGATTTTCTCACTAGATCCCTTTCTTTCTAAAGTCAATTTCCTATATTTTTAACCTATTCGGCTTATGCTATGGGTGTCCTTTGAAACTTATTTTACTTTAGTCAATACTTGACTAAATTTCCATTTTTACCCATTTTCCATTGCTAGTTACGCTATAAGGTAACTTTAAGAAAACTCTTAAACTATTAACCAATTCATGACTAGTTTACCATTTTGCCTTTTTCACCATTAATCATGGTTTAAAATGTTTCTATTCGTTCCAAACCAATTCGTTTCATGTTGGAACTCATAATTCGAACCAAATCCTTTGTTGTATTTATCGCCTATAAAATAAACACGTATACTACAAGTAGGTGTAAGTTTTACTTACCTTGCATCCGAAACATGCTTTTACTTCTTATTTGCTTCGTTTGACCCGCTTCCTTTCCAAGCCTCCACCTAGCTTGTCAAGCGTCAAACTATCATCATAATTCGTAAGACGATTAGTTTAGTCATAATCATTTACGACTATTCCATCCTACGGGTTTTATGTCGAATTTATCATTCGTCCATATCAAAATTATCATTCGATCTAATCATTGGTCAGTTTGACTTTTTTTAAAAGTCAATTGACTTATCAACATATTCAAATGCACATTTGGTTCAATGAACTCACTTAGGCATATTTCATCCGAACTCTAAACGAAATCCAATTTCACATACTAACTAGTAGGCCGCGATTTCATTTAGGCATTTCATATCACTGAAAATGGGCTGTTTTTGGTGACTTGTTTAACCTGTTTACATGTCTTCAAAATATATGATTTTTTTATATGGCGTACATCTCAGAGGGTTAGGCCTTGTGTTAAAATTTCAAGATCTAACTCTTTACAAAAAATTCATAAAAATTCATTTACTAAGCTACAATCAGATTCGTCACTTCTGACTGCAGCTTACGGAAAAATTCATTTAAAATTCCTCGTTTATCCGATTGACGAAATTCCAATTGGCGATTCTTTTAATCACTTAAAACTTTCTACAGTAAGAATTTGAGACCATAACTCAATTCCTAAATTGAGTTATGACATTCGTAATGGGCTGCAAATTCTGCCAGAAAACGCAGCTTGAACCTTTGATACGGAAAAATTCATAAAACGCTCAATTCTCGTCGAAAAAATGCGATTCCAGTGGGGTTTTAAAGATATTTCCTGGAATTACATTTTAGACTCAAGAAACACATGTTTTTATCACGTTTTGTCCAGGTTACAGCCGATACAAGTCGGCTGTAAATTCTGATCAAGAGTCGTTTGAATTCAGCTTTCACTTTAAGCAAGTTCTTGACATCATAACACCATTTTAGCAATCAAAAACCCTAACAACAATCACCTTCAATGGTGTTCGTGGATTTTTTACTAAAATTTGGCACGATTTCAACATATCTTGTCTAGGGTTTACTCCTAAACACTACAAGGTTCCTATTTCATCCATATAACAAGCATGCATCAACAAATTTCGAATACCCTAAATTCATGAGAATTTCAAGTAGAGAATTAACACCAAATTTTACATACCTTGTAACCCCCTTGTGATGAGGATCACTAATCTATGCTCAATTTTCGATTTGGACTTGGTTTGATCATTCAATTTTGTTGATTTGTTGAAGTTAGGGTTTGAGCTCCCATGGAGCTTTCCCCTGGTCGCATACGTATGTGTGTGTATTGATTTCTATTATTTTTTTTTATAAGTGTTTTAATAAAACACTATTCTAGTTGCCCATGTTTAGTCCCTCAAGTTTAGAGATTCATATATGAAACTATAACTCATAGTTTATTATTTAATTACCCTTTACTAACTAGGTTAATTTTACCTAGTTAACTTGGTGGGTTCCGGGAGCTAAAACCCCGTTTTATTTTAAGTCCCGTTGACTCGGGTTCTTATAAAGTCAATTCCTTAATTCTTTGATTCGCTTGTATTTAAATTATTAGGATTTCTTATTAAATCCAAATATTTACCGGGTTAACTTTACTGCTAACGGTACTTTACCCGTCTTTTGGTATTAACGGAGTATGATTACCAAACCCGTTTTAGGGGTGTTACACTAACTGTCAAGCAGAATCATCCAACAAGATCATCATCAACAACTTGAAGAAGAAGCTTGGATCCAAGAAAGGAAAGTGGGCAGAAGAACTACCTTATGTACTATGGGCTGACATGACTGTTTTGGTCAAAAATCAAGCAATGACAATGTAACAAAACTTTCTGTTGTGGGATATGATGCTTGAATTGATGAAAACCTCGGGTGATGGAAACTACCGATCACCAACTCAAATTAAACATGAAATGTGTTACAACTTCGGATGATAGCGAGCTAAGTACAAGGATCACTATAGTGTATCGTGTAGAAATGTATGAAAAATGCTAAGTGTTTTGCCGAGAGCTGGTGAATGCAGTTGTACGAGTGTGTGTAGCCAAAAATAGCCAAGTGTTTTCAAAATTAGCTCGCTACCCCTTTAAAAATAGAAAATATCTACTCTAACTAACATTCTGCAAATGGTGCAAGTCCTCCACGACTCCATAACGTCCATTTCTGGCCAAGCACGTGCGGAATAGACTTAGAATATTCTCCAGGAATATCGCCAAGACCAAGTCCAAGTTGATACTCCTGCAAAACAATACCGAATTTAAAGTAGACAATCGTTAGTACAAGGATCCTTATAGTGATCCATGATCCTGCAACACTTCTGAGGATCACTACTTCAGACAAAATTGAGGATCACTAAACCCAACAGTAAATAAGGATCACTGATCTTTTAGAAATCCACCCCTAACAATTGCCCCCAAAATATAAGGAGTAAATATGTAAATAAATAAGTTATATTTTGTTCTTATCCGTAACGAATTAATCAGAAAACTAGCCGTTGGAGTCGGACTAGCCGTTGGAGTCGGACTAGCCGTTGGAGTCGGACTAGCCGTTACGATCATGACGTCGCTGAGGTGATTATCCTGCAGAATCATCATTATAAATAGGAGTTAGAGATAGGGATCAATCAGCATTCAAATTCAAGAGAACTCCCTTTAAATTCTCATCCGACGATCAAGCAGGTAACTCTTTTCCTTTTCTTCTTTTACGTTTTCTTCCTCTGTTCATCTTTCTTCACCTTCTTCAAATCAAGATGATGCTGAGATCCTCACCAGCCAAGGATCATAAGAAGGAAAGTCCTCTCAAGAGCCAGGGGATCATTGAAGATTCGGTGAAAGAAATATGCTGTTTCTCTGATCCACAAATAGATAAAATTCGCCACTGTTTTCCGGCGAATACCTTTTTCAAACAATTTGATCCCACCGTTTTAAGCGATTATGTCTCTGAAACTTGGGTAGCTTTCCCAGTCACACCTTTCACAATAGGATACACCTACCCTTTCCAGCCTTCACCCAATCCTTTTTCTCCCTCACCGGCATCTCCTATATTCAAGTTATGCCAATGATCTGGAGGGTCTTGTATACCCTTGAAAGGATCATTGAGCAAGAAGGAATTGACTTGGGAATGTCAGAATTAGCCGAGATGTATGACCTTACCACATTTGGATCCCACCGATATCTATTCAAGCGTAAACCCGGAGAAGAACATCCCATCTTTAAAGCTACTAAAAATGATACCAACTGGAAACGGCGGTTCTTCTTCGTCAGAAGGGATTCTATCCCGGATGGAAAGGATCTGCCAAGGAAATGGAGCACCCATGGTAGGATAGGAGGATCCTTAGAAGGATCACTAAGTAAGCTCATTTCTGATAATGATTACTAATATGCTTTTGTTTCTTTTGTACAGCTATCACATTCTCGCATATTATTCCTTCAGCTGCCACCAAGGGGAGACTTGGTGCTTTTAGAAAACTTGATCCTGCCATGAGATCATTCAAAACAAACACCCAGGATTCTCAAGAGGTACCCTCAGGCTCTGTCACCGTGTCAAGTAAGTATCCTGTTCTTTTTATATTCAAATGTTTAAATAAATAGTTATATATGAATAGAATAAGGACACTTATCTGTTTTGGGTGTGTAGGCGCTGGAAAGTCATCAAGATCTGCTTCCAAATTTAGTGTCACTGAGCTTGACACCGTCCGATCCTCCAAGAAGAAGCTTCCTGCCAGCCCAACTGCTTCGATCCCTAAGGCACCCGTTAAAGGAAGGGGTGGCAAGAAAAGAAAAGCCTCTGAAGCTGAGGATCTGCAAGGTCTGCCCCTGATCCGCCACCAGTTCCTTGAATACTTCAACGATGTAAGGATCCTTATCCCTGCTTTAGGTATCCAGCTTATTTGAGGATCACCTGTTCTTGAACTGTTCTTTATCTTCTTTGCAGAAATTTGCTGAGATTGAAGACTACGTTGGGCATGTCGAGGAGCAGGACAAGAAGATTGCTGACCTCCAACAAGTCGCATTGCTCAAGGATCTTAAGATTGCTGACCTCCAAAAGGACCTCCAAAATGTCAAAGCTGAAATGGCCAAGGTTCTGATCAATGCTGATTACGAGAAGCATGACATCACCCAGGATGCTAAAGTCTCTGCTGCCATAGCGATGTACAAGACCAAATTGCAGATGGCCTTGGAAGCTCAGGATCCTGACTTCGACAGGAGCAACTGGGATGTGGAAGGCTGGAAGGCAAGGTTGGCTGAGCTGGATGACGAGGAGGAGGCTGATGAGGTTCTGGCAATTGAGGCTGGTGGTAGTGGCAAGGATCATGCAAGGGATACTGGAGCTGGAGGGGATGATGATGCAGCGAAGGTGTAGGCTGCTTGAATGGGCGATGAAGGACATTTCTAGACGTAGCCGGAGCCCATTTTTTAGTTTGGTTATGGTTTTTTGTTTTGATGATGTTTTGATAAACAATGGTTGGTCTGTACTTGAACAATAGTAATTAGGGTTGAGGATCATGGATGATCCTTTGAACAATAGGTAGGATTACAAATGGGGGAGGGATCCTCTGTTTGGGGGATGAAGCCATTGTGATCCTGCCGTCTTTAATTTCCTGCACTTGTTAGACCTATGAACAATGGACACCCTTTGCCAATCCATGTGGACGGGCCACGTTCTGCTGGTAGAAACGTGGGTTGGCAATTTTGACAACCTAAAAAGGGTTTAAGCTTTTGTGAATAAAATGACTTTAACTTTTTGGCTATATCCTGTGTTGATATCCTTATTGTTATTTTATTTTTCAATCTATTGTGATGTTCATGTTGTTTAGACTTATCAAGTAAGGAAAAAATTTAAAAAATATCCCTTAAGAGTTAAGGATATGATCAAGGATCACATAAAAAATAGTTTAAGGATCATAAGTTCAGTTGTCAAAGGATAAGTGTCACTTAAATACATAATGAATAGAATCAAAATAGTTAAGGATCATACCTGAGAATCCAAGTTAGGATCCTATCCTTTAACACTTAAAATTAGGATAACCTAAGATACAAACCTTAATTGAAAGTAAGGATCAAGATTCCTTGGTCATTTATCTTCACAAACCTAAAATAAGATATTACTTGGGACTGAGCCAATATAAGATGAATGTTAGTAACTGGGGACAAGCCCAACAATTCTAGGGACAAGCCCAAAGGATAACTGGGGACAAGCCCAAAGGATCGTATGTAAACTGGAGTATGGCCCTCACTGGCGACTATCCAAACTTAGTGACATGAAAATGCCAAAACCTTAGCTAACGTGAAAACGTTAGAAACCTTAGGAACGGATGTATGGTACGTCTACCATTATACGTAGGATCCTGAATATAGCCAGTACAATGAAATTGTTAGCCCCTAAAGCGGGTACTGGTCCCATTGCCATGAACTATACCAGGATCATCGTGCGCTACTGGCGAAACTGGGGACAGGCCCAAACTGGGGACTAGCCCAAATAACTGGGGTCAAGCCCAAATAACTGGATACTTCTGTGGATACTCAATCCTTAGTTAAGGATACCTGAACCTTCAAAACTCAGAATCAAGTAAAAGGAGGATAAAGGACGCAGGATCCTTATCCTTGTAAGGGAATAAAAAGAATGAAATAGTTTGAGATTGGAATGTTACCAGAAAGAGGATCATCTGTCAGCGGGGATCCTTCAAGGATACTTGTCTGATAAGGATCAGGGATCATGATCACATGAAATATTTCTTCAAATGGTCAGCATTCCAAGCTCTTGGTAGCAAATCACCCTCCATTGTTAGCAATCGATATGCCCCCTTTCCTGCTTCAGCTTCAATCAAATAGGGGCCTTCCCACTTTGGTGCTAGCTTTCCATCAGCAGGATTGGTGGTGTTTTGAAATGCTTTCCTTAATACCATATCCCCAACTTGGAATTTCCTGAGCCTGACATTTTTGTTGTAAGCTCCAGCCATCCTTTGTTGATAACTGGCCATCCTTATCCTTGCTAAATCCCTGATTTCTTCTATTTGAATCAAGTTTTCAGCATTTTCTTCAGGATCACGAATGCTTGTTCTTGCAATTGGAACCACCATCTCTGTAGGGATTACTGATTCTGCCCCAAATAAAGAATCTACATGTACCTCAAGATACCTGATCCTCATATGCTTTGCAATTTGCAAACCAGCTATCAAGGCTTCATATTCAGCCTCATTGTTGGTAGTTTGAAATTCACAAGCTATGGAGTGGGGTATTATGTCCCCCTGTGGCGATTTTAGTAGTATTCCAAGCCCTGTTCCATTTACATTGGAGGATCCATCAGTGAATAGTATCCAAGGATCCTTGGTTTCTTCAAGCTGTTGGACTTCTAGTTTAGCCTCCTTTTGCAAATCACTACTAAAATCTGCCACAAAGTCAGCTAAGGCTTGGGATTTGATGGCAGTCCTTGGTTCATATCTTATATCATATGCACTCAACTTCACTGCCCACTTAGCCATCCTTCCTGACATTTCTGGTTTCCTGAGAACATTCTTAATTGGGAAATTAGTTTTAACAATAATGGCATGAGTCTCAAAATAATGTCTTAATTTAGTTGATGCCATAATTAATGTAAGGATAAGTTTTTCTAAATGTGAATACCTGGATTCAGCATCTAGTAAGCTCTTACTTACATAATAAACAGGATGTTGTGTACCTTGGTGATCCTTAACAAGGATCGCACTTACTGCTTTTGAGGATACCGCCAAGTATAAGGATAACACATCTCCCTTTTCTGGTTTCATCAAGGCTGGGGCTGAGGATAGGTAATCCTTAAGAGCTTTAAGGGTACTTTCATGCTTCTCAGTCCATTCAAATTTCTTGTTCTTCCACAAGATGTCATAGAACTCCTTGCACTTTTCTGAGGATTTGGATATGAATCTGTTCAAGGCTGCGATCCTGCCAGTCAACCTCTGCACATCCTTAGCATTGGCAGGAGATTTGATATTCACAATAGCCTTAATTTGCTCTGGACTTGCTTCATTGCCCCTCTTTGTCACCATATATCCTAAGAATTTACCTGCCTTTACACCAAAATGACACTTAGAAGGATTAAGTTTCATATTATATTTATCAAGGATATTGAATGCTTCCTCCAAGTGTTTAAAATGATCCTCAGCTTTCTTGGACTTAACCACCATGTCATCAATATAGACTTCCATAGTGTATCCAATTTGCTCCTTGAACATCATATTCACTAGCCTTTGATAAGTTGCACCTGCATTTCTTAGTCCAAATGGCATAGCAATATAACAGTATATACCAGTTGGAGTCATAAAGGCTGTATCCTCTTGATCGGATGGTTCCATCTGAATTTGTTGAATTCCAGATGAAGCATCCATAAAAGTTAACAGTTCATGACCCGCAGTTGCATCCACCATGGAGTCAATGTGGGGTAATGGGAAAGGATCCTTGGGACATGCCTTATTTAAATCAGTGAAATCGACACATACCCTCCACTTTCCGTTTTTCTTTTGAACAACAACCACATTGGCCAACCATCTTGGATACTTGACCTCTCTAATCATACCTGCTCGGAGTAATTTCTCTACCTCCTCCTGGATAATGGCATTTCTTTCTGGTGCAAATTTCCTCCTCTTTTGATGGATTGGTTTGAAGGACCTATCAATGCCAAGTTTGTGAGTGATTATATCTTTAGATATACCTGTCATGTCTTCGTGCTTCCATGCAAAGGTAGTCTTTCTCCTTTTGAGGAAGGATATGAGGTCTTCCTTCATTTCGCCAAGGATCCCTGATCCTATATAAACTTTAGATTCAGGATCATCAGGATCCATAAGGATTTCTACTACATCCTGCTCTCTTGCCTCCAAGACATCCCTTGGAGGATGCTTTAATTGCTATTGATCCCTTGACTTTGAGGCTGGTTTCATTGATGAGGTGTAGCAGTTCTTAGCTTCTTGCTGATCACTATCAATCTTCACTATTCCCCAAGGACTAGGAAGCTTCACACATTGATGATAAGTGGATGGGACTGCCTTCATGTCATGTATCCAAGGCCTGCCAAAGATAACATTACAACAAGATAAACAGTCAATAACACAAAATTTTTGGTAAGAATGTAGGCCTTCGATATAGATTGGGAGTTTAATGTCCCCCAGAGTATTCTTAGTCTCGCCACTGAATCCCACGAGCACAGAGGATCTTGGTTTGATATCGGATTCAGGAATATTCATCTTCTTAAGGACATCAAGCTGGATAATGTTCACAGAGCTTCCTCCATCTATAAGGATCCTGCGAACAAAATGGTTAGAACTAAAAAGAGTGATAACCAAACCATCGTGATGAGGATCCTGAATGTCAACACGGTCATCCTCATCAAAAGTTATGACTTTTCCTTCGGAGACACTGGATGTTCGAATGGGTCTATCTCCATTATCCATCTTGGTTTCCTTTGCATGTCTTTTAGCTGCAGAGAAGGATGTTCCACAAATGTCTGATCCTCCAGAAATAAAGTTTATAACTTGTGCATCTGCTGGAGGGGCTGGAGCTTTCTCTGGGATCCTTTCAGGATCCTGAGTCCTTGACTTCTTTCTCCCCAATAATTCTTTCAAGTGCCCCTTGCTCAACAAGTATCCAATTTCTTTTCTCAGTGCGATGCATTCTTCTGTGAGATGCCCAAAATCTTCATGATATGCACACCACTCTGACTTATCTTTAGTTGCAGCTGGTCTGTCATTTTTCCTGGGCCATCTAGCTTTATCACCTAAATTCTGCATCCCAAGGATTAGTTCATTGTTATCAACAGAAAAACAATATTCAGAAATTGGAGGATAATCCTCATCATCCTCTTCTTGCTCAACAGCATGCACATTCTGGTTATCAGATTTGTTATAGGATCTGAACTTGTTGTTCTTGAATGAGGATCCTTGCTTCTCTTGCTTTGAGGATCCTGCTAACCTCTCCTGGATCCTTTTGTCATCCTCTAGCCGGATGAACCTAAGGGCCCGGGTTCTTACCTCGTCTAGATTCCTGCATGGTGTCATAACAAGATCATCATAGAATAATGAATCCCTAAGCAATCCCATTTTAAAGGCTTCAACAGCCGTAGCTATATCCAGGTTAGGAATATCTAAGGATTCTTTGCTAAATTTAGTGATATAATCCCTTAATGATTCATTATGACCTTGGGTTATCCTATACAGATCACTAGTTAAACGCTCAAACTTTCTACTACAAGAAAACTGGTTATTAAATAGGTTAACTAGATTAGCAAACGAGGTAATAGAGTAAGGGGGAAGACTTAGCAGCCATTTAAGAGCCGATCCAGTAAGAGTG
Organism: Helianthus tuberosus; assembly: GCA_030545235.1. NCBI lineage: Eukaryota > Viridiplantae > Streptophyta > Magnoliopsida > Asterales > Asteraceae > Helianthus > Helianthus tuberosus. The sequence continues at coordinate 68,192,631 of CM060432.1, read as the reverse complement.
GATCCAAATCCCTTGCACAGACATGCTTCCTTTAACCTTTCTGGGATGAGATTGATTTCCATCCTTTCCCTGTACTGTGCTATGTGTTCTTCGGGATCTGTTGAACCGTCATACAACTTCATGGTAGGTACATGGAACCTTTTGGGTATCTCAGCATCACCGATTGGTGGTGCAAAATGAGATATCTTGTGGCTCCCATCTGCAATCTCCGGGACAGGCTTGACCACTCCTGGGACACTTGATATCATATCCTTTAACTTTTGCAATTCTCTGGCCATGGCATGATTGATACCTGTATCCTGCATAAGGCCATGGTTAGTGGTATAAGAATTATTGAAAGTGTTACCTCCCATTGGGTTCAAATTAGGAAGAGCGGATGTGAATCCATATTGTTGGGGCTCCGGAATGACTGATGGACCAGTAGAAGCAATGGTCTGCATTGGAATAAAATCTCCCTGATGGATATCGGAACTCCCTGATTGCAAACTCCTTAAGGATCCCGGAATCTGGAAGGATCCATGAAACTGAGAGGATCCTTGAACCTGCGAGGATCCTGGGACGTAGGAAGATCCTTGAACCTGAGAGGATCCTTGAAACTGAGAGGATCCTTGAACCTAGGAGGATCCTGGAACATAGGAGGATCCTTGAACCTGGGAGGATCCTTGGAACTGAGAGGATCCTTGAACCTGGGAGGATCCTGGAACATAGGAGGATCCTTGAACCTGGGAGGATCCTTGTAACGGCCAGAACCCTTGAATCTGCCGCGCTCCTGAGTATCCTCCTGAGCTTACGAAGGATCCTATATGCTGAGGATGGGATCCTGCTGGTTGGAAGTATGACCCTGAAGCCTGAGTCATTGCTGATGATCCATAATGCACTCCTTTTGGTCCTCCCACATATTGAACGTCTGGAACCACTGAAGGCTGAGAAGTTATAACCGGAGTATCGAAATTCAAAGATCTGGGCACCAGTGGGGAATGATCCTCTGCCGATCTCTTCTGTTTCTTGATGTCTCCAATTTCTCTAAGAATCCTTTCATTGGTCTTATCCTGCTGCTGGATATGCTCATTCATCTGCAAAATCAGAGTAAACAAGTCACTAGTAGTGGGAGTATAAGAAGCAGAAGAAGTTGGAGGTTTTGAGAAAATGGGAGTTGGTTTCTTCTCGGCATTTTTCTGAGGTCCAGAAGGTGGTGGAGGCAAAGGTGGAATGCCCTGGGATGAATTGACTGCAGACATCGCACTGGAGGTGTTCTTTGATGATGAAGCCATCTGCTTGGATGTAACGAACCAAAATGATCACAAAAATGAGAATTTTTTAGGAATGAAGCACCAATTGCCCCACGGTGGGCGCCAAACTGTTTTGGTAAAAAATCAAGCAATGACAATGTAACCAAACTTTCTGTTGTGGGATATGATGCTTGAATTGATGAACAACAATAAGGATCACTATGAAATGTAATGAACAAGTGACACGAAGATTTATACGAGGAAAAAGCCCTTGATATTGAGTGATCTCCGGCATAAAAAACCTCGGGTGATGGAAACTACTGATCACCAACTCAAATTAAACATGAAATGTGTTACAACTTCGGATGATAGCGAGCTAAGTACAAGGATCACTATAGTGTATCGTGTAGAAATGTATGAAAAATGCTAAGTGTTTTGCCGAGAGCTGGTGAATGTAGTTGTACGAGTGTGTGTAGCCAAAAATAGCCAAGTGTTTTCAAAATTAGCTCGCTACCCCTTTAAAAATAGAAAATATCTACTCTAACTAACATTCCGCAAATGGTGCAAGTCCTCCACGACTCCATAACGTCCATTTCTGGCCAAGCACGTGCGGAATAGACTTAGAATATTCTCCAGGAATATCGCCAAGACCAAGTCCAAGTTGATACTCCTGCAAAACAATACCGAATTCAAAGTAGACAATCGTTAGTACAAGGATCCTTATAGTGATCCATGCTCCCGATCCTACAACACTTCTGAGGATCACTACTTCAGACAGAATTGAGGATCACTAAACCCAACAGTAAATAAGGATCACTGATCATTTAGAAATCCACCCCTAACAATGACAACTCCTAAGAATGCCACTGGCCAAACTCCATTTTCTTTAGTGTTTGGAGCAGAATCAGTGATCCCTACAGATATGGTGGTCCCTACTGCTAGAACAAGCATCCGTGATCCTGAAGGAAATGCTGAAAACTTGGTTCAAGACTTGGATACCATAGAGGAACTCAGGGATTTGGCAAGGATAAGGATGGCTAGTTATCAACAAAGGATGGCTGGAACCTACAATAAGAATGTCAGGATCAGGAAGTTTCAAGTTGGTGATATGGTATTGAGTGGAAAATTGGCACCAAAGTGGGAAGGCCCCTACCTGATCGAAGTTGAGGCAGGAAAGGGGGCATATCGATTGCTAACAATGGAAGGTGATTTACTACCAAGAGCTTGGAATGCTGTCCACTTGAAGAAATACTTCATGTAATAAGGATCCAGGATCCTTGGCTATATTCATGACCGATATCCTCGAAGGATCCTTAGAGGACAGATGATCCTCATTCTGGTAGTGATCTAATTTTAATCTGTTTAATTCTTTAATTATCTTATATATAAGGAGAAGGATCCTGGATCCTTTATCCTTCTTTCACTTCGTTCTGAGTTTTGCAGAAGGTTGATATATCCTTAACAGAGGATTGAGTATCCATAGAAGTCTCCAGTTATTTGGGCTTGACCCCAGTTATTTGGGCTTGTCCCCAGTTTTTTTGGGCTTGACCCCAGTTATTTGGGCTAGTCCCCAGTTTTTGGGCCTGTCCCAAGTATCGCCAGTAGCGCACGATGATCCTGGTGCAGTTCATAGCAATGGGACCAGTACCCACTTTAGGGGCTGACATTTTCATTGTACTGGCTGTATTCAGGATCCTACGTATAATGGTAGACGTACCATACATTCGTTCCTAAGGTTTCTAACGTTTTCATGTTAGCTAAGGTTTTGCCATTTTCATGTCACTAAGTTTGGATAGTCGCCAATGAGGGCCATACTCCAGTTTACACAAGATCCTTTGGGCTTGTCCCCAGTTTTTTGGGCTTGTCCCCAGTTTATTGGGCTTGTCCCCAGAATTGTTGGGCTTGTCCCCAGTTGCTAACTCTTCTCTTATATTGGCTTAGTCCCAAGTTATGTTCCATTTCAGGATTTTGAAGGTTTGTCTTTTGGTTATCCTGATTGTAAATGTTAAAGATTTAGGATCCTAACTTGGATTCTCAGGTATGATCCTTGATCACTTTGATTTTATTCTTTATTTATCTAAGTGACCCTTACTCTTTGACAACAGGACACATGATCCTTAAATTACACTACTTTTTTGAATTTATCGATTATAGGATATTTGATCCTTGATCATATCCTAAACTTTTTGACATAATCTATTAAACTTTTATTCTTTATTTATGAATTCAAACAAAGTATATTACAACAGTTAAAAGATAAAATATTCACAAAAACAACAACACATGATAAGCCAAAAGATTAAACTTTTATTTATTTAGCAATAAGTTAAACCCTTTAAAGGTTGTCAAAATTGCCAACCCAAGTTTCTACCAGCAAAACGTGGCCCGTCCACTTGGGTTGGCAAAGGGTTTCCATATTAACAAGGTCTAAGTGCAGGAAATAAAGGCGGCAGGATAACAAGTGGTTTCATCCCCCAAACAGAGGATCCATCCACCACCCATTATCCTACCTATTGTCCAAGGATCCATGATCCTCAACCCTAAAAACTATTGTTTAAGTACAGACCAGCATTATTTAAAACATCAACAACCAAAAACCATAAATCCTAAAAAATGGGCTCCGGCCGCGTCTAGATAAATCCATCATCACCCATTTCTGCAGCTCACACCTTCGCTGCATCACCATCACCATCGCCTCCAGCTCCTGCACCACCAGCCTGTTCCTTAGCCCCGCTGCCACCTACCTCGATTGCCAAGACCTCCTCAGCCTCCTCGTCATCCTCCAGCGCAGCCAGCTTGGCCTTCCAACCCTCCTGGTCCCAGGTAGCCTTGTCAAAGCTAGGATCCTCAGCTTCTTTGGCCATCTGCAGTTTGATCTTGTACATAGCAATAGCAGCAGAAACTTTAGCATCCTCCATCACCTCATGCTTCTTGTTAGGGGAGGATTTTCTAACAATTAGTGATCCTTATTCGTTATCCTAATTAGTGATCCTTATTCGTTATCCTAATTAGTGATCCTTACTTCTGTGACAGGTGGTGATCCTCAGAAGAGCTTCAGGATCAGGATCATGGATCACTTTAAGGATCCTCGTACTGACGATTGTTTACTTATGTTTTGTAGCATCTCGCAGGTATATTAATCTTGACCAAGTCTGAGCGACATTCCTGGAGAATATTCCTAAACTATTCTGCACGTGCTTGACCAAAAATAGACGTTATGGAGAACGTGGAGGCTTGGCACGAAAATCGGATAGTTGGTTTAGGTGGTTATTTCTATTTTAAAAAGGGAGTAACGAGCTAGTAGAAAAGACTGAGTCATTTTTTGCAGTTACACACACTCATACAAGCTCTCATACAAGCTCTCATTCAAACACTTAGCAATTACTTACACTTTTTACACACTCCACCGTAGTGATCCTTGTACCTAGCTCGTTACTATCCGAAGTTGTAAACATTTGTTCATTTATTTGAGCTTGGTGATCGGTAGTTTCCATCACCCGGGGTTTTTTGTGCCGGAGATCAACTCTTGATCAAGGGCTTTTTCCCCGTATAAATCTTTGTGTTGTTTGTGCACTTTACATTGAAGTGATCCTCATCACTGTTATATATTTTAAGCATCATTCCCCTAAACAAAGAGTTTGGTTGCAATATCCTCATCAGATTTTTTTTTACCAAAACAGTTTGGCGCCCACCGTGGGGCAATTGGTGCTTCGTCCTTAAGAAAATACGCATTTCTGTGCTTAATTCGGTTCACTACAACCAAGCAGATGGCTTCCTCATCGAAGAATGCTTCAAACTTGATGCCCTCATTCACTTCCTCACAAGGCGTTCCTCCTTTGCCTCCACCACCTTCTGGATCCCAGAAGAATACTGAGAATGCTGCGAAGAAACCGACTCCCATTTTCTCAAAACCACCTACCTCTTCTGTTTCAACTAATCCTACTACTAATGATCTCTATGCCTTGATTTTGCAGATGAGGAATCATGCACAAGAGCAGGATAAGACCAACGAAAGGATCCTCCGGGAGATTGACGAAATTAAGAAACAGAAGAAAACGGCAGAGGATCGTTCCCCACTGATGCCCAGATCTTTGAATTTTGATACTCCGGTGATTACTTCTCAGCCGTCAGTGGTTCCAGACATTCAATATGCGGGTGGACCAAAAGGAGTGCACTACGGAACAACAGCTACGACCCAGGCACTAGGTTCATATTTCCAGCCAGCGGGATCCTATCCTCAGCATATGGGATCCCTCACGAGTACAGGAGGATATTCAGGAATGCAGCAGTTTCAAGGATCCTCCTTCGTTCCAGGATCATCCCAGGTTCAATGATCCTCCTTCGTCCCAGGATCATCCCAGGTTCAATGATCCTCCTTCGTCCCAGGATCATCCCAGGTTCAAGGATCCTCCTTCATCCCAGGATCATCCCAGGTTCAAGGATCATCCTTCCTTCCAGGATCATCCCAGGTTCAAGGATCCTCCTTTGTTCCAGGATCATCCCAGTTTCAGGGATCCTTCCAGATGCCAGGATCCTTGAGGAGTTTGCAAACAGGAAGTTCAGATGTCCATCAAGGAGATTTTATCCCAATGCAGACCAATGCCTCTACTGGTCCCTCGATCATTCCAGAGTCTCAACAATATGGATTAACCTCCATTCTTCCTAACTTGAATCCAATGGGAGGTAACACTTTTAATAATTCTCGTACTACTAACCATGGTCTTATGCAGGATCCAGGTATCAATCATGCCATGGCCAGAGAATTGCAAAAGCTAAAGGATATGATCTCGAGTGTTCCGGGAGTAGTCAAACCTATTCCAGAGATTGCAGACGGGAGCCACAAGATATCTCGTTTTGCACCACCAATCTGTGATGCTGAGATACCCAAGAGGTTCCATGTGCCTACAATGAAACTGTATGATGGTTCGGCGGATCCTGAAGAACACATAGCACAATACAGGGAGAGGATGGAGATCAATCCAATCCCAGAAAAGTTAAAGGAAGCATGCCTGTGCAAAGGATTCGGATCCACTCTTACTGGATCAGCTCTCAAATGGCTGCTAAGTCTTCCTCCCTATTCCATTACCTCATTTGCTAACCTAGTTAACTTGTTTAATAATCAGTTTTCTTGTAGTAGAAAATTTGAACGATTAACTAGTGATTTATATAGGATAACCCAGGGTCATAATGAATCATTAAGGGATTACATTACCAAATTCAGTAAAGAATCCTTAGACATTCCCAACTTAGATATAGCCACGGCTGTTGAGGCCTTCAAAATGGGATTGCTTAGGGATTCGTTATTTTATGATGATCTTGTTATGACACCATGCAGGAACCTAGATGAGGTAAGAACCCGGGCCCTCAGGTTCATTCGGCTAGAGGATGACAAGAGGATCCAGGAGAGGATAATAGGATCCTCAAAGCAGGATAAGCAAGGATCCTCATTCAGGAACAACAAGTTCAGATCCTACAACAGATCTGATAATCAGAACGTGCATTCTATTGATCAAGAAGAGGATGATGAGGATTATCCTCCAATTTCTGAATATTGCTTTAGTGTTGATAACAATGAACTAATCCTTGCCATGCAGAACTTAGGTGATAAGGCTAGATGGCCAAGAAAGAATGATAGGCCGGCTGCAACTAAGGATAAATCAAAGTGGTGTGCATATCATGAAGATTTTGGGCACCTCACAGAAGAATGCATTGCATTAAGAAAGGAAATTGGATACTTGTTGAGCAAAGGGCATCTAAAAGAGTTGTTGGGAAGAAAAAAGTCAAGGACTCAGGATCCTGAAAGGATCCCTGAGAAGGCTCCAGCTCCTCCAGCAGATGCACAAGTGATAAACTTTATTTCTGGAGGATCCGACATTTGTGGCACATCCTTCTCAGCAGCTAAAAGGCATGCAAAGGAAACTAAAATGGATAATGGAGAAAGACCAGTTCGAACATCAAGTGTCTCCGAAGGAAAAGTCATAACCTTTGATGAAGAGGATCGTGTTGATATCCAGGATCCTCATCACGATGGTTTAGTTATTACTCTTTTTATATCTAACCATTTTGTCCGCAGGATCCTAATAGACGGAGGAAGTTCAGTGAACATTATCCAGCTTGATGTTCTAAAGAAGATGGGTATCCCTGAATCAGAGATCATACCAAGATCCTCCGTGCTCGTGGGATTTAGTGGCGAAACTAAGAACACCCTGGGGGACATTAAACTCCCAATATATATTGAAGGCTTACACTCTTATCAAAAATTTTGTGTTATTGACTGTTTATCTTGTTGTAATGTTATCCTTGGCAGGCCCTGGATACACGATATGAAAGCAGTCCCATCTACTTACCATCAATGTGTGAAGCTCCCTAGTCCTTGGGGGATAGTAAAGATTGATAGTGATCAGCAGGAGGCTAAGAATTGCTATACTTCATCGATGAAACCAGCCTCGAAATCCAGGGAGCAATAGCAATCAAAGTATCCTCCAAGGGATGTCTTGGAGGCAAAAGAGCAGGATGTGGTAGAAATCCTCATGGATCCTGACGATCCTGAATCCAAGATCTATATCGGATCAGGGATCCTTGGCGAAATGAAAGAAGACCTCATATCCTTCCTCAAAAGGAGAAAGACTACCTTTGCATGGAAACACGAAGATATGACTGGTATATCCAAAGATGTTATCACTCACAAGCTCGGCATCGACAGATCCTTCAAACCAATCCATCAAAGGAGAAGGAAGTTTGCACCAGAAAGGAATGCCATTATCCAGGAAGAGGTAGTGAAATTGCTCCGGGCAGGTATGATTAGAGAGGTCAAGTATCCAAGATGGTTGGCCAATGTGGTTGTTGTTCAAAAGAAAAACGGAAAGTGGAGGGTATGTGTCGATTTTACCGATCTAAATAAGGCATGTCCCAAGGATCCTTTCCCTTTACCCCACATTGACTCCATGGTGGATGCAACCGTGGGTCATGAACTGTTAACTTTTATGGATGCTTCATCTGGATTTCAACAAATCCAAATGGAACCATCCGACCAAGAGGATACAGCCTTCATGACTCCAATTGGTATATACTGCTATATTGCTATGCCGTTCGGATTAAGAAATGCAGGTGCAACATACCAAAGGCTGGTGAATATGATGTTCAAGGATCAGATTGGGCAAACTATGGAGGTTTACATAGATGATATGGTGGTAAAATCCTTAAAGGCTGAGGATCACCTAAGAGATTTGGAGGAAGCATTTGATATCCTTGACAAATATAATATGAAGCTTAATCCTTCAAAATGTCATTTTGGTGTTAAAGCAGGTAAATTCTTAGGATACATGGTGACTAAGAGAGGCATTGAAGCTAGCCCGGAACAGATCAAAGCAATAGTGAATATCAAATCTCCGGTCAATGCTAATGTAACACCTGTGACTCCACGGCCATCAAACAAATACCAAACCAATGAAATATTATATTTCATACTTGGGATTTGTAAAAATATGTGTATCATTTGCACATATCAATTCTCGTTCAATTTCAAGCTTTAAATCGCTTTCTGGAGGGTTAGACGCGCTCTGATGAGTAGATATAACCAGTTTAATCCAACGAACACTCCGGAATAGTGAAATAGGCTTAACATACCTTAAATAACCTTTACATAACTTAGATATAAGTTTTGGAAGGTTTGGTGTGGTGAAATCAAAGTTTAATCGCTTACAGGGACTAAAGTTGACAAACTGCGAAAGTATGCCAATTTGAACTGTAACAGACATTCCGGAACATGACCATAAGTTAAACATACCATAAATATCCTTTACATAGCTTAGAAATAGGCTTTGAGGGGTTTGGTGTGCTAAAATAAACTTTTGGGACATTCAGGGACTAAAAGTGTCAAAAAGTGCACAAGTTTGCATTTTCGCGCATAACTTACGTTCTGAATACATCTGGACATCCAAAAATTTATGAAAGCATGACTACATTTTATTTTAGTGTTCGCCTTAAGAAAAATCCATTCGTTTCGTCATTAGGATCGTTTTTCGCACTTATGCGCATTCCGTCGTAATTAAGCGAACATCGCGTTCGTACGGCCAAACGAACCGACATCCGGCATATTTTTGAGCATGTTTTGAGTTCCCTATACTTTAACTTCATTTTAGAGCCTTGAAATGAGGTTAACGGGGTTCAAACGCATCGAAAAAGGCCTTAAACACGTGCAGGGACCATTTCTGTCACTTTTGAAACAATTCTGAATCAGATAGGCACTAGCGTAGCGCGACTGCATAGTGCCTTTGCACTAGCGCTACGCGAGTGACTGATCTGACCAGATTCTATGTTTTAAACACAAGTTGCAAGTGATTGATCCTTAACCACATATTTTCACTTGCTTAGTCACTAGATAAGGATGGAATTAAGCTTCCATAACCTTGCAACAAGTGTTCGGATGAGATCATTTCCCCTTTTCCAAGAAACGATCTCAACGGTGCACCGAATACTATAAATACCCCATCACCCCTTTGCAAAAATTACTAGAAATTTGATTTGAGAAACTCTAAGTTGAAACATTAGTTTCATACCTGAGATTTTCGAATCGAGTTTAGCATTCGGGGACCCTTCGTAAGTATTCTTTCGTTCTTTTCCTTATTTTACTGCTTTTAGAGTCAGAAAGTCAAACTTTGTTTGACTTTCAGCGTTGACCAGTAATGGTCGATGCGAAGTTCGTTAGAACTTCGCAACGTGAGTGTAATCACGTTGGTCATAGTCCCTTGGGACTATGCCCACTGATTACCACGTTGTCTAGGGTCGTAGGGTAGGCGATCTGATAAATCGCCTATACCTTCGAACCCGACCCAGTTTGGTCGATCATTAGGATCCGACCAAATACATTAGGTGACCCTAGTATAGGGCATAACCTTCCGAGGTTATACCCTATGGTCACGTCGTTTAAGTAGTTGTATGATAGGTAGTTTATATGCCTTAGGTAAATTACCAGAATACCCTTTTCATGTATAATTGGTAATTAAGCATATGTAACCTAAACTTTTGTCACATAACTGATTATGTAACATGTTTAGGCATATAACACTTGTCATAGGACTAGTTAGGCGGTCCGAACGCGTTTCACGCGAACGACGCGTTAAAGTAGCATAAGCTACCTAAACGGGTCGTAATGGGTCGTAAACAATTATGTTAAGTTTCATTTAGCATGTAGGCTTTGTTAAACCATATCACGTGAGTTCCGACACTCATTTGGTTTACAAACCCTAATGCTACCCAATCTTCCGATCTAGGTCCGGTTAATTTACATAGTTACCTATATTAGGTGCCGCTTGATATCCGCGATCTCTAGCATTGTTTGGTTGTTACTCAAGGACTACTGAGCAATCTCAGGTGAGTACATAGACCCCTCTTTTATTGTTTTCAAACTGTTTTGGGGTGGAACACATGTGCCTACTTGTTACTTTCCTGCTTTCCTGTTTTCACATCATATACCGACTATGTTTGTTAGTACATTATAGTACATGATTTCATTACTTTTCTGCTATGTATGTTGACTGATAACATGCTAAGCACATTGATTTACATGACTTTTCTGCTATGTATGTTGACTGATAACATGCTTAGTACATTGTTTTACATGACTTTTCTACTTTGTATGATGACTTTGCATACTTAGTACATTGTTTTATACTGCATCTCTGTTGCATATGTTCCAGTAACATATGGACACATGGTTTTATAGCTCTACCCTGTATGTTTACTCTAGCATACTAGGTACATTATCTTCATAAAACATGCTTACATTTTGGTATGACATTTGGTTTGTTTAAACTATACTATACATTCATTAACACCGATCATGCCGTTCGTTAGTAGGTAGTGGTACCATAGGACTTGACAAATCCCGTTCCGGACATCCCAGGGAAAGGGGATGACAGGAATGACCGAATCCGAATACATATTCTCTTGATAACTCACTTTTACATAGTTATCCGTCTGTCTCAAGGCTTGGATGTATGAATTTTCACAATACCGCATAAATGTTCATATTCAGTATAGCATGCATATATCTTACAAAACATAACTTTGATTTAAACCAAGTTTTACTTCAATACTTTGTTTTGTACATTTTTACTTATGGTTTAAGTAGTCTAAATTTTACTTACCATACATATCATTTTGGTTATACATTACTTGACTACTCTTGGACTATAGACATTTGACATGGATACTTGACATAGACATTTGACATGGATATTTGACATAGACATTTTGACATGATTTACATCTTGACATGAACATTTTACATTGTTTGGTTTGGTTTGATTAAGTGATTAAGTAACGATGCGTGTGTAATATGATACAAGCATGGTGGATACGCCGCTGGTACTTCCTATATATAAGTGTTTGTATGGTATTACATGTCGTAACGTTATTTGAATCATTTCAGTTTGAGAACATAGAACATTTCATACAAATAACATACTTTTCACAAGACATTGATTTATAAACAACTTATCTTATGCAAACACATTTTACTTGGTTATTCATTTAACCTTACATTTATTTATACTTATCATCTGATCTTATCGTTTTTCAAATGATTTAAAAGACAAAGCAAATAACAAGGTTCATGACTAAACATTTTCTCAAACATAAGTCATGAATCTTATTTTCACAAAACCTATGTATCTCACAGGCATTTTTATGCTGACGTACCTATTTTCACATGTGTTTTTCAGGAACTGTTGCATAAGATGGTCAAGATACACATAGACAGACTTGGGCTTTAGTGACAATAAAAGATGCAAGACTAGTTAATTATGTTGTATTTATTTGTTTATTAAGACATTGTAACACTTTTAATCAATAAAACGAAACTTCAATTGCCATGGATTTGAAACAATTAATTCTGTTACAACACTCCCCGATATTTCCGCCACGTTTTGTATGTTCTACGTGGTCGGGGTGTGACAGCTAAGGATGTTCAAAGGCTAACAGGAAGGATAGCAGCCTTGAACAGATTTATATCCAAGTCCTCCGAGAGGTGTAAAGAATTCTATGATATCCTAAGGAAGAACAAGAAATTTGAGTGGACGGAGAAGCATGAAAATGCTTTAAAGGCCCTCAAAGATTACCTATCCTCGGCCCCGGCTTTGATGAAACCAGAAAAGGGTGATGTGTTTGTCACACCCTCCAAAAAACCCCACCCCGCCTTGGAGGCGTGACATGCCCAGGATCATAGCCACCAATCATATTGAACAAAGCATGTAAGTAATTTTTATAAAATCCAACACAATACAATTGGTGTCAAAACATAGTTTGAGTTTACAGCGGAAGCAAAATATAAGTTTCATATTTTCCCACAACGACCACGCTTCCTCGTGCAAGCTCCTTAAGCTAGGGATCTAACGACCTGCAAAGCATGCAGTAAGGGGTCAACAATAATGCTGAGTGAGTTCACTAGTTGTCCAGTTTTAATTACCAAAAACTTGTTTCACCATTTAATTTATCCGTTTATACAGGCCATGGGGAGCTACCCCAAAAGTTAGCGACTAAACTGTTTTTCCAATACCGAACACTAGGTGACCGTTGCGTATCCGCAGAGTGCCCCGATGTCAATGTTCTATCATCATTGACGGATGCCTGAGTACATTAGTTCACGACCGATCCCATACCTTGGCACGGTGTGAGGTTGGTAAGACCTAAATAGCGCTATCAACTAATAACCCGTTCGCCTGGCCCCGGCGACTAATCGGTATTATGTAGTAGGGACTTTAAGTGATAGAGTTTCGTTTAGTGCCGTTTGTTGCAATTCGTATAAACAGTAATTTAACTAAAAGGTTCCCAATAACAAGGGAAGAAAAGTAAGTTGTATCCCTCATAAGGGGATAGTGTTGTTTTTAGTTCCGTTTCCCAAACCACCGGGAATACATGCTTTAGGTTGTGAACTCACCTTGATTTAACAAGCTTCCTGATTCTAACTCTTCTGAGAATTAGCATCTACTTTGGTATGAGGTAGAGTTTAGCCTAAGCTTAATAACCTAATTTGTACACGAAACTAGGTAAATAACTTAATACAGCTTTTACGATAACTCACGAGATCAAATTCTCACAATGAATGTCAAAATGCAATACTTTGTCCATCGAATTATCGATGATCCATTGAATTAACAATGAACGACAAGGTATAATACTTTACCCATCGAATTAACGATGATCCGTTGAATTAACAACGAACGATAAAGTATAATACTTTACCTATCGAATTAACGACAATCCGTCAAATTAATGACGAACGATAAAGTATAACCCTAATGTGGGCGGCACTTAAACATTCATTAGATACTTGAATCAATCGGACAATGAATCGTAGCAGCGATTGAGTTAATACCCTGTTCTGCAGCACCCCGCTATACCTAATTTGTGTTCTGTGTGTGTTAATTGAAGTAATTGGATGATAACTCGAAGTCTGAGACGAATTTCTTCGTCGACTGAACACCAGAAAGCAAGTGCCAAGGCCTGCTATTTATACACGAAAGTTGACATGCTTACGGACCGTAAGCTTCCTGATGTTGCGGTCCGTATGACACCTTACGGACCGTAAGCTTAGTAGTGTTGCGGTCCGTATGGTACACCAATGCACTATAAGGTTGCCACGTGTGGGAGTAGCCTAGCTGAGTCAACAATTTCTTAAAATTAAACTTCCTCCGCAAGTTTTATGAAGATAATCGTTAAGTGGGTAATACCCCCCCTGAGTTTTAGGGGCCCTAATCCTGATTCTGATTTTTCTGAAAATCTTAGGGTTTGTGCAGAATCACTTGGGTTTCTTAATTAGGGTTTCCAATTGGACTAATTATAATACTAAATAGGACTTTTTAGTGAGAGTTGCTACATTCTCCCCTCCTTATAGAAATCTCGTCCTCGAGATTTACTCGAATAAGTAAAGATACTAGTACTAATCTTTTATGTTTGAGAAACTTTAACCTTTCTGTCTTCTATCTAAAGTGATTTCTCAACAAATCTTTAAACTTTTCATTTATCTCTAAATACTACCAGGAATTTGTCAGATAGACATTTCTTAAGGTTATATATATGAAATACTTAGGGATGACTTAACCTTAACCATAGTACTTTAAAATAAATATTATAGAACACCGTAAAGTATTGAGTCTTGCACTTGGAATGAAGCATCGTTGTGGATCATTGAACACTTTACCGGTTATAGTCTGGTTTTCATCAAAAACTTTTTCCTTTTTAAAACCAAGTTCACTATAACCAATGGCTCTGATACCACTCTGTCACACCCTCCAAAAAACCCCACCCCGCCTTGGAGGCGTGACATGCCCAGGATCATAGCCACCAATCATATTGAACAAAGCATGTAAGTAATTTTTATAAAATCCAACACAATACAATTGGTGTCAAAACATAGTTTGAGTTTACAGCGGAAGCAAAATATAAGTTTCATATTTTCCCACAACGACCACGCTTCCTCGTGCAAGCTCCTTAAGCTAGGGATCTAACGACCTGCAAAGCATGCAGTAAGGGGTCAACAATAATGCTGAGTGAGTTCACTAGTTGTCCAGTTTTAATTACCAAAAACTTGTTTCACCATTTAATTTATCCGTTTATACAGGCCATGGGGAGCTACCCCAAAAGTTAGCGACTAAACTGTTTTTCCAATACCGAACACTAGGTGACCGTTGCGTATCCGCAGAGTGCCCCGATGTCAATGTTCTATCATCATTGACGGATGCCTGAGTACATTAGTTCACGACCGATCCCATACCTTGGCACGGTGTGAGGTTGGTAAGACCTAAATAGCGCTATCAACTAATAACCCGTTCGCCTGGCCCCGGCGACTAATCGGTATTATGTAGTAGGGACTTTAAGTGATAGAGTTTCGTTTAGTGCCGTTTGTTGCAATTCGTATAAACAGTAATTTAACTAAAAGGTTCCCAATAACAAGGGAAGAAAAGTAAGTTGTATCCCTCATAAGGGGATAGTGTTGTTTTTAGTTCCGTTTCCCAAACCACCGGGAATACATGCTTTAGGTTGTGAACTCACCTTGATTTAACAAGCTTCCTGATTCTAACTCTTCTGAGAATTAGCATCTACTTTGGTATGAGGTAGAGTTTAGCCTAAGCTTAATAACCTAATTTGTACACGAAACTAGGTAAATAACTTAATACAGCTTTTACGATAACTCACGAGATCAAATTCTCACAATGAATGTCAAAATGCAATACTTTGTCCATCGAATTATCGATGATCCATTGAATTAACAATGAACGACAAGGTATAATACTTTACCCATCGAATTAACGATGATCCGTTGAATTAACAACGAACGATAAAGTATAATACTTTACCTATCGAATTAACGACAATCCGTCAAATTAATGACGAACGATAAAGTATAACCCTAATGTGGGCGGCACTTAAACATTCATTAGATACTTGAATCAATCGGACAATGAATCGTAGCAGCGATTGAGTTAATACCCTGTTCTGCAGCACCCCGCTATACCTAATTTGTGTTCTGTGTGTGTTAATTGAAGTAATTGGATGATAACTCGAAGTCTGAGACGAATTTCTTCGTCGACTGAACACCAGAAAGCAAGTGCCAAGGCCTGCTATTTATACACGAAAGTTGACATGCTTACGGACCGTAAGCTTCCTGATGTTGCGGTCCGTATGACACCTTACGGACCGTAAGCTTAGTAGTGTTGCGGTCCGTATGGTACACCAATGCACTATAAGGTTGCCACGTGTGGGAGTAGCCTAGCTGAGTCAACAATTTCTTAAAATTAAACTTCCTCCGCAAGTTTTATGAAGATAATCGTTAAGTGGGTAATACCCCCCCTGAGTTTTAGGGGCCCTAATCCTGATTCTGATTTTTCTGAAAATCTTAGGGTTTGTGCAGAATCACTTGGGTTTCTTAATTAGGGTTTCCAATTGGACTAATTATAATACTAAATAGGACTTTTTAGTGAGAGTTGCTACAGTGTTATCCTTGTATCTTGCAGTATCCTCAAAAGCAGTAAGTGCGGTCCTTGTTAAGGATCATGAAGGTACACAACATCCTGTCTATTATGTAAGTAAAAGTTTACTTGATGCCGAATCCAGGTATTCACACCTTGAAAAGCTTATTCTTGCATTAATAATGGCATCTACCAAGTTAAGACATTATTTTGAAACTCATGTTTATCATTGTTAAAACTAATTTTCCAATTAAGAATGTCCTCAGAAAACCAGAGATGTCAGGAAGGATGGCTAAGTGGGCAGTGAAATTGAGTGCATACGATATAAGATATGAGCCTAGGACAGCCATCAAATCCCAAGCATTAGCTGACTTTGTGGCTGATTTCAGTAGTGATTTACAAGAAGAAGCTGAGCTAGAAGTCCAGCAGCTAGAAGAGACCAAGGATCCTTGGATACTTTATACTGATGGATCCTCAAATGTCAAAGGCACAGGGCTTGGAATACTACTAAAATCGCCACAGGGGGACATAATACCCCATTCTATAGCTTGTGGATTCCAAACCACTAACAATGAGGCTGAATATGAAGCCCTAATTGCTGGTTTACAAATTGCAAAGCACATGGGGATCAGTTATCTGGAAGTACACGTAGATTCTTTGTTGATTACAAACCACTTTAATGGATCATATTCTGTTAAAGGTGAAAAGCTAACCAAGTATTTGGAGATAGTCAAAGGTTTGGCACTCTCTTTTGTTTCCTTTAGTTTGTCACAGGTACCAAGGGAAGAAAATACAGAAGCTGATGCATTGGCTAACTTAGGATCATCCTTGAAGATCCCGGAGGATATCAAGATTCCTATTATCCATATCCTGACCCCGGCTATCGAGGATCACGAGGCTATGGAGATAGGAAATGATTCTGCAATTATCCCTTGCGAGGGTACTCAATCCCATTCAGGATCAGGATCATGGATCTCACCAATTATGAGATACTTACAACATGGAGAGATCCCTACAGGAGAAAACCCTAGGGCTTTCAAATCTAAGGTATCTCAATTCACAATTATGAATAATATGTTGTATAGACGATCTCTTGCAGGACCATACTTGAGATGCATTGAGGATCCTGAAGTTCAAGAAGTTTTAAAAGACTTCCATGAAGGAGATTGTGGAAACCACACTGGGGGCAGGGCATTATTCTCAAGGATCCTGAGGACAGGATATTACTGGCCAACCATGAAGAAAGATGCTGTGGAGTATGCCAAAAGATGTGATCCTTGCCAGAGACACAGCAATATCCTTCATCAACCAGCTGAATTATTGCATCCTATATCCTCCTCTTGGCCATTTATGAGATGGGGTATGGATATAGTTGGCAAGCTCCCTAAGGCACCTGGTGGAAAAGTATTCATGCTAGCTATGACTGATTACTTCTCCAAGTGGATAGAGGCTGAAGCTTTTGCCCAAGTTAGAGAAAAGGAAGTTATATCCTTCATTAAAAGAAATATTATAACTAGATTTGGAATTCCTTCTGAGATTATATGTGATAATGGTTCCCAATTTATTGGGGGCAGAACCACTAACTTTTGTGACAGCTGGGGGATTAAGATGATAACATCAACACCAGTCCACCCACAAGCTAATGGTCAGGCAGAATCATCCAACAAGATCATCATCAACAATTTGAAGAAGAAGCTTGGATCCAAGAAAGGGAAATGGGCAGAAGAACTACCCTATGTGCTCTGGGCTGACAGGACAACCCCTAAGAATGCTACTGGTCAAACACCATTCTCTTTGGTGTTTGGGGCAGAATCGGTGATCCCAACAGAAATGGTGGTTCCAACTGCTAGAACAAGTACTCATGATCCTGAGGAAAATAATGAAAACTTGGCTCAAGACCTGGATACTATCGAAGAAATCAGGGATATGGCTAGAATAAGGATGGCCAGTTATCAGCAAAGAATGGCCGGTGCTTACAACAAAAATGTCAGGATCAGGAGGTTTCAAGTTGGAGATATGGTATTAAGGAAAGCATTCCAAAATACTACCAATCCTGCTGATGGGAAGTTGGCTCCAAAATGGGAAGGCCCTTATTTGATTGAAGCTGAAGCAGGAAAGGGGGCATATAGATTGCTAACCATGGAAGGTGATTTGCTACCAAGAGCTTGGAATGCTGTCCACTTGAAGAAATATTTCATATAAGCAGGATCCTTATGGCATAGGTGATCCTCAGGAAAGGGATATCCTTAAAGGATCCTCAAAGTATCGGTGATCCTTACTTAGGTAATATCCTAATCTTGAACTATTTCATTTCTTTATTTTCTCATATAAGGATAAGGATCATGTATCCTTTATCCATCTCTCACATGAGTTCAAGTTTTGAAAGTTCAGGTATCTTTAGCACGACGTTGGTTATCCACAGAAGCAATCCGTCTTTTGGGTTTAACCCCAGTTATTTGGGCTTGTCCCCAGATTCCGCCTGTAGCGCACGATGATCCTGGTATAGTTCAAGGCTTTGGGACCAGTACTCGTTCTAGGGGCTGATAATTCCATTGTTCTGGCTATGCTTAGGATCCTACGTATAATGGTAGACGTACCATACATCCGGTCATAAGGTTTCTAACGTTTTCACGTTAGCTAAGGTTTCTAACGTTTTCACGTTAGCTAAGGTTTTGGCATCTTCATGTCACTAAGTTTGGATAGTCGCCAGTTAGGGCCATACTCCAGTTTACACACGATCCTTGGGCTTGTCCCCAGTTATCCTTGGGCTTGTCCCCAGTTATCCTTGGGCTTGTCCCCAGATATCCTTGGGCTTGTCCCCAGTTGCTAACTCTTTTCTTATATTGGCTTAGTCCCAAGTTATGCTCTATTTCAGGTCCTTGAAGATAGGCAGCTAGAGATCCTTGATCCTTATTTCACTCTAAGGTTTATTTTATAGTTATCCTTATTATGGTTAGGATTCTAACTTGGATCCTCAGGTATGATCCTTAACTCTTTTGATTTTATTCATTATTCTTTTAAATAACCCTTATACTTGACAACTGAACTTGTATTTCTTAAATCATATCACTTTTTAAAACCTATCGGTTATGGGATATGTGATCCTTGTTTATATCCTAAACTTTTTGGATATCTTTTCTAATTCTTCAAGGCTTGATAAGTATAAACAGAATGAACATTACAACAGTTGGAAAGTAACATATTAAAAAAGATAACAACACATGATAAGCGACAAAAGGTTAAGTTTTTATTTATTAACATAAGGCTAACCCTTTAAAGGTTGTCAAAATTACCTACCCAAGCATCTACCAGCAAAACGTGGCCCGTCCGCTGGGGTAGGTAAAGGGTGTCCATGATAATGAGTTCAAAGGTAGTGCAGGAATATAAAGGCGACAGGATCACAATGGCTTCATCCCCCAAACAGAGGATCCCTCCACCAATTGCAATCCTGCCTATTGTCCAAAGGATCATACATGATCCTTAAACCTAAGAACTATTGTTTAGAGTTATTACAGACCCACCATTGTTCAAAAACATCAACAATCCAAAAAACTACCAAACCATAAAAAATGGGCTCCGGCCACGTCTAGAAATTTCCATCATCGCCCATTTTTGCAGCTCACACCTTCGCTGCATTATCATCACCACCAGCCGCTGCATCCTCAGCTTTATCCTTCAACCCGCTGCCACTAGCCTCAATTGCCAGAATCTCCTCAGCCTCTTCTTCATCACCCAATTCAGCCAGCCTTGCCTTCCATTCTTCAATTTCCCAGCTACTTTTGTCAAAGGCAGGATCCTGAGCTTCCAAGGCCATTTGAAGCTTGGTTTTGTACATTGCTATGGCGGCAGAAACTTTAGCATCATCTGTGATCTCCTGCCTTTCATAGTCAAAGTTAACCAGCACCTTAGCCATCTTCTGCTTGGTATCCTGGAGTTCCTTCTGAAGATCAGCAAGTGCAAGATCCTTGAGCACAGCAACCTGCTGGAGATCGGCAATCTTCTTATCTTGATCCTCAACATGACCGACGTAATCCTCGATCTCAGCAAATTTCTGCAAAAGAAAAAGGATAAAGCAGTTCAAGAGCAAGTGATCCTTAGATCAGCAGGATATACAAGCAGAGACAGTGATCCTTACATCATTGAAGTACTCGAGGAACTGGTGGCGAATTAAGGGCAGACCCTGCAAATCCTCAGCCTCCGAAGTCTTTCTCTTCTTAATTCCCTTCCCTTTGAGGGGTGCCTTGGGGATTGAGGCTGTCGGGCTAGTAGGGACCTTTCTTTTGGAGGATTTGACAGTGGTGAGATCGGTGACACTGAACCTTGAAGCAGCTTTGGCAGATTTTCCAGCACCTACACAACCAAAATGAGATAAGTATCTTTTCTTAATATACATTTAACTATTTATTAAAATTTTAAACAAGGATACTTACTCGACATTGTGACAGAGCCTGAGGATACCTCCTGTGAGTCTTGGGTTATTGTCTTAAAAGTTCTAGTTTCAGGGTCAAGTCCCCAGAAAGTAGCAAGTCTTTCCCTGGTTGCGGGTGTCGTGATGAGATGTGAAAAGGAGATGGCTGCATGACGCAAGACAAAGTAGGGGTTAGTGATCCTATTACAAAAACATGACCATCTGGTGATCCTTCCCAGGATCCTCCGGCCTACCATGGGTGGACCAGGTTCTTGGTAAGTGCTCTCCATCTGAAATGGTATCCCTTCTTACAAAGAAGAAGCGACGCTTCCAATCTTTGTCGTTTTTGGTGACTTTGAGAAGAGGATGATCTGCACTGGGTTTTCGTTTGAATAAATAACGATGGGAACCGAAGGTAGTAAGATCATACAACTCCGCCAGTTCTGACATTCCTAAATCAAGACTCTCCTGCTCAATGATCCTCTCTAGGGTGTATAAAACCCTCCAAATCATCGGCATGGCTTGAATGTAAGATATGCCGGTAAGGGAAAAGAAGGATTGAGTGAACTCCGGGAAAGGATAGGTGTACCCTATAGCAAATGGAGTGACTGGAAAGGCAACCCATGTATCAGAAACATAGTCGCTCAGAACAGTTGGATCGTAGGGTTTGAAAAAGACATTCGCCGGAAAACGGTGACGGATGTTATCTACTTGTACGTCGTTAAAGCAACACCTCTCGTTCACCGAGTCTTTGATGATCTTTTGACTCTTCAAAGGGCTATCCTTTTTGTGATCCTTGGCCGGTGAACTTCGGAGCAACATTTTCGAAATGACGGAGATAAAGATAGAGAAACAGAGTAAGAAGGAAGGAAGAGGAGAAAGAATTACCTGGTTGTTCGTCGACTGAGAATTTAAAGGGAGTCTCTTTCGAATTTGAATGCATAATGATCCTATCTATATCTCTATTTATAATTATGATTCTGCAGGATTGTCACTTCCGTGACATCATCATCGCAACGGCTAGTTCTATTTTAACGGCTATATATCCGTTAGTTAGTTACGGATAAGATCAAGAAAATATAACTCGCCAATTTTACAAATTACTCCTTATATTTTGGGGGCAATTGTTAGGGGAGGATTTTCTAACAATTAGTGATCCTTATTCGTTATCCTAATTAGTGATCCTTATTCGTTATCCTAATTAGTGATCCTTACTTCTGTGACAGGTGGTGATCCTCAGAAGAGCTTCAGGATCAGGATCATGGATCACTTTAAGGATCCTCGTACTGACGATTGTTTACTTATGTTTTGTAGCATCTCGCAGGTATATTAAGCTTGACCAAGTCTGAGCGACATTCCTGGAGAATATTCCTAAACTATTCTGCACGTGCTTGACCAAAAATAGACGTTATGGAGAACGTGGAGGCTTGGCACGAAAATCGGATAGTTGGTTTAGGTGGTTATTTCTATTTTAAAAAGGGAGTAACGAGCTAGTAGAAAAGACTGAGTCATTTTTTGCAGTTACACACACTCATACAAGCTCTCATACAAGCTCTCATTCAAACACTTAGCAATTACTTACACTTTTTACACACTCCACCGTAGTGATCCTTGTACCTAGCTCGTTACTATCCGAAGTTGTAAACATTTGTTCATTTATTTGAGCTTGGTGATCGGTAGTTTCCATCACCCGGGGTTTTTTGTGCCGGAGATCAACTCTTGATCAAGGGCTTTTTCCCCGTATAAATCTTTGTGTTGTTTGTGCACTTTACATTGAAGTGATCCTCATCGCTGTTATATATTTTAAGCATCATTCCCCTAAACAAAGAGTTTGGTTGCAATATCCTCATCAGATTTTTTTTGACCAAAACACTTCTCATGATCAGCATTGATCTGGGCCATGACCACCTGCTTCTTTGCCAAGTTGAGCTCTTTCTTGAGGGTGGAGATGGTTTGATCCTTAGCCAGGAAGATCTTTTGGAAGTCCAGCTCCTTCTGCTCAGCCTCTTCAATATATGCATCAAAGAGCATCTGGACCTCAGCAAATTTCTGCAAAGAAAGAAGGATTCAATTCAGGATCCGTTGTCCTTAAATGTGCAGGGTAGAATTAAGGATCAGGGATCCTTACATCAGCGAAGTATTCCTCAAATTGATGACGGATGAGGGGAAGGCCTTCGAGATTATCAGCTTCAGTGGACTTCCTCTTCTTTCCTCCCTTGCCTTTGGAGGTGACAGGCTTAGGGATTGGAACGCTTGGGCTAGCAGCAGATTTCTTCTTTCCGGATCGGGCAGTGACGGCATCAAGATCAGTGACGCTGAAGCGAGAAGCTGATTTCGAGGATCTTCTAGCACCTACAAAGGACAAATAACAGATAAGTATCCTTAATCTGAATTTATTTACTTACATATAAGTTTAAATACTTACTTGACATTGTGACTGAACCGGAGGATACTTCTTGTGAATCCTTTGTGTTTGCTTGGAATGATCTGACTGCAGGATCAAGGCTCCAAAAGGCAGCGATGCTCTCTTTTGATGCAGGTGACTGAATGATATGAGAGATTGAGATGGCTGCATAGAAAACAGAAAAGGGTCAGTTATCCTCAGCGGAAACAGAGTTATCCTATGATCCTTCTATAAGGATCCTATATCCTACCATGGGTGGTCCACTTTATGGGGAGATCTTTCCCATCAGGGATAGAGTCCCTCCTAACAAAGAAGAAACGCTTCTTCCAGTTAGTATCATTCTTTGTGGTCTTGAGGATTGGGTGAGGAGCACCGGGTTTGTGTTTGAACAGGTAGCGGTGTGATCCATGGCTTACAAGGTTATACAGCTCAACCAGTTCCAATATCCCTATCTCTATGCCTTCCTGTTCTATGATGTTCTCTAAAGTGTACAATACTCTCCACATCATCGGCATGGCCTGAATATAGCACATGCCGGTAAGTGAGAAGAAAGATTGGCTAAATGCAGGGAATGGGTAAGAAAAGCCTATCAGGAAAGGGGTAGCCGGAAAAGAAACCCAGGTGTTCGAAACAGAATCACTCTTTGCAGAAGGGTCGAAAGGCTTGAAGACGGTATCCGCAGTAAAACAGTGGCGAATCGGGTCAATCTCCGGATTAGTGAAGCAGCAGAGTTCCTTCGAAGGGATTTTGATAATCCCTTGGCTTTTCAGGGGACTATCTTTCTGGTGATCCTTGGCAGGGGAGGATCGTAGCTTCATTGTAAGGTTTTGATGAAACGGAAAAGAAGAACAGAATAAGAAAATGAAGAGAGAAGGAGAAGAGAGATACCTGATCGATCTTTGAATGAGGATTTAAAGGGAGTATCGCTCGAATTTAAATGCAAATCAATCCGTATCTCTACCCTATTTATAATGATGATTCTACAGGTTGTCACTTCGGTGATGCGTGACATGTAACGGCTAGTTCAATTCTAACGGCTATTTTTCCGTTGGATAGTTTGTTGCAGATAAGATCAAAAAATACGACTCGTTAATTTACATTTTACTCCTCATATTTTGGGGGCAATTGTTAGGGATAGATTTGCTAAACCTAAGGATCACGGATCCTCAAGTACTGCCAGGATCACGGATGCTTAATTCTGTTTGAATTAAGGATCCTCAGAAGACATTGCAGGATCAGGATCCAGGATCCTCGTAGTTATCCTTATACTAACGGTTGCCTTCATCTTGTTTAAGCTTGTTTTGCAGGAGTATACGCATTGGACCAAGTCTTGCCGATATTCTTGGGGAATATGCTCTTGTATTCTGCACGTGTTCAGCTAGAGTAACCATTATGGAAGTAGTGGGAGGCTGGCACGATTTGCGGATAGTCAGTTATTTAGTTTATTTCCATTTTAAAGGGGATAACAAGCTTGAGTTAGAACACATTAGCAAACACACACACTTTTGCA
Organism: Helianthus tuberosus; assembly: GCA_030545235.1. Classification (NCBI taxonomy): domain Eukaryota; kingdom Viridiplantae; phylum Streptophyta; class Magnoliopsida; order Asterales; family Asteraceae; genus Helianthus; species Helianthus tuberosus. Next base: position 68,168,111 of record CM060432.1, on the reverse strand, counting down.
AGCTCTCTGCAATACATTGGCGATTTCATACACTTTTGCACACTAGTGATCCTTGTAACAAGCTTGTTATCATCCCAAGTTGTAACAATCATTTGTTTAATTATAGTTGGTGATCGGTAGTTTCCATCACACCCGAGGTTTTTTATGCCGGAGATCAACTCTTGATCAAGGGATTTTTCCTCGTATAAATCCTTGTGTCACTTGTTCATTTCATTTGCAAGTTGTTCATACATTTGTTCATTGATTCAAGCATCATTCCTCACAACAAAAGATTTGGTTGCATTATCCTAGCCTGATTTTTTACCAAAACAATCCTGATTAGGATATGTTTTCAGGATATACTTTCAAAATGTATTTTTGAATATGCTTCAGGATATTTGGTTGGAATGTTTGGGACTTGATACTTGGATTAAAAATTAAAACTGCATTCATGTGAAACAACTGTTGTCAAAACAAGCTTTCTAAAAATAAAAATTGAACAACAATAAATAAGGGCCAAAAGAAAGTTATATTATTAACATATCAAAAGTTGTGCTTTTGGTTTCATCTCAAACCGAGATCCATCCACCAAAAGCACAATTAATTTCTAACCATATTTACTTAACAGTTGAAGGCTTCATCTCAAACCGAGACCCATCCACCTCCAACTGTTATATTGTTCAAAATAAACTATACTAACTGATGACCAAGGGCTTCGTACTGAAACTCAGGATCCCTCCACGTTTGGCCATCATATTGTCTTAATGCAGGAAAGTAAATTGTTTAAAGACAGGAAATCGAAATTCTTTAACAAGCATAACCAACAAACTTAAAAAAGTGGGCTCCAGCCTAGGCACAAATATCCATCATCGCCCACTTCACTGCAATTAAGGGGCAGCACCCTCTTCCACCATGCTTTCATCAGCAGCATCCTTTCCAGCATCCTTCCCAGCATTGCCACCAGCATCCTTTGTAGCATCAGCATCATCCACCTTCTCGGCCACCTTAGCAGGCTCCTCCGCAGCAGACTTCACAGGAGGCTCTGCAGGATTACCACCAAGATTTTTCAGCTTCATCTCCCAATCCATAACATTCCATGAAGTGAATTCGAAGCCCAGGGCCTTAGCCTCATAGGCCATTTTCAATCTAGCCTGGAGGAGGGAGATGACAACAGAGTTCTTGAGGCCTTCCCGATAGGAAGCCATATCCTGCTCGTGTTGAACCTGGGCAACATCGGACTTGGCTTGGGCCTCGTGGGTGATCTTCTTGATGGCAGACTGGTGCTCTTGGGCCATTGCCTTGTACTTGGCTTAGTAGTGCTCTGATTTGGCGGTGGCAATCACTGCTTGGTCCGCAATAGTGGCTTCGGCCTTTTTCAGCTTGCTCTCTAGCATTGTGTTTAAGCCACATGCGTCTTCATAGAGGAACACTAAGCGTTCCAGACCCTGCAATGAAAGGGACGTGTATCAATATATAAATATGCATATTGAATATGTGTGTGTAGGATATAGGATAAGGATACTAACCTGGTTAAGGAAGCCGGTCATGAATTTGCTGGACTCAGTGAACCCGTGATTCTCAAAGGGAAACACGTCGGATGAGGTTGGGGAATCTGCTTCCTTCCTTTTACGAGAGCTGGATGCTCGAGTCCTGAATGCTGGGGGAGCTTTGGGTGCAGTAGCGGTTTTTGAACCGGTAGGCTTTGACGTGACGGCTGGCTTAGGGTCGGTTTCTTGCTTAACAGGCATGAGGCCAGAGAAACTGTCCAACTCATTGAGCTGGAAGCCTTCAAGATTGATAATTGGAACTATAAAGAAGGGAGAAATATTTAACTCTTAACACTCATATTCTGCAATTAGTCTAATAACATACTTACCAGACATTTCTGAAGTTGACTTTTGACTTGAGCTTATGAGAGACAGGGAGAAGGTTCTTTCACTTTCAGGAAGTCAATAGACCTCTTTGATCCTGAGCTCCGATTCTGCACTTGGAGGGGCTAGATCTCTTAAATTTGCTGCACAAGAAATGAAGATGTCAGTCAAGGATATAGTTTTAAGATATATTTGGGGATATTCCTAAAACCCTAAATCCTACCCGAAGTCAACCATCCAACTGGCAGGTCAAAACCCTTGACGATAGAATCCCTTTTTACGAAAAAGAACTTTCGTTGCCACTGATCTTCGTTCTTAGTGGCCTTGAGGATTAGGGGTTTCTTAGAGGTGGAGAATAGAAGAAAACGGCAATTACCATGGGACCTCAGTCGATATGCTATGGGGAGATCTTCGACACAAAGGTCAGGGATATGACGAGATTTAATTTGGTCTAACACCGTTAAAACTCGCCACACCATTGGCATGGTATGAGCATAACTGAGGCAGTGAGTTCAAAAAAGCGGGAAATGAAGGTTGGAAAAGGGTACCGGAGTCCCAAGGAGAAGGGATAGGCTAAAAAGCACACCCACTCGTTCAATACCCCGTCTGATCGGACCTCCCGGTCAAAAGGACGAATGATCACTCCGGCAGGAAAGGCACAAGAATCTTTTAAGGCGGCAATATCGGCGTTGTTAAAAGAGCAAATCTCATTTTCGGGTTCTCGAAGAAGGTTTTGACTTTCAAGGGTTGGGGCTGGCTCGTTTGAATGTGATCTTGTTCGTGAGGGCATGGATAATTTCAACCAGGAAACGAGAAATTTAAGGAGAGAAAAACAGAGAAGAGAAAGAGAAAGAATACCTGAAAATTTGCTTGAAGTGAGATGATTATAATGAAGAATACTCCGGCTAAATATAGGCTGGGTGTAGGGGGTATGGAGTAAGTATCACATGGGAAGTTGTAGCGTGTCACTTCAACCGTCATTTCAACTTAGTAACCTCGATTTACGAGATAAGCTTTAAAATATATCCGTTGGAATTGGTATACCAACAGATATATTTTGGGGACAATTGTTATGGGTGGTTTTCTGCTCACGTATCCAGAATAATATTCTGACTATGTTTCTTTTGTTGTGATCAGGATTTCGGATCAGGATATTGGTAACATCCTGATATAGTATCCTGGTAGTAACTAATTAACTCACGTGCAGATTATTGGTACAAGCCTATAACGTTCGAGTGGACTTCTTCTCCTAAAGACTCGGGAAAATCTGTTGGATTATGGACGTTGAAGCCGGAAGACGTGGACTACAACGTTCACAAAGGGAATATTCGTTATATCTCGGATTTATAGGCTAGTTAGTTAGTTTTACTTTACTATAAATAGGGTTGATCAGATCAGATAAGAACACACACAATCTCTCGAACACCCTTTCTCTCTAGCTACAAATACTCACAACACACTAACACTTGTATTCAAATCGCATTGTAACACTTAGTCGATCCGCATCATATCCTGCACTGTATCCTGATATTTGAAGTAATAAAAAGAACAAGGCAGCTGCGATTGTCAGCTCCCGAGGTTTTGTGCCGGCGATCTAGATTGATCAAGGGCTTTCCTCGTACATCCCGTGTCACTCTTTACAATTTTGCTTATTGTTTGACTGTAGATACAGCTCGATATCCTGAGTCGTATCCTGAAACCTGTTTTTACAAATAACTGAATCAGCATATTTTCGATACACATTCTTAGCAAAATACCTCACTTAACTAATTTGATCACTTAATTGCTTCGGTAATTTTTGACCAAAACACCTCTAGCCACATCCAATGCAATATTTAACCTCCTTTTCCAAGAAAGTGGTTCCAATTTGAAGTTTGTCCATTGAAATAGATGCCTACTTAATTCACCTTGAGGCATATATTCATAAACAAGAATTCTTTTGAGCCCTTGAGTTGAATACCCTAAAAGTAACACCAAATGTTTGTGTCTAACCTTTGTTAAAACTAAAATTTCAGATTCAAATTCATCTAATGCTTTGTTGCAAATCACACCAGATTCCATTCTTTTGACTGCTATTTTTGTGCCATCGTCTAACTGGCCCTTGTAAACGACCCCGAACCCGCCATGCCCGAGCTCGCTTTCTTTTGTGAAGTTTTGGTCACATTTTTTTAAAACTTGAACTGAAATGATCATGTTTCAAGACTTGATTACAGGGGACTCACTCGAACCACTTCCAACACTAGCAAGCATCTGTGTGTCCTTGGCGATTGAAATACTGACTGTGTTATCCGAGTTAAACAGGTCCAGGGGGTGAATAACAAGTGAGCTCGGTGGTCCACTTGAGTTAGCTTTCTTCAATTTGCATAAGTAGAGACCTAAAGGGACGGTTAAAAGCGCTAAACCAGCAAAAGCCGGAACAGTAGTGAGGGACGGAACTACATTTGGTTTCTTCTTTAGCTGTGTAGCGGGAACACCACCAATGCCTGAATCACTATTACTAGGAGTAATCCCAGGTGAAAGTGGGCTGCTGCTGTCGGGCTGGGAACCCGAGGGTGAACTGGGTTTAGGAGGAATATTCGATGAATTTGATTGCAACAGTGGGTTCCCACTTAAAACAAGTTTCATGGAGGGATTGCACCTAGGCTGAGGAGGGGGAAAATTATTTTTGCTCAAATCCAACCCTTTTCGTAACTGGTTTAATACGTTGGGATCTGTTGTGCTGAAAATGATTGAAATTAGGAAGGTGTAGATGAGTGTTATGGTTAAAATAAGGGTGCATGTGTGGCGGTGGTAATCTACCATTGATGTAGAAGGTGTAACCGTTGCTACGGCAATGAGGAGAGAAGTGGTATGAAAGTTAGAGGTGTTCAAAACTATCCGTATCGGAAAATCCGATCCGAAACATCCAATATCCGAATCCGAAATATCCAAAAATTCGGATATCCGAAATTTCGTATATCCGAAATTTGGATATCCAAAAATTCGGGTATCCAAAAATTTAACTTTTATAATTTTTTGGATATCCAAATATCCGAAAATATGGAAATAAAATCTCGATTCAAAGTTTTTTACTTCACCCATGCCAAAAGTTAATCGTTTCAAACCTGCCCTTTTGTCACGACCATAATATATATACATATATATACATACATATATATATAAAGAAAAAAAAGATAGTTACTAGCATATTTAGGGGCAACGTATCCAAACGTCCCAGCTACCTGAGTCAGTATTGACTTCCCACCATCCGAGACGAGTTTCACCGGTCCAAAGTCAGAAACTTTGGCTCGAAAATCATCACTAAGTAAAATATTGGACGATTTAAGATCCCGGTGTATAAAGCTCTGATGAGCCAAAGAGTGAAGATATTCCATACCTCTAGCCACATCCAATGCAATACTTAACCTCCTTTTCCAAGAAAGTGGTTCCAATTTGAAGTTTTTCCAATGAAATAGATGCCTACTTAATTCACCTTGAGGCATATATTCATAAACAAGAATTCTTTTGAGCCCTTGAGTTGAATACCCTAAAAGTAACACCAAATGTCTGTCTAACCTTTGTTAAAACTGAAATTTCTGATTCAAATTTATCTAATACTTTGTTGCAAATCACACCAGATTCCATTCTTTTGACTGCTATTTTTGTGCCATCGTCTAACTGGCCCTTGTAAACGACCCCGAACCCGCCATGCCCGAGCTCGCTTTATTTTTGTGATGTTTTGGTCACATTTTTTAAAACTTGAACTGAAATGATCCTGTTTCCAGACTTGATTACATGGGACTCACTCGAACCACTTCCAACACTAGCGAGCATCTGTGTGTCCTTGGCGATTGAAATCCTGATTGTGTTATCCGAGTTAAACAGGTCCAGGGGGTGAATAACAAGTGAGCTCGGTGGTTCACTTGAGTTAGCTTTCTTCAATTTGCATAAGTAGAGACCTAAAGGGATGGTTAAAAGCGCTAAACCAGCAAAAGCCGCAACAGGAGTGAGGGACGGAACTACATTTGGTTTCTTCTTTAGCTGTATAGCGGGAACACCACCAATGCCCGAATCACCAGTACTAGGAGTAATCCCAGGTGAAAGTTGGCTGCTGCTGTCGGGCTGGGAACCCGAGGGTGAACTGGGTTTAGGAGGAATTTTCGATGAATTTGATGAAACAGTGGGTTCCCACTAAAAACAAGTTTCATGGAGGGATTGTACTTAGGCTGAGGAGGGGAAAAATTATTGTTGCTCAAATCCAACCCTTTTCGTAACTGGTTTAATACGTTGGGATCTGTTGTGCTGAAAATGATTGAAATTAGGAAGTTGTAGATGAGTGTTATAGTTAAAATGAGGGTGCATGTGTGGCGGTGGTAATCTACCATTGATGCAGAAGGTGTAACCGGTGCTGCGGCAATGAGGAGAGAAGTGGTATAAAAGTTAGAGGTGTTCAAAACTATCCGTATCCGAAACTCCGATCCGAAATATCCAATATCCGAATCCGAAATATCCAAAAATTCGGATATCCGAAATTTCGTATATCCTATTGGTGCATAATGTCTATAGCCTACGTCTATCAGTCTAGGTCATGTCTGTAGATTGTACAGGGTCAAATATGTAATTTTATAGTGTTTTGTGGTAATTCCGCTTGAAATAACACATGGTCATTTCAAACGGAATTAGATGTGTTAATTCCGCTTGAAATGAAACATGGTCATTTCAAGCGAAATCAACAGCCTATATATTGGTGTGTTGGGCTTCTCATTTAATACGGAATTAGTGGACGAGTAACGAACTGCTGTCAAAATTCCACCGTGTAATCAAGTCTAATTTGAATGAGAAGCTTGTTTTGAAGTATAACAATCTGTTTCTACTCATTTCTTCACTGATTCTAAACTGTTTGTTTGTTTCCGCCTCTCAAACAGTTGTGTATTGTCTCTGATTGACTCGTTTGGTCGTCAAAACGATCCTACAAGTGGTATCAGAGCTCAGGATGAGTCAATACACTTGAATCAGTGCTGTTTTCTACTCATTTTTGGACTTCTAGACAAATTCATAGACAAAATGGACTGATTTTTTGATATTGTGTGTAAAATACAGTTTTAACAAACCCTTGAAAGTATCAGATCTAAATTCAGGCTAAAAGTGACTAAAATGGACCAAAAACCTGATTTCGTTTGAACGAGCAAACTGATTCCGTTTGAAAAGTGTGGTTATTTCGCTTGAAATAACTAAATCCGTTTGAAAAGTTGTGGTAATTTCACACGAAATTACCTATTCCGTTTGAAAAGGTAATTCTGTTTGGATAATTCCGCTTGAAAACAGGTTTTTGGTTAATTTCGTTTGAAATGGCACCTGATTCCGCTTGAAGGTGCAATTCCGTTTGAAAAGCTAATTTCGCTTGAAACTTGATCTCGTTTGAAAAACCTAATTTTGCTTGAAAGGTCTGATTTCTTGTGAAAGTCCATTTCGTTCGTGATATTTCGTTCGAAAGTCTATTTTGTGTGTAGAAAGTGTTTTCACTTGAAAGTTATCAGTTTTCAAAACTTGAAATTTTTTTCCGAAATTGTTTTCGTAAAATGGATAATCAAGAGTTTTATAACTTCTTTGTCGGTGGGGGAATGACGGCAGCACAAACACCAGCCAGTATCGTGCAAAATGTGAACATGGAAAATGAACTCGGCACAATGCAGAAACCGCCGAAGTTGATGAACATCGACGAGTATGCTGGGTGGTCGGAAAGGTTTAAGACTTGGGTGCAAGCCAACCATTTTGAATGCTGGATGAAAATCGAGTCTAAATATGTTCCTCCAAAGAATGGTTCGGGTTTAGAGAAATCTATCGGAATTTTGACTCCACAAGAACAAGATGATTTCAAGGCAGAAAAGAAAATGATGAGCATTCTACAACAAGCCATCAAAGAGGATATCTTAGTTCTGTTACAACATCAGGGAGATTCTCAGTCTGTTTGGAATTCGTTGAAAGTAAAGTTTCTTGGGAGCGTGTCTATGATCAAAAGCAAAACTGCTTTGATGAAGAAAGTGTTTGATATCTTTACGGGTATAAAAGGTGAAACAACAAAGCAGTTGATTGAACGATTTACCATCTGGTTGTTGAGATGAAGAGGTTGGGCATAACCAAAACAGATGAGGAATGGGTTGATAAATTGGCGGATGCATTGCCATATGATGAATGGGGAACTTATCTGTTGGTGTTGAAGAATAATTTGGAGTATGTGGGATTCAACCTTAGCACATTCATTGAAAAGATTGAATCACACGAGCTTGAGTTGACAAAGATTAGAAAGATGAAGTCTTCAAGTGTTCAACAAGATGTCTCATTGTATTTCAAAGGAAGTACTCCAGCAACATCAAATCTAAGTCCAAAAGTGCAGACAGCCTTTAGTGCAGATTCAACATCCGGAATGTCATCTGTCACATCTAGTAACAACAGTTCACCATTTGCAAGTTTTGAGCCAAATCCAAAGGTTCAAAACTCACCTGGTCAATCTTACACTCAAAGTTCATCAGGATCAAATAGTCAAAGTCAAGGTCCAGGAATTCTGTGCAACATAGCAGTGAACATAAAGAATGCTCAAGACTTTACTGAATCATCAGCGAAGCAGCACATAGCACTTCTTGCTTCGGTGCTTGAATCGTATGAAAGCTTGGTTGCAGGTAGAATTGGTAACCCCGATATGACAAAGGAAGACTATGATCAGATCGATCCAGAGGAGCTGGAGTTGATCGACATCAAATGGGGAATGGCAAGCTTGGTGAGAAGAGCTCACGTTTTATGGAAATTACTGGTCGGAACAGTCTTTCAGGACCAGGTCAAAGGCTTGGGTTTGATAAATCGAAAGTCACATGCTTCAAATGTAAAGAGAAGGGAGATTTCAAGCGGGAATGTCCAAACAGGGAGGTTAACAACCATCAAAACCCATTCTCAAATGACTATTAAAAACAAGCGATCTATCATAAGACAAGTCAACAACCATTCACCCAAAGACCTCAGATCGAAAACAAGCCAGAGAAGGCTCTCTTAGTCAATCAAGATGATGAGAAAGTTGCTGAAGGCTTTAGTTGGGATAAGTACATCCCTGGTAGTGAGGGTAGGGCAATGATGGCAGAGATTGTGGAACAACCAGAATGCGTTGTTGAGACAGAAGAAGTCAGTGAAGTAACATCTGAAGAGAGTTTGGCTGAACTTGAAGAAGTTGTTGCAGAAGTCTATTACTACCAGTCTGAACAGGAGATTATTGCAAGTTCTTTCAAATCAATAATGCCTCCTAATATGTTTGAATCTTTTGCAGGTTTCTTTAATGAGCCAACTACTGGTCTTTGTCCAAGATATGATGTTGAACCAGATCCAGTTGAAGAGATAATAGACGTTTCAAAAGAAATGAATGAAGAGACTCTAAAAGAGATTGCTGACAAAGCATTGATGGGCAAGCTCAAAGAGGTAGAAACAGAATCTGTCGAATCAAAGTCTGTCGAAACCGAGTCAGTTGAAAGTGAGTCTGTCGAAACGTTCAAAAAGGAGTCTGACGAGAAATCGGAAAAGAGGAGATCAAATCTGCAGAAAAGTCTGAGTCGGAGTCTAATGTTTTTGGTAAAACAAATATTAAAATTGATCAAGAAGAAAAGGTTACCGAAAAGGTTGATTCGATTCATGAAGTTCCATGCAAAAACTGTTCAAAACCCTGCATGGATTGTCTTGAAAAAGACAAACAACTTCAAGAATTGAAGAAATTTACTGATGAAGTAAAATTTGATCTAAGTGAGATAAAAGAAGCGTATGACACTTTGGCACGATCAATCAAGATGATTAAAAAGGAAAGTTGTGAAAATGATAAAGTCACCAAATTGCTAAAATCTACTGTCGTGGATAAACAAATGGAAATTAACATTCTTTTAGACACAATTGCTTCTCTGAAAAAAGAACTTGAGTTAATGAGAATTGAAACTGAAAGGGTTGATAAGAAACTGATGAGTTATGATGCTTCATCATATGTTATTGATCAAATTGTTCCGAAACAATCTGATGCAGAACCTGTCTTCAAAAGTGTTCCACCCCCAATGTGGAATCATTACACTCAAAAGTATCCAGATGGGGTGGAATCCGCATTGAATCTCAAGTTGAGAACCATTGAGAATGAGTTGCCTGAGAGCATTGATGTTACATTTTCTCCATCCGACACTGATAATGAGTCACAGGTGATCAAAACCGTTGTTGACCAAGTGTTAGATGAAGAAAGTGATAACTTAGAGTTTGATATAGTGAAAACTCATTTTGAAAACTCCATTTCTGATTCTGAAGAAGATGGCAACTTCTTAGACAAGTTTATACCGAAATCAGAAAAGGTTGTGAATGATGATTCGATCAGTGTGGTTTACACAATGACCGGAACTGACAAACTTTATTCTGATTTTGAGTATCCAATTCAAAATGCCAGATTGGAAAATGTTGAGAAGGTGTTTAAACTGGTTGAAATTGATATTTCTGAGGTTAACAACAACGAGTTTCTTTCAAAACCTAAAAAGTCTTTTGTGAAACAACAACCGAACAACCCTGGGAAAAAGGATTGGGTGGGTAAAAATGGGTCTAACAAAAGAGATGGTAACAACTTTAAAAACAAAGGTATTGGTTTTGAAAAGAAGATGGCTAAGAATGTCAAGCCAAAAGAAAAGATGAGTGATGTTTTTGTTGCTGGTCCCAGTGTTAATGCTGAAAAAGACTATATCTTCAGTCAAAAAGCCATTGACGATTTCAATGCAGCGAAAAAGTTGAGAGAAGAGACCTACAAATCAACTTTTGTTGAGTATGACAAAAGAATTTGTTACCGCTGCAATGAGATTGGTCATATGGCGAAACAATGCACCAAAAAGATTGAAAAACCCATTTTCAAGAAACCTGTTTTGCAAAAACCCAAACCTAAAACTCCAACTGATGTTAAGGGTAAAAAGCCAATGGTTTCCCCCGTTCGAATTTTGGAAAGAGGTGAATCGTTGAAGTCCGAAGAAAAGCCGAAATCAACTTTTGAGATTGGCGAATCTTCGAAAATACAAAAGACTTCAAAGGTTTATCCAAAGACGAAAATTTTTGAAAACCAATCATGGGTGGCAAAACCAAAACAGTCAGTTGAAGTAAAGAAGATGGAGAATGTTTTGAAATCTGAATCAAAAGTGCTAGCAAATGATGCTAAGAAACTTTAATTTGAACTAGACAAGTTGCTTGAGGAATTTCCTCCAATTGAAGAGAAAAATTTAAAACCAAAAGTTGAACCTGTTGTTCCAAACGTCATCTTTAACATTCCGAAAGTTGATGTTTCATGTGATCTAGTGTTTGGTAGTGTTCCAAAAGTAAAGAAATCATGGGCTTCATTGTTTGAATGAATTTCTGTGATGTATGCAGGGGCTGCCGAGGTCGATAATTTCAAAATGGATAATGGACAGCGGAGCTTCAAGGCATATGACTGGAATGCTGGCTTTACTCTACGATGTTAAATCAATCAACGGTGGTTATGTTGGATTTGCAGGAAATCAGGGAGGCAGGATAATTGGTGAAGGAACTCTAACAAATGGAGTTGTGTCGTTTGAAAAAGTGAACTACATAATCGAACTTGAAAACAATATGTTGAGCATCTCACAGATCTGTGACAAGTCATTTACCGTACACTTTACTAAAAATGAATGTTTAATCATAAAACCTGGTTTTAAAATTCCTGAGGACATGGTGTTGATGCGAGCTCCACCGGAAAATGATTTGTATGTACTCGATATGAGCATCGCAACAACAACAGATTATCAGAAACAATGTTTTGTGACAAAAACGAAAGCGACTGAAAAAGAGTCGAGAATGTGGCATCGAAAGATGGGCCACATTCATGTCAGAAAAATGAACTTTCTTGTGCACAATGATCTTGTAGAAGGAGTAAATCTGAAAAATTTTCATTTAAATGATGATTGTGTAGAGTGCAAGAAAGGAAAACAAAAAAAGAAGACACACCCACAGAAGTTGCTGAATTCAATCAGAGTACCGCTCGAGAGGCTACACATGGACCTGTTCGAACCAGTCAATGTAAAAAGTGTGAGCGGAGATTTGTATTGTCTGGTGGTCACCGACGACTTTACCAGATTCTCATGGGTGATGTGTATTGAAAGCAAAGACCAAACGTTTGATTCGTTGATGGTGTTGTTCAAAAAGATGGAAACGTTGTATAAATTGCCGATCAGAAGAATACGAAGCGATAATGGAACAGAGTTCAGAAACAATCGCATGCTCGAGTTTTGTAATGAAAAAGGAATTCTTCATGAATTCAGTGCACCATACACTCCACAGCAAAATGGTGTGGCTGAATGAAAGAATCGCACCTTGATTGAAACAGTTCGAACGATGGTCGCCGATTCCAAATTGCCAATATTTTTCTGGAGTGAAGCAGTTGCAGCAGCGTGTTATACATTGAATCGCGTTCTCACAGTGAAGAAATACAAGAAAACGTGTTTTGAACTTCTTCATCGTTACAAACCAAATTTGAAGTTTTTAGAACCGTTTGGATCGCCTTGTACTTTCATTGATCAAGATGGTAAGTTTGGTACTAAAAGTAATGATGGTTTCTTTGTAGGTTATGCGAGTCCGCTGAAGAGGGTATTCGTACCGTGCCTGGGGAAGATAATCAAGTTCAGCATGTTGATTGTCAGAAGCATACTGCTCCACCACAACTTCCCGGACAAAGATTCATGTTCGATTACGACAAACTCTGGGAGTCTTTCCAACTGCCGACTGAGCCTAGTGAAGAGGAACTAGCTTACTTATACCAACATCAGCAATCTATGTCACAAGATCAGGTGCCAAGACCGTTGGTAGTTTCTCAGCCCGATGTGGGTACAAGCGACCCTACAAATGGTACAAACGATCATGAGGCCGGTCCAAGTGGAACTGCTCACGAACCACCAGAGGAACCAGCTCCAACATTTGATAATTCTTACGACTCAGATTCGGAAGACGGTCCGACTTTTGACGAGGAACCAAATGTTGCAACGACAGAAGCTGAGGATCACACCGGTGATCAAGATATTACAAACTTGCAATCGGAAGTGAGCGTACCTGACACTGCTATGCCAAGAACTTTGTCGTATCATCCTTCAGAGCAGATTATTGGTGATCTTCAGAGCGGAGTAAAAACGCGAGATCAAATCAATAGAGCTCTTACATGTTTTTATACATCTGTTGCTCCTTTACAGGAAGAATTCTCACTTAAGTGTTTCATCTCGCAGGTTGAACCCAAGACGTATAAAGAAGCTTTAACTGAAGAAAGTTGGGTTAACGCTATGCAGGAAGAATTGCAGCAGTTTGAGAAGCTGTGAGTCTGGAGATTAGTAGACCTTCCTGAAAATCAAAAGTTGATCAAAACAAAGTGGGTATTCAAATGTAAGATAGATGATAGAGGAGACATTGTTCGAAACAAAGCACGATTGCTAGTACAGGGATTCAGTCAGCAAGAAGGCATTGACTTTACCGAGGTGTATGCGCCTGTTGCTAGACTTGAGGCGATTAGGATTTTCCTGGCGTTCGCGTCTTGGAAAGGATTCAAAGTCTACCAATTAGATGTGAAATCTGCATTCCTGTATGGAAAAATCAAAGAAGAAGTGTATGTTGGACAACCACCGGGTTTCACTGATCCACTACACAAAAAACAAAGTCTATCTTCTGGATAAAGCGCTTTACGGACTTCACCAGGCCCCGAGAGCCTGGTATGAGACGCTTTCCCAACATCTGCTGGCCAACGGGTTCACCAGAGGGACAGTTGTTAGCACTCTGTTTACTAAAGAGGTTGCAGGGAATCTATTAATCGTGCAGATCTACGTTGATGACATCATTTTTGGTTCGACAAATGACGAGTTGTGTAAAGATTTTGAGAATGTTATGAAGAAGAAGTTCGAGATGAGTTCGATGGGGGAGATGAAGTTCTTCCTAGGGCTACAGGTCGAGCAAATGCCCGAAGGAATCTTCATTCATCAAACTAAATACGTGAACGATGTTCTGGAGAAGTTTAACATGTCTGAATCTACTCCAACATCAACCCCCTTAGCTCAAAATCACGGAATCTGTCCAGATGAGAGTGGAGAAAAAGTGGATGAGACGTATTACCGGTCACTCATTGGATCCTTGATGTATCTTACTGCTTCTCGCCCAGACATCATGTATCCAACCTGTTTATGCGCCCGTTATCAATCCAGCCCACGCCAGTCACACTTGACGATCATGAAACGCATTTTACGGTATTTGAAAGGCTGCCCAAGCACCAGCTTGTGGTATCCTAAATCTGGCGATTTCTCACTCACAGGTTTTGCTGATTCGGATTTTGGTAGTTGCAAGCAAAATGCTAAGTCCACCACTGCAGGCTGTCACTTCTTCGGAACTCGATTAGTCACTTGGCAGTGCAAGAAACAAACCTCAGTAGCGCTCTCTACTTGCGAGGCTGAATACGTTTCGGCCTCGAGCTGTTGCTCTCAGATCCTTTGGATCCAACAGCAGATGCGAGACTTTGGTTTGCAATTCTTGGACAAGCCTATATTTGTGGACAATGAAGCAGCTATTAACATAATGAAAAACCCGGTTCACCATTCTAAAACCAAACATATAGAAATTCGACACCATTTCATTCGTGATTGTCACGAGAAGAAATTGATTAGAATTGAAAATATACACACCGATGAACATAAAGCTGATTTTTACACCAAACCGTTTGATAAAAAAGAGATTTAACTATCTTTTGAAATTAAATGGGATGAAAAATTTGTTTTCTGGGAGGGTTGTTGAATGTGAAGCCGAGGAGGACGGCGATCTGATGTGATCCACGTTGTGTTGTCAAAGTTTTTGTACAGTTTATTTTCTGCTTTTGATAAAAACAAAAACACAAAAATATGTCTTTGTTTTTAGGGGGAGAAAGTTTGCAGAAAAATACAAAAACATGATAAAATTTCAAAATCCAAAAACATTGAAAAAACTGAAAAAGAGTTTGTGTAAAAAGGGGAAATGATAGTACATCAGCTAGACAGGTGCAGTACGCGAAAGAAATGTAAAGTTTAAAAGTGTTAAGCAGTCTTGCAGATGATATGCCGATAGGTTTTTACACATTTAGTAGGTTTGTTTGGGATATAAACATAAATAATTACTTGCTTTTATGTGGGGAACATCTCTCGGATATATGGGTAACCCCCGAAATCTTGTTTGAAAGGTCCCTCTTTCTTAGATACTAGGTCTTTATGCTTAGTGATATCTGGGGTATTATCCCGGGACTTCTGATTTTGCGGAAGCAATGGCCTAGTCCCCGGAGAATACTTTACTTTGCTTGAAATAAAAGCCCCCCTCAGCATAAAAAATGATGAAACATTGCAAAATGCTAATCATGTGCTGTTGAAGAAAAGATTCTCTAAAGGGAACCCACCAAAAGTCGAAGTCGTCATCTCTCTGCTGAACGGAAGTTCTGACCTGAGCTCTCACGGCCCTCGCATATTAACCCCTTACAATATCATCTAGGTATACTCACCTGTAAGACTGAATATTGGGATCTGGATACGGGAGTATATTCTGAGGTGGTACACGCATAAAAGTTAAGCCTTAAAACACTTAATCAGTATCCTGAACAGAATGAACTTTGTGTGAAAATTTAAGAGGATCAGTATATCGGTAATCAATGCGAACTGTTTAATACTGAAAATGTAATCAAATCTTAACGGTGCATGTATCTCGTCGGCAGCTGATATGATCCCCTAACACACTCACAAAAATATTGTGTGTACAGTTTCTTGCTTATCATATTCTTAAATACAAAAAGATTTGTTTTTCATCTTATTTTAGATAACAAACGTTGGGGATCAGATGATCAAAGTCTTATGTGCTGAATAAGTCTGGATCATGAGGTGGGTAAGCAAAAGTTTGAGAAAAAGTGATTGGTAATTGCTTGAAAGTTTAAAAGTTCATTAACTTGAACTTAAAATCAGTTTCAGAAAATCAGTATCTTCATAAACTGGTCAGCCAAGGTCATTAACTTGGACTTGGTAGGCTAAACAGTTGACCAAGGTCATTAACTTGGACTTGGTTAACTGGGTGTGTCGGTAAAATCTCAAAAAGTTAAAAAATTGAAAATTTTGAAGTAATTTCGTTTGAAATTGGTAATTCCGCTTGAACATGTATTTCCGCTTGAAGACAATTCTGCTTGAAACTGCTCAGTGCCTATTTCAAACGGAATTAGGCTGTCTATATAAAGGGGCCTGATTTCGCTTGAACGGTTCAGTCTTGTTATTCCATTTCAAAGTCTCTGTCAAGGCGATTTCGAACGAAATCACAAAAACCTTCGATTTATAGCCGTTATACTGTCCGATTATTGATTGTATCGTGATTTTAGTTGGTTTGCTCAACTATTATCATGGGAAAGGTGAGAGAGTTTGTTGATTTGGCACAGATCTGACCTAATTTCGTTTGGTCGGCGATGAACTGACTTAAAACTTAGATCTAGGGTTTGATTGTAGTTTAAAATTAACGATAATCATACATGTGTGGTCGGAATAGGTTGTAGATCTATCTTAGGGTTTTGATTTGAATCAAATCTGTTGTTTCTGTATGATTGACGATGAACAGGTTCTTTGGACTTAGATCTACATGGTTTTTATGGGTAAAACTGAGAATAAAACACACCTCTGTGCTCGGAATTAACTGAATAACAAACCCAGTTGATTGATTTCATCATTAGAAAAGTTTTTGAAAGACCTGTTCATGATTCCGTTTGAAACATGTTATTCCGTTTCAAGATGTTAATTCTGTTTCAGATGTAATTTCATTTCAACATGTGATTCCGTTTGAACTCTGATTCTGTTTCAAACTGTGATTTTGTTTCACTATGTAATTTCGTTTCAAATTGTCTTATATGATTCCGTTTGAAATGTTATTTCATTTGAATGTTGTTTTGGTTTGAAAAATTTTCAAAGTGTTTAACTTGATTGTATGTTGTTCTTTCAGGCTTCAAATGTGTTATTTGATGCACTACACAACACTTGTTGTGATTTCGATGAGGAGAAGATTCCAAAGTTGTCCGAATTTAAGAGTATTCTGGAGTTTATGAGAAGGTTGCCAATTCAGAAAGCTTTGACAAATCAACATCTGGTTTTCAAATCACACGTTGAACGATTCTGGAAGAATGCAACTTATGATGAGGAAAGTAAAACAATAAATTCGTTTGTTGAGCTGAATGGTGAAAACAAACCAATTATTATCTCAGAGGCACTTGTACGAGAGGTGATAGATTTTCCAGATGATGAGAATTCTCCTACAATGTTCCCAGAGAGGATGGTAAAAGGTTGCATGTTGCGGATGGGTTATAATGGTGCACTGAACAATGCTAATTACTTGAAGTCAAAATTTTCAAAGCCATACAAGTTTCTTATTCACTCAGTATTACAAGCTATAAGTCACAGGAAGGGAGGTTATGATGCAATGAGAGATTATCAAATGAACATGGTAACAGCTCTCGTATTAAACAAGAAGTATAATTTTTCGAAGATTGTGTTTCATTACATGGTAGAAAATATTACTTCAAAGAACAAGACTTGGGTGTATCCACGATTTATTCAGATGATGATAGATCACGCTTATCCGGATTTGGAAAGAGATGAAGAAAATGATCTGTTGGAATTATATCATATGGATAATGAGTCTGTGAAACAATTGGCAAGATATCATCCAAATCATCCAGAGCCAAAAACGAAAGCTAGATTTTTTGGTTTCATCAAATATAAGAATTATCAAGATCCAGATCCTATCAATCATCAAAACTGGAGAAATGAAGAAGAAATGAAAGAAAAATCCTATGCAGATGAATTGAAAATTCTTGAAGATTTCAAAGAATTAAGAAACGAGTGGTTCTTGAAAAAGAAAAAGAAGAGAAGCAGAAAACCAACTCCAAAAGCTCAAGTGGAGGAGGGTTCATCATCACAACCTAAGAAAAAGCATCAAAAGAAAGCTGTTAAGACATTACTTGTATATGAATCAGAGGCTGAAGCTGAAGATAAAGTTAATGTTGAAGGAGATGTTCGTTTGTCTCCTGAATCTGAAAAGTTGTTGAAAGATCTTACTGATTATAATGCTGAAACAGAGAAAGTAGCTGGTGATGAAGAAGGTGACGAAGTAGACAAAAGCACAACAAGCTCGTCTGATGAAGAAATTGATGAAACAGAACGAGCAGCAAGAATTAGAGTTGAAATAGAAAGGGAGAAACAGTTAAGGAGAAGAAAGAGAAAAGAAAAAGATGATGATGAGTATACTCCTTCTCAAGAAAATGTTGAAGATGTTCAGACACCTCCATCTGGTGGCGGGAAAAAGCAAGCTGCAAGGAAAAATGTTGTAACTCCTAAAGCAGCAAAAAGATTCAAAGTGTTGTTAAATAAGAAACCAATCCAGGAACCTAGTAAACAACCATCACCACCATCTGAACCTCAATATCAACCATCTCCAATTCATCAATCACCACCAAGACAACCATCACCAATCCAATCACCACCACAACATATTCATATTGCTACACCTCCACATGTACAACAACCTGTTGTCACATCTCAGCAAATCTTTCAAACTCCACCATCCACACAACCACCTGTCCAAACTACACCTGGTTCTTCTGGTTACAAGACTTTTCCACATGTTCCTGAGGGTATTACTCTTGAAGACATTGGTGATTTCAATTTTGCAACTGATGTGCAAGTTAAGAGTTTGGAAAAGAAAGTTAATGAAGTGTTAGCTGAGAACAAGAAGTTGTTGGATCGTGAGAAGAAACTAGAGAAGCGTGTAAAGTCTGTGGAAGCTGAAAATTCTTCATTGTTAAAGAAGGTTAAAGCTGATCAGACAGAGATTGATATTTTGAAAGTGAAAGTTGCTGAGTTAGAGGAGGAGAAAGCACGTAAAGATGAACAGAATAAGTATTTTGAGTTAAAGAACAAAGAACTGGAAGCTGTTAAAGCTATGAAAGAACACGAGTTGTACATGATAAACAAAGTGTTAGAGAGTATGCTTGGAAAGACTGTTGAACAGAAATTCGATGAAATAAAGATTGAGGAAGTTAGAGCTCAACGTCAAGCTGAAATTGATGCTCAGATGATGAACAAATGCAAAGGTCTCTAAGGTACTTCTGAAGTCACAGAGAGATCAATCATTCCATCAGATATACCTATTGAGAATCCTCGTCCGATATCTGCAATTTCTGCTATTTTTTAAGAGGATGTATTACTGGATGTTGATAATAATGATGATGAAGATGTTGATGAAGATGTTGATGAAGATGAAGAAGATGATGATCTTGAAAAGGGTGATGTAGATGATGATGTATTCTCTGCTAGCAGTCACAGTGATGATGATAATGATGACGATGATCAGGGTACTTCTGGCATCAAAGTTACTGAAGCGTCAAATGAAGAAAAAAGTCGATGATTATCTTCATGATGATGTGAATGAAGAACCAGAGAGTGCTGAAGGTGAGGGGGAGAATGTTGATCAAAATGTTGATAAAGTTGAAAAGTTGATCTTACGTCTTGAAACTGAAGTTGAAGAAGGAGAGATCAGACATACTTACACCTTGGCTGATATTATTGAAATGATGCGTATTGATGATCCTAACTTCATGTTTGATTTTGAAGAAGAGTTGAATGCGTTTGATATGAATCAGCAGTAAGGGTATCAGTACAAGTATGTTGAGGAAGCTAATAATTATGATCATGTTGAAGTTGAAGATTGCAGCGACGAAGAGAATATGAATGAAGATACATCAAACTTTCCAACTCTTGTTGAGTTTTTCAGTCAAGAGAACGTCGATGAATTAAGACGGAAGGTTGAAGAATGTCTGAAAGATAGAAATTTTAATGGTACAGTGAAAGATGCACATAAAGAAGAGAGGAAGAAATGGTTCAGAAAGAGTAATGAACGAAAGTTTAAAAGGCCTTTGAAGTTTTATAAAAGAGATAGGGATGTATCACTGGGTGACATCATCAGTTGGGGCTTTCTACCACAGGTCAATGCTTACGTCATTCGTCGAGAATATGGTGTTCAGTATTTTGCATTAATTCATGATATTATATCATTACCTTGGTGGGATGTGAAAGAGCTTGCTAAAGTAAGAACTTTGGATTATCCGATTAGAAAGAACGATGTACCTGTACGGGGTTTAATAAAGTTTGAAGCATTCAGAGATTTTCAGCACTGGAAGCCACACCGGCCAAAGAAAGTTAGAAGGGTGGATCCAGTTACTGGTGTTGAAGAGATTATACTGAAAATCAAGAAACCAAGAGTGATCAAGAACATTCCTTTACCACAGATGGAGCAGGAGTTCTAGAAGGGCTTTATGTATTGGGTGTACAGCTGTCGAACAACTGAAGCTGTGATTACTTATCAAGTTGAGAATGAAATAAGATATGTCACTGTATATGATCCTTTGTGGTTGGTCAATTGCTCGGCAAAAGATATTGAATGCTTGTTTATGAACAAGATTGGATTCAAAGCTGAAGATAGAGAGCAAGCAATGCAATTTCAGAAAGTTGTTTCTATCTGCTTCCAGAAGGGTATAAATGCTGAAAGCAAATGGTCAACGAAATGGAGAGAGATTGAGAAAGAGGAAGCTCTTAAAGCTGAGAAAGAAAAGAAGGAACGTGAGGAAAGAGATAGAATGCTGCGTGGCAAGTTCATGAGAGAACAAGAAGAAGAAAGACAGAAAGCTGTTAAAGATAACGAGAAGCTTAGGAAGCTGTTGATGAAAAAGCCTAAGTCAAGAGATGAAAAGTTCAAGTCGCTGTGAAGAGTTGAAGACCTGACTGAAGACTCCGGCAATATCCAAGGGGGAGTTTGTTGGTGCACAATGTCTATAGCCTACGTTTATCAGTCTAGGTCATGTCTGTAGATTGTACAGGGTCAAATATGTAATTTTATAGTGTTTTGTGGTAATTCCGCTTGAAATGACACATGGTCATTTCAAACGGAATTAGATGTATTAATTCCGCTTGAAATGACACATGGTCATTTCAAGCGAAATCAACAGCCTATATATAGGTGTGTTGGGCTTCTCATTTAATACGGAATTAGTGGACGAGTAACGAAGTGCTGTCAAAATTCCACCGTGTAATCCAGTCTAATTTGAATGAGAAGCTTGTTTTGAAGTATAACAATCTGTTTCTACTCATTTCTTCACTGATTCTAAACTGTTTGTTTGTTTCCACCTCTCAAACAGTTGTGTATTGTCTCTGATTGACTCATTTGGTCGTCAAAACGATCCTACATATCCGAAATTTGAATATCCAAAAATTCGGGTATCCAAAAATTTAAATTTTTTTTATTTTTTGGATATCCGAATATCCGAAAATATGGAAATAAAATCTCGATTCAAAGTTTTTTACTTGACCCATGCCAAAAGTTAATTGTTTGAAACCTGCCCTTTTGTCACGTCCATAATATATATATACATATATATATATATATATAGAGAGAGAGAGAGAAAAGATAGTTACTAGCATATTTAGGGGCAACGTATCCAAACGTCCCAGCTACCTGAGTCATTATTGACTTCCCACCATCTGGGACGAGTTTCACCGGTCCAAAGTCCGAAATTTGAATATCCAAAAATTCGGCTATCCAAAAATTTAAATTTTATTATTTTTTGGATTTCCGAATATCCGAAAATATGGAAATAAAATCTCGATTCAAAGTTTTTTACTTGACCCATGCCAAAAGTTAATCGTTTCCAACCTGCCCTTTTGTCACGTCTATAATATATATACATATATATATATAGAGAGAGAGAGAGAAAAAAGATAGTTACTAGCATATTTAGGGGCAACGTATCCAAACGTCCCAGCTACCTGAGTCATTATTGACATCCTACCATCCGGGACGAGTTTCACCGGTCCAAAGTCCGAAACTTTGGCTCGAAAATCATCGCTAAGTAAAATATTGGACGATTTAAGATCCCGGTGTATAAAGATCTTATGAGCCAAAGAGTGAAGATATTCCATACCTCTAGCCATATCCAATGCAATACTTAACCTCCTTTTCCAAGAAAGTGGTTCCAATTTGAAGTTTTTCCAATGAAATAGATGCGTACTTAATTCACCTTGAGGCATATATTCATAAACAAGAATTCTTTTGAGCCCTTGAGTTGAATACCCTAAAAGTAACACCAAATGTCTGTGTCTAACCTTTGTTAAAACTGAATTTTCTAAATCAAATTCATCTAATGCTTTGTTGCAAATCACACCAGATTCCATTCTTATGACTGTTATTTTTGTGCCATCGTCTAACTTGCCCTTGTAAACGACCCCGAACCCGCCATGCCCGAGCTCGCTTTCTTTTGTGAAGTTTTGGTCACATTTTTTAAAACTTGAACTGAAATGATCCTGTTTCGAGACTTGATTACATGGGACTCACTCGAACCACTTCCAACACTAGCGAGCATCTGTGTGTCCTTGGCGATTGAAATCCTGATTGTGTTATCCGAGTTAAACAGGTCCAGGGGGTGAATAACAAGTGAGCTCGGTGGTTCACTTGAGTTAGCTTTCTTCAATTTCCATAAGTAGAGACCTAAAGGGACGGTTAAAAGCGCTAAACCAGCAAAAGCCGCAACAGGAGTGAGGGACGGAACTACATTTGGTTTCTTCTTTAGCTGTATAGCGGGAACACCACCAATGCCCGAATCACCAGTACTAGGAGTAATCCCAGGTGAAAGTTGGCTGCTGCTGTCGGGCAGGGAACCCGAGGGTGAACTGGGTTTAGGAGGAATTTTCGATGAATTTGATGAAACAATGGGTTCCCACTAAAAACAAGTTTCATGGAGGGATTGTACTTAGGCTGAGGAGGGGAAAAATTATTGTTGCTCAAATCCAACACTTTTCGTAACTGGTTTAATACGTTGGGATCTGTTGTGCTGAAAATGATTGAAATTAGGAAGGTGTAGATGAGTGTTATGGTTAAAATAAGGGTGCATGTGTGGCGGTGGTAATCTACCATTGATGCAGAAGGTGTAACCGGTGCTGCGGCAATGAGGAGAGAAGTGGTATGAAAGTTAGAGGTGTTCAAAACTACCTGTATCCGAAAATCCGATCCGAAATATCCAATATCCGAAATTTGGTTATCCAAAAATTCGGGTATCCAAAAATTTAAATTTTATTATTTTTTGGTTATCCGAATATTCGAAAATATGGAAATAAAATCTCGATTCAAAGTTTTTTACTTGACGCATGCCAAAAGTTAATCGTTTCCAACCTGCCCTTTTGTTACGTCCATAATATATATACATATATATATATATACATACATACATATATATATATATATACATATAAAGAAAAAAGATAGTTACTAGCATATTTAGGGGCAACGTATCCAAACATCCCAGCTACCTGAGTCATTATTGACTTCCCACCATCCGGGACGAGTTTCACCGGTCCAAAGTCCGAAACTTTGGCTCGAAAATCATCGCTAAGTAAAATATTGGACGATTTAACATCCCGGTGTATAAAGCTCTGATGGGCCAAAGACTTAAGATATTCCATACCTCTAGCCAAATCCAATGCAATACTTAACCTCCTTTTCCAAGAAAGTGGTTCCAATTTGAAGTTTTTCCAAAGAAATAGATGCCTACTTAATTCACCTTGAGGCATATATTCATAAACAAGAATTCTTTTGAGCCCTTGAGTTGAATACCCTATAAGTAACACCAAATGTCTGTGTCTAACCTTTGTTAAAACTTGAACTGAAATGATCATGTTTCCAGACTTGATTACAGGGGACTCACTCGAACCACTTCCAAGACTAGCAAGCATCTGTGTGCCCTTGGCGATTGAAATCCTGACTGTGTTATCCGAGTTAAATAGGTCCAAGGGGTGAATAACAAGTGAGCTTGGTGGTTCAGTTGAGTTAGCTTTCTTCAATTTGCATAAGTAGAGACCTAAAGGGACGGTTAAAAGCGCTAAACTAGCAAAAGCCGCAACAGTAGTGAGGGACGGAACTACATTTGGTTTCTTCTTTAGCTGTATAGTGGGAAGACCACCAATGCCCGAATCACCAGTACTAGGAGTAATCCCAGGTGAAAGTTGGCTGCTGCTGTCGGGCTGGGAACCCGAGGGTGAAATGGGTTTCGGAGGAATTTTCGATGAATTTGATTGAAACAGTGGGTTCCCACTAAAAAAAAGTTTCATGGAAGGATTGTACTTAGGTTGAGGAGGGGAAAAATTATTGTTGCTCAAATCCAACCCTTTTCGTAACTGATTTAATACGTTGGGATCTGTTGTGTTGAAAATGATTGAAATTAGGAAGGTGTAGATGAGTGTTATGGTTAAAATGAGGGTGCATGTGTGGCAGTGGTAATCTACCATTGATGCAGAAGGTGTAACCGGTGCTGCGGAAATGAGGAGAGAAGTGGTATGAAAGTTAAAGGTGTTCAAAACTATCCGTATCCGAAAATCCGATCCGAAATATCCAATATCCGAATCCGAAATATCCAAAAATTCGGATATCCGAAATTTCGTATATCCGAAATTTGGATATCCAAAAATTTAAATTTTATTATTTTTTGGATATCCGGATATCCGAAAATATGGAAATAAATTCTCGATTCAAAGTTTTTTACTTGACGCATGCCAAAAGTTAATCGTTTCCAACCTGCCATTTTGTCACGTCCATAATATATATACATATATATACATACATATATATATATATATAAAGAAAAAAGATAGTTACTAGCATATTTAGGGGCAACGTATCCAAACGTCCCAACTACCTGAGTCATTATTGACTTCCCACCATCCGGGACGAATTTCACTGTTCCAAAGTCCGAAACTTTAGCTCGAAAAACATCGCTATGTAAAACATTGGACGATTTAAGATCCCGGTGTATAAAGCTCTGATGAGCCAAAGAGTGAAGATATTCCATACCTCTAGCCACATCCAATGCAATACTTAACCTCCTTTTCCAAGAAAGTGGTTCCAATTTGAAGTTTTTCCAATGAAATAGATGCCTACTTAATTCACCTTGAGGCATATATTCATAAACAAGAATTCTTTTGAGCCCTTGAGTTGAATACCCTAAAAGTAACACCAAATGCCTATGTCTAAACTTTGTTAAAACTGAAATTTCTGATTCAAATTCATCTAATGCTTTGTTGCAAATCACACCAAATTCCATTCTTTTGACTGCTATTTTTGTGCCATCGTCTAACGGGCCATTGTAAACGACCCCGAACCCGCCATGCCCAAGCTCGCTTTCTTTTGCGAAGTTTTGGTCACATTTTTTAAAACTTGAACTGAAATGATCATGTTTCCAGACTTAATTACAGGGGACTCACTCGAACCACTTCCAACACTAGCAAGCATCTGTATGTCCTTGGCGATTGAAATCATGACTGTGTTATCCGAGTTAAACAAGTCCAGGGGGTGAATAACATGTGAGCTCGGTGGTTCACTTAAGTTAGCTTTCTTCAATTTGCATAAGTAGAGACCTAAAGGGACGGTTAAAAGCACTAAACCAGCAAAAGCCGCAATAGGAGTGAGGGACGGAACTACATTTGGTTTCTTCTTTAGCTGTATAGCGGGAACACCACCAATGCCCGAATCACCAGTACTAGGAGTAATCCCCAGGTGAAAGTTGGTTGCAGCTGTCGGGCTGGGAACCCGAGGCTGAACTGGGTTTAGGAGGAATTTTCGATGAATTTGATTGAAACAGTGGGTTCCCACTTCAAACAAGTTTCATGGAGGGATTGCTCCAATCCAACCCTTTTCGTAACTGGTTTAATACGTTGGGATCTGTTGTGCTGAAAATGATTGAAATTAGGAAGGTGTAGATGAGTGTTATGGTTCAAATGAGGATGCATCGGTGGCGGTGGTAATCTACCATTGATGCAGAATGTGTAACCGGTGCTGCGGCAATGCGGAGAGAAGTGGTATGAAAGTAAGAGGTGTTCAAAACTATCCGTATCTGAAAATCCGATCCGAAATATCCAATATCCGAATCCGAAATATCAAAAAATTCGGATATCCAAAATTTCGTAAATCCGAAATTTGGTTATCCGAATATCCGAAAATATGGAAACAAAATCTCGATTCAAAGTTTTTTACTTGACCCATGCCAAAAGTTAATCGTTTCCCACCTGCCCTTTTGTCACGTCCATAATATATGTACATATATATATATATACATACATACATATATATATAACGAAAAAAGATAGTTACTAGCATATTTAGGGGCAACGTATCCAAACGTCCCAGCTACCTGAGCCATTATTTTCTTCCCACCATTCGGGACGAGTTTCACCGGTCCAAAATCCGAAACTTTGGCTCGAAAATCATCGCTAAGTAAAAATATTGGACGATTTAAGATCCCGGTGTATAAACCTCTGATGAGCCAAAGAGTGAAATTATTCCATACCTCTAGCCACATCCAATGCAATACTTAACCTCCTTTTCCAAGAAAGTAGTTCCAATTTGAAGTTTTTCCAATGAAATAGATGCCTACTTAATTCACCTTGAGGCATATATTCATAAACAATAATTCTTTTGAGCGCTTAAGTTGAATACCCTAAAAGTAACACCAAATGTCTGTGTCTAACCTTTGTTAAAACTGAAATTTCTGATTCAAATTCATCTAATGCTTTGTTGCAAATCACACCAGATTCCATTCTTTTGACTGCTATTTTTGTGCCATCGTCTAACTGGCCCTTGTAAACGACCCCGAACCCGCCATGCCCGAGCTAGCTTTCTTTTGCGAAGTTTTGGTCACATTTTTTAAAACTGTAACTTAAATGATCATGTTTCCAGACTTGCTTACAGAGGACTCACTCGAACCACTTCCAACACTAGCAAGCATCTGTGTATCCTCGGCGATTGAAATCCTGACTGTGTTATCCGAGTTAAATAGGTCCAGGGGGTGAATAACAAGTGAGGTCGGTGGTTCACTTGAGTTAGCTTTCTTCAATTTGCATAAGTAGAGACCTAAAGAGACGGTTAAAACTGCTAAACCAGCAAAAGCCGCAACAGGAGTGAGGGACGGAACTACATTTGGTTTCTTCTTTAGCTGTATAGCGGGAACACCACCAATGCCCGAATCACCAGTACTAGGAGTAATCCCCAGGTGAAAGTTGGTTGCAGCTGTCGGGCTGGGAACCCGAGGCTGAACTGGGTTTAGGAGGAATTTTCGATGAATTTGATTGAAACAGTGGGTTCCCACTTCAAACAAGTTTCATGGAGGGATTGCTCAAATCCAACCCTTTTCGTAACTGGTTTAATACGTTGGGATCTGTTGTGCTGAAAATGATTGAAATTAGGAAGGTGTAGATGAGTGTTATGGTTCAAATGAGGATGCATCGGTGGCGGTGGTAATCTACCATTGATGCAGAATGTGTAACCGGTGCTGCGGCAATGCGGAGAGAAGTGGTATGAAAGTAAGAGGTGTTCAAAACTATCCGTATCTGAAAATCCGATCCGAAATATCCAATATCCGAATCCGAAATATCAAAAAATTCGGATATCCAAAATTTCGTAAATCCGAAATTTGGTTATCCGAATATCCGAAAATATTGAAACAAAATCTCGATTCAAAGTTTTTTACTTGACCCATGCCAAAAGTTAATCGTTTCCCACCTGCCCTTTTGTCACGTCCATAATATATGTACATATATATATATATATACATACATACATATATATATAACGAAAAAAGATAGTTACTAGCATATTTAGGGGCAACGTATCCAAACGTCCCAGCTACCTGAGCCATTATTTTCTTCCCACCATTCGGGACGAGTTTCACCGGTCCAAAATCCGAAACTTTGGCTCGAAAATCATCGCTAAGTAAAAATATTGGACGATTTAAGATCCCGGTGTATAAAGCTCTGATGAGCCAAAGAGTGAAATTATTCCATACCTCTAGCCACATCCAATGCAATACTTAACCTCCTTTTCCAAGAAAGTAGTTCCAATTTGAAGTTTTTCCAATGAAATAGATGCCTACTTAATTCACCTTGAGGCATATATTCATAAACAATAATTCTTTTGAGCGCTTAAGTTGAATACCCTAAAAGTAACACCAAATGTCTGTGTCTAACCTTTGTTAAAACTGAAATTTCTGATTCAAATTCATCTAATGCTTTGTTGCAAATCACACCAGATTCCATTCTTTTGACTGCTATTTTTGTGCCATCGTCTAACTGGCCCTTGTAAACGACCCCGAACCCGCCATGCCCGAGCTAGCTTTCTTTTGCGAAGTTTTGGTCACATTTTTTAAAACTGTAACTTAAATGATCATGTTTCCAGACTTGCTTACAGAGGACTCACTCGAACCACTTCCAACACTAGCAAGCATCTGTGTATCCTCGGCGATTGAAATCCTGACTGTGTTATCCGAGTTAAATAGGTCCAGGGGGTGAATAACAAGTGAGGTCGGTGGTTCACTTGAGTTAGCTTTCTTCAATTTGCATAAGTAGAGACCTAAAGAGACGGTTAAAAGTGCTAAACCAGCAAAAGCGGCAACAGGAGTGAGGGACGGAACTACATTTGGTTTCTTCTTTAGCTGTATAGCGGGAACACCACCAATGCCCGAATCACCAGTACTAGGAGTAATCCCAGGTGAAAGTTGGCTGCTGCTGTCGGGCTGGGAACCCGAGGGTGAACTGGGTTTAGGAGGAATTTTCGATGAATTTGATTGAAACAGTGGGTTCCCACTTAAAACAAGTCTCATGGACGGATTGTACTTAGGCTGAGGAGGGGAAAAATTATTGTTGCTCAAATCCAACCCTTTTCGTAACTGGTTTAATACGTTGGGATCTGTTGTGCTGAAAATGATTGAAATTAGGAAGGTGTAGATGAGTGTTATGGTTAAAATGAGGGTGCATGTGTGGCGGTGGTAATCTACCATTGATGCAGAGGGTGTAACCGGTGCTGCGGCAATGAGGAGAGAAGTGGTATGAAAGTTAGAGGTGTTCAAAACTATCCGTATCCGAAAATCCGATCCGAAATTTCCAATATCCGAATCCGAAATATCAAAAAATTCGGATATCTGAAATTTCGTATATCCGAAATTTAGATATCTAAAAATTCGGGTATCCAAAAATTTAAATTTTATTATTTTTTGGATATCCGAATACTCGAAAATATGGAAATAAAATCTCGATTCAAAGTTTTTTACTTGACCCAAGCTAAAAGTTAATCGTTTCCAACCTACCCTTTTGTCACGTCCATAATATATATACATATATATATATATATACAAACATATATATATAAAGAAAAAAGATAGTTACTAGCATATTTAGGGGCAACGTATCCAAACGTCCCAGCTACCTGAGTCATTATTGACTTCCCACCATCCGGGACGAGTTTCACCGGTCCAAAGTCCGAAACTTTGGCTCGAAAATCATCGCTAAGTAAAATATTGGACGATTTAAGATCCCGGTGTATAAAGCTCCGATGAGCCAAAGAGTGAAGATATTCCATACCTCTAGCCACATCCAATGCAATACTTAACCTTCTTTTCCAAGAAAGTGGTTCCAATTTGAAGTTTTTTTCAATGAAATAGATGCCTACGAAATTCACCTTGAGGCATATATTCATAAACAAGAATTCTTTTGAGCCCTTGAGTTGAATACCCTAAAAGTAACACCAAATGTCTGTGTCTAACCTTTGTTAAAACTGAAATTTCTGATTCAAATTCATCTAATGCTTTGTTGCAAATCACACCAGATTCCATTCTTTTAACTGCTATTTTTGTGCCATCGTCTAACTGGCCCTTTTAAACGACCCCGAACCCGCCATGCACGAGCTCGCTTTCTTTTGAGAAGTTTTGGTCACATTTTTTAAAACT
The DNA here is from genome assembly GCA_030545235.1 of Helianthus tuberosus. Lineage (NCBI taxonomy): Eukaryota > Viridiplantae > Streptophyta > Magnoliopsida > Asterales > Asteraceae > Helianthus > Helianthus tuberosus. The sequence continues at coordinate 68,138,393 of CM060432.1, read as the reverse complement.
GTAACTGAAATGATCATGTTTCCAGACTTGCTTACAGGGGACTCACTCGAACCACTTCCAACACTAGCAAGCATCTGTGTGTCCTCGGCGATTGAAATCCTGACTGTGTTATCCGAGTTAAACAGGTCCAGGGGGTGAATAACAAGTGAGCTCGGTGGTTCACTTGAGTTAGCTTTCTTCAATTTGCATAAGTAGAGACCGAAAGGGACGGTTAAAAGCGCTAAACCAGCAAAAGCCGCAACAGGAGTGAGGGACGGAACTACATTTGGTTTCTTCTTTAGCTGTATAGCTGGAACACCACCAATGCCCGAATCACCAGTACTAGGAGTAATCCCAGGTGAAAGTTGGCTGCTGCTGTCGGGCTGGGAACCCGAGGGTGAACTGGGTTTAGGAGGAATTTTCGATGAATTTGATTGAAACAGTGGGTTCCCACTTAAAACAAGTCTCATGGACGGATTGTACTTAGGCTGAGGAGGGGAAAAATTATTGTTGCTCAAATCCAACCCTTTTCGTAACTGGTTTAATACGTTGGGATCTGTTGTGCTGAAAATGATTGAAATTAGGAAGGTGTAGATGAGTGTTATGGTTAAAATGAGGGTGCATGTGTGGAGGTGGTAATCTACCATTGATGTAGAACGTGTAACCGGTGCTGCGGCAATGTGGAGAGAAGTGGTATGAAAGTTGGAGGTGTTCAAAACTATCCGTATCCGAAAATCCGATCCGAAATATCCAATATCCGAATCCGAAATATCCAAAAATTCGGATATCTGAAATTTCGTATATCCGAAATTTGGATATCTAAAAATTCGGGTATCCAAAAATTTAAATTTTATTATTTTTTGGATATCCGAATACTCGAAAATATGGAAATAATATCTCGATTCAAAGTTTTTTACTTGACCCATGCTAAAAGTTAATCGTTTCCAACCTGCCCTTTTGTCACGTCCATAATAAATATACATATATATATACATATATATAAAGAAAAAAGATAGTTACTAGCATATTTAGGGGCAACGTATCCAAACGTCCCAGCTACCTGAGTCGTTATTGACTTCCCACCATCCGGGACGAGTTTCACCGGTCCAAAGTCCGAAACTTTGGCTCGAAAATCATCGCTAAGTAAAATATTGGACGATTTAAGATCCCGGTGTATAAAGCTCTGATGAGCCAAAGAGTCAAGATATTCCATACCTCTAGCCACATCCAATGCAATACTTAACCTCCTTTTCCAAGAAAGTGGTTCCAATTTGAAGTTTTTCCAATGAAATAGATGCCTACTTAATTCACCTTGAGGCATATATTCATAAACAAGAATTCTTTTGAGCCCTTGAGTTGAATACCCTAAAAATAACACCAAATGTCTGTGTCTAACCTTTGTTAAAACTAAAATTTCTGATTCAAATTCATATAATGCTTTGTTGCGAATCACACCAGATTCCATTCTTTTTACTGCTATTTTTGTGTCATCGTCTAACTGGCCCTTGTAAATGACTCCGAACCCGCCATGCCCGAGCTCGCTTTCTTTTGCGAAGTTTTGGTCACATTTTTTAAAACTTGAACTGAAATGATCATGTTTCCTGACTTGATTACAGGGGACTCACTCGAACCACTTCCAACACTAGCAAGCATCTGTGTGTCCTTGGCGATTGAAATCCTGACTGTGTTATCCGAGTTAAACAGGTCCAGGGGGTGAATAACAAGTGAGCTCGGTGGTTCACTTGAGATAGCTATCTTCAATTTGCATAAGTAGAGACCTAAAGGGACGATTAAAAGCTCTAAACCAGCAAAAGCCGCAACAGGAGTGAGGGACGGAACTACACTTGGTTTCTTCTTTAGTTGTATAGCGGGAACACCACCAATGCCCGAATCACCAGTACTTGGAGTAATCCCAGGTGAAAGTTGGCTACTGCTGTCGGGCTGGGAACCCGAGGGTGAATTGGGTTTAGGAGGAATTTTCGATGAATTTGATTGAAATAGTGGGTTCCCATTTAAAACAAGTTTCATGGAGGGATTGTACTTAGGCTGAGGAGGGGAAAAATAATTGTTGCTCAAATCCAACCCTTTTCGTAACTGGTTTAATACGTTGGGATATGTTGTGCTGAAAATGATTGAAATTAGGAAGGTGTAGATGAGTGTTATGGTTAAAATGAGGGTGCATGTGTGGCGGTGGTAATCTACCATTGATGCAGAAGGTGTAACCGGTGCTGCGGCAATGAGGAGAGAAGTGGTATGAAAGTTAGAGGTGTTCAAAACTATCCGTATCCGAAAAACCTATCCGAAATATCCAATATCAGAATCCGAAATATCCAAAAATTCGGGTATCCAAAAATTTAAATTTTATTATTTTTTGGATATCCGAATATCCGAAAATATGGAAATAAAATCTCGATTCAAAGTTTTTTACTTGACCCATGCCATAAGTTAATCGTTTCCAACCTGCCCTTTTGTCACGTCCAAAATATATATATAAAGAAAAAAGATAGTTACTAGCATATTTAGGGGCAACGTATCCAAACGTCACAGCTACTTGAGTCATTATTGGCTTCCCACCATCCGGGACGAGTTTCACCGGTCCAAAGTCCGAAACTTTGGCTCGAAAATCATCACTAAGTAAAATATTGGACGATTTAAGATCCCGGTGTATAAAGCTTTAATGAGCCAAAGAGTGAAGATATTCCATACCTCTAGCCACATCCAAAGCAATACTTAACCTCCTTTTCCAAGAAAGTGGTTCCAATTTGAAGTTTTTCCAATAAAATAGATGCCTACTTAATTCACCTTGAGGCATATATTCATAAACAAGAATTCTTTTTAGCCCTTGAATTGAATACCCTAAAAGTAACACCAAATGTCTGTGTCTAACCTTTGTTAAAACTAAAATTTCTAATTCAAATTCATCTAATGATTTGTTGCGAATCACACCAGATTCCATTCTTTTGACTGCTATTTTTGTGCTATCGTCTAACTGGCCCTTGTAAACGACCTCGAACACGCCATGCCCGAGCTCGCTTTCTTTTGCGAAGTTTTGGTCACATTTTTTAAAACTTGAACTGAAATGATAACGTTTCCAGACTTGATTACAGGGGACTCACTCGAACCATTTCCAACACTAGCAAGCATCACTGTGTCCTTGGCGATTGAAATCCTGACTGTGTTATCCGAGTTAAACATGTCCAGGGGGTGAATAACAAGTGAGCTCGGTGGTTCACTTGAGATAGCTTTTTTCAATTTGCATAAGTAGAGACCTAAAGGGACGGTTAAAAGCGCTAAACCAGCAAAAGCCGCAACAGGAGTGAGGGACGGAACTACATTTGGTTTCTTCTTTAGCTGTATAGCGGGAACACCACCAATGCCCGAATCAACAGTACTAGGAGTAATCCCAGGTGAAAGTTGGCTGCTGCTGTCGGGTTGGGAACCCGAGGGTGAACTGGGTTTAGGAGGAATTTTCGATGAATTTGATTGAAACAGTGGGTTCCCACTTAAAACAAGTTTCATGGAGGGATTGTACTTAGGTTGAGGAGGGGAAAAATTATTGTTGCTCAAATCCAACCCTTTTCGTAACTGGTTTAATACGTTGGGATCTGTTATGATGAAAACGATTGAAATTAGGAAGGTGTAGATGAGTGTTATGGTTAAAATGAGGGTGCATGTGTGGCGGTGGTAATCTACCATTGATGCAGAAGGTGTAACCGGTGTTGCGGCAATGAGGAGAGAAGTGGTATGAAAGTTAGAGGTGTTCAAAACTATCCGTATCCGAAATATCCAATATCCGAATCCGAAATATCCAAAAATTCGGATATCCGAATTTCGTATATCCGAAATTTGGATATCCAAAAATTCGGCTATCCAAAAATTTAAATTTTATTATTTTTTGGATATCCGAATATCAGAAAATATGGAAATAAAATCTCGATTCAAAGTTTTTTACTTGACCCATGCCAAAAGTTAATCGTTTCCAACCTGCCCTTTTGTCACGTCCATAATATATATACATATATATATACATACATATATATATATATATATAAAGAAAAACGATAGTTACTAGCATATTTAGGGGCAACGTATCCAAACGTCCCAGCTACCTGAGTCATTATTGACTTCCTACCATCCGGGACTAGTTTCACCGGTCCAAAGTCCGAAACTTTGGCTCGAAAATCATCGCTAAGTAAAATATTGGACGATTTAAGATCCCGGTGTATAAAGCTCTGATGAGCCAAAGAGTGAAGATATTCCATACCTCTAGCCACATCCAATGCAATACTTAACCTCCTTTTCCAAGAAAGTGGTTCCATTTTTGAAGTTTTTCCAATGAAATAGATGCGTACTTAATTCACCTTGAGGCATATATTCATAAACAAGAATTCTTTTGAGCCCTTGAGTTGAATACCCTAAAAGTAACACCAAATGTCTGTGTCTAACCTATGTTAAAACTGAAGTTTCTGATTCAAATTCATCTAATGCTTTGTTGCAAATCACACCAGATTCCATTTTTTTGACTGCTATTTTTGTGCCATCGTCTAACTGGCCCTTGTAAACGACCCCAAACCCGCCATGCCCGAGCTCGCTTTCTTTTGCGAAGTTTTGGTCACATTTTTTAAAACTTGAACGGAAATGATCATGTTTCCAAACTTGATTACACGGGACTCAGTCGAACCACTTCCAACACTAGCTAGCATCTGTGTGTCCTTGGCGATTGAAATCCTGACTGTGTTATCCGAGTTAAACAGGTCCAGGGGGTGAATAACAAGTGAGCTCGGTGGTTCACTTGAGTTAGCTTTCTTCAATTTGTAAAAGTAGAGACCTAAAGGGGCGGTTAAAAGCGCTAAACCAGCAAAAGCCGCAACTGGAGTGAGGGACGGAACTACATCTGGATTCTTCTTTAGCTGTATAGCGGGAACACCACCAATGCCCGAATCACTAGTACTAGGAGTAATCCCAGGTTAAAGTTGGTTGCTGCTGTCGGGCTGGGAACCTGAGGGTGAACTGGATTTAGGAGGAATTTTCGATGAATTTAATTGAAACAGTGGGTTCTCACTTAAAACAAGTTTCATGGAGGGATTGTACTTAGGCTGAGGAGGGGAAAAATTATTGTTGCTCAAATCCAACCCTTTTCGTAAAGGTTTAATACGTTGGGATCTGTTGTGCAGAAAATGATTGAAATTAGGAGGGTGTAGATGAGTGTTATGGTTAAAATGAGGGAGCATGTGTGGCGGTGGTAATCTACCATTGATGCAGAAGGTGTAACTGGTACTGCGGCAATGAGGAGAGAAGTGGTATGAAAGTTAGAGGTGTTCAAAACTATCCGTATCCGAAAATCCGATCCGAAATATCCAATATCCGAATCCGAAATATCCAAAAATTCGGATATCCGAAATTTCTTATATCCGATATTTGGATATCTAAAATTTCGGGTATCCAAAAATTTAAATTTTATTATTTTTTGGATATCCGAATACTCGAAAATATGGAAATAAAATCTCGATTCAAAGTTTTTTACTTGACCCATGCCAAAAGTTAATCGTTTCCAACCTGCCCTTTTGTCAAGTCCATAATATATATATATATAAAGAAAAAAGATAGTTACTAGCATATTAAGGGGCAACGTATCCAAACGTCCCAGCTACTTGAGCCATTATTGACTTCCCACCATCCGGGACGAGTTTCACCGGTCCAAAGTCCGAAACTTTGGCTCGAAAATTATCGCTATGTAAAATATTGGACGATTTAAGATCCCGGTGTATAAAGCTCTGATGAGCCAAAGAGTGAAGATATTCCATACCTCTAGCCACATCCAATGCAATACTTAACCTCCTTTTCCAAGAAAGTGGTTCCAATTTGAAGTTTTTCCAATGAAATAGATGCCTACTTAATTCACCTTGAAGCATATATTCGTAAACAAGAATTCTTTTCAGCCCTTGAGTTGAATACCGTAAAAGTAACACCAGATGTCTGTGTTTAACCTTTGTTAAAACTGAAATTTCTGATTCAAATTCATCTAATGCTTTGTTGCAAATCACACCAGATTCCATTCTTTTGACTGCTATTTTTGTGCCATCGTCTAACTGTCCCTTGTAAAAGACCCCGAACTCGCGATGCCCGAGCTTGCTTTCTTTTGCGAAGTTTTGGTCACATTTTTTAAAACTTGAACTGAAATGATCATGTTTCCAGACTTGATTACAGGGGACTTACTCGAACCACTTCCAACACTAGCAAGCATCTGTGTGTCCTTGGCGATTGAAATCCTGACTGTGTTATCCGAGTTAAACAGGTCCAGTGGGTGAATAACAAGTGAGCTCGGTGGCTCACTTGAGTTAGCTTTCTTCAATTTGCATAAGTAGAGACCAAAAAGGACGGTTAAAAGCGCTAAACCAACAAAAGCCGCAACAGGAGTGAGGGACGGAACTACATTTGGTTTCTTCTTTAGCTGTATAGCGGGAACACCACCAATGCCCGAATCACCAGTACTAGGAGTAATCCCAGGTGAAAGTTGGCTGCTGCTGTCGGGCTGGGAACCCGAGGGTGAACTGGGTTTAGGAGGAATTTTCGATGAATTTGATTGAAACAGTGGGTTCCCACTTAAAACAAGTTTAATGGAGGGATTGTACTTAGACTTAGGAGGGGTAAAATAATTGTTGCTCAAATCCAACCCTTTTCGTAACTGGTTTAATACGTTGGGATCTATTGTGCTGAAAACGATTGAAATTAGGAAGGTGTAGATGAGTGTTATGGTTAAAATGAGGGTGCATGTGTGGCGGTGGTAATCTACCATTGATGCAGAAGGTGTAACCGGTGCTGCGGCAATGAGGAGAGAAGTGGTATGAAAGTTAGAGGTGTTCAAAACTATCCGTATCCGATAATCCGATCCGAAATATCCAATATCCGAATCCGAAATATCCAAAAATTCGGATATCCGAATTTCGTATATCCGAAATTTGGATATCCAAAAATTCGGGTATCCAAAAATTTAAATTTTATTATTTTTTGGATATCCGAATATCAGAAAATATGGAAATAAAATCTCGATTCAAAGTTTTTTACTTGACCCATGCCAAAAGTTAATCGTTTCCAACCTGCCCTTTTGTCACATCCATAATATATATACATATATATATACATACATATATATATATATATATATAAAGAAAAACGATAGTTACTAGCATATTTAGGGGCAACGTATCCAAACGTCCCAGCTACCTGAGTCATTATTGACTTCCTACCATCCGGGACTAGTTTCACCGGTCCAAAGTCCGAAACTTTGGCTCGAAAATCATCGCTAAGTAAAATATTGGACGATTTAAGATCCCGGTGTATAAAGCTCTGATGAGCCAAAGAGTGAAGATATTCCATACCTCTAGCCACATCCAATGCAATACTTAACCTCCTTTTCCAAGAAAGTGATTCCAATTTGAATTTTTTCCAATGAAATAGATGCGTACTTAATTCACCTTGAGGCATATATTCATAAACAAGAATTCTTTTGAGCCCTTGAGTTGAATACCCTAAAAGTAACACCAAATGTCTGTGTCTAACCTATGTTAAAACTGAAGTTTCTGATTCAAATTCATCTAATGCTTTGTTGCAAATCACACCAGATTCCATTTTTTTGACTGCTATTTTTGTGCCATCGTCTAACTGGCCCTTGTAAACGACCCCAAACCCGCCATGCCCGAGCTTGCTTTCTTTTGCGAAGTTTTGGTCACATTTTTTAAAACTTGAACGGAAATGATCATGTTTCCAAACTTGATTACACGGGACTCAGTCGAACCACTTCCAACACTAGCTAGCATCTGTGTGTCCTTGGCGCTTGAAATCCTGACTGTGTTATCCGAGTTAAACAGGTCCAGGGGGTGAATAACAAGTGAGCTCGGTGGTTCACTTGAGTTAGCTTTCTTCAATTTGTAAAAGTAGAGACCTAAAGGGGCGGTTAAAAGCGCTAAACCAGCAAAAGCCGCAACTGGAGTGAGGGACGGAACTACATCTGGATTCTTCTTTAGCTGTATAGCGGGAACACCACCAATGCCCGAATCACTAGTACTAGGAGTAATCCCAGGTTAAAGTTGGTTGCTGCTGTCGGGCTGGGAACCCGAGGGTGAACTGGATTTAGGAGGAATTTTCGATGAATTTAATTGAAACAGTGGGTTCTCACTTAAAACAAGTTTCATGGAGGGATTGTACTTAGGATGAGGAGGGGAAAAATTATTGTTGCTCAAATCCAACCCTTTTCGTAACTGGTTTAATACGTTGGGATCTATTGTGCTAAAAATGATTGAAATTAGGATGGTGTAGATGAGTGTTATGGTTAAAATGAGGGAGCATGTGTGGCGGTGGTAATCTACCATTGATGCAGAAGGTGTAACTGGTACTGCGGCAATGAGGAGAGAAGTGGTATGAAAGTTAGAGGTGTTCAAAACTATCCGTATCTGAAAATCCGATCCGAAATATCCAATATCCGAATCCGAAATATCCAAAAATTCGGATATCCGAAATTTCTTATATCCGATATTTGGATATCTAAAATTTCGGGTATCCAAAAATTTAAATTTTATTATTTTTTGGATATCCGAATACTCGAAAATATGGAAATAAAATCTCGATTCAAAGTTTTTTACTTGACCCATGCCAAAAGTTAATCGTTTCCAACCTGCCCTTTTGTCACGTCCATAATATATATATATATATATATATATATATATAAAGAAAAAAGATAGTTACTAGCATATTAAGGGGCAACGTATCCAAACGTCCCAGCTACTTGAGCCATTATTGACTTCCCACCATCCGGGACGAGTTTCACCGGTCCAAAGTCCGAAACTTTGGCTCGAAAATTATCGCTAAGTAAAATATTGGACGATTTAAGATCCCGGTGTATAAAGCTCTGATGAGCCAAAGAGTGAAGATATTCCATACCTCTAGCCACATCCAATGCAATACTTAACCTCCTTTTCCAAGAAAGTGGTTCCAATTTGAAGTTTTTCCAATGAAATAGATGCCTACTTAATTCACCTTGAAGCATATATTCATAAACAAGAATTCTTTTCAGCCCTTGAGTTGAATACCGTAAAAGTAACACCTGATGTCTGTGATTAACCTTTGTTAAAACTGAAATTTCTGATTCAAATTCATCTAATGCTTTGTTGCAAATCACACCAGATTCCATTCTTTTGACTGCTATTTTTGTGCCATCGTCTAACTGTCCCTTGTAAAAGACCCCGAACTCGCGATGCCCGAGCTTGCTTTCTTTTGCGAAGTTTTGGTCACATTTTTTAAAACTTGAACTGAAATTATCATGTTTCCAGACTTGATTACAGGGGACTCACTCGAACCACTTCCAACACTAGCAAGCATCTGTGTGTCCTTGGCGATTGAAATCCTGACTGTGTTATCCGAGTTAAACAGGTCCAGTGGGTGAATAACAAGTGAGCTCGGTGGCTCACTTGAGTTAGCTTTCTTCAATTTGCATAAGTAGAGACCAAAAAGGACGGTTAAAAAGCGCTAAACCAACAAAAGCCGCAACAGGAGTGAGGGACGGAACTACATTTGGTTTCTTCTTTAGCTGTATAGCGGGAACACCACCAATGCCCGAATCACCAGTACTAGGAGTAATCCCAGGTGAAAGTTGGCTGCTGCTGTCGGGCTGGGAACCCGAGGGTGAACTGGGTTTAGGAGGAATTTTCGATGAATTTGATTGAAACAGTGGGTTCCCACTTAAAACAAGTTTATGGAGGGATTGTACTTAGACTGAGGAGGGGTAAAATAATTGTTGCTCAAATCCAACCCTTTTCGTAACTGGTTTAATACGTTGGGATCTATTGTGCTGAAAACGATTGAAATTAGGAAGGTGTAGATGAGTGTTATGGTTAAAATGAGGGTGCATGTGTGGCGGTGGTAATCTACCATTGATGCAGAAGGTGTAACCGGTGCTGCGGCAATGAGGAGAGAAGTGGTATGAAAGTTAGAGGTGTTCAAAACTATCTGTATCCGAAAATCCGATCCGAAATATCTAATATCCGAATCCGAAATATCCAAAAATTCGGATATCCGAATTTCGTATATCTGTAATTTGGATATCCAAAAATTCGGGTATCCAAAAATTTAAATTTTATTATTTTTTTGGATATCCGAATATCCGAAAATATGGAAATAAAATCTCGATTCAAAGTTTTTTACTTGACCCATGCCAAAAGTTAATCGTGTCCATCCGCCCTTTTCTCACGTCCATAATATATATACATATATATATACATACATATATATATATAAAGAAAAAAGATAGTTACTAGCATATTAAGGGGCAACGTATCCAAACGTCCCAGCTACTTGAGCCATTATTGAATTCCCACCATCCGGGATGAGTTTCACCGGTCCAAAGTCCGAAACTTTGAATCGAAAATCATCGCAAATAAAATATTGGACGATTTAATATCCTGGTGTATAAAGCTCTGATGAGCCAAAGTGTGAAGATATTCCACACCTCTAGCCACATCCAATGCAATACTTAACCTCCTTTTCCAAGAAAGTGGTTCCAATTTTAAGTTTTTTCCAAATAGATGCCTACTTAATTCACCTTGAGGCATATATTCATAAACAATAATTCTTTTGAGCCCTTGAGTTGAATACCCTAAAAGTAACACCAAATGTCTCTGTCTAACCTTTGTTAAAACTGAAATTTCTGATTCAAATTCATCTAATTCTTTGTTGCAAATCACACCAGAATCCATTCTTTTGACTGCTATTTTTGTGCCATCGTCTAACTGGCCCTTGTAAACGACCCCGAACCCGCCATGCCCGAGCTCGCTTTCTTTTGCGAAGTTTTGGTCACATTTTTTAAAACTTGAACTGAAATGATCATGTTTCCAGACTTGATTACAGGGGACTCACTCGAACCACTTCCCACACTAGCAAGCATCTGTGTGTCCTTGGCGATTGAAATCCTGACTGTGTTATCCGAGTTAAACAGGTCCAGGGGTGAATAACAAGTGAGCTCGGTGGTTCACTTGAGTTAGCTTTCTTCAATTTGCATAAGTAGAGACCTAAAGGGACGGTTAAAAGCGCTAAACCAGCAAAAGCCGCAACAGGAGTGAGGGACGGAACTACATTTGGTTTCTTCTTTAGCTGTATAGTGGGACCACCACCAATGCCCGAATCACCAGTACTAGGAGTAATCCCAGGTGAAAGTTGGCTGCTGCTGTCGGGCTGGGAACCTGAGGGTGAACTAGGTTTTGGAGGAATTTTCAATGAATTTGATTGAAACAGTGGGTTCCCACTTAAAACAAGTTTCATGGAGGGATTGTACTTAGGCTGAGGAGGGGAAAAATTATTGTTGCTCAAATCCAACCCTTTTCGTAACTGGTTTAATACGTTGGGATCTGTTGTGCTGAAAATGATTGAAATTAGGAAGGTGTAGATGAGTGTTATGGTTAAAATGAGGGTGCATGTGTGGCGGTGGTAATCTACCATTGATGCAGAAGATGTAACCAGTGCTGCGGCAATGAGGAGAAAGCGGTATGAAAGTTAGAGGTGTTCAAAACTATCCGTATCCGAAAATCCCATCCGAAATATCCAATATCCGAATCAGAAATATCCAAAAATTCGGATATCCAAAACTCCGTATATCCGAAATTTGGATATCCAAAAATTCGGGTATCCAAAAATTTAACTTTTATTATTTTTTGGATATCCGAATATCCGAAAATATGGAAATAAAATCTCGATTCAAAGTTTTTCACTTGACCCATGCCAAAAGTTAATCGTTTCCAACCTGCCCTTTTGTCACGTCCATAATTTATATACACACACACACACACACACACACATATATATATATATATATATATATATATATATATATAGGGTAAGGTTCATGCGAGAACCACCTTTATTGCGAGAACCGCGAGAACCAATGTGAACACAACCTAAAATAGCTAAAAAAAACCTAAAAAAAACCCAAGCCCCACCCCCCCCCCCCAAAAAAACCTAAACCCCCCCACCCCCAAAAAATAAAAAAAACCTAACCCCCCCCCCCCCCCAAGCTAAATGCTAAAAACTAAACCCCCCAAAAAACCTAACCCCCCCCCCCATCCCAAAAACCTAAACCCCCCTCCCCCACCCCCCCCCCCTCCAGCTAAAAACTAAACCCCCAAAAAACCTAAAAAAAATCAAAAAAAAAATCTAAAATTTTTTTTTTTTTACTATTTTTTAAGTTAAAATCGCTACTTTTAGAAGCCAAAAAAAAAAATTTTAAAAATTTTTTTTTTTTTTTTTGCTACTAAAAGTAGAGATTTTTTTATAAAAAAAATTAAAAAAAAAATTTTTTTTGTGTGTTTTTTAGCTATTTTTAGGTCTTTTTTGTTGTGTTCACATTGGTTCTCGCGGTTCTCGCAATAAGGGGTGGTTCCTAACGGATCTTTGTCCTATATATATATACAGGGTTAGGTTAACGTACAAATTCCTTATCATACATTACGTATACTACAATCTCAGCCGTCAGATCTTCTTCCCGCATTGAAAATCGCATGTTGTTTTTTTGTAACAATTTCGCATGTTGGTTTTTTAACATGCGATTTCATCAAAATTATCACATGCGAAAATTGTTACAAAAAAACAACATGCTATTTCACCAAAAATTATCACATGCGAAATTGTTACAAAAAAACAACATGCGATTTCATCAAAAATTATCACATGCGAACTTGTTACAAAAAAACAACATGCGATTTCAATGCGGGAAGATGATCTGACGGCTGAGATTGTAGCGTACGTAATGTACGATAAGGAATATTATACAGTACACTTTCTCTATATATATATATATACATATATATATACATACATATATATATATAAAGAAAAAAGATGTTACTAGCATGTTTAGGGGCAACGTATCCAAACGTCCCAACTACCTGAGTCATTATTGACTTCCCACCATCCGGGACGAGTTTCACCGGTCCAAAGTCCGAAACTTTGGCTCAAAAATCATCGCTAAGTAAAATATTGGACAATTTAAGATCCCTGTGTATAAAGCTCTGATGAACCAAAGAGTGAAGATATTCCATACCTCTAGCCACATCCAATGCAATACTTAACCTCCTTTTCCAAGAAAGTGGTTCCAATTTGAAGTTTTTCCAATGTAATAGATGCCTACTTAATTCACCTTGAGGCATATATTCATACAAGAATTCTTTTGAGCCCTTGAGTTGAATACCCTAAAAGTAACACCAAATGTCTGTGTCTAACCTTTGTTAAAACAGAAATTTCTGATTCATATTTATCTAATGCTTTGATGCAAATCACAACAGATTCAATTCTTTTGACTGTTATTTTTATACCATCGTCTAACAGGCCCTTGTAAACGACCCCGAACCCGCCATGCCCGAGCTCGCTTTCTTTTGCGAAGTTTTGGTCACATTTTATAAAACTTGAACTGAAATGATCATGTTTCCAGACTTGATTACAGGGGACTCACTCGAACCACTTCCAACACTAGCAAGCATCTGTGTGTCCTTGGCGATTGAAATCCTGACTGTGTTATCCGAGTTAAACAGGTCCAGGGGTGAATAACAAGTGAGCTCGGTGGTTCACTTGAGTTAGCTTTCTCCAATTTACATCAGTAGAGACCTAAAGGGACGGTTAAAAGCGCTAAACCAGCAAAAGCCGCAACAGGAGTGAGGGACGGAACTACATTTGGTTTCTTCTTTAGCTGTATAGCGGGAACACCACCAATGCCCGAATCACCAGTACTAGGAGTAATCCCAGGTGAAAGTTGGCTGCTGCTGTCGGGCTAGGAACCTGAGGGTGAACTGGGTTTAAGAGGAATTTTTGATGCATTTGATTGAAACAGGGGGTTCCTACTTAAAAAAAGTTTCATGGAGGGATTGTATTTAAGCTGAGGAGGGGAAAAATTATTGTTGCTCAAATCCAACCCTTTTCGTAACTAGTTTAATTTGTTGGGATCTGTTGTGCTGAAAATGATTGAAATTTGGAAGGTGTAGATGAGTGTTATGGTTAAAATGAGGGTGCATGTGTGGCGGAGGTAATCTACCATTGATGCAGAAGGTGTAACCAGTGCTGCGGCAATGAGGAGAGATGTGGTATGAAAGTTAGAGGTGTTCAAAACTATCTGTATCCGAAAATCCGATCTGAAATATCCAATATCCGAATCCGAAATATCCAAAAATTCAGATATCCGAAATTTCGTATATCCGAAATTTGGATATCCAAAAAGTCGGGTATGCAAAAATTTAAATTTTATTATTTTTTGGATATCCGAATATCCAAAAATATGGAAATAAAATCTCGATTCATAGTTTTTTACTTGACCCATGCCAAAAGTTAATCGTTTCCAACCTGCCCTTTTATCACGTCCATAACATATATACATATATATACATACATATATATATATATAAAGAAAAAATATAGTTAGTAGCATATTTAGGGGCAACGTATCCAAACGTCCCAGCTACCTGAGTCATTATTGACTTATGTGACATCTTTGTCAATTCAATCAGAAAACAAATACCAAATCAATGAATTATTGTGTTTCATACTTGGGATTTGTAAAAATATGTGTATCATTTGCACATATCAATTCTTGTTCGATTTTGAGCTTTAAATCGCTTTCTGGAAGGTTATATGCGAACTGATGCGTAAACGTAATCAGTTTAACGCGACAAACACTCTGGAATAGTGAAATAGGCTTAACATACCTTAAATAACCTTTACATAACTTAGAAATAAGTTTTGGAGGGTTTGGTGTGTCGAAATCAAGTTTATTCGCTTACAGGGATTAATTTCGACAAATTGCGAAAGTATGCTGATTTGTACTGTATCGAACATTCCGGAACTTGACCATATGTTAAACATGCCCTAAATATCCTTTACATAGCTTAGAAATAGGCTTTGAGGTGTTTGGTGCGCAAAAATAAACTTTTGGGTCAAACAGGGACTAAAACCGTCAAAAAGTGCACAAGTTTGCATTTTCGCGCATATCTTACGTTCTGAATGTATCCGGACATCCAAAAATTTATGTAATTATTAAAACATTTTATTTTAGAGATTGGCATGATAAAATTCCATTCGTCGCGTAATTTGAATCGTTTTTCGCGTCCGTTCGTGTTTCGTCGTAATTAACCGAACAACGCAACCGTACGACCAAACGAACCGACATCCGAAATGTTTTTGAGCATATTTTAAGTTCTCTATACTTTAACATCATTATCGAGCCTTGAAATGGGGTTAATGGGGCTTAAATGGGTCAAAAATCAAGTTTTTACATTTCAGGGACCATTTATGCATTTCTGCCAAACTACCGTCGCGGGGCGTGACGCCCATATCTGGGCAGATTCTGTTTTTGGTATTCTGGTCGATTTTCAGGGGTTTAACTATAATTTTCTCAATACCATTTGCTTGTTTTTTATGGTATTTCATGTTCCCATTGTTTAGAAAACCTTGGGCCCAAATATAAGGTCATGATTCAAGCACGGTTTACGAGGAACGATCCTAACGGTTATGGGTTTTCTATAAATACCCAAGCCTTCATTCTTGTTCCTCACAGAATCTGATTCAATTGCTCTAAGTTGGGGTTTAGCACTTCATACCTGAGCAATTTGAATCAAGATTTCCTTGCTTGGACCCTTTGTAAGTATTCCTTCGTGCTTTTATGCGTTTTTAAGCGTAAAAGTCAAACAGAGTTTGACTTTCTGCTTTGACCAGTTTATGGTCAACACGAAGTTCGTTTGAACTTCGCAACGTGAGCGTAATCACGATGGTCATAGTCCCTTATGACTATACCTACTGATTACCACGTTGATTAGGCGTAGTGACGAGTTATAGTTTCGGTCAAAATACGCGTTTATGCGTATTTTGCAACCAAACTATTCTTGGGTATCAAAACCCTTTGTTTTGATATCAAACTTGTTTTCAAACTTCGTTAAACATGTTTAACTCGTCATTTTTAGATTAGTGCTTATATAGGGTCATAAGATAAGTGGTCTAAACAACCGCTTAGACTTTCGAACCCGACCCGTTTGGTCGATCATTAGGATCCGACCAAGCATGTATGGTGACCATAGTTGTATAGGGAATAACCTTCCGAGGTTATACCTTATGGTCACTTCGTTTAAGTAGTTGTATGATAGGTAGTTTATATGCCTTAGGAAAATGACCAAAATGCCCTATTTACGCATAAATTCATTTTAAGCATATGTAACCTAAATTTTGACATCTAAACTGGTTAGGTAACATTATTAGACATGTTAAGGCATATAACACTTGTCATAGGACTAGTTAGGCGGTCCGAACGCGTTTTACGCAAACGACGCGTTAAAGTAGCGTAAGCTACCTAAACGTGTCGTAATGGGTCGTAAGCACTTAGGTTAGGTTTCGATTTAGTATGTAGGCTTTGTAAACCATGTCATATGAGTTCCAATACTCATTTGGTTTACGAAACGTCATCTTATCCGATCTTCCGATTTAGGTCCGGTTTATTAACATGGTTACCTATATTAGGTGTCGTTTGATTCCGTGATCCCTCTAGCTTTGCTTGGTTGTTATTCAAGACTTCTAAGCAATCTCAGGTGAGTACATAGTCCCCTCTTTTACTGTTTTCAACTGTTTTGAGGTGAAACACATGTGCCTACTTGTTACTTTCGTGCTTTTCATGTTTTTATATCATACGCTTGCTATGTTCATTAGTACACCTATAGTACATGATTTCATTATGTTTTGCTATGTATGTTCACTTAGCATGCTAGCACATTGATTTTCATAATTACATTTTGTTGCATATGTTCATCCAGCATATGGACACATTGTTTACATTTTGAACCGTTTGTAACTGTTTGATTTATGTGAACCGTTTGTAACCGTTTGATTTATGTGAACTGTTTGTAACTGTTTGATTTATGTGAACCGTTTGTAACTGTTTGATTTATGTGAACCGTTTGGAACTGTTTGAACCGTTGGGTTAGGGAAGTGATTAGGTAACGGGGCGGGTGTAATGTGTTAAAAGCATGGTGGATACGCCGCTGGTACTTCCTATATATAAGTGCTTTTAACACATTATAAATCGTTGCGTTATCTAGATCACTTGGGCAAAGGTTATCAAAACGAAGTTATATTACAAGGTTTTTCTAACAATATAAACCATTCGAGATTTATTACAAAAACAATTAATGATCTGGGTTTTACTTAAACAAATGTTTTGAGTTAAGATTCATAGCATCGAGGTTTTATAAATTATAACAAATCTATTTTAACTTGGTTATTTCAATTCACAATATAAACATTTTACAAAACTAAGTTTTCTAATATTGAATGACAAAGTTGTTTGAGTTATTTCAAAAGGTAAAACGAGCCATGAATCTGACACTCACATAAAACCTATGTACTCGCCGGCATTTTTATGCTAACGTATTTTCACATGTGTTTCAGGTACCATAGTTGATGATGTTTGATGATGATATTGGTGTATGCTCACATAGGAATGGACGAGGCCTTAGTGACTTAATAACAATGAAAGTCTATTTGTTCATGTTTTGTTTCTAATTTCAATGCAATGTAATACATTTAATTCAATAAAACTGAACTTCAATCCTTGTGTTATGAAACAATGATTCTGTTACGACACTCCCCGACGTTTCCGCCGCGGTTTGTTGTTTTAACGTGGTCGGGGTGTGACAGAAAAGTTGGTATCAGAGCCCATGGTTATAGGGAATTAGGTTATTAGTAATGCTTTGACCTAGTCTATAACCTTCCTAGGACCCTAACACAAGATTCTTGTGTTTAGATCTTAAAACAATACCGTCACTTATCCTTAGGTGACAACCACAACGAGAACACAAATTTCGAATCTGCTTTGAAAACTAATCATCTGTTTAGGATGATTTATTATAAGGTTTTGAACCTTCAAAGTTTTCAAAAATCTCGTCAAATTTTGAGTCTTATTAATGTGAACACGTGCAATCTGGAAGGGTAGATGCCTGTACTCCGAGCTTTCTGTCTAAGGCTAGAGTATTCGTACAAATCCACATAATCGGACCAGTCACTCTTACCTGGGAACTCTTAGGGTGAGTGTCCACTTATAGGCTAAAGCATGTCTTCGTGATACATTAAAAAGACCCACTTACTTTGATTAGTCACCGTCTCATTTGTTTGCTTTAGGTAATAAACAAATGGTCACAATTTTTATGCGTTGTCATTCTGTTTTGATTATCCGATAACATCTCGCTTGTTTCCTCCCATGCCTTCCATTATCTTCAAGATGCCTCTCCAGCGCAACAACACTCAAGTGTCCAAACCAGGTGCTACAATTGCCCAACGAATAGGCGTCGTACTCCAAAGGACCGTTGATTTAGCTATCACCATGACTTGCCTCATGAATGAAGCTGTACAAGGGAACTGCTCCTTGGTGTAATCAGTGCCACCGTCATCATCCGAATCAAATACCCTGTTTCAAATGTACCCACGGTGGACGATGGGGACATTTGTTTAACATATGCCGCTTTGCAAATCCTGGTGCTGCTCAACCTCCAAATTCTGCTTCATATGTCACCTTGGCATATCTAACACCTCAACTTCATGAACTTTCTACCTTGTGTATCGACTTAAGAACGTCTAGTGCAAGGTTTTGAAACACCTCTCGTTACACAAATTCCAAAATCCATATAGGATCTTTCTATCCTCATAATTAGATCCTTGTGGATGATTATCGCTCATCGGAGCCCTTAATTGAATTCTTTGTATGCTTTAATACATACATTACGATTCAATAAGGACAAAAGCCGAATTCCTATTAAGATCTTCCTATCTTCATAGTCAGATTCTTAAAGATGTTTAAAGTGCCAAATGAAATCCACGGATTGGATTCCTTGTGTACCTTAATTCGAATGTTACGTTTCCTTGTAAACGAAATCGAATTTTTGGAAGATCATCCTATCTTTTCAGATAGATTCTTGAGGACGTTGAAGTCCATCGACTGGGTTCCTGGTATACCTTGAATACCCATGTTCAAATCGGTAGCAAGTTAATAACAGTTAATAACAAACTGATAACAAATTAATAACCAAGAAAACAATTACGTGCTTATGTGTTTATGTGTTGACCCAATCAAAGTTATCTCAAGCTTGTTCAAATTCTATCCCTTTCACATTATAAAACAAACTGTGCGAACTGTGCAAAAAATTACGTAATTATGGATGCATACATAATTATGGAATTTAGTGCACAGAAACCACAGCAAGTTTTGTCATGTGTCTAGAGTTAATTCTATTCATTTCCATTTCTGATGAAGCACCCGTTGAAAATGACTCCGTCCATTCATTTTCGCTTCTAAAGAATGTCCGTTGAGGGAAATGAATATCCTTTTGATTATTCTATTCATTTATGATGAAGCAACCGTTGAAAATGACTTTGTCCGTTCATTTCGTTTCTAAAGAATGTATGTTGAAGGAAATGAATATCCTTTTGAATATTCCTTCATTTCCATTTCTGATGAAGCACCCGTTGAAAATGACTTCGTCCGTTCATTTTCGTTTCTGAAGAATGTCCGTTGAGGGAAATGAATATCCTTTTGTTTATTCCTTCATTTCCATTTCTGAAGAATACCCGTTGAAAATGACTACGTCCGTTCATTTTCATTTCTGAAGAATGTCCGTTGAGAGAAATGAATGTCCTTTTGTTTATTCCTTCATTTCCATTTCTGAAGAATACCCGTTGAAAATAACTTCGTCCGTTCATTTTCGTTTCTGAAGAATGTCCGTTGAGGGAAATGAATGTCCTTTTGTTTATTACTTCATTTCCATTTCTGAAGAATACTCGTTGAAACCTTTTGTTTATTACTTCATTTCCATTTCTGAAGAATACTCGTTGAAAATGACTCCGTCCGTTCATTTTCGTTTCTGAAGAATGTCCGTTGAGGGAAATGAATATCCTTTTGTTTATTCCTTCATTTCCATTTCTGAAGAATACCTGTTGAAAATGACTCCGTCCGTTTATTTTCGTTTCTGAAGAATGTCCGTTGAGGAAATGAATGTCCTTTTGTTTATTCCTTCATTTCCATTTTCTAAAGAACCCGTTGAGGAAAAATGACTCCATCCGTTCATTTTCGCTTCTGAAGAATATCCGTTGAAGGAAGTGACAGGATTATGCCTTGCATATCTTTGATGGGTTATTCTACGCAAATAGATAAACACCCTAGATTCCATGCAAGACAATTATTTAACACAGCGTCACAGACAGACTCCTACGAATAAATTTCGGGATGAAATTTCCTAAAGTATGGGAGACTTTGACATCTGTGTCACTTCAACCAGCAAAAAAAAATACCAAATCAATGAAATATTGTGTTTCATACTTGGGATTTGTAAAAATATGTGTATCATTTGCACATATCAATTCTTGTTCGATTTCGAGCTTTAAATCGCTTTCTGGAAGGTTATACGCGAACTGATGCGTAAACGTAATCAGTTTAATGTGACAAACACTCCGGAATAGTGAAATAGGCTTAACATACCTTAAATAACCTTTACATAACTTAGAAATAAGTTTTGGAGGGTTTGGTGTGTCGAAATCAAGTTTATTCGCTTACAGGGACTAATTTCGACAAACTGCGAAAGTATGCCGATTTGTACTGTACCGAACATTCCGGAACTTGACCATAAGTTAAACATGCTCTAAATATCCTTTACATAGCTTAGAAATATGCTTTGAGGTGTTTGGTGTGCAAAAATAAATTTTGGGTCAAACAGGGACTAAAAGCGTCAAAAAGTGCACAAGTTTGCATTTTCGCGCATATCTTACGTTCTGAATATATCCGAACGTCCAAAAATTTATGTAATCATTAAAACATTTTTATTTTAGTGATTGGCATGATAAAATTCCATTCGTCGCGTAATTTGGATCGTTTTTCGCGTCCGTTCGTGTTTCGTCGTAATTAACCAAACAACGCAACCGTACGACCAAACGAACCGACATCCGAGATGTTTTTGAGCATATTTTAAGTTCCCTATACTTTAACTTCATTATCGAGCCTTGAAATGGGGTTAACGGGGCTTAAATGGGTCAAAAATCAAATTTTTACATTGCAGGGACCATTTTTGCATTTCTGCCAAATTACTGTCGCGGGGCGCGACGCCCATATCTGGGCAGATTCTGTTTTTGGCATTCTGGTCGATTTTCAGGGGTTTAAATGTAATTTTCTCATTACCATTTGCTTGTTTTTTTATGGTATTTCATGTTCCCATTGTTTTGAAAACCTTGGGCCCAAATGTAAGGTCATGATTCAAGCACGGTTTACGAGGAACGATCCTAACGGTTATGGGTGTCACACCCCAACCGATGGCGGAAACATTGGGATGAGACGAAAACTAGTTTGCAAGAGACTTGAAGAAACACTAGATAAATGGTCGGAACCGATAAATCTAGGGGGTTTGAATCCGTATAAAAAGGTTAGTTCCTTCTCGATTGATTCAGTTGAAATCGATCTTCTTCTCCGTGAACTCTGAAAAAAGAGCACCGTTAGCCTCGCCAAGGGGAGAAGAGGGTTCTCTCCTTGACCCGACTCCGGTGTGAGAATAAGTATGGGTAGTGAAGAAGAAAGAGTATTTGAGAAGTGTGTGTAACTTGATTTCATACCTGGGTTTTTCTCATATTTATAGCCGGGAGTCGTTTGGGCGGGAAAACCTGTTAGTGAAAAGTTAACGGAAGATGCTAACCCCGTAAGCGGTTACATTTCCTTCCGTTTGAGTCCTTTGATCCGACGTGAGAGCACACGGATCGTGGGTTTAGATCAAAGGCTGGGGATTTGCCACGTGTAATGTGATCAAGGGGAGATTACTCTCTAATTGCATGCCTTCGTTGTGATTTCAGGGGTGTCTGTGGTAATGACACGTGTCCAGACGGTTATAACCGTCTGGGTGGTGCACGATTGTATTTCTTCTAGAAGATTACTGCTGTAATCTAGTGTGGTATTTTATCGTGTGGAGACCACTGAATAAATTCATCCAAGTCTGGGTAAAATATATCCAAGTCTGGATATTTAGGCGGAAGTATTGATCTCAGGATTTTTATGAAGGCGCAAAGATTTATGATTTCCTTTGGGCGCGCGACTATAGATTGCTGATTACTTTCTTCCTTTTGTAAGACCAGTGCGCGGCCGCGCAAGGTTAAAGGGTTAAAAGGCAAGGTTGTGGTATGGTCTTAAATACTCATTATGAGGTTTTTGGGACCTTACCCCTTCAAGACTTCATAACACTATTGGTGATAAGTATTTATTAATTGGTTTTACATTGTTTGAACTAGAATACAGCAAGATAGAAATACATGTGTTAAGCAATAAAATTTCATTTCATTGATAAAAATACTTTACAACTTTTGGAAGCAACTTATAACATGCTTGAAACTAGTACAAGTACATCAATACAACAAGATACACTTAAATAAAACGAGTTTCTAAGGCATTCCTATTGGATTCCATGCATCTTTAATTATATCATCAACCTGCAATACATGTTAAAGCATAGTTCAATACAAAAAAGTATTGGCGAGCATACAAGTTTGAACATAAGTATAGAACAGAAAACGTTTTAAACAAATACTCTATGGTAATGACTATGTATAAGCATATGGGTTTAAGCGTGTATGATTACAAGTATAACACATAAGAGCATGTATAGGAATTTTTCGTGCAAGAGTATAAGCATGTTTGGTATATTTGATATAAAGTACATGTATTGCACCCAAAGGTAATAAGAAATAAAAAGGGATTGAATATGCTCACAGTTTTGCGTATGGTAATGCTAAACCGCGAGCGGGATTGATGAAGCCTCGAGATTATGAGTGGTTGCGTCTGCGACTCGTTTTGAGTCTAAGCGTACGAATAGGATTTGGAAACGTGGAACAACGAGTATTCCCCTATGACAAGAATTTGAAAAAAAAAAATACCAAGTAAAAGAAATTTTGTGGTAGTCAAATTATTTATATTAAATGAAATATTCGTCTTGTTTTACCAAGGTTTCCTAGATTCAAAGATCCGGGCAAGATCAGGAAGCGTGACTATCCGAAAGGTGAGGAGTCCTTCCGACTATATCTTGTTACGTTTAAGTGAGATTTCCATATTTGTTTTTGTTATAATATTCCTCTTTTTTTTATTATTTAATAAGGTAATCATGTTTTGATAAATAAATAATAAAAAGAATTGGTTTATTTATGTATACTGTTTTAAATTGGTAAACTATTTTTAAAAGAAAAGAGTTTTTCATTTTATATCATACTGTTTTAAATTAGTATACAATAGGTAGATTATTTAAAAAAATAAACTCCTGCTAATTGATTTGTTTCTTTAATCCATTCATTACATATTTGAAACAACAACTTACAGCAACAACTATAAAAAAAACGAATACAAGGGGCCTGGGTTTGGATCTGATTATTTGTATAAAAGATACAGTTGCGACAGAAAGGAACAAGGAGGATGGTCTTGGACCCGTAACCTCCTAGTGTATGATCCATAACAATGTTGAACCACAATTGATCTGCAAGTGTTTTTATGCTGTAACAGAAGCTTAAACCGTAATTTACTTCGACACTTGTTGATTATATACATAAGAAAACTGTAGCTTACACTTGTTGATTATATTAACTGGGAATGGGAATTTGTGTTTACAAAGGATAAGAAAACAAAAGAGTTTATTTTAATAAGAAGTAATATACCGAAACAGTGAACGATTTGACGCGAACTCCAGACCTGAACATCGAATCTGAGTCGCTCCAAACTGAACCGAGCTATCCCGTGTTGTGAACCCGAACCAACTGAAGCAAAACCGAATTTAGACGAACCCGAACCGGAATGAACCAAACTCGAGAATCTGAGCCGAGATCAAGCGGTTGTACTCGCCGGATTCAAACACCACCGTCCGTCGCTGTTGTAGCCGCCGGTTCCATCTCTATCTTTCTCGGTCTCCATCTCGGTCTGTTTAGCCATCGCCGGCACTACCCAAACGCAACTCCGGTTGCCGGAATTTTGACGGAGAGAGACTGAGGGGTGTAGGTGTGCGGCTACAGGATACCGGTGCTAGAGAAGGCGAGAGGGAGCAGGAGAATAAGGGGAGAAGAATGAAGGTGGTGGGTGTTTGACGGAACCAGAAGGGGGGGTGTCGGAGGAGTCGCCGGAATGGCAGCTCCGATCGCCGGCTGGAGGTGACCAGAGAGGAGAGCAGGTGAGGTGTCGGCTGTGTTATTTGGTCTTAGGGTTCCTCAAATGTTGCAATTGAAAGAGATAGAGTGGGTGTTTGGCATTCCTTCTCAAAGTGACTTATTAACTTGTATAACTCAAATGTGAGAAGTTAGAAATTCTAACTTCTCAAGAAATGACTTCTCAAGCAATGTTTCAAAAACCGGTAAATACCGGCCGGTTATACTGTTATTACCGTTTTCATATGTAAATCCGGTACGAAACACCCCGGTAAATAAGTGAAACGGCATAAGGTTTGTACCGACGGTAAAATCCGGTATACCGGTTTGAAACGTAATACCGGTACCGGCTCAGGGTTATTTTAGTTTGGGTTGTTACTTATTTTTATTATATATGTTACTTATCTTACGTATTTTTTATATATCATGATTATTCGTAACTAAAAGTTCTTATTTAATATTGTATGAAACGAAAATAGTTATCCTCTAATTGATGAGGATGACGATAATAGTGAATTTCATATTTTATGTGATCGTGAACTTGATGTATTCAACACTCAAATGACTTAAACATATCGTACACTTTCATTTAAAAGAGCTTGTTGGAAAATTGAATGATTTTCGATTATCTTTTGGATTATTTTTATTATGGATTTACTTTTAGATCATCTTTTAATCATGCATTTTTTGATTAACTTTTGAGTTGATGTTGTAATTTATGAAATTATAGAGTTAGCTGGTCAACCCGGTTGAACCGCTCGGTAAAACCTGGTTCAACCGGTTGAACCATTTTTTAGCATAATCCGGTTTGATTTAAAAACCGGTTTTTAAAACATTGTTTTTCAAGACACAAACTCCTTCAAAATAAGCTAACCCAAACACTCAAAAAATAACTTTTTAACTTTTATAAGTCAATAAGTCATAAGTTGCTCGAAAATAAGCTAACCCAAACACCCCCAGAGACTCTATTATACTTAGGGTTTGAGTAAAGTCCTATTTGAGTCCTTGTGGTTTGTGCAGTTTAACCATTTGAATCCAAAAATCAAAACTGTCTTCATTTGAGTCCCTGTGGTTTCTAATTTTAACCATTTGAATCCAAAAGTAAACAACATCCAAATCAGAAACATTTGGTTTTTGGATTCAAATGGTTAAAATTAAAGACCACAGGGACTCAAATCAAGACAGTTTTGGTTTTTGGATTCAAATGGTTAAACTGCACAAACCACAGGGACTCAAGTAGGACTTTACTCTTAGGGTTTTAACCCATTTCAAGTGGGCTTGGGCCCTAGGCCCAATAGTGCCTGTCCAGTTTCTTGTGTGGCCCAATCACGTTCTCACGGCCCGTTTTCATTCCCGAACGTCATGTAGTATCGTATATTATTGTTTTAAGATCGAAAATGTGTCAAATAGGGTCGGTAATCGACGTTGGACGCGTACGTTGTCGGTTGTGTTAAAAGCGCGTAAAAATGCGTCGTTTGACGTTTTCATTCCGTTTTTCGATATGATTTTCTAAAAATAGAAAACGAACTTGAATTTTCTAAAAATATAAAAATACGAAAATACGAGGCGTTACAATGGGTTTTCTATAAATACCCAAGCCTTCATTCTTGTTCCTCACAAAATCTGATTCAATTGCTCTAAGTTGGGGTTTAGCACTTCATACCTGAGCAATTTGAATCAAGATTTCCTTGCTTGGACCCTTTGTAAGTATTCCTTCGTGCTTTTATGCGTTTTTAAGCGTAAAAGTCAAACAGAGTTTGACTTTCTGCTTTGACCAGTTTATGGTCAACACGAAGTTCGTTTGAACTTCACAACGTGAGCGTAATCACGATGGTCATAGTCCCTTATGACTATACCTACTGATTACCACGTTGATTAGGCTTAGTGACGAGTTATAGTTTCGGTCAAAATACGCGTTTATGCGTATTTTGCAACCAAACTATTCTTGGGTATCAAAACCCTTTGTTTTAATATCAAACTTGTTTTCAAACTTCGTTAAACATGTTTTAACATGTTTAAGTCATCACTTTTAGATTAGTGCTTATATAGGGTCGTAAGATAAGCGGTCTAAACAACCGCTTAGACTTTCGAACCCGACCCGTTTGGTCGATCATTAGGATCCGACAAAGCATATATGGTGACCATAGTTGTATAGGGAATAAGCTTCCGAGGTTATACCTTATGGTCACTTCGTTTAAGTAGTTGTATGATAGGTAGTTTATATGCCTTAGGAAAATGACCAAAATGCCCTTTTTACGCATAAATTCATTTTAAGCATATGTAACCGAAATTTTGACATCTAAACTGATTAGGTAACATTATTAGACATGTTAAGGCATACAACACTTGTCATAGGACTAGTTAGGCGGTCCGAACGCGTTTTACGCAAACGACGCAAGTAGTGTAAGCTACCTAAACGGGTCGTAATGGGTCGTAAGCACTTAGGTTAGGTTTCGATTTAGGATGTAGGCTTTGTAAACCATGTCATATGAGTTCCAATACTCATTTGGTTTACGAAACCTCATCCTATCCGATCTTCCGATTTAGGTCCGGTTTATTAACATAGTTCCCTATATTAGGTGCCGTTTGATTCCGTGATCCCTCTAGCTTTGCTTGGTTGTTATTCAAGACTTCTAAGCAATCTCAGGTGAGTACATAGTCCCATCTTTTATTGTTTTCAACTGTTTTGGGGTGAAACACATGTGCCTACTTGTTACTTTCATGCTTTTTTTAAGTTTTTATATCATATGCTTGCTATGTTCATTAGTACACCTATAGTACATGATTTCATTATGTTTTGCTATCTATATTCACTTGGCATGCTAGCACAATGATTTTCATAATTACATTTTGTTGCATATGTTCATCCAGCATATGGACACACTGTTAACATTTTGAACCGTTTGTAACTATTTGATTTATGTGAACCCTTTGTAACCGTTTGATTTATGTGAACCGTTTGTAACTGTTTGATTTATGTGAACCGTTTGGAACTGTTTGAACCGTTAAGGTCCATAGTCCGAAACTTTGGCTTAAAAATCATCGCTAAGTAAAATATTGGACGATTTAAGATCCCGGTGTACAAAGCTCTGATGAGCAAAAGAATGAAGATATTCCATACCTCTAGCGACATCTAATGCAATACTTAACCTCCTTTTCCAAGAAAGTGGTTCCAATTTGAAGTTTTTCCAATGAAATAGATGCCTACTTACTTCACCTTGAGGCATATATTCATAAACAAGAATTCTTTTGAGCCCTTGAGTTGAATACCCTAAAACTAACACCAAATGTCTGTGTCTAACCTTTGTTAAAACTGAAATTTCTGATTCAAATTCATCTAATGCTTTGTTGCAAATCACACCAGATTCCATTCTTTTGACTGCTATTTTTGTGCCATCGTCTAACTGGCCCTTGTAAACGACCCCGAACCCGCCAGGCTCAAGCTCGCTTTCTTTTGCGAAGTTTTGGTCACATTTTTTAAAACTTGAATTAAAATGATCAAGTTTCCAGACTTGATTACAGGGGACTCACTCGAACCATTTCCAACACTAGCAAGCATCACTGTGTCCTTGGCGATTGAAATCCTGACTGTGTTATCTGAGTTAAACAGGTCCAGGGGGTGAATAACAAGTGAGCTCGGTGGTTCACTTGAGTTAGCTTTGTTCAATTTGCATATGTAGAGACCTAAAGGGACGGTTAAAAGCGCTAAACCAGCAAAAGCCGCAACAGGAGTGAGGGACGGAACTACATTTGGTTTCTTCTTTAGCTGTATAGCGGGAACACCACCAATGCCCGAATCAACAGTACTAGGAGTAATCCCAGGTGAAAGTTGGCTGCTGCTGTCGGGTTGGGAACCCGAGGGTGAACTGGGTTTAGGAGGAATTTCCGATGAATTTGATTGAAACATTGGGTTCCCACTTAAAACAAGTTTCATGGAGGGATTGTACTTAGGCTGAGGAGGGGAAAAATTATTGTTGCTCAAATCCAACCCTTTTCGTAACCGGTTTAATACGTTGGGATCTGTTGTGCTGAAAATGATTGAAATTAGGAAGGTGTAGATGAGTGTTATGGTTAAAATGAGGGTGCAGGTGTGGCGGTGGTAATCTACCATTGACGCAGAAGGTGTAGCCGGTGCCGCGGCAATGAGGAGAGAAGTGATATGAAAGTTAGAGTTGTTCAAAACTATCTGTATCCGAAAATCCGATCCGAAATATCCAATATCCGAATCCAAAATATCCAAAAATTCAGATATCCGATATTTCGTATATCCGAAATTTGGATATCCGAATATCCGAAAATATGGAAATAAAATCTCGATTAAAAGTTTTTTACTTGACCCAAGCCAAAAGTTAATCGTTTCCAACCTGCCCTTTAGCCACGTCCATAATATATATACATATATATATATATACATACATATATATATATATATATAAAGAAAAAAGATAGTTACTAGCATATTTAGGGGAAACGTGTCCAAACGTCCTAGCTACCTGAGTCATTATTGACTTCCCACCATCCGGGACGAGTTTCACCGGTCCAAAGTCCGAAACTTTGGCTCGAAAATCATCGCTAAGTAAAATATGGGACGATTTAAGATCCCGGAGTATAAAGTTCTGATGAGCCAAAGAGAGAAGATATTCCATACCTCTAGCCACATCCAATGCAATACTTAACCTCCTTTTCCAAGAAAGTGGTTCCAATTTGAAGTTTTTCCAATGAAATAGATGCCTACTTACTTCACCTTGAGGCATATATTCATAAACAAGAATTCTTTTGAGCCCTTGAGTTGAATACCCTAAAACTAACACCAAATGTCTGTGTCTAACCTTTGTTAAAACTGAAATTTCTGATTCAAATTCATCTAATGCTTTGTTGCAAATCACACCAGATTCCATTCTTTTGACTGCTATTTTTGTGCCATCGTCTAACTGGCCCTTGTAAACGACCCCGAACCCGCCATGCCCGAGCTCGCTTTCTTTTGCGAAGTTTTGGTCACATTTTTTAAAACTTGAATTGAAATGATCATGTTTCCAGACTTGATTACAGGGGACTCACTCGAACCACTTCCAACACTAGCAAGCATCTGTGTGTCCTTGGCGATTGAAATCCTGACTGTGTTATCTGAGTTAAACAGGTACAGGGGTGAATAAAAAGTGAGCTTGGTGGTTCACTTGAGTTAGCTTTCTTCAATTTGCATAAGTAGAGACCTAAAGGGACGGTTAAAAGCGCTAAACCAGCAAAAGCCGCAATAGGAGTGAGGGACGGAACTACATTTGGTTTCTTCTTGAGCTGTATAGCGGGAACACCACCAATGCCCGAATCACCAGTACTAGGAGTAATCCCAGGTGAAAGTTGGCTGCTGTTGTTAGGCTGGGAACCCGAGGGTGAACTGGGTTTAGGAGGAATTTTCGATGAATTTGATTGAAACAGTGGGTTCCCACCTAAAACAAGTTTCATGGAGGGGTTGTACTTAGGCTGAGGCGGGGAAAAATTATTGTTTCTCAAATCCAACCCTTTTCGTAACTGGTTTAATACGTTGGGATCTGTTGTTCTGAAAATGATTGGAATTAGGAAGGTGTAGATGAGTGTTATGGTTAAAATGAGGGTGCATGTGTGGCGATGGTAATCTACCATTGATGCATAAGGTGTAACCGGTGCTGCGGCATTGAGGAGAGAAGTGGTATGAAAGTTATAGGTGTTCAAAATTATCTGTATCCCAAAATCCGATCCGAAATATCCAATATCCGAATCCGAAATATCCAAAAATTCGGATATCCGAAATTTTGTATATCCGAAATTTGGATATCCAAAAATTCGGGTATCCAAAAATTTAAATTTTTTTTTTGGATATCCGAATATCCGAGAATATGGAAATAAAATCTCGATTCAAAGTTTTTTACTTGACCCATGCCAAAAGTTAATCGTTTCCAACCTGCCCTTTTGTCACGTCCATAATATATATGTATATATATAAAGAAAAAAGATAGTTACTAGCATATTTAGGGGCAACGTATCCAAACGTCCCAGCTTACCTGAGTCATTATTGACTTCCCACCATCCGGGACGAGTTTCACCGGTCCAAAGTACGAAACTTATGCTCGAAAATCATCGGTAAGTAAAATATTGGACGATTTAAGATCCCGGTGTATAAAGCTCTGATGAGCCAAAGAGTGAAGATATTCCATACCTCTAGCCACATCCAATGCAATACTTAACCTCCTTTTCCAAGAAAGTGGTTCCAATTTGAAGTTTTTCCAATGAAATAGATGCCTAGTTATTTCACCTTGAGGCATATATTCATAAACAAGGATTCTTTTGAGCCCTTGAGTTGAATACCCTAAAAGTAACACCAAATGTCTGTGTCTAACCTTTGTTAAAACTGAAATTTTTTATTCAAATTCATCTAATGCTTTGTTCCAAATCACACAAGATTCCATTCTTTTGACTGCTATTTTTGTGCCATCGCCCAACTGGCCCTTGTAAACGACCCCGAACCCGCCATGCCCGAGCTCACTTTCTTTTGCGAAGTTTTGGTCACATTTTTTAAAACTTGAACTGAAATGATCATGTTTCCAGACTTGATTACAGGGGACTCACTCGAACCACTTCCAACACTAGCAAGCATCTGTGTATCCATGGCGATTGAAATCCTGACTGCGTTATCCGAGTTAAACAGATCCAGGGGGAATAACAAGTGAGCGCGTTGGTTCACTTGAGTTAGCTTTCTTCAATTTGCATAACTAGAGACCTAAAGGGACGGTTAAAAGCGCTAAACCAGCAAAAGCCGCAACAGGAGTGAGGGACGGAACTACATTTGGTTTCTTCATTAGCTGTATAGCGGGAACACCACCAATGCCCGAATCACCAGTACTAGGAGTAATCCCAGGTGAAAGTTGGCTGTTTCTGTCGGGCTGGGAACCCGAGGGTGAACTTGGTTTAGGAGGAATCTTCGATGAATTTGATTGAAACAATGGGTTCCCACTTAAAACAAGTTTCATGGAGGGATTGTACCTGTGACACTCTAGGTTTTCCCGAGCTAACACCTTGTAAATTACTAAGCGCGTATGAATATATATACGTTATTAAATGATAGTGCGTGTTATCTCGATGATTTTATGTGATCCTTGTGCTAAGTGTGATGAATGTATGTATATTATATATATGTGTATGTGTGTTATATGAGTGGGCCGAGACCCCAAAGGACCCGACTCGAGACCACCCTCGGTCTCGAGTGAACAGTAAACACTCGGGCCGGTTGGGCCATGCAACCTAGAAGCCCACCCGGAAACCCCTAACCCACTCGAGATATATAACCGGCCAACCCTCACAACTTTTACCATTTTGCAACATCATTCTCACACTCTCTCATCTCACACACTCTCCCCCTCTCTCTCTAAAAACCCTAAAACCCTAAGGTTCTAACATCACCCTCTCCTCCTCTCCTTCTCGGATCCAACCGGCAACAAGAGCACCCTTGGATTGGCTCGGAATCATCACTCGAAGGCTTCAATCCGTCACCTACTTGAACACCTTTGTGTCACTCTTGAACCGGTTAGTGCTTTATGTTCTAGGTGTCACGATACTTGGTTTGTAAAGGCTTTGTTTTGTGATGAGTATTTGATGAATGTTACACATGTATAGTCTAAATGTCTCCTTGCATGATTTTGGTTTGATAAACATGATAAAGGGATGAATGTTGATGGATAACCTTGTGTAAACATGCTGTTTCGGATTGTGTATGCTAGATTTAGGACTTGAAAGTTCATAATTATGATGAACATAGGAAGAACAAGTTTGAAGGTGATATGAATATTCAAATATGCTTGTTTTGATCTGATTTTGTTATGATTTAGACAATAAAACATGTTAGTGCAATGTTATTGGTTAGTACAAAATTACATGAAATCAAAATGCTATTGGCTAGTACGTAGGACAGGTTCTAGAAGGATTCAGGTGCATGTAACAGTGGTTGCGAGTCGGAACCCTTGGTTGCGACTCGAGACCAAAACGTGATTCTTCGAGATCTCCCGGTTGCGACTCGCAAGCAGCACACTCGAGACCAAAGCATGATGAACCGAGACCGAGGTTGCGAGTCGGAACCCTTGGTTGCGACTCGAGACCAAAGCATGATGAACCGAGACCGAGGTTGCGAGTCGGAACCCTTAGTTGCGACTCGAGACCAAAGCATGATGAACAGAGACCGAGGTTGCGAGTCGGAACCCTTGGTTGCGACTCGAGACCGTGTATTCTCGAGTCGAAACCGCCCTTGTCTCGACTGGGCTGCCTAAGTGTTATTGGGCCAAAAGCTTGTTGGACTATCTGTTGACTGGACTGCATGTGTATCTGTACTGTTTGTTTGTGAAATGTTAGGGCAGGCCCAATAACCCAAGTGTTTGTATGAATGCATGCTATGTGTGTCTGTACGTGTTTGCTATACGTGTTTACTTGTACCCCAACTTGACCCATATTCGGTAACCATGCTAGGACGTGGTGACCAACGTGATCGACCGGGTAATTAATCTACCGAGCAACCCAAGGTGAGTTCACAACCTAAAGCATGTATTCCCGGTGGTTTGGGAAACAGAACTAAAAACAACACTATCCCCTTATGAGGGATACAACCTACTTTTCTTCCCTTGTTATTGGGAACCTTTTAGTTAATTACTGTTTATACGGATTGCAACAAACGGCACTAAACGAAACTCTATCACTTAAAGTCCCTACTACATAATACCGATTAGTCGCCGGGGCCAGGCGAACGGGTTATTAGTTGATAGCGCTATTTAGGTCTTACCAACCTCACACCGTGCCAAGGTATGGGATCGGTCGTGAACTAATGTACTCAGGCATCCGTCAATGATGATAGAACATTGACATCGGGGCACTCTGCGGATACGCAACGGTCACCTAGTGTTCGGTATTGGAAAAACAGTTTAGTCGCTAACTTTTGGGGTAGCTCCCCATGGCATGTATAAACGGATAAATTAACTGGCGAAACAAGTTTTTGGTAATTAAAACTGGACAACTAGTGAACTCACTCAGCATTATTGTTGACCCCTTACTGCATGCTTTGCAGGTAACCAGTGACTGAGGAGCTGCTGCTTGGGGGATGTGTAGTGTTCGTCTACCCCTGTGTTGGGTGTTAAATAAACATGAACTATGAACCATGTTTAAGACTGTTTTACTTATGCTTCCGCTACTTACTACTATTTGAGCTTAAAACTTTAAACTCTGAACTTGATATTTGCTAATCGTATGGTTAGTAAGTATTACTTTGGTTATTAATTCAATTATTCAGTATAATTGGTGGCTGGATCCTGGTCGGTCACGCCCTCAAGCGGACGGTACTCCGCAGGTGGAATTTGGGGGTGTGACAGATTGGTATCAGAGCCATTGGTTATAGTGAACTTGGTTTTAAAAAGGAAAGTCTTTTTGAGAAAAACCAGACTATAACCCGTGACTCGTGACGACACTACACTCCAAGGGCAAGACTCGGCATATTAGACCTCCTAGCTCGGACTTGTGCTTACATGCTTATTTGTCTTATATTGACTGCTCTACTATACATACTAGTGTGCCTAATTAGATAGATACTCATCTCTCTTCTGTCATATTCTCGCTACGTTACAACATTACACTCATACTGTGTTTTCTGGCTATGAAGACAATGAGTGGACGCGGAAGAGGAAGCGTTAACATGACTCAGGCTCAATTCGCTAACTTGCTCAACACGGTGGCTGTAGCTTTCGCAGCTCACCCTGGAGGTAAACTCGTTGCTATAGGATGTTTAGACCCTACCCCCACATCGTCTTTTCACCTCTAAAACCTATTCGCTCCATTTCTCACAACAGGTCAGCCTGCGCCTGCACAACCACGTGTTTGTACTTTCAAAACCTTCATGGATGGCAAGCCTCTCCCTTTCAACGGCACTGAGGGTGCCATAGGCCTTCTGCATTGGATTGAAAAGGCCGAAGCTGTCTTTGCCGTCTGCGAGTGTCCCCCTGCTAACTGGGTTAAGTACGCAACTGGTACGCTTGAAGGGAACGCGCTTTCATGGTGGAAAGCACAGATTCAGATGCTTGGTCTGGAAACTGCTAATGCTACGGCATGGGAAGATTTCAAGGACATGATCAAAGAGGAGTACTGTCACAGGGATGACATCCACAAACTCGAGAACGAGTACTATGCGCTCAAGATGGTCGGATCAGAGATTGAGACCTACACTAAGCAGTCCAATGACTATGCTGCGCTTTGCCCAAACATGTCCCAACCTATGTATCGAAGGGTCGAATTGTACATCAAAGGCTTGGTCCCAGAAATCCGGAGCCATGTGACCTCGGCCAACCTCAACACCATACAGCCCGTGGTTCGTCTTGCTCACAAACTCACCAATCAGGCTGTGGAAGAGGGCAAGCTGCCCAAGAGGATCGGTGCTACTGCTGGAACTTCTGGCGATAACAAGCGAAAGTGGGATGGAAGTCAGGGAAAGGATGCTAACCCCACTCAGGCCCCAGTTCAACAAAGGAAGACTGAAAGCAACAAGGGCCCTCAGCAACAGGGTGGCTATCGAGGAAACCACCCTAAGTGTAACAAATGTAACCGACATCACAGTGGGCCATGTGGAAAAGGTCAGTGTCAGCGATGCAACAAGATGGGGCACGAAGCCAAAGACTGCCGAAGCCAGTTCCCAGCTAGGCAGAATCAGCAACAACCACAGCAACAGCAGCAACAAGGAAACAACCGTGGATGCTTCAAGTGTGGAGCAACGGGGCACATGCGAAAGGATTGCCCTGAACTGAATCAAAACAACAACAATCAGGGTGCTGGGAACAATAACAACAATGCTGGAAATGGTGCTAGAGGAAAAGCTTTTGTGATTGGAGCGGGGGAAGCAAGGAATGACCCCAACGTTGTGGCGGGTAAGTTCCTACTTAATGATCGTTATGTTTCCGTACTATTTGATTCCGGAGCAGATGCTAGTTATGTATCCCTACGTATTAGAAAGAAACTTAAGCTCACTCTTACGCCGCTAAGCTCTAAGCACACCGTTGAAATAGCTAATGGTAGAAACCTCGAGGCCTCACACATAATTCGTGACTGCAAATTAGAGTTGTCTGGTCAGACCTTCTGTATCGATCTCTTCCCCATCATTCTTGGAAGCTTCGACGTCATCATTGGTATGGATTGGTTATCCAAACATCGAGCCGAAATCCTCTGCCAAGAGAAAGCTATTCGTATTCCCCGTCCCCCTGGCAAACCTCTTATAGTTCAAGGCGACAAGAGCGGAGAAGTCACGGGAATCATTTCATTCTTAAAGGCCCAGAAGTATCTACGAAAAGGGCACACCGCCATCTTAGCACTCATTACCGACACACAGAAAATGGAAAACAGGATTGAAGATTTTCCAGTTGTACGCGACTATCCTGAGGTATTCCCGGAGGAACTACCTGGACTCCCTCCTCACCGTCAGGTCGAATTTCAAATCGAGCTAGCTCCCGGAGCAGCGCCTATAGCTCGTGCACCTTATCGATTAGCCCCCGCGGAGCTCAAGGAGCTTTCTACTCAACTACAAGAACTTTTGGACAAAGGTTTTATCCGTCCTAGTTCATCACCTTGGGGAGCCCCAGTGCTCTTCGTCAAAAAGAAAGATGGCTCATTCCGAATGTGCATTGACTACCGCGAACTTAACAAGGTTACCATCAAGAATCGTTATCCACTTCCCCGTATCGACGACCTGTTCGACCAGCTGCAAGGGTCGAGCTATTATTCCAAGATCGATCTGCGATCGGGTTATCACCAGCTGAGAGTCCGCGATGAGGACATCTCTAAGACTGCTTTCAGAACCCGCTATGGTCACTACGAATTCCTTGTTATGCCTTTCGGAATGACCAACGCACCTGCAATCTTCATGGATCTCATGAACCGAGTATGCAAACCCTACCTCGATAAGTTCGTAATCGTGTTTATCGACGACATCCTAATCTACTCGAAGAGCCAAGAGGAGCTTGAACAACACCTACGTCTTATTCTCGAACTCCTTCGCAATGAGCAACTGTACGCCAAATTCTCGAAATGTGATTTCTGGCTTAGAGAAGTCCATTTCCTTGGGCACATCGTCAATCAGGAAGGGATTCATGTTGACCCCGCTAAGATTGAGTCCATTAAGAATTGGCCTGTACCTAAGACTCCGACCGAAGTTCGCCAGTTCTTGGGATTGGCGGGATACTATCGAAGATTTATCAAGGGATTCTCTAAGATCGCTCAACCGCTTACGACACTCACTCAGAAGGGTGTTGCTTACAAATGGAGCGATGCTCAGGAATCTGCCTTCCAGGAACTAAAGAAAAATCTTTGTAGTGCTCCTATTCTTTCCTTACCTGAAGGTACCGACGACTTTGTTGTTTACTGCGACGCTTCTATTCAAGGACTTGGCTGCGTATTGATGCAACGTGAGAAAGTTATTGCTTACGCCTCGCGACAACTCAAGGTCCACGAACGGAACTATACAACGCATGACTTAGAATTTGGAGCTGTGGTCTTCGCGCTCAAGCTTTGGAGACACTACTTGTACGGCACCAAGTGCACGATTTACACTGATCACAAGAGTCTCCAGCACATAATGGGACAAAAGGAGTTGAATATGCGGCAACGCCGATGGGTCGAGCTCCTAAATGATTACGAGTGTGCAATCAAATATCACCCAGGCAAGGCTAATGTGGTAGCCGATGCCCTCAGCAGAAAGGAGACCAAACCCAAGCGTGTTCGTGCCTTACAGCTCACTATCCACTCGAACCTCCCTAATCAAATTCGGAATGCTCAGGTCGAAGTATTGAAAGCCGAGAACATCAGGGCTGAGTCCCTGCGAGGATCGAGACAACGATTGGAACAAAAAGAAGACGGTGCTTACTACGTAGCCGGACGCATATGGGTTCCGCTTTATGGAAATTTACGTGACCTTGTGATGGATGAAGCCCACAAGTCCCGTTACTCAGTACATCCGGGTTCAGATAAGATGTACCACGACTTGAGGGCTACCTATTGGTGGCCTGGCATGAAAGCCCACATAGCAACCTATGTCAGAAAATGTTTAACTTGTGCAAGAGTCAAGGCTGAGTATCAGAAACCATCAGGCCTACTCCAACAGCCAGAGATCCCGCAATGGAAATGGGAGCAGATTTCCATGGATTTTATTACTGGCCTGCCTAGGTCTCAACGCGGAAATGACACTATTTGGGTAATAGTGGATCGCTTAACTAAGTCTGCACACTTTTTGGCTATCAAAGAAACAGACAAGTTCTCTACCCTAGCAGAGGTATACTTAAAAGAAGTGGTTTCGAAGCACGGAGTGCCTACCTCTATTATTTCTGATCGAGACGCGCGTTTTACTTCTGAGTTGTGGCAAGCCATGCACAAATCTTTTGGCTCACGTTTAGACATGAGCACCGCTTATCACCCGCAAACGGATGGGCAGTCTGAACGCACCATCCAAACCCTCGAAGACATGCTTAGGGCATGCGTGATCGATTTTGGCAAGAATTGGGAGAAGCACCTACCGTTGGTGGAATTCTCCTACAACAACAGCTACCACACCAGCATTCAGGCAGCACCCTTTGAGGCATTGTACGGTCGTAAATGTCGATCGCCTCTCTGCTGGGCGGAGGTTGGTGACAGCCAGATCACAGGCCCGGAACATGTAGTCGACACCACAGAAAAGATTGCCCAGATTAGGCAACGCATGGCGGCAGCTCGTGACCGTCAAAAGTACTACGCTGACAAAGATAGGAAACCGCAAGAGTTCCAGGTCGGTGAACGGGCTCTACTTAAGGTCTCACCCTGGAAGGGTGTGGTTCGTTTTGGAAAACGGGGCAAGCTTAATCCAAGATATGTCGGACCCTTTGAAGTTACCGAAAAGATCGGTACGGCCGCTTATAGATTGAATCTGCCTGAAGAACTGAGTGCTGTGCACAACGTCTTCCATGTGTCTAATCTGAAGAAGTGTCTGTCAGATGAAACACTCGTCATTCCTTACAAGGAACTTACTATTGACGAACAGCTACACTTTACTGAGGAACC
This sequence comes from Helianthus tuberosus, assembly GCA_030545235.1. NCBI lineage: Eukaryota > Viridiplantae > Streptophyta > Magnoliopsida > Asterales > Asteraceae > Helianthus > Helianthus tuberosus. Next base: position 68,100,122 of record CM060432.1, on the reverse strand, counting down.
GGTTGAGATCACGGATCGTGAGATCAAAACCCTCAAACGTAGCCAGATACCCCTCGTGCGAGTTCGTTGGAACTCACGCCGTGGCCCAGAGTTTACCTGGGAGCGGGAAGACCAGATGAAGCGCAAGTATCCCCAGCTGTTCCCAAATGAAACCCCCAGCACTGAAGCTACAACTGAATTTCGGGACGAAATTCCAAACTAACGGGGGGATGATGTGACATCCCGTTGAAACGTTCGTATTTACATTAGCTTGTCAGTGGCTGCCTTAACTTTCGGGACGAAAGTTCTTAAAACTTGGGGATAATGTGACACTCTAGGTTTTCCCGAGCTAACACCTTGTAAATTACTAAGCGCGTATGAATATATATACGTTATTAAATGATAGTGCGTGTTATCTCGATGATTTTATGTGATCCTTGTGCTAAGTGTGATGAATGTATGTATATTATATATATGTGTATGTGTGTTATATGAGTGGGCCGAGACCCCAAAGGACCCGACTCGAGACCACCCTCGGTCTCGAGTGAACAGTAAACACTCGGGCCGGTTGGGCCATGCAACCTAGAAGCCCACCCGGAAACCCCTAACCCACTCGAGATATATAACCGGCCAACCCTCACAACTTTTACCATTTTGCAACATCATTCTCACACTCTCTCATCTCACACACTCTCCCTCTCTCTCTCTAAAAACCCTAAAACCCTAAGGTTCTAACATCACCCTCTCCTCCTCTCCTTCTCGGATCCAACCGGCAACAAGAGCACCCTTGGATTGGCTCGGAATCATCACTCGAAGGCTTCAATCCGTCACCTACTTGAACACCTTTGTGTCACTCTTGAACCGGTTAGTGCTTTATGTTCTAGGTGTCACGATACTTGGTTTGTAAAGGCTTTGTTTTGTGATGAGTATTTGATGAATGTTACACATGTATAATCTAAATGTCTCCTTGCATGATTTTGGTTTGATAAACATGATAAAGGGATGAATGTTGATGGATAACCTTGTGTAAACATGCTGTTTCGGATTGTGTATGCTAGATTTAGGACTTGAAAGTTCATAATTATGATGAACATAGGAAGAACAAGTTTGAAGGTGATATGAATATTCAAATATGCTTGTTTTGATCTGATTTTGTTATGATTTAGACAATAAAACATGTTAGTGCAATGTTATTGGTTAGTACAAAATTACATGAAATCAAAATGCTATTGGCTAGTACGTAGGACAGGTTCTAGAAGGATTCAGGTGCACGTAACAGTGGTTGCGAGTCGGAACCCTTGGTTGCGACTCGAGACCAAAACGTGATTCTTCGAGATCTCCCGGTTGCGACTCGCAAGCAGCACACTCGAGACCAAAGCATGATGAACCGAGACCGAGGTTGCGAGTCGGAACCCTTGGTTGCGACTCGAGACCAAAGCATGATGAACCGAGACCGAGGTTGCGAGTCGGAACCCTTAGTTGCGACTCAAGACCAAAGCATGATGAACAGAGACCGAGGTTGCGAGTCGGAACCCTTGGTTGCGACTCGAGACCGTGTATTCTCGAGTCGAAACCGCCCTTGTCTCGACTGGGCTGCCTAAGTGTTATTGGGCCAAAAGCTTGTTGGACTATCTGTTGACTGGACTGCATGTGTATCTGTACTGTTTGTTTGTGAAATGTTAGGGCAGGCCCAATAACCCAAGTGTTTGTATGAATGCATGCTATGTGTGTCTGTACGTGTTTGCTATACGTGTTTACTTGTACCCCAACTTGACCCATATTCGGTAACCATGCTAGGACGTGGTGACCAACGTGATCGACCGGGTAATTAATCTACCGAGCAACCCAAGGTGAGTTCACAACCTAAAGCATGTATTCCCGGTGGTTTGGGAAACAGAACTAAAAACAACACTATCCCCTTATGAGGGATACAACCTACTTTTCTTCCCTTGTTATTGGGAACCTTTTAGTTAATTACTGTTTATACGGATTGCAACAAACGGCACTAAACGAAACTCTATCACTTAAAGTCCCTACTACATAATACCGATTAGTCGCCGGGGCCAGGCGAACGGGTTATTAGTTGATAGCGCTATTTAGGTCTTACCAACCTCACACCGTGCCAAGGTATGGGATCAGTCGTGAACTAATGTACTCAGGCATCCGTCAATGATGATAGAACATTGACATCGGGGCACTCTGCGGATACGCAACGGTCACCTAGTGTTCGGTATTGGAAAAACAGTTTAGTCGCTAACTTTTGGGGTAGCTCCCCATGGCATGTATAAACGGATAAATTAACTGGCGAAACAAGTTTTTGGTAATTAAAACTGGACAACTAGTGAACTCACTCAGCATTATTGTTGACCCCTTACTGCATGCTTTGCAGGTAACCAGTGACTGAGGAGCTGCTGCTTGGGGGATGTGTAGTGTTCGTCTACCCCTGTGTTGGGTGTTAAATAAACATGAACTATGAACCATGTTTAAGACTGTTTTACTTATGCTTCCGCTACTTACTACTATTTGAGCTTAAAACTTTAAACTCTGAACTTGATATTTGCTAATCGTATGGTTAGTAAGTATTACTTTGGTTATTAATTCAATTATTCAGTATAATTGGTGGCTGGATCCTGGTCGGTCACGCCCTCAAGCGGACGGTACTCCGCAGGTGGAATTTGGGGGTGTGACAGTACCTAGGCTGAGGAGGGGAAAAATTATTGTTGCTCAAATCCAACCCTTTTCTTAACTGGTTTAATACGTTGGGATCTGTTGTGCTGAAAATGATTGAAATTAGGAAGGTGTAGATGAGTGTTATGGTTAAAATGAGGGTGCATGTGTGGCGGTGGTAATCTACCATTGATGTAGAAGGTGTAACCGGTGCTGCGGCAATGAGGAGAGAAATGGTACGAAAGTTAGAGGTGTTCAAAACTATCTGTATCCGAAAATCCGATCCGAAAAATCCAATATCCGAATCCGAAATATCCAAAAATTCGGATATCCGAAATTTTGTATATCCGAAATTTGGATATCCAAAAATTTGGGAATCGAAAAATTTAAATTTTATTACTTTTTGGATATCCAAATATCCGAAAATATGGAAATAAAATCTTGATTCAAAGTTTTTTACTTGACCCATGCCAAAAGTTAATCGTTTCCAACCTGCCCTATTACCACGTCCATAATATATATACATATATATATATATAAAGAAAAAATATAGTTACTAGCATATTTAGGGGCAACGTATCCAAATGTCCCAGCTACCTGAGTCATTATTGACTTCCCACCATCCGGGACGACTTTCACCGGTCCAAAGTCCAAAACTTTGGCTCGAAAATCATCGCTAAGTATAATATTGGATGATTTAAGATCCCGGTGTATAAAGCTCTGACGAGCCAAAGAGTGAAGATATTCCATACCTCTAGCCACATCCAATGCAATACTTAACCTCCTTTTCCAAGAAAGTGGTTCCAATTTGAAGTTTTCCAATGAAATAGATGCCTACTTAATTCACCTTGAGGTATATATTCATAAACAAAAATTCTTTTGAGCCCTTGAGTTGAATACCCTAAAAGTAACACCAAATGTCTGTGTCTAACCTTTGTTAAAACTGAAATTTCTGATTCAAATTCATCTAATGCTTTGTTGCAAATCACACCAGATTCCATTCTTTTGACTGCTATTTTTGTGCCATCGTCTAACTGGCCCTTGTAAACGACCCCGAACCCACCATGCCCGAGCTCGCTTTCTTTTGCGAAGTTTTGGTCACATTTTTTAAAACTTGAACTGAAATGATCATGTTTCCAGAATTGATTACAGGGGACTCACTCGAACCACTTCCAACACTAGCAAGCGTTTGTGTGTCCTTGGCGATTGAAATCCAGATTGTGTTATCCGAGTTAAACAGGTCCAGGCGGTGAATAACAAGTGAGCTCGGTGGTTCACTTGAGTTAGCTTTCTTTAATTTGCATAAGTAGAGACCTAATGGGACGGTTAAAAGCGCTAAACCAGCAAAAGCCGCAACAATAGTGAGGGACGGAACTACATTTGGTTTCTTCTTTAGTTGTATAGCGGGAACACCACCAATGCCCGAATCACCAGTACTAGGAGTAATCCCAGGTGAAAGTTGACTGCTGCTGTCGGGCTGGGAACCCGAGGGTGAACTGGGTTTAGGAAGAATTTTTGATGAATTTGATTGAAACAGTGGGTTCCCACTTAAAACAAGTTTCATGGAGGGATTGTACTTAGGCCGAGGAGGGGAAAAATTATTGTTGCTCAAATCCAACCCTTTTCGTAACTTGTTTAATACGTTGGGATCTGTTATGCAGAAAATGATTGAAATTAGGAAGGTGTAGATGAGCGTTATGGTTAAAATGAGGGTGCATGTGTGGCGGTAGTTAGAGGCGTTCAAAACTATCCGTATCCGAAAATACGATCCGAAATATCCAATATCCGAATCCAGGATATCCAAAAATTCGGAAATCCGAAATTTCGTATATCCGAAATTTGGATATCCAAAAATTTAAATTTTATTATTTTTTGGATATCCGAAAGAGTGTAAAAGTAACGGCTGAACCGGCTGTAAAAGGCCAGGAGGTTTTTCAAGATGCTAAAAAAGTTAGGAAAGGAAACAATCCGGGTGTGCATATTAATAATCAAAAGCAGAAGTTTGTTTATAGACCGGTGGTAAAACAGACAACCAAATCAGATAGTAGGGTGCAATCCGAAAGCAATGTCTCCACTTCCAACCCGTTCCATGTGTTGGGTGAAGAATTTGAAGATGGCACTTTGGGGGTAGGAGATCGAACTCAAGATAGACAAGCAGAAAAGATTCATACGGATAAACCCATTCGTGGAAAGGCAAAAAAATACAAATGCGGAGGAAGTTATTGTGGATGAAGTGGGTATAGATGATTATTTGGCTAATATTCCAAACTACATGGAGAATAAACAGGTGAATCAAGGGGCTGAGGGTGCAAGCACACCCGGTAATGGTGGTGTCCATGGGTAGTATAGCTTCTTGGAATATTAGGGGGTTGAACCGCCCTCTTAAACAAAAGGAGGTTCGTCAGGTGATGGTAGATAATCATTTGCATGTTTGTGCGATTATGGAGACGCATGTGGACTCTTCAAAAGTTTATGAGGTTTGTAATAAGGTGTGTCGGTCTTGGAGTTGGACTTCCAACACGACACTTTGTAGCAAGGGTACTAGAATATTGGTTGGTTGGGATGCTAACGTTGTGGATGTGATGATTCTTGCTCAAACGGATCAAGTGGTCCATACTCAGGTCATTTTTAAGCTGGATCAAAAATCCATATTTGTTTCTTTTGTTTACGCGGATAATTATTATAAGAAACGAAGGGATTTGTGGCAAAATTTAGTTATTCACCGGTCATACATGAGGAATAAACCTTGGGTGATGATGGGTGATTTTAATTCTCACCTTTCTTTTGAGGATACAAGTGTAGGATCTTCTACGTTCCATATCGGGAATAGAGAATTTAAGGAGTGTGTCAATGAGATAGAGATGTTTGATGTTAATAGTTCCGGTCTTCACTTTACATGGTCGAATAAGCATCAGGATAGTGGGATAATCTTTAAGAAACTGGATCGTATCATGTGTAACATTCACTGTTTAGATGTTTTCCCAAATGCTGCTGCGTATTTTCATCCTTATAGGGTTTCGGATCATGCCCCGTGTATCTTAAAGTTGCCGGATGTTTCACGGGACAAGCCAAAGCCTTTCAAGTTCGTTAAATTAGTGGCGGATAAATGTGGGTTTTTGGAAGAGGTGCAGCGAATTTGGAGTTTAAGTATTGATGGGCATCATATGTTTCAGATTGTTCGGAAGTTGAAGTTGCTGAAAGCTCCGATGCGGAAAATTCTTTATCAACAAGGCAATTTGCATCAGAACGTCATTAATTTGCGGAAGCAGTTAGATGATTGTCAGTTTAGCATGGATGGGGACCCTCTAAATGAAGAACTTATTTGTCAACATGGCCGATTACTTCAGCAATATAAAGATGCGGTGCGAGATGAAGGATTGTTCTTGAAACAAAAAGCCAAGGTTGATTGGCTTGAAGTTGGGGATTCAAATTCTAGATATTTTCATAATGTTGTTAAAACAAAGAACCATCGAAGCAGAATTTTTTCTATTCGAGACGGGAATGGTGCGTTGCATGAAGGGGGATCGGTCTCGCAGGTCATGGTTGATCACTACACTAATTTTTTTGGCACTGTGGGTAATATTTCTTTGCATCCGACTCAAGATTTATTCCGGAATGTTTTATCTTCTGTTAAAGCTAGTAGTATGGTGCGAGCGGTGACGGAGGAAGAAATAAAGCAAGCTATGTTCTCTATAGCTGGTAATAAAGCGCCTGGCCCGGATGGTTATACTTCACTCTTCTTTAAAAAAACATGGGATATTACGGGTAAGGATGTTTGTATGGCGGTGCAAGATTTTTTCTCAAATGGTAAACTTCTGAGGGAGCTGAATCATACCATTATTTCACTGATCCCAAAGGTTACCACTCCTGCTTCGATATCGGACTATAGACCTATTTCATGCTGCAATACATTGTATAAATGTATTAGTAAAATTCTTATGAATCGGATTAAGGAGGGTTTGGCAGACATTGTGAGCATCAACCAATCGGCGTTTGTTCCAGGGAGGAGGATTTCTGATAATATCCTTCTAACCCAGGAATTAATGCACAACTATCATAGAAGTCATGGGCAACCGAGGTGTGCGTTTAAGGTGGATATTCAGAAAGCGTATGATACGGTAGATTGGAATTTCTTGAAGCAGATTCTTATGGGGTTTGGCTTTCATTCGAAGATGGTTAGTTGGATTATGGTGTGTGTATCAACTACCTCGTTCTCTGTCAGATTAAATGGAAACATTTATGGATATTTTAAAGGAAAAAGGGGATTGCGGCAAGGTGACCCGATATCTCCGTATCTATTTACATTGGTTATGGAGGTTCTAACTTTGATATTGCAAAAACAAGTTGATTTGTCTTTGGAATTCAGATTTCATAATAAATGTGAGAAGCAAAGGATTATAAATTTGTGTTTTGCTGATGACTTTTTTATGTTTGCGAGAGGGGATAAGAATTCGGCTAAGGTCATTATGGATTCTTTAAACTTTTTCAAGAGGATGTCGGGGTTGGTTCCAAGCATGAATAAAAGCACCGTTTACTTTGCGAATGTATCGAATAGTGTGAAGGGCCTTATCCGAAGCTTCATGCCTTTTGAGGAGGGTACCTTACCAGTTCGATATTTAGGGGTTCCGCTAATTACAACCAGACTAGTTTATGGAGATTGCAAGCGGATTGTGGAGAATATGGAAGCAAAGATTACAGATTGGAAAGTGAAGAGTTTGTCATTTGCAGGGCGACTCCAGCTAATCCGGTCAGTGTTATCCTCTATGCATGTTTATTGGGCGTCGGTTTTTATCTTACCAAAGCGTGTTATTATGGAGTTAGAGGAAAAGATGAGACGCTTTCTATGGGCTAAAGGAAATAATATTAAAGGTAAAGCTAAAGTTAAGTGGAGTAACTTGTGTTTTCCGAAACAGGAAGGAGGTTTGGGTATTCGTAGAGTTTTGGATATGAATAATGCCCTCATGGTCTCGCATATTTGGAGTATCCTAACATATAGAGAATCCCTGTGGGTTAAATGGATACATTTGTATCATCTTCGTGATAGGAGCTTCTGGGATGTTCCAGTCAGAAATAATGTCGCTTGGAGCTGGAGAAAAATGTTGCACATTCGCCCTATTATTCGTAAACATATATGGATGGAAATTGGGGATGGTCATAAAACTTTTGCATGGTTTGATATCTGGGATGATGCCTGTCCGTTGAGTTCCTTTCTGACCCCTAGGATGATAGCTAACGCTGGGTTTGGTATGCAAACTAAGGTTGCTGAGTTGTGGGAATTTGGAGGTTGGAGGTGGCCGAATGTTTGGGTTCAGCGATTTCAGGAATTACAAAACATGAGGGCCATTCACTTGAAGCCTAATGTGCAGGATAGGGTTGTGTGGAGATCTAGTCTGGGGTCGATTGTAGACTATGGGACTTCCATGGTATGGGAGGAGATTCGGATTAGTCAAAGTGTGGTTCCTTGGGCTAATATTGTGTGGTTTTCTCAAGCTATTCCGCGGCATTCGTTTGTCTTGTGGCTGCTTATAAAAAAGAAATTAAAGACACAGGATGTTATGAGGAAATGGTGTTCTTCGGGGAATATGAATTTTAATCTGATGTGCTGTTCCTTATGTACGTCTGGGCCAGATTCTCATGAACATCTTTTCTTTGAGTGTTCTTATGCTTGTTGCGTATGGCATGGTGTGCGAGATCTAGTGGATATGGGAAGTATTGAGTCAACTTGGGACGCGATATATAATCACTTACTTCAACATGTGGATTCGAAGAAGGTTATTCATATTGTTGGACGTTTAGTGGTTGGTGCGGCGGTCTATTTTGTATGGCAAGAGCGAAATCAAAGGTTATTCTCTAGTAAGAAGAGAAGTGCGAGCCAGCTTGTAGAGGTGATTCTAAACACGGTCCGGATGAAATTGCACTCCATGAAGTTCAAACGATCAGTCCAAGCGATGAGAGTCTTACAGTCATGGAGCTTACCTCGTGGGTTGTTGATAGACGATGATGATTGCGGCTAAGGGTAGTTTGTCGGGTCCTTTGTCATAGTTCAGTCCGCTGTGACTAGTTTTTGTTGTTTTTGCTTTGTTGCTTGTTAACTCAAATGTGGTATGTCATGTTTGAGAACTGGGGTTCATGTTTGGCCCTCACTTGTTTTAATGGTTGTGTGATATAAAATTTAACCGGGGTAACCCTTTACCCAAAAAAAAAAAAAAAAAATATCCAAAAATATGGAAATAAAATCTCGATTCAAAGTTTTTTACTTGGCCCATGCCAAAAGTTAATAATTTCCAACCTGCCCTATTTCACGTCCATAATATATATATATATACATACATATATATAAATATATATATATAAAGATAAAAGATAGTTACAAGCATATTTAGGGGCAACGTATCCAAACGTCCCAGCTACCTGAATCATTATTGACTTCCCACCATCCGAGACGAGTTTCACCGGTCCAAAGTCCGAAACTTTGGCTTGAAAATCATCGCTAAGTAAAATATTGGATGATTTAAGATCCCGGTGTATAAAGCTCTGATGAGCCAAAGACTGAAGATATTCCATACCTCTAGCCACATCCAACGCAATACTTAACCTCCTTTTCCAAGAAAGTGGTTCCAATTTGAAGTTTTTCCAATGAAATAGATGCCTACTTAATTCACCTTGAGGCAAATTTTCATAAACAAGAATTCTTTTGAGCCCTTGAGTTGAATACCCTAAAAGTAACACCAAATGTCTATGTCTAACCTTTGTTAAAACTGAAATTTCTGATTAAATTCATCTAATGCTTTGTTGCAAATCACACCAGATTCCATTCTTTTGACTGCTATTTTTGTGCCATCGTCTAACTGGCCCTTGTAAACGACCCCGAACCCACCATTCCCGAGCTCGCTTTCTTTTGCGAAGTTTTGGTCACATTTTTTAAAACTTGAACTGAAATGATCATGTTTCCAGACTTAATTACACAGGACTCACTCGAACCACTTCCAACACTAGCAAGCATCTGTGTGTCCTTGGCGATTGAAATCCTGACTGTGTTATCCGAGTTAAACAGGTCCAGGGGGTGAATAACAAGTGAGCTCGGTGGTTCACTTGAGTTAGCTTTCTTCAATTTTCATAAGTAGAGACCTAAAGGGACGGTTAAAAGCGCTAAACTAGCAAAAGCCGCAACATTAGTGAGGGACGGAACTACATTTGGTTTCTTCTTTAGCTGTATAGCGGGAACACCACCAATGCCCGAATCACCAGTACTAGGAGTAATCCCAAGTGAAAGTTGGCTGCTGCTGTCGGGCTGGGAACCCGAGGGTGAACTGGGTTTAGGAGGAATTTTCGATGAATTTGATTGAAACAGTGGGTTTCCACTTAAAACAAGTTTCATGGAGGGATTGTACTTAGGCCGAGGAGGGGAAAAATTATTGTTGGTCAAATCCAACCCTTTTCGTAACTTGTTTAATACGTTGGGATCTGTTGTGCTGAAAATGATTGAAATTAGGAAGGTGTAGATGAGCGTTATGGTTAAAATGAGGGTGCATGTATGGCGGTGCTAATCTACCATTGATGCAGAAGGTGTAATCGGTGCTGCGGCAATGAGAAAATAAGTGGTATGAAAGTTAGAGGTGTTCAAAACTATCCGTATCCGAAAATCCGATCCGAAATATCCAACATCCGAATCCAGGATATCCAAAAATTCGGATATCCGAAATTTCGTATATCCGAAATTTGGATATCCAAAAATTCGGGTATCCAAAAATTTAAATTTTATTATTTTTTGGATATCCGAATACTCGAAAATATGGAAATAAAATCTCGATTCAAAGTTTTTTACTTGACCCATGCCAAAAGTTAATCGTTTCCAACCTGCCCTTTTGTCACGTCCATAATATATATACATACATATATATATATATATAAAGAAAAAAGATAGTTACTAATATATTTATGGGTAACGTATCCAAACGTCCCAGCGTCCTGAATCATTATTGACTTCCCACCATCCGAGACGAGGTTCACCCGTCCAAAGTCAGAAACTTTGGCTTGAAAATCATCGCTAAGTAAAATATTGGACGATTTAAGATCCCGGTGTATAAAGCTCTGATGAGCCAAAGAGTGAAGATATTCCATACCTCTAGCCACATCCAATGCAATACTTAACCTCCTTTTCCAAGAAAGTGGTTCCAATTTGAAGTTTTTCCAATGAAATAGATGCCTACTTAATTCACCTTGAGGCATATATTCATAAACAAGAATTCTTTTGAGCCCTTGAGTTGAATACCCTAAAAGTAACACCAAATGTCTATGGCTAACCTTTGTTAAAATTGAAATTTCTAATTCAAATTCATCTAATGCTTTGTTGCAAATCACACCAGATTCCATTCTTTTTACTACTATTTTTGTGCCATCGTCAAACTGGCCCTTGTAAACGACCCCGAACCCGCCATGCCCGAGTGTGACACCTGTGTCACTTCAACCATCAAACAAATTCAAAACCAATGAAATATTGTATTTCATACTTGGGATTTGTAAAAATATGTGTATCGTTTGCACATATCAACTCTTGTTCGATTTTAAGCTTTAATCGCTTTCTGAAGGGTTATACGCGCTCTGATGCGTAAATATAACCAGTTTAATCCAACGAACACTCCGGAATAGTGAAATAGGCTTAACATACCTTAAATAACCTTTACATAACTTAGAAATAAGTTTTAAAGGCTTTGCTATGGCAAAAACAAGTTAATTCGCCTATAGGGACTAAAATTGACAAACTGCGAAAGTATGCCAATTTGAACTGTAACAGACATTCCAAAACATGACCATAAGTTAAACATACCATAAATATCCTTCACATAGCTTAGAAATAGGCTTTGAGGGGTTCGGTGTGCTAAAATAAACTTTTGGGTCATTCAGGGACTAAAAGTGTCAAAAAGTGCACAAGTTTGCATTTTCGCGCATAACTTACGTTCTGAATACATCCGGACATCCAAATATTTATGTAAGCACTAAAATATTTTATTTTAGTGTTTGGCTTGAGAAAAATCCATTCGTCACGCAATTTGGATCGTTTTTCGCGCTTGTGCGCATTCCGTCGTAATTAAGCGAACATCGCGATCGTACGACCAAACGAACCAACATCCGACATATTTTTGAGCATGTTTCATGTCCACAATGTTTAGGCATCATTTTAGGGCCTTAACGTTGGCTTAACGGGCCTTAAACGTGTCGGAAATGGCTTAAACACATAACCGGGACTGAAACTGTCATTTGGCAAACATGTTTCTGATCTGTGCAGGCCAGGCGGCCCGCGTAAGTCCTATGTGTATCTTTACGCGGCCCGCGTCAGGCTCCCAGACCAGATTCAGTGTATTAACAGCTGCAAACAGCCTTTCAAACCCCCCAAAGGGCAAGGCCACATGTCAAACTCTTGTGGTGGGGGCAAAATGAGTTACCATAACATTCCGAAAAGTGTAGGGATGTGATCATTCCCTCTTCTCCAAGAAACGATCCTAACGGTGAACCGAAATCTATAAATACCCACCACATTTTCACTCATTCCTCACAAGAATCTGATTTGAGAAGCTTTAAGTTGAAACCATTGTTTCCTACCTGAGCTACTTGAATCAAGATTAGCATTCGGGGACCCTTCATAAGTATTCCTTCGTTCTTTTATTGCTTTTCGAGTCCGAAAGTCAAACTTTGTTTGACTTTCTGCATTGACCAGTTTATGGTCAATGCGACGTTCGTTTGAACCTCGCAACGTGATTGTAATCACGATGGTTATAGTCCCTTGTGACTATGCCTACTGATTACCACGTTGTCTAGGGTCGTAAGGGTAAGCGATTTAATAAATTGCTTATACCTTCGAACCCGACCCATTTGGTCGATCATTAGGATCCGACCAAATACCTTAGGTGACCATAGTGTATAGGGAATAACCTTCCAAGGTTATACCTTATGGTCGCTTCGTTTGAGTAGTTGTATGATAGGTAGTTTATATGCCTTAGGTAAATTACCAGAATACCCTTTTCATGTATAGTTGGTAATTAAGCATATGTAACCTAAACTTTTGTCACATAACTGATTATGTAACATGTTTAGGCATATAACACTTGTCATAGGGCTAGTTAGACGTCTCGAGTGCGCTTTTACGCGAACGACGCGTTAAAGTAGCATAAGCTACCTAAACGGGTCGTAATGGGTCGTAAGCACTTAGGCTAGGTTTCATTTAGTATGTAGGCTTTGTTAAACCATATTACCTGAGTTCCTATACTCATTTGGTTTACAAGCCCTCATTCTATCCGATCCTCCGATTTAGGTCCGGTTAATTAACATAGTACCTATTAGGGGTGTGCATGGGTCGGTTTGGGTCGGTTTTTACTATTATCCATAACCATAACCGCTAGTTCGGTTATGGAGTTTTGGTAACCATAACCATAACCAAACTTCAGTTATGGTTAATCGGTTATGAAGTCGGTTATGGTTCGGTTTTGTTTAATTCCGGTTAAGTAACCAAGCAAGGTTTGAAATAAATAGGGTTGTGCACGATTTGAACTTAGCTTGAGCCTATTTTATAAGATAACGAAGACTAAACTTTTTGGTTAAACTACCAATTTAGAGTTCTTTTTAATAAGGTAATTCTCAAACAAAAACAATTATGGTCATAACACCTTAGTTCTTTATCAAAATAAATGACATATATATCAAGATCATTTTGTTACTAACATACTTTTATCTTAGTAAAAACTCTCTATATGGTTTTGTAAAACACAAATCTATTATATAAAGTTAACATCACAACTTCGGTTCGGTTTCGGTTATATTCGGTTAACCAAAGCTTCATAACCATAACCATAACCGATTGAGCGGTTATACAAAGTTTCGTAACCATAACCATTGGTTATATTTGTTATCGGTTATTAGTGGTTCGTTTATGTCGGTTATGGTTCGGTTATCGGTTATGGTGGTTAATTTGCTCACCCCTAGTACCTATATTAGGTGCCGTTTGATTCCGTGATCTCTAGCATTACTTGGTGGTTATCTTAGGACTTCTGAGCAATCTCAGGTGAGTACATAGACCCCTCTTTTACTGTTTTCAAACTGTTTTGGGGTGAAGCATGTGTACCTATCTGTTATTTTCATGTTTTCCAAAAGTATAATTGATTATACATGTTAGTACTTATCTGTTGACAAACTGAATGACTATCTATGGTTTAAACACTGACTTTTCAAAGACTATAACATAAATTGTTGAATTGTACTTATTTTGTTCACCAGACCGGTTGTTAGTATGATATAGCGCTATAGGATTTGACACCCCATTCCTGTTGTCATGGAATATCTGAAACCAATTTGTTTCTCCATCCAAATAGGGATTTCCTTTGTGGTATCCCTATAGTCTCAAAGGTGTATTTTGATGCACTAGGTCTGAATGAATTCTTAAATCACATTATTTTTGTATATTTAGTTATACTCCCAAAAGTATAGTTTGATATGCTCCCATGTGTGATATTGTACAAAACCAACATATATTTTGTTAATCATCCAAAGCATATTTTGATATGTTATTTACAAAACCAAAACATAGTTTAATATGTTATTTATCACATCCAAAGCATATTTTGATATGTTATTTACAAAACCAAAACATAGTTTAATATGTTATTTATAATCCGAAGTATACTTGTAATATACTACTTAAAACTATTATTTTAAACAACTAAAGTATATTTAATGTACTATCTATCTAACGATTGGGTTTTAGTAAGTGTTTAGATAACGGGACGGGTGTAATGTGATGAAAACATGGTAGATACGCCGCTGGTACTTCTTATATATAAGTGTTTTCATTGCATTACATACCGTGGCGTTATTTAGTACACTTGGGTTAACGATATTGGAACTGAAATATACTTTAATATATTACTCATTCGATTCTCTTAAAATCCAAAGTATATTTTCAAATATACTATAAGCCTTTTTATCAAAATATTGTTTTACAAGCAACTTATCTTATACAAACTCATTTTTACATGGTTATTCATTTAACCTTACATTTATTTATATATATCATCTGATCTTATTGTTTTTAAAACGATTTACAAAATAAATCAATTTACAAGGTTCATGACTAAACTTTATTAAACATTTTCTTAAACTTACAAATCATGAATCCTATTTTCACAAAACCTATGTATCTCACAGGCATTTTTATGCTGACGTACCTATTTTTACACATGTTTCAGGTACTGCTTTGCAACGATTGTTGATACATGCTACATTTAGGATGGACTCGTGCCTTAGCAACTTTAAAACTTGGAAGATCATAGTTGTACTTATTTGATTGTATTAAAACAATGAGTTCATTTATTCAATAAAACAAAATTATTTTTTCCATGGTTACGAAACAATGATTCTGTTACAAAACTCCCCGACGTTTCCGCCACGTCTGGTTGTTCTACGTGGTCGGGGTGTGACACCGAGCTCTCTTTCTTTTGCGAAGTTTTGGTCACATTTTTTAAAACATGAACTAAAATGATCATGTTTCCAGACTTAATTAGAGGGGACTCACTCGAACCACTTCCAACACTAACAAGCATCTGTGTGTCCTTGGCGATTGAAATCCTGACTGTGTTATCCGAGTTAAACAGGTCCACGGGGTGAATAACAAGTGAGCTCGGTGGTTCACTTGAGTTAGCTTTCTTCAATTTGCATAAGTAAAGGGACGGTTAAAAGCGCTAAACCAGCAAAAGCTGCAACATTAGTAAGGGACGGAACTACATTTGGTTTCTTCTTTAGCTGTATAGCGGGAACACCACCAATGCCCGAATCACCAGTACTAGGAGTAACCCCAAGTGAAAGTTGGCTGCTGTTGTCGGCCTGGGAACCCAAGGGTGAACTGGGTTTAGGAGGAATTTTCGAAGAATTTGATTGAAACTATGGGTTCCCACTTAAAACAAGTTTCATGGAGGGATTGTACTTAGGCCGAGGAGGGGAAAAATTATTGTTGCTCAAATCCAACCCTTTTCGTAACTTGTTTAATACGTTGGGATCTGTTGTGCTGAAAATGAATGAAATTAGGAAGGTATAGATGAGCGTTATGGTTAAAATGAGGGTGCATGTGTGGCGGTGGTAATCTACCATTGATGCAGAAGGTGTAACCGGTGCTGCGACAATGAGGAGAGAAGTGGTATGAAAGTTAGAGGTGTTCAAAACGATCCGTATCCGAAAATCCGATCCGAAATATCCAATATCCGAATCCAGGACATCCAAAAATTCGGATATCCGAAATTTCGTATATCCGAAATTTGGATATCCAAAAATTCGGGTATCCAAAAATTTAAATTTTATTATTTTTTGGATATCCGAATATCCGAAAATATGGAAATCGATTCAAAGTTTTTTACTTGACCCATGCGAAAAGTTAATCATTTCCAACCTGCCCTTTTGTCACGTCCATAATACATATATATATATATATATATAAAGAAAAAAGATAGTTACAAGCGTATTTAAGGGCAACGTATCTAAATGTCCCAGCTACCTGAATCATTATTGACTTCCCACCATCTGAGACGAGTTTCACCGGTCCAAAGTCTGAAACTTTCGCTTGAAAATCATCGCTAAGTAAAATGTTGGACGATTTAAGATCCCGGTGTATAAAGCTCTGATGAGCCAAAGAGTGAAGATATTCCATACCTCTAGCCACATCCAATGCAATACTTAACCTCCTTCTCCAAGAAAGTGGTTCCAATTTGAAGTTTTTCCAATGAAATAGATGCCTACTTAATTCACCTTGAGGCATATATTCATAAACAAGAATTCTTTTGAGCCCTTGAGTTGAATACCCTAAAAGTAACACCAAATGTCTGTGTCTAACCTTTGTTAAAACTGAAATTTCTGATTCAAATTCATCTAATGCTTTGTTGCAAATCACACCAGATTCCATTCTTTTGACTGCTATTTTTGTGCCATCGTCTAACTGGCCCTTGTAAACGACCCCAAACCCGCAATGCCCGAGCTCGCTTTCTTGTGCGAAGTTTTGGTCACATTTTTTTAAACTTGAACTAAAATGATCATGTTTCCAGACTTAATGTAACAACCCGAGTTTTCAAGGTCTCTATTTGACTTAACCTTGTACTTATTTGCAAAGTCTGTTTTATATATTTGGGGTGCATTATATATGAGTGTATATTAATAATTGGCTTAGTGTTAATTTGTGTTTTATTATTTAATATGTAACCTTGGCCGAACATCCCCCCCCCCCTCTACGAAATCACCCCAGCCGAAATACCCACCAATGCCCGAATCACCAGTACTAGGAGTAATCCCAAGTGAAAGTTGGCTGCTGCTGTCGGGCTGGGAACCCGAGGGTGAACTGGGTTTAGGAGGAATTTTCGATGAATTTGATTGAAACAGTGAGTTCCCACTTAAAACTAGTTTCATGGAGGGATTGTACTTAGGCCGAGGAGGGGAAAAATTATTGTTGCTCAGATCCAACCCTTTCGTAACTTGTTTAATACGTTGGGATCTGTTGTGCTGAAAATGATTGAAATTAGGAAGGTGTAGATGAGTGTTATGGTTAAAATGAGGGTGCATGTGTGGCGGGGGTAATATACCATTGATTCAGAAGGTGTAACCGGTGCTACGACAATGAGGAGAGAAGTGGTATGAAAGTTAGAGGTGTTCAAAACTATCCGTATCCGAAAATTCGATCCGAAATATCCAATATCCAAAACCAGGATATTAAAAAATTCGGATATCCGAAATTTCATATTTCCGAAATTTGGATATCCAAAAATTCGGGTATCCAAAAAATTAATTTTTTTTTAATTTTTTGGATATCCGAATATCTGAAAATATGGAAATAAAATCTCGATTCAAAGTTTTTTACTTGACCCATGCCAAAAGTTAATCGTTTCCAACCTGCCCTTTTGTCACGTCCATAATATATATACATACATATATATATATATATATAAAGAAAAAAGATAGTTACAAGCATATTTAGGGGCAACGTATCCAAACGTCCAGCTACCTGAATCATTATTGACTTCCCACCATCCGAAACGAGTTTCACCGGTCCAAAGTCCGAAACTTTGGCTTGAAAATCATCGCTAAGTAAAATATTGGACGATTTAAGATCCCGGTGTATAAAGCTCTGATGAGCCAAAGAGTGAAGATATTCCATACCTCTAGCCACATCCAACGCAATACTTAACCTCCTTTTCCAAGAAAGTGGTTCCAATTTGAAGTGTTTCCAATGAAATAGATGCCTACTTAATTCACCTTGAGGCATATTTTCATAAACAAGAATTCTTTTGAGCCCTTGAGTTGAATACCCTAAAAGTAACACCATATGTCTATGTCTAACCTTTGTTAAAACTTAAATTTCTGATTCAAATTCATCTAATGCTTTATTGCAAATCACACCAGATTCCATTCTTTTGACTGCTATTTTTGTGCCATCGTCTAACTGGCCCTTGTAAACGACCCCGAACCCGCCATGCCCGAGCTCGCTTTCTTTTGCGAAGTTTTGGTCTTATTTTTTAAAACTTGAACTGAAATGATCATGTTCCCAGACTTAATTACACGGGACTCACTCGAACCACTTCCAACACTAGCAAGCATCTGTGTGTCCTTGGCGATTGAAATCCTGACTGTGTTATCCGAGTTAAACAGGTCTAGGGGGTGAATAACAAGTGAGCTTGGTGGTTCACTTGAGTTAGCTTTCTTCAATTTGCATAAGTAGAGACCTAAATGGACGGTTTGTTGGGATTGAACCCTGCAGAGGAACAGATGATGTAAAGCCAAAACTGGTTCAAAACAATGGATACATCATAAGCAGTTGTTTGCATTAAGCTTTCCCCTTGACAGTGGTTATCTGGCAACTAACAGACTTCAAAGCACTACCCAAAAGACAATTGTTACTAATGTACTGATGAAGATTAAAGACTGAAGCTCAATCTACTGACGGAATCCAAGCACTGCTGAAGAGTTAAAGCACTGCCCGTTCAAGGTCTGATCACCCTTTGAAGAAAGCACTGATGCTCAACATCAGTGGTTGACTACATCAGTGGAATGAAGAATCAGTGTTTATACATCAGTGTTTAGAATATTAATCAGTGGTTGTATAGGAACAGTGGTTACAGGTTGTTAGGCTGTTAGACGTCGCTTTCATAGTGACGTCAGCTGAGATGCCTCAGTGGTTTGGTTTGCCTATAAATGGAGCAGTACTCTGTACTGTTACATTTGATTGACGGAGTAAGTTCTTCTCCTCCAGTCCAATCCTTTCATCTTGTGTGCAATCAACCACTGGAGTATCAGGCTGAGGGGGAGTTTAGTTTGTAAGCATGTTTTGTAATCATTTGATTTACTTTGTAATCTTTCGACTGATGCAATTCATGTGTTTATCAAAACTATTTTCTTCCTTGATTGTGTTTACAAAGTTTGTTGTTCATTTCCGCTGCACTTAAACTCTGTTCATTTCTATTGATTATTAAATTTACACAAACAAACACAATCATGAGAGCCTCAGATCCTAACAATTGGTATCAGAGCTTGGACAGTCAAATTCGATCTAACAATCAATTTGACATAACAGTTCGGCTCAAAATTCATTGATACTAAGGTTGGTTGTATTTAGTTGAAAAACAGAGTAACGAGTAATAATGCTTAAAGCTGCTATTCAAATACTCTGTAAAACAACCAAGATGTCATATGACACACAAATCTCACACAACAAGTGATATCATGCACAAGTCACTCATAGTTTTCAGATCTGAAAACATGTCTGTTAAACTATGGTATTATTTCTTCTTGTCAAAATTGATTTCAACTGTTGTTAAGGAATCTGTGATGTTTTCATTATATTAGATGCTAAAGTATGAACCTCAGATTAACAAAAGCCTATGTTCATAAAAACATTAGTGTTTTTGCTAACATAAAAAGTGGGAAATTGAAACTTTAGTCATTTAGATCTTATGTATTGAAAGAGAGATTGAGAATCCTTCAAAAGGACGAAAATCAATTGTGTTAAGAATACATTAAGAAAATCAGATGTAATAAATGACCAGATCATAAAGTAATGTGAAATTTGGCATAAGCATGTGCAAAAAATGTCCAAATCTCTCAAAACATTGCTGAAAATGTTTCTGGATCAAGTATTCTTTCCATACCTCTAGCCACATCCAATGCAATACTTAACCTCCTTTTCCAAGAAAGTGGTTCCAATTTGAAGTTTTTCCAATGAAATAGATGCCTACTTAATTCACCTTGAGGCATATATTCATAAACAAGAATTCTTTTGAGCCCTTGAGTTGAATACCCTAAAAGTAACACCAAATGTCTGTGTGTAACCTTTGTTAAAACTGAAGTTTCTGATTCAAATTCATCTAATGCTTTGTTGCAAATCACACCAGATTCCATTCTTTTGACTGCTATTTTTGTGCCATCGTCTAACTGGCCCTTGTAAACGACCCCGAACCCGCCATGCCCGAGCTCGCTTTCTTTTGCGAAGTTTTGGTCTCATTTTTTAAAACTTGAACGGAAATGATCATGTTTCCAAACTTGATTACACGGGACTCAGTCGAACCACTTCCAACACTAGCTAGCATCTGTGTGTCCTTGGCGATTGAAATCCTGACTGTGTTATCCGAGTTAAACAGGTCCAGGGGGTGAATAACAAGTGAGCTCGGTGGTTCACTTGAGTTAGCTTTCTTCAATTTGCATAAGCATGTGCAAAAAATGTCCAAATCTCTCAAAACATTGCTGAAAATGTTTCTGGATCAAGTATTCTTTCCTTAAAACCTTTCTAGTGAATATTACAACATTTATCTATGGAAAGGGTAAAAAGGAAAAGAAGAAAAATCACAAAAACTCAAAAGTGTATTTATCTCAAACTTTTGAAATCAAAAGAAAAGAGTATAAATCCAAAACACTTAAGAGTCCACAGGAGTTCTACTTACTTGGTCAAACATTTGTTATCCATCAACCATGTACAACCACTGTATCAGGAAGTTCAGTTGGTTTTGTATGTAACTCATAAACACCTTCAACAGATGTTGGACATGATACTAAAATCATTTCCATCATCAGAGCAGGAGATGTACAAAATAGCTGTTGAAGCTCATCCACTGATAAACAAATAGTGTTTGACCAAAATAACCTTCTAAACTTCTACCACTACTTCACCCCAAACCACTGTTGATAAAATCCATCAAAAATGGATAAAAATTATCAGTGGGTCAAATCCATCTTTTCACCATCATTTCAAACAGATGTTGGATCCTTAAAGTCACCAACAGATGTTAGCTCAGATGATTCACATCTGCAGCTTCTTCTCTTAACCATCAAATCATCAATAACACTCAATCATGTTACCACACACTTGACAACATCAATGAAAAAGGATTCTTTCAAAAGGTCAATCCTGAAACATTTGTTCTCTTGGTGGCTTTCTACCATTCCATCAACAAGTCATGTGACTTATAGCACTGAAAGACAGAAAGTTGGGTAGCTGTCATTTAAGAGGAGCTTCAGCAGTTCAGTGACAACAAGTTTGAAAATCTTGTGCCACAGCCAAAGGATGAGAATCTATTTGGTGAAAAGTGGGTCCTCAAAGAACATTGCATATGCTAGGAGCATGATTGTCAAGATTTATCATACTCAAACAAGTACAAATATCAAAGTGTTTTGACTAGGCAAAAAGCAAGCAGATGTTTTTATAACCACTGATTGAAGAATATATATGATTCTGCTGCAAGCTGAATAGTCCAACTGTTTGTAACTTCAAAATATTTTATTGAATTTTGGTATAATTGCTCAAAAGATTGTTTTTATGCAGGACAGTCAAGTAGCTGAAATATATCATCAAAAATTCAGTATCTCATTTATTCATCATCATTCACCATCAGACATCACTTTGTGAGGAATTGCTATAAAAAGGTTTGATTTCATCTTTGACATGTCCATCCTAAAGATCAGTTGGTAGATGTACAAACTTAAGAATTGGATTCATCTACTGTTGAAAAACTTGATCCCTATGATTGGTCTGCTAAACATGGATTAAAGCAAGCTTTCTTGTGTTCCATGTGTAAATAGCATAAAAATGTTTTTAGAAAAATCAAAAAATAACCTTAAAAATAGTTTAAAGTTGAATTTTTCAATGAATCCTCAAAGTCTTTTCAAAGCACTGATGGTATTAAAACTCTGTTAAATAGTAAAATCTATCCACTGCCAAAGTGTATCCTCTGTTTGTGCAAAACATTGATCTCTATCCACTGATCGTATAAAACAATCAGTGGTTATGCTAACAACTGTCCTTCATTTACAACAGAAGTTACACGTGGACTGATGTTATTCAACAGTTGTGTGCATCAGATGTCATGATCATTTTTTCAAATTCTATGTCATCATCATTACTGTGTCAATTTCCAAAATCACAACACGGTTTTTATCTAACATCATGGCTCCCAAATCAAACTCAAAGGTTTTTCTGATACATCTAAGATTTTTGAGTATATATCTTCAAGAAAAAGTTTCTAAAACACAAGTAGAGGGGGTAGAGAAAGTTTTACCAGAATAAAATGTTCAAACTCCACCTCCTGCTACTGAGCCCACCGCTCTAGGTGATCACAGCAGCAAAACAACTGCTGTGAAACCCACACCTAAATCCACCAAAAGAAAAAAACAAAAGAAAATTCAAAAGCCCCCCAAAACATACAATAAAAGGCAACTCTGGAAGATGAGATCCCAGAGCAACTGCCAGTGACAACACAAAAGTCACTAGAAACCACTGCTGCTACTTCCTCACAGCAGATGGTAGAAAGGTCTAAACCCATGCCTGAAACTCCTCCTGCTTCTTCTGAAAAAGATCAGGTTGTAAGAATTGGGACACCACATTATGATGCTCTGGAATCACTCGATTTCATCATCCACTGCTCACCTCCCGGGGTAAATTCTCTTTCAACACTTATTCCCACTTCACAAATTCCATCATCCATTTTACCTCTGTTGAATGCCTTGGATATGGATCAGGCACAAATCAGTTCTTCACAATCACCTATTACTGAGAAAATACCTCAACAAAGTGACTGAGTCTGATCTCTCTACCACTGCTATCCCATCAACAGTTGAGGAGGTTACACTGCAGGAATTACAAGTAATTCCTGTCAGTAGTTCAAGTGGAGCAGCTACTACAAGTGTTGAACCCACTGGTTTACATTTGGGCAGTAGTTTCATCTGTCAGACTCCCTTGAAGGCAATTTCTTCAATAGGAACCAAGGTGTTTCCAGCATTCACTGGTTCACTAAAACTGGTTACCCCTACAGAAGAAAGAAGTCCCCAGTACCAAGACAAAGGGGCATCAGTGGATGACTTTTGGAACACCTTCCCTAAGTCAACTGCTGATACAACCACTGCCAGTGGGAAATCAGATGATCCCATTAACTTGGGTGATGGTTTAAAATACAAAGAATTGACGGAGAGGGTTGATAAACTTGATACATCTGTTGCAGAAGTAAAATCTATGCTGCAACAATTGTTACAAGCACAAAAGGCAACACCCATTGCTGCAACATCTGCTCCTACTCACACTGAGCTTTGGGAATTATTTCAACCTTTGCTTCATAAACAAAGAGAATTAGCTGATCAGCAATATGAGATACAAGTTCAAAAGATCAGAAATATCATGGAAGCAAGGATCAAGGATACACAGGCAGATATTAAGGCAATCAAGGCCCATTTATTACAAACCATTGACACTACCCCTGCACCTATCTTCGAAAGAGTTGATGATGCCAAAAAGGGGGAGAAAAATGACTCTGAGGAAAATCTTTCAGTAACTTCTGCTGAAACATCTGTCAAAGAAAAGGAAAAGGGAGGTGATGAAACCCTAAAAATTCAAGCAGATGGTGAAGATACACAAATGAGGATCGTTCAAAGTCAAGTCAATTTAGCTAGTCTCAAAACCACTGCTGATATTAAAAGGGTAAGGGATGAGAGCAGAGCTTTGGTTGAGAAAAAGATAGTTCTGCAAAAAGAAAAAGAAGAGGTTGGTACTTCATTAAAGAAGAGTCCTGTTAGAAAAACAAGGCAATCAACCACCACAGCTTCTAAAACTAATCCAGTTACTACTTCAACCACAACTTCTGTTCCCACAAAATCACTTACACCTCCACCATTAACAACATCTGTCACTCAAACAACTGCCACCAATAACACACACTTCAACCACTGCTCTCACCATTTCAACAACAACTATACAATCCACTGCCCCACCATAAAATCCTCACCACCACCTGCTGCCATCCTCTATCAAAGAAGGAAACAAAGCAGATGGATGTAGAAATACCAAAAGAAGACCAAGCTTCAGAAGAATATATCATGAAGATGGTTCTTCAGACACTTAGAGCAGAACTACAAGAAACAGCAAAATCTCAAGACACTGCTCAAAGTTGTCATTACCAGGCCTCAATCTCCAATCTCATTCAAATAAATCTCTCCCAAGAAACCCATTGAACTCAAAAATACTAAAGTGGATGTCTGATCAAAAGACCTACGTATTGACTTTGCTCAGGTCCAATGGTGAAGTGAAGCATATATAAAGGGAAACAACACTTGGCCTGGGTGTTGAAGATTTGCAAGATCTCCTTGAGCTTACACTGTGCAGGGATGAGGATGACTCAGATTCCAAGAACTTTAAATTACAATTCAAAGGACAAGTTAGGGAATTATTGATGAGACAATAAAGATCCTGAATAATGCAGTGTTTTGGCATCATCTGTTCCAGGGGGAGATTGTTGGGATTGAACCCTGCAGAGGAACAGATGATGTAAAGCCAAAACTGGTTCAAAACAATGGATACATCATAAGCAGTTGTTTGCATTAAGCTTTCCCCTTGACAGTGGTTATCTGGCAACTAACAAACTTCAAAGCACTGCCCAAAAGACAACTGTTACTAAAGTACTGATGAAGATTAAAGATTGAAGCTCAATCTACTGACGGAATCCAAGCACTGCTGAAGAGTTAAAGCACTGCCCATTCAAGGTCTGATCACCCTTTGAAGAAAGCACTGATGCTCAACATCAGTGGTTGACTACATCAGTGGAATGAAGAATCAGTGTTTATACATCAGTGTTTAGAATATTAATCAGTGGTTGTATAGGAACAGTGGTTACAGGTTGTTAGGCTGTTAGACGTCGCTTTCATGGTGACGTCAGCTGAGATGCCTCAGTGGTTTGGTTTGCCTATAAATGGAGCAGTACTCTGTACTGTTACATTTGATTGACGGAGTGAGTTCTTCTCCTCTAGTCCAATCTTTTCATCTTGTGTGCAATCAACCACTGGAGTATCAGGCTGAGGGGGAGTTTAGTTTGTAAGCATGTTTTGTAATCATTTGATTTACTTTGTAATCTTTCGACTGATGCAATTCATGTGTTTATCAAAACTATTTTCTTCCTTGATTGTGTTTACAAAGTTTGTTGTTCATTTCCGCTGCACTTAAACTCTGTTCATTTCTATTGATTATTAAATTTACACAAACAAACACAATCATGAGAGCCTCAGATCCTAACAATTGGTATCAGAGCTTGGACAGTCAAATTCGATCTAACAATCAATTTGACATAACAGTTCGGCTCAAAATTCATTGATACTAAGGTTGGTTGTATTTAGTTGAAAAACAGAGTAACGAGTAATAATGCTTAAAGCTGCTATTCAAATACTCTGTAAAACAACCAAGATGTCATATGACACACAAATCTCACACAACAAGTGATATCATGCACAAGTCACTCATAGTTTTCAGATCTGGAAACATGTCTGTTAAACTATGGTATTATTTCTTCTTGTCAAAATTGATTTCAATTGTTGTTAAGGAATCTGTGATGTTTTCATTATATTAGATGCTAAAGTATGAACCTCAGATTAACAAAAGCCTATGTTCATAAAAACATTAGTGTTTTTGCTAACATAAAAAGTGTGAAATTGAAACTTTAGTCATTTAGATCTTATCTATTGAAAGACAGATTGAGAATCCTTCAAAAGGACGAAAATCAATTGTGTTAAGAATACATTAAGAAAATCAGATGTAATAAATGACCAGATCATAAAGTAATGTGAAATTTGGCATAAGCATGTGCAAAAAATGTCCAAATCTCTCAAAACATTGCTGAAAATGTTTCTGGATCAAGTATTCTTTCCATACCTCTAGCCACATCCAATGCAATACTTAACCTCCTTTTCCAAGAAAGTGGTTCCAATTTGAAGTTTTTCCAATGAAATAGATGCCTACTTAATTCACCTTGAGGCATATATTCATAAACAAGAATTCTTTTGAGCCCTTGAGTTGAATACCCTAAAAGTAACACCAAATGTCTATGGCAAACCTTTGTTAAAACTGAAATTTCTAATTCAAATTCATCTAATGCTTTGTTGCAAATCACACCAGATTCCATTCTTTTTAATGCTATTTTTGTGCCATCGTCTAACTGGCCCTTGTAAACGACCCCAAACCCGCCATGCCCGAGCTCTCTTTCTTTTGCGAAGTTTTGGTCACATTTTTTAAAACATGAACTAAAATGATCATGTTTCCAGACTTAATTACAGGGGACTCACTCGAACCACTTCCAACACTAACAAGCATCTGTGTGTCCTTGGCGATTGAAATCCTGACTGTGTTATCCGAGTTAAACAGGTCCAGGGGGTGAATAACAAGTGAGCTCGGTGGTTCACTTGAGTTAGCTTTCTTCAATTTGCATCAGTAGAGACCTAAAGGGACGGTTAAAAGCGCTAAACCAGCAAAAGCCGCAACATTAGTATGGGACGGAACTACATTTGGTTTCTTCTTTAGCAGTATAGCGGGATCACCACCAATGCCCGAATCACCAGTACTAGGAGTAATCCCAAGTGAAAGTTGGCTGCTGTTGTCGGGCTGGGAACCCGAGGGTGAACTGGGTTTAGGAGGAATTTTCGATGAATTTGATTGAAACTATGCGTTCCCACTTAAAACAAGTTTCATGGAGGGATTGTACTTAGGCCGAGGAGGGGAAAAATTATTGTTGCTCAAATCCAACCCTTTTCGTAACTTGTTTAATACGTTGGGATCTGTTGTGCTGAAAATGAATGAAATTAGGAAGGTGTAGACGAGCGTTATGGTTAAAATGAGGGTGCATGTGTGGCGGTGGTAATCTATCATTGATGCAGAAGGTGTAACCGGTGCTGCGACAATGAGGAGAGAAGTGGTATGAAAGTTAGAGGTGTTCAAAACGATCCGTATCCGAAAATCCGATCCGAAATATCCAATATCCGAATCCAGGACATCCAAAAATTCGGATATCCGAAATTTCGTATATCCGAAATTTGGATATCCAAAAATTCGGGTATCCAAAAATTTAAATTTTATTATTTTTTGAATATCTGAATATCCGAAAATATGGAAATCGATTCAAAGTTTTTTACTTGACCCATGCCAAAAGTTAATCGTATCGAACCTGCCCTTTTGTCACGTCCATAATATATATACATACATATATATATATATATAAAGAAAAAAGATAGTTACTAGCATATTTAGGGGCAACGTATCCAAACGTCCCAGCTACCTGAATCATTATTGACTTCCCACCATCCGAGACGAGTTTCACCGGTCCAAAGTCTGAAAATTTGGCTTGAAAATCATCGCTAAGTAAAATATTGGACGATTTAAGATCCCGGTGTATAAAGCTCTGATGAGCCAAAGAGTGAAGATATTCCATACCTCTAGCCACATCCAATGCAATACTTAACCTCCTTTTCCAAGAAAGTGGTTCCAATTTGAAGTTTTTCCAATGAAATAGATGCCTACTTAATTCACCTTGAGGCATATATTCATAAACAATAATTCTTTTGAGCCCTTGAGTTGAATACCCTAAAAGTAACACCAAATGTCTGTGTCTAACCTTTGTTAAAACTGAAATTTCTGATTCAAATTCATCTAATGCTTTGTTGCAAATCACACCAGATTCCATTCTTTTGACTGCTATTTTTGTGCCATCGTCTAACTGGCCCTTGTAAACGACCCCGAACCCGCAATGCCCGAGCTCGCTTTCTTGTGCGAAGTTTTGGTCACATGTTTTTAAACTTGAACTAAAGTGATCATGTTTCCAGACTTAATGTGATAACCCGAGTTTTCAAGGTCTCTATTTGACTTAACATTGTACTTATTTGCAAAGTGTGTTTATATATTTGGGGTGCATTATATATGAGTGTATATTAATAATTTGCTTTGTGTTAATTTGTGTTTTATTATTTAATATGTAACCTTGGCCGAACACCCCCCCCCCCCCTCTACGAAATCACCCCAGCCGAAATACCCACCCGAAAACACCCTTGTGGTGAAAACACTTTGTGTTTTCGTCCTCTAGGGGGCCAACGAAAACAAGAATGGGCCTCGGCCTAGTAATGACTGAATATAGGAATTGTTTTAACTCGTGCTCGAAATCGATAATAGGCAAAACCCTAACCACCTCTCACATTCTCTCTCGCTACCCTTTGAACCTGACAGCAAACTTGTGTTCCCCGGATCCTCAAGATCAATCAAGTTATCGCTTTGTTCGTCGCGGTTAGTGTTTAATCTCTACATGATTGCTTGATTGATATCTTTGTAACTGTCTAGTTGAAATCATTGGTTGCTGATGTTAAATAATGCTTAAGTCCACGTCCGATCGATTGTTGATGTATTGGTTTATAAATAGGATTTGATGTTTCTGTCATAAATCATGATTGAATAGATCTGATGTTTTGAGGGCCATTGTTTAGGTCCCAGTGCATGTCCAACTAATGCTTGATGATCATAATAAATTGATGGTGAATGATTATGTATAACTGTTACTTGAATGGATCAAATTGATACTGATTCTTACGATAAAAATGGTGATCTAACCATGTAACTGGTAGAAGGTATTTAAGGTTTTGGGAATACGTAACTGCTGTTGATGATGATGAGGTAACCAACGAAAACACAGGGCCCGACGAAATATAGGATTAGACGAAAACACCCAGTGTTTTCGTTAAACCCCAAGCCCGATGAAATCACTTGGGATTTCGTCACCTGAGTGATTTCGCCAAAGAGGTGTTTTCGCCAGGAAAGGGATTTCGCCCAAAAGTGTTTTCGCCGTATATGTGATTTCGTCCATTATCTAGCACAGTAGTTCTGTTAGTTGTTAACCCTGCTAATTTATACATGTAATCCTGTAAAATATGTAACTCTGTTAAACATGTAAACTCCTGTTAAGTTGTTAAGTTGATAACTCTAATTGTTTGTTAACTCTGTTAGTTAACTAACACTGTCAGTTTACTATTCCTGTTATGTATACTAATCATGTTAAGTTTGTTAACTCTGTTGAGCATGATAACTTAGTTAAGGAACTTGCAAGTAACTTAGAACCTAGTATGGATTAACAAACTGTTTATGTGTTACTTGATGTTAACTGACAAATACACTCTGTAATATTGATTTCATACGAAACTTTACGAACACGAACTGGTTGAGTATACGTGCATACTATAGGACTTGACTGATTATTTGTGAGCACATAGTTTAGCATACCGAGCAAACCAAGGTGAGTTCACACTCCTAAGGCATGGGATTCCCGGTGGGCTGGGAATGGGATTGAATAACTATTTATACTATCAACACTACTAGACTACTTACTACTGTCCTCGGATTGAAGGGCACGTACGTAAAACCTACGTACACTCATACTTGCTACTGTCCTCGGATTGAAGGGCACGTACGTAAAACCTACGTACACTCATACTTGCTACTGTCCTTGGATCAAGAAGGGCACGTACAAATACGCATGGTCTAGTAACACACATGGGAAGCCCCCACTAATCATCGCAAACATGTTTTGGAAACTGCGATACGGATTAATACGATACATGGTTTACGAAATAAACATATGATTTACGAACACTATAACTAAACAACCAACTGTGAACTCGCTCAACTTTGTTGTTGACTCGTTGTTACATGCATTGCAGGTCGTTAGGTATCTATGGAGCTTGCATCGGAGTGGGAAGAGTCGTTGTGGGACATGGATAGCTGTGTACCATGCTAAACATTTGAAACGTTTAAAATTATGATTTGGTTTTAAACATTATGCTTCCGCTTGCAACTTAAACTATGTTTTGTTTAGACACCAATTGTATTGTGTTGGATTTTATATATCACTTACATGCTTGTTCAATATGATTGGTGGCTTGATCCTGGTCATGTCACGCCTCCAAGCGGTGATACTCCGCGTGTGGATTTTGGGGGTGTGACAGATTGGTATCAGAGCCATTGGTTATAGTGAACTTGGTTTTAATAAGGGAAAAAGTTTTTGTTAAAACCAGACTATAACCTGTACAGTGCTCAACGATCCACAACGACGCTTCACTCCACGTGCAAGGCTCAACACTATAGGTGATATGGTTTATGTTATATTGCCTACTTGCTAGTTACATAGAACTTTGATTATGGTATGCTTAGATGAACGTAACAACTATTGTTTGAAAACACCTTGTGTGCTTACTCTCTTCTGTCATCGCACTTTCGCGAACCTCTCTCACTCATGTTTTCCTTTGATATGAAGATCATGAGTGGACGCGTTAACCTAACTCAAGCCCAGTTGACGGCTTTGATCAACGAACAAGTTGCAGCAGCACTCGCAGCTGCCCAGGCAGGAGGTCAACACGCTCAGCCTCCTGTGTGTACTTTCAAAACCTTTATGGACTGTCGACCTACTACTTTCAACGGCACTAAAGAAGCTGTAGGCCTCCTCCACTGGTTCGAGAAGCTCGAGTCGGTCTTCGAAATGTGTGAATGCCCTGAGGCTCGCAGGGTGAAGTATGCTACTGGTACTCTCGAGGGCATAGCGCTCACGTGGTGGAACGCGCAGGTTTAAATGCTGGGGATAGTTGTTGCTAATGCCACCCCATGGAACGACTTCAAGGAGCTGATCAAGCGAGAATACTGTAATCGTGATGACATCCACAAGCTGGAAGTGGAGTTTTTTAATTTGAAGATGATAGGGTCGGAAATTGAGGCATATACGAAGCGATCAAATGAACTGGCAATTTTGTGTCCTACTATGGTGGACCCTCCCATCAAACGTATCGAGCTGTACCTCAAAGGCTTAGTACCAGAGATTCAAAGCCATGTGACTTCTGCTAATCTTGCTACCATCTAGGATGTTACTCGTCTTGCTCATCGTCTCACAGACCAGGCAGTGGAACAGAACAAGCTGCCTAAGCGTATTGGTACTGCTACTACTGTTACTACTTCTGCTATTCCCAGTGACAACAAGAGAAAATGGGATGGAGCCTCCAGCAAGGGTTCGACTACAGTTCAGTCCCAGGCACAGCAGTGAAAAATTGATGACTATCAGAGCCCTGGTTAGCAATCTTCTGGTAGTCAAGGGCAGGGTGGATATCGAGGAAACCTCCTGAAGTGCAACCAATGCAACAGACACCACAATGGTCAGTGCAACAAGGGTCATTGTCAGAGGTGTCTCAAGGTGGGTCATGAAGCTAAGGATTGCAGGAGCTCACGACCTGCGAATCGGAACCATCAACAACAACCACCAGCTCCACAGAACCAGCAGCAGCAACAGCGAGGCAACAGGGGATGCTTTCAGTGTGGTGCTGAAGGCCACTTCAAGCTGGACTGCCCCTAGTTAAATCAAAATCAGAATAACAACAACAACAATAATCAGGGCAACGGGAATAACAACGGGGGTAATAACGACGGCAATGGTGCCAGGGGTCGAGCGTTCGTGATCGGTCAGGGTGACGCAAGGAATGATCCTAACGTTGTGATGGGTAAGTTCCTTCTCGACGACTTTTATGTTACTGTTTTATTTGATTCGAGTGCCGATACCAGTTATGTGTCTCTAAAAGTTAGTCAAATGCTTAAACGCACACCAACACTTTTGAACACCAAGCACGCCGTAGAGTTAGCAAATGGTAAAAGCCTAGAAGCCACACACATAGTTAAGGGTTGTAATCTCGTCTTAGCTGGTCAGACCTTCTCTATCGACCTCATTCCTATCGTTCTTTGTAGTTTCGACGTTGTCATTGGGATGGATTGGTTATCCCAACAGCAAGCAGAGATCCTTTGCAAAGAGAAGATTGTTCGTATTCCCCGTTCTGGTAAAGAACCTCTTATGATTCAAGGCGTCAAGAGTGGTGCTGTTGTGGGCATCATCTCCTTTCTTAAGGCCCATAAGTGTTTGCGAAAGGGCCACACTGCTATTTTAGCACTCGTTACTGACGCATCAACGAAAGAGAAGAAGATAGAGGATATTCTAGTTGTAAGCGACTTTCCTCAAGTGTTTCCTGAGGATTTACCTGGCCTTCCGCCTCATCATCAGGTTGAATTTCAAATCGAGCTGGCTCCTGAAGCAGCACCAATAGCTCGAGCACCTTATCGCTTAGCTCCAACCGAACTTGAAGAACTATCCAAGCAATTGCAAGAACTCTTGAATAAGGGTTTCATTCGTCCTAGCTCTTCGCCCTGGGGAGCTCCAGTGTTGTTTGTGAAGAAGAAAGACGGTACCTTTCGTATGTGCATAGATTACCGCGAACTCAACAAAGTGACTGTGAAGAATCGCTATCCTCTTCCACGTATTGATGACTTGTTCGATCAGTTACAAGGGTCGAGCTACTATTCGAAGATTGATCTGAGGTCAGGTTACCATCAATTGAGAGTCCGAGACGAGGACATCTCTAAGACAGCGTTCAGGACTCGGTATGGACATTAGGAGTTCCTGGTTATGCCTTTTGGACTGACAAACGCACCTGCAGTCTTCATGGATCTTATGAACAGAGTGTGCAAGCCTTACCTTGACAAGTTCGTTATTGTTTTCATCGACGACATCCTGATCTATTCGAAGAGTCAGGAGGAACACGAGCACCATCTACGGCTTATTTTGGAACTCCTCCGAAAAGAACAGTTGTACGCTAAGTTTTCAAAATGCGACTTTTGGCTTCGTGAAGTCCATTTTCTAGGCCACGTGGTAAACGAGGATGGGATACACGTTGATCCATCCAAGGTAGACTCGATTAAGAACTGGCCTGCACCCCGTACCCCAACAGAAATCCGCCAATTCTTGGGCTTGGCGGGCTACTATAGAAGGTTCATCAAGGACTTCTCCCAGATTGCACAGCCCCTCACCTCACTAACACAGAAAGGCGTTAGCTATCGTTGGGGTAATACACAGGAATCAGCATTTCAGCACTTAAAGGATAGACTTTGTAGCGCACCTATTCTTTCATTGCCAGAGGGCACAGACGATTATGTGGTTTATTGCGACGCATCAATTCAGGGTCTTGGCTGTGTTTTGATGCAACGGGATAAAGTCATTGCTTACGCCTCGCGCCAACTTAAAATTCATGAAAGGAATTACACTAGACACGATTTGGAGCTGGGAGCTGTTGTTTTCGCACTCAAGATATGGAGACATTACCTGTACGGTACCAAGTGCACCATTTACACCGATCACAGGAGTCTCGAGCATATCTTCAAACAGAAGGAGTTGAACATGCGACAACGTCGATGGGTCGAACTATTGAACGATTACGAATGTGCCATCAAGTACCATCCAGGCAAAGCCAATGTTGTGGCCGACGTTCTCAGTCGAAAAGATGCTACACCTAGACGCGTACGTGCTTTACAACTCACTATTCAATCTAGTCTTCCTGCACAGATACGAGATGCTCAGGTAGAAGCATTGAAACCAGAAAACGTTAGGGCTGAAGCCCTACGCGGCTCAAGGCAACGGCTAGAACAAAAGGAAGACGGCGCCTACTACGTAACAGGACGCATTTGGGTCCCACACTATGGCAATTTACGAGAACTTGTAATGGATGAAGCACATAAGTCTCGCTACTCAGTACATCCTGGTTCGGATAAGATGTACCACGATCTCAGATCTACGTATTGGTGGCCTAGCATGAAAGCTCACATAGCAATTTATGTTAGTAAATATTTGACTTGTGCAAGAGTCAAGACTGAATATCAGAAACCCTCGGGCCTACGCCAACAACCAGAGATACCACAATGGAAATGGGAGCAAATTTCCATGGATTTTGTTACTGGCCTGCCTAGATCTCAACGTGGAAATGATACTATTTGGGTGATCGTGGATCGACTCACAAAGTCTGCACACTTTTTGGCTATCAAGGAAACGGATAAGTTCTCCACTCTAGCAGACGTTTACTTAAAGGAAGTGGTTTTAAGGCACGGAGTGCCGACCTCTATTATCTCTGATCGTGATGCACGTTTTACTTCAGAACTGTGGCAAGCGATGCACAAATCTTTTGGCTCTCGATTAGACATGAGCACAGCTTATCACCCGCAAACGGATGGGCAGTCTGAACGCACCATCCAAACTCTTGAAGACATGCTTCGTGCATGTGTAATCGATTTTGGCAACGGCTTGGAAAAACATCTCCCTCTAGTGGATTTTTCGTATAATAACAGTTACCACACTAGCATTCAAGCCGCTCCGTTTGAGGCACTCTACGGGCGTAAGTGCCGATCACCTCTTTGCTGGGCAGAAGTTGGCGACAGCTAAATCACTGGCCCAGAACTCGTAGTTGATACTACATAAAAGATTGATCAGATAGGACAACGCATGGCGGCAGCTCGTGACCGTCAGAAAAGCTACGCTGATAAACGTAGGAAACCACTCGAGTTCCAGGTTGGGGATCGAGTGCTACTCAAAGTCTCACCTTGGAAAGGTGTAGTTCGTTTTGGTAAACGAGGCAAGCTCAATCCGCGTTATGTCGGACCGTTCGAAATCATAGAGAAAATAGGCAAGGTGGCCTACAAACTGGACCTACCAGCAGAACTTGGTGGAGTTCACAACATATTTCACGTGTCAAATCTGAAAAAATGTCTGTCAGATGAGACCCTCATAGTTCCTTTGAAGGAGCTCACTATCGACGATCAGTTGCGATTCGTCGAGGAGCCAGTTGAAATCACGGACCGACACGTTAAGGTCCTCAAGCACACCAGAATACCCCTTGTTCGAGTTCTTTGGAACTCCCGTCGTGGCCCAGAGTTTACTTGGGAACGAGAAGATCAAATGAAACTCAAGTATCCCCAGTTGTTCGGAAACAGTGCAACCACTACTGAGGATGAATCTACTGTGAAATTTCGGGACGAAATTCCAATCCAACAGGGGGATGATGTGACACCCCAGGGAAACCAGGAAACAACGCGACACAACTAGCTTCCTCAGTAACCACGTGCTAAATTTCGGGACGAAATTTCTTTCAAGTTGGGGATAATGTGACAACCCGAGTTTTCAAGGTCTCTATTTTAATTAACCTTGTACTTATTTGCAAAGTGTGTTTTATATATTTGGGGTGCATTTTATATGAGTGTATATTAATAATTTGCTTTGTGTTAATTTGTGTTTTATTAGTTAATATGTAACCTTGGCCGAACACCCCCCCTACGAAATCACCCCAGCTGAAATACCCACCCGAAAACACCCTTGTGGTGAAAACACTTTGTGTTTTCGTCCACTAGGGGCCAACGAAAACAAGAATGGGCCTCGGCCCAGTAACGACTGAATATAGGAATTGTTTTAACTCATGCTCGAAATCGATAATTAGCAAAACCCTAACCACCTCTCACATTCTCTCTCGCTACCCTTTGAACCTGACGGCAAACTTGTGTTCCCCGGATCCTCAAGATCAATCAAGTTATCGCTTTGTTCATCGCGGTTAGTGTTTAATCTCTACATGATTGCTTGATTAATATCTTTGTAACTGTCTAGTTGAAATCATTGGTTGCTGAAGTTAAATAATGCTTAAGTCCATGTCCGATCGATTGTTGATGTATTGGTTTATAAATAGGATTTGATGTTTCTGTCATAAATCATGATTGAAAAGATCTGATGTTTTGAAGGCCATTGTTTAGGTCCCAGTGCATGTCCAACTAATGCTTGATGATAATAATAAATTGATGGTGAATGATTATGCATAACTGTTACTTGAATGGATCAAATTGATACTGATTCTTACGATAAAAATGGTGATCTAACCATATAACTGGTAGAAGGTATTTAGGGTTTTGGGAATACGTAACTGCTGTTGATGATGATGAGGTGACCAACGAAAACACAGGGCCCGACGAAATCAAGGATTAGACGAAAACACCCAGTGTTTTCGTTAAACTCCAAGCCCGACGAAATCACTTGGGATTTCGTCACCTGAGTGATTTCGCCAAAGAGGTGTTTTCGCCAGGAAAGGGATTTCGCCCAAAAGTGTTTTCGCCAAACAAGTGTTTTCGCCGTATATGTGATTTCGTCCATTATCTAGCACAGTAGTTCTGTTAGTTGTTAACCCTGTAAAATATGTAACTTTGTTAAACATGTAAACTCCTGTTAAGTTGTTAAGTTGATAACTCTAATTGTTTGTTAACTCTGTTAGTTAACTAACACTGTCAGTTTACTATTGTCACACCCCCAAAAATCCACATGCGGAGTATCGCCGCTTGGAGGCGTGAGTGACCAGGATCAAGCCACCAATCATATTGAACAATGTATTTAAAATAAATAAAATCCAACCACGCAATATAATTGGTGTTCAAAAACAAGTTAACCAAGTTCAAGTTAAACAGCGGAAGCAATAAAGGTAAAACCAAAACATAAGTTCAATAAGTTTAAATGTTAACATGGCACACAACGGTCCGTGTCCCACAACGACTCCTCTTGCTCGTGCAAGCTCCATAGATACCTAACGACCTGCAAGGCATGTAACAACAAATCAACAACAAAGTTGAGCGAGTTCACGGTTGGTGTTCATTGTTAAGTTGTTTCAAAAAAACCAGGAATTCATTTGTAAGTTATAAGTTAATCAGTTTACCCTGTTTCCCAAACATATCCATAGTTGGTGGGGGCTTCCCCATGTTAACCACTAGACCCGTTACCATATCGACCACTGACTGAAGTAAGTTGGTGCCCTAGCGTCAATGTCTATCATCATTGACGTGCCCAGATCCATTAGTTCACGCCCGTCCTCTGCGGCATGGTGTGAGGCTTGTCAAACCTAAATAGCGCTATCTAACTAATGACCCGCTCGCCATTGGCACGGCGATTAAGTCGATATAAAATGAGGGACTTCATGATAGAGAGTTTTGGTCTAGTATCCGTGTTGTCACCTTTCAATAAAGAGGGTGTGTACGAAATCCCCAAACCAGGAGATTACGTAGGTTCCAATTCAATTCTTTATCACATGTTGTCACCCTTCAATGAAGAGGGTGTGTACGTGTTCCAAACCAGGAGATCACGCAGTTTCAGTTCAAATCCTTTACCCATTCCCAACCCCTGGGAATCCCATGCCTTGTGGAAAGTGTGAACTCACCTCGGTTTGCTCGGTAAGATAAAAATACGTTTTCCAATTGTTCAAACACGCCCTAGAATCGTTACCAACATAATCAGTCTTAAGTACACATAATTCACATATTTCATGTTCAAACAAATCATATATTCCTTGTTCACTTGTCACAGAGTCAGGATACACGTATTACACACATATAATCCACATCACACCAGGTTAATCTATCAACCCATTATTGCCAAGAAATCACTTAGTGTATATATATATATATATATATATATATATATACCCTTCTAATGAGTAATTCGTTTCATGATTCACTTCACCATATACACTATTAACTTTCATAAACATATGATAACTTAATAAAGATAGCCGACATAAATTCAATTAGTGTAACACAATCACATGGGCCGCCAAACAGTAGTGTCATCTAATGAGGTCTACACATATCCATACGTATTTAATGAGGTCTACACATGATCATTCATTATTAAATTGTTCCAAATCATATTCTGTTTGTGAGGTAACATGATGGCCGACAACTGTTAAAGCATACAAGTAATTATTGGACCGATCACATTAATTAATGGACTGACAAGTTTATTGGGCCTGTCAAAGTATACTCACGTGGACTGTCCACATACTAACATGATGCATTCAATTTAGTGGGCTGACAATTTATTCATTAATCTATATCATCTTGTGCATGAACATTGACTTTGCTATTCTGCTCATCACATGGAATAGGGACGAAATCAACAACAATACCCTATGACTTCTACTCATAATACACCCAATCCCAAGTTAATCGATCACATAATTTATTTCAAATACCTGATTATTGGTTTATGCTTTAGTGTTTACCTTAACCATTCATAACAATTTACGAAATTAGTCAACTATCAATTGCTACCGGTTAATATTGCAAAGAAGTCCTAGATTATCCAAACATTAGAAAGTAGTAAACAATGATCCTTGGCCTCCACGCAAACAACAACAGATTGCAAGCACAAATCATACTAACCGAATTTACATATCATCACCAATTAATAATCATCGATCTCATTTAATAACACATATAAACAAGGTCATGCAAACATGAATACCAATAGATAAAAACTACTAACCTACTGCTGGCTTAAACAGGATGATGTCTTCGATGGTGGGGGGGGTCTCCTGCCGCACACCAACTAGGAATAGGTAGGGTTTGAATATGTGTTTGCTAACAAGTTACGTAATTTCTTGTGTGAGTATATAATGTTTGTATAACCGGCCCCAAACAAAACAATTATTAACTTGGGCTTCACCGGGCCCAACCACTGTTGCGGTGTGTGGGAATATATCTAAAATCCAACTAACCGACCCACTAAGATCCGATTGAACTTCAGGTAACATAGGCCGAGATTGATTGTTGAGAGGAGTGTAGGCCCAAGTGTAACAAAACCAAATACTTTCTCAATACAAATACTTTCTCTATTACATACATGAGGCTATACCATTGCAACATGGGTAGTCAAGCACATAACACATTTAACGTATCGTAGACTGTGACATAGAATTAATAAGCACGTTTAACAAATTTAACACGTTCATCCCAGTATAATGCAGACCATGACGTATAGAATAATACTGAACAAGACTCAATAACCTAGACAACACTAACCTTGAGAGTTCGGGTTGTCACATTATCCCCAACTTGAAAGAAATTTCGTCCCGAAATTTAGCATGTGGTTACTAAGGAAGCTAGTTGTGTTGTGTTGTTTCCTGGTTTTCCTGGGGTGTCACATCATCCCCCCGTTGGTTTGGAATTTCGTCCCGAAATTCTGTAGTAGCTTCAGCCTCAGTAGTGGTTGCACTGTTTCCGAACAACTGGGGATACTTGAGTTTCATTTGATCTTCTCGTTTCCCAGGTAAACTCTGGGCCACGACGGGAGTTCCAACGAACTCGAACAAGAGATATTCTAGTGTGCTTGAGGACCTTAACGTCTCGGTCCGGGATTTCAACTGGTTCCTCGACAAATCGCAACTGATCGTCGATAGTGAGCTCCTTCAAAGGAACTATGAGGGTCTCATCTGACAGACATGTCTTCAGATTTGACACGTGAAATACGTTGTGAACTCCACCGAGTTCTGCTGGTAGGTTCAGTTTGTAGGCCACTTTTCCTATTTTCTCTATGATTTCAAACGGTCCGACGTAACGCGGATTGAGTTTGCCTCATTTGCCTAAACGAACTACACCTTTCCAAGGTGAGACTTTGAGTAGCACTCTATCCCCAACCTGGAATTCGAGTGGTTTCATTGTTTTCGCCATCAGCCGATTCCACAAAAGGTTGGGTTTCAAGAAGCATCAGGGTTAAGCAGAACAGTGGCGAAGTGATTAGTCACCAAGAACACGTAGGCTACCATGTTGTTATAATCCTGGCGTCGCCCACGCCAATCCCTAATGTCCCTCTATGAGCATCATTTCCCGTGTTGTTGTACTCGTTGCGAGGATTTCCAGTACGGCCGTCGTTCCCTTGGTTGTTGTCGTTGAATTTAACATTGGCCACTCCATGCCGTAAGCACCTTCACTTTCCATACTGTTGGTTACCATTACAAATACCTTGTTGTTGCCGTGACCATTGCCTCTAATGTTGTTGTTTGAAACGAAGCTCTACGACTCTTCACCATCAAGGTCCATCTTTTCACATTCTGAGCCACGTCCTAACACGTTACTCACTGTGCTGGCAGTCGCACCTTCCATACTACCATCAGCTGTCCTCACTTATGCCCCGATTAATTCATAAGAGTTGACTCCCATGAGTTGCTGACAAGGGTTAAGGATTCGTTTGAAGCCAATTCGCTGGTGCTCATTGCCGGTAATCAGGGTCGTCAAAGTACTGAGGTCGGTAAAGTGCTACGCTCATCCTCCTGTCCATCGATGTTGCAAGTGGTTCGAGTAATACTCAGTATGTTGCGGGAGTGTTGCAGAAGTGATCGCACTTCAGAATCTGAGGCGTCAATACATGAGTTCCAACAAACGAAGAGGAAAAAAAAGAAAGGTATCGATCGATCATTCGACGCTGCGACATCCTACTCAGGGACGTTCGTATAAGCACCTAACATTCTACACGGTTCGCTAGGTGTTCAGATGGGTGTTCAGGTAATACTCGATAGCATCGAGATTCGAAAGGATCCAGAGATGAATGAAAAGTTCACATTCGAGTAGGGGACAATCACTGCTATGACCCCTATAGGTTTGTTATGTTTCACATCGATCAAATAACGGAACGGAACCCCTTTTCCACTTGTCAAGGCTCACTGGGACTCGCATGCACCCCACATTATTATTATGTGTGCACCCACAATAATATTGCGATTTGCATGCTCATCTCAGTTCCTCCTAACTCATGTCAAATGGTTCCTCAAACTCAGATGTCAAACGGAGGTCGTCAATGTAATAAGATCACAAAAACCTAAGGACTATGGCATACTATCAACGCATCATAAGGTGAGCAAGCAATCCATGCCATCTTGCTATAGTGACAAGTGTGTGTTCGTGTGTTTCGTCATAAACAAATGTTTACTGTCACATCAAAGGAAACATGGGTGAGAGAGGTTCGTGAAAGTGCGATGACAGAAGAGAGTAAGCACACAAGTGTTTTCAAACAATAGTTGTTACGTTTATCTAAGCATATCACGAGCAAAGTTCTATGTAACTAGCAAGTAGGCAATATAAACATAAATCGTATCACCTATAGTGTGGAGACTTGCACGTGGAGCGAAGCGTCGTTGTGGATCGTTGAGCACTGTACAGGTTATAGTCTGGTTTTATCAAAAAGCTTTTCCCCTTTTTAAAACCAAGTTCACTATAACCAATGGCTCTGATACCAATCTGTCACACCCCCAAAAATCCACATGCGGAGTATCGCCGCTTGGAGGCGTGAGTGACCAGGATCAAGCCACCAATCATATTGAACAATGTATTTAAAATAAATAAAATCCAACCACGCAATATAATTGGTGTTCAAAAACAAGTTAACCAAGTTCAAGTTAAACAGCGGAAGCAATAAAGGTAAAACCAAAACATAAGTTCAATAAGTTTAAATGTTAACATGGCACACAACGGTCCGTGTCCCACAACGACTCCTCTTGCTCGTGCAAGCTCCATAGATACCTAACGACCTGCAAGGCATGTAACAACAAATCAACAACAAAGTTGAGCGAGTTCACGGTTGGTGTTCATTGTTAAGTTGTTTCAAAAAAACCAGGAATTCATTTGTAAGTTGTAAGTTAATCAGTTTACCCTGTTTCCCAAACATATCCATAGTTGGTGGGGGCTTCCCCATGTTAACCACTAGACCCGTTACCATATCGACCACTGACTGAAGTAAGTTGGTGCCCTAGCGTCAATGTCTATCATCATTGACGTGCCCAGATCCATTAGTTCACGCCCGTCCTCTGCGGCATGGTGTGAGGCTTGTCAAACCTAAATAGCGCTATCTAACTAATGACCCGCTCGCCATTGGCACGGCGATTAAGTCGATATAAAATGAGGGACTTCATGATAGAGAGTTTTGGTCTAGTATCCGTGTTGTCACCTTTCAATAAAGAGGGTGTGTACGAAATCCCCAAACCAGGAGATTACGTAGGTTCCAATTCAATTCTTTATCACATGTTGTCACCCTTCAATGAAGAGGGTGTGTACGTGTTCCAAACCAGGAGATCACGCAGTTTCAGTTCAAATCCTTTACCCATTCCCAACCCCTGGGAATCCCATGCCTTGTGGAAAGTGTGAACTCACCTCGGTTTGCTCGGTAAGATAAAAATACGTTTTCCAATTGTTCAAACACGCCCTAGAATCGTTACCAACATAATCAGTCTTAAGTACACATAATTCACATATTTCATGTTCAAACAAGTCATATATTCCTTGTTCACTTGTCACAGAGTCAGGATACACGTATTACACACATATAATCCACATCACACCAGGTTAATCTATCAACCCATTATTGCCAAGAAATCACTTAGTGTATATATATATATATATATACCCTTCTAATGAGTAATTCGTTTCATGATTCACTTCACCATATACACTATTAACTTTCATAAACATATGATAACTTAATAAAGATAGCCGACATAAATTCAATTAGTGTAACACAATCACATGGGCCGCCAAACAGTAGTGTCATCTAATGAGGTCTACACATGATCATTCATTGTTAAATTGTTCCAAATCATATTCTGTTTGTGAGGTAACATGATGGCCGACAACTGTTAAAGCATACAAGTAATTATTGGACCGATCACATTAATTAATGGACTGACAAGTTTATTGGGCCTGTCAAAGAATACTCATGTGGACTGTCCACATACTAACATGATGCATTCAATTTAGTGGGCTGACAATTTATTCATTAATCTATATCATCTTGTGCATGAACATTGACTTTGCTATTCTGCTCATCACATGGAATAGGGACGAAATTAACAACAATACCCTAGGACTTCTACTCATAATACACCCAATCCCAAGTTAATCGATCACATAATTTATTTCAAATACCTGATTATTGGTTTATGCTTTAGTGTTTACCTTAACCATTCATAACAATTTACGAAATTAGTCAACTATCAATTGCTACCGGTTAATATTGCAAAGAAGTCCTAGATTATCCAAACATTAGAAAGTAGTAAACAATGATCCTTGGCCTCCACGCAAACAACAACAGATTGCAAGCACAAATCATACTAACCGAATTTACATATCATCACCAATTAATAATCATCGATCTCATTTAATAACACATATAAACTAGGTCATGCAAACATGAATACCAATAGATAAAAACTACTAATCTACTGCTAGCTTAAACAAGATGATGTCTTCGATGGTGGGGGGGGTCTCCTGCCGCACACCAACTAGGAATAGGTAGGGTTTGAATATGTGTTTGCTAACAAGTTACGTAATTTCTTGTGTGAGTATATAATGTTTGTATAACCGGCCCCAAACAAAACAATTATTAACTTGGGCTTCACCCGGCCCAACCCCTGTTGCGGTGTGTGGGAATATATCTAAAATCCAACTAACCGACCCACTAAGATCCGATTGAACTTCAGGTAACATAGGCCGAGATTGATTGTTGAGAGGAGTGTAGGCCCAAGTGTAACTAAACCAAATACTTTCTCAATACAAATACTTTCTCTATTACATACATGAGGCTATACTATTGCAACATGGGTAGTCAAGCACATAACACGTTTAACGTATCGTAGACTGTGACATAGAATTAATAAGCATGTTTAACAAATTTAACACGTTCATCCCAGTATAATGCAGACCATGACGTATAGAATAATACTGAACAAGACTCACTAACCTAGACAACACTAACCTTGAGAGTTCGGGTTGTCATAACTATTCCTGTTATGTATACTAATCATGTTAAGTTTGTTAACTCTGTTGAGCATGATAACTTAGTTAAGGAACTTGCAAGTAACTTAGAACCTAGTATGGATTGACAATCTGTTTATGTGTAACTTGATGTTAACTGCCAAATACACTCTGTAATATTGATTTCATACGAAACTTTACGAACACGAACTGATTGAGTATACGTGCATACTATAGGACTTGACTGATTATTTGTGAGCACATAATTTAGCATACCGAGCAAACCAAGGTGAGTTCACACTCCTAAGGCATGGGATTCCCGGTGGGTTGGGAATGGGATTGAATAACTATTTATACTATCAACACTACTAGACTACTTACTACTGTCCTCGGATTGAAGGGCACGTACGTAAAACCTACGTACACTCATACTTGCTACTGTCCTCGGATTGAAGGGCACGTACGTAAAACCTATGTACACTCATACTTGCTACTGTCCTCGGATTGAAGGGCACGTACGTAAAACCTACGTACACTCATACTTGCTACTGTACTTGGATCAAGAAGGGCACGTACAGATACGCATGGTCTAGTAACACACATGGGAAGCCCCCACTAATCATCGCAAACATGTTTGGGAAACCGCGATACGGATTAATACGATACATGGTTT
Organism: Helianthus tuberosus; assembly: GCA_030545235.1. NCBI lineage: Eukaryota > Viridiplantae > Streptophyta > Magnoliopsida > Asterales > Asteraceae > Helianthus > Helianthus tuberosus. Next base: position 68,056,050 of record CM060432.1, on the reverse strand, counting down.
ACGAAATAAATATATGATTTACGAACACTATAACTAAACAACCAACTGTGAACTCGCTCAACTTTGTTGTTGACTCGTTGTTACATGCCTTGCAGGTCGTTAGGTATCTATGGAGCTTGCATCGGAGTGGGAAGAGTCATTGTGGGACATGGACAACTTTGTACCATGCTAAACATTTGAAACGTTTAAACTTATGATTTGGTTTTAAACATTATGCTTCCGCTTGCAACTTAAACTATGTTTTGTTTAGACACCAATTGTATTGTGTTGGATTTTATATATCACTTACATGCTTGTTCAATATGATTGGTGGCTTGATCCTGGTCATGTCACGCCTCCAAGCGGTGATGCTCCGCGTGTGGATTTTGGGGGTGTGACAGATTGGTATCAGAGCCATTGGTTATAGTGAACTTAGTTTTAATAAGGGAAAAAGTTTTTGTTAAAACCAGACTATAACCTGTACAGTGCTCAACGATCCCCCACGACGCTTCACTCCACGTGCAAGGCTCAACACTATAGGTGATATGGTTTATGGTATATTACCTACTTGCTAGTTACATAGAACTTTGATTATGGTATGCTTAGATGAACGTAACAACTATTATTTGAAAACACCTTGCGTGCTTACTCTCTTCTATCATCGCACTTTCGCGAACCTCTCTCACTCATGTTTTCCTTTGATATGAAGATCATGAGTGGACGCGTTAACCTAACTCAAGCCCAGTTAACGGCTTTGATCAATGAACAAGTTGCAGCAGCACTCGCAGCTGCCCAGGCAGGAGGTCAACACGCTCAGCCTCCTGTGTGTACTTTCAAAACCTTTATGGACTGCCGACCTACTACTTTCAACGGCACTGAAGGAGTTGTAGGCCTCCTCCACTGGTTCGAGAAGCTCGAGTCGGTCTTCGAAATGTGTGAATGCCCTGAGGCTCGCAGGGTGAAGTATGCTACTGGTACTCTCGAGGGCATAGCGCTCACGTGGTGGAACGCGCAGGTTTAAATGCTGGGGATAGTTGTTGCTAATGCCACCCCATGGAACGACTTCAAGGAGCTGATCAAGCGAGAATACTATAATCGTGATGACATCCACAAGCTGGAAGTGGAGTTTTTTAATTTGAAGATGATAGGGTCGGAAATTGAGGCATATACGAAGCGATCAAATGAACTGGCAATTTTGTGTCCTACTATGGTGGACCCTCCCATCAAACGTATCGAGCTGTACCTCAAAGGCTTAGTACCAGATATTCAAAGCCATGTGACTTCTGCTAATCTTGCTACCATCTAGGATGTTACTCGTCTTGCTCATCGTCTTACAGACCAGGCAGTGGAACAGAACAAGCTGCCTAAGCGTATTGGTACTGCTACTACTGTTAATACTTCTGTTATTCCAAGTGACAACAAGAGAAAATGGGATGGAGCCTCCAGCAAGGGTTCGACTACAATTCAGTCCCAGGCACAGCAGCGAAAAATTGATGACTATCAGAGCCCTGGTCAGCAATCTTCTGGTAGTCAAGGGCAGGGTGGATATCGAGGAAACCTCCCGAAGTGCAACCAATGCAACAGACACCACAATGGCCAGTGCAACAATGGTCGTTGTCAGAGGTGTCTCAAGGTGGGTCATGAAGCTAAGGATTGCAGGAGTTCACGACCTGTCAGAGGTGTAACCGGTGCTGCGACAATGAGGAGAGAAGTAGTATGAAAGTTAGAGGTGTTCAAAATTATCCGTATCCAAAAATCCGATCCGAAATATCCAATATCCGAATCCAGGACATCCAAAAATTCGGATATCCGAAATTTTGTATATCCGAAATTTGGATATCCAAAAATTCGGGTATCCAAAAATTTAAATTTTATTATTTTTTGGATATCCGAATATCCGAAAATATGGAAATAAAATCCCGATTCAAAGTTTTTTACTTGATCCACGCCAAAAGTTAGGGGCAACGTATCCAAACGTCCCAGCTACCTGAATCATTATTGACTTCCCACCATCCGAGACGAGTTTCACCGGTCCAAAGTCTGAAACTTTGGCTTGAAAATCATCGCTAAGTAAAATATTGGACGATTTAAGATCCAGGTATATAAAGCTCTGATGAGCCAAAGAGTGAAGATATTCCATACCTCTAGCCACATCCAATGCAATACTTAACCTCCTTTTCCAAGAAAGTGGTTCCAATTTGAAGTTTTTCCAATGAAATAGATGCCTACTTAATTCACCTTGAGGTATATATTCATAAACAAGAATTCTTTTGAGCCCTTGAGTTGAATACCCTAAAAGTAACACCAAATGTCTGTGTCTAACCTTTGTTAAAACTGAAATTTCTGATTCAAATTCATCTAATGCTTTGTTGCAAATCACACCAGATTCAATTCTTTTGACTACTATTTTTGTGCCATCGTCTAACTGGCCCTTGTAAACGACCCCGAACCCGCCATGCCCGAGCTCGCTTTCTTTTGCGAAGTTTTGGTCACATTTTTTAAAACTTGGACTAAAATGATCATGTTTCCAGATTTAATTACAAGGGACTCACTCGAACCACTTCCAACACTAGCAAGCATCTGTGTGTCCTTGGCGATTGAAATCCTGACTGTGTTATCCGAGTTAAACAGGTCAAGGGGGTGAATAACAAGTGAGCTCGGTGGTTCACTTGAGTTAGCTTTCTTCAATTTGCATAAGTAGAGACCTAAAGGGACAGTTAAAAGCGCTAAACCAGCAAAAGCCGCAACATTAGTGAGGGACGAAACTACATTTGGTTTCTTCTTTAGTTGTATAGCGGGAACACCACCAATGTCCGAATCACCAGTACTAGGAGTAATCCCAGGTGAATGTTGGCTGCTGCTGTCGGGCTGGGAACCCGAGGCTGAACTGGGTTTAGGAAGAATTTTCGATGAATTTGATTGAAACAGTGGGTTCCCACTTAAAACAAGTTTCATGGAGGGATTGTACTTAGGCCGAGGTGGGGAAAATTTATTGTTGCTCAAATCCAACCCTTTTCATAACTTGTTTAATACGTTGGGATCTGTTGTGCTGAAAATGATTGAAATTAGGAAGGTATAGATGAGCGTTATGGTTAAAATGAGGGTGCATGTGTGGCGGTGGTAATCTACCATTGATGCAGAAGGTGTAACCGGTGCTGCGGCAATGAGGAGAGAAGTGGTATGAAAGTTAGAGGTGTTCAAAACTATCCGTGTCCGAAAATCCGATCCGAAATATCCAATATCCGAACCCGAAATATCCAAAAATTCGGATATCCGAAATTTCGTATACCCGAAATTTGGATATCCAAAAATTCGGGTATCCAAAAATTTAAATTTTATTATTTTTTGGATATCCGAATATCCGAAAATATGGAAATAAAATCTCGATTCAAAGTTTTTTACTTGACCCATGCCAAAAGTTAATCGTTTCCAACCTGCCCTTTTGTCACGTCCAAAATATATATACATATATATATATACATACATATATATATATACATAAATATATATATATATATATCAAGAAAAAAGATAGTTACTAGCATATTTAGGGGAAACGTATCCAAACATCCCAGCTACCTGAGTCATTATTGACTTCCCACCATCCAGGACGAGTTTCACCGGTCCAAAGTCTGAAACGTTGGCTCGAAAATCATCGCTAAGTAAAAAATTGGACGATTTAAGATCCCGGTGTATAAAGCTCTGATGAGCCAAAGAGTGAAGATATTCCATACCTCTAGCCACATCCAATGCAATACTTAACCTCCTTTTCCAAGAAAGTGGTTCCAATTTAAAGTTTTTCCAATGAAATAGATGCCTACTTAATTCACCTAGAGGCATATATTCATAAACAAGAATTCTTTTGAGCCCTTGAGTTGAATACCCTAAAAGTAACACCAAATGTCTGTGTCTAACCTTTGTTAAAACTGAAATTTCTGATTCAAATTCATCTAATGCTTTGTTGCAAATCAAAGCAGATTCCATTCTTTTGACTGCTATTTTTGTGCCATCGTCTAATTGGCCCTTGTAAACGACCCCAAACCCGCCATGCTCGAGCTCGCTTTCTTTTGTGAAGTTTTTATCATATTTTTTAAAACTTGAACTGAATTGATCATGTTTGCATACTTGATTACAAGGGACTCACTCGAACCACTTCCAACACTAGCAAGCATATGCGTGTCCTTGGCGATTGAAATCCTGGCTGTATTATCCGAGTTAAACAGCTCCAGGGGGTGAATAGCAAGTGAGCTCGGTGGTTCACTTGAGTTAGCTTTCTTCAATTTGCATAAGTAGAGACCTAAAGGGACGGTTAAAAGCGCTAAACCAGCAAAAGCCGCAACAGGAGTGAGGGATGGAACTACATTTGGTTTCTTCTTTAGCTGTATAGTGGGAACACCACCAATGCCCGAATCACCAGTACTAGGAGTAATCCCAGGTGAAAGTTGGCTGCTGCTGTCAGGCTGGGAACCCGAGGGTGAACTGGGTTTAGGAGGAATTTTCGATGAATTTGATTGAAATAGTGGGTTCCCACTTAAAACAAGTTTCATGGAGGGATTGTACTTAGGCTGAGGAGGGGAAAATTAGTGTTACTAAAATCCAACCCATTTCGTAACTGGTTTAATACGTTGGGATCTGTTGTGCTGAAAATGATTGAAATTAGGAAGGTGTAGATGAGTGTTATGGTTAAAATGAGTGTGCATGTGTGGCGGTGGTAATCTACCATTGATTCAGAAGGTGTAACCGGTGCTGCGGCAATGAGGAGAGAAGCGGTATGAAAGTTAGAGGTGTTCAAAACTATCCGCATCCGAAAATCCGATCCGAAATATCCAAAAATTTGGATATCCGAAATTTGGATATCCTAAAATTCGGGTATCCAAAAATTTAAATTTTATTCTTTTTTGGATATCCGAATATCCAAAAATATGGAAATAAAATCTCGATTCAAAGTTTTTTACTTGACCCATGCCAAAAGTTAATCGTTTCCAACCTGCCCTTTTGTCACGTCCATAATATATATACATATATATATATACATACATATATATATATAAAGAAAAAAGATAGTTACTAGCATATTTAGAGGCAACGTATCCAAACGTCCCAGCTATCTGAATCATTATTGACTTCCCACCATCCGAGACGAGTTTCACCGGTCCAAAGTCCGAAACTTTGGCTCGAAAATCATCGCTAATTAAAATATTGGACGATTTAAGATCCCGGTGTATAAAGCTCTGATGAGCCAAAGAGTGAAGATATTCCATACCTCTAGCCACATCCAATGCAATACTTAACCTCTTTTTCCAAGAAAGTGGTTCCAATTTGAAGTTTTTTCAATGAAATAGATGCCTACTTAATTCACCATGAGGCATTAAACAAGAATTCTTTTGAGCCCTTGAGTTGAATACCCTAAAAGTAATACCAAATGTCTGTGTCTAACCTTTGTTAAAACTGAAATTTCTGATTCAAATTTATCTAACGCTTTGTTGCAAATCACACCATATTCCATTCTTTTGACTGCTATTTTTGTGCCGTCGTCTTACTGGCCCTTGTAAACGACCCCGAACCCGCCATGCCCGAGCTCGCTTTCTTTTGCGAAGTTTTGGTCACATTTTTTAAAACTTGAACTGAAATGATCATGTTTCCAGACTTGATTACAGGGGACTCACTCGAACCACTTTCAACACTAGCAAGCATCTGTGTGTCCTTGGCGATTGAAATCCTGACTGCCTTATCCGAGTTAAACAGGTCCAGGGGGTGAATAACAAGTGAGCTCGGTGGTTCACTTGAGTTAGCTTTCTTCAATTTGCATAAGTAGACACCTAAAGGGACGGTTAAAAGCGCTAAACCAGCAAAGGCCGCAACAGGAGTGAGGGACGGAACTACATTTGGTTTCTTCTTTATCTGTATAGCGGGAACACCACCAATGCCTGAATCACCAGTACCAGGAGTAATCCCAGGTGAAAGTTGGCTGCTGCTGTCGGGCTGGGAACCCGTGTGACATCTGTGTCACTTCAACCATCAAACAAATGCCAAACCAATGAAATATTGTATTTCATACTTGGGATTTGTAAAAATATGTGTATTGTTTGCACATATCAACTCTTGTTCGATTATAAGCTTTAAATCGCTTTCAGGAGGGTTATACGCGCTCTGATGCGTAAATATAACCAGTTTAATCCAACGAACACTTCGGAATAGCGAAATATACTTAACATACCTTAAATAACCTTTACATAACTTAAAAATAAGTTTTGAAGGCTTTGGTATGTCAAAAACAAGTTAATCTGACTACAGGGACTAAACTTGACAAACTGCGAAAGTATGCCAATTTGAACTGTAACGAACATTCCTAAACATGACCATAAGTTAAACACACCTTAAATATCCTTTATATATCTTAGAAATAGGCTTTGAGGGGTTAGGTGTGCTAAAATAAACTTTTGGGTCATTCAGGGACTAAAAGCGTCAAAAGTGCACAAGTTTGCATTTTCGCGCATAACTTACATTCTGAATACATCCAGACATCCAAAAATTTATGTAAGCACTATAATATTTTATTTTAGTGTTTGGCATAAGAAAAATCCATTCGTCATGCCATTTGGATCGTTTTTCGCGCTTATGCGCATTCCGTCGTAATTAAGCGAACATCGCGTTCGTACGACCAAACGAACTGACATCCGACATATTTTTGAGCATTGTTTCATGTCCACAATGTTTAGACATCATTTTAGGGCCTTAAAGTTGGCTTTACGGGCCTTAGAAGTGTCGGAAATGGCATAAACACATAACAGGGACCAAAACTGTCATTTCTGAAAGATGTTTGCTTATACATCGAATCTAGTCCTTCCCACTTGTTGCACATGGTTTTGGGAATCTATGGGCTGGTATTTTGGGCACATGGTATTACAATACCATGGGTGCTAGTGTATGGCCAAGATTGAAGCACTTTTTCCAAGAAACGATCCTAACGGTTCGGGAAATCCTATAAATACCCCACCCCCCATGCTTCAAAATTACAAGAACTTTGATTTGAGAAACTCTAAGTTGAAACTATTGTTTCATACCTGAGATTTTTGAATCGAAGTTAGCATTCGGGGACCCTTCGTAAGTATTCTTTCGTTCTTTTCCTTATTTTATTGCTTTTCGAGTCCGAAAGTCAAACTTAGTTTGACTTTCAGCGTTGACCAGTAATGGTCAATGCGAAGTTCGTTTGAACTTCGAAACGTGAGTGTAATCACGTTGGTTATAGTCCCTTGGGGCTATGCCTACTGATTACCACGTTGTCTAGGGTCGTAGGGTAAGCGAGCTGATAAATCGCTTATACCTCGGACCCGACCCATTTGGTCGATCATTAGGATCCGACCAAACACATTAGGTGACCATAGTAGGTAGGTAATACCCTTCCGAGGTTATACCCTATGGTCACATCGTTTAAGTAGTTGTATGATAGGTAGTTTATATGCCTTAGGTAAATTACCAAAATACCCCTTTGATGCCAAAATTCGTTTTAATCATATGTAACATAACTTTTGACATCTAAACTGATTTGACAACCATATTAGACATGTTAAGGCATATATTACTTGTCATAGGACTAGTTAGGCGGTCCGAACGCGTTTCACGCGAACGACGCGTTAAAGTAGCATAAGCTACCTAAACGGGTCGTAATGGGTCGTAAGCGCTTAGACTAGGTTTCATTTAGTATGTAGGCTTTTGTAAACCATACTACATGAGTTCCAATACTCATCTGGTTTACGAGCCCTCATTCTATCCGATCCTCCGATTTAGGTCCGGGTTATTTATGTAGTTACCTATATTAGGTACCATTTAATTTCCGGGACTCCTCTAGCTTGCTTGGTAGTTGTGCAAGACTCCTAAGCACTCTCAGGTGAGTACATAGTTCCCCTCTTTTACTGTTTTCAAACTGTTTTGGGGTGAAGCATGTGTACCTATCTGTTATTTTCATGATTTCAAAGTATAATTGATTATACATGTTATTACTTATCTTTTGACAAACTAAATGACTATCTATGGTTTAAACACTGATTTCTCAAAGAACATAAAATAAAATGTTGAATTGTACTTATTTTATGTTCACCAGACCGATTGTTAGTATGATATAGCGCTATAGGATTTGACACCCCATTCCTGTTGTCATGGAATGTCTGAAACCAATTTGTTGCTCCATCCAAATAGGGATTGCCTTTGTGGTATTTCTATAGTCTCAAAGGTGTATTTTGATGCACCAGGTCTGAATGAATTCTCAAATCACACTATTAAAGTATAGTTTGATATACTCTCATGTGTGGTATTGTACAAAACCAACATATATTTACAAAACCAAAAACATAGTTTAATGTGTTATTTATCTCATCTAAAGCATATTTTGATATGTTATTTATGAAACCAAAACATAGCTTAATATGTTACTTACTAATCCAAAGTATACTTTTAATATGCTACTATAAGGTTATTTGTTAAATCTTACATTTATTTATACAAATCACATTGGTTACACATTACATGATTTACATTGGACACATAAACATTATTGACATTAGTTATACATTACATGTCTTACATCTTGACATAAACATATTATTTAATACGTTTGGCAATTGGTTTAAACATAGACATCTTACATGGTTGGTTTGGTTTAAGTAAGTGATTAAGTAACGAGGCGTGTGTAATATGATACAAGCATGGTGGATACGCCGTTGGTACTTCCTATATATAAGTGTTTGTATGGTATTACATATTGTATCGTTATCTGAATCATTTCAATTTGAGACATATAACATTTTATACAAATAACATACTTTTCACAAGACATTTATTTACAAACAACTTATCTTATACAAACTCATTTTATATGGTTATTCATTTAACCATACATTATTCTCTTATTTATACATATCATTTGAACTTATTGTTTTTTTAACGATTTACAAGACAAAACAAATTACAAGGTTCATGACTAAACATTTTCTTAAACATAAGTCATGAATCCTATATTCACAAAACCTATGTATCTCACAGGCATTTTTATGCTGACGTACCTATTTTTACACATGTTTCAGGTACTGCTTTGCAATGATTGTTGATACATGCTACATTTAGGATGGACTCGTGCCTTAGCAACTTTAAAACTTGGAAGATCATAGTTGTATTTATTTGATTGTATTAAAACAATGAGTTCATTTATTCAATAAAACAGAATTTATTTATGCCATGGTTATGAAACAATAATTCTGTTACAACACTCCCCGACGTTTCCGCCACGTCTAGTTGCTTTACGTGGTCGGGGTGTGACAGAAAAGTGGTATCAGAGCCAATGGTTATAGGGAATTAGGTTATTAGTAATGCTTTGACCTAGTATATAACCTTCTTAGGACCCTAACGCGAGTTTACTTGCGTTTAGTCATAAAACGATACCGTCACCTATCCTTAGGCGACGACCACAATAAGAACATAAATTTCAAAACCGCTTTGAAAACTAATCATCTGTTCTAGGATGATTTGTGACAACTCGAGTTTCCAAGATTCTATCTTCGCATTTAGTGCACGTTAATTTTTTTTATTTAGTTGTCTGTTAATACGACTCGTTGTTTCACAACGCTTACCTTTGTAATACGTTATATCGTATTTCGATTAATAATTTATACTTGTGATCCATATATATATTTTTTTTATGTGATTGTATGTTATAAGGTGTTATTATTTAAACACTTGGTAAATAAAAGAATGGAACTTACTGAGAATAAGTATTCATGAAATCACCCAAGTGGTGAAAACACATATAGTGTTTTCGTCCACTGATGACCACGAAATCACACAGATGGGCTTGGCCCATGGCCCAGTGATTAGATATTTTGTATAATCATTTTTTTATAACCAATCTTCTCAGAGAAGCCTCACAATTACCAAACCATACCTTATCACAATTGTCTCTCTCTCTCTATTTCTGAAAACCCACAAAGAGTTCCTCATACCAGAAGCAAAACCTCTGTTTAAAATCCTTGGTTAGTGATCTTCATGTTCAGTTGTTTAAGATGCTTATCGTATGATTATTGGATGTTTAATCATGATGTATGAATATATGTGAATATATGATTTATCATAGTGTGCTTGCTAGATAATTATCATCCACAAAGTGTCTGTATATTGGATATTGGGATTAACAGTGGGTATTTGTTAAATAATAAACACTATGATGATTGTTGGATGTTAATCCTGATTATTTAGATGAGTAAGTATTTAAATGAATGTTTTATCTTTTGTTGGATTGATTGTTCCTACAAATGATTGATCATGTAACTGTTAAATCGATTATTAGTTACTGGGTTTATGTTACAGAAGTGTTGTTGATGATGATGAACAGTAGCGAAAACCCCCCCCCACAAAACAAAGCTGGACGAAATCACTACATGTGATTTCGGCCCAAGTGGATACGGCCCATGTAGTGATTTCGGCCCAAGAGAGATTTCGACCAACTATGTGTTTTCGGCCAAACATGTTTGGTTTTCGGTTCATAAGGGGTTTTCGGCTAAACTAGTGTTTTCGGCTAAAGGGGATTTCGGCCCAACATAGATTTCGGCCCAGCTGTGTTTTCGGCACTAGAGTGTGTTTGGCAACTTATTTACTGTTAATAATTTAATGTAATTAAATACGTTATTCAGTTAACAAATCACTTGAATAACTTAGTAAGTTTATTTAACTTTGTTAAATATGTAAGTTGATAACTTCATTATTGAGTAACTCTGTTAGTTGACAAATTGTGTTAAATTGTTAACTGGGTTAACAGACTTACTCTATTTATTTATTATTCCAATGAAGTGGATTAATTATGTTATTCCATGAAATCTGTTAACTTTATTCATTCAGTAAATTTGCTAGTTCTGCTAGATGGCAACTCTGTTAAATGTATGGATGCGATTAACTGCTTATGTGGCATGTTATGAACTGTCAAACACTTTGTGATATTATTGTGACACTAGTTCCATGTGAAACTTTGCAAACACTGTGAACTGATTGAGTATACGTGCACTATAGGACTTGACTGATTTACTGTGAGCACATAACTTAGCATACCGGGCAAACAAGGTGAGTTCACACTTCTACCAAGGCATGGGATTCCCAGGGCTTGGGAATGGGATTTAAGGAATAAGGTTGAATAGATTCATGCGGAAATTATTACTAGACTACCATACCATCGTCCTCGGTTGTGCAGGACCCATACGTAAAACCTACGTATACTTATGATATTCGCTATCCTCGGTTGTGAAGGATACTCACGTAAAACCTACATGAACCTATATTTACTACTGCCTCGGTTGTGTCAGGCACTTACGTAAAACCTACGTAAACCCCCGCGTACCCCTATCCTCGGTTGGGAAGGATACTTACGTAAAACCTACGTAACACTAGTACGTATTACTGTTCTCGGTTGTGAAGAACACATATGGTTACAAATAGTCTAGTGGTTATACAACACGGGAAGCCCCCACCAATAGAACTTACTACCGGCCCAGTAGAGCCACATGTTACAAACATACTTACTATTACGCATTACTTTCTGTGAACTCGCTCAACTAGTTGTTGACTCTCTGTTACATGCCTTGCAGGACCATAGGTACTTTTGGAGCTTGCACGGGAGGCACGGTCGTTGTGGATATGGATCGTGAATGTGTTGTTTAACATTATAACATTTTGTACTTAAACTTATGTTGGGTTTTACATTAAATGCTTCCGCTACACACTTGTTTATATTTGGTTTTGTAAACACCTATCGTATTGATGAATGACTTTTGATATGCATACTTATGTTCAATATGATTGGTGGCTTGATCCTGGTCATGTCACGCCTCCAAGCGGTAGTACTCCGCGTGTGGATTTTGGGGGTGTGACAGATTGGTATCAGAGCCATTGGTTATAGAGAACTCGGTTTTAATAAGGGGAAAACGTTTTTATTAAAACCAGACTATAACCGAAACAGTGCTCAACGATCCACAACGACGCCTCGCTCCACGTGCAAGACTCATCACTCTAGGTAATATGGTATATGTTTTATTGCCTACTTGATAGAATTTGCATAGAACTTTGCTCAGGGTATGCTTAGATTAACGTAACACTATTGCATGAGAATACTTGTTTGCTCACTCTCTTCTGTCATCGCACTACTCGCGAACCTCTCTCACTTATGTTATCTTTGCTATGAAGAATCATGTCTGGACGTATCAACATGACGCAAGCCCAGTTGACGGCTCTCATTAACGAGCGAATTGCTGAGGCACTTACAGCCGCACAGGCAGGAGGTCAGCACGCTCAGCCACCTGTTTGCACCTTCAAAACTTTCATGGACTGTCGTCCTACTACTTTTAGTGGCACGGAAGGAGCGGTTGGACTCCTCCATTGGTTTGAAAAGCTCGAGTCCGTGTTTGAAATGTGTGAATGCCCTGAGGCTCGCAGGGTAAAGTACGCCACTGGTACTCTAGAAGGCATTGCGCTGACTTGGTGGAATGCGCAAGTTCAGATGTTAGGGTTGGCTGTTGCTAACGCCACACCCTGGAATGATTTCAAGGAGTTGATCAAAGAGGAATATTGTAGCCGTGATGATATTCATAAGCTGGAGGTAGAATTTTACCACTTGAAAATGACGGGGTCAGAAATTGAAGCGTACACCAGAAGATCGAATGAGTTGGCTATTTTGTGTCCTACTATGGTAGACCCTCCCATTAAGCGTATCGAACTGTATCTCAATGGACTAGTGCCGGAAATTCAAAGTCACGTAACCTCAGCGAATCTTGGCACCATTCAACAGATCGTCAAGCTAGCTCATCGCCTCACCGATCAGGCAGTGGAACAGAACAGGCTGCCTAAACGTATCAACGCTACTACTGTTACCACTCCAGCTACTCCTGCTATTCCCAGTGACAACAAGCGGAAATGGGAAGGGGATTCCAGCAGGGGTTCAGCTATTGTACAGTCTCAAGCACAACAGCAGCGAAAGACTGACAACTATCAGAGCCCTAGTCAGCAAACTTCGGGCAGTCACAGGCAGGGTGGTTATCGAGGGAACCTCCCAAGGTGTAACAACTGTAACAGGCATCACAGTGGCCAGTGCAACAAGGGTCGTTGTCAGAGGTGCCTCAGGATAGGCCATGAGGCCAAGGATTGTAGGAGCCCACGGCCTGTAACTCAGAATCAACAGCAGCAGCAAACGCAGCAGAACCAACAACAGGGTAACAAGGGATGTTTTCATTGTGGTGCTGAAGGTCACTTCAAAAGACACTGCCCTCAGTTAAACCGAAACCAGAACAACAACAACCAGGGAAATGGGAACAACAACAACAATAATCAGGGCACTGGGAACAACAATGGGGGAAACAACAACAACAATGGTGCAAAGGGTCGTTTATTTGTGATTGGTCAGAGTGACGCAAGGAATGATCCTAATGTGGTTACGGGTAAGTTTCTTCTCGACGACTTTTATGTTACCGTATTATTTGATTCGGGTGCGGATACCAGTTATATGTCTCTGAACGTTAGTCAAATGCTTAAACGCGCACCAACACTTTTGAACACCAAACATGTCGTAGAGTTAGCTAACGGTAAAAGTCTAGAGGCCACACACATAGTTCAGGGTTGTAATCTTATCCTCGCTGGTCAGACTTTCTCTATCGATCTCATTCCTATAACTCTGAGTAGTTTCGACATTGTCATCGGTATGGATTGGTTATCCCAACAGCAAGCAGAGATCCTGTGCAAGGAGAAGATCATTCGTATTCCTCGTTCTGGAAAAGAACCTCTCGAAGTTCAAGGCGACAAGAGTGGTGTCGTGAGTGGCATCATCTCCTTCTTGAAGGCTCAGAAGTGTCTGCGAAAGGGCCACGTAGCTATTTTAGCACTCGTTACTGATACATCGACGACAGAGAAAAAGATTGGGGATATTCCTGTAGTACGCGACTTTCCTCAAGTGTTTCCGGAAGAGTTACCTGGGCTACCGCCTCATCGCCAGGTCGAATTTCAGATCGAGCTAGCTCCAGGAGCAGCACCTATAGCTCGAGCGCCTTACCGTTTAGCTCCAACTGAACTGGAAGAACTGTCTAAGCAATTGCAAGAACTCTTGGAAAAGGGTTTCATACGTCCTAGCTCTTCGCCCTGGGGAGCTCCAGTATTATTTGTAAAGAAGAAAGACGGTACTTTTCGTATGTGCATAGACTACCGCGAACTGAACAAGGTGACGGTGAAGAATCGCTATCCACTTCCACGCATCGACGACTTATTCGACCAGTTGCAAGGGTCGAGCTATTACTCAAAGATTGACCTGAGGTCAGGTTACCATCAACTGAGAGTCCGGGATGAGGACGTCTCCAAAACAGCATTCAGAACTCGCTACGGCCATTACGAGTTTTTGGTCATGCCATTCGGGCTAACGAACGCGCCTGCGGTTTTCATGGATCTTATGAACAGGGTGTGCAAACCTTATCTTGACAAGTTTGTTATTGTTTTCATTGATGACATTCTGATTTACTCGAAGAGTCGGGAGGAACATGAGCAGCATTTACGACTTATTCTGGAACTCCTTCGAACGGAACAACTGTATGCTAAGTTTTCAAAATGCGACTTCTGGCTTCGTGAAGTCCACTTTCTAGGCCACGTGGTAAACAAGGATGGGATTCATGTTGATCCATCCAAGATAGATTCGATCAAGAACTGGCCTGCACCTAGCACACCGACAGAAATACGCCAATTCTTAGGTTTGGCGGGTTATTACAGACGGTTCATCAAAGACTTCTCAAAGATTGCACAGCCGCTTACATTACTGACACAGAAAGGTATTGCTTACCGTTGGAGTGATACACAGGAAACAGCGTTTCAGCACTTAAAGGATAGACTTTGTAGCGCACCTATCCTCTCATTGCCTGAAGGCACGGACGATTTTGTAGTCTACTGCGATGCATCTATCCAAGGTCTAGGATGTGTGTTGATGCAACGGGATAAAGTTATTGCTTATGCTTCGCGCCAACTTAAGATTCACGAACGGAATTACACTACGCACGATTTAGAGCTTGGAGCTGTTGTCTTTGCACTCAAGATATGGAGACATTATCTGTATGGCACCAAGTGCACCATCTACACCGATCACAGGAGTCTTGAGCATATCTTCAAGCAGAAAGACTTGAACATGCGACAACGTCGATGGGTCGAGTTACTGAACGATTACGAATGTGCTATAAAGTACCATCCAGGCAAGGCCAATGTGGTGGCCGACGCCCTTAGTCAAAAGGATACTATACCTAGGCGTGTACGAGCGTTGCAACTCACTATTCAGTCTAGTCTTCCTTCACAGATACGAGATGCTCAGGTAGAAGCATTGAAACCGGAAAACGTCAGGGCTGAAGCCCTACGCGGCTCAAGACAACGGTTAGAACAAAGGGCAGACGGCGCCTATTATGTAACCGGACGCATCTGGGTCCCACTCTATGGTAATTTACGCGAGCTTGTAATGGATGAAGCTCATAAGTCTCGCTACTCAGTACATCCTGGTTCAGATAAGATGTACTACGACCTCAGAACTACATATTGGTGGCCTAGCATGAAGGCCCACATAGCAACTTACGTTAGCAAGTGTTTGACTTGTGCGAGAGTCAAAGCGGAATATCAGAAACCCTCAGGCCCACTCCAGCAACCTGAGATACCACAATGGAAATGGGAACAAATTTCCATGGATTTTGTTACTGGCCTGCCTAGATCTCAGCGCGGAAATGATACTATTTGGGTGATCGTGGATCGACTCACAAAGTCTGCTCACTTCTTGGCTATCAAGGAAACGGATAAGTTCTCCACTCTAGCAGACGTATACCTTAAAGAAGTTGTCTCGAGGCACGGGGTGCCCACATCTATTATCTCTGATCGTGATGCACGTTTTACTTCAGAACTGTGGCAAGCAATGCACAAATCTTTTGGCTCTCGTTTAGACATGAGCACAGCTTATCATCCTCAGACCGACGGGCAGTCTGAGCGCACTATTCAAACTTTAGAAGACATGCTTCGGGCGTGCGTAATTGACTTTGGCAAGGGCTGGGAAAAGCATCTGCCACTTGTGGAATTTTCATACAACAACAGTTACCACACCAGCATTAAAGCTGCTCCATTTGAGGCATTATACGGGCGTAAATGCCGATCACCTCTTTGTTGGGCAGAGGTGGGTGACAGTCAGATCACAGGTCCAGAAATGGTAGTTGATACTACTGAAAAGATTGTTCAAATACGACAACGCATGGCGGCAGCTCGTGACCGTCAGAAAGCATACGCCGATAAAGACAGGAAACTGCTCGAGCTCCAGGTTGGGGATCGAGCACTACTCAAAGTTTCACCCTGGAAGGGTGTTGTTCGTTTTGGCAAACGAGGCAAGCTCAATCCACGTTACGTTGGACCATTTGAAGTCATAGAAAAGATAGGCAAAGTGGCCTACAGACTGAACTTACCAGCTGAACTCAGTGCAGTTCACAACGTCTTTCATGTGTCGAATCTGAAGAAGTGGCAGTCAGATGAGACCTTCATAGTTCCTTTGAAGGAGCTCACTATCGACGAACAATTGCATTTCGTCGAGGAACCAGTTGAAATCACGGACCGGGATGTTAAGGTCCTCAAGAACACCAGAATACCTCTTGTTCGAGTTCGTTGGAACTCCCGTCGTGGCCCAGAGTTCACCTGGGAACGCGAAGACCAAATGGAACTCAAATATCCCCAGTTGTTCGAAAACAATGCAACCACTACTGAGGCTGAAGCTACTACAGAATTTCGGGAAGAAATTCCAAACCAACGGGGGAATGATGTGACACCCCAGGAAAACCAGTAAACGATAACTTACCTAGCTTCCTCAGTAACCGCATGCAAAATTTCGGGACGAAATTTCTTTCAAGTTGGGGATAATGTGACAACTCGAGTTTCCAAGATTCTATCTTCGCATTTAGTGCACGTTAATTTTTTTTTATTTAGTTGTCTGTTAATACGACTCGTTGTTTCACAACGCTTACCTTTGTAATACGTTATATCGTATTTCGATTAATAATTTATACTTGTGATCCATATATATATATATTTTTTTATGTGATTGTATGTTATAAGGTGTTATTATTTAAACACTTGGTAAATAAAAGAATGGAACTTACTGAGAATAAGTATTCATGAAATCACCCAAGTGGTGAAAACACATATAGTGTTTTCGTCCACTGATGACCACGAAATCACACAGATGGGCTTGGCCCATGGCCCAGTGATTAGATATTTTGTATAATCATTTTTTTATAACCAATCTTCTCAGAGAAGCCTCACAATTACCAAACCATACCTTATCACAATTGTCTCTCTCTCTATTTCTGAAAACCCACAAAGAGTTCCTCATACCAGAAGCAAAACCTCTGTTTAAAATCCTTGGTTAGTGATCTTCATGTTCAGTTGTTTAAGATGCTTATCGTATGATTATTGGATGTTTAATCATGATGTATGAATATATGTGAATATATGATTTATCATAGTGTGCTTGCTAGATAATTATCATCCACAAAGTGTCTGTATATTGGATATTGGGATTAACAGTGGGTATTTGTTAAATAATAAACACTATGATGATTGTTGGATGTTAATCCTGATTATTTAGATGAGTAAGTATTTAAATGAATGTTTTATCTTTTGTTGGATTGATTGTTCCTACAAATGATTGATCATGTAACTGTTAAATCGATTATTAGTTACTGGGTTTATGTTACAGAAGTGTTGTTGATGATGATGAACAGTAGCGAAACCCCCCCCCCCCAACAAAACAAAGCTGGACGAAATCACTACATGTGATTTCGGCCCAAGTGGATACGGCCCATGTAGTGATTTCGGCCCAAGAGAGATTTCGACCAACTATGTGTTTTCGGCCAAACATGTTTGGTTTTCGGTTCATAAGGGGTTTTCGGCTAAACTAGTGTTTTCGGCTAAAGGGGATTTCGGCCCAACATAGATTTCGGCCCAGCTGTGTTTTCGGCACTAGAGTGTGTTTGGCAACTTATTTACTGTTAATAATTTAATGTAATTAAATACGTTATTCAGTTAACAAATCACTTGAATAACTTAGTAAGTTTATTTAACTTTGTTAAATATGTAAGTTGATAACTTCATTATTGAGTAACTCTGTTAGTTGACAAATTGTGTTAAATTGTTAACTGGGTTAACAGACTTACTCTGTTTATTTATTATTCCAATGAAGTGGATTAATTATGTTATTCCATGAAATCTGTTAACTTTATTCATTCAGTAAATTTGCTAGTTCTGCTAGATGGCAACTCTGTTAAATGTATGGATGCGATTAACTGCTTATGTGGCATGTTATGAACTG
Organism: Helianthus tuberosus; assembly: GCA_030545235.1. NCBI lineage: Eukaryota > Viridiplantae > Streptophyta > Magnoliopsida > Asterales > Asteraceae > Helianthus > Helianthus tuberosus. The sequence goes on along the minus strand of CM060432.1, from coordinate 68,037,683 downwards.
TCAAACACTTTGTGATATTATTGTGACACTAGTTCCATGTGAAACTTTGCAAACACTGTGAACTGATTGAGTATACGTGCACTATAGGACTTGACTGATTTACTGTGAGCACATAACTTAGCATACCGGGCAAACAAGGTGAGTTCACACTTCTACCAAGGCATGGGATTCCCAGGGCTTGGGAATGGGATTTAAGGAATAAGGTTGAATAGATTCATGCGGAAATTATTACTAGACTACCATACCATCGTCCTCGGTTGTGCAGGACCCATACGTAAAACCTACGTATACTTATGCTATTCGCTATCCTCGGTTGTGAAGGATACTCACGTAAAACCTACGTGAACCTATATTTACTACTGCCTCGGTTGTGTCAGGCACTTACGTAAAACCTACGTAAACCCCCGCGTACCCCTATCCTCGGTTGGGAAGGATACTTACGTAAAACCTACGTAACACTAGTACGTATTACTGTTCTCGGTTGTGAAGAACACATATGGTTACAAATAGTCTAGTGGTTATACAACACGGGAAGCCCCCACCAATAGAACTTACTACCGGCCCAGTAGAGCCACATGTTACAAACATACTTACTATTACGCATTACTTTCTGTGAACTCGCTCAACTAGTTGTTGACTCTCTGTTACATGCCTTGCAGGACCATAGGTACTTTTGGAGCTTGCACGGGAGGCACGGTCGTTGTGGATATGGATCGTGAATGTGTTGTTTAACATTATAACATTTTGTACTTAAACTTATGTTGGGTTTTACATTAAATGCTTCCGCTACACACTTGTTTATATTTGGTTTTGTAAACACCTATCGTATTGATGAATGACTTTTGATATGCATACTTATGTTCAATATGATTGGTGGCTTGATCCTGGTCATGTCACGCCTCCAAGCGGTAGTACTCCGCGTGTGGATTTTGGGGGTGTGACATGATTGATTACTAGGTTTTGAACCCTCTATTGTATGGTTTTGAACCCTCTGTTATATGGTTTTGAACCCCTTTGAATTTTCAAAAATCTCGTCAAGGTTTTGGGTTTTAAATAATGTGAACACGTGCAAACTGGAAGGGTGAATGCCTGTATTCTGGGTTTTCTGTCTAGGCAAGCGCTTCGTATATATCTCATCAGACGCGAGACCAGTTGTGCTTACCTGGGAATTCTTGGGATGAGTGTTCACTTATAGGCGAGCATGTCTTCGCGATACATTATTTTTGACCCATTTACTTTGATTAGTCACTGTGTGTAGTTTGTTTGCTTTGTAAAGCGAACAAATGACCACTATCCTTGCCTTCATCAAATTTGTTTCATCTCATTCTTTTCGTCTATTTCTCTCACTCGTTTCCTTTCATGTTTCCTCTTTTAGAATGCCTCCTCGACGCGACAATCAGATGGTAAATGCCGAACTGGCGGAAATCATCGCGCAGCAAATGGCTGTTGCCTTCCCAAATCTTTATGCTCAAATGATGCAAGCCATCAACAACAACAATGCTCCATGCAATTTCAAGAGTTTCAACTCGGCTAAACCGCTCAAGTTTAGTGGTTCTGAGGGAGCAACTGGGCTTCTTCAGTGGTTCGAGAGCATTGAGAATACCTTCCGTCATGTTCTGTGTCCTGAAAATCGTAAGGTCGAGTTTTCTTCAAGTGTGTTTCAGAAGAGGGCTCTTACATGGTGGAACGGGGTTATGAGAGACCGCGGCGCTGAGGTTGCATTAGCACAGACTTGGGCTGAGCTTAGGGCTCTTATGATGAAGGAGTTTTGCCCTCGTCATGAACTGCGAGCTTTGGAGAGGGAGTTTGATGATTTGAAGCAAGACAGTGGTGAACATCGAGCCTATACTGACCGTTTTGAAGAATTGAGCCTGTTGTGTCCTGCTATGGTTACTCCTGTGGATAAGGCGATCGAGAAATATACGGATGGTCTTCCTGACCTAGTTCAGGATATTGTTACTGGCAGTAACCCTACTACTGTCAGACAAGCCATTGAACTGTCTGCCACCTTAACTGAATCCCATATCAGGAAGCGTAAGCTGTTTCGAAAGGGCGACTCAAGACCAACTGACAAGACTGCTCAAGTTGAACCAAAGGAAGAAAATGCTGAGGTGTCCAAGAAGAAGAAGCGCAAAGCCTCTCAGAACTGCGCTGTAACTGCTCAAGACAAACAGGTTGCACCAAACCAACCAGCACAACCTCGCAAAAGGCAAAACTATGTTGGTACTGCACCTTTGTGCAACAAGTGCAACCGTCATCATCTAGAGCAAGAGCAGTGTCACAAATGTACCCACTGTGGGCGGTTGGGACATTTGATCAATGTTTGTCGCTATGCAAATCAAGCTGCTGCAAACCCTGCTGCTGTTCAAGCACGGTTCCCTCCGGGGTCATGTTATAATTGTGGTGACCTTACCCACTACAGGAACAATTGCCCAAGGCTTGTTAACGCACCTCCGGCGCGAGGACGAGCATTTAACATCAATGAGGCAAACATGAACAATGATGCGGCAGTGAACAACTAGTGTTTTGTTATTTCCTTGGTTGTTATCTTAGGATGTTTAAAGACAAGTCAGTTGTTATATAAATAAAAATTCGTCGTTTTTATTTTTGCAAAACTGATACGATTGTGTGAACGTTGGATACAATCTTATGATGTTAACTCAAAGACAAACTACTCGTATGGTTCTGTCATTTTATGAATATCTGTGATCTCCCCAAGAACCTTAAACACTCGTTTCTTTTAAGAAACAAAGCCAAACTTTTATTGAGAATCCTTCTATCTTTATAGATGGATCCTTGAAAATGATTAAAGTATCAAATGAAATTCATGGATTGGATTTCTAGTGTGCTTTAATTATCCATGCTCAAAGACAACGAATTAAAGAATCAAGTTAACTAATTTTGTGCATATGTGTTTTCTTACATGTTTGTGGTTGTATGTGATCCATCCAAATCCTCGTAAAATCTTTCATATCTTATACGAGAGATTCATAATAGGATATCCAAAGCTACTATCTTAAATCCTTAATGGACTTCTACGTTGTAGTCAAGTCCCTTGGATTTTAAAGTACTATTCTATAATTAGATCCCTTAAGTGGTCTATTTAAGGAGATCGTACGACGGTTTAGTTAATAAGATCATATGTTGATCTAGTTAAAAAGATCGTTCGTTGATTTAGTTAAAAAGATCCTTTGGTGATCTAGTCAAGTCGCTTCATGTTTATTCAATTGATTTTTCCTCTACGCATTCTGAAATGAACTGTGCGTACTGTGCAAGGAATTAAGTAATTATGGAGGCCTACATAATTATGGAATTCAGTGCACAGAAACCACAGAGAATTTTGTCATGTGTTAAGACCCATAATGACAAGAATAATGATACGGGAGAAGTCTTGGACCTTAACCAATGTCATTTATTCTCACACTCCCCAATTCTGATTTCAAGCACACACAAGTTTCCTATGATAAGTCTTCATAAGAAACGTTTTTCTATCCATAGTTCAAAAATTCCATGTTTTACTGCTACAAGGAATTCACATTGAGGGTTAACAAATTCGCTAAGAATCCTAACATGGCCCACAGTTTTACTTAAGGATTCAATGGATCTATTAGAAGGCGAAGCCGTCACAGTTGTCTTCACAAGTTTCCTCTAGAATTAAATTTCGGGACTAAATTTCCTAAAGTAGGGGAGACTGTGACACCTGTGTCACTTCAACCATCAAACAAATGCCAAACCAATGAAATATTGTATTTCATACTTGGGATTTGTAAAAATATGTGTATTGTTTGCACATATCAACTCTTGTTCGATTATAAGCTTTAAATCGCTTTCTGGAGGGTTATACGCGCTCTGATGCGTAAATATAACCAGTTTAATCCAACGAACACTCCGGAATAGCGAAATATACTTAACATACCTTAAATAACCTTTACATAACTTAGAAATAAGTTTTGAAGGCTTTGGTATGTCAAAAACAAGTTAATCTAACTATAGGGACTAAACTTGACAAACTGTGAAAGTATGCCAATTTGAACTGTAACGAACATTCCTAAACATGACCATAAGTTAAACACACCTTAAATATCCTTTATATAGCTTAGAAATAGGCTTTGAGGGGTTAGGTGTGCTAAAATAAACTTTTGGGTCATTCAGGGACTAAAAGCGTCAAAAGTGCACAAGTTTGCATTTTCGCGCATAACTTACATTCTGAATACATCCAGACATCCAAAAATTTATGTAAGCACTATAATATTTTATTTTAGTGTTTGGCATAAGAAAAATCCATTCGTCATGCCATTTGGATCGTTTTTCGCGCTTATGCGCATTCCGTCGTAATTAAGCGAACATCGCGTTCGTACGACCAAACGAACTGACATCCGACATATTTTTGAGCATGTTTCATGTCCAAAATGTTTAGACATCATTTTAGGGCCTTAAAGTTGGCTTTACGGGCCTTAGAAGTGTCGGAAATGGCATAAACACATAACAGGGACCAAAACTGTCATTTCTGAAAGATGTTTGCTTATACATCGAATCTAGTCCTTCCCACTTGTTGCACATGGTTTTGGGAATCTATGGGCTGGTATTTTGGGCACATGGTATTACAATACCATGGGTGCTAGTGTATGGCCAAGATTGAAGCACTTTTTCCAAGAAACGATCCTAACGGTTCGGGAAATCCTATAAATACCCCACCCCCCATGCTTCAAAATTACAAGAACTTTGATTTGAGAAACTCTAAGTTGAAACTATTGTTTCATACCTGAGATTTTTGAATCGAAGTTAGCATTCGGGGACCCTTCGTAAGTATTCTTTCGTTCTTTTCCTTATTTTATTGCTTTTCGAGTCCGAAAGTCAAACTTAGTTTGACTTTCAGCGTTGACCAGTAATGGTCAATGCGAAGTTCGTTTGAACTTCGCAACGTGAGTGTAATCACGTTGGTTATAGTCCCTTGGGGCTATGCCTATTGATTACCACGTTGTCTAGGGTCGTAGGGTAAGCGATCTGATAAATCGCTTATACCTCGTCGATCATTAGGATCCGACCAAACACATTAGGTGACCATAGTAGGTAGGGAATAACCTTCCGAGGTTATACCCTATGGTCACATCGTTTAAGTAGTTGTATGATAGGTAGTTTATATGCCTTAGGTAAATTACCAAAATACCCCTTTGATGCCAAAATTCGTTTTAATCATATGTAACATAACTTTTGACATCTAAACTGATTTGACAACCATATTAGACATGTTAAGGCATATATTACTTGTCATAGGACTAGTTAGGCAGTCCGAACGCGTTTCACGCGAACGACGCGTTAAAGTAGAATAAGCTACCTAAACGGGTCGTAATGGGTCGTAAGCGCTTAGACTAGGTTTCATTTAGTATGTAGGCTTTTGTAAACCATACTACATGAGTTCCAATACTCATCTGGTTTACGAGCCCTCATTCTATCCGATCCTCCGATTTAGGTCCGGGTTATTTATGTAGTTACCTATATTAGGTACCGTTTAATTTCCGGGACTCCTCTAGCTTGCTTGGTAGTTGTGCAAGACTCCTAAGCACTCTCAGGTGAGTACATAGTTCCCCTCTTTTACTGTTTTCAAACTGTTTTGGGGTGAAGCATGTGTACCTATCTGTTATTTTCATGATTTCAAAGTATAATTGATTATACATGTTATTACTTATCTTTTGACAAACTAAATGACTATCTATGGTTTAAACACTGATTTCTCAAAGAACATAAAATAAAATGTTGAATTGTACTTATTTTATGTTCACCAGACCGATTGTTAGTATGATATAGCGCTATAGGATTTGACACCCCATTCCTGTTGTCATGGAATGTCTGAAACCAATTTGTTGCTCCATCCAAATAGGGATTGCCTTTGTGGTATTTCTATAGTCTCAAAGGTGTATTTTGATGCACCAGGTCTGAATGAATTCTCAAATCACACTATTAAAGTATAGTTTGATATACTCTCATGTGTGGTATTGTACAAAACCAACATATATTTACAAAACCAAAAACATAGTTTAATGTGTTATTTATCACATCTAAAGCATATTTTGATATGTTATTTATGAAACCAAAACATAGCTTAATATGTTACTTACTAATCTAAAGTATACTTTTAATATGCTACTATAAGGTTATTTGTTAAATCTTACATTTATTTATACAAATCACATTGGTTACACATTACATGATTTACATTGGACACATAAACATTATTGACATTAGTTATACATTACATGTCTTACATCTTGACATAAACATATTATTTAATACGTTTGGCAATTGGTTTAAACATAGACATCTTACATGGTTGGTTTGGTTTAAGTAAGTGATTAAGTAACGAGGCGTGTGTAATATGATACAAGCATGGTGGATACGCCGCTGGTACTTCCTATATATAAGTGTTTGTATGGTATTACATATTGTATCGTTATCTGAATCATTTCAATTTGAGACATATAACATTTTATACAAATAACATACTTTTCACAAGACATTTATTTACAAACAACTTATCTTATACAAACTCATTTTATATGGTTATTCATTTAACCATACATTATTCTCTTATTTATACATATCATTTGAACTTATTGTTTTTTTAACGATTTACAAGACAAAACAAATTACAAGGTTCATAACTAAACATTTTCTTAAACATAAGTCATGAATCCTATATTCACAAAACCTATGTATCTCACAGGCATTTTTATGCTGACGTACCTATTTTTACACATGTTTCAGGTACTGCTTTGCAATGATTGTTGATACATGCTACATTTAGGATGGACTCGTGCCTTAGCAACTTTAAAACTTGGAAGATCATAGTTGTATTTATTTGATTGTATTAAAACAATGAGTTCATTTATTCAATAAAACAGAATTTATTTATGCCATGGTTATGAAACAATAATTCTGTTACAACACTCCCCGACGTTTCCGCCACGTCTAGTTGCTTTACGTGGTCGGGGTGTGACAACCCGAGGGTGAACTGGGTTTAGGAGGAACTTTCGATGAATTTGATTGAAACAGTGGGTTCCCACTTAAAACAAGTTTCATGGAGGGATTGTACTTAGGCCGAGGAGGGGGAAAATTATTGTTGCTCAAATCCAACCCTTTGCGTAAAGGGTTTAGTACGTTGGGATCTGTTGTGCTGAAAATGATTGAAATTAGGAAGGTGTAGATGAGCGTTATGGTTAAAATGAGGGTGCATGTGTGGCGGTGGTAATCTACCATTGATGCAGAAGGTGTAACCGGTGCAGCGGCAATGAGGAGAGAAGTGGTATGAAAGTTAGAGGTGTTCAAAACTATTCGTATCCGAAAATTTGATCCAAAATATCCAATATCCGAATCCGAAATATCCAAAAATTTGGATATCCGAAATTTCGTATATCCAAAATTTGGATATCCAAAAATTCGGGTATCCAAAAATTTAAATTTTATTATTTTTTGGATATCCGAATATCCGAAAATATGGAAATAAAATCTCGATTCAAAGTTTTTTACTTGACCCATGCCAAAAGTTAATCGTTTCCAACTTGCCCTTTTGTCACGCCCATAATATATATACATATATATATACATACATATATATATATATATATACATAAATATATATATATATATAAAGAAAAAAGATAGTTACTAGCATATTTAGGGGAAACGTATCCTAACATCCCAGCTACCTGAGTCATTATTGACTTCCCACCATCCAGGACGAGTTTCACCGGTCCAAAGTCTGAAACGTTGGCTCGAAAATCATCGCTAAGTAAAAAATTGGACGATTTAAGATCCCGGTGTATAAAGCTCTGATGAGCCAAAGAGTGAAGATATTCCATACCTCTAGCCACATCCAATGCAATACTTAACCTCCTTTTCTAAGAAAGTGGTTCCAATTTAAACTTTTTCCAATGAAATAGATGCCTACTTAATTCACCTAGAGGCATATATTCAAAAACAAGAATTCTTTTGAGCCCTTGAGTTGAATACCCTAAAAGTAACACCAAATGTCTGTGTCTAACCTTTGTTAAAACTGAAATTTCTGATTCAAATTCATCTAATGCTTTGTTGCAAATCACACCAGATTCCATTCTTTTGACTGCTATCATTGTGCCATCGTCTAATTGGCCCTTGTAAACGACCCCAAACCCGCCATGCCCGAGCTCGCTTTCTTTTGTGAAGTTTTGATCATATTTTTTAAAACTTGAACTGAAATGATCATGTTTCCATACTTGATTACAGGGGACTCACTCGAACCACTTACAACACTAGCAAGCATATGCGTGTCCTTGGCGATTGAAATCCTGACTGTATTATCTGAGTTAAACAGCTCCAGGGGGTGAATAGCAAGTGAGCTCGGTGGTTCACTTGAGTTAGCTTTCTTCAATTTGCATAAGTAGAGACCTAAAGGGACGGTTAAAAGCGCTAAACCAGCAAAAGCCGCAACAGGAGTGAGGGACGGAACTACATTTGGTTTCTTCTTTAGCTGTATAGTGGGAACACCACCAATGCCCGAATCACCAGTACTAGGAGTAATCCCAGGTGAAAGTTGGCTGCTGCTGTCAGGCTGGGAACCCGAGGGTGAACTGGGTTTAGGAGGAATTTTCGATGAATTTGATTGAAACAGTGGGTTCCCACTTAAAACAAGTTTCATGGAGGGATTGTACTTAGGCTGAGGAGGGGAAAAATTAGTGTTGCTAAAATCCAACCCTTTTCGTAACTGGTTTAATACGTTGGGATCTGTTGTGCTGAAAATGATTGAAATTAGGAAGGTGTAGATGAGTGTTATGGTTAAAATGAGTGTGCATGTGTGGCGGTGGTAATCTACCATTGATTCAGAAGGTGTAACCGGTGCTGCGGCAATGAGGAGAGAAGCGGTATGAAAGTTAGAGGTGTTCAAAACTATCCGTATCCGAAAATCCGATCCGAAATATCCAAAAATTCGGATATCCGAAATTTGGATATCCTAAAATTCGGGTATCCAAAAATTTAAATTTTATTCTTTTTTGGATATCCGAATATCCAAAAATATGGAAATAAAATCTCGATTCAAAGTTTTTTACTTGACCCATGCCAAAAGTTAATCGTTTCCAACCTGCCCTTTTGTCACGTCCATAATATATATACATATATATATATATACATACATATATATATATATATAAAGAAAAAAGATAGTTACTAGCACATTTAGAGGCAACGTATCCAAACGTCCCAGCTATCTGAATCATTATTGACTTCCCACCATCCGAGACGAGTTTCACCGGTCCAAAGTCCGAAACTTTGGCTCGAAAATCATCGCTAAGTAAAATATTGGACGATTTAAGATCCCGGTGTATAAAGCTCTGATGAGCCAAAGAGTGAAGATATTCCATACCTCTAGCCACATCCAATGCAATACTTAACCTCTTTTTCCAAGAAAGTGGTTCCAATTTGAAGTTTTTTCAATGAAATAGATGCCTACTTAATTCACCTTGAGGCATTAAACAAGAATTCTTTTGAGCCCTTGAGTTGAATACCCTAAAAGTAATACCAAATGTCTGTGTCTAACCTTTGTTAAAACTGAAATTTCTGATTCAAATTTATCTAACGCTTTGTTGCAAATCACACCATATTCCATTCTTTTGACTGCTATTTTTGTGCCGTCGTCTTACTGGCCCTTGTAAACGACCCCGAACCCGCCATGCCCGAGCTCGCTTTCTTTTGCGAAGTTTTGGTCACATTTTTTAAAACTTGAACTGAAATGATCATGTTTCCAGACTTGATTACAGGGGACTCACTCGAACCACTTTCAACACTAGCAAGCATCTGTGTGTCCTTGGCGATTGAAATCCTGACTGCCTTATCCGAGTTAAACAGGTCCAGGGGTGAATAACAAGTGAGCTCGGTGGTTCACTTGAGTTAGCTTTCTTCAATTTGCATAAGTAGACACCTAAAGGGACGGTTAAAAGCGCTAAACCAGCAAAGGCCGCAACAGGAGTAAGGGACGGAACTACATTTGGTTTCTTCTTTATCTGTATAGCGGGAACACCACCAATGCCTGAATCACCAGTACTAGGAGTAATCCCAGGTGAAAGTTGGCTGCTGCTGTCGGGCTGGGAACCCGAGGGTGAACTGGGTTTAGGAGGAACTTTCGATGAATTTGATTGAAACAGTGGGTTCCCACTTAAAACAAGTTTCATGGAGGGATTGTACTTAGGCCGAGGAGGGGGAAAATTATTGTTGCTCAAATCCAACCCTTTGCGTAAAGGGTTTAGTACGTTGGGATCTGTTGTGCTGAAAATGATTGAAATTAGGAAGGTGTAGATGAGCGTTATGGTTAAAATGAGGGTGCATGTGTGGCGGTGGTAATCTACCATTGATGCAGAAGGTGTAACCGGTGCAGCGGCAATGAGGAGAGAAGTGGTATGAAAGTTAGAGGTGTTCAAAACTATTCGTATCCGAAAATTTGATCCAAAATATCCAATATCCGAATCCGAAATATCCAAAAATTTGGATATCCGAAATTTCGTATATCCAAAATTTGGATATCCAAAAATTCGGGTATCCAAAAATTTAAATTTTATTATTTTTTGGATATCCGAATATCCGAAAATATGGAAATAAAATCTCGATTCAAAGTTTTTTACTTGACCCATGCCAAAAGTTAATCGTTTCCAACCTGCCCTTTTGTCACGTCCATAATATATATAAAGAAAAAAGATAGTTACTAGCATATTTTGGGGCAACGTATCCAAACGTCCCAGCTACCTGAGTCATTATTGACTTCCCACCATCCGGGACAAGTTTCACCAGTCCAAAGTCCGAAACTTTGGCTCGAAAATCATCGCTAAGTAAAATATTGGACGATTTAAGATCCCGGTGTATAAAGCTCTGATGAGCCAAAGAGTGAAGATATTCCATACCTCTAGCCACATCCAATGCAATACTTAACCTCCTTTTCCAAGAAAGTGGTTCCAATTTGAAGTTTTTTCAATGAAATAGATGCCTACTTAATTCACCTTGAGGCATTAAACAAGAATTCTTTTGAGCCCTTGAGTTGAATACCCTAAAAGTAACACCAAATGTCTGTGTCTAACCTTTGTTAAAACTAAAATTTCTGATTCAAATTCATCTAACGCTTTGTTGCAAGTCACACCAGATTCCATTCTTTTGACTGCTTTTTTTGTGCCATCGTCTAACTGGCCCTTGTAAACGACCCCGAACCCGCCATACCCGAGCTCGCTTTCTTTTGCGAAGTTTTGGTCACATTTGCGGTCGGGGTGTGACAGAAGAATTGGTATCAGAGCTCATGGTTATAGGGAATTAGGTTATTTGTAATGTTTTGACCTAGACTATAACCTCCCTAGGACCCTAACACAAGTTATCTTGTGTTTAGTCTTAAAACAATATCGTTGCCTAACTTTAGGTGACAACCACAACAAGAACATGAATTACGAATCCAACTTGAAAACTAATCATCTCTTCTTAGATAATTTAATATAAGGTTTTGAACCTTCAAAGTTTTCAAAATCTCGTCAAAGTTTGGGTCTTATTAATGTGAACACGTGCAATCTGGAAGGGTGGGTGCCTGTATCCTGAGTTTTCTGTCTAAGGCTAGAGTGTTCGTACAAATCCACAGAATCGGGCAGTCACTCTTACCTGGGAACTCTTAGGGTGAGTGCCCACTTATAGGCTAAAGCCTGTCTTCGTGATACATTATAAGGACCTATTTACTTTGTTCAACCATTGTGCGTCGTTTGTTTGTTCGAGGTAACAAACGGATGATCGTCTTTCTTATGTTTCGTTGATATCTTCAATATCTCTTTTGTCCATTCAAATGTCAATCTCACTCGTTTCTCATGTTTTCTTGTTCTTTTTAGAAAATGCCTCCTAGACGCGATCAAACTGAAAATGCTGCCCTCGCAGCCACAATAGTTCAGCAGATGGCTGCTGTGATTCCGAACCTCATTACCCAAATAAACAAAGCGATTAACAATAACAACAATAACAATGCTCAGTGTAACTTCAAAACATTCAATTCAGCTAAGCCATCGAAATTTTCTGGGTCTCAAGGAGCAACTGCACTCCTACAATGGTTCGAGAGTCTAGAGAGCACATTCAGACATGTTCAGTGTCCAAATGAGCAAAAGGTTGAATTCGCATCTAGTGTTTTTGAGAAACGAGCATTAACATGGTGGAATGGTGTGATGAGAGATAGGGGTGCCGATGTGGTACTAGCTCAAACCTGGGAAGAGCTTCGAGCTCTAATGATGAATGAATTATGTCCTCGTCATGAAATCAGGGCGTTAGAAAGGGAATTCGACGATCTTAAACAAGATAGTGGTGAGCATCGAACCTATACGGACCGATATGAGGAACTAAGTCTGTTATGTCCAACCATGGTTACGCCTTTGGATAAGGCAATTGAAAAGTACATTGATGGCCTCCCTGATTCCGTTCAAGACATTGTTACTAGTAGCAACCCTACCACAGTTAGACAGGCCATTGAGCTATCCGCTACCCTGACTAAATCTCAGATCAGGAAGGGTAAACTCTTCCGAAATGGAGACAAGAAACCAACCGATGAAACGAAACCGAAGGATAAGCAGACTGAATCCTCCAAGAAGTCAAAGAAGCGTAAGGCTTCTCAGAACTTCGCCGTGGTTGCTCAAAACAATCAAGCTATCCCTAACCAACCAGCTCAACCCCTCGCTAAGAAGCCATACAACGGAACTGCACCTTTGTACAACCAATGTAACCTTCATCATCATGCTAGTGTGCAATGCCGCAAATGCCTAAATTGTGGACTTGCTGGTCATACAGCTAGGGTTTGCCGAGATGAGGCTGCACAAAATCAAGTTGACAACAACCCTGCTCAAGCTCCTTTTCCACCAGGTTCTTGCTACAACTGTGGCGAGATGGGCCATTTCAGAAACAATTGCCCAAAGCTCGTTAATTCAAATCCATCCCGTGGATAAGCATTCGACTAACTGGAAGACGATGCTGTTTAGAAACAATCGAACTTTATGTATTATTTTCTTTTGTTATCCAAGTCTATGAAACAGTTATTTTGATATATAAATAAATTTTTATTTACATTACGATGTGCGAAAACAAATATGGTTACATGTATGAACGACATACCCCTACAATACCGACACCAAGGAACTGTGTTCCTTGCAAAACAAACTACTCTCGAAATTCTTCCATTTTGTGATCGCTTGCTATCTCCAACGAAAATCCTAACTACTCGTTTCTTCTACGAAACAAAGTACAATGTACAAGTTACAACTCTGGACGAATACCCAAAGTATCACTTTAAATCTTTAATTGGATACCTAAGGGTATTTCCGTAAGTCCTTAATTGGTCTTACGCAATATACATATCATATCTTCCTAATTTCATGATATTTTACATAGCATGTGATTTCGAAAAGATTATACATGTTTTCAAAAACCTTATACATAATTTCAAAATCATTCTTAAGTCATTTTATAAACATATTTTCCTATGATACCCAGTACATGATTTCAAAAACATTACAAAAGGTTTTCAAAAAAACATATTTTTAACGATTCCAAGCATAGCTTTCAAAAACAATCTGCTCGTATGTTGCCCTAGCATACGTGATACGCGATTTTCAAGAACACCCTGCTTTGTATGCTGACTTAGCATGCTTAGCGTAATGATTTCAAGGATCCATTTGCTTCATATGTTGTCTTAGCATATCTAGCACCTTGATTTCATAAACAATATACTTCGTATGTGGTCTTAGCATACCTAGTACAAAGTTCCTAAACTTTTTCCACTACACGAATTCCAAATCCTTATAGGATCTTCCTATCTTCATAGTTAGACCCTTGTGGATGTTTAACGCGCAAAAATCAAAGTCCTTAATTGGATTCTTTGTGTGCTTTAATACGAATGTTACAATTCTTTGAAAACGAAACCGAATTCTTATAAGATCATCATGTCTTTGTAGATAGAATTCTTGAGGATGTTTAAAGTGCTAGTAGAAGTCCATTGATTGGATTCCTGGTATAGTTTAAATGCACGTGTACAAATCAACGACAAGTTAATTACAATTTAATAACAAGCTAATAACGAATTGATAATCAAGTGAACAATTGTGTGACTGTAATGTGCTTACGTGACTATGTGTTGACCTAATCAAAGAAACTCTATGGTAATCTAGTCAAAGTTATCACGAGGTTGTTCGACCGATTCTATCCCCTACACATTATAAAATAAACTGTGCGGACCGTGCAAGGAATTACGTAATTATGGATGCATACATAATTATGGAATTCAGTGCACAGAAACCACAACAAGTTTTGTCATGTATCAACTTAAACATGAAACAAAAGTTAACTATATTCATTTCCATTTCTGATGAAGTACCCACTGAGGAAAAATGAACTAGCTATTCATTTTTCGCTTTTGAAAGAGATATCCACTGGGAAATGAATAATCTATTCGTGAACCATGTTCATTTTCGTTTCTGATGAAGTATCCGCTGAGGAAAATGAATAAATTCATTCCGTTTCTGGTGAAGTATCCACTGAGGAAAATGAATTGATCAGTCATTTTCACTTATAAAGAAATATCCACTGAGGGAATGAGTAATCCTGCATTAATTTTGGTCATTTTCATTTCCAATGAAGTATCCACTGAGGAAAATAAACTATCCGTTCATCTTCGCTTCTAAAGAAATATCCACTGAGGAAAATGAATGAATTCATTCCACTTCTGATGAAGTATCCACTAAGGAAAATGAATTATCCATTCATTTTTGCTTCTAAAGAAATATCCATTGGGGAATGAATAATCCTGTATCGATTCCTTCATTTCCACTTATGACGAAGTATCCACTGAGGAAAATGAATCATCCATTCATTTTCGCTTCTGAAGAAATATTCATCGGGGAAATGAGTACTCCTTTCTTCCATATCCACTTCTGACGAAGTAACCACTGAGGAAAATGAATCATCTATTCATTTTCGCTTATGAAGAAATATCCATCGGGGAAATGGATAACTTATTCAGCAATTCTTCATTTCTACTTCTGACGAAGCATCCATTGAGGAAAATGAATTATCCATTCATTTTCGCTTCTGAAAGAATAACAATTGAGAAATGAACAGCTTATACATACCTTCATTTCCGTTTTTGATAAAAGTATCCATTGGAGAACACGAATTATCTATTTATTTCCGCTTTTGAAGAGATATCCATTGGAAATAAATAACCTATTTGTCTTTCATTTCCATATCTGACGAAGAATCCATTAGAGAAAATGAATCATCCATTCGTTTTCGCTTTTGGAAAATATCCACTGGAGAAATGAAATACAAATCCTTACCGTGACACTTGTGCTCCGTAAACACCACACGATGTAGGACAATATCTTTTATCAAGAAACAATGTGTTTTGCTCTCAATGTTTGCTTATTTATGTTTTGACAATTTTACGTTTTGATTCTAGTTCGATTTCAAGCTTTAAATCGCTTTCTGGAAAGTTATACGCAAACTGGTACGTAAACGTAATCAGTTTAATGCGAAAAACACTCCGGAATAGTGACATAGGCTTAACATACCTTAAATAACTTTTATATAACTTAGAAATAAGTTTTGAAGGCTTTGGTGTGTCAAAAACAAGTTTATTCACTCTCAGGGACTATTTGCGTCAAACTGCGGAAGTCTACTGATTCGTATAGTAACGAACATTCCGGAACTTGATCATAAGCTAAACGTACCCTAAATATCCTTTACATAGCTTAGAAATAGGCTTTGAGGGGTTCGTTATGCGGAAATATGCTTATTTGATCGATAGGGACTAAAAGCATCAAAAAGTGCATAAGTTTGCATAAGTGCGCTTCTTAGAATTTTTAGAAGATTCGGCCTTTGATCTTTTCGAATTTCCATTAGTAGTTTCGGTGTTTTGTTTCTTGTCTCCTTTTTGAAATAGTTTAACTTTTCTAACCTGGGAGTCGGTTAAGATAACGGCTAATTCCTTAGCCTCCCTAAGCGTTGCAGGTTGGCTGCCAGTGACGATGTCTTGGACAAGATCAGGTAGGCCATCAATGTACTTCTCAATGGTCCGATCCAAAGGTGTGACCATAGTGGGGCAAAGTAGGCTTAGCTGTTCAAATCGGACAGTGTAGGCACGGTTTTCCCCACTATCTTGTTTTAGGTGATAGAATTCATTTTCAAGTGCCCTTATTTCGCTTTGTGGGCAAAATCCTTTCTTCATAAGATCCTTAAATTCTTCCCATGTTAGTGCCATTTCCATATCGGCACCTCGATCTCTCATAATACCGTTCCACCAAGTGAGTGCTCTCCTTTGAAAGACACTCGAGGCGAAATCCACCTTGCGCTCATTGGCACACTGAACATGGCGGAATGTGCTTTCTATACTTTCAAACCATTGTAGGAGCGCAGTTCCTCCTTGAGACCCAGAAAATTTCGATGGTTTAGCTGAATGGAACATTTTGAAGTCACATTGAGCATTGTTATTATTGTTATTGTTATTTGCTTGGTTTATCTGAGTAATGAGGTTCGGAATCACAGCAGTCATCTGCTGAACGATTGTGGCTGCGAGAGCAGCATTCTCAGTTTGATCGCGTCTAGGAGGCATCTTGAAAGTATAGCTATAGTGAAAATCAAATAAGTTCGATCCATCAAATTGTTATGAGTTTGTAACATCATTGTGTAGTGAAAATTTTGGACTAGTAAAAATCTCGTTCATAGGTCTCGCTCTTGTACTTAGAATATGTAGTGTAAATTCTGACTTTAGTAAAATCTTGTTCATAAGTCTCGTTCTTGTATCTAGAAAATACAATGTTGTGGATTTTGTTTTGAGACAAGAGTTGTTTGAAAAATAAACTTTCATAATATTTATGGATGAGAGAATACAAACCAAGTTAATGGTTTGTGTTAAAAATTCCTTTATTGTTTAAAAATTTATTGTTTTTAAGATAAAATGTTTTAAATTAAAATTTTTAAAATAAAGAAACTTTGTGTTTGAACTTTTGAAAATTCTCATCCAAATGGTAAAAATTTGAAATTTTGAAAGACAAAGGTAGTGTTTTAAAAATGAAATAGGATCTCATAATGTCGTGAAACGAAATGAAATTTATTTCAATCGTCTCGAATCAAACATATCACCGAAGGTAATATGATGAAATAGTATTGTGAAAGGAAATTTGTTTCGATTATCGTGAATAGCAAACATATTACCGAGGGTAATATGAATGTGTAGTGATACAAAGGTCGTTTAGAAATCGTTCGGCATGGTCAAGATGGATAGGTTTTTATAATGCTTCATGAAGACATGCTTTAGCCTATAAGTGGACACTCACCCTAAGAGTTCCCAGGTAAGAGTGACTGGTCCGATAATGCGGATTTGTACGAACACTCTAGCCTTAGACAGAAAACTCGGGGTACAGGCATCCACCCTTCCAGATTGCATGTGTTCACATTTTTTAAAACCCAAGATTTCGATGAAAAATGTTTGAGGAAAACATTTAAGAAATCTTTTGATACAAATCGTTTGAGATAAAACATGTTGTGAAATATTTTAACAAAAACGTTTAAGAAAACATTTTGAGAAATATTTTATTGAAAATGTTTTGAGAAAACATTTTGAGGAATACCTTAAGGCATAAAGCCTAAGGGTTTTAGGATAAATCATCTAAGACTAGATGATTTGTAATTCATAGTGTAGTTGTAGCACGAATAAAGATGAGGATTTAGGAAGGAGTTCCTAAGTCTACTCATGTTTGGGTCCTAGGAGGGTTACATACTAGGTTTAAGGCATGCTAATAACCTAATTCCCTATAACCAGTGCTCTGATACTAATCTGTAACACCCCAATCGCGTAATACAACAACACGCGGCGAAAATATCGGGGAGTCACGTTACAAATTGCTCACAACTACTGGCACTAAATTGTTTCAATATTATTAACATCGTTTTACAACAAAGAATACATGTAATTGTCTTTTGATCTAGAAGTCTAAGGCCCGAATGCAGTCCTATGCGTTGCATGCTTGAATAGTTGAAAACCTGAAACATATGTGAAAATAGTCAGCATAAAAATGCCGGCGAGTACATAGGTTTTGTTAGCCAAATAAATGGCAAAAAGTTTGGTATTGCAATACTTTAACAGCTACGAGAGCTGTCAATTGAAAATAAATCTTGAAGCCAAAGAATGGCAAAAGTTTAGTATTGCAATACATAATCTTGATTGTGAAAACTCGTGGCAAATAGTTTTGTATATGGCAATATGATTATTACTAAGTCATTTTTATGCCATTTGAAATTGTATATTGTAACCTCGATAAGATCATCGTAAAACTCGTAATTATGTTATTAGAATTACAATCAAGGATTAATAATAACTGTTTTGAAATAAATCAAAACTTGTGTGAGTATTATATAAATCAAATCAATGATTCATGATAACACTTTAGATATCCTTCTAAGAATCTAACATATAAAGATATGGGAGATTCTGCGAGGATTTGGATAATCGAACATTGAAACAATGGTACACAAAATCCTAAAGTGATTCGGATAACGTTACATGAATAACAAAATAAGAACACTTATATATAGGAAGTCCCAGCGGCGTATCCACCATATGCTTATTTTATTACACCCATTTCGTTATCTAAATCACAACTACCACATAAACACATAATCGTCAACTTGTCAATAACTTGTAAACACGCATTAAAGTATGCAATGAATCCAAATAAGGACTTCAATATTAGCACTTTAAACATTCCATATATGTTTAGCTATGAAGATAGATAAATATTACAGGGATACGGTTCTCGTCACATCGTCTAGTCAAACATGCATTAAAGTACACAATGAATCCAAACAAGGACTCCAATATTAGCACTTTAAACATCCTACACGTATCAATATATAAGGATAAATTGATGCTAAAAGGATTCGGTCTCGATCACATTGAATCAATGTATCACAACATTCTAAATCCTAATGGTGATTCGGGATAACGCCACGAATGGTAATACAATAAGCACACTTATATATAGGAAGTACCAGTGGCGTATCCACCATGTGCTTATTGTATTATCTAGTTTCGTTATCTAAATCACCAACAATCTACACATAAACCATAACCATCGTGTCGTAAAGTACTTCTTAAAAATCTCACTATGAAGATAGGAAGATCTAAGACTGTAATTCAAATATCCTATAAGAATCTAACTATTAAGATAGGTAGATCTTCTAGGGATTTGGATAAACATCGTATTTGCATAATCGGAATAATACACATAAAAGCACTTAGTAAACACATATATGCCATACATTTGGAAAATGAATCGATTACACATATGAATCACCCCAAAACATTTGAAAAAGGTAAAAGAGGGGAAGTATGTGCTCACATTGAATTGCAAAGATATCCTTGACTAAATGAACTTAACAAAACTCGAGCAAACCAAGGAAATCAAGCGGCACCTAGTAATCGGATCGCTAAATTAATAAATTGACACCTAAATCAGAAGATCGGGTAGAATGAGGTCTCGTAAACCAAATGAGTTTTGAAACTCATGTGATATGGTTTAACAAAGCCTACATCCTAAATTGGAACCTATTCTAAGTGCTTACAACCCGTTACGACCCATTAAGCTAGCTTATGCTACTTTAACGCGTCGTTCGCGCAAATGCACGTTCGAGACGCCTAACTAGTCCTATGACAAGTATTATATGCCCTAACATGTTTAAATATGTTTCATAATCAGTTTAAGTGGCAAAAGTTAGGTTACATATGCTTAAAATTCAATTATGCATGAAAAGGGCATTTTGGTCATTTTCCTAAGGCATATAAACTACCTATCATAACAACTAATTAAACTAAGTGACCATAAGGTATAACCTCGGAAGGTTATTCCCTATAAAACCATGGTCACAATATATGCTTGGTCAGATCCTAACAATCGACCAAACGGGTCGGGTTTGAAAGTCTAAGCGGTTGTCAAGACCGCTTGACTTACGACCCTATACAAGCACTAGACTAAAAGTGACGAGTTAAACATGTTAAAACATGTTTAACTAAGTTAGAAAACAGGTTTGATATCAAAACAAAGTGTTTTGATACCCGAAAATAGCTTCGTTGCAAAATACGCATAAACACGTATTTTGACCGAAACTTGGACTCGTCACTTCGACTAATCAACGTGGTAATCAATAGGTATAGTCACAAGGGACTATAACCATCGTGATTACGCTCACGTTGCAAAGTTCGAATGAACTTTGTGTTGACCAATTCATGGTCAAAGCAGAAAGTCAAACAGTTTCACGCTTGAAACGCATAAACAAGCATGAAAGAAGCTTACAAAGGGTCCAAGCTAGGAAGAATTGAACCAAAATACTCAGGTATGAAGCCTTAGCTTCAACTTAGAGCAGAATTGATTCAATTTGTGAGGAATGAAGTGAAAAACCAAAGTCTATTTATAGTAAGTTTGGATTAACAAGATCATTCCAAGTGTTAGGAGGATCAATCTTGGCCATACACTTGTGGAACATGGTTTCTAATACAGTGGGAATCCAAAAACCAGCCTAAGGTATTGAGAAAATTGGATAAAAGACCCTGAATATCAAGCAGGTTGCTGAAACTGTTTTGCTGACAAAGTGCATCTCAGGCGACACGCGGAAGGTGACAGTGTTTCTGTCGCGACACTCCTGGCAGGTCAGGCTGAAAGTTTTCAGTTTTTGGCAGTTTTGGTCCCTGCATGCTTGAAACTTGGTTTTTGACATGTTTAAGCCCTGTTAACCCCATTTCAAGGCTCTAAAATGAAGTTAAAGCATAGGGAACATGAAATATGCTTGAAAACATCTCGGATGTCGGTTCGTTTGGTCGTATGGTTGCGTTATTCGGTTAATTACGACGAAAATTCGAACGGATGCGAAAACGATCCAAATTACGCGACGAATGGTATTTTTGCATTCTAATCACTTAAAATAAAGTATTTTAATGATTACAAAAATTTTTGGATGTTCGGATATGTTCAGAACGTAAGATATGCGCGTAAATGCAAACTTATGCACTTTTTGACGCTTTTAGTCCCTATTGATCAAATAAGCATATGTTCGCATACCGAACCCCTAAAAGCCTATTTCTAAGCTATGTAAAGGATATTTAGGGTATTTTTAGCTTATGATCAAGTTCCAGAATGTTCGTTACAGTACGAATCAGAAGACTTTCGCAGTTTGACGCAAATAGTCTCTGTGATCGAATAAACTTATTTTTAACACACCAAAGCCTTCAAAACTTATTTCTAAGTTATATAAAAGTTATTTAAGGTATGTTAAGCCTATGTCACTGTTCTGGAGTGTTTTCCGCATTAAACTGATTACGTTTACGCATAAGTTTGCGTATAACTTTCCAGAAAGCGATTTAAAGCTTGAAATTGAACTAGAATTAAAACGTGAAATTGTCAAACGCAAATAAACAAATTTTGAGACCAAAACACATTGTTTCTTTGATAAATGATATTTTTCTACCTCGTACTGTGTTTACGGAGCACAAGTGTCACAATAGGTTCCGATTTATAATGTAGGCTTTGTTAAACCGTATCACATGAGTTCCGATACTCATTTGGTTTACAAGACCTCATTCTACCCGATCTTCCGATTTAGGTGTCGATTTATTAACTTAGCAATACGATTACTAGGTTCCACTTAATTTCTTTGGTTTGCCCAAGCTTTGTTAAGTTCATTTAATCGAGGATACTTTGCAATCTCAGGCGAGTACATAGTTCCCCTCTTTTATCGTTTTCAAATGTTTTGGGGTGATTCATATGTATAACCGATTTGTTTTCCAAATGTGTGGCATATATGTGTTTGCTAAGTGCTTTTATGTGTATTATTCTGATTATGCAAATACGATGTTTATCCAAATCCTTAAAAGATCTATCTATCTTCATAGTTAGATTCTCATAGGATATTTGAAGTACAGTCTTAGATCTTCCTATCTTCATAGTGAGATTTTTAAGAAGTACTTTATGAGACGATGGTTATGGTTATTGTGTAGATTGTTGGTGATTTAGATAACGAAACTAGAGTAATACAATAAGCACAAGGTGGATACGCCGCTGGTACTTCCTATATATAAGTGTGCTAATTGTATTACCCTTCGTGGCGTTATCCTGAATCACCATTAGGACTTAGGATTTTTGTTGTTATTTACCAAAGCATAATTTGATATGCTACTGTTCTACCAAAGTATAGTTTGATATGCTATTATTCACCAAAGCATAGTTTGATATGCTATTGTTTACCAAAGTGTAGTTTGATATGCTATTGTTTACCAAAGCATAGTTTGATATGCTAGCGATTTTGCAATTTATAAACTAAAGTATAATTTGACATACTACCGAAATTGTTATTTACCAAGGCAAAGTTGATATGCTATTTTCAAACCAAAGCATAGTTGATATGCTACTTTCAAACCAAGGTATAATTTGATATACTACGAATGTTTTTCATTCTTAAACCAAAGTATACTTGTGATATACTACCAAATCTATTATTTCAGAAACCAAAGTATATTTTGATATACTATCTGTTTAACTATTTCATAACTAAAGTATATTTAAATATACTACTTATCCGATTAATTTCAAAACAGTTTTTAATAACCTTTGATTGGATTTCTAATAACACATTTAACGAGTTTTACGAAGATTTCAACGAGATTACAAAGTACAATTTCAAATGGCATGAAAATTTCTTAGTAATAATCATATTGCCATATTCAAACTATTTGCCACAAGTTTTCACAATCAAGATTAGGTATTGCAATGCTAAACTTTTGCCATTCTCTTGCTTCAAAAATTTATTCACAATCGACAACTCTCGTAGTTGCCAAAGTATTGCAATACCAATGTTTTGCCATTTATTTGGCTAACAAAACCTATGTATTCGCCGGCATTTTTATGCTGACTATTTTTCACATATGTTTCAGGTTTTCAACTATTCAAGCATGCAACGCATAGGACTGCATTCGGGCCTTAGACTTCTAAATCAAAAGACAATTACATGTATTCTTTGTTTGTAAAACGGTGTTAATAATATTGAAACAATTTAGTACCAATAGTTGTGAGCAATTTGTAACGTGACTCCCCGATATTTCCGCCGCGTGTTGTTGTTGTATTACGTGATTGGGGTGTTACAGACTGGTCTCAGAGCACTGGTTATAGGGAATTGGGTTATTAGCATGCCTTAAACCTAGTCTATCACCTTCCTAGGACCCAAACATGAGTAGACTTAGGAACTCTTTACTAAATCCTCATCCTTATTCATGCCACAACTACTCTAGGATTTACAAATCATCTAACCTTAGATGGTTTATCCTAAAACCCTTAGGCTTTATGCCTTAAGGTATTCCTCAAAATATTTTCTCAAAACGTTTTCATCGAAATATTTCTCAAAATGTTTTCTCAAACGTTTTCATCAAAATATTTCACAACATGTTTATCTCAAACATTTTTTATCAAAAGATTTATCAAATGTTTTCTTCAAACATTTTTTATCGAAATCTTGGGTTTTAATAATGTGAACACATGCAATCTGGAAGGGTGGATGCCTGTACCCCGAGTTTTCTGTCTAAGGCTAGAGTGTTCGTACAAATCCGCATTATCAGACCAGTCACTCTTACCTGGGAACTCTTAGGGTGAGTGTCCACTTATAGGCTAAAGCATGTCTTCGTGAAGCATTATAAAAACCTGTCCATCCTGACCATGTCGAACGATTTCTAAACGACCTGTGTGACACTATTCATTCATATTACCCTCGGTACCACTTGATGTCCTTGGTTTGCCCGAGCTTTGTTAGGTTCATTTAAACGAGGATACCTTGCAATTCAATGTGAGTACATAGTTCCCCTCTTTTTCCGTTTTTGAATGTTTTGGGGTGATTCATATGTGCTAAACGATTTCGAGTTTTCTAAAACGAATGTTATGGTTTATATTAAACACAAAGATTTAAATTATATGAACAAACTTGTTGGGATGTTGGTTGAAAGACAATTGAATGACATTCATTAACTATTTTTAAGCCGACCAGTAGTACGTTATGGTACCATAGGATATTATGATACCATAGGATCTGAAAAATCACGTTATCGGACTTTCACCATGGTTATGGGGGTAATGTGGGTAACGACAGAACCTGATAATTGTCAACTTACCCTTTGGTGGTTTGTTAATACGAGTTGAACAATTAGGACGAGTCACACAGGTTTGAATGTATTCAAGGAAACGACCAAAAGTTAGTTTTCACAATTAAAACACGAACCATTGGAACTATTTGAACTATGTGAACGATTTGAACTATTTGAACCATTGGAACTATTTAAACTATGTGAACGATTTGAACTATTTGAACCATTGGAACTATTTGAACTATGTGAACGATTTGAACTATTTGAACCATTGGAACTATTTGAACTATGTGATCTATTTGAACTATTTGAACAATTGGAACTATTTGAACTATTGAACGATTGGGTTATGGTAAGTGATTAGGTAACGGGGCGGGTGTAATGTGATGAAAGCATGGTGGATACGCCACTGGTACTTCCTATATATAAGTGCTTTTAACACATTACATGTCGTTGCGTTATCTAGATCACTTGGACAAATGTTTTCAAAACGAAGTTACACTACAAGGTTTACTTAAAGATATAAACCATACAATGTTTACTTTCAATGACGATTTACTACTTGGTTTACAAAGACAAATGTTTTCAGTTAAGATTCATGGCTACAATGGTTTTGGTTTATACATATATCAACTTGTAAAAGTTGATAGAAACATACTGCAATATCAAACTCTTTTGTTTTCAAGATACACACTAGTCAACTCTCGTAGTTGGACGAGATATTGCAACATGTACTAAAAGCCATGAATCTGACACACTCACAAAAACCTATGTACTCGCCGGCATTTTTATGCTGACGTATTTTCACATATGTTTCAGGTACCGTTGTTTGATGATGTTTATGATGCATGCTAACATAGAAGAGGCCTTAGTGACTCAATAACAATGAAGGACAATATGTTCATATTTTGCTTTTAATATTCGAGACAATGTAATAAACTAACCAACTGGGGTAGCCCAGTTGGCCACCGACACCCACCTCTTCCCAAAGGTACCGGGTTCGAGTCTTGGGAGTGACATATGTCGCCCAGGGTAAGAACTCGGCATGGGGAATTCACTGCGGAGCTATCTTGGTCGGGTAGCGGCTCCCGGAGTGGGATCACTCCGGCGGTTGGGAGGACTGTGCACTATCCCCCCCCCCCCCCGACAATGTAATAAACTTAATTCAATAAAACGAAACCTCAATCCATGTGTTGTGAAACAATGATTCTGTTATGACATTCCCCGATGTTTCCGTCGCGGTTTGTTGTTTTAACGCGGTCGGGGTGTGACACACAGCGTTACACGCACCGAAAAAATGATCATGAATCTCGATACAAACGACCCCAGTTGAAGAGTAATTACCAAGTGTTGGAAGGCCAAGTTGCTGACATATACACAAAAAATATTTTTTGTGACGTTCAAGCTGAGCTAATTGGAATTACGGATTGCATAAATCAACGTTACGAAGAGCAGCCCGATGGGTTTGTTAAATTTTACATAAATGACTTCCAGTAGCCTTGTACATCCTTATTTGAGGTAAACAATGGCGTTTTTATTTTTATATGGCGTTTGTGCATGGCGTTCTATCATATCCAGTTGTGTTTTTATTTTATTTTTTTAGACAAACATTCTCTGCATGGCGTTATAGATATATTATTTTTGGCGTTTTTTCAGGTAAGGTACCGTAAGTCTGATTGCACATGCGGTTGCTCATGCAGGCATTTTGAGCAGTTTGGTTTGCTATGTAGGCATATATTCTATGTTTTGAGAAGTATGGACATTAGGGAATTTCCCAAACAATACATTTTGAATAGATGGCGCAAAGAGACTTCCCCAAACTGCTCTCCTGAATACTCAATTAGTCGTGAATGTATGACCGAGCTTGATCCTGATGTGCAAAATATGATGCGAGATATTATTTTTCAACGGAATATACTTTGAACCGTTTATCTGGTAATAAAGAGGAGCTATCCTTATACAAGGATCATGTTCAATTTTATATGAAGAAGGTTCAAGATATGCAGATTGTTGCTCCTCCCGCTAGTACTAGGGATAGATTTGGCGAGATAACCAGTCAATATAAAAATGACAAGAATCTGATAAGAGTCCCTGTGTAACACCTCGGAAATTCGTATCCATTAGGATAAAGACACGTGGCATAGGAGACAAACGTGTCAGGAACCCGGGTCAAATAAAGATGTATGATAGGATTTAAAAAGGGCATCATGTTATTAAAATACCTCTGAACGACCCAAATCATAAATCCTAAGATCCTAAAATCATGTGATAAACACTGCTATATTAGCCGGTTGTTCTAAATAAATAAAATTTCCATTTCTATATGGAGAGTAGATATTTAATGATATTGCTATAACTTTCGGAAGTTGGATTTTTTTAAAAGAAATTGGATTTGAGAAAATTCATGTTTACTACAATCCTGACATTTCCAAAGCTTGGCACTAGGAGCCAAAATGAGGCAAGAGCATGCAAAGCATGCAAGGGCTGAGATAGTGGTCCCTTAACTGATGTAAAGACATGAAAATTCGGAAATGTAAGGTTGCATGGTCATAGCCTAAATGAAAACAAAAACTTTGTCTCTGGCAACCGCTTACGCACCGCAACAAACATTATGTTACGGTGCGCAAGGCACGTATCTGGGCAAATGTTAACGACAGCTGCCAGTTGCTGTTCTGTTCGAGTTGTAAACAGCTGTTGTCGACTTCAGGGCCTCACCAATCGAATTTCATGCAGCTAGGGACACTTGTATACTTCTTACAACATCAGTAGACTGTTGTGGCAGCCTCTAATCAGATCAAACTTGTGTTAAAAGGGACTTGAAGATGCAAACTATGAACACTCATACTTTCAAAAATTCACAAGGCAACTTCTGGAGCTCCCTGGACGCCAAGACATCTTTCTAGTGTTCTATAAGATTTGTTAGGACTCTTGTAAGTGTTCATAACCTTCTCTAATTCATTCTAGCTTAGTTATTCAACCGAAAGTCAATCCATCGTAATTTCTGTTTGACTTCACGATTAAACGAAAATGGCTCGGTCATTTCTCAAATTGAAAGTACCTACAAGTTGGTATTTATGTGGGTAACAAACCCTCAAAAGGGTATTTTCAGATTCCCACTCTAAGTATGATAATTGTCGAGTCAAAGCTTTTCTTAAAAAGTCAACAGAATATGTTTTTGCAAAAGTAAGCATAATTAGCAATGTAGGCTACATGCAACCTGTTTGATCATCAAAATAACTTTGTAATTAATGTAAGAACATGTTTCATCATGATCAACTCGACAATTTTCAGTTTAAACCCAAATCGGAACCGAAAGTCACATAAATTGACTTTTTCTTTGACTATCAGTTCTGATCCGTACATGCATGTTTGAGATCTGCATTAGAGCTTATTTTGGACCAATTTTTATATAAGTTTAACTCTCTGAGATTTTACAACTTGGTTCAACACTTATCCGGTTCATATGCATGTTTCCGATTAATGTTTAAAAGTTGACTATTATGCCCTTTTTGCTATAAAACGTGATTTTTGAAAAAGAGAAAGAGTAGAAACATTTGTTACTGATTTATAAACTTGCACCAAAAATTTGATATCAGTTTGAGGTCCAGATTAAGAGTTATGCTCAATATCGTAATTTGAAAGCCTTATGTTACTTAAACGGCGAAATTAGCATATAACCTATTTAAACCCACGTTTTGATACCAAAATTTTTACCCACTGATGTTATATAATATTTTGGGATTTTTAAAGATTTTTATTTAATTTTTGGCTGATCATATCATAGGTCTCTAAGTTTAATTCGGTAAATACCGATTTTGCCCTTTTAAGCCATAAAATGAGTTTTACAAATCCTTTCGACCCCAAACCTTTTTCTACTGATTTTATTTGTTAAATAAAATATTTTGAGCATTCTGGAAATATAAAAATATCAGCTTTCTCTTAAAAACCCGGAAACGGCTCTAAATCGCCTTTTTAAGCGTTTTAACGCCTAGTATGTACTATAACCATAATAAACATATAAGGTTGATACCTACTGATGTCCTTAGCATATTTTTATAAAATAACAGTAAGTATAAGTTTATAAACTCAGGTTTCCAATTTTGACATTTTTAGCCCTTGTGAAATTACCAAAATACCCCTAAGGTGCATAGTTTGGTTTTAAATGATAGGTTTCACATATGGGTCATACCCTACTGTTATAACATGTCAAATTAAGTATATTTACTTTATAAACCAGACCTGTAACTCAGATTTCTAATTTAACTCTTTTATAATCTTTTAAATGACCAAAATGCCCTTATGAGGCATAAATTGTGTTTAAATCCATTTTGGGCATAATAGAAAATAACTTACTGATATTATGACATATTTAGAGCATATTATCTCAGTGAACTTGCATATGACTCTTACGGTTAACCGTAACGCTCTTTTCGCGTTCGGTTCGGTTTATGTAACTAGTTTGCATAAATTGACCGAGACGGGTCAAACATTATCATTTTTGTCTCAAAATCCAGAATGTATTTAGTATACCCATATTATACAAGTATTCAAACTTTTCGGGTCTAAATCACATTCTATCCGGTCTTCGCTTAATCGTGCGTTTGAACCGTTTCGTCCTTAAAGCTAACCGGTCTAAGCTTAAGCTTAAATAAAGACCCGTTAGAAATCTAATAGGTTATATTAAACCTTCGTTCCAGATTAGGAGCACCGGTAAAAGCTACCTGCCTTTTTGCTTGTTGAGATATATACTTACCAAGGTAAATACTTTTAACTTATTTTCCTATACAGGCTTGGGTTACGGTATATAATATACCGCTTGATCGAGCATCAAATTCTTACATCGTTTGGGTGCTTAATTGAATAATTTGATCGGCTCGTTTAAACAGTTTTGTTCACTTAAAGCCTTTGGGGGGTTAATGACCATGTCCCGGATATCCTCGGCATCATCTTACGAGATGGCCACGACTTGAGCACGGGGTGTAGGCGTACACCTGTCAGTGTATAACTCTAATGTGGAGGGTCTATTGATCTTTAACCCGGACAAGATCCGGGCTACTGAACGCACAAGTAACATGTAATACGTTCACAAGATTATTTTAATAAATAATTATCCCAAGTTATAAAATGTTTTGTGCCATGTGCATTCAAACCAATTTTCAACCATTTTTCAAAATGAGTCAGTTAAATTGTATTTACCAGTGTAAACTGACGTATTTTCCCAAAAGGTTAAGTGCAGGTACTACACGTAATAGGCTGGCTGTCTTCTAGAGCGTCCACAATAAGTCTCGCAAGCTTGGACGACAATAAACTGTTGAACAATATCTTATTTTAATTTGATCCGCCTGTGGATCCGTTTCAACTATCAGTGATATTTATTATTACACTTTATTAAAGTTGAAATGAATCTATCTTTGCTTCCGCTGTGCATTTATATATTGTGTTGTTGTCTATGATGATAACAACTACGTCACGATACTCCCCACCGGGCCCACCGGTGACACGTGGAAAAATAGGGGTGTGACAGGTTGGTATCAGAGCCAACTCTGAGTGAATTAAACACTAGTCTTTTGTGTTTAATCTCAGTTACACAATTGCACAATCCTCGATTCTCGAGTCTAGACAAAGAACTTAGGAAATTTCCAAATTTTTGTTTAAATTTTCTAACCTTGTCGTAATTATATTTTTGTTGTATCACTTGTTGTTTTTGACAGGATCACCAGAATGCCACCAAGAATGAGAGGTAGAGGCCGAGGACAAGGAGCATATGTAGCTCCAAACGACCATGAGGCCGGACCATCACACCGGCGGACACCTTCGGATCCTCACCGCACTGATGCTCAAGACCTTTGGAGGTCTTTTACCGAACCTGCTAGGCGCTCAGTCTCACTGAGTACCTCTCCATCGATCCCGCACTCTTTTGGGCCTCATTCGGAGAATGAGCCCCACAACTCACAGCAGTCCTATATTCCTTTAATAGGACATAATTCACCCTTCCACCAACCATCGCCTGTCTTCCAGGGTCAGTTCAACCCTGATGACTACTTAGAGGCAGCAGTGGGTTTTAACCCACTTGGACCAGAAGACCACTTTTCGGGTGGCAACCCGATGGACATTGATGAGGATACTGATCCTGCCATGCCACCCTCCGGAACACCGAACCACCCCATCGAGATTTCTGATGGGTCACCGTTCATGGGATCGCCTTACAATGGTCCCGATAGCTTTGAGGAGAACTTCAGGCAGCACGACTGGGTATTTACTCCCAGTTATCATAACTCTCCTTTGCACCAGCCCCATCACTCTCCTCTTCACCAGTCTTACCATAACTCCCCTCTGCACCAGTCATACCATAACTCTCCCCTGCACCTGCCTCACCACTCTCCCCTACAGCAGCCACAGCAGCCGCAGAATCCTTCCGAGGATTCCCGACTTGTAGCGGTCACTCCGCCAGCAGCGCCACCTCCGCTTCAGCCTCCCTCGCCTCCGAGGCGAAGGAGAACTACAGTGCGAATGTCCGCACGAGGGGGAGTGCATATCAGCACCCCTCCACTTTCGAGTGGCAGCCGGTACTCACCGGTCCACGAAGAAACAGAGATGAGTGAATCTTCAAACCCCGTCTCTGAAGTAGCAACTGCGCCAGTCACGCCACAGCCACCATTGGGTTTTGGAGACCCAATCCCCGCTTACACTGGTACTGCAGCATTCAACCCCTTCGAGCAGCAGATTCACACGGGGTACAACTTTACGGAGGATCCATACTGGATAGCAGCAAACTCCAACACATTCCACCAAGAAGGTCTCTACGGAGGTCCCTGGGCTACGGGACCCTCGACCTATGGGTACCCATCATATGGGTATCAGCAGTCGCAGCCTCCTCAACCTCCTTATTATCAACCGCAGCCTCCTCAACCCCCGCATTATCAGCAACCACCTCAGGCACCGGCGATGTCACCGCCCCAAATGCAAGAAATCATTCGTGAGATACAAGAGGTGCGTCAGGAGATGCGGAATGGGTTGCAGCATGAACGGAGGCGTAATCGGGGAATGTTCAAAAAGATAGCAGATCTGATTAAAGGGAAGAACAAGAAGGATCGTTGAATCCTTTGTTTGTTGGTTATTTAGTGTGGTACTCATGTCCCTGCGTGGACATTTATTTATTTCAGTACTCTACCCCTGCGTGGGTATTTCTCTCTGTTCCGCCCCTGCGTGGGCATATCTCTTTATTTAACCCCTGTGTGGGTTTGTTTGTTTTGTTATTTGGCCCCTGCGTGGGCATATGGTTTATGTAAAAGACCCGTTTAGGGCAACTCGTACTGATTTAATTTTTATTTATTTGAATGGTTAATTTAAGATTTTCATTTTTAAAATTTTGTGCACAAACATAGTGTATGAATAAATGAAAAATAACATTTAATATTTTGATGTACCATTTTAATAATATAATAAGGATCTTAAAAGGTAAAACCTAGCTGTTATGTTGTCATAAATCTAGCCAATATGGTAGAACCTGATTAAAAAGATTCAAATCTCTGTTAACATCTGTAAACATGTTAACATTCTTGGCTAATGTGATCCGCAAAATCACACACGCCACCCTTTTAATAAAATATCCAAGTTTAATATTTCTATATATAATTGGTTGTGACATAATGCCTACGGGTTATAATTAATGTCATATAAAACAAAAGGCAGCTGTAGTTTATACACTCCCTGCCAAGAAAAGGATTGATTTGTCTTATTTATTCAAATTTTAATCCTATAAGATCTAAATTTGTAATTTAGAAATTTGTCTACGTGACTAGGCTTATTATGCCAATATTATATTTCGTTCTAAAAAGATTATTAGTAAAAATCCTGAATGAAATTATTAAATTAACTAATATGGCTTTTGTTTACCATGGTTAATAATCGTCAAGAACGATAATACTGTTTAGACTTCTAAATAGACCTTGTCCTTATTTTTATGTAGCAATTTAAGACTACATGGCTAAGTCTGAAGAGTTAAACAGTCGTCCAGCGGAAAACCCTGATAATACTAAAATATTAGTAACGGGTGCGGAGTTAAAAGCATTAGTGAATGATGCAGTTATTGAAGCGCTAAATAGACAGTATAGTGAATCGATCGGGACCCGGAGTAGGACCCGATCTGCACCACGTTCCAAACCGAAAGTCCACTCGGAGGCTCATAGCAAGCCGCCCTCTAAGAAAGTTGGACCTAAGAAAGATGAGCTCAATAGGGATGATGAGGATCATCATTCCTCTAACCAAAACAGTGTCCCGATAAAGAAGATCAAGCAGAAACACGAACCGCATAGTAAGTCCTGTACGTATAAATACTTCGTCTCATGTAAACCCAGAGACTTTACTGGGGAAAAAGGAGCGGTCGACTGCATGACCTGGTTGGACGAAATGGATACAGTAGTAGATATCAGCGGGTGTGCTGATCGGGATGTAGTGAAATACGTATCCCAATCATTCAAAGGAGACGCACTGGCATGGTGGAAATCTCTCCTACAAACTGCTGGAAAGATCCCACTCTACAGTATGTCATGGGATCGGTTTGTTGCTCTTATCAAAGAGAATTTTTGCCCACAACATGAAGTTGAAAGGATCGAGTCAGACTTCTTATCTTTGGTGATGAAAAATTTAGACTGCCAGGCATACCTCACCACTTTCAATACACTATCTCGGTTGGTTCCATACTTGGTAACCCCAGAACCGAAAAGGATTGCCCGTTTCATCGGGGGTTTAGCCCCTGAAATTAAAGCAAATGTTAAGGCATCGAGGCCTACAACTTTCAGATCAGTAGCTGATCTATCTCTCTCTCTCACCCTGGACGTAGTCAGGTTGAGAGCACTCAGGAACTCGGAAGAGAATAAGAGGAAGCATGAGGACGATACCTCACAAAGATCAGAAAAGAAACACCGAGGAAATAACGACCACAGGAAAGGGTCGGGATCTAAGAGAGATGGGCAACAGTCGGGGGATAAGCCCAAATGTAAAACGTGTAAGAAGAACCACTTTGGGAAGTGTCGTTTGGAGTCGAGATCACAGTCTCACGTGAGATCTTGTGGGATTTGCAAATCCACGGACCATAAGACTTTGGAGTGCAAGAAGTTGAAGGATGCAACATGTTATGGTTGCAACGAAAAAGGGCACATTAAGTCTAATTGCCCAAAGTACGCCAAGAAAGCCGAAGATGGGAAGAAGACCAATGCGAGAGTCTTCAAAATGGACGCTAAGGAAGCTGTGCAGGATGACAACGTTATTACAGGTACTTTTCTTGTAAATGATGTTTTTGCTAGAGTATTGTTTGATTCCGGAGCAGATAAGTCTTTTGTGGTTGATAAGTTCTGTAAGTTATTAAACCTACCTGTTAGAACCTTAAGCGTAAAATACGAGGTGGAATTAGCTGACGGAACCATAGAAACAGCCTCAACTGTTTTAGATGGATATGTTATATCCATTAGGAATCATTCTTTTCCTCTATCCTTACTTCCCTTTAAGCTAGCCGGCTTTGATGTAGTTATAGGCATGGATTGGTTATCGCATAACCAAGCCCAGATTGTATGCAACAGGAAGCAAGTGATAGTCAAAACTCCGTCTGGGAAGTCACTTACCATTCAAGGTGACACCCAGCATGGATTGCCTGAGCAAGTGTCTATGCTCAAGGCATCCAGATGTCTGCAGAAGGGTTATGTTATTTATATGGTACAAGTTACTATAGACGAGCCAAAGCCTAAGATTGAAGACATCCATGTCATTTCGGAATATCCTGAAGTTTTTCCCGAAGAACTACCTGGTTTACCACCAGATAGGCAAGTGGAATTCCGAATCGACATCATCCCTGGTGCTGCACCAGTAGCAAGAGCACCTTATAGGTTAGCACCAACGGAGATGAAGGAGTTGAGGACACAGTTAGATGATCTGTTAGCTAAAGGTTTTATTAGACCTAGTTCGTCCCCTTGGGGAGCGCCGATATTGTTTGTCAAGAAGAAGGATGGATCGATGTGTCTGTGCATCGACTACCGTGAGCTTAATAAAGTCACTATTAAGAATAGGTATCCTTTGCCCAGGATCGACGATCTGTTCGATCAGTTACAAGGAGCAAGCTACTTTTCTAAGATCGACTTGAGTTCAGGCTATCATCAGTTGACGGTCAAAGATGAAGATGTACACAAGACAGCGTTTAGGACTCGTTACGGACATTACGAGTTCCTAGTGATGCCTTTCGGGCTCACTAATGCGCCAGCCGCATTCATGGATCTCATGAATCGCGTCTGCAAGCCTTACTTAGACAAATTCATCATTGTCTTCATTGACGACATCCTCATTTACTCGAAAAGCCAAGAGGATCACGAGAAACACCTTCGTTGTATTCTCAAACTTCTACATCAAGAGAAACTCTACGCCAAATTTTCGAAGTGCGAATTTTGGCTTCGAGAAGTCCAATTCCTTGGACATGTAGTAAGTGACCGTGGAATCCAAGTGGATCCCGCTAAGGTAGAAGCGGTTATGAATTGGCAAGAGCCCAAGACGCCTACTGAGGTTCGCAGGTTTCTGGGTCTAGCAGGATATTATAGGCGGTTCATCGAAAACTTTTCAAGGATTGCTGCGCCCTTAACCTCGTTAACACGTAAGAAGGTTAAGTTTGATTGGGGCCCTAAGCAGCAGGAATCCTTTGACATTCTGAAGAAAAAATTGAGCAATGCACCAGTATTAACATTACCCGATGGTATAGAAGAATTTGTGGTATACTGTGATGCATCGCACACTGGTATGGGCTGTGTACTCATGCAGAAAGGTAAGGTTATCGCCTACGCTTCACGACAGCTGAAGGTGCACGAAAAGAACTACACCACCCACGACTTGGAGCTGGGTGCCGTTGTATTTGCATTAAAACTTTGGAGACATTACTTATATGGAACCAAGTGTGTGATCTATTCAGATCATAAGAGCCTTCAACATTTGTTTAATCAGAAGGACTTGAACATGCGACAAAGACGATGGATGGAAACTCTAAATGATTATGATTGTGAGATAAAATACCATCCAGGCAAAGCAAATGTAGTTGCTGATGCCTTAAGCAGAAAAGAAAGAGTGAATCCAATAAGAATCAATGCCAAGCGCATTGAAATCAGGAATAGTTTGAACGAAAGGGTGTTAGCTGCACAGAAGGAAGCTGTGTTGGAAGCTAACTATCCTGAAGAAAAGCTAGGAGTAACTGAGGAGCAGTTATCCTGTGATAAAGACGGAATGCTTAGATTGAATGGACGAATATGGGTTCCAGTTTATGGAGGACTTCGGGATGTTATCCTCCAGGAAGCCCACAGTTCCAAATATTCCGTTCATCCTGGAGCTGATAAGATGTACCAGGATCTAAAGGCCAACTACTGGTGGATTGGTTTGAAAAAGTCTGTAGCTGCTTATGTAGCTAAATGTTTGACTTGTGCGCAAGTCAAGGCTGAGCATCAGAAACCGTCAGGTTTGTTACAACAACCTGAAATTCCCACATGGAAGTGGGAGATGGTGACAATGGATTTCATCACCAAGTTGCCAAAGACGAGAAAGGGAAATGATACTATATGGGTCATAGTAGATAGACTGACGAAGTCAGCACATTTTCTACCCATCAAGGAGACTTATAGCTCCGATATGTTAGCTCAATTATACGTTGATAAGATTGTAGCTTTGCATGGAATACCTGTGTCTATTATCTCTGACAGAGATACTAGATACACGTCACATTTTTGGAAAAGTTTCCAACAATCATTGGGCACTCGTTTAAATTTTAGTACGGCTTATCATCCTCAGACTGACGGTCAGAGTGAGCGTACTATTCAAACGTTGGAAGACATGCTACGTGCATGTGCGATCGACTTAGGTGGTAATTGGGATAAGAACCTACCACTAATTGAATTCTCCTACAACAATAGCTACCACACCAGCATAAAAGCTGCGCCTTTTGAGGCCTTATACGGTAGAAAGTGTAGATCGCCTATTTGTTGGGCGGAAGTTGGAGATGTCCAACTATCAGGACCAGAAATAGTTTTTGAGACGACGGACAAGATTGTCCAGATTCGCGATCGTTTGAAAGCTGCCAGGGATAGGCAGAAAAGTTATGCGGATCCACAGCGTAAAGATTTTCACTTCGAAGTAGGTGATAAAGTGTTGCTTAAAGTGTCACCCTGGAAGGGGGTGATGCGATTTGGTAAGAAAGGCAAGCTAAGCCCGAGATACATAGGACCTTTCGAGATTATCGAACGTGTCGGGTCAGTCGCTTATAAGTTAAACTTGCCTGAGGAACTTAGCGCTATCCATAATGTGTTCCACATCTGTAATTTGAAGAAGTGTTTCGCTGATGAATCACTGGTTATACCGCATACGGATGTACATATAGATGAAAGCTTGAAATTTGTGGAAAAGTCGTTGTCGATTGAAGACCGACAGGTAAAGAAGCTTCGAAGGAAGCACGTACCTATTGTTAAGGTCAAATGGGATGCCCGTAGAGGTCCCGAATACACATGGGAGGTAGAATCCACGATGAAAGAAAAATACCCTCATTTGTTTCAGTAAATCTCGAGGTCGAGATTTCTTTTAAGGGGGTGAGGATGTAACACCTCGGAAATTCGTATCCATTAGGATAAAGACACGTGGCATAGGAGACAAACGTGTCAGGAACCCGGGTCAAATAAAGATGTATGATAGGATTTAAAAAGGGCATCATGTTATTAAAATACCTCTGAACGACCCAAATCATAAATCCTAAGATCCTAAAATCATGTGATAAACATCTGCTATATTAGCCGGTTGTTCTAAATAAATAAAATTTCCATTTCTATATGGAGAGTAGATATTTAATGATATTGCTATGACTTTCGGAAGTTGGATTTTTTTAAAAGAAATTGGATTTGAGAAAATTCATGTTTACTACAATCCTGACATTTCCAAAGCTTGGCACTAGGAGCCAAAATGAGGCAAGAGCATGCAAAGCATGCAAGGGCTGAGATAGTGGTCCCTCAACTGATGTAAAGACATGAAAATTCGGAAATGTAAGGTTGCATGGTCATAGCCTAAATGAAAACAAAAACTTTGTCTCTGGCAACCGCTTACGCACCGCAACAAACATTATGTTACAGTGCGCAAGGCACGTATTTGGGCAAATGTTAACGACAGCTGCCAGTTGCTGTTCTGTTCGAGTTGTAAACAGCTGTTGTCGACTTCAGGGCCTCACCAATCGAATTTCATGCAGCTAGGGACACTTGTATACTTCTTACAACATCAGTAGACTGTTGTGGCAGCCTCTAATCAGATCAAACTTGTGTTAAAAGGGACTTGAAGATGCAAACTATGAACACTCATACTTTCAAAAATTCACAAGGCAACTTCTGGAGCTCCCTGGACGCCAAGACATCTTTCTAGTGTTCTATAAGATTTGTTAGGACTCTTGTAAGTGTTCATAACCTTCTCTAATTCATTCTAGCTTAGTTATTCAACCGAAAGTCAATCCATCGTAATTTCTGTTTGACTTCACGATTAAACGAAAATGGCTCGGTCATTTCTCAAATTGAAAGTACCTACAAGTTGGTATTTATGTGGGTAACAAACCCTCAAAAGGGTATTTTCAGATTCCCACTCTAAGTATGATAATTGTCGAGTCAAAGCTTTTCTTAAAAAGTCAACAGAATATGTTTTTGCAAAAGTAAGCATAATTAGCAATGTAGGCTACATGCAACCTAAATGATCATCAAAATAACTTTGTAATTAATGTAAGAACATGTTTCATCATGATCAACTCGACAATTTTCAGTTTAAACCCAAATCGGAACCGAAAGTCACATAAATTGACTTTTTCTTTGACTATCAGTTCTGATCCGTACATGCATGTTTGAGATCTGCATTAGAGCTTATTTTGGACCAATTTTTATATAAGTTTAACTCTCTGAGATTTTACAACTTGGTTCAACACTTATCCGGTTCATATGCATGTTTCCGATTAATGTTTAAAAGTTGACTATTATGCCCTTTTTGCTATAAAACGTGATTTTTGAAAAAGAGAAAGAGTAGAAACATTTGTTACTGATTTATAAACTTGCACCAAAAATTTGATATCAGTTTGAGGTCCAGATTAAGAGTTATGCTCAATATCGTAATTTGAAAGCCTTATGTTACTTAAACGGCGAAATTAGCATATAACCTATTTAAACCCACGTTTTGATACCAAAATTTTTACCCACTGATGTTATATAATATTTTGGGATTTTTAAAGATTTTTATTTAATTTTTGGCTGATCATATCATAGGTCTCTAAGTTTAATTCGGTAAATACCGATTTTGCCCTTTTAAGCCATAAAATGAGTTTTACAAATCCTTTCGACCCCAAACCTTTTTCTACTGATTTTATTTGTTAAATAAAATATTTTGAGCATTCTGGAAATATAAAAATATCAGCTTTCTCTTAAAAACCCGGAAACGGCTCTAAATCGCCTTTTTAAGCGTTTTAACGCCTAGTATGTACTATAACCATAATAAACATATAAGGTTGATACCTACTGATGTCCTTAGCATATTTTTATAAAATAACAGTAAGTATAAGTTTATAAACTCAGGTTTCCAATTTTGACATTTTTAGCCCTTGTGAAATTACCAAAATACCCCTAAGGTGCATAGTTTGGTTTTAAATGATAAGTTTCACATATGGGTCATACCCTACTGTTATAACATGTCAAATTAAGTATATTTACTTTATAAACCAGACCTGTAACTCAGATTTCTAATTTAACTCTTTTATAATCTTTTAAATGACCAAAATGCCCTTATGAGGCATAAATTGTGTTTAAATCCATTTTGGGCATAATAGAAAATAACTTACTGATATTATGACATATTTAGAGCATATTATCTCAGGGAACTTGCATATGACTCTTACGGTTAACCGTAACGCTCTTTTCGCGTTCGGTTCGGTTTATGTAACTAGTTTGCATAAATTGACCGAGACGGGTCAAACATTATCATTTTTGTCTCAAAATCCAGAATGTATTTAGTATACCCATATTATACAAGTATTCAAACTTGTCGGGTCTAAATCACATTATATCCGGTCTTCGCTTAATCGTGTGTTTGAACCGTTTCGTCCTTAAAGCTAACCGGTCTAAGCTTAAGCTTAAATAAAGACCCGTTAGAAATCTAATAGGTTATATTAAACCTTCGTTCCAGATTAGGAGCACCGGTAAAAGCTACCTGCCTTTTTGCTTGTTGAGATATATACTTACCAAGGTAAATACTTTTAACTTATTTTCCTATACAGGCTTGGGTTACGGTATATAATATACCGCTTGATCGAGCATCAAATTCTTACATCGTTTGGGTGCTTAATTGAATAATTTGATCGGCTCGTTTAAACAGTTTTGTTCACTTAAAGCCTTTGGGGGGTTAATGACCATGTCCCGGATATCCTCGGCATCATCTTACGAGATGGCCACGACCTGAGCACGGGGTGTAGGCGTACACCTGTCAGTGTATAACTCTAATGTGGAGGGTCTATTGATCTTTAACCCGGACAAGATCCGGGCTACTGAACGCACAAGTAACATGTAATACGTTCACAAGATTATTTTAATAAATAATTATCCCAAGTTATAAAATGTTTTGTGCCATGTGCATTCAAACCAATTTTCAACCATTTTTCAAAATGAGTCAGTTAAATTGTATTTACCAGTGTAAACTGACGTATTTTCCCAAAAGGTTAAGTGCAGGTACTACACGTAATAGGCTGGCTGTCTTCTAGAGCGTCCACAATAAGTCTCGCAAGCTTGGACGACAATAAACTGTTGAACAATATCTTATTTTAATTTGATCCGCCTGTGGATCCGTTTCAACTATCAGTGATATTTATTATTACACTTTATTAAAGTTGAAATGAATCTATCTTTGCTTCCGCTGTGCATTTATATATTGTGTTGTTGTCTATGATGATACCAACTACGTCACGATACTCCCCACCGGGCCCACCGGTGACACGTGGAAAAATAGGGGTGTGACAGGTTGGTATCAGAGCCAACTCTGAGTGAATTAAACACTAGTCTTTTGTGTTTAATCTCAGTTACACAATTGCACAATCCTCGATTCTCGAGTCTAGACAAAGAACTTAGGAAATTTCCAAATTTTTGTTTAAATTTTCTAACCTTGTCGTAATTATATTTTTGTTGTATCACTTGTTGTTTTTGACAGGATCACCAGAATGCCACCAAGAATGAGAGGTAGAGGCCGAGGACAAGGAGCATATGTAGCTCCAAACGACCATGAGGCCGGACCATCACACCGGCGGACACCTTCGGATCCTCACCGCACTGATGCTCAAGACCTTTGGAGGTCTTTTACCGAACCTGCTAGGCGCTCAGTCTCACTGAGTACCTCTCCATCGATCCCGCACTCTTTTGGGCCTCATTCGGAGAATGAGCCCCACAACTCACAGCAGTCCTATATTCCTTTAATAGGACATAATTCACCCTTCCACCAACCATCGCCTGTCTTCCAGGGTCAGTTCAACCCTGATGACTACTTAGAGGCAGCAGTGGGTTTTAACCCACTTGGACCAGAAGACCACTTTTCGGGTGGCAACCCGATGGACATTGATGAGGATACTGATCCTGCCATGCCACCCTCCGGAACACCGAACCACCCCATCGAGATTTCTGATGGGTCACCGTTCATGGGATCGCCTTACAATGGTCCCGATAGCTTTGAGGAGAACTTCAGGCAGCACGACTGGGTATTTACTCCCAGTTATCATAACTCTCCTTTGCACCAGCCCCATCACTCTCCTCTTCACCAGTCTTACCATAACTCCCCTCTGCACCAGTCATACCATAACTCTCCCCTGCACCTGCCTCACCACTCTCCCCTACAGCAGCCACAGCAGCCGCAGAATCCTTCCGAGGATTCCCGACTTGTAGCGGTCACTCCGCCAGCAGCGCCACCTCCGCTTCAGCCTCCCTCGCCTCCGAGGCGAAGGAGAACTACAGTGCGAATGTCCGCACGAGGGGGAGTGCGTATCAGCACCCCTCCACTTTCGAGTGGCAGCCGGTACTCACCGGTCCACGAAGAAACAGAGATGAGTGAATCTTCAAACCCCGTCTCTGAAGTAGCAACTGCGCCAGTCACGCCACAGCCACCATTGGGTTTTGGAGACCCAATCCCCGCTTACACTGGTACTGCAGCATTCAACCCCTTCGAGCAGCAGATTCACATGGGGTACAACTTTACGGAGGATCCATACTGGATAGCAGCAAACTCCAACACATTCCACCAAGAAGGTCTCTACGGAGGTCCCTGGGCTACGGGACCCTCGACCTATGGGTACCCATCATATGGGTATCAGCAGTCGCAGCCTCCTCAACCTCCTTATTATCAACCGCAGCCTCCTCAACCCCCGCATTATCAGCAACCACCTCAGGCACCGGCGATGTCACCGCCCCAAGTGCAAGAAATCATTCATGAGATACAAGAGGTGCGTCAGGAGATGGTCTTCGAGAGCCAGTGAAGAGTAGTTTGGCGTTTTGTATTTTTCATTCTTACAGAACACACACAGATCTCAGTTTGGCGTTTTACATCATTCTTTATACATCATTTTTTCCATCTTTTTCTTCGACCTAGTTGTTCATAACATGTTACTTCGAAGTTACATAACAAACAATATAATATCAGAAAAGCAAATCAAACGCCAAAATAAAACAACGCCATTAAATAAAACTACCATAAACCTCTAATTTTGGTCATGCTAAACTCAATAATATTTTGCTAAACGAGATGGATAACATTCTTAATCCTCAGTAAAGAAAGATGTCTAACAATATTGTCCATCCCGTTCAGCTAAACTTTATTGAGAACAAAACTGAATCTCCATGAAATGACGTTTTTGAAATTTTATGGTTGTTTTATGTTTTGGCGTTTATATAGAGGATTTTGCCATCACATCGAGCGAAAGTTTACTGAGAAAATAGTGTATCTCAAAGAAACGTTGGCGTAGGCGCCACTATACACATTTATTTATAGTATTTACAATCGCACCCGGCGTAACTTGTGTTTTATTATTTATAAAAATGGTTTATACCTTAACATTAAAACACACACAAAAAAGGACAAGTGTATCCCGTCATATATGTAGCAAAGTATTGGTAAGAGCCAGATATCGATCCATGGAACACATGCGTTATTAAGTACTAAATCTTTGTCATTAGATTACCAGATAAAAGGATAGGTGAATGGTTGTTTAACTAAGTTGTCTAAATTATATCTAAAACATATATATATATATATATATATATATTATCTTGTTTCACAAACATCCTAAACATGTTATCTACATCACATATGTCACAAAAGCACTTAATCAATTTTCCAATTTCAAGACAGTTAGTCATCCGCTAGGAGTTTTCTAACATGATGATTCTTCGGAAAGTTAACGTGATAAACACACGTTAACCACCTAAACTCATTCTTTAGCGAGCTATTGATATGTATTCATGTGAACCTTTAGAGATAGATTAGTCATCCGCTAGGAGTTTTCTAACCTCACTTATCAAAGAAAGCAATACCGATGGTTACAATACAGCCACGAGGATAAGCATTTAAGTAGATTATATAACAAAGTATTTTACCTTACAAGTCTTGATCATAAGTCTACCATGTCAGCAATTTCAGACCAAAACTACTAAACAAAGATCATAAACCGCGTCAAGAACATGTAACAACACCATATAATTCGTTAGAACCCTTACGTGCAAGAAAGCATTCTCAATCAAAATCCGATATATCTTAGATAAAACCAATACCCCTCTCGAGTCTCATGGTGTAAACAAGTTTACAAACAAGTGATTAATCAAGAAATAGTTACCATCCCACTAACCACAGATTCATTATCCAAGACAATCAAACATAATCAAGAACTCAACATCAATGAAACATTCATTATATAATCATGAAGATTCAAACATGAAAAAGTACAAAAGATTCATACTAACAAGATTACAACATGAAGATTATTCAAGAAACAAGTTCATTACTACTATTACATAATACTACATTAAACATAAACTAACATCAGCTCAATACTTG
Organism: Helianthus tuberosus; assembly: GCA_030545235.1. Classification (NCBI taxonomy): domain Eukaryota; kingdom Viridiplantae; phylum Streptophyta; class Magnoliopsida; order Asterales; family Asteraceae; genus Helianthus; species Helianthus tuberosus. Next base: position 67,994,365 of record CM060432.1, on the reverse strand, counting down.
AATAATGATCAGAATACATGTATAAGAACAAGGAATCGAACCATAAACAAGCAAGGAATTGATGGGTTGGATCGGTTTTGCTTCCACTCGATCTTGGTGCTTCAAATGGGTCTGATCAGGACTGTTTTGGAACCCAAAAATCGCCCATAAACATGGAGAAAAACCCATCCTTGAAACCAGTAGCGAATGGCTCTATTTATAGGCAATTTTTAGTTTGGAACGGCTGTGCCGATGGGTCGCACGGTCGTGCACTGGCACTTGTTGGGTGACGTCATTTCTCCGATTCGGGGTCAGACTAGTGGACAAGTTGTCTCGGTCACTAAATTGGCACGGACATGCCACTGGTCGCACGGTAGTACGAGGTCATCAGAATAGTGATCAGAAATCTTGGTCCAGCCGGTGCACGGTCATACGGCAGGTCGCACGGTAGTGCGGTCCGAGTAAACAGCGGCACCATTAGTCGCACAGGTAGTGCTTCCGAGGTCGGAGGACTCACACGGAAGTGCGGTCGGATCGCACGGTCATGCGACACCTGGTAGTTCATCAGATTTTTGTCCGTTTTATTAGAAATGCATCAGAATTTCCCTGTTTTCATCAGATGTGTCGTTCGTACTCTGTTTAAGACCTGAAAATATTAAAGTACCGAATTCGGTATCTAAACGTCGCGGTTTCGGTCAAAAACGCTTAAAACGGAAGTGTTTTGTGGGATAAAAATATGTATAACTTAACATATATCAAATGTGGATTGGAATCTTTGATATTTGGGTTTTTTGGCGTTTCTAAGATGAATGGTATATAGGAAAATATGGCGTTTGGGGTTTGGTGTGGTTATTAGCAGGTCTGAGAGGTTGTTTATATAGGAAGCTTTTGGCGCGTATTTTAGGCGCAATTTTTATTATAGTAAATGCTAGTAATTAAGATCCGTCGTTTCAGTACTTTTTAATCAGCTTTATCGGTTAAAAACAAAGTTTGGCGTTTTATATCTAATGGCGTTTAGATTATGATGATGTGTGCTATGTGGGTTAAGGCGGGATTTTTAATGGCGTTTTATTCATGAATATGGCGTTTTGTGTAGAGAAATCAAAAGACTTTGTTACCCTTAATGAAGCGCGCCACACTAATAAAAGTGATGTTATTTACGAAAACGCCACCGCGTCATCTAGTCCATAAATTGTTTTGATCTGACGATCCATAATCGTTCTCTCCGTTATCACACTTTTCACCGTTTTCTCTAAATCCTGACCCTATATATATAAAGAAAATGGTTGATAGTTACCAGCATATTCAGGCGTAACATAACCAAACGTCCCAGCAATCCGAGTTATAATTGACTTCCCACCATCCGGGACGAGTTTTACCAATCCAAAGTCCGAAACTTTGGCTCGAAAATCATCGCCAAGTAAAACATTGGACGATTTTATATCCCGGTGTATAAAGCTCTGATGAGCCAAAGTATGAATATATTCCATACCTCTAGCCACATCCAATGCAATATTTAACCTCCTTTTCCAAGAAAGTGGTTCCAATTTGAAGTTTTTCCAATGAAATAGATGCCTACTTAATGCACCTTGAGGTATATATTCATAAACAAGAATTCTTTCGAGCCCTTCAGTTGAATACCCTAAAAGTGTCACCAAATGTATGTGTCTAACCTTTGTTAAAACTGAAATTTCTTATTCAAATTCATCTAATGCTTAGTTGTTAATCACACTAGATTCCATTCTTTTGACTGCTATTTTTGTGCCATCGTCTAACTAGCCCTTGTAAATGACCCCGAACCCGCCATGCACGAGCTCGCTATTTTTCCAGACTTGATTACAAGGGACTCACTTGAACCACTGCCAACACTAGCATGCATCTCTGTGTCATTGGCGATTGAAATCCTGACTGTGTTATCCGAGTTAGACTGGTCCAGGGGTGAATAACAAGTGAGCTCAGTAGTTCACTTGAGTTAGATTTATTCAATTTGCATAAGTAGAGACATAAAGGGACGGTTAAAAGCCCTAAACCAGCAAAAACCGCAACAGGAGTGAGGGACGTAACTACATTTGGTTTCTTCTTCAGCTTTTATAGCGGGAACACCACCAATGCTAGAATTACCAGTACTAGGACAAATCCCAGGTGAAAGTTGGATGTTACTCTCGGGCTGGGAAACCGTGGGTGAACTGGGTTTAGTAGGAATTTTCGATGAACTCGATTGAAACAGTGGGTTCCCACTTAAAACAAGTTTCATGGTGGGATTGTACCTAAGCTAATGAGGGGGAAATTTATTGTTGCTCAAATCCAACCCTTTTCCTAACTGGTTTAATACATTGGGATCTATTGTGCTGAAAACGAGTGAAATTAGGAAGGTGCAGAGGAGTGTTAAGGTTAAAATTGGGGTGAATGTGTGCCGGTGGTAATCTACCATTGATGAAGAAGGTGTAACCGGTGCTAAACGAGGTCAGAAGTGGTATGAATGTTAGAGGTGTTCAAAACTATCCGTATCCGAAAATCCGATCCGAAATATCCGATATCTGAATCCAAAATATCCGAAAATCCGGATATACAAGATTTCAGATATCCGAATTTCGGATATCCGAAATTTAGATATCCGAATTTTTCGTATTCGGATTCGGATAGTGCTTTTAAATTTTTCAGATATTTCGGCCCGAAAATTTAATTTTTATTTTTTACGAATATCCGAATATCCGAAAATATGGAAACAAAATCTCGATTCAAGGTTTTTTACTTGACCCATGCCAAAAGCTAATCGTTTCCGACATGCCCTTTTGTCACATCCATAATATATATATATATATATACATACATATATATATATATATATATATAAAGAAAAAAGATAGTTACCTGCATATTTAGCGGCAACGTATCCAAACGTCCCAGCTACCCGAGTCATAATTAACTTTCCACCATCCGTGACGAGTTTCACCGGTCCAAAGTCCGAAACCTTGGCTCGAAAATCACCGCCAAGTAAAATATAGGACGATTTAAGATCACGGTGTATAAAGCTCTAATGAGCCAAAGTATAAAGATATTCCATACCTCTAGCCACATCCAATGCAATATTTAACCTCCTTTTCCAAGAAAGTGGTTCCAATTTGAAGTTTTTCCAATGAATTAGATGCCTACTTAATTCACCTTTAGGCATATATTCATAAACAAGAATTCTTTCGACACCTTCAGTTGAATACCCTAAAAGTGACACCAAATGTCTGTGTCTAACCTTTGTTAAAACTGAAATTTCTGATTCAAATTCTTCTAATGCAATGTTGCTAATCACACCAGATTCCATTCTTTTGTCTGCTATTTTGTGCCACCGTCTAACTGGCCCTTGTAAACGACCCCGAACATTTCCATGCCCGCGCTCGCTTTCTTTCGCGAAGTTTTTGGTCACATGCTTTAAAACTTGAACCGAAATGATCATGTTTCCAGACTTGATTACAGGGGACTCACACGAACCACTGGCGAAACTAGCATGCATCTGCGTGTCATTGGCGATTGAAATCCTGATGGTGTTATCCGAGACAGACGGGTTTAGGGGGTGAATAACAAGTGAGCTTGGTGGTTCACTTGAGTTAGCTTTCTTCAATTTGCATAAGTAGAGACCTAAAGGGATGGTTAAAAGCGCTAAACCAGCAAAAACCGCAACAGGGGTGAGGGACGGAACTACATTTGGTTTCTTCTTCAGCTGTATAGAGGGAACACCACCAATGCCCGAATCACCAGTACTAGGAGTAATCTTAGGTGAAAATTGGCTGCTCCTGTCGGGCTGGGAACCCTTGGGTGAACTGGGTTTATGAGGAATTTTCGATGAACTCGATTGAAACAGTGGGTTCCCACTTTAAACAAGTTTCATGTTGGGATCTGTTGTGCTGAAAAAGAGTGAAATTAGGAAGGTGTAGATGAGTCATATGGTTAAAATTAGGGTGAATGTGTGGCGGTGGTAATCTGCCATTGATGCAGAAGGTGTAACCGGTGCTGCGGGAATGAGGTGAGAAGTGGTATGAAAGTTAGAGGTGTTTAAAACAATTTGTATCCGAAAATCTGATCCAAAATATCCGATATCTGAATCCGAAATATCTGAAAATTTGAATATCCGAGATTTCGAATATCCGAAATTCAGATATCCGAATTTTTCGGATATTTCGGATATCCAAAATATCCGAAAATTTTATTTTTATTTTTTTCGAGTATCCAAATATCCGAAAATGTGGAAACTAAATCTCTATTCAAAGTTTTTTTACTTGACCCATGCCAAAAGCTAATCGTTTCCAACATGCCCCTTTGTCACGTCCATTATATATATATATATATATGTATGATAAAGATAGTTACCAGCATATTCAGGGGCAGCGTATCCAAACGTCCCAGCTACCCGAGTCATAATCGACTTCCCACCGTCCGTGACGAATTTCACCAGTCCAAAGTCTCCAAAGTCTGAAACTTTGGCTCAAAAATCATGGCCAAATAAAATATTGGACGATTTAGTATCCCTGTGTATAAAGCTCTGATGAGCCAAAGTATGAATATATTTTATACCTCTAGCCACATCCAATGCAATATTTAACCTCCTTTTCCAAGAAAGTGGTTCCAATATGAAGTTTTTTCCAATGAAGTAGATGCCTACTTAATGCACCTTGAGGCATATATTCATAAACAAGAATTCTTTCGAGCCCTTCAGTTAAATACCCTAAAAGTGTCACCAAATGTATGTGTCTAGCCTTTGATAAAATTGAAATTTCTTATTCAAACTCATCTAATGCTTTATTGTTAATCACACCAGATTCCATTCTTTTGACTGCTATTTTTGGGCCATCGTCGAACTGGACCTTGTAAACGACCCCGAACCCACCATGCATGAGCTCTCTTTCCTTTGCGAAGTTTTTAAAACTTGAATCGAAATGATCATGTTTCCAGACTTGATTATAAGGGACTCACTCGAACCACTGCCAACACTAGCATGCATCTCTGTGTCATTGGCGATTGAAATCCTGACTGTGTTATCCGAGTCAGACGGGTCCAAGAGTGAATAACAAGTGAGCTCAGTGGTTCACTTGAGTTGGCTTTCTTCATTTGCATAAGTAGAGACCTAAAGGGACGGTTAAAAGCCCTAAACTAGCAAAAAACCGCAATAGGAGTGGGGGACCTAACTACATTTGGTTTCTTCTTCAGCTGTATAGCGGGAACACCACCAATGCCCGAATTACCAGTACAAGGAGTAATCTCAGGTGAAAGTTGGCTGTTACTCTCGGGCTGGGAACCCGTGGGTGAACTGGGTTTAGTAGGAATTTTTGATGAACTCGATTGAAACAGTGGGTCCCCAGTTAAAACAAGTTTCATGGAGGGATTGTACTTAAGCTGAGGATGGGAAAATTTATTGTTGCTCAAATCCAACCCTTTTCGTAACTGGTTTAATACACTGGGATCTATTATGCTGAAAACGAGTGAAATTAGGTAGGTGTAGATGAGTGTTATGGTTAAAATTAGGGTGAATATGTGCCGGTGGTAATCTACCATTGATGAAGAAGCTGTAACCGGTGTTGCGGGAATGAGGAGAGAAGTAGTACGAAAGTTAGAGGTGTTCAAAACTATCCGTATCCGAAAATCCGATCCGAAATATCCGATATCTGAATCCAAAATATCCGAAAATTCAGATATCCTAGATTTCAGATATCCGAAATTCGGATATCCGAAATTCAGATATCCGAATTTTTCGGATTCGGATAGTGATTTTAAATTTTTCAGATATTTCGAATATTTGAAATATCCGAAAATTTAATTTTTATTTTTTTCGAATATCCGAAAATATGGAAACAAAATCTCGATTCAAGGTTTTTTACTTGACCCATGCCAAAAGCTAATCGTTTCCAACATGTCCTTTTGTCACGTCCATAATATATATATATATATATATATATATATATATATAAAAAGAAAAATATAGTTACCAGCATATTCATGGGCAAGTTATCCAAACGTCCCAGCTACCCGAGTCATAATTGACTTTCCAATATCCGTGATGAGTTTCACCCGTACAAAGTCCGAAACTTTGGCTCGAAATCATCGCCAAGTAAAATATTGGACTATTTAAGATCCCGGTGTATAAAGCTTTGATGACCCAAAGTATGAATATATTCCATACCTCAAGCCACATCCAATGCAATATTTAACCTCCTTTTCCAAGAAAGTGGTTCCAATTTGAAGTTTTTCCAATGAAAGAGATGCCTACTTAATGCACCTTGAGGCATATATTCATAAACAAGAATACTTTCGACCCCTTCAGTTGAATACCCAAAAAGTGACACCAAATGTCTGTGTCTAACCTTTGTTAAATCTAAAATTTCTGATTTAAATTCATCTAATGCTTTGTTACTAATCACACCAGATTCCATTGTTTTGATTGCTATTTTTGTGCCATTGTCTAACTGGCCCTTGTAAACAACCCCGAACCCGCCATGCTCGAGCTCGCTTTCCTTTGCGAAGCTTTTGGTCACATTTTTTTAAAACTTGAACTGAAATGATCATGTTTCCAGACTTGATTACAGGGGACTCACTCGAACCAATGCCGAAACTAGCATGCATCTGCGTGTCATTAGCGATTGAAATCCTGACTGTGTTATCCGAAACAGACGGGTCTAGGGGGTGAATAACAAGTGAGCTCGGTGGTTTATTTGAGTTATCTTTCTTCAATTTGCAAAAGTAAAGACCTAAAGGGACGGTTAAAAGCGCTAAACCAGCAAAAACCGCAACAAGAGTGAGGGACGAAACTACATTTGGTTTCTTCTTAAGCTGTATAGCGGGAACACCACCAATGCCCGAATCACCAGTACTAAGAGTAATCCTAGGTGAAAGTTGGCTGCTGCTGTCGGGCTGGGAACCCGTGGATGAACTGGGTTTAGGAGGAATTTTCGATGAACTCGATTGAAACAGTGGGTTCCCACTTTAAACAAGTTTCATGGAGGGATAGTACTCAAGCTGAAGAAGGGGAACATTATTGTTGCTCAAATCCAACCCTTTTCATAACTGGTTTAATACGTTGGGAATGTTGTGCAGAAAGCGAGTGAAATTAGGAAGGTGTAGATGAGTGTTATGGTTAAAATTAAGGTGAATGTGTGGCGGTGGTAATCTGCCGTTGATGCAGAAGGTGTAACCGGTGCTGCGGTAATGAGGAGAGAAGTGGCATGAAAGTTAGAGGTGTTCAAAACAATTTGTATCCGAAAATCCGATCTGAAATATCCGATATCTGAATCCGAAATATCTGAAAATTCGAATATTCAAGATTTCGAATATCCGAATTCAGATATCCAAATTTTTCAGATATTTCGGATATCTCAAATCTCCGAAAATTTAATTTTTATTTTTTCAAGTATCCGAATATCCGAAAATATGGAAACTAAATCTCGATTCAAAGTTTTTTACCTGACCCATGCCGAAAGCTAGTCGTTTCCAACATGCCCCTTTGTCACATCCATTATATATATATATATGAAAACGATAGTTAACAGCATATGCAGGGGCAACGTATCCAAACGTCCCAGCTACCCGAGTTATAATTGACTTCCCACCATCCGTGACGAGTTTCACCAGTCCAAAGTCCGAAACTTTGGCTCGAAAAATGGCCAAGTAAAATTTTTGACGATTTAATATCCCGGTGTATAAAGCTCTGATGAGCCAAAGTATGAATATATTCCATACCTCTAGCCACATCCAATGCAATATTTAACCTCCTTTTCCAAGAAAGTGGTTCCAATTAGAAGTTTTTCCAATGAAATAGATGCCTACTTAATGCACCTTGAGGCATATATTCATAAACAAGAATTCTTTCGAGCCCTTCAGTTGAATAACCTAAAAGTGACACCAAATATCGGTGTCTAACCTTTGTTAAAATTGAAATTTCTGATTCAAATTCATCTAATGCTTTGTTGCTAATCACACCAGATTCCATTCTTTTGACTGCTATTTTTGTGCCATTGTCTAACTAGGCCTTGTAAACAACCACGAACCCGCCATGCCTGAGCTCGCTTACCTTTGCGAAGCTTTTGGTCATATTTTTTTAAAACTTGAACCGAAATGATCATGTTTCAAGACTTGATTACAGGGGACTCACTCGAACCACTGCCAAAACTAGCATGCATCTGTGTGTCGTTGGCGATTGAAATCTTGACTGTGTTATCCGATTCAGAAGGGTCCAGGGGGTGAATAACAAGTGAGCTGGTGGTTCACTTGAGTTAGCTTTCTTCAATTTGCATAACTAGAGACCTAAAGGGACAGTTAAAAGCACTAAACCAGCAAAAACCGCAACAAGAGTGAGGGATAGAACTACATTTGGTTTATTCTTCAGATGTATAGCGGGAACACTACCATTGCCCGAATCACCAGTACTATGAGTAATCCTAGGTGAAAGTTGGTTGCTGTTGTCGGTTGGGAACCCGTGGGTAAACTGGGTTTAGGAGGAATTTTTGATGAACTCGATTGAAACAGTGGGTTCCCACTTAAAACAAGTTTGAGGGAGGGATTGTGCTTAAGAATAGGAGGGGAAAAATTATTGTTGCTCAAATCCAACCCTTTTCGTAACTGCTTTAATACGTTGGGATCTGTTGTGCTGAAAACGATTGAAATTAGGATGGTGTAGATGAGTGTTATGGTTAAAATTAGAGTGAATGTGTGGCGGTGGTAATCTGCCATTGATGAAGAATGTGTAACAGCTGCTGCGGGAATGAGGAGAGAAGTGGTATGAAAGTTAGAGGTGTTCAAAACTATCCGTATCCGAAATATCCGATATCCGAATCCGAAATATCGGATATCCGAGATTTCAGATATCCGAATTTTTCGGATTCGTATTCGGATAGCGATTTTAAGTTTTTTCGAACAATTCGGATATCTGAAATATCCGAAAATTTAATTTTTATTTTTTCGAATATCCGAAAATATGGAAACAAAATCTCGGTTCAAAGTCTTTTACTTGACCCATGCTAAAAGCTAATCGTTTCCAACATGCCCTTTTGTCACATCCATAGTACATATATATAGTGTGAGGTTCATTGGGGAACACTAAAAAAGTGGGGAATACTAGGGAACCGACTCAAACGAACTCCGATTGGACTCATTCCAGCGGCGTTGGAATCGGCTCGTCGAACCCTAACGAGGATCTCTTAACCCTAAACCCTAAATCATAACCCTTAAACCCTAAATATATTAGGGTTTGGCTTTAGGCTTTAGGGTTTAGGGTTTAGCTTTAGCGTTTAACTTTAGGTTTAGCCTTTAGGGTTTAGCTTTTAGGGTTTATAGTTTAGATTTTACGGTTTAGCTTATATTTTAACCTTATTTTTTAGCTTTTGGGTTTAGAGTTTAGGAGTTAGGATTTAGGGTTCAGGGTTAAGAGATCTTAGTTAGGGTTCGACGAGCCGGTTCCAACGCCGCTGGAATGAGTTCAATCGGAGTTCGTTTGAGTAGGTTCCCCGCTGTTCCCCACTTTTTTAGTGTTCCAATGAACCTTCCCCTACATATATATATATATATATTCTATACTATATAGAGTGAATTGCAAGGATTGTCCTTTATCTTTATACCCATTTGCAGGCGATGTCCTTTATGTTTAAAATTGACGAGTTTTGTACTTTATGTTTTCAAATCATACACGTTTTGTCCTTTAGCCCTAACCGAGTTAGATGAAATGGATCAGACACTTGTTCCTGCTCTTTGTTGTTTCTAGTTGATTTCAACTGCTTTAGCGAATTCCGGCTAAGAACCTACAAGTAAAACCTTCACAATGTTTCAAGGTTTGTATATCTTTTCTCACACTTAATTGTTGATGCTTGACTTGATTCACTAAGCTAAACATTTCTGTGAACTGCATACAACCTCATTGTCTCGGAAGATCCTCAGTTTACCACCTCATGATTTTGGGAATAACACAGCTCCTCCTGATTTTGGGCCTCCGAGTAAGTCTCCTCCGCCCCCTGTGTATGGAAAACACGTCTATGAGCTTCCTCCACCTGCAGAGCATAAATAGGTGATCGCCAAGCACAAAGTACAGATGATTACATTAGCCAAATATTATATAAATATCAAATGTTACTGGTGATCTATCCATTGGTTAAATAAGTGGAAGTGGTGGCGCTGTGGCGGTTGTCGGTGTCGCCTGAGGGATTGAGAAAGAATGAAGGTTGGATTATGGAGAATTGTTGCAGGTTGTTGAAGAGAAATTAGGGTTTTGAAATGGGATTGATTTGGGGAAGAAGAGGGTTTTGTTATGATATATAATATTTTTTTCTTTTTTATGTATTTTTAAAGAATAGGGTGAAAAGACAATTTTACCCTCATGTGCATTGCACATGACCAGATTTGACAGAAAAATCTAACTCGGTTAAGGCTAAAGGACAAAACGTGTATGATTTGAAAACATAAAGTACAAAACTCGTTAATTTTAAACATAAAGGACAGCGCCTGCAAATGGGTATAAAGATAAAGGACAATCCTTACAATTCACTCTACTATATATAAAAGCATATAGGAATGACTACTTAACGTAATTTGTCATTCTCTTAAAACACCCTTAATGCATAATGTACCACCCTCTAAACCACAATATTAATTTACTTTTCCCAAAAATACCCTTCTCTAGCAAATCTCACTCTAAAATTTTCAATTCCCCCTCACTCAAAGCAGATACATCTCCCCTCTCCATTTTGAAACTCAGATTCCACTCCCAATTCTCTCTCACAACTTTTACATCTTGTTCAAAAGAATCCCTAAATCGTGTAATAGTAGAAGCAATATTGGATCTAGAAATGAATAGATTTGGTGATGGCGGCTAGGGTTTCGTCGCAAGCGGCGGAGAAAGCCGCTTCTCGGTTCTTCAGACCCGAGAGGGCATGAAGAGAGTATCGAGAGAGAAGAAAGTCCAGAACCTTCTGGTCAGCGATCGTTGGCAGTAGCGAACCAAGATTCAAAGTCAGATCATCGACTAAGGTTTCAAGTTTGTGGCATAATGCGCAAGGGAATACTAGGGTTGAGTGTGAAGACTTGAGACGACATAGATTTCGTTTCAATATAAGGTAATTTTAACCATATATACCATTTTTTGTTATAGTTTATGTTTACATGCTGTTAAATTTTATATATTATAAGTTGTGTTTTTTAAACAGTTTTGCTACTGAATTTGGATGTATTTATGTTGGATCTATGTAATACTTTCAGATCTGTGTTGGTTTTGTGTTTTTGTAATGTTTTATGAAGTGATAGTTTGAATGTGCAGATCTGTAGTGATGTTGCAACCAACTTGAAATTCTGGATGGCTGAGAGAAATCTACACAGCAGGCTTGCAAGCAAAAGGTTGGATGACATATTGTGAATTAATATAACATTAATAGTGCAATGTATGTGTTGGTGAATACACTACTTGTACCACTAATGCTGATGTACCTGGATCTTGGTTACCTCTCTAAGCTATGGGCTAAGAGCTGGCTGCATCAGTGGAGTACTTTAGTTAATGGTTCATGTATTATGCTGCTGCTGGATATTATTGCTGCTGCTACAAAGAGGAAAGCCCATGCAGGGGTGCATCTGATGTTATGGGATGCGCTTTTGGCTGTTTGTTTGCAGACTAATTGGCTGTTAGTGGGTATTGTTCAGAAACAGGTCTCGAGGGCTGCACTTTCATCATTAAAGTCTGGTATGTTTTTCCATCATGTGGGCCGTGACCTTAACAAGATGCAGGTTGATGGGTTTAAACTGCCGCAGCCGCGGATGAAGGCCCACAACATGCTGAAGACCTTATGGAGAGCATGGGTGTCGCTGGGTAACTACACGAAGGTTGAGAAGGCCTGCCATTCAGCTTGGGTGTTTTACTTAGTTAGATGGGCCACTACAATGACCCTACTCGGGCCCAGATTCATTTTTGTGTGTTATGGGCCCTACTCGGGCCTTGTTAATCTTGCTATGGGCCGGAACAACATTAGTTCGTGGCAGGCCCACCTTGGGGTTAATTTAATTAAGAGTGCCTTTGTATTTCTATGGTGTTTAATTACTGGTATAAAAACAAGGAAGGCGGGTTTTTATATTTGGGGATGGAGTCACCATCATAAGGGTGACATTAAGGTGCGGAAAAACTATATTGGGCCACGGTATGTCAATTTTGGGTTCGTGCATAAGAGTTGGGGATACAGGGATTACATATGCTATGTTGTTGCTCGGAGTACCATGGTTACGTTGTTTTTTTGTAATGACAATCTCGGATATAGCACCAAATGTATGTATAGAACTCGTAGAGCCCGGAGAATGGGGTGTTTGGTCTCTTATTTTTGGTCCACAAAGCCTGTTTTGGGTGACGATGTTACGGGGATATGCCCCTTTGATTGATGTATTTTGAGTTGTGTTTTATATAGTTTGCCGGGCTTTGCCCTTTATCCAAAAAAAAAAAAAATCTGAATTCAGAGGTGACAACTTTTAACTACCTTTTTTTTTGTTTGGTTGTCTAACAAACAGAGTAATTAGAGGTGACTAATGTTTCGACTGTTGTGTTGCTTCTTTAATGTTTTATTTTAATAAAAAATGATCATGCGATCAGTGAAAATATTTGAATTGTAAACTAATGATATGTTTTCGACATCTAGGATGAAAACGAGTGGACAGTGATCGAGCCATTGCCTTTGTATGGCCGGGGACGCGATGCTGATGGTGGAAGATATATCAGTCTGATATTTGGCACCAATCTCACCGATGTTATAATCACTGGTATATTATTTTGAATAATTAACTTTTTAAACATTTGTCTTTGGTTGCAAGTTGCAAACTAACAATTGTTATTATAAAAATGTTAAAAGAATCATTTTTTATTCTGATATTTGATAAGCCTGACAAAATGTGCGGGTTAGGTCAGGTAACGGGTCATATTCGGTTAGGGGTGTTCAAAAAACTCGCAGCTTATGGCTCATATGGAAAAAGCTCGGCTCGGAAAAAGCTCAATCGTAAACGAGCCAGCTCGGCTTGGCTCGATTTGTAAATGAGTCGAGCTTGAGCTACGGTGGGCTCGGCTCGTGAGCTGGCGTGAATATTTTTATTTTATATAAATTATTTTTAATTTTAAATGTATTAAATAAAAATTTTGTGGGCGAGGGTTGAAGTGTTATCATTTTAAGTTTAATTAATCAATAAGATATAAAAATATGAGAAAATAAACAAAAATTATACAAATAATACTTTTAACATGCCTTTCGGTCTTTAAAATATTAGAAAAGAAAATAATACATATAGATATATGTGTTTTTTTTTGTTCTTGTTTCTATGTTATCAATAGTTGTAAAAAAATTAAAATAAAAAAGTTAATGAGCCGGCTCGAACATTTTTTGAGCCGAGCTTAAGCTCGACATTTTAGCTCGAAAAGATAAATGAGCCGAGTTGGCTCGTTTAAGTTCGAGCTCGAGCTCAACCTGGCTCGGCTACAGCCCTATACTGGCTTTGGGTCTGTTGTTTGACATTAGTGTTTGGTTTTGAAGGAAACAACGGGACGATTAATGGTCAAGGAAGCCCGTGGTGGGTGAAATATCGATCAGGCCAGTTAAAGTACACCTGACCATACTTGATAGAACTCATGTACTCAGACGGCATTCAAATATCAAATCTTACTTTGATCGATTCTCCTTCATGGAATGTTCATCCAAAATATAGCAGGTTTGGCCGACACGCTTTAATCGCGTGTCGTTTGTGGTTTTCGTTTATAGAATGTAGTTGATTCATTCAGTTTTGTTGATGCAGCAATATAATCATTCAGGGAGTTACAATTCTTGCACCAGTTAGATCTCTGAATACTGATGGAATCAACCCCGGTAACGACTTATGTATAATTTGACTCTTTCAGTCAAACTTAACTCTTTTTAATTTGAAATATGTTATGCATTTGATCTTAAATGTCACCTGATCTTCTGTTTTTAGAGATGTTTACAACGCGTAGACTACGGATCTCAATTTTCTAAAACTTTGATCTTGTTAACTCTGATTATTTTCGAAGTCAAACTCGGTACATTTGACTTGAATAATACTTTGACTTTAGGGATAAAAAATATGATCTTGGTAAAGTTTGTGACAAATGTTTTGAGTAGTTATCTAATTAATTTCTTTTTCTTAAAGTAATGTAAATTAACTAAGCTTAATTTCAAAGTCAAAGAGTAATATGTTTGTCTTGAATGAACTTCTGTTCTTCAGATTCTTGTACAAATACACGAATCGAGGACTGTTACATCGTGTCCGGGGACGACTGTGTAGCCGTGAAGGGCGGTTGGGACGAGTACGGGATCACGTACGGTATGCAACTGGTTCTTTCTTTATGTGAACTGTAAGCATATATGCATATACTTAATAACTTAAATTATAGGCGCCCCTTGAAAGATTTGTTCTTACGATGTATATCTTTGTCGGAATGCTAAAAAGGGCTAATTTACCATATTTATATATAGTAATCTGCACCTCTGCTACTTTTTGCAGCCACTGGACAATGAATTAGCGTTATTGGTTTGCATTTACCTGGTGTTATTGATGACATTTTCTCTTTTATGAGGCCCTCTTGGTGCTATTTTCTCAAATGAAGTTGTCTCCTTATATCGTTGGGCTCCAACCACTCAAGGTAAATACTTTCTGATTTCTTTATATATTTATAAATGATTTATTTATTTTTGTGTTAACCTGCGATTTCTGTAGTGATGTTATAGCTCCGCGAAATAGCTCTGCATGACAAGGAATGATATATTTTTTTTTCATAAATTTAAATAGCTATGCTAAACTTGTTCTGATAAACAGGGCTCTAGATGCTTTAATTCACACGTCTTAATGTAAAAGCGTTGAGGGCTGCAACCTGGATTGTCGAACAGTCAAAATGCTTCTCCAACGTGTTTCTATATGCACTAGGAGGAAGCATAATCATTTCCAAAATTGTCGAGGAGCGTGGTGGATATTAGAGAACCACATAAACACCTGTACAAAGCTTGATTATACTATACCTTGTTGCAAGTGAGTCCACCGTTCTTTATACTACATGAGTTAGTTATGTGCCATCAGTGTCAATGTTAATGGAACGACAAAAGGGTGGGTTGTTGTGTGCAGGAAATACAGTTCATTAAAAATTTTAATTGTTTTATGTATGTTATTACCTTGTATATAGCTGGTTGATTTCAGTTTAAGTTGACCAGTAAAAGATTAGTCAACTTTAGATTGTGTATTGTGGGATATGTGGTTGAAAAGAACTATTTTTAATGTATTTTTCAGCTTATTTTTGTTGTTTATATTTTTTGTAGGTACTGTGACACCCGGCCTCTCAGGCCGTACCAGACAATAGTAATCTGTATAGTGAACATGTAACATGACTGTTTGTGACTTACTGTGATGTTAATATATGATATTTGATGTGTTGGTAAATTTAGATGTGTATAAAAACTATGTTGGCAACAATAAAACTAACGCTTATCGCGTAACGTTTAAAATGCGAAACGAACGTCGGTGACCACCCGATCAGTGTGAAAATCCTAAAAATAGTCTGTTATGATTAAAATAATAATTTTAATCATATCCGTGTGGAAAAATAATTTAAAACGCTAAGAAACTCTATTTTTCGAGTTTGAGCGCGTACCGCGGGATACTGCGCGAATTAAACAAAATACTGTCAACGCAGCCAGTCAAGGCAACTGGTAATTATTTCAGTAATAATTTTGGGTGATTATTTTTATAGAACAATAAAAATAATTTAAAACGCACTAAAACGGGATTAAAACGCTAGATAAAATACCCGGTAATCAGTAAAATACCTGTTATAACTCAAATTACATATAATATGTGTATGTATATACATATTCGTGAGAGGGGGGAACAAGTGGGCGGCAATATGGGCTGCCACATTCTCTTGAATGATGGAATTTGGACACTTGTCTATTCTTGAAAAAGGGAGGTGATGATTAATCTTGAAACATGCATCTATACATCCATAATTCCAAAGACAAAATTTAAAACTTCATCCTCTCTCTCTCTCATACAAGCTCACGGCCGAACACCCCATAGCACACCCACATTTCATTTTCAAAACCAAATATGAAGAATCAAGAGCTAATCATGGTGATTCTAAGCTTGTAAGAAGGTTTGGAAGTGATTTCAAGCAAGTTTCAAGCAAAACCAAGTCTTATATCACCATCTTCTATCAAAAACCCAACTAAATTCTTGAAGGTATAACATGTTTCATTAAACATTGTTCTTGATTCATATTGATAAAGAAGTTAGTAAAAAGTTTCTCTTGATTCTTGAAATTTAAACATTTACTTGAAAATTTCAAACAAATGAGTGTTGAACAAAATAAAAATGGGTATGTGTGTGTATGTGTATATGGTCGAAAGTTATGAAGATGTATGTGTTTAGTTATATTTTGATTTTTGTTAAAAGATCTTTGATTGATTTAAGTTGAATCTTGAAAGATAAGTACATGCATGTGTTGAAATAGTATCATATAAGAATGTTTTAAAAATGGTCATGTGATTTATGAAGAATATGATGAAAAGTGAATTTTTGGAAGTTCATATGTATGTATATGTATGCATGTATGTCAAAGTTATTGAGTAATCATAAAAGTGAAGGATCTAAGTATGGATGAAACATGAATGGTTAGAATGCTATGTATGATATTTGAAAGGACAATATATTAGTAAGGTTTTGATGTGTTGAGATCATATTTGATGATAAAGTGGTGATATGAGCATATTAGATGCATATATTTAGACATGCATAATGATATATGATCTAAAAAAGATGATTTGAGCATGGTATGATAAAAATCCATTTTGATCAGAATATAAACACTAAAATAAGAGTATTTTGAAGTGTTTAATGATATATAACTATAACGCCCCATTTTCATTCACTTTAGAACTTAATAAATTCAACAATTATTTTTAGAAAATTTCGGCATGACCCGTTTGCTATATGAACAATCCCTGTTTTGACAAACGTAATTTCAAGTAATTAACAACACTTTCAAAAGACTTACAAATCCAAAACATAGTTTTAGATAACTACCGTCATCTAGAGAAATTTCAAAAGACCATACAAGTCAAACTTCAAAGTTTAACTAATAATTAAAACTAACTACAACAAAATACATTAGACCATGACTTTGTTACAAAAGGTAGCGGAAGCGCTTGTAGGCGAATTACATATGGGTGCTCGTTCCAAGTCGCCGAACCGATTAAATTGAGGCTTTACCTACATCAAACACCAAGGAAAGAATTAATCCATAATCACATTAACCATTTTTAAATCAATAGTCTACATAATACTTGCCTTTACAACGTTCTTTTTCTTTACGCTTACTACCCGTTGAACGGGTCACTACATTCCCGTCTCGATAGAAACGTTACATTCTATTCTTTACATACCCGTTAATAAGGGATATTAACATTCATAACATAATTCCCATTCGGTTCGTTTATGACGAACAATACAAATCCTTACATTCTTTCGCAAGCACCCCAACCCGTACATGACGGATCGAGTAAAGCTTCATTACATTCTTTCTTAACTTTCCAATAACCGGTTCAACTAAGATGAATCGGTTATGATGCAACCTTATTCATAAACCTTCCTTTCACATCATTCGTTAATAACAGATCATATTACTTCTCAACTTCCATAAACTACCATTACTCAATTTTTGGCATATATGACGAGTTACAATAAAGATTAGTAATCATAATACAACATGCTAAAAATGTATGTGTAAATTAACATACCTCGATCTTGCGGGCCTTCCGATTTCCTAGTACTTGAACCTTCTTCCTTCGCGCCTATATCAACACATTCATTCGTTCATTTAGTACCACAAAATTTCATTCCATCATCTCTCAAATTACATATATTTATTCTCTTAAGCATTTCATCAAACACTTGGCGGGTTTCGCATTTGTGGGACACTAAGTACAAGCTTTCAAAGCATAATTCCTATTAATTCATTTCAAAATTCATCAACAATCAATCAAGTTCATAATATTCTTTTATCCTACATTCATTTGTTTAAGATTCAAGTACAATAACATCACATATATCAAATTTACACATTATCACTACTAATTTTTCCACTATTCTACATCTCTAATATTTCATATCAAATGGGTTATGCAATTAGTTTTTCAAATGATCAAATTCACACATAAACAAACATGATTCCTGTTCCATAGAGAAGTCCTAACTCCAATCTACACAATTTCTTGCATAAACTCGAGATTGGGTTATGACCCAATTCCTACAAATCATGATTTCAAGAAATTGAACTTACCTCTTTAAAAATCGAGTTTAGATGAGTGTAGATTTGAGTTCATGCAGTTGATTTTCTTCTAATCTCCTACCCAATTGATTGAATTTGATAAACAAGGGTTTTCACCCTTGTTCTCTGCCTTGTTCGATCCCCAGACACGCACAATGTGTGTGTTTCTGGGTTTTCCCCCTTCTAATACCTTTATTTTATTATTGGCCATGTTTAACCCCCATAGAGTTTACATGTTTTTAATTTGGCACTTTACATTCTTTAACTTGCTTTTGTGATATTTTTACTAACTAAGTTAATTCTTTTAGTAATTTAACCTATTTTCATGTTAACCCTTCTTGGGGTGTTACAAATCTACCCCCCTTAAAAGAGGTTTCGTCCCCGAAACCTAGACACATAACAAATAGATCAATTCTACTCTTAATTTTTCATCTATTCATTCACAAGCTTACTACAACATAAATGCATTCGGGGTCTTGGCAAAAGTTTCAATCATGCATAAACATATTTGTGTGCGTTGTCCCTACGTTCTTAACTTAAATAAATTACTTTCATAATCACATATAAGTCAGAATCTGATCCAGAGCTCTTATTAGTGTCGTTTTCATTTTATAATGCTAGTTCCTAGCATACATCATCACTAGCACTTCATTCCTTGAAATTTATTCCAATGTATACTATTGGTCGTACAAGCTTATGTTTACGGCTTGTTTCTATCTTTCTAATTAAGCGTACATATTCATACATTTACTAATATAAATAAATCGATTTATTTCATTCCGCTCACGAATCATGCACGATATAATTCATTATTGTAATCATGAGCAAACCCCATTATCCCATTACTAACGTTCTTCTAATTACTTTCTTATTTATATGAGGGTTTAGCATAACATTATACGTATACTATAAACATTTAACGACTTAGTGGTACTAATACAAAGCTACCCACTTCCTAATTACTTTTTCATACTTAATATGAGTATAAAGCATCATTCTACGGTTACTACCGTCACTTGAACTAATTACAAGTTTGAGTTTAGCCTCAAATTTAATCCTTCGCACACTTTATTATTAGCTCCTTGCATGAACTACTTATGATAACAACCAGGTATGTTGTGTATGAGCACCATACGAGCGTTTAACCAAATCAGTTCAAATTTTCATTTAAGGTCTTTAGATCTCCCTCTTAATGACATTCATACCTTCTCACGCTGACCATTACAGGTCGATTATTGTATACCATACCATAATTATCCTACCATTCATTTTGTCCACACTTACAAATAAATCTACGGATTCTTAATCATCAATCAAGAATTAAACATTTTACTAACCTCGCCTTCATTGCATAAATCAGTTATCCGTGTGCCAGATCGATCCGCTTCTTTATATGTACCTTCCGTACCAAAATTGGTCTCATTCATTCATGAAATATACTCCTACTCGTGAGCATCCTTCCCTTAGCTTTATTACTATCATCTCACTAAGAATTCCATCATGTTTATCTATAAATAAATAGTTAGCACATAACCTTTCATAATTGCGTCCTACATGGTGTTGGTTCGCCTATTGTCTCTTTCACAATTTTCTTAAGTACATGCTAAAACATATCATACATTCCATTTCTTACATACTATCCCTTCATTTTATTGGTCATTTCGTCAACTTTCGTAGTTTGTCCTTTCAAGGTCAGACTAACACCCCCCCTTACTTATTGTGGTCGTATCGAGGTACACGTTCATACCTTATACTTGCATACTTGCAAGGACTTCATTTACTCCGTTTGACTTTTCGGAAGTCCAATTGTAAATACATTCTTACATATATGTATCAGTTATCCTATTCTGTCACATCATTCTCTAGTCGAGCCTTAAGCTCCTGTTAGAAATATAATCTTTTTATACGTACCTGGCGCGGGTCAAATCCCTTGACTCGTTATTCATACTTTGCGACGGTTAACACTTTCCAAACTGTGACAATGCATGCCCATACATTATGCTCACCTATAAGTAATAAACTTGACAAATCGAACATTAAATACCGAGTTCAAATGGCGATCGCCATTTGACCCGTGTGACTCATTTGAGTTTTGTTCTTAGTTTTTATTCTTACTTGTTTAATCCGTCTTCACTTACGGATTCGAACTTTTAATTTATTACCTTTCATTCTTACTGGTTTGATCCGGGTTTGTTTATGGATCCAACCTTTCATTCCTTACATGGTTGAATCCATTTCTCAGATTCAAACATTTTCATCCGTACCTTTCTTTTTTCTGCTGTATCATTTACCATATCATTTCTTATGATACATTTTTCGTATTAATCTTCTACATTCAACTTCAAGTGTTGGGTCCTAACACTTAATTCCATGACCTAATTCATGTAGCGCGTCTCGACGCGACACTCTACATCCTATTTCTAGTGGTGTTCCCACCCTTCTTTCTTAAGTTTGTTTTACATTCAATCGTAAGCTTAAACTTTTCATTCTTATCTTTCTTTCTTATATTGATCCGATCTTTTAAGAATCGCTAGACCCCTTTTTGCTAGCTTGACCGGACATAAGTGAGATGATTCTCGTGTTTTTCTCGAGCTTCGGTCAATACATGACCATCCCTTAATATACCATTTCCATTTGTTCGTTCACCGTATTTGGTGTTAATTCACCTACGTCCTCTAACATGTCTCTTATTAATGAGTATCCTACATTACACGTTGCATTTCTTACGTAATACTTCCAGCATTTGTAAGTAATTATTATTTACTTACTTCTACAATATAACCTTTTGAAGTCAACCACCACCCAGTACTTTTGTATATAAATATTGTAGTACGTGTTGTACTTACTTTCAATTCGAACACACTTACAAAACGTCTTTAGCTAACATCTTAACTAATATTCTTTCCATACCTTTCATTAACATTACCAAGTTCTCATTTCCATATTAAAACTTCTCAACTAAAATTTATGACCGGTTTAACATTATGCCAACCATTTCAACAAAACGTACCTTAACCTTTCTCATTTATTTATACGTTCCACTAAATTTCAAATATTCAAACACGTATACATCTTCATGTAAATAAATTCTAAGTGATTGCGAATTCACCTTCCTTTAGCGTCCACGTTCATGCTTACCTCATTGCTTCCTCTTAACCCTTTGCCATCCATGCTCAAGTCAATTGACAAGATTTTCATCCTTACATATCATTACGTTCGTAATATCATTAACTTATGTGAGCATACATACGACTGTTCACTTTCTTTCTATTCATACGTTAATCGACTTTCGTTAGTAAAATTTCGTATAAATGAGCCATTCATTAATAGTCATCTCATTTCAAATCCATACAACTAAACTATCATCAAGCATAACATGTAATTCATCTAGTACATAACACATTAACTCTTTTCTTTAACAATTGTGTCTAATGGCCATCCCATGATATCCCTATACTGTTGACTTTCAGAAAGTCAACTGTCTTGTTTACACACTTTAAACTTTTGAACATGTATTCATCTAAATATGGTAGGTCATAATATTAATATCCTACGCATTTCATACTCGTATTGTATGACATATACAATTTACGTGATCCTCTAAACAATACATATATACATTCACATACACGTACTTTCACATGCTAACGCTCCATGATTCTACAAATAGCAAATTTCATTCAAAACAACTATATAACATAATTTCAACATATCCTTTACTAATAAGCTCGTATGATTCACATTTAGCACATATTCGCCTCTTAGTCATACTAAAGCAAATCATTATATACACATAAGTATCGCACCATTCCAAACACAGGGTACTAGCCTCTAATTCATAATTCTGATCAAAGCATACATTTATCCAAAGTCTCATACGAATTCCATATAACTCACATTCTTCAAATTATTTTCACCACTAATCTCATCATTCTTTTTATATTTATTTATTAACAATTCAGGTTCCTTCACATATCCAAGTACTTTAGTCTACATTTACTTCTTTCATTATTCATTATCATACGTTTCCAACTCCACTTTATACATTCGTCATTCATTTCATGCCATTCCATACATTACATTCGACTTTTATAAATTTTACTTCGTTGTGATCACAATTTGTGATCGTAAATATCTTGTTATTATGCTCATAAGGATTTTATGTCATTATCCGATAGTCTTTTAGATTATACGGAAACCCTAAACATGAAAAACAAGCAAAACAAAAAAATTTCAGCGGACTAAACTCCCGCTGGCCATCGGCGACGGCCTCATATCCCGTCGGCGACGGGCTCTAAAAAGTGGCGTCGGCCACTTTGTCTGTAGACAGTCAATTAGGGCGTCGGCCCAAGGGGGGGGCGTCGGCGACGGCTGAGCAGCCCGTCGGCGACGGCCTCCCGATTGCCGAATCGCTGCAAATCTCATTTTGGGTGTTTTTCATTCGTTTTCTAAGTCCGTTTCAGCCATACGGTTGCTGGAACTTCCCGTTTAACCTCCCAACATTACTCCACGTATAATTAACTTAAATATGTATATCATAAACATATCATAAATACTTGCATCTACAACAAACTTAAATCTTTACCTCAACGCGATCTTGGAGCGAGCACACCTTCGAGCGAGCCGTCAGTTTGAGTTCGAGCACTGCTACTTGTGCTCGAATCCCTCAAACCTCGGCTCTGATACCAACTTATAACGCCCCATTTTCATTCACTTTAGAACTTAATAAATTCAACAATTATTTTTAGAAAATTTCGGCATGACCCGTTTGCTATATAAACAATCCCTGTTTTGACAAACGTAATTTCAAGTAATTAACAACACTTTCAAAAGACTTACAAATCCAAAACATAGTTTTAGATAACTACCGTCATCTAGAGAAATTTCAAAAGACCATACAAGTCAAACTTCAAAGTTTAACTAATAATTAAAACTAACTACAACAAAATACATTTGACCATGACTTTGTTACAAAAGGTAGCGGAAGCGCTTGTAGGCGAATTACATATGGGTGCTCGTTCCAAGTCGCCGAACCGATTAAATTGAGGCTTTACCTACATCAAACACCAAGGAAAGAATTAATCCATAATCACATTAACCATTTTTAAATCAATAGTCTACATATTACTTGCCTTTACAACGTTCTTTTTCTTTACGCTTACTACCCGTTGAACGGGTCACTACATTCCCGTCTCGATAGAAACGTTACATTCTATTCTTTACATACCCGTTAATAAGGGATATTAACATTCATAACATAACTCCCATTCGGTTCGTTTATGACGAACAATACAAATCCTTACATTCTTTCGCAAGCTCCCCAACCCGTACATGACGGATCGAGTAAAGCTTCATTACATTCTTTCTTAACTTTCCAATAACCGGTTCAACTAAGATGAATCGATTATGATACAACCTTATTCATAAACCTTCCTTTCACATCATTCGTTAATAACGGATCATATTACTTACTTCTCAACTTCCATAAACTACCATTACTCAATTTTTGGCATATATGACGAGTTACAATAAAGATTAGTAATCATAATACAACATGCTAAAAATGTATGTGTAAATTAACATACCTCGATCTTGCGGGCCTTCCGATTTCCTAGTACTTGAACCTTCTTCCTTCGCGCCAATATCAACACATTCATTCGTTCATTTAGTACCACAAAATTTCATTCCATCATCTCTCAAATTACATATATTTATTCTCTCAAGCATTTCATCAAACACTTGGCGGGTTTCGCATTTGTGGGACACTAAGTACAAGCTTTCAAAGCATAATTCCTATTAATTCATTTCAAAATTCATCAACAATCAATCAAGTTCATAATATTCTTTTATCCTACATTCATTTGTTTAAGATTCAAGTACAACAACATCACATATATCAAATTTACACATTATCACTACTAATTTTCCTCCATTCTACATCTCTAATATTTCATATCAAATGGGTTATGCAATTAGCTTTTCAAATGATCAAATTCACACATAAACAAACATGATTCCTGTTCCATAGAGAAGTCCTAACTCCAATCTACACAATTTCTTGCATAAACTCGAGATTGGGTTATGACCCAATTCCTGCAAATCATTATTTCGAGAAATTGAACTTACCTCTTTAAAAATCGAGTTTAGATGAGTGTAGATTTGAGTTCATGTAGTTGATTTTCTTCTAATCTCCTACCCAATTGATTGAATTGATAAACAAGGGTTTTCACCCTTGTTCTCTGCCTTGTTCGATCCCCAGACACGCACAATGTGTGTGTTTCTGGGTTTTCCCCCTTCTAATACCTTTATTTTATTATTGGCCATGTTTAACCCCCATAGAGTTTACATGTTTTTAATTTGGCACTTTCCATTCTTTAACTTTCTTTTGTGATATTTTTACTAACTAAGTTAATTCTTTTAGTTATTTAACCTATTTTCATGTTAACCCTTTTTGGGGTTTACAATAACTTTGTCATAATGTTTGCTAGCTTTGCGTGTTGTATATGGTGCATTAAAAGTTGTAAAATACGTGAAATCGCATGATTTATGTGACTTACACAAAAACTGCACTAATCTGATTATAACCACTATTTTAATCAGTAAATAACATGTATTGTGTTAAAATATCAAGTCATTTCGAGTTGGGATGGTTATGGTAACGTTTAACGCAAAACTATGCGTTAAAACGGTCAAAAATCGGCTTTTCGAGTGATTTTTATAAAACTGAATTAGATCAGTAAATAAACCAATGTTTTTAGTTTAAAAAAAAGTATTTTAACTAATTTTAAGATTACTTGGTGTTTGGTTGGTCATACGTGACTTCCGACGCCCGAAAACGTTACCGAATCGGTAAAATACGCATTTTCTTAATGAACACTAGTATGGGTAAATTTTGAGTGAACCTTATGTGATAAAATGTGTTAAGTGATTTAAACATATAAATATGATAATATGTTAAGTGTTAATTTGATAGTGAGAAATTTAGACTATGCATGTATGCATGTACGTTTTGTGCGGTAGAAACGGTAAAATTGCGTTAAATGTGTAACTTGTTTGTCGAGTATGAAATATGGTACATATGAGATGTTTTATGTATATTTGCTTAAAAATGACAAAATAGATAAGTTGGTAATATTTCGCGTGTTCAGTGTTAGATTATGTGAATGTTTATGTATATATATATTACGACGCGCAAATCGTAGATATATTGCGTATAAACGGGAGAGTTAATGGATTTACACAATAATGGTCACCAATAAAATCGTTCAAGTCGCAAAAATCATATATATATATATATATATATATATATATATATATGTATATGGACTCATATACATATAATAACATGCCAACCTAATAAAAAATGACAACTTTTCGAGAAACTCTCAAAGTTATGTGATAATTCTAAGAAACGGAGAAACTTAGGATTTTTGTGTTATGTATATTGATTTAGAATCGTTCCTATACTAGGATGTGTAGAAAATCAATCTCTGGGCTTGCGGTACTAAAATACGCACCCAAAGGTGAGTGTCACTAAACCCCTCTTTTTACTGCTTTGTACATATTTTGGGGGTAGAACACGTCGTTAAAAGGGTTTAATAAAGTTTTCGAAATAAAACATACCTTTTAATATAAAATATATATTTTCGCTGAAAATATATGAGATTTGATAAGTTATACGTTTCGAAGTAAAACGTTTTTGATGAATGAATATTGTATGTACGGTATTTCTTAAGTGATACAAGACCATACGGTTGGGGACGAATTCTTGACTGGGTCTCATATGATGGAGAATAAAGGGAATTCGTATAACGTCGTGTATTAAATTGTCATATTAGTAGTGTAACACCTGTGCCTCCACGACCATCAAACAAATACCAAACCAATGAATTATTATATTTCATGCTTGGGATTTGTAAAAATATGTGTATCATTTGCACATATCAATTTTTGTTCATTTCCAAACTCTAAATCGCTTTCTGGAAGGTTATACGCGCTCTTATGCGTAAATATAACCAGTTTAATGCAACAAACACTCCAGAATAGTGACATAGGCTTAACATACCTTAAATAACATTTACATAACTTTAGAAATAAGTTTTGAAGGCTTTGGTATGGCAAAATCAAGTTAAATCACTTACAGGGACTAAATATGACAAACTGTGAAAGTATGCCAATTTGAACTGTAACAGACATTTCCGGAACATGACCATAAGTTAAAAACACCTTAAATATCCTTCACATAGCTTAGAAATAGGCTTTGAGGTGTTCGGTGTGCTAAAATAAACTTTTGGCTCATTCAGGGACTAAAAGTGTCAAAAAGTGCACAAGTTTGCATTTTCGCGCATAACTTACGTTCTGAATACATCCGGACATCCAAAAAAATTATGTAAGCATGACTATATTATGCTTTAGTGTTTGGCTTGCAAAAAAAAATCCATTCGTTGCGTCATTTGGATCGTTTTTCGCGCTTATGCGCATTCCGTCGTAATTAAGCGAACATCGCGTTCGTACGACCAAACGAACCGACATCCGAGATATTTTTGAACACATTTTAAGTTCCCTATACTTTAACTTCATTTTAGAGCTTTAAAATGGGGTTAACGGGCCTTAAACGTGTCAAAAATGCATTGAAAACCAAGTTTTGAGGCTGCAGGGACCAAAACTGTAAATCTGCCAAAGTTGTTACCTTACGGACCACAACATTGTCAGCTTTGAGGTCCGTAAAGCAGTCTGCAGACCAGATTCAGTGTTTTTAACAGCAGAATCCAGCTGTTTGATCCTCAACCACATACCCACACTTGCTTAGTCAGCTGATAAGAACCATTTTTAGCCACCATGAGTTTCCGACAAGTGTACGCCTTGGATCATGGCACGTTTTCCATCAAACGATCCTAACGGTGGACCATTTACTATAAATACCCCATCACCCCAATGCAAAACTTACAAGAACTTTGATTTGAGAAACTCTAAGTTGAAACTATTGTTTCATACCTGAGATTTTTGAATCGAGGTTAGCATTCGGGGACCCTTCGTAAGTATTCTTTCGTTCTTTTCCTTATTTTACTGCTTTTCGAGTCAGAAAGTCAAACTTAGTTTGACTTTCAGCGTTGACCAGTAATGGTCAATGCGAAGTTCGTTTGAACTTCGCAACGTGAGTGTAATCACGTTGGTTATAGTCCCTTGGGACTATGCCTACTGATTACCACGTTGTCTAGGGTCGTAGGGTAAGCGATCTGATAAATCGCTTATACCTCGAACCCGACCCATTTGGTCGATCATTAGGATCCGACCAAACACATTAGGTGACCATAGTAAGTAGGGAATAACCTTCCGAGGTTATACCCTATGGTCACATCGTTTGAGTAGTTGTATGATAGGTAGTTTATATGCCTTAGGTAAATTACCAGAATACCCTTTTCATGTATAATTGGTAATTAAGCATATGTAACCTAAACCTTTGTCACATAACTGATTATGTAACATGTTTAGGCATATAACACTTGTCATAGGACTAGTTAGACGGCCCGAACGCGTTTCACACGCACGACGCGTTAAAGTAGCATAAGCTTCCTAAACGGGTCGTAATGGGTCGTAAACACTTAGGTTAAGTTTCGTTTTAGTAGGTAGGGTTTGTTAAACCATATTACACGAGTTTCCATACTCGTTTGGTTTACGAAACCTCATTCTATCCGATCTTCCGATTTAGGTCCGGTTTATTAACATAGTTACCTATATTAGGTGCCGTTTGATTCCGAGATCTCTAGCATTGTTTGGTTGTTACTCAAGGACTACTAAGCAATCTCAAGTGAGTACATAGAACCCCTCTTTTACTGTTTTCCAAACTGTTTTGGGGTGGAACACATGTGCCTACTTGTTACTTTCATGCTTTCCTGTTTTCACATCATATACATGCTATGTTCGTTAGTACATTATAGTACATGATTTCATTACATCTTATGCTAGGTGTGCCCATTGTGTGCATTACTTAGTACATTGTTTTACATTACATTTCATGCTAGGTGTGCCCATTGTGTGCATTACTTAGTACATTGTTTTAAATTACATTTCATGCTAGGTGTGCCCATTGTGCGCATTACTTAGTACATCGTTTTACATTACATTTCACGCTATGTATGTTCATTTGATTACATACTTAGTGCATCGTTTTCACATGCTTACATTTTGTTATGACATTTGGTTTGTTTAACATGGAACAATACATTCATTAACATTGATCATGCCATTCGTTAGTAGGTAGTGGTACCATAGGAATTGACAACTCCCGTTCCGGACATCCCAGGGAAAGGGGATGAAAGGAATGACCGAATTCGATATACATAATTTAGATAAACCTTTAAGTGGTTTAAGGGTTTATCGCCACAATCTTAAGGCTTGGATGTATGCATTTTAACAATGTCGCATAGATGTTCATATCAGTATAGCATGCATTTACGCAAAACATAGCTTTGATTTAAACCAAGTTTTACTTCAATACTTTGTTTTTGTGCATATGGTTTAGTTGATATTTATCACTAGCCATACAGATCAGTTTGGTTTACATATTACATGATTTACATTGATCATGCATTTACGCAAAACATAACGTTGATTTAAACCGAGTTTTACTTCAATACTATGTTCTTGTGCATATGGTTTAGTTGATACCTTTCACTAGCCATACATATCATTTTGGTTATACATTACATGATTTACATTAGACATGAACATTTTACATCTTGATGGTTTGGTTTGATTAAGTGATTAAGTAACGATGCGTGTGTAATATGATACAAGCATGGTGGATACGCCGCTGGTACTTCCTATATATAAGTGTTTGTATGATATCACATATTGTAGCGTTATTTGAATCATTTCAGTTTGATACATATAACATTTTATACAAATAACATACTTTTCACAATACATTGTTTTACAAACAACTTAACAAATACAAACTCATTTTACATGGTTACTCATTTAACCATGCATTATTCTATTATTTATACTTATCATCTGAAATTATTGTTTTTCAAATGATTTACAAAACAAAGCAAATTACAAGGTTCATGACTAAACATTTTCTTAAACATAAGTCATGAATCTCATTTTCACAAAAACCTATGTATCTCACAGGCATTTTTATGCTGACGTACCTATTTTCACATGTGTTTTTCAGGAGCTGTTGCATAAGATGATCAAGATACACATAGGCAGACTTGGGCTTTAGTGACAATAAAAGATGCAAGACTAGTTAATTATGTTGTATTTCCTTGTTTGTTAAGACATTGTAACACTTTTAAATCAATAAATCGAAACTTAAATTTCCATGGTTGTGAAACATTAATTCTGTTACAACACTCCCCGATGTTTTCGCCACGTTTTGTATGTTCTACGTGGTCGGGGTGTGACAGAAAAGATGGTATCAGAGCCAATGGTTATAGGGAATTAGGTTATTAGTAATGCTTTGACCTAGTCTATAACCTTCTTAGGACCCTAACGCGAGTTTACTTGCGTTTAGTCATAAAACAATACCGTCACCTATCCTTAGGCGACAACCACAACAAGAACATAAATTTCAAAACCGCTTTGAAAACTAATCATCTGTTCTAGGATGATTGATTACTAGGTTTTGAACCTTCTATTGTAAGGTTTTGAACTCTCTATTTTATGGTTTTGAACCTCTTTGAGTTTTCAAAACTTCGTCAAGGTTTTGGGTTTTAAATGATGTGAACACGTGCAAACTGGAAGGGTGAATGCCTGTATTCTGGGTTTTCTGTCTAGGCAAGCACTTCGTATACATCTCATCAGACGCGAGACCAGTTGTGCTTACCTGGGAATTCTTGGGATGAGTGTTCACTTATAGGCGAGCATGTCTTCGCGATACATTATTTTTGACCCATTTACTTTGATTTGTCACCATCTCATTTGTTTGCCTTAGGTAACAAACAAATGATCACAATTTTCATTCGTTACCATTCTGTATTGATTATCCAATAACCTTTCACTCGTTTCTTCCTATATCTTTCATTTTCTTCTAGAATGTCTATTCCTCTCAGCACTAGTCAAATGCCCGAGCGAACAGCCAAATTTGTCCAGCAAATTAGCGAAGTGATTCAGAGGACTGTGGATCTAGGCATTGCCATGGCTCGTCTCAACAATGAAGTCTCCCGTCTCGACAATGAAGCCACTCAAGAGCCACCAAAGGAAGCAGAAGTCAAGCCAGCACCAAAATCAAGGAAGCGTAAAGCTTCAAGGAAACCCGCAGCGGTTACACCTAATCAAGCGGGACCTAGCCATGTGACAAGGCCACCAGCTAGGAAGCCGTACTTAGGAACTGCTCCTAGGTGCAAGCGATGTAATGGTCATCATTCAAACCTCTTACCCTGCTTCAAATGTACCTACTGTGGACGGTTGGGACATTTGATTAACACATGCCGCTTTGCTATCCAGAACAAAGCTGTTGCAAATCTTGCTGCTACCCAACTCCAAGTCAACCCTACTCAAGCTCGTTTTCCGCCTGGTACTTGCTACAACTGTGGCGATACGAGCCATTTCAGGAACAACTGCCCGAAGATAGTCAGTGCAAATCCAACTCTTGGATGAGCATTCGGCTGAACAAAGGATGTTGCTGTCTTATGCCTTTGTTTCTTTTGCTTTCGTGTATTGTGAAACAATATGTCTTGTTCATAAATAAAAGTTGTTGATCACAATTCTGATATACAAGTATAATAACAAGTGTTTATGGCATTTCCCTATAATACCTGCATTAAGGAACTATGTTCCTTACAAACTACTCTTGTGATTCTCTCTTACAAGAAATCGCTCATAATTTCCTCGAAAGTTCTAAGTACTCGTTTCATTCTAAGAAACGAAGTACATGAAATAAAGTGAAACTATGAGTAATCGTGCTTTTTGCACATCAGTACCTTTGAATCCTTGGTTGGATAACTAAGGATATTTTCAAATCTCATACCCATTACATTTTGATTTTTCAACATACACAGTACCAGTATTTCAAAACAATCTTCATGATCTCAAAACATTTCATATAGTTTGAAAACAATTTTTCTTGATGCATTGTCTATGTTATTTCAAAAACATTGGCCATGTTATCAAAACCAACCTTTCAAATTTCAAAATATTTCATATAGTCTGAAGACAATATTAACACAATACATTTTCTGATCAAGTGCATGATTTCGAAAAGCATCATTCAGGTCTTTCAAAAACCTTATACATAATTTCAAAATTCATCTCGCATGATTTTAAAACATTTTTTTTGTAAATATATCTATCTAATACACCTACTTTATGATTTCAAAAGTATTATATATAAGGTTTCAAAAACATTAAACACGTTTTTCTTAAAAGAACCCCATGCACAGTTTTCAAAAATAATTTCCTCGTACATTGACTTAACTTTCAAATTTCGCTTCATATGTCGCCTTGGCATATCTGGCATCTCAACTTCGTAAAGTTCTTTTACTTGATGTTTTGACATAAGCACGTCCAGTGCAAGGTTTCAAAACATCTTCAACTTCTAAAATCCATATGGGATCTTTTTATCTTCATATTGAGACCCTTGTGGATGATCATCATTCAAATCAGAGTCCTTAATTGGATTCCTTATGTACCTGAATTCGAACATTTCGGTTCCTTATAATCGAAATCGAATTTTTCTTTTAAAGATCTTTCTATCTTCATAGTTAGATTCTTGATAATGTTTAAAGTACCAAATGAAATCCACGAGATGGATTCCTAGTGTGCTTTAAATACATGTACTCTGTTAGCATAACAAACTTCTAGTTAAACAATTTTGTGGTTATGTGACTATGTGTTTATTCATCTTATGTTTTCTTTTATGCATTTTTGTGTTTTTATACTCTGGATATTCGTTATCCAAATCCTCGTAGAATCTTTCATATCTGCATATGAGGGATTCGTAATAGGATATTCAAAAAGGTACTACCTTAAATCCTAAATGGGCTTCTATGTAATAGTTAAGACCCTTGGATTATATAGTACTACCCCATGATTCATAAGAGACCCTTTAGTGGTCTAATCAAAAAGATTGATTCACAATTTGGTTAAAGAACGACATCTAGTGATGTAGCGGGACAGACTCCTTGATAGTCTATTTAGATCATTTATTGATTTAATTAAAAGGACTCTATGGCGGTCTAGTCACACTCATCACAGGATTGTTCATTTGGTTTTCCCCTGCACATTATAAAATGGACTGAGTGAACTATGCAAGGAATTGTCTAATTATGGACGCGTACATAATTATGAAATTTAGTGCACAGAAACCCAGTAAGATTTATTATGTGTAAGAACCGATAGCGACAACAATAACAAAATGAGAACGATGTAATGGAGGTACGGTGGACGCACCAATGACGCTTTATATACTTGTATATAAGTATCCCTCTTACATTGCAATCATGATGTTATTAAAGTTACTAGAAGTTCAGAACCCTAACCAATGTTGTTCGATCTTTTCAACTTCATGGTTTCAAGCTCTCACAAGTTTCCTCTAAATAAATTTCGGGACGAAATTTCCTAAAGTAGGGGAGACTGTAACACCTGTGCCTCCACGGCCATCAAACAAATACCAAACCAATGAATTATTATATTTCATGCTTGGGATTTGTAAAAATATGTGTATCATTTGCACATATCAATTTTTGTTCATTTCCAAACTCTAAATCGCTTTCTGGAAGGTTATACGCGCTCTTATGCGTAAATATAACCAGTTTAATGCAACAAACACTCCGGAATAGTGACATAGGATTAACATACCTTAAATAACATTTACATAACTTAGAAATAAGTTTTGAAGGCTTTGGTATGGCAAAATCAAGTTAAATCACTTACAGGGACTAAATATGACAAACTGTGAAAGTATGCCAATTTGAACTGTAACAGACATTTTCGGAACATGACCATAAGTTAAAAACACCTTAAATATCCTTCACATAGCTTAGAAATAGGCTTTGAGGTGTTCGGTGTGCTAAAATAAACTTTTGGCTCATTCAGGGACTAAAAGTGTCAAAAAGTGCACAAGTTTGCATTTTCGCGCATAACTTACGTTCTGAATACATCCGGACATCCAAAAAAATTATGTAAGCATGACTATATTATGCTTTAGTGTTTGGCTTGCAAAAAAAATCCATTCGTTGCGTCATTTGGATCGTTTTTCGCGCTTATGCGCATTCCGTCGTAATTAAGCGAACATCGCGTTCGTACGACCAAACGAACCAACATCCGAGATATTTTTGAACACATTTTAAGTTCCCTATACTTTAACTTCATTTTAGAGCTTTGAAATGGGGTTAACGGGCCTTAAACGTGTCAAAAATGCATTGAAAACCAAGTTTTGAGGCTGCAGGGACCAAAACTGTAAATCTGCCAAAGTTGTTACCTTACGGACCTCAACATTGTCAGCTTTGAGGTCCGTAAAGCAGTCTGCAGACCAGATTCAGTGTTTTTAACAGCAGAATCCAGCTGTTTGATCCTCAACCACATACCCACACTTGCTTAGTCAGCTGATAAGAACCATTTTTAGCCACCATGAGTTTCCGACAAGTGTACGCCTTGGATCATGGCACGTTTTCCATCAAACGATCCTAACGGTGGACCATTTACTATAAATACCCCATCACCCCAATGCAAAACTTACAAGAACTTTGATTTGAGAAACTCTAAGTTGAAACTATTGTTTCATACCTGAGATTTTTGAATCGAGGTTAGCATTCGGGGACCCTTCGTAAGTATTCTTTCGTTCTTTTCCTTATTTTACTGCTTTTCGAGTCAGAAAGTCAAACTAAGTTTGACTTTCTAGCGTTGACCAGTAATGGTCAATGCGAAGTTCGTTTGAACTTCGCAACGTGAGTGTAATCACGTTGGTTATAGTCCCTTGGGACTATGCCTACTGATTACCACGTTGTCTAGGGTCGTAGGGTAAGCGATCTGATAAATCGCTTATACCTCGAACCCGACCCATTTGGTCGATCATTAGGATCCGACCAAACACATTAGGTGACCATAGTAAGTAGGGAATAACCTTCCGAGGTTATACCCTATGGTCACATCGTTTGAGTAGTTGTATGATAGGTAGTTTATATGCCTTAGGTAAATTACCAGAATACCCTTTTCATGTATAATTGGTAATTAAGCATATGTAACCTAAACCTTTGTCACATAACTGATTATGTAACATGTTTAGGCATATAACACTTGTCATAGGACTAGTTAGACGGCCCGAACGCGTTTCACACGCACGACGCGTTAAAGTAGCATAAGCTTCCTAAACGGGTCGTAATGGGTCGTAAACACTTAGGTTAAGTTTCGTTTTAGTAGGTAGGGTTTGTTAAACCATATTACACGAGTTTCCATACTCGTTTGGTTTACGAAACCTCATTCTATCCGATCTTCCGATTTAGGTCCGGTTTATTAACATAGTTACCTATATTAGGTGCCGTTTGATTCCGAGATCTCTAGCATTGTTTGGTTGTTACTCAAGGACTACTAAGAAATCTCAAGTGAGTACATAGAACCCCTCTTTTACTGTTTTCCAAACTGTTTTGGGGTGGAACACATGTGCCTACTTGTTACTTTCATGCTTTCCTGTTTTCACATCATATACATGCTATGTTCGTTAGTACATTATAGTACATGATTTCATTACATCTTATGCTAGGTGTGCCCATTGTGTGCATTACTTAGTACATTGTTTTACATTACATTTCATGCTAGGTGTGCCCATTGTGTGCATTACTTAGTACATTGTTTTAAATTACATTTCATGCTAGGTGTGCCCATTGTGCGCATTACTTAGTACATCGTTTTACATTACATTTCACGCTATGTATGTTCATTTGATTACATACTTAGTGCATCGTTTTCACATGCTTACATTTTTTGTTATGACATTTGGTTTGTTTAACATGGAAGAATACATTCATTAACATTGATCATGCCATTCGTTAGTAGGTAGTGGTACCATAGGAATTGACAACTCCCGTTCCGGACATCCCAGGGAAAGGGGATGAAAGGAATGACCGAATTCGATATACATAATTTAGATAAACCTTTAAGTGGTTTAAGGGTTTATCGCCACAGTCTCAAGGCTTGGATGTATGCATTTTAACAATGCCGCATAGATGTTCATATCAGTATAGCATGCATTTACGCAAAACATAGCTTTGATTTAAACCAAGTTTTACTTCAATACTTTGTTTTTGTGCATATGGTTTAGTTGATATTTATCACTAGCCATACAGATCAGTTTGGTTTACATATTACATGATTTACATTGATCATGCATTTACGCAAAACATAACGTTGATTTAAACCGAGTTTTACTTCAATACTATGTTCTTGTGCATATGGTTTAGTTGATACCTTTCACTAGCCATACATATCATTTTGGTTATACATTACATGATTTACATTAGACATGAACATTTTACATCTTGATGGTTTGGTTTGATTAAGTGATTAAGTAACGATGCGTGTGTAATATGATACAAGCATGGTGGATACGCCGCTGGTACTTCCTATATATAAGTGTTTGTATGATATCACATATTGTAGCGTTATTTGAATCATTTCAGTTTGATACATATAACATTTTATACAAATAACATACTTTTCACAATACATTGTTTTACAAACAACTTAACAAATACAAACTCATTTTACATGGTTACTCATTTAACCATGCATTATTCTATTATTTATACTTATCATCTGAAATTATTGTTTTTCAAATGATTTACAAAACAAAGCAAATTACAAGGTTCATGACTAAACATTTTCTTAAACATAAGTCATGAATCTCATTTTCACAAAAACCTATGTATCTCACAGGCATTTTTATGCTGACGTACCTATTTTCACATGTGTTTTTCAGGAGCTGTTGCATAAGATGATCAAGATACACATAGGCAGACTTGGGCTTTAGTGACAATAAAAGATGCAAGACTAGTTAATTATGTTGTATTTCCTTGTTTGTTAAGACATTGTAACACTTTTAAATCAATAAATCGAAACTTAAATTTCCATGGTTGTGAAACATTAATTCTGTTACAACACTCCCCGATGTTTCCGCCACGTTTTGTATGTTCTACGTGGTCGGGGTGTGACAAGTAGGATATATATATTGTACGTGAGGCAGACATCATATTGTTCTCAAAGTGAGAACCCTGCGCCCATGATGTCGTTCAATCAGTTAAGTATTGCACGCGATGAATTGTTGGTAGATCTATCGGGTTGACAACCCCGTCGTGACCGGTCGCCCCGTGTCAATGTCAAACGACAAATTAATATTCTGTTTATTGTCTAGCTTTGATTATCCTTGCATGGTTAATATATAGTTCGTATCGTCTAGCTAACATACGAGTCTGAAAGTTGACGCAATAATTTAATATACAAAACCTGGGCAATATATATTACAGTTGTCGGATCGATGAACCGGCGGAAGGCCCATGGATTTTTAATAAGGAAGTAAAATGGACTTTCTAAAATTTATATGGATGTTTTCAAATAAACACCTAATCAGAAAGTTTTCCCTTGAAATAAAATTGGTAGTAAGTGAATACGTGAACTCACATTCCTTTGTGTCGACACTTAATTTTTAACGTGTTCTACAAGTACTTGAGTTTGGCTTCGGGAAATCATGGCGTATCTTGTGTTTGATGATGCATGTCATTTAGTCTAAATATGTTGGACATCTTTTAAATTATCTGGGACGTTTGTAATAAGATCCGTGAGGATCAAAACAAATTAACTTATGTGGTTGTGTCGTGACTTTTAAAATGTAATGTTTAATATTTATGTTTTAAAATATGTCAAAATGTCCAACACAAGAGTGCATCGTCCGACAAGGTATAAATGGGCACCAACTTCCGTCACCACTACGTTTTATATTCCGCTGCGACGTTTTTGGGTGTGACAGGTACCTGCACCAGAGCTTGTGGCCAGGGATTTACATGACAGTGTATAAACGTTTCACCATATCTATGGTGGTAAGTCGAATGTATTTTTTTTCTTTAGCAAAGAGCACCATCAATATTATCTATACTATATTATTAAGCAATTAGGAAGGGCAAGATGGTCTTTTACACAATTTTCAACATGTACAAACTTTTAAAGCTTACTGTACTCAAAGCTCAAAATGTTGAAAGCGTTGTAAATTGTTGAGCCCATAAACAAACTTACAAAATATGTCACTTACAAAATTTGATGACATAATCTTTTTAATCCGACACCAACTGTTCCAAGTTATGATTTTTATGTTCTTTTGATCAATGGTTATTCTTTTCCCTGTTTCAAAATCCATTTTTGATGTACCACAATTTTCTGCACAAAAATATGGCATGTACATGAGGGGCGCACCTCAGAGTTTATTTTTCACCAAAAAAGCGTGCCTCAGCTGCGCTTTCTGTACAGTTTGCGCCTGCACGCCTTTTATAACTAAGCTGTAGCTCGATTTTTGTGCTATAAAATGGATTGAAAGGTGTATAAAATTGGATTAAAAGGTGCCATGAAAATGGCATTGTGATTCAGGGGCCATGGATGTTCATCGTCTGTGCTCTTTCTATACATGTTGTAGCATTCATTGCTATTAAGTTGGGCTTTACAAAACCCTATGGACTTTGTGTAATTTACTCAAAATTAAATACATATGAGTAATTTTTTCGTCCCTAAGGTCTGAAAAAAATATTGATATTAGTCAAATTTTAGTTTTTTTTTTTTATTTATGTTTCATGTTATTTCGGTCCTTGAGAGTTGAAACTAACACTGTTTGGTTATGTTTTTAAAAACTATCACATAGTCTCATGTAATTCACT
This sequence comes from Helianthus tuberosus, assembly GCA_030545235.1. Classification (NCBI taxonomy): domain Eukaryota; kingdom Viridiplantae; phylum Streptophyta; class Magnoliopsida; order Asterales; family Asteraceae; genus Helianthus; species Helianthus tuberosus. The sequence goes on along the minus strand of CM060432.1, from coordinate 67,956,211 downwards.
TAAACTAATTAAAAAACAAAATAACTAAATAAATCCCTTTAAAATGCTCAGCCTCTGTGTAGTTTCTTTTAAAATTCTTCATTACTCTGGTCCAAACACATTTTCTACTCACTAAAATAGCAATTAGTGACTCCATCCCCTTTTGGATCATCATCCCAACTTTGACGACAACCCTTTCCAACTTCATTCATTTCCACTCCACAACAGAAGCCATGACCCACTCGCCAAACGTAACTCAATAAGGCGATAGTTGTCTTAAGTGAAATTCACTAGCCCTTATATACTTATGGTAAAACTTAATAAGTTAGTAAGATGGCAAAATGGTGTTTCTACATGAATGTTAGTTAAATGGATAATGCATCTAATTTTAGAGGGTCCACGGTCTAGGAAATTTAGGGACTCTTGATTGTTTTTTGGATTTCACAGTTGATAATCTATGTAATATAGTTGCAGATTTGCAGATGCATTTTAATAATTAAGAAAAAAAATGTATTTTAATAATTCTTACTATGACCTATTGGCTAGAGATGCATAAAAGGGTTTTTTAGAACCGAAATCACGTCTAAGTTTGGTCAACAATAGGTACAGCGCATGTTCGGGGTGTTAACCTGGTTTTGACAGGTCTGCACCATTTTCTTTTTCGTGTTTTAACCGGGTAGAGGTGGAACCGGTTTTGATGTTTCCGGTTCGGATCCTTTTTCTTCGGCCAGTTTTAAACTGGTTTATACGTGTGATTCGCGTAGGATAGGAATCGAATCCGGGTCAGCTTGAGTGTAGAACCTATGACAATTATGCTACCTCGACTGCTCTTGGAAACAAAAATAAAAGTTAGGATTATCATTGGTCGAACTATTACTATGAATTATTTTTTACCGATAGCTCACAGTTTAGATTATTAAACCTATTTTTTTCTATCGTTAGGATTATCTATTTTTTATTGACCATCGGCGCTACTGCCTACCAACGCCACTACCACCCCCGACCACCGCTGTCAACACTACCAACCACTGCCACCTACAGCCGCCGCCGCCACCACCCGCCACCACATCCCGCGGGTCTCCTACTAGATTGACGTAATCGAGGTAGTGCAGCTTTGTGTAGAGTAGATTTGTTGTTGAAACTTGTAGCTTTGTGAAATTTGAGTACATGTTTCAACAAGTCTCAGTTCATCGACCGGGTTAAAGTTGAAATTTGAGGTAATGTAGCTTTGTGTAGAGTAGATTTGTTGTTGACACTTGTGATTTGTACTCTAAATTATTTGGTTACACCTACAATGTGTTGGTGTGTCTAAACTTAGTGAATTGTAGCATATGCTGGTTTAACTTGGTCATATTTAGGAGCTGTCAACATAAACAATTAATATCTTTCTCACCATCCGAGATAGTTAGATACCGAGCCGAATTTAGCTTCCACCATAGTTATTAAAGGCGCGAGGCGCACTCATGCACACCCTTAGAATTACTAACAAGTGTTGTGTTTTCCGTTGCATCGCGAATTTGGTTTTGGTTATAGCTCAAAACCAAACCGCCCCGTACATAGCCCTAAACTCACCAACCTAAGTGATATGTTTCCCGTCGCATCGCGTGGGTAAACGGCTAGTGTGTGTATATATATATATATATATATAGGGTTGGGTTCATTTCAGAACTCTAAATAATTGCAGAACTTTCAGAACTCCTAGTAAACAATCATTTTATAAATATATTTTTATATTTAGGGCACTTTTTATCATTTATTATCCCTTAGAATTACTAACAAGTGTTGTGTTTTCCGTTGCATCGCGAATTTGGTTTTGGTTATAGCTCAAAACCAAACCGCCCCGTACATAGCCCTAAACTCACCAACCTAAGTGATATGTTTCCCGTCGCATCGCGTGGGTAAACGGCTAGTGTGTATATATATATATATATATATATATATATAGGGTTGGGTTCATTTCAGAACTCTAAATAATTGCAGAACTTTCAGAACTCCTAGTAAACAATCATTTTATAAATATATTTTTATATTTAGGGCACTTTTTATCATTTATTATATGTATTTTTATGATAACATATAAGTTAAGAGTAGTTTACATATGTGTAATAGTCAAATTATATATATGTGTAAGAACTTATTACATATATATATGTAAAAATACTAGCTTACATATATGTAATCAAGAAATTACTTATAAAAAAATAAATAATTACTCTTAAAATGTATGTAACGATAAAAATACATATAACAAATGATAAAATTATCCTAAATATAAAAAATATATATATAAAAAGATTGTTTATTAGGAGTTCTGCGAGTTCTATAAACATTTAGGGTTCTGAAATGATCCTCACCTTATATATATATATATATATATATATATAGGATAGGGATCATGAGTGAACAACATCCTTGGTTGTGAACTTTGTGAACTAATCTCAACCATTGATTTCAATTCTAGATAAAAAGGGCAAGATTGTAATTAAATAATTTTTTTTTAAATTCATTTCCATAAACAATTTTCAGTTACAAACCCTATTTTCCTGCAAATATTACGTGATCTTTTAGGATTATATTCAAACCCTGATAAACCTTTTGACTCGCGACATCATCGAAACCATGGACGATGATCATAGCAGCGGCTTCAACGGACAAGACATAATACAACCAGATGACTTCAATCCAGTTTTTTACACTACTATGAATCGCCCAGGTTTTCTTTTTTTCTCTTTTTATTGATATGTAGTGTAACCTATTCGATTTAATGAAATCCAGGGTATCTCCTGCAAGTTTGTTCATCTTCTTCGCACAGTTCTTTTGTCATCAGTTTCACATGATTTTTTTTAGTGATCGTCATTATGTTTCGTATTTGAAAATATTGATTTTTATTTAGATTTTTTACGTATAGTAAGTTTTTTTAGATTTCATGAACGAGATAGTTGGATGATTTTTTTTACAGATATTACCGAAGTAATTGAATACATTAGGATAATAAAACAGTTGCATGTACACATACGTACTTAACAAAGCTGAATATTTGTATAATGGATGGGTTGTAGAATGTGAAGTCACTGAATAATTTTATAGGTTAGGATAAACAGAATATGTACACATATGTATTGATCACTCATGTGATATTAGATGACTTTGTTCCATATGATCCAGAAATTAGTAGAAAGGGTGTAGCAATTCAGGAAGTTATTGCCCACACCGAACCGGACGAGATATCTTGTACAGCACCAAAGAAAATTCGTAACAAGGGTTGTGGTAAGCACAAAAGACCGGTTGGTCCGCGAGAAAAAGCAATAAAAGCTGTCAAGAAGCCAAGAAGGAAGTGTAATTATTGGGGAAAACGAGTCCGAAAACACGACAAAAGGAATTGCCCTTTAAAAAAAGGGAACCCAACTAAGGATGACTCGTCTACAGATGAGGATGACGAGGAAGACGAGGATGAGGAAGACATTGAGTATGAATCGGATGAAACAGACCGGGATAGCACAAACTAGCAATGACTAGTAAATAAATTCATATAAACTAAATTTTTACGCTGCTTTTTTTGTTAAATTTGATTGTTTAAAGTCTTATATTGGTCATTGTTTTTACTGATTCCCTAATGTCTATGTTATTATCTTACAACTAACGTGCACAAAGGCAGTTTCATTAAGCCTGCAAATACACTAACCATAACATGTTCTCAAACCATAAACCAAACGGCAGTTTCTTTACGCATGCGTATACATTAGTGTTTTATGATATGTTACATATATGTACTTACCCCTTTTACCCTTGTAATCATTGCCACTCATACTGGTGTGTTAACTAATATAAAGATAACTACTATCCAATCCGTAACAAGGTTACATATATGTACTTACACCTTCTTACACTCAATCGAACAATCACACCTACATACTCTTGCGTATTTTCATTCAGTCTCTTACTTTTACGTTTGTGAACCAAAATATAAACATAACTGATCTACAATCAGTAACTACAACGAACTTTAAACTAACACTGCATATACACGAGTGTTTATGCCGTATGTTACACATGTGTATTTTACTTTTTTACACTGGTGTATTGTTATTATAATTTTCCTTTTCAAGTATATATGCAATGCATATTTGTCCATCTCCTAACAATGTATTTAACCAACAAAAAACACCATGTGCATACAGAAAACAAAAGCTTTACCAACATTGTCAACTTACTCCATAGATCAAAACAAACTTAAATCAAAATTAGTTTCCCTACTAAGTTCCTTCACTTATGATTCACATCCAACACCTTTTCAACCTCAAAACCTTCTGCTATGTTCCACAGCTCGTAACATAAACGAAGATTTTCCGTACTTAGACATTTGTTTTTTCACTTGGAAGCCTACATGTATACTTAGACACAGCTCGAAAGTTCCGGCTCGGTTCCGTATGGTATACCTTCCTGTGTACTTGAGAATGGCACACGAACAGCTTTAAATGATTTCTCACTTGGAAGCCTACATGCCTGTCTTTTCCTTCTTTTCCCCAATACTGTTTAATTCAATCACACAATCGATTAGCGTGCACACAAAAACCCAACGCATACACAATCACTATCAAACGTAATGACTGTTCAACATAGAATATACCTGAAAATTATTAACATCTTCTGGTGTCTTCTTTTTTGTGTCATGATTAGCTCCCACATTCGATCCTTCTTCTTTTTTTACACCAGCCATCTTAATAGCTGTTTAAACATAGTTCCATACAAAAAATGTGTTACTTTATGCACAAATAATAATTACATTGTGTTACTATATAAACCAATAGTATCTAAAATACAAACTTAACATGCATAGTAAATACTTTTTTTTAATCTTTTAATCCAAAGCCATTATACACTACACTTATGTACATCTTTTCAATCCAAACTTCCATCTGTGTACCTATACATATGTACTTAACAAAACCACCTTTTACACATACATCAAATTGGTGTACACATTATCAGCATTATAATCCACACATGTACTTAACTTTTTCACTTTTTCTTTAAAAGTTGCTGACTACACATTCCACTTAATTTTCTACTTATGTTTACACCAAGTTCAGCAGTGCACAATACCAACATTACATCATCAAACCAAGATAACAACCCCACTACAACCAACACATACACTTGTGTATCCTCCCCTGTTTATTTTTTTATATATCATAATTGAAAAAAAAAAAACAAGTTTACACACAACTCAAATGGCTGTACACAATAACTACATCAATCTGCACTTTTGTATTCCACATTTATGTACACAATAACTACATTTACACTAGTGTACACCAAAGAATGTTAACATCAAAAAGTGAACAACACATGCATCCCCCAACCCATGCCTAACATTACGATTTCCGTCGACATAGATCACCGTCTAAAATCACATTCCGAACACACATTCCGACGGCATAGTGTATACTTTACATCTAATCAACTGAAACCTAAACCACAAACACATTCTTATAACACAATCGCAATATTACAAACTATGAGATTCAACAAAAACCTAACTTTTCGATTATCTTAAAAATCAAAATAAACACTACTGTACATCAATAATCAGTGTACTGAGGGTTAATCTTTCCGTCGTCAAGCTTATGTTCTCTAACGTCGCCGGATTTCTTCTCCATTTCTATTCTTTCTGATCGCCGATGTTGGGTTTTCTCGAAAGTTTGATATCGTGATTTGTGCCAAGCTTCAAGGATATTTAGTTAGGATTATGATAGCTAAGATTACGGGCATAAAATATACATCAGAATCAAATCCCAACTAACGTTCCTTGTTGCCATAGTTAAAGAAGTTGTATTTTTACCAAAATATCCCTACCATTAATTTCTACCTATTATACAATAATATCTAATTAATAAATTAAAATAAAATCTAATCTCAAGATCTTACAAAACCAATGGCTAGGATTTGTTCACTTTGTTCACAACTTAACTCTTGTTCACTCTAGAACCCTACCCTATATATATATATATATATAAAGAAAAAATATAGTTACAAGCATATTCAGGGGCAACGTATCCAAACGTCCCACCTACCCGAGTCATAATTGACTTCCCACTATCCGGGACGAGTTTCACCAGTCCAAAGTCCGAAACTTTGGCTCGAAAATCATCGCCAAGTAAAATATTGGACGATTTAAGATCCCGGTGTATAAAGCTCTGATGAGCCGAAGTATGAATATATTCCATACCTCTAGCCATATCGAATGCAATATTTAACCTCCTTTTCCAAGAAAGTGGTTCCAATTTGAAGTTTTTCCAATGAAATAGATGCCCACTTAATGCACCTTGAGGTATATATTCATAAGAGTTAATTGCCAAAATCGTCCCTGAGGTTTGGGTAGGTTTACCATTTTCGTCCAAAATGACACTTTTGTACCAAATTGCCCCCAACGTTTGTAACTTTTTGCCATTTTCATCCAAACCACTAACTTAGTTTATTTTTCTGTTAAGTTGAGGATATTACTTTTTGCCACAGGGACGATTTTGGCAATTTACTCAAACTCTTTTAAATTTCTTTTATTTAATTAATTTTGTTACATATATAATAAAAAAGAATATACATGCAATTTTTATATGAAAAGATAATAGCTTTGTCACATAAATTTTATAAATTTTCATCCAACCACTAACTAAGTTAATTCTTCTATTAAGGCGAAGGATGTTTATAAACTAAGACAGAAATTAATTTCTAATTTTTTATATAGATCAGTTTTATAAAAATAAAATCTACTTAAACCTCTAAATTTTATAAAACTAAAATGCTGGTGACCTTATTGAAAAAGGTCAAATAAAAAAATCTTATCATATGTATCAAGTTTGTAATTCATCTTCCACACTTCTAAATTCGACCCTAAGGAAATATAGAAGCCAGTGCCTGTCACACCCCGATATTTCCACGTATTACCGGTGGGGAGTATCGTGACGTAGTTGATATCATCATAGTCAAATATACACAGTTTATAACACAGCGGAAGTCTTGGAGGAAAATTACTATTACAAACCAAAATGAAAAGTACTAATAAAATATTATACAGACGGTTGCAAGATAGAATCCACAGGAGGATCTAAAATATAAAACAAAAGTTGTTCAACAGACTTTAAGCATTGATAACTTGCAAGATTCTTTAACCAACGCCCTGAGCTCCCAGCCAATTACGTACAGTACCTGTCACTTAGTCTTTTTGAAAAATACGTCAGTTTACACTGTTAAATACAATTAACCGACTCTTTTGAAAGTATTTATGAAAACTGATTTAAATGCACAAGGCACAATATTCTTTTATAACTTGGGACAATTATACCAAAAAACAATCGTGTATCAGATTTACATGTTTGTCCAACATTTAGGGCTGGTATAAATAAACCGAACAAGACTAAACAACACACCACAAATATAAACCCACGGCGGGTCACCCCAGCAAATGAGTATATCTTTTACATACGCAACTGACAGGTGTATGCCTACACCCCGTGCTTAAGTCGTGGCCATTTACGATTTTTAAATGAGCCAAGGATATCCAGGACACGGTCGTTAACCCCCAATGTTATTTGTTATCAAGCAATACTGATTAAAACAGGATTATGCAATTTAACCATATCCGATTAAAATGTTTCTACACCCGACCAAGCGGTAATATTTTACCGTATCCCAAGCCTGTATAAGGGAAAATAAGTTAAAAGTATTTACCTGAGCTTAAAATGAATTTTAGTATTCTCAGCCGTACAATCTACTCAAACAAGTGCAAGTATCTTTTACTGGGGCTCCTAATCTGGAATGAAGGTTATATTAACCTATGAGATTACTAACGAGTCTTATTTAAGTTGTAAACTTAGACCGGTTAGTTTAAAGAAAGGTTTACGGCACGAAACACTAGATTAAGCGGTGACCGGATTGGAATGTGATTTAGACCCGAAAAGTATGGATACTTGTATAAAATGGGTAAACTAAATACATTCTGGATTTTGAAGTTAAAATGATAAGGTTTGACCCGTTTCGGCTAATTTATGCAAACTAGTTACATAAACCATACCGAACGTGTATATGCATAACGGGTAGCCGGATGAGTCATGTACAAGTTCCATAAGTTATTATGCTTTTAATATGTTATGACATCAGTAGGATATAACAATTATGCCCAAAGAGATTTTAAAACCAATTTAAGTCCTGTAAGGGTATTTTGGTCATTTTAAAATTTGTAGAAGAGGTTTAAACATAAACTGATGTTCTGGTCCAAAACATTCTGTAAAAATATTTATTTTATATTGTTACATCAGTAAGATATCATCCATATGTGTGGTTTACCACTTATGGCAAAACTATGCACCGTAGGGGCATTTTGGTCATTTTACATATGCTTTTAAGGACAAAATTTGGAAGTCTGAGTTCATGACTTATACCTACTATAAAAGTATTAAAATTTATTTATAAATTCAGTAGGTAATAAGTCTTGGGTGCTAAATATGGTTTTAAACCATACTATGCACCTAATTAGCGTAAAAGTCGATAATTGACGATATATGCGATGTTTATGGAATTCTGAGATTTTCATCAACCTTGAATGCTTAAAATATTTTATTTTTCATATAACATCAGTAGGAAAAGGTTTGGTATGTTAATCATATGTAAATCTTATTTTATTAACAAAAGGGCATTATCGTCATTTATCGAATTTATACAAGAACTCAATGATATGGTCAGTTTATAATCTGACCCAACATTCCAAAAATCCCTAAAAATAATATCATAACAGTAGATAATGAGTTTGGTGCCAAAATTTGGGTTTAAACATGATTTATGCACAAAAGCGTAATTTAATTAATAAAAAGTTCAATTTTACGATATCTTGCATAACTCTAGTTTGAGACCAGTAAATGACGTCAAAATAATTTTACACGCTTATATATCAGTAACAAAGCTATTGGCATGCTTATATATTCAAAAATCTCGTTTTTAAACTATAAGGGCATAATAGTCAAATTTAAGCATATTAACGGAATCAAGCAAATAACTCAGATTACTAAGGGACCATGTAGTATAACCTCAGAGGGTTATACTAACATACAATATGGTCACAAAGGAACCTTAAGGCATAAAGATACTAAGCTAATTCGGGTCAGAACTGAAAGTCAAAGCAAAAGTCAACTTTTGCGACTTTCGGTTGCGAACCGAGCCTAAACTCAGAATTGGCGGGTTGAACATGCCTAGACATGTTCTAATAATATTTACCAAGTTATTAAAGTGACAAAACATATTTTATAGCTTCTACATTATCAGTTATGAATTTTATTTAAAAAACTGACCCGTTTGACTTTTATTTTAATGACTTTGACCCGACAATTAACTAAGTAAACGTGATAATTAGGAGGTGCCCTTTTAAGGGATTAACACCGACATAATTACCAACACATAGCCACATTCGTTTAGAACCATGGCTGGACCGTTAATGATTAAACAATAAGTCAAAGCATAATTACGATATCTTTGACTTTCGGTCCTTATACTAATAAAAACTTAACTACAGAAGCTAAGAACACTTACAACGGTCCTTAGCACAAAGATTTAACTTAAGAGAGCTTCCTTCAAGACCAGGATGCTCCAGAGAAGAAGTTGTGAGTGAAAAATGGAGAGTACAAGTTCAAATGAGCAAACAATGCTCCTATTTATAGAAATTTGAGGGTCTTTGAGATGATTCCAGCTGTTGTGGGGAGTTACCAGACGTTTACAAGTGTTCATGTGGTAGTAAAAACCATTTACCAGCCCCTGGTATCGCTCAGAAGCCATGCAATGGCGGTGGACAGGCCTGTACATGCAGTTGTCTAGTTTTTGGTCGCTGGCAGGTTCCTCGCGGGCTGCGTAGACATCAAAGGGAGCTTACGCGCCCCGCGACACTCCCTGTTCCGGTTACAAAACTTTCAAACTTTGCACTTTCAGTCCCTGGTCCTTTATAACTTGAAATATCTTTCATTTATTGCACTATTAACCCCAAAGTTAACTTTTAAGTATCTTGGGACATAAAATAAACATCGTTAGGCCTCCGATCAGTTACGAGATCACCCGAAAGGCACTATTTTCAAACGTTGACACTTTTAACCCTTTTCTTGAAATCCTGTATAATTTTTAAATAATGCTATCGAAACCATATATTTTTATCATTTGGCATTCTCGGAAATATAATTGAACATTACGAAGCTCCGGATTCGTTAAAAGGTCATTCACAGGTAAGAATTAACGTGTTGACACATTTGACCCCTCCGTCTTATAAGTTTCACTTGCTTTTCACAAATGGCTTCTCACGTCCAATATTTCAACCGTTTACTGATACGAACACCGTATATGGATATTTAAATACATAGTTTTCACATGTTGGCCCCTTTTTGTCCTTCCACATACATCTTTTCACTGTTTGTCAACTTTAGTCACTCAAAGTCAACTTATTACATGATTAGGGTTTAAGACACGTGTCTTCACTTCATTTGTCATGATTTTGCGAGGTGTTACAGTGCCCCCCTATCAAACAACGTATCGTTACCAAACCTTAAAATTACCCACCAAATTGTAATTATAATGCTATGAACCAAAAGTTTCTTTACTCAACCCACTCAGAATAAGTATTAGTTAGTTACCCTCATAATCTTAATTAAATAAATATTTTATTTCTATAAACATATTTCCTATGTGCTCAACACATTTAAAAAATATGTAACGTTTTACAATTTATTTCTATCTCTACAACTGATAGATACTAAAAGTTGTAATCGATTATTATGTGTTGCATACCAATGACGTTTTCTCGTTATAAAACTGATTTATATAAAGAAGCTGTAAATTAATTTCTTTCTTAATTTATAAAATTTAAAACATCCTTCACCTTAAAAGAAAAAATAAACTTAGTTAGTGATTTGGATGAAAATTTATAAAAATTATGTGACAAAACTATTAATTTTTTTTTTCAAAAAAATCCATGTATATTCTTTTTTATTATATATGTAACAAAAATAATTAAATAAAAGAAATTAAAAAGGGTTTGAGTAAATTGCCAAAATCGTCCCTGTGGTTTTATATTTGCCAGTTTCATCCAAATATCCTCAACTTAACAAAAAAATAAACTAAGTTAGTGGTTTGGATGAAAATGGCAAAAATTTACAAACGTTGGGGGAAATTTGGTATAAAAGTATCATTTTGGACGAAAATGGCAAACGTGCCCAAACCTCAGGGATGATTTTGACAACTAACTCTATTCATAAACAAGAATTCTTTCGAGCCCTTCAGTTGAATACCCTAAAAGTGACACCAAATGTCTATGTCTAACCTTTGTTAAAACTGAAAAATGATTTGTTACTAATCACACCAGATTCCATTCTTTTGACTGCTATTTTTGTGCCATCGTATAATTGGCCCTTGTAAACGATTCCGAACCCGCCATGACCAAGCTCGTTTTCCTTTGCGAAGCTTTTGGTCACATTTTTTAAAACTTGAACCGAAATGATCATGTTTCCAGACTTGATTACAGGGGACCACTCGAACCACTGCCAACACTAGCATGCATCTATGTGTCGTTGGCGATTGAAATCCTGATTGTGTTATCCGAGTCAGACGGGTCCAGGGGGTGAATAACAAGTGAGCTCGGTGGTTCACTTGAGTTAGCTTTCTTCCATTTGCATAAGTAGAGACCTAAAGGGACGGTTAAAAGCGCTAAACCAGCAAAAACCGCAACAAGAGTGAGGGACGGAACTACATTTGGTTTCTTCTTAAGCTGTATAGCGGGAACACCACCAATGCCCAAATCACCAGTACTAGGAGTAATCCCAGGTGAAAGTTGGCTGCTGTTGTCGGGCTGGGAACCCGTGGGTGAACTGGGTTTAGGAGGAATTTTTGATGAACTCGATTGAAAAAGTGGGTTCCCACTTAAAACAAGTTTCATGGAGGGATTGTGCTTAAGCTGGGGAGGGGAAAAATTGTTGTTGCTCAAATCCAACCCTTTTCGTAACTGGTTTAATACGTTGGGATCTGTTGTGCTAAAAATGAGTGAAATTAGGAAGGTGTAGATGAGTGTTATGGTTAAAATTAGGGTGAATGTGTGGCAGTGGTAATCTGCCATTGATGAAGAAGGAGTAACAGCTGCTGTGGGAATGAGGAGAGAAGTGGTATTAAAGTTAGAGGTGTTCAAAACTATCCGTATCTGAAAATCCAATCCGAAATATCGAAAAGTTCGGATATCTGAGATTTCGGATATCCGAATTTTTCGGATTCGGATTCGATAGTGATTGGTTTGAGTGGGGACCCAAACAGGAAGAAGCTTTTCAGACCCTGAAACAGAAGCTCTGTGATGCACCTATTTTGTCTTTACCTGATGGTAACGACGACTTTATCGTATATTGTGACACATCAAACTTAGACCTTGGCTGCATTCTCATGCAAAGAAACAAAGTCATAGCCTACGCATCAAGACAGTTGAAGATCCACGAGAAAAACTACATAACTCATGATTTTGAGTTAGGCACCGTAGTTTTTGTTCTCAAGATTTGGAGACACTACCTTTACGGTACTAAATGTGCGGTTTTCACTGACCACAAAAGTCTCCAACACATCTTTAATCAGAAAGAACTAAATATGAGGCAACGACATTGGGTTGAACTTCTGAACGACTACGACTGCGAGATTCACTACCATCCTGGTAAGGCAAATGTCGTAGCTAATGCGCTTAGTCGTAAGGAACGCGTCAAGCTTCACTGTGTTCAAGTTCGATCTGATATTCAAACCCGCATCTCTCAAGCTCAACGTACTTGTGTTACACAAGACATGATGGTTAGGGAATTATCACATCATCTTGAACTTCAACTCAAAACAAATGACAATGGATTATTCTATTACATGAACCATTTGTGGGTTCCAAGTCAAGACAATCTTCGCGCCTTATTAATGGACGAAGCTCATAAGTCTCGTTATTCAATCCATCCTGGTGTAGACAAAATGTATAAGGATCTTCGAACCCAGTATTGGTGGCCAGGTATGAAGAAAGACATTGCCTTATATGTATCCAAATGCCTTACTTGTCTCAAGGTTAAGGCGGAACATCAACATCCCTCTGGATTATTGGAGCAACCAGAGATACCGGTTTGGAAATGGGAAAACATTGCTATGGATCTCATTACCAAATTACCACGCACTAATAGAGGTCATGATGCCATTTGGGTAGTCGTTGATATTCTAACAAAGTTAGCACACTTCTTGCCGATCCGTGAGGATCTATCTGCTGGAAAACTTGCCAAAATATATGTAGATGAGATGTATCTCGACATGGTGTTCCTTTGAACATCATATCTGACCGAGATGCTCGATTTTCATCTCACTTTTGGAAGACCATGCAATCCGCCATGGGAACCAAACTCAGTTTGAGCACAGCTTATCATCCTCAAATGAATGGACAATCTGAAAGAACAATCTAGACAATGGAGGATATGCTTAGAGCTTGTGTGATCGATTTTGGTGGTAGTTGGGATTCTCATCTACCGTTGATCGAATTCTCCTACAACAATAGTAATCACTCCAACATCAATATGGCACCTTTCAAAGCTCTATACGGTCGAAAATGTCATTCACGTATCCAAACGTCCCTGCTACCCGAGTCATAATTGACTTCCCACCCTCCGGGACGAGTTTCACCAGTCCAAAGTCCGAAACTTTGGCTCGAAAATCATCGCCAAGTAGAATATTGGACGGTTTAAGATCCTGGTGTATAAAGCTCTGATGAGCCAAAGTATGAAGATATTCCATACCTCTAGCCACATCCAATACAATATTTAACCTCCTTTTCCAAGAAAGTGGTTCCAGTTTGAAGTTTTTCCAATGAAATAGATGCCTACTTAATGCACCTTGAGGCATATATTCATAAACAAGAATTCTTTTGAGCCCTTCAAATGAATACCCTAAAAGTGACACCAAATGTTTGTGTCTAACCTTTGTTAAAACTGAAAATTCTGATACAAATTCATATAATGCTTTGTTGCTAATCACACCAGATTCCATTCTTTAGAATGCTATTTTTGTGCCATCATCTAACTGGCCCTTGTAAACGACCCCGAACCTGCCATGCCCGAGCTCGCTTTCCTTTGCAAAGTTTTTGGTCGCATTTTTTAAAACTTGAACAGAAATGATCATGTTTCTAGACTTCATTACAAGGGACTAACTCGAACCACTGCCAACACTAGCATGCATCTGTGCGTCATTGGCGATTGAAATCCTGACTGTGTTATCAGAGTCAGACGGGACCAGGGGTGAATAACAAGTGAGCTTGGTGGTTCACTTGAATTAGCTTTCTTCAATTTGCATAAGTAGAGACCATAAGGGACGGTTAAAAGAGCTAAACAGCAAAAACCGCAACAGGAGTGAGGGGCGGAACTACATTTGTTTTCTTCTTCAGTTGTATAGCGGGAACCCCACCAATGCTCGAATCACCAGTACTAGGAGTAATCTCAGTTGAAAGTTGGCTGCTGCTGTCGGGCTAGGAACCCGTGGGTGAATTGGGTTTAGAAGGAACTTTTGATGAACTCGATTGAAACAGTGGGTTCCCACTTAAAACAAGTTTCATGGAGGGATTGTACTTAAGCTGAGGAGGGGAAAAAATATTGTTGCTCAAATCCAACCCTTTTAGTAACTGGTTTAATATGTTGGGATCTGTTGTGCTGAAAACGAGTGAAATTAGGAAGGTGTAGAGGAGTGTTATGGTTAAAATTAGGGTGAATGTGTGGCGGTGGTAATCCACCGTTGATGCAGAAGGTGTAACTGGTGCTGTGGGAATGAGGAGAGAAGTGGTATGAAAGTTAGAGGTGTTTAAAACTATCCGTTTCCGAAAATCCAATCCGAAATATCTGAAAATTTGGATATCCGAATTTTTTGGATTCGGATTCGGATAGTGATTTTAAATTTTTTCGGATATTTCGGATCGGATATTTCGGGTATCCGAAATATCCGAAAATTTATTTTTTATTTTTTTCGGATACCCGAATATCCGAAAATATGGAAACAAAATCTCGATTCAAAGTTTTTTACTTGACCCATGCCAAAAGTTAATCGTTTCAACCTGCCCTTTTGTCACGTCAATAATATATATATGGACTTCTTAATGTAATTTTCCATTCCCTTAAAACACCCTTTATACATGATGTACAAGTCTTTAAAGGACCAGAAATAAAAATTGACATCACTTTCCACTTATACCCTTCTTCTAAAAAAACACGGGATACTCCATTAGGGTTTCACATTCATTCATTTCAAAACATTTCATATCCCACCGCTTCGCTTCCCTGCTCCTCTCTCTCTTTCTCTGGCGATTCAGGAACAAAAAGATTTCTCCAGATCAAAAGTTTTGAAATTCAAATCTCGCCTCTCTCCTCTCTTTCTCTCTTTCTCTCTTTCTCTCAGATCTGGAGGGTGAGCTCCTGTGGAGGAGACTAGGGTTCCGGCGAATCGGATGATGAACAACCGTCCTCTTGACGGTGGTAAACCTGGAGCCACGACGGCGATTGCGGCGGCGATTGCGGTTGAGAAAACCCCAAACCGAGTCTTGAAATTCAAAGCACGTCTCTTCTCTCTCTTTCTTTCTCTTGAAATTCCCAGGCGACTCAAGAACTAGGGTTTCTTTTTCTCCGGCGATTCAAGATGTAAAGATGTAGGCTTTTTCAATGACACAAGATCGATGGATCTTCCTCTATCCAACACCATTTTTAACCATGTTTACCTCTTCTATTTATTATTTTGATTGATATTCACAGTCTCTAACGGAAAGTTATGGTGGTGGTTGAGTTGTTCGTGTTAGGGTGCATCGGAATCGTGCTGTAATGGAGCAACTGGATAACCAGATGTGGTATGTGTTCTTTAGTTTAGGGTTTTTTTTTTCTTTAAAGAAGTTTGTATCTTTAAATTGAAGTTGATTATTGTGTTTATCTTGCAACTATCATCTGGAATGAACAAGCTAGATAACTAGTCGATCTCTACACAATTTCAACAAGGTATTGTTCGATTATTATAAGTTGCATATGTTTGTTTACCGTATGCTATTATGAGCCTAACTTTTTTATTGTGTTTCTGATGATTATGCCATATGTTTGTTTACTGGATCTGCGAAATGTTATTAAGAGCTCTAGCTTTGATTATGTTTCTGATGAATGATGATATTGATTTTTTTTTTGATCATCAGATGCAGTTAGTTTTGGTTTGTGGTGAGGTTGATATGTATAGTTGATTAGGACTCGCCTCTTTTTGTATCTATCGATTTAGACTACAACATTCAGATGAAAACTTGTGTGGATGATGCAATACATGAGTGATATACCTTATAATGAATTTGTATAATTGCTGAACATCTTCAATTTGTGTTGTTGTAACATGTTACTCCTGAATATGTCAAGTAATTATCATTTTGCATAACTCAGCTAACAATATGCTACTTTAAGCCCTGAAGTAATGATGTACATCTGCTATTTTCTTAATGAATTGAAATAGTGTGCTGTGTGCAATTCCAGTTTTGTTAGTGACACAAATTTACACGCGTAAACCATATCAGTCAGATATAAATATACCTTGTGTGTGAATGTTACAAGTACTTTTGATAAGTAAAACATACTTTTGAGCAGCTCATCAGTGTATTTTTTATTAGGGTTTATACAAGCCATCTATCAAGTATATGACTACTATGGCTGCAAGTGCTTGTAAGGAAAACAAGGAGACAGTGAAGCTTCTTGTTACTGCTGGACCTCATGCTCAGAAAGCAATAGGAATATGGCTTTTTGCATCGGCTGCATTGGGTCTTCAGTATGGTTATTCTCGGTGGTGTCACACGCCTTACAAGATCCAGTCTTTCGATGACTGACTGGAAGTTTACCGGCAGCCTTCCTCCTTTGTCGGATGAAGATTGGTTGATTGATTTTGAGAAATACAAACAATCCCCAAAGTTCAAGCGGTTAGTTTAATAATCAGTACGTGTGCCTTTGCTTGACTTTCATCAATGGCTTGTGTTGTAGCTTTGGCAGTTATTTTATTTGATTTCTATTCAGATAGGGGTTGATTTTATTGAAAAACATAATCAAGACGAGTCACTATGGAAGTTGCTGCTATCATGGCTATTGCCCTTGCTAATGGAGGAGTAAGAACATTAACACCTTCAAAATTTATAAAATAAATTAAAAAAACAATAATAATTCAAACTAATGATAATAATAATAATTTTGCAGGGAAATCCTCCTGATTGGCAAGATTTGTGGGTATTATATATTTAATTCGGTATTTGTTTGAAGGTCTACAATGGGATTTTTGCAGGGAAAGCCTCCTGATTGTGATTTTTTATTTTTTGTTCTTCATCATCTTCAATGACAAGAAGGTGAAAATAGTCATTTTTTTTAAATTGGATGGTCCCGGGATGAAAACAGTAATAAATTTAATTCGGTATTTGCATTGAAGGTCTAAACAGAGCATCGGTCTATTGTCCTACACGTTTCCGCGATGCACTTGGAAGGAAGATATAGTAGTTCCCATGGTAATTTAATTTAACAAATGTGATTTGGAATTTAGTTAATCCATCTTTTTGTAGTACGTAACTTACTTTGTATTGTTTATTTGTTTATGATGGTGGTTGATACACTAAAAAGCTTGATTCCTCGCCGCTGAAGAAGGCCGCAACCGACCCTCACGTTCTACTACACTGCCACCATCGTCGTCACACGCCACATCGGAAACTACATCCACGTACATAGCCCTAAACTCACCAACCTAAGTGATATGTTTCCCGCCGTATCGCGCGGGTAAACGAGTAGTATATATATATATATATATATATATATATATATATATATAAAAGAAATAAGATAGTTACCAACATGCATATTCAGGGGCAACGTATCCAAACGTCCAAGCTACCCAAGTCATAATTGACTTCCCACCATCCGGGACGAGTTTCACCAGTCCAAAGTCCGAAACTTTGGCTCAAAAATCATCGCCAAGTAAAATATTGGATGATTTAAGATCCCGGTATATAAAGCTCTGATGAGCCAAAGTATGAAGATATTCCATGCCTCTAGCCACATCCAATGTAATATTTAACCTCCTTTTCAAAGAAAATGGTTCCAATTTGAAGTTATTCCAATGAAATAGATGCCTACTTAATGCACCTTGAGGCATATATTCATAAACAAGAATTCTTTCAAGCCCTTCAGTTGAATACCCTCAAAGTGACACCAAATGTCTGTGTCTAACCTTTGTTAAAACTGAAAATTTTGATACAAATTCATCTAATGCTTTGTTGCTAATCACACTAGATTCCATTCTATTGACTGTTATTTTTGTGCCATCATCTAACTGGCCCTTGTAAACGACCTCGAACCCGCCATGCCCAAGCTGGCTTTCGTTTCTGAAGTTTTTGGTCGCATTTTTTAAAACTTGAACCGAAATGATCATGTTTCCAGACTTGATTACAGGGGACTCACTCGAACCACTGCCAACACTAGCATGCATCTGCGTGTCATTGGCGATTGAAATCCTGACTGTGTTAACTCAATCAGATGGGTCTAGGGGGTGAATAACAAGTGTGCTCGATGGTTCACTTGAGTTAGATTTCTTCAATTTGCATAAGTAGAGACCTAAAGGGACGGTTAAAAGCGCTAAACCATCAAAAACCGCAACAAGAGTGAGGGACGGAACAACATTTGGTTTCTTCTTCAGCTATATAGCGGGAACACCACCAATGCCCAAATCACCAGTACTAGGAGTAATCCCAGGTGAAAGTCGGCTGCTGCTGTTGGGCTGGGAACCCGTGGGTGAACTAGGTTTAGGAGGAATTTTTGATGAACTCGATTGAAACTGTGGGTTCCCACCTAAAACAAGTTTCATGGAGGGATGTACTTAAGCTGAGAAGGGGAAAAATTATTGTTGCTCAAATCCAACCCTTTTCGTAACTGGTTTAATACGTTGGGATCTATTGTGCTGAAAAACGAGTGAAATGTAGGTCCCCTGGTTCGTACGGATCGTCACATAATTGTCAATCCAATCTAGAGTGCGGAATCCTCTAGATCAGATTAGCACAGAAACGAGTAGAAAACAGAATTCCAATTAAACCGATCTTTATTGATTATCAATCACACAAATTACAATCAATCAAGATCCCTGATTTCGTCCAAGCCTTAACGCCTTCATGAAATTCCTCTCTAAAACTGTTTTGGCTGATTAACCTAAACCCTAATGCAAAGCCTTGTTTAGATAACACAATGTTGCAACTTGGGTTAGGGTTTCTTACATGGGCTAGGCCAAATTCGTCCCCCATTTAGCCCAAAGTCTATTATTTGACTAATACAAAGCTAAACCCGCTAACCGTTTATCATTTTACTAATTACAAGATATCCAAATACCAAATCTAAAAGTTGTTGTCACAAATATGCACCAATAAACTCCCCCTTGATAATAGCTTCATAAAATAACTTTGTCTTCAGCCATCTTACATTCTTCATGTAATCTTGCATTGTCTTTGGTCTTTGGATAGCTTCAGCTTTAACAGCTTGTGTCAGCAACAGACTCCCCCTAAGCTGATGCATCCAATCACCAAAGCTTCTGTTAGCACTTCCAGTTCAGCATTTGCATAGCAATCTTCAAACTCTTCAACATTGTTTGCAATGTAGAAAGGAGGTTCTACCATGCATCCAATCAAACTCTCATCTTCTCAACACAGCAACTTCTAAGCAACATACTGCTTCAATCTGTATACTATAAAACAAACATCTCGAGAAACCAAAAGAATTTTTCAACAAAGTTAAATAAATTATTATTATTATTCAAGAGATAGTTAAACTATATCACAGATTAAGCAATTCCAATTTATCACCAACACGTAAAACTTTTGTCCAACACACAAGACCCTGTATGATTTAAAATTTCGAGCTCACTTTCTAACACCGTCTCCCCCTGTCGGTAACAATTCCTCCAAGAATAACAGTTTTCCATACGTTAAGAATTTTAAACGAAAAAGTCACTATTTATGGATTTTTATATTTTCTGAAAGCAAGTAAATAACAAAAGCAATAAACACTCTGTTTTTGTGAGAATCGCCGGTAAGAAGATCATATCAGCACAATCAGACTGTTTTCTCACTATTAGATAATTCTTTATATAATTGTTCATGAAAAGCAGTCCAAGACGATTACCAGTATGTTTGTCCACTTAAACAAAATGCATGAACATTTCAAGTACCATTACCGTATGATACGTTAAGGTAATATTATGTAACACCCCAAAAATATAGATTTTTATGTTATAAATTAAATGACGGTAATAGTCAAGATAAAAGAACTAGGAATAAATAACCTAGTTAGTTAAAAATCTTGAAATAATAAAACAATCATGACTAAACCACCCTTTTAAATAACTTGGGCAAAGTTAAGGGACTAAACATGGGCAAATGGAATGAAGTTTTAACTAAATCAAATTAATTAAACAAAAACACACACATACGTGTGTGTTCTTGCGATTTCAACCAGAGCCAAGGAGGGCTCTCAAGCTCAAACCCTAACATGGCTAAATTGATCAAATTGAAGGGCCAAATCAAACCCAAATCGAAATCCAAGCACAAATTAGTGATCACCTCAGTAAAGGGATCATAAGGTATGTCAAATTTCATTGTTTGATTCCATCTTGAATTCTTGATAAATATTTGAAATCGAAAATTGCGCCTGCATGATTGTTGTTTGAATGAAAATAGGAATGAAATCATGTCTAGGAGTAAACCCTAGTCAATATCTTGCTGAATTGATGTTCAAATTCTGAGATTCATGATCATCCACCCATGAGTTAAATGGGTCTTGTAGAAATAGGATAAACACTAGAATTAAAATTGTCAAACTAGTGTTATGTGAGCCCCATGAAGCAAGTTTAGAATGTTAATGTATGAAATTAGACATATGAACTTAAGGAAGATGTTAAAAGTGACTAAATAACTAGTCATGAAACTTGATAATGATTTTGTAAAAAAATGATGCCCATAAGGTGTTTGTTAAAACGCCTAAGAGAAAGCTAAAATGTTAAAGTTCGAATAAAAACGCATATTCGAATTTTATTGTGAAATATGTGTTATATGTCATGAATGGAGTTTTAAATGAATCATTGATTGAACTCTATAGGCAAAGGAATCGAGTCTTCAAGCGGACAAGCCGGAGTGGACATGCGCTTGAAGGGAACGTTTTAAAGGTACGTAACTATTAGTTTCGTCAAGTTGTACAAAAATGTTTAGTTATAGCTTTTGTTAATAATATCGTAGTGCGATAAGAGCGTTTGATGTGTCATGGAAGTGACAAAGTTCACTCGATAGATCAAACGGGTCAAATTGATTAATTATTGTATGTTTGGTAAGCCATAGAAGTGACGAAGTTCAGTCGGCAAGCCAAACGGATTAAAATAGATGGTTAAAGTATGATTAGATTAAATAATACGGATTAAAAGGAACGGCTAGGATCATTCGGTATATCATAGAAAATGGGTTAAAACAATGGTTGGAATAAGCTTGGTTGTCAATGAAGTGAAGGTCCTCACTCGACAGCCAAACGGGTCAAAACTATGCTTTAAATCAATGATGTAAGTAGTGACTTAATGGTCACATAACGTGTTAGAGATTAAATGCGTAAACCATGTAATGGATGCGCCAAGCTTAGATTAAGGAACCCTTGATGTTGGGTCGAAAGATTTGAAATTTAACTAATAAAATTTGTGATTAAGCGGCATGCTTGAAACATTAGAAAATAAGTATGATTCTATTGCTTGCGTAAAACCACGGAATGGATGTGATACGCCAATATTGTCAAGCCCGGGGAATTGGGTAATTAAGTTTAGAAACCAAAAGAAGGAATGATGTAAGGTTTGACATATAACCAAACGGGTCGAATAAATAAAAGGAAAAAAATTCTTAGGCGATCAGCCTATAAACAAGAATTTATGCAAGTAATGATAATAGACGGGTCCGTAATTAAATTACGGACGCGTAGGAAAAAGAATCGCGAAAAACGGACTTGTAGAACAAAAGTTACGGATAATCAAAGTTTGATTTTTGGAAAATTTGGAGCTGGGCGAATATGCAGGTCCAGGCAGTGGACCTGCTGGAAAATTTACTCCCCCACGGCATGCGACAGGGAGCATCGGACCCGGCGCGACACGCGGGGACGCTCACGGCCCGCGAACGAATTAAAGGTGTCTCTCGCGCCCCGCGAGAGACCTAATTTCGAAATTTTATTTTTGTTTTCATTTGTTTGATATTAGAACTTGAATGTACATGTTTATATGTTGTCAAAACTAACATTTGAGACAGTTTTGATGATAGCTGATATTGATGATATTCTGGATGCCGATCAAGCATATAGCAAGAACCGAACACCATAATTTTGAAGCTTCCGCGAACGATGTCTTTTGTTTAGTCTAATATGGAACATGTAACTCTTAATGCTACAATATGTTTGTCTTAACTAGTAAGGATGTAAATCCTAGATACTTTAATCATGTAGGAACCTTAAATTGACAAAGTTTTTGTAAATCCGTATTTTCCTTAAACTAAATGTGTATTTAGAAGTAATTTCATGATAAAATGAGATGGGTCTTACATATTATTCTGAGATACTAGTGTGTCCCACTTCAGGATGTACCTCCGTGATCAAGGTATGCACAAAGATTCCTCGTAGTAGGTGAGTATACTGAATTCATCCGTTTTATTTTGCAACGATAGATAATTGGTGATCAGGTCAGTACTTCCGTACATCAAAGAGACCAAAATATCCAACGAGGGCTAAGACAAATATCATTTTTGGTACGAATTATGCATTTTGCACATTTGAATGACTCTCTAGGAGAGCTTCTTCATTTATGGGTTTTTGGCGTTTTTAGCTCTTTTAAGATATCTTGGTTGTGCCTAGGTCAGCATGTATCTAGATGCAGCAGAAGGATAACCCTGATACCCCCGGATGAAATAACAGTATAAAGACCCCAAACCTCAGATTTTGGCAATCTATTAACGAAAGATTTAAGGTCGTTAAACCATACGCCACTGATGTGTTCCCCACTCAAACACAGTTCGTTATGTTTATGTCACATTGGTAAGTTGATTATTTCATGCTTTTTGCCTACTGGTACGTCGTATGATGAAGCTACTATCACACTTAAGCATTTTAATTCATTTTCAGTGTGACAGTCTAACTTGCTGATGTACTATCATTTCTTCTTTTTCACACAGTGATCACTCATTTTTTTATTTTCTAATTTTTATATTTTTCATCTTTTAATGTTTTTGGATTTTGTGGTTTTCTATTTTTTTTTTTTTTTTTTTAAGAAAACAATAAAAAATTTACAAAATCCTTATGAAAAATCAGTTATTCAAGATTCCTCATCCCGTTGAGTTCGACTAAATGTTCAAAGCGAGCCCTGTCAAAAGCTTTAGTATAAAGATCTGCCAGATTATCTAGTGTGTCGACTCGATGAAGTTCAATTAGTTTCTTTTCAGCATAATCCCGTATAAAATGATGACAAATGTCAATATGTTTTGTGCGACTATGTTTCACGGGATTATTTGTTATAGAGATTGTGGCATTATTGTCTATCATAATAGGAGTACGAAAGAAATCCAAACCGTAATCGCGCATCTGCTGTTGTATCCAAGAACCTGAGAGCAGCAGCTACCCGCAACAATATATTCAGCTTCACACACAGAGGTAGACACACAAGATTGCTTCTTGCATTGCCAAGACACAATCCTGCCTCCTAAGAACTGATAACCACCTATTGTAGACTTCCTGTTAGACTTGCATCCTCCAAAGTCTGAGTCAGTGTAAGCAACAAACTTCAAATCACTATCAGCTGGATACCACAACCCAAGTTTAGGTTTCCCCTTCAAGTAACGAAGAATACGCTTCACCGCCTTCACGTGTGACTCTTTTGGATTAGCCTGATATCTGGCACATAGACATACGGAAAACATGATGTCGGGTCTTGAAGCAGTCAAGTACATTAAAGAACCAATCATCACCTTGTATTGAGTTGGATCAACATCTTCAGTACTTTCATGATCTGGGCCAAGATTGTGATTTTCGCATATGGGTGTGTTGAAAGTAGAGCAATCCTGCATTTTGAATCGAGACAAAATGTCATACACATACTTTGTTTGATGAATAAACATCCCATCCTCCTTCTGATCAACTTGTAATCCCAGAAAGTAAGACAGCTCACCCATAGCGGTCATTTCGAACTTGCTCTTCATCACCTGCTCGAACTCTTTACCCATGTGTTCATCTGATGACCCAAAGATGATGTCATCAACGTATACCTGTACCAGCAGAAAATCTTCCTTCTTTCTCTTAATGAACATTGTACTGTCAATCTAACCTCTTTCAAAACCATTCTTGATCAGATGTGTTGACAGTGTCTCGTACCACACCCTGGGTGCTTGATGTAATCCATACAAAGCCTTATCAAGTTTGTATACACGATCTGGATAATCTAGATCAACGAACCCATCTGGTTGTGAGACATACACCACTTCTTGGACTTTCCCGTAAAGAAATGCACTCTTCACGTCTAGTTGATAAACTTTGAAGCCCTTGAATGAAGCGAAGGCTAGGAACAAACGAATTGCTTCCAACCTTGCCACTGATGCAAAAACTTCATTATAATCAATCCCTTCTTGCTGATTGAAACCTTTGACAACCAATCGAGCCTTATTTTGCGTTACAATTCCTTTGTCATCTTTCTTGCACTTAAACACCCACTTAGTGCCTATCTCTTTTTCACCTTTCGGAAGATCAACTAACTCCCAAACCTTCAACTTAGCAAACTGCGCCAGTTCCTCTTGCATAGCTTCAACCCAATAATTGTCTTTCAGAGCCATGTGAATGTTCTTCGGCTCCTCTTGGGAAATAAAACAACTATACAAGCACTCATTCACAATCCCAGTCTTCTCAATCGAAACAAATAGACCTGTATTTGCTGCTATGCTTCTCCTTGTCTGAACACCTGCAGTAGGATCTCCAAGTATCATGTCAACTGGATGATCTCTATTTGCTCGTGTAGTAGCAACGGTATCCACTTCTAGATTATCACCCAGGTTTGATCCAATCTCCCCCTGAATATTCTGATTTGCAAACAGATTAATGAAATCCTCCCCCTGAATAGGTTCAGACTCACTATCGCTTGAATCATAAACAACAGCACTTGAGAAAGTTTTCGGATCATTTGTCATTGAAACACTCGATCTAGGCATGAACTCGCCTTCATCGTCTTCACTGATCACTGTTTGAATCAACTGAGTGTCATCTGCATTTGAAAACTCAAGAATATTAAATGATTTAAAAACACTATCATAATCATATAATATAGCTGGACCACTCGTTGATTGTTGAGGTTTGTATGTAGTAATTTCAACATTAAAAACAACCTCAATTTACCAGTTTTTAGATGAAAAACCCTTTTATTCGTTGTGCCAGGTATGTAACCTAGAAAGTAGCCTTCATCAGCCACCTCACCAAATTTTTGTTTATCTTTGTTTCGCACAATGATGCAGGGTAATCCTAATGGTTCAAAGCCTGTTAAGTGTGGTTTTTTGTTAAACATAAGTTCATGAAAAGTTTTGTTAAAACGTTTAATGGTTAAAACTTTGTTTAGGACGTAGTAAGCTGTATTCGCAGCTTCTCCCCAAAAAAGAACTGGAAGCTTTAAATATGAAAGAATAGTCCTAGCAGCTTCAATCAACGTCCTGTTTTTCCTCTCAACGACTCCATTCTGTTGAGGTGTATAAGGAGCAGAATATTGATGTTCTATTCCATTGCGAAGACAGTAGAGATCCAGAATCTGATTCTTGAACTTCGTGCCATTATCACTCCTTATCCTCTTAATCTTTGCTTCATGGACGTTTTCCAATTTTGTAAAAAGATCTATCAGCATCTCCGCTGTCTCATCTTTTGTACCTAAAAAGAAAACCCATGAATAATGTGAGTAATCATCTGTGACAACAAGACAATAGTACTTTCCACATATGCTCCTCACATTCACTAGACCAAATAAATCCATGTGAAGTAATTCATAAGGGGCATCTATGGAATTTACTGTTTTTGATTTGTGAAGTTTCTTATGTTGTTTTCCCTTTTGACATGGAAGGCATTTATCTTCCACATGAAACCTCTGCAATGGTACCCCTTTCACCAGCTCATTTTTAATAATGTAATTCATTTTGCGATAGTGAATATGGGCCATGCATCTGTGCCACAACATTGACTCTGCCTCAGATGCTTTTGACAATAAACACGCCACCACAATAGAAGAATCCTTAGCACCTATGTCCATGACATAAGTATCATCCCTCCTTGGCGCTCTCATCACTATCCAATCATCCGGAATCACCAAACCTGGTTTCAACACTAATGCTTCAGTCTTGGTAAAGTGGACCGAGTGACCCTTGTCGCAGACTTGTGACACGCTCATTAGATTATGTTTAAGCTACTCAACATAGTGCACTTTGTCTAGTGTGATCTTCCCATTGGTCACTTTTCCTCGACCTATAATCCTACCACCTTTAGCACCAGCAAAGTTCATATGTCCACCATCATAATTTTCAAACTCAGTCAACAATCTCGCATCCCCCGTCATGTGCCTGGAGCAGCCACTATCAACATACCATAAGTTGATAATCCTCCTTAGCAGCTCCTGCACACACCAACCAAGAAATTGCTTAGATTGGGGGACCCAAGCCTTAATGGTCTTGGGTCTTCTAGATTCATCAACTACAGGAACATCCATCCAATATCCATCACTCCTAACTGGAGTTATGGATCTCGGACCAGTTGATGGAATTTGATTTTTATTTCCACTAGGTCTATGGTCCAGAGGGTTCCTATATGTGTTTGGACTATTTGACCTTTGAAAATTTTGATTTTGATATCTTGAGGTTTGATTCCAAGAAGCTTGATTGTTGTAATTTCTAAAGCCATTATTATAAAAAGTTCGACCACCGTTATTTTGGTTTCGATTTTGATATTTACCTTGACTTCTGAAATTACTTGAATTTCCATTAAAATTGTTCATTCTAGGTGAACTACTTCTAGGTCTCTCATATCTGCCAGATGTAGATTCAGGCTGAAATCTTGGTTGATTTCTTTGAAAACGAGGAACTTATGGAGTTCCTTTTTCAGCCTTATCTACACCAACAGCAACACCCTCTTGTTGCTTAGGAGCAAATTTCTTTGGAGAATTGGACATTTTCTTCACATTATCACCACTCTTCTCTGGTGATTTCTCTCTCTTTTTCTCACTAACTTGTGCTTTAGTCTTTTTGTTAGGACAGCAGCTAGCTACATGTCCCTTTGTATGACACTTGAAGCACGATCTATTTTTCAAAGACTTCTTAGCTGAAGTCTTTGAAGTAGATCCTTCATTTGATGATGATGCCTTAAAAGGATTTTGTTCAGTTTGCTTGGATTCGGATTTTTCTATGTTTTTATTTTTTGCAAACTCTACATTTGATTCGTTTTCAATAACAGTGGTTTCATTTTTCATGTCACTTCCCTGAACAAAATTAACCTTTTTAACATAAGTTTGATTTTTATTCTTAGAAGGTGAATTTTTCTTTTTCAAAACAGGTTCCCTGTTATTTTCCTTCTTAGCATCATCACTTTCAGACTCATCACCTTGACTTGATGTGAAACTACTTGGTGATGTTGACATAAAGTCTGTGAGCTAATCTTCATCAGGCAAGAAAGAATAGTCATGACTAAGAGGAGATGGGACTTCATTAAAGCCCTTGAAGCCCACACTAGTCTTGTCATTACTTTTCTTTAACCCACCCATCATGTGTTTCATTACAAAAGAAGAATCTCTGAATTGATTCAATTTCTTTTCCAATTCAACAATTTTTAGTTGTGCTTCTGACAACTCTTTGCATTTTTCAGAAATCTCTTTTGTTTTCTCACTCATCGTATCATGAGCTAAGTCTATAATTTGAAGTTTTTCGTTTAATTTGCAGGTTAAAGCTTCAATTTTAGTTTCATAACCTTTTATCTTCTTCAAATATAAAGACTCGTTTCTTTTAACAAAAAAGTTTGATTCTTTAATGTTAGACATCTCATTCACCAGACTTTGGTTTTGTGTTGACAACCTGTCAACCTCACCCTGTAATTCACGACATCTTAAACAAACAGATTTAGAACTTACCTCTCTAGTTTGTTTGTCTAAGTTGGCCATGAGAGCCGCAAGGTCAGCTACCTTCTTTCTATATGCAACATCCTTCTCTTCAGCATCCTGTTCATCATCAGACTTTAGCTTTTCTTCTTCAGCTTCAGTTGTCTGATCATCTGTAACCTTTTCAGCTTTAGTCACCTTCTCAATTTCACCATCCACTTTTGCTTCAGCATCCTCAACTGGTACAATCTCTGCCACGAATGCCTGAGTGACATTCTCATCAGCTTCTATATGAACACTCCAATCATATGACCCCTCTCGTGTAGTAGAGGTTAAAGCTTTTGAGCCAGAGTTGTTTGATGCATTTCTGTTATTTGAACTTTGACCCAAAGACTCTGTCTTTGGTCTTTGAAATTCTGTAGCAAAGTGTCCATAACTTTGACACTTGAAACACCGAACCTTGGTCTTGTCAAAACCAACAGTCTTCCCCACGAACTTCGTTCTTGTTCTATTCATAAACCTCTTTACTCTCCTGGAAATCATGGCCATTTGCCACTGTAGATCCATCTCTTCTAAGTCATCAGGATCAACCTGATCATAATCTTCATCAAAAGTAGTTGGATCAGATATCTTCCCCTGAATGTAATTCTCGAAAGAGGCAATGAATGAGGCGAGCAATGCTAGATGTTCTTCAGCAGCCTTCACACTCATAGGCATAGATTTGTTACTGCTACTCTGATTTGTAGCTGATGTTCTCTTAGCACCTGTAGATCCTCCTGAAGCAGCTACGAAACACACATCACCATCTTCACTTACAGTAACCTGCTCATTCTCACATGACAGAAATGCAGTAGCAGAATCGCTAGAAGCATTGTGAGACGAAGAAGATGGAAGTCCATGGTAAATCCCTGGATCTTGACCTGGTCATATCCTATCTCCTTCTTCTTCATGTTGAGCTTGTATGCTCTCAGCTTGCCCACAACCTCTTCAAGTTCTTTTGTGTTATAATCTGCCTCCCCTTTGATCATGAGAGTATAGATATCCCACTTTGCAGGTAATGCATCAAGCAACTTGTCATTAATCTCAATGTCAGTATAGCTATCTATGTCATAGTTGTCAATTTCTGACATTAGATGGTAGTATCTCGTGATGATATCTTCAAGTGACTCATTTCTCATACACTTAAAGACAGCAAATTGCTTCTTCAGTAGATCCACTTTGTTCTTTTTGACATCTTCATTTCCTTGATACCTCTTTTCTAGTGCATCCCACATTTCCTTAGAAGTAATGTACTTCTTGAAGGTATGTTTGATGCCATCTACTAAAGACATCTTGATAGCAGCTAAGGCTCTCTTTTCAGCCTCATACATCTTCTTATCAGCATCTTGCATGTTCACATAGGTGGTGACACGTTGTCTGCCTTCGAAATCGTGTGTTGGGTTCGTGTACCCATCTTCAATACAGATCCACATGCATGTGCCTGATATTCAATGAAGGATTGAAACCTGTCCTTCCATGTCAGATAGTTCTCCACTTTCATCATCTTAGGCGGTTTGTTTGTGGTACCAATCTCGTGCTCCATCCTCAAAAGTTCATTCAAATTTGTCATGTTCGACATTTTAATGTAACAGACTGATAAAACCGTACAAAAAGTGTCCGAAAACAGTGATTACCAAATTACACCGTTAGATTCATCTCGAAAAAACGAATCCAAAGATATATAATGTCAAAAAAGTTTTTCAGGATTTTCGTGCCTTTTTTTTTCCTAAAACTACATGGAGTCCAACGGTGCAAACGGTTTCCTAAGATGAGCTACGGATCGTTTTCTATTTTCAAAAATGTTAAATACTCTATACGCAACCAATTACTCCACCAAAATAAATACTCCACTTTTTTTATTCCTCCAACAAATACTCCACTTAACCAAATAAATATGCTGGGTCAACTATGCTGATCAAATACGCTATTCAACTTGCTGATCAAATACGCTTGTCTATTATGCTGCCTAGTCAAATACGCTAGTTAATTTCGCTGGTTATTAAATTCTCCGGTTAATTTCGCTGATTAAATACGCTGGCCAACAGTTCAGTATTATGACGACTAGTAATGTCGTCGATCACCGCGATAATATCGCTGAGGACAATTAACACGGTTACCAAAGTCGCCTTTGGATTTAAATACGCTGGTCACACAATTACGCAGGTCAGATAACTACGCCAGACAGTCAAATTCGCAGGTCAATCAACAAATCCGCCAGAACAACTTGTTTAGCAAGTCAGGTAACAAATCTGCCGGAAATCACTCAAAAATCAATCTTTTCAAAATTTGAAAAGATCCTATCTCTTCTCCAACAGAATCCTGCAAAATCAAGCACTCAGATTCAATAAAATTTTGACAAAATTCTAAAGAACTCAATGAAGAACACAAAGAACAAATCTTCGAATCTTCAAGTTTTTCCAGCCAAAATTCTTCAAAAATCAACCAAAACTATCCCGAAATCCTGCAAATCAGCAAAACTAACAACGCAGTAAGATCAAAACAAACATAAATTCGCAGAAATTATATCAAAAATCCAAAATTTTTGAAACCCTAATTTTTCAGTTTTAAAAATTTTCGAAAATTTTCAGTTTCTTCAGCAGCCAATTCTGAACCAAGCCTCTTTAAGAGCCTAATGCTCTGATACCAATTGTAGGTCCCCTGGTTCGTACGGATCGTTATAGAATTGTCAATCCAATCTAGAGTGCGGAATCCTCTACATCAGATTAGCACAGAAACGAGTAGAAAACAAAATTCCAATTAAACCGATCTTTATTGATTATCAATCACACGAATTACAATCAATCAAGATCCCTGATTTCGTCCAAGCCTTAATGCCTTCACGAAATTCCTCTCTAAAACTGTTTTGGCTGATTAACCTAAACCCTAATGCAAAGCCTTGTGTTATATAAACAAGGCTTTGCATTAGGGTTTAGGTTAATCAGCCAAAAACAGTGTTAGAGAGAATTCGTGAAAGGCATTAGGACTTTGGACGAAATCTGTGATCTTGATTGATTGTAATTCTTGTGATTGATAATCAACAAAGATCGGGTTTAGTAGGAATTCTGTTTTTGACTCGTTTCTGTGCTAATCTGATTTAGTGGATTCCGCACTCTAGATTGGATCGACAATTCTGTGAAGATCCGTAAGAAACGAGGGGACCTACATGAAATTAGGAAGGTGTAGATGAGTGTTATGGTTAAAATTAGGGTGAATGTGTGGCGGTGGTAATCTGCCATTGATGCAGAAGGTGTAACCGGTGCTGCGGGAATGAGGAGAGAAGTGGTATGAAAGTTAGAGGTGTTCAAACTATCCGTATCCGAAAATCCGATCCGAAATATCCGATATTCGAATCCTAAATATCCGAAATTTGTATATCTGAATTTTTCGGATTCGGATAGTGATTTTAAATTTTTTTGAATATTTTGGATATCCAAAATATCCGAAAATTTAATTTTTTTTTTGGATATTCAAATATCCAAAAATATGGAAATAAAATCTCGATTCAAAGGTTTTTACTTGACCCATGTCAAAAGTTAATCATTTCCAACCAACCCTTTTGTCACGTCCATAATATATATATATAGGGTTGAGTTTATTTCAGAACTCTAAATAACTACAGAACTTTCAGAACTCCTTATAAACAATCATTTTATATATAAGTTTTTGTATTTAGGATCTTTTTATCATCTATTATATTTAGGATCTTTTCCGGTGATTGCCTTCTTCTGTGTATGCCTAAATGATGTTGTATGCATGCTATTATACATGATTTACATTATATTGTGTCACTCGGATCAATTAATTGGTATGGGGGACTTCTTATTTCTATATTCTTTGACTTGGTGTGTTGGTTTGTTGTTCGTTTTCGAGCCGAGGGTCTCTCTGGAAGCAGCCTCTCTATCCTTATGGATAGAGGCAAGGTCTGTCTGCATCTCACCCTCCCCAGACCCTATAAGTAGCTTGCTATTTGTGGGATTTACTGGGTATGGTTGTTATTGTTTATCATCTATTATATGTATTTCTTTGATTACATACATGTTAAAAGTAGTTTACATATGTTTAATTGCCAAAATTATATATATGTGTCATAACTAATTACATATATGTAAAAAACTAGTTTACATATGTGTAATTATAAAATTACATATAAAAAATGATAAAATTACTCTTAACATGCATGTAATCGTAAAAATACACATAATAAATGATAAAATTATCCTAAACATAAAAATATATAAATAAAAAGATTGTTTATTAGGAGTTCTGCGAGTTCTGTAAATATTTATGGTTCTGAAATTATGATGTCCCTATATATATATATATATATATATATATATATATATATATATATGGTAAGGTTCATGCGAGAACCACCTTTATTGCGAGAACCGCGAGAACCAATGTGAACACAACCAAAAATACATAAAAAAAATAACCTAACCCCCCCCCAAGCTAAATGCTAAAAAACTAAACCCCCCAAAAAACCTAAAAAAAAATTTTAAATTTTTTTTTGGTAACGAAATCCAGCGATTTTTTTATAAAAAAATATTAAAAAAAATTGTGTGTTTTTAGCTGTTTTTAGGTATTTTTTGTTGTGTTCACATTGGTTCTCGGGGTTCTCGCAATAAAGGGTGGTTCCTAACGGATCCTTCTTCTATATATATATATATATATATATAAAGAAAAAAATATAGTTACCAGCATGCATATTCAGGGGCAACATATCCAAACGTCCCAGCTACCCGAGTCATAATTGATTTCCCACCATCCGGGACGAGTTTCACCAGTCCAAAGTCCGAAACTTTGGCTCGAAAATCATCGCCAAGTAAAATATTGGACGATTTAAGATCCCGGTGTATAAAGTTCTGATGAGCCGAAGTATGAAGATATTCCATACCTCTAGCCACATCCAAAGCAATTTATAACCTACTTTTCCAAGAAAGAGGTTCCAATTTGAAGTTTTTTCAATGAAATAGACGCCCACTTAATGCACCTTGAGGCATATGTTCATAAACAAGAATTCTTTCGAGCCCTTCAGTTGAATACCCTAAAAGTGACACCAAATGTCTGTGTCAAACCTTTGTTAAAACTGAAATTTCTGATACAATTTCATCTAATTCTTTGTTGCTAATCACACCAGATTCCATTCTTTTGACTGTTATTTTTGTGCCATCGTCTAACTGGCCCTTGAAAACAACCTCGAACCCGCCATGCCCGAGCTCGTTTTCTTTTGCGAAGTTTTTGGTTGCATTTTTTAAAGCTTGAACCGAAATGATCATGTTTCCAGACTTCATCACAGGGGACTCACTCGAACCACTGCCAACACTAGCACGCATCTTTGTGTCATTCGCGATTGAAATCCTGACTATGTTATCCGAGTCAGACCAGTCCAGGGGTGAATAACAAGTGAGCTTGGTGGTTCACTTGAGTTAGCTTTCTTCAATTAGCATAAGTAGAGACCATAAGGGACGGTTAAAAGCGCTAAACCAGCAAAAACCGCAACAGGAGTAAGGGACAGAACTACATTTGGTTTCCTCTTCAGCTGTATAGCGGGAACACCATAAATGCCCGAATCACCAGTACTAGGAGTAATCCCAGGTGAAAGTTGGATGCTGCTGTTGGGCTGGCAACCCGTGGGTGAACTGGGTTTAGGGGGAATTTTTTATGAATTCGATTGAAAAAGTGGGTTCCCACTTAAAACAAGTTTCATGGAGGGATTGTACTAAAGCTGAGGAGGGGAAAATTATAGTTGCTCAAATCCAACCCTTTTAGT
This sequence comes from Helianthus tuberosus, assembly GCA_030545235.1. NCBI lineage: Eukaryota > Viridiplantae > Streptophyta > Magnoliopsida > Asterales > Asteraceae > Helianthus > Helianthus tuberosus. Next base: position 67,922,202 of record CM060432.1, on the reverse strand, counting down.
AACTGGTTTAATACGTTGGGATCTGTTATGCTAAAACGAGTGAAATTAGGAAGGTGTAGAGGAGTGTTATGGTTAAAATTACGGTGAATGTGTGGCGTTGGTAATCTGCCATTGACGTAGAAGGTGTAACTGGTGCTGTGGGAATGAGGATTGAAGTGGTATGAAAGTTAGAGGTGTTCAAAACTATCCGTATCCGAAATATCCGATATCCGAATTTGATATATCCGAAAATTCGGATATCCGAAATTTTGGAATCCCGAAATTCAGATATCCGAATTCTTCGGATTCAGATAGTGATTTTAAATTTTTTCGGGTATTTCGGATATTAAAAATATCCGAAAATTTAATTTTTATTTTTTCGAATATCCGAATATCAAAAAATATGGAAACAAAATCTCGATTTATAGTTTTTTACTTCACCCATGCCAAAAGTTAATCATTTCCAACCTGCCCTTTTATCACGTCCATAATATATATATATATATATATATATATATATATATACATATATATAAAGAAAAAATAGTTACCAGCATATTCAGGGGCAACGTATCCAAACGTCCCACATACCCGAGTTATAATTTTACTTCCCACCATCCAGGACGAGTTTCACCAGTCCAAAGTCTGAAACTTTGGCTCGTAAATCATCGTCGAGTAAAATATTGGACGTTTTAAGACCCCGGTGTATAAAGCTCTGATGAGCCAAAGTATGAAGATATTCCATACCTCTAGCCACATCCAATGCAATATTTAACCTCCTTTTCCAAGAAAGTGGTTCCAATTTGAAGTTTTTCCAACGAAATAGATGCCTACTTAATGCACCTTGAGGAATATATTCATAAACAAGAAATTTATCGAGCCCTTCAGTTGAATACCCTAAAAGTGACACCAAATGTCTGTGTCTAACCTTTGTTAAAACTAAAATTTCTGATACAAATTCATCTAATGCTTTGTTGCTAATCACACCAGATTCCATTCTTTTGAGTGCAATTTTTGTGCCATCGTCTAACTGGCCCTTATAAACGACCTCGAACCCGCCATGCCCGAGCTCGCTTTCCTTTGCGAAGTTTTTGGTCGCATTTTTTATAACTTGAACCGAAATGATCATGTTTCCAGACTTCATTACAGGGGACTCACCCGAACCATTGCCAACACTAGCATGCATCTGTGTGTCATTGGCGATTGAAATCCTGACTGTGTTAACTGAGTCAGACGGGTCCAGGGGGTGAATAACAAGTGAGCTCGGTGGTTCACTTGAGTTAGCTTTCTTCAATTGGCATAAGTAGAGACCTAAAGCGACGGTTAAAAGCGCTAAACCAGCAAAAAACCGCAACAGGAGTGAGGGACGGAACTACATTTGGTTTATTCTTCAGCTGTATAGAGGGAATACCACTGATGCCCGAATCACCAGTACTAGGAGTTATCCCAGGTGAAAGTTGGCTGCTGCTGTAGGGCTGGGAACCCGTGGGTGAACTGGGTTTAGGAGGAATTTTCGATGAACTCGATTGAAACAGTCGGTACCCACTTAAAACAAGTTTCATGGAGGGATTGTACTTAAGCTGAGGAGGGGAAAAATTATTGTTGCTCAAATCCAACCCTTTTCGTAACTGGTTTAATACGTTGAGATCTGTTGTGCTGAAAACGAATGATATTAGGAAGGAGTAGATGAGTGTTATGGTTAATATTAGGGTGAATGTGTGGCGGTGGTAATCTGCCATTGATGTAGAAGGTGTAACCGGTGCCGCGGGAATGAGGAGAGAAGTGGTATGAAAGTTAGAGGTGTTCAAAACTATCCGTATCCGAAAATCAGATCCGAAATATCTGATATTCGAATCTGAAATATCCGAAAATTCGGATATCCGAATTTTTCGGATTCGGATTCGGATAGTGATTTTAAATTTTTTTTGGATATTTCAGATATCCGAAATATCCGAAAATTTGATTTTTATTTTTTTCGGATACCCGAATATCCGAAAATATGGAAAAAAAATATCGATTCAAAGTTTTTTACTTGACCAATGCCAAAAGTTAATCGTTTCCAACCTGCCCTTTTGTCGCGTCCATACTATATATATATATATATATATAAATAGAAAATATAGTTACCAGCATATTAGGGGCAATGTATCCAAACGTCCCAGCAACTTGAGTCATAATTTTACTTTCCAACATCCAGGACGAGTTTCACCAGTCCAAAAGCCGAAACTTTGCCTCGAAAATCATCGCCAAGTAAAATGTAGGACGATTTAAGTTCCTGGTGTATAAAGCTCTGATGAGCCGAAGTATGAAGATATTCCATACCTCTAGCCACATCCAATGCAATATTTATCCTCCTTTTCCAAGAAAGTGGTTCCAATTTGAAGTTTTCCAATGAAATAGATGCCTACTTAATGCACCTTGAGAATATATTCATAAACAAGAAATTTTTCGAGCCCATCAGTTGAATACCCGAAAAGTGAGACCAAATGTCTGTGTCTAGCCTTTGTTAAAACTAAAATTTCTGATACAAATTCATCTAATGCTTTGTTACTAATCACACAAGATTCCATTCTTCTGACTGCTATTTTTGTGCCATCGTCTAACTGGCCCTTATAAACGACCACGAACCCGCCATGCCCGAGCTCGCTTTCCTTTGCGAAGTTTTTGGTCGCATTTTTAAAAACTTGAACCGAAATGATCATGTTTCCAGACTTCATTACAGGGGACTCACCCGAACCACTGCCAACACTAGCATGCATCTCTGTGTCATTGGCGATTGAAATCCTGACTGTGTTAACTGAGTGAGACGACTCTAGGGGGTGAATAACAAGTGAGCTCGGTGGTTCACTAGAGTTAGCTTTCTTTAATTGGCATAAGTAGAGACTTAAAGCGACGGTTAAAAGCGCTATACCAGCTAGGGCTGTTCATGAGCCGAGCCGAGCCGAGCCAGGCCAAGCTCGGGCTCGGCTCGATTATAAACCGAGCTGGCTCGGCTCGGCTCGGATTTGAAACCGAGCTGAAAATCTAAACTCGGGCTCGGCTTGGTTTTAAACCGAGCTAGCTCGGCTCGGCTTGGTTTGGCTCGATTTTATAAAAAAAAAACTAATATATACCTCTTAAAATTTAATAGCCTAAAATATTATTCAATAATTTAAAATAATATATTCAAAATAAGTTCAACCTAATACAATTCAAACCAAAATCAAGTTTAACAACGCAAAATAAGTTTTAATTTCAATAAAATACAATATTAGTTCATTAGTATGGTAATCAATCTTCAAATATGCCATAAATATCAAATTACAAACCTATATACATGTAAATAATAATCAGTTTTTTTGTAATATATTATAATGTATATAAAATTAAAACTTATTATAAGTAAAATAATTCGAGCTAAACCGAGCCGAGCTACAAAGCGAGCCGAACCGAGCCAGCTCGGCTCGTTACGAGCCGAGCCGAGCTAGGCTCACTTTCTAACCGAGCCGAGCCGGCTCGGCTCACTTTTAAACCGAGCCAAATCGAGCGAGCTTTTTCCGAGCTAAATTCGAGCGAGCTTCGAGCGAGCTCCGAGCCGCGAGCTTTTTGAACAGCCCTAATACCAGCAAAAACCGCAACAGGAGTGAGGGACGGAACTACATTTGGTTTCTTCTTCAGCTGTATAGAGGGAATACCACCGATCCCCGAATCACCAGTACTAGGAGTAATCCCAGGTGAAAGTTGGCTGCTACTGTCGGGCTGGGAACCCGTGGGTGAACTGGGTTTAGGAGGAATTTTTGATGAACTCGATTGAAACAGTGGGTTCCCACTTAAAACAAGTTTCATGGAGGGATTGTACTTAAGCTGAGGAGGGGAAAAATTATTGTTGCTCAAATCCAACCCTTTTCGTAACTGGTTTAATACGTTGGGATCTGTTGTGCTGAAAACGAATGAAATTAGGAAGGAGTAGATGAGTGTTATGGTTAAAATTAGGGTGAATGTGTGGCGGTGGTAATCTGCCATTGATGCAGAAGGTGTAACCGGTGCCGCGGGAATGAGGAGAGAAGTGGTATGAAAGTTAGAGGTGTTCAAAACTATCCGTATCCGAAAATCCGATCCGAAATATCTGATATTCGAATCCGAAATTTCCGAAAATTAGGATATCCGAATTTTTCGGATTTGGATTCGGATAGTGATTTTAAATTTTTTTTGGATATTTCGGATATCCGAAATATCCAAAAATTTGATTTTTTTCGTATACCCGAATATCTGAAAATATGGAAACAAAATATCGATTCAAAGTTTTTTACTTGATCCTTGCCAAAAGTTAATCGTTTCCAACCTGCCCTTTTGTCACGTCCATAATATATATATATATATATAGGGGACCGCTAAAATAAGAACCACCTCCAGTTGTAAGAACCGTGAGAACTACACCGTACGGGGCGAGGTGGACCAAATTTTTTTTGATAAACGTAGATGCATGTATTATAAACACATTTGTAAAAAAAATTCAAAAAAAAATGTCGGGTGTGTAGTTTTGAGCACCCAAAGTTTGTGTTTACGGGACCCGTAAATTTTATTTAAAATTTACGGTACCCGTAAACACAAACTTGTGGTGTTCAAAACTACACACACGACCTTTTTTTTTTTTGAATTTTTTTTACAAATGTGTTTATAATACAAGCATCTACGTTTATGAAAAAAAATTTTGGTCCAACTCGCCCCGGATCAAAAAGTTCTCACGGTTCTTACAACTGGAGGTGGTTCTCATTTTAGCGGTCCCCTATATATATATATATATATATATATATATATATATAGGGTGGGGTTCTAGAGTGAACACTAGTGTATTTGCGAACTGAGTGAACAAATCCTGACCATTGATCTACACACATGTATGGCCATGATCTCATCATCAAATCGTAAAATACACTTGTGTATTTCAACATCAAATCCTGCCCATTGATCTACACACGTGTATGGCCAGGATTAGTTCACTCAGTTCGCAAGCTACACCAGTGTTCACTCTTGAACTTAATCATATATATATATATATATACATAGGGGAGGGTTCATTGGGGAACACTAAAAAAGTGGGGAACGGGGGAACACTCTTAAAATTAAACTTAACATGTTAAAAATTATTTTTTCTAATTTTTTTTCGGCGCTTTTTCTAATAAATACAAGTAGAAACATTTTAAAATCAAAAACTAAAAATATAAAAAGATGTTTAAAAAATAGTTATATCTTATAGAATTAACTTAATATGTTAAAAATCAATTTTTTTTAATTTTTCAGCACTTTTCTTTATAAAAAGGAGGAGAAACTAGTCTAATATATATATATATATATATATATATATATATATAGGAGGGTTCATTCGGGAACACTAAAAAACTGGGAAACGGGGGAACACACTTAAAAATTATACTTAACATGTTAAAAATTATCTTTTTCTAATTTTTTTTTTCGGCGCTTTTGCTTATAAATACAAGTAGAAACATTTTTAATAAAAAAAATCAAAAACTAAAAATATAAAAAAATGTTTAAAAAACAGTTATATCTTATAGAATTAACTTAACATGTTAAAAATCATTTTTTTTAATTTTTCAGCGCTTTTCTTTATAAAAAGGAGGAGAAACTAGTCGAATAAAAAAAATAATTTTTCTAAAAAAAATAGCCTTTTTATTGTTTTTATTAATATTTTTAGTTTTTGATTTTTTTATTAAAAATGCTTCTACAAGTATATATAAGGAGAAGCGCAGAAAAAGATTTTAAAAAAATTAATTTTTAACATGTTAAGTTAAATTTTTAAAAGTGTTCTCGTGTTCCCCACTTTTTTAGTGTTCCCCAATAAACCTCACACTATATATATATATATATATATATATATATATATATATACACACATACAGGGTAAGGTTCATTCGAGAACCACCGTTATTGTGAGAACCGCGAGAACCAATGTGAACACAAACAAAAAAACCTACCCCCCCCCCCCAAAAAAAAACATAAACCCCCCTCCCCCCCCCCCCCCCCGCTAAATGCTAAAAACTAAACCCCCCAAAAAACCTAACTCCTCCCCCAAAAAAAAACCTAAACCCCCCCACCGAAGCTAAAATGCTAAAAACTAAATCACGCAAAAAACCTAAAAAAATAAGAAAAAACACACAAATATTTTTTTAATATTTTTTACATTAAAATCGCTACTTTTTGTAGCAAAAAAAATTTTTGGTAACGAAATCCAGCGATTTTTTTATAAAAAAATATTGAAAAAAATAAAATTTGTGTGTTTTTTAGGTATTTTTGGTTGTGTTCACATTGGTTCTCGTGGTTCTCGCAATAAATGGTGGTTCCTAACGGATCCTTCTCCTATATATATATAGGGGAGGGTTATCTTGAGAACGCTAAATATTGCGAGAACCGTGAGAACGAATGAAAAAACCAATCAAAACGATTTTTTTTAATACAAACCTCATTGTAATTAAGATACAACATCAAAAAAAGAATTTACAACATCAAATAATTCATTTCTCCTTTCAAAATCACTCTTTTTATATTTTTTACACATGTGTAAATATAACAGATTTACACATGTGTAAACGGCAAACTTACACATGTGTAAATTTTCTTTATTTACGAATTCACGTAAATTTAAACGTGTAAATTAAATTTCTAACATTGTGTTCGAATAATAATGATAAGTGTGGAAAAAAAATTTGAATTTTAGTTGTTTTTGACCAAGTTCTCGCGGTTTTTTAATTTGTTCTCACGGTTCTCACAATATTTAGCGTTCTCATTTAAACCTTCCCATATATATATATAGGGTAAGGATATATAGAAAACCACTTTTATTGAGAAAACCCGGGAAACTCAAAGCTCCCGACTTTTTTTTTTTTTTTGAAAAAAATAACACATGTAATATACATGTTTTTAAGAGTTTTGGGCCAAAAAAACAAAAAAGCGCCGAAGGGATATTTAAAAAAAAATAAACAAGTTTCAGCATTTTTTGTCTAACACGTGTTAGTCACGAAAGTTGTTGAAATTTGTTTATTTTAAAAAAAAAATCCTTTGGCGCTTTTTTGTTTTTTTTGGCCCAAAACTCTTAAAAACATGTATATTACATGTGGTAATTTTTTCAAAAAAAAAAATTCAGGAGGTTACAGTTTCCCGGGTTTTCACAATAAAAGTGGTTTTCTCCATATACTTACACTATATATATATATAGTTACCAGCATATTCAGGGGCAACGTATCCAAACGTCCCAGCAACCTGAGTCATAATTTTACTTCCCAACATCCAGGACGAGTTTCACCAGTCCAAAGTCCGAAACTTTTGTTCGAAAATCATCGCCAAGTAAAATATTGGACGATTTAAGTTCCCGGTGTATGAAGCTCTGATGAGCCAAAGTATGAAGATATTCCATACCTCTAGCCACATCCAATGCAATATTTAACCTCCTTTTCCAAGAAAGTAGTTCATATTTGAAGTTTTTCCAATGAAATAGATGCCTACTTAATGCACCTTGTGAAATATATTCATAAACAAGAAATTTTTCGAGCCCATCAGTTGAATACCCGAAAAGTGACACCAAATGTCTGTGTCTAACCTTCGTTAAAACTAAAATTTATGATACAAATTCATCTAATGCTTTGTTGCTAATCACACCAGATTCCATTCTTTTGACTGCTATTTTTGTGCCACCGTCTAACTGGCCCTTATAAACGACCTCGAACCCGCCATGCCCGAGCTCGCTTTCCTTTGCGAAGTTTTTGGTCGCATTTTTTAAAACTTGAACCGAAATGATCATGTTTCCGGACTTCATTACAGGGGACTCACTCGAACCACTGCCAACACTAGCATGCATCTGTGTGTCATTGGCGATTGAAATCCTAACTATGTTAACTGAGTCTGACGGGTCCAGGGGTAAATAACAAGTGAGCTTGGTGGTTCACTTGAGTTAGCTTTCTTCAATTAGAATAAGTAGAGACCTTATAAACGACCTCGAACCCGCCATGCACGAGCTCGCTTTCCTTTGCGAAGTTTTTGGTCGCATTTTTTAAAACTTGAACCGAAATGATCATGTTTCCAGACTTCATTACAGGGGACTCACTCGAACCACTGCCAACACTAGCATGCATCTGTGTGTCATTGGCGATTGAAATCCTAACTGTGTTAACTGAGTCTGACGGGTCCAGGGGTAAATAACAAGTGAGCTTGGTGGTTCACTTGAGTTAGCTTTCTTCAATTAGAATAAGTAGAGACCTAAAGGGAGGGTTAAAGGTGCTAAACCAGCAAAAACCGCAACAGGAGTGAGGGACGGAACTACATTTGGTTTCTTCTTCAGATGTATAGAGGGAACACCACCGATGCCCGAATCACCAGTACTAGGAGTACTCCTAGGTGAAGTTGGCTCCTGCTGTCGGGCTGGGAACCCGTGGGTGCACTGGATTTAGGAGAAATTTTCGATGAACTCGATTGAAACAGTGGGTTCCCACTTAAAACAAGTTTCATGGAGGGATTGTACTTAAGCTGAGGAGGGGAAAAATTATTGTTGCACAAATCCAACCCTTTTCGTAACTGGTTTAATACGTTGGGATCTGTTGTACTGAAAACGAGTGAAATTAGGAAGGTGTAGAGGAGTTTTACGGTTAAAATTAGGGTGAATGTGTGTCGGTGGTAATCTACCATTGATGCAGAAGGTGTAACCGGTGCCGCGGGAATGAGGAGAGAAGTGGTATGAAAGTTAGAGGTGTTCAAAACTATCCATATCCTAAAATCCGATCCGTAATATCTGATATCTGTATCCGAATTTTTCGGATTCGGATCTGATATCTGAATCCGAAATATCCAAAAATTTAATTTTTTTTTCAGATACCCGAATATCCGAAAATATGGAAACAAAATCTCGATTCAAAGTTTTTTACTTGACCTATGTAAAAAATTAATCGTTTCCAACCTGCCCTTTTGTCACGTCCATAATATATATATATATAAAGAAAAAAAGATAGTTACCAGCATATTTAGGGGCAACGTATCCAAGCGTCCCAGCTACCCGAGTCATAATTTTACTTCCCACCATCCAGGACGAGTTTCACCAGTCCAAAGTCCGAAACTTTGGCTCGAAAATCACCGCCAAGTAAAATATTGGACGATTTAAGATCCCCATCTATAAAGTTCTGATGAGCCAAACTATGAAGATATTCCATACCTCTAGCCACATCCAAAGCAATATTTAACCTCCTCTTCCAAAAAAAGTGGTTCCAATTTGAAGTTTTTCCAATGAAATACATGCCTACTTAATGCACCTTGAGGCATATATTCATAAACAAGAATTCTTTCGAGCCCTTCAGTTGAATACCCTCAAAGTGACACCAAATATCTGTGTCTAACCTTTGTTAAAACTGAAATTCTGATACAAATTCATCTAATGCTTTGTTGCTAATCATACCAGATTCCATTCTTTTGACTGCTATTTTTGTGCCATCTGCAAACTGGCCCTTGTAAACGACCTCGAACCTGCCATGCCCGAGCTCGCTTTCCTTTGCGAAATTTTTGGTCACATTTTTTAAAACTTGAACCGAAACGATCATGTTTCCAGACTTGATTACAGGGGACTCACTCGAACCACTGCCAACACTAGCATGCATCTGTGTGCCATTGGCGATTGAAATCCTGACTGTGTTATCCGAGTCAGACGGGTCCAGAGGGTGAATAACAAGTGAGCTCGGTGGTTCACTTGAGTTAGCTTTCTTCAATTTTCATAAGTAGAGACGTAAAGGGACCGTTAAAAGCGCTAAACCAGCAAAAACCGCAACAGGAGTGAGGGACGGAACTACATTTTGTTTCTTCTTCAGCTGTATAGCGGGAACACCCCCAATGCCCGAATCACCAATACTAGGAGTAATCCCAGGTGAAAGTTCGATGCTCCTATCGGGCTGGGAACCCGTGGGTGAACTGGGTTTAGGAGGAATTTTCGATGAACTCGATTGAAACACTGGGTTCCCACTTAAAACAAGTTTCATGGAGTGATTGTACTTAAGTTGAGGAGGGAAAAATTATTGTTTCTCAAATCCAACCCTTTTCGTAACTGGTTTAATACGTTGGGATCTGTTGTGCTGAAAACGAGTGAAATTAGGAAGGTCTAGATGAGTGTTATAGTTAAAACTAGGGTGAATGTGTGGCGGTGGTAATCTGCCATAAATACAGAAGGTGTAACCGGTGCCGCGGGAATGAGGAGAGAAGTGGTATGAAAGTTAGAGGTGTTCGAAACTATCCGTATCCGAAAATCCGATCCGAAATATCCGACATCTGAATTCGAAATTTCTGAATTTTCGGACATCCGAAATTCGGATATCGGAATTTTTCGGATTCGGATTCGGATAGTGATTTTAAATTTTTTCGGGATATCCGAAAATTTAATTTTTATTTTTTTCGGATCTCCGAATATCCGAAAATATCTGAAGTATCCGAAATATCCGAAAATTTTTCGAAAACTTATATCGAAATATCCGGTTTCGAATATGAAAAAATAATAGAAAAATAAAAATTAAATAAAAAGTTGGATTTTCGGATATTCGATTCAATATCTGATCGGATATCCGAAAATTCGGATATCCAAAATTTCGGATACGGATTCGGATAGTGAAATCTGGTATCCGAAAAATTCGGATATCCGAATTTCGGATATCCGGTTTTTAACACCCCTAATGAATGTCTCACTAGAAGGATGGAATCATTACCAATCAAATTGGTAGATAAAGAGGCTAACTGAAGGTGCCGAGGTTGAATGTGATGTATAAAGTTGGTAAAGAAAGAGGCTAATAGATGGTGATGATTGCTACGTATCAAAGTCGTGAAGAAAGAGTTATGTAACGCCACGGTTGACTAAGCTTTTTAATATGACACTTTTTAATATATTTTCCATATATAAATACATATCAATCGCAGAAACCCTAACGATGTGTTCCTAAGTTTAGTAAAGGATAGAAAAGAAAAGAAAGGGAGTTAAGGAGATAGGATAATCACTGGTTCATTCGATGGCTCTACATCACAAATTCAATCTTATTTAGATGACACAATTAAAATTTATACAAGCCCTTTTGTCACGTCCATATGTTAAATTTACACAATTTAACATATGGAAACAAAATCTCTATTCAAAGTTTTTTACTTGACCCATGCAAGCCCTTTTGTCACGTCCATAATATATATATATATATATATATATATATATATATATATATATATATATATATATATATAAAGATAGTTATTTTTTTTGCCAGCCAAAATACTTCATTCCAACAAAACAAACAGCTCCATTAGCCAGCAGCTAAAGGAGCAATACAGACCAAAAAAAACTCCAACGAACAGAAAAACAAACAAAATAGACCAGACTATCCAAAGTCTAAGTTTTCAAAATTACACCACCTCTCTATATTAAGACTGACAAAAAAAAAAGATAGTTTCCAGCATATTCAAGGGCAATGTATCCAAACGTCCCAGCTACCCGAGTCATAATTGACTTCCCACCATCCGTAACGAGTTTCACCAGTCCAAAGTCCGAAACTTTGGCTCGAAAATCATTGCCAAGTAAAATATTGGACGATATAAGATCCCAGTGTATAAAGCTCTGATGAGCCAAAGTATGAAGATATTCCATACCTCTAGCCACATCTAATGCAACATTTAACCTCATTTTCCAAGAAAGTGGTTCCAATTTGAAGTTTTTCCAATGAAATAGATGCCTACATAATGCAACTTGAAGCATATATTCATAAACAAGAATTATTTCGAGCCCTTCAGTTGAATATCCTAAAAGTGACACCAAATGTCTGTGTCTAACCTTTGTTAAAACTGAAATTTCTGATTCAAATTCATCTAATGCTTTGTTGCTAATCACACCAGATTCCATTCTATTTTTGTGCCATCGTCTGACCGGCCCTTGTAAACGACCCCGAACCCGCCATGCCCGAGCTCGCTTTCTTTTGCGAAGTTTTTGGTCGCATTTTTTAAAACTTGAACCGAAACGATCATGTTTCCAGACTTGATTACAGGGGCTCACTCGAACCACTGCCAACACTAGCATGCATCTGTGTGCCATTGGCGATTGAAATCCTGACTGTGTTATCCGAGTCAGACGGGTCCAGGGGGTGAATAACAAGTGAGCTCGGTGGTTCACTTGAGTTAGCTTTCTTCAATTTGCATAAGTAGAGACCTAAAGGGACGGTTAAAAGCGCTAAACCGGCAAAAACCGCAACAGGAGTGAGGGACGGAACTACATTTGGTTTCTTCTTCAGCTGTATAGCTGGAACACCACCAATGCCTGAATCACCAGTACTAGGAGTAATCCCTGGTGAAAGGTTGATGTTGCTCAAATCCAACCCTTTTCGTAACTAGTTTAATACGTTGGGGTCTGTTGTGTTGAAAACGAGTGAAATTAGGAAGGTGTAGATGAGTGTTATGGCTAAAATTAGGGTGAATGTGTGGCGGTGGTAATCTGCCATTGATGCAGAAGGTGTAATCGGTGCTGCGGGAATGAGGAGATGAAGATGGGAAGCAAGAGTTGAAGCTTTCGGTGGTAGAAAGAGTTACAGAGGCTTGTAAGTGAAGAAGATGACCGGTTTACTTATTTCAATGAGGGTGGTCGGTATGCGGGACTTGATCGGGGAGGGGGGTTGCTGAGCGGTGATGGGAATGCCGGTCCTGGTTCGGTGATCGGGGAGGAGTAAGGGGTGAGTATACACTAATGAGGGGGAAGAGAATCAATGGAGGAGAGATAATCTGAGAATTGATGAATGAGAGATAGTCTTTTAACCATTTATTAACCTTTACTTTTTTTAGAACTCGTGTACCAATTTTATTATACCATTTTTAATATCATAGTTAGTTACATCTTATATTTTACTTGATGGTTTAAGATACCATTTTTAATATCATATGATTAAGTTTTTTTTGAAAGGTATATCATAGGATCAAGTAATAGAGATGTTCTTCATTTACAAATGTATATATAGGTAGGGGTGTTCAAAACTATCCTTATCCGAAAATCCGATCCGAAATATCCGACATCCAAATCCGAAATATTCGACCGAAATTCGGATATCCGAATTTTTCGGATTCGGATTCGGATAGTGATTTTCAAAATTTTCGGATATCCGAAATATCCGAAAATTTAATTTTCATTTTTTTCGGATATCCGAAGTATCCGAAATATCCGAAAAATATCCGAAAAATATACGAAAACTTATATTCGGATATCCAAAACTATTCAAAATATCCGTTTCCAAATATGAAAAAAATAATCAAAAAATAAAAATTAAATAAAAAGTTGGATTTTCGGATATCCGATTCATTATCCGTATCCGAAATTTCGGATATCCGAATTTCGGATACGGATTCGGATAGTGAAATCTGGTATCCGAAAATTTCGGATATCCGGTTTTGAACACCCCTATATATAGGAGTTGCATTCCACCAATTCTAAAATTATCATACAACCTGTTTGCCGAAAGTCCCAAAGCAAACAATATCACCTTTAGATCATTGAGTACAGTTTCCATTCATCCCTATTTTTGTTTATGGGCGTTTATTATATATATTAAACTCTCATTCTCGCCTAGATTCTCTCTCTATAACTAATTTTGTGGTTCTCTCTACCGGACAAAAAGAATGCATGGCACTACTGTAAATAACATAAAAATTTTGTCCATTTGTTGTACTGTTCCTAAGAACTTACAACAATTGTTATATGTAGAATTTTGCTGCTAGAATTCTGCCAAAAAAGCCTTTACCAAAAACATCACCACCACCACCACCATATTATAATAATAATTATAATAATAATAATAATAATAATAATAATAATAATAATAAGAAGAAGAAGAAGAAGAAGAAGGAGGAGGCTACACGGTATGGGGGTCGTCCCCCTACCGTCCCGGTCCGTCGCCGGTTTGAACACCGTGCCGCCCCTTCCGTCGCCGTCCAGTCATTGTCCTCTCCGTCGGAATTTCGCCGTCCAGGACGGAGCAACACATGTGGGCCCCCCTCTTTCTTCTCGGCGCCGCTCCATCACCCCCGTCGCCGTCCATCCCTCCGTCACCATACCGAGTAGTCTAATAATAGATAAAAAAACAGTTAACCTACTTTTAGCATTCAACCACTTTTCATAATCTAGAAAAAAAAAAACAGTGGCGGACCCAGAAATTATTTGCTAGGGGTGCGGATGAAGGTGTTCAACCATATTTTAAGTGGTGCGGTCGTGTTTTTTTTGCCTAAAATAGACACTAAATTTTTTTTCAGGGGGTGCAGCCGCCTACCCTGGCCAAAAGGTAGGTCCGCCCCTTGAAAAAAAAAACATATATCCAAAATGCCATAACGATGACGTTAACACTGTCATGTGTAACAATATTACTCAAAGCACTTCTGCACTTGTTTGAAAATAATCTTAACTTCTACCAAGCATACCGTTCAAAAGTCCTGCACATTACATGCCTTTCGGACACAACTAAAATATCAGACATGTTTTTTCCCAAATTTGTTTAATGTAACCTTGTTCACCATGATACTAAAAAGTTAACTTTCAATATTATTTTGGGAAATTATATAAATACTACAAAAAATAACTTTTATGCAACCATCATGTCCATACAAACACCAATTAACGCACCGTTTCGGAATAAAATTTGCAACATAAAATATCCAAACCGACATGCCTACAAAAAGCATCCATAAAACCGTCGCAGCCATTCAAATTAAATTACCTTATAGAGTTAATTAATGTTTTCGTCCCTGTGGTTTGTCAAAAATCACTATTTCAGTCCATTAGTTTAAAAATTGTGATTTCAGTCCCTGTGGTTTCACTTTCGTAACCATTTCAGTCCCTGTGGTTTCACATTCGTAACCATTTCAATCCATTTATTCTGTTAGTACAGGGACTGAAATAGTTACGAGGTGGACTGCATTGGTTACTAAAGTGAAACCACAGGGACTGAAGTCGCAATTTTTAAACTAATGAACTGAAATAGTGATTTTTGACAAACCACAGGGACGAAAACAGTAATTAACTCTACCTTATATATTTGAAAACCAACAAAACCCAAAATTCAACTTCCACTTCTCTAATATTTTCAAAATATGCCATCTATCCCCATTCGTAACCGCCTTTCATAGTTTCACCAATTATACGATAGAATTTTCACCAAGAAGCCCATTCGAGTAAGAATACGTATTTTATGATTCTTCACCAAGACTAAAGGGTATGGGGGCCGGCTTAGGCCCGGCCTGGCCCGGCGCCGGTCCCCCACACCGCCCCCCTCAGGCTCGGCTAGTCCCAACCGTCTCCCACTCGACGTTCACGACGGGCCTCTCTCCTCTCTCCTCACACACACACAGCTATACATACATATATATATATATATAAATGGGTTCATCCCCCACCCCCTAGGTCCATCCCCTTCAAGCCCCGCTTACGTGGTGGTGACGTGGCGGCCCATCCCCTTGGGGATGAGGCTCTCCATACCCTCTAGTCTAAGTAGGCATGAATTTTAAGTAAGCATACAACATAATATTCACGGAGGCCATTTTCAAGTAAGCATGCATATTGTCACGGGCCAAATGTTTGAAGATCGCAATGCTATGGGTTGTGCTTGAACGCTTGGGTTACTGGCTAGTCCTGGACTTTATCAGGGGACGGAGTCAGTGTCAATGAAGAGTTGTACGTGCCTAGTCGTGCAAACGACGAACGCACCACTGGTCGAGAGCTGGCGCCGCTCTCCTGATGAGTCCAAGGCAGGACGAAACCAGTGACCCACACAAAGAAGCGGGATGGATTGGCCTGTCCCCGGGGAATTGGGGACGCCACACGGGGGTCGAAAAGTAACCCCGTGACAATATGTAGACTTGCATCTCTTTACGAGTATTCATTAATATGTTGTTTAATTTTCATCTTCCAATCTTCCAATATGTTAATGTACCAATTTCCTTAATAATCTGTTATGTTTGGTATAATTGTGTTTCCACGCTAAATCGATTATCAACAATTGCCGTATTTCTTATCCGCTGTTTCCCGTTCCATTTGGTGAACGATTTTTCCTTTCTTACGTCCGTTCCTAGCCGGTTAATGTTCATTTTCGGCAAGTATGGTGTCACACCCCTAAAATACCACATGCGTGTGAAGTACCAGGATCTAGCCACTAATCACATTGAACTAACAATAAGATAATAAATTCTAAATCTCATTCAACGTGAAAAGTGCATTTCAAAACATCTGATAAAAACAAATATACGTTCAGCTGAAGCATTTGAAATTGTTCTAAGTAACTGAAAACAACTTTTTCGCAAAATATAACATAACATCAGTTATATTAATAACGGCACGACCCATGACATCCACAACTCCTCCGATTGCAAGCTCCGTTTCATGAAGTCATCAAACGATCTGCAAGCATGCAGAAAAAAGTGTATCAGCATAAAGCTGGCGAGTTCACAGTTTTTGTTAAACGCAAAGTTGGTAAATGTTTAGTTTAAAGACATGCCAATAATAAACTCGATACCGAAGTGACGTTATGTTTGTGTGCCCTCATCAATGCCTATCAACATTGTCCATGTGTTTAAGGTCATTAGTTCACGCTCGTCCTCCCCGGTACGGTGTAAGGTTTGTCAAACCTAATAGCGCTATCAACTAATACCCCGTTGCCTCCCTAGCAACTAGCTCGGTAGTAAGTAGGGACTTCCGTGATAGAGTTGAATTTATTAACTAACATCGAAGTTAAACCACAACATTTGTAAAAAGTATTCCTCCAAGGAATAATAGTTTGTTTGTTTGTCCCCCCGGGACGTATGCTTGTGAAAAGAGTAGTGAACTCACATTTGTTTGCTCGGTATGATAACGTACTTCTAGTGTTCGTTAACTATTAAGTCCATTACACGCTTCCTAAGGTATAATAGATATAAGTATATATGCAGGGTCATGCAATACCCTAATGTCCAAACAACCCAAAGCTAATGTAAATAGATTAGTAAATTAATAATATTCCAATCGATTGTCATGTTTTGTAAATACTAGTAGGGTGCCCGCGCGATGCGGCGGGGGTGACAATTTGGATTGTGGTGCTCGTTTCTGATAGTTTTTTGTTCGTATAATATTTATTGTAGCATCACTGTGGTAGGTAGATATATGTCATAATCGAGGTCATCGATAAGTCTATTTCATCGTGGTGTGCATGATTCGACCGGTTCGGCTATTATCCTCAATCAAAGCTATCGGTTAGTCTAGTTTATTGATCAAGCGTTTTTTGGTTAAACAGTTTGGTTTATTCGGTTAGAATGATGGTTTTTTGTTCAGTTTTTTTTAATTTCGGTTAATAGCCAGAACAACACCATGTTTGCTACAAAATATATGAAATGAGATATAAATACATGCGTAGTGGGGCGTTTTTTTTAAAATAAAAATAAAAAAAACACCGGATCACGCCCCCAAACCATTACACCCCGGCGTTATTGGGCATTATTCGCGAAAAAAGCCCCATTGGCGTGGTTTGAAAAACGCTGAAGGGAGGAAATGTTGACCAATCAGATTAGAGATTCCATTTGCTTGGCCAATAATATTTTTAGGTGTTTTTTCTTTATTTTATTTACTACAAAACATATTGCCCAATAATGCCCCATCCCCACTACACCCATTTTAGAAAACGCCCAATAATGCCCCTTTGCTGACTGGACCGCCACATGACGTAAAATGCCCTAGGGTGGGGGCATTATCTTCCCATTCCACTACACATGGTCTAATTATTGGTGGTCATGTGCCATAAAAGTTACCTTAATAACAAAAACAATGTAAGCATTTTTTATGCTATAAAAGGTCGTAAAAAACTCTAGTCTTCACCCAAGTTAAGGGTAAATGAATTTAATGTACTATAATACATCTTTATGAAATAAACACTTTTTGAAAATAACTAACTGAAAAAAAAAACCAGTACACCCGTCCCTTCTAGCATTTTAATAAAGCTTGATGCACACCCTCACCCGATACATCTCTGTTAATGTTAACACTCTCAGCCTGTCAAAATAAAAAATTATAGAATTTTAGCATGAACATATTACAAATTTAAATATTTTAACAAAATATAAAATTATGAAAACCTTCTTTGTGATCTTTTCAACTTAATCATTATACCCTATCCCCTGTACTTTATAGTCAGCAACCTAAATTACGTACTTTAATATAATGTAATAACTACAATCGATCAAATGTTAATTTTTTGAGAACACGCACCTTGATTGGATCAGCAGCGACTTGGAGATTAATTGTAACCGTTTTTTTTTCACTTCATTACACGATGCCTATTAGTCTATTACAAAGCATTGAAACTACTATAATATAAGAATAGGAAGCGAAACCGAGTATATAAGTTTTTCATCATAATATATTAGATAAATGTAATTTTAAAGAAAACCTACAGATTTGGTGAGGTTGTCAAAAGTTAATACATGCCCGGCTTCCTGTATTAACATCAACCTCCACAGCTTCCAGCAGACGACATGAACACATGATGAAGAAGGCGGGAGGAATCATGCGGAGAGAAGAAACGATCTGGTAACCAAATAACAAACTTGAAGTTGCTAAGAAAGTTGCCATCGAAGATCAAAGTGTAGCAAATATTATCATTCAACGTAATAATACAAATAACTTCTTACCTGCGCTTCAAACATGACAAACAACTTAGTGTATAAATTTAATTGATTATGAACCATATCTCCAGAGTAATTGAACAGCCTGGATAAAAAAGATCACTGCTGGTTAAGAATTTGGGAATATTTTGTGGATGGTTGTACAAGCACAAGGTACAACAGATGGAGCACAGTGAACAATAGTATAGCCCTTTTGACCCGACCTGCTTAACCAGTTATAGTGGGCCCAAATAGTATATCCCTTTTGACCCATAACCCAACCCGACTGACCTGCCAACCTTGCCACCTATAGATTTTATTACACATTTACATTTGAAATTAAGCGTGCTTTCTGGGCAATTCAGATGTTATTACTTGAATACCACAAAAAATGAGTTCTCATTTTTATACGAAGACTAACACAAGCAAATGAATAAGTATTTTTGGTAGTTAAGATGAAGTTAGATAATAAATTTTAAAAATACCTACACCATGTCCTTCACAGATGCTGATACATGCCCCGTATTGGGTGACCAAAAACCAACCTGGAGATAAGTACTCTGCATGATTCAATAAACAAATTTGCTTACATTACTTTCAAATGCAAATAACGCTTTAAAACGCTTAAATCTGGACACTTTTGCTGGTGTACAAAAAGTGCTGCAACAAACCACAATTGCCGGTTGTTCGTGTTGAGTTTGACAATATTATTTAATTATGGGGTTTCTACGTAAAAAATTTGGCAACCTGGGTACAAGTTTTTTTTTTCCACCAAATACAAAAAAACTATAAGATGTACATTCGAAGGAGCTTGCAATAGATGTAAATGGGTTAAAATTGTGTATTCTTAGCTCTTTTAACTGTTGTGTCTGTAAGCAACGAATAGAATGAAAGTGACATGTTTTCAAAAGTCTAAACATAAGAGCTATATGACCTTAAGATGAACAATATTCAAGTGGGAAAAAGTAACCATATGTTACAAAAATACACAATTTGCAAAAGTAATGACAATGTCATATTTTATTCTATTTATATTATTAATTTAATAATTGTTTTGGTCAAAAATTACCGAAGCAATTTAGAGATCAAATTAGTTAAGTGAGGTAGTGTGCTAAAATTATGTGTGAAAAATATGTTAACCAAGTTAGTTATAAAAACAGTTTCAGGATACGGCTCAATATATAGAGCTGTATCTGTGATCAAACAATGAGCAGAAAAGTAAAGGTTGACACGTGATGTACGAGGAAAGCCCTTGATCAATCTAGATCGCCGGCACAAAACCTCGGGAGCTGACAATCGCAGCTGCCTTGTTCTTCTATTGCTTCAAATATCAGGATACAGTGCGGGATGTAGAGCGAATCAACTAGGTGTTACAATGTGATTTGAATACAAGTGTTTGTGTGTAGTGTTTGCAGAGAGCTAGAGAGAAAGTGTTTGAAAATGTGAAAGTTGTGTGCCTTAATCTGATCCGCCCCCATCTATTTATAGTAAAACAAATATAACAAACTATCCTAAATAACCGGGATCCAGCGAATATTCCTCACTCGAACGTTGTAGACCTAGTCTTTCGGGTTCAACGTCTCTCCCATAACAAACATGCCCGAGTCTTGAGGAGATGAAGTCCATCTGACCGTTAGCAAACCCCAGCCTTTAACCTGCACGTGGTTAATTCAATCAACCTCAGGATATCGCCCAGGATGTTAGCAATATCCCCGTCCAGTATCCTGGTCACAAATAAACAATTAAAAGCAGGATATTGATCAAGATATGTACGCTCAGAAAATGACCCATAACAATAATATAGAAATATTTTTCACTTATAGTCAACATATGATAACAATTTAAATGATGTTATCATAGATAATGTAAAAAGTATATTTACTTTTAGTGTTCATTAAATGATAAAGACCTTACACATACACTTTATTTCGACAACATACTAAGAGCAAATTAAGAACAAAAAATACGCAGCTCCTAATTTGCATAAAAACATAGTTTCTAATTTGAACAAAATAACTTGGTTCGTTGTAATGCATGTAGTTGAAATTCCAACTTCCAAGTGTTGTTTTAATATAAAAGCTGCACTCAATCACATATAATATTCATAGTTTGATTTTTGTTAACTTCAATAACAATAAATCTATAATATATAACAGCTTGCACCAATGTTATATGCAACATAAATTCAATTCAACTCATGATAAAGTGGTATACTAACTTCAGAAACTGACTTCAAATTTTTATTTTTTTTTGCTAAAACCACATAAATGGTAGAAAACAACACATTTTTAAGTATTTAGATCCCAAAATGGGACGATAAGAACACCAAATGCATATATAGACATCAAAATAGCACACACAAAAATAGCAGAATATTAATACCTTTGAAAATTACCATAGAACAGCAGCAGAAAGGCTAATAAAGGCCCACATTCCCTACTTCACCTACACAATGAAATCAGGAGAAATCAACTTCAACAACCGACATAAAACAATAACAAAGACAAAGTAAAGTGGACACCTTATTACTATTACAGTTCAATTGCCACTGCCGACAACCATGCCGGAACCACCAAAATTCGTTCCAGATCTGAAAAATACGAAGCATATGTCGTGTTTTTTAAGTCGCCGGAAACCAGACCCTAAAGCACCTGAGTCGACTTTGCAGCAAATCCAAACCCTAAAACACATGCCCTAAACGCACATCCGACACTAATAACACCACCACACCATCATACGCATTAATATTAACAGTAATCCACTGTAAATCAAATGAAAATCGAAGGAAGTTATGATGGAACCTGAGGAATTCAAGAGAAAGAGATGAATTTGTGGACTGAAAAATGTGGGTTCTAAGGAGCCATTAAAGCGAAGAAAATAAAGCGGTGCAAATGGGAGTAAGGTAAACGTGGAGAGTTTGTTTTGAAGATCTAACTCTCTCTCTCTCTCTCATTGTTTTCTCCCTCTTTCAAAGCCATTTAAAATTGAAACACGCCACTCAAAATAACCTCTTTAAAGTATGTTGGTTTGTTTAAATTTTAAGAGGTTTAAATTTCAAAAAGCCTTATCACTACAATTAAGAGGTTTAAATTTTAAAAAGCTTTCCCGCTCAGTTAACTATAAGATTTTGTTACTCCTTTAAAGTATGTTAGTTTGTTGATATATTTAATTTAATTAAAGTGTAAGGTAATTTTTAACCAATTTTTCAACAATAGTTTTTAATTTTAAAAGCGATAATGATTTTAGTTTTTAATCTTAAAGTACGTTGAGATTTTAATCACTTGGACACTAAGGTATCATTTACTTGTACATTGTAATTCGTACGTCGATGCTGAACAAGACAACTATCAAAACGTCGACCAAAATGAGTAGATCATCATGGTGCCTTTGAATTTTTTTTGAAATATTGTAGTTCATAAGATATTGCAAGAATACGTAAAATAATTATAAGTTTGTTTAGAAAGGAGAAAAGTGTAACTAATTATCTATAATTTTGTTAAAACTTATGGATTTAAGTGTAATAAGTTTAGGGGCTAAAAAATAAATAGTGTTTAAAAGACCAAACTACCCTCATTTTAGGGGCCTTTCTATAAATAAAAGGGGGGGGGGAGTTCTTATTTTTTAGGTATCTTAAAATGCCCTTGCCTCATGCATTATCTATACTATATTATAATGCATGAGTGAGGGGTATTTTAAGATACCCAAAAAATAAGAACTTCTTCCCCCTTTATTTATAAATACACCCCTAAAATGTGGGTAAATTGGTCCTTTAAACACTAATTATATTTTAGCCCCCCAATCTTATTACAATTAAATCCCTGAATTTTTACAAAATTATGGATAATTAGTTACACTTTTCTCCCTTCACAACAAACTTATACTTCTTTTACGTATTCTTGACATATCTTATAAAGTATAATATTTTAAAAAAATCTAGAGGTACCGTGATGACCTACTCATTTTTGTCGAAGTTTCATCTATACTATATTATAATGCATGAGTGAGGGGTATTTTAAGATACCCAAATAATAAGAACTTCTTCCCCCTTTATTTATAAATACACCCCTAAAATGAGGGTAAATTAGTCCTTTAAACACTAATTATATTTTAGCCCCCCAATCTTATTACAATTAAATCCCTGAATTTTTACAAAATTATGGATAATTAGTTACACTTTTCTCCTTTCACAACAAACTTATACTTCTTTTACGTATTCTTGACATATCTTATAAAGTATAATATTTTAAAAAATCTAGAGGTACCGTGATGACCTACTCATTTTTGTCGATGTTTCAATAGTTGTCTTGGTCAGTATTGGCGTGCGGATTAAAATGTACAAGTAGACGATGCATTAGTCTACAAGTGATTAAAGCCATGTGTCCTATTACATTTCAACATGCTCGAGACTCTCTATGTTGTTATCATTATTATTAATAACATTGTTTTGTAATATTATCTATCTATACTATATTATAACGCATGGGAGAGGGACATTTTAAAATACCAAAAAAAATATATAAGAACTTTTTTCTCCTTAATGCATAAGATAAAACACTAAAATAATGATAAATTGTCTTTTAAACACTAATTACACTTCAATTCTCATATCTTATTAAACTTTAATCCCTTAATCTTAACAAAATTATGAATAAATAGTTATTAGTTACACTTTTCTCCCTTCTCTACAAAACTATAATTCTTTTATTTATTCCTATTATACCTTTTAAACTTTGTTGTTTTAAAAACATTTGAAGTTACTATGTGGATTAAACACTTTTCTCCCTTCTCTACAAAACTATAATTCTTTTATTTATTCCTATTATACCTTTTAAACTTTGTTGTTTTAAAAACATTTGAAGTTACTATGTGGATTAAAATGTATAAGTGAATAGTGTGTAAGTGTATAAGTGATTATTGCTATACATAAACTACACTGTTTAGTTTGGAGAGCTAAAATCCTATTACATAATTTACAAGTTATCAAACACAAAGTATAATCTTTTAAAGCTAAATCAATAATCTCACATTTCAAACCCTAAGAAATAGGAATTAAAAGCTGAATGTAGTTAAAGAAAAAAAAAACAATGCAAGCTTTCAAAATCATCAATTTTCTTAAAAAGGTAATCACGAATGTGTGGTAGCTAAATAAAATGTAGCCGCAAACTTACTTGAATTTCCAATTATTAAAAAAACTTGTTAACATATTTCATCCTCACATACAATATTCAATAGATAATAATACTTAATAATGTATTGTGAGAGATAATCAATTTAAAAAACTAACTACTAAAAATTAAATTGGGTTTCCTTTTTGTTAGTTACGAATACTGAATTTGTTTTCATCGTCCCGCCATGCAAGCAGAAATAACTGGACGTATTCTCGGACCTTCCTAACCTATTCTCATTCGACGATTTTGTGATTTAAACTCCATTGAAAACTATAGCAAACCCATGACATCTCTCACGTCACCTCACTTGTTAATCTCTTAGTTCGGTTCTATTCAAGATCGTTCTCATACACCACCGCGAAGAGACCGGCGACTCTACGACTCAAGGTAACGCCGTACTCCCTTATTTTTATTCGTTGTCACCACTTTCTAGATCCTTTAAATATCTCATTTCATCTGTTCTTCAATCGACAGTTTTTGTGTTTGTTCTTCAATTCGTTGGTCACCATTGGTGCAGCAGTAGCGGAGATTTTCGATCACCCAACCCAGTTCACATTTATACTTTCGATCAACAGCCATGGTTTCAATTTATGTATTTTACTTTCATTCCTTGAGTTGTATGGTTGAAATTCTAAATCAGGTGGATGTTATTCCCTGCTACAACAATGTTGGTTGCAAATCTACATGGCTTAAAAGAAATAAAAATCTTGGTTTTCCATGTATACATAATTGTAGGTGAAGATACGAATAAAAGGAGCAGTTGCCATTTACTAGGTGATTATTTGTTTACCATTTACTAGGTGATTAGTTGTTTAACAATCATTTTTGTTTTAAGTGGGTTTTTTTAACTCCAAAATCCATTGTATACGAAAATATGTTAGTCTTTATTGTTTATGGAATGAAGGTTAAAAGCACCGCCTTCCTGTGGCAATAATTGGGATCCCCAAGAAAACTAACAATGACATTGGTGTAAGTTCTTTGATCCCTTTTTGTATCTTATAGGTCCTTTATAGTGGGCTAACACCACAATTGTGTGATAATTTGTGTCACAGGGTATGGCAGGATTGGTATTGCATCAAAACGGGTGATTTTGTAAATGAAAGTATGTTTTAAAATTTTTATTGATTTTTTTGTTGGAATAAAAGATTAAATTTGGATTGATGATGATTCGCCAGACTCATTTTTCTAATGAGGATCTATTACTCTCTATGTTCATATTTTCTCAAGGGCGCATTGGTGCCTTGTTGGTGATGCTTATGAAGCTTATGGTTGTTATTTTCCATGATGTAGTGTTGGTTCTGAGCAAAGAATGTGCTACAGTATTTTTCAAAGGTGGTAGATGAATCGTTTAGAAATGTTGAGTGATGAGTAAAATTGGGTCGGTTTGTACATGTCAAAACGGGGCGGGTTGCTTTGAAAAACATTTTTTTCCAATTTCCAGTAAATTTTTCTTAAGTAGTTAATGTGTTAAATATGAGCATAAAACTATATTATTATGTCATAACTTATTAGTGTTCACTGTTTTATAATTACAGAAGTGTTAGGACTTTAGGTTTTAGGTCAGTTGATATTTGTCTTAAGTTGTTAATGTAGTGCCAAGTTTATGAAGGTGTGTGGAGTAAACCAAGCCTCATATGTTAACCCTGTTTCTTTTTCATTCCTTATAAAACAGTTGTAGCTTGAAGCTAGCCTCCAATTGCCTAAACCAGAAGAGTAGCATCGAACCCGTGTTATGACCAACACAACCGAACTAGAAAATCATGTCTTGACACTATTTAAGCTTTTTGTTGACTTCCAAAGAACCTATGCCTTGATCAAATTTCAAACCTTGACATTTTGTAATGTTCACGGTTTTAATACATTATGTGATGATATTATGTCCTTTTGACCTCATAATAGGCTCTTACAAAAGCTAATCTGCTTAGTTCTTTTGCAACTGTGTTGTATATCTAAATTTTTATAGCAGTTAGCAAGTAGAAAGAGAGAATTTCTAATTCAAAGTTGGTTTTCTTATTTTTTCTATAAATCAGTGATATTTCATGATACTTACGTGATTTAGATATTTTAACTCACTCATAGCTTTTACCTTAGTGTTAACGCTTAACCCATGCTCACCCTCCCCATCATTCCTCGATCTACATCTTGCCAAACTTTATTAGTATAATCCTGCGCTTGTAATGGTACCCCGCCGCATCGCGCGGGCACCCCACTAGTAATATAGTATAGATAATATGAAAATGTCATTGAATAAGAACGAAACCTTATAATCAATACTTGACATATCATTCATGATTAATATTTAACATAACTCTCATAATTAACACCAAAATTACTTGGCCCAAAAGATATATTGGAATTCTGGCCGTGCATATTAACGGCCAAGTGTACAAGTCCAAACATAACAGCCACCATTTAATAACTAGGACCAGGGGCGATGCTTTGAAGGGGTCGGGAGGGGCGCCCGACCCTCCGAACTTTTCGGCCAGTAGTGTTATATATTAATCACTTAAAACATCGTTGATGTTAAAAGGCTTCCCCGAAAAAACCATATTATTCCTAGCTTTCCATATACTCCAGCAGGTAAGAATGGCGATACCGTGGAACACTTCCTTCCTCTGACCATCCAAATCGACCCAATTATGCACCTCCAAAACATCACGGAACAAGAAGACAAACAAATTAGGAGTCTTACACCAAGCTTGAATCTTCTGCCAAATAACCGACGAAACCCCACACGAAGTGAACAGGTGATCCAACGATTCAACCCCCTAATTCGGACCTCTTTGATAGTTCGGACATAATAGAAAAATAAATTTTGATCATTTAACTACCTCCCATACATGTTCGGACCTTGAAGCCCAACATCATCAGCCCATTCAAAGAAGGATATAATTATTCCAACAAAGTCGGACCTATATAACTACATTTATGCCAATGAGCTTGTGGTGGAGTGGTAAGGGAGTGACTTGGGTTTGACACTTCGGGTTTTCCCGAGCCAACTTTCGTCTTTAAATGAATGTATGTGCGTATATATATATATAATATTAAATGAAAGTTTATGAATTGTTTTGGTGTGCTATGTGATCCTTGTATTAAATTATGTGTATGTATTATATAAATGTGTATATGTGTGAACCGAACCCGACTCGAGACCACTCGGTCTCGAGTAAACAAGAAACGATGGGCCGGTTGGGCCGTAACCTTAGCCCACCCGGAAACCCCTTACCCACTTGAAGTATATAACCAACCAACCCTCACAACTTTTACCATTTTTGCAACATCATTCTCACACTCCCTCACCACACACACTCTCCCTCTCTCTCTCTAAAAACCCTAGAACTTCACTAACCAAGCATCCTCCTCCTCTCTCTCGGATTAACCGGCGACAACAAGGGACCTCGGTTCAAGCTCATTGACATCACTCGGAAGCTTCCTTCACCAATCCTCCATACCCTCACACTTTTGACCACCAACCGGTTAGTGTTTCCTTGCAAATAGATGAAAACATAGGACAAAGGTGCTTGACTAATGATAATGTATGTTTTGCTTGATTAATGATAATGTATGTTAAAGATGCTTGTTTGCTTGTTTGCTTATGAATATACACATGAATGTTCTTGATAAAAAGAATGAGATGTTACATGTTATTACTCATGAAATGCATGGTGTGCTTGTTGTAGTAGCAAAAGCTTAGCTCGGTATGCTTTAGGTCCCTCTTGATGAATTTGATGAGTTTAACCGATGATGATCATAAGAAATAATTGAATGTATGAAGAACAATTTGAATGTCATGAAAATATTTGAAATATGCCTTGTTTGATCTGATTTAGTGGGAATTTAGTCAACAAAACATGTTTATTGGAGATAGTACACAATTTGAACGAAATATCAATTCTATTGGATAGTACAGCTGGAAGAGGTTCTAGAAGGATTCTTGTGCACGTATCCGAGGTTGCGACTCGCAACCCCCGGTTGCGACTCGCAACCAAAACATAACAACTCGAAACTATGGCGGTTGCGACTCGTAACCAGATCACGACAACTCGAAACCTCCGGTTGCGACTCGCAACCAAATCATGACAAGTCGAAACACCGGTTGCGACTCGCAACCAAGGCATGACAAGCCGCAACCTCCGGTTGCGACTCGCAACTGTGTGTTCTCGACTGGGCTGTTAGTTATTGGGCCCAAGTGTATTGACTGTACATGCTGGTTACTGTTTAGGTGGGCTACGTGTTAACTGTTAACTGTTGCTGTTAAAGAACTTAGACGGGCCCAATGACTTATTGGATAATTATATGTCGTGCATGCTATGTGTTAGTTATGCGTAGATTATATACGTGTTTACTTGTACCCCAACTTGACCTATATTCGGTAACCATGCTAGGACGTGGTGACCAACGTGATAGACCGGGTAATTAATCTACCGAGCAACCCAAGGTGAGTTCACAACCTAAAGCATGTATTCCCGGTGGTTTGGGAAACGGAACTAAAAACAACACTATCCCCTTATGAGGGATACACCTTACTTTTCTTCCCTTGTTATTGGGAACCTTTTAGTTAATTACTGTTTATACGGATTGCAACAAACGGCACTAAACGAAACTCTATCACTTAAAGTCCCTACTACTTAATACCGATTAGTCGCCGGGGCCAGGCGAACGGGTTATTAGTTGATAGCGCTATTTAGGTCTTACCAACCTCACACCGTGCCAAGGTATGGGATCGGTCGTGAACTAATGTACTCAGGCATCCGTCAATGATGATAGAACATTGACATCGGGGCACTCTTGCGGATACGCAACGGTCACCTAGTGTTCGGTATTGGAAAAACAGTTTAGTTGCTAACTTTTGGGGTAGCTCCCCATGGCATGTATAAACGGATAAATTAACTGGTGAAACAAGTTTTTGGTAATTAAAACTGGACAACTAGTGAACTCACTCAGCATTATTGTTGACCCCTTACTGCATGCTTTGCAGGTAACCAGTGACTGAGGAGCTGCTGCTTGGGAAGTGTAGTGGTCGCCTAAACCCGCATGTTGGGTTCTAAATAAATTGAACTATGAACTTTGTTTAAACTATTTTACTTATGCTTCCGCTACTTACTTAACTGTTATTTGAACCTAAACACTTGAACTTTAAACTATGGTGTTTACTAACCATTATAGTTGGTGATCATCCTTACTATTATCCAATGCTCAGTATAATTGGTGGCTGGATCCTGGTCGGTCACACCCTCAAGCGGACGGTACTCCGCATGTGGAATTTGGGGGTGTGACAGATTGGTATCAGAGCCATTGGTTATAGTGAACTTGGTTTTAAAAAGAAGAGTCTTTTTGAGAAAAACCAGACTATAACCCGTGACTCGTGACGACACTACACTCCAAGGGCAAGACTCGACATACTAGACCTCGTAGCTCGAACTTGTGTTTACTTGCTTGTTTATCTTATATTGACTGCTCTACTATACATACTAGTGTGCCTGATTAGATA
Organism: Helianthus tuberosus; assembly: GCA_030545235.1. Classification (NCBI taxonomy): domain Eukaryota; kingdom Viridiplantae; phylum Streptophyta; class Magnoliopsida; order Asterales; family Asteraceae; genus Helianthus; species Helianthus tuberosus. The sequence continues at coordinate 67,892,910 of CM060432.1, read as the reverse complement.
GATACACATTTCTCTTCTACCTCATTCTCGCTACGTTACAACATCACACTCATACTGTGTTTTCTGGTTATGAAGACAATGAGTGGACGCGGAAGAGGAAGCGTTAACATGACTCAGGCTCAATTCGCTAACTTGCTCAACACGGTGGCTACAGCTTTCGCAGCTCACCCTGGAGGTAAACTCGTTGCTATAGGATGTTTAGATCCTACCCCCACATCGTCTTTTCACCTCTAAAACCTATTCGCTCCATTTCTCACCACAGGTCAGCCTGCGCCTGCGCAACCACGTGTTTGTACTTTCAAAACCTTCATGGATGGCAAGCCCCTCCCTTTCGACGGCACTGAGGGTGCCATAGGCCTTCTGCACTGGATTGAAAAGGCCGAAGCTGTCTTTGCTGTCTGCGAGTGTCCCCCTGCTAACTGGGTTAAGTACGCTACTGGTACGCTTGAAGGAAACGCGCTTTCATGGTGGAAAGCACAGATTCAGATGCTTGGTCTGGAAACTGCTAATGCTATGGCATGGGAAGATTTCAAGGACATGATCAAAGAGGAGTACTGTCACAGGGATGACATTCACAAACTCGAGAACGAGTACTATGCGCTCAAGATGGTCGGATCAGAGATTGAGACCTACACTAAGCAGTCCAACGACTATGCTGCACTTTGCCCAAACATGTCCCAACCTATGTATCGAAGGATCGAGCTGTACATCAAAGGCTTGGTCCCAGAAATCCGGAGCCATGTGACCTCGGCCAACCTCAACACCATACAGCCCGTGGTTCGTCTTGCTCACAAACTCACCAATCAGGCCGTGGAAGAGGGCAAGCTGCCCCAGAGGATCGGTGCTACTGTTGGAACTTCTGGCGATAACAAGCGAAAGTGGGATGGAAGTCAGGGAAAGGATGCTAACCCCACTCAGGCCCCAGTTCAACAAAGGAAGACTGAAAGCAACAAGGGTCCTCAGCAACAGGGTGGCTATCGAGGAAACCACCCTAAGTGTAACAAATGTAACCGACATCACAGTGGGCCATGTGGAAAAGGTCAGTGTCAGCGATGCAGCAAGATGGGGCATGAAGCCAAAGACTGCCGAAGCCAGTTCCCTGCTAGGAAGAATCAGCAACAACCACAGCAACAGCAGCAACAAGGAAACAATCGTGGATGCTTCAAGTGTGGAGCAATGGGGCACATGCGAAAGGATTGCCCTGAACTGAATCAAAACAACAACAATCAGGGTGCAGGGAACAATAACAACAATGCTGGAAATGGTGCTAGAGGAAAAGCTTTTGTGATTGGAGCAGGAGAAGCAAGGAATGACCCCAACGTTGTAGCGGGTAAGTTCCTACTTAATGATCGTTATGTTTCCATGCTATTTGATTCCGGAGCAGACGCTAGTTATGTATCCCTACGTATTAGTAAGAAACTTAAGCTCACTCTTACGCCGCTGAGCTCTAAGCACACCGTTGAAATAGCTAATGGTAGAAACCTCGAGGCCTCACACATAATTCGTAACTGCAAATTATAGTTGTCTGGTCAGACCTTCTGTATCGATCTTTTCCCCATCGTTCTTGGAAGCTTCGACGTCATCATTGGTATGGATTGGTTATCCAAACATCGAGCTGAAATCCTCTGCCAAGAGAAAGCTATTCGTATTCCCCGTCCCCCTGGCAAACCTCTTATAGTTCAAGGCGACAAGAGCGGAGAAGTCACAGGCATCATTTCATTCTTAAAGGCCCAGAAGTATCTGCGAAAAGGGCACACCGCTATCTTAGCACTCATTACCGACACACAGAAAATGGAAAACAGGATTGAAGATTTTCCAGTTGTACGCGACTATCCCGAGGTATTCCCGGAGGAACTACCTGGACTCCCTCCTCACCGTCAGGTCGAATTTCAAATCGAGCTAGCTCCCGGAGCAGCGCCTATAGCTCGTGCACCTTATCGATTAGCCCCCGCGGAGCTCAAGGAGCTTTCTACTCAGCTACAAGAACTTTTGGACAAAGGTTTTATCCGTCCTAGTTCATCACCCTGGGGAGCCCCAGTGCTCTTCGTCAAAAAGAAAGATGGCTCATTCCGAATGTGCATTGACTACCGCGAACTTAACAAGGTTACCATCAAGAACCGTTATCCACTTCCCCGTATCGACGACCTGTTCGACCAACTGCAAGGGTCGAGCTATTATTCCAAGATCGATCTGAGATCGGGTTATCACCAGCTGAGAGTCCGCGATGAGGACATCTCTAAGACTGCTTTCAGAACCCGCTATGGTCACTACGAATTCCTTGTTATGCCTTTCGGTATGACCAACGCACCTGCAATCTTCATGGATCTCATGAACCGAGTATGCAAACCCTACCTCGATAAATTCGTAATCGTATTCATCGACGACATCCTAATCTACTCGAAGAGCCAAGAGGAGCATGAACAACACCTACGTCTTATCCTCGAACTCCTTCGCAATGAGCAACTGTACGCCAAATTCTCGAAATGTGATTTCTGGCTTAGAGAAGTCCATTTCCTTGGGCACATCGTCAATCAGGAAGGGATTCACGTCGACCCTGCTAAGGTTGAGTCCATTAAGAATTGGCCTGTGCCTAAGACTCCGACCGAAGTTCGCCAATTCTTGGGATTGGCGGGATACTATCGAAGATTTATCAAGGGATTCTCTAAGATCGCTCAACCACTTACGACACTCACTCAGAAGGGTGTTGCTTACAAATGGAGTAATGCTCAGGAATCTGCCTTCCAGGAACTAAAGAAGAACCTTTGTAGTGCTCCTATCCTCTCCTTACCCGAAGGTACCGACGACTTCGTCGTTTACTGCGACGCTTCCATTCAAGGACTGGGCTGCGTATTGATGCAACGCGAGAAAGTTATTGCTTACGCCTCGCGACAACTTAAGGTCCACGAGCGGAACTATACGACGCATGACTTAGAATTTGGAGCTGTGGTCTTCGCGCTCAAGCTTTGGCGACATTACTTGTATGGCACCAAGTGCACGATTTACACTGATCACAAGAGTCTCCAGCACATAATGGGACAAAAGGAGTTGAATATGCGGCAACGCCGATGGGTCGAACTCCTAAATGACTACGAGTGTTCAATCAAATATCGCCCAGGCAAGGCTAATGTGGTAGCCGATGCCCTCAGCAGAAAGGAGACCAAACCCAAGCGTGTTCGTGCCTTACAGCTCACTATCCACTCGAACCTCCCTAACCAAATTCGAAATGCTCAGGTTGAAGCATTGAAAGCCGAGAACATCAGGGCCGAGTCCCTACGAGGATCGAGACAACGATTGGAACAAAAAGAAGACGGTGCTTACTACGTGGCCGGACGCATATGGGTTCCGCTTTATGGGAATTTACGTGACCTTGTGATGGATGAAGCTCACAAGTCCCGTTACTCAGTACATCCGGGTTCAGATAAGATGTACCACGACTTGAGGGCTACCTATTGGTGGCCTGGCATGAAAGCCCACATAGCAACCTATGTCAGGAAATGTTTGACTTGTGCAAGGGTCAAGGCTGAGTATCAGAAACCATCAGGTCTACTCCAACAGCCAGAAATCCCGCAATGGAAATGGGAGCAGATTTCCATGGATTTTGTTACTAGCCTGCCTAGGTCTCAGCGCGGAAATGACACCATTTGGGTAATAGTGGATCGCTTAACTAAGTCTGCACACTTCTTGGCCATAAAAGAAACAGACAAGTTCTCTACCCTAGCAGAGGTATACCTAAAAGAAGTGGTTTCGAAGCACGGAGTGCCTACCTCTATTATTTCTGATCGAGACGCGCGTTTTACCTCTGAGTTGTGGCAAGCTATGCACAAATCTTTTGGCTCACGTCTAGACATGAGCACCGCTTATCACCCGCAAACGGATGGGCAGTCTGAACGCACCATCCAAACCCTCGAAGACATGCTCAGGGCGTGTGTGATCGATTTTGGCAAGAATTGGGAGAAGCACCTACCGTTGGTGGAATTCTCCTACAATAACAGCTACCACACCAGCATTCAGGCAGCACCCTTTGAGGCATTGTACGGCCGTAAATGCCGATCGCCTCTCTGCTGGGCTGAGGTTGGTGACAGCCAAATCACAGGCCCGGAACATGTAGTCGACACCACAGAAAAGATTGCCCAGATTAGGCAACGCATGGCGGCAGCTCGTGATCGTCAAAAGTACTACGCTGACAAAGACAGGAAACCGCAAGAGTTCCAGGTTGGTGAACGGGCTCTACTTAAGGTCTCACCCTGGAAGGGTGTGGTTCGTTTTGGAAAACGGGGTAAGCTCAATCCAAGATATGTCGGACCCTTTGAAGTTACCGAAAAGATCGGCACGGCCGCTTACAGATTGAATCTGCCTGAAGAACTGAGTGCTGTGCATAACGTCTTCCATGTGTCTAATCTGAAGAAGTGCTTGTCAGATGAAACACTCGTCATTCCTTACAAGGAACTTACTATTGACGAACAGCTACACTTTACTGAGGAACCGGTTGAGATCACAGATCGTGAGATCAAAACCCTCAAACGTAGCCAGATACCCCTCGTGCGAGTTCGTTGGAACTCACGCCGTGGCCCAGAGTTTACCTGGGAGCGGGAAGACCAGATGAAACGCAAGTATCCCCAGCTGTTCCCAAATGAAACCCCCAGCACTGAAGCTACAACTGAATTTCGGGACGAAATTCCAAACTAACGGGGGGATGATGTGACACCCCGTTGAAACGCCCTCACTTTTACTAGCTTGTCAGTGGCTGCTTTAACTTTCGGGACGAAAGTTCTTAAAACTTGGGGATAATGTGACACTTCGGGTTTTCCCGAGCCAACTTTCGTCTTTAAATGAATGTATGTGCGTATATATATATAATATTAAATGAAAGTTTATGAATTGTTTTGGTGTGCTATGTGATCCTTGTATTAAATTATGTGTATGTATTATATAAATGTGTATATGTGTGAACCGAACCCGACTCGAGACCACTCGGTCTCGAGTAAACAAGAAACGATGGGCCGGTTGGGCCGTAACCTTAGCCCACCCGGAAACCCCTTACCCACTTGAAGTATATAACCAACCAACCCTCACAACTTTTACCATTTTTGCAACATCATTCTCACACTCCCTCACCACACACACTCTCCCTCTCTCTCTCTAAAAACCCTAGAACTTCACTAACCAAGCATCCTCCTCCTCTCTCTCGGATTAACCGGCGACAACAAGGGACCTCGGTTCAAGCTCATTGACATCACTCGGAAGCTTCCTTCACCAATCCTCCATACCCTCACACTTTTGACCACCAACCGGTTAGTGTTTCCTTGCAAATAGATGAAAACATAGGACAAAGGTGCTTGACTAATGATAATGTATGTTTTGCTTGATTAATGATAATGTATGTTAAAGATGCTTGTTTGCTTGTTTGCTTATGAATATACACATGAATGTTCTTGATAAAAAGAATGAGATGTTACATGTTATTACTCATGAAATGCATGGTGTGCTTGTTGTAGTAGCAAAAGCTTAGCTCGGTATGCTTTAGGTCCCTCTTGATGAATTTGATGAGTTTAACCGATGATGATCATAAGAAATAATTGAATGTATGAAGAACAATTTGAATGTCATGAAAATATTTGAAATATGCCTTGTTTGATCTGATTTAGTGGGAATTTAGTCAACAAAACATGTTTATTGGAGATAGTACACAATTTGCACGAAATATCAATTCTATTGGATAGTACAGCTGGAAGAGGTTCTAGAAGGATTCTTGTGCACGTATCCGAGGTTGCGACTCGCAACCCCCGGTTGCGACTCGCAACCAAAACATAACAACTCGGAACTATGGCGGTTGCGACTCGTAACCAGATCACGACAACTCGAAACCTCCGGTTGCGACTCGCAACCAAATCATGACAAGTCGAAACACCGGTTGCGACTCGCAACCAAGGCATGACAAGCCGCAACCTCCGGTTGCGACTCGCAACTGTGTGTTCTCGACTGGGCTGTTAGTTATTGGGCCCAAGTGTATTGACTGTACATGTTGGTTACTGTTTAGGTGGGCTACGTGTTAACTGTTAACTGTTGCTGTTAAAGAACTTAGACGGGCCCAATGACTTATTGGATAATTATATGTCGTGCATGCTATGTGTTAGTTATGCGTAGATTATATACGTGTTTACTTGTACCCCAACTTGACCTATATTCGGTAACCATGCTAGGACGTGGTGACCAACGTGATAGACCGGGTAATTAATCTACCGAGCAACCCAAGGTGAGTTCACAACCTAAAGCATGTATTCCCGGTGGTTTGGGAAACGGAACTAAAAACAACACTATCCCCTTATGAGGGATACAACTTACTTTTCTTCCCTTGTTATTGGGAACCTTTTAGTTAATTACTGTTTATACGGATTGCAACAAACGGCACTAAACGAAACTCTATCACTTAAAGTCCCTACTACTTAATACCGATTAGTCGCCGGGGCCAGGCGAACGGGTTATTAGTTGATAGCGCTATTTAGGTCTTACCAACCTCACACCGTGCCAAGGTATGGGATCGGTCGTGAACTAATGTACTCAGGCATCCGTCAATGATGATAGAACATTGACATCGGGGCACTCTTGCGGATACGCAACGGTCACCTAGTGTTCGGTATTGGAAAAACAGTTTAGTTGCTAACTTTTGGGGTAGCTCCCCATGGCATGTATAAACGGATAAATTAACTGGTGAAACAAGTTTTTGGTAATTAAAACTGGACAACTAGTGAACTCACTCAGCATTATTGTTGACCCCTTACTGCATGCTTTGCAGGTAACCAGTGACTGAGGAGCTGCTGCTTGGGAAGTGTAGTGGTCGCCTAAACCCGCATGTTGGGTTCTAAATAAATTGAACTATGAACTTTGTTTAAACTATTTTACTTATGCTTCCGCTACTTACTTAACTGTTATTTGAACCTAAACACTTGAACTTTAAACTATGGTGTTTACTAACCATTATGGTTGGTGATCATCCTTACTATTATCCAATGCTCAGTATAATTGGTGGCTGGATCCTGGTCGGTCACACCCTCAAGCGGACGGTACTCCGCATGTGGAATTTGGGGGTGTGACAAGATCCAAGTTCAATTCCTGCTTCTCCCCATTAGTTTTCAGCGGCACCTGGTGATGATGGGAGACTAGGCGAGTAGGCGGCGATCGCTAGTTCGATCCTTGAACTGAATGGGTTTTACCTCACCGCACTGTCGTGCCTTTGGGCGAGTGTTCACGGGCTTCTGCCGCCCTAGGTGAGGGTTTTCCCCAGTTCGGAGACGAGTGTATCCCCATGTGGTGAATTTCCCCAGTAGCCTATTTGGAGGATTCGTTGGCCGTTCAAAAATATATATATATATAGGGAGCCGCTAGAATGAGAACCACCACTAGTTATGAGAACCACGAGAACCAAGTGCCACGGAGGGCCTATATATATATATATATATATAACTACATTTAAATTCGTGCACCTTGTAACCAATAAGCTCTGACATTTAATATCACGATGGCAACCTTTATTTCTAGTGCAACACATGATTATTTAATTTAAGTTAGTGAACTCATACCATGCACATGATTATTTAATTTAAGTTAGAGAACTCATACCATTATTTTTTTAACGGCAAACACACTTTATATACATATATAGGATTAGGTTCAAACGTGAACAAAATCCTAAGTGTGAACTGCGTGAACTGATCTGGGCCCTTGATTTTTATCATCTTGAGATTTTAAGTCAATGGCATGATGTTAATTATTTGATTAATTATTACTAATTAATTAAATGAATAAGGGTATATGTGTAATTTCTATTTTAAACTGATTGCATAAATCTCGTTCTCTCTCACAAATCATCATATTCAATCTTTCTTCATCATCCAACTTTCTCTCACCTTCATCGCCCAAATCTAGATCGAAGAAAACCATAATATTCAATCTTTCTCTCACCTTCATCGCCCAGATCCAACTTTCTCTCTCACCTTCATCGCCTAGATCGAAGAATTATCGCCGGATGGTTGTTCAGATCCGAATCGAAGAAAAAATGGGACATCGCTGTTTCATCGCCGACATTGAGTTTGTTTGTTTGGTTTTTTTTACAGAGTTTGCAGATCTAGGGTTTCATATCTCAAAACTATGTGTTTCTTTCACTCGATTTGAATTTCAGTATGATTAATGTTGAGATTGGGGTTTTTTTTGTAGGGTTTGCGAGTGGAAATGGTGACGCCACTTGAGGGGTTTCTGACTGATGAACAGAGGGAGGTGTTGAAAACAGTAACTCGGAGCTTGTAGGTTTTGTCGTCGCCCAAGTCACCGTTGTGGTTGATTTTTGAACATCAGATTAAAGCTCTGGCCAGAGAAAGAGCACCAAATATTGGGAGGTTTATTAGGGTCTGGCCGACATTAAGGTTGCAATGCCTGTTGGGAACTATACTACATCGAGCATGAAATTCAGGTACTAGTCTATTTCTAACCAGATCTACAGTTTTGATGTGTTATTTGAATGGACTATAACTATACACCGTCATTATTAGATGTGTCATTAGTTTTTTCACAGTTTTGAATCTATCTATACCTGATATGTGACACAATTACAGATCTGTGTTGAGATAATTTGCAATGTTTTTTTTTTGTGAAATGAAATGTTTCCGATTGTAGAAGCATGTTGGCTACACCATATTATGATTGAAGAGGTTATTTTCTGCTTTGAGTAAAATTTGACAATAATGTAGTTTATACAACATGATTACAAGCAGAAAATGAGAAAATTCTATCAACCAGACTATTAGGCTCTGATTTTGCTCTGTTTTTAAGGCGCTGTATATATGTGTATTCTGATTTTGCTTGTTTTTAAGGCGTTGTACACATGTGTATTCTGATTTTTGCTCTGGTTTTAAGGCGCTGTACACATGTGTATTCTGATTTTGCTCTGTTTTTAAGGCACTATACACATGTGTATTCTGGTTTTGCTATGTTTTTAATGCGATGTACACATGTGTATAGCGTCTGTTTTTGTGATATCTCATTTTTTTTTGTGTATTGAATGTGTAAAGTTGTTGATGTACACTTGTGAATTATGCAAAGTACTAATTGCTGAGTTTTTGTGTTATTATAGGAGACGTCGTAAACGAGGAAAGTGGAGATGGAAGGTCGATAAGGATGATTCACGTATGAGGTCGATAAGGATGATTCACGTATGTTTGTTTGCTTGGTCGATTGTAACATCCTTAAATTTTTACTTGATTTAATCACTAATTTTATACATTTTTATACCAAAAGATATTAAATTAACATAAGTTTCATAAGTAGCATAAACCTTAGTCAACTAATGACTAAGTTGGAACATTCAAAATTGTTTAAGAAATTGTTTACAACCCATGAACAAAGTCTAAGTATGATTAAAACATTGCGGAAGCTTCAAAAATCGTGTTCGGTTCTTCATCATTTGCTTGACCGCCATCCGTAAGATCCACCATGTTACCTATGGTCAAAACCTTTAAAACATTAGTTCTGACATTGTTATATAGTACATAAATACAAGATCCAACATCAAAATTTGAATAACAAAATACTGTTTTGTTTTCTGGTTCCACCGTAACTTACGGTGTCACCTAAGTTACGGTAGGTTCTGGAATTTCCTGGATCACCGTAAACCAGGGGAAATCTGCCGTAAACACCTGACCCCTACCGTAAGTTACGGTACTACCGTAACTTACGGTAGTTCCTGGAAATCCATAATTCGTTTGTTTTGTTCATTGTACTCAAACCCAACTCTCGGATTTCGCTTTTCTAACAAACCTATATGTTGGATCTGAGTTTCTTTTTGATTGTATTTTTGTTTGTAATTAAGATGGAAATGAAAGAGTTGTGCAGCGGAAATAAGATGAAAGCAAACTTTGCATACAATCAAACGAGAGTAATACTTTTATCAAACATCTTTACACAATGAATCGAAAGATTGAATTTGTTTCAACAATGATTACAATGATTGATGTAAGAATGCAAACTCCCCCTCAGCCAGAGCTCAGTAGTTTGTTCGTGCAAAGAAGACGATGTGATGAAAGAGCTGATAGAACAGTACAAAGTACTGAACTATTTATAAGCACTTGCAAACCACTGAGCATCTTAGCTGACGTCACCATGAAAGTGACATCTAACCTCCTAACAAACTCTAACCTCTGGTCTATACAAACACTGATGTAGTAACTACTGCTATTACAATCTAATACATAAAAGACACATAAACAGCTGCTGCATCCTTCCACTGCTGTGAACCCAGCAGTGCTTGTCCGGATCAGCAGTACTTGACTCAAGGCAGTAGAATGAGTCAGCAGAGCTTTGGTCTTCCATCAGTCTTTGACATTGGGCAGCAGTTGTAGGTCAGCACTTAGTAAGATCAGTAGATAGGAGGTCAGCAGATACAAAGCCACTTTCAAGGGGAGAGATTTGCATAAACCAACTGTAAACGTCTGCTTATTCTGGATCCACTGCTCTGATCCAGTTTTGGCTTTAATTATTTGTTCCTCTGATAGGGTTCAATCCCAACAATCTCCCCCTGGAACAGATAATGCCAAAACTCTTCATTATTTGTGGAATTCTTTATTGCCTCATCAACAGCTCCCTTATCTGACCTTTAAATTGTAATTCAAAGTCTAGGGCATCTGTATCTTCATCATCCCTGCTAAGTGGAAGATCAAGGAGATCCTGCAAATCTTCAAGACTCAGGCCAAGAGCTTGTTCCCTTGATATTTTCTCCACTACTCCACCAGGCCTGAGCAAAGTCAATACGCAGGTCTGTTTGTCAGTTTCCCACTTTTGTATTTTTGAGCCTGGTGGGTTTCTTGGGAGATGTTTATTAGCAGAAGTATTTGGTGAGGCTGGCCTGTTCATAGCTGGCTGAGCAGCACTTGCAGATTGTTCCAATTCAAGATCTTCTTTTATCATTACTTCCGTGCCTGCTTTTACAATGGCATCTCCTGCTAATAGATCTTGAATTGTTTCCATGCTAAACTGGTTTTTGCTCCTTCTTTTGTAGATGGCAGCACCAGCTGGAGCAGTGGTTCTTTTGACTTGCAGCTTTGGTGATCTTTTTGAAACCGCTGCTTTAGAATAGTCAGGCTTTTGAGGAACTGAAGGATCTTTCTTTCTTAATTGTTCCAACTTTTTGTAAGTAGCCCTGACCACATCTTCTTTCCATCTGGCAACTTGTCTTTTGTTTCCATAATCAGCTGCTACCAGTTCCTCTTTCATTCTCTTCAGCTCTTCCTGTTTGTCAGGTACATTCTTTCTAAACTCTGCCCAGTTAGGAGAAGTGTGAGTGACATTCCTTTTTATCATGTCTTGAATTCTTGCTGCTTCATTTTCAAGTTCAGGAATAGTCCACTCTTTGTACATGTATCTCTCTCCTTTGTACTTCTTGTGAGCCATGATGCTTTCAATGTAATCTTTCTTCAGAGATTCAGCTGCTCTTTCAGAAATTTGTTGACTAACATTTTTGCAAATTGCTCTAGGGATCTGACTTGTGTGAGCAAATATTGACTTCTCTGTGCAATTTCTTTATCAGATTTCCCTTGTGTGTTTTTCTTTGAGATATCCTCTGCTTGCTTGGCCTTGATTTCCAGGTATTCATCAACATTTTTAGGCCAGGGATATCCCTTTATTGAAGGCAAACTCCTTTTGGCAGGGTCATCCTCATAGTAAAAGGATTTTATTTCATCTCTAACAGCTGCTAGTTCAAGAGGAAATTGAACACCTGCAGGAGGTAAGGGCTTGTACATTGGAACTGAAGAGAGAGGAACAGGTTTTGGTATTGTGACAAGTGTTAAAGATTTTGAAGATGTTTGTGGTGGTGAATTGTCATCATCTTTGAGAACTAGTCTTCTCCTTTTTGTAGGAGGGACTGATGATGCTTTGGATGGAACAGTGGTGGTAGATGTATAGGCAGTGGTTTGTGATTGACTAACAGCTGTTGAAACAACTGGTGTTTCAACCACTGTTGTCATTACAACAGATGTTATAACATTTGCTGTCTTCTGCTGTATGTCAGCAGGTGTTGTTTTTGGTGGTGATGATGGTAAAGCAGTGGATGTTGTGTGTGTTGAAGTGGTGTGTGTTGATGGAACAACTGTTTGGCAAGCAGTAGTTTTTGTAACTCCTGATGCATCAGCTGTTTTGTGTGGTGGTTTTTTAGCAGACTTTGATCGTCTGATAGGAATGGATTTGGGTTGCCTTACTTTTCTAGTAGGCCTCTTCTTTTCCTCAACAGGATTTTCATGATCCCTTGACCCAGAAGTACCCTGATCTAGATGATCCATCCTGTCCACCCTGGCTTTTCTTTTGGCCTCTCTATCTCTTTTTACACTTGCAACTGCTTCTGCTAGTGCATTTGTTGTCACATCAATTTTCTTGCTGCCATCTGGCAAAGGGATCTCTTTGGTCATGTTTGAATTTTCTGGTTCAAGATAAAGACCATCCTCTATACCCTTCCTTTTCCATTCCTTAATTTTCTCCCCCTTTTTGGTATTATCTTCTGGGAGTTGAGAAATGTAGCGGACATTTGGAGGAGCAGTGCCAGTGGTTTGCAAGATCTGAGTTTTGAGAGCCTTTAAATCAGCCTGAGTGTTCTTGAACCTTGACTCCAGTGCACTTCTCAGCTGTTGTACATGTTTTTCATGTTGCTGATCTGCTAATTGTGCTTGTTGTTGGAGAAAAGATTGAAATAAATTCCAGAGCTCATTTGTAGCAGGTGCCCTTTGTGGAACAGATGCTTGAGGTGGAACAGTAGTTGTTTGTACCTTCTGAACTTGTAACACCTGTTGTAGCATATCTTTGAGTTCTGCAACAGAGTTATCAAGCTTTGCAATACGATCCGTCAATTTCTGGTACTTTAAACCATCACCCAAGTTAATGGGATCATCTGATTTCCCACTAGCAGTGGTTTGATCAGTGATAGATGTAGGGAATATACTCCAGACATTAACCACTGATGCCCCTTTTTCTTGGTACTGGGGTCTTCTTCCTTCAGCACTTGACAACCTTTTGATGTTGCCAGTAGGATAAATAAATCCACTGGTGGTTGACAGAGGTGCTATAAAAGGAATTGCCTCCAAGGAAGTCTTATGAATGTAACCACTGTCCAAATGTAACCCAGTGGGTGTAACAGTTGTAGTGGCTGCTTCGCTTGGAATACCACCAAGAGTTACTTGTAACTCAAGGGGTGTAACCTCCTCAGGTTTTGTTGGTGGGTTAGCAAAGATTGATACATCAGACCCAGTCAATTGTTGAGGTATATTCTCATTAATAGGTGATTGAGAAGGACTGGATAATGCCTGGTTCAAATCAATTGCATCCAACAGTGGTTTTATTGGTGAAGGAATTGTGGATGTGATGGTTGGTGTAGAAATAGGATGTGTCCCGGGCATTGGACTGCGGATGATAGAAACGAGTGTTTCCAGAGCATCATGATGTGGAGACCCTATTTGTACAACCTGTTCTTTTTGTGAAGTAACAGGAGGAGTTTCAGCTATGGGTTGAGATATTTGTACCAACTGCTGTGAGGAAGTAGCAGCAGTGGTTTCTTGTGACTTTTGTGTTGTCACTGGCAGGAGCTCTGGTATCTCATCCTCCAGAGATGCCTTTTTGATGGTTTTGGGGGGTTTTTGTGATTTTCTTTTTGTGGGCTTTTTGGTGATTTTAGGTGTGGGTTTCAAAGCAGTTGTGCTGCTGCTTTGATCACCTTGAGCAGTGGGCTCAGCAGCAGATACCTGAGGAGCAGTTGTAACTGCTAAAATCTGCTCAGGCACCTCTGCTTGTGTTTTGCAGGGTGCTAACATCCTTGAAAAAGTTTCAGTAGTTAAACTATTTATTTGAATAGGATCACCCTGGTTTATTACAGCGAAATCATCCTTACTGAATTTCTTTGAAAAATAGTAGCTTAAAAACCTTGGAAACAGTAAGAATGATTTTGTTTCAACATTATTAACCAAATCTTTGAAAATTTCCCGAGAATAGTTAAAATTTTCTCCTTGAAGAATTGCATATCCCAGATTTTGAATCTTTAAAGGGATTTCATTGAAAGAAGTGGTTTTATTTGAAACACATTGTAGGAGGGTATGAAATAAAAATCTGGTTGCAGAAGGAAAATAACCTTTTTCTAAGGTAATTTTCTTCATCATTGTGGCTTCATACCCTCGCTCAATGAAGTCAATTTTTAACTCGTTTTTAGTGAAAGAAATTTTACCTTCCTGATCACCGAGTTGAAAGACCTCTGAAATGGATTGTGGCGTGATTTGGACAGCTTTACCCTTTATAGAAGAGTTTATGGTGGTTGCAGTGTCGCCTTGTTTTTCAAGGGTTGCATTTTTCCAGAACTCCCTTTGGGTCGCCAAATAGATTGGTGCATCGGCAGTGATCAAGGTTTTGTACTTTGATTTTGCCATGAGATCAATGATGGAATCGAAAACGTTGGTGGTTCCTGGTTTTGTGAGAAGACCCAGGAGATTGTGAGATGGTTTGTGTGGAATTTCAGTGGAGATTGCCTTTGGAGAGGCTGTTTTCGATGAAGATTTGGATGAGGGTTTTGAAGATTTCTTTGATTTTGTCATTTTGAGGATGATTGATCGAAGAAATTTGTGAAGAAATGTGAAGAAAAACTGCTTTGAGAAGAGAATTTTTAAGAATTCAATTCGACAGTAAAACCCTGTTTTGATGGTGAGTGGGGGATTTTATAGGGAAGAAAGTGAATGCTGAGGTGGCAGCCGTTACAAAAGGTCTGACCAATATGTACTACCCACGTGACAACCCCTGTTGAAAGTGAAGGACAGTACTTGTGTGAAAGGAACAGATGAAGGCAGTGGTATGAAAGCAGTGGATGATTTTCACTATCAGTGGATAGCATATCAGTAGATAAGACACTGCTTTTGAGCAACAGAGTTTATCAAAGGAATGAGAGAGCAGGGGTTGACTTTTAGCAGTGGACAGACGTTTCAATTAGAGCAGACTTTTGAACAATCAGTGGTTAATGGCAGACTTTTAAGGATTTAATGAAAAAATCCATTTTTAGCTATTTTTAAGGATGGAATATTGATTTTCTGAAAACATTTTGTTGCTTTTATTCATGGAAAAACAAGATGTTGCTTGTTATTCCATGTTCAGCATCCCAATTCTAGAGACCAAGCTTTCAAAAGTGGCTGTATCAAGTGCTTTTGTGAGCACATCAGCTAGCTGATCTTTAGTTGGGACATGATGCAGAGAAATCAAACCTTTTTCATAGCAATCCCTCACAAAGTGATGTCTGATGTCGATGTGTTTGGTGGTTGAATGAGAAACTGGATTTTTGATGATATTTTCTGCTACCTGACTGTCTAACATGAGTGGTGTCTTTAAGGCAGTGATACCAAAATCCAGCAACTGATTTTGAAGCCACAGGAGTTGGGCTGTACAGCTTGCAGCAGCAATGTATTCAGCTTCAGCAGTGGATGTTGAAACAGCTGCTTGCTTTTTGCTTTGCCATGAGACTAAGCAATCACCTAGAAACTGGCACCCTCCTGATGTGGACTTCCTTGTTGTGTTGCATCCAGCAAAGTCACTGTCTGAGAAACCTGAAAGCTTGATGTTCCCATTAGCTGGATACCAGATACCAAGTGTGGGAGCACCTTTTATGTATCTGAAGATCCTTTTTACAGCAATGAGATTTGATTTTCTGGGAGCTGATTGACTTCTTGCACAGACACATGTTGCAAACATGATGTCTGGTCTAGATGCAGTTAGGTACAATAAAGACCCAATCATGCTTCTATAAAGTGTTTGGTCAATCAGCTCATCCTTTTCATCAGACATGACCAGCTTATTTGTTGCCATGGGTGTGCTGCATGGTTTACAATCATTCATATCAAATTTGGTTAAAAGTTCTTTAGCATATTTGCTTTGATGAATGAAAGTTCCATTTTGCATTTGCTGTACTTGGAGACCAAGAAAGCATTGCAGCTCACCCATTGCACTCATTTCAAACTCAGCTGTCATGAGTTCTCTAAACTCTTCACACATTGAGTTACATGTGCTTCCAAAAATAATGTCATCCACATAAATCTGGACAATCATTAAGTCCTTCCCTCTCCATTTTAAAAACAGTGTTTTATCAATGGTACCTCTTTTGAAACCATTTGAGAGTAGGAAGTTGGAAAGAGTTTCATACCAGGCCCTTGGTGCTTGTTTCAAGCCATACAAGGCTTTGTTTAGCCTGTAGACATGATCTGGATAAAATGGATCCTCAAAACCTGGAGGTTGACAAACATACACCTCTTCTTGAATTGTACCATAGAGGAAAGCACTTGTGATATCCATTTGAAACACCTTCATGTTGTGGTTGACAGCAAAGGCCAGGAACAGTCTAATTGCTTCTAATCTTGCAACAGGGGCAAATGTTTCATCATAATCAATCCCCTCTTCCTGTCTATAACCTTGAACCACAAGCCTGGCTTTATTCTTGACAACAATACCCCTTTCATCAGTTTTGTTCTTGAAGACCCACTTTGTGCCAATGGGACTAACCTCTTCTGGCAGTGGTACAAGCTCCCATACTTGTTGTCTTTTAAACTGTTGGAGCTCCTCTTGCATGGCTTCTACCCAGCTGTTGTCTTTCAGTGCCTCTTGGTACTTGACTGGCTGATGGAGTGATAGAAAACCAGCAAAAAGACAAATGTTTTGGGTTTGGCTTCTTGTGAGCACCCCTTCATTTATGTTGCCAATGATTTGATCAGGTGGATGAGATCTCAAGAAAATTAAATCTCCTTGGTATGGTACGATGGCATTGGTTGGTGAAGGCTGCAAATGTGTATCATCTGAGCTAACCACTGCTGGGGACTTTGATGATCCAGCAGTGGTTTCAAAAGGTGGTGGTATAGGAGGTAGTGAGGTGGACAACTGCTGACTTTTATCCACTGTTTGAGGACTTTTGTCAGCAGTGTTTGAGGATGTGGAAGCAGTGGTTGATGGGCTACTTTGGTCAACAACTGTTGAGGTAGCAGTGGTAGAGCTTTGACAGCTGTTTTGAACAGCTGATGCTTTTCCCTTTGTGGCAGACCTTTGAGGGATGATGATTTCATACCCATAGTCTGGTGTTGTATCCTCTGATGGACCTGCACTGTTAGTCTTGACAGCAGTATTTTCAAAAGTGAATTTTTCAAGATCAAACAGATCTGCAGGGTTTGCTGGGATTTTCATTGATGAAAGCTCATTGAACTTTACATTCAAAGTCTCCTCCACTGCCTTGGTCCGTGTATTGAACACTTTGTAGGCCTTGGCAGTGGTTGAGTATCCCAGATGATAACCACAATCAATTTTGGCTGCAAATTTTGAAATAGAATCTTTTAAGTTCAAAATAAAGCATGGGCAGCCAAACACTTTGAAATATGAGATCAGTGGTTTAATTTTAAACAGAATTTCATAGGCAGTCTTTTTGTGCCTGGGGTTTATTAAAACTCTGTTCTGAACATAGCAAGCAGTGTTTACTGCCTCTGCCCAGAAAGTTAAAGGCAAACCTGAATCTGCAAGCATGGTTCTGGCAGCCTCAATCAGAGTTCTGTTCTTCCTTTCCACTACCCCATTCTGCTCTGGTGTTCTTGGGATGCTGTACTGCCTTACAATCCCTTTCTTCACACAGAAGGCATCCAACTCCCTATTTTTGAATTCTGTGCCATTGTCACTCCTGAAGCTTTTCACTGGAAGGTCAAATTGCTTTTCAACCTGTATTACAAAGTCTTGCAAAATGCCTGCAGTTTCATCTTTTGAGTGCAAAAAGAAAGTCCATGTGAACCTAGAGAAGTCATCAACAATAACCAAACAATATCTTTTCTTTTTAAGGCTCATGACTTGAACTGGGCCAAACAAATCCATGTGTAGCATTTGCAAACACTGGGTTGTTTTGGACTCTTCAATGGACTTATAAGAACTTTTATGTTGTTTTCCCTTTAAACAGGAAATGCAATGTTCAGGACATGAAAACAATTTTTGTGGTAGGCCTCTCACCAAACCAATTTTTGAAATTTCTGTGATTGTCTTAAGATTTGTGTGTCCCAACCTTCTATGCCAAAGTTCTGTCTCTTTGTTAGAGGCAGCTGAGAACAGACAGGCATCAGCTCTGGGACACTCTTTTGACATGTCAACAATATAAACATTGCCACTTCTTTGAGCAACAAGTTTAGTTTGACCAGTTTTGATTATTGCTTCAATCTTTTTGACCATTTCTGGTCCAACAATCCTACAACAGTCTTTTGTGAAGAATGACCCAAATCCCTTGTCACTCATTTGGGACACACTCAGAAGGTTGAATTTTAGATTGTCTATTAGATTGACATTTTCAAATTTTACATTTCCAGATTGCACTGTACCAGACCCCAGAACCTTCCCTTTACTATTATTCCCAAAGGATATATCACCCCCACCATGGATTTTAAAGTCTTTGAGGAGGGCTTTACATCCTGTCATGTGCCTGGAGCCTCCACTATCTACATACCAAAGACTATCAAAGCATGCAGAAGCTCCCTGCACATGAAGTAAAAGGATTAGTTCATTAAGGTCTCCAAAGCCAACAAGGCTTTGGATGGGGTCTCAACAGTGTCTGGGATGGATGCAAGATGATGGACAGTGGTTAGGTCAGGGGTTTGAACTGTTTTAGGACAGTGTTTCTCTAACCACTGTTGTGGGTCCTGACCAATCATCTGCTGATAACCAAAAGGATGCTTGTTCACTTTGGGTTTAGAGGTCCTTTTGTAGGCCTCATAAACGTGAGGAATCCTTTGGTAAGACTGTTTTTCTCTGCCTTTTCTGAACTGATTGGCAGAGGGTGCATCAGTAACCTGAACATCTCTTTTGACAGATGTTTGGTTCAGCTGTTTTGTAACAGCTGTTTGAACTGGCACAAACAGTGGTTGTTTCTTGGTGAACTTGACAGATGATGAGGTGGATGATGATGATGAACTCAAGGATGTTTTCGCCATGTACTCATTCTTTTTCACATCAAAGTTTTTGAGATACACACATGCTTGAGTTTTGTGGTTTGTTTTACCACAAACAATGCAGCTTTCTGCTGAATCAATGACACTTGTTTTGTTTAAATCATAAGCTTTCAAATGGAAACAATCTTTTGTTAGATGATTCCTTTTTTCACAGAATTCACAAAACAAGTTATCAATTTTTTCTTTCTTCTTTCTCTTTTCAGACTCCTTTGCAGCAGAGGTTTTAACCACTGCTGGGATGTCCTTGAGAGGAATGACTTTAGCTTTTGGAGCCTTGACACCATCAATTGATGTAAAGTCCATTGGCTTGAAATTTTCAAGAATGTCACACTCATCAGACCATTTTGGTTTAAACTGGTATTCTTCAAGCTCCACAAAAGTAGAGGATTCCATTGGTTTGTCAAGTGTGATTTTGTTACCAAGTTTGTCAGTGATTTTCACTTCTTGGCCATTCTTGTTTTTGGGGATGAACTCAGTGGTTACATCAGTGGTTTGAACAGAGTTTTCAAAAGCAGTGCTTTCATCATCATGTTTTCTATACCCAACCCCAAACTTCACATTGCTTTTTCTCTGTTTTTCAAGCATAACCTCATATCCTTTGCAGGATTCCACCCATCTTTCACAAGTAATCTGGGCAGACTCCAACTCCTTTTTGCAAACTTGGTATTTTTCTACCATAGTTTGAAGTTGGGTTTTGGTTATACTTTGCTCTTCTTTCAAACAGCTGATTTCTTTTTCCTTTTCAGTCAATTTGTTTTTAAGTTCTTTTAAAGAGCTTTCAAATTTGACCTCATCAGTTAAGATTTTATCCCGAAGGTTTTCATTCACCTCTTTGATGTTAGCAAGAGCAATTATGCAATTGTGTGAACACAGTTTTTCAAGAACTTGAGGAGATACCTTGGCAGCTGCCATCATTGCACAATTACATTGATGATCTTCATCATCATCAGCTTTTACCTTCTTTTCACCAGCCTTTTCTTCTTTCTCTTCTTCTTTGTCCTCTATGGACCATGGATCTGTCATTGGTTCAATCAGGATACCTGAACTTTCTCCCAACAGTATTTCACCAGCCACAGCAGTAACCACTGCTTCAGTCACCTCTTCCACTGTTTCAAAGCACTGCTGTTCCTCCTCAGTTTCAACCCCTTCCTGTATTGACTCTAATGCCATCAAACAAAACTCATCATGAGAAGAATCATTAGAAGCATAGAGTGCAAAATTTTCATCATTAAGGTCTTCAGGCATACTGCTCCAGTCAACAAACCCTTGAGTGAAAAAACTTTGTTGATCTGGTTGTGCTGCTGCTGGAGCAATGGTTTGAGGTGCAACAGGTTACACTTGTACCTGTGGAGCAGGGGTTTGAACATATTGGATTTGTGGAACAGTAGTTTGGACATAATTTACTGGCACAGGGGCAGCAGCATAGTGAGCAGTGTTCACTTGAGCTGCTGGGGTATATTGGGCATAGTGCACAGTGTTTTGGTTTTGAGGTCTAGGATTTGAGCTAGGATGAGTAATTATGGGACCAGTAGTTTGACTCCTACATTCCCTAGCGAAATGTCCCAACCTATTACACTTATAGCACTTGATTTTCGATTTATCCAACCCAACCCTTAGATTCCCATGCAGACCTGGGAATTTTCGCCCTGTTCTTTTGTAAAACTTGCTAGTTCTAACACTTAGCAAAGCCAGTTGGTGCAGAATGTCCATTTCCTCTAAATCAGTGGGATCAAAATGTTGCAAATCATTTAGTTCAAAGCTTAAATTGTCTGACATCTGGTTTTCATTTGCAGTGAATGCATAATTAGCAGAGTGAGGATCAGGGTTGTTAAAATTAGCACCAGCAGTTATGTCAATGAAGTGATCAAAACCCTGGTCCTTACCACTGCCTCCAGATTCTTCTTGACCCAGAAGAGCAGTATTACCGAAAGTGTAATCATCGGTAACTTTTCCTGACTCTTGTAACCTCCTTTTCTGGTTCAACTCCCTTTCGTAGGTCAGGAGTCGACCATGGAGTTGGGTCAAGGTCAGATCCTTGAATTCAGGTGAATTTCTGGTGACAAAAGCTATGGTGTCCCATTTTTCTGGCAGTGACCTGAGGAACCTGCTATTTTGAGTTGAGTTTGTAAAAGTGGTGTTAACAAGCCTCAGTTCACTGATGAGACAGCTGAAACGCTCAAATTGTTGCGTCAGTGATTCACCTTTAACGTAGCAAAATGTTTCATACTGTTGGTTCAGGATTTCCCTATTGTTTTCTATTACTTCCTCAGTTCCCCCAAATTGTTCCTTAAGTGCGTCCCATAACTCTTTAGCACTGTTACAATGTAACAGTCCAGCATATATTTCATTGGGCAGCGCTGATGCTATGATGCTAAAAGCTTTAGCATCTAGTTCGATCTTTTGAAAATCGGTTTCGGTATAATTTTCAACCGGTTTTGGAACGAACTTTTTAGCATCTTCAGCGCTTGGCACTGAAGGAACATGGGGACCATAAATGACAGACCTCCAACAACCTGTGCTTTGTTGAGCAAGGATGTGACCCATCCTTCTCTGCCAGATGTTGTACTCATTTCTTTTTAGCATAGGTGGTTTAAAAAGTGAGCCGATGTTGTTTTTATCATCCTGAGATTGTGACGTCATTCTTGTTGTTTTACAGACACTGAGAAATCAACTTTAATGGTGATTAATCCTTGCTCTGTTTTTCAACGAACGAACAAACGATCAGTATCAACTGTTATGAGCTGAACTATTTACATCAAAATGATTGTTAAATCAAATTTGACTGTCCAAGCTCTGATACCAATTGTTGGATCTGAGTTTCTTTTTGATTGTATTTTTGTTTGTAATTAAGATGGAAATGAAAGAGTTGTGCAGCGGAAATAAGATGAAAGCAAACTTTGCATACAATCAAACGAGAGTAATACTTTTATCAAACATCTTTACACAATGAATCGAAAGATTGAATTTGTTTCAACATCGATTACAATGATTGATGTAAGAATGCAAACTCCCCCTCAGCCAGAGCTCAGTAGTTTGTTCGTGCAAAGAAGACGATGTGATGAAAGAGCTGATAGAACAGTACAAAGTACTGAACTATTTATAAGCACTTGCAAACCACTGAGCATCTTAGCTGACGTCACCATGAAAGTGACATCTAACCTCCTAACAAACTCTAACCTTTGATCTATACAAACACTGATGTAGTAACTACTGCTATTACAATCTAATACATAAAAGACACATAAACAGCTGCTGCATCCTTCCACTGCTGTGAACCCAGCAGTGCTTGTCCGGATCAGCAGTACTTGACTCAAGGCAGTAGAATGAGTCAGCAGAGCTTTGGTCTTCCATCAGTCTTTGACATTGGGCAGCAGTTGTAGGTCAGCACTTAGTAAGATCAGTAGATAGGAGGTCAGCAGATACAAAGCCACTTTCAAGGGGAGAGATTTGCATAAACCAACTGTAAACGTCTGCTTATTCTGGATCCACTGCTCTGATCCAGTTTTGGCTTTAATTATCTGTTCCTCTGATAGGGTTCAATCCCAACACTATACATCAAATTCTCGTATTTCTAACATGTTATATATTAACCTATATCAAAGATCAATCCATTATATTCTGGAACATTAACCATGCTTTACTTGATTATTCGACCTGTTGGCTCGTCTAAGGAATCCTTCCATATGACGACTACCAACGAGTTCCAACCAAATTTGACCAATCATTCAATATAGCGACTTCACCGCTAATTTTAAACAACTCTTATTCAAAAATTCAATTACGCATTATATAATCATCAAAATCTACTTAGTGTAACGGGTCAAGTTACATACCTTAGTGTACGCCCTTCAACCGCAAATCACTACCGGCTTGTCCACTTGACGTTCCGGTATCCTGTCCTATAGAGTTCAATTCAAGACATGTTTAGAACTCTATTTAAACCTTACTTCGCATAATACACCGAAACATCATAATTATGCGTTAAATCTTTAAATTTCTAATTTAAGCCTTCTTTGAGGCATTTTCACAAACACCTTAAGGGCAGATTTTTCACATGATTATATGACAAGTTATAGCTTATCATTTAGCCCTAATTTCACCTCAATCAGCATTTTACATGATTGTTAGCCTCTAGATTTCTGAAATCACTTCCAAATTGTCAAATTACACAAGATTAACACCCACTATCCTAGTGTTCATCAATTAACACATAACCCATTAATCACCTACAATGGTGATCATAGTTTCCACTAAAATTTTACATGATTTCAGCTTGTGTTTGTTTAGGGTTTGTCCCTAGACACTATAGTTGTTCTTAAATCATCACAACATAAACATGCAACCCTAATTTCAGATTTTCCCAATTTCATGAGAATTTCAAATTAAGAGGTTTCACTAAATTTTACATACCTTGTAATCCTCTTGCGATGAGGATCACGATTCTAAGCTCGGATTTTCGTTTGGACCAGATTTGCACCTCCAATTTGAGAGTTTTAGTAGAATTCTTGGGTTTTTGGAAGTGGGGTGTCGCCCCCTGATGTTCTGATCGACCAGACACCTCCTTGTGGGGTGTTTGGTGTGTTTTATTAATTTAATTAAAATAAAGTTTTAATTTTTACAACTTAGGTCCCTCCATTTTGATCAACATTTAGTTTAGTTGATTTTAACCCTAATATAGGTTATTTCTAACTTGTAACTAACTAGGTTAAAATTCCTAGTTGGTAAATTCTCATTTATTTATACTTTATAATTCTAATATAAAGTTTTATATTTTTCGAGGTGTTACAAGTCCACCCCCCTTAAAAGGGTTTCGTCCCCGAAACCGAAGTACGTACCAAATAATGTAGGGTGAAGACGTCGCATCTCCTCTTCGGACTCCCACGTAGTGTCCGAACCCTTCCTATGCTCCCATTTGACTTTGACTTGGTCAATTTGTTTATTTCGTAAAAGTTTGACCTTTCGGTCTAAAATCTCCGCCAGTCTCACCGCATAATTCAGACTATTATCCACTTCGATATCATCGTAATGGATATAGGCCGTTTCGTCTCCTAGGCACTTTCTTAATTGTGACACGTGGAACGTGCCATGGATCCCACTTAGTTCCTCCGGTAGCTCAAGACGGTAAGCTACCTTGCCAACTCTTCCGATAATTTTAAATGGCCCAATAAACCTCAGGCTTAGCTTCCCCCTTTTTCTGAATCTAATAACGCCCTTCCATGGGGAAACTTTTAGCATGACCATGTCACCAACCTGGAATTCGATTGGCCTATTCCTTTTATCAGCATACGCCTTTTGCCTGTCGAAGGTACATACTTCCTTCTCTGGTTCTTGGAGAAGGTTCTGTTGGATGAATGTGGGAGCCGAGTCACCTGAACTGGATCTTGTTTGCCTTGGCATTTGGTCACCTGAATTTTTCGCCGGAGAAAGAGGATAAAGATGAATATGAAGATGAGAGAGAAAATGTTACCTTTTCCTTGTCGATTATGATTAAAAAAGAGATGAGGATGAGAAGATATAGGGCATGATGAGTAAATATAGGCCGGGTAGTTGAAAACGGTCACATCATTGGTCTTATCTATTAATTACCTCGATCTTCGTGAAAAATGTAACCGTTAGTGCAGGATAACAAACGGTAACATTTTTTGGGACAAATGTTCTGGGTGAAATTCTGAGCCCATATCCTGGAAAATATCTTGATTTATATCTTGGTTTTATAGTATCTGTTTACATCCGGGATGCTAGTTCAGGATATTGGTAACATCCTGAATGGTATCCTCAGGATTACTAACGGATTATGTGCAGGTACGTGGGTTAGAAGCTAGCAACGTTCACAAGGACTCATTCCGCGGAAGACTCGGTCTAAGTTGTTCAAGGAAAGACGTTAAGCCCGCTTTATTTGGTTCCAAACGGCTACTTATGGAATATTCGGGAGCATCCCATATTTATAGGAATTTTAGTTTCTACTTTGTAACTATAAATAGGTGGGTATACTAGATCGAATAGGACATCACATTTTCACTGCATACACTCTAACACTCGCTCTCTAGCAATTTCCACTTTCATACAAAAGCATTGTAACACTTAGCGATCTGGTCTATATCCTGCACTGTATCCTGACGTTTGAAGCAATAAGAAGAACAAGGCAGTTGCGATCGTCAGCTCCCGAGGTTTTATGCTGGTGATCTAGATTGATCAAGGGCTTTCCTCGTACATCTCGTGTCATTTCCTTTACTTTTTACTCATTGTTTGATCGTAGATATAGCTCAATATCCTGAGCCGTATCCTGAATACTGATTTTCCAAATAACTTAACCGGCATATTTTTAACACACTTTCTAGCACACTACCTCACTTTACTAATTTGATCACTTAATTACCTCGGTAATTTTTGACCAAAACAATTTGGCGCCCACCGTGGGGCAAGTGGTGCTCTCTTTGCTAAAAATCTTTGGGAAATCGTTAATCGGTTTTTTATTTTCAAAACTTTTTGCCGCATTATTTACAATGGCCTCAAGATCAAACATGAGTTCCTCCACTGTGTCTGCTATGACTTCTGCTACTACCGGTTCGGTGCTTCGACCACCTCCTCCAAGGATGCCAGCCTCTTCACGACCTCAGGATAGTATCCCTACTCGCAGTGTTCAGGAATCTGCTCCCGTTTTAGCTTCTAATGATGAAATTCTAACCTTATTTGGAAGTGTGCAGGAACAAATGAGGCAGCAACAGGAAACAAACCAAATGCTATTGAGGGAAATACAACTCCTGAAGTCTGGCTCGAGTAGATCTGCTGAGGATATTGTCACTCCATTACAACCCATAACTTTGAACTTCAGTTCAGCTGTGTATACTGAGGATAACAGGGGGAATATTGTGCCCAGCCTTCCTCAGAATCATACTCCTGAAATACCCTCCTCGGTCAGGATGTCAACCATGAGGAGCTCAGGATATGCATCAGGATATGGGCAAAATCCTCCGACGGGTACCTGGAGTGGTCCAGCCGATCCCGGAAGTGTCCCAAGACAGCCACAAGATATCTCGTTTTGCATATCCTATCTGTGATGCTGAGATCCCAAAGAGATTTCAAACCCCCAACATGAAGCTTTACGACGGAACTACGGATCCTGAGGAGCATATTGCTCAGTATAGGGAAAGAATGGAGATTAACCCTATCCCTCCGGACCTCAAGGAAGCATGCTTGTGCAAGGGTTTTGGTTCTACCTTAACAGGATCAGCCTTGAAATGGCTCTTGAATGTTCCTCCGCATTCGATTACATCTTTTGCTCACTTAGATAACACAGGGGCCTCAAGAATCCCTTAGGGATTATGTGAACAAGTTCAGCCGGGAATCCTTAGACATTCCACATCTTGATGTTGCAACAGCTGTGCAAGCTTTCAAGATGGGGCTGCAAAAAGATTCTCAATTTTATCAAGATCTTATAATGAACCCATGCAGGAACTTGGATGAAGCTCGAAACAGGGCCCTAAGATATATTCGATTGGAGGATGACAGGAAGATGCAAGAGAGAATGAACTCATCCAACACCTATGAGTCAACTAACAGGAAGTCTGAATCCTCATTCAAGCCATATCGGCCTAAGCCATATGGTAGAAATGAAAATAAGAAAGTGAATGCTGTCGAAGATGAGGATCCTGAAGAGTATCCTGAGTTGTCTGAATATTGCTTTTCTGTTAACATTCCTGAGTTGATGTATGCCATGCAGGGTTTAGGAGACAAGGCTAGGTGGCCTCGAAAGAATCAACAAAAGGCCGACTGGAAAGATAAGTCAAAATGGTGTGCTTTCCACGAAGATTTCGGACATGTAACTGAGGATTGCATTGCTCTAAGGAAAGAAATAAGCTATCTTCTAAGCAAGGGATATCTGAAAGATCTCTTAGGAAGAAAGAAGAATAAGGGTCAGGATACTGAGAAGGATCCTGAGCGGGCAGCATCACCTCCCGCGGATGCCAAAATAATCAACTTCATTTCGGGAGGATCCGACATTTGTGGGACTTCGTATTCGGCGGCAAAGAGACATGCAAAAGAAGCTAAGGCCGAAAGGGGAGACAAACCTGTCAGGATGGCTACCCTCACAACTGACAAAGTGATCACATTTGATGCTGATGACAGGGATACTGTCCAGGATCCTCACCATGATGCTCTGGTAATAACGTTATATGTGGCTAACCATTTTGTACGCAGGATATTGGTAGATAATGACAGCTCCGTTAACATAATCCAACTAGAGACTCTGAAGAGAATGAATGTATCTCCAATGGATATCACTTCAAAGTCTACCGTGCGTGTTGGGTTCAGTGGAGAGGCTAGAAACACAGTGGGAGAGATAAAGTTACCAGTATACGTTGAAGGAGTCAACTCGATACAACGTTTCTGTGTGATGGATTCTCTATCCTGCTATAACATCATACTGGGAAGACCATGGATTCACGATATGAAGGTTGTGCCATCAACGTATCACCAATGTATCAAGATCCCTACCCCTTGGGGAGTTGTCAAAGTTGATAGTGATCAGCAGGAGGCGAAAGAATGCTACTCATCCTCGATGAAATCCTCAACCAAGCCTAGTACAACATAGCAATTAAAGATGCGGGCCCAGGATATCGTGGAGGATTCGGAGCAGGATGTGAAGAAAATTATCCTGGATCAGGATAATCCTGATATCTCGGTGCTCGTAGGAACCAATATCCCTCAGGATATTGAAGAACAGTTAATTAACTTTTTGAAATGCAGGTGCAACATACCAAAGATTGGTAAACATGATGTTCAAAGACAAACTGGGGGACACCATGGAGGTGTACATTGACGATATGGTGGTAAAATCAAAGAAAGCTCAGGATCACCTCCAGGATATTAAAGGAGCATTTGATATCCTGGATCAGTATAACATGAAGCTGAATCCTGCTAAGTGCCATTTTGGAGTGGGGGCAGGAAAATTTCTAGGATATATGGTGACCAAAAGAGGAATAGAGGCGAGCCCGGAGCAGATTAAAGCCATCTTGGATATTAAATCGCCCTCAAATATGAAGGATGTTCAATGATTAACAGGGCGAGTGGCAGCATTAAACAGATTTATCTCAAGATCCTCAGAAAAATGCAAAGATTTTTATGATATCCTGAAGAAGAACAAGAAATTCGAATGGGGTGAGAAGCATGAAGCGGCCCTACAGGATTTAAAGCAATATCTTTCAACCGCACCTCTACTGATGAAGCCTGAGAATGGTGAACCATTATCCCTATACCTCGCAGTATCAGGGAATGCTGTAAGTGCCGTCCTTGTAAAGGACCATGAAGGTCAGCAATATCCTGTTTATTATGTTAGTAAAAACTTGTTAAATGCTGAAACTAGATATTCTCATTTATAAAAATTGATACTAGCATTAGTTATGGCATCAACGAAACTTAGACATTACTTTGAGACACATAGGATTCATGTTAAAACAAATTATCCTGTTAAAAATGTGCTTAGGAAACCAGAAATGTCAGGCAGGATGGCTAAGTGGTCAGTAAAGTTGAGTGCTTATGATTTAGTTTATGAACCTAGAAATGCCATAAAGTCTCAGGCTTTAGCTGACTTTGTGGCTGATTTTTGTAGTGACGTTCAGGATGAGGTAGACCTAGAAGTTCAACAGTTAGGAGAATCCTCAAGATCCTGGACATTATATACTGATGGTGCATCTAATATAAGAGGAGTAGGATTGGGAATACTACTAAAATCGCCACAGGGGGACATATTACCCCAGGCTATTAGATGTGAATTTCCTGCTACTAATAATGAAGCAGAGTATGAAGCTTTAATTGCAGGATTAGAGTTGGCTAAGAGCATGAGTATCAAAATTTTGCAAGTATATGTTGACTCTTTGTTAATTACTAACCATTTTAATGGATCCTATGCAGTTAAGGGTGAGAAATTAATTGAATATCTCGATATTCTCAAAAAATTAGCAGGATATTTCGATGTTTTTACACTTGAACAGGTACCAAGGTTGGATAATGCTGAAGCGGATGCCTTAGCAAATTTGGGATCATCGATCAGGATACCTGAAGGGACCCAAATACCAATATTACATGTCTTATATCCTGCAACGAATCCTCAGGATAAAGAAGTAGCGGGTATTCGGGATCCTGGAGCGGAATATCCTGAACAGGATCCTAAATCCTGGACGGCTCCAATTGTGAGATATCTCAAAGAAGGACACATCCCCGGAAATGAAAATCCTAAGGCATTTAGGATGAAGGTATCACGATTCACTATTATAAATAATGTTTTATACAAGAAATCTCTTGCAGGACCGTATTTGAGGTGCTTGGAGGATCCTGAAGCCAAAGAAGTACTTCAGGATATACATGAAGGGGATTGTGGTAATCACACTGGGGGCAGATCATTGTTCTCGAAAGTATTAAGGACAGGATATTATTGGCCAACGATGAGGAAAGATGCTGCAGAATATGCTCGAAGATGTGATGCATGTCAAAGACATAGTAACATACTACATCAACCAGCTGAACCATTATATCCTGTAGTTTCCCCTTGGCCATTCATGAAGTGGGGGATGGATATAGTAGGGAAGTTACCAAAAGCTCCGGGAGGAAAAGTCTTTATGTTAGCAATGACGGATTATTTCTCTAAGTGGGTTGAGGCTGAAGCATTTGTTCAAGTTAGAGACCAAGAAGTAGTATCCTTCATAAAGAGGAATATCCTGACTAGGTTTGGGGTACCAGCTGAGATCATTTGCGATAATGGGTCCCAGTTTATAAGCAAAAGGACTACTGACTTTTGCAAGAGTTGAGGAATCAAAATGATCACATCTACTCCGGTACATCCTCAAGCGAATGGGCAAGCTGAATCCTCAAACAAGATAATAGTCAATAACTTAAAGAAGAGGCTTGGAGCCAAAAAAGGAAGACGGGCGGAAGAGTTACCCTTTGTTTTGTGGGCTGATAGGACAACGGTAAAGAATGCAACTAGCCAAACCCCGTTTTCCTTGGTATTTGGAGCAGAAGCAGTGATTCCAACAGAAATGACGATACCTACTGCAAGATCTATCCTACAGGATCCTGAACAGAATCCTGAAGTCTTATGTCAAGATTTGGATACTATAGATGAAAAAAGAGACGCGGCAAGACTAAGGATAGCAGCATATAAACAAAGAATATCCAGAGCATATAATAAGAACATAAGGACTAGAAGATTTCGAGTTGGTGATTGGGTGCTAAGAAAGGCTTTTCAAAATACCACTAATCCTGCCGATGGCAAGTTAGCTCCGAAATGGGAAGGACCATATGAAGTCGAGTCAGAAGCAGGGAAAGGAGCATATCGACTCAAGGATATGGAAGGGGATATGCTACCAAGATCCTGGAATGCAATACATTTAAAGCTCTATTTCAAGTAAGAGTGGAATTTATTTTCTATCTCGGAATGGTATATATTCTATTTTAAATATATTTGTTTATTATCTTGAACCTAATACTGACTTAAGCATCGGAGGGGTGTTAGCCACCTTAGTTTACAATTGTTTTGCAGCATATGTGTAGGATCGTTTTCAGACCCGAACGAGTCGATCAGAAGAGTTTATCTCTAAACGAAAGGCGGAAACAGACGTGTAGAGTTCAATTCAGCAAGATTCACGCTTAAAACTGTTGTAATATTGATTTCACACTGTTTTACAACCTGACAACACTTCGGCAGCACTTCGTTGCTCTAGCCGGAAAGTTACAAATGGTGAAAGTTTGAAGCCTATTTATAGACTAGGACCCTCCTGTTTGAAACTGACACCCTCTAGTTTGAAACTGACATGACCAGTTTCAAACAGTCATGACTAAACCCTCTAGTTTGAAAGTGACAGGCCACCTTCAAACTAAACCCCTTCAAACTTGACATCTTCAAACTAGTAGGTCCTTCAAACTAGCAGGTCATCTTCAAACTTTTGTCCGAGACTCGATATAAGACGAAGACGACAGATGTGTGCACCAACAATATGTTTCAGGATTGTTTTGGTCAAAAATTACCGAAGTAATTAAGTGATCAAATTAGTTAAGTGAGGTAGTGTGCTAGAAGTAAATATCAAAAATGTGTTAATTAAATTACTTGCAAAAACAGTTTAAGGATACGGCTCGGGATATTGAGCTGTATCGACGATCAAACAATGAGCAATTAATGAGCAAAAAGTAAAGGAAGTGACACAAGATGTACGAGGAAAGCCCTTGATCAATCTAGATCGCCGGCATAAAACCTCGGGAGCTGACAATCGCAGCTGCCTTGTTCTTCAATTGCTTCAAAAATCAGGATACAGTGCAGGATGTGGTACGGATCGACTAAGTGTTACAACAAAAATGAAATACAAGTGTGGTGTTTGCAACTAGCTAGAATGTGATTGTGTTCGAGAGTGTAAGTGTGAAATGATGTGTTCTAAGTTGATCCGACCTCATCTATTTATAGTAAAGATAAGATAACTAACTACCCTAAACTCGCGGGATTCACCGAATATTCCTTCTTGGAACGTTGCAGACCTGGTCTTTCGGGCTCAACGTCTCTTTCTCAACAAATTCGTCCGAGTCTTGAGGAGAAGAAGTCCTTGTGACCGTTAGCAAGCCTCTACCCTTAACCTGCACGTGGTTAATTCAATAAGCTTCAGGATATCGCCCAAGATGTCAGCAATATCCTCTTCCAGCATCCTGATTACAAATAACCAAACAAAGGCAGGATATTGGTCAGGATACATATGTTAAGAAAATGACCCCTAACAATTGTCCCCAAATATATCAGTTGGGATACCAATCCAACGGATATATTTCAAAACTTTACTTCATAATTTAAGGCAATTAATATGAGTAGACTCTTGAAATGACAGCAGTGCTATTTCCAAGACATTATTTACTTTTTACCCCCTTATATTCATCCTATATTAACCAAGGGACTCCTTGTCTCGGTCATCCTTATCTTCAAGCAAGCATCAGGTAACTTCTCTTCTAATTTCCTCTCTTTAATTTTTCATAATTTACTCAATGGCACCACGAACGAAATCCCGCTCAGTCCGGTCCGCCTCAACCCTGATAAGTCAAAACCTTATCACTGATCCAGCAAAGGAGATTTGCTGTTTCAATAATGCTGATATTGCTGCTCTCAAAGACTCCGGTGCCTTTCCCACCGGAACGGTCTTTCGCCCGTTTGACAAGGAAGCCCGATCGGATGCATCATCCGACGAGTGGGTTTGTTTTTTCGCTTATCCTTTCTCCCTTGGACTCCGGTATCCATTTTCACCCTTTATCTCCAGTTTTTTCGACCTCACCGGCCTTAGTTATGCCCAAGTTATGCCAATGGTCTGGCGAATCTTGATAGT
Source organism: Helianthus tuberosus (assembly GCA_030545235.1). NCBI lineage: Eukaryota > Viridiplantae > Streptophyta > Magnoliopsida > Asterales > Asteraceae > Helianthus > Helianthus tuberosus. The sequence continues at coordinate 67,860,533 of CM060432.1, read as the reverse complement.
GTTGGATCAAATCAAATCTCGTCATTACCCCAACCTTCTTGTTGAGGACCTTCCCGTAGCATACCGATTAAGATCCCACGGCAACCACCGTTATCTTCTATTCTCCATCAAGAGTCCTTTGGTCCTTAAAGCCACCAAGAACGAGGATCGATGGCGACGAAAATTCTTTTTCGTCAAAAGAGACTCCATTGATAAGGGTTTCGATCTACCGGTTAAATGGTTAACCAAGGGTAGGATTTAGGGTTTTAGGAATATCCCCAATCATATTTTCAAACTGTATCCCGGACTTATATTCTGATGTTTTTATGCAGCGAATTTCAGAGATTTAGTGCCTCCTAGCGCGGAATCCGAATCCAAGATCAAGGAAATCTACCGTCTTCCTGCCAGCGAAAGAAGTTTTTCCCTGTCTCTCACAGATCCTCATCAAAAATCAAACTCAGAAATGTCTGGTAAGCACATTTTCATATGTTAATTATTTTAAAAAATATGATGAGTTTTGAGAGTATCTCCCCTTATGTAGCACCAGTCGTCAACCTTGATGCTTTCGAACTCGATGAACTGGATTGCTATTCCAGCCTTGGACCCGCCAAACAAGAATCCAAGCCAAAGTCGTCTGCTACACCAAAGCCTACCTCCTCGAAAGCTGTTTCTGCTCCCAAAGGCCCTCCGGCATCCAGGACCAGGGCATCCAGTTCTCGGAAGAGAAAGGAGACTGACTCTCCAGCTGTTTCTGAAACATTCTCTCTTGAGAATCATGGGTTCAATGACGCCATCTCATTTCTCAAACAGGTAGAATTTTCTTTCCGATATCCTGTACAAGTATGTTAGTCTTTATCCTGCTTATTATTCACATTAATACCTGTATTTTTATCTATAGGGTCTGGATCGCCTCATGCATTTATACGAAGATGCTAGCGGTCTTAACAAGATGTTGCAGATTCAGCTGGAGAAAGCTCAAGCCACCATAGCTGATCAAGGAACCATTGCAGCTGCCAAATCCCAGCATTATGAGGACAAATACAAGGCAATGACTCAGGAACATCAAGCCGCTCTTCACAAAGCTAATGAGGATGCTCAAGCCAAGCTGGATGCCGCCCTTCTCCAATATCAGCAGAATATGAGCTCATACCGGGATAGCCTAAAAACTTCGGTGGTCGTCTCTCTTCTCCAAGCCAGGATAAGGATGGCTTATGAAGCCATGGATCTGGGTTTTGAATGCCCTTCCTGGAATGTAAAGGCTTGGGAGGAGAAACTACAGGGCCTCGGAGGTCATCCCGTTGCTCATCCTGCAAAACACACTGATGAAGAGCCTTCTAAGGCAGCAAAGGAGGTGGCCAATGCTGATGATGGTGCTGAGAAGAATCCTGAGGGTGATGTTGGGGCGAATGCTGGCAAGGAGGTTGCTGTTCAAGAAGGTGCTGCCCCTTAGGCAGCAGAGTGGGCAATGATGGATATACGTGCCAAGGCCGGAGCCCACTTTTTAATTTCATGGTTGTGGTTGCATAAACAATTTACTTTTCCTGTCCTTGAACAATTTACTTTTCCTGCACTAGAACAATGTGATGACCAAAGGTGGATGGGTCCTAGGTTTTAGGACGAAGCCCTTGGTCATCAGTTAGTATAACTTGTTTTGAACATAGTAACGGTTGTAGGTAAACGGGTCCTGTTTTGAGACAAATCCTGCAACCGTTACAAAATTATGGTAACAACTAATCGTGCTTTTGGCGGGTGGGCCTTACCAAAAGCACAACTTTTGACTTGTTAATAATATAACTATCTTTTGACTTATTTTTTGTTACTTTGCATTGTTTAGTGTAAGTTTTAGCTTTGTAAAAATTTCATACTGTTATTTTACAAAATATCTTGACCAGTATGCTTAGAAACATACTGCAGAAGTCTTTTAAATGGATCTTCCATACGTTCTTTTAATTTTGTAAAAATTTCTTTAGAAAGTAAAAAATAGTTTATCTTTTTTAAATCCAAGTTTTGATGATGATCAGAGTTTCAAGCCAATGCTAGTTTCAAACATCCCAGTCAAATATCCTTAAAAGGACTTTGAGGATATGTGTCAAGATACTTAACATGATGTTATTAAAAATTCAAATGAGGTTTGCAAAGGAAAGATCATACCAGACATAGGATATAAACCTATTACCAAACTTCAATCCCTTTGCAACTCTTCCAATGAAGATGTCCCCAGTGCAAGGTACTTAATGCATTAGTCGCAAACTTCATTCTTTTAACTTTACACCACCATCTTGGCAGGGATGTCCCCTGCGTACAATGTCTTCAAGTATCTTAGAAATCTATTTAATGTCAGTTTCCATGGCATAAGCAATTTTTCTCGTTCCGAGGGTATAACCCAAGGATGTACTGGAGATAAATCCTTTGTATCCTGGGGAAAATCCCAATTTTTCATGCGCTACAGGCGGGAGTGTATAAACTCCAAGACTTAGAAAGGTGAAAACCTTTAAACCTTAGAGAGTATGAAAATACCCTTTCGTGAGAGAGGGTGATCAATCCTCATATACCGTTAGGATTCAGGATATAGCCAATGGTAACGAAATTGTCAGCCACTTTTACATGGACTGGTCCCGCCACCTTGAACTATCCCTGAATAACTTGCGCTCCAGGCGGGGTGTTTAAACCCAATTCGGAAGAAAGGTGAATACCTTTAAACCTGTGAAGGGATCAGTATCCCTTAAACGTGAGAGAGGGGGCCAATCCTCTAATCTTCTGAGTTATCCCGAGTGCATATTCTGGAGCTATATCCTGAAACATATCTTGCAAAACAAATGTAAACTAAGGTGGGTGTTAGCTTGGCTAACACCCCTCCGATGCTTAAGTCAGTATCAAGTTACAAAGAACAAATTACACCAAACACATTTAAAAGAAGTAAGAATTCATACCATCTCGAGTTAGAAATTAAATTCTAGACTCACTTGAAATAGAGCTTAAGGTGTATAGCATTCCAAGATCTCGGTAGCATATCTCCCTCCATATTCTTGAGTCTATACGCTCCTTTCCCTGCTTCTGATTCAACTTCATATGGTCCTTCCCATTTTGGAGCTAACTTGCCATCGGCAGGATTAGTAGTATTTTGGAAGGCCTTTCTTAATACCCAATCTCCAACCTTAAATCTTCTGGTTCTAATATTCTTGTTATATGCCCTGGATATTCTCTGTTGATATGCTGCCATCCTTAGCCTTGCCGCATCTCTCTTTTCATCTATAGTGTCTAAATCCTGACTCAAGGCTTCAGGATTCTTCTCAGGATCACTTAAGATAGATCTTGCAGTAGGTATTGTCATCTCCGTTGGAATCACTGCTTCTGCTCCAAACACCAACGAAAATGGGGTTTGACCTGTTGCATTCTTTATCGTTGTCCTGTCAGCCCATAAAACAAAGGGTAATTCTTCTGCCCATCTTCCTTTTTTGGCTCCAAGCCTTTTCTTTAAGTTGTTGACAATTATCTTGTTAGAGGATTCTGCTTGTCCATTTGCTTGAGGATGTACCGGAGTTGATGTGATCATTTTGATTCCCCAACTCTTGCAAAAGTCAGTAGTCCTCTTACTTATGAACTGAGAGCCATTGTCACAGATTATCTCAGATGGTACTCCGAATCTGGTCAGGATATTCCTCTTGATGAAGGATACTACTTCTTGATCTCTTACTTGAACAAATGCTTCAGCTTCAACCCACTTAGAGAAGTAATCCGTCATTGCTAGCATAAAGACTTTTCCTCCCGGAGCTTTCGGTAACTTTCCCACTATATCCATACCCCACTTCATAAATGGCCAAGGGGAAACAATAGGATATAATGGTTCAGCCGGTTGATGCAGTATGTTACTATGTCTTTGACACGAGTCACATCTTCGAGCATATTCTGCGGCATCTTTTCTCATTGTTGGCCAATAATATCCTGTTCTTAATATTTTTGAGAATAACGATCTGCCCCCAGCATGGTTACCACAATCCCCTTCATGTATATCCTGAAGGACTTCTTTGGCTTCAAGATCCTCCAAGCATCTCAAATACGGTCCTGCAAGAGATTTCTTGTATAAAATATTATCTATAATAGTGAATCGTGATACCTTCATCCTAAATGCCTTAGGATTTTCATCTCCAGGAATGTGTCCTTCTTTGAGATATTTCATGATTGGAGCCGTCCAGGTTCTAGGATCCTCTTCAGGATATTCCTCCCCAGGATCCTGAATACCAGCTACTTCTTTATCCCGAGGATTCGTTGCAGGATATAAGACATGTACTATTGGTATTTGTGTCCCTTCAGGTATCCTGACCGACGATCCCAGATTTGCTAAGTTGTCTGCTTCAGCATTATCTTCCCTTGGTACCTGTTCAAGTATAAAAACATCGAAATATCCTGCTAATTTTTTGAGAATATCGAGATATTCGATTAATTTCTCTCCCTTAACTGCATATGATCCATTAAAATGGTTAGTAATTAACAGAGAGTCAACATATACTTGCAAATTTTTGATACTCATGCTCTTAGCCAACTCTAATCCTGCAATTAAAGCCTCATACTCTGCTTCATTATTAGTAGCAGGAAATTCACACCTAATAGCCTGGGGTAATATGTCCCCCTGTGGCGATTTTAGTAGTATTCCTAATCCTACTCCTCTTACATTAGATGCACCATCAGTATATAATGTCCAGGATCCTGAGGATTCTCCTAGTTGTTGAACTTCTAGATCTACCTCATCCTGAATGTCACTACTAAAGTCAGCCACAAAGTCAGCTAAAGCCTGAGACTTTATGGCATTCCTGGGTTCATATACTAAATCATAAGCACTCAACTTTACTGACCACTTGGCCATCCTGCCTGACATCTCTGGTTTCCTAAGCACATTTTTAATAGGATAGTTTGTTTTAACATGAATCCTATGTGTCTCGAAATAATGCCTAAGTTTCGTTGATGCCATAATTAATGCTAGTATCAATTTTTCTAAATGAGAATACCTAGTTTCAGCATCTAACAAACTTTTACTAACATAATAAACAGGGTACTGCTGACCTTCATGGTCTTTTATAAGAACGGCACTTACAGCATTCCCTGATACAGCAAGGTACATGGATAGTGGTTCACCATTTTCCGGCTTCATCAATAGAGGTGCGGTTGAGAGATACCGTTTCAAATCCTGTAGGGCTGCTTCATGCTTTTCCCCCCATTGGAATCTTTTGTTCTTCTTTAGGATATCATAGAAGTCTTTGCATTTCTCCGAGGATCTTGAGATAAATCTGTTTAGAGCTGCTACTCGGCCTGTTAATCTTTGTACATCCTTCATATTCGAGGGTGATTTTATATCCAGGATAGCTTTAATCTGCTCCGGGCTTGCCTCTATCCCCCTTTTCGTCACCATATACCCAAGAAACTTTCCTGCCCCCACTCCGAAATGGCACTTAGCAGGATTCAGCTTCATATTATACTGATCCAGGATATCAAATGCTCCTTTAATATCCTGGAGGTGATCCTGAGCTTTCTTTGACTTTACTACCATATCGTCAATGTATACTTCCATGGTGTCCCCCAGTTTGTCTTTGAACATCATGTTTACCAATCTTTGGTATGTTGCACCTGCATTTTTCAAACCAAAAGGCATAGCTGTATAACAATAAATACCTGTTGGCGTCATGAAGGCGGTATCCTCCTGGTCAGAAGGCTCCATTTGTATCTGTTGAAATCCTGAGGATGCGTCCATGAAAGTCAGCATTTCATGCCCAGCAGTGGCATCTACCATTGCATCAATATGGGGGAGAGGAAATGGGTCTTTAGGACAAGCTTTGTTCAAGTCTGTGTAGTCTACACAAACTCTCCATTTCCCATTCTTCTTCTGTACTACAACCACGTTTGCTAGCCACCTTGGGAACTTAACCTCTCTGATCATTCTTGACTTTAATAATCTCTCAACTTCCTCTTGGATAATCGTGTTCCGCTCAGGAGCAAACTTCCTTCTTTTTTGTTGCACAGGCTTGAACGACTTATCAATTCCAAGCTTGTGAGTGATGATATCTTTGGATATGCCAGTCATATCCTCATGTTTCCATGCAAACGTAGACATCCTGCATTTCAAAAAGTTAATTAATTGTTCCTCAATATCCTGAGGGATATTGGTCCCTACGAGCACCGAAATATCGGGGTTATCCTGGTCCAGGATAACTTTCTTCACATCCTGCTCCGGATCCTCCACGATATCCTGGGCCCGCGTCTTTAATTGCTATGCTGCACTAGTTCTGGCTGAGGATTTCATCGAGGAGGAGTAGCATTCTTTCGCCTCCTGCTGATCGCTATCAACTTTAACAACTCCCCAAGGGGTAGGTATCTTGATGCATTGGTGATATGTTGATGGCACGGCCTTCATATCGTGAATCCATGGTCTTCCTAGTATGATGTTATAGCAGGATAGAGAGTCCATCACACAGAAACGTTGTATCGAGTTGACTCCTTCAACGTACACCGGCAACTTTATCTCTCCCACTGTGTTTCTGGCTTCTCCGCTGAATCCGACAAGCACGGTGGACTTCGAAGTTATATCCATTGGAGACACATTCATTCTTTTAAGTGTCTCTAGCTGGATTATGTTGACGGAGCTGCCATTATCAACCAATATCCTGCGTACAAAATGGTTAGCCACATATAACGTTATTACCAGAGCATCATGGTGAGGATCCTGGACAGTATCCCTGTCATCAGCATCAAATGTGATCACTTTGTCAGTTGTGAGTGTAGCCATCCTGACAGGTTTGTCTCCCCTTTCGGCTTTGGCTTCCTTTGCGTGTCTCTTTGCTGCCGAATACGAAGTTCCACAAATGTCGGATCCCCCCGAAATGAAGTTGATTATCTTGGCATCCGCGGGAGGTGATGCAGCTCGCTCAGGATCCTTCTCAGTATCCTGACCCTTATTCTTCTTCTTTCCTAAGAGATCTTTCAGATATCCCTTGCTTAGAAGATAGCTTATTTCTTTCCTTAAAGCAATGCAATCCTCAGTCATATGTCCGAAATCTTCGTGGAAAGCACACCATTTCGACTTATCTTTCCAGTCAGCCTTTTGTTGATTCTTTCGAGGCCATCTAGCCTTGTCTCCTAGACCCTGCATAGCATACATCAATTCAGGAATATTAACAGAAAAGCAATATTCAGACAACTCAGGATACTCTTCAGGATCCTCATCTTCGACAGCATTCACTCTCTTGTTTTCATTTCTACCATATGGTTTAGGCCGATATGACTTAAATGAGGATTCTGACTTCCTGTTAGTCGATTCATAAGTGTTGGATGAGTTCATCCTTTCTTGCATCTTCTTGTCATCTTCCAGACGGATATATCTCAAGGCCCTGTTACGAGCTTCATCGAGATTCCTGCAGGGATTCATTACAAGATCCTGATAAAACTGAGAATCCTTTTGTAATCCCATCTTAAAAGCTTGCACAGCTGTTGCAACATCAAGATGTGGGATATCCAAGGATTCTCGACTAAATTTGTTCACATAATCCCTCAAGGATTCTTGAGGCCCTTGAGTTATCCTGTAAAGATCACTGGTTAGTTTCTCAAAACTCCGACTACAAGAAAATTGACTGTTAAATAAATTAACCAAATGAGCAAATGAAGTAATTGAGTGAGGAGGAACGTTCAACAGCCATTTCAAGGCTGATCCTGTTAGAGTAGAACCAAATCCCTTGCACAAGCACGCTTCCTTGAGCTCCGGAGGGATAGGGTTAATCTCCATTCTTTCCCTATACTGGGCAATATGCTCCTCAGGATCCGTAGTCCCGTCATAAAGCTTCATGTTGGGAGTTTGGAATCTCTTTGGGATCTCAGCATCACATATAGGGTATGCAAAACGAGATATCTTGTGGCTATCTTGAGATACTTCCGGGATCGGCTGGACCACCCCAGGTACACTAGATATCATGTCTTTCAACTTCTGAAGTTCCCTGGTAAGTGCTGATGTTACACCTGTATCCTGCAAGGATCCACCACTGTTAATAGCATGAGTATTATTATTATTAGACACGTTACCAGTTGGAGGATTCTGCCCATATCCTGAAGCATATCCTGAGCTCCTTATGGTTGACATCCGGGCCAAGGAGGGTATTTCAGGAGTATGATTCTGAGGAAGACTGGGCACGATACTCCCCCTATTATCCTCGGTGTACACAGCTGAGGTAAAGTTCAACGCTCTGGGGTGTAACGGGGTGACATTGTCCTCCGCAGATCTGCTCGAGCCAGCCTTCAGGAGTTGTATCTCCCTCAAAAGCATTTGGTTTGTTTCCTGTTGCTGCCTCATTTGTTCCTGCACACTTCCAAATAAGGTTAAAATTTCATCATTAGAAGCTAAAACGGGAGCAGATCCCTGGACACTCCGAGTTGGGATAACATCTTGAGATTGTGTAGAGGCTGGCATCCTTGGAGGAGGTGGTGGAAGCACCAAACCGGTAGTGGCAGAAGTCATAGCAGACACAGTAGAGGAACTCATGTTTGATCTTGAGGCCATTATAGATAATGTGGCAAAAAGTTTTGAAAATAGAAAACCGATTAGCGATTTGACAAAAAGTTTTAGTAAAAAGAGCACCACTTGCCCCACGGTGGGCGCCAAATTGTTTTGGTCAAAAATTACCGAAGTAATTAAGTGATCAAATTAGTTAAGTGAGGTAGTGTGCTAGAAGTAAATGTCAAAAATGTGTTAATTAAATTACTTGCAAAAACAGTTTAAGGATACGGCTCGGGATATTGAGCTGTATCGACGATCAAACAATGAGCAATTAATGAGCAAAAAGTAAAGGAAGTGACACGAGATGTACGAGGAAAGCCCTTGATCAATCTAGATCGCCGGCATAAAACCTCGGGAGCTGACAATCGCAGCTGCCTTGTTCTTCAATTGCTTCAAAAATCAGGATACAGTGCAGGATGTGGTACGGATCGACTAAGTGTTACAACAAAAATGAAATACAAGTGTGGTGTTTGCAACTAGCTAGAATGTGATTGTGTTCGAGAGTGTAAGTGTGAAATGATGTGTTCTAAGTTGATCCGACCTCATCTATTTATAGTAAAGATAAGATAACTAACTACCCTAAACTCGCGGGATTCACCGAATATTCCTTCTTGGAACGTTGCAGACCTGGTCTTTCGGGCTCAACGTCTCTTTCTCAACAAATTCGTCCGAGTCTTGAGGAGAAGAAGTCCTTGTGACCGTTAGCAAGCCTCTACCCTTAACCTGCACGTGGTTAATTCAATAAGCTTCAGGATATCGCCCAAGATGTCAGCAATATCCTCTTCCAGCATCCTGATTACAAATAACCAAACAAAGGCAGGATATTCGTCAGGATACATATGTTAAGAAAATGACCGCTAACAAGGATATAGCTCCAGGATATGTACTTAGGATAGCTCGAAAGATTAGAGGATTGGCCCCCTCTCTCACGTTTAAGGGATCCTGGTCCCTTCAAAGGTTTAAAGGTATTCACCTTTCTTTCGAATTGGGTTTAAACACCTCGCCTGGAGCGCAAGTTATCTAGATATAGTTCAAGGTAGCGGGACCAGTTCATGTAAAAGTGGCTGACAATTTCGTTACTGTTGGCTATATCCTGGATCCTGAAGGTATATGAGGATTGATCACCCTCTCTCACGAAAGAGTATTTTCATACTCTCTAAGGTTTAAAGGTTTTCACCTTTCTAAGAATTGGAGTTTATACACTCTCGCCTGTAGCGCATGAAATTTAGGGTTTATCCCCAGATATCAGGGTTTATCCCCAAGATATTAAGGGTTTATCCCAAGTATTCTAAGGATTCATTTCAGGATATCAGGGGTTTTGCCCTGGGGTATTCGGAATTTATTCAAGTCAAAGTATGAACACATTTGCGTTTCTGTGTCGAACACAGGGGACATACATTATACTATTCAAAGGATGGATCCGAGTTTATAAGTATGCACTGGGGACAAACTTATAATGGAGGATTGAAATTGATTCTCTAAGAATCTCTGGTATGATCTCTCCTTTTTATTTGGACAATTTATAGGTTGTATTTCAATATCCTGATCAAAATATCTTTCAGGATATCTTCTAGGATACGTTTACAATATATTCCTAAAAATGTTCAAACAAAACAGTTTTCACGAATAAAATTTGTATATCAATGACAACAATAATAAAGTCAAAAAAGAAGTTATATTATTAACATACCAAAAGATGTGCTCTTAGTTTCACCTCAAAACAAGGCCCATCCAATAAGAGCACTAATAGTTCCTTACCATATTTACCCAACAGTTGAAGGTTTCATCTCAAACCGAGACCCATCCACCTCCAACTGTTGTATTGTTCAAAAACGGATGCAGGAAATGTAAATTGTTCAGGTGCAGGAAAGTAAAGTGCAGAAAAGTAAATTGTTTAAGGGATTACAGACCAACATTCAAACTTAAAAAGGTGGGCTCTGGCCTTGGCACGTATATCCGTCATCGCCCACCTAAATGCCCTCACACAGCGGCATCTTCTCCAACCTTCTCAGACTTCTCAGCACCAGCATCCTGAGCAGCATCCTCACCAGTATCCATCCCAGCATCCTCTCCAGCATCCTTCTTGTCTCCAGCCTGGATCACCACCTCTGCTGACTTAGAAGACTCACCAGCTTCAACAGGAAGTGGCACAGCTTTGCCTCCGAGTTCCTTTAGCTTGGCCACCCAGGATTCAACTGGCCAAGATGGACAAACAAGGCCCGTCTCCTTGGCCTCGTAGGCCATCTTGATGCGTGCTTGTAACAGGGAGACGATAGCGGAAGCCTTGATTCCCTCCCGGAAATTGACCATGGCTTGATCATGATCCATTTGAACGGTGGCAAGTTTGAGCTCAGCGTCTTGGGTGACCTTCTTCAGCAGGCTTTCGTAGTGCCGGGTCTTCGCTTCGGCAATGGCACCTTGGTCAGCAACGGTGCTTTCAAGCTGTTTGATCCTGGCTTCATGGAGTGCAGCAGTACCACAGGCATCATTATACAGGTGGAGCAAGTGCTGGAGGCCCTCCACATCAATTTCAGGTATAAGTTAGAATATATTGACTAGGATATCCTATTAGGATATACGTGCAGGATATATGTGCAGGATATGCGTCAAGATATTACCTTGTTAAGGAAGGATGTCATTGGCTCTAAGGAATCAGAGAAACTGAGTTCGTCATAGGAGAACCCTTCTGAACCTGGAGCACTGACTTCAAGACCTTTCCTCTTTTTTGCTGTGGAAGCACGAGTCCTTGGATTGGCCTTGGGAGCCGGGAGTGGCTTGGAGCTAGTAGCAGCGGGAGTCTCTTTCTTGACTGTGGCTGGAGTTGGGTAGCTGTCGAGTTCGTCGAGGTCTAGATAGACTGGAACTTTGCTGGAGTCTGCACACAAGGAGTAAAATTCTAAATCTCTCCTAAGGATATCAAATGAAAACATATATGTACAGGATATTTTGCAGGATCCTTACCAGACATGTTTGCACTTGAAAGAGGACTTGGAGTTGGTGGGGATGGATTGAAACTTCTTTCAGCCTCTGGAAGGAGTCTGACGGCGTCTATTCTATTTTGAGAATCAGCAAGAGGAGGTGCAATCTTCCTGAAATCAGCTGCATGCACAACAGAGAAAATAAAATTGGTCAGTTTAGGATATAAAGCAGGATAAGAGGTAGGATCATCTTTAAACCCTAAATCCTACCCTTCTTCAACCATTTCATCGGATAATCCGTTCCACCAGGGATTGAGTCCCTTTTTACAAAGAAAAACTTGGATTGACAACCATCCTCGTTCCTGGTGGCACGAAGTATCAATGGGTCACCGGAAGTAGAATAAAACAGAAATCTACATGATCCATGGCATCTAAGTTTGTAAGCTAAAGGGAGATCATGGACGGAAAGATAAGGAATGTGGTTTCTTTTTATCTGGTCAAGAACAGACAAAACACGCCAGAGCATTGGCATGGTTTGGCTGAAAGAGATTTTTGTGATATTAAAGAATTCGGTGACGAAGTCCGGAAAGGGGAATTGTAGCCCTAGGGTAAAAGGGAAAGCACTGAAGCATATCCACTCGCTGGAGACCATATCCGACCGGATTTCCCGGTCAAACGGTCTAAATACGGTTCCTTCCGGGAAGATGCCGGAGGATTTTAAGGCTGACAGGTGGGCACTATCGAAGGTACATACTTCCTTCTCCGGTTCTTGGAGAAGGTTCTGTTGGATGAATGTGGGAGCCGAGTCACCTGAACTGGATCTTGTTTGCCTTGGCATTTGGTCACCTGAATTTTTCGCCGGAGAAAGAGGATAAAGATGAATATGAAGATGAGAGAGAAAATGTTACCTTTTCCTTGTCGATTATGATTAAAAAAGAGATGAGGATGAGAAGATATAGGGCATGATGAGTAAATATAGGCCGGGTAGTTGAAAACGGTCACATCATTGGTCTTATCTATTAATTACCTCGATCTTCGTGAAAAATGTAACCGTTAGTGCAGGATAACAAACGGTAACATTTTTTGGGACAAATGTTATGGGTGAAATTCTGAGCCCATATCCTGGAAAATATCTTGATTTATATCTTGGTTTTATAGTATCTGTTTACATCCGGGATGCTAGTTCAGGATATTGGTAACATCCTGAATGGTATCCTCAGGATTACTAACGGATTATGTGCAGGTACGTGGGTTAGAAGCTAGCAACGTTCACAAGGACTCATTCCGCGGAAGACTCGGTCTAAGTTGTTCAAGGAAAGACGTTAAGCCCGCTTTATTTGGTTCCAAACGGCTACTTATGGAATATTCGGGAGCATCCCATATTTATAGGAATTTTAGTTTCTACTTTGTAACTATAAATAGGTGGGTATACCAGATCGAATAGGACATCACATTTTCACTGCATACACTCTAACACTCGCTCTCTAGCAATTTCCACTTTCATACAAAAGCATTGTAACACTTTGCGATCTGGTCTATATCCTGCACTGTATCCTGACGTTTGAAGCAATAAGAAGAACAAGGCAGCTACGATTGTCAGCTCCCGAGGTTTTATGCCGGCGATCTAGATTGATCAAGGGCTTTCCTCGTACATCTCGTGTCATTTCCTTTACTTTTTACTCATTGTTTGATCGTAGATATAGCTCAATATCCTGAGCCGTATCCTGAATACTGATTTTCCAAATAACTTAACCGGCATATTTTCAACACACTTTCTAGCACACTACCTCACTTTACTAATTTGATCACTTAATTGCCTAGGTAATTTTTGACCAAAACATCCCCCAATGTTTGTATCGTTCTTTCACTCTGTCCATCCGTTTGAGGATGGTACGCAGTGCTAATGAACAATTTGGTTCCCATTTGCTCTTGGAAATCTCGCCAGAAATTTGAAGTAAACCGGGTATCCCTATCAGACACGATGGATACCGGCACCCCATGACGTGCTATTATTTCATTAGTGTAAACTTCTGACATCTTTTCTGACGTATATGTCTCACGAATCGGAATGAAGTGAGCACTTTTCGTCAATCTATCCACCACTACCCAAATGGCATCGAAACCACGACTCGTCTTAGGCAACTTGGTTAATAGGTCCATTGTAATATGTTCCCATTTCCAAACCGGGATTTCTAACGGTTGGAGTTTGCCATATGGTTTCTGGTGCTCCGCCTTGACTTGTAAACATGTCAAGCATTTTTCCACATACTTCACCACATCCCTCTTCATTCCGGGCCACCAATAATTTTGTTTCAAATCATTGTACATCTTGGTCGCACCCGGATGAATTGAATAACGGGATTTATGAGCTTCATTAAGTAGAAGCGCCTTCACTCCACAAGTATGTGGGACCCATATCCTTCCGGATCGAGTCTTCAACCCGTGATTCCCATTCGACAAATCTTTCAATTGACCGATTATTCTTTCTTTCTTCCAATTCTCTTCTTTTACTGCTTCTAACTGCGCCTCTCGAATACGTTCAAGTATACCCGAGGTCACCACGAGTTGCATCGACCTCACTCGTATTGGGACGTAGTCCGCTTTTCTGCTCAGAGCATCCGCTACCACATTTGCCTTTCCGGGGTGGTAATGTATTTCACAATCGAAATCTTTCACCGTTTCTAGCCATCGCCTTTGTCGCATATTTAACTCCTTCTGATCGAAGAAGTATTTCAAGCTCTTGTGGTCGGTGAATATGGTGCACTTTACCCCATATAAGTAGTGCCTCCATATTTTTAATGCAAATACCACCGCAGCCAACTCGATTTCGTGCGTGGGATATTTCTTCTCGTGTATTTTCAATTGTCTCGAGGCATAGGCTATTACCTTGCCCCGTTGCATCAACACACAACCGAGCCCCGATAGTGAAGCATCAGAATAAACCACCATGTCTTCGACTCCGTTCGGCAATGTCAGTACCGGAGCTTGAGTTAACTTTTCTTTTAGCGTTTGAAACGCTTTTTCTTGATCGACACCCCAAATAAACTTTTCTTTCTTTTGGGTTAGCTTTGTTAGTGGTGACGCAATCTTGGAGAAATCTTGAATGAATCTCCTATAGTATCCCGCAAGCCCCAAAAAGCTTCTAATTTCTGAAGGGTTCTTCGGGGGATTCCATTTTGACACAGCCTCTATCTTTGACGGATCCACCAAAACTCCGTCGGCACTTATGACATGGCCAAGAAATTGTACCTCTCGTAACCAAAAGGCACATTTAGAGAATTTTGCATATAACTTCTCTCGTCTAAGTGTCTCTAACACTTCTTGTAAGTGGTGTGCGTGTTCAGCTTCACTTTTCGAATACACCAAGATATCATCGATAAACACGATGACCGACTTGTCCAACATTGGCTTGCAAACCCGGTTCATGAGGTCCATGAAAGCCGCGGGTGCATTTGTTAGCCCAAATGACATCACGAGGAATTCGTAATGTCCGTATCTCGTGCGGAAAGCCGTCTTCGGCACATCTTCTTCTTTGACCTTTAGTTGGTGATACCCCGATCTAAGGTCAATTTTTGAAAACCAATTCGCACCTTGTAGTTGGTCGAATAAATCATCTATCCTCGGGAGCGGGTATCGGTTCTTTACCGTGAGTTTGTTTAACTCCCGGTAATCGATACACATGCGCATGCTCCCGTCTTTCTTTCTCACGAACAACACCGGTGCGCCCCAAGGAGACACACTCGGCCTTATGAATCCCTTGTCAAGCAGGTCTTGGATTTGGGACATCAACTCTTGTAATTCCGACGGTGCAAGTCGGTACGGGGCTTTTGCTACGGGTTTCGCGCCCGGAATCAATTCGATCCCGAACTCTATTTCCCGTTCAGGCGGTATCCCCGGTAAATCTTCCGGAAACACATCTTCATAATCTCGTACTACCGGTACATCTCCAATCTTTCGTGATTCTTTTTCGGGCTCGTTAGCGTATATCATGAATGCCTTGCATCCTTGCTTCATAAGCTTGTGAGCTTTCAACATTGTGCATACTATGGGGTTGCCTCCTTTTTCGCCATAAATGGTGACGTGTTTCCCGCTCGGAGATGTTAGTTTTATCTCTTTACGAAAACACACAACCTTTGAATGGTGTTGAGATAGCCAATCCATCCCAACGACTACTTGAAATTCTCCCATTGACATCGGGATTAGGTTTATCAAATATTCTTCGTCATCAATGCTCATTTTACAGTTTTTACATACATCACAAACCATAAAGCTCTTGTTATTACCTATCTCTACTTCTAAGGGCACATGTAATTTTGTTAGAACAAATGAAGGATGTCGAATAAATCCATATGAAACAAAGGATTTATTCGCACCCGTATCAAATAACACGCGTGCAGGAATCGAATTTACAGCAAATATACCTGAGACCACGTCAGGTTCAACCTTTGCTTCGGCGGCGGTTAGTTGAAAAGATCTTGCCTTTGCTTTTGGGGCTTCACCTTTCGGGTCCTGCCCATCCTTCTTTCCAACCAGTTCCGAGCATTTTGACTTTTTGTGACCCGTTCGATAACAATTGTAACAAACCGTCACTTTCTCCGAGCACGATATAGCCATATGTCCCTTTTTTTGCATATGGGACAAGGCTTATCCTTGTAACGGCATTCGCCTTTATGACCCTTTCCGCAGATTCTGCAACTTGGCGACCCGCCTTTCGTATCAAATTTCTTTGCGGTTTCGTTTGTTCGTGCCTTCTTAGTAGGGCTTGGGTTTATATCTTGTGCTTTCCGTTCACCCCTTTCAATGCTCTTTTTTCAGTTCGATCTCCCTTTCCCGAGCAGCATTTATGATCTCGGTAAGGGTCTCGTATTTGGAAGGGGTGATAAATTCCCTATACTCAGCACTCAACATGTTATGGTAGTAGTATATCTTTTGTTCTTCATTCGTCACTAGATCATCGCAAAACTTCATCTTATCCATAAACGTTGCCGTAATCTTGTCTATGGTCTCACTCTTGTGCCTAAGTTGCATGAACTCCTCATTGATTTTATTCATAACCGCCTTGGGGCTATGATGCTTAAGAAATGGCGTCTTGAATTCTTCCCAAGTCATGACCTTAGCAGCTTCAATACCGATCTCTCTCTTTTTGTTATCCCACCAATCTTTCGCTTGACTCCTTAGTTGACCCGTACCATAGGCTACGTAGTCATCTTCGTCACAATGGGTCCTCTCGAATACCCCTTCGATATCACTTAGCCATCGTTGGCACACTATTGGGTCAACCTCCCCATTATATATTGGTGGTTTACAGGCCATGAATTCCTTGTATGAACAAGGCTTTCGTCCACCATGCTTTTCCTTTGCTAAATTTGAATCATCTTCCAATTTCTTGATTCTCTCTTCTACTACTGATAAAACTGTGTTTTGAATTTTATCAATAAAGCCCGACAAACTGTTTTCGATCGCCTTTCCAACCTCTTCGGCAATCACTTCCCTCATTTGTTCGGTGACTCTTGGCACCGCATCATCATTACCTCCATCTGCCATCTCTATTTCTGAAATGTTTACATAGGTTGTTAAACATTCCATTTATAACACATGTTTTACTTGTTTTGATTCAATCAAGTTCATAACTTGATTTAATCGTTCTTGTTTTGATTCGATCAAGTTCATAACTTGTTTAATCGTTCTTGTTTTGATTCGATCAAGTTCATAACTTGATTTAATCGTTCTTGTTTTGATTTGATCAAGTTCATAACTTGATTTAATCGTTCTTGTTTCATGCATTTGTTGTATTTGAGTGAGCTTACACATTCTTTTCATGCATATTTGTTCGTTTCTCATTCTTTACATAATACATAATTTATTAACAAAATAATTTAATTCTTACCGGACGATCGATCAAGCTTGAACCGAACACTTATTGACAACCTTGAGCTCTGATTACCAACTTGTAACATCCTTAAATTTTTACTTGATTTAATCACTAATTTTATACATTTTTATACCAAAAGATATTAAATTAACATAAGTTTCATAAGTAGCATAAACCTTAGTCAACTAATGACTAAGTTGGAACATTCAAAATTTTTTAAGAAATTGTTTACAACCCATGAACAAAGTCTAAGTATGATTAAAACATTGCGGAAGCTTCAAAAATCGTGTTCGGTTCTTCATCATTTGCTTGACCGCCATCCGTAAGATCCACCTTGTTACCTATGGTCAAAACCTTTAAAACATTAGTTCTGACATTGTTATATAGTACATAAATACAAGATCCAACATCAAAATTTGAATAACAAAATACTGTTTTGTTTTCTGGTTCCACCGTAACTTACGGTGTCACCGTAAGTTACGGTAGGTTCTGGAATTTCCTGGATCACCGTAAACCAGGGGAAATCTGCCGTAAACACCTGACCCCTACCGTAAGTTACGGTACTACCGTAACTTACGGTAGTTCCTGGAAATCCATAATTCGTTTGTTTTGTTCATTGTACTCAAACCCAACTCTCGGATTTCGCTTTTCTAACAAACCTATACATCAAATTCTCGTATTTCTAACATGTTATATATTAACCTATATCAAAGATCAATCCATTATATTCTGGAACATTAACCATGCTTTACTTGATTATTCGACCCGTTGGCTCGTCTAAGGAATCCTTCCATATGACGACTACCAACGAGTTCCAACCAAATTTGACCAATCATTCAATATAGCGACTTCACCGCTAATTTTAAACAACTCTTATTCAAAAATTCAATTACGCATTATATAATCATCAAAATCTACTTAGTGTAACGGGTCAAGTTACATACCTTAGTGTACGCCCTTCAACCGCAAATCACTACCGGCTTGTCCACTTGACGTTCCGGTATCCTGTCCTATAGAGTTCAATTCAAGACATGTTTAGAACTCTATTTAAACCTTACTTCGCATAATACACCGAAACATCATAATTATGCGTTAAATCTTTAAATTTCTAATTTAAGCCTTCTTTGAGGCATTTTCACAAACACCTTAAGGGCAGATTTTTCACATGATTATATGACAAGTTATAGCTTATCATTTAGCCCTAATTTCACCTCAATCAGCATTTTACATGATTGTTAGCCTCTAGATTTCTGAAATCACTTCCAAATTGTCAAATTACACAAGATTAACACCCACTATCCTAGTGTTCATCAATTAACACATAACCCATTAATCACCTACAATGGTGATCATAGTTTCCACTAAAATTTTACATGATTTCAGCTTGTGTTTGTTTAGGGTTTGTCCCTAGACACTATAGTTGTTCTTAAATCATCACAACATAAACATGCAACCCTAATTTCAGATTTTTCCAATTTCATGAGAATTTCAAATTAAGAGTTTTCACTAAATTTTACATACCTTGTAATCCTCTTGCGATGAGGATCACGATTCTAAGCTCAGATTTTCGTTTGGACCAGATTTGCACCTCCAATTTGAGAGTTTTAGTAGAATTCTTGGGTTTTTGGAAGTGGGGTGTCGCCCCCTGATGTTCTGATCGACCAGACACCTCCTTGTGGGGTGTTTGGTGTGTTTTATTAATTTAATTAAAATAAAGTTTTAATTTTTACAACTTAGGTCCCTCCATTTTGATCAACATTTAGTTTAGTTGATTTTAACCCTAATATAGGTTATTTCTAACTTGTAACTAACTAGGTTAAAATTCCTAGTTGGTAAATTCTCATTTATTTATACTTTATAATTCTAATATAAAGTTTTATATTTTTCGGGGTGTTACATCGATAAGGATGATTCAGCATACAACGCGGCGAATAGTTGTAAAAGACTATGTTTTTTTTATTTTTCCGAATATGTTGCTTTTATTGTTTTCACGAAACTGGAACTTGTAATTGTATGTTTTTTTTTGGTTTGGCAAACATTATGGAAATTGTTATTTGCTTAATATAAAATAGTTTTACAGGTTTTGTTTATATGTATGTATTATGTAACTAATTACACATATGTACCATGCTGAGTACACATGTGTACTGTTCAATTCATATCCAAGTACACATGTGTATACCGTTGAAATATGAAGGTTACGTGGATCTTAAAAATCATAATCCGAATTCTGGTGGTGAAATCTGAAAAATAAAAATGAAATAAAAGATATTGTGGATAATGAATTTAAAATAGGAAAGATGTAACTTAATTCAATTATTAAAATAATGATTTAAATCTAATTTTTTATATAATTACAATCATACTCTTAACAACTAAAAAGGAAATCAAGGGTCCAGATCTGTTCACACAGTTCACTCTTGGGAGGTTGTTCACGCTGGAACCCTACCCTATATATATAAAGAGCCAACAAGGGACTGGAAAAAACTTACAAACCCCAAAAGAAAAAACGAAACCGACTAACAGATTACATTTGTTCGACAATATCAAAATCTAACCATTTACCCCAACTGGGCTTCTTGAGTTTGGATCTGTTGCAAATCTAAAGGAAAGCCTCTTCTTTTATAAGATCCACCGTCTTGTTGATGGGAATAAAAGTATCTTCAAACACTTTTTCGTTTCTGGCTTTCCACAAGCTCCACACCGTGGCAATAATGACCGTATACACAATTTTTTCCAAGATTTGTCTCCCGGATTTTGAATGATGAGAGAAATAAATTCTTTAAGATTGTTGCAGTTTATGAACCTAATCCGAAGCCAAGCAAGGATGTTCCACCAAACGCACCGAGCCCATAAGAAACTGACGAATAAATGATCCGGGTCTTCGTCTTTTATACCACAATGGGGGCACAAGGAATCCCTGAGCGGCACACCCCTCCTTACCAGACCCACTTTCGATGCAATTTTACCCAACATGGCTCTGCATAACAAATAATTAGCTTTTGGAGGGGCCCAATTATTCCACTCGAACACAAGATCTACGTTGTTCTCTTCATCTCTGAGCTTATCGATGTCTCTTCGAACCTGGCAGACCGAAAACGATCCATTAGGATCGCTAATCCATTTCCACCCGTCACCATCCGCCACCAAATTGTCCCTAATAACAATGCCGAGATTTGAAAGAGCCGCCTCCACTGAACCGATGTCTTTCCACACCCCGGGTATGGTCTTCTTAACAGGAATTATGTTGTTTGAATTCAAAGTAAGGTTACCTCCGTGAATAGCATCCACCACTTTAGCCCAAAGCTGATTTGGATTCTGTTTTAATCTCCACCACCACTTAGTTAACATCGCGTAATTAAAGCTTTGGATGCCCACAACTCCCATACCTCCTGCTTTCTTGGCTTTCAAAATGAAATCCCATCTCAACCATCTAAGCTTATTTCTGTTATTCAACTTGCCCCATAAAAACTCCCTTTCTAATTTTCTCAAGCCTTTTGATAACTCATACCATTATTAAATTCAGATCCTTCATTTTTTAATATCACAAACTCTGACTATAACCTTTCATCCTAAGGCTGGAGGGTGTGGGGGCGCCACCCCCGCCAGCTAGGACACTATAGTGCCCCAGGGCGCTATCCACCCACACCCCGCAAGTTAACTGGGGGGGGGGGGCGCCATAGATGGCTCGCCAGCATGGTAACGCCAAGGTTCAAAGGATCAGGTGGATCCCACATGTGTTTGCACCAATCAAATCTTTTTTTTTTTTTGTTTAATATGAGGCTCCATCCACACCATGCAAATTAAAGGGGGCTCCATGGCTGAGGTGAATCCTATGTGGCGTTGACGTGACCTGCTAAAGCCCCTAGGGGGCTCCAACCACACCCTCCAGCCTAACAATTTTGGTGGCCATATATATTCGGACCACTCAAGCATCTCATAAGTTCTTATGTTCAAAAGGTGGTAAGTTTTGACATTGTGAATGGTTATAAATTCGGTCACTCTTACCCTTTTATTTGTTCATAAATGCGGACAGGTTTAGATACATTAAATGCGGACTAAATGGAGTATCTCATGTGCGGACTAGATGAAGTGTCTCATGTGCGGACTAAATGATCAAATGCGGACCTATAATCAAACAAATCAAACAATTATATTCAGACATTACGTCTTAATATGTGCGGACTGTATCATAAATAAATAAGTACAGACTCCATTCCAATTAATTTAGTTCGGACTTCATCTCCAATGAATAAGTTCGGATCACATGAAACACTTAAGTTCGGACCCCTTAAAATAAACTATAAGTTCGGACCATATAAAAGGAATTATTACGGACAATGTAAAGGAATTTTTACGTGCGGACTGTGTAAACCCTTAAGTGCGGACAACATAATAGTCATTATTGTACTCACAAGTGTGGACCATATAAAAACTTAGTATGGATTCTTGAAATTTATTTAAGTGCGGACATTGAATAATTAACAAGTGCGGACACTTGGTTTTCTAACAAGTACGAACACTTTTCCAAACTACAAATGCGGACAAATATAAATTCTTGTTATCAAACTTCTCACAAATACGGACCTTGTGACTTCACAAGATCTGACAGTTTAGAATTTCATTCTTCAAAGTTTTCACGAACAGAAACTCCAAATCACACTCATCAATCCTATTCTGAATCTAGGCAATGTTTAACATTCATGTCACATTAAATAGCATCTAAAATGACTAGTAGTAACCCTACAACTCCGCCAATCAAGCAAATATCACACATTTATCAATCACGAAATAAAAAAAACAGATTGTTTGAATGTCTATGGTTTTGCATTTGGAATCAAGAGAACAGGATTTACAACACAAAGCATGAATACTTACCTTGGATTGATATGGAGATGGTTCTAAGAGAATGGAGAGATCAAGATTGGTGATTTGTGTGGAACTTTAGTGACCACAAGATCAGAGAAATTGATTTGAAGAAACAACTGTCGTATTGTGAAGTTGTGTGGGGATTAGGGTTTGAGTAGTTATTTAGAGTTTCTAACTTGTTCACAAAGCACCCCAAGTTATGCAACTTTTACATAAGACACATAATAGTTTATAATTTACAATTAAAACATATAGTTCACGTATTTGTCATGCAACACATAAGTTTTGTATAAACCATCTGTTTATAATTATTATTCGCGTTAGTCGCCACTGTTCGAGAGTTATCATGTATGTGTTCAGGTAATTCCCCGAATTACCAATGTAGACTCATTTAACTAACCTTAGTTAAATGAAGTGCTATGAATGTATGATTAAATTAACTGTGGTTAGGTTAAAGTAGTAACCTGAAGTTGCGGGTTGTTACATCGGGGGCGATGCGTTTATTCGTTTAATATTTAATGAATTCCATGTAAATTTCCTATATTACATGTTTCGGTTTTTGCATGACAACCAACAATCGTCTTCCTTTAATCCACTTTGCAATAGTTCCTCGATTGAAGTTATTAAAATATATAAGCATCCTTAGTCAAACGATTAGAAAGTGGGTATGGATTTAAATGTATGTTTTTTTCATGATGTTATGTATTTATTTTTAATGTTTGATTTACGGTTATGTATTTGGTTGTTCTTTGTGAAGTTCTGCTGTTAAGAAGGACAAGACCAGCAGGGTTGCGAAGCCCAACCCTTAACGCAGAAGATGTAATGTGAAGGTACTCTATTTTGGTTTCTTTGTTATTTATTTATTTTTTTTTAACAACAATTCTGTTTTTTAACTAGGAAATAACTTATCATCAAAACTTTTGGATTTAATAGTCATTCATTTATTGTTAGAAATTTTGGCGATGCGTTTTCGAACGCGTCAAAGATTTGACAATTACTGTAATTAATAACAAGTAACGAACTAGAAGGAATGTCCTGATTTTCATCACCTTCTCCAAGGAAGACAAAACTTTGATTGTAGCGTTGAATTTTCAAACCATTCTAACCAGCGAGTGAAGTATGGGCGCGTAACAGTCACGTTTATAAATGAAACAATATCTCCATATAGAAACCGCACATACAGTGGATACCGGTGATAAGTCGAGGCAGATTGCGGCGCCACTTTGACTAATCGACACATCACATACTACAAGAATGTCGCAACAATTTCAGTACACCGGCGACAGACGTTTGTGTTTTGTTACGACACGTCAGCCTCGGCATTGGCGAGTGCACGTGCAACAAACACATCGTTTGTCCTCACAGTGATATGTAACGTGGTTTCTCTCTTCGGAATGGCATGGCCATTGAGTACGAACAAACAATATAATCTCATATCGTAATAATCCATTAATATGCGATTTTCAAACTAAAAGTATTTTTTTTGGATAAATTACACTTTTCGTCCTTTATGTTTGTATCAAATTGCAATAGATGACCTTTATCTTTAATAATTACAGTCACAATCCTTTATTTGTAAAACCGATTACATCTTAGGTCCTTTGCCCCTAACTCAATTAATTTTTATTGTTAAATCAAGTCACATGTCTCTCACATGAGGGCAAAAGAGTCCAATCACCTTTTTAATCTATACTATATAATAAAAGAAACCAATAGAAGGACACATGTCATTCATTGAAGCCATCTATTTTTTATAGATAATTAATATCAATTATAAGATAATTATAAAATTAAAATTATAGATAATAACGTCGAAGTTGAAGTAACTGGGAATTTACAAAATACATTTTTTTAATATATAATTTCTATGGTTATGGATGGAACTCTGGTGATGATGAAGGAATTGAGAATTTACAAAATGCAATTTTTTAATATATAATTCTAGTATGAGTTTGTATAAATTATAAAATTATTTCTAAAATTAAATGTTATTGCAGGGCATTTTGGTCATTTAAGCAAAACTTAACAGAAAATTTAACGGAAGTTGACAATAAATATAATATTATATATTAAATGATAAAAAAATTATATCTTTAAGAATCTCGTGTATTCACGGAAGTTGACAATAAATATAATATTATATTCAACTCGTGTATTGTGCGGGTTGAATAAAAGTAATTTTATATAACAAACAATAAAAATGTTATATTTAAAAAAAACATGTGTATTCACGGGTGGAAGAAATGTAATTTTATATACTAAATAATAAAAAAGTTATATTAAAAAAAACTTCGTGTATTGTACGCGTTGAATAAATTTAAATTTATATAGTATAGATAATAAAAAAAAATGTTATATCTTTAAAAACCCTATGTATCACACGGGTTTATCTATTGTTAAAAAATCTTTTCAACCATAAGCCCCGAACATTTTACAAAAAAAAAAATTAGTACTCAAAGGTGTTACTTTTGGTAAACCACAAGGAATATCTTTGTAATTAACTCTTACATTTATTCAACCCGTGTAATAAATGAGATTTTTAAAGATATATTTTTTTATTATTTGGTATATAAAATTACATTTATTCAACCCGTGTAATACACGGGGTTCTAATTAGTACAACAATTAAAAGAAACGCAGGTATCTCACATGAGGGGAAATTAGTCAAACATAACAAATCGTGAAAGAGAACGGCCAGCCAGCCATTGTTTCTTCCGGCGAGCGGCGGCGGCGGCGCTTCAATAATCGCTCCATAGACATGGCAAACCAGGTAGATCTGTGGAATTAAGAAACAATGGCAGCAGTTTACAGCCACTACATCATCAACAAATCATGGATTCTCATCTTTATAAAGTATATAAATACCTAATTCCCAATTCCAGATTTGCTTTTCTCCATTTAGGATCTTGAATAATAATAATAATAATAATAATAATAATAATAATAATAATAATAATAATAATAATAATAATAATAATAATAATAATAAATTGGAAGAGCATCACAGATTTACTTGGTGTTTTATGTTCAAAAACCGAACTCCGGCCACAAATCCGGTGAGGATGGCGGTTGTCATCTCCGGTCATCTCCCTCAGGCGACTCGTTTGTGTCGATTGCTGGTTGTTGCTGAAATTGTGGATGTTTGTTTGGTGCAAAATAAGGTCCATTGAGGAAGTTTATTAATGGGTTTTTGGATGTTGACCTTCCTATTTGTACAGTAAAATTCTTTTGTTCAAAACCCAGAGGACTTGCTGTTTTTATTTGCATTTCTTCCAAATTGATAATTATTAAACATTAGTCAAAATGTTTTTTGGTTATATCTCGAATGTGTAAGGATCTTGTCACTAGGTGCCAAGTTCTTTCCATACTGTGCCCACAGGTTATTTAAGATATCTCTTAAATGGGCTTCTTGTTCATGTTGTTGATTGGGTTGAGATAGAGTAAATGTTTAATTGGTGCATCATAAACAAGTAAATATTTAGATATGGGTCTATTAGGGCTTCTAATGGTTATGATTTTGTGAGTGAGAAGAGAGAGAGAAGGTGTTGTAACGGTGGTGGTTGCGCAGATGGTGGTGGTGCTCGAGGTTGGGGTGGGGTGGTGGTGGTGATGGTGGAGAAGAGGTAGAGAGAGTTGCAGAGCTAAGAGGGAGAGAGAGGATGTATTTTTTATATATTATTATTTTAAGAAGTGGTCTATTTGTTTTATTCATTAAATATTTTAAATATGTGAGTAAAATTACTAATCTACCCTTATACACAAGGCATATGTGATACTTAACTGAAAATTTTAACCAGGTTAGAGCTAAAGGACGTAAGATGTAATGAGTTTTACAAATAAAGGATTGTGACTGTAATTATTGAAGTTAAAGGTCATCCATTGCAATCTGATACAAACATAAAGGATGAAAAATGTAATTTACCCTATTTTTTTTTTTTTGAGTAAACTTCCGTTTTGCTCCCTGTGGTTTGGTCACTTTAACGGTTTTGCCCCAAACCTTTCAAAATAGTCATTTTACTCCCTGATCTATGAAGGCCTTCATGATTTTGCTCCCCGCCCCTAAACGCCATCCATTTTAACTGTTAAACCTGTCACGTGCAAAACACCTGAGGGGCAGTTATGTCTTTTCCCAACCCTGATTAATGAATTGAAACCCTAACAACCCATTATCTTCTTCCCCATTCCATCTCTTCTCCATCCCCTTCAAAACCCTAACTTCCATGGCATCTTCTATGGTCGTCTTCATGCCCTCCAATCTGAATTCTGAAACCAACATCTTCAAAAATAGTACAAGTCATCAATGCACAGATCTATGAAACAAACAATATCCAGTTCAATTTAAGTAGAAACTAAAACCATATTCTCAATTCCAATTCAAACCGAAACCAAAACATAATTCATCAACAAAAAACATCAGCAATTACTCTAACACTAAGTAACAATGAAGCCCTAACACAGATCCACTTTTCACCTCAATCACCACACCACAATTCACCCCACTCTCAACTCTATGAGTAAATATCTTCAAAACCCTAACCCTACCTACCAGCTTCATCCCCGTCTCAGTCTCCATCGTCTCTCCACTCATCTCAAATTCCGGTCAACCAACATTCCCCACCATCTCCGCCGCCGTGACCAGCGGCGGTCTCGCCGGAATCGGAAACGACTGGACGACGAACTTCGCCGACATGTGTTGCGTATGGCCTGCGGAAACAGAGAAGATGCAGAAACAGAGCATTTACAACTCATCAATGGAAGCAAGGTAAAAACAATCAACACTGACTCACTGAGTCGACTCTGTTACCTGCTTTAAATGTACTGGTTATGCACTTTTTAACTCATGAAGAACACCTCAAACGAAACAAAATCACAACCGTTGAGATTCCAAATTTCCAGATCTGGACGGTTTATTTCCGTTGTTCGTTGTTCATCTCAGATTCCTCTTATTCATTGAATCATTAGTTCATATATTGCATTTCTCTTTGTTCAGATTCGGATAACCGTTAAAGCTGTGAATTTGGTGTGATGTATGTGTAAATAAAGATGAAGAAGATAATGGGGTGGGTCTTCTCCTTTTTGTTTTATCAATTAAAAAAAAGATGTTAAAAATATCTAGATGGGAAAAGACTAAAATACCCTCATGTGAGGGGCATGTGACCAGAATTTAACTGTTGAATTGGATGGCGTTAGGGGCGGGGAGTGAAATAGAGATTAGCTTCATAGATCAGGGAGTAAAATGGCTATTCTGAAAGGTTTGGGGCAAAACCGTTAAAACGACCAAACCACAGGGAGCAAAACGAAAGTTTACTTTTTTTTTCATTCATTTAGTAGTCCCAGTCAAAAGAAAACAAATTACATCCATAAACAGACTAAACTAATTAGGTGAAATAGTTGATTGTCATTTGACGCTGTGAATGTTAATTCAAAGTATTTGAAAATAAAAAGGTAAGGCCAAAGCAGTTTAAAATCTCATTATACTATACTACATATCTATTTAGAGGTTGGGGAATAGTATCAAGTAGCTTGCCTGGCCACTTCTCTGCTAGTCTAACAAACTTATGATTTTATCCTTAATTTGAAATTACGATTCGCCCTCAGCTTAAAATTACATTTTTGCCCCCAGTTCAAAATAAATTATGTTTTTGTCCTTAGCTCAAAATTATGATTTTGCACTTAGTTCAAAATTATGATTTTGTCCTCAGCTCAAAATTACGTTTTTGTCCCAAGTTCAAAATAAAATTATGTTTTCCCTAGCTTAAAATTACGATTTTCCCCCAGTTCAAAATGATGATTTCGCCCCCATTTCAAAAATTATGATTTCGCCCCCAGTTAAAAATTGTGATATTGCCATCGTTTTAGTTTTTTTATTTTTTGCAAAAATATAATAGTGTTTTATTTTACTTGGTTGACGCAATGTAACTTTTATTGTGTCAAGCAGATTTCTAGCACTCGCTCATTGGTCCTGACAAATTAGTATTTTACCCCAGCTCAAAATTACAGACCTGTCATCGTTTTAGTTTTTTTTAGCAAAACTATGGTAGTGTTTTGGTTTAATTAGTTGTCTCGATATATATATTTGTTGAGATCGTGTTATAAGTAGTTTGTACAAGTAACCTAAATACATGTATACATGTTATGAAACTAAGAAATATTTAATTTAACCCTCCGCAACACGGGCGAACATAAGTGTAATTCTTATTCGTCCAAGCATGCCTGACATATGTTCATTTGTCCTTAAAAATTACAATTTTGCTCACAGTTTAAAATTAAAATCTTTCCATGGTTTTAGTTTTTTTTAGCAACAAGTATGATAGCATTTTGTTTCAATTGGTTGATTCGATGTAATTTTTTTTGAGATCCTGTTATGAGTAGTATGTACAATTAACCGAAATACAGACATACATGTTATGAGAGAGAAATATTCGGCTTAATACCCCGCAACGCGGACATGACAAAAACTAGTTACTTAACATTTTTAGACAACCTTTTTATAATACAAATCGCTTCCCTTCCCACCATTAATATATTATGTTTTCAACTTGAAGACTAGGGATGACAATAGGTCAGGTTCGGGTATTGGTAATCTAATACCCATACCCGGTTGTAAAATTGTGTCTCATACCCGACCCAATATCCGTCAGGTATTTGTCAGGTAATTACCCGCCGGGTATCGAGTATACCTGCGGGTATTGGATATACCCATTAGTTTGTTAAAAGATATACGTTGGGATTTTCAAATACATTTCTTTTCTATTATAATTATTATATAATTTTATTTATACAACTATTATAAACAAAAAATGTACATTACATACGTATATGTATATACTTATACACCTATATGTATATACTTCACAACATACAAAATGTATATGCTATTATCAAAAACATATACTAAAAAAATTTATATTTCACATTATGAAGATACTAAAATAAATCACTAATAGACAAAGGTTAATAAAAAAAAAATATAAATTAAAAAAAATCGGGTATATGATCGCGGTATATAATTCAGGTAAACGGGTATTTGGTTTCGTGTAATCGGGTCAGGTATCACTTAATCCTATACCCAACCCACACCCGCAAAAGTTTTTAAAATTTACCCCATACCCGGCCCAATACCTTTCGGGTATGAGGTATATACATATCCCATTTGTGTCGGGTTTTGGGTATACCCATTGGGCTCGGGTATTATCGCCATCCCTATTGAAGACAATAAAACTATATAGTATATTAATAGATAACGTGTCCTAGGGGCATTGAGTTTGAAAATTACGGGTGTAAACGGATGACCTTGACTTAATAATTTCCATAAGACATAATTTCACTACGACCTTGCTTTCTTAATTTCCCTTCTACATTAAGGGCATGTTTGGCTAAGCTTTTTGAAACAACTTATTGAATTATTGGCTTTTTGAAAAGTTATAAGCTCTAAAATGGTGTTTGGCAATAAGGGTGTATGTGAGGGGAAAAGTGACTTTTTCAAAAAGTCACTCCATACTGACTTTTCCGAAAAGCCAATAAGTTGTTTTCAAAAAGCTTAGTCACATGCCCTAAATAGGACCCGAATGGAAATATTCAAAGTATTTGAGATGTGTATTTAGGTACGGGAACAATCTTAGGCCATGGGGTATGGGGCTTGGGTTGGGGCGTGGGTTGGGAGAAAACGCCAAAGCCATCACCCCGGGTGGGGTTGGGTTGGGGCGTGGCCCTTGGGGCTTGGCTTTCAAGCCGGGCGTGGGGCGGTATGGCCATGCTAGTTGATTGGGCATTCCTTTTTTTTTTTAATATTCTGCCACCGGTGCACCCAACCCAAGCCCAACCCACGCCCCGCCATACCCCGCGGACACGTAACCAGGCGGTGGGGGGCTCCCATTCCACGTGTCAACAAATGCCCCAACCCAAGCCCCACCATACCCCATGGTCTTAGGCCATGGGGTATGGGGCTTGGGTTGGGGCGTGGCCCTTGGGGCTTGGCTTTCAAGCCGGGCGTGGGGCGATATGGCCATGCTAGCTGGCTGCCTCCCATTCGCTCACCCGCCACGTCATAGCGGAGTATTCAATTTTTGAATTTAAAATTCAAATGTGTTTGGGGGAAAAGCAAACCGCCACCCGGGTCTCCCAACAACCCCCTATATATTGTAACCCCCAAGAACCCAACCCACCGGCTACCCACCACTGGTCCCCCCATCCCACGAACCCAACCCCACCGGCTAACCCACTGGTCCCCCCATCCCACGAACCCGCTATGGCATCCTGGACCCATGAATAAGAAATGGCTCTCGTGACAAGCGTCGTTGACGCTATGAAGGGACGGCCACCGGGCCAAACAAAATATTGGGTGGAAACATTCGCAGCCTACCGACATAACGTCGGTAACGACCGCCACAACCTCAACGCGTGCCAACATAAATGGCGCGAGCTACGGCCCAAGCTCGAGCGTTTCAAGGCTTACTACGAAGCCGTTCCGAGCGGCGAGTTGAGCCACGAGGACCGGGTGGCGGTGGCGAACATAGAGTTTCGAGGCAAGGAGCGAAAGGCGTTCGACAAGATCGACCTTTTTGAAATTTATTTAACGCTCTAGGTTTGTTATTTTGTAATTTTTAGAAATTATGTAATTTTTAGGATTATGTAATTTTTAAAATTTTAATGAAGTTGTAGGTTTTTTTTTTATAAATGTTGTGTGATTTTTTATAAATTTTTTGTAATTTTTTTTTAATATTCTGCCACCGGTGCACCCAACCCAAGCCCAACCCACGCCCTGTCATACCCCGCGGACACCCAACCTAAGTTCGTGTGGTTTTTTAATTCGTTCTTACGGTTCTCACGATATTTAGCCTTTTTATAATACGAATCGTTTCCCTTCCCACTATTAATATATTATGTTTTCTACTTCATATTTATTTATAACGTGTCCCAGGGGCATTTAGTTTGAAAATTACGAGTGTAAACGGATGATCTTGACTTCATAATTTCCATAAGACATAATTTCACTATCATCTTGCTTTCTTAGTTTCTCTTCCACCTTGACTTCTTAAGGCTATTGATTCCTTCCACATTAATTAAGTAGGGATGAAAAAGAAACCCGAATGCATATATTCAAAGTATTTGGGAGGTGTATTTAGGTATGGGAACAATCTTACGACCATTCAATTTGTTATACTATATAGATAAATCGGTTTTAACGCCGGTTTTTGTAAGACCCATACTAATTTAACGTTAATATATATAATTAAAGTAAGCATTTTATAAGAAAATGCCACTTATCAAAAACTTTTACGTCATGAGTGTTTAAACATGTTTACAACAACCTAAAACTTAGTTTAAAATGTTTACATATTCCACTTTTTACAACACAAAAACGAGATCAATGCGGAAGCTTCATTTATTTGTGTGTTCGGTTCTTGTTCTACGCTTGATCTTCATCCTGAGACCCATAACGATCACCTATATTCAAACCATCATAAACATAAACATTAGTATGAGGCTTTGAAAACCATTTAAAACAAGTGACCTGATCAAAACAATCAAAATAAGGATTTTTGCCAGCTGATTCAGCTCTCGCGGGTCGCGAGAGCATGGCCCTATTACTGTCGCGGGCCGCGACAAAGGTCGCATGACGCGACGGTGATATCAGTTCATGGTCGCGTAGCGCGACAACCTGGTTTCGACAGAATGTTTGCTTCTTTGAGCTGCATATTTGCCCAACTATGTTATTTTCAATATCAAACTTCAAATTTACATAACTTTCAATCTACATATCCATTTTACATGATTCTTGTTTCTACGCGTCTGTATTACAATTACGGACTCGTTCATCATCATCGTTCACATTTAAGTCCGGTTTATAAGCAAATAGCATATAAATCTTCTTTTTTTCCTATTATTCGACCCGTTTAATCTCTAAGTTAACTACACATTTGCTAACAATGCTTGTTTCTAAACATTTTACCCTTTCCCGGGCTTCTAAATCATTAGCGTTTCGCTCCCATACCACGATTTGCGCAAGCAATAATGTCGTACTTGATTTCTATGAATCAAGCATGTACTTTTAATCAAATCCAGCAATAACGTCGTACACATTTGATAACAAGGCATGATTTTTATACATCATTTATCTAGTTCATATTTAACTTTTAGCCAAGTTTCAATCATCAAACTTCAAGTCCTTATGGCTAGCATTTATAAACAATATCAAGACTTGTATCATAACATCAATTCTACACTATTTCAACATTGAAATTCAGTGTTCATCACATAGTTACAACACCCACTTAACACATGTATGAGTAATTATCAATTTCATAATTTTTCATCACTAAATCACCAAACTTTCGACTAGGGTTTACTCCTAGACATGGATTTAACACAACATCACTCATAGATTCAACATTCAAGCTTGAATTTCAGTTATGAGTGTTTATCCAAATTTCAAGATATCACCAAATGCTGGAATTTGACATACCTTGTGATCTTCTAGTCTTAGTGATCACGAATTTAGTAAAAGCCCCAAATTCCAAGCTCGTTTTCCCTTTGATTTTGATCAAATTGTGAGTTTAGGGTTCAAGTGGGAGAACCCCCTTCCTACTCTTCTGAAATCGTCAACCAAAACACACACCAAGTGTGTGTTTTAAGTCCACTTTTCCTTTTTGTTATTTAACTTTCCAAGTTGACCATTTAGTCCCTCAAATTTCGAATTTATGAAAGACGGTTAACTAAATCAAGCTTCTTTATTATCTACAACCTTTTAAATTAACAAGGTGAATTATTCCTAGTTACATTACTGTTGGTTATGACCAACTTACCTCTTTACGTATTCATATTTATAAATTAATATTTTTGGGGTGTTACAAGTCCACCCCCTTAAAGGGGTTTCGTCCCCGAAACCTTCTTTAAGTAGTTCTTTGGTTTGGACCAAACGAACTTAGTTTCGTTTTCAAGGCATTCTTTTTTTAGACGAAAGTTATCATTTGCGTTGACACATGCGTCTTTCACGTGTAAGTCCTCACGGACTGGAACTTTCATCTTGTATTTCTTATCTTGTCGCCTGTTTGACCCAATTGTTAATTGACCACTCAATAGTATGAGTTCGTTAACATGTTTACTCCATACCAACCCTATATTGACAAGTGTTTTGTAAAAATCATAACACTATTTTGACTTTGGATGGTCTTATTGGCTAGACTGATTAGTCATCGTCACTTCATGCCCCGTTATTCGAGTATATCACATTGCCATACTCGGCCTTACGTGAGTTTATGATCTCTTATCCCTTAACTCACTCTACGATATGATTATATTCTATATCACTTTTGTGACCATGATCGTATCGCATCACGTCATGTTCAAGTTTAATAAACTTTTCATTATCAAAAATCTTCTTTCGAACGTATCGTCTTACACCTATCGGTGTTAAGACCTATATCTTTTAATATTAACTATTTTCTATTTTCTCTCATAATATTCATATTTGTTAAAACGTTGTTTCTCACTAAAAGTGAATTTTAGTTTAACGTTTTTCTCCTTAACTTATGTCAATTACTCATATCAAGGAATTGACGACAGGAATTTATTCTTTTCCTTTATTATTTTACGCGGGGAATCATAACCAGTCCCCATACTTTACCCCAAGTGACCCGTAGGTTCTTTCGCTTACCCTCGTAGGCTATTTTCTTTAGGCTTTCACCCCTTTTGGCGAGGCCCCTATAGTTTATTTCTTTCTATTGGTGACCCAAGGGTCATTTAGTCCTTTAAACCTTTACATTGTTTATAATCTCGAAGGTTATGGTGATCCTGTAGATCATCTTTTACTCGTGTTATTTCTCTCTTAAAAATACATTTTTGGTGTCATGGCACCCTTTTTAAGCCTAAAATTCGTTTATTTTCATTTTTGAATTCTATCGAATTGACCGTAGTCTAAGGCTACATTCGTTTTCTTTTTGGACTAATCTTCCGACTCTATGACTTCTTACGTCATTTATGCGTCGGTTTGTTTTCCACTTACCGTTATCCGGTTCACACATATATTTCTTTACAATCCATTCCGGGTTCTTTTATCTTAATGTTTTTAACGCTCCCGTTGCCTGGTTTGCGTTTTCCTTTTTATATTGCCTCATGACCCATCACATAATTTAATTAATATTTTGCGCTCCCATTAACGGTTTGCGCTTAATTGCACTATCAAGCGTTATACTTTATTCGGCCCGTTAAATATTGAAATAGTTAAACATAACTATCAAAATTTTTGTTTTGCGAAATTTGTATCGTCTTTTAGTCATAACTCTTAATTCGATTCTTTTGACTTTTAATTTGCGTTCCCTTCTCTTGGTTTACGCATATATCTGAAATCATACCCATCTATTGGGTATTTTACCGAAGTCATTATCAAAGAAACTGTTAGGATCTGAGTTTCTTATGATTGTGTTTTGTTTAACTAAAGTGAAGATGAATCAAGAACAATTGCAGCGGAATTAATGGAATAAAACTTTCAACACAATCAACCAGAAGATTTGCTTTCAACATACATGTTTAACATGAAATCGAATGATTATATTTATTATAAACTTCAATTATAATGCATGCATGAATTACAAACTCCCCCTCAGCCGAGCTCACAAAATTTGTTCGTACAGGAAGACAAGTGATGAAAGAGCTAATAGAACAGTACATGGTACTGTTCTATTTATAGGCACGAGCAAACCACTGTGGCATCTTTGCTGACATCACCATGAAAGCGACATCTAACCTTCTAACAGCCTACAACCACTGATCTATTACAAGCACTGTTGTCTAACTACTTATTACAATACATTAAAAAGAAATAAACTAACTACTGCTTCCCATTCCACTGTTGTGACTCCAGCAGTACTTTGTTTTTTCTGCAGTGCTTGAACTAAGACAGTAGATTGAGCATCAGTGTTTGTCTTCAAAAGGCTTTAGCAGTTATTGAAGGACAGCAGTTGTTGTAGAGGATCAGTGGATGGATGTCATCAGTTGTTAGGGCCACTTCCAAGGGGAAAGAATGAATACAAACATCTACTTATTCTGGATCCACTGATCTGATCCAGTTTTAGGTTTAATCAACTGTTCCTTTGTAGGGTTCAATCCCAACAATCTCCCCTTGGAACAGATGATGCCAAAACCCTTCATTATTGTGAATCTTTATTGCCTCATCAACAGTTCCCTTATTTGTCCTTTGAGTTGTAATTCAAAGTCCAAGGAATCTGTATCATCCTCATCCCTGCACAGTGTAAGATCAAGGAGATCTTAGAGATCTTCAACACCCAGGCCCAGTGTTTGTTCCCTTGATATTTTCTTCGCCTCACCACTGGATTTGATCAGAGTCAATACGTGGGTCTGTTTGTTAGTTTTCCACTTTATTATTTTTGAATCCAGTGGGTTTCTTGGGAGAGGTTTTATTGCAGATGAGTTTGGAGATGGTGGCCTGGTTATAACATTTTGAGCAGCAGTATTTGTATCTTTTGCCAATTCAGACTTTTCTGCTATCATCTGCTTAAGACCTATTTTTACAAGGTAATCCCCTGCTGCTACATCTTCTGCTGTTTCTGCATCCATCTGCTTTTGTTTCTTTCTTTGATAAAGGATGGCAGCAAGTGGAGCAGTGGATCTCCTGATTTGTAGCTTTTGTGGCTTAGCTAGAACCATTGCGTCAGGGTAAACAGGCTTTTGAGGAACATTAGGATTTTTCTTTCTTAGTTCTTCCAGCTTTTTGTAAGATGCCAACACTTTATCTTCTTTCCACCTTGTCACCTGATTCCTTGACCCAAAATCAGCAGTAATGAGCTCTTCTTTCATTCTCTTCAGCCTTAACACCTTGTCTAGTACATTTTTCATATACTTTGACCAGACAGGAGGAGTGTGTTTCACTTTGTCTTTGTTCATTTTTTCAATTCTTTCTAACTCCTCTTTAAGCTCACCAATAGTCCATTCTATATATTGGGCCTTTTCTCCCTTGTATTTCTTGAAAGCCATGATGTGTTCAATGTAATCTTTTCTCATGCTTTCATCATCTCTTTCTGATAGTTGCTGACAAAGATTTTTTGAAAAC
This sequence comes from Helianthus tuberosus, assembly GCA_030545235.1. Classification (NCBI taxonomy): domain Eukaryota; kingdom Viridiplantae; phylum Streptophyta; class Magnoliopsida; order Asterales; family Asteraceae; genus Helianthus; species Helianthus tuberosus. Next base: position 67,824,294 of record CM060432.1, on the reverse strand, counting down.
TGCTCCAAAGTTTTGACTTGGGTCAGCAGATATTGGTAGTATCTTTGAATCTCTCTGTCAGATTTTCCTTCTGTATTTCTTTTGGAGATATCCTCTGCTTGTTGAGCCTTTAACTTCAAATATTCTTCAATGTTATTAGTCCTTGGATATACTTGAACAGATGGCAGGTTCCTTTTAGCAGGGTCATCTTCAGAGTAGAAGGATTTGATCTCCTCTCTAACTGCTGGAAGATCTAATGGATACTGGACTCCTGCAGGAACAATGGCAGTGTTTGGATTTGAGACTTGAGCTGAAGAGAGTTGAATAGGGTTTGGAATAGGTACAAGGGACAGTGGTTGTGAAGATGTTGGAGGTGGTGAAGAGTCATCATCTAGGACAACATTGGTTACCCTTCTCCTTTTGGGTTTAGGAGAGGTTGGTGGTGTTTTGGTGGGTTGAGTGGTGGTGATTTGTGTAGTAGATGGTTGACTAACAGTTGTTGAAACAACTGGTGTTTCAACCACTGTTGCCATTACAACAGATGATGTATCACCTGATGTCTTCTGCTTTTTAGCAGGTGGTGTTGGTGGTAATGAAGTTGTTTTTGGTGGTGATGTGATCTGTGGTGGTGGTGGTAAGGCAGTGGATTGAGTGTGTGTTGAAGTGGTAGTGGTGGCAGTTGTTTGGGTAACAGCTGTTGAAACCACTGAAGTACCAACAGCTGTTGATACAACAGGTGTTTTAACATCTGTTGGTTTGGAAGGTTGATGAGTGGAGCTTTTGGAAGTTTGGGGAGTGTGTTTTGTAGGTCTGGATGGTATGGATTTGGGTTGCCTCACTTTTCTAGTGGGCCGTTTTCTTTTAGGCTCAGGATTTTCTTCATCCTTGGGCTCAGAAATATCTTAATCATCCTTTTCCATAAAAACTCTCTTCTCCTGTTCAAACCTTGCTTTATCCTTTGCCTCCATATCCTTTTTCACTCTTGCTTTTGCATCAGCAATGGCATTTAAGGTTACCTCAACCTTTTTGGAACCATCTGGCATAGGGATGTCTGCAAGCATACTGGAATTATCTGGTTCAATGTACAGACCATCTTCATATCCCTTTTTCTTTAGCTGCCTCATTTTATCCCCCTTTTTGGCATCATTGGGTGGAGGATTATCAACAAAGATTATAGTAGGAGGAGCAGTGCCAGTGGTTTGCCGCAGATGGGCCTTGATTGCCTTGATGTCTTCTTGTGTATCTTTAAACCTTGCTTCCATGAGATTCCTGATCTTTTGAACTTGAATTTCATGCTGCTGATCAGCATACTCTCTTTGTTGGTGAAGTAGAGGTTGAAATAAACTCCAAAACTCAGTGGGAGTAGGAGCAGATGTTGGAGCAGATGTTGCAGCTGGTGCAACAGTGGGTGCTGCCTTTTGTGCTTGTAACAACTGTTGCAGCATGTCTTTGATTTCTGCAACAGATGTATCGAGTTTGTCTACCCTCTACGTCAATTCTCGGTACATTAAACCATCACCCAAGTTAATGGGATCATCTGATTTCCCACTGGCAGTGGTTGTATCAGTAGTTGACTTAGGGAAAGTTTCCCAAAAGTCATCAACTGATGCCCCTTTTCTTGGTACTAGGGACTTCTTTCTTCAGTATGGGAGACCAGTTTTAGTGAACCAGTGAAAGCTGGAAACACCCTGGTTCCCAAGGAAGAAATTGCCTTCAAGGGAGTCTCACTTATGAAACTACTGCCCAAGTGCAAACCAGTGGGTTCAACACTTGTAGTAGCTGCTCCACTTGAACTACTGACAGGAAGTACTTGTACTTCCTGCAGTGTAACCTCCTCAGTTGTTGGTGGGTTAGCAATGATTGAGACACCAGACCCAGTCACTTATTGGGGTATATTCTCATTAACAGGTGTTTGAGAAGAACTGGTTTGTGTCTGGGCTAAATCAAGAGCATCCAACAAAAGTTTTGTTTGTGGGGGAATTTGAGAGGTGAGGATAGGTGTAGAAAGCGAATTTGCCCTGGGCAGTGGGCTATGGATGATGGAATCAAGTGATTCCAGAGCATCATAATTTGGTGTCCCTGTTCTTACAACCTATTCTTTTTTAGAAGAAGCTGGAGGAGTTTGAGGCTCAGGTTGAGATCTTTCTTCCAACTGCTGTGAGGAAGTAGCAGCAGTGGTTATTGGTGACTTTTGTGTTGTCACTGGTAGTTGCTCTGGGATCTCATCTTCCAGAGTTACCTTTGTTTTGGGTTTGGGGGGCTTTTGTGATTTTTTCTGTTTTGGTCTTTTGGGGGTTTTAGGTGTGGGTTTCACAGAAGCTGTTTTGCTGCTGTGATCACCTAGAGTAGTGGGCTCAACAGCAGATGCCTGAGGAGCAGTGGTAGCTGCTAAAGTCTGCTCAGGAACCTCTGTTTGTGTTTTTGTATTTTTTGACAGCCTGGTAAAGGTTTCAGAAGTAAGGCTGTTCATTTGAAAAGGATTTCCTTGGATTAACATATGAGCATTATCCTTGGAAAATTTCTTATTAAAATAGTAGCTTAGAAACCTTGGAAATAACAAAAATGCCTTTTTATTAACATTTGTAACAAGATAAGTGAAGATTTCCTGGGAATAGTTGAAATTTTCCTTTTGTAAAATAGCATAGCCCAGGTATTGAATCTTCAATGGAATCTCATTGAAGGCAGTTGTTTTATTGGAAACACACATTAGGAGGGTATAAAACAAAAATCCCATAGCAGGAGGAAAACTGCCTTTTTGTAAGGTGTCCTTTTTCATTTCCTCTTCATACCCTCTTTCAAGAAAATTTGCTTGATACTCTGTTTTAGGGAAAGAAGTTTTACTTTGAAGATCATCGAGTTCAAATACCTTTGAGATGGATTTAGGGGTTATGGTGATTGAAACACCCTTTATCGAAGAATTGATGGCTAAGGGCTTTTTATCCTTAGTTTCTAACTTAGCATTTTTCCAGAATTCTTGCTGGGTGTCAATGAAGATTGGAGCATCACAGGTCAACAAAGTTTTGTACTTTGAGGACGACATAGTATCAATGATGGAGTCGAAGGTTTCAGTATGAGTGGGTTTTTCAAGTAGACCCAAGTAATTGTGAGGAGTTTTGAAAGGAAGTGCCATGGTGATTTGAAGGTGAGTGCGAGAGGAAGAAGACGATGAAGAAGACGAGTGATTTTGAGAGAAATGGATGGTAACTGCTTTTGAGAAAGGAATTTTGAATTCGATACGACAGTGAGAACCCTGTTTGGGGTTTTGATCAGGGTTTTATAAAGGGAAAAAGTGAATGCTAACATGGCAATGGTTACAAAAGATCTGACCGCTATGTACTGTCCACGTGCCAACCCCTGATGAGTAATGGAAGACAGTTGTTTTATGAAACCACTGATGGAACAATATCAGTGGTTGCAACGGTTAGAATGAAAACAGTGGGTGACTTTAAACTATCAGTGGATAGTCTATCAGTGGTTGAAAACACTGATTTTTGAACAACAGTGATTACCAAAGAAAGGAGAGAACAGAGGTTGACTTTCAGCAGTGGACAACATTTAACAGAACAAATGTTTGAACCAAAACAGTGGTTATGGCAGACTTTTAAGGATTAATGAAAACTTCATTTTTAGCTATTTTTAAGGAAGAATTTTTGATTTTCTGAAAACATTTTAATGCTTTTATTCATAGAAAAACAAGATTTTGCCTGTTATTCCATGTTCAGCATGCCAATCCTAGAGATCAAGCTTTCAAAGGTGGATGTGTCTAAGCTTTTGTTAGCACATCTGCCAGCTGATCTTTAGTTGGAACATGGTGCAGAGAAATCAAACCCTTTCATAGCAATCCCTCACAAAGTGATGTCTGATATTAATGTGCTTGGTGGTTGAATGAGAGACTGGATTTTTGATGATATTTTCTGCTGCCTGACTGTCCAACATAAGAGGTGTCTTTAGGGCAGTGATACCAAAATCCAGCAATTGATTTTGAAGCCAAAGCAGTTGGGCTGTACAGCTTGCAGCAGCTATATACTCTGCCTCAGCAGTGGATGTTGAAACAGCTGCTTGCTTTTTGCTTTGCCAAGACACTAAGCAATTTCCTAGGAATTGGCACCCTCCTGAAGTGGACTTCCTTGTTGTGTTACATCCAGCAAAGTCACTATCTGGGAAACCTGAAAGCTTGATATTTCCATCAACTGGATACCAGATACCAAGTGTGGGAGCACCGTTTAGGTATCTGAATGTCCTTTTTACAGCAATAAGGTTTGACTTTCTAGGGGCTGATTAGGATCTTGCACAAACACATGTTGCAAACATGATGCCTGGCCTAGATGCAGTTAGGTACAATAAAGACCCAATCATGCTTCTATAAAGAGTTTGATCAACCAAATCATCATTTTCATCAGACATGACTATTTTAGGGGTTGCAATGGGTGTACTACATGGTTTGCAATCATCCATCTCAAATTTCTTTAAAAGTTCTTTGGCATATTTGCCTTGATGGATGAAAGTACCATTTTGCAGTTGCCTTACTTGGAGACCAAGAAAGCACGGGAGTTCACCCATTGCACTCATTTCAAACTCAGCTGTCATGAGTTGTCTAAACTCTTCACACATTTTAGAACATGTGCTTTCAAAAATGATGTCATCCACATAAATCTGGATAATCATCAAGTCTTTCCCTCTACATTTTAAGAACAATGTTTTATCTATTTTACCTCTTGTGAAACCAATAGAGAGAAGAAAGGTGGAAAGAGTTTCATACCAGGCTCTAGGTGCTTGTTTCAAGCCATACAAAGCTTTATTTAGCTTGTAGACATGATTTGGATTAAAGGGATCCTCAAAACCAGGAGGTTGACAAACATATACCTCTTCTTGAATCTTACCATAGAGGAATGCACATTTAATATCCATTTGAAACACCTTGATGTTGTGGTTGACAGCAAAGGCCAGGAACAGTCTGATAGCTTCCAATCTTGCTACAGGGGCAAAAGTTTCATCATAGTCAATGCCCTCTTCCTGTCTGAAACCTTGAACCACTAGCCTTGCTTTATTTTTGACAACAATGCCCCTTTCATCAGTTTTATTTTGAAGACCCACTTTGTGCCAATAGGACTCACACCCTCTGGCAGTGGTACAAGCTCCCATACTTGTTGTCTTCTGAACTGTTGGAGCTCCTCTTGCATGGCCTTTACCCAGCTATTGTCTTTTAGTGCCTCTTGGTACTTGACTGGCTGATGAAGAGATAGAAAACCAGCAAAAAGACAGATGTTTTGGGATTGACTTCTTGTGAGTACCCCTTCACTGATGTTGCCAATGATTTGGTCTGGTGGATGAGACTTCAAGAAGATAAGATCTCCTTTGTATGGAACAATGGCATTTAATGGTGAGGGTTGCAGATGTGAATCATCTGAGCTTACCACTGCTGATGACTTTGATGATCCAGCAGTGGCTTCAAATGGAGGTGGAGGAATAGGAGGAAGTGGTATGGAAACATGTTGACTTTTAGGACTATCAACAGTGTTTGATGATGTGGAAGCAGGGGTTAATGGGCTACTTTGGTCAACAACTGTTGATGTAGCAGTGGTTGAGCTTTAACAGCTGTTTTGAACATCTGCTGCTCTCCCATTTGATGCAGACTTTTGTTGTGGAATGATGACTTCATATCCATAGTCTGATGATGAATTTTGTGATGGACCTGCACTGTTAGTCTTGACAGAAACATTTTCAAAAGTAAATTTATCAAGATCAAACAATGTTGCAGGGTTTGCAGGGATTTTCATAGAAGAAAGTTCATTGAACTTCACCTTCAAAGTCTCTTCCATTGTATTGGTCCTTGTGTTAAACACTTTGTAGGTCTTTAGAAGTGGTTGAGTATCCCAAATGGTATCCACTGTCTACTTTGGCTGCAAATTTTGAAATTGAGTCTTTTAAATTCAAAATAAAGCATGGGCAGCCAAATACTTTCAAATATGAGATCAGTGGTTTGATTTTATACAACAGTTCATAGGCAGTCTTTTGATGCCTGGGGTTGATTAAAACTCTGTTCTGGACATAGCAAGCAGTGTTTACTGCCTCTGCCCAGAAAGTTAATGGCAAACCTGAATCAGCAAGCATGGTTCTGGCAGCCTCAATCAAAGTCCTGTTCTTTCTTTCAACAACCCCATTTTGCTCTGGTGTCCTTGGAATGCTGTACTGCCTTACAATTCCTTTTGACACACAAAACTCATCCAACTCCCTATTTCTGAACTCTGTGCCATTGTCACTCCTGAAGACTTTTAATGGCAAGTCAAACTACTTTTCAACCTGTTTCACAAAGTCTTGCAGAATGCTTGCAGTCTCATCTTTGGAATGTAAGAAATAAGTCCATGTAAACCTAGAGAAGTCATCTACAATCACCAAACAATATCTTTTCTTTTTAAGACTCATGACTTTAACTGGGCCAAACAAGTCCATGTGCAGCATTTGCAGGCACTTGGTTGTTTTGGACTCTTCAATGGACTTAAATGAGCTTTTATGTTATTTTCCTTTTAAGCAGGAAACACAATGCTCAGGACAGGTGAATAGTTTTTGAGGAAGACCTCTTACTAACCCCAGTTTTGACAAATCAGTGATTGTCTTGAGATTTGTGTGCCCCAACCTCCTGTGCCATAATTCTGTCTCTTTGTCAGAGGCAGCTGAGAACAGACAGGCATCAGTCCTAGGGCTCTCTTTTGACAAAGCAACTACATAGACATTGCCACTCCTTTGAGCAACGAGTTGGGTTTTTCCATTTTTTATTATTTATTCAATCTTTTTAACCATTTCTGGTCCAACAATCCTACAACAATCCTTAGTGAAGAATGAGCCATAGCCCTTATCACTCATTTGTGAGACACTAAGGAGGTTGAATTTTAGATTGTCTATTAGATTGACATTTTCAAACTTAACATTACCAGATTGAACTGTACCAGACCCCAGAACCTTCCCTTTACTATTATTACGAAAGGATATATCACCCCCTCCATGAGTTTTGAAATCTTTGAGTAGGGCTCTACATCTAGTCATGTGCCTAGAGCCTCCACTATCAACATACCAAAGACTATCTAAGCATGCAGAAGCTCACTGCACATCAAGCAAAAGGTTAGTTCATTAGGGTCTCCAAAGCCAATAAGGCTTTGGATGGGGTCTCAACAGTGTCTGTGTTAAGTTCAGGTGGATGGACAGTGGTTAGTTCAGGGGTTTGGACAGCTGTGTAACTGTTTTTCTCTAACCACTGCTGGGGGTCCTGCCCTATCAGCTGCTGATACCCAAAGGGATGCCTGTTCACTCTTGGTTTAGAAGGCTTTTTGTAAAACTCATAAACATGTGGGACCCTTGGGTATGGTGGTTGACCTTTACCTCTTCGGTATTGGTTAGCAGGGGGTGCATCAGTCACCTGAACATCTCTTTTAACAGAGGTTTAGTTCAGCTGCTTTCTAACAGCTGTTTGAACTGGCACAAACAGTGGTTGATTCTTGGTGAACTTGACAGATGGTTTTTATGAACTCACTGGTGTTTTTGACATGTACTTTTCCTTTTTTACCTCAAAGGATTTCAAGTACACACACTCTTGAGTGGAATGGTTTGATTTTCCACAGATGGTGCAGCTCTTTGAAGGCACAATAGTACTTGTTTTGTTTAGATCATATGCTTTTAAATGAAAACAATCTTTGGTCAAATGATTTTTCTTTTCACAAAAATCACAAAACAAGTTATTGATCTTTTCTCTTTTCTTCCTCTTTTCAGACTCCTTTGCAACAGAGTTTTGAACCACTGTTGGGATGTCCTTAAGAGGAATGACTTTGGCCTTGGGGGCTTTTACACCATCAACGGTTGTGAAGTCCATTGGTTTAAAATTTTCAAGAATGTCACACTCATCAGACCATGTGGGTTTGAATTGGTATTTCTCAATCTCCTCAAAAGTTGAGGACCCCACAGATCTTTCCAAAGTGATTTTGTTACCAAGTTTGTCAGTTATTTTAACTTCTTGGCCATTCTTGTTTGTTGGTATTATTTCAACTGAACCAGCTTGATTTGCAGCAATGTTTTCCACTTGGTCATTTTTTCTAAACCCTATGCCATATTTTACATTGCTTTCAAGCTGTTTTTCAAGCATAATCTCATAACCTTTGCAGGATTCCACCCATTTTTCACAAGTGATTTGGGTCGATTCCAACTCCTTTTTGCAGGCTTGATATTTTTCTATCATAGTCTGGAGTTGGTCCTTGGTTATGCTATGCTCTTGTTTAAGACTGTAGATTTCATTTTCCTTTTCAACCAATTTGATTTTCATTTCTTTTAAAGATTTCTCAAATTGGACTTCATCATTTAACACCCTATCTCTAAGGTTTTCATTCACCTCTTTGATGTTAGCAAATGCTATGATGCATTTGTCTGAACACGGATTTTTAAGAACTTGAGATGATACCTTAGTTGCAGGAATCATGACACAGTCACAAGCATGCTCTTTCTCATCAGTCACCTTCTCTTCCTTCTCACCATGTTTCTTCTCTTCTTCTTCAGACCAGGGGTCAGACAGTGGTTCTATCATAGGTTCTGAATTTTCTCCCAGCAGTATTTCACCAGCAACAACAGTAACCACTACTTCAGCAATTTCATCCACTGTTTCAGCATTTGACTGTCCTTCTTCAGCTTCAAGCTCTTCCTGTATTGACTCTAATGCCATGAAACAGTAATCATCATTAGAAGCATCATTAGTAGCATAGAGTGCAAAATTTTCATCACCTAGCTCATCAGGTAAGCTGCTCCAGTCAACAAAGCCTTGGGTCAAAAAGCTTTACTGATCTGGTTGAACCACTGATGGTCCAGCTTGTTGAGATGCAACTGGTTGCACCTGAACCTGAGGGACAGGAGCTTGAACATATTGAATTTGAGGAACAGTGGTTTGGACATACTGCACAGGAACAGGGGTTCTCGGGTTTGCATAATGAGCAGTGCTTACATGGGTAGCAGGGGTATAATGGGAATACTGCACAGTGCCTTGGTTATTTTGTGGTCTTGAGCTAGGGTGAGTGATAATAGGTCCATTGGTTTGACTCTTACATTCCCTAGCAAAGTGACCTAGCCTATTGCACTTGTAACATTTGATTTTTGACTTATCCAACCCCACTTTTAGATTCCCATGCAACCCTAGGAATTTTCTCCCTGTCCTTTTGTAAAATTTGCTGGTTCTAACACTCAGCAAAGCCAATTGATGTAATATGTCCATTTCTTCTAAGTCTGTGAGATCAAAATGCTGAAGGTCATTAAGTTCAAAGCATAGATTATTAGAGTTCTGGCTTTCTCCATTTGCTGTGAAAGCATAACTGGACGAGTGAGGATCAGAGTTGAAATTACCACCAGCGGTTATGTCAATAAAATGATCATAACTCTGATCCTTACTACTGCCAGACTCTTCTTGACCCGGAAGAGCTGTGTTGCCAAATGAGTAGTCATCTGCAACTTTGCTAGACTCTTGCAACTTCTTTTTCTGGTTTAACCCCCTTTCATAGGTCAGGAGTCTACCATGAAGTTTGGTCAGGGTCAGATCTTTGAACTCAACAGAATTTCTGGTCACAAAAGCAATTGTATCCCATTTTTCAGGCAGTGATCTAAGAAACCTGCTATTTTGTGTTGATTTAGCAAACTCAACATTAACAAGTCTTAGCTCACTAATGAGACAACTGAATCGCTCAAACTGTTGTGTTAATGCTTCACCCTTAATGTGACAAAAGGTTTCATACTGCTGATTCAGAATTTCCCTATTATTTTCAATTACTTCTTCAGTTCCCCCAAATTGTTCCTTAAGTGCATCCCATAATTCCTTGGCACTGTTACAGTGTAACAGTCCAGCATAGATTTCATTGGGTAATGCATATGCAACGATGCTAAATGCCTTGGCATCCAGTTCAAATATGTGAAAATCCAGTTCAGTATAATTTTCAGTTTTCTTAGGTTCAAACTTCTTTGGATCCTCAGCACTCGGCACCGTTGGAACATGTGGTTCAAAGATAACCGACTTCCAACATCCGGTATTCTGTTGAGCAAGGATGTGACCCATCCTTCTCTGCCATATGTTGTACTCATTTCGCTTCAACATGGGAGGTTTGAAAAGTGAACCGATGTTATTGTTAACATCTTGTGATTGTGACGTCATCCTGGTTGTTTTACAGGTACTGATTAATCAACTTTGCTCGTGATTAAAATTTACTCTGTTTTTCAACAAAACGAACAATTATAAGTATCAACGATTGTGAGCTGAACTTTTACGTCAAAATGATTGTTAGATCAAATTTGACTGTCCGAGCTCTGATACCAATTGTTAGGATCTGAGTTTCTTATGATTGTGTTTTGTTTAACTAAACTGAAGATGAACCAAGAACAATTGCAGCGGAATTAATGGAATAAAACTTTCAACACAATCAAACGGAAGATTTGCTTTCAACATACATGTTTAACATGAAATCGAATGATTATATTTATTATAAACTTCAATTACAATGCATGCATGAATTAAAAACTCCCCCTCAGCCTGAGCTCACAGAATTTGTTCGTACAGGAAGACAAGTGATGAAAGAGCTAATAGAACAGTACAGGATACTGTTCTATTTATAGGCACGAGCAAACCACTGTGGCATCTTTGCTGACGTCACCATGAAAGCGACATCTAACCTCCTAACAACCTACAACCACTGATCTATTACAAGCACTGTTGTCTAACTACTGATTACAATACATTACAAAGAAATAAACTAACTACTGCTTCCCATTCCACTGTTGTGACTCCAGCAGTACTTTGTTTCTTCAGCAGTGCTTGAACCAAGACAGTAGATTGAGCATCAGTGTTTGTCTTCAACATTCTTTAAACAGTCTTTAGCAGTTGTTGAAGGACAGCAGTTGTTGTAGAGGATCAGTGGATGGATGTCATCAGTTGTTAGGAGGGCCACTTCCAAGGGGAAAGAATGAATATAAACATTTGCTTATTCTGGATCCACTGATCTGATCCAGTTTTGGCTTTAATTAACTGTTCCTTTGTAGGGTTCAATCCTAACAGCAACCATTCCGGCATGCATTAAGACTTCGTTTAGATTTATTTGGTCGAATTAGCGAAATCCATCGCCTTTATTCAACGAAGCCCTTTATTCATTTATTCATCTTGTTTGACTTGTTCGTGTGAATTTCATCACTTATGACAGCCAAACTTTATCCCTATGCCTTAACATTCTCATTCGTTGGTTTATATTTTCGTTTACTTTGATTCTTATCCCCTTCCATCGGGCTCGTTATTCTAATGTAACACGCTCCCGTTATCCGGCTCGCGTTTACCTTTATTATCAAATATTTTACTTATTTGATCCGAACACCCATCTTTCTTTTGTTAGCGACCCTTAAGTCTGTCTCTTTTATTAATATCCCGAAAGTCCATTTCTTAAGCCTTATTTGGTAAAACCACTGCTATTGTTATACGGATTTTGGGGTTTACCCGTTTTCGTTCCAACACTTTTAATACGTTTATTTTACTAATCTTTTATTCAATCACACCCATCAATGTGATCATCGTTCTTCCTCATAAGGATTTTATTAATAACGTGTTACTTGGATGGTTACCCATACCCAAGTTTCTAAATCCGTATTTATTGATACTTCATTATTCACAGTAGCGAATAATACGTATCATCCATTTAGTTTTTCCTTGAGGATATTTTCCGCCCGAGTCTTAATTTCCCATTCTTAACCTTAATTCGTTGTCTAATTGTTGCCTAACGTTATCTTGTTGAAATTTTAAACCGTGTACCTGCGATACTCACCCCGATGGGCTTTCTCGCTACTCGTTCATCTTTTCTTTCTTTGTCGTCACCGTGGTGACTTGTAGCCTTTTCATGACTCCGGGTTAAACAACTTCAGTAGCCTTTCCGACTTTCCCATATATCCTTTTGCACGTTTCCTCAGTCATGAGGGATATCGTATCATCGCCAACTGCGGTTGACATCATTCCATTGTAACAATAACAGAATTCAAGTCATTTCATTTTATTATTCCATGTCGTTGTATGGAATTTGCCCACATCGTTTATCAATATAAATGATGTTTCTACGTTTTTATTAGGTTTGGCCAAGTATATAACCTTATCTTCGCCGTTTACTACTTTTACAAATCCCAGGTTCGGGTGTAATTACACTCCTTCCCAATACAATATTTATTCACTTCATTAAGTTCCCGGGTTTGAGTGTACGCGCACTCCTTCCCATTATGACACTTATCTTTCATTGCATTCCCGGGTTTGAGTGCACACGCGCTCCTTCCCATTGCAATATTTATCGAGATTACCTTTACCTCGGTTTCGCATGCTCACCATTTATTTGTTTAACATAATTCACTCATTTCACCCACCATATATGCCCATATGCAACTATCATTCATCATGTGAATTTTTACCTTCTACTTGTCTTATCGTAATTTAGAACGTGTACCTGATTGATACTCGCCCTGATGTACTCCGTTGTCTCAAATCATCACTTGATTTAGGTTCTTTGCTGGCATGTTCTCTGTCATGCCTCCGAACCTTCCGCCATTTAAATCATTTAACTCCCGTCATCTTCAAATGCGGTCATCATATCATCCGAACATTTCCAATTTATTAATAATCTTGTTATTCAATGTTGCCCGTATTATTATATGTGACATTCAATTATACTTATTTCACAACTACTTATTTTATAATCAATCTATGGTTAGGCTTTATACTACCTAATCGTATTTTACCAACACTAGACATCTCGAATCTGAAATGTTTATATCAATTGTCAAATATTACGTTTCATTACCATTTGCATCTTTCATTTTGATTTAGCCAAGTTTGTAACTTGCTTAAACCATTCGTGTTTAGTGTACTTTCCAGGTTTGAGTGTATTAACACACTCTTCCCATGCACTTAAATTCATATTCTTTTCCTAATGTTTTGTTGCTTTCTACTCATATAAATAATTCTTACCGGATGTTTGATCAAGCTTCGAACCGAACACACTTTGTCAACAACCTTGAGCTCTGATTACCAACTTGTAAGACCCATACTAATTTAACGTTAATATATATAATTAAAGTAAGCATTTTATAAGAAAATGCCACTTATCAAAAACTTTTACATCATGAGTGTTTAAACATGTTTACAACATCCTAAAACTTAGTTTAAAATGTTTACATATTCCACTTTTTACAACACAAAAATGAGATCAATGCGGAAGCTTCATTTATTTATGTGTTCGGTTCTTGTTCTACGCTTGATCTTCGTCCGGAGACCCATAATGATCACCTATATTCAAACCATCATAAACATTAGTATGAGGCTTTGAAAACCATTTAAAACAAGTTACCTGATCAAAACAATCAAAATAAGGATTTTTGCCAGCTGATTCAGCTCTCGCGGGTCGCGAGAGTATGGCCCTATTACTGTCGCGGGCCACGACAAAGGTCGCGTGGCACGACGGTGATACCAGTTCATGGTCGCGTAGCGCGACAACCTGGTTTCGACAGAATGTTTGCTTCTTTGAGGTGCATATTTGCCCAGCTATGTTATTTTCAATATCAAACTTCAAATTTACATAACTTTCAATCTACATATCCGTTTTACACGATTCTTGTTTCTACGCGTCCGTATTACAATTACGGACTCGTTCATCATCATCGTTCGCATTTAAGTCCGGTTTATAAGCAAATAGCCTATAAATCTTCTTTTTTTCCTATTATTCGATCTGTTTAATCTCTAAGTTAACTACACATTTGCTAACAATGATTGTTTCTAAACATTTTACCTATTCCCGGGCTTCTAAATCGTTGGCGTTTCGCTCCCATACCACGATTTGCGCAAGCAATAATGTCGTACTTGATTTCAATGAATCAAGCATGTACTTTTAATCAAATTCAACAAAATCATTTTTCTAAACTTTTGTCCCATATTCAAGGGCTTTTTTACATCAGATATTGCGTGTCCGTTTCTCGGCTTACGCATTCATAGTACTCATTCATTACGTGACATTCAAGTCACTTCTAACATTACCGTTTTAAAACTTAGTTTGACCCATTTGGTTGTCGAGTGATTTCCATCACTTCAATGGCATACCAAACACGTACGTTTTGCTATAAACTACATCAATCATATTGTAACTCTTTGTTTTGACCCGTTTGGTTGTCGAGTGAGTTCTATCACTTCATTAACTTACCAAACACAACTATTTTCGCTATATCAACATTAAACATATTTTAACTATCTATTTTGACCCGTTTGGTTATCGAGTGAATTCCATCACTTCATTGACTTACCAAACGCAAGTATTTCCGCTATAAAAACATTAAACATATTTTAACTATCTACGACTAGGCTTGTCTACATAAATGTAAAGAGACGACAAGTCGCGTACCTTCAAAGCTTATCCTTTAAGCGCGCGCGTCCGTTCCAACTTGACCGCTTGGAATTTACCCGCTTTGCCTATAGAGTTCGACCAACACCATGTTTAGAACTCTTTTATCCATATTACACGCAATTTATCAAATTCGTCGATTATGCGTTTCTTTCACAATTTCAACTTATGAACATTCGTTTAGGCATTTTAACAAACACCTTACGGACATGATTTTTATACATCATTTATCTAGTTCATATTTAACTTTTAACCAAGTTTCAATCATCAAACTTCAAGTCCTTATGGCTAGCATTCATAAACAATATCAAGACTTGTATCATAACATCAATTCTACACTATTTCAACATTGAAATTCAGTGTTCATCACATAGTTACAACACCCACTTAACACGTGTATGGGTAATTATCAATTTCATAATTTTTCATCACTAAATCACCAAACTTTCGACTAGGGTTTACTCCTAGACATGGATTTAACACAACATCACTCGTAGATTCAACATTCAAGCATGAATTTCAATTCTGAGTGTTTATCCAAATTTCAAGATATCACCAAATGATGGAATTTGACATACCTTGTGATCTTCTAGTCTTAGTGATCACGAATCTAGTAAAAGCCCCAAATTCCTAGCTCGTTTTCCCTTTGATTTTGATCAAATTGTGAGTTTAGGGTTCAAGTGGGAGAACCCCCTTCATGCTCTTATGAAATCGTCGATCAAAACACACACCAAGTGTGTGTTTTGAGTCCACTTTTCCTTTTTGTTATTTAACTTTCCAAGTTGACCATTTTAGTCCCTCAAATTTCGAATTTATGAAAGAAGGTTAACTAAATCAAGCTTCTTTATTATCTACAACCTTTAAATTAACAAGGTGAATTATTCCTAGTTACATTACCGTTGGTTATGACCAACTTACATCTTTACGTATTCATATTTATAAATTAATATTTTTGGGGTGTTACAGTTTTAACGCGTAGACCAGTTTTAGCTATTAGGTCGGTGGGTGTGGCATGGCGCAACCCCGCCACATCACCCTCCATAGCGCTCCCGTGACGCCATCCTCCACTCCGTCGATTTCAAAGGGGCGCCATCCATGTCTCGCCAGCATGTTTACGAGGAAAAAAAGGGTGTGCAGGTGGGGCCCACCTCTTTTTAATCAATAATTTTTTTAATTTTGTTTAATAGGGGGGTTTTATACCACATAATGCAAGTTAAGGGGAGGGGCTTTAAAGCCCCCCATATAACGTGACGCCTAGGTGAATCTGACGTGCCATGATAAAGCCCTTATAGGCTTTATACCACACCCTTCAGCCTTAACAAATTTTTATATTGTTACCTAATGAGTTTTTGTAAAATAAATCTCTTTATTATATATTTAATCTTCCATATACATTATTGACTTAGTATATTTGTATTTAATGTATATCTTTGTTTAGTTTAGGGGATATACGTTTCCCATATTAGTTCCTAATTTCAAGAAATGAGAGAAATTAGGAACTAACTATGAGTCTATAGGGGTGTGGTCATAACCCTTATGACGACCATGACATTCCACGTCAGCACTATATCACCACCTCTAATTCACTATCCAAAACTACTAACATAAGGGTGTGGTCAGGTCATGACCCAAACCACTATCTCCTTATATATTTTAATTTATCTTTGTCTAAAAAATAGGAAATGATTTTTTGGAAAATTGGAAAGAAGGACTATGATTGCCATGGTTTAATCCTTGCAAACCATGGTGGATTAGGCAAGAGGGGTAGTGTAGCCTTCCATTCATGTTCTTACATGATGAATCATGTCCTAACCATGATTCTCACTGTCATGTTAAATATTGTAGATTTTCAACATTCATAAAAAATGCAAAACAATATGTATGTATTATATATACACACATGTACACATAGGGATGAATGATTATTTTAGAATTTTATATATTGTAAGAAATCATGAAAACCAATCTGAAGCATGCATCTGTTTGAATTTCTCTTAGATACTAACATTGTATTCAAATTTAGTATTGTTATATGAAATGGTATTTGTAAACTTATCTATATTCATATCTATCTACTATAATAAAAGAAAATAAGTTTTGAACACATGTCATTCATTGAAGGCATACTCAAATTTATACTTATCTTATATTAACTAAATAAATAAATAATAAATTAATATTAAATCTTATCATACTTTAATAAAATATTATCCTCAAATCTAAATTGTTAATTTAATATATTTTTAAAACAAATACCTCTCTTTCCTACTTATCTTATATTAAATATATAAATAATAAATTAATATTAAATGTTATCCTAATTTATTAAAAATATAACTTTTTAATTATTTGATATACAAAATTATATTTATTCAACAAGTCTAAAATGCGGGGTTTTGAAAAATATAACTTTTTTTTTTATTTTTTACCATACAAAGTTACATTCATATAACCCGTGTAATACACGAAGTTTTTAAAGATATAACTTTTTATCATTTGCTATGTAAAATTAGATTTATTCAACACGTATAATACAAGAGGTTTTTAAGGATATAATGCTTTTATTATTTGGTAGATTTTTCGACCCAACTATACATGGGTTTTTTAAAGATACGACGTTTTTAGTATTTAATATACAAAATTACATTTATTTAATATGTACTAGCGGGGAACCCGCGCGTTGCAGCGGGACGGACATAATTTAGCCCATGATTTAACAATCAAAACAGTTACGTTCTTGTATAAGCTGTAACGAGTCGCATCTAGTTCCAATTGTTTTTAGGTTTTTTATATAAAGAGTGCGCCATATATGAATAAGTCATTTATTAAAGCATAGTCGGTATAAAACTTCAATTCTCATATGTCAGAAGTCTAACAAAATAATATGTATTAACTGCAAAAAAAATTATGGTGTGTTTCTAGTTGTCTATTACCAATACAAATTCCGTTGTTCTACCCTAAATAGAGCATCAAAATGGCTGTTGTAAGTTGATAAAACAACTATTTGTTAACTCCAATCAAATGAAGCTACACATATGTTTCCTGGTTGAGCCTTCTACTCGCAATCTACACACCAACATTCAGATTGGTCTCAAAGAATTAAAAAAAAAAACTAAATTTGTGAGGGCATAAAAAACAATAATGAAAGATAAAATTACACATTCTCCTAATTACATGGGTCCAATTACATGTCTGGTACTGGTTCTAATACCTAAACTCAAAACATGAAGAACCAAACCGATCTAACCACTTGAGCGCCCCTGATTTTCAATAAGCATGATGAGTAAGTGTGTTAACCTCATGATGCGCTTGGAAAGCGCATGCACAAGGAATTGAAGTTGGATTCAAACAACCATTTATGATAAGTGAATGTCTACCCGGGCATGTATGAAGCGCTTGAAATGAATCACATAGAGCCTGAACCGCTGGCGGTGTTAAAGCAGTGCATTGACTGATGTTGAGACTCATGAGCCCGTCTTCATCCTCATCCCCGGTTTTAACCCCATCCCACATTTGGTTCCTGTTTTTCACTCGAATATGTGCCAACGCGTACATCGCTCGGTCGGTGATGTTTCGACAGTAGTAGAGATCTAAAGATGTTAGATGCAGGCAATTGTTTGCTAGGGCTATGACACTCTCATCTGCACGCAAATCAATTGTTGGAATTAAGAAGTTGAAATAATGTATGTTTCAGTTGCAAGTTTATAACAGCTTTACCTGTTATAAGAACGCAACCACATAAGTCGAGTGCATGCAGATCGTGACAGCCATACGCTAAACTCGTTTCCTGTGACACCTGGGTCACTGCGACCATCAAACAAATACCGAACCAATGAAATATTGTATTTCATACTTGGGAGTTGTACAAATATGTGTATCATTTGCACATATCAATTCTGGTTCGATTTCGGGTTCTAAATCGCTTTCTGGAAGGTTATACGCGCACTGATGCGTTAATATAACCAGTTTAATGCAACGAACACTCTGAAATAGTGAAATAGGATTCACATACCTTAAATAACCTTTACATAACTTAGAAATAAGTTTCGAAGGCTTTGGTATGGCAAAAACAAGTTAATTCGCCTACAGGGACTAAATTTGACAAACTGCCAAAGTATGCCAATTGGAACTGTAACGAACATTCCGGAACATGACCATAAGTTAAACACACCTAAAATATCCTTTATATAGCTTAGAAATAGGCTTTGAGGGGTTCGGTGTGCTAAAATAAACTTTTGGGTCATTCAGGGACTAAAAGCGTAAAAAAGTGCACAAGTTTGCATTTTCGCGCATAACTTACGTTCCGAATACCTCCGGACATCCAAAAATTTATGTAAGCACTAAAATATTTCATTTTAGTGTTTGGCATAAGAAAAATCCATTCGTCATGCAATTTAGATCGTTTTTCGCGCTTATGCGCATTCCGTCGTAATTAACCGAACATCGCGATCGTACGACCAAACGAACTGACATCCGGCATATTTTTGAGCATGTTTCATGTCCACAATGTTTAGGCATCCTTGTGGAGCCTTGAAAATGATTTAACGAGCCTTAAACATGTCGGAAATGGCCTTAATACGCAACGAGGACTGAAAGGTGAACATTTGAAAGTGTTTGCTGATCAGGGGGACCCTAGCGTGACACCTAGCCCCCCTAGCGTCACGCTAGGCCCCTTCTGATCAGAAAAAGCCATTTTAAACACAATTTAACATCCCCTAACACCCTCCAAAGGTCAAGTGCCACATGTTAATCTCTTATGGTGGCCAAAATCAGCTACCATAACTTTCCAACAAGTGTAGGGATGTGATCATTCCCTCTTCTCCAAGAAATGATCCTAACGGTGAACCGAAAACTATAAATACCCACCTCCACCCTTCACTATTCCTCACAAGAATCTGATCTTATGTGCTCTAAGTTGAAACCTTTGTTTCATACCTGAGCTATTTTGATCTAGATTAGCATTCGGGGACCCTTCGTAAGTGTTCCTTCGTTCTTTTATTGCTTTTCGAGTCCGAAAGTCAAACTTTGTTTGACTTTCTGAATTGACCAGTTTATGGTCAATGCGAAGTTCGTTTGAACTTCGCAACGTGATTGTAATCACGATGGTTATAGTCCCTTGGGACTATGCCTACTGATTACCACGTTGTCTAGGGTCGAAGGGTAAGCGATCTGATAAATCGCTTATACCTTCGAACCCGACCCATTTGGTCGATCATTAGGATCCGACCAAACACATTAGGTGACCATAGTATATAGGGAATAACCTTTCGAGGTTATACCTTATGGTCACAACGTTTAAGTAGTTGTATGATAGGTAGTTTATATGCCTTAGGTAAATTACCAAAATACCCCTTTGATGCCAAAATTCATTTTAAACATATGTAACATAACTTTTGACATCTAAACTGATTTGACAACAATATTAGACATGTTAAGGCATATGTTACTTGTCATAGGACTAGTTAGGCGGTCCGAACGCGTTTTACGCGAACGACGCGTTAAAGTAGCATAATCTTCCTTAACGGGTCGTAATGGGTCGTAAGCACTTAGGCTAGGTTTCATTTAGTATGTAGGCTTTGTTAAACCATACTACATGAGTTCCCATACTCATTTGGTTTACGAGCCCTCATTCAATCCGATCTTCCGATCTAGGTCCGGTTTATTAACATAGTTACCTATATTAGGTGCCGTTTGATTCCGAGATCTCTAGCATTGCTTGGTGGTTATCTTAGGACTTCTGAGCAATCTCAAGTGAGTACATAGACCCCTCTTTTACTGTTTTCCAAACATTTTGGGGTGGAACACATGTGCCTACTTGTTACTTTCATGCTTTCCATGTTTTCATATCATATACTTGCTATGTTCATTAGTACACTTATAGTACATGATTTCATTGTTTTACACTACATTTTATGCTATGTATGCCCAGTGTGTGCATACTTAGTACATTGTTTTACATTTACATTTTATGCTATGTATGTCCATTTGTTACATACTTAGTACAGTTGTTTTCATCACATGCTTGCATTTTGGTATGAAATTTGGTTTGTTTAAAATGGAACAATACATTCATTAACATTAGCTACGCCGTTCGTTAGTAGGTAGTGGTACCATAGGAATTGACAACTCCCGTTCCGGACATCCTGGGTAGGTGTGGATGAAAGGAATGACCGAATTCGATATACATAACTTAGATAAACCTTTAAATTGTTTAAGGGTTTATCGCCTCAGTCTCAAGGCTTGGATGTATGCATTTTCACAATACCGCATAAAAGTTTGTATCAGTATAGCATGCATTTGTTCCACAAAACATAGCTTTGATTTAAACCATGTTTTACTTCAATACTTTGTTTTTGTGCATATGGTTTAGTTGATATCTTTTCACTAGCCATACATATCATTTTGGGTTACACATTACATGATTTACATTTGACACATAAACATTATTGACATTGGTTACACATTACATGATTTACATTTGACACATGAACATTATTGACATTGGTTACACATTACATGATTTACATTTGACACATAAACATTATTGACATTGGTTACACATTACATGATTTACATTTGACACATAAACATTATTGACATTGGTTATACATTACATGACTTACATCTTGACAATAAACATTTTGACATATTATTCAATACGTTTGGCAATTGGCTTAAACAAAGACATCTTACATTGTTGGTTTGGTTTGAGTAAGTGATTTAAGTAACGAGGCGTGTGTAATATGATACAAGCATGGTGGATACGCCGCTGGTACTTCCTATATATAAGTGATTGTATGGCATTACATATCGTAGCGTTATTTGAATCATTTAAATTTGGACATATAACATTTTATACAAATAACATACTTTTCACAATACATTGTTTTACAAACAACTTAATTTATACAAACTCATTTCACATGGTTATCCACTTAACCATGTGTTATTCTTTTATACATATATATCATTTGGTTTATTTATCACTTTTCAAATGATTTACAAGACAAAGCAAATTACAAGGTTCATGACTAAACATTTTCTTAAACATAAATCATGAATTCTATTTTTACAAAACCTATGTATCTCACATGCATTTTTATGCTGACGTACCTATTTTCACATGTGTTTCAGGATATGATGCATAGGATTTATCAAGATACACTTACGCGGACTTGGGCCTTAGCGACAATAAAAGATGCAAGACTAGTTATTTACGTTATGTTTCTTTGATTGTCAAGACATTGTACTATTTTAATCAATAAAACAATATTTCAATTTCCATGTGTTATGAAACAATGATTCTGTTACAACACTCCCCAACGTTTTCCGCCACGTTTTGTTGTTCTACGTGGTCGGGGTGTGACAGAAAAGTTGGTATCAGTGCTCATGGTTATAGGGAATTAGGTTATTAGTAATACTTTGACCTTGTCTATAACCTTCCTAGGACCCTAACGCGAGTTTACTTGCGTTTAGTCATAAAACAATACTGTCACCTATCCTTAGGTGACAACCACAACAAGAACATAAATTTCAAAACCGCTTTGAAAACTAATCGTCTGTTCTAGGATGATTGATTACTAGGTTTTGAACCCTCTATTGTAAGGTTTTGTACCCTCTGTTATAAGGTTTTGAACCCTCTAAGTTTTCAAATCTCGTCAAAGTTTGGGTCGTACAATGTGAACACGTGCAAACTGGAAGAGTGAATGCCTGTACCCTGAGTTTTCTGTCGAAGGCTAGAGTGTTCGTACAAATCCACATAATCAGACCAGTCACTCTTACCTGGGAACTCTTGGGGTGAGTGTTCACTTATAGGCGAGCATGTCTTCAGTAATACATTAATATGACCCGTTTACTTTGAATTGTCACCGTCTCATTTGTTTGCCTTAGGTAACAAACAAATGATCGCAATTTCTATGCGTTGTCATTTACCGATAACACTTCATTTGTTTCTTCCTATGTCTTTCATTATCTTCTAGAATGTCTCTTCCTCTCAGCAAAGGTCAAATGTCCGAGCAAACAGCCAAATTTGCCCAGCAAATAGGCGAAGTGATTCTGAAGACTGTGGAATTAGGCATTGCCATGTATCGTCTCCAGAATGAAGCCACTCAGGAGTCACCAAAGGAGACAGAGGCCAAGCCTTCACCTAAACCAAAGAAACGTAAAGCTTCAAAGAATCCCACAGCGGTTGCACCAAAACAGGCAAGACCTAGCCAAGTGACAACACCACCCGCCAAGAAACCAATCAAGGAATCAAAGACCATGGATGAACAGACTGGATCCCCTAAGAAGTCAAAGAAGCGAAAGGCTTCTCAGAACTTCGTCGTGGTCGATCACAATGGTCAAGCCATCCCCAACCAACCAGCTCAACCCCCTGCTAGGAAGCCATACAACGGAACTGCACCCTTGTGCAACCAATGTAGCCTTCATCATCAGGCTAGTGTGAAGTGCCGCAAATGCTAGATTTGTGGACTTAAAGGTCATACAACAAAAGTTTGTCGAGCAGCAGTACCAAATCAAATAGGACCCATTCGGGTGGCAACACCACCTGTTAAGAAGCAATACAAGGGAACAGCCCCAATATGCGACAAATGTAATGCACACCACTTAGCTCACCTACAGTGTCGTTTGTGTGCATCATGTGGGCGACTCGGTCACCTGGCAAATGCTTGTCGATTTACCCCAAACCAAAGTGGTCCAAATCAACCCCAAGTCAACCCTACTCAAGCTCGTTTTCCGCCTGGTACTTGCTACAACTGTGGCGAGGCGAGCCATTACAGGAACAACTGCCCGAAGATTGTCAGTGCAAATCCAACCCGTGGATGAGCAATTGGCTGAACAAAGGATGTTGCTGTCTTATGCCTTTGTTTCTTTTGTTTTCTTGTAATGTGAAACAATCTGTATTGTTCATAAATAAATTATTGTTCACAAATTCTGATGTACAATTGTAGTTACATATGTGTATGTCATTACCTATAATACCTACATTAAGGAACTATGTTCCTTACAAACTACTTTTGTGAATTTCCCATTTTTGTGTTTACTCATGATTCCCTCGAAAAATTTTAAATACTTGTTTCATTCCAGGAGACGAAGTACAAGAAATAAAGGGAAATTATAAGTAATCGTGATTTTTGCACATCTATGCCATTAAATCCTTGATTAGATAACTAAGGATATTTCCAATCTCATACCCATTATGTTCTGATTTCTTCAACATGCATAACATAAGTTTTCCAAAACAACCTCCATAATTTCAAAAACATCGTCTACGTTTCAAAAATAACCTTCATGACTTCAAAATGTTATTAATACAGTATATATATCAAATGCATGACTTCAAAAGCATCATTCATGTTTTCAAAAACCTTATACATAATTTCAAAATTTATCTCGCATGATTTTAAAACATTTTTGTAAATATATCTACCTAATACACCTACTTCATGATTTCAAAAGTATTATATATAAGGTTTCAAAAACGTTAAACACATTTTTTTAAAAGAACCCCATGCATAGTTTTCAAAAATATTTTCTTCATACATCGACTTAACCTTCAAATTCTGCTTCATATGTCGCCTTGACATATCTAGCATCTCAACTTCATAAGCATTTTTGCTTCATGTTTTGACTTAAGCACATCCAGTGCAAGGTTTCAAACATCTTCAACTTCTAAAAATCCATATGGGATCTTTTTTTTTCCTTGTGGATGATTATCATTCAAATCAGAACCCTTAATTGGATTCCTTTTGTACCTAAATTCGAACATTTCGGTTCCTTAAAATCGAAATCGAAATTTTCTTTAAAAAAAAAAATCTTTCTATCTTTTTAGTTAGATTCTTGATAATGTTTAAAGTACCAAATGAAATCCACGAGATGGATTCCTAGTGTGCTTTAAATACATGTGCTCTGTTAGCAGAACAAATTTCTAGTTAAACAATTATGTGGTTATGTGTTTATATATTTTGTGTTTTCTTTTATGCATTTTTGTGTTTTTATACTCTGGATATTCGTTATCCAAATCCTCGCAGGATCTTTCATATCTCCATATGAGGGATTCGTAGCAGGATAGTCAAAACGTACTACCTTAAATCCTTAATGGGCTTCTATGTAATAGTTAAGACCCTTGGATTATATAGTACTATTCCATGATTCATAAGAGACCCTTTTAGTGGTCTAGTAAAAAAGATTGATTCAGAATCTGGTTAAGAACGACATCTAGTGATATAGCTGAACAGACTCCTTGATAGTCTACTTAGATCATTTATTGATTTAATTAAAAGGACTCTATGGCGGTCTAGTCACACTCATCACAGGATTGTTCATTTGGTTTTACCCTACACATTATAAAATAGACTGTGTGAACTGTGCAAGGAATTGTCTAATTATGGACGCGTACATAATTATGAAAATTTAGTGCACAGAAACCTAGTAAGATTTATTATGTGTAAGAACCGATAGCAACAACAATAACAAAATGAGAACGATGTAATGGAGGTACGGTGGACGCACCAATGACGCTTCATATACTTGTATATAAGTATCCCTCTTACATTGCAAGCATGATGTTATTAAAGTTACTAGAAGTTCAGAACCCTAACCAATGTTGTTTGATCATTTCAACTTCATGTTTCAAGCTCTCACAAGTTTCCTCTAAATAAATTTCGGGATGAAATTTCCTAAAGTAGGGGAGACTGTGACACCTGGGTCACTGCGACCATCAAACAAATACCGAACCAATGAAATATTGTATTTCATACTTGGGAGTTGTACAAATATGTGTATCATTTGCACATACCAATTCTGGTTCGATTTCGGGTTCTAAATCGCTTTCTGGAAGGTTATACGCGCACTGATGCGTTAATATAACCAGTTTAATGCAACGAACACTCCGGAATAGTGAAATAGGCTTCACATACCTTAAATAACCTTTACATAACTTAGAAATAAGTTTCGAAGGCTTTGGTATGGCAAAAACAAGTTAATTCGCCTACAGGGACTAAATTTGTCAAACTGCGAAAGCATGCCAATTGGAACTGTAACGAACATTCCGGAACATGACCATAAGTTAAAAACACCTAAAATATCCTTTATATAGCTTAGAAATAGGCTTTGAGGGGTTCGGTGTGCTAAAATAAACTTTTGGGTCATTCAGGGACTAAAAGCGTCAAAAAGTGCACAAGTTTGCATTTTCGCGCATAACTTACGTTCCGAATACCTCCGGACATCCAAAAATTTATGTAAGCACTAAAATATTTCATTTTAGTGTTTGGCCAAAAATTTATGTAAGCACTAAAATATTTCATTTTAGTGTTAGGCATAAGAAAAATCTATTCGTCACGCAATTTAGATCGTTTTTCGCGCTTATGCGCATTCCGTCGTAATTAACCGAACATCGCGATCGCACGACCAAACGAACTGACATCCGGCATATTTTTGAGCATGTTTCATGTCCACAATTTTTAGGCATCCTTGTGGAGCCTTGAAAATGATTTAACGAGACTTAAACATGTCGGAAATGGCCTTAATACGCAACGAGGACTGAAAGGTGAACATTTGAAAGTGTTTGCTGATCAGGGGGACCCTAGCGTGACACCTAGCCCCCCTAGAGTCACGCTAGGCCCCTTCTGATCAGCAAAAGCCATTTTAAACACAAGTTAACATCCCCTAACACCCTCCAAAGGTCAAGTGCCACATGTTAATCTCTTATGGTGGCCAAAATCAGCTACCGTAACTTTCCAACAAGTGTAGGGATGTGATCATTCCCTCTTCTCCAAGAAATGATCCTAACGGTGAACCGAAAACTATAAATACCCACCTCCACCCTTCACTTTTCCTCACAAGAATCTGATCTTATGTGCTCTAAGTTGAAACATTTGTTTCATACCTGAGCTATTTTGATCTAGATTAGCATTCGGGGACCCTTCGTAAGTGTTCCTTCGTTCTTTTATTGCTTTTCGAGTCCGAAAGTCAAACTTTGTTTGACTTTCTGCATTGACCAGTTTATGGTCAATGCGAAGTTCGTTTGAACTTCGCAACGTGATTGTAATCACGATGGTTATAGTCCCTTGGGACTATGCCTACTGATTACCACGTTGTCTAGGGTCGAAGGGTAAGCGATCTGATAAATCGCTTATACCTTCGAACCCGACCCATTTGGTCGATCATTAGGATCCGACCAAACACATTAGTTGACCATAGTATATAGGGAATAACCTTCCGAGGTTATACCTTATGGTCACAACGTTTAAGTAGTTGTATGATAGGTAGTTTATATGCCTTAGGTAAATTACCAAAATACCCCTTTGATGCCAAAATTCATTTTAAACATATGTAACATAACTTTTGACATCTAAACTGATTTGACAACAATATTAGACATGTTAAGGCATATGTTACTTGTCATAGGACTAGTTAGGCGGTCCGAACGCGTTTTACGCGAACGACGCGTTAAAGTAGCATAAGCTTCCTAAACCGGTCGTAATGGGTCGTAAGCACTTAGGCTAGGTTTCATTTAGTATGTAGGCTTTGTTAAACCATACTACATGAGTTCCCATACTCATTTGGTTTACGAGCCCTCATTCTATCCGATCTTCCGATCTAGGTCCGGTTTATTAACATAGTTACCTATATTAGGTGCCGTTTGATTCCGAGATCTCTAGCATTGCTTGGTGGTTATCTTAGGACTTCTGAGCAATCTCAAGTGAGTACATAGACCCCTCTTTTACTGTTTTCCAAACATTTTGGGGTGGAACACATGTGCCTACTTGTTACTTTCATGCTTTCCATGTTTTCATATCATATACTTGCTATGTTCATTAGTACACTTATAGTACATGATTTCATTGTTTTACACTACATTTTATGCTATGTATGCCCAGTGTGTGCATACTTAGTACATTGTTTTACATTTACATTTTATGCTATGTATGTCCATTTGTTACATACTTAGTACAGTTGTTTTCATCACATGCTTGCATTTTGGTATGAAATTTGGTTTGTTTAAAATGGAACAATACATTCATTAACATTAGCTACGCCGTTCGTTAGTAGGTAGTGGTACCATAGGAATTGACAACTCCCGTTCCGGACATCCTGGGTAGGTGTGGATGAAAGGAATGACCGAATTCGATATACATAACTTAGATAAACCTTTAAATTGTTTAAGGGTTTATCGCCTCAGTCTCAAGGCTTGGATGTATGCATTTTCACAATACCGCATAAAAGTTTGTATCAGTATAGCATGCATTTGTTCCACAAAACATAGCTTTGATTTAAACCATGTTTTACTTCAATACTTTGTTTTTGTGCATATGGTTTAGTTGATATCTTTTCACTAGCCATACATATCATTTTGGGTTACACATTACATGATTTACATTTGACACATAAACATTATTGACATTGGTTACACATTACATGATTTACATTTGACACATGAACATTATTGACATTGGTTACACATTACATGATTTACATTTGACACATAAACATTATTGACATTGGTTACACATTACATGATTTACATTTGACACATAAACATTATTGACATTGGTTATACATTACATGACTTACATCTTGACAATAAACATTTTGACATATTATTCAATACGTTTGGCAATTGGCTTAAACATAGACATCTTACATTGTTGGTTTGGTTTGAGTAAGTGATTTAAGTAACGAGGCGTGTGTAATATGATACAAGCATGGTGGATACGCCGCTGGTACTTCCTATATATAAGTGATTGTATGGCATTACATATCGTAGCGTTATTTGAATCATTTAAATTTGGACATATAACATTTTATACAAATAACATACTTTTCACAATACATTGTTTTACAAACAACTTAATTTATACAAACTCATTTCACATGGTTATCCACTTAACCATGTGTTATTCTTTTATACATATATATCATTTGGTTTATTTATCACTTTTCAAATGATTTACAAGACAAAGCAAATTACAAGGTTCATGACTAAACATTTTCTTAAACATAAGTCATGAATTCTATTTTTACAAAACCTATGTATCTCACAGGCATTTTTATGCTGACGTATCTATTTTCACATGTGTTTCAGGATATGATGCATAGGATTTATCAAGATACACTTAGGCGGACTTGGGCCTTAGCGACAATAAAAGATGCAAGACTAGTTATTTACGTTATGTTTCTTTGATTGTCAAGACATTGTACTATTTTAATCAATAAAACAATATTTCAATTTCCATGTGTTATGAAACAATGATTCTGTTACAACACTCCCCGACATTTTCCGCCACGTTTTGTTGTTCTACGTGGTCTGGGTGTGACATTTCCCCAGCGTCACCAACTTTCTCACACCATCCTAGGTTCAATGACTGAAGTTGACTACAGTTGTATCCGATTGCCTGCAAACATAATCAAGCATCCGTGATCAACTCAAATCTGGGCGTGGCAAATCATGCGGGCCAAAGCAAGGTTGGGTAACGGGTCAAAACGTGTACAAAAAATTAGTACGACCCAAAACGGGTTAGATGACCCGGAAAGAAAGGTTGGGTAACGGGTCATCGCACGTAATTTTTGTACGAGCCAATACGGGTATGTTTGGATTTGAGTGACCCAACCCACTTTTTGACCAAAAGTTTATCGTTTTATAGATAGTGTCGGTTGAATATGCTAAAAAAAGTTGTAATATTTCATTACTAATTTATTAATTGAATATGATAATAAAAGTTGCATTATTTCATTACTATGCATTAAATAAACATGCTTTCACCAATTTCATAGTAAATATAATGATTGACCCGTTTACCAACTATCTCGATGTAAATTTTGAATATTCAAAGAGATTTGAATATAAGAAGATATAATGAAATTTATTTACCAATCCATAAGTAAATGGGTAACTTCAAAATTATTACATATAAAAGATACGCGATTTTCAACCCTTCGATTCGTTCCCTTTTAGTCATACTTCTTTTTATCTTACTTATTTGACCCGCTAAAGCATAACCAAATTCGAAACCATTCATAAGTAAATGGATTGAAATTCTAACAAACCAAAAGGATCGTTTACCTTCAATGCCTGATCAGGTGCAGCTTTTACGCATCCACAAAGATTCAAAACTTTCAATTGTCTGCAGTAACTACTTAGATAGCATAATCTAAAATAAAATGGCTAGGTAACTAATTGGATCCTAACACATATCGCAGACGACCACCCTTTTATTGACTGCGAATAACCGATGTGTGGGTGCATTTAGCTCTCATGAAAAGTATAATGATAGCAATTAAAAAATATGGAATACCATCAATCAACCACCATCAAAGTTTAATTATTAATTAGCTACCATGTCTTATGTTTTATCTCTAAGCATGTTAACAGAAAACAAAAATAGTTAACTGACCTGTTGGAACAGGGAACCTTCTTTGATGAAGTTGAAGAAGTGGGCAGGTTCACACTTGCTTAAAGGAGCACGCATGGCTGTCTGCAGGGTCGGATCTGCTGAATTATATAATAAATCTAGACATTAATATAAATATTGTTATAAGTTTATTTAGTCTGGAACATAATGGGTCAAAAACAGTTAATGTAGTTTGACAGTTAAGTTAGTTAAAGTTAGTTATTCATTCAAGAGTCGGATGAATACACGTATGTTTTTGTGTCAAACTGGGTCGGTCAAACAGGGTTAATCTCAGTTTACAGTTTTGATTTGTAGTTTTGTGTCAGTTAATCACCCGTTTGATGTTTAGTGGTAATCGTGCATATAAGTGTCAGTCAAGAGTCGGATGAATAGACGTATATTTGAATGCAGGGACACTTGAATTCTCAACCTCTTTCTAAGTTATAAATTACAAGCGGTACGTAACATTTATATAACGAAGATTTGGGTGCTTTTTCCAAATTTTATTATTATAAAGCCTCCTAAATGAGGTTTATTAATAAGAATATAACAAAGCAACAATTATTCCACTTGTGTCCCTATCAGATCTCTCAAAGATAGCCAGCCTAAACCACATTATAAAAAAAAAATCAAGAAATGCCAAGATCAAAACTTTAATTATAGGCCAAAAGTTTGTTGTTATGATGGGGAACTAAATAAACAAGATTTGCTAAAATGATTTAAAGAAAATCCCAGTATCTCTATCTATACAACAAGGAAACAGGATTAGTGACTCATGTCCATAAATTAGCAAACTTTTTATAAGTGAATCACATAAGCAAGATACAACATATAATAACACACAAATATTCACTTTTAAAACAACATACTGATAAAGTCAAAACATTTGAAAAATAAAACCAACAGTTACATATACCTGTCTTGAACCACTGGTTGATGAATCGTGTTGGAGAGGGACTACACAAGTATGATCATACTTTCCTTCCTTGTCAAAGAGGAGAAATGACCAATTATAATATCACATATAACTGCAAATGACTCAAACGTAATCAAGATCTAACATGCTTTTAATAGATAAATTCACTATCTCCAATCAAAATTTCACATAAATACATATAGCATACTCAACTTTCACTCAAAAAAGGCATGTGTAATCCTTTAAACAACCTACCAGCCGCTACACTACAGGAACCAGAACCACACCATATGTGTTGCGAAACTATCAAATTAGGGTTTCCCTGTATCGTCTACAAAATGAAATGAACTCAAAATCAAAAATTCAGTACATAAATAGTGAATAAACAATATGAACAACAACAAAAGCAAATCAAACCGCAAGGTTTTGTGGCGAATAACGTTGACGTAGCATCGTCTACCCTTTTTTGGTCCACCCATATCTCTTTGACCTACATCGAAACCTAAATAAGATTATAAGAAGCACATTTATAAAATAATGACCTTAACAACAAGTAAAAAAAATACAATTTAAAACCAAAAAAACATGAAATTGAAACAATAAAATCCTAATATTTGCATATGGTGAGACCGTCAGGGAAGCAACAGCACCAGTGGCCAGCGAAATAGTGGCATAATTTTCCGGCCAGGTGAACATTCTAAACCCTAGTAATACGCATCTCAAAGACTGGATGATTTGTGCTTGATAATGGACAGTTCAAGTCACTGATACAGAAGTGATACATATGAAGGGTTCTAGAATTCTATGGATGAAAGGGTTAAATGGGATTCAACCCACGTCTTCAATTGCATTCAATGCGAAAATTGAATGGACATTCAATTATGAAATTGATTACACACTCCATGATAAAAATTAAAGAATTAAACTCAGTATTTGTAACTGTTGATAGAGTCTCAATCATGCAACGTTTCAGTGATGAGAGGAGTCTCAATTTCAATACTTATGTTCGCTGATGTAGGGTAGAACAAGGGCAAGAATGGAAGAAAAGGGCAAATAATTTAGGATTTGAACGGATCATTCACATGCCATCTTAAAAATTGTAGGTGAAATTACATTTCTAGACATGAGAAATGCTTTATAAAGGTCTATAGATAATACACATAGTTTTTAAAGATATAACTCTTTTTTAAATCTATTCAACACGTGTAACATACGGGGTTTTTAAGGATGTAATTTTTTTTTATTATTTGGTAGATTTATTCAACCCTATTATACACGGTTTTTTTAAGATACGACGTTTTTAGTATTTAGTATACAAAATTATATTTATTTAATCTGTGTAATACACATAATTTTTAAAAATATAACTTTTTTTTATTATTTGATATATAAAATTACATTTATTTAACCCGTACAATATACAGGGTTCATAAAAATATAACTTTTTATTATTTAATATATAAAATTACATTTATTCAACCCGTGTAATACACGAGGTTCTAACCTAGTATTTCATACATATACAAAAACCAAATGGGGGAATAGTGCCAGACAGCTACCTGACACTCCCCCATTGGACCAACACGTTTATTGTTTTATATCCATTTTAAAACTACGTTTTTGCCCCAGCTCAAAATAAAATTACCCTTTTTGTCCCCATCTCAAAATTACGATCTTGCCCTCACTTCAAAATTACGACTTTGTCTGGCACTCTCCCATTGGACCAACCAGTTTATTATTTTATATCCATTCTAAAATCACGTTTTTGTCCCTTTTTAAAATTACGGTTTTGCCCTCAGCTCAAAATAAAATTACGCTTTTGTCCCCAGCTCAAAATTACGATTTGTCCCTCCATTCAAAATAAAATTGTGGTTTTGCCCTCAGCTTAGAATTACCTTTTCGCCCCCAGTTCAAAATAAAATTATGTTTTTGCCCCTAGCTAAAAATTACGATTTTGCCCTCTGTTCAAAAATGTGATTTTCCCCGTTTAAAAAATTGTGATTTCGCCCTCAATTCAAAATTACGTTTTTTCCTCAGTTCAAAATAAAGTAATGTTTTTCCCACAACTCAAAATTACGATTTTGCCCTCAGTTCAAAATAAAATTGTGCGTTTGCCTCCTGCTTAAAATTACGACTGT
This sequence comes from Helianthus tuberosus, assembly GCA_030545235.1. NCBI lineage: Eukaryota > Viridiplantae > Streptophyta > Magnoliopsida > Asterales > Asteraceae > Helianthus > Helianthus tuberosus. Next base: position 67,791,440 of record CM060432.1, on the reverse strand, counting down.
GCCCTTAGTTCAAATTTATATTACGCTGTTACCCCAAGTTCAAAATTACGAATTTGCCCCTGTGAAAATTTACAACTTTTCCCCTAGTTCAAATTTACAGTACTGCCATTACTTTAGCTTTTGGCAAATTACGATTTTACCCCACTAAAAAATACAACTTTTCCTCAGTTAAAAATTACATTATTGCCATTGTTTTAGTTTTTTTTTTAAACTATAAAAATGTTTTGTTTTAATTGGTTGACTCGATTTAATTGTTTTTCGTGTCAATGAGCTTTATAACACCCGCTCATTATTCGGTCATCGCCCCGCAATGCGGGCGGGGCATCAACTAGTTATAAAGATATAGGAGTCAAGAAATAAAAGAAATTTTTCGTTAAAAAAAATTGTTAGGTTTATTATAATTCTCTAATCCACACATATAGAGAAAACCAACCGATAGATGAGAGAGGGGATAAATACTAATTAAAGAAATAGATAAATCATTTAATATTTATGAGTAACCAACCGATAGATGAGAGAGGGGATAAAAATTAATTAAAGAGATAGATAAATCATTTAATATTTTACGTTATAGATAAATAAAACCATATAAGGCTATGGGGTATACTTTCACGTCCCTTAACTACACATCACCTACTTGACCCTCTTTCACTTCACCGCACACAAAGGAAATGGTTTAACCCCATTAACGCCCTTAAAATTAATTAAAATACATATATATAGCATGTTGTGTGTGTATGCAAATTTTGGAATGCTTGATTTCCTCTCTTTCTCTCCTAGTTAACTTCTTAACATGTGAAGTTTTTAATGTCTCTTAACACTCTTCAGGAGCGGTTTAACAGGTGTTAACGGATACCAACTAGGATTAACACCTATCAATGTTAGAGTATACCAGGTGGCCTAAGGGTTAAAAAAATAGCTATCTATATAGGAAAGAGTAGGTTAGAAATAGATTTACTTTATACTTATTTCATCATCTACTTTTTTTTTTTTAATAGCTAATGTTACTCTTTTAAACTCCTATATTTATAAATCTTGTCCTATATTTATAAATAAATCATACTTGTCTGGGATTGAATCTAAGACCTCACCAAGAGCCCCACTTTATTTATTCTTTCACCTGTATCTTCTTCAAAAATGATAAAAAGCAGGCTAGCAACTATCTTTGTTGCCGGAAAAAAATATGATGTTACTTTACTTTTCTTTTTATGCTTCATCTACTTCACATACGAGTTTTAGGAAGGGTCAAACGGTTTAAATTGTTTTTTTTTTTCCCAAAAATCTCATATACTCAAGATGGCGTTGTTTCAAAAACGCTCCCCACAATAAAGCCCATTTAACGCCAAGGGGGCTGGTCTAGGCGGCGTTTTCCGGGCATCAATTCAAAAACAATGCTTCATCACGGAAGGGCTCAAGTGATTTATTTCATCGTGTGGTGCCTTTTCATCTATTCATATACTAAAGCAAAATAATGGTTGACTATTTGACCATGATGTGGCTACTCTCTTTGGCCAGATAATTGAGAATTTTGGGTGGCATTTTCATCTTCTCTCTATTTCCTACAATTTCTTCAATTAGGTATTCAATTCCTTCTTTCTTCTTTGAAACACTTCATAAATTATATATGGAAAGTTGAACGATTCATCAATTGCTATAAGATCTGTTGCTAAATTATGGCACCGTTTCCAATTTTAAGGCCTATATACAATTTACTGCTTTTAATCGGAGGATTCAAAGGATCATTCAAGTCGTCTGCTTTGTTTTATCTTCATCATCCTTTGAAAGTGAAGCATCTGTAAGTTGGATTCCATCTCTGTTTGTGATTTTGTAGTTGTTAAAAGAAAACCCTAATCTCTTCTCAATCAATTCCAACTTGTGCGACTACAGAGAAGAGAAGGAAGAATGTCGTCTCGCACTCCTACTTCGTTGTTTGGCGTAATCGGTGCCGGTGCCGATGCCGGTGTCCGTATCTTCTCACCCTCTCTCTCTTATTTTGTAATACCGTGTTCGATCCTGAATTTCTGTGTTGGAAGTTGTAATCCACAACTGATCGGATGTTTAAATTGTTCGTAAAGTTTACATGCATATTCCCTTCTGTGACTACTAGGGTTAGGGTTCTATCGATATTTGACAAAATTGGATTTAATCTCATGTTCATTCTACTATTGATTATAGCATAATAATAATACTTTACATCTTATTCATTTATGTAGTTTATGCTATATATATAATAACAATAATGTTCATTGATTGTATGGCTTAGATCAAAATGTGAGCAGCAAGGACAACCCTCTTGTGTTTATGGATATATCCATCAATGGACTTTGCCCTGAATGAATGATAATCGAGGTCACTTTATTATTATTGCATACTATGTATGTATGTTTGTTTCTTCAGTATATATGCAGGGGTCTTCGTTAATTTGCAGCTTTTTGCTAATGTCGTGCCTAGAACCGCAGAGAATTTTTGAGTACTCTGCACAGGTGTGTGTCTCCGCACACGTGCGTATAAGATCTTAGAAGCATTTGTTGTAATTACAATTCATATGTTGTTATTATTATTATTATTATTATTATTATTATTATTATTATTATTATTATACGTGTAGGGGATAAGGGGATCGGACCAGTTACCAGAAAACCATTGCACTACAAAGGAACTGTATTCCATGTTTGCTTTGATTTATGTATATTCATGTTATTATTTAGATCTTCAACTCAAATTGTTGTGTTTTTGTAATTATCATAAGCCCTAATTATTTAGGGAAATAGTGTTATTTATTTCAAAAATTATATATCGTTTGATATAGATTCGTTTAGGAATTTTGTTTGTTCTTTTCATATAGTCTAAAATTTATCCAGTATTATATAGATTTTTTTACTTATATTTAGGTTGTAATCATGTTTTCATTACCCAATAATAGAGCTAAGTTGTAATTCAGATTTGTGAGAGGAGCTGAGCTTGGAGTCAACATCTACACCGATTTACAGGGCTGGTAAAAAATAAAAATTTTGCTTCTGCCCGACTGCCTCTGTGTTGTCTTCTTGATCCATATTCAAGTTCTAGAAAAAAATCCCTACCAAAGGTATGAGACAAGTAACTGTGAACAAGTTCGATGTGAAGTTCTGGTTGTTAATTGGGCGTTTGGTAGGTATATTAGCTGCACACTTCTAGCTTTATGTACTGTCAACAAATATTTGATTGAGGTAAATTTTTCCGTTGGTTTTGTTTTATCATGCAAATGCAATCATATCCATGATTAAAAACATTTATGCGTGTTTTTGCAAGTGGTGTTGATAAAGACAGAATTGTGTTAATGGCTGCTAGAGCATCAAAGTTAGAGAACCAAGACGCCATTGATACCGCTATAGTATCGATGCTGGTTGATCATAAGGAGGTATTCATAATTTCAGATTTTCTATTCTTATTTGATCAAACTAAGTACATTTGTATTTAATCGGGCTATTTTGTAGCTTAAGTGAGAAACCATGTTACAAAATACCTTCATTTATGTGACTTGAAATCTAATTTGTTAATGCACAGGGGTGGTGGTGATCTTTTAAGGCAACTTCATGCTTTGGCAGAGGCTGAATCAGAGTTAGCCTGGTGTTGTGGGATGTTCTGTGTGGAGGACCTGGCTACCATGGAACTAACTACTAGAAAGAAAGATCACCTAAATGCACCTCTATCCAAACTTATTCTATACTTGAAATCTAAATCATCATATGAGAACAATGATCACACTCGTGTTATCAACTATTACGGCGATACCATACAGGCTATTTAGGTGTACACCTCAGCAATGAGTACATACACTCCGAAAGGCTCCAAGGTATTAGTTGGTGATATTACTCATCTAATACTTTCCATTTTAAACCGATGGAATTAGTGTGTTTCGATAAGGTGTGAAATATTCTTATCTACAAATTTCGCATTGAAGTGGTGGTTTTCTTGAAGGTTGACTTTGGTTAGTTGGCGTTGTTGAGTTAGGAATTGCATAAAACGAAAGTCAAAAGGATATATTTGGCACCAGGTGACATATCGACTGCTGAAACAGTTTTCTTATTATATATTTTCTACAAACTTATTGTTGATCAGTTCTGTTTAAACTTAATGGAAAACATGAATAACATACCTGTTATAGCATTCAAAGCAGTAGAGAATCCAGTCAGAGATCCAGCCATTGAGTTCGACATCTTTGTCAAGGTGATCCGGTTCCTCTTTAGGGTGTAAAGTGATGATGGTGATGAACCGAGACTAGGGCAGAATCGGTTATGGGAGAGAGTTACGAATTTGATGTTAGTGAGGGTTTGTAATTGTGTAAAGTGTCTAACCCATTAACTCTCTAATAAGCCCCTTATTTATACACCCAAGAGGAAACCCAATTAGTTAATAAGGGTAATATGGTCCATCAACAATTACCAACTAATTATAATAGGTTATTAATATATTTTGATCTAATATAATATAAATGATTATAAGGCTACAAGATTAAATATTACATTAATAATATATTTAATCTCACATTCTCCCACTTAGCCAAGTAATCATTTATCATGAGTATTAGGTAAGCCTGGCCAGGAGTTAACACTCATTTTAGCCTTAAACCAAGAACTATAGCAGAGAAATACAGCCGTTGAATCATCATTCGACTCAGGAACCCCATTAGTCATACTATAGCCTCAATTTAAAACCTAACAGTTACGATCAAAATACATAAGCCCTTCAGCGTCTGATTTGTATTTATATTTGTCTATATGTCATTACACTGGCAGAACATATGTTAGAGACATACAAAATCAAACTGAGGAAATTTTATTAATTAAAACATAAGCTAGTACAATATGCCATTAAACAAGGTCTTTAGTAAGTCCCATATTCGATACATGTTCTTCGAAAACTTTAGGTGGGAGACCTTTAGTCATCGGATCCGCAAGCATATCTTTAGTACTAATATACTCAATACAAAGATTATTTTCCTCAACTCGTTCACGTACGAACAAATACTTTGTATCGAGATATAAACCAGCTCCAGTCGAACTGTTACTGTTCGAGAAACTAACGGCAGCTGAGTTATCACAGTAAAGCTTCAATGGTCTAGAAATGGAATTAACGATTTTGAGTCCAGTGATCAGATTTCTAAGCAACATTCCATGACAGGTTGCGTTGTAAACAGCAATGTATTCTGCCATCATTGTGGAAGTTATAGTTAACTGTTCTTTATGACTCTTCCATGAGATAGGTCCGCCTGCTAACATAAAGATGTAGCCCGAAGTGGATTTCTTGTCATCTTTGCATTTGGCAAAGTCAGAATCAGAATAGCCTACCACTTCTAAATGATCACTTCTTCTATAAGTCAGTTTATAGTCTTTCGTCCCTTGCAGATATCTAAGGACCTTCTTAGCTGCTTTCCAGTGATCTAGGCCAGGATTAGTCTGATAACGACCTAGCATTCCAGCAATGTAAGCGATATCTGGGCGAGTACAGACTTGGGCATACATCAGGCTCCCGACTACTGACGCGTAAGGTATCTGGCTCATTTGCTCCTTTTCAACCTCTGTTGTCGGACACTGGAATGAACCGAAAACATCTCCCTTAACTACTGGAGCGACGGAGGGTTTGCACTGTTGCATGTTGTAACGTGTAAGGACACGATCTATGTAAGTCTTTTGAGACAATCCTAAGATCCCTTTGTGTCTATCTCGGTGAATTTCGATGCCAATGACGTAAGAAGCATCTCCGAGATCCTTCATGTCGAAGTTATGCGAGAGTAACCGCTTCGACTCATGCAACATGTCTAAACTATTACTTGCCAATAGAATATCATCTACGTACAGGACAAGTATAGTAAAGTTACTCCCACTCATCTTGAGGTAGGTGCATTGATCAACTTGATTCTTCATAAAACCTTGCCTCTTCATGACTTCATCAAACTTGAGGTACCATTGACGTGATGCTTGTTTTAACCCATAAATGGATTTCTTCAACTTACAGACTAGATGCTCCTGCCCTTCAGGTTTAAAGCCTTCAGGTTGTTTCATGTAAACATCTTCGTCTAAGTCTCCGTTAAGGAAAGCAGTTTTGACGTCCATCTGATGCAGCTCTAAATCAAAATGAGCTACTAGGGCCATAACGATCCTTAATGAATCTTTACGAGAGACAGGTGAAAACGTCTCTTGATAATCAATTCCCTCTTTCTGAGTGTAGCCCTTTGCAACCAATCTCGCTTTGTAGCGTTCAACGTTCCCATTCGGATCCAGTTTTGTTTTGAACACCCATTTACAACCTACTGGTTTGGCACCATTGGGTAATTCGACTAAATCCCAAACGTCATTTTTCTTCATGGATTCAAGCTCATCAATCATTGCTTTGTTCCATTCAGAAGACTGATCACTGCTAATGGCTTCATTATAAGAGATAGGATCATTGAGCTTTCCAGCATCCATTTCAGTCAGGTTGGTAACATAATCATCCCAATTAGTAGGCCTTCTTTGCCTAGATGACCTCCTGAGTTGATTATCGGGTTCAGCGTTGTCTTGTTTTTGAGCGTTTGATGTGCCTTCGTTATGAGGTATAATGGGTTCTGATTGTGGAGATGGAATTTGTGCAGTGGCTTCAGGTACAGTTGTTGCATGGGGTACAAGAGGAGTAAACGGAGTAATGATAAGCGACGAGTCTCTCCCCCCCGCGTCTTGTACTTCCTGCAATTCTTCGTAAGGGTTGGTACTGCTCCCACTGACCTTGAAATCCTCCAGGAACGCAGCACGCTTGGTTTCAACAATACAGGTGACATGGGAAGGACAATAGAAACGATAACCCTTCGAATGATCAGGATACCCGATAAAGAAGCAGGTAACTGTTTTAGGGTCAAGTTTCCTTAGGAAAGGATTGTAAAGTTTTGCTTCAGCAATGCAGCCCCAAACTTTCATATATTTAAGACTCGGTTTCCTTCCTGTCCAAAGTTCATAAGGAGTTTTAGGGACAGACTTAGAAGGAACTCTATTGAGTATATGAACAGCTGCTTTTAACGCTTCAGTCCAGAGGAATAATGGTAAATTAGTGTTGGCTAACATACTGCGCACCATGTTCATAAGGGTACGATTTCTTCGTTCAGCGACACCATTCTGCTGAGGTGTACCAGGCATGGTGTATTGGTTCACAATCCCCTGGCCCTTACAAAACTCATAAAATGGACCAGGAGCTTGACCCACATCAGTATGTCTTCCATAATATTCACCGCCTCTATCTGATCTCACAACTTTAATCTGACGATCTAATTGCTTTTCAACTTCAGCTTTATAATCTTTAAAAGTTGTAAGAGATTCAGATTTTTCCTTTATAAGATACAAGTACATGTAATGAGAGTAATCATCAATAAAAGTGATAAATGAAGTATGTCCTGTTATACCAGCAATTTGATAAGGACCACTAATGTTAGTGTGAATGAGTTCTAATAAATTAGAGCTCCTAGTGGCACCTTTCTTATTCGCTAATGTCATTTTGCCTTTGAGACATTTGACACATGTTCCAAAATCGGTGAAATCGAGAGGAGGTAAGACTTCATCCTTTACGAGACGATTTAATCGTTCTCTTGAGATGTGGCCTAAACGTTGATGCCACAACATAGATGAAGTCTCTAAGTCTCGAATTTGTTTCTTTTCCATCTTTGTGAGTGATTCATTAATATTATATGACAACAAAGATTTGGAAAAATTATCATCTAGTTCTAATCTATAGAGACCACCATCCAGAATGCCAGTACCATAAACAACGGAATCATAGAGAATAGAGAGTTTGCGATGACCATGAGAAACGACAAAACCGTCCATGTCTAACTTTGGTCCTGATACAAGGTTCCGAGTTACCTCAGGAACATATAAGGTATCATAAAGTTTAATACATAAACCAGTTTTCAAAAATAATTGTAATGTTCCTATGGCCTTCACTTCTAATTCTCGATCATCTCCAACTTTAAGTGTTCTTTGGTTTCTTCCCAGCTTCCGGATTGTAAGGAATCCCTGAAGTGAATTGGTAACATGAACCATAGAACCAGAATCAAACCACCAAGAATTAGCAGGAACATTTAAATTAAAGGACTCAAGTATCATGAAAAAATCGTTACCTTTCTTAGCCAGCCACTCCTTGAAGTCAGGGCATTCCTTTTGCTTATGTCCTGTTTTCTTACAGAACTTGCAGTAGGGTTTGCCTAAGGAGTTCTTAGAGCTGGTAGGTGCACTTGTATTAGGAGTTGGATTTGGCTTTTGAACCTTAGAAGCATCCTTTCTTTGATAATTGTGCTTCCTCTTCTTTGAGCTGGAGGTGGTGAAGTTAGCAACATCAGTAGTGCGATCCATCTTCATACGCTCTTCCTCCTGCACGCACATAGCGATCAGCTCACTCATCATCCATTTGTCCTTCTGAGTGTTGTAATTGATCTTGAATGCTTCATAGGACGAAGGAAGCGAAGTGATGATGAAGTGAACAAGAAAACCATCACTGATCTCCATCTCTAGGCCCTTCAACTTATTGGCCATGTCATGCATCATCATGATGTGTTCGCGAATGCCGCTCCTCCCATCATACTTAGTCGTCACCAGCTTGAGGATAAGAGTGCTAGCGTGTGCTTTTGATGTTCCCTTGAATTGATCCTCCACAGAAGCCAAGTAGGTTTTAGCATCATCAGAATCAGGAATAGCCCCTCTGATTGAGTTATGAATGGACTGCTTCATGAACATGAGAGACATGCGGTTACACCTAGTCCACTTATCATGGAGTAACTGCTCAGCAGCAGTACTAGTAGCAGTAAGGTCCGCTGTCTTATTCTCTCTTAGAGCATAGTCAAAGTCCAAGAGTCTAAGTGTAAGCATGAGGGCATCCTTCCATGCAGCAAAGTTATCACCAGTCAAAGGTGGAATCCCTTGATTGGGTGCTGATAGTGGAAATAAGATGAGCAAGTTATGATACTAAGAAAGAAGTCTTAATGTGATCTAAGGGCATGTTATACTAAGGCAGGCATAAGTAATGACCATTTTAATTATGAAGCTGTGATAATGTCTATTACTAACATCAAAATAATAGACTTAGTAAAATTCTATTTAAACGAAGACAAATCAGCTTTGGCCAGAAGTGTAATCATTTAAATATGTGTGCAAAGTAATTGTGACAAATCAGCTTTGGCCAGAAATGAGACAATCACTTTAGTTATGCACTTGTCAAGTCATGCTAAACATAAATGAATTAAATCAGCTTTGGCCAGAATTAAGACATTTCATGTTTGTAATGCATACTTAACATAGCTTTTTATAATACTTGAACAATAAATAGATGTAGTAAATCAGCTTTGGCCAGAATTAATACATCAAAAGCTCATTCAAGTTAAGCTATATTTGGTTTTGTAAAAATTATCTGATTCTGATTAATTAATTAAGTATAAACAAAACCAAGTATTTAATAGCAAACCACCTGTTAGGGTAAAATAATATAACTTAACAAAGTACCTTGACATTAGAATTGTGTGGCATGTGATAGAGGTATTTAATAGCAAAAATTTTTAGGTCACATTAAACAGCTTAAAAATAATGAGGTTTCGAGTCTTGTGCGATCAGTAATGCCTTGTGCGATCAGTAATGCCTTGTGCGATCGATAAGGCCCAAAACTTGTGCGATGTACGTAAAGCCCAAGTCTTGTGCGATCATAAAGGACTTGTGCGATCAGTGAGGACATGTGCGATCAGTGAGGCCCAAAATTTGTGCGATCAGTGAGGCCCAAAATTTGTGCGATCAGTGAGGCCCAAAACTTGTGCGATTAGTCAGGCCCAAGTTTTGTGCGATCAGCACTATCTTGTGCGATCCACAGGTCTTGTGCGATTTCCCTTGTGCGATCAGATCATGTTTTTTTTTTCTTTGATCTTGTGCGACTGTTATAGGGAAACTTGTGCGATTATGATTTCGAAACCACTGTTAATGCTGTTTATTGTGATAATTAACTGAAAATCGAAATTTGAGGGATTGTGGGATATTGTTTCCTATTTTATTTCTGATCTAATCTTATCAAAAGATTTCGAAAATAATAACTGATTATCCCTTTAACAGTTTTTTCGAAAATTTAATAGATAAAATTAAGATCAAAATCATTAAAACACCCACTAATCCAAATCATATTCCAAAATTTATGGAATTTTCGAATTTTCTTAGAACATTGTGATGAACCCTAAAAAAAAATTAAAACACAATTCTGGGTTCCGAAATCTGAAATTTTAGACTTTTAGTAAACAGATTTCGGATATTATCTTTCCCATTACGATTTCGAGTCAATTTTTTCAAACAACAGTTTCCGAAAACAGTTATTTCGGCTCATGAAACTCGAAAACAATTTCGATTTTAAGGCTTTAAAAAACTTCCGTTTTCCAGATTATGATCCCAGAATAATGGATACAAAACCAGAACTGATTTATCAACATATGCTCTGATACCAAATGTTGATCAGTTCTGTTTAAACTTAATGGAAAACATGAATAACATACATGTTATAGCATTCAAAGTAGTAGAGAATCCAGTCAGAGATCCAGCCATTGGGTTCGACATCTTTGTCAAGGTGATCCGGTTCCTCTTTAGGGTGTAAAGTGATGATGGTGATGAACCGAGACTAGGGCAGAATCGGTTATGGGAGAGAGTTACGAATTTGATGTTAGTGAGGGTTTGTAATTGTGTAAAGTGTCTAACCCTTTAACTCTCTAATAAGCCCCTTATTTATACACCCAAGAGGAAACCCAATTAGTTAATAAGGGTAATATGGTCCATCAACAATTACCAACTAATTATAATAGGTTATTAATATATTTTGATCTAATATAATATAAATGATTATAAGGCTACAAGATTAAATATTACATTAATAATATATTTAATCTCACACTTATAACTCTTTATATGTCTTCCTTTTTAAAAAAGCTATCATCCATGACTCTCTAAATAACATAAGATTATGTGTTTGGGGGGATAAGGGTGCGAAAGAGATGTCACCTAGGACCACAAGATGCGGGACAATGCCATCCTAGGGCGCGAAGGGGGGGGGGGGGGGTTGGGGGTAGAGTTTAATTATTTAGGTATTTTTTGTGTTAGTCACTAAACTATAACACACCTATAGTTATATTATTTTTTCAGCCCTGTGTATATAATAACTTCATTTGCTTGCACTCATTTGAATGCACTTTTTAACCATTTTCCATCTAAACGTTTTTTTTTTGCACTTACTTTATAGACTAGGAAAGAGGTAACAACTGTTGAAGATCCATTTGATGCGCTCACTTACAATATACCAGAGAAGTTAACGACATTCACAGAACGAGCTTCATATAGTGTTGTAATCGGTAATCCTGGCTGGACTTGGAATTGTTGCTGCTGCTATAGTGGTTAAAGAACTTATCTTTGAACCAAAGGAGTAAGACTTGGTGGCAGTTACATAATTTTTATATTTTTTAGTTGTCCATTTTTGTTATTTAATGGATTTTTGTTATTTTTTTTAATCAGGTAAAAGGTTTTTAACAAAGCTTTGCAGTTTGTACGATACGGTACCGGTATTTAATGTTTGTAATCTCGAATTGCTTCTGAAACCTCATATGGTGTTTGCAATGAGGAGAAAATACCTGAGAAAATACCAAATATAACCATTGTAGAATGCATTTTGTTGAGCAATGAATCTGCAAAGAGGAAAGTGTCACAAGCTCATGTAGGTGTATATCCCATTTTGTGTGTATAGTGAATTCGATTTAAGTTAATTATATGAGAACATCTGCAGCCAGTGTTTAATGAATTTTACATTATTTGCCAATAAATCAATGATATATTTTGTGGATCCTATATTCTTATGGTCTAAGTTATACCTATTCTTACATAAAAATAGATATTTGTACTTTTTTTTGTCGAGAATGTTGCCAAAGATGGCCTTTAAATAGATGTCTACTACCTTTAAGTTTGTGATTGGTGTTGGCATGATTTTCGTATTGACGTATGTTACTTTGCTTTTAGTTTATGTTAGTTGACGCTTAATGCATTTTTCACTTTTTTTAGATAGATTGTATACTCTGGATTTGTAGTTTTGGTGTCATTAGTCGTCCATATGGTTAGATAGACACAATTAAAACCAGACCTTAGTTTTTGGTTATAAGGAAAACAGGTGAGTATTAGTTTGGGTAGGTTGTTTTGGATTGGTTAGTCTCTTTTTTTTTAGATAGACACAACTAAAACCAGACCTTAGTTTTTGGTTATAAGGAAAACAGGTGAGTATTAGTTTGGGTAGGTTGTTTTGGATTGGTTAGTCTCTTTTTAGTATAAAAATGTTTGATGGCATAATCATTTCATTCATCAAATCATTATATGCCATTATCATTTCATTAACCAAGGCATCATTAGTTTGTAAATCAAATGATTTGGTGCAGGTTATCTACTGACAGGTTTGAGCTGGAGTGTTGTTCAGTAGTGGGTATCTTGATGGAGCTGTAAGAGTTTGGGGAATCATATGCTACTAGAATGGCTTAAAATAATGATTATAAGCTGTGTAAGTTTTAGACTTTGAATATTTCATCTTTTTATTTGACCAGACTGTTTAATTTATAGATTCTAGCACATTTGTTCAATTGTAAATAACTATTTTTAGTTAGTTAATTTCCGCCACATTTTTGAACTGTTGTGCCAATCAGTAGCGCCTTTTATTTAGGATGGATGGTGTGGAATAAAGCCCCTATGGGCTTTAGCACGCCACGTCAACGCCAATTGCACAAGGGGTCCATTGTTAACTGGCTTGCTGTGGGATAAAACCCATGTCATAATTAATAAATCAATTATTTTAATTTAATTTTGTTTTTTAAAATATAAACATAATACATTTATAACAAAATAACATAATTAACAAAAAAACAACTAAGACAAAAATTACCATAAAACCAGAATAAAAAAATAAATTACAAACAAGAAATAAAAAAAATAACCTTTTAAAAGTTTATGTAACCAACACTATTAAATAATAAAATGATTGTGTTAAGCCACCCGCGAAATTCGCGGGGTTCTTAGACTAGTTTTGTTATATTTGGAAATAAAGATGGTAGCTTAACTATATACTTTTAAAGTATAAGACTTCCTAAATTTGTAGCGGTACATATCCAAATGAAATAATAACTAGCGATAAGACCCGCACGTGTTGCGGCGCGGTACATCGAAAACATCGAATGGATTAGTCCAAACGTTATGTGATGCATTAACCATGTGAAAACATGTGTTTCGACATATTTGATTGAACTCAACGGGAAAAAACAGACGAAAAAACGTTGAACCCCACACGCACGTTGCTGCGTGTTGACTCGCAAAATTTCAAACATAACGTAAAACGAAAAACATGTGAAAGATGAAAAGTATGGGGGGCAAAGTTGAAAATAAAAAAAGTGTTGGGGTTAAATTGAAAGATTGCTTTGGGTTAAAACTAAAAAAGTCAAAGGGGTTAAATTGCAAAAAATTAAAAACCCTTTGGATTAAAAATGAAATTTTTTTTTTTTGAAAAACTTCCAATACATATATTACAACTACATAAAACAACAAAATGTTAAAATTTATAGTTTGGAAATTTTTACAACCAACTTGAATTAGCACAACCAAACATAAGGAGCATGGCTTATTTATTTATATTTTTTTGCATTTTTAACACATTTAAAATCATCTTGACATTTTAAGTAACATATCACCTCCTTGCATGCATGTGAATTTTGGTAACTGATAATTATATAAAAAAAGTTATTTTTTTAACGTATATGGTTTTTCTTACTTGAAAAAACATATACTAAAGGTTCAGAAACTTTAAAACCGATTTATACAAAAAATACTTTTCAAAAACTTATATAAAAGGCCTTAAATACCAATTGCTGGGCATAAAATAATATAATAATAAATAAATAAATAGCAAGGACTATAATGTGCAACTAAAACTTGAAAGAAAAACTAATGTGAACCCACCAACTTTAATGAGTTCTTACACACTATAAATTCACATCCACAATTCCACCAACTAAATCAAACAACCATGAAAACATACGGAATCCTTCTAGTTGCCGGATTTCTTTTGGCTGGAATCCTAGACTCCACTGCCCAAAACTGCGGCTGCACTCCGGACTTGTGCTGCAGCAAGTACGGTTACTGTGGTAGCGGTGATGAATACTGTGGAGCTGGCTGTCAAGGAGGGCCGTGTTCCTCGACTCCAACAAATGATGTATCAGTTAGTAGCATCGTGACGGATGCATTCTTTAATGGGATCGCGGATCAAGCAAGCGGAGGTTGTGCTGGGAAAGGATTCTATACACGCGCCGCCTTTCTTGATGCTCTCGGAAACTATGGCCAGTTTGGAAGGGTTGGTTCGGAGGATGATTCGAAAAGGGAGATTGCTGCTTTCTTCGCACATGTTACCCACGAGACTGGACGTAAGAACTCTCTTTTATTGTATGTTACGTTAGTTATATATAAATCACGAATTTATATAAGGGGTAGGGGTTGTTATCACTTGTAAAGATTCCATCACTCATAACATCCAATCAAGTTCCGCCATATCTTCAACCATTATTCCATCACTCACAACCCTTTTTAGTGGAAATGGTCATCATTTGATGAAATTCCATCACTCACAACCTTTTTTATTTTTTTTAAATTATAAATTAACAATAAAACACTAAAATTATAAATTATAAATTTCATTTAAATTAAAACATACTAATTCAATATTTAGACTACAATTAAAAAAACATACATAAAGAAACTCTACTACTCGTCCGAATTAGGAAATTTCAAACCTAAAGAACCTACTAGTTCGATGTGTTTGTGTTTTGGTGTGGGTGAAATGGTTAAAAATTGTAAAGTATATAGATTGTTTATAGGTTTTTTTTTAATAAAATAACGTTAAAAAAAGGGGTGCAACGGTCAAAAGAAACGGTCAAAAGAGGGGTGAACTATCGGATTTTTATAATTTAACGCGTCAAATTTAGGACGTGAAACATGTTCCATGCGTGAAATACAAGGGGTGACGGTGGTGTTTTCTTAAGTTTCACTCGTGATACTTTTTTATAACGTGCAATCTCTCCCTTACCCCGGGTCCCCTAAGGTAAAGTTTAAAAAAAATATATATTACTTTATTAATCCATACACAATGTAGGACTACTTTACCATCATCAACTATAGATATATACTGATTATTTAACGGAGTGTATATATACTGATTATTTAACTGATTGTATATATATACGTATTGTACAAATAATGAGAGAGATCTATAACTAATAACGAATAAAATTCGTTGTTATTTTAAAGTTAACAAATAAATTGGATATTAAAATACTACACAAATTAGTATCACTGGTTACCCAATAGATTATCTACACCCAGGGAAGCCGACAATCACCAAGATACATCTGACGTGGGTAGATCCGGATATAGTTGTTAATTCTTATCAATTAACTATAAATATTTTCCATGTGTGTACAGATTTTTGTTACATTGAAGAAATAAATGGTCCATCAGGCGATTATTGTGATGAGACTAAGACTCAATATCCATGTAACCCTAGCAAGGGTTACTACGGGAGAGGTCCACTCCAATTAACTTGGAATTACAACTATGCTCTAGCTGGTAAGGACATCGGGTTTGATGGGCTCAACAATCCTGAAATTGTAGCCACAGATCCAGCCATCTCATTTCGTGCCGCCTTATGGTTTTGGATGAACAATGTCCACTCAGTCATTGGTCAAGGGTTTGGAGCTACTATTCGAGCTATCAACGGAATGGAATGTAATGGTGGCAATTCAAATAGTGTAACTTCTCGTGTCCAGTACTACACTCAATATTGTAACCAACTTGGAGTTGCACCGGGCGATAACCTTCAATGTTAGACAGACAGAGAGATCAAACATTAAATTCAGATACTTGATACTTATACCATCGTCGTTCAAATAAGATAAATATATACATACCTCTTTGGTATATATATTATGTATGTTTTACACCATATTAATAGAAATAAATAAATGAAAAATTATATGTTAATCTGAGTTTTAAAAGTTTATAATGATCTGTATGTGACTAGGGAGATGTTTGGTTTTAACTTATATATTGATGAAACAATGGTTAACCGAGAGGGTTAACTCACTGGTCTCGTCAAGTAGGGTTAATCCCTTCTTTCCGAGGATCGCTGGCTGGATCGTCCGCTGGTTGATCTCCTGCACAAGGAAACAAACCGTGACTCGTAACAAGGAGGATGGGGTGGGGGGTGCTCCTTGTTACCACTCTCCGGCGTGAGAATCAGTAACTTGCTTGGGAAGCAAAGTGTGATAGTAGTAGTAATGAGAGAGTTGTGAAGAGATAACTCAAACCTGGTTTGGGATGGGTATTTATAGCCGAGGAGTGAAGGAGGGTAGTTGAGTGGCTAGTCTGACATCGCACAGCCTCCTGCAGGTGTGTCAGGCCTGTCGGTTACGGTAGTGATGCCACGTCCTGCTGTGGTGTCAGTCTGTTGCTTACATGTGGGCTGACAGGCGACTGTCTTCAGTGCCACTTGCACTGTGGTGTCAGTCCCACTTGCCTTGTAGGCAGGATGCGGTGCCGGGCCGCCTCGCTGCTCGCGGTAACTGATGTTGTTCCCGCGTTCTTGTTCTGGCCAAGACGTATGCGGGATGCGGTGCCATGCCGCATCGCCGCTTGGTGACTGTTACTGTTGTCCAGATCCCTTGTCGTGATGAAAATGTTCATAGGATGCGGTGCCATGCCGCATCGCTATGTATACACCCATTTTCATACATAAGGTATGTATTCCCATCTCTTGACCGATTGGATTCGACCGCTCTGTTCGCGCGTGCCCGCACGGACACAGATAAGTTCTTGCTGGTGGGGGTTTTTGATAAGGGTAATGGTTACTCGCGGTCGTGCTGACGCGAGATCTGGGACCATACCCCTTCAAGTCCCCCCAGTCTAGTGTTGCTTACTTATGCAAGTTGCATGTGGGAGGAATACTGGACTATGGTGTCTAGAAGGTAGAATATGGGCTGAAGAAGATTTTAGGCCATGCGAATGGCTCCTGCTTCAAGTAAATCAAGCTGGGGGTCCGGTAGAGTCGTGTAACGTCTCTTCCGTACCAGTGAGCAAGTTCCGTCTGATGCGGAATTCTCAGCCAAGGATTTGATTCGGTAATATGGTCTACCTTTTTCTGATGTCATCAGCCACCTGTTGGTGTTTCGAACCAACCTTTGAGACGGTGACTGAAGATGTTATCAAGGTTTGAACCAACCTTTGAGACGGTGACAAAAGATGTTCGTGATCGCAACTCTAGTTGTAACCTCTGCGTCAGCTGATGCATTGCTGTAAGTGCTTTGCTCAAGCTCTATGTTTATCAACTGGACATGCAACGATGATCCCTGCTTTGTGGGGTGTTCGCGTTCTCCAGTTTAGCTCTCAAGTAACCGCACGTCCTTTGCGGTTACCTCGTTGCCGCATATCGTTGGCCATGTTTGGTCGAACAATATGGGGTACTTGCGCCATTGTTGGCCGTGTTTGGTCGAACAATGTGAATATGTACTATGGGCAAATAAACATGGTCATAGGCGTGGTAGTGCCCGCCATTGTTTATTCTATGCAGTCCATAGGTGGGCAAACAAAGTCATAAGCAGACTTGTTACCACTGTTGCTTGGCTTGTTGCTCAAGGAGATCACCTTAGATACTTGGGAATCTGGGTGAAAACTCGTCCGCATTCGTTCTGTAACCACTTTCCTTCACGCTTAGTTGGAAAGCAGTTTTCCTGGAAGTAGCTTTGCTCCACCGCGTGGTGGCTTAGTTGTGGCTCTTCCGTAGCTACCGTTCGCGGAGTTGCGCTCCACCGCAGCTACTCGTGACTGTCAGCGGTTTGTCACAGAAGACCCACTTTAAAAGAGGAATTCTCTTTGATGTGGCTCTTGAAGGATCAGGAGTCAGGGTTGCTGATGTGCGGTTGCGCATCATACTTATCCTTTTCCCAAAGGAGAAGTTGTTTGCGTCCCCTCCGTGGTTGTGAACCGGACACGAGGGATTTGAAGCTTGAAGAACTTCAAGGTATTGCGGTTTGCTGTTCCTGAGAAGCGGTTTTCGCAGTACAAAGAACAACGCTGGTTCTGGGTATCTGACACACCTGTACGGGCTAGTGTGTCTCATTTCCTCATATTCCACGTGTGCTCTTGGGTATATGCGAATATTGGTTATACCCCTTTACATAATGTAGATATATATATTTTTGCCTTTTTTGAGGGGTATGTAAAAAACGACATGCGGTATGGGTTATGGTGCGGTATACCAGGAAACCGCATGCCGCTTAAGTTTGGATATCGTTGTCGCTTTTTTGTTGCATACGTGGCAGGATGCACGTGTGACTTGGTAGAAGTTGGTGTGATTTTGCTGGCATGTGCTGAAACGAAAGGACGTTTGCACCGCCCGAGGTAATCACTATACTGTAGCAGGATCACCAAAAAGTCTCTTTTGTCAGGCGCGTGGACGGCTACTCGTGAGTGGTAACCGTCAGCAGAACTGTCACTTGTATACGTGTTGTCGTATGGTTCGTCGTCTCAGCGCACGACGTTTCGGTTTCTGATCCGTATTTAATGCGATGAGTATAAAAGGGGAAACCCTTTGTGGTTTCCTCTTACTCGTTTGAAATTTCAAAAAATTTTCCGGTGAGAGAAGTTAGAAATTCTTCATCTTCTCGGTTTCTGATCAGCATTTATTGCGTAGTTCGAGTTGCGATTTGAGGTCGATTCGATTAGCATAGTTTGATTATCGTTTAGTTAGCTTTATCGCATTGTTACTTCCTATAGTTCACAGTCGTAAGTTGCTTAGATTGCGAATAACATACTTCGATTATTGTAATTATTGACACTTACTCCACATAATACAACTATAATAAACATACAAAAGAAATCTACTACAAGTCAAGTCGCGCGAAATCGGTCGTTGACTTGATCTTGACTTTGACTTTGACTTCGACTTCTCGAAAACACGGGGTGTTACAGCCTCCCCTTGTTTAGGGAATTTCGTCCCGAAATTAGGCTGAAGCCGTATCAAACAACTGCGGGTACTTCGCCTTCATGTCGCTTTCGAGTTCCCAAGTGAACTCTGCGCCTCGTTTGCCTTCCCATCGACCTTTCACAATAGGAATGCGTGAGCGTCTGAGTTGCTTGGTTTGGCGATCCATGATCTCAACAGGCTTTTCCACGAAGTGTAATGTTTCGTTCACCTGAAGGTCATCGAGTGGAACATGTAAGTCGTGGTCGGCCAGGCACTTTCGGAGGTTTGACACTTGGAAAGTCTGGTGGACGTTACTAAGTTCCTCCGGTAGTTCGAGTCTGTAGGCGACTTTTCCGATCCTTTCCAGAATCTTAAAAGGTCCAACATATCGGGGCGCGAGCTTTCCTTTCTTGCCGAATCGGACCACACCCTTCCAAGGTGATACCTTTAGGAGTACGTAGTCACCAACGTCAAATTCAAGGGGCTTGCGTCGTCTATCGGCATAACTTTTCTGTCGATTCCGAGCTTTTACCAAGTTGTCTCGAATTTGGAAAATTTTGTCTGTCGTTTCTTGTAATAACTCAGGACCGGTTAATTGCTAATGCCCGATCTCGTGCCACACAATAGGCGATCGGCATCTTCTTCCGTATAAAGCCTCGAATGGTGCCATTTGAATGCTTGCATGATAGCTGTTGTTACACGAGAATTCGACTAACGGCAGGTATTTGTCCCAATTACCACCGAAGTCTATGACACACGAACGTAGCATGTCTTCAAGAGTACGGATCGTTCTTTCAGTCTGACCGTCGGTTTGAGGGTGGAAAGCGGTACTTAGATTAAGCGATGTACCGAGTGCCATTTGAAATGTTTCCCACAGTCACGAGGTAAACCGAGCATCATGATCAGAGATGATGTCGCGAGGCGTCCCATGATTACAAATGATCTCGTCGGTGTAGATTCGGGCTAATCGTTCTACCTTGTAGTCTTCCCGTATTGGCAAAAAGTGAGCAGATTTGGTCAAACGGTCAACCACAACCCAGATGCTGTCGTGACCTGATGACGTGTGCGGTAGCTTTGTTACGAAGTCCATAGCTATACTCTCCCACTACCACATAGGGATTGGGGGTTGTTCGAGTAAGCCAGAGGGTCTTTGATGTTCAGCCTTGACTCTTGCGCAGGTCAGACATTTTCCAACATAGAGAGCAATATCCCTTTTCATGCCCGGCCACCAGTACTTATAGCGAATATCCTGGTACATTTTGTCGGCACCGGGATGAATAGAATACCGGGATTTGTGGGCTTCGTCCATCAAAATCTGTCGCAAATCGGTCCGTTTAGGAATCCAAATCCGGTCCAGAAAGTGGAATATCCCATTTGATTTACTCACAAGCTGGGCTCTATCGTGGTAGATTCTTTCCTTCTTCAGAGTGCGTTCATTAAAACACGCATGCAGAGCTTCGCGGATGAGGGTTTCGAGGTCGTATTGGGCTTGAACATTACGAGTGCTAAGCAGATAGCTCCGTCTGCTGAGTGCGTCGGCAACAACATTTGCTTTGCCTGGGTGATAACGAATCTCACAGTCGTAATCGTTGAGAAGTTCTACCCATTGGCGTTGATGCATATTAAGTTCCTTTTGATTCAAGATATGCTGTGGGCTCCTATGATCGGTGAAGATCGTACACTTGGAACCATACAGGTAGTGTCTCCAAATCTTTAACGCAAAAACAACCGCGCCTAGCTCGAGATCGTGGGTTGTATAGTTCTTCTCGTGGATTTTGAGCTGACGAGATGCGTAAGCTATAACCTTGTCCCGCTGCATAAGGACAAAACCGAGACCAAGGTTGGAAGCATCACAGTAGACAATGAAATCATCGTTTCCGTCGGGCAATCTAAGAACAGGTGCATTGCAAAGCTTGTGCTTGAGGGTTCGAAAGGCGGACTCTTGTTCAGTTCCCCAAACAAAAGGCTTGTCCTTATGCGTGAGAGCGGTAAGCGGTACAACGATCTTTGAGAATCCTTCGATAAATCTTCGATAATAGCCCGCTAGTTCGAGAAAAGAACGGACTTCAGACGGGTTCTTAGGTGTAATCCAACTCTTAACAGCTTCAATCTTCGCAGGATCGACGTGAATACCTTGATTATTTACGACGTGACCCAGGAACTGAACTTCCTCCAACCAGAATTCACACTTGGAGAACTTGGCATAGAGTTTGTTTCCCTGGAGTAGCTCGAGAACCAAATGTAGATGTTGCGCGTGTTCGGTTTTCGACTTGGAATAGATCAAGACATCGTCGATGAATACGATGACGAAACGGTCGAGATATGGTTTACACACGCGATTCATCAGATCCATGAAAACCGCGGATGCGTTGGTTAACCAAATGGCATAACAACGAATTCGTAGTGGCCGTATCAAGTGCGAAATGCGGTTTTGGGTGTATCTTCCTCCTGAATGCGTAGTTGGTGATAGCCTGAGCGTAGATCGATCTTCGAGAAACACGTAGCACCTTGTAGCTGATCAAACAAATCATCGATGCGGGGTAGGGGATAGCGGTTCTTGATAGTTAACTTATTCAATTCCCGATAGTCGATACACATCCTGAATGACCCATACTTCTTTTTGATGAAAATGACTGGCGCGCCCCAAGGAGAGGTGCTCGGGCGAATGAAGCCTTTCTCAAGTAACTGCTGGAGTTGGTTTGAGAGTTCGCACATTTCGGATGGTGCGAGTCGGTAGGGAGCTTTGGAAATAGGGTTGGCTCCAGGAATGAGGTCGATACGAAAGTCGATATCACGACTTGGTGGTAGACCGGGAAGATCCTCCGGAAAAACGTTAGAAAATTCTTGAACCACAGGAACGTCTTTCACTTCCTTCTTCTCTTTCTTTTCGTTCTCCGCTACTACAATGTTAGCCAAGAAAGCTCTGTATTCCTTGCGGAGATACTTGCTAGCTTGGACACATGACATGAGCTTGAGACCTTTCGAAGCGGTTTCACCGTAAACACACAATAAATCACCATTCGCGAGCGAGAATCGGATCATCTTGTTGAAGCACACAACTTCAGCATGGTTTTCACGAAGAAAGTCCATGCCTACTATGACGTCAAAACTTCCGAGTTGCATCGGAATAAGGTCGATTGGGAAAATGTGATTGTTGAGCTCAAGGGTACAATCAAGAAGAACAGAATTAACGGTGACAGTTCTTCCGGTAGCGACTTCAACATTGAACGTCGAGGAGAGTTGGGAGCGTTTACGACTAAGGAGCTTCTCGAATTCGAACGACACAAAGCAATTATCGGCTCCAGTATCAAATAAACACGAAGCATAAATACCATTCACAAGGAACGTACCATTAACTACGTTGTTGTCATCTTGGGCATGACGCACGTTGATGTTGAAAGTTCTGGCGCGTGCGGCCTGTTATTGCTGCTGCTGCTGTTGCTGCTGGTGTTGCTACTGCTGGTGAGGCTGCTGCTGCTGGGGCTCTTGTTTCACAACCCTGTTCGGGCACATGTTGGCGAAAAGGTTAGGATCGCCGCATGCAAAGCAGGCTCTTGCGTTGACCGCGGGTGCCGGAGGAGCTTGTTGACACTTAGGGGCGGTGAGCAGAGCTTGATGAGCAGGAGTTGGTCGAGCACGACAGTTGGTAGTAAAATGGCCGTACATATTGCAATGAGCATAAAAACGGCAAGCAATGGTAGTCGGGTGGTGGTAGGTACAAGTAGGGCATAGCGGGTGTGGCTTAGTGTATGCACGCTTAGAAGGCGGTGCAATTGCCACAGGCGCCGCTACTTGATGCTGTTGGGCTGATACAGCTTGAATCGGTGCAGCAGTGATCGCACAGTTCTTGTTGCTGGAGTTGTTCTTTCTCTTGTTCTTCTTCTTGTTGCTTGATGAGGTGGTGGTTTCAGCAGCTGGTGCGGCGGTGGTAGCTTGATGCAGGTGCTTTGAAGTTTTATCCCAGACACCGGCCTTGACCCGCTTGTCGTTGATTTCAGCGGCCAGTAGGTAAGTCTCTTCGATCGTCTTAGTCTTAGCCGCTTGCACGAAATCGGCAACACAGTCAAGCAGGGCTCGGATATACTTCTTGATTGCCATGTCTGGAGTCTTGACCTGATCGGGACAAATGATGCTGAGCTGTTTGAAGCGAGCAGTGAGCGTAGCATTTTCACCATCCTTTTGCTGTATGTGCCAAAATTCATCCTCTATTTTCTGACGTTCATGAGGAGGACATAATTCTTCCAGCATGACTTCCTTGAGCTCGTCCCACGACAGACCGTAGGCTGCATCGGTCCCTCGCTTGTTCCTCTCGGCCGTCCACCTGTCTAGAGCACGGGACTGGAAGACGCCGGTAGCGTTCAGAGTACGAAGGTCGTCAGGGCAACCGCTTTGTCGTAGAGTGACCTCAATGGAGTCAAACCATTGGAACAACGCTGCGGGGCCTCCCTCGCCAGTGAATTATTTTGGCCTACAAGACTTGAATTGCTTGAAATTGAAGGGAGCTTTGGTGGTAGCTTTAGGAGCTTCGATCCTCGACTACTCAGACGATTTGCTGACATTTTCGTAAACATCACCCACGGCCTTTGCTACTTGTTTAGCGATGATAGCAGCAAGGCGTCTGTCTCTCTTTTCTTGACGAGAAAGTGAGGGATGATGGGATCCAGATGACATTGTCTACAACAGACATCGTCACAGGACTCAACACATTGTATTCGAATCTCACCTCATGCGTTTACTACTTACTAAAGCTCAGGAACACGCATAATCATGTAGGCACATAGACACATAACTACGTAGAACACAGAATCACATAAACACATAAGCATGTAGAGCACAGAGACACATAACCACATAACCACATACGCATGTAATTACAGAGGCACGTAGGAGCATATAGAGACATGTAGAGCATTCTGACTGCCTCAGAATACAGAAACCTACCATTTAAAGTTCGCGAGTGGTCGAATATAACGGTCTCGTCTAGTATATCGAATGGCGTAGTATAAGCGTATGGAATATCATAAGGTCGTCCATAATTTAGTGATTTATTAATGCATTGAGATAGAAATGCAGTGCGAGCCGTGTGTGTCGATCGAAGCGTAAGTATAAATCGAATAATTCTTCAAAATTTAATCACATGAACAGGTAATACACACATATAAACACATAAAATCGACGAATCATCAGAGTCAGCAATTGCGGGCTCAGAATCGAAACACATAAAAATCGAGAAATAGATTGTCTGCGGCTAGTAGACTTCGACTAACCAAAGTGATTCAACTATTCACAAGGATGCACTACAAGTTCTTATTGACCTAATAGACTCTGCTCTATCACCGTCATGCGGTGAATGGCACTCGTCCTTTCAGCTGTTTAAGCACTCGAGTCCTTGGAATTCATCAAAACTTTGGTGAGAGCTTCGTAAAACAAAGTAATAGTCAGAAAAAGTCGTCAAGGTTAGGGTTTCACCCCTAGCTTAACAATTTCGTCCTTGTTTTGTGTCACAACCCCCGATCCCTGTTCCCCGGGAACGGGCGGACGCGATCACAGAGTTTGGTGGTATCAGTTTGTTTAGTCTCGCAGCGGAATTTACATCAGGATCGTAGTTAGGAAATGTTTATCAGAGTAAAACCACCTTATTTAATATTAATAATCACATGGGTAAAACCCAAGTTTCTTTATTACAATACATTTATAGGGACAAACCCTATTTTATTTAATTTAAAACATCGTTTATTAGGTAACTTTTATAACCACATTTTCCCAAGCCTTCAGTGCTCTCCAGCTGGCTTTTCACTAATTGGCTGTTCACATTGTGTTACCTGTAACGCGTTTTAAAAACATTTGTCAGTCGGAAATACTGGTGAGTGAATCCCAGTTTAATCAAGAACATTTTATCAATTAAAACAGTATTGAGAGCGATCACATTGTTTATTTCTACACAATTACTCATTCAGTATTTGCCACTCGACTGGATCTATGGCTATGGTCAAATTACCCATTGGCTAACTCGTCGTCCAATGGTAATGCACTGTCATTCAGACTTACTACTACTCGTAGTAAATTTTGTATACAAAACCCCATAATACCGGCAGTAATTGAAGAACTACAAAGACTCAATCACCGCTTAATTTCATAGTAAAACATTTAAGGTTTAGTAAAACATTACTAAAAATATTATCAAAAAGAGGATAAACTCACATTGCTGTCTTAGGCTTTTCGTAAGGATTCCCTGGGTATAATCTATAATTTATACAAATGTACATTGGTTAGTACCATAACCCTTTGAAATTATTAATAATACCCTCCCCGAGACGGCATTCCAACAACTACGTCGGGCAGAACCACGACAGTTGTTACGGAACCCTAAATCAATCGGGCAGCGTAACTATTATGAAACCGAGGTTATAATACTTACAATGAAGCAGAACCTCGCTAATTAGGGGTATAATACCCAAAATATTATGTCTATAACTTCAGAATTCGTGAATGAGATTTGAGAATGAGCGACGGAAACTGAAAACTGATGCCTGCTATTTATAGTTGTGATATTGCATCCTGTCGCGGCCCGCGTGAAAGACAAGGTAACCTTACGCGGCCCGCGTCAACACCAGTCAACACTATAGCTTAGCTGAGTCGCCACTAGGCTTGACACGATTACGACACGTGTCGGCTTCTGGTGCGATCGCGTGTTATGAGTCCGCGCGGCCCGCGTCAACTTAGACGAGGTCTTATGCGGCCCGCTTGAACTAAAGGATTTAGCGGAGTCCGATCAACACTCCCATACGGCCCGCGTAAGATGTTGGGGTGGGTCTATGCGGCCCGCCTCAACTCATATTTCAGGTTTTTATTTTATTTTTATAAACTATAACATATATCAGGTTTGATTTTCACATACGGGGTATATTATAAGACATATTAGAATATTTTAAGATATAATAAGGTGTCGGAAATATTATAAGGGTGTTGGTTTTACCCAGGGTTGTTACATTCTCCCCACCTTGTTTTAGAGCTCGTCCTCGAGATCTATTGAAATAAATGCGGGTATTTCCTTTGCATTTCTGACTCTAGTTCCCATGTATACTCTGGTCCTCTTTTGGAGTCCCACTTCACTTTGACTAGAACAAGTCTCTTATGTTTGAGATTCTTGATTTTTCTGTCTTCAATTTGTAGAGGTCTTTCTACAAACTTGAGTTGTTCATTTACCTCTATATCCTTAAGAGGCACTATCAATGATTCATCAGCTAAAAACTTTTTAAGATTAGATACATGAAACACATCATGTATTCCTGCCATTTCCTCTGGCAATTGTAGCTGATAGGCTACAGGTCCTATTCTTCTAATAATCTTAAAAGGTCCAACATACCTGGGACTTAGCTTTCCTCTTTTGATAAATCTTACCACTCCTTTCCAAGGAGAGACTTTCAACAATACTCTATCTCCTACTTGAAACTCCAATGGTTTTCGCCTGTTATTAGCATAACTTTTCTGTCTATCACGTGCTGCTTTCATTCGTTCCTTGACTTGAATAATTTTATCGGTTGTTTCTTGCACTATCTCAGGTCCAGATAATTGTTGTTCCCCAATTTCTGCCCAACAGACTGGGGTTCGACACCTTCTTCCATAAAGTGCTTCGAATGGTGCAGCATTGATACTTGTGTGATAGCTATTATTATAAGAAAATTCTATTAAAGGTAAGTGATTATCCCAATTACCTCCAAAATCAATTACACAAGCTCTGAGCATGTCCTCCATTGTCTTAATTGTTCTTTCACTTTGTCCATCTGTTTGAGGATGATAAGCCGTGCTTAGTTTTAACTTGGTTCCCATTGCTTTTTGGAAACTTGACCAGAAATGAGATGTAAATCGACTATCTATGTCAGAAACAATTGATAAAGGAATACCATGTAAAGAAACAATTTCATTTACATACAATTTAGATAATTGTTCCATACTAATTGTTTCCTTCATTGGTAGAAAATGAGCTGATTTGGTTAATCTGTCTACAATCACCCAGATTGTATCATTTCCTTTCTTAGTTTTGGGTAATTTAGTAACAAAATCCATTGTTATTAATTCCCATTTCCAGACTGGCATTTCTAATTGCTGTAATAAACTTGAGGGTTTCTGATGTTCAGCTTTAACTTGTGAACAAGTTAAACATTTAGAAACATAGACTGCTACGTCCTTTTTCATTCCTATCCACCAGAAATTTTTCCTTAAATCCTGATACATTTTATCACTTCCTGGATGCATTGTATACTTAGACTTATGGGCTTCTTCTAATATATGATTACGTAGATTTCCTAATTTAGGTATCCACATTCTCTTTTCATGGAATCTCCAAATTCCATCCGTTCCTTGTTTTAATTCTTTTAACATACCTTTTAATTTTTCAGAATCATCCTTGATTACTGATTCTTGTGCTTCTCTTATCTGATCATTTAAATCTACTTGCAGATTTAATTTAAGAGAACGTACCCTTTTTGGTTTTTCATGATACTTTCGACTTAAAGCATCTGCCACTACATTTGCTTTTCCTTCATGATACTGGATATCACAGTCATAATCACTAAGAACTTCCATCCAGCGTCTTTGTCTCATATTCAATTCCTTTTGCTTGAAAACATACCTTAAACTCTTATGATCAGTAAATATGGTAAACTTACTACCATAAAGGTAATGTCTCCAAATCTTAAGAGCAAAAATTATAGCTCCTAACTCTAAATCATGGGTTGAATAATTCTCTTCATGATTCTTAAGTTGTCTAGATGCGTAAGCTATAACCTTTTGTCTTTGCATCAACACACATCCATAACCTAATCTAGAAGCATCACAATAGACTACAAAGTCTTCAGTTCCTTCTGGTAATGCTAGTATAGGTGTATGGGTTAATCTTTGTTTAAGAATTCTAAATGCTTCTTCTTGTTTTAATCCCCATTCAAACTTAACAGATTTACAGGTTAGCTTAGTTAAAGGAATGGCTATTCTAGAGAAATCTTGAATAAATCTTCTATAATAACCAACCAATCCTAAGAAACTTCTAACCTCAGTTGGTGACTCAGGGATTTTCCATTTAGTAATTGCCTCAATCTTGGTTGGATCTACATGAATTCCTTCATGATTAACTAGGTGTCCAAGGAATTGTACTTGTTCTAACCAAAATTCACACTTTGAAAACTTAGCATAAAGCTTTTCCTTTCTTAACAAACTTAAAAGTGCGTGCAAATCTCTTGCATGATCTTCTTTATTTTTAGAATAAATTAGAATATCATCTATAAAAACAATTATGAATTTATCCAAATATGGCTTACATATTCGGTTCATCATGTCCATAAATGCAGCTGGGGCATTGGTTAAACCAAATGGCATGACAGTAAATTCATAATGGCCATACCTTGTTCTAAATGCGGTTTTAGGAATATCTTCTTCCTGTACCTTTAATTGATGATATCCTGACCTTAAATCAATTTTAGAGAAAAATCGCGCTCCTTGCAGCTGATCAAATAAATCATCGATTCTCGGTAATGGGTACCGATTCTTAATCGTGAGCTTGTTTAATTCACGGTAGTCAATGCACATACGCATTGATCCGTCCTTCTTTTTAACAAACAATATCGGCGCTCCCCATGGCGATGAACTTGGCTGTATAAATCCTTTTTCTAACAATTCGTCTAATTGTTTCTTCAATTCTTGCATTTCTGCAGGTGCCAAACGGTAAGGTGCTTTGGCAATTGGTGATGTTCCTGGTAGCAAATGAAATATGAATTCAACTTCTCTGTCTGGAGGTAGTCCTGGTAATTCTTCTGGAAAGACATCTGAAAACTGAGATACTACTGGAATATCTTTTAGTTCTTTTCCTTTAGTGTTAGTGATTATAGAAATCAAATACACTATAGAACCTTTTCTCATACAACTTGCAGTTTTCATCACTGATATGAATTTTGTGGATCTAAAGGGCTTATCTCCTTTAATTGTGATCGTTTTACCTTTCGGTGAATTTACTTGGATTAACTTTTGATCACATAAAATATTGGCTTTATTGGCTATTAACCAATCCATTCCTAAAACAACATCAAATCCTACCAGATTCATGGGATATAGGTTTGCAATAAATTTCTGATTTAAAATTTCTATGCTTGCTCCCTGTAAGATTTCGGAAATTCTAATAGTTTCTCCATTAGCTGTCTCTACTACGCATTCTAGTGGTAGTTTAGTTAATGACTGATTTAGAAATTTGCAAAACGATGTATTAATAAAACTTTGGTTTGCACCAGAGTCAAATAATACTTTAGCAAAAACATCATTAACTAAAAACGTACCAGCTATAACGTCTGGGATCATCTTGGCTTCTTCTGCAGTCAGAACAAATGCTCTAGCATTTTTAGTATTCTTGTTGTCTGGAGCTGGAGCTAATTTTGGGCAATTCAGCTTGATATGACCTTGTTCTCCGCAATTGTAACATACCCTGCTGTTAGCTTTCTTTCTACAGTTTTCTTCTTTGTGTCCGACATTTTGCAAAAGTTACAATATATGGAGCATCTCCCTGAATGCTTTCTTTTGCAATACCTACAGTAGGGTGCAGAGGTAGAACCTATATTTTTCCAACGGGTAGAATTTCCAGAACGAAATTCTTGAGTCAATTTCTGGGTTAGATTCCTCCTTTGATCCTCTTCTCTGGTATGGACTAACTCATCAGTCAAGGTATTGGCTAGTTCTACAGCTTCTTCTATGGTTTGAGGTCTAGCTGCCTTGACTACGTGTCTTATCTCCCCAATTAATCCCCAAATATAACGGGAGATTAACACTGGTTCTGGTGAAGCAAGAGTTGGCACTATCCTAGCATATTCGAAAAATAGCTTTGTGTACCCTTTGCTATCTACACCAGTCATCCTAAGGTTTAGGAATTTATTTGCTATCTGTTCTTTCTCATTGGGTGGGAAGAACTTCCTTTCTACCTTGTTCTTAAATTCTTCCCATTCCATATTATAGGTTTGATCACTTCCTCTTGTCTGGAGGATAGTGTTCCACCATTCTAGTGCTGCATTCTTAAACAGATTAGAAGCAAACAGTATCTTGTCTTCTTCAGCACACTTGCTTATCCTTAAGACTGCCTCAGTCTTTTCTATCCAGCGTAAGGTTGCAATGGCCCCTTCATTGCCCGAGAATTCCATTGGTTTACAAGACCAGAATTCTTTATAAGAACAACCGTTAGGCACGGTTCTTCTTCTTTTGGGTATAGGCATTTGAAGTATAGGTCCATTGTTCACGCTGTTTTCTGGTTCAATTGGTCGCTTACTGCTATGTTTACTTTTATTATCAGCATCCTTAACAGTTTGAAGTATAAATGGCATTGCATCTATAATTCCCTGTGCCACTATGTGTTGGATAGCACTATTGTCCACTTGGTTTCCATTGTTATTGACACTCGGGTTATCATTAACCACGTTAATGTTACTCTGGTTATCGTTATTCAGATTTCCTTGATTTTAACCGTCGGCCATCTGAATTTTAAACATTTATCCAACATTAATATCATAATTAATAGGTAATATAGTTAATCACATGACACGCAATTTAACCAAAACCGTCGATCATTGCGACTATACTCTTTTTCATATACTATGCGTCTATTACACACTAGTATAGAAATAAAGATTACAATACCAACAGAAATAAAATAGTAATATGCATCCGTACACACATATCTTATTTTATTTTGTTATATTATTATTACTACCGCTTCCTCCATTCTAACATTCATGGATATGGATTCATCCAAAAATCCATATTGCGCTCATCGTATTTCCATACGAGACGCTCTCCCACCTGACGCATCCTCTCACTGCTTTCTAAGATTTCCTCCCCGAAAGTCCTAAGTTCTTGCACGTTTTCTGCACTCATTGGGGGTGCAGGTTCTCGGACTGGGTTTGGAATCTGGGGTACGGTTTCCTGATATGGGGGTGACAGTTCATGAAATTGGTAAGGATCCTCTAATATTTCCCTAATATATTCATCTTGGTAATAGGGATCTAAAGGGTCCATACCTGGGTAAGCTTCTATGTTCTGTATGGGTGGATAATCCTGGATAGGGTAACGTTGCACAAAGTCCCTATTATCGTCCCACCAGGGGTCGTAATTCGGGTCTAGTGGGTTTGGTGCAGGTACCCTTGGGATTTCTTCTGGGTTAAAATCGTGCATCTCTACTTGGTTCTCCGGATTTTCTATTTCCATGGGTTGTTCTGGGTTTTGTGGTTGTGGGGCTACTAATTGTTCCAAACTTGGGTCAGCAGCAGTTGTAGCTAAAATATGGAAATTAGCTAGGCTTCTATTTAGCATATCTTGAGTATGGGCATCTGTCTCTCTCTTAATAGCTGCTAAAGCCCTTTGCTGTTGCAATTTTCGCATTCTCTTCCTACGAGCAAAAGCTTCTTTACTGAACCATCCTCGTTTCTTAGTAGGAAATGGTTCTTCAGATTGAGCTCTAAAGGCAAATATTCCCTCCTCCTGATCAGCAGAATACCCTGAAAGGGCAGGCTGTGATGATGTACCTTCACTCCTAGGTGAATCAGCTAACTGACGATTCACATCTGATGGTCCTTGATCACTCATACTGAAAACTAACAAATAGTCAAATAACACATAACACATAATTACAGTTATGCATGTATTTCCTTATTTTATTTCCTAACATAAATTTTAGAATTTTAAGTGTCAGCAGAACACTTCTTTGGCTCCGACCAGTGGCTAGGCTCTGATACCACCTTCTGTCACAACCCCCGATCCCTGTTCCCCGGGAACGGGCGGACGTGATCACAGAGTTTGGTGGTATCAGTTTGTTTAGTCTCGCAGCGGAATTTACATCAGGATCGTAGTTAGGAAATGTTTATCAGAGTAAAACCACCTTATTTAATATTAATAATCACATGGGTAAAACCCAAGTTTCTTTATTACAATACATTTATAGGGACAAACCCTATTTTATTTAATTTAAAACATCGTTTATTAGGTAACTTTTATAGCCACATTTTCCAAAGCCTTCAGTGCTCTCCAGCTGGCTTTTCACTAATTGGCTGTTCACATTGTGTTACCTGTAACGCGTTTTAAAAACATTTGTCAGTCGGAAATACTGGTGAGTGAATCCCAGTTTAATCAAGAACATTTTATCAATTAAAACAGTATTGAGAGCGATCACATTGTTTATTTCTACACAATTACTCATTCAGTATTTGCCACTCGACCGGATCTATGGCTATGGTCAAATTACCCATTGGCTAACTCGTCGTCCAATGGTAATGCACTGTCATTCAGACTTACTACTACTCGTAGTAAATTTTGTATACAAAACCCCATAATACCGGCAGTAATTGAAGAACTACAAAGACTCAATCACCGCTTAATTTCATAGTAAAACATTTAAGGTTTAGTAAAACATTACTAAAAATATTATCAAAAAGAGGATAAACTCACATTGCTGTCTTAGGCTTTTCGTAAGGATTCCCTGGGTATAATCTATAATTTATACAAATGTACATTGGTTAGTACCATAACCCTTTGAAATTATTAATAATACCCTCCCCGAGACGGCATGCCAACAACTACGTCGGGCAGAACCACGACAGTTGTTACGGAACCCTAAATCAATCGGGCAGCGTAACTATTATGAAACCGGGGTTATAATACTTACAATGAAGCAGAACCTCGCTAATTAGGGGTATAATACCCAAAATATTATGTCTATAACTTCAGAATTCGTGAATGAGATTTGAGAATGAGCGACGGAAACTGAAAACTGATGCCTGCTATTTATAGTTGTGATATTGCATCCTGTCGCGGCCCGGGTGAAAGACAAGGTAACCTTACGCGGCCCGCGTCAACACCAGTCAACACTATAGCTTAGCTGAGTCGCCACTAGGCTTGACACGATTACGACACGTGTCGGCTTCTGGTGCGATCGCGTGTTATGAGTCCGCGCGGCCCGCGTCAACTTAGACGAGGTCTTATGCGGCCCGCTTGAACTAAAGGATTTAGCGGAGTCCGATCAACACTCCCATACGGCCCGCGTAAGATGTTGGGGTGGGTCTATGCGGCCCGCCTCAACTCATATTTCAGGTTTTTATTTTATTTTTATAAACTATAACATATATCATGTTTGATTTTCACATACGGGGTATATTATAAGACATATTAGAATATTTTAAGATATAATAAGGTGTCGGAAATATTATAAGGGTGTTGGTTTTACCCAGGGTTGTTACATTTTGATAAAATTGAGGAGATTATTTATCAAAATATGGATTTCACTCCTGATTTGGCATAATTCTCCTCGTTTGTAGATAAAATGCGGGTTGTTCAAGCAACTTTAGTCGAGAGTTTGCGGTTTTCACACCTAATCTCGACTTTATCGCCTATTCATAATTGAAAATTCGAGTGCAGTGATAGTGTAGCATAAGCGAGAATAGTGGGGAATAGCAAGTTCATACATAATCCCTAACGGATACGCACAAGTCAATCTGTTGGTTCCTAACTATAGACTAGGTTTCTATGACATCGACCCGGATTAGGTCGAGTCTTGCCTAATTCCCTATAGTTATGGCTCTGATACCAATCTGTCACACCCCAACCGATGGTGGGAAGATGAGGGTATGGCACTGAGCGAAACAGATTGTCCAGAAGTTTCCATAACAATTATCATTACCAATTAATTTAAAGTAACATGTCTCATACCATGTCTTAAAAGGCAAACAAATTATTACAGACAAAATCTAGGCAAATAGTTCTGTTCCGACAACTCAGGTTTATACATAGATAGTTTATTTATTGGTTTCTAGGACCTCTTTTCCTAGCTTCGATTTCATCACTGCGCAGAGAGCATCCTAGACCTTTCCTAGCCTCGATTTCACAGCGAGTTAGGCATACAAACAACTTAAGCACCTGTCACATACGTTAAAATAAAAGTCAATACACATAGTGTAAAGGTGAGCATACAAGTTTGATAATAGCATATAGAGTTCAAATTCGTTTACGCATAACCAGCACGTACGCATAGAGAAATGAAGCACGTTAGTTATTGACATAGATCCATCGATACCAATGACTGCGGGTTGACTGCCTGAGGCAGTTCGCAATACATGATTACCACCGTAATCCATGCACGTAATTGTCCTTAACAACCCCTGTGAACAGGTGCTGAGTCCAAACTATAGTACTATCGTTGCTAAGGCAGGTAGACAACATTCCATGTGTAAACATAACAAACAAGCATTCATAAGCCACGTATAACATGCATTAACGGTTAGCGTTCAAAGAGTATTGAGTAGTGTGTTCGATGTGATTTGAATAGTTGTAACGTATGTAATACCCAAAAGTGCATAAAGCAAAAAAGGATCGAGTATACTCACAGCGGTTGATGGATTGAAGGGAGCGCTTAACGAGTAAAGTTAGCCTGAATGGATTGATAGCATAATGATAAGTGACGCGTAAAACGATACAAAGTATGAATGGGTCGGATAGTAGTTCGGTCGGATGGTAATACGATCGGACGACTTGCTTGTGCGGATGGCAATCCGTTCGGATGGTCATCCGGTCGGACGGTAGTCCAGTCGGATGACTATTCGAGTGGATTGTTTCTTCCTATGAGAAGAATGTGTTTGTGTATGATGGCTTGTCTTTTGAAGTTTTCGTTGTAGCATTTTGAAAACATTGAAGTATCTCTATCCTTCAAGTCGGTCGATTGGACAGTCAATCGTAGGGACGACAATCCATGCGGATGGTCATCCGGTCGGACGGTAGTCCAGTCGGACGGCGAATCTAGCGATAAAGTTACTTGGTGGGAAAAAATTCAAAGCAGAAGTGTCACTCGGTCGGGTGTCCATCCGACCGGGTGGCAACCCTGTTAATGAACATGTTGAAAATTGTTTAAGTCTTTAAAGTCCTAGTATCTCATGATCCGAAGAGTAATCCGGTCGGATGGTAGCCCGATCGGATGGCAAATCATTCAATACTCAAACTTTAGATAGAGTTGATTAAGTGTGGGACCCAAGGTGTGATCCGTTCGGACAGCAATCCGTTCGGGTAGCCTATCCGTTCGGACAGTAGTCCGGTCGGATAGCACTTCGTCCCGGTTGCTCCGGCCGTCTTACACTTGGTCGTGTTGTTTGTTTGTAGTTTTATCGAGACGTTTTGACAACGTGTTAACCAACAGAATCCCATCCTAACCCGAGTGACCTGACCGACCAGGAATCACCCTAGTTCGGTCAGTTAACCGGTTCAAAACGGTTGTTCTTGTTTAACCCGAAATCGGTGGTCTCGTGAGTAGAATCCATATCTTGAGCTAGCACAACACTAAGAATGAGCGGAGGACTAGATCTAGGTCCGATTCTATCGGTTTCAAGTGCTTCGAGTGCGAAAGAGTTGAAAGAAAGTTAGAAACCATCTTTCAATCCTTTTACTATGTTTATGTTTAGATCTAGCATAGATCTTTGTTCATTTGTGTGGAAATCGGTTAGATCCGAGTTGTTCTTGGTGGATTGAAGCCAAAACATGAAGTTTTTCAAGAACACATGATGACATCATTCTAGAACACCTCAAATCTAGCGATTTCACGGTTAAAAGTTAAGATTCAAAAGATAGAAAGGTGTAGGAGTGCGTGTAGATCAAGAAAGTACAAGATTTAGGACGAGATCTTACCGAGATTGAGAGAAATCGAAGAAAAGGTGAGTTGAGCGTGCTGGTCGGACAGAGGTTTCCAAAAGTAGAAAGTTTGAGAGTGACATGGGTATTTATAGGATTCCAAAAGGGGAAAGTGTGGGTCGGTCGGATGGCATCCCGCCCGAGTGACTATCCGGTCGGATGTCATCTCGGTCGGATGGCATCTTGACACCATGGCCAAGTGGCAGCCCGGTCGGATGGCTATCCGGCCGGATGGCACTTGATTCGTGTTCTCGACGCGACGACTTTCGCTGATTCGGTTTCGTTTGCGATTGCGCATCGCTCGCAATAGAGTTTCCTATTCAAATTACTTTTAATCCCAACTACTATCATAGTTCGATTTCGATTGAGTTCGATTGCGTTTCGATTGGGATTGATTGCGTTTCGATTGATTCCCACACATGCATAAATTAAACATGCACAAGTAACACATAAGGCACACACACACGTATAACAATAACTAAAGTGCGTAGTCCGAGTTGCGATTTGAGAGCGATTCGATTAGCATAGTTTGATTATAGTTTAGTTAGCTTTATCGCATTGTTACTTCCTATAGTTCACAGTCGTAAGTTTCTTAGATTGCGAATAACATACTTCGATTATTGTAATTATTGACACTTACTCCACATAACACAACTATAATAATCATACAAAAGAAATCTACTACAAGTCAAGTCGCACGAAATCGGTCGTTGACTTTGACCTTGACTTTGACTTTGACTTCTCGAAAACACGGGGTGTTACATGTTCGAGGTAGAGGATCATGATGTCGCCTTTTGCGGCATAGTCGCTGCACACTTGTCCTGCAACTAATAGTGAGTCGACGTTTGCCTCCAGGTGTTGGACGCCGAGTTTGACCGCCAGACGCAACCCTGCTAGTAGAGCTTCGTATTCTGCCTCGTTATTTGTGCTTTTGAAATCAAGGCGGATTGCGTAGGTGAGCTCTTAGCCATCGGGGCTGACGAGTCGCAGACCTGCACCCGCACCATTCTCATTGGATGCACCATCGGTAAATAGTGCCCATGTATCTGAGGAGGATGGTGGTGGTATAGGGTTTTGTTCTTCTTCGCATTCTTGGATACAATTTGCCGGTATTTCGGCAACAAAATCAGCTAGAACTTAGCCTTTGATCACGGGGCGCGACTTATAAGTCAATGTGTGCGCGCCCAGTTCAATGGCCCATTTTGCTAATCTCCTAGAGATGTCGGGCTTAAATAGGATCGGCCCGATCCTGTAATTGGTTAATACGGTGATGATGTGATTTGCAAAGTAACGCCGTAACCGTCTTGATGCGTGCACCAGTGCGAGTACTAATTTTTCCATGATGGAGTATCTTGTCTCTGGGTCGTTTAGCATTTTGCTGATGCAGTATATGGGTGTTTGAACTCCCTCACGCTCCACGATGAGTACCGCGCCTACCGCGTTGTCTGCGGCAGATAAGTACAGGATAAGCGGTTCGTCTTTGCGTGGTGCGGTTAGAGTTGGTAGTTGAATCATACACTCTTTCATCTCCCGGAAGGCATTTTCAGCCTCTGCGGTCCATTGGAATTGTTCTTTCTTTAAGCAGTTCCGCAGGGTCTTGATGAAAGGATAAGATTTAGCTGCATGATTGGCCAAAAATCTATTTAGTGCGGCTAGCCTGCCAGCTAGTCGTTACATTTCTTTCATCGTGGAAGGCGATGGCATGCGCTCGAGCGCCTGAACTTTTTCCGGGTTTACCCTGAATCCATCTTTGGTGACGATGAATCCAAGGAACTTGCCTTCCTCCATTTCAAACGAGCATTTCCCTGGATTGAGCTTCATATTGACGCTTCGCAGAGTTTGTAATGTTCTTTCGATATCATTGAGCATGGTATCCTCTTCCATGCTCATGACGACTAGGTCGTCCATGTAGATCTTGACACTTTTGCTGATTTGATCACCAAAAGTGTCGTTCATCAATTTTTGGTAGGTTGCGCCTGCGTTGCGCAACTCGAACGGAATTTTTGTATAACAGTAATTCCCGGTAGGTGTGCGGAATGCCGTTTTATCTTCGTCCTCGATTGCCATCTGTACTTGGTGATAGCCTTTGAAACAATCGAGGAAACACTTCCATCGGAACGGGGCGAGGTTATCGACTTTTTCATCGATCTCTGGAAGCGCATAACAATCCTTGGGGCAGGCTTTGTTGAGATCTTTATAATTGACGCACATGCGCCAGCCCCCGGTTGGTTTTTCTACCATGAATGGGTTAGATAACCAAGTCTGGTACTTGACTTCCCGCAGGATGCCTGCGGAGAGCAGTTCCTTGACCTGCTCGTGCATTGCCTCATTTTTCGCGTACCCAAGGTGGCGTTGGCCTTAAATCACCGGCTTGATACCAGGAAAGGTATTCAAGAAATGTTACGCAATTTCGCGTGGCACCCCTGTCATGTCTGCGGGTGTCCACGCAAAAATATCTTGGTTCCTGAAGAGGAGCTGCTTCAGGTGCGCTCTGATGCTGTGAGACATGGCGTGGCCCAACGTGACCGTTTGCTCTGGGTGTCTTGCGTTAAGAACCCATTTTTCTGGTTGAGTGTTGGGGGTAGGCCTTGCTATCTTGGTCGGACGCAGCTCGTCCCTGGACATAACCTCTCGGTGGGCATAGATTATTGCGACCCCTGTTTCGGTTGGGAACCCGATAGCAGAATGGGGTACGGACGTAATCATGTTGAAATCGCCTTGGGATTCCCGCCCAAGAAGTATGTCGTATCGAGAGGTGTGAGGTAAAACCATGAAGTTTACCTCCTCCGTTCGTGTGTGCCTTCCGTTGGTGAGGCACACAGGAAAAGTGATTTGGCCTAGGGGGAATACGGTTTCCCCTGCGAACCCGGCCAATGGGTAATCTACCAGCTGCAAACGATCTTTGTCTTCTTGATCGAACTAGTTGAAGCACTGCTCGTATATGATGTCAGATGTACTGCCCGGGTCGATGAATAATCACTCTGTGCAGTAATGAGGCAGGTAGCCTGTAATTTCGACGGCGCGTCTGTCGCGCGGCGCGTAATCACTCCATGGACTTTTGGAGGTCCATGCCTGGAGGTATCACAGAAGCATACTATGAAAAGTCTGGTGCGAATGTAGGGGGTGTGCCCCCTTGTGTTGATGTGCCAATGTGGCCAGTATTTGGGGCTGGAGGGGTGGTCCCTGCGGGCCCTGGGTGTGCGGGGTTTAGGTTATCCCGGTATTGTTGTTTAGACGATCAGACATGATCTTGGGAAAGAAAAAGGAATGTGGAAAAAAGTGCTAAGATTAGCGGTGGGCGCCAATAATGAAACAATGGTTAACCGAGAGGGTTAACTCACTGGTCTCGTCAAGTAGGGTTAATCCCTTCTTTCCGAGGATCGCTGGCTGGATCGTCCGCTGGTTGATCTCCTGCACAAGGAAACAAACCGTGAATCGTAACAAGAAGGATGGGGTGGGGGGGGGGTGCTCCATGTTACCACTCTCCGGCGTGTGAATCAGTAACTTGCTTGGGAAG
Organism: Helianthus tuberosus; assembly: GCA_030545235.1. Classification (NCBI taxonomy): domain Eukaryota; kingdom Viridiplantae; phylum Streptophyta; class Magnoliopsida; order Asterales; family Asteraceae; genus Helianthus; species Helianthus tuberosus. Next base: position 67,752,178 of record CM060432.1, on the reverse strand, counting down.
CAAAGTGTGATAGTAGTAGTAGTGAGAGAGTTGTGAAGAGATACCTCAAACCTGGTTTGGGATGGGTATTTATAGCCGAGGAGTGAAGGAGGGTAGTTGAGTGGCTAGTCTGACATCGCACAGCCTCCTGCAGGTGTGTCAGGCCTATCGGTTAGGATGGTGATGCCACGTCCTACTGTGGTGTCAGTCTGTTGCTTACATGTGGGCTGACAGGCGACTGTCTTCAGTGCCACTTGCACTGTGGTGTCAGTCCCACTTGCCTTGTAGGCAGGATATGGTGCCGGGCCGCATCGCTGCTCGCGGTAACTGATGTTCCTGCGTTCTTGTTCTGGTCAAGACGTATGCGGGTTGCGGTGCCGTGCCGCATCGCCGCTTGGTGACTGTTACTGTTGTCCAGATCCCTTGTCGTGATGAAAATGTTCATAGGATGCGGTGCCAGGCCGCATCGCTATGTATACACCCATTTCAATACATAAGGTATGTATTCCCATCTCTTGACCGATTGGATTCGACCGCTGTGTTCGCGCGTGCCCGCACGGACACAGATAAGTTCTTGCTGGTGAGGGTTTTTGATAAGAGTAATGGTCACTCGTGGTCGTGCTGACGTGAGATCTGGGACCATACCCCTTCATATATCTTATGAAAAAGTGGCTTCAAATTAGTTATTAGACCTTTTCTTTATTGGATGGCAATTTTTTGTACGCAGCTATTTGAACCAATTGTTTACCAACAAATCCATTTCAGATTCTTTAATTGCCTACCTAATTTTTGGGGGCAAACAAAGCCTATTTTTACCAATAGATCGGGTTATGTTTATTGAAGCGATTGTCTAATCCACCATTTGAACTTCTTGAAACTGGGTTGTATTTAAGGACACTAATCTTTTTTTTGAACGTTGAACTTTATTAGAAAAAGAGCGTGTCTTCAAAAGGAAGACCGCTCAAAAAAAGACCATTACAACCAATAGGTCCAATACAAAGGGTATAAAACCCAATTCGTTGTTAGATATTTTAGTGTAATCAGAATTGACTTGGTGATCAAAGCGAATAATAATATACATCAAGCAAGTTAGGAGGTGCGGGAGTGCACGCTTGTTTGAGTTATTATAATTCAAAGTGTACGGGCGGAGCCCGTACTCTACGGGGGTTCCAAGGGGGCAGCGCCCCTGGGAGCAGGGTCCAAGGGGCGGCAGCCCCTGGCCAGGGCGGACCTATTAACAAAGAACGGGTTCTCAGGAACCCATTCGGTTTTTAATATTTAGTGTAAATATATATAACAATCTGAAAAGGAACCCATAAGTAAAATATAAAGGGAACCCATAAACAAAAAAGCCTTGGTTCTCTACTGGTTATGTCCGCGTTAATCTTCCCAAAACACCCGGGTTCGAATCCTGTTTTAAGCACAATTATAACTAGCAGGGTGCCCGCGCGATGCGGCGGGGGTGACAATTTGCATTGTGGTTTTCGTTTCTTGTAATTTTCTTGTTCGTATAATATAGCATTTATTGTGATGGATATATGTCATAAGCGAATTAATCGATTAGTCCATTTCATTGTGGTGTGCATAGTTCGATTAGATGGAAAACGTTAAGATCATAATGCAAAAACTTTTGGTAGTCAATAAGTTTACTAAAAATGGTTTACCTGAGAAGCAAAACCCACTATGTGTCCAAATAACATGTTCTAATCTTCATTTTCTTAAAATCTGGATCCAAAAACAGTTTATTCTATCAGGTTATAAAATTGTTCTGATTACAACTCACAAAGAAACAATAAACAAGAAGACGACATACTTTATAGGGATCTAGGTTAAAATGAAACGATGTTTTCAGAACAAACAGATGATGAACAATGACTATTTATACATGATATGCTTTGCGTTTTGCTTCAACACACGCTTCAGATCTATCTTCGATGGTTGCTCTTCTGCTCCATTGCAAGGTAAGACATTGAAATAGAAGTAAATAAATCGCAAAACACAGATTAGGGTTTTGGTTGAGATGAAAAGTTTCAAAATTTATTATGAAGAAAAATTATGAAACTCAACTGGATTAATGGTGGCCGCTCTGTGAACCATTGTTCGTGGCGAACTTCTTCAAATAAATCAGCTTTGGAAACACCTCATCTTCAATCTTCGGCATCATCTTCACCTTTCCGCTATCTCCATTGTTCAACCACCACGATACTCTAGATCTAACACCGCCCAAAACACCACAAACCATGAAAGCCGGTGCCATATTTTTGAGCATGTGGAAGGAATTTGAGAGAGTGGGAGAAGAGAATTTGGAAATTTGAAATCTGCCTTTAAGAGTGAGAAAGAGAAGAAACTACACATGTTGAAAAGTAACTGGAATATGAATTTTAGATGCCTTTCAACATTTGATGTTTGAAATGTGTGTACTACATGCGTGGAATGCTTCTACATGTTGAAAATAGGTTAAGTACTTAAATGACCATATTAACCAAGTATATAGATTTATAGTGTAAAGACTTTTTAAATTTTAAAAATTGTTTCCCACTTAATTTTTTGTCATCCTTTTTCGTAGGAAGTTTGTTATTATATGTATACCAACATGTGGAGAAATATTCATTTTTAAATGAGTCAAACTTATGCTAATAAATAGCATATATATCTAGTCATTTTTTAACTTTTTCAAAAAATATCTATACAAAATCGAAATATTTATTCTTAAGTGAGTCAAACTCATGCTAATAAATAGCATATATCCAGTCATTTTTACTTTGTCAAATAATATCTATACAAAGCCGAAATATTCACGTAGGTTGTTAGAGTTTTATAATATAACTAATATTTAGTCAATGAATCTATACTATAATACATTTTATAGTTTCTAGAAATCAAATACAAACATGACACAATTATTTGATAACTGTAGAATCAATAAATTTAACTTTTAAAATGATTACATAAAGTTTATTGATTTACTTATTCTACTTCTTTGCACTGATCACTTGTACACTAAGGCATCATCTACTTGTACATTTTAATCTGCACGTCGATACTGAACAAGACAACTACCGAAACGTCGACAAAAATGTATAGGCCATCATGCTATCTTTGGTTTTTATCAAAAACATTATAGTTAATAAGATATGATAAGAATACGTAAAATAATTATAAGTTTGTTGTGGAGGGGGGAAAATGTAACTAATTATCTACAATTTTGTTAAAACTTAGGGATTTAAGTGTAATAAGTTTAGGGGCTAAAAAATAAATAGTGTTAAAAAGACCAAACTACCCTCATTTTAGGGGTCTTTCTATAAATAAAGGGGAGAAAAAGTTCTTATTTTTTAGGTATCTTAAAATACCCCTCCCTCATGCATTATAATATAGTATAGATACTCTTTTTGTTTCGTTTTTCTATTTCTCTTTCTTCTATTTCTCTTTTTATTTTTTTCTTTAATTTTAAACCCATTTAGGGTTACAACAACACAAACCCATAACATTAAAACATCAGAGAACAAAGTAACAAACTGAACCTCGCCTCCACCTTCAGCAACATCAGAGTCAGAATCAGCAGCGGCTCCTCCATCTTCCGACCACCTCCACCATTGTTCATTCTTTCAAATCTTTTCTGGATTTTCTAGGTGTATTTCTTGTAAATTTTGTAGAAAAAAGGTAAATCTTTATGATGAACCCTTCTTCATTTTGACATTTCTGTTAATCTTTCGCAGAAAAGAAATCCAAATGATTTTGGTACATTTATATGAACATATTTGTGTGCCCCTGTTGCTGAGTCTTGTTTGAAGGGGGTATTTGTGGTGTGATTTGAAAAAAAGTTTACAAATTTGCAATAAACCCTTTTCAATTTTTTGTTTTTTGTTTTGAATCTGTGTATCATCAGCCTGAGTAGTGTGTTCTGCTAAATCTTGAAGAAAAGCCCATAACTTCAGTCTCTTATCATCTTATGCGGTTCTCATCATGGGTTCATGTTCTTTGACTTTTAGTATTAAAAGTGACTTTTGTTGGGCATTTCAAACAGCAAGGTGTGTCCTTTTAATGTTTCATATTCATATTTGAACTGTTTATTTTTGAACTCCAAATTAAATTCAAGAATGTTTAATCCAAGTTCAGGTCTATATTGTTGAACATAGCAATTAGATGGTAAGTAATTTAATTAAGCTTAGTCGAACAGAAACGATTAAGAGAATCTCTTAGCTAATAATCAATAGAAATGGTTCGGTTAGAGCTTTGGTAGTTGAACCGGTTGTTCAGTTAGATGCTTTTGTAGTTGAACCGGCATCAAATAGTGCTTATTTATTCATCTTTTTATGCTTCATGTGTTTTTAGAGACCGAGATAAATCGTGGGATAGGAAAAAATATTGACTTTAGTGATAATGCCCGACCCGACCCGAAAATTCGAACGTTTGAGTTGACCGAAACTTAAACACCTAAAAAGTGAACCCAGTGAAAAAAAATTCTGGATCCGCCAGCGAATAATAATATACATCAAGCAAGTTAGGAGGTGCGGGATTGCACGCTTGCTTGAGTTATTATAATTCGAAGTGTACGGGCGGAGCCCGTACTCTACGGGGGTTCCAAGGGGGCAGCGACCCTGGGAGCAGGGTCCAAGGGGCGGCAGCCCCTGGCGGGTCCAAGGGGCGGTAGCCCCTGGCAGGGTCCAAGGGGCAGAGCCCCTGGCTGGGCTTCAGAAAATTTTATTTTCTGGAAAATGCCATAATTTCGAAACTTCAAATTATGGCAGTTAAGAGGCAGTTTGGAGGCAGTTGTGTCTTAATAAAAATTGAGATAACCGCCTAATGGCAGTTAATGATCCCTAACCCCAAAATTCGTATTCAGTTTTTGGTCACAATTCTCTGGTTCAATCAATTTCACAGACAAACACACCCTGGTTCAATTTCTCGAATCAGAGTTGTATCCGATTGAATTATTCGGGTGAACCACCGAAATAATTTGATCTGAGAATGATTACACGCCTCTCTGATCATCCGGTTTCTAAAAATTCCCCAACATCCTTCCACATAATGTCTTTATATCTAGCCCTATTTTTCAACCATAAGAAAGACATAGACTTAACACTAGCCAAAATATCTTTCGAAAGCACTTGATAACCGTTAAAAATCTTGTCATTTCTCGCCTTACAAATAAACAACATAGTAATCATCACGATCCCTTGGATAATGGTCTTCCCTTTTTTCTAACCTGCACCGATTTGTGAAGTAAAAGGAGGTCTCTAACCTGAAAAGCGAACACATTATCCATTCTGCACCATCGTCCGATCTGATTCCAAACGCCATCTGTAAACCCACAACCAGTAAACAAGTGCGCCGCTGACTCATCTGAGAAGTTACAAAACGAACAGACCCGTGATCCAATATTATTTTTTTCGGCAAAACAACGCCTCACGAGAAGGAATTTTATTCATTTCAGCTTACCAAGCGAAAATATTGCATTTCAATGGCACCCACGAAACCCATTTAAACCAGAAATTCTGACCATAATCTCGACCTTTCAATGACACTAATCTAGTTATCTAGCATTTTTGTAGTAATGTCATGTTGCAATAATGATGTATTTTAATCCTTAATTATCATCAAACACTAATCTAGTTATCTAGCATTTTTGTAGTAATGTCATGTTACAATAATGATGTATTTTAATCCTTAAAGGGGACTAAACCTAACTTAATACTATGATTAGGATGTCTAAACAAATTTGGAAACCATCTTAACTTTTTGATTAACAAATTTTCAACTATTGCTTGGTTTCATGGGATGCTACCAAATAAAATCCAATCATCTGTTAGATCTAAATGAAAATCCAATTAGACACCAAAACTTATGGGATTTAAAAAATCACGAAAAAATCCTAATCCTTTGTACTATACATTTTATACTTAGGTAGTGTTTGGTTTGCAGGAATGAATGATTACGAGGGAATGAAGAAAAGGGTGTTTGGTTGGTCAATGGAATAGAATCACCCATTTCAAAAGGCACTCCAATCCCTCAAAATCATTCCATCCATCCCTCGTTTTTTTTTCATTCCATCCCCTCTTGCACCATTCATCAACAACACCACAACCCACCACCTTCGCCACAACCCACCACCACCACCCATCACCGACGCCAACGCCGCCACCCGCAACCCTCCACCCCGACAGCCACCGTCGCCGCCGCCACCCACCCACCCGCCACCATTACCACCCACCGCCGCGACCAACCTCCAACGCCACTCGTCGCCGCCACCCACCACCATTGTCGACGCCACCACCAACCACCGCCGCCGCCGCCACCCACCGCCACCTCCGGCGCCACCGCCACTCGTCGTCGCCGTCGCATCGCCACTCGCCGCCACCACCACCACCCATTGCCGCTGCCGCCACCCACCACCGCCACCCACCACCGCCACCTATAACCACCCACAATCACTACCACCGACCACCACCACCACTCACTGCTAATTTTATTCCTTCGTTTTTCTTGCCACCAAACAATACACAATAATAATTCATTTCATTCACACATGGTAACCAAACAAGACATGGAATGGTAATGATCCATTGCATTCCCTCGTCCATTCCATTACCTCGGCCATTCCATTCCTTCGTCTATTCCATTACACCATACCAAACAGACCCTTAATGAACTTTAACTGAAAGTTAAAATACATTCATTTAGACAAAGACTACATTTCCAAAATTTATGGGATTTATAGAAATGAGGAAAGTATCCAAAACTCTCAAGGGGTTTACTGCTGGGTTAATCGAGATCATCCGTTTTAGTTAAATTTAGAGTTAAATGTCAGCTAGTAAAGTTTACAACAATAACAATACCCATTAAGCAGTGGCGAAGCTTGAGATTTTTGACCGGGGGGTCGAAAACGTATATACCAAAATTTTCTATAAAACCGGGGGGTCAAAAACGTATATACCAAAAAATTTCTATACGAAAACTACATACCCTCCACTACTGAGAGAAAATGTTCGGGGGGTCGGCTGCCCCCTCCCGCCCCCACAAAGCTACGCCCTTGCTAGTAAGTCCCACAAATAGCAAAGCTGTTGGTGAGATCTGGGGAGGGTGGGATGTCAGCTTCAAATCGTATCAGAATGGGACGCATCAATTCATTTTGGCAACTATGTAAACAGCGACGAGGATCATTTCTATCAGATCCGTGAATTAAGTAAATCAATTATACAATCTTGATCAATGAAAACGAAGAACGATTATCTTAGTAATAATCCCGAAGGACCTTGGTTTTAAGGATAAGTCATAGTCAATGGTCACATGGTCAAAAAGTCAACTCCACTCAATAATTACCATTTAATTATTCAAGCATTAAGTGTAGAATTAGACAAAGTACATTTGTGTATTCTTATGTATAAACACATCATTGCAATTCAGTTGTAAGCATCCTTTTCTCAATCGAATTTTGTACACCAATATATGGTATTAGAGCATCACTAGCTCGAACGAGAATCGATCATATTCTGTTTTTTTTCTTCTAAACCTTCGACTGGAGTACATCACTATTTATCCTTGACAACAGCGAGCATTGTTAATCGAATCACAGCCAACACCCAAACCATTGGACCAATCCTCAGTCGACATAGGAGTTCTTCAACCCATCAAAACACAATCGCCCACTATGGACTCATTCTTCAAATCAGAACAAAGGTAATCACTATAATCGCAACTCCTTTTATTGTCAATTTAGCAATGTATCAGGCCATGTGGCAAAATATTTTTGTGAGCTCGCCCGGTTCCTTCGTGAAATCAATATTGCTTTGGCTGCAACAATGAATCCAATTACCAAAGTGGCTGCCACTCACACCATCCCAGTTTCACTAACTTGGATGTTTTACTCTTGTGCGTCTAAGCATTGAGGCCTTGATCAAGTGGTCGTTGGAGACGCTAAGCCTCTCTCAACTTCCCACACCGACAACACTCAACTACACACTCCTTTTGGCCCACTTTCATTATCAAACGTTCTATGTGTTCCTCAAATAAAAAAGAAACTTATTTTAGTTGCTAAACTTGGTAAGACTAATCGTGTTAGGTTAATTTTTCCCTACACATTTTCTTTTGAAGGAACTTCGCTTGTGCTCATGTCTAATAGGGGGGGGGGGGGGGGGGGGGGGGGGGTTATCTTGATGTCCACTATGCCAACTTTAACTCGTTACCATAACTCAACTCAACCACTAACACTTCATGCCTTGAATGGCACCATAAAATTCATCACCCATCTTTTTGAGTCTTCAAATTTTTAACGAAATGTTTAGGGCTTCAATCTAATATTAAAAACATCATTGCATCTCATGCTCTATAAAGAAGAAGTCACAAAGTACCGTTTGGTACCAACTCATCTAGTGCATCAAAACAAAAAGCAGCATTCTTAGGAAGACTAAAGTTACCGAATAAGCATGTGCCTACTGATCAGACTCCTATCCCAGAACAAGAAAGACGTAAGAAGCGATTCTCAAAATTCTTTGATACAAGTATGATGCAGAGAGAATGGTGGTTAAAGAAAGGCAGATTTGAGAAGTAAAGTTATGAAAGCCGAACGTGAATGCGGCTACATCCAAGGGGGAGTTTGTGAGTACACAATGTCTGCAGCCTACATCAACGTATCGTGTCATGTTTATTGCATAGAATAGCGTGTTAGAGTGTCGGAAAAACATTGTAAAAGCCCATTCGTACAAAGGAGTCGTTCGCACGAAGGGAGCAAGTCTCACTCGCACGAACAGGTCACTCGCACTAGGGTTAGTTCGCACGAAGGGGTTTCCCTATAAATAGTAGTGGGTGTGTGACCATTTGTAACTTTTGGCACTTGAGTAGCGAAGCTCTGCCAAATTGGTTTCTCAGATCTATAATTGAAATCTATCAATGAAACCAGTGTTTATGAATGATATCTTGTGTGTGTCATCTTTCCAATTGGAGTCCGCACAATATGAAGAGCTAATTTGAAACGGCCGGAGCATTTACGAGAGCGAAACAGTCCTCACAAGTATGTTAGTAACAAAAGGATCTTGATGTACATACGATGAAGAACTGAGGTGTTATGATCACATTTTTTGTTGTTGAGAATTACCTTACTAAAAACAATTGCACATCGGTACTTTAACCAAAAAGTGTAATCTTGGTTATCTGGTAAAAGAAAGCCCAAGCTAAGTCCAAACCATGCATGCACCTAATGCACACCCTATATATTTCAAACCTTGCTTGGTTAATTAACTGAAATTAATTAAAACTGAACTATAACCAACTTCATAACCGAATAACCATAACCGAAGTTCAGTTACGGTTATGGTTATTGTTAATGGTAAAAAGCGAACCAAACTGGCCCATGCACACCCCTACGTCCCACTATTAGAAGGGGCATAACTACATAGAAGGGTACGGGATACAAATACCAATTTTTTTTAATGTTATATATACATGTATTTTGACATTGCACCCATAGAAATTTGGACATCAAACCCGTAGAAACCTTTAAACCAAATCCTTAGGAACCTTGATACCAAGGCTCGTTTGGTTCGCGAATTTTTTTTTGTAGGAATTGGAATTTGGGAAAGGAATTGGAATTCGTATGAATTGTAATGAATTCCTTTGTATTTTTATATCACGTTTGGTTTGCAAATTCATAAAAGGTAATGGAGAGTTAAAAAATTTAAATGACATGAATATCCTTGACAAACCTTCCTTATTTAAAGATGTGAGGGTTAGTTGGTAATTATATAAAATTCCAAAGGGATGTTTGAAATTCCGTTAAAGGAGCGAAGAAAAGTTAAAATCCGATGATTGAAGAAATTTGAAGGAAAACATTCTAATTCAATTTTCTTGTTATGCAAACCAAACATGATTTATACCGGAAAACAATCCAATTCCAACTCTAATTCCATATGATTCCGCGAACCAAACGGCCCCTTAGAAAACTTGTTAAGCCCACTTTTTATTTAATAAAATAGCCCATTAACTGATTTTGTTGGCGTTCAGTTAAAAAACATCACATTAAGGCTCCGTAAAGAGAAACATTAGGAATTTCTATTATTCACTTTTATTATTATTGATTGACGTATTTTTTATTAAGTATTTGCATTTTAATTTGATTGTTGCTATTTTTGTTATGTGACCTGACCGAACCACTTAACCAGACCGAGTAGAAAAAACCGAAACTTAGTGATGGACAATCGGTTGTCTGTCCTTCAAAAAAAATTCAAACCCGTAGGAAAAAGGATTTGGCTACGCCCCTGACTATAAGCACTAAACAAACATTAAATGATCCACAATACCCTATCGTCGTGGAGTGTAAATACTATAACTATCAGGTTTACATTCATTAAGCTCTCATTAAATACACTCGCACTAATACTTACTTTAATTTATGAGTTTGATTGCAATGGCAACTCCTAGTGTTAAGGCTGGCGGTGTTCTTATGCAAGCCTCCGGTCCTCTTAGGATAAGTCCTAACATAGACCTAAAACAGCAACAAGAAAGGTGTTTTAAAGGTAGAGAAAATTACTTTGAATATGACACAAAAGTCATAGATGTGCAAGAGGGTAGTTCACATGTGAGATGAATGTTTGTATAAAAAGAGTGAATGTAACACACAAAAAGGCTCATGAGAGTCAATCAACAACATGATCATAGTTACTATTACTTACACATCTATTTTCTTTTTCCACTGAGTAAAGAATTCGCATCTTAAAAGGCATAAAGTATGTTCAACCAATTTCAGTATAGGTTTTGAATGAAAATCCATGTCCTATACCTAATTTGTGAAATTTTGTAGTAAAGTGGCTTATCCTATTCGAAAAATAAAAATTGTTGGAAGTTATCTCTTTATAAAAGATTCTTTCATCACAATTTGTTTTCTACTCCTACTTTACGAAGTGGTCAATTTTTATAGGGTTGTTCTATTTCCACACCCCTATAATCTTATTTCCACATCTCTATTTGTATACGGGCCATATAGTCTGATACGGGCCGTATCGAATACTTAGGCACAAAATTTAATGTGGTGGAATGTTTTTTTTGTTGTTATATGTATACGGGACATATAGTTATATACGTGCCGTATACATATTTGCATAATTTTGTTTCGAAGGTTTGATCAGGGTTTTTAGTTTTAAAATCCGTATACGGGCCGTATAATGTAATACGGCCCGTATAGCCGGTATAGAAAAGTTAAATTTTTGTTGCAATCGGGAAACCATTTAATAAGTTTTGTAAATTTAAAATAGTGTTGTATATATCGGATTATGTTACGAGTTTGTAGTTAAACGTATTTATTATGTTTAATAAGTTTCCACTTTGTAAATCGATAAATATGTATAGAAAAGTTAATTTTTTGTTGCAATCGGGAAACCGTTCAACAAGTTTTGTAAATTTTAAAATAGTGTTGTATATATCGGATTATGTTACGAGTTTGTAGTTAAACGTATTTGTAACACCCCGAAAACGGGTTTGGTAATCAAACCCCGTTAATACTAAAAGACGGGTAAAGTATCGTTAGCGGCAAAAGCAACCTGATAAATATTAGAATTTAAATAAATAATCCTAATTTAATTAAAAGGCGGATAAGAACTTTCAAGGAATAAAAGGGATAAAAGGCCTGAGTTAACGGAACTTAAATAAGACAGGTTATAACTCCCAAAATACAATAAGTTAACTAGGAATAATAATAACCTAGTTAGAAGAGAAGTCTTGTAGTGACTTACTAGTGGGTTAAAACTTTATAACTAGGAAAATATAAAACTTTATATTAAAATTATAAAGTTTTAAATAAAGAAGGACAAACTAACTAGGACAAAATAACCCAGTTAGTTATAAGACTTGTGTTAACTCAAAAGTGAGTTAAAAGCACCTAAATATGAACTAAAAGAAATTAGAGGGGCTAAAAGTGTCTAATTGGAAATTAATTATAATAAAATCAATTTATTAAAAACAAAACACACACTTGTGTTTTGTTCTGGAAATCGATCAGAAGCAGGGGGCGATCCCAAGCTCCCCAAAACCCTAGTTCTTGTCAAAACCTCCAATTTTAAGGATCAAATCAAGTCCAAAACGAAAATCGAGCATAGATTAGTAATCCCCATTGCAAGGAGATCATAAGGTATGTAAAATTTGATAAAAATTCTGTCACACCCCCAAAATCCACCTGCGGAGTATCACCGCTTGGAGGCGTGACTGACCATGATCCAGCCACCAATCATATTGAACAAGCATATAAGTAAATATAAAAATCCAACCAATACAATTGGTGTCCAAACAAAACATAGTTTAAGTTGCAAGCGGAAGCATAATGATTAAATCCAAAACAAAATATAAGTTCAAATGTTTCAATGTATAACATGGCACACAATTGTCCATGTCCCACAACAACTCTTCCCCATGCAAGCTCCAGCTAAGTACCTATTGACCTGCAAAGCATGTAGTAACGAGTCAACAACTAAGTTGAGCGAGTTCACAGTTGAGTGTTTGTTTTAAGTTGTTTCGAAAACGGTTTCCTTTAACTGGCATCCCTGCCGTGGGGGTTACCCCATAGTTGAAAACGTGTTTTGTTTATTCCCGTTTACTCTGGCTATCTAGCCGTGGGGGCTACCCCATGTTTATATATCTGGCTCTCTAGCCGTGGGGGCTACCCCATGTATATACTACTAGACCCGTTACCATATCGACTGCTGACTGTAGTCATGTTTATGTGCCCTGAACTGTCAATGTCTATCATCATTGACGTGCCCAGATCCATTAGTTCACGCCCGTCCTCTGCGGTACGGTGTGAGGCTTGTCAGACCTGAATAGCGCTATCTAACTAATGACCCACTCGCCATTGGCCCGACGATTAAGTCGATATAAAAAGGAGGGACTTCGTGATAGAGTTTTGGTCTAGTGAAAATTGTCCAAGAGGTCGAGGGATTATATTCCTGAACCCGTACTGTCCTACCTAAGAAAGGACGAGGAATCCATGTTCCTTAACCCATTCCCAACCCCTGGGAATCCCATGCTTTGTAGAAAGTGTGAACTCACCTTAGGTTAGCTCGGCAGAAAACCGAAAGGTCAATCGAGCTGCTAGAGGTCAACCACGTCCTAACATGGTTACCATACAAGTCAGGTCTAGGTGCACGTATGATTACACACATAGTTAACAGGTTATGAACACGGGTTGATCATGGCAAACACATAATTCATGTTAACACATTAACAGTCATAACGTATCCAAGTTGTGCGATTAAAAGGTTTGGGCTCGCACAAGTTCATTAACCCAATAGCCTTGTGCGATTCACTAAATGAAGCCCAACAGAATAACCCGGCCCAAAAATCAATCCCAACCGAATACAGCCCAATAGTTAAACATAGGTCTTGTGCGATCCGGACGGCTTGTACGATCCGGTCGACTTGTGCGATCCAGTTGGGTTGTGCGATTGGAAACTAGCCCAGCCCAACATGTATACACGGCCCAACAGTTAAACAAACATTACAACTTGTGCGATCCAATAAGTCTTGTGCGACTGGGGACATCTTGTGCGACTGGATCAGGTCTTGTGTGACCTGATCTTGTGCGATCCATTTACCATCCAAATTTTATGCTATTTAGTTACAATTAATCAACAGTTTCCTAACTTACATTGAATCAAGATAACAATTTCCAAATCATACGATCAACACACGCTAACAGTTTCCAAACCAACAATAATCGATCAAACCATGGTTTTTAACATAATTCTCTTAAGAACCCTAGACATGTTCAAAACATTCAAACGATTCACAACATTAAACTATTCAATTAGGGGTTTCAAATCATCATATACTACTTCTTATTTGCCCATACAACTGATCCGATTTCAACATACATGCAGCCTATTAACAAGCATTCGATTCTTAGAACCATAATATGCAATCCGATTAACATGAACATTATCTAATACACATATGCAAGCCGATTTCATGAACACTAAACCTCATCATTCATACCTAAACATAACCAAACCATTCGGATCCGAATAGAATACATATAGGGCCGACTACATTCAATCATAATTAATTACTTATCATTTACAAATCATCACATGAAACATGTATAATCACAACATCACATAACATACAATCGATAGTTAGACACTAACCGGTTAGAGAATGGGGTGAGAGTTGATCCGAACGATAAGGCTTCGAGAGAGACACTCCTTGTTGCCGTCAGGTTTGAGAGGAAGAAAGAGAGCTAGGGTTTGTGTGTTTAGGGTGTTTGACAAACAATGAAGAGTATACCCCTTCTCATGAGGTTATGCGACATAAGGGAGTGGGCCGAACCCTCACTTGGGCTGCCCATTGGTCCGAGTACAAGAGTGTAGCCCGAATGGGCTTGTGCGATCGGTTCGTGTTGTGCGTTTGGGCTTGTTTATATATGTACATACATTACACAAAACACATAATATTTCATTAATCATCAAGTTCACATAGTCACATAGTGTTCACATACGTTACATTAAGCACATAAATAGGTTCTGAAATACGAGTTGTCACATTATCCCCAAGTTGAAAGAAATTTCGTCCCGAAATTTGGCACGTACTCACTGAGGAAGCTAGTTAAGTTGCATGGTTTTCCTGGTTTTCCTGGGGTGTCACATCCTCCCCCCGTTGATCTGGAATTTCGTCCTGAAATTCCGTGGTAGCTTCAGCCTCAGTAGTGGTTGTACTGTTTGCGAATAGTTGGGGATACTTTTGTTTCATCTGATCTTCGCGTTCCCAGGTGAACTCTGGGCCACGACGGGAGTTCCAACGAACTCGAATGAGAGGTATTCTAGTGCGCTTGAGGACCTTAACATCCCGGTCCATGATTTCAACTGGTTCCTCGACGAATCGTAACTGCTCGTCGATAGTGAGCTCCTTCAAAGGAACTATGAGGGTCTCATCTGACAGACACTTCTTCAGATTTGACACGTGGAAAACGTTGTGAACTCCACTGAGTTCTGCTGGTAGGTTTAGTTTGTAGGCCACCTTGCCTATTTTCTCTATGATTTCGAAAGGTCCGACGTATCGTGGGTTAAGTTTGCCTCGTTTGCCAAAACGAACCACACCCTTCCAGGGTGAAACTTTGAGTAGTACTCGCTCCCCAACCTGGAGCTCGAGTGGTTTCCTGCCCTTATCTGCGTAGCTTTTCTGACGGTCACGAGCTGCCGCCATTCGTTGTCGTATTTGAGCAATCCTTTCTGTTGTGTCTACCACAAGTTCTGGGCCAGTGAACTAACTATCCCCCACCTCTGCCCAACAAAGAGGTGATCGGCATTTACGCCCGTACAATGCCTCAAACGGAGCAGCTTTAATGCTGGTGTAGTAGCTGTTATTGTACGAAAATTCCACAAGTGGCAGATGCTTTTCCCAGCCGTTGCCAAAGTCAATTAGACACGCCCGAAGCATGTCTTCTAAAGTTTGAATAGTGCGCTCAGACTGTCCATCCGTCTGAGGGTGATAAGCTGTGCTCATATCTAAACGTGAGCCAAAGGACTTGTGCATTACTTGCCACAGTTCAGAAGTAAAACGTGCATCACGATCAGAGATAATGGAGGTGGGCACCCCGTGCCTCGAGACAACTTCCCTAAGATAAACGTCTGCGAGAGTTGAGAACTTGTCTGTTTCTTTGATAGCCAAAAAGTGAGCAGACTTTGTGAGTCGATCCACGATCACCCAAATAGTATCGTTACCACGTTGAGATCTAGGCAGGCCAGTAACAAAATCCATGGAAATTTGCTCCCATTTCCATTGTGGTATCTCTGGTTGTTGGAGTAGGCCTGAGGGTTTCTGGTATTCGACTTTGACTCTCGCACAAGTCAAACATTTACTGACGTAGGTTGCTATGTGAGCTTTCATGCTAGGCCACCAATATGTAGTTTTCAGGTCGTGGTACATCTTATCCGAACCAGGATCTACTGAGTAATGAGACTTGTGTGCCTCATCCATCACAAGTTCTCGTAGGTTGCCATAGAGTGGGACCCAGATGCGTCCTGTTACGTAGTAGGCACCGTCTGCCTTTTGTTCTAACCGTTGCCTTGAGCCGCGTAGGGCTTCAGCCCTGATCTTTTCTGGTTTCAATGCTTCTACCTGAGCATCTCGTATCTGTGCAGGAAGACTAGACTGGATAGTGAGTTGTAAAGCTCATACGCGTTTGGGTATGGTATCCTTTCGACTGAGGGCATCGGCCACCACATTGGCTTTGCCCGGATGGTATCTGATCGAGCATTCGTAATCATTCAGTAGTTCTACCCATCGACGTTGCCTCATGTTCAATTCCTTCTGTTTGAAGATATGCTCGAGACTCCTGTGATCGGTGTAAATGGCGCACTTGGTACCGTACAGGTAATGTCTCCATATCTTAAGTGCAAAAACAACAGCTCCCAGCTCTAAATCGTGTGTAGTGTAGTTCCTTTCATGAACTTTAAGTTGGCATGAGGCGTAGGCTATAACTCTATCCCGTTGCATCATTACACAACCAAGACCCTGAATTGATGCGTCGCAGTAAACCACAAAGTCGTCTGTGCCCTCTGGCAATGAAAGGATAGGTGCACTGCAAAGTCTATCCTTTAAGTGCTGAAATGCTAATTCCTGTGCATTTCCCCATCGATAAACAACGCCTTTCTGCATTAGTGAGGTGAGAGGTTGTGCAATCTTGGAGAAGTCCTTGATAAACCTTCTGTAGTATCCAGCCAAGCCCAAGAATTGGCGGATTTCTGTTGGTGTACGAGGTGCAGGCCAGTTCTTAATCGAGTCTACCTTGGATGGATCAACGTGAATCCCATCCTTGTTTACCACATGGCCTAAGAAATGGACTTCACGAAGCCAGAAGTCGCATTTTGAAAACTTGGAGTACAGCTGTTCTGCTCGAAGGAGTTCCAAAATGAGTCGTAGATGGTTCTCGTGTTCCTCCTGACTCTTCGAATAGATCAGGATGTCGTCGATGAAAACTATAACGAACTTGTCCAGGTAAGGCTTGCACACTCGATTCATCAAGTCCAAGAAGACCGCAGGTGCGTTTGTCAGCCCAAAAGGCATGACAAAAACTCGTAGTGTCCATAACGAGTTCTAAAGGCTGTTTTGGAGACGTCCTCTTCTCGGACTCTCAGCTGGTGATATCCTGATCTCAAATTAATCTTCGAGTAAAAGCTCGACCCTTGCAGCTGGTCGAATAGGTCATCGATGCGTGGAAGAGGATAGCGATTCTTCACCGTCACCTTGTTGAGCTCGCGATAGTTGATACACATACGGAAGGTACCGTCTTTCTTCTTCACAAATAGCACTGGAGCTCCCCAGGGCGAAGAGCTAGGATGAATAAACCCCTTGTCTAAAAGTTCTTGTAATTGTGTAGAGAGTTCTTCCAACTCTGATGGGGCTAAACGATAAGGTGCTCTAGCTATAGGCGCTGCTCCAGGAGCTAGCTCGATTTGAAACCCGACCTGGAGATGAGGCGGAAGACCAGGTAGTTCCTCAGGAAATACCTCAGGATAGTCGCGTACAATCGGAAAATCTTCTATCTTCTTCTCTTTCTTCGAGGTGTCAGTAACGAGAGCCAAAATAGCAGTGTGGCCCTTTCGCAAACACTTCCGAGCCTTAAGGAAGGAGATGATGCTCACAACAGCACCACTCTTGTCGCCACGAATCAATAGAGGTTCATCCCCTGGCCGGGGAATACGGACAATCTTCTCGTTGCAAAGAATCTCTGCTTGATGTTGGGATAACCAGTCCATCCCAATGACAACGTCGAAGCTACCCAAGACGATAGGAAGGAGGTCGATGGAGAAGGTGAGACCAGCAAGAACAATGTTACAACCCTTGACTACGTGTGTGACCTCTAAACTTTTACCATTAGCTAACTCTACAGTGTGCTTGGTGTTCAAAAGAGTTGGGGTACGCTTAAGCATTTGACTAACTTTTAAGGACACGTAGCTAGTATCGGCACCCGAATCAAATAAGACAGTAACATAAAAGTCGTCCAGTAGGAACTTACCCGCCACGACATTGGGATCATTCCTCGCTTCACCTTGGCCAATAACGAACACACGACCCCTTGCACCATTGCCATTGTTACCCCCGTTGTTTCCATTCCCCTGGTTGTTATTATTGTTGTTGTTGTTCTGGTTCCTGTTCAGTTGGGGGCAATCTCTCTTGAAGTGGCCTTCAGCTCCACACTGAAAGCACCCTTTGTTGTTACCTTGCTGCTGGCGTTGATTTTGTTGGGCTTGTTGTTGCTGACGATTCTGGTTTGCGGGATATAAACTTCTGCAATCCTTTGTTGCATGGCCTGGCTTATTGCACCGATGACGGTTACTCCTGGTGCATGGTCCGCTGTGGTGAAGGTTACAGCGATTGCATTTGGGGTGATTTCCCTTGTACCCACCATGACTTTGACTACCAGATGATTGCTGACTAGGGCTTTTGTAGTCGTCAGTCCTCCTCTGCTGAGTCTGAGACTGAACGGAAGTTGAACCTTTGCTTGATGCTCCATCCCATTTTCGCTTGTTGTCACTAGGAGCATCTGAAGTAGCTGTAGCACTAATGCGCTTTGGTAACCTGTTCTGCTCCACCGCCTGATCAGTGAGACGATGAGCCAATTGAGCAACTTGCTGGATGGTGGCGAGGTTAGCCGAAGTCACATGACTTTGGATCTCTGGCACTAAGCCCTTAAGGTATAGTTCGATGCGTTTGATGGGAGGATCCACCATAGTAGGACACAGAATAGCAAGCTCATTCGATCTTTTCGTGTATGCTTCAATTTCTGACCCCGTCATCTTGAGGTTGAAGAACTCGACTTCCAGTTTATGAATTTCATCACGATTGCAGTACTCTTCCTTGATCATTTCCTTAAAATTGTTCCATGGGGTGGCATTAGCAGCAACCAACCCCAGCATTTGAACCTGAGCGTTCCACCACGTGAGCGCTAAACCCTCGAGAGTACCGGTAGCATACTTCACCCTGCGAGCCTCAGGGCATTCACACATCTCGAAGACAGATTCGAGTTTCTCAAACCAGTGGAGGAGGCCTACCGCTCCTTCTGTGCCGCTGAAAGTAGTAGGTCGGCAGTCCATAAAAGTTTTGAAAGTGCACACAGGAGGTTGTGCAGGTTGACCTGCCGTGAGAGTAAGAAAGGACAAAGTTTAACACAAAGGTTGGTTCACAATAGTAGGACCTAAAGATCCTAGAATGAGTTTAGACTACAGGGTATACCTCCTGCTTGTGCGGCTGCAAGTGCCGCAGCAACTTGTTGGTTAATCAGAGCCGTCAACTGGGTTGAGTCATGTTAACGCGTCCACTCATGATCTTCATATAAAAGGGAAACATGAGTGAGAGAGGTTCGTGAAAGTGCGATGACAGAAGAGAGTAAGCACACATGTGTTATCAAACTATCGTTGCTACATTTATCTAAGCATACCATAAGCAAAGTTCTATGCAATCTAGCAAGTAGGCAATATAAACATAAATCATACCACCTAGAATGTCGAGTCTTGCATGTGGAGTGGAGCGTCGTTGTGGACCATTGAGCACTGTACAGGTTATAGTCTGGTTTTAACAAAAACGTTTTTCCCTTATTAAAACCAAGTTCACTATAACCTGGCTCTGATACCAATCTGTCACACCCCCAAAATCCACCTGCGGAGTATCACCGCTTGGAGGCGTGACTGACCAGGATCCAGCCACCAATCATATTGAACAAGCATATAAGTAAATATAAAAATCCAACCAATACAATTGGTGTCCAAACAAAACATAGTTTAAGTTGCAAGCGGAAGCATAATGATTAAATCCAAACCAAAATATAAGTTCAAATGTTTCAATGTATAACATGGCACACAATTGTCCATGTCCCACAACGACACTTCCCCATGCAAGCTCCAGCTAAGTACCTATTGACCTGCAAAGCATGTAGTAACGAGTCAACAACTAAGTTGAGCGAGTTCACAGTTGGGTGTTTGTTTTAAGTTGTTTCGAAAACGGTTTCCTTTAACTGGCATCCCTGCCGTGGGGGTTACCCCATAGTTGAAAACGTGTTTTGTTTATTTCCGTTTTCTCTGGCTATCTAGCCGTGGGGGCTACACCATGTTTATATATCTGGCTCTCTGGCCGTGGGGGCTACCCCATGTATATACTACTATACCCGTTACCATATCGACTGCTGACTGTAGTCATGTTTATGTGCCCTGAACTGTCAATGTCTATCATCATTGCCGTGCCCAGATCCATTAGTTCACGCCCGTCCTCTGCGGTACGGTGTGAGGCTTGTCAGACCTAAATAGCGCTATCTAGCTAATGACCCGCTCGTATTGGCCCAACGATTAAGTCGATATAAAAAGGAGGGACTTCGTGATAGAGTTTTGGTCGAGTGAAAACTGTCTAAGAGGACGAGGAATTATATTCCTGAACCCGTACTGTCCTACCCAAGAAAGGACGAGGAATCCATGTTCCTTAACCCATTCCCAACCCCTGGGAATCCCATGCTTTGTAGAAAGTGTGAAATCACCTTAGGTTAGCTCGGAAGATAAACGAAAGGTCAATCGAGCTGCTAGAGGTCAACCACGTCCTAACATGGTTACCATACAAGTCAGGTCTAGGTGCACGTATGATTACACACATAGTTAACAGGTTATGAACACGGGTTGATCATGGCAAACACATAATTCATGTTAACACATTAACAGTCATAACGTATCCAACTTGTGCGATTAAAAGGTTTGGGCTCGCACAAGTTCATTAACCCAATAGCCTTGTGCGATTCACTAAATGAAGCCCAACAGAATAACCCGGCCAAAAAATCAATCCCAACAGAATACGGCCCAATAGTTAAACATAGGTCTTGTGCGATCCGGACGGCTTGTACGATCCGGTCGACTTGTGCGATCCAGTTGGGTTGTGCGATTGGAAACTAGCCCAGCCCAACATGTATACACGGCGCAACAGTTAAACAAACATTACAACTTGTGCGATCCAATAAGTCTTGTGCGACTGGGGACATCTTGTGCGACTGGATCAGGTCTTGTGTGACCTGATCTTGTGCGATCCATTTACCATCCGAATTTTATGCTATTTAGTTACAATTAATCAACAGTTTCCTAACTTACATTGAATCAAGATAACAATTTCCAAATCATACCATCAACACACGCTAACAGTTTCCAAACCAACAATAATCGATCAAACCATGGTTTTTAACATAATTCTCTTAAGAACCCTAGACATGTTCAAAACATTCAAACGATTCACAACATTAAACTATTCAATTAGGGGTTTCAAATCATCATATACTACTTCTTATTTGCCCATACAACTGATCCGATTTCAACATACATGCAGCCGATTAACAAGCATTCGATTCTTAGAACCATAATATGCAATCCGATTAACATGAACATTATCTAATACACATATGCAAGCCGATTTCATGAACACTAAACCTCATCATTCATACCTAAACATAACCAAACCATTCGGATCCGAATAGAATACATATAGGGCCGACTACATTCAATCATAATTAATTACTTATCATTTACAAATCATCACATGAAACATGTATAATCACAACATCACATAACATACAATCGATAGTTAGACACTAACCGGTTAGAGAATGGGGTGAGAGTTGATCCGAACGATAAGGCTTCGAGAGAGACACTCCTTGTTGCCGTCGGGTTTGAGAGGAAGAAAGAGAGCTAGGGTTTGTGTGTTTAGGGTGTTTGACAAACAATGAAGAGTATACCCTTCTCATGAGGTTATGCGACATAAGGGAGTGGGCCGAACCCTCACTTGGGCTGTCCATTGGTCCGAGTACAAGAGTGTAGCCCGAATGGGCTTGTGCGATCGGTTCGTGTTGTGCGTTTGGGCTTGTTTATATACGTACATACATTACACAAAACACATAACATTTCATTAATCATCAAGTTCACATAGTCACATAGTGTTCACATACGTTACATTAAGCACATAAATAGGTTCTGAAACACGAGTTGTCACAAATTCTCTACTTGAAATTCTCATGAGTTTAGGGAATTCGAAATCTGTGCATGCATGTGTGATATGTAGATGAAATAGGAACATTTAAATGCCTAGGAGTAAACCCTAGACAAGTATAGATTGAAATCATGCTTAGCTCAAGTAAATTCAGAATTTGTTGATGCTAAATTCATGTATGAGATGTTTTTAGGGTTTTGATTGCTAAAAATAGTGTTATGATGTCAAGAACATGCTTCAATTGAAAGCTGAATTCAAACAGCTCCTGATCAGAATTTACAACCGAATTGTATTAGCGGTAACCTGAACAAAACGTGACAAAAACAACTGTTTCTTGAGTCTAAAATGTAATTCCAGGAAATATATTTAATACCCTACTGGAATCGCATTTTTTCAACGAAAATTGAGCATTTTATGAATTATTCCGTATCAAGGGTTCAAGCTGCGTTTTCTGGCAGAATTTGCAGCCTATTACGAATGTCATAACTCAATTTAGGAATTGAGTTATGATCACAAATTCTTACTGTAGAAATTTTAAGTAATTAAAAGAATCCCCAATTGGAATTTCGTCAATCGGATAAACGAGAAATTTTTAATGAATTTTTCCGTAAGCTGCAGTCAGAAGTGAAGAATCTGATTGCAGCTTAGTAAATGAATTTTTACGAGAGGTACGCCACATAAAAAATCATAATTTTTGAAGACTTGTAAACAGGTTAAACAAGTCACAAAAAACAGCCCATTTTCAGTGATATGAAATGCCTAAATGAAATCGTGG
Source organism: Helianthus tuberosus (assembly GCA_030545235.1). Classification (NCBI taxonomy): domain Eukaryota; kingdom Viridiplantae; phylum Streptophyta; class Magnoliopsida; order Asterales; family Asteraceae; genus Helianthus; species Helianthus tuberosus. Next base: position 67,729,434 of record CM060432.1, on the reverse strand, counting down.
CCTACTAGTTAGTATGTAAAACTATCATTTATTTATAAGTTATAAATACAACAAAGGTTATAATCGAAATACGGTTCCGACACAAATTGATATGGGTAGGAACATACCAAAAGATGAAAACCATGTTTAATGGTAAAAAGGGTTGAAACAGTATTTTGGTCATGTGATGAAATATATAAAATGAGTTTTCGAATGGCTACTTTATAAGTAAGCCTAAACGAAGTAAAAAGTGAAAACGACGATTTAGTCACGTATAAATAGATAAAAGTTGAAGTATAAAACGACACCAAGTGGCATAAGCCATGTTGAGTTAAAGGTGTAAGAAACGGATTTAAGAGACACCACTAAATGGTGAGAAATCCGAAATGAATTACTTAACGAATTGGTAAATAAATACCATTTATATATAAGCGCAAAATGTTTGGTCGTTTAGACCAAACGGGTCAAATGGCAATGTTGATACCATTTGACATATAACGACTAATATGTGTTTGTCAAGTCTTATACTCGCAGGATAAAATGGCTTGCGAATTAGTGATGCTATGAATTAGTAAATCATTGAGACAAGGTATTAAAACGGGTCAAAATGTCGACCCGAGCCAGGTACGCATAAATAAGATTATAGTTAGACAAGCGATTTTGGTCAGATATTTATTGAAAGTCCTTCGTCGTTAAATGAGGGACTAAAATTGACCAAAACGCCTTTGATGGGTAAATTGGGAAAACAACCCATATGGGTTGATTAGGAAATTGCGTTTTGATTGGGGAATCATTAAACATGAATATAAGTTATAGGCATAAACATTTGTGGATCAAATGCCTAAAATGGGCCAGTTGCGTAAAATGACTGACCGAAGGGTAAATTTGGGTTAATAAGTAGATATGCAAAATATACCACAAAAGTAGTCGTGGTGGAACCTAAGCATATATTTTAGATGTGGAATAACGACGTGTGAAAAGAAAAGAGTTAGTTTAGACTAAATAGCTTAAATTCCCCAAACGGGCCAAAAGTGTTAAAAAGGGATTTCAAGCCGAGAGCTTGAAATCTGAATTTTTGAAGTAGTTTAATATCAGGTATTGACTCCATGAGATGGAGAATTAAATTTCGAGCGTGTAGGAAAAAGAATCGGGTAAAACAGACTTGTAGATAAAAAGTTATGACACTTTAAAGTTCGATTTATGACTAAAACTATAGCTGGACAGACATGCAGGTTCCAGAGACGGACCTGCTGGAAAATGGTTTCCCCCGCGCCACGAGATGGAGGACATAGCCTGGGGCGCGACACGCGACAGATTTTGCGAACGTCGTCGCGACACGCGACGGCTTATAATTTTGGAAATTGTTGTTGATCTTATTGTTGGCTTATTTTGACCCACAAACTGGGTTGAAAATGTTTTTAAATGCCGAATGACTAACTCATTTCATGTTTTATGAAATGTAGGTATACTATCCAGCAACGGAGGGCGGTCAAGCTCGAAGAAGAGACGAACACATGAAAAAGAAGCTTCCGCATGTTGTTTCGTCGTTAATTTTTAAACGGCAAATTTATTTACATTATGTTGTATGTAAAAGTTTTAAATAAACCCGTATTTTATAAGTATGTTCTTTCGTATTTACACATTTAATTACCGATAATTATACAAAAACCTTAAATAAATAGACAGGGTGTTACAAGTTGGTAATCAGAGCTCATGGTTAAAGAATAAAGTGTGTTCGGTTCGAAGCTTGATCGCAAATCCGGTAAGTACATGTATGTTAATAGTTTAGTAGGATTAAAGTGTTGTGAACAACACAAAGGGTATCATGTAATACACGTTACACCAACGAAAATGATTAGTATAGTTAACGAAATCACGTGTAGTAAAAAGCCTTGTATTACAATACGTGCATTTATTAATGTCGAAATTACTAACTGTTGTAAATGTTTTAGTTGAAGGACACTCGCATATGAAGATAGCGAGAGTTTAACAAATCGCGGATTTGATAGAGGAACGGTCCAAAGAGTATGCTCATCAAGGACCTAAATCGCGTGGCGGTCGCGAACAAGGCTAATGGCAAGAGAAGCCCGTTAGGGCAAGCATTACCAGGTGCACATTTTAAATTTAATTGCACAAATAGTAATATGCAACAAATATGTAGAAATTGAAAGTTGCATATGTAGATTAAAAACTTGGAAAAACCCGAATAGAAAATGTATTCGGGATATTGTTTCTAAGAGAAACAAATAGAGGCATTACTTACATGGGGTGTAATGTGAAAATTATAAAAAAAGGTCATGTATACCAGGTACTGATCGCTTACTCTGGCCAAGTAAGTGGTGAGCACGTGGTACCATGAACTTTTTATGATGGACATGCTTACATCCGATGTAGTAAGGACGGGGTGAGTGGGACAAATTAAAAAGTATCCAAATGAATCAAATGAGCAAAATATTAGGTAATAATGTAAACGCACAGCCGGGTGACGAAAGCGTATTACATTAGGATAATGAGCCCGAGTGAAAAAAAAATTAATGTAAAATGATTAAGATATGTATTGGGAGGGGGTGTACTTACACTCGAACCCGGATAATGCAAACATGTAAAACCCGGAGAATGCAAACATGTAAAACCCGAAGAATGCAAACATGTAAAATGATTAAGATATGCATTGGGAGGGGGTGTACTTACACTCGAACCCGTAGAATGCAAACATGTAAAAAGATTAAGCTATGCATTGGGAGGGGGTGTACTTACACTCGAACCCGGAGAATGCAAATGTGTCTCTTAACGGGCCGTTTTTGTAAAACGTCAAAATTGAGTACAAAGTCGGAAAATAAAAGTGAAGCGAAGTATTAATGCATACCGGGAGGGTTGCAATAATAACGACTTCGGTAAAATACCCGGTTGATGGGTAAGGATTAAACACATGCGTAGACCGAGAAACGGGAACTCGGATGGAAAGTTAAAAGACTCGGGTTTTGAGTCATGACTAAAAGACGACAAGATAATGTAAATAGAAATTTTGATAAATTATGTTCAACTATTTTAAAGTTGAACGGGTCGAACAAAGAATGAAGTTTGACATTCATAAGTGATGAATTCTCACACACACAAGTCAAACAAATTTAATAATGGATGACGCTTGCTAACGTAAGTAAGCGCAAATCGAATAAATAAAAGCGCGAAATATTAAGACAAAAGAACCCGGGTAATGGGTTGTAAATAAATATAGGAATAAATCGGATAACAACAAGTGGAAAACAAACCGACGCGTAAATGACGTGAGAAGTCATAGAGTTGGAAGGTTAGTTTAAAATGGTAACAGGTGTAGCCTTAGACTACGGTCAAGGTCCATAGAATTCAAAAATGAAAAAGAACGAATTCTGAACATAAAAAGGGTGCCTTGACGCCATATACATATATAATATATATATATATATATATATATATATATATATATATATATATATATATATATATATATATATATATATATACACACACACATTGAATAAAGAGACGAATAAAAGATGATCTACGAGATCATCATAACCTACGGGATTAAAGGTAGTGCTAAGGTCTACGGGACCAAGAAGACTCTTGGGTCGGAAACAGAAAGAAATGAATTGTTGAGTATCACCTTAAAAAGGTGGAAATCTAAAGAAATAGTCTACGAGACGAAGCGAAAGGACCTACGGGTTATTTGGGTTAAGCGTGGGAACTAGTTGAAATTCCCCGCATTAAAAGATAATGGAAAGTAACAAATCTTTGGAAGCAATATTCCTATATATGAGAGAAAGACATAAGACAAAGAGAAAACGTAAACTAAAAATTTAGCTTTTTTAGTCGAAAGCAACGTTTTAATAAACATAAGTGGTATGAGGAAGTTTAGAAAACCGTAAACGCACATAAGGCCGGAGATGGCGATATGGATATATACCCGAGCAATGGGGTATAAAGTAACCGGTGACTAACAAGTCTAACCGCCAAAATAGATAATCAATAAAGATAACGAATACGAGCTGAAGGTAACGACCCGCGAGGCCTTACACATGAAAGACGTACGCGTCAATATAAATGAAAACGTTAGATCGAAGGGAACGAATGAATGTCTTGAAAACGAAACTAAGTTCGTTTAGTCTGAATTAAAAAAAATACGTAAATAAGGTTTCGGGGACGAAACCTCTTTAAGGGGGGTAGACTTGTAACACCCCGAAAACGGGTTTTGTAATCAAACCCCGTTAATACTAAAAGACGGGTAAAGTATCGTTAGCGGCAAAAGCAACCCGATAAATATTAGAATTTAAATAAATATCCTAATATTAATTAAAAGGCGGATAAGAACTTTCAAGGAATAAAAGGGATAAAAGGCCTGAGTTAACGGAACTTAAATAAGACGGGTTATAACTCCCGGAATCCAATAAGTTAACTAGGAATAATAATAACCTAGTTAGAAGAGAAGTCTTGTAGTGACATACTAGTGGGTTAAAACTTTATAACTAGGAAAATATAAAACTTTATATTAAAATTATAAAGTTTTAAAAAAACAAGGACAAACTAAGTAGGATAAAATAACCCAGCTAGTTATAAGACTTGTGTTAACTCAAAAGTGAGTGAAAAGCACCTAAATATGAACTAAAAGAAATTAGAGGGGCTAAAAGTGTTTAATTGGAAATTAATTATAATAAAATTAATTTATTAAAAACAAAACACACACTTGTGTTTTGTTCTGGAAATCGATCAGAAGCAGGGGCCCATCCCAAGCTCCCCAAAACCCTAGTTCTTGTGAAAACCTCCAATTTTAAGGATCAAATCAAGTCCAAAACGAAAATCGAGCATAGATTAGTGATCCCCATTGCAAGGAGATCATAAGGTATGTAAAATTTGATAAAAATTCTCTACTTGAAATTCTCATGAATTTAGGGAATTCGAAATCTGTGGATGCATGTGTGATATGTAGATGAAACAGTAACATTTAAAGGCCTAGGAGTAAACCCTAGACAAGTATAGATTGAAATCATGCTTAGCTCAAGTAAATTCAGATTTTGTTGATGCTAAATTCATGTATGAGATGTTTTTAGGGTTTTGATTGCTAAAAATAGTGTTATGATGTCAAGAACATGCTTAAATTGAAAGCTGAATTCAAACAGCTCCTGATTAGAATTTACAGCCGACTTGTATTGGCTGTAACCTAAATAAAACGTGACAAAAACAAGTGTTTCTTTAGTCTAAAATGTAATTCCAGGAAATATCTTTAATACCCCACTGGAATCGCATTTTTTTTGACGAAAATTGAGCGTTTTATGAATTTTTCCGTATCAAGGGTTCAAGCTGCGTTTTCTGGCAGAATTTGCAGCCAATTACGAATGTCATAACTCAATTTAGCAATTGGGTTATGATCTCAAATTCTTAATGTAGAAAGTTTTAAGTAATTAAAAGAATCTCTAATTGGAATTTCGTCAATCGGATAAATGAGGAATTTTTAATGAATTTTTCCGTAAGCTGCAGTCAGAAGTGACGAATCTGATTGTAGCTTAGTAAATGAATTTTTTGAATTTTTGGTAAAGAGTTAGATCTTGAAATTTTAACACAAGGCCTAACCCTCCGAGAGGTACGCCGCATAAAAAAAATCATAATTTTTGAAGACTTGTAAACAGGTTAAACAAGTCACCAAAAACAACCCATTCTTAGTGATATGAAATGCCTAAATGAAATCGCGGCCTACTAGTTAGTATGTTAAATTTGATTTCGTTAAGAGTTCGGATGAAATATGCCTAAGTGAGTTCATTGAACCAAATGTGCATTTGAATATGTTGATAAGTCAATTGACTTTTAAAAAGTCAAACCGACCAATGATTTGATCGAATGATAATTTTGATATGGACGAATGATAAATTCGACATAAAACCCGTAGGATGGAATAGTCGTAAATGATTATGACTAATCTAACCGTCTTACGAATTGTGATGATGATAGTTTGACTCTAGACAAGCTAGATGAAGACTTGGTAAAGAAGCGGGTCAAACGGATCAAGTACGCGGAAAAAGAGTATAACCGGATGCAAGGTAAGTAAAACTTACACCCTTTTGTAGGATATACATTTATTTATAAGTTATAAACACAACAAAGGTTATAATCGAAATACGGTTCCGACACAAATTGATATGGGTTGGAACATACCAAAAGATGAAAACCATGTTTAATGGTAAAAAGGGTTGAAACAGTATTTTGGTCATGTGATGAAATATATAAAATGAGTTTTCGAATGGCTACTTTATAAGTAAGCCTAAACGAAGTAAAAAGTGAAAACGCCGATTTAGTCACGTATAAATGGATAAAAGTTGAAGTATAAAACGACACCAAGTGGCATAAGCCATGTTGAGTTAAACGTGTAAGAAACGGATTTAAGAGACACAACTAAATGGTGAGAAATCCGAAATGAATTACTTAACGAATTGGTAAATAAATACCATTTATATATAAGCGCAAAATGTTTGGTCGTTTAGACCAAACGGGTCAAATGGCAATGTTGATACCATTTGACATATAACGACTAATAAGTGTTTGTCAAGTCTTATACTCGCAGGATAAAATGGCTTGCGAATTAGCGATGCTATGAATTAGTAAATCATTGAGACAAGGTATTAAAACGGGTCAAAATGTCGACCCGAGCCAGGTACACATAAATAAGATTATAGTTAGACGAGCGATTTTGGTCAAATATTTATTGAAAGTCCTTCGTCGTTAAATGAGGGACTAAAATTGACCAAAACGCCTTTGATGGGTAAATTGGGAAAACGACCCATATGGGTTGATTAGGAAATTGCGTTTTGATTGGGGAATCATTAAACATGAATATAAGTTATATGCATAAACATTTGTGGATCAAATGCCTAAAATGGGCCAGTTGCGTAAAATGACTGACCGAAGGGTAAATTAGGGTTAATAAGTAGATATGCTAAATATACCACAAAAGTAGTCGTGGTGGAACCTAAGCATATATTTTAGATGTGGAATAACGACGTGTGAAAAGAAAAGAGTTAGTTTAGACTAAATAGCTTAAATTCCCCAAACGAGTCAAAAGTGTTAAAAAGGGATTTGAAGCCGAGAGCTTGAAATCTGAATTTTTGAAGTAGTTTAATATCAGGTATTGACTCCATGAGATGGAGAATTAAATTTCGAACGTGTAGAAAAAGAATCGGGTAAAACAGACTTGTAGATAAAAAGTTATGACACTTTAAAGTTCGATTTATGACTAAAACTATGGCTGGACAGACATGCAGGTTCCAGAGACGGACCTGCTGGAAAATGGTTTCCCCCGCGCCACGCGATGGAGGACATAGCCTAGGGCGCGACACGCGACAGATTTTGCGAACGTCGTCGCGACACGCGACGGCTTATAATTTTGGAAATTGTTGTTGATCTTGTTGTTGGCTTATTTTGACCCACAAACTGGTTTGAAAATGTTTTTAAACGCCGAATGACTAACTCATTTAATGTTTTATGAAATGTAGGTATATTATCCAGCAACGGAGGGCGGTCAAGCTCGAAGAAGAGCCGAACACATGAAAAAGAAGCTTCCGCATGTTGTTTCGTCGTTAATTTTTAAACGACAAATTTATTTACATTATGTTGTATGTAAAAGTTTTAAATAAACCCGTATTTTTATAAGTATGTTCTTTCGTATTTACACATTTAATTACCGATAATTATACAAAAACCTTAAATTAATAGACAGGGTGTTACAAGTTGGTAATCAGAGCTCATGGTTAAAGAATAAAGTGTGTTCGGTTCGAAGCTTGATCGCAAATCCGGTAAGTACATGTATGTTAATAGTTTAGTAGGATTAAAGTGTTGTGAACAACACAAAGGGTATCGTGTAATACACGTTACACCAACGAAAATGATTAGTATAGTTAACGAAATCACGTGTAGTAAAAAGCCTTGTATTACAATACGTGCATTTATTAATGTCGAAATTACTAACTGTTGTAAATGTTTTAGTTGAAGGACACTCACATATGAAGATAGCGAGAGTTTAACAAATCACGGATTTGATAGAGGAACGGTCCAAAGAGTATGCTCATCAAGGACCTAAATCGCGTGGCGGTCGCGAACAAGGCTAATGGCAAGAGAAGCCCGTTAGGGCAAGCATTACCAGGTGCACATTTTAAATTTAATTGCACAAATAGTAATATGTGTAGGATCGTTGTACGACCTGAATGAGTCGATCAGAGGAGTTGTTTATCCGAATCAAAGGCAGAATCAATGACACGGACGCTCGATTCAATTTAAATGTCTCTTGTATTGATTTTGATAGAATTACAGCACGTGGAGAAAATCCGGCAGCACTTCGTTACCAGATCACACACACTAATTCCGTTACAAATGACACATGCTCTCACCTATTTATACTAGAAGTGATTTCGTTTGAACATGACCAAGTCACCTTCAAACGAAATTAGTTTGTCTAATTTCGTTTGAATGTGCCTTTGGTTGTTTCAAACGAAATTACAACCAAACATATGAAAATCAGTTTCTAGCACCTCGAGCACTGGTCATTCTATCCTATCCTATTACATGACTCGATACAAGACAAAGTTAATAGACACAGTGCACTAACAGACTCCCCCTTGGATATTGACGAAGTTTTCAGTGTCGAGTCATTATCATGACACATCTTCAGTCTTGATCAGTCTTCATGCTCTGTCTCTGGCTCTAACACTGTAAGCATCCTATCAATCTTTCTTCAAGTCTTCAGGCTCCCCCTTTCATCAAGCCTCCATGCTTTAGGGATCGTCACCTTGCTTTTCGGTTTACAAGCTCCCCCTTGCTTTGAGCTCGTCTTCAGACTCCCCCTTAGACTCAACTTCTGGGATCGTAGTCTGGTACAATATCTGCAATCACTCATACGTTTATAAGTAACAACATTTTAAACTTCCAATTTTCCAGGAATTATAACCTGACTCACTCAAACCTTCTAAACTAACACATCTTATGAAGATTTGCAGTTTCAGAATCGAAAACCTGGCCATCTTAACAATATAAGCATCCAAATCCCTCACAGTTAATCATCCAAGTCCAAACTAATGACCTTGGAGATATCACAAACTGTTTTTGATTTTTATTTAAGAACTCAAGTTTCAATTTAATGAACTTGTTTTATTTTCAGAAACACAATCAGCTTACTTAGATTTTGAAACTCAGTTTTCAGACATCGGTTGACGAAAATAAAGCAGAATCAAAAATCTTTTTGTATTTTCTGAAAATATAAAGCAGTAAAGAAATATGTACAAACATATTTACAGACAATATTTTTGTTTGAGTTTGCGTTAGAGAATCATATCAGTTTTTGACAAGTCACAAGTACCGTTGAGCTTAGTTACACATTAAGAATTAAACAATTCACTTAGATTATCGATATATTGATCCACTTAAATTTTCACACAAACTTCAACTTATTCAGGATACGAATTAGGTGTTTTAAGGACTTAAACTTATTCATGTGTCCCACCTCTTGAATATACTCCCGTATACAGATCCCAATATTCAGTCTTACAGGTGAGTATACCTAGATGATATCTGTAAGGGGTTAAATTGCGAAGAACCGTGAGAGCTCAGGTTAGAACTTCCGTTCAGCAGAGAGATGACGGCTTCGACTTTTGGTGTGTCCCCTTTAGAGGATCTTTTCTTCAACAGCAATGATTATCAATTTTATTGTTTCATCATTTTTGCTGAGGGCGGCGCTATATTTCAAGCAAGCAGAAAGTATTATACGGGGACTAGGCCATTGCTTCCACAAAATCAGAAGTCCCGGGATAATACCCCAGATATCACTAAGTATAAAGACCTAGTATCTTAGAAAAAGGGGTCCTTCAAACGAGATTTCAGGGGTTACCTATATATCCAAGTAGTGTTCCCCACGAAATAAGCAAGTTTGAATTTATGTTTATATCCCGAAAAAGTTTACTAAATGTGTAAAAACCTATCGGTATATCATCAATGAGACTGTTTAACGCTATTTAATCATTACATTTCTTTAGCATACTGTAACTGTCTACTGATGTACTATCATTTCCTCTTTTTACACAAAAACTCATTTTCAATTTTATCATGTTTTTTACTTTTTCAAATTTTCTAATGTTTTTGTATTTTCTAACAATATTACTCCCCCTAAAATGCAAAATCATTTAAAGAAAATTTGACAACCAATACTGATAGCTTTGTCTCGCCATCCATTTTCTGCTTAATGTGTACCGAATTGCATGAAAAGCAGTAAATACCCCCATGATTTACAACACATTGATTTTTTTCAGTTTGAAAACCGTTTTTCAATCTTGTGAAATTAATCATGTTTGTTCAGTCGTGAGGGTTTCGGCGTATTCAAATAGAACTCCCCCTTACAACAAACTATTTTCCCATAATGATTTCAAAACACTTAAGCTTGTTTTAATCAGAATGGTTTTTCCGAAAAAATTAGTTTGTTTACCCATCACTTGTAGGTTCGGGGACATCACATTACCTTGTTCTCTTTTAACCATTTTGAAAAATTTAACATTATTAGGTCAAACACCACTATCACTTGTAGAAAATCAAGTACAACTTAATGTCCTTGATTAACCACTTGTAAGACGAAATATCACAGTTACCATCCAGTGAATTTCTCAAGAATGATGCCGATACCTGCTTCACACTTACCAACCTGGAAGCTCCGGCAAGTCAGGAATTCAACCAACAGATTTATGCACCCAGGCCTGACCAATCTTGGGTGTGACCTTTTCAATTTTACTCGGGGTTTGATCATTCCTTTTTGCTTCATAAAATTCTTTTACCCCTTTTACCTTTCCATCAGCCATCTTACTAAAAATATGTTTAACATTGCTATTAAACATTTTTCCAGCATCAACACCTTTTGATTTTAGGTTTGCAGCCTGTAAAGGTGGAAAATTCTCATCATTCATTAACGGAACTGTTTCTTCCTTTTTTACCTCAACTTGTGTCTCCTCTGATTTTGTGGAATCAGATTCATCACCAACACATGGCTCCTTTGTTTCCAGAGAAACAGATTCATTGCCAATTTTTATCTTCTCTTTTTCCTTCCCTTTTGTCCTCAGATTTGTATCTAAAGAATTCGTTTTACTTGACTCCGTTGTCGAGTGAAGCAATTCATCAGAACTTTTATTTGAACCAACATGTTTACTCGAAGACAAAATCCTTTCCAAATACTCCCTCGCTTTCTTCCTCTTTTTCCTCAGTCTGTCTTTCTGCCCCTGTGAAAGCTTTACTTTCTTTTCTTCCACTTTCTGTTCTTTGGGCTTGACATTAACTGGTTTCTTTACCATTCTCTGAGATTCAACCCTCGATCTTCCCATTGATCTCCTTGGGCAATCTCTGGCAATGTGACCTTTGATATTGCATTCAAAACATCTTCTCGTTTCAAATCTCCAATTCTGGCAGTTGACAGCAATGTGTCCTTTCACACCACAAGTGTAACACACTCTGTTATCATACCAATCACCACCTTTAGTCCAAACATTCAGATCATAGCACTGTTTGGCTTTGTGGTAATCTTCTCTCTTCTTGTATGCTGGATTTGGCTTTTGAGCACTGTGGTCAAACCTGCACCACTTATTACCAACAATTTGTGAGTTTTGGTTTTTAAATTTTTTTTGTTTTTCAACACGATTGGATGATTGAACTGATGAGCTTTTATTGTTGTTTTGAAATGTTTCTGATTTTTTATTTTGTTTTTGTTCTACAATCTTCTTAACAGGTTTTTGCGTTGAGCATTCACCTCTTTCAGTTGATTGTAAAACAGTATTTTAAAATTTTTCTTTTAATTCTAAAAATATTTTTCTTTTCTCATTTTCATCATCAGTTTTATCATCACAATCTTCAATTTTGACTTTGTCAAAATTTGTGACATTGTCACTTATTGGAATAGAATTGATCGGTTTTGGACAGACATGTGATGTAGAATTCACAAAACCTTTCAATTTATTATCAAGCTCATTAATTTTATTCCGAGCAATTTCAGCTTCATTTTCAAGCCGAATGATTTTTTGAAGATGAGAATTTATTTCAATCTGTTTTTCAAGATTATTTTTAAAAATAACAGATTTTTCATTTTCTAAAACCTTCATTTGACTTTGAAAATCTTTTTCAAATTTTAATTTTTCATTTTCAGAATCTTTTTCTTTTTCTTTCAAAATCTTGTTTTCCAATGTCAAATTGTCCACATCACTCAACAGTTTGACATTTTCAGATTTCAGTTTTTCACAGTTTAAGCGCAACTCCAGTATCTGTTCATCATCAGCTTTCTTCTCAAGCTTCAAGGTTTTGTTTTCCAATGTCAAATTCTCTACGTCTTTCAAGAGTTTGACATTGTCTGCTCCAGATTTATCACATTTTGAGCATTTTTCATTCATCTTTCCAACATCAACTTCTTTCTTTGAAGTTATCTCCATCTCAGTCTTGTATGTCCCTGCACAAAAAATTTTAACGAATTCAAGAGGATTCATATTATCATCAATATAACAACCCCTCTTAATATCATATTTCATAACATTTTTTGCAGCAAGACACACCTTTACTCTTCTTTTCATTTCATTAATCACATCCAAATTTATTTTTTCTAAGTCCCTTTTTATTTCGTTCATCAACTCCTCCTTTCTTGTTTCTTTATCAAACTTGTATGAATTAAGCTTATTGAGGAATTCTTTTAAACCAAAGTTTGAGAACCTAGAATCCCTTTTCAGTTCACTCAAAAATTCATCCCATTCCAAAGGTAATGCATTAGCAAATTTTGAAAATTTTTCATTATTTGAAAATCTTATCTCGTATTTGTTTAATCTTTCAATTAAATCATCAAACCGTTTATCCAACTTCTCCAATGATTCATGTTTCATACACAAAAACTTTTCAAATCTTTTAATCCAAACATTTTTATAACTTCTCCTTTCAAATTAAGATTCATTAGCCCAATTATTTAAATCTGCAAGATTCTTGTTCTCCTGTTCATCAAACATTTTAGCCATGATGTGAAATTTCTTGACTTTACCTGGAAACAGAAACAATCAAGAAAAATTAGTATAAACAATATTAACCAACTTGAAACAGACTAACACTTGGTTGTCGTGAAATGATCTTGAACCAAGAAGTCCACTTTCAAACGAAATCCCAACTTCAAGTGGAATAGGGACTTTCAAACGGAATAACAATCTTCAAATGAAATTATGTTTCAAACGAAATCACTTGATTGACTAGCTTCAAACGAAATCAGTCTCAATGTGCACTCTCAAACGAAATCAGCAAGCTTGTTCAAACGAAATCAGGATGAATGTGTGATTTCAAACGAAATCACTTGATATGCAGCTTCAAACGAAATCACTTATCATCTTCAAACGAGATTAACCAATAACCCTTCTTTCAAACGAAATCAACTGCCTTTCAAACGAGATTAGAACACTTTTTCAAACGAGATATAAGTTTTCAAACGAAATAGCTTGGCTTTGTTCAAACGAAATTAGATTTATGGTCCATTTTTGTCACTTTTAGCTTGAATTTTGATCTGGTTCTCTCAAGGGTTTGTTAAAACACTGTTTCGCATGTACTGTGAAAAACTCAATCCATTTTGACCGTGAAATCTTGTTTAATTTGAAAAAGAAGGGGTAGAAGTCAGAAAACTGATTAAATCGAGCTGAACTCTTCTTCCTGAGCTCTGATACCACTTGTAGGATCGTTGTACGACCTGAATGAGTCAATCAGAAGAGTTGTTTATCCGAATCAAAGGCGGAATCAATGACACAGACGCTCGATTCAATTTAAATGTCTCTTGTATTGATTTTGATAGAATTATAGCACCTGGAGACAATCCGGCAGCACTTCGTTACAAGATCACACACACTAATTCCGTTACAAATGACACATGCTCTCACCTATTTATACTAGAAGTGATTTCGTTTGAACATGACCAAGTCACCTTCAAACGAAATTAGTTTGTCTAATTTCGTTTGAATGTGTCTTGTGTTGTTTCAAACGAAATTACAACCAAACATATGAAAATCAGTTTCTAGCACCTCGAGCACTGGTCATTCTATCCTATCCTATTACATGACTCGATACAAGACAAAGTTAATAGACATAGTGCACTAACAATATGCAACAAATATGTAGAAATTGAAAGTTGCATATGTAGATTAAAAACTTGGAAAAACCCGAGTAGAAAATGTATTCGGGATATTGTTTCCAAGAGAAACAAATAGAGGCATTACTTACATAGGGTGTAATGTGAAAATTATAAAAAGGTCATGTATACCAGGTACTGATCGCTTACTCTGGCCAAGTAAATGGTGAGCACGTGGTACCATGAACTTTTTATGATGGACATGCTTACATCCGATGTAGTAAGGACGGGGTGAGTGGGACAAATTAAAAAGTACCCAAATGAATCAAATGAGCAAAATATTAGGTAATAATGTAAACGCACAACCGGGTGACGGAAGCGTATTACATTAGGATAATGAGCCCGAGTGAAAAAAAATTTAATGTAAAATGATTAAGATATGTATTGGGAGGGGGTGTACTTACACTCGAACCCGGAGAATGCAAACATGTAAAACCCGGAGAATGCAAACATGTAAAATGATTAAGATATGCATTGGGAGGGGGGTGTATTACACTTGAACCCTGAGAATGCAAACATGTAAAATGATTAAGCTATGCATTGGGAGGGGGTGTACTTACACTCGAACCCGGAGAATGCAAATGTGTCTCTTAACGGGCCGTTTTTGTAAAACGTCAAAATTGAGGACAAAGTCGGAATATAAAAGTGAAGCGAAGTCTTAATGCATACCGGGAGGGTTGCAATAATAATGAATTCGGTAAAACACCCGGTTGATGGGTAAGGATTAAACACATGCGTAGACTGAGAAACGGGAACTCGGATGGAAAGTTAAAAGACTCGGGTTTTGAGTCATGACTAAAAGACGACAAGATAATGTAAATAGAAATTTTGATAAATTATGTTCAACTATTTTAAAGTTGAACGGGTCGAACAAAGAATGAAGTTTGACATTCATAAGTGATGAATTCTCACACACACAAGTCAAACAAATTTAATAATGGATGACGCTTGCTAACGTAAGTAAGCGCAAATCGAATAAATAAAAGCGCGAAATATTAAGACAAAAGAACCCGGGTAATGGGTTGTAAATAAATATAGGAATAAATCGGATAACAAAAAGTGGAAAAGAAACCGACGCGTAAATGACGTAAGAAGTCATAGAGTTGGAAGGTTAGTTTAAAATGGTAACGGGTGTAGCCTTAGACTACGGTCAAGGTCCATAGAATTCAAAAATGAAAAAGAACGAATTCTGAACATAAAAAGGGTGCGTTGACGCCATATACATATATAAATATATATACATTGAATAAAGAGACGAATAAAAGATGATCTACGGGATCATCATAACCTACGGGATTAAAGGTAGTGCTAAGGTCTACGGGACCAAGAAGACTCTTGGGTCGGAAACAGAAAGTTAAGAATTGTTGAGTATCACCTTAAAAAGGTGGAAATCTAAAGAAATAGTCTACGAGACGAAGCGAAAGGACCTACGGGTTATTTGGGTTAAGCGTGGGAACTAGCTGAAATTCCCCGCATTAAAAGATAATGGAAAGTAACAAATCTTTGGAAGCAATATTCCTATATATGAGAGAAAGACATAAGACAAAGAGAAAACGTAAACTAAAAATTTAGCTTTTTTAGTCGAAAGCAACGCTTTAATAAACATAAGTGGTATGAGGAAGTTTAGAAAACCGTAAACGCACATAAGGCCGGAGATGGCGATATGGATATATACCCGAGCAATGGGGTATAAAGTAACCGGTGACTAACAAGTCTAACCGCCAAAATAGATAATCAATAAAGATAACGAATACGAGCTGAAGGTAATGACCCGCGAGGCCATACACAAGAAAGACGTACGCGTCAATATAAATGAAAACGTTAGATCGAAGGGAACGAATGAATGTCTTGAAAACGAAACTAAGTTCGTTTAGTCTGAATTAAAAAAATACGTAAATAAGGTTTCGGGGACGAAACCTCTTTAAGGGGGGGGGGGTAGACTTGTAACACCCCGAAAACGGGTTTGGTAATCAAACCCCGTTAATACTAAAAGACGGGTAAAGTATCGTTAGCGGCAAAAGCAACCCGATAAATATTAGAATTTAAATAAATAATCCTAATATTAATTAAAAGGCGGATAAGAACTTTCAAGGAATAAAAGGGATAAAAGGCCTGAGTTAACGGAACTTAAATAAGACAGGTTATAACTCCCGGAATCCAATAACTTAACTAGGAATAATAATAACCTAGTTATAAGAGAAGTCTTGTATTGACATACTAGTGGGTTAAAACTTTATGACTAGGAAAATATAAAACTTTATATTAAAATTATAAAGTTTTAAATAAAGAAGGACAAACTAACTAGGACAAAATAACCCAGTTAGTTATAAGACTTGTGTTAACTCAAAAGTGAGTTAAAAGCACCTAAATATGAACTAAACGAAATTAGAGGGGCTAAAAGTGTCTAATTGGAAATTAATTATAATAAAATCAATTTATTAAAAACAAAACACAAGTGTGTGTTTTGTTCTGGAAATCGATCAGAAGCAGGGGGCGATCCCAAGCTCCCCAAAACCCTAGTTCTTGTCAAAACCTCCAATTTTAAGGATCAAATCAAGTCCAAAACGAAAATCGAGCATAGATTAGTGATCCCCATTGCAAGGAGATCATAAGGTATGTAAAATTTGATAAAAAAGTCTCTACTTGAAATTCTCATGAATTTAGGGAATTCAAAATCTGTGGATGCATGTGTGATATGTAGATGAAATAGGAACATTTAAATGCCTAGGAGTAAACCCTAGACAAGTATAGATTGAAATCATGCTTAGCTCAAGTAAATTCAGATTTTGTTGATGCTAAATTCATGTATGAGATGTTTTTAGGGTTTTGATTGCTAAAAATAGTGTTATGATGTCAAGAACATGCTTAAATTGAAAGCTGAATTCAAACAGCTCCTGATCAGAATTTACAGCCGATTTGTATTGGCTGTAACCTGAACAAAACGTGACAAAAACAAGTGTTTCTTGAGTCTAAAATGTAACTCCAGGAAATATCTTTAATACCCCACTGGAATCGCATTTTTTCGACGAAAATTGAGCGTTTTATGAATTTTTCCGTATCAAGGGTTCAAGCTGCGTTTTCTGGCAGAATTTGCAGCCCATTACGAATGTCATAACTCAATTTAGGAATTGAGTTATGATCTCAAATTCTTACTGTAGAAATTTTTAAGTAATTAAAAGAATCTCCAATTGGAATTTCGTCAATCGGATAAACGAGGAATTTTTAATGAATTTTTCCGTAAGCTGCAGTCAGAAGTGACGAATCCGATTGCAGCTTAGTAAATGAATTTTTACGAATTTTTGGTAAAGAGTTAGATCTTGAAATTTTAGTACAAGGCCTAACCCTCTGAGAGGTACGCCACATAAAAAAATCATAATTTTTGAAGACTTGTAAACAGGTTAAACAAGTCACCAAAAACAGCCCATTTTCAATGATATGAAATGCCTAAATGAAATCGCGGCCTATTAGTTAGTATGTAAAATATGATTTCATTAAGAGTTCGGATGAAATATGCCTAAGTGAGTTCATTGAACCAAATGTGCATTTGAATATGTTGATAAGTCAATTGACTTTTAAAAAGTCAAACCGACCAATGATTTGATCGAATGATAATTTTGATATGGACGAATGATAAATTCGACATAAAACCCGTAGGATGGAATAGTCGTAAATGATTATGACTAATCTAACCGTCTTACGAATTATGATGATGTTAGTTTGACTCTAGACAAGCTAGATGAAGACTTGGGAAAGAAGCGGGTCAAACGGATCAAGTACGCGGAAAAAGAGCATAACCGGATGCAAGGTAAGTAAAACTTACACCCTTTTGTAGGATATACATTTATTTATAAGTTATAAACACAACAAAGGTTATAATCGAAATACGGTTCTGACACAAATTGATATGGGTCGGAACATATCAAAAGATGAAAACCATGTTTAATGGTAAAATGGGTTGAAACTGTATTTTGGTCATGTGATGAAATATATAAAATGGGTTTTCGAATGGCTACTTTATAAGTAAGCCTAAACGAAGTAAAAAGTGAAAACGACGATTTAGTCACGTATAAATGGATAAAAGTTGAAGTATAAAACGACACCAAGTGGCATAAGCCATGTTGAGTTAAACATGTAAGAAACGGATTTAAGAGACACAACTAAATGGTGAGAAATCCGAAATGAATTACTTAACGATTTGGTAAATAAATACCATTTATATATAAGCGCAAAATGTTTGGTCGTTTAGACCAAACGGGTCAAATGGCAATGTTGATACCATTTGACATATAACGACTAATAAGTGTTTGTTAAGTCTTATACTCGCAGGATAAAATGGCTTGCGAATTAGCGATGCTATGAATTAGTAAATCATTGAGACAAGGTATTAAAACGGGTCAAAATGTCGACCCGAGCCAGGTACGCATAAATAAGATTATAGTTAGACAAGCGATTTTGGTCAAATATTTATTGAAAGTCCTTCGTCGTTAAATGAGGGACTAAAATTGACCAAAACGCCTTTGATGGGTAAATTGGGAAAACGACCCATATGGGTTGATTAGGAAATTGCGTTTTGATTGGGGAATCATTAAACATGAATATAAGTTATAGGCATAAACATTTGTGTATCAAATGCCTAAAATGGGCCAGTTGCGTAAAATGACTTACCGAAGGGTAAATTTGGGTTAATAAGTAGATATGCTAAATATACCACAAAAGTAGTTTTGGTGGAACCTAAGCATATATTTTAGATGTGGAATAACGACGTGTGAAAAGAAAAGAGTTAGTTTAGACTAAATAGCTTAAATTCCCCAAACGGGTCAAAAGTGTTAAAAAGGGATTTCAGGCCGAGAGCTTGAAATCTGAATTTTTGAAGTAGTTTAATATCAGGTATTGACTCCATGAGATGGAGAATTAAATTTCGAACGTGTAGGAAAAAGAATCGGGTAAAACATACTTGTAGATAAAAAGTTATGACACTTTAAAGTTCGATTTATGACTAAAACTATGGCTGGACAGACATGCAGGTTCCAGAGACGGACCTGCTGGAAAATGGTTTCCCCCGTGCCACGCGATGGAGAACATAGCCTGGGGCGCGACACGCGACAACCGTCGCGACACCCGACAGATTTTGCGAACGTCGTCGCGACACGCGACGGCTTATAATTTTGGAAATTGTTGTTGATCTTGTTGTTGGCTTATTTTGACCCACAAACTGGTTTGAAAATGTTTTTAAACGCCGAATGACTAACTCATTTCATGTTTTATGAAATGTAGGTATATTATCCAGCAACGGAGGGCGGTCAAGCTCGAAGAAGAGCCGAACACATGAAAAAGAAGCTTCCGCATGTTGTTTCGTCGTTAATTTTTAAACGGCAAATTTATTTACATTATGTTGTATTACCTTTAATGTAATAGTTTTAAATAAACCCGTATTTTTATAAGTATGTTCTTTCGTATTTACACATTTAATTACCGATAATTATACAAAAACCTTAAATAAATAGACAGGGTGTTACAGTATTTTTTATGTTTAATAAGTTTCCACTTTGTAAAACGATAAATATGTAAAGAAAAGTTAATTTTTTGTTGCAATCGGGAAACCGTTTAATAAGTTTTGTAAATTTTAAAATAGCATTGTATATATCGGATTATGTTACGAGTTTGTAGTATTTATTATTTTTAATAAGTTTCCACTTTGTAAAACGATAAATATGTATCGAAAAGTAATTTTTTTTTGTTGCAATCGGGAAACCGTTTAATAAGTTTCGTAAATTTTAAAATAGTGTTGTATTTATCGGATTATGTTATGAGTTTGTAGTATTTATTATTTTTAATAAGTTTCCACTTTGTAAAACCATAAATATGTATAGAAAAGTTAATTTTTTGTTTCTATCGGGAAACCGTTTAATAAGTTTTGTAAATTTTAAAATAGTGTTGTATATATCGGATTATGTTACGAGTTTGTAGTTAAACGTATTTATTATGTTTAATAAGTTTCCACTTTGTAAAACGATAAATATGTATAGAAAAGTTAATTTTTGTTACAATCGGGAAACCGTTTAATAAGTTTTGTAAATTTTAAAATAGTGTTGTATATATCGGATTATGTTACGAGTTTGTAGTTAAACGTATTTATTATGTTTAATAAGTTTCCACTTTGTAAAACGATAAATATGTATAGAAAAGTTAATTTTTTGTTGCAATCGGGAAATCGTTTAATAAGTTTTGTAAATTTTAAAATAGTGTCTTATATATCGGATTATGTTACGAGTTTGTAGTATTTATTATTTTTAATAACTTTCCACTTTGTAAAACGATAAATATGTATAGAAAAGTTAATTTTTTGTTTCAATCGGGAAACCGTTTAATAAGTTTTGTAAATCTTAAAATAGTGTTGTATATATCGGATTATGTTACGAGTTTGTAGTATTTATTATTTTTAATAAGTTTCCACTTAGTAAAACGATAAATATGTATAGAAAAGTTAAATTTTTGTTGCAATCGGGAAACCATTTAATTAGTTTTGTAATTTTTAAAATAGTGTTGTATATATCGGATTATGTTACGAGTTTGTAGTTAAACGTATTTATTATATTTAATAAGTTTCCACTTTGTAAAACGATAAATATGTGATATGATTATGATAAACTACGACAACAATTATTAAACAAACAACTTAACATCTAAACATAAGATTAATATTTAGAATGTTTTACATCTAAAACAAACAAAAAGATAAATTTTTACAATGTTTCAAACGTAAAATAACAAAAAAATAATAATACAATAAGCAGCTACGGCGGTGGTGGTGGTGGTGCTGCAGCGCCAGCTCGTGGAGGTAGGGGCGCGCCCGAAGGCATAGCCACAATCGCCTCGACCATCCACTGTACATCCCCTCTGACTGCAGCTACATCAGACTCGACCTGACCGAGTCTCGACTCGACCTGAACGAGTCTCTCCTCCACCTGAACGAGTCTCTCCTCCACCCCTGGTGGAGGCATCACACGCTGTCTCACGCTCCGTCTAACGTACTGGCGATCACCCTGTAAATCCTCCGCAGCTACCTGTGATCGATCGAAAGTATGATCGACCCCCTCATGTACCCCGTTTCCCTCTCTGTCGCCTCCCTCTCCGTCGCCTCCCTCCCTCTCCCTCGCCTCCCTTTCCCTCGCCTCCCTCTCCATCGCCTCCCTCCCCCTCGCCTCCCTCTCCCCGGGGTCCCTGACCCACACCATACGCCCAAACCAGCCGCCCTCCCTCGACCTCGCGAGCCAAACCCATCGATTGGGCTGTGTCCCTCCCAACCCTGTCAACCTGGAGTGTCAGGGTCATACCACTTGCCACCTGCGGGGACAAGTGGTGAAAGAACTGCTTCTCCAGACGGGTGACGAAGGCCCCACAGCTGATGTGGGTAGAGGTACGCTTAAAAGCGTACTTAGCGAGATATGCGGCCAACCTGTACGCCAAGTTGCCCCCCCCCCCGCCGGTAAGTAAGTCGTGCAACTATAATAGGTCACTTTAGGTGACCCATTCCCTGCTATCATGACGACCGGCGATCGTCATGGCGATACACCGATGTAGGTATCGGTGTAACGGGTCGTAAAGATCAGTCGCCCGTGCCTTTGGGGATCGCTGATTCGGTTTTGCGAACTCCCCGAACCCAATAGTGCGCCACCAAGGCCACAACACGTCACTGGACATGCTGATGTGCGCATCAAAAAATGCCTGGGACACTGAGTACTCCTGTGAGTACAGACCCAAGGCAACGGCGAACTGAGGAAGTGTCATCCTCTGAGGCTTGCCGCAAAGAGTAAAAGCTACGGCGTCTGTCGTCAAAAAATGCTGTAAACCCCCACCCTAGGTGTCCGTAAATGAAAAAGTAGATAAAAACTCTAAAGTAATCTCCCTGTGGGCCCACTCTACGGCGGCATCAAATAAGCGGTCCCACGCTGAGTTAGCTGGCATGAGCACCCGGACCCGACCGATCGATCCAATATCGGTCAAAAACTGAATATCAAAGGTCCGAGGCGCATCCAACACCATCTCTCGTAATCTGCCCAAAACCCTATAGGCAGCCGTACCTCGGGGGATTTCTTTAATAAACTGCCCCGTCTCAGTAAAATCGGGCACAATCTCCTCCTCCTGTCCACGTCCACGTCCACGTCCCCGTCCCCGTCCTCGTCCACAGCCCCGACCCTGACCTCGACCTCTACGGGCCGCAGCAACTGCTGATGACTCAGGCATATCGTCTGTAAAAATAACAATTACAACTTAGCAATCACTATACGATTAGCGTTAACGTATTATACGACTACTGTTCTTGTATACGAACGTATTGTACATCTCATATACGCTCTGTACACATCAAGTATATGTTTCGTATACTCACGTGTTATACATCTCGTACACGATCCGTAAACATAAAGTATACGACCGTACGCGCAAATATTATATGCACGTATACGCTACGTACACCTCAGATATATGTTTCCTATATGCACGTATTATACGTCGCGGATACGCTAAAAATATAACAATACGCCTCAGATATAAGTTCATACGATCGTATACGATGTTTACGATCGTATACAGCTTGAACATTCAATCTGTATACGACCGTATATATCGTATACGATCGTATACAGGTTGAATATTCAAACATTATACGAGCGTATATAGTGTATACGATCGTATACAATTTGAATATTCAACTGCTATACGAGCGTATATAGTGTATACGATCGTATACAGTTTGAATATTCAACCTGTATACGATCGTATACACTATATACGACCGTATACACTTGAATAATCAGTTACAATTTTCAGTTTCAATTTTTTTTTCAAATTCAATTATACAATCTTAATCGTTACGCCTATCTACGCTATTCGATCCTTTACTATACAAGACCATAATCTAACATGTTTCGGAATTTGAAAGTATACTATACGAAAACGTACCGTATAGGAAGAACGAGAAGAAAACGTCACAAACGCCGAAGAACGCTATCCAAGAACGGTCCGAGAGAAAACCGAGAGAATTTTTGGTGGAATGTTGGGGCCGTATGGTGGAAATGAGGTCGTATAAATATTATACGATCTTTTTTTCTATGTATACGGGCCGTATAAATGTATACGACCCGTATACAATAATTTAATATTTTTTAATTCAGTCGTATACTTCATATACGATCACTGTATACGAGGCGTATACATTTATACGGCCCGTATACAATTGAGTATTTTTCATTTTTCTTAAATTGCTATATGCGGAAGTGACGAAGATACAGTCGGTATGTGTTAACGTTGATTCGGTTAAACGTTTTTTCAAGTTCAATTTCAAAAAGTTGACAAAACATTTAAATAACGTGTATGTTCATCATTAAAAATTGTCAAAAAATGAAATAACATTTTAAACGGTTTTTCAAGTTCAATTTCAAAAAGTTGCCAAAACATTTGTATAACGTGTATGTTCATCATTACAAATTGTCAAAAAATGAAATAACATTTTAAACGGTTTTTCAAGTTCAATTTCAACAAGTTGCCAAAACATTTAAATATCGTGTATGTTCATCATTACAAATTGTCAAAAAATGAAATAACATTTTAAACGGTTTTTCAAGTTGAATTTCAACAAGTTGCCAAAACATTTAAATAACGTGTATGTTCATCATTACAAATTGTCAAAAAATGAAATAACATTTTAAACGGTTTTTCAAGTTGAGTTTCAACAAGTTGCCAAAACATTTAAATAACGTGTATGTTCATCATTACAAATTGTCAAAAAATGAAATAACATTTTAAACGGTTTTTCAAGTTCAATTTCAACAAGTTGCCAAAACATTTATATAACGTGTATGTTCATCATTACAAATTGTCAAAAAATGCAAATAACATTTTATATTCATAGGCCACCTAAATCCACGTATGCCCTAGTCCTGTATTCATCAACGATCCTATTATATTGGTCAATACGTTCCTTGTAATAGTGATAGCAACTTTCTGCTGGCGTATTCTGTGTCGGTTGTCGCCAGTATCCTGATGGGGTTGGCATTGGATATTCCCCTTCTAATCTGACGTGAATAAAATGGTTCCTGTTTACATATACAAGCGCGACTGTTCGATGCGGAATACTTTCTTGGGCTGTTCTGAACATGGGAAAAAATGAAGCACAACCAATGTCACTTAATAAGAGACAAACGACATTCCACCGGTTTGCTATCAGAAGCCCCGTGACAGGCATTTGTAGCCACTTATGTCTAGGTGCTCCTTCTATACCAGACCAAACTAATGACTCCAAAACATTTTGATACTCAGGTTCATTTATCGTTTTCCATAATTCTTGGAACCGATTGCACTCAGCATGAAGCTCCTGTCGTATGAACGACCACTCCCACTCTTTAAGCGATAAGCCGACCGCTATAGATCGAAACCCACAATTACCATCACCCTGCACATTTTGTATGTGATTGAGGTGTGGATAGAAGCAAGTTGGAATGAACTTTTTGAAGTGCATGAATATGTTAACTTGTGCGACAGGCAGCAAAGGTAAGTGTGGTTGCTCTTCCTTTGATTTTGCGACCTTGTTTTTCGTTTTCAAATTCTTAGCGCCTTTTGCAATCTCGCCGAAGAACATAGGTGTTTCAGCACAATAACTTTGTGACTCGACAAACGAGCTGTGCCTGGTAGGCTCGATGATTGACTCTTGTGTGCCAAACCCAACGGGTGAATCACTATACTCGTCATGCGTTGTAAAAAAGCTGTGTCTTGAAGGATCCGTAAACGAATCATCCTTCCTTTGTTGCTGAGCTTTTAAAGTTGGACGACCCCGTGTGTTTTTTTGCACAACTGGCTGTTTGAGCTTCGTCTTATTGAGTTGTACCAACTCCTTCATCTTTTGAAAGAGGTTTTTCTTGACTTCTCTCGGCTGGGCAATTAAATGTTGTTTGAGAATCGCAATTTCCTCGTCTAAGTCGAAACAGTCCACCTCGCTCGGTTTCAGTATGGAGTCCAAATTTAACTTTCTCCAAAAATGGTCTATCAACTCCAACGGGGTCATTTGGCCTAAGAAACATATCAACAAACAACATAAAACGTGAATAAGATTTTGCGTGATGAAATGCTATGATTATAAAATGTGGTTGGTCGAATAATGTATTACCATTCGTTGTATACGGTTCCAACCGACACACGCACGGCAACCCATAGCTTGTATACAAACGGCACGTGCATGTACCATTAGATAACTTTAACTTTTCTATTTCATTTATTTCGGCGGATATCAAGTCTAGGCAGGCATGTGAAACCTTCTTTCGTGGGAGATCAAATATTGGTTTGTTATGTTGACCTAATGTTCGGCTCCTGCTTGTTTCAATGCTGCTTTTGATTTCTGTCACCTGGTTTCTTATGAGCTTATCAATAAGTGGTACCACTTTATCCAGGGTGTAATTAGAGTCGCCTAGGTACTGCTTCAAAAGGGCATGTTGACCCTCTGCCTTGTTCGTTGTACGTTGACCGAAGTTCAGATGTTGGTCACTCCAGAACGAAACAAACCGGTCTCTATATGGTTGTAACCAGATTGAATCCAAATAGTCCATAATCTCGGTAATCAAAGTCAAGTGCAGTTAAGACAAGTCAAATAAATACGATTATTAAACAAAAATAATATAAAACTTACCGTCGGTTTTTTTGCTTGGCAACTTTGATCGTATTCGCTCGTACTAGTAGTTGTAGTCAAGATCGGTCATTGAGTTAATTAGCTTGCACCACTTGAAAAGAAACCTTTCCCAGCTTTTTTCTGTTTTAAAGCTTTGCCTGCAATGTTTGAGGATGTTTTGCTGTATGTGCCACCCACACAATGAATGTCTAGCCCTGGGAAACACGGTTGCATATGCGCTCATTAGGGCGCGATCTCTATCCGTTACTATTACACGGGGTTCCATAACACTGTCTAATGAGTGTTTTAACCTCTGTAGAACCCATGTGAAGTTTTCCTGTTTCTCGTTGCTTACGAACGCATGAGTAATGCAAAATGACATCAACGTGGATGTAACACGGATAATCTGGACTAGCGGCATTTTGTACCGATTCGTCTTGTAGGTGGAGTCTATAAGCAACACATGCGGGAAGGCGCGCCACAACATGTTCGACTCCGGGTGGATGAAGAAAACATCCTCGACCCGTTCATTGTTTTGAGATGTTCTATGGTAAAAAACAAACCCAACCTTCTCCAACCGGTCGAAAAGTATCTGCATTGGAGTCTCGCCGACTTGTTCCATTAGACCCAATTTGGCCCGAGTGTTGTATATGGTGTTTCATGTTGAGACATTATGGGGGTTCTTTTCTTTAATGGCAGCAAGAATGTCTCGTGGTTTTATGTTCTGATGCGTCATTTGCTCTACCGTACTCTCTTCCGATGGAGTCAGCCTCATTAGGGACGGATGACCCTCTGGATACAGAAATGGTTCGTGGTTATGTTTAGCTTCCTCAACCCTTAGATCCCAATAACCTACCTCTTTCTGTATGTCCCGATCAGTTGGAACTTGCAACCGGTTTTCCTGGTCCCGCTGCGTCTGACCGTGGCTGTTGATTTGTACTCGCCGGCACAATCCCACGTAAGCCAAATTTTTAACGGCTGACCGCTTGGGGGTTTATCGTAGATGGTGCGTTTGGTGACGAGGGCGTAGCCATTTTCGCGTCCGACGTCTCTACACCACTCTACCAATTCATCCATGCTAGCGAATTTCTAACGAAAACACTTGTATGTGTCAATTAATGATTAACTCAAATGATTAACCCATCGGTTTAGTTTTAGTATAAAAGGGTTCGGGTCAGTTTCAGGTTGATCCTGCGAACCCGTTTCGGTTAATGGGTCGGGTTCGGGTCAACATGGGCGGGTTGGCGGGTTGACCCGTTATACATTTATACTATATTATATTTTTTTACAATATATTTTACGTCATAAGTTAAATGGGGTGTGTATTTTTATGCCATGATTATAACTTAAAAAGAGAAATTAACATAGATTTTATAATTTAAATATGATATTATTATATATATATTTGTGTTTTTTAAGTAAATTTTAACTTTAATATATTAATTTCAGAAAGTAAAATAAAAAAATTCAGGTTGAACGGGTCGTGTTCGGGTCAACCCATGAAACTTCGGGTCGTGTTTGGGTTCTTATGTATGATACGATTTTCGGGTTCGGGTTTGTTTAAAATTTTCAGGTTCAGGTCGGGTTGAACCCACCAACCCGCGAACACGACCCATTGAGCAACCCTAAACTAAGATTTTAATAAAAACAATATCAAACGTAAAAACACTAAAATAGTTAACGTACAACAAATAAACGTATAATTAAATGTTATACCTACTTGTTTTTAAACTCACTAGGTTCTTGGTCAGCATTTGAACCCTCGGGCGGTCCACCACTTATGGGAGGAGAATGAGAACTATCAGTCGGCGGTCCAACACTAACAGGAGGGGCTTCAAAATTAACCGGGTATTGCGATGGATAATAACCAGCATAATTAGGCTGAAAGGCATCCAAACCCCAAGTATCCTGACCTGCATCAGACGCAAGACTGGGATCGAACGGAGTATTCAGATCAAACACGCCCGCTTTGTTATCTTGATTGTTATCATAACTCCCTTGATTCGCCTTGTTACCAAACATATTTAAAAAGTCACCCCAACCCGACATTATCGCGTAAATAATTTGAATACAGAGAAAAATAGAAGAAACGAATAGAAGTTGGATGAAAATGAATGAAATTAGTGTCGTTTATATAGAGAATTTTATGGAATATTACATCGTTTCAAATGATTAACACGCGAATCGAGGAATCTAACGTCAAATCAAATAACTCGCACGAATATCGAGGAATCTAACGTCTAATCACATAACTCGCACGAGAATCGAGGAATATAACATCGAATCAGAGAATCTTACGTTTACTCGCACGTGAATCGAGGAATAATACGTCGTGTCAAATAGTAATAAAACAATAAAATAAACGAAATTCAACGTATACGGGCCGTATAACTATATACGACCCGTATAACATCGTCGTATAATATATATACGACCACACTATAATCTTATTCTAACATGGTTGATACGGGCCGTATAATGTTATACGGACCGTATAGAATAAAGTGAACCGACAAAGGTAGCCTTTGTCGGTTCACTTTATTCTATACGGGTCGTATAACCTTATACGGCCCGTATCAACCATGTTAGAATAAGACTAATCGTGTTAGGTTAATTTTTTCCCTACACATTTTCTTTTGAAGGAACTTCGCTTGTGCTCATGTCTAATAGGGGGGGGGGGGGTTATCTTGATGTCCACTATGCCAACTTTAACTCGTTACCATAACTCAACTCAACCACTAACACTTCATGCCTTGAATGGCACCATAAAATTCATCACCCATCTTTTTTAGTCTTCAAATTTTTAACGAAATATTTAGGGCTTCAATCTAATATTAAAAACATCATTGCATCTCATGCTCTATAAAGAAGAAGTCACAAAGTACCGTTTGGTACCAACTCTTCTAGTGCATCAAAACAAAAAGCAGCATTCTTAGGAAGACTAAAGTTACCGAATAAGCATGTGCCTACTGATCAGACTCCTATCCCAGAACAAGAAAGACGTAAGAAGCGATTCTCAAAATTCTTTGATATAAGTATGATGCAGAGAGAATGGTGGTTAAAGAAAGGCAGATTTGAGAGGTAAAGTTATGAAAGTCGAACGTGAATGCGGCTACATCCAAGGGGGAGTTTGTGAGTACATAATGTCTGCAGCCTACGTCAACGTATCATGTCATGTTTATTGTATAGATTAGCGTATTGTAAAAGCCCATTCGTACGAAGGAGTCGTTCGCACGAAGGGAGCAAGTCTCACTCGCACGAACAGGTCACTCGCACTAGGGTTGGTTCGCACGAAGGGGTTTCCCTATAAATAGTAGTGGGTGTGTGACCATTTGTAACTTTTGGCACTTGAGTAGCGAAGCTCTGCCAAATTGGTTTCTCAGATCTATAATTGAAATCTATCAATGAAACCAGTGTTTATGAATGATATCTTGTGTGTGTCATCTTTCAAGTTGGATTCCGCACAATATGGAGAGCTAATTTGAAACGGCCGGAGCATTTACGAGAGCGAAACGGTCCTCACAAGTATGTTAGTAACAAAAGGATCTTGATGTACATACGATGAAGAACTGAGGTGTTATGATCACATTTTTTTGTTGAGAAATACCTTACTAAAAACAATTGCACATCGGTACTTTAACCAAAAAGTGTAATCTTGGTTATCTGGTAAAAGAAAGCCCAAGCTAAGTCCAAACCATGCATGCCCCTAATGCACACCCTATATGTTTCAAACCTTGCTTGGTTAATTAACTGAAATTAACTAAAATTGAACTATAACCAACTTCATAACCGAATAACCATAACCGAAGTTTGGTTATGGTTATGGTTATTGTTAATGGTAAAAAGCGAACCAAACTGGCCCATGCACACCCCTACGTCCCACTATTAGAAGGGGCATAACTACATAGAAGGGTACGGGATACAAATACCAATTTTTTTAATGTTATATATACATGTATTTTGACATTGCACCCGTAGAAATTTGGACATCAAACCCGTAGAAACCTTTAAACCAAATCCTTAAGAACCTTGATACCGAGGCTCGTTTGGTTCGCGAAAATTTTTTGAAGGAATTGGAATTTGGGAAAGGAATTGGAATTCGTATGAATTGTAATGAATTCCTTTGTATTTTTATATCACGTTTGGTTTGCTAATTCATAAAAGGTAATGGAGAGTTAAAAAATTTAAACGACAAGAATATCCTTGACAAACCTTCTTTATTTAAAGATGTGAGGGTTATTTGGTAATTATATAAAATTCCAAAGGGATGTTTGAAATTCCGTTAAAGGAGCGAAGAAAAGTTAAAATCCGATGATTGAAGAAATTTGAAGGAAAACATTCTAATTCAATTTTCTTGTTATGCAAACCAAACATGATTTATACCGGAAAACAATCCAATTCCAATTCTAATTCCATATGATTCCGCGAACCAAACGGCCCCTTAGAAAACTTGTTAAGTCCACTTTTTATTTAATAAAATAGCCCATTAACTCATTTTGTTGGCTTTCAGTTAAAAAACAACACATTAAGGCTCCGTAAAGATAAACATTAGGAATTTCTATTATTCACTTTTATTATTATTGATTGACGTATTTTTTATTAAGTATTTGCATTTTAATTTGATTGTTGCTATTTTTGTTATGTGACCTGACCGAACCACTTAACCAGACCGAGTAGAAAAAACCGAAACTTAGTGATGGACAATCGGTTGTCTGTCCTTCAAAAAAATTCAAACCCGTAGGAAAAAGGTTTTGGCTACGCCCCTGACTATAAGGCTGGAGGGTGTGGGGGGCGCCACCCCTCCAGCTAAGCCAAATATAGCGCCCAACATGTGCCATCTCCCATACCCTCAAATTCAAAGGGGGGCGCCATCCATGGGGCTCCATCATGTTAACTTGAAGAAGGGGGGTTATCAGGTGGGACCCACTTATTTAAACCAATCAAAAATTTTTTTTTTTTCTCTATAGCGCCCACCACACCCTCCATGTTAAAGGGGGGGTTATAAAGCCCCCTTGGTTGACGTGGCGCCTACGTGGCGCTGATGTGTCCTTATAAAGCCCCAAGGGGGGTTATCCCACACCCTCTAGCCTAAGCACTAAACAAACATTAAATGATCCACAATACCCTATCGTCGTGGAGTGTAAATACTATAACTATCAGGTTTACATTCATTAAGCTCTCATTAAATACACTCGCACTAATACTTACTTTAATGTATGAGTTTGATTGCAACGGCAACTCCTAGTGTTAAGGCTGGCGGTGTTCTTATGCAAGCCTCCGGTCCTCTTAGGATAAGTCCTAACATAGACCTAAAACAGCAATAAGAAAGGTGTTTTAAAGGTAGAGAAAATTACTTTGAATATGTCACAAAAGTCATAGATGTGCAAGAGGGTAGTTCAGATATGAGATGAATGTTTGTATAAAAAGAGTGAATGTAACACACAAAAAGGCTCATGAGAGTCAATCAACAACATGATCATAGATACCATTACTTACACATCTATTGTCTTTTTTTCACTGAGTAAAGAATTCGCATCTTAAAAGGCATAAAGTATGTTCAACCAATTTGAGTATAGGTTTTGAATGAAAATCCATGTCCTATACCTAATTTGTGAAATTTTGTAGTAAAGTGGCTTATCCTATTCGAAAAATAAAAATTGTTGGAAGTTATCTCTTTATAAAAGATTCTTTCATCACAATTTGTTTTCTACTCCTACTTTATGAAGTGGTCAATTTTTATAACTTTTGATAAGTTTCATAAATCTTCTCAACATGTTTGACTAGTTAAAAAAACACTCTATTTTTTATAAAAATATTTTGATTTTGTAAAACTTGTTGCAATTTTAACTTAGGATTTTTATATCATATCCTCATCAAATCAATCTTTTATTGTTTTTATAAGTTTTATAGTAATTGATTTTGTAAAACTTATTGCAATTTTAACTTAGGATTTTTGTATCATAACCTCATCAAATCAATTTTTTTATTATTTTTATAAGTTTATAGTAATGTGGTACTTTTAACTTTTAAGTGATCTCAAAACTCGTCTTTTAAATACAGATTAATCATATCATTGAGTTGTGTGGCTTGAATGCAGCTTACGATTCTTTTCGTTTTATCCTTCTACGGTCGATGCACCGTACGATTATAATAGTGCCCGTGGCATGTTTGTTCGTGATTATTAGAGTCTTGTGCTTTAATCTTTCAATCATTTTAGGCATATCATTGAATGAATATAAACTTATGTGTAATTACAAGTGATATTTGTATTGGATATTCAGTTTTTTAAAGTCAATCAAAATAAGGAGTTGTGTTACCATCGGCGGATCTAGTTAGAGGGCTAGGTGGGCAACCCCTTGAAGAGAAAATTTTAGTGTATTTTATAGAACAAAACCATTGTTCGCACCCTCAGAAAATATTTCATGGGTCCGCCACTGGTTACCATGTATGTATAAACAAACGTTATACATACATACCCTTCTCACAGTCGTTTGTTATCGAGTACTGAGGTTGAAGGTTGTCGGGGTAATGGTTGGGACATGATTCGCCATATAGGGACATGATTCGCCATATAGGGACATGATTGGAATGCTACACCACCCCCTTGCCTGATCCACCATGGTTCGCATGGATTAAACCATGGCAACCATGGTCCTCTTTTCCATTTTCCAAGATTTCCTTTCCTTTTTAATTATTTAGACAAAAATAAATTAAAATAAATAACGGGATAATGGTTTGGGTCATGACCATACCCTTAGGGTAGTGATTTTGGATGGTGGATTAGAGGTGAGTGATATGACACTAACGTAGAGGGTTATGGTAATCATAACGTTTACGACCACACCGTATAACCTGAGCAAGAGCAAGAGGGTTGAAACTGATTAAGACTTTGAGCCCAAATTCATGATTTGTGGTATACCATGTTCTAATAGGCAACTTGCTATGTATTTGGTTATGATGTTAATAGGCAACTAGATACTCACACGTAATACCAATAGGGTGGTGGTGTCCATTGGCAAAAACAAAGTCTTTAAAACACATAGGTTGGGAAGGGAAAGGTCTTGGGTTCAAGTCCCACAGACAACAGAGGATTAAAGAAATTAGCCGTTAAAAAAAATACTCACACGTAATATTTTTATTATCGGGAAACAAAGTACTTTGGGAGGGTGTTTGCTGAATTTGCTGTTTTATTTTGTCGTGGATCCAACTATTGACCCATTTTTAAACCCTTAAATGAGTTTTTATTTTGTTATGAATTGAGTTGTTTTTCTAGATAAAATATTAATTAAGTATCACCTCCGAAAGAAAAAATATGAATAAATCATGTGTACCATTAAGACTCTTTTTAAGTCTAGAAATTACACAACCATGTTCATATAAATGTTTTAGAAATAAGAAATAAAAGATGATTATTATTATTATTATTATTATTATTATTATTATTATTATTATTATTATATATTATTATTATTATTGTTGTTATTATTATTAAAAAGAATCATCTGAAAACAGTTTTATGAAAATATCACCGGTTTGGATCTTTTTTACTGTACGGCTTTGGTCTACATAGTAAATCAAACTGGGTGATACAGTTTGAAAATTATAAGCCAACTTAAAAAAAAAATTAAGCCAACGTTGAAAACGAACTGAGGGCTGGTTTAGGTCGTTTAACCGGTTTAAGGCGAATCCTTTTTGGTTATGTTGTGTCACAATAGATCATAATGAGTTTTAGTGAGTCATTTTGGTTGTAATGTGTCATGTTTGGTGGTGATGTGTTATTGGGGATAATACAACTCTTAATGAGTCATACGTGAAGGTAAAATGTCATAACAAGTTAATGTGTCATATTCAGTAGTAGTGTAGTATTGTAGATCCTTTGGTTTTCTTGGCTAGAACCCTAGTAACCAGGTTTTATAAGCTTAAGTAAAAAAAATGTGTATATATATAGATAGAGGAATTTCAATAGTTAGAGAGGGCATTAGCATCCAACATTTTCGAGTTCTCTAGGTTTCAACCTCTCTCGAATAAAAAGTGTAACGCTCCCATTTGTTTCTCGTTCTGACGATCAAATCAGCTATCTTCTACGTGTATATCCTTTCAAACATTTTCTAGACGAGTGAATGGACTCGTATGAGTTTTGCATTATTCTATCACTTGCCATCCGAACTATACATCTAGTGTCGAGTTTTTGGAAATCATATTATCCATATGCTAAGAACATATATAAAGGTGGATTACTTACACAAATGGTGTATGTTGTTTAATATTCGGGAAGGAATAAAACAAACAAGAAGCATATGAATGTGGTGGACTGACTGACAAGGTGGGTGGTATTCACGGGTATGAGATAAAGAGATAGAAGAAGGGTGGTTCAAGCTTTACACCATTACTCATGTATTTGTTGGTTTTTGTGAGGGTCACATGTCACACTTTTATCACTTCGTTTTTAGGCAAGGAGGGGCGGTCAGTTATAGGATCACGGATTCAATATATAACGCGTGATATCCACCCCCACAACAAAGTTCCACGCGTGATATTTTCCACGAAATCAATTTTCGTTATTTTCTTCAAGCGTTATTGTTTTGTTTTGTGAGGGTAATTGTTGGTTGGGGGGAAATTGTTGGGTGTGGTGGTGAGTGATGACCATTGCCACCAAAAAAGGTTGTGAGTGATGGAAAAATGGTTGATGACATGGCGAAACATGATTGGTTATTGTGAGTGATAGAATTCTATCACTAGTGACCACCTCCTCCTC
This sequence comes from Helianthus tuberosus, assembly GCA_030545235.1. Classification (NCBI taxonomy): domain Eukaryota; kingdom Viridiplantae; phylum Streptophyta; class Magnoliopsida; order Asterales; family Asteraceae; genus Helianthus; species Helianthus tuberosus. The sequence continues at coordinate 67,694,856 of CM060432.1, read as the reverse complement.
CTTATATATATTCATTAATAGAGAGGCTTTTCTCTTTGTGTTAAGTCGTTTTTCGGTCGAAGCTAGCGTACAAATTCCCCAGGATGCGAAATGTGTATATATAATTACACAACATTTGTGTCACTACTAGAAAACTGGGTAGTTACAACCAAAATTTACGACCAACTGTAAACGGTCGCAAAATTAGCTACCGAATTGCAACCGAAACCAAATTTGTCTCAAAATTAGCGACTGACAAAGATTCGGTCGCAAAACGGTCGCAAAACGGTCGCAAATTTTGCAACGGCCTTTTTCCGGTTGCAAATCGGTCACAATATTTATTATTTAATAACTAAAGTGCAAATTCGGTTGCAAAATTTGCAACCGTAATTTTCGGGCGCAAAAGACATATGAATAATAAAAAAACAAAACTTAGTAATCCGGTCTCAAATTCGGTCGCAAATTTTACGATTGGCTTTTTCAGTCGCAAATTTTACGACTGGCTTTTTCGGTCGCAAAAAAATATATGAATACTATCAAAAGATAACTAAAAATATATAATACGGTCGCAAATCGATCGCAAAATTTGCGACTGACTTTTTCAGTCGGAAAAACACGTGGTCGAAATGTTTGCAATTTTTACGACTACTTTTTCAATCGAAAAATTGTTAAAAACGAAACAAAAAGATCATGTAAATGTCGATCGTAAATGTGATCATTAAAGGTTATTAATGGTCAATGATGATCAACATTGATCCACCACTCACCACCACTGTCCGTACACCACCACCAGTTTATTTAAAATACATACGTTAAAAAACAAACAATATTCTTTATGCATACTGCAGAAGTTTGATCCACCTCTTGTTTTACAGATGTCCGCAAATGTGATCCGCAGACTGCAGACATTTTATTTTAAAAAACAAACGGCACGTTAATCTCGCTCATTACAAACATAATCAATTCACACACAAAAAAAATACTTTTTATTTGATCCGCATCCTTTGTATATATACATATCTGTGGATATGTTTATAAAGAAATTAGTTTTTAAATAGAAAATTACGAAAACCGTAAAAACACTTCTATTTCTTGTTTTAAACTAATTCATAGACAGGTTTAGTATTTTTACTTGTTAATGTTTATTTCAAAACAATATATATGTTAAAAAGATATATAGAAATAAGTGTTTCATTGCATAAATAATTTCATTTTGTCTTTTGCTTAAAGTTGTTGCCTATAAATCGCCCCTTGGAAGTTGAAAGAAGTACAAAACAATATCAACTGAAGGTCAGTGAGAGAGCAGAAATGGCGTTGACAGCAAGTGTTGTGATGATTTACATTGGAATGATGATGCTTCTTCTATGTGTTCCAAACAACCATGTGAGTAACTTTCTTGCCAAATTACCCTTTACAAAGATCTCATTACTTTTTTTTTAATTCTTGGTAAATACTTGTAAAGTCGTTGATGCTTTCTAGCGAAGATGATCAGGGCCGTCTCCGAAAATCACAAAAAAATTTTAGCCCTGTTCGAGATAAAAAATTTGGGCCCTATTCGCAAATCTTCATATAATAAAAACTCATCAATGATAAAACAAATTTAAATACGAGAAGAAAATGGATTGAATTGATTTCAGGGTGACGAATTATTTCAGTTAATATTTTGTTTATGTAAACTGGTTAATTAAGTTGAACAAAATGATGTCACAATTTTTGAGTATATGTTAAATGCACATAGTACTCTGTAGTATCAACAATTTTGTTTAGACATAACAAGTTTCTTTCATAAGGCTGCACGGTATGGCAGCGTCCTCAGCCCCGTCCTCCCTCGGCGACGCCACGTCCCCGTCGTCACCCCACGCCGCCCCCCTCCGTCCCGTCCCCATCGTCCGAATTCAGCCGTTTGCGACGGAGCAAACAGGTGGGCCCCCTTGCTTTCTTCTCGACGACGCCCGGCACACCCCATCCCGCCCCCCGTCTTCATCCGTCCCCGTCTTCATCCCGTCACCATACCGTGCAGCCTAATAGTTGTTTTTATTTTATATTTTTGAACGATAAAATCCTAAAGATCTGGAAACATTCAATTTAGGAATGTATCCAAAAGTTATCCAACTAATTGTGCTGTGTCAATTGAAATGGCGTATACTTTTATCTCCTTCAAGATTTGTCTGAAACACGTATACACAAATCATCAAAGTGTCAATTGAAATGGCGTATACTTTTATCTCCTTCAAGATTTGTCTGAAACACGTATACACAAATCATCAAAGTGTTATTAAATTTAGAAATGTATCCAAAAATCATTAAGGTTTTATTAAAGTTGATTTTGTTTTTAGACCAAATGTACCATATGGAAACTTGTCAAAAATTTATAAATCACAAATCCAACTAAATTTATAGTTTTTTTTAAGTATGCTGGATTTTAGTAACAATTTTCATCATCAATTGGCCAATATCAGTTCTAATTTTCAATTTGTATTACAACACTCCTAACTTTCCTCTGACATTCTTACCCTAACCCTTCAAAAAAAAATCTAGGGTAGCATATTTTTTTTCGTTGTCTGAATCGCTAAAACTATTTGATCAAACTGAAAATGCAAAATATTGAGACAATAAATAACTATATTTTAATTTAATCATTATATAGAAAAACAAAATTTTAAATTATTAAACACTAGCTAAGTAACCAAAATAATGAAAGCTACAGCACAACGGAAAATATGAATAAATAAAATCCATGAAAGAGGATGATCACATGTAAACTAAGTGCGTGACCGCTGCAAACATTCATTGCCGATGCAAAATGGTCCGACAAGTGTTGGAAGACTCAGAATTCAATACGTTTAAAACTAATATATTAGATGGCTACTCAGGCAAGTTTTTTTCTATATAGGTTAAGGTAAGAACCTCAGAGGATAAACAGTGGCGGATCTAGAAAACCTTCATAGGGGTAACGTCTTAAAAGAAAGGGGTAACGAAATCGAAAAAACGTCAAAAAAATGTCAAATTTTTCCAAAATTTACACTACCGCCGAAGCGCCAAGGGGTAGCGGAGGCTACCCCTTCTCATATGGTACATCCGCCCCTGAGGATAAATCCATTTTTTGACAAGTTTCCATATGATATATAAATCCCTTGGATTTGGATTTGCTTAGGACTTCTGCGTAGGCAAGTTCTTTTCTGAGTATGCACGGAGCCCCTAGCCCATCAAGCCACCAGTTCTGAGGAAAACCCGACCCTTCACCCTCCCGAGGGCACGACAATGAAGAACCGGTAAAACCCGGAGAAAAAAACTTGCCTATGTAGGGTAAAACTAATATAGAAAAAAACTTGCCTACTCAGAAATCCTAAGCACAGTTTGAAAAATATGTTTCTTATATAAAAGAGAAACTGCAGTTTTACCCCTGAGGTTAGGGGTGCTGACATTCTTACCATATATCAAAATCTTGTTGCCTTACCCACTAACGGTCAAATGGCAAAATGGTCATTTCCCCCTATTTATATATAATTAAAAAAATAAAAACATTTCTCTCCCACTAACACATTGTCTTTCTAAGGGGAGGAGGGGTGGTTCACTAGTGATAGATTCTATCACTACCAAGCACCAATCGACTAATGTCATGTCATCATCTAATATTCTATCACTAGTGATGGAATTGTAGGGGGGGGGGGGTGGTATCACTAGTGATGGAATTCTATCACTACCAAATTTTTTTAATTTTCATTTTAAAATTAGAAATTAACAATAAAACACTAAAATATAAATTTCATTAAACTTAAAAAATAAATTACATAGCAAAATAAAAAAACAGCTAAACGTTGGAAAAAAAAAAACTAAACGAGTGGCATCTCCCAACCCCACTTTGCGCAAATCTCGCGCTTTTGTTGAATGGCAATTGACTTAAACGGTTCGTCGAGATGGTTGTGCTTTTCACACAAGATTTTTAAATCATTTTGTCTTTCAACCGTTTTCAAGTGTTCCTTGTACGCCTGCTCGCGTTCAACTTTGTGGGACATAATTATATCTTTTCTTTCTTCGGCCTTCTTGTATCGCGTGATTTTCTCCTCTTCGATTCTAAAGATCGACTCCGCCACCGCTTCCTTCCCTTTGCTTGATGATTCACCACCTCTCTTGCGGCGTGGCCTTGTAGGTGTATCTCCTTCAACGTGGTCGTCTTCTGGTTCGTCAAGGGGGTCGTCGTTTAAGTTCATTTCGGGCAAGTTATCCGACGCGGAAGTCGTGTAGTTCCCCGAATCGGATGTCTTTGATCTTTTCGAACCTCCTCGTTTTTTTGGAGCCGTAGGACCACGCATGTCAACCAACTCAACGGGGACCCACTTCGGGTGATTTCTGGCAACTTCCCATGCGGCCACGTGTGGAAAATTCCTCTTTTTGTAGACACTGCAATACATTTTGGTAGCTTGTCGCATGATTGTCGTCTCGCTCGCTCCACTTTGTGGGTTTCGGTTCTACAAAAAATATAATAGGTTATCTTTAAAAAAAAACTGTTTTCTGTTTTTTAAAAAAAAATCTGTTTTCTGTTTTAAAAAAAAAAACCGTATTCTGTTTAAAAAAAACTGTTTTCTGTTTTAAAAAAAAACTGTTTTCTGTTTTAAAAAAAAATTGTTTTGTTTTTTTTAAACTGTTCAGTTTTTTTTTTTTTTAAAAATAAAAACTGTTTCTGTTTTTTATAAAAAAAACAGTTTTCAATGAAAAAAGATTTAAACTTTAATAAAAAACATACATTTTGAATGAAACAAGCGTTGAACTTGCTAATTTTCCCGTTCAAATCCGTCCATTTCGACGTCATTTGGTCCATGTTTCGAATATTTGCACCGGGAAGTTGCCTAAAATGCCGTCTCCAAAACGCATTCTTTCTTTGCTCGTTGGCATGTTTCCTGTTCTCTGAGATGTGCAAGTACGCCTGAACCAAGGACACCTCCTCCTCGCTCGTCCAATGTTGTCGGACGGTTTGTCGGACTTCTTGAACGTCATCATTTTCTTCTTCTTCCTCTTCCTCCTCTTCTTGTTGTTGTTCTTGAATGTAATCATCATCTTCATCGTCGTCAAGACTTTGTTGTGGTTCACGATACGCGTTTGCAAATTGACGGATGAGGGTGTTGTCTTCTAGTGGGTCGAGTTGGTGGGGTTGGGTTTGAAAGTTTGGAAACGATTGGGGTTGGAATTGGTGAGGTTGAAACGGTGGAACGAACGGTTGGTTTTGGTACGTTTGCGATTGAAAGGGTGGATATTGTTGGGTTTGAAAGGGTGGATATTGTTGGGTATGAAAGGGTGGGACTTGGTCGGGTTCGTCTTGCAACCTAAAGCGCGTCGGCTCGCCAAGATTCGCTCGAACCTTGGGTCTCACGGGATTTTTCTTCGTACCCGAACCTCTTTTTTTCGAACCCCCATGTCACACCCCAACCGATGGCGGAATCATCGGGGCATGGCACTGAGCGAAACAGATTGTCTAGAAGTTTCCATAACAATTACCAATACCATTCAATTTAAAATAATACGTCCCATACCGTATCTTAAACAGTACAACAATTATTACAGATAAAAACTAGGCAAATATTCTGTTCCGACAACTCAGATTTCAAAATAGAGCAATTGTTTATCTGCTTCTAGAGACCCTTAGTTTGACCACTACAGACAACTATTTGTTGGGCTCTAAAACTTTATTCTTGCTTCAAATTCCTACCACATGTGCATCCTAAGCACCCGTCACATACGTTAAAATAAAGTCAATACATAAAATGTAAAGGTGAGCATACAAGTTTGATATATAGCATATAGAGTTCGAATTCGTTTACGCATAACCAGCACGTACACATAGTGAAATGAAGCATGTTAGTTATCCGACATAGATCCATCGATACCAATGACTGCGGGTTGACTGCCCGAGGCAGTTCGCAATACATGATTACCACCGTAATCCATGCAAGTAAATGATCCTTAACAACCCCCGTGTGAACGGGTGTTGAGTCCAAACTATAGTACTATCGTTGCTAAGGCAGGTAGACAGCATTCCATGTGTAAACATAACAAACAAGCATTCATAAGCCACGTATAACATGCATTAACGGTTAGCGTTCAAATAGCATTGAGTAGTGTGATTGTTGTAGTTTGAATATTCGTAACGTATGTAACACCCAAAAGTGCGTAAAGCAAAAAGGGTTCGAGTATACTCACAGCGATTAATGGATTGAAGGGAGCGCTTAGCGGGTAAGATTAGCCTGAGTAGATTTGATAGCATAACGATAAGTGAAACGTAAAACGTTACAAAGTATGAAAGGGCCGGATAGGGGTTCGATCGGATGGTAATCCGATCGGACAGCAATCCGTGCGGATAACAATCCGTTCGGACAGTGACCCGGTCGGATGACGATTCGAGTGGATTGTTTCTTCCTATGAGATGAATGTGTTTGTGTATGATGGTCTGACTTTTAAAGTTTTCGTTGTAGCATTTGAAAAATATTGAAGTACCTTTACTTTTCAGGTCGGTCGATCGGACGACTGTTCGATCGGCCGGCAACCCGATCGGTTAGGAATTCAAATGAATTGCAATGTTTAGTCTTTGGATCGGACAGGTGTTCGATCGAACAGGTCAACTAGTCAAAGACCTTAAATGAAATGTAAAGTATGGTGCAGTGGATCAGATAGTTAATCGATCGAATAAGACAACTGCTGTTCGATCGGACAACAGGGTGTCACCTGATCGGACGGCTGTTCGATCGGGTGGCACTTCTAGTGCATTGAACACGTTGAAAAATCGATTAAGTATTGAAGCATAGTATCTCATGATCCGAAGAGTAATCCAATCGGACGGTAGTTCGTTCAATACTCTCTTCAATGAATTGCTCAGGTGTGGGGCCATGTACTAGCCGATCGGCTGGCCTAGTCGATCGGCTGACCGTCCGATCGGCTGGCTGTCCGTTCGGACAGCAGTCCGATCGGTCAGCATTCTGACCTGGTCGACCTATTCGTCTAACACTTGGCTGTTCTGGTTTGTTTGTCGTTATATCGAGGTATTTTGACAACGAGTCGAACCATCGAACCCTCGTTCTTATTTGTTTCCACTGCTCGGGCAGGAATCACCCAAATCCGGCCGGTGAACTGTTCGGAACGGAGTCTAACGTTTAACCCGTAACCGGTTAACCTCGTAGGTAGAATCCGGATCTTGAGCCATACAACCACCGAAGTGATTTGTAAACCGGCTCAGGGTCCGTTTCTACAGGTTTTGAAGTTATTGAGTGAAAAAGGGTTGAAAGAAAGTTGGAAAATCCATCTTCCAATCCTTTTCACCGAGTATATGTTTAGATCTTATGAAAGATCTTTGTTTGTTTATGTGGAAATCGGCTAGATCCAAGTCATTCTTGGTGGATTGAGGCCAAAACATGAAGTTCTTCAAGAACCCATGATGACATCATCCTAGAACACTTGATTCTTGGTGATTTCACGGTTAAAAGTTACGATTTGAAAGATAGAAAGGTGTAGTAGTGTGTATAGATCAAGAAAGTACAAGATTTAGGAAGAAATCTTACCGGAATCGAAAGGAATCTGCGAAAAGATGAGCTGAGCGTGCTGGTCGGTCAAAGGTTTCCAAAAGTGGAAAGGATGACAATGAAAGGGGTATTTATAGAATGCCAAAAGGGGTAAGTGCTGGCCGATCGGCCAGGCAGCTCGATCGGACAGCCTGTCCGATCGGACAGCAGTCCGTTCGGCTGGCTGTTCGATCGGCTGGGAGCCTGATCGATCAGTCGCACTTTTCGAGTGTTTCGCGCGCCGATTTTTTATATTTCGATTTCTATTGCGAGCGGCACGATACGATAGGGTTTCCTAATCAAATTACTTTCAGTCCCAAACACTCATATCTCGCATAATCTATTTTCCACCAATTATCATAGTTCGTTCACGATTCGGGTTCGATTGTAATTCGAGTTAGATTTCGAGTTTCGATTGAGCTCGCTTGATTATCTCAACACAATATAAATCAACATGCACAGGTAACACGTAAGGCACACACACACGTATAATAACAAGTAAAAATACGTAGCTCGAGTTGCGATTTGATGTCGGTTCGATTAGCATAGCTTGATTACTGATTAGTTTACTTTATCGCATTGTTACTTCCTAAAATTCACAGTCGTAGATCGATTGAATAGTGATTAACATACGTCGATTATTGCATTTAACAACACTTACTCCACATAATACAAATAAAATACATAAATTCCTGTAAGTCAAGTCCGTATAACCGGTCGTTGACTCTGACCTTGACTTTGACTTATGAAAACACGGGGTGTTACACCCCACCTCTCTTGCTTGAACCTTCCATGTTTCTTGTAAAAATATTTGGAGAGTTTGTTGATTTTTTGAATTGAGTTTGAGATAATTTGTTGTTTTTTTGAATTGAGTAAATGAGGATTTATAAAAAAAAAATGTTTCAAACGGTAAAAAAAAATAACAAACGGTCAAAAACCAACGTTCCAATTTCAAATTTCAACGCGTGATGAGTTTAACGCGTTTAAAATTTAACGCGTTATTTTTTGGGCGGCGGCGGTGTTCCGTGATGGTTCAACGAGTGATGGGGTGGTATAACGGACCACCCCGTGTCCTCTAAGAAAACCTAATGTCCAACCGCTACCTGTTGCCAACCATCGCCTCCCTGCATAACCACCATCATATAACCCATCTCTACCGTTACAACCCCACCATAACAACCATAATCAACCACCCACCACCACTGCAACCCCATCATAACAACCATCATCACCCACCTACCACCGCATCTAATTTTTAGCCACTACCTGTTGCCAACCACCGCCTCCCAGCATAACCACCATCGTATAGCCCACCTCTAGTGCTACAACCCAACTATAACCACCATATTACCATCAACCCATCACCCACCCACCCCACCAGCGCCGCAACCCCACCATAACCCATTGTCTAACCTATCTCGTACTGATAACCAGAGCTTCGTCGAAACCCTAGCCGCTATTTCTGGAGGCGGAAACTAGGGTTTCTAACCACCGTTGGCCTTCAACAAACATCACCCTCCATGCTTAGATCTCTTCGTTTGCTCAGATCTGGCTGGTTTGGTTAGATATGATGGAAAACTTGGAAATAGCTACCAGAAGAGATGGTCAGTGGTTGGTAATGGTCATCGGAGTGTCATCTTAGCCTGAAACACTCAACCACCCCTAGCTAAAACCCCAATCTCGTCCACAAGCACCCGCGCTTCACCCTGAGCTAATACCTAACATCTTGTCTACAAATGCTAATGAGGAGCAGGGTCTATGGCAAGCTTCTTCTTTCTCTGCTACCTATCTGCTTCAAGATATGAGAAAAATGGAGATGAATTGATGGTTTAGGGTTTTGATTGGGAATAAAGAGGGGTATAAATATCATTTCACACATTATTAACACTCAAACAACCGTTGACTTGACAGAAGGTCCAAGATTGATTAAATCAGGCAGAAGAAGCGAGGTGTAAGGCAACAAGATTTTGAAAATAGGGTTAAGAGTGCCAGCGCCCCCAAACCTCAGGGGATAAAACTGCATTTTACTCTATATAAAATAAAGATTTTAATATATTCATTATAGAAGTTCTAATTGTAGGATTTATTTTTTCAGGCGAAAATGACAGAGTACTCGCCAGCACCTCAGCCACAACCGCCAGGCAACTCTTCCATGGTATACTTTGCTGCCTCAATTTCTCATTTATGATTTTATTTTGTCTACTTTTATTTTAAATAAATAATGTGAGATTAAATTGTCATATGAAATCATAATTTCTGATTAAAGATAATAACAATATTAAAACACTATTTTTTTACTATTATACTTTTTGGTAAGTTTTTAAAGTTTGTGAACTCTTTATAAAAGATGAAACCTAAATTAATTATCGGATTCGGATCTAATGAATTCAAATCAAATGCAGTATGGGGCCACTCCGGGAAGCCTTAAACCCCAAGGTATGTACATAAATTTCTTCTTCGTCTTGTCCAATATTTGACCTAATTATTTGAGTTGAAAAACCAAAATATTTTATATCTATTATCATAGTGAATCTATTATCCACAGCATAACGTTTGTTATGTTACAGAGTGTACACCAAGATGCACACATAGGTGCTCGAAAACCGCCTTCAAGAAGCCATGCATGTTTTTTTGCCAAAAGTGTTGTGCCACATGCTTGTGCGTACCTCCCGGGACCTATGGGAACAAACAATATTGCCCGTGTTACAACACATGGAAGACCAAGAGAGGAGGCCCAAAATGCCCTTGATTCATCTCTTGCTTTCTTCTTTAAAATCTTTTAAACTATGTTAAGTGAGGGTTTAAAGAGATCGATATACTTTTCTTTGAAGAATGCCTAAAGAAACCGAGTTAAGAATAAAACAAAACCTAATAAATTTTTAACATGTGAGTCTTTCATATAAGCTCGTCTTACTTGCTCCCTTAGATTAACCAGATATTTACACATTTGTGTTTGTTTAGCGGGATCTCTTTCTTAATGGTTAAGATCTACTTCATTGATATTTTCTTGTGGGGCTTTAGTAATATCATGCTCTTGTTGATTTCCACGATTTTGCGGTTTACTTGTTGACGCTTTATGACGTTTTCTCTCTTGATTTTCATCATCAACCTTTCTTTCGAAAAAAAGAATGAACGGTGTTCATCTTTCCTATAATATACATGAATTGTATATGTGTATCTAAAAAATAAAAAAATTAAAGAAAAATCAATAATCATGGATTTATGAAAAAAAATCAAACAAAAGAGTATTAATCAATAATAATGTATTCATAAGTCATTTTTTATTCTGATATACTTTCAAATCACTCAAATAATTAAATCATCATGACAATAGTTTAAACCTAAGATTGTGTAATATTTAATTAATTCAAACATTAAAGGATTTTCGAACCAGATATTTGCGATTCATAAGGAATTTTTGAATCACAATGTCAATTATAGGTGGCAAAAATATCGGTTTGTTAACCAGAACTGTTTAATAACCATTAGAGCAGTACGCGGTTCGTAGGTAATTTTAACCGGTGGTTCCTAACCGGCTAGTGATTTTTGGATTGTAACCGGTTTTAAACCGGATTACTGGTTCACCAATAAAATAACCAAAAAACAAATAAAAAAAAACTATTAAGGAGTGAATAATCGAATCGGTAAAGTGAATAATCGAACCGATTAAAGTAAAAGTGAGAAATAACAACCGAAGTGATTAAAATAGTAACTGGTTAAAGTAAAAATTAGGAAATAACCGGCAGTTCGGTTAGTTAACTTAATGGGTTACTAAAAGTAACCTAAATGTACAACTTGAATGACAATGGATAATTGCCAATGTCGATGCACATGGTCACCTGTAACCATTCACGTATGGATAGTTGGATACAAATTTACATCTGCCTATTCATCAAATACGTGGCTGACGACGAGATCCCCGTTTGGGCTCCTCGTTTGGGGCTCATCACCTTAGATTGATGACTGGGCTCGAGCCCATTTCGGTCTTTCTCGGTATGTTTAGATTGGTTTGAGTGGGCCATGTCTTGATAAGCCCATTCTTGGGCTGGCCCATTAGGGTTGTGGCCCAATTATGTTGTTATAAAACGAAGAACTCTTCCTCCAAAGAAAGGGCAGACAACTTTTCCCCTCAACATCAGGCTACCTTTTCCTCCTCTTTCTCACATACATCTGCTCCTTCTCTCTAAATTATACATTTTACTTGCACTTATAATTATCATTGCCATACATGATACTAACTTGAGCGTCGGAGTGCCCTCCTGATTATCGGCCATTGTGGGATCATATGCCCAGAACTCGAAGTTCCTGAGGATTCCCTTCGCGAACTTGCAAGCAATAGGTATAATCTTCTCTTTATCGGTTGGTGGCCATATAACAGACTTGATTGTTTGCTTGGTATGGGGGTCACGAACACTAGGATTCCTCCTCACAGTAGACTCCACTGTCTTCATGTTTGGAAAGTTGTTCTTTACCCCCCTTTCAAGCTTAGCATGATATGCCCATCCTCAGCCTCTTTGGTTTGGATCTGAGTCGTAATACGGAGCATGTAGCAGACTTTGTAAGTCGATCTTCTTCCATGTTTCAAATTGAGACTCTTTAGCATAGTATTCCTTGTGCCCGCTTTCATGTGTGATCAACCACATGTTTTTGCTGTGATCATATCTCCAGTTTGGTACCTTTGATTTGTTTCCCATTATGTTGTAGTGGCTGGATCCCAACTCCATGACATATCTATCAGGCCTTTTCGTTGGATCTTTCAACTGAAAGTTTTCATCGAGAGGATTCATATCGTGGTTTTTCGTCACAAGCATCTGGTTGTTGCTCTGTTTCTCTGTTGGCTTCCTTCTTTTCTTCTTCGGCTCGGCTGCAAGATAGGCGTTTAGGCCAGCCTCATGTTCAGCATCGGCTGTCGCTCTTTCTTCATCTGTTTGCTCAGGTCGACCGATATTGAATTGTTCATCCTCTTTGTCAATAAATTCATTCCCGAACTTCTTTTCCAGCTTAGATTTTAAGTCATACACGACAGAAATTTGCATACCCAAATCACCTTGTAGTTGTTCTATCATTTGATCCCAGCTTGAGATTTGTGCTTGCAAAGATGATATCTGAGCTTCTTTCAAGGCAACATCTTGTTCCAATAAAATCATTCTTCCCTGCAACTTTGCTACATCAATATCCATATCTTCATCACTATTACTTTGCTCAATGAATCTCCTTTTATCTGTTGCAAAGCGCATAGCAGCTTGATCATGTTAAGTGAATCCAACACCACTGGAACTTCCTACCTCTTGACTCTTCTAGATATCATGGCCATTTGCCATTGTAGATCCATTTCTTCTAAATCATCAGGGTCAATCTGATCATAATCTTCATCAAAAGTAGCTGATCAGATATCTTCCCCTGAATGTAGTTCTCGTAAGAGGCAACAAATGAAGCAAGTAAAGCAAGATGTTCTTCTGCAGCCTTCACACTCATTAGCATAGATTTGGTATTGCTGCTCTTATTTGTAGCTGATGTTCTCTTAGCACCTGTTGATCCTCCTGAAACAGTAATGAAACACACATCACCATCTGCATTCACAGTAACCTGCTCATTCTCACATGAAAGAAACGCAGTAGCAGAGTCGCTAGAAGCGTTGTGAGACGAAGAAGATGGAATTGCATTGTAGACCCCTGGATCTTGAACCTGATCGTATCATGTTTCCTTCTTCTTCATATTGAGCTCATAAGCTCTCAGCTTACCAACCACTTCTTCTAATTCTTTAGTATCATAATCAGCTTCCCCCTTGATCATGACAGTATAGATATCCCACTTTGCAGGTAAAGCATCAAGCAGCTTGTCGTTTATCTCTATGTCAGTATAACTGTCTATATCATAGTTGTCCATTTCTGACAGTAGATGATAGTATCCTGTGATGATATCTTCAAGTGACTCATTTCTCATACACTTGAAGAAAATAAATTGCTTCTTTAGTAGATCAACTTTGTTATTTTTGACATAGGCATTTCCCTGATATCTCTTTTCTAGGGCATCCCACATTTCTTTTGAAGTAGTGTACTTCTTGAAGGTATGTTTGATGCCATCTGGTAAAGACATCTTGATTGCAGCCAAAGCTCTCTTTCCAGCCTCGTACATCTTCTTCTGTTCAGCCTCCATATTAACATATGCAGTGACCCGTTGTCTGCCTTCAAACTCATGAGTTGGGTTCACGTACCCCTCTTGAATACAGATCCACATCCGTGTGTCCTGATATTCGATAAAAGACTGAAATCTGTCTTTCCATGTGAGGTAATTCTGTACCTTCATCATTTTAGGAGGTTTGTTCGTTGTGCCAACCTCATGCTCCATCCTCAAAAGCTCGTTCAAATTCGACATGTTCGACATTTTTAACGCAGCCGACTGTTTAAAACCGTACAAAATGTTTCCAAAAACTGTGATTACCAAATTCTATCGTTAGACTCGTCTCGAGAATATGAATCCAATGATATATATTGTCCTAAAAATCAATGGAATCCAATAGTGCAAACGGTTTGCTGAGATTTTCTACGGATAATTTTCTATTCACGAAAACATGAATTTTTATCTACGTCAGCCAGATAAAATTCCACCCCTTTTAAATACTCTAACAAATACGCTACTTAGCCAACTCCTAGTTAATTACGCCGGTTCTATATAGCTGGTCAAATGTGCTGGCCAAAAACGCTGCCTATTCAGTCAAATTCGCTGGTCCAAATACGTTGCTTAGTCAGTCAAGTTCGCTGGTCCAAATACGCTAAGATTAATTACGACAGCTGATCAGTTCACTATTATGACGACTAGTAAAGTCGCCGATCACCGTGATAATGTCGTGGAGGACTATTAACACAGTTACGAAAGTCGCCTTTGGATTTAAATACGCCGGTCAACAATTTCGCAGGGTCACAAAAACGCTGGGTTTTTAGTGTATTTATAAAAAAATGCAGCAACTTCTCCTCCAAACCATAGCTAAATATGCCAAAATCAAATCTTTTCCGAATTTGAAAAGATTTTATCCTGATCTCTTATCAATTTCCTTCAAAATCAAACAACCAAATCAGCAAAATTTTGATAAAAATATGAAGAACACAACGAAGAACATGAAGAACACGAAGGATAAATCTTCGAATCTTCAAGTTTTTCCAGGCAAAATTCTTCAAAATCAACCAAAACTATTCCGAAAACCTTCAAATCAGCACAATTTAAATACGCAGTAAGATCAAAACAACAACAAATTCGTAGAAATATATCAGAAATTTAGAAATTTCGAAAACCCTAATTTCAGCTTCCAAAATTTCGAAAACAGTCCTAATGTCACACCCCAACCGATGGCGGAATCATCGGGGCGTGGCACTGAGCGAAACAGATTGTTCAACCAAGCTAAACTAGTTAACTAAGTTTAAAGTTTACTAATACAAGATTAATTAAGCTTCATTTTTCAACTATCTTAACTAACCAAAAACCAATCATCCAACATAATTAATTATAATCAAGAAATCAACAACAATAACAAGGTTGCAAACTAATCATCAAAGATTAACATAGAAAATACTTCCAAGTGTCTTTACAAACAAAGTTAACATACTAATGATTATAATTAAGCAAGGGATTGTTGTGTTTTTGCCCAAAGGCTACAATAATACATAAACATTAATCTAAATTCTTGAAAGATTAACAAAATTATGGAAAGATTAGAAAACCAAACCATAAACAAGCACTAGATTAAGAATCCGGATAGTAATGGAGCTAAACGACATAATGTGGCTTGAATCCGGGTCAAAAGCAAAGCCTCCGGAGCCTGTAAAATCGCCTGTGAAGCTCCCAAAATTCCAGAGTTCCGAGCAGAATGTTTCTGCATGTTTTTTATATATTTTCGATCTCACACGGTCGTGCACTTTATTGGCACGACTGTTTACTTTATGCATTATTGGAGTTACTGTGCACCATACCGCATGACATCATCTTATCTTGACCGTCTTCGATCTCGCACGACCGTTCGTCTGGAGGCACGATCGTGCATCTCCGGGTTCTTGTTGCACGGACCCTTGAATGGGCAGTGCATCGTCGGGCTTGTGTTGGATATCGGATTCGCACGACGTGCAGTTAAACGCACGCATGTTCATTTCCGGGATATGCTTGCACGCTGGATCACACCGTCGTTCATTTCCGGGTTGGGCTGTTTTGTCGGATATGCATGGTCGTTCCACTCATTGCACGACCGTGCCAAACGCCCAGGTCAGATTCTTCACAGAATGTTCGCAGCTTTGTCGTTTCGTCCGGAAAGTCCTCGTTTTCACTATCATCTTGTCTGGCATGCTTTTTAGGCCTGTAAACAAAAGTATACTTGATTAAGTATCCGAATGACGGTTTTACGGCCGAAAACGCATAAAATGGGGGACTAAAATATGTATAAATTAGTGAATATCAAATCTCCCCACACTTGAACCTTGCTTGTCCTCAAGCAAGCTAAACTAAAATGCGATAAAGAATAAGAAAATAACAAGAACGAGTATTTACAAACTATTTATTGAAACAACTACAAATGGTTAGCCGGTTTTTCGAAAGACAACATCAAATGTATTAAACCAAACAAGCATATGCAAATATATGTAGATAACCAAAAAGCCGTGACTTCACTTTCAATTGACTTAACATGCTAATCTTCACACAACTCACAATGTTCACACACACTCGGCTTTATTTGTGAAACATACATAAAATGTGTATGTGGAAACATTCAATGCCTCATCAATGAAATGTGTAATATCATAAGCTTGTCATAAGATCTCGTCTCCACCAACTAACATGCGAAAAAGTGCAAATCAAGAGGACTTTACGGGGTGTAACGAAAGGCTTGGGCGAAGGATATGGAAATGGACATTTAAAGTGGCGAAATGGTAAAAACTCGGTTTTAGCGTTTAACTAGCGTAAAACAATACAAGTACACATACTAACGCCTTAGAAGGCGACTTTTGCGAAATCGAGCTTATCAATCGAAATTTTATCATTAAGCATTCAAAATAGCTTGATTTTCGTCGACTTCACCCTATTTTAGGGTGTTTTATTTTCTGTTTTTTAGCAAACTGATGGATTTATACAATGAATAATAAACTAAAACAAGCGCTAGTTAAACGATTATTTTGACCGAGTTTCAACACTAAAAAGGTTTAAAACATAAAAGGGTTAAATTTGGCTAAGTGGGAGATTATGTTGGGTAAACAAAGGTAAACGGGAAGGCTCGACATGGTTAATCCTAAAGGGTAACGTAGGGTTTACAGGAAAACACAACACAAAGAACAAGGCTAACAACAAAGGGGTAATCTAAGTGCCTCTATCACTTCTACACAATTTCGCAAGTTCATGGTCTTAACAAGCATTCTAGTGACAAGTTCTAAATTACACATGACATCCGGCTCACTCCTACTCCGAAATGAACAATCATATAACAATTTTATGGCTCAAATATGCTCACGTAACGGAAGGAATGGGTAAAAGTGTGAAAACTATCATGCAAGTCTTTCTTTCTTTGTTTGTCACGCTTTCCGGTTTTCTTTTTCAAAATTTATTTTGCTTGTCGAGTTTTTATCATGTCCGAAGCTTTCTAAAACACAACCAACCGGTTTATTTGCTAAAAATATATACAAAATACAGATATTTTTTAATGATTTTTCTGATTTTTTTTAGGACAAACAAAGTCAACCAGTTAAACCCCTATCCACACTTGAACTTCGCATTGTCCCCAATGCGAAACCCGAAATATAGAGATAAAGGAGAATAATACTCCCCTGAAGATGATTTTCCAAGCTGTATCTGTGATGTGCTCCGGTCCAAGACTTGATAGCCAAAATCTGCAAGTATGTCACAAGGTACAGCAAAACAGAACAGAAACAAATAAACCAAATTGTGACAACTGTGTTCTGTAATCATTGTATAATGTAAAACAATGTTGATTATCAATAAAACATTGTGTTTTGGTGTTATTATATGTGTTATTGTGTTTAATGATTTCACAATTTGATTCGATTCCGATTTCAAGCTTTAAATCACTTTCTGGAAGGTTATACGCAAACCGGTGCATAAACGCAATCAGTTTAACGCGACGTACACTCCGGAACTGTGATGTAAGCCAAACATACCCTAAATATCCTTTACATATCTTAGAAATAAGTTTCGAAGGATTCGGTATGGCAAAAACATGTTTATTTGAACTAAAGGACTATTTACGACAAAACTGCGAAACGAACGTTGGTGACCGCCCGGATAATATTTAAATCCCAAAAGTATTCAGTTATGATTAAAATTTTATTTTTAATCAGGTCCATGTTGAAAAATAAATTAAAATGCTTAAAAACGTTATTTTTCAAGTTTAAGCGCGTACCGCGTGTTTCTGCGCAACACAGTGCTTCTACTGCAAAACGCAGACAACACAGCCAGTCTTGGCAACTGAAATTTATTTCAGTAATGTTTTTGGCGAGATTATTTTTTTATAAAATAATAAAAATAATTTAGAACGCCATAAACCGGGATTTAAACGCTAGATAAAATACCCGGTATCCAATTAAACACCCGTTTTAGCCTACATATAGCATACTTATATAAAAAGTTACACTCTACCCCCTCCCCCATATACATATACGGTTTCAATATATGGAGTGGCCAACAAAATTTTTGTAAGATATTTCATTTGATCTTGTGTAACACTTGTATGTGCATGCTATCCTCCATATCCTTTCACATCTTCTATATATCTTTTCATAATCTAACCAAGATCACTTCACTCAACAACCTCCTCTCTCTCTCCTCCCTCCCAACCGTCCCCATCTCTCTCTCTCTATCTTCATCTTCTTCAAGTTTTGTTCATCACATTCAAGCTCATTTCTAGCAACCTTCAAGTTGGTGTAAAGATCTAAAGGGGCTTCCAAGGTGCATTCAAGTAATTTCAAGCTTCCTATCATCAAAATCTCATCCCACAACCTACTTGAATCTTGAAGGTATAACATTTATTTTTAAATCATACTTTTGATTCTTGGTTGTTCTTGATGATTTGAAGTTTCTCTTGAATCTTGGAATTTTCATTAAACTTGAAACCTAAAATGAAATGAGTCTTGATACAAAAATAAAAATGGTGGTGTATATATATGTGTATAAATTTACATATATATACGTGTGTGTATGAGTTTTGAGCTTGATTGTTGTTAAGTACTTGTTTAAGTTGTTGCTTGTTCTTGAAAAAGAGTTAAAATGCAAGTGTTTAATGATCTATGCATGATATGTTAAACGACCAAGTACATCAGCAAATAAACCTGAATATATCACATATTTGATGCATTTATATTAACATAAAATGATGATGAAATGATAGTGTGCTTTAGGCACTTGTACATGAAGATGCATGCTGATTTAAAGCTCAAGAAATGGTAAAAAAAGGGTTGTATGACAAAAATATTTTTGAACAGGTTATAAACACTAAAAATGACATTATTTTTTATATTATAATGGCATGAAACTTTGACATAGGTTTAATAGTTTTGCATGTTGTACATATAGCTTAAAAAGTGGTAAATTATGTGAAATTTGCATGATTTATGTGCTTTATTTAAGACCTGCACTATCATGAGTATAACCATTATTTTATTCAGTAAATAACATGGGTTATGTTAGAATTTCAAGTCGTTTCGATTTGGGATGGTTCGGGTAACGTTTGATGTAAAACTATGCGCTAAAACGGTTAAAAATCGGCTTTTCGGAGGATTTTTATAAAACTATTTTAGATCAGTAAGTAAACTGATATTTTTGATATAAAAACAAGTATTTTAACTTATATTTAGTTTACTTGGTGATTGGTTAGTCATACGTGACTTCCGACGCCCAAAAATGTTACCGAAACGCTAAAATAAGTGTTTTTCGACATACACTATAATGGGTTGTTCATGGGAAAATTTTATATGTTACAATGTTTTATGTGTTTTACAATATGTGTATGATGATGTGTTAGTGTTAACAAGATTATGTGTATTACGCTTGAGTACATATATACAAATACACCAATATAATAAAAAATAATAACTTTTCGAGAAATCTCAAAGTTATGTGAAAATTCTAAGTGTCGGAGAAACTTATGTATTTTTGTGAGTTTTTGATTATTAAATCATTCTTATTTAATTTAGGACGAATAAACAATTTGAGGGATTGTGTTAACGTTTAAAAACGCACCCAAAGGTGAGTACATAGATCCCCTCTTTTTACTGTTTTCGATTGTTTTGGGGTGATTCATATGTATCAAAACGATTTCGATATTCTAACGATGGTTTCAAAAACGATTAAGATGGTTTATACAAAACTAATAACAATTTCGATAATGTGAACGAACTTGTTGGTGGTAGTTACATAACGAATGACATTCGTTAGCATTGATCAAGCCGACCAGTATTAGGTTATGGTACCATAGGATCTGACAAATCCCGTTATTAGACCGCACCCATGGTTATGTGTGGGTTAGGTGGATAACGACTGAATCTGATGATTGTTAACTTACCCTTTGGAGGTTTGTTAATGCAAGAACGAGTTGAACGATGGACGAGTCACAAAGGTTTGAATGTTATTAGCGAGACGACCAAAAGTAGTTTTCACAATTAAAATGAGAACGATTTGTACGAGAACGATTTTGAACGATTACGAACGATTTAAACAAATGAACGATGGTCTATAACGAGAACGAGTTAAACGATGTTACACAACGATGTTTACGAAACTATATAAACCATATGAGTTTTATTACGAGAACGATTTACGAATTGGTTTACGAAAGCAAATGTTTTGGGTTAAGATTCATGGCATCGAGGTTTATAAATTATAACCAATCTATTTTGACTTGGTTATTCATTTTACAATACAAACATTTTACAAAAGAAGGTTTCAAATATCAATTAACAAAGTTGTACGAGATATTTCAACGAGCCATGAATCTGACACTCACACAAAAACTATGTGCTCGCCAGCATTTCTTTGCTGACTTTGTTTTTACATATGTTTCAGGTGATGTTGCTTAATGTTGATTGCTAGGATGCTTGAGTCACATAGGATCTGGACGAGGCCTTAGTGATTTAATAACGATGATAGACTATGTTTGACTCGCTTGTTTAACTTTAAGACGATGTTTAATATTTAATAAAATGAAACTCTTGTATCCATGGTTTGAAACAATAATTCTGTTACAACACTCCCCGACGTTTCCGCCACGGTTTGTTGTTTTACGTGGTCGGGGTGTGACAGAAGAAGTTGGTATCAGAGCCAATGGTTATAGGGAATTAGGTTATTAGTAATAATTTGAGCTAGACTATAACTTTCTAGGACCCCAACGCAAGTTGATTTGCGTTTAGATTTTTTTAAAACAAAACCGTCACCTACCCTTAGGTGATAGTCTGACTCATTTTTGGCTTAGTTCCTTCTGAGTTTTCAAAATCTCGTCAAAGTTTGGGTCTAAATAATGTGAACACGTGCAAACTGGAAGAGTGAATGCCTGTACCCTGAGTTTTCTGTCAAAGGCTAGAGTGTTCGTACAAATCCACATAATCGGACCAGTCACTCTTACCTGGGAACTCTTGGGGTGAGTGTTCACTTATAGGCGAGCATGTCTTCGCGATACATTATTTTGATTCATTACTTTGATTAGTCACTGCGTGTCGTTTGTTTGTTCGAGGTAACGAACAAATGATCGCCTTCCTTATGTTTCGTCGATATTTTCAATATCTCTTTTGTTTTTCCTAATTGTCGACCTCACTCGTTTCTCATATTTCCTTGTTAGACAATGCCTCCTCGACGTGATGCACAATCTTTTACTGCTGAAGAAGTCGCAGCCCTTGTCTCTCAGCAAATGTCTGCTGTGCTTCCAGGCGTTGTGACCCAAATGCACGAGCTATACAACAACAATAATAACAATGCACAATGTAATTTCAAGAATTTCAATTCTGCCAAGCCGCTAAAGTTTTCTGGGTCGCAAGGAGCAACTACACTCCTTCAATGGTTCGAAAGTATCGAGAACGCATTCAGACATGTGCAATGTCCGAATGGGCGTAAGGTTGAATTTGCATCAAGTGTGTTTGAGAAGCGTGCTCTTACTTGGTGGAACGGAGTGATGCGAGATAGGGGTGCCGAAGTGGCATTGGCACAAACATGGGAAGAGCTTCGAGCTCTCATGATGAGAGAGTTCTGTCCCCGTCACGAAATACGAGCTTTGGAACGAGAGTTTGACGATCTAAAACAAGATGGGGGAGAACACCGTGCGTATACATATCGATTTGAGGAACTCAGTCTTTTGTGTCCTACTATGGTTACTCCGTTGGAGAAAGCGATAGAGATGTATATCGATGGGTTACCCGATTCCATACATGATATTGTGACTGGCGTTAATCCTACTACTGTACGTCAAGCAATCGAGTTATCTGCTACCCTGACTGAGTCGCAAGTCAGGAAGGGTAAACTTACCTGCAAGGGTGATAAGAAGAAATCGACCGAATCTGTCAAGGAAAAGGGTAAGGGTAAGAAAGGTGAGTCGTCGAAGAAGTCGAGAAAGCGAAAGGGTGCTCAGAACTTTGCAGTAACTGCACAAAATGCTCAGAACCCTTAGAACCCACAAGCTCAACCGCCTGCGAAGAAAGCATATGCTGGTACCGCACCTCATTGTGCTCGCTGCAACGGTCATCATGTTGCACAACAAGCTTGTAGGCAATGCACAACGTGTGGTAAGCTTGGGCATCTGGCCAACGTCTGTCGTTTGGGCCAGAATCAGATTGTTCAGAATCAAGCTCCAGTTCAGGGGAATGCTGCTAGATTCCCACTAGGTTCATGTTTCAATTGTGGAGAGTTTGGTCACTTCCGCAACAACTGTCCGAGGTTGGTGAATGCAAACGTGAATGCTAATGCGAACCCGAACGCGAATGTCAACGCAAATGTGAATCCCGCTCGTGGGCGAGCGTACAATCTGAATGCTAATGAAGCGAGGGCTGACAACGAAGTGGTTAATGGTACGTTTCTTGTTAACAATCGACCTGCATCTATTCTTTTTTATTCTGGTGCCGATAGAAGTTTTGTTTCATTATCTTTTGAACCTTTGCTTGCGATACCTAGAACTAAACTGAGGAAACCCTTATTTGTCGAAGTTGCTGCTGGTAAACCTCTTATTCTTGATTATGTTATTCGTGATTGTCAGTTAAACCTTGATAACCATCTTTTTCCCATTGACCTCACGCCGATGCAACTTGGGAGTTTCGATATTATCGTGGGGATGGATTGGTTAACCAAACATCATGCTGATGTGGTTTGTTTCGATAAGATTGTTCGTATTCCTCTTCCGTCTGGCGATGTTCTGGAAGTTCGTGGCGAGAAGCCATCTAGTGGTTTGAAGATTATGTCGTGTACAAAGGCCCAAAGATATTTGCGAAAAGGATATGTTGCTTTCCTGGCACATGTCACCGAGGAGAAAGGCAAGAGCAAGAGTATTCAGGATATTCCGACTGTTCGGAATTATCCAGAGGTGTTTCCTGATGAACTGCCTGGTTTGTCTCCAGTTCGTCAAGTCGAGTTTCATATTGACCTTGTACCCAATGCCAACCCGATTGCGAAAGCACCTTATCGTCTTGCACCGTCGGAGATGCAAGAGTTATCGAAACAGCTTCAAGAGTTGTCTGATAAAGGATTCATCCGTCCGAGCTTTTCGCCTTGGGGAGCTCCTGTCCTCTTTGTGAAAAAGAAAGATGGATCTTTTCGAATGTGTATCGATTATCGTGAGCTTAATAAGCTTACCATCAAGAATCGATATCCCCTTCCTAGAATTGATGATCTCTTCGACCAGTTGCAAGGTGCTTCATGCTTTTCCAAGATCGATCTACGTTCTGGGTATCATCAACTTCGTGTTCTCGAAGAAGATATTCCCAAAACTGCATTCCGTACGAGATATGGGCACTACGAGTTCACGGTCATGCCTTTTGGTTTGACGAATGCCCCAGCTATCTTCATGGACTTAATGAATAGGGTATTTACATAAGTTCATCATTGTATTTATCGTGGATATTCTCATTTATTCAAAGTCTCAAGCAGAGCACGAGCAACACCTTCGTTTGACATTGGAACTCCTAAAGAAGGAACAACTTTTTGCTAAATTCTCCAAGTGTGAGTTCTGGCTTAAAGAAGTTCAGTTTTTGGGTCATATTGTCAATGAGCAGGGTATCCATGTGGATCCTTGCAAAATAGCAGCTATTAAGGATTGGAATACACCGACGACACCTACAGAGATTCGATCATTTCTTGGTCTTGCTGGTTATTATCGTCGATTCATTTCTAATTTCTCAAAGATCGCGGTTCCACTCACCGCTTTGACTCAGAAAAATAAGCCTTTTGAGTGGGGACCTAAGCAAGAAGAAGCGTTCCAAACGCTGAAACGGAAGCTGTGTGATGCTCCTGTTTTATCTCTACCTGAGGGAAACGATGATTTTGTTGTCTATTGTGACGCGTCGAATCTAGGACTTGCTTACGTTCTTATGCAACGAGGTAAAGTTATAGCTTATGCGTCTAGACAGCTGAAAATTCACGAGAAGAACTATACGACTCATGATCTTGAATTAGGAGCTGTGGTTTTCGCACTTAAAATCTGGGGACACTACCTCTATGGAACGAAGTGTGTGGTTTTCACAGACCACAAAAGTCTCCAGCATATTCTCAATCAGAAGGAGCTGAACATGAGGCAACGACGTTGGGTTGAAATCTTAAACGATTATGATTGCGAGATCCGCTACCATCCTGGTAAGGCGAATGTCGTAGCTGATGCGCTTAGTCGAAAGGAACGAGTCAAGCTTAATTCTGTTCGCACTCTATCTGATATTCAATCTCGTCTCCTTCAAGCTCAACGATCTTGTGTGATCAAAGACTTATTGAAATATGAGTTACCGCTTCAACTCGAACTTAAACTTGAAAGGAAAGACGATGGTTTACTCTATTTCAAGGATCGTTTGTGGGTTCCGAAACAAGACGATCTTCGCACTTTAGTGATGGACGAATCTCATAAGTCTCGATATTCTATCCATCCTGGTGCTGATAAAATGTACAAGGATCTCCGTACTCAGTATTGGTGGCCTGGTATGAAGAAGGATGTTGCTTTGTATGTATCAAAATGCCTAACTTGTCTCAAAGTCAAAGCTGAACATCAACGAACTTCTGGTTTGCTTGTACAACCAGAGATACCAGTTTGGAAATGGGAAAACATTGCCATGGATCTCATTACTAAGTTACCGCGTACGTCTAAAGGTCACGATGCTATTTGGGTTGTAGTTGATCGTTTGACAAAATCTGCTCACTTCTTACCAATCTGTGAGGATTTCTCTGCTGAGAATCTTGCCAAGATCTATGTAGACGAGATTGTATCACGACATGGTGTTCCTGTGGATATCATTTTTGATCGTGATGCTCGGTTTTCATCTCATTTTTGGAAAACCATGAAATCTGCTTTGGGAACACAACTAAATCTAAGCACTGCTTATCATCCCCAAACAGATGGTCAATCTGAGAGGACGATTCAAACTTTGGAGGATATTCTTAGAGCATGCGTGATAGACTTTGGTGGTAATTGGGATTCTCATCTTCCATTGATCGAGTTCTCTTACAACAACATTTATCATGCTAGTATTAATATGGCACCATTCGAAGCTCTCTACGGTCGAAAATGTCGTTCACCTGTCTGTTGGAATGAGATCGGTGAAGCTCAGCTTACTGGACCTGAGCTCATTCTGGAAACAACAGACAAAATCAAGAAAATTCGCGATAATCTTGTGACAGCTAGAACCCGTCAAAAGAGTTATGCGGATATGCGACGCAAGCCCTTGGAATTTCAAATCGGAGACCGTGTCCTACTCAAGGTGTCACCTTGGAAAGGAGTGGTGAGATTTGGAAACAAAGGAAAACTTGCACCACGATATGTTGGACCATTTAAGATTGTTGAAAGAATTGGAAAGGTTGCCTATCGACTAGAGCTACCTCCAGAGCTTGGAAATATTCATCCGACTTTTCACGTGTCCAATTTGTAAAAGTGTTTAGCTGATGCTGATCTTCACATTCCTCTCGACGAGATTCAAATCGATGAAACAATGCACTTTGTCGAGAAACCTGTGGAGATAGTGGACCGTACATTCAAACAGTTGAAGAACAAACGGATTCGATTGGTCAAAGTTCGCTGGGAATCCAAACGTGGCCCCGAGTTTACTTGGGAACGTGAGGACCAGATGAAGACGAAATATCCGCATTTGTTTTCACAAGTTTCCTCTAAATAAAATTTCGGGACGAAATTTCCTAAAGTAGGGGAGACTGTGACAACTGTGTTCTGTAATCATCGTATAATGTAAAACAATGTTGATTATCAATAAAACAATGTGCTTTGGTGTTATTATATGTGTTGATACACTTTTTGTGTGGACGCGGCACGTTCGGTTCGAGCCTTTAACGGAATGAAGCCCAAGTCGGATATCCTCCTATCCCACTTGGGTCCGACAAGTTTGTTCCGTTTAATTTGTAATGTATAATCAAACAATGCATGTTGCATTTAGGGTTGTATTTATTTGTGTATTTATATAGTTCACTGGGCTAAACTTTCTTTGGGCTACACCTTCACTTGGGCCCAAAGTGAGCCTCCTGCCATGACGAAACATTAAGAAACAAAAGTGTTTCTTCATGCTACAAGACAAAAGCTTGATGAAACACAATGTGTTTCACCCATAAAAGACAAAAGCACGATGAAACACTTTGTTTCATCATGCTTCATGACGAAACACGGCGAAACACTCCTGTTTCGTCATGTGTTGGGCTGCTTCAGGCCCAGTGTCTGCCCCAAATGTTGTTTCGTCATAACCTTTTGTGTTTCGTCGTAGTAAAGGCCCCGGGTACTATATAAACAGCTTTCTGTTTCTGTGTGAAACAGATGAGAAAATACCCTTAAAGAAACTCTGTCAAAACTGTGTTTGTATCAGTTTGTATTTGGTTCTCATCCCGTTTAATCAATCGAGTGTGTTTCATTGGTTAATCCGTGTTCTTTATTAACTGTGTTTGGTTTGCACCGTCACGGGGATTCCGCACCCGTTACCGTGTTTGTGATAAACAAGGATAGGTTTTCGTTATCGATCCTCACCAGGAAAAACGGGACCTACAAGTGGTATCAGAGCCTTGGCTCTTTTCCTTGTTTAAAACCAAACATTGTCGTGTTTGAAACAAGTGTGTTATTGGGTTCTTCAGATTTTTGTTCTTGAAAAACTCATTATTTTCTAGAAAAATACTTCTAAAATCAGTGTTTATGTTGTTGGTTTGCTAAAAGTTTGTTCAAAAACCTTGTTTGTTTGAGTGTTTACAAATTAGGATTTGGTTTTTGTTGAGAGTTTTAAGCAAAATCGTGTTTCGGAAAATTATTCGGTGACCGGAATCTTCAAATATTCATCGTGTTCTTCAGTTGTCTTCAAACTGTTCTTGAAAGTTTCTATTGTTTGATCTTTGTTTGGAATTTGATTAAAGTGTTAATTGATTATTATATAATTGTTTGACATTTGTGACTTAATTTGATGATGGTTTGTTGAAAATAGGAAGTCTCGATACAAGCAAGTTGAAAATTGTGGCTCTGTGTCAGAAGATAAGGTTCAAGATAATATCTACCATCTGTTTCGTCGGTTTAAAGATCAGCACACCTTTTTCGTCGCCTATTAATCAGTTTCGTCGTACATTGGGCTTAAATTGAATTGGGCCGTTTCGTCGATCAGAAGCCCAAAAGGACTCTTGTTTCGTCATCACAATTCCAAAAACAGTTTCGTCGCATATTCATTTGTTTAATTCAAACAAACAAACAAGTCAACAGTCAAACATTTCGGCACCATTATTTAATATACATAACCTGTTAGTCGGATTACAACAAAGCAGATTTGGGCTTTTTCATTGACGTGGGCTTTCAAGTTGATTGGGCTTCACGTGGGTTGGACAGTTTCATCGAGTGTGTTATAAATTTTAAACAGAAGGTTTGTAAAAGTGTGATAACCGTATGTTTTCAAGAGTGTGATCAGTTTTTCACATACATACATCAAATATGAGTTGTACGAATCCTTGGGATTGGAGTACGGATCCACAACCAGATCTAAAACAGATGTCGATGGCCGAATATATGAGGCGTACCATACCTCAACAACAACAGTCAATAAGTTCAAGTCAATGGGCAATGGTGTCGAATCAAAATCAGAGCATTCAAAATATTTTGCTTAGTGAGAATGAGACGGGTAGCAACAATCGCCCTCCAAAGTTAAATTACATGAACGACTATCCATCATGGAAGGGTCGTTTCCATAACTACGTTCAAGGGTAAAACACAGAATTATGGACGTGCTTCATCTCTGCATTTAGTGAAGCTCTTGAAGAAGTAGGATCAAATGCCACAACTTTCAATAATATGCAAGAAGCCGATAAAAAGGCATATGATCTGGAGAAGAAGGCGTATGCTATTCTCACTCAAGCACTTCACAGAGACATCTTTCATCAATTCTCATATTGTAAGACCACGAAAGGTTTATGGGATGCATTGGTAGCGAGAGGAGAAGGAAATGCAGCTACTAGAAAGATACGCCATGATTTATTGAAGAAAGAGTTTGAATCATTTCAGTTCTTGGAAAATGAAACTCTAAATGATATGACTTCTCGTTTTTATCATTTGATTAGTGAAATGACTTCTTATAGTGTTGCTGCAACTCATCCGGAAATGGTTGTACGATTTGCTGATGCTCTACCTCCTAATGGAGTCCATTCATTGAACTTCTAAAGCATACGGGCGCTCTGGATGCAGCCAATGTCAGTCTTTATGAATTCATTCAGAAGTTGGAGCACAAGAACGAAGAGGAAATTTGGAAAGCTAAAAGGATTGCAACTGCACCTCCTTAAAACACAGAAATGTATTTGCCTGGTTTTAGTCCTTCAGCTAGTTCTAGTTCCATTCAGCAACCGGAGCTTCAAACAGCGTATGTGTCCAATACAAGCTCATCTCCGTTTCCACAGTGGAATCAAAGTGCTTACATGTCTAAATCCATACCCCAACCTCAAGCCCAACCACAACAACAACAAGCGCATTATACCAACAATCCTTTATCCCAAAACACCAACACTGTCAGAGTTGATACTTCCAATCTTTCAAAAGTCAGTGTAGACGTTGCAAAGGAAAATTTGGAACTTCTCAACACAATGTTCAGTTCATACTGTGGATTGGTAGCAGGTCAAATTGGAAACATCAATATGACCAATGAAGATTATCAGCAGATAGACCGTGATGAAATGGAGTTAATGGATATCAAGTGGGCGTTTGCAAGTGCTGTTAGAAGGGCAAAGGATTTCATGACTCGAACTGGAAGAACTTCGTTGGAAGGCAAAAATGATACGAAGTACGGGTTCAATAAAGATGCGGTTACATGTTACAATTGTGGCGAAAAGGGTCACTTCAAATGTGAGTGCACCCTACCAAGCAAACAAGGCAACCATAATCCATTCAGAAATCAGACAAGTACTTCCAATGCCAATCAAGATAACCGTGGAAAAGGGATAGTAGCTGTGAACAACACCACCAACCAGAACCAGTCTGGACCTTCAAACACCAATCGAGCATTGACCGTTCAAGCTGATGAAGGGTGCGATTGGTCTGTACAATTGGGAGATAATGATCAAGGAGGTGGAACTGCATGCTATGCAAAAATTATAAATCACATCAAGCATGTTTACAAGGAAGAGTTTTCTGAAAGTGATAATAGCTCGGGTTTTAGTGGGAGTTCAGATGAAGAAAGCTCGAATGCAGGAGATTATAATTCTGAAGTTGGATCTTTCTCTTCTCAGACTGCCTTCATGGCTAATGTCACAGCCTCTTCGAGTCAGGTAAATTCTGAAACTCCTAGCATATGTAGTGATTGTGCTGATATGAAACTTGAATGTGATAGAGTGAAACTTGAATGTGATACGATTCATAGTCACAATCAGAGTTTAGTTGTTGAACTGTCAAAGTGCAAAGAGGCAAACATGGCCTTAGCTCGAAATGAAAAGGAGTTTAAAACAGTTATTGAAACCCAAAAGAAAAGTGTTTCCAAATTAACAAAAACTATTTTCAACAAACAAATTGGTATTAATAACTACATTAATATCATTGAGGAAACCAAGAAAGAGCTAGCCACGGCTAAATGTGAACATGAGGCGATCAAGCTCAAATTGGAGAGTTACTCAAACTCCCGATATGTGCTTGATCACATCATTGACGTTCAGAAACTAAAGGGAAACGTTAAAGGCGTTGGTTATAGGAAGTGTCCACCCCCTTTGAGACACGACTATACCAAGTCGCCTGATGAAGAGGATATGCCTCGGTATGAACCCAGTGTACCTCTTGATTATGAGGAAGTTACTACTGGCCTAGGGTTCAAACCGGACAATTCATCGGAGGGCTCATCTGATAACAAAGAAAAGTCATCATGTGCCTCAAATCAAAGTCCTCCAACCATCGAGGACTATGATTCGTTAGATGATGAATCAGATGTGAATGACCAGGATGAATCACTTGATGAGATGAAAGGAGTAGAAATTCCAATTGAGAATCATATTCTTTGTGATCCTCCTACTCCTGCCGTGCAACCTGTTGCCAAGCAAGTGATAGATCCTGTCAAGGATGTCAAAGATGACAATGAATGTGTGCCAGTTGTTAAGAGCAATGACTTGTTGTATACTTTAGTCGGTGATAGTCAAATTTATTCAGACATAGATTTTCCAATCAAAAACGTCAATCAATCTTTGATTAACAAAGTGTTTGAAGATAATACAAGAAAATTTTTGGGAAAGACAATCCCTGGAAAACAGAAATCACCGACAAAGCAACAACCTATTGCTTCTAAGGGTAAACAACAGCAACAACGAGCTCCAAAGCCAAAGGCTAAGGTTGAATCAAAAGGAGCTCGTTACAAGAAGAAAGCAAAAGATGTCAAGTTTGTAGCATCAAAGGGTACTGATAAAATTGAGACTTTTGAAAACAAATCAAACACCGATTTTATTCAACAAGTCAAGATTTTAAAACGTAACAGTCAAAACAATTACACTCAACATACAAATGGGTGTGATGAAAGAGCAAGTACCTCAGGTTCTACGGGTTCGACATCTGCTGGTCGATCAAATTCTCCTAAGTTTGTGGAAAGGAGAACGTGTTTTAAATGTGGGGAGTTTGGGCATATCATTAAGAACTGCTCAAACACTCCTAAAGAGAAATTTGTGGAAAGAGCACCACCTGAAAAGGTTCACCCACAACGTCGTCCTGTTTCACCAAAAGATGTTAAACGCACTGTTAAAGAACAGGAAACAAAACAACGACGTCAAAATGTGAAGGTGATTGAAAAGGCGTTAAAACCGGAGGTTGTCCAAACAAAGTCTGTTAAGTTAGAAATTAAGAATGAAAAACAAAAACAGATTTGGAAACCAAAATCGGTAACTGTTTCAGGGGAAGCTCACTACATTCCGAATCATCAGGAAATCGAAGTCATAATCTTCGATGATGAAGGACGACCCAAGTCTGTTAAGGCTTGGGTCCCACTCTCCAACTAATTTCTTAGTGAGTGTGCAGGATGTTCCAGGAGGAACTATCGATAGTCATCAGATTGTTGATAGTGGAGTGTCCATGCACAAGATAGGCGACTCAAAGCTCCAAGATGTTGTTATTTCTAGGAGTGGTTGCCTTTGATGGAGAGAAGAAGAAAAAGAAGACAGAATTGTCTGTCGAAAGAGATTGAAAGCTTCGACAAAATGAAAATCATTTCAAAATGTGATTGTTCAAGGCTTTGATCGGGTCCCCAGGGTAGATTCAAATCAAAATGTACGCACCTGCAGCACGTCTGATGTTCAAAATCAACAAGATGAACATGCAGTGTACATTTCTTCGCGGTGTGATTGAAGAAAATGTGTTTGTTGAACAAACCAACCGGGTGTGCGGATGCCATGGCGTGGATTGAACAACCGCACACTACTTCTCAAAGAGAAAGACAAAGACCTTCGCTGGTGCAATGTAGAAGACCAGCCGGACCCAAAGGTTTCTGATCTTGTTGCTGTGAAGAGATTTCTCAGTAGCTACAAAATCGACTTTGAAATCCACACCGGGTGGATATCCAGTTTGGGAGAGCGCTCAGATTCCTTGCAATGCACGAAGCAGTTGCAGGATACGGTTTTAAATTTCTAATCTCTCATTTACTTGTCGATATTTAAGCTGCTTTATAAATTGTTATCCTCTCGTACAACACTCTTTCGCCAGACAATGTTGTCATGGTCCGCACCGCTTACCGACGTGCCAACTCATTTTTTCCAAAATTCGATAAATCATTTCTGATTCAAAATTAATTTTGGTAAACGGCATTGAGGTAAAACATGAGTTAACCAACATCGGAAAATAGTTTTTGTAAATACCTTTGAGTTTTTAAAATTTATCATAGTTTGTTGATTTTAGGGGGAGTAAATCCAAATTTGAAAATTCAAAAACATCGAAAAATTTCAAAACGCAAAAACAATAGAAAAACAAAAATGAGTTTCCTGGCGAGAAAAAGAGAAAATGATAGTAGATCAGTGATCTGTCGAAACTTTTTTTTTAACTGAAATGCAAAATGAAAAATGTTAAGCAGCTCTATATAAGATGTATCGGTAGGCTCACATTCATATTAAAGTGTGTAGGGTGATATAAACCTTAAATCGACTGAAGACCAGGTGGGAACCGCACATTGGCATATGGTCTTAGTACCGAAATTTCGTTTGAGAGATTGCCGAGGTTCTGAGATATTCGGTCTTTATGCTGTCTTATCATCTGGGTATCATGGTTGTATCAAACCGTAAAAATAACGGAGACGAAGTCTAAGATCTTCCATGATACTATACATACGTGTACATATTGCATTCGACCTCAATAAGTGATCAACAATCACATGTCCAAACAAATAAGTGATAATATATCACAGATTCTTTGCGGGAGTCAAGTTCGTCTCTTTGCTGTACGAAAGTACTGACCTGTTCACGGACTTGCTCCTGTGCCTTCATGCATCTGAAAATCAAGTTCCTCATCAATCAGTGATTCTATCACATAGGGCTTGTTTTCAAATCAAAATAAGTGAGTTTCTCATATCTTTTATACGGTCAAACGGATGATAAACGGTATACTCACCGGTAAGATGAACTCTCGTGCATACCTTGATACGAGAATGTGTCGTGATGTGGATGAACACTGGTCGGTAAGTATAAATCATACCTTAACGTATCCCCTCGCCATGATTACATCTGATAAGTTGAGCTTATGTGGACAACAATACCGATAATTGTTATAGGATGCTTATCTAAAATGTTAACTAATTGAACAACAAGAGCGTTTTGGCGTGACCGTACACTGATATGATTCTCTTACCCTCGAAACTCGCAAAAAGAATGTCTGTAAATATTTGTTTACTACTTTTAGTTTCTGTATCTCTGTATATATTTATTTATTGCTTTCCATCTTTACATTTGAAAAATGACAAATTTCAAAAAGATTTTAGGTGTGTTTTAATCTAAACTTTATAAAATCCAAAAAGATTTTGCTTCTAGTTTATTTTTGATTGACTGATGTTGGAACTCGAGTCTATCCTACCCAAAATCCTGATAGTAAGCGGAAAACCATTGCGCCTTCATAAAACAGTCGAAGTTAACAAGTTTTGAAAGTTAAAGAATTAAAATTGATCATTTTCTAAACTTTCAAACTGTTGTCGGTCGGTGTTTGATTGAGATTTGATCTCATATGTGTCTTTTGTTTAAATGTTAACTATATTCCAAGCGGTTATTCTCATTATGCGTTTAGCTTTCTTGCATGTGCAGATGCTAAAGGCGAGGAGAACATGTTCGATGACAAGCTTTGGAATGAAGACACGAAGTGAAGGCTCTCAAAAGATAAAAATGATCGAGTTGCCGTTGATCCTTCATCAACACCACAAGGATCTGAAGAATTGACAAGTCAAAAGATTCACGAGCATAACTCAATGGAGAGTTTATTTTAAGGGGGAGTTTGTTAACACACTTCTTAAATGAAAAAGGGAGTTTGTTGATACACTTTCTTCTTACGACGCGTGAAGACTTTGAAGATCCTCCGACATGAAAGACATGGAAGTCGAACCATCACAGCAGCGTCCAAGGGGGAGTTTGTTGATACACTTTTTGTGTGGACGCGGCACGTTCGGTTCGAGCCTTTAACGGAATGAAGACCAAGTCGGATATCCTCCTATCCCACTTGGGTCCGACAAGTTTGTTCCTTTTAATTTGTAATGTATAATCAAACAATGCATGTTGCATTTAGGGTTGTATTTATTTGTGTATTTATATAGTTCACTGGGCTAAACTTTCTTTGGGCTACACCTTCACTTGGGCCCAAAGTGAGCCTCCTGCCATGACGAAACATTAAGAAACAAAAGTGTTTCTTCATGCTACAAGACAAAAGCTTGATGAAACACAATGTGTTTCACCCATAAAAGACAAAAGCACGATGAAACACTTTGTTTCATCATGCTTCATGACGAAACACGGCGAAACACTCCTGTTTCGTCGTGTGTTGGGCTGCTTCAGGCCCAGTGTCTGGCCCAAATGTTTTTTCATCATAACCTTTTGTGTTTCGTCGTAGTAAAGGCCCCGGGTACTATATAAACAGCTTTCTGTTTCTGTGTGAAACAGATGAGAAAATACCCTTAAAGAAACTCTGTCAAAACTGTGTTTGTATCAGTTTGTATTTGGTTCTCATCCCGTTTAATCAATCGAGTGTGTTTCGTTGGTTAATCCGTGTTCTTTATTAACTGTGTTTGGTTTGCACCGTCACGGGGATTCCGCACCCGTTACCGTGTTTGTGATAAACAAGGATAGGTTTTCGTTATCGATCCTCACCGGGAAAAACGGGACCTACAATATGTGTTATTGTGTTTAATGATTTTAAAATTTGATTCGATTCCGATTTCAAGCTTTAAATCAATTTCTTGAAGGTTATACGCAAACCGGTGCATAAACGCAATCAGTTTAACGCGACGTACACTCCGGAACTGTGATGTAAGCCAAACATACCCTAAATATCCTTTACATAAATTAGAAATAAGTTTCGAAGGATTCGGTATGGCAAAAACATGTTTATTTGAACTAAAGGACTATTTACGACAAAACTGCGAAACGAACGTTGGTGACCGCCCGGATAATATTTAAATACCAAAAATATTCAGTTATGACTAAAATTTTATTTTTAATCAGGTCCGTGTTGAAAAATAAATTAAAATGCTTAAAAACGTTATTTTTCAAGTTTAAGCGCGTACCGCGTGTTTCTGCGCAACACAGTGCTTCTACTGCAAAACGCAGACGACACATCCAGTCTTGGCAACTGAAATTTATTTCAGTAATGTTTTGGCGAGATTATTTTTTTATAGAATAATAAAAATAATTTAGAATGCCATAAACCGGGATTTAAACGCTAGATAAAATACCCGGTATCCAGTTAAACACCCGTTTTAGCCTACATATAGCATACTTATATAAAAAGTTACACTCTACCCCCTCCCCCATATACATATACGGTTTCAATATATGGAGTGGCCCACCAAATTTTTGTAAGATCTTGCAAGATATTTCATTTGATCTTGCAAGATATTTCATTTCCGGGTTGGGCTGTTTTGTCGGATATGCACGGTCGTTCCACTCATTGCACGACCGTGCCAAACGCCCAGGTCAGATTCTTCACAGAATGTTCGCAGCTTTGTCGTTTCGTCCGGAAAGTCCTCGTTTTCACTATCATCTTGTCTGGCATGCTGTTTTAGGCCTGTAAACAAAAGTATACTTGATTAAGTATCCGAATGACGGTTTTACGGCCGAAAACGTATAAAATGGGGATAAAATGGGGGACTAAAATATGTATAAATTAGTGAATATCAAATCTCCCCACACTTGAACCTTGCTTGTCCTCAAGCAAGCTAAACTAAAATGCGATAAAGAACAAGAAAATAACAAGAACGAGTATTTACAAACTATTTATTGAAACAACTACAAACGGTTAGCCGGTTTTTCGAAAGACAACATCAAATGTATCAAACCAAACAAGCATATGCAAATATATGTAGATAACCAAAAAGCCGTGACTTCACTTTCAATTGACTTAACATGCTAATCTTTACACAACTCACAATGTTCACACACACTCGGCTTTATTTGTGAAACATACATAAAATGTGTATGTGGAAACATTCAATGCCTCGTCAATGAAATGTGTAATATCATAAGCTTGTCATAAGATCTCGTCTCCACCAACTAACATGCGAAAAAGTGCAAATCAAGAGGACTTTACGGGGTGTAACGAAAGGCTTGGGCGAAGGATATGGAAATGGACATTTAAAGTGGCGAAATGGTAAAAACTCGGTTTTAGCGTTTAACTAGCGTAAAACAATACAACTAGACATACTAACGCCTTAGAAGGCGACTTTTGCGAAATCGAGCTTATCAATCGAAATTTTATCATTAAGCATTCAAAATAACTTGATTTTCGTCGACTTCACCCTATTTTAGGGTGTTTTATTTTCTGTTTTTTTTAGCAAACTGATGGATTTATACAATGAATAATAAACTAAAACAAGCGCTAGTTAAACGATTATTTTGACCGAGTTTCAACACTAAAAAGGTTTAAAACATAAAAGGGTTAAATTTGGCTAAGTGGGAGATTATGTTGGGTAAACAAAGGTAAACGGGAAGGCTCGACATGGTTAATCCTAAAGGGTAACGTAGGGTTTACAGGAAAACACAACACAAAGAACAAGGCTAACAACAAAGGGGTAATCTAAGTGCCTCTATCACTTCTACACAATTTCGCAAGTTCATGGTTTTAACAAGCATTCTAGTGACAAGTTCTAAATTACACATGACATCCGGCTCACTCCTACTCCGAAATGAACAATCATATAACCATTTTATGGCTCAAATATGCTCACGTAACGGAAGGAATGGGTAAAAGTGTGAAAACTATCATGCAAGTCTTTCTTTGTTTGTCACGCTTTCCGGTTTTCTTTTTCAAAATTTATTTTGCTTGCCGAGTTTTTATCATGTCCGAAGCTTTCTAAAACACAACCAACCGGTTTATTTGCTAAAAATATATAAAAAATACAGATATTTTTTAATGATTTTTCTGATTTTTTTAGGACAAACAAAGTCAACTAGTTAAACCCCTCCCCACACTTGAACTTCGCATTGTCCCCAATGCGAAACCCGAAATATAGAGATAAAGGAGAATAATACTCCCCTGAAGATGATTTTCCAAGCTGTATCTGTGATGTGCTCCGGTCCAAGACTTGATAGCCAAAATCTGCAAGTATGTCACAAGGTACAGCAAAACAGAACAGAAACAAATAAACCAAATTGTGACAACTGTGTTCTGTAATCATCGTATAATGTAAAACAATGTTGATTATCAATAAAAAAATGTTTTTTGGTGTTATTATATGTGTTATTGTGTTTAATGATTTCACAATTTGATTCGATTCCGATTTCAAGCTTTAAATCACTTTCTGGAAGGTTATACGCAAACCGGTGCATAAACGCAATCGGTTTAACGCGACGTACACTCCGGAACTGTGATGTAAGCCAAACATACCCTAAATATCCTTTACATAACTTAGAAATAAGTTTCGAAGGATTCGGTATGGCAAAAACATGTTTATTTGAACTAAAGGACTATTTACGACAAAACTGCGAAACGAACGTTGGTGACCGCCCGGATAATATTTAAATCCCAAAAATATTCAGTTATGATTAAAATTTTATTTTTAATCAGGTCCGTGTTGAAAAATAAATTAAAACGCTTAAAAACGTTATTTTTCAAGTTTAAGCGCGTACCGCGTGTTTCTGCGCAACACAGTGCTTCTACTACAAAACGCAGACAACACAGCCAGTCTTGGCAACTGAAATTTATTTCAGTAATGTTTTGGCGAGATTATTTTTTTATAGAATAATAAAAATAATTTAGAACGCCGTAAACCGGGATTTAAACGCTAGATAAAATACCCGGTAGCCAGTTAAACACCCGTTTTAGCCTACATATAGCATACTTATATAAAAAGTTACACTCTACCCCTCCCCCATATACATATACGGTTTCAATATATGGAGTGGCCCACCAAATTTTTGTAAGATATTTCATTTGATCTTGTGTAACACTTGTATGTGCATGCTATCCTCCATATCCTTTCACATCTTCTATATATCTTTTCATAATCTAACCAAGATCACTTCACTCAACAACC
Source organism: Helianthus tuberosus (assembly GCA_030545235.1). Taxonomy (NCBI): domain Eukaryota; kingdom Viridiplantae; phylum Streptophyta; class Magnoliopsida; order Asterales; family Asteraceae; genus Helianthus; species Helianthus tuberosus. Next base: position 67,656,971 of record CM060432.1, on the reverse strand, counting down.
TCCTCTCTCTCTCCTCCCTCCCAACCGTCCCCATCTCTCTCTATCTTCATCTTCTTCAAGTTTTGTTCATCACATTCAAGCTCATTTCTAGCAACCTTCAAGTTGGTGTAAAGATCTAACGGGGTTTCCAAGGTGCAATCAAGTAATTTCAAGCTTCCTATCATCAAAATCTCATCCCATAACCTACTTGAATCTTGAAGGTATAACATTTATTTTTAAATCATACTTTTGATTCTTGGTTGTTCTTGATGATTTGAAGTTTCTCTTGAATCTTGGAATTTTCACTAAACTTGAAACCTAAAATGAAATGGGTCTTGATACAAAAATAAAAATGGTGGTGTATATATATGTGTATAACCGTATATATATATACATGTGTGTATGAGTTTTGAGCTTGATTGTTGTTAAGTACTTGTTTAAGTTGTTGCTTGTTCTTGAAAAAGAGTTAAAATGCAAGTGTTTAATGATCTATGCATGATATGTTAAACGACCAACTACATCCGCAAATAAACCTGAATATATCACATATTTGATGCATTTAGATTAACATAAAATGTGTAGGATCGTGAAACGACCTAACGAGTCGATCAGAAGAGTGCTCAGACAGAATCAGAGGCGGAATTTATTGATTCTGTCTTTGTTTAGCTTGTATAACACTAGAATCACTATTAACTGTCTCTTGTATTGATCAAAACACGTTTACAGACTTGGAGACACTTCGACAACACCTCGGCGTCGGAAACAAAAAAAAATCCAACTGATATCGCTTGAATGGTATTTATAGGCATGTGATTCCGCTTGAACATGCTCAAGTGGAATTACATCTTCAAGCGGAAACACATTCAAACGAAATTAACTTCATGATTTCGCTTGAACTGTTCAGCTGATTTCGCTTGAAATGACACTTTGTCATTTCAAGCGGAATTACCTAAAATCCCATTTCTCGAGTCCTGATCTATCAGTTCTAATCTAAAACTCGAACGAAGATGAAGTCGAGAGACAACTGCACTAACAGACTCCCCCTTGAATGTTGACGGAATCTTCAGTGAGAGTCTTCAACATGACGACTCTTCAATCTTGATCGGTCTTATTCAGGAATTTCTCCTGGAATCATGTAACCAGATCTTTTCTCTAGCTCTAACCTCGTCAGACTCCCCCTTTCATCAAGCTGGGATTTTCACATTGATCGGTCTTATTCATGTAACCGGAATCATGTAACCGTTAAGCTTTAAACATTTTTAGTTCTAAACGATTCACATTGATTGACGATATTGTTGTCCACTTAAACTCAATCTAAAAACTTTCGAAATGCTTACCGATACGTTAAGGTTTATTAATATTGCACTAAATTCTTATGGATCCCACGATCTCAGCATATCCCCTCATCATGCAATACACTGACTCAAGTAATGCCTTTAAACTTTTATCAACTGTGATTTGTGCTAAAACAAAGCAGAATGTTTAAACATTAACAATCAGGTTGATACTTCCGTATACGCAGAGAAAGTCCAATGTTTAAACAAAATAAGAAATAAAAAATAAGTTGAAGTTGTTTAGGCTTTAACCACCAGGTCGATACTTCCGTATACGCAGAGGTGATCCAAAGCTTAAACGAAACACCAAAGAAAATAAAGCAGAACGTTTAGGCAATAACATCCAGGTCGATACTCACGTATAAGCAGAGGATGTCCAATGCTTAAACAAAATAAAGAAATAAAAAAGTTTAAATCTTTGCAAAATAAAATGCACAATCACAACGACTTTTCAGCAAAGTTGTGAAAGTTCACAAACTTAACCAGTTTTATGTCTTTCGACAATCAGCGATTACTGAGTAGGCACACAATCAAGAAGGACAAAACTAAGTACTATGCTTTCAACCATGTTTCCCACTAGAACTAGGCTTTTTGATTTAAGTTTGTATCGTTATCGCAAATCTACTAGTCTAGCTGAGCCTACCGTCACATCTTTAGTGAGACCGTTTATCACATTTTATCATTCCATTTCTTTAGCATGCTGTGACAGTCCAACTGATCTACTATCATTTCCTCTTTTTCACAACAAAACTCATTTTTTTGCATTTTTCAATGTTTTTGGAATTTTCAAATTTTCAATTTTTTTTTTAAATTTTTACTCCCCCTAAAATCAAAATATGTCTTAATTTTGATTTTCTGGGAAAATTTGAAAACAAACTGTACAAGTAAAGTGACAACATGATGAGAATTACTTCAATTCTCCATTCATTTGACTTAAACAATCAGAACTCCCCCTGACAACAAAACATTTTCCCATAGTGATTTCAAAACACTTAAGTTTGTTTTAATCAAAATGGTTTTCCGGAAAATAAGTTTTGTTAATCATTTCTCAAACATGGGAATCATTCATCACCTTGTTCTTTTTTATCACTTGTATTATTTTACATTTTCCGATTTTCTCAACACAGTCACATGTAGAAAATCAAGTACAACTTAATGTCCTTGATTATCCACAAATAAGTCAAAATATCACAGTTGTGAATTTCTCAAGAAATATGCCGATTCCTGCTCCACTCTTACCAACCTGGGAGCTCCGGCAAGTCAGGTTTTTCTATTTGAAAAGATTCACCCAAGCCTGACGGGCCTTGGGTGTTTTTGAATTCTTGTTCAACAATGGTGGAAAATTTGCATCATCCATTGTTAGACCAGAATTCTCATTTTTTACCTCAACCGATGGCTCTTCTGGCTTTGACGAACCAGATGCATCGCCTGTACGTGGCTTGTCTGACTTTGATGAGTCAGATTTATCGCCAACAACTGGCTCCTTTTTTTTCCGGTGGAACAAATTCATCACCAGATTTGTTAATCTCTTGATTAACTGTCTTCTCTTTCTTTTCCTTTACTCTCTCCTCTGTCCTCAGATTTGTATCTGATGAATTCGTTTTGCTTGATTTGTCATCCTTTGGAGAGCAAGACAATTTATCAGAACTTTTATCTATTTTACCAGTTGTATCCGAGGACAATATCCTTTCAAGATACTCTCTCGCTTTCTTCCTCTTTTTCCTCAGTCTGTCTTTCTGCCCCTGTAAAAGCTTCACTTTCTGTTCGTGAACTTTCTGTTCTTGAACTTTAGGTTCTTGAACTTTCTGTTCTTTGGGCTTGACATTGACTGGTTTCTTTGCCAATTTCTGATGATCAGCCCTCGATCTTCTCTTTGATCTCATTGGGCAATCTCTTGTAATATGACCTCTGATTTGGCATTCAAAGCATCTTCTCGTCTCGTAACTCCAGTTCTGGCAGTTAACAGCAATGTGTCCTCTCACACCACAAGTGTAACACACTCTGTTATCGTACCAATCACCACCTTCTGTCCAAACATTCAGATCATAACATTGTTTGGCTTGATGATATCCATCTCTCCTCTTGTATACTGTATTTGGCTTTTGAGCACTGTGGTCAAACCTGCGCCAATTATTACCAACAGTTTTTGAGTTTTTATTTTCCAATTTTTGTGATTTTTTATCACGATTGGATGATTGAACTGATGAGCTTTTATTTTCTTTTTGAACAATTTTCTGCTTTTTATCCTTTTGTTTTTGTTCCACATTCTTCTTTACAGGTTTTTACGTTGAGCATTCACCTTTCTCAGTAGAATGTAAAACAGTTTCTTGAAACATTTCATTTAATTTCAAAAATATTTTTCTTTTCTCAACTTCATCATCAGTTTTCTCATCACAATCTTCAACCTTGACTTTGTCAAAGTTTGTGACATTGTCACTTATTGGAACAGAATTGATCGATTTTGGACAGATATAATCTGGTACTGATGAGTTCACAAAACCTTTCAATTTCTCTTCAAGCTCTTTGATTTTATTCCGAGCATTTTCAGCTTCTTTTTCAAGTCGAATAATTGTCCGAAGATGAGAATTTATTGCATTTTGCTTTTCAATGTTATTCTTGCTAAAAATAGATCTCCCATCTTCAAGAATCTTTATTTGACTTTGAAATTCTTTTTCAATTTTTACTTTTTCATTTTCAAAACTTTTTATTTTATTTTCAAAAACTTTTTCTTTTTCTATCAAAATTTTGTTTTCTAATGTCAAACTGTTCAAACCACTCAACTGTTTGACATTTTCAGATTTCAACTTCTCAATATTTTCCTGTAAAACAAGAATCTGTTTATCATTAGATTGATTCTTATCCTTCATATTTTTTATCTCCAATGTCAAACTCTCCAAATCCTTCAAAAGTTTGATATTGTCAGCTTTAAATTGAACACATTTAGAGCATACTGATTCAGAATTCGAAGATCTAATCTTCACAGATTCTTCAATCTTTGGAATTTCTTTTGTCTTTGACCTGAATGTACCTGCACAAAAAATTTTAACGAAATCAAGAGGATTAGCATTCTCATCAATATAACAACCCCTCTTGTTATCATATGTCAAAACATTTTTTGCTGCAGGACATACACCAATTCTTTTATCCATTTCAACAATTACATCCAAACTCATTTTATCAAAATTTCCTTTTATTTTATCCATCAATTCTCTCTTTTTCTTGTAATTTTCATATTCATGAGTTTTAAGTTTGCTGATGAAACCTTTTAGATGTAATTTTGAAAAACCAGAATCCTGTTTTATACTTTTCAGTATATCATTCCATTCAACAGGTAATACATCTGCAAACTTTGCTATCTTTTCAACATCTATCAAATATATCTCATGACCTTTTAAACGCTCAAGTAAAACTTCATATCGGTTTGCCAGATCATCCAATGTTTCATTTTTCAAACACAAAAAGTATTTAAACCTTTTCAACCAACCCTCCTTTCTCACATTTCTATAACTATCGTCCAAATACCCATGATACCATTCATTTAATCTTTCAAGATAATCATTTTCTTGTTCATCAAACATTTCCGTCATATTTCAAAAATAACCAGTTCAAACGAAATACCAAGTTCAAACAAGATACCCTTCAAGCGAAATCAACCGCTAGACAACTTCAAGCGAAATCAGTTTACAAACGGAATCAGATATGTTTCAAGCGAAATCACACCTTTGAAGCGGAATTAACACCTTGAAGCAAAATATCCTGATTTCGCTTGAACGGTTTCAAGCGAAATAACACCCTGAAGCGGAATCAGGAGCTTTCAAGCGGAAATAAGGACAATTTTTCAAACGGAAACACGATTTCAAGCGGAATCAACCTGCTAATTTCGCTTGAAATGTTGCTGACATCATCAATTCGATCTGTTTTTAGCAAAATTGATCAAGTTCTAGGCCGATTTTAAGTCTGATTCTTTCAAGGGTTTGTTAAAACTATGTTTTACACATTATATGTGAAAATCAGTACATTTTAACCGTGAAAACTTGATTAATTGTGAAAAGAAGGTGTAGAAATCAGAATTTTCCAGCGAAAACGAGCTAAACGGTAAGAACTCTTCCTCCTAAGCTCTGATACCACATGTAGGTTCGTGAAACGACCTAACGAGTCGATCAGAAGAGTGTTCAGATAGAATCAGAGGAGGAATTCATTGATTCTGTCTTTGTTTAGCTTGTATAACACTAGAATCACTATTAACTGTCTCTTGTATTGATCAAAACACGTTTACAGACTTGGAGACACTTCGACAGCACCTCGGCGTCGGAAACAAAAAAAAAATCCAACTGATATCGCTTGAATGGTATTTATAGGCATGTGATTCCGCTTGAACATGCTCAAGTGGAATTACATCTTCAAGCGGAAACACATTCAAACGAAATTAACTTCATGATTTCGCTTGAAATGTTCAGCTGATTTCGCTTGAAATGACACTTTGTCATTTCAAGCGGAATTACCTAAAATCCCATTTCTCGTTTTTCGAGTCCTGATCTATCAGTTCTAATCTAAAACTCGAACGAAGATGAAGTCGATAGACAACTGCACTAACAAAATGATGATGAAATGATAGTGTGCTTTAGGCACTTGTACATGAAGATGCATGTTGATTTAAAGCTCAAGAAATGGTAAAAAAGGGTTGTATGACAAAAATATTTTTGAACAGGTTATAAACACTAAAAATGACATTATTTGGTATATTATAATGGCATGAAACTTTGACATAGGTTTGATAGTTTTGCATGTTGTACATATAGCTTAAAAAGTGGTAAATTATGTGAAATTTGCATGATTTATGTGCTTTATTTAAGACCTGCACTATCATGAGTATAACCATTATTTTATTCAGTAAATAACATGGGTTATGTTAGAATTTCAAGTCGTTTCGATTTGGGATGGTTCGGGTAACGTTTGATGTAAAACTATGCGTTAAAACGGTTAAAAATCGGCTTTTCGGAGGATTTTTATAAAACTGTTTTAGATCAGTAAGTAAACTAATATTTTTGATATAAAAACAAGTATTTTAACTTATATTTAGCTTACTTGGTGATTGGTTAGTCATACGTGACTTCCGACGCCCAAAAATGTTACCGAAACGCTAAAATAAGTGTTTTTCGACATACACTATAATGGGTTGTTCATGGGAAAATTTTATATGTTACAATGTGTTATGTGTTTTACAATATGTGTATGATGATGTGTTAGTGTTAACAAGATTATGTGTATTACGCTTGAGTACATATATACAAATACACCAATATAATAAAAAATAATAACTTTTCGAGAAATCTCAAAGTTATGTGAAAATTCTAAGTGTCGGAGAAACTTATGTATTTTTGTAAGTTTTTGATTATTAAATCATTCTTATTTAATTTAGGACGAATAAACAATTTTGAGGGATTGTGTTAACGTTTAAAAACGCACCCAAAGGTGAGTACATAGATCCCCTCTTTTTACTATTTTCGATTGTTTTGGGGTGATTCATATGTATCAAAACGATTTCGATATTCTAACGATGGTTTCAAAAACGATTAAGATGGTTTATACAAAACTAATAACGATTTCGATAATGTGAACGAACTTGTTGGTGGTAGTTACATAACGAATGACATTCATTAGCATTGATCAAGCCGACCAGTATTAGGTTATGGTACCATAGGATCTGACAAATCCCGTTATTAGACAGCACCCATGGTTATGTGTGGGTTAGGTGGATAACGACTGAATCTGATGATTGTTAACTTACCCTTTGGAGGTTTGTTAATGCAAGAACGAGTTGAACGATGGACGAGTCACAAAGGTTTGAATGTTATTAGCGAGACGACCAAAAGTAGTTTTCACAATTAAAACGAGAACGATTTGTACGAGAACGATTTTGAACGATTGAACGATTACGAACAATTTAAACAAATGAACGATGGTCTATAATGAGAACGAGTTAAACGATGTTACACAACGATGTTTACGAAACTATATAAACCATATAAGTTTTATTACGAGAACGATTTACGACTTGGTTTACGAAAGCAAATGTTTTGGGTTAAGATTCATGGCATCGAGGTTTATAAATTATAACCAATCTGTTTTGACTTGGTTATTCATTTTACAATACAAACATTTTACAAAAGAAGGTTTCAAATATCAATTAACAAAGTTGTACAAGATATTTCAAAGAGCCATGAATCTGACACTCACACAAAAACTATGTGCTCGCCAGCATTTCTTTGCTGACTTTGTTTTTACATATGTTTCAGGTGATGTTGCTTAATGTTGATTGCTAGGATGCTTGAGTCACATAGGATCTGGATGAGGCCTTAGTGATTTAATAATGATGATAGACTATATTTGACTCGCTTGTTTAACTTTAAGACGATGTTTAATATTTAATAAAACGAAACTCTTGTATCCATGGTTTGAAACAATAATTCTGTTACAACACTCCCCGACGTTTCCGCCACGGTTTGTTGTTTTACGTGGTCGGGGTGTGACACAAATAAACCATAATTTACATAAATAGAAGTTCTAAAATCCAAACAAAGACAAGACATAAAAACTAAAGTGTCTGAAAATAAAGAGTACATAACCGGGGGTGTTGAAATAACAACCAAAATGAACACCCGAAATATAAAGTACTGAAATAACAAAAACCACCAACGATCAACTCCACCATCTCCTAGTCATCGTCACCAGCATCATCTCTCATGTTGGACGGGCCTGCATCTCCATATCCAGGTGGGTTCCCGTATGGGAACTGTGGGGGGTGCCCGAAGTAGTTCGGGTAGGCGTTATGAAGTTCCCCAAAAAGGTATGAAAATCCATCATGCACCTCCCGGCGCATTGATGTACTGTAAAGTACATATGTTTATAGTGTATATTTTGGTCAGTTTTCAGTCGTTTTGAGTCTGTTTTAGGTTAGAATTGTGATACTGCTGAAGTTAAGCTTTGATTTCAGGTCCCGTAGCTTAAAGTGATGAAAAACGAGTCAAAACGAGCAGTTTAGAAGAAAACCGGGATTCGTACGCGTGTCGGAGAAGCTGGAAATCAAAATTAAATAAAAATATAAGAAAATCAGAACATGGAGGCGCCGCGCGAAGCGACACCCCCTTGGCGTCACACGAGGGGTGTGATTTCGATAAACATGTTTTCCAGCTAGGGTTTGATGAATTAATTCCCAAGAAACTTAATTGAAACCCTAATTACGAATTAGAGAGCTTTTTGGGCGACTTTGGAGCATTCTTGGCGAGCAATCGGAGATCTCAACGCGTTGGAATCATTGGTACGAGTCAAGGGCGAAGAATCGAAGAATCTATCGGGTTTTCTAATCCCTTGTTTTGTTGATTACTTTTCTTGGAACTTTGTTACAATGAATTCAGCTTTAGACATCTTTGTTTTGTTTTCATTTACTGAGATGCTTTGCTAATTTCATAAACCACCTAGACTTGATGAATGGATTAATATAAAGTTTTTACCGGTTTCATTATTTGCATGATTGTTATGGGTGATTGTGTTTAGTAAGCGGTTTGATTTAATGATTTGATGTGTATGCGTGCTTTGAGTTGGTTTATTGTTATTACTTGCTTCATATGATTCTTAGTGACGGTCTATATCACAACATAGAGTCATATTAGGGTTTAGGGTTTCGGTGAGTGTCTATATCACGTTAGAAAACCTTCACTCTTTAGGGAGAATCGACCGATAACCTCTAGAAGTAAGTGGTAATAATTTGCTAAGTCTTAGTGTTCTACTAGTCCTAATACTTGGAAAGTGAGGGGCTATTGGTAGGTCTTACCCGGCGAATTGCTTTAGATAGTCCTTGGAAAAGGTCATGTCTTGGTTTACCTGTCGGTCTTATTAGTCTATCAAGTCAGATTAATTACTTCAAACTACCCTAGATCTAGGATTGGAAAAGAATAGGTCAATATTAGGGTACTTACACAATAATTAGACAATTGGAAAAGCGTCTAATAACCGGTAGGATTAACGGCCTAGGGAGTTCCACAGGTTTCTCCTTGAGAAGGGTCGAGGGGCCTCGATGGTTCTTAATAGGTTTAGTACTTTAAGATCCCGGTTCCATAACTCATACGCTTAACTTAATCGGTAATCTCTTAAAAACAATCCAGGATTCTTGTCTAGGTGGCCTTGTTCTCATATAAGAAAAGTCTTAAGTCTTTATTCGTCTTTAGTCTAGCTCTAGTTTAATTTAGTAGTCTAATATAGATTTCCTATTTTTCCGTAACCCCCCCTAAACAATTAAACAAGTCTTAGTCGTGTCTGTCAGCGTCTGTCAGAGTCTAGTTTACGTGATTTATAGAGTCTCGTGGTTCGATATCCGGACTTCCTAGGTTATACTACATTGATCGGTACACTTGCTGATTGTGTGGTTTTAGGTCGAGTCTAGAATTAAAGCTTTTTAGTGTCTAGCTTAGAGAGTCTTATTTAGTTAATTTTTATTAGTCTGTTTAGCACACATCAAGTTTTTGGCGCCGTTGCCGGGGACTCTTGGTAATTGCGTTCATTAGCTTTGATAGATTTACTTGACAAATACGTGCTACGTGTTTACTTTGTTTTGTGTTTTTTATTTTCATCTTGAGTCGTAGTAACTATTGTTTGCTTTTCTTGTGTTCAGGTTTTTGCTTGTAGTGGATGCCACATCTGCGCTCGCACGGACCACCACCACCAGTCAAGCAGTCATCATCTCAATTGGGCGAAGGCCCACAGGTTACTTCTACATCCTCTTCTCGTTTCCCCAATTTCGATTCCACCCCGTTACCCACCCCACCTCCTACACCACCACCTTCGCCAAACCATTCACCTAAAACCTCACCTAAGGTTTCCCCACCCGATAGCCCTACTTCTAGTACCTCTAGCAATCCAGCAAACTTAGAACCAATGGCAAACCCTAGGCAAACCGTCCATCAGCAAGCCACTCAGGATTTCACCGGTCTTGCTTCACCCATCACCGTCCCACCCATAGTTAGTGACAATTCATGGCAGATTCCATCTTATGCCATGCAGGCTATCACCAATACCATCCAATTCCATGGCCGAGACGATGAGGACGCCCCGACCCACATTAACCGTTTCTCCCGCATCCTAGCTACTTTTAACCTTCACGGTGCACCCAATGATGCCACCTACCTACAGCTTTTCCCATTCTCATTAGCCGGCCGTGCGGCTACTTGGATGGACTCTCAACCAACCGGCACCTTTACCACTTGGGCGGGGCTTCGTCAAGCCTTTTTGAACAAATATTTCCCGCCCGCAAAAGCCTCACGTCTTAGGGACCAAATCCACTCCTTCCGCATGGAGCCCGACGAGCCTTACTACCTTGCTTGGGAGCGTTTCCAAAACCTTTGTGCTCGTTACTCCCAGCACGGTCTTTCTGATTGGGCTTTGTGTGAGAAATTCTATAACGGTCTCACCCAAGAGACTAGAGATAGGTTCGATACTAACACGGGGGGGGGGGGGGGGATATGATGGGTATTCTTATAGTTGCTGAGTGTTTAGAGCGTTTTGAGGCATTTTCTCAGTCTCAATCCCAATCACGATCCGATCGGCGATATCAAAGTGGTAATTCTAATACCACTACTAGTGCACCCGCCCGAGGGGTGAACCGTGTCACCATGGATCCTAGTTTAGCCGCTGTCTTGGAAAACGTGACTAGGGAACTTAAAGAAATTAAGGCTAAGGTAGACAAATGTGAGTTTTGTCGTGGGGGTCACGACACGAGTTCGTGTCCATTACTTGTTGGAGAGGAGCAGGTCGATTTTGTAGGAGGAGGGTTTGGTAGAGGTCAACCTAGCGGTTTTGGGGGTAATAATAATTTTGGGTCGGGTTGGCGTAATAATAATAATAACTTTAATAATAACACTTTTCGCCCAAGTGGACCCCCTGGCTTTCAAATGGCTCAAAACCCAAATAGGGGCCAAAATTCACTCTTTAGTGGGGGTTCAAGTGGGCAGTTCAACAAAGGGTTCAATGGGCAGGTCAAGGATGGGGGGTCAAATAACCAAGGTCAAACAGGTCAAGGTCCAAGTTTTGATTTAGGGGGTAGCATAGAGAGAATGGAGTCCATGATGAGTCAACTAGTTGTTAGAGACCAAACCACTCAAAAGACCCTTAGTGAACATGACCTAATGCTTAAGAACCATCAAGCCTCCTTCCAAGACCTTCAAAGGGTCGTAGGGGACATGTCTAGAAAGCTAGAAGAGAGATTACCCGGTCACTTTGCGGGTAACACCCAACCGAACCCTAATGCCCATGCTAAAGCCATTACCACCCGTAGTGGCAAGACCGTAGGAAACCCTAGAGTCGAGGAGAGGGTAGTTGATGAAGAGGGAGATGTGATAGATGAGGAGATCGAAATGGAGGCTCCCGGCAAAGTGCAAAAGAGGCTAAGCCCAGCAACTACCGCACAGCCCGGTGAGTCTCAAAGTGAGAAGAAAGTTGAGAGAACCCCAATAGACGTTAGACCTTCACCCTTAGTGAACCATGCGTATGTTCCGTTTCCTTCACGCCTTAAAAATAAAAAATACTCCAGGGAATACGGGCAGTTTTTGGACATCTTCAAGCAATTGAAGATTAACCTTCCATTTATAGAGGCACTCCAATCAATGCCTAAATACGCTAAATTCTTGAAAGATCTCCTTAGGAACAAAGAGAAATTAGGAGAGTTGTCTAACGTGCCGTTGAATGGGGGATGTTCCGCCGTTGTGTTAAATAAGCTTCCCGAAAAGCTTACCGATTCGGGTATTTTTACCATTCCTTGTCTATTCGGTAGTAATACCAACACTCGAGCTTTAGTCGACTTAGGAGCTAGTATCAACTTGATGCCCTTTTCTCTTTATGAGAAGCTAGACCTAGGAGAGCTTGCACCTACCCGAATGACATTGTCTTTAGCCGATCGGTCCGTTAAATACCCTAGGGGTATAGTTGAGAACTTGCTAGTTAAGGTAGACAAATTCGTGTTTCCCGCTGATTTCGTAATTCTAGATATGGAAGCGGATGAGAGAGTTCCCATTATCTTAGGTCGTCCCTTCTTACGTACCGCTAAGGCCCTTATAGACGTCCATGATGGTAAGATCACTCTTAGGGTCGGTGAGGAGAGAGTTACATTTGAGATAGAGTGTTCCATGAACCACCCGAATGGTTCGGATGACTATAGTGGTCCTTGTCATTCCGTCTACTTCTTGAATTCGTTTATCTCGTGTGTCGACCATTGCTTAGAGTACATTAGTGGAGCGGACCTAGTGGTAGAAGAGAAGGTAGGAGAGAAGGTAGAAGAGGAGTTGGAGAGTGTAGAGGAAGTTGAAGAGGAGGGGATTCCTTTAATCCCCGATGTGTTAGCGGTTAGTGATGACACCACCCAACCCCCACCCTTAGAACTTAAGGTACTTCCATCTCATTTAGAGTATGCTTTCTTAGGGGAGGGTTCTGAGCTACCCGTTATTATTTCATCCGAGTTAGAGGAGAGTGAGAAAGTGAGGTTGTTAGATGTGTTGAGGGCCAACAAAGAGGCCATTGCATGGAGATTGTCCGACATCAAGGGCATAAGTCCTTCCTATTGCACCCACCGGATACTCATGCAGGATGATTATAAACCGGTGGTGCAACCCCAAAGGAGGCTTAACCCCAACATGCAAGAGGTAGTGAAAAAAGAGGTTCTTAAACTCTTAGATGCGGGGATGATATATCCCATTTCAGATTCACCTTGGGTTAGTCCCACTCAGGTTGTCCCCAAGAAGGGGGGGATGACCGTTGTCATGAACGAAAAGAACGAGCTTATCCCTTCACGTACGGTCACGGGTTGGTGCGTGTGCATCGACTACCGAAAGTTGAATGATGCCACCCGTAAAGACCACTTCCCATTGCCTTTCATAGATCAAATGTTGGAGCGTTTAGCCGGTCAACAATTCTATTGTTTTCTAGACGGCTTTTCCGGTTACTTCCAGATTCCCATAGCACCGGATGATCAGGATAAAACCACCTTCACATGCCCCTATGGCACCTATGCGTACCGACGCATGCCATTCGGGTTATGTAACGCTCTGGCTACCTTTCAGCGTTGTATGGTCGCCATATTTCAGGATATGATAGAGACTTCCATGGAGGTTTTCATGGATGATTTTTCAGTTTATGGTGATTCTTTCAAGGTGTGTTTGAAGAATTTGGAGAGGATGTTAAAGCGGTGTGTAGAGACGAAGCTTATGCTAAACTGGGAGAAGTGTCACTTCATGGTGACGGAAGGTATAGTACTAGGGCATAAGATTTCTAGAGAGGGTATTGAGGTAGATCGTGCGAAAATAGATACCATTAGTAGGTTACCTCCACCCACGAGTGTTAAGTCAATTAGGAGTTTTCTAGGGCATGCGGGCTTCTATAGACGCTTTATTAGGGATTATTCAAAAATCACCCGCCCCATGACCCGTTTGCTAGAGAAAGACGTTCCATTCGTCTTTGACGAAGAGTGTCTTAATGCTTTCAACTTCTTGAAGGAACAGTTGGTTAGTGCACCTATTCTTATCTCGCCCGACTGGAGCTTGCCCTTTGAGCTCATGTGTGATGCGAGTGACTATGCCGTTGGAGCGGTATTAGGACAAAGAAAGGATAAGCACTTCCACCCCATCTACTATGCGAGCAAAATGCTCAATGATGCTCAAGAAAACTACACTACCACAGAGAAAGAGCTTTTAGCCGTAGTTTTCGCATTTGATAAATTCCGCTCGTACCTCGTTTTCACCTATCATTCTGCGTTGCGTTTTCTTTTTCAAAAGAAAGACGCTAAACCCCGACTCATTCGGTGGATTCTTTTGCTTAGCGAGTTCGATATTGAGATTAGGGACAAGAGAGGGGCCGAGAATGTGGCGGCCGATCATTTATCGCGGTTAGAGGATCCCAAGAGGGAAGAGATTCGTGAGGAGGAGATTGGAGACACGTTCCCTCACGAGTCTATAGAGTTTGTTGAAGCCGAGAAAGAAGGATTGCCATGGTTTTGCGGCTTAGCAAATTATCTCTCTAGTGGCGATATTGTGAAAAGGATGTCTACACAACAAAGGAAGCGACTTATTAGTGAAGCGAGAAAGTATGTTTGGGACGATCCTTTTCTTTTTAGGATAGGAGGAGATAGGGTTCTTAGACGTTGTGTGTCGAGAGAGGAAGGTTGGAACATTATTAAGCATGTGCATGAAGGCCTCACGGGAGGACATCATGGTGCACACACCACCGCCCAAAAGGTATTCGATTGTGGTTTCTATTGGCCTACCATTCTTAGAGATGCCGAGGAGTTCGTGAAGATGTGTGATGCATGTCAACGAACCGACAATATTTCCGCCAAAGATGAGATGCCTCAAAACCCCATACAAGTAGTTGAGGTTTTTGACGTTTGGGGCATCGATTTCATGGGACCCTTCCCAAACTCTAAAGGAAATCGTTACATACTCGTGGCAATCGACTATTTGTCTAAATGGGTTGAGGCTCAAGCTCTTCCCACAAATGAAGCCCGGGTAGTGTTGAAATTTCTTAAGAAGCTCTTTTCACGATTCGGTACTCCTAAAGCCTTAATTAGTGACCGTGGCACTCACTTTTGCAATGCATTGATGGAGAAGTTGCTTGCACGCTACGGTGTCACTCATCGTTTATCTACCGCGTATCATCCACAAACGAGTGGACAAGTGGAGAATGCGAATCGCGGTATTAAACGAATCTTAGAGAAAACAGTTGGTAAAAATAGGAAAGATTGGTCCGACAAGCTAGACGATGCATTGTGGGCATTTAGAACCGCCTACAAGACGCCTTTAGGAACTACACCTTTTATGATCGTCTACGGAAAAGCTTGTCATCTCCCCGTAGAATTAGAGCATAGAGCGCTTTGGGCATTGAAATCCGTTAATTTAGACATGACCAAAGCCGCTAGGAAGCGTTTCTTTCAAATTCATGAGCTTGAAGAGCTTAGGGATGCGGCGTATGCTCGATCGTTGGGGATTAAAGAGAAAACGAAGTTGTTGCATGATAAAAGATTAAGGAAAGTGAAGGACTTTAGCAAAGGTGATAGAGTGCTTCTTTATAACTCGAGATTGGAGATTTTTGCGGGTAAGTTGAAGTCCAAGTGGTCGGGACCTTATATGGTTCATTATGTGTTTCCGTATGGAGCGGTGGAGATCTTGGATGAGAAGGATGGCCGTAGTTGGAAGGTGAACGGACATCGTTTGAAGCATTACATTGGAGGAGCGATAAATAAGGATGAGAGGGAGGTAATGTTGGTGCAGTCATCTGTCGACTACGTCTTAATATCGAGTCTCGATCTCGTTGCGGGTCCGATCGGGTATGACATCACGAGTGACATCACCAAGGTGACATCACAAGCGATGTCATGATACAAGAAATGGCCGTTTACATTATCTTACACAAAAGGCAAATACATGTGTTGGTTTTGATTGGACCACTAGGAGGTCAAATGAGAAGCATTGGTTTGAAGGTCCAATGAGGTTCGCTTATATGATCATGTTAGGTCTGGTTCGCTCCTAGGTACATAGGTGGTTCGCTTTTGTGTCAAGTGGGCTGGTTCGCTTTTGTGGCAGTTCACATAAGCGAACCACACACTCTATATATAGCCTGATATTGTATTCATTTGTAACATAGTTCAGATCTGATACCGAGGTATTGCCGGTTTTCCTTGTCAATGTAAACGCTGTAAAATCAATATACAAGTGGTTTAAAGTGTGATTATAGCTGTGTACATGTCCGTTTCTTTGTTTCCGCCTCTGAAACGGATTTGAGCTCTTCCGAACGACTCGTTTAGGTCGAAATTCGATCCTACAATTGGTATCAGAGCCAAGGAGGAGGAGATCTCGCATATACAGCTCGTTTTCATCATTTTTTCTGCTTCTACACCTTTCTTTTTTGAAAAAACAGAACTTTTTACGGTCAAAATCGCTTAAAATTCACACGGTGTGTGCATAATCATGAATTAACAAAACCTGGAAGTTTTCAGAACTTAAATCGGCCTAAAATTGGTTCAAATTGAGTTTTCACTTGCATTCGGTTCGTGTTTTGCTGACGTCATCGAGATCCGCTCTTAGATCACAGTCTGGTTCGCTTTTCTGGTCGTGTTTGGTTCGCTTATTTGTTCACGTTTAAGTCTGGTTCGCTCAAATGGTAAAAGTTTTGGTCCGCTTTAAGTGACATACTTGGTCCGCTTTTTCGAACATCAATTGAGATTCGCTCTTTGTGACACTTGAGATCCGGGTTTAGTGCAATTTGTGGTCCGCTTATAAGACTAGTTACATGTGATTAGTATTGAAGTTGTCAGTAGTTGGGAACAGGAAAAGGAAACCACATGTTTGTGTCAGTTTGCATGAGGTGATAAGAATCATTTGTGATCACATGTGACTTTATGAGTTTCGATAATATTGAAGTCTGATCAATTCATACATACTTTAAAGTGTTGTTTTAATGGATTTTGAGGTCCAATAGAGTTCAATTGAAATCTGTTGACGACATGTGATAAATGTGAGCGACCCATTCACAACATTTGATCAACAGTTGTTGTCGGTCCATTTGTCGGCCACATTTAAAGAAGAAGGTTCAATTATATCGAATATTGATACAAGTGTTAAGTAATGTGATTGGGTCATAATCTCGACCAAATAAGATTTGTTTCATCATTTGTGAAGTGTTAACTGTTGCCAACCCATGTGACTTCAATTAAAGTGATTTGTTAATTCAAAGTTTGTTTAAGCTCATCATAGCTTGTATCAGCCAAATCAAATTATGTAAAGATTTTTGATATAAATCAGTTGTTACAAGATTGTTTCAGTTGGCTCGTAGTGTATTAAAAGCATCAGATCGAATGAGATCATGTGAGGTCATGTCAATACACATGGTTTGAGTTGTATCTCAGATTGTTTAGTGTGGTCAGATCGCGTGAAAAGGTTCAATTCGTTTGAAAGCCCATCAGTTCGCAAGTAGTGAGTCAGGTCATTTGAAATTGATCCACGTCATAGCAGTCCGCACAGTTTGTCAATCTTCAGTCCGCACAAAATATTCATCAGTTCGAGTATTAGTTTGTTTCAGTTAATTGATAAGTTCGTTTAAACTGATTAGTTGTTTTCGTTTGTCATTAAGGTGTTTTTGCCAAAGTATATCGAATTCTTTGAAACATGGAAAAGGAGTTGTTGAAGAAGTCATTTGACATGTTTGTAGCTTTTGACCATGAAACAACAAAGATGACCATTGATAGATATTGTCATTTAATCTTGGAAATGGGAAGATTGAACATTAAGAAAGACAATGATGAATGGATTGATAAACTTGCTGATGCATTACCACAGCAAAAATGGGGAACTTATCTGTTGATTGTAAAACATATGAGAAAACATGAAAACATGAATCTGGCACAGTTTATTCAGAAAATTGAAGAACATGAGTTGGAAGCAAAAGTAGAAACTGAGAAAGCAGAAGTTGAAGAAAGCTCAACAAAGGAAACTGAGGAACAGAAAGCTAAAATTGAATCTGAAGAACCAGTGGTTGAAAAGATTGTTGAAAAGATTGTCGAAATAGAAAAGATTGTCGAAGTCGAGAAACTTGTTGAAGTTGAAAAGACTGTCGAAGTTGAAAAGATAGTTGAAAAAGTAGTTGAAGTCATGAAGCCTTGTGAGAAATGTTCTGAGTCTTGCAAAGTTTGTGAAGAAAAAGATGAAAAGATTGCTGATTTAGAGAAGATTAAGGAAGATTTACTGTCTGATGTGAAGTATGTGAAAGAGTCATACGATGTACTGAATAGGACAGTTGATGGGTTGAAAAGAACGAATGCTGAAATTGAGAAAGCAAATGAAAAGATGAGTGGAACGTTAACGAAGCAAAGTGTAATCAATGAGTACATCGAAGATTGTGCAAAGCTAAAGAAAGAAGTGGAACTTGAGAAGATTGAGAGTGAAAGGATTAAACGATTATTGTTGAGTTACACTACTTGTGATTATTTGATTGATCGTGTTTATCCTACTGTTGCAGGTCTTGAAGCGTTCATGGATAAAAAGACTGAAGATACTGATACTGGTAAGAAACCAAGTGTCAAGTATAACAGATGTCCACCCCCGATCCATGAAACTTATTCTCCCAGGAATCCTAATGAGGAGCGTCTAAAAAAGGCAGTCAACATCAAGTTAAAGTCTGAAATGATTGATAAATTACCAGACAATATTGATGTTACATTCATAGCGTCTGACACTGATCATGAGTCTGAGTTAGTAAAGAAAGTTGTTGATCAGGTGTTAGATACGGATGAAGAGTCAAAGTCGAAGTCTAAGTCTGAAAGTCCGAGTTCGTCAGAAAGGAGTCCGAGTTCGCCGGTCAAAAGGGTTTACAATAAAGAATTCTTGTTATCAAAATCTAATTTGAATGACGAATCAATCAAAGTAGCGTATACATTGAATGATTCAGACAAATTATATTCTGATGAGGAATTTCCAATAAGAAGTGTCAAAACTGAAATGATCAAACAGGTTTTCAAATTAACAGAAATTAATATTTCTGAAATAAAAGATTTAAATCTTGCTGAAAAACCTAAAAAGTACACTTCAAGAGTTCAACAGAGATTGAACAAGAAAAAGGGTTACGGTTATGGTTCACGTTATCAAAAGAAACCAAACCACAACCGTAATTTCAAAAAACAAGGTCTGGGTTTTAATTCTTCAGAAAATTATAAAAATCAGAAAACTTATAAACCAAAAACAAAATTTGTTTCAGGAGGAAGTTCAGAGGATGAACAGAAGAAACCGTTCTGGAAGCAGTCAAACCAGGAGTTTCTTGCTGAAGTGAAGAAGAATGTGAGAAGGTTTGCTGAAAAAGTTGATAGAAGAACATGTTTTAAATGTCAGGAAGTTGGACACATAGCTTGGAATTGCCCCAAGACCAACTACCAAAAACAGGAAGTTTCTTTTAACTCTGTTTTGAGAAAGACTTATGTTGATAAGAAAGAACAACCTGTAAAAATTGTTAAAAAGGTTGAAAATTCTACTTCTGAGGAAGGAGAAAGTTCAAAACGGTTTTACAAAAGAAAAGGTGATTTGAGTAAACAAAAGTGGGTGGTTAAATCTGAGGGTAATTCTGACAATGAATCTGATTCCATAAAATCAGAGGAGTCATTTGTTGAGAAAAAGATTGTGAATTCCGTTCCAGAAGTGAACGATGAGAATTTTCCTAAATTGTCAAAAGAAAATTTGATGAAGAAAGTGGGAAAGGTAGAGATTTCAAATCAATTCTTCGCTGATGAGGGAGAATTTGATGTTGAGAAGGCTTTCAACGGGAATGTCAAACATATTTTTGGTAAGATGGTAGACAGGAAGGTAAAGGATGCTAAAGAGTTTTACAAATCAAAGTGTTGGTGGGATAGATGTGTTCCAAAATCACCCAAGGCTGGTGAGGCCTGGGTGGACATAATGTTTGAGTAAAAACCGGACTTGCCGGAGCTCCCAGGTTGGTAAGAGTGGAGCAGGAATCGGCATCTTTCTTAGCAAATGATCCTACAATTGGTACAATTGGTAAAGTACAGGTGGTATTTTTGAATTGTTATATGTTGATGTGCAAGTGGTTATGGTTGGTAAAGTGAACCTGCTAGTAGTTGTTGAAGGTTTTCACTGACAAGTGGTTAATCAAGGTCATTTAGTTGAACTTGATTGGACCATATTTACAAATGATTGTTTGGAAAAACAACATGATGAACCCCTAACTTTACAAGTGGTAAAATCAACAAAACTAATTTTCCGGAAAAACCATTTGATTAAAACAAACTTAAGTGTTTTGAAATCACAATGAGAAAATAGTTTGTTGTAAGGGGGAGTTCTGATTGTTTATGCCAAGTGGATGGCGATTTGAAGTGATTTGATATCGGTTGTCACTTTATTGTACAGTTTATTTTCAAATTTCCTAAAATGTGTTTGCATTTTAGGGGGAGTAAAAATTTTCAGAAAATCCAAAAACATTAGAAAATTTGAAAAAGACAAAAACATGATAAAAAGAAAAATGAGTTTTGTTGTATAAAAGAGGAAATGATAGTACATCAGTGGACGATCACGGCATGCTAAAGAAATGGAAAGTTAAAAAGTGATAAACGATCTCACTATGGATGTGTCAGTATGTTTTTACACATTTAGTAAATTGTGACGAGATATAAACATAAATTTCAAACTTGCTTGTTCTGTGGGTTAACACAAACTTGGATATATAGGTAACCCCTGAAATCTTGTTTGAAAGGTCCCTTATTCTGAGATACTAGGTCTTTATGCTCAGTGATATCTGGGGTATTATCCCGGGACTTCTGCTGAAAGAAATTTCTGACCTAGTCCCCGGATAATGCTTTCTGCAAATGCTTGAAACATAGCATCGCCCTCAGCAAGCTGATGAAACAATAAAATTGATAGTCGCTGCCGTTGTAATGCAAAAGATCCTCTAAAGGGGACCCACCAAAAGTCGAAGCCGTCATCTCTCTGCGTATCGAAAGATCGACCTGAGCTCTCACGGCCCTCGCACTATAATTTATTCCCTTACAGATATCATCTGTGGTATATTCACATGTAAGACTGGATATTGGGATCTGGATACGGGAGTATATTCAAGTAGTGGGACACACGAATAAGTTCAAGAGCTTAAAACATTAATTTCGTATCTCGGATCAATTGAACTTTGTGTGAAAATTTAAGTGGATCAATATACTGACAATCTAGGTGAATTGTTTAGAACTGAAAATGAAATGAAGCTTAATGGTGTTGGTGATTTGTCTCAGAAACTGATATGATCCTCTTACACAATCTCACAAAAATATTGTATGTAAATATTTTATTTCTGCATTTCATTTCTCTTATGTCAAAAATTCAAAAAGATTTTCGACAACTGGTATTGAAAAGTTGATGTTCAAAATTCCGAGTGCTAAACATGACGAACAGATGGTTTGGGAGAGTGTGTTGGTTTTTTGAAAACAAAAATGATATATATCTTCAAGTGGTTCTTCAATTTGTAAAATTAATTTTTGTTGGTGTACTGTCTGCAAATGATTCATTAGATCTTTACATGTTATCATCAGAAAATTTATATTTGGGTAGAGAATGTACAGGTTTTGAAGATCAGGTTCCGATACCTGAAGTCTTTATGATTACAACATGCCAGACTGCGATCCCAGCATATCAAAAGGGGGAGTCTGAAGATATCCAAGTAAAGTTTGTTCGTGGAGAGTTTATTGGTGATGATGTAAAGAGAAGAGAAAGATTTGAGGATGCTTACACTGTTAAAGACTGAAGTCATTGAAGACTCGACACTTAAGACTCGTCAACATCTGAGGGGGAGTCTGTTGGTGCAGTCATCTGTCAACTACGTCTTAATATCGAGTCTCGATCTCGTTGCGGGTCCGATCGGGTATGACATCACGAGTGACATCACCAAGGTGACATCATAAGTGATGTCATGATACAAGAAATGGCCGTTTACATTATCTTACACAAAAGACAAATACATGTGTTGGTTTTGATTGGACCACTAGGAGGTCAAATGAGAAGCATTGGTTTGAAGGTCCAATGAGGTTCGCTTATATGATCATGTTAGGTCTGGTTCGCTCCTAGGTACATAGGTGGTTCGCTTTTGTGTCAAGTGGGCTGGTTCGCTTTTGTGGCAGTTCACATAAGCGAACCACACACTCTATATATAGCCTGATATTGTATTCATTTGTAACATAGTTCAGATCTGATACCGAGGTATTGCCGGTTTTCCTTGTCAATGTAAACGCTGTAAAATCAATATACAAGTGGTTTAAAGTGTGATTATAGCTGTGTACATGTCCGTTTCTTTGTTTCCGCCTCTGAAACGGATTTGAGCTCTTCCGAACGACTCGTTTAGGTCGAAATTCGATCCTACAGGTAACTCCTCTCGAAATCCCACCTAAAGCCGCCAATTAGTGTGTTGGGTGAAAGCCCAAGTGTACATTTTGCATCGTTTGTATAAAAGTCTTTATTTGAGTACTTTCGTGTTCTAACGTGTCTTTCCGTAGTTTTTCGGTCTTTGTTTTGTGTTGTCGAGAATTTTGCAGGATTCGTCACCGCTATGGAACGGGAAAAAAGCATGAGAAAAGAGGTCCCAGGTATGTTTCTTAGACACTTAGAAAAAAATTTGAAGTGTATTGATGGTTGGAAAGTTTTTAAAAATTTTTCTAAGGCATGGAACAACAAACTGGACGAAACTCCCTGTGAAAAACGACCCTTGGCGTGATGCCAACGGCCTTAGCGTCGCGCGAAGGTAAGAGGTTCAAAATTAATTCTTTTTCGACCCGCCGCGTGACGCGAGACCCCCCCATGAACCCCTGGCGTGACGCGAGACCCCCCAGAACCGGTTTAAACATGTTTTCGTGAACCTGTAGCTGAAACACTTTACCTTTTCATATCTAAAAACCCTAAATCGCGATTTTCACATAAATCATCATATCTCACTCGTTTTTCCACCAAATTACTCCATTCTTCTTCCTAAATCACCACAATCACATTCCCCACAATCTTAACCATCAATTTCACCCGATTTCGCGCTGCATTTTCGCGTTTTTGGACAAATTCGTGCACCACAACTTCAAGGTCTCATTTTTCTTGCATAAATCCGAATCCAAGGTACGATTTCTGTGATTTCTCGTTAGTAGGTAACTTTATTTCATAGTTGTAGTGTCGGGTCAGTCATGTTTTAGATCTATGGTTTGTGTAGGTTGCTAAAGTTAGGATTTTTGAGCCTTTGTGATGTTCGTGGTATGCGGGTGGTTATGTTTGGGATGTTTACATACAATGGGGTTTGCGGATGGTTCGGGTTGGTTTGCTTGGGATTGTTTGAGACTTGTGGGGTATGTTTGGACAACTAGACAACATGTTTGAGCTTTACGAGTTTGTTTGGCTATAACTAAAGACTTTTTGCTAAAAAATAGGTTGTTGAACTGATTTTTGCAAATGTGATTATTTTTCTAAACGGATTTTGTTGTCACAAACGTTGCGTTAAGGTTTAAAAAGTCAAACTCTCACGTGTTTCGCCTCAAGTGTGGGGATATTTTGGCACTTATGCTTAATTGAGGACAATTAAAGTGCCCGTAGGAGATAGTGTACATTGAGTCTTAGGTTGTTCGAGTTAGTGAGTCTAGTAGTCGTCTTAGAAGTAATATTTAGAGTCTAGTGTCGGGTTTACTTATATGCATGTACAAGTTCACAACATTTTGCCCGTACTCAATCTCCATTCGGGTAAAATGATGTGTAACTTACGCTTTTGTAAACGGTAACCCATGTTTTTCTTCAACTTTATTTTCAGAATTAGCCGCGAATGAAATGCTATATGGCTATTCTAGTTTTAAAATAAATAAATAAATAAATTAATTAATTAAAAACACCAAAAATAGTTTGTGAGTACTAACATTCTGCATTTTTTTTCTTGTCAAATCTTTCTTGTTTTGCAGAAACATGTCGGGGGAAGGTTCATCGTCAAACCTAAGAAAAAGGAAGATCACGTATCGGGGGTTTGATAGGAGAGTGTATTCCCGTGTCGAGAGGATTATTGATCACCCGGTCTTAGACTTTGAAGAAGACAGTGAGGAGAGGGTGAAACTGAAGAAGTATGCGGTGACTCATATGTTGGAGCATCGTACGATAAATTGGGAGTGGTTGCAAACTATGGGAGCGAGTGAACGGGTGGCGGAGTTGTTAGGTCCACGACTGAGAGCGGCAATGGATTGCCGTTGGCCGCAGTATACTGAACTTACACTTGAGTTCCATTGTACCTTCCATCATAAAGAGGGTACTTTTGCGGAAAATAACGCGGTGTCGTTTTCATTGGGCCGAAATTTGTACGAGATGAGTATTCCGCAGTTTGAAGTGGCTTTAGGTTTTTATACGGATGAGGAGGTGAGGACAGATGAGTTTGTCAATGGTTTAAGGGGTGTGTATACTCATCCTCGGCCGAAGTGTTTGGATTCGACAGAGTTGGAGCGATTTTGGGAGGAGATTGCGACCCAACCGTTCGCCCAAACGAACCTTATCACATCGGTTTGTGATCCTATACATAGGTATATTTTGAAAATGTTGGCGACTACGGTTATGGTGAGGAAGTCGGGAGAAAATAAAGAAAATTGGTTAGATATTTTTGCGTTGATGTGTATGGTGGAAAAGAGGAATTGGAACTTGGCAAGCTTCTTTGCATGGTCGTGCAATCGGCCTCGTAGGGGAGGAAAAAAGGGCTGCCATGGATCTTGGTCCGTATATAGCGAGGTTGGCAGGGAATATACGGGCCCTTACAAAATAGAAGTTGGAACAGATGCATGTGAGTTTTCCAATGGTTTATTGGGGTGTTGCGGAGCTACAGTTAGCGGGTGTTTTAACATCTTCGGACCCGCCACAATGGAATTATGAAGTGGGCGCTCCTCCAGCACGACAGCCGAGGCCTCGACAGAGGCGTGAGACTCCTCCTCCACAGCAGCCAGTTAGACAGCAGAGACCTGACTCGTTCACTCCTGAGGCTGCTTTTGACTACACACAACAGAGATTTGATCAGATTGAAAATAGGTTGCAGGTTGACCACCAGTGGACGATGCAGAGCCACCACCGACAGGACGACATGCTCAGGTATATGATGTCGGGTATGTCACTAGATGCTCAGATACCTCCACCCTTTGCCGGATTATTACCTCCACCAGTTTATGGAGGCGAGCAGCAGACCCCATATGTCTATGGTCAGTACCCGGGGTATGACCAGTGGGGGGGCAAAGTGGTTATGCTTATAGTGGTCAGTTCGGGTGGCAGCAGGCTGGAGGTTCGGGGACCTAGCAGATGGAGGAAGATTTAGAGGACGAGTGATGTAGCAGACTGTAGCAGCATATATATCCTTTCATGTTTTATTTTATTTATGCTGTTTCAGTAGTTCGATTTGGTTGTATCCGTAGGACATATATTCTTATTTTTCATTTGAACTCTGGATGATGGTATGTTGAACAAGTGGTAGTCGTATGTTTGGTATGGTATTTATGTTTTAGGTTGATGATTTGGAGTCGCTTTCCGGTCGTGTGTGAGGGAGTTTGGTATTGTTTGCTGAGCACGTTCGGTATTGGAGGGCTTATGTGGAAACGACTGGCACTTTGATAGTCTCACATACTCAGCTAAGTCGTTTCCCTTTTTGTTGTTGTTGTATATTTATTTTTATTTATTTCGTTTGTAGTTTTTATTTTTAGGTAGTTGTTGAGTCGTATTTTCGTTCTTGCATTAGGGACAATGCAATATCTAAGTGTGGGGATGGGATACTTGTAAATATTTGAGTCTTAAATATGAAAAACACAAAAAAAAAATGAAAAAATAGAAAATGTCTTTAGAATAAAAAAGAAGTTTGCAATTAAAGCGGAAAATGATAGAAAAGATGAATTTTTGCTCGGGTTCGAATAATAATAATATGAGATTATAATAAATCGAGCTTGCGTATAGTTTGGGATATGTGGATAGGCCCGGGTTTGGTTTTAAGTCCCTTTGAGCTAATATACCTTAATTGTCGGTCTGCTAGTGGGTTTTCGCCTGGGAAATATGGGAAACTAAAACTGCCAATAAGAGTATAAGGGGCACCGTTATAAGTTAAAACCGTTAGAGTTTGTGATCTTGCGAAAAAAAAATAGAATAAAAAGTGAGCTAGAAACTAAATGAAAGTAACACAGGTCTATGTAATCCGAGTTGGGGATAGCGACTCTACAGCCGGAATGCCTCTGGGATGTGTGAAATCGAATTGCCGATTAAAAGTACCGAAACCTAAGTAATCTGTGGTTGGGGATAGCGACTCTACAGCCGGATTGCCACTTGGTTAGGGAAAGCATCGTCTAGACTCACGAGAAAAAAGAAAAAAAAAGCAATAAAAAATAGAAAAAGAAAAAAATGGAAAAAAAAGAAAAAAAAAAGTTGATTGTAAACTCTTTTGGTTTTGATATAAGACGGTTGGGAATTGGTCAAATGATCGTTCTTTTAGTCCTATAAGCTTGAGGCGGGAGTAGGTGGACCGTAAATTCTGGTGTGAGGCCCTAGGTGGATTGACCGCACTTAAATTAAAATCACATGATAAGAGCTTAGGATTAGACTTGGGTTTAAAGTGGACAAGTATATTCGCAATCGCGGCTAACGCAAGTCTTGGTTTTTAATTAATTATACCTATGCTTTTGACCCGAGTGATTATTCGTTTCTGATTCCGTTGCATAATTCTTTTTCGAGGACGAAAAAAGAGTAAGTGTGGGGATGTTTGATGTACTGTAAAGTACATATGTTTATAGTGTATATTTTGGTCAGTTTTCAGTCGTTTTGAGTCTGTTTTAGGTTAGAATTGTGATACTGCTGACGTTAAGCTTTGATTTCAGGTCCCGTAGCTTAAAGTGATGAAAAACGAGTCAAAACGAGCAGTTTAGAAGAAAACCGGGATTCGTACGCGTGTCGGAGGAGCTGGAAATTGAAATTAAATAAAAAAATAAGAAAATAAGAACATGGAGGCGCCGCGCGACGCGACACCCCCTTGGCTTCACGCGAGGGGTGTGATTTCGATAAACATGTTTTCCAGCTAGGGTTTGATGAATTAATTCCCAAGAAACTTAATTGAAACCCTAATTGCGAATTAGAGAGCTTTTTGGGCGACTTTGGAGCATTCTTGGCGAGCAATCGGAGATCTCAAGGCGTTGGAATCATTGGTACGAGTCAAGGGCTAAGAATCGAAGAATCTATCGGGTTTTCTAATCCCTTGTTTTGTCGATTACTTTTCTTGGAACTTTGTTACAATGAATTCAGTTTTAGACATCTTTGTTATGTTTTCATTTACTGAGATGCTTGGCTAATTTCATAAACCACCTAGACTTGATGAATGGATTAATATAAAGTTTTTACCGGTTTCGTTATTTGCATGATTGTTATGGGTGATTGTGTTTAGTAAGCGGTTTGATTTAATGATTTGATGTGTATGCGTGCTTTGAGTTTGTTTATTGTTATTACTTGCTTCATATGATTCTTAGTGACGGTCTATATCACAACATAGAGTCATATTAGGGTTTAGGGTTTCGGTGAGTGTCTATATCACGTTAGAAAACCTTCACTCTTTAGGGAGAATCGGCCGATAACCTCTAGAAGTAAGTGGTAATAATTTGCTAAGTCTTAGTGTTCTACTAGTCCTAATACCTGGAAAGTGAGGGGCTATTGGTAGGTCTTACCCGGCGAATTGCTTTAGATAGTCCTTGGAAAAGGTCATGTCTTGGTTTACCTGTCGGTCTTATTAGTCTATTAAGTCAGATTAATTACTTCAAACTACCCTAGATCTAGGATTGGAAAAGAATAGGTCAATATTAGGGTACTTACACAATAATTAGACAATTGGAAAAACGTCTAATAACCGGTAGGATTAACGGCCTAGGTAGTTCCACAGGTTTCTCCTTGAGAAGGGTCGAGGGGCCTCGATGGTTCTTAATAGGTTTAGTACTTTAAGATCCCGGTTCCATAACTCATGCGCTTAACTTAATCGGTAATCTCTTAAAAACAATCTAGGATTCTTGTCTAGGTGGCCTTGTTCTCATATAAGAAAAGTCTTAAGTCTTTATTCGTCTTTAGTCTAGCTGTAGTTTAATTTAGTAGTCTAATATAGATTTCCTATTTTTCCGTACCCCCCCCAAACAATTAAACAAGTCTTAGTCGTGTCTGTCAGCTTCTGTCAGAGTCTAGTTTACGTGATTTATAGAGTCTCGTGGTTCGATATCCGGACTTCCTAGGTTATACTACATTGATCGGTACACTTGCCGATTGTGTGGTTTTAGGTCGAGTCTAGAATTAAAGCTTTTTAGTGTCTAGCTTAGAGAGTCTTATTTAGTTAATTTTTATTAGTCTGTTTAGCACACATCACGCATGAAGTCCTGGTTCGCCCCGATCTGCTCTATACGAGTCCTCTGCTGCTCCTGGTTAACCTGCATTTGTTGGAACTGCTGGTAAAACTCAGGGTAAGACGGGATGCCCTCTGGCCAATCCTGGTGCTGGTGGAATCCGTGATGCTGTGGTGAATGTGGTGGTGAGTGTGGCTCGTGCTGCTCATGCATCTCCTCGTCCTCATCCTCCTCCTCTGCCGGAGGCAATAGGTCCCAGACCTCATTGTTTAAACCCCTCAATCGATCCCCGCGATCCGTCTCAGCAATCAACCCCATCGCCTTCAACGACCGAATATCAACATATAAACCCTCAGTCACAAGAGTGAGATCCTGAAGTACCTCATCAGTCATCAACCCTAAATTGTAGGCAATTTCGGTCACATACTGACCGCCGTGAATCTGACTGTTGAGCGTTCTCCCTAAGCTGTTCACAAAATATTCCACCATCCTTGCAGCTAGGTTGATGTGTACCCCCACAACCAGCGCATAAAGATATATCAGATCCGGTGTTGGACAGTTCCCTAAACTGTCCATGCGCCCGCAGACTGTATGGCTGAATATATGATGCATCACTCGATGCAGAGGGTCTCTCAATCATGAAGCATTAGACATCCTTGGGTCGTATGGGTCACCAATTGCATTTTGAGCCCAAAACGCGGCCCACGCTTCGTCACTCGGGAAGGTGAACTCATCGGTGAAGAACTCTGAATCCATGTCTTCATTCGTGTAAATCCCAAGTCTCCGACCCAATCTACCCACCGACCAATGGTGCCAACGTCTGCCCAATCTGAAATGCACCCTTTCTTTGTAGCGGAAATTGGGGATTTTATACGCTTTGGGCTTTTCGTAGGAATAGGAGGCGAAGAACTCTATCGTGAGCTCACGATAGATGGGGCGATCGATAGCGACTAGACGCGAAAGTGGAATAGTGAGCATGTTTTCTAGTCGTTCACGCTGATTTAGATCTCTCATAACATCCCAATCCAGCCTCCGGGGGATGCCAAATTGCCCTCGCCTATTCCATAAAGTGTCACGTTTTGGGATACATAGGCTTTCTCTCTCGTTATTGGGGTCAAACTGTAAGAAGGGATGATCCATCTGCAATGAGGGAAGATAATAAGAACAGGAGAAACAGAAAAAATTTAATTTGGAACAGCAGAACACACTGTTATGAAGGTTCTGTCTTGCTGATCTGGGCATGTCGCACGGACGTGCGACCAGACGCACGGTCGTGCGTCACCGAGAACGAGCACATGTGGTCGGCTTACATCGTAACTGCACGGCGTGCGACCAACGGCACCACCGTGCGTCACCGAGCCAACCGCAAACCATCGTGAACAGTCGGCAGGGCACGACCGTTCCACACGAGGAACGTCCGTGCAACACGTTTATCTGCAGATTTCTAACCCCTGATCTTGAACAGTCCGATTTTTCAAAAATCAACAAGTTTTTATGCAAACAGGGGGCAGAGAATCAACCGGTTGTTCACGAGACATACGATTCTTGCAAGGGTTAGGGTTTCGCTTGTATTTAGGAAGGGAACCCTAAAAAGCCTTGAAGAATCCAATGAATCTAACCTAGACAAAGATAAAACAAGAAATCGAAGATGGAGAACATACCGTGCGAAGGGATGTGTGAAACCATGTGAAGAAATCGTTCGATTTGAGGCAAAAACGCTCTGGAACGGCTGGTGCGGATAGGGTTTTCGCGAATTATGAATGGGGGCTGCAGATGAGGGTATTTATACTACCAAATGACAAAACTGCCCTCAGCCTCACGCACGGTCGTTCGACCTCTAGCACGGTCGTGCGTTCCCGACATCGTTCAAACCCTGCACGCTGATCTCGGCAATGCACGGGGGTGCGACTCATGGTGCCGGTCAGCTCGCAAACGCACGGACGTGCGACCCATGGCACGGGCGTGCCACAGCTGCAGATCAGTTTTTTCTGCAGAAAGCCTTTTCAGCACCTGTTTTGGCCGTTTTTTCGCCATTTTTTCAACACGCAAACTGTTTTAACAATATCCCAACATAGAACCTTCGCTCGGCACGTATGAAAATTGTACAAATTAATGTAAACTACCCAACACACCTAAATTACGCTAAAACTACAAAAACACAAAAGTGGACTATTTTACCCCTATAGCGCCAAAGACGTTCTTGCTACATTTTTAATCCACGAGTCAGTAGCGTAGACTCTCCTCCCCACACTTAGGATGTGTGCGGGGCATGGAGTTCGATAACCTCCACCGCCGACTCGATCGGCACGGTAACGTAAAGCTTCAAGCAGTGCCCATTCACTTTGAAAATAACGCCGTCCGCGTTCTCTATTGCGACAGTCCCATATGAGAATACCTCCTTTACTGTGTATGGTCCTGTCCAACGTGAATGAAGTTTTCCTGGAAATAGGCGCAACCGCAAGTTGTAAAGAAGAACAAGATCGCCCGCTTGGAATTGTTTGTGGTCCTTCAAGCGTTTATCGTGCAATCTCTTTGTGCGCTCTTTATACAACATGGAGCTCTCATAAGCGTGTTGTCGTAGCTCCTCCAATTCATGAATCTGAAGAAACCGGGCTTCACCTCCGGTTTTTAAGTCCAGATTTGCGGTTTTTAGAGCCCACATCGCTTTATGCTCCAACTCTACCGGCAAATGACACGTTTTTCCGTATACAAGCCTAAAGGGAATAGTCCCAATAGGGGTCTTGAAAGCTGTACGGAAAGCCCACAATGCCTCGTCGAGTTTGTCCAACCAATCCTTGTGGTTTGCACCTACAGACCGCTCAAGGATTCGTTTTAGCCCCCGGTTTGTGACTTCCACTTGTCCACTCGTCTGTGGATGATAGGGCGTGGATAAACAGTGATGCACACCGTAGCGGGACAAAGCGTTTTCAAGCTGGGTATTGCAGAAATGAGTCCCTCTGTCACTGATAAGCGCTTTCGGAGCGCCAAACCGGGCGAACAAACTTTTCAAGAATCTCACGACCACCCTGGCGTCATTGGTGGGTAAGGCCTGTTCCTCCGCCCACTTTGATACATAGTCAACTGCGACCAGGATGTACTTATTACTCCGTGAGGGGGGAAATGGTCCCATGAAGTCTATCCCCCAAATGTCGAAGACTTCACAAACTTGTATCCAGTTCTGAGGCATTTCATCACGTGCCGATATATTTGTTGCCCTCTGGCAGGCATCGCACGCTTTTACCCAACTTTGCGATCACGAAAAATAGTCGGCCAATAAAACCCGGAATCCAGCACCTTCTTGGCGGTGAAATTGGGTCCATGGTGGCCTCCAGTAGGTCCCTCGTGACAATGGCGTAGAATATCGGTCGCCTCCTTCCCTGAAACACATCTTCTGATCACCTGATCAGCACCAACCTTGAATAAGAAAGGATCGTCCCAAATGTAGTGCTTGACATCCAAAAAGAATTTCCTCTTTTGCTGATGAGTCAACCCTTTAATCAGAATCCCGCAAGCAAGATAGTTCGCAAAGTCGGCGAACTAAGGAGACTCATCGCATATCTCAACACCCATCAACGACTCGTGTGGGAAATTGTCATTGATAGAATCCCAACGCGTGTCCTCGATGTCTCCATGCTCTAACCGAGATAGATGGTCAGCCGCTATATTCAACGCACCCTTTTTATCTTGAATTTCGATATCAAATTCTTGCAGCAATAAGATCCATCTGAAGAGACGCGGTTTAGCGTCCTGTTTGCTAAAAAGATATCTGATGGCTGCGTGATCAGTATACACTATTGTTTTCGAAAGCACCAAATACGATCTAAATTTGTCAAATGCGAAAACAACTGCCAAGAGCTCTTTTTCAGTTGTGGTGTAGTGCTCCTGAGCGCCGTGAAGAGTCTTGCTTGCATAATAGATCGGGTGAAAGCGCTTTTCCTTCTTCTGTCCCAAAACGGCCCCTATAGCGTAATCGCTTGCGTCGCACACAATTTCAAATGGCAGACTCCAGTCAGGTGCAACTAAAATAGAGGCCTCAATCAACTTTTTCTTGAGAAGGTCAAAAACCCTCAAGCAATCATCTCCAAACATAAATGGAGCGTCTTTATCTAACAAACGGGTCATGGGCCTAGCGATTTTTGAGAAATCCTTGATGAATCGCCTATCGAACCCCGCATGACCAAGAAAGCTCCGTATCGCTCTCACAGAGGTGGGAGGCGGAAGTTGTGAAATAATGTCAACTTTAGCTGGATCGACCTCCATACCAGCATGAGAAATCTTATGTCCCAGAACTATGCCCTCTTTCACCATGAAGTGGCACTTCTCCCAGTTTAGGACCAGATTCGTCTCCTCACACCTCTTCAACATCTTCTTCAAATTTTCCAAACAATGATCGAAGGAATCCCCAAATACCGAAAAGTCATCCATGAAAACCTCCATAGAATCCTCGATCATATCATGAAAAATTGCAACCATGCATCTCTGGAAGGTCGCTGGTGCATTACACAACCCAAAAGGCATACGCCGGTAGGCGAATGTGCCGAAAGGGCATGTAAAGGTAGTCTTCTCCTGATCCTCGGGAGCAATAGGAATTTGGAAGTACCCAGAGAACCCGTCGAAGAAACAGTAATACAACTTCCCCAACAAACATTCCAACATCTGATCGATAAATGGAAGCGGGAAGTGATCCTTACGAGTAGCATCGTTGAGTTTGCGGTAATCGATGCAAACTCGCCACCCAGTGACAGTACGGGTGGGAATTAGCTCATTCCTATCATTTGAGACTACAGTCATACCACCTTTCTTAGGTACAACCTGCTCTGGACTCACCCACACAGAGTCAGAAATAGGATAAATCAACCCGGCATCCAACAACTTAATCACTTCTTTCTTCACCACGTCCTGCATATTCGGATTTAACCGCCTCTGATGCTGTGCACAGGGTTTGTACTCGTCTTCCATCAGAATCTTGTGAGTACAGAAAGAAGGATTGATGCCCTTGATATCCATGATTTTCCAAGCAATGGCTCTCTTATGAAGTCTAAGAACCTCGAGAAGCTATTTCTTCTCATCCTTTTCCAATGATGCCGAAATTATGACCGGTAAGCGACGCTCCTTGTCCAGAAATGCATACTCGAGATTTGGTGGGAGTTCTTTCAACTCCAAAGACGGCGGATCTTCAATCGAAGGTTTTGCTTTCTCTTCTTCTACATGGTCAATTTCTAGAAATCGCTCCGGACTTTGGGAACCATCGTCACCAATCTGATAGAATGGCTGCTCTAAATCGTGGCCCTCCTGCGTAATGCCTATCAGGTCCCCACACGACAGACGTGTGTCCGAATCAATCTCTTCAATAGTGCGAGCACACACATGCATCGACAATGTCGACATAATAAAGCATGTCATCGTGACTTTGCGGATGCTGCATTGATATTTTGATATCAAATGTCACGTGCTCGTCATTCACTCGGAGCGTGATTTGGCCAGCTGCCACATCAACAATCGTCCTCGCAGTATTGAGCAACGGGCGTCCAAGTATCAAAGGTACTTTTGAATCTTCGTCCATGTCAAGAATAACAAAATCCACGGGGAAAACAAATTTATCGATTTTAACAAGCATGTTTTCCACAAATCCACGCGGATACTTGATTGAACGGTCTGCCAACCGAATGCTCATTCTAGTGGGTGACGGCTCACCCAGATCCAGTTTAGTAAAAACCTTATATGGCATAAGGTTGATACTCGCTCCCAAGTCAGCCAATGCATGGCTAACAGACATGTTTCCAATCAAACAAGGAAGCGTAAAACTACCTGGATCTCCCATTTTCATGGGCAGACGGTTTTGCAAAATAGCATAACAAGTTTCATTCATCACCACACATGATATATCCTCGAGCTTCTGTTTATTCGAGAGGATGTCCTTTAGGAATTTTGCATACTTTGGCATCTGGGCCAAGGCTTCAACAAACGGTATATTTATATGAAGTTTCTTAAACAGCTCAAGGAACTTACCGTATTGTTCTTCATTCTTCTGTTTCTTCAGCCTGCCTGGATAAGGAACTGGAGGAGTGTGATCTTTGACCGGCTCCTGGACTTGTGCTGTACTTGCTGGGCGCAACCTGGCTTACACCTCGTCCAGTGTGTCAGTCGGGACCGCTTCAATGATCGGTGATGAGGCCGATATGTCGGGTCCGGTAGTCCTACCACTCCTGGTCATGACAGCATTCACATCCCTGTGCCCGCTCGGGTTTTTCTCTGTATTGCCTGGAAGACCACCTGGGGGCCTTTTAGACAACATCTTTGCCAGCTGACCAACCTGGTTCTTGATATTCTGAATCGAGGCTTTTTGACTCCTCATTTCTCCCTCGTGGGAAAGAAAACGATCCTCGCTCTGTTGGTATCGTTTTTCTGCAACTGATTTGCACTAGAGGAGCTAGTAAGAAGCTGAGCCATCATATCCTCCAGCTTAGAACTAGATGAAGGGGCCTGCTGCTGGGAACTACTCCCAGTGCCCTGACTCTGATACGAATATGGACGCTGCTGGTAAGGTTGGTTGTATGGCTGGAACTGCTGACCCTGACCCTACCGGGGCGCTGGAGCGCGCTGAGTGAATCCCAATGGGTTTTGATTACCCTTATTCGCTCGCCACCCAAAATTTGGGTGATTTCTCCATCCGGGATTATTGGTGTTGCTGTACGGGTTGTTCTGTGGCCTCACCTGATTACTCACAAAATCTACTTCTTCATGGTCCTCATACAGGACTCCCTGAAAGCATGCACCAGGCTCGTGTGACACTCCACACTGGTCACATCCCGAACCCGCTTGTGCGATCATCTGGGGCTTATCGAATTTTGATGCAAGAGCCGAGATTTGTGCAGTAATGGCTGTGTAGTCGTCCACAGCGTGAACTCCTGCGCGAGATGCTGATGATGATGATGTAGGCCGGCCTCTATCTCCTTCGCGACGCGAGCTAGACTTCAATGCTGCTTTTTCTATGATATCATAAGCCTCATTCGGCATCTTCGTTCCTAGATCGCCTCCTGCATTCATGTCTAACCTCTCCTGCGTGTTGTAGCTAAGCCCTTGATAGAACGTCAAGACCAGCTGTCTCTTGGAGAAGCCATGATGTGGAACATCAAGTAACAGATCCTTAAATCTCTCCCAAGCCGCGTGCAACGACTCTCCCTCATCTTGGCGAAAGGTCACCACCCGGTTTCTTAACTTGGTTGTCTTCTCTGGCGGAAATTATTTTTGCATAAACAGCTCCTCCAGCTCATTCCAGGTCCTGATGGACCCAGTTGGAATTGACATAAGCCAAGCTCTGGCTTTGTCACGCAGTGAGAATGGAAACAACCTCAACCGAACAGCATCCTCCGAAACATCTCTAATCTTGAACGTGGAACAAACTTCGAGAAAAGCCGCTATATGTCGTCCGGGATCCTCATGCTCATGCCCGTCAAACTGCACTGAATTCTGCACCATATTAATAATACTAGATTTAATTTCAAAAACAGGTGCATCTATAGTAGGTCGTAGGATACTCGGCTCCAGGCCTGCCCGTCTGGGCTGATTTGATTCATTCAAAGGTCGCTCGTCGTCTGCCATGATTGCGTTTCCTGCTGCCACTGAGCCCTCGGCTTCAGCGGGTACCACCTGCTCCGGTTCACTAGCTGCAAGTAGCAGCGCTACCGCGCGGGATCTATTCCGAAGGCGTCTCCTCAGATCGCGCTCGGGTTCGTCTGACGGTTCAACAGGATCGGGAGCGGGGGTTGAGGACATCAACCTGCAAACAAAAAATTAACACAATGAATATTTTATTAATATAATAATGCTGCTGTTTTTTTTTTTGGCTGAAAAGAAACAGAATATTATTTTGAATGGGCTGAAAATTTTATAAAAATCCGAAAATGGGCCCGAAATTTTATAAAAATTACAACAATAAAAATAATCGAATCGGCTAATCTAAAGATGATTTTTCAAAGCCGAAAACTCAAAGAATAAGTGAATAAATAAATCCGAATCGAACAAATAAGTGGAACAAAAATTTACAAGTGTACAAAACAATCAAGAACACGAATAAATCAAATTAAAAGCAAGAAATATTAACAAATAAATAAACAAATAAATAATCAAGAAAATATTCACAAATATTAACAAGTATATACACCGATAAAACAATGACTCGGGTCGTTCCTAAAGCTCGCCAATTTCCCCGGCAACGGCGCCAAAAACTTGACGTGTGCGCGTATACACATATTTTTATCATGAATAAACACACGATTCGGTTTTAAATTTATAAAAGTGATTTATACTTCAACATCAAAACACACACGAAAGAGGCAAGTGTACCCCGTCACATATGTAGTAAAGTATCGGTAAGAACCAAGTATCGATCCAAGGAAATGGGCGGAGGAATAATACTAGACTGTAACATCTGTGCTTGTAATCATTATGAATAGTACCATTATCAATAAAACAATTTCATTTGATCCCAATGTTTGTTTGGTTATGTTTTACATTTTTCATGTTTTGACTTTTATTCAATTTCAAACTCTATATCACTTTCTAGAGAGTTATACGCAAACTGGTGCGTAAACGTAGCCAGTTTAATGCGACAAATACTCCGGAACATCAACATATACTTAACATACCTTAAATAACCCTTACGTAACTTAGAAATAAGTTTTGAAGGCTTTGGTATGGCAAAAACAAGTTAATTCGCTTACAGGGACTAAACTTGACAAACTGCGAAAGTATGCCAATTTGAACTGTAACGAACATTCCGGAACATGACCATAAGTTAAACATACCATAAATATCCTTTACATAGCTTAGAAATAGGCTTTGAGGGGTTCGGTATGCTAAAATAAACTTTTGGGGTCATTCAGGGACTAAAAGCGTCAAAAAAGTGCACAAGTTTTCATTTTCGCCCATAACTTACGTTCTGAATACATCCGGACATCCAAAAATTTATGTAAGCACTAAAATATTTTATTTTAGTGTTTGGAATAAGAAAAATCCATTCGTCACGCCATTTGGATCATTTTTCGCGCTTATGCGCATTCCGTCATAATTAACCGAACAACGTAACCGTACGGCTAAACGAACCGACACCCGAGATATTTTTGAACACATTTTAAGTTCCCTATACTTTAACTTCATTTTAGAGCTTTGAAATGGGGTTAACGGGGCTTAAACGTGTCAAAAAACGCATCGAAAACCAAGTTTTGAGGTTGTAGGGACTGAAACTGTAAATCTGCCAAACTAGGTCCATAAGTAGGGGCCAGATGCAGCAAAACGTTTTTTTTTAGCTGTTAACAGCCCTTAACACTCTCCAAAGGCCAAGTGCCAAGTGTCAAACTCTTATGGTTGATGGCAAATGAGTTACCACAACTTTCCAACAAGTGTACGGCTTAGATCGTGCCCCCTTTTCCAAGAAATGATCCTAACGGTGAACCAAAAACTATAAATACCCACCTCCACCCTTCACTTTTCCTCACAAGAATCTGATCTAATGTGCT
Organism: Helianthus tuberosus; assembly: GCA_030545235.1. Lineage (NCBI taxonomy): Eukaryota > Viridiplantae > Streptophyta > Magnoliopsida > Asterales > Asteraceae > Helianthus > Helianthus tuberosus. Next base: position 67,619,217 of record CM060432.1, on the reverse strand, counting down.
CTAAGTTGAAACCTTTGTTTCATACCTGAGCTATTTTGATCTAGATTAGCATTCGGGGACCCTTCTTAAGTATTCTTTCGTTCTTTTATTGCTTTTCGAGTCCGAAAGTCAAACTTTGTTTGACTTTCTGCGTTGACTAGTTTATGGTCAATGCGAAGTTCGTTGGAACTTCGCAACGTGATTGTAATCACGATGGTTATAGTCCCTTGGGACTATGCCTACTGATTACCACGTTGTCTAGGGTCGTAAGGGTAAGCGATCTAATAAATCGCTTATACCTTCGAACCCGACCCATTTGGTCGATCATTAGGATCCGACCAAACACATTAGGTGACCATAGTATATAGGGAATAACCCTCCAAGGTTATACCTTATGGTCGCTTCGTTTAAGTAGTTGTATGATAGGTAGTTTATATGCCTTAGGTAAATTACCAAAATACCCCTTTGATGCCAAAATTCGTTTTAAACATATGTAACATAACTTTTGACATCTAAACTGATTTGACAACCATATTAGACATGTTAAGGAATATTTTACTTGTCATAGGACTAGTTAGGCGTTTCGAACGCGTTTTACGTGAACGACGCGTTAAAGTAGCATAAGCTACCTAAACGGATCGTAATGGGTCACAAACACTTAGGTTAAGTTTCGTTTTAGTATGTGGGCTTTGTTAAACCATGTTACACAAGTCTCCTTACTCGTTTGGTTTACGAACCCTCATTCTATCCGATCCTCCGATTTAGGTCCGGTTTATTAACATAGTTACCTATATTAGGTGCCGTTTGATATCCGTGATCTCTAGCATTGTTTGGTTGTCACTCAAGGACTTCTGAGCAATCTCAAGTGAGTACATAGACCCCTCTTTTACTGTTTTCCAAACTGTTTTGGGGTGAAACACATGTGCCTACTTGTTACTTTCATGCTTTCCTGTTTTCACATCATATCCCTGCTATGTTCGTTAGTACATTATAGTACACGTTTTACATTACATTTCATGCTATGTATGCCCATTGTGTGCGTACTTAGTACATTGCTTTACATTACATTTCATGCTATGTATGCCCATTGTGTGCGTACTTAGTACATTGCTTTACATTACATTTCATGCTATGTATGCCCATTGTGTGCGTACTTAGTAGATTGTTTTACATTACATTTCATGCTATGTATGTCCATTGTGTGCATACTTAGTACAGTTGTTTTCATCACATGCTTACATTTTTTATGACATTTGGGTTGTTTACAATGGAACAATACATTCATTAACATTAGCTACGCCGTTCGTTAGTAGGTAGTGGTACCATAGGAATTGACAACTCCCGTTCCTGAAATCCTAGGTTTGTTTGGATTGGAAGGAATGACCGAATTCGATATACATAACTTAGATAAACCTTTAATTTGTTTAAGGGTTTATCACCACAGTCTCAAGGCTTGGATGTATGCATTTTCACAATACCGCATAGATGTTTATATCAGTATAGCATGCATTTGTTCCACAAAACATAACTTTGATTTAAACCATGTTTTACTTCAATACCTTGTTTTTGTGCATTTTACATATGGTTTAGTTGATATATTTCACATACCATACATGACATTTTTGGATACACATTACATGATTTACATTAGACATAAACATTTTGACATTGATATACAAAATTCATGATTTACATTAAACACAGACATTTGATATGGTTTACACAATAACATTTTGACATTTGATTATACATAAACAATTTACATTGGTGGTTTGGTTTGAGTAAGTGATTCAAGTAACGAGGCGTGTGTAATATGATACAAGCATGGTGGATACGCCGCTGGTACTTCCTATATATAAGTGTTTGCATGGTATTACATATCGTAGCGTTATTTAAATCATTTCAATTTATGACACATGACATTTTATACAAATAACAAACTTTTTACAAGACATCGTTTACAAACAACTTATCTTACACAAACTCATTTTTACATGGTTATTCATTTAACCTTACATTTATTTATACATATCATCTGATCTTATCGTTTTTTTTTTCAAATAATTTATAAGACAAAGAAAATTACAAGGTTCATGAATAAACATTTTTCTTAAACACAAGTCATGAATCATATTTTTACAAAACCTATGTATCTCACAGGCATTTTTATGCTGACGTACCTATTTTCACATGTGTTTTCAGCAGCTTTTCCATAGGATGATGATCGTGACACTAGGGCGGACCTGTGCCTTAGAGACATAAAATGAAGATAAACTAGTTTAATTATGTTATGAACTCTTTATTTCCTGTTTAAAGACAATGAAACTCTTATGTTGATGAATAAAATACAACTTTGAATGCCATGGTTATGAAACAATTAATTCTGTTACAACACTCCCCGACGTTTTCCGCCACGTTTTGTATGTTATACGTGGTCGGGGTGTGACAGAAGAGTTGGTATCAGAGCCAATGGTTATAGGGAATTAGGTTATTAGTAATGCTTTGACCTAGACTATAACTTTTCTAGGACCCTAACACAAGTTATCTTGTGCTTAGATCTTAAAACATGCACATCACCTATCCTTAGGTGATTATCAAAACAAAAACCAAATTTTTTTCCGAAACGATTTTTGAAAAACAATCTTCTGTTTTTGAATAATTTATTACAAGGTTTTGAACCCTCTTTTGTAAGGTTTTGAACCCTTCCAGTTTGACTAAATTTTTGGCCTTGTGCCTTCAAATTTTTAAAATCTCGTCAACGTTTTGGGTTTTAAATAATGTGAACACGTGCAAACTGGAAGAGTGAATGCCTGTATTCTGGGTTTTCTGTCTAGGCAAGCACTTCGTATATATCTCATTAGACGCGAGACCAGTTGCGCTTACCTGGGAATTCTTGGGATGAGTGTTCACTTATAGGCGAGCATGTCTTCGCAATACATTATTTTTGATCCATTTACTTTGATTAGTCACTGTGTGTCGTTTGTTTACTTTGTGATGCGGACGAATGACCACCATCTTTGCTTTTGTTGATTTTGTTTCATCTCATTCTTTTCACCCAATCATCTCACTCGTTTCCTTTCATGTTCCTCTTTTAGAATGCCTCCTCGACGCGACAATCTGATTGCGACTGCCGAACTGGCAGAAATTATTGCGCAGCAGATGGCTGCTCAATTTCCAAATCTCTTTGCTCAATGGCACCAAGCCAACAACAACAACAATGCTCCATGCAAATACAAGGATTTTAACTCGGCTAAACCACTCAAGTTTAGTGGTTCTGAGGGAGCAACTGGGCTTCTTCAATGGTTCGAGAGCATTGAGAATACTTTCCGCCACGTGCAGTGTCCGGATAATCGCAAGTTCGAGTTTTCTTCGAGCGTGTTTCAGAAGAGGGCTCTCACATGGTGGAACGGGGTTATGAGAGACTGTGGTGCAGAAGTTGCTCTAGCACAGACATGGGCGGAACTTAGAGCTCTTATGATGAGGGAGTTTTGTCCTCGTCATGAACAACGAGCGTTGGAGAAGGAGTTTGATGACTTGAAACAAGATAGTGGCGAGCACAGGGCATATACTGATAGGTTTGAGGAGTTGAGTCTGCTTTGCCCGACTATGGTTACCCCACTCGACAAGGCTATCGAAAGGTACATCGACGGCCTACCTGACTCAGTGCAAGACATCATTACTGGTAGTAACCCTGCCACACTCCGTCAGGCGATCGAGCTAGCAGCGACATTGACTGAGTCGCAGATTCGGAAGAATAAGTTACACAGGAAGGGTGATAAGGGCAAGAAACAGTCGGCTGACAAGGAAGATAGCAAGAAAGGTCAAAACAAGAATGGAAAGGATTTTGGTTCATCGAAAAGGGCAAGGAAGCATAAGGCTTCCAAAAACTATGCTGTCACTGCCCAAGCTAACCAGGCAGCTCCCAACCAACCCGCACAGCCTCCAGTGAAGAAGCCCTATTCAGGGAATGCACCTTTGTGCAATAGATGCAACAGTCACCATCAGCCGCAACATCAGTGCCGTTTCTGTACTAACTGTGGGAAGTCAGGTCATCTTACCGATGTTTGTCGGTTTGCTCAGAATCGGGCAGTTCAGAACCCGGCTCAACAAGTTGCTCAGCCTCTTGCTCAACAACAGGGTCAAGCTGCACGACCACACTACCCACCAGGTGCTTGTTATAACTGTGGGGATCTGACCCATTACAGAAACCGGTGCCCAAGGCTGGCTAACCAGAATCAGAATCCAAATCAGAATCAGGCTCAGGCTCGAGGGCGAGCTTTTAACTTGAATGCCTAAGAGGCGCAGGCGGACGATAATGTGGTGAACGGTACGTTCTTTATTAATAATCAGCCTGCATCTGTTCTTTTTGATACGGGTGCCGATAAGAGTTTTGTGTCATTGTCTTTTGAGCCAATGCTTTGCGTGTCTAGAACGAAACTAGGAAAACCCTTGACAGTAGAAGTTGCTAGTGGTGAACCCATTGTTCTTAATTCTGTTCTACGCAACTGCCAGTTGAACCTTAACGATCATCTTTTTCCTATCGACCTCACGCCTATGCAACTTGGAAGCTTCGACGTTATTGTGGGAATGGATTGGTTATCCAAGCATCACGCGGAGGTAGTTTGTTTCGAGAAGATAGTTCGTGTGCCGCTTTCGACAGGCGAGATCCTACAGGTTCAAGGTGAGAAACCGTCTGGTGGTCTTAAGCTCATGTCTTGTTTTAAAGCTCGGAAGTATCTACGAAAGAACTATGTGGCTTTCTTAGCACATGTTACAGCAGATAAAGGCAAGGGTAAGTCTATTTCAGATATTCCTGTCGTTCGGGATTATTCTGAAGTATTCCCTGAAGAGTTACCCGGTCTACCCCCAGCACGCCAAGTCGAGTTCCGCATTGATCTCGTACCTGGTGCAAATCCTATTGCCAGAGCTCCATATCGTCTTGCTCCATCTGAGATGCAAGAGTTGTCTAAACAGCTTCAGGAGCTCTCTGACACTGGTTTTATCCGTCCTAGCTTTTCACCTTGGGGTGCTCCCGTTCTTTTTGTCAAGAAGAAGGATGGATCCTTTAGGATGTGTATCAATTATCGTGAGCTTAACAAGCTTACCATCAAGAATCGATATCCCCTACCTCGCATAGATGATCTCTTTGATCAGTTACAGGGCGCTTCCTATTTTTCGAAGATCGATCTGTGATCTGGATATCATCAACTTCGTGTGCATGAGGAAGATATTCCCAAGACAGCGTTCCGCACTCGTTATGGGAATTATGAGTTCACAGTCATGCCATTCGGTTTGACTAATGCTCCTGCTGTTTTCATGGACTTAATGAATAGGGTCTGCAAACCTTATTTGGATTAGTTCGTCATTGTTTTTATTGACGACATCTTGATATACTCTAAGACGCGAGCTGATCACGAGCAGCATCTTCGTCTTACTTTGGAACTCCTAAAGAAAGAGCAACTTTTCGCCAAATTCTCCAAGTGTGAATTCTGGCTTAAAGAAGTTCAATTTTTAGGACATATTGTCAACGAACGAGGTATTCATGTAGATCCCTCCAAGATCAGTGCGATTAAGGATTGGGATACGCCTACTACTCCTACTGAAGTTCGTTCTTTTCTTGGTCTGGCGGGTTATTATCGTCGCTTCATAGAAAACTTCTCAAAGATTGCAGTTCCTCTAACTGCTCTAACTCAGAAGAACAAGCCCTTTGAGTGGGGATTCAAACAAGAGGAAGCTTTTCAAAACTTGAAGCAGAAGCTTTGCGACGCGCCTGTTCTGACTTTGCCTAAGGGCAATGATGATTTCGTCGTTTATTGCGATGCATCTAAATTGGGTCTTGGCTGTGTTCTGATGCAATGGAACAAAGTCATAGCATATGCATCAAGGCAGTTGAAGATACATGAGAAGAACTACACCACTCATGATCTTGAGTTGGGTGCAGTTGTGTTCGCTCTAAAGATCTGGAGACACTATTTGTACGGTACAAAATGTGTGGTTTTCACGGACCACAAAAGTCTCCATCATATCTTCAATCAGAAAGAACTCAACATGAGGCAACGACGTTGGGTCGAGCTTTTAAACGACTATGACTGCGAGATTCGCTACCATCCTGGTAAGGAGAATGTCGTAGCTGATGCATTGAGTCGTAAGGAACGTACTAAGCTTCATTGTGTACGTGTTCAATCTGTTATTCAAGCACGATCCGATATCCAAGCCCGCATTTCTCAGGCTCAACAATCTTGTGTTTCACAAGGATTGATGGATAAGGAATTTCCCTATCACATAACACCTGATCTGGAACTGAAGGACAATGGATCGTATTACTTCATGGACCGTTTGTGGGTCCCAAGCCAGGATGATCTTCGTACCTTGCTTATGGATGAAGCCCATAAGTCTCGTTATTCTATTCATCCGGGCTCAGATAATATGTGTAAGGATCTTCGTATTCACTATTGGTGGCCTGGTATGAAGAAAGACATTGCCTTATACGTATCAAAATGCCTTACTTGTCTTAAGGTTAAGGCTAAACATCAACGTCCTTCTGGTTTATTGGTGCAACCAGAGATCCCAGTTTGGAAATGGGAAAACATTACTATGGATCTTGTTACCAAACTTCCACGCACAAAGAAAGGTCATGATGCCATCTGGGTAGTCGTTGATCGTCTTACTAAGTCAGCACATTTCTTGCCAATCCGTGAGGACTTTCCTGCTGACAGACTTGCAAAAATCTATGTGGATGAAATTGTAGCTCGACATGGTGTTCCTTTGAACATCATTTCTGACAGAGATGCTCGTTTCACTTCTCATTTTTGGAGAACCATGCAATCTACTATGGGGACCCAACTTAATCTGAGCACAGCTTATCATCCGCAAACGGATGGTCAATCTGAAAGAACAATCCAGACTCTGGAGGATATGCTTAGAGCTTGTGTGATCGACTTTGGTGGTAGTTGGGATTCACATCTTCCGTTAATTGAATTCTCGTACAACAACAGTTATCACACCAGCATCAAAATGGCTCCTTTCGAAGCTCTCTATGGTCGAAAATGTCGTTCACCAGTCTGCTAGAATGAGATCGGCGAGGCTCAACTTACTGGACCTGCCCTCATTTTAGAGACAACTGACAAGGTTAAGAAAGTTCGTGATAACCTTCAGACAGCTAGAAGCCGTCAAAAGAGTTACGCGGATCCAAAACGCAAGTCCTTGGAATTTCAAGTCGGTGATCGAGTATTACTTAAGGTCTCACCTTGGAAAGGTGTGATCAGATTTGGAAAGAAAGGAAAACTTGCACCTAGATACGTTGGACCATTCAAGATCGTCGAAAGAATCGGAAAGGTAGCCTACAGACTTGAGTTACCTCCGGAACTTGGAAATGTTCATCCAACTTTTCACGTGTCCAATCTCAAGAGGTGTTTAGCTGATGAGAACCTCCACATACCACTTGACGAAATTCGTGTTGGTAAAACACTGAAATTTGTTGAGAAACCTGTGGAAATCATGGAACGTGAAGTCAAGTGGTTCAAACGCAAGCGCATTCCTATGGTCAAAGTTCATTGGGAAGATAAACGTGGACCCGAGTTTACTTGGGAACGCGAAGATCAAATGAAGGCGAAATATCCGCATCTTTTCCCACGAGTTTCCTCTAAATAAAATTCGGGACGAAATTTCCACAAGTAGGGGAGACTGTAACATCTGTGCTTGTAATCATTATGAACAGTACCATTATCAATAAAACAATGTCATTTGATCCCAATGTTTGTTTGGTTATGTTTTACATTTTTCATGTTTTGACTTTTATTCAATTTCAAACTCTATATCACTTTCTAGAGAGTTATACGCAAACTGGTGCGTAAACGTAGCCAGTTTAATGCGACAAATACTCCAGAACATCAACATATACTTAACATATCTTAAATAACCCTAACATAACTTAGAAATAAGTTTTGAAGGCTTTGGTATGGCAAAAACAAGTTAATTCGCTTACAGGGACTAAACTTGACAAACTGCGAAAGTATGCCAATTTGCACTGTAACGAACATTCCGGAACATGACCATAAGTTAAACATACCATAAATATCCTTTACATAGCTTAGAAATAGGCTTTGAGGGGTTCGGTATGCTAAAATAAACTTTTGGGGTCATTCAGGGACTAAAAGCGTCAAAAAGTGCACAAGTTTGCATTTTCGCGTATAACTTACGTTTTGAATACATCCGGACATCTAAAAATTTATGTAAGCACTAAAATATTTTATTTTAGTGTTTGGCATAAGAAAAATCCATTCGTCACGACATTTGGATCATTTTTCGCGCTTATGCGCATTCCGTCGTAATTAACCGAACAACGTAACCGTACGGCTAAACGAACCGACACCCGAGATATTTTTGAACACATTTTAAGTTCCCTATACTTTAACTTCATTTTAGAGCTTTGAAATGGGGTTAACGGGGCTTAAACGTGTCAAAAAACGCATCGAAAACCAAGTTTTGAGGTTGCAGGGACTGAAACTGTAAATCTGCCAAACTAGGTCCATAAGTAGGGGCCAGATGCAGCAAAACGTTTTTTTTCAGCTGTTAACAGCCCTTAACACACTCCAAAGGCCAAGTGCCAAGTGTCAAACTCTTATGGTGGATGGCAAATAAGTTACCACAACTTTCCAACAAGTGTACGGCTTAGATCGTGCCCCCTTTTCCAAGAAATGATCCTAACGGTGAACCAAAAACTATAAATACCCACCTCCACCCTTCACTTTTCCTCACAAGAATCTGATCTAATGTGCTCTAAGTTGAAACCTTTGTTTCATAACTGAGCTATTTTGATCTAGATTAGCGTTCGGGGACCCTTCGTAAGTATTCTTTCGTTCTTTTATTTCTTTTCGAGTCCGAAAGTCAAACTTTGTTTGACTTTCTGCGTTGACCAGTTTATGGTCAATGCGAAGTTTGTTTGAACTTCGCAACGTGATTGTAATCACGATGGTTATAGTCCCTTGGGACTATGCCTACTGATTACCACGTTGTCTAGGGTCGTAAGGGTAAGCGATCTAATAAATCGCTTATACCTTCGAAGCCGACCCATTTGGTCGATCATTAGGATCCGACCAAACACATTAGGTGACCATAGTATATAGGGAATAACCCTCCGAGGTTATACCTTATGGTCGCTTCGTTTAAGTAGTTGTATGATAGGTAGTTTATATGCCTTAGGTAAATTACCAAAATACCCCTTTGATGCCAAAATTCGTTTTAAACATATGTAACATAACTTTTGACATCTAAACTGATTTGACAACCATATTAGACATGTTAAGGCATATTTTACTTGTCATAGGACTAGTTAGGCGTTCCGAACGCGTTTTACGCGAACGACGCGTTAAAGTAGCATAAGCTACCTAAACGGATCGTAATGGGTCATAAACACTTAGGTTAAGTTTCGTTTTAGTATGTGGGCTTTGTTAAACCATGTTACACGAGTCTCCATACTCGTTTGGTTTACGAACCCTCATTGTATCCGATCCTCCGATTTAGGTCCGGTTTATTAACATAGTTACCTATATTAGGTGCCGTTTGATATCCGTGACCTCTAGCATTGTTTGGTTGTCACTCAAGGACTTCTGAGCAATCTCAAATGAGTACATAGACCCCTCTTTTACTGTTTTCCAAACTGTTTTGGGGTGAAACACATGTGCCTACTTGTTACTTTCATGCTTTCCTGTTTTCACATCATATCCCTGCTATGTTCGTTAGTACATTATAGTACATGTTTTACATTACATTTCATGCTATGTATGCCCATTGTGTGCGTACTTAGTACATTGCTTTACATTACATTTCATGCTATGTATGCCCATTGTGTGCGTACTTAGTACATTGCTTTACATTACATTTCATGCTATGTATGCCCATTGTGTGCGTACTTAGTACATTGTTTTACATTACATTTCATGCTATGTATGTCCATTGTGTGCATACTTAGTACAGTTGTTTTCATCACATGCTTACATTTTTTTATGACATTTGGGTTGTTTACGATGGAACAATACATTCATTAACTTTAGCTACGCCGTTCGTTAGTAGGTAGTGGTACCATAGGAATTGACAACTCCCGTTCCTGAAATCCTAGGTTTGTTCGGATTGGAAGGAATGACCGAATTCGATATACATAACTTAGATAAACCTTTAATTTGTTTAAGGGTTTATCGCCACAGTCTCAAGGCTTGGATGTATGCATTTTCACAATACCGCATAGATGTTTATATCAGTATAGCATGCATTTGTTCCACAAAACATAACTTTGATTTAAACCATGTTTTACTTCAATACCTTGTTTTTGTGCATTTTACATATGGTTTAGTTGATATATTTCACATACCATACATGACATTTTTGGATACACATTACATGATTTACATTAGACATAAACATTTTGACATTGATATACAAAATTCATGATTTACATTAAACACAGACATTTGATATGGTTTACACAATAACATTTTGACATTTGATTATACATAAACAATTTACATTGGTGGTTTGGTTTGAGTAAATGATTCAAGTAACGAGGCGTGTGTAATATGATACAAGCATGGTGGATATGCCGCTGGTACTTCCTATATATAAGTGTTTGCATGGTATTACATATCGTAGTGTTATTTAAATCATTTCAATTTATGACACATGACATTTTATACAAATAACAAACTTTTTACAAGACATTGTTTACAAACAACTTATCTTACACAATCTCATTTTTACAAGGTTATTCATTTAACCTTACATTTATTTATACATATCATCTGATCTTATCGTTTTTTTTTTTTCAAATAATTTATAAGACAAAGCAAATTACAAGGTTCATGACTAAGCATTTTTCTTAAACACAAGTCATGAATCATATTTTTACAAAACCTATGTATCTCACAGTCATTTTTATGCTGACGTACCTATTTTCACATGTGTTTTCAGAAGCTTTTCCATAGGATGATGATCGTGACACTAGGGCGGACCTGTGCCTTAGAGACATAAAATGAAGATAAACTAGTTTAATTATGTTATGAACTCTTTATTTCCTGTTTAAAGACAATGAAACTCTTATGTTGATGAATAAAATACAACTTTGAATGCCATGGTTATGAAACAATTAATTCTGTTTCAACACTCCCCGACGTTTTCCGCCACGTTTTGTATGTTATACGTGGTCGGGGTGTGACATAGACCTTTGTCATTAAATTAACGGAAAAAAGATAAGTTTTGTGATTTTCTAAAAACTAAAGTAAGCATAAACAAATACTTATAGAAACATAATAGATTTCAAATATGAAAATAGATAAAAAGCCTTGCTTAATACACAGCCAAAGCATATCAACTAAGTCGATTTTGGCACTAGAAATATTCGATCAATTCTTCATTTTCAAGACAATCAGTATCCCTTTCGGGAATTCTAACATGACAATCATTCGGAAAGCTAAAACGATAAACACACTTTAACCACCTAAAATTGTCCTTTAACGTGCAATTGATAAGTGTCTACGAAAATCTCTTAAAAATAAGTTAGTCATCCGTTAGGAGTTTTCTAACCTCACTTAAACAAGGAAAGTGACATCGATGAACACAATGCAACCACCGAGACAAACATAAACTAGATTAAATCACAACCGAGTTCATTTTACAAATCTTGCATATAAATTTACCAAGATAGCAATTTTGGCCTAAACTACTAACTAAGTTAACAATTCATGGCAAGAATTCATAACAACACCATTTAACCCGTTAAGGTCCTTACGTGACGTAAAGCTTTCTTGATTAACAATAATTACATTTTATTAAACCACTAACCATTTCTAGTATTATGGTGCACACATTTTAACCAAGCTAAACTAGTTAACCAAGTTTAAAGTTTACTAATACAAGATTAATTAAGCTTCATTTTTCAACTATCTTAACTAACCAAAAACCAATCATCCAACATAATTACTTATAATCAAGAAATCAACAACAATAACAAGGTTGCAAACTAATCATCAAAGATTAACATAGAAAATACTTCCAAGTGTCTTTACAAACAAAGTTAACAATCTAATGATTATAATTAAGCAAGGGATTGTTGTGTTTTTGCCCAAAGGCTACAATAATACATAAACATTAATCTAAATGCTTGAAAGATTAACAAAATTATGGAAAGATTAGAAAACCAAACCATAAACAAGCACTAGATTAAGAATCCGGATAGTAATGGAGCTAAATGGCACAATGTGGCTTGAATCCGGGTCAAAAGCAAAGCCTCCGGAGCCTGTAAAATCGCCTGTGAAGCTCCCAAAATTCCAGAGTTCCGAGCAGAATGTTTCTGCATGTTTTTTTATATATTTTCGATCTCGCACGGTCGTGCACTTTATTGGCACGACCGTTTACTTTATGCATTATTGGAGTTGCTGTGCACCATACCGCATGACATCATCTTATCTTAACCGTCTTCCATCCCGCATGACCGTTCGTCTGGAGGCACGATCGTGCATCTCCGGGTTCTTGTTGCATGGACCCTTGAACGGGCAGTGCATCGCCGGGCTTGTGTTAGATATCGGATTCGCACGGCGTGCGGTCAACCGCACGCCCGTTCATTTCCGGGATATGCTTGCACGCTGGATCGCACCGTCGTTCATTGCCGGGCTGGGTTGTTTTGTCGGATATGCACGGTCGTTCCACTCATTGCACGACCGTGCCAAACGCCCAGGTCAGATTCTTCACAGAATGTTCGCAGCTTTGTCGTTTCGTCCGGAAAGTCCTCGTTTTCACTATCATCTTGTCTGGCATGCTGTTTTAGGCCTGTAAACAAAAGTATACTTGATTAAGTATCCGAATGACGGTTTTACGGCCAAAAACGCATAAAATGGGGATAAAATGGGGGACTAAAATATGTATAAATTAGTGAATATCAATGACCATCCGACCGGATGACTTGGCATCCATACTTTACATTGTTTAAATGCTACAACGAAAACTTCAAATCTTCAAAACAATTTACAAACACCCACACCTCATTCGAATGGCCATCCGTTCGAATGGTCATCCACTCGGATGACCATCCGCTCGAATGGATACTTATCCGTTCGACTCACCATTCGACAACTGACTCATTCGACACCCTGTTTACGCGCTGTTCAACGCTTACGCTGCTGTTCTACGCTCAGGCTAACTCCAACGCGCTCCCTTCAATCCAAGTATGTGTTTACTAGCTAAACACTCACTGTGAGTATACTCGAACCCATTTTCTTTTAACGCACTTTTGGGAGTTACATACGTTCTCTATACTAAAACACGTCAACACTCAACGCAAACACTTTTAATGCTAACCGCTCCCGCATGTTATACGTGAACTATGAATTCTTGTTACTATGCTTAGACAGTGTTACACTCTACCGCCTCTAGCAACGATAGTACTATAGTTTGGACTCAGTACCTATCGTGGGCAGGGGTTGCTAGGGATCACATCACTTCACTTCACGTGTCTGCTGGACATGTGTCGCGAATACACTACAATGCTGTCTTGTGGTTAAGTGTGAACATAGTTAGATAGTTACATGCTTCGCCCGTTACGTGATACATGCTGGTTATGCGTAAACGCTTTTCGCTATACTTTATACTATGCAAACTTGTGTACTCACCTTTACATTTTATGTATTGACTTTATTTTAACGTATGTGACAGGTTGATAGGATGCTATGCTTTGATGAATCAAGTAGGAAGTCTAGAAACCCACCGAACAAGAAATCCGAGTTGTCGGAATATTTATGAGACACACTATCTGTAATGACTGTTTTTACTTTATATGTTAGTGGTATGGGACATTAACGTTAAATATATTGTCATTAATAGTTGTTATGGATTCTCTTGGACAATCTGTTTCGCTCAGTGCCACGCCCTGATGATTCCGCCATCGGTTGGGGTGTGACAGATTGGTATCAGAGCCATAACTATAGGGAATTAGGTCGAGTCTTAGGATTGAGCTAGTCTACAGTCTAAGCACCAACAGACCGTCTTGTGTGAACCCAGTAGGGGTTTTGCACAAGCCCACTCCTGTTACTCTCGCTCTAACTCGCGAAAACTACATGTCACACCCCAACCGATGGCGGAAACATCGAGGCGTGGCATTAGGCGAACCAGATTGCTTAAGAGATCCATAACACTATTATATGGCAATATTTAAATGGTTAATTGTCCCATACCAATCAACAATATCCCACAAACAATTATTACAGACAGAGAGTCTCAAGAACAAAACAAGTCCGACAACCAAGATTTTCTATTTGGTGTAGTTTCTAGACTCCCTATCTTGATTCCACAAAAGATCAGCAAACATAGCATCCTAGAAACCTGTCACATACGTTAAAATAAAGTCAATACACAGAGTGTAAAGGTGAGTACACAAGTTTGATAGCATATAGTATAGCGAAAGCGTTTACACATAACCAGCATGTGACACGTAGAAATGTGAAGCAAGTAAGCTATCGACAATGACATATGAAACCGACATGACTGCGAGTGTAGAATGCATATCACATTATCACCACTGTGATCGTGTGAAGTAAAACCCTTAACAACCCATGTCCACGACAGGTACTGAGTCCAAACTATAGTACTATCGTTGCTAAGGTGTCAGGCAACAATCACTGTGTAAACATAACATACAAGCATTCATCGAGTCACGTATAAAAGTGTTTCCGTTGTGTGTTGACGTGATTTGATATAGGTAACGTATGTAACACCCAAAAGTGCGTTAAGCGAAAAGGGTTCGAGTATACTCACAGTTTCTGTTTAGCTAGTAAACACAATACTTGGATTGAAGGGAGCGCATGGAGATTAGCCTAATCATAGAACAATAGTGTAAGCATTGAACAGCGTGTAAACAGTGCGTCGAGGAGATAAGTGTCGGATGGTGAGTCGGTCGGATGGTCATCCGGACGGATAACCATTCGAACAGATAGCCATTTGAATGAGTTGTGAGTGTTTGTAAAACTTTTGAAGTTTTTGTTGTAGTATAATTTAAAGTCATTCGATCGGATGGTCATCCGGATGGATGGCCATGGCCATTCGATCAGATGGCTATTCGATTGAAAGTGTGATATTCTTTGAAGTTTTGTTAAATTGTTTAAGTGTTGAACTTGCAACTCACCTGGTCGAATAGTCATTCGATCGGATGGTCATCCGATCGGATGGCTATTCGATCGGGCGATCTGATGTGTTGAAAATCTTCGTAAAAATTTTTCTTAGTTAAAAGTTTTGAAGTTTAACGGAGACGTCGTGACGACGCGTCAAACAATGGAAACCGCACCAAGTTCGGCTCAGTCGATCGGATGGGAATCGCCCCGTTTGTTAAGACTCAACTGTTTTTGATGGAGTTTCATGTTCAACCCATGAATCGGTTGTCTCTTCGGTGGAAGTCCGTTCTCAGACCAGTTCTTAACTAGAGTATGAGTTGAGAGCCTGAATGAGTCTAGATTCCATCGGTTTTGAGTAGAAAATGAAGAATGTTTGAAGAAAAGTTTAAAAACAGTTGAAAATGTTTAGATCTTGTTGAGATTTATGCGAAGTAATGTGGAAATCTTTTAGATCTGAACATATCTTGACGAGATAAGGTCACACAACAGTTTCAATAAGAAACCAAGGTGACGTCATCCTAAAGCAGTCCAAATTGGGCGATTTTATGGTGGAAATGTATGATTTCATTGGAGATGATGATGAAGATGTGTATAGTGATGATGGAAGTACAAGATTGAGGAAGAAAACTTACGGAAATAGCCTTGAATCAAATGAAAAGTGCCTTAGAACGAGCTGGAGCGAGTTGGGTCGGATAGAGCTGTCACATCAATGAACAGTTGATGTGACAGGCGAGTATTTATAGGTGAGAGAGATAAGGCGGTGGAGTATTGGGTCGGATGGCCAGTCGATCGGATGGCCATCCGATCGGATGGCCATCCGATCGGATGGTCATCCAGTCGGATTATCATCCGGTCGGATGATAATTCGATCGAGTGGTCATTCAATCTGACGACTTGTGCGGGTTGGTTTTCCAACTTTTGTTTCGTGCGTTGAGCATTGCATTACGTTTAAGCGAGCTGCGAGTAAGCGATGCGGTAGCATTAAACAAGTAGTTACACAAATAACATAACACATAAAAAGGCATAAAAGTAAATCTGTGTTTCGAGTTTGCGATGTGATAGCGTTTAGTATAAACATGCGATGCGATATGCGATAAAATACGTTAAATAGTTTGCGTTGTAAACTGCGTTAAAATGCAATAATTGCGTTTTAAAATAGCGTTGCGAATGCGTTGTAAAACATAGTTTAAAATATCGTTAACCAATATATATCGAATCTCGAGAGTACAAGATGATTAACTAGGAAAGCAATAATTAAGCACAAAAAGTCATATCTGAGTAACAACATGACTTTGACCTTGACTTTGACTTTGACTTTACCCGGAAAGTCAGGTTGTTACAGCCTCCCCTACTTTAGGGAATTTCATCCCGAAATTAAGGCACAGGCGTAACAAAGAGATGTAGATACTTAGCTTTCATATCACTCTCGAGTTCTCAGGTGAACTCGGCGCCACGTTTGCCTTCCCAGCGAACCTTCACTATAGGAATGCGAGAGCATCAAAGTTTCTTGGTCTCTCGGTCCATGATTTCTACTGGCTTTTCCAAGAAGTGTAATGTTTCGTCCACTTGCAAATCCTCAAGAGGGACATGCAAATTCTCTTCGGCTAGACCCTTTTTGAGGTTCGAAATGTGGAAATTCGGGTGTACGTTGCTGAGTTCCTCCGGTAATTCGAGTTTGTAGGCCACTTTACCAATTCTTTCCAGAATCTTAAAAGGTCCAACGTATCGAGGCGCTAGCTTTCCTTTCTTGCCGAATCGGATCACCCCCTTCCAAGGTGAAACGTTTAGGAGTACGTGATCGCCGACTTCGAACTCAATGGGCTTGCCGCGTTTATCGGCGTAACTCTTTTGACGACTCCGAGCTTTCAAGAGGTTGTCTCATTTCTGGAGGATCTTTTCAGTTGTTTCTTGTAATAACTCAGGACCGGTAAGTTGCGCGTCTCCGATCTCGTGTCATACAATCGACGATCAACATTTTCTCCCATATAATGCCTCAAATGGTGCCATTTGAATACTAGAGTGATAACTGTTGTTGTACGAGAATTCGACTAAAGGTAAATGCGAATCCCAATTACCACCAAAATCTATAACACCCGAACGAAGCATGTCTTCAAGGGTGCGAATCGTGCGTTCAGTCTGACCGTCGGCCTGGGGATGGAAAGCGGTACTTAGGTTAAGAGTAGTACCGAGAGAGGATTGAAAAGTTTCCCAAAGACGCGAGGTAAATCGACCATCACGGTCAGAGATGATGTCACGAGGTGTCCCATGTCGACAAATGACTTCGTCAGTATAGATTCGTGCTAATCGTTCAACCTTATAGTCCTCTCCTATCGGTAGAAAGTAGGCGGATTTCGTAAGATGATCAACGATAACCCAAATGCTATCGTGAGCTGATGGCGTGCGCGGGAGTTTCATAATGAAATGCATAGCTATACTCTCCCATTTCCACATAGGGATCTCGGTTTGTACGAGTAAGCCAGAGGGTCGTTGGTGTTCAACCTTGACTTTCGAACAAGTTAGGCATTTTGAAACATAGAGAGCGATATCCTTCTTCATTCCAGGCCACCAATACCTATCACGCAGGTCCTCGTACATCTTGTCGGCACCGGGATGAATGGAATATCGAGACTTGTGGGCTTCAGTCAGCAATATCTCCCGAAGGTTATTGCGATCCTGGATCCAGATGCGATCGAGATAGTAATAGATACCGTTCGATTTGGTGACAAGTTGGGTTTCAATGGCGCACTTCATTTCCTCTTTCAAGGTATTCTCAATGAAGCATGCATGCTGAGCGTCACAAAATAGAGCTTTGAGGTCGTGTTGCACTTGAACATTACAAACACTATGTAAATAGCTTCGTCGGCTAAGAGCATCGACAACGACATTTGCTTTGCCCGGGTGGTAGTGTATCTCATAGTCGCAGTCGTTAAGAAGTTTAACCCATCTGCGTTGGCGCATATTCAGTTCTTTCTGGTTCAAGATGTGTTGTAGGCTCTTATGGTCGGTGAAGACCGTACACTTGGTACCATAACGGAAGTGTCGCCAAATCTTCAACGCAAAAAAAAATGCATCAATTTCGAGATGGTGGGTTGTATAGTTCTTCTCGTGGATTTTGAGCTGGAAAGAGGCGTACGCGATAACCTTGTCCCCTTGCATAAGGACACAACTAAGACCTAGGTTAGAGGCATCGCAATTGACTACAAAGTCGCCGTTTCCATCGGGTAGCGCGAGTACGGGAGCGTTGCAGAGCATATGCTTGAGAGTTTGAAAAGCTTCCGCTTGTTCAGTTCCCCAAACAAAAGGCTTGTCTTTATGCCTCAGAGAGGTGAGAGGAACGGCGATTTTAGAAAAATCAGCGACAAATCGACGGTAATAACCCACCAATCCGAGAAAAGAACGAACTTTGGACAGGGTTTTCGGTGTAATCCAGCTCTTAACTGCTTCAATCTTCGCGGGATTGACGTGAATACCTTGACTGTTGTCGATGTGACCGAGGAACTGAACCTCCTCAAGCCAAAATTCACACTTGGAGAACTTAGCGTAGAGGCGATTCCCTTGGAGAAGCTCGAGTACCAAACGCAGATGTTGCGCATGTTCGGCCTTCAACTTCGAATAGATAAGGATATCATCGATAAACACGATGACGAAGCGGTCGAGAAAGGGTTTACAAACGCAATTCATCAAATCCATGAAAACCGCGGGTGCATTGGTAAGACCAAAGGGCATAACGATGAATTCATAATGGCCGTAATGGGTGCGAAAAGCGGTTTTAGGGATATCTTCCTCCTGAATTCGTAACTTATGATAACCAGAGTGTAAATCGATCTTAGAAAAACACATAGCGCCTTGCATTTGGTCGAATAAATCGTCGATTCGGGTAGAGGATAGCGATTCTTGATAGTAAGCTTATTGAGTTCCTTATAATCGATGCACATTCGGAATGATCCATCCTTCTTTTTGACGAAAAGGACAGGTGCACCCCATGGGGATGTGCTAGGGCGTATGAAGCCTTTATCAAGTAATTCCTGGAGTTGACTCGAAAGTTCACGCATTTCGGACCGAGCGAGACGATAAGGGGCTTTAGCGAAAGGGTTAGCTCCAGGAATGAGGTCAATTGGAAAATCAATATCACGAGACAGGGGTAGACCAGGTAAATCGTTAGGAAAGACAGCAGGAAAATCATGAACCACAAGTACCTTTTCCATCGGCTTCTTTTCCTTCTCTGCTACTACGATGTGCGCCAAGAAAGCCTTGTATTCCTTTCGGAGATACTTTCTTGCTTGAATGCACGTCATAAGTTTAAGTTCTTTCGATGATACTTTGCCATATACACAGAGTTGGTTGCCATTAGCAAGAGTAAAACGAATCATCTTTTCGAAACAAACAACTTCAACACGATTTTCACGAAGAAAATCCATGCCTACTATGATATCGAAACTACCAAGTTGCATCGGAATAAGATCGATCGGGAAAACGTGATTGTTGAGTTCAAGAGTACAATCACGGAGAACAGAACTAACGGTGACGGTTCTTCTGATGGCAATTTCTACGTCGAACGTCATTGGGAGGTTAGCGCGTTTATGGTTTAGGAGCTTTTCGAATTCAAACGACACAAAACAGTTATCAGCTCCAGTATCAAATGAACACGAAGCATAAATACCATTAACGAGAAACGTACGATTGACAACGTTGTTGTCAGTTTGAGCCTGGTGGACATTGATGTTGAAGGCTCGTCCACGGGCTGCTTGCTGTGGTTGCTGATGCTGCTGCTGAGGCTGCTGTTGTTGATGTTGTTGCTGCGGTGGCTGCTGCGGCTCTTGTTTCACCACTCGATTCGGGTAGACATTGGCGAAGTTGTTAGGGTCACCACATGCGAAGCAGGCTCATGCATGAGCAGCGGGAGCAGGATCTTCTTGGTTACCCTGAGGAGCGGGGAGATGAGCTGGCAGTACAGGAGGAGCTTGAGCTTGCTTACGAGGACCAATGAGACAGTTCACTGTAAAGTGTCCGTAGAGGTTGCAGTGGACATAAAAACAGCAAGCTATCCTAGCTGGGTGATGATAGGTGCAAGTAGGGCACAGAGGGTGAGGACCAGTGTACGCACACTTTGCAGGCGGTGCGTTGGTCACGGGTGCGGCAACTTGATGGTTCTGATTCTGATTGGGTTGGACAGGAACAACGTTGAGAGGAGCGGCAGTAGTAGCATAGTTCTTGTTGTTGTTACCCTTTCACTTGCGCCCTTGACGAGATGACTTCGATGCTTGAGGTGCTGCGGTTTTGGTAGTGGAAGTAGCAGTAACCTAGTGGAGATTCTTGGTTAAAGTTTTGAAATAACCAGCCAAAACTCGCTTATCATTGATCTCAGTGGCGAGTTGGTAAGTCTCCTCAATGGTGGTAGGTTTAGCTGCCTTAACAAAATCGGCAACACAATCGGGTAGAGCGCGAATGTACTTCTTGATCGTGATGTCTGGAGTAGACACTTGACCAGGATAGATGATACTAAGTTGTTTAAAGCGAGTGGTGAGACCGGCATTGTCGCCTCCTTCTTGCTTGATACCCCAAAAATCATTTTCCAGCTTCTGGAGTTCATGTGGGGGACAAAATTATTTCCTCATGACTTCCTTCAGTTCCTCCCAGGAGAGTCCATAGGCTGCATCGTTACCACGCCTGTTGCGCTCCGCAGTCCACCAGTCCAGAGCCCTGGACTGAAAAACTCCAGTTGCGTTAATAGTGCGGAGGTTGTCTGGGCATCCGCTTTGACGGAGAGTGACTTCAATCGAGTCAAACCACTGAAACATGGCGCTGGGCCCCTCTTCACCCGTGAAGTTAGCAGGACCACAGGCCTTGAATTGTTTGAAGCTAAAAGGAGCTTTCGGCGAGTCGCTCTTGGATTCAATAGAGGACATGCTACTAACATCGTTGATCTCACTGACGATCTGTGGAATGACCTTGGCCACCAGTGATGCGATGCGTTTGTCAGCATGGTTGCGGCGAGTAGCGCGGGAGGTGTGAGATCCAAATGACGACATTGTCTGCAACAGACACCGTCATAGGATTCAGGCGAGATTCGATTAAATCGGGTTTTAAAAAGTTTAGCGTTTAACCACCATACTTATTATTATTAGATAAAGCATCAGGAACACGTCTAACACATAGGCACATAATCACGCAGGTACATAATCCACATAGGCACACACATAAGCACATAAGCACGTAAGCATAGAAACACATAGTCCACGTAAGCACATATTTTGCACGTATTCACCTATATTTTGCACGTATCACCTACATATTTTGCATATATTCACCTATCTTTCAAGTTTCGCGAGCGCGTTCGAGAGTTGCGAGTGCGAGTAGTGATAGCGAGTAGCGTAAGCGTCGAGTAACATAGCATGCGAGAGTTCATAGTTCACTGCGATTTGTTAGCGTTTTGAGCTATTAGTGCAGTGCGAGTTGTGCACGTTTTAATAAAGCGGCAAGTGAAAAGCGAATAAGTCTCCAAAATCAAAACATATAAATACGTAAACACATAAATCACATAAAAGCGGTAAAGCATAAAATCAGCGATTGCAGACTTAAAAATCGAAGCAGAGTGTCTTGGATGTGAGACATCGACTACCCAAAGTGATTCGACTATTCACAAGGAACTCAGGTACACGGATTGGCCTAATAGACTGTGCTCTCGCTGCAATTAGGGCGAACGGCACGCATCATTTCGGCTACTACGTAACCCAAATCGTTGGAACCCATCGAGACTTTAGTGAGAGTTTTGTAAAACCAAAGTAGAGAGCGGAACTAGTTGTCAAGATGCGTGTTTCACCCCTAACCTAACAACTTTATTCCTGCCAATGTGGCAAACCACGAGATCGAGATTGAGAATTTCATTGAGATATGGATTTCACTCCTGTCTCAACGAAAGATTCTCGTGCTGAGATGGCGGAAACATCGGGGCGTGGCACTAAGCGAACCAGATTGCTCAAGAGACCCATAAAAACTATTACATGGCAATATTTAAACGGTTAATTGTCCCACACCAATCAATAATATCCCACAAACAATTATTACAGACAGAGAGTGTCAAGAACAAAACAAGTCCGACAACCTAGATTTTCTATTTGGTGTAGTTTCTAGACTGCCTATCTTGATTCCACAAAAGATCAGCAAACATAGCATCCTAGACACCTGTCACATACATTAAAATAAAGTCAATACACAGAGTGTAAAGGTGAGTACACAAGTTTGATAGCATATAGTATAGCGAAAGCGTTTACGCATAACTAGCATGTGACACGTAGAAATGTGAAGCAAGTAAGCTATCGACAATGACATATGCAAGTGCCATGACTGCGAGTGTAGAACGTGCATCACATTATCACCACTGTGACTATGTGAAGTAAAACCCTTAACAACCCCTGTCCACAATAGGTGCTGAGTCTAAACTATAGTACTATCGTTGCTAAGGTGTCAAGCAACAATCACTATGTAAACATAACATACAACCATTCAACAAGTCACGTATAACATGCGAGATCGGTTAGCGTATAAAAGTGTTTGCGTTGTTTGTTGATGTGATTTGATATAGGTAACGTATGTAACACCCAACAGTGCCTTAAGCGAAAAGAGTTCGAGTATACTCAGAGTTTGTGTTTAGGTAGTAAACACAGTACTTGGATTCAAGGGAGCGCGGGGAGATTAGCCTGATCATAGAACGATAGCGTAAGCGTTGAACAGTGTGTAAACAGTGCGTCGAGGAGATAAGTGTCGGATGGTGAGTCGGTCGGATGGTCATCCAGACGGATGACCATTCGAACGGATAGCCATTCGAATGAGTTGTGAGTGTTTGTAAAACTTTTGAAGTTTTCGTCGTAGTATAATTTAAAGTCATTCGATCGGATGGTCATCCGGACGGATGGCCCTTCGATCGGATGGCTATTCGAATGAAAGTGTGATATTCTTTGAAGTTTTGTCAAATTGTTTAAGTGTTGAACTTACAAGTCACCTGGTCGAATAGTCATTCGATCGGATGGTAATCCGATCAGATGGCTATTCGATCGGGCGATCTGATGTGTTGAAAGTCTTCGTAAAAAACTTTCTCAGTTAAAAGTTTTGAAGTTTAACGGAGACGTCGTGACGACGTGTCAAACAACTGGAACCGCACCAAGTTCGGCTCAGTCGATCTGATGGGAATCACCCCGTTTGATCAGACTGTGAATCGGTTTTCTCTTTGGTGGAAATCCATTCTCAGACCGGTTCTTAACTAGAGTATGAGTAGAGAGCCTGAATGAGTCTAGATTCCATCGGTTTTGTGTAGAAAAGTGAAGAATATTTGAAGAAAAGTTTGAAAACAGTTGAAAATGTTTAGATCTTGTTGAGATTCATGCGAAATAATGTGGAAATCTTTTAGATCTGAACATGTCTTGACGAGATAAGGTCACTCAACAGTTTCCATAAGAAACCAAGGTGACGTCATCCTAAACAGTCCAAATCGGGCGATTTCATGGTGGAAAAGTATGATTTCAGTGGAGAAGATGATGAAGATGTAAGTAGTGATGATGGAAGTACAAGATTTAGGAAGAGTGCCTTAGAAGGAGCTGGAGCGAGTTGGGTCGGATAGAGCTGTCACATCAATGAACAGTTGATGTGACAGGCGAGTATTTATAGGTGAGAGAGATAAGGCGGTGGAGTATTGGGTCGGATGGCCAGTCGATCGGATGGTCATCCGGTCGGATGATCATTCGATCGAGTGGTCATTCGATCCGACGGCTTGTGCGGGTTGGTTTTCCAACTTTCGTTTCGTGCGTTGAGCATTGCGTTGCGTTTAAGCGAGTTGCGAGTAAGTGATGCGATAGCATTAAACAAGTAGTTACACAAATAACATAACACATAAAAAGGCATAAAAGTAAATCTGCGACTCGAGTTTGCGATGCGATTGCGATGTGATAGCGTAGTGATAGCGTTTAGTATAAACATGCGATGCGATATGCGAAAAAATACGTTAAATAGTTTGCGTTGTAAACTGCGTTTAAATTCAATAATTGTGTTTTAAAATAGCTTTGCGAATGCGTTGTAAAACATAGTTTAAAATAAAGTTAACCAATATATATCGAATCTCGAGAGTACAAGATGATTAAGTAGGAAAGCAATAATTAAGCAAGAAAAGTCAGATCTGAGTAACAACATGACTTTGACCTTGACTTTGACTTTGACTTTGAGTTTACCCGGAAAGTCGGGTTGTTACACTACACCTTTGCACGGACACCGCATACTACAGCTTCATGCAAAGACGACCTTTCCTAAGGTCGAACACTACTTTTTGCCTTTCCTAAGGCTGACACAATACACATGTTTTCGAAAACACTCGCATAACACAATCGAGTGATTTGGTCGAGATTAGGTGTGACAACCAAGAACTCCCGATAGAATCGCTCACTCTACGCGAAATTTTTACTCTCAGCACGAGAATCTTTCGTTGAGTCAGGAGTGACATTCATGTCTCGACGAAATTTTTCCTCTCTTTCTCGTGGCTTTGCCACACTATCAGGAATAAAGTTGTTAAGTTAGGGGTGTAATCCGCATCTTAATGACCTGTTCCGCTCTCTATTTGGATTTTACAAAACTCTCACCAAAGTCTCGATGGATTCCAATGGCTCGATTCACGTAGTAACCGAAAGGATGCGTGCCGATCGCCGTATTTTGGCAAGAGCACAGTTTATTAGGTCAAAGCGTGTACTCGAGGTCGTTTTGAATAGTCGAATAACTTTGGGTAAGCGATGTCTAACACCCAAGACACTCTGTTTCGAATCTGAGCTCGCAGCCGCTGATTTTACGCGTCATCGATTTTATGTGTTTATATGTTTATATGTTTCGATTTTGGAGATTTAATACGCTTTTCCGCCCTTCGCTCCGTAAAAGGCGCACAACTCGCACAGCTATCAGACCTCAAATGCTAACTAATCGCAACTCGGACTAAGAACTCTTGCACGCTACTCTACTCACTATATTACTCGCAACACTTCTCGCTTACGCTATACGCTGTCCCTCGCAACACTCGCACACGCTACACGAAAATCAAAGAAAGGTGCTTTAGGAAGAGAAGGTGAATACGTGAAAAATATATAGGTTAATACGTGCAAAATATAGGTGAATACGTGCAAAATATGTGCTTACGTGGATTATGTGCTCATACGTGCCTGTGTGTTTTGTACTTACGTGATTATGTGCCTACGTGTTTATGTGCCGACGTGTTCCTGATGCTTTACATAATAATAATAAGGATGTTTTACGAAAGCTAAAATTTACGAAACCCGATATAATCGAATCTTGTCTGAATCCTATGATGATGTCTGCTGTAGACAATGTCGTCATTTGGATCACATACTTCACGTGCTACTCGACGCAACCATGCTGACAAGCGCATTGCTTCACTTGTGGCCAAGGAAATGGCTCA
This sequence comes from Helianthus tuberosus, assembly GCA_030545235.1. Classification (NCBI taxonomy): domain Eukaryota; kingdom Viridiplantae; phylum Streptophyta; class Magnoliopsida; order Asterales; family Asteraceae; genus Helianthus; species Helianthus tuberosus. The sequence goes on along the minus strand of CM060432.1, from coordinate 67,593,642 downwards.
GGTCATACCTCAAATCGTCAGTGAGATCAATGATGTGAGCAGCAAGTCCTCTGTGGAATCAAAGAGCGACTCCCCGAAAACTCCTTTCAGCTTTATGAAATTCAAGGCATGCGGTCATGCTAACTTCACTGGTGAAGACGGACCCAGTGCTATGTTCTAGTGGTTTGACTCAATCGAAGTCACCTTCAGGCAAAGCGGACGCCCGAAAAATGTGTGTACTGTTAATGCAACTGGATTTTTTCAGTCCAGGGCTCTGGACTGGTGGACGGCTAAGCGCAACAGGCGCGGTAATGATGCAGCTTACGGCCTTTCATGGGAAGAGCTCAGGGAGCTTATGATGATGGAGTTCTATCCTCCTCATAAGGTGCAAAAGCTGGAGAATGAATTCTGGCATATCAAACAAAAAGGAGGTGACAATGCTGGTCTCACCGCTCACTTCAAACAGCTCAGTATTATCTGTCCTGGTCAAGTGACAACACAGGAGATAACGATCAAGAAGTACATTCGAGCTTTACCCGACTGTGTAGCTGACTTTGTTCAGGCAGCTAAACCTGCTACCACCAAGGAAACTTACCAACTCGCAGCTGAGATCAACGACTACGCTACTACCGCCGCTCCTCTCAACGTTGTACCCGTACAACCCAATAGCAACCAGAACCGACAAGTTGCAGCTCCTAACACCAACGCACCGCCTTCTAAGCGTGCGTATACTGGTGTTCTTCCCCTGTGCCCTACCTGCACCTACCATCACCTTGCAGGGGTGAATTGTCGTTTCTGTGCTAACTGCAACGTTTATGGGCAATTTACTGCTCGTTGCCATCCAGGCCCACGTCAACAAGCTGTTCAAGCTCCAGCGCCACCAGCTCCACCCCTCGCTATTTAGGGTAACCAAGCAACTCCTGCTCCCGCTGCTCATACACAAGCTTGCTACTCCTGTGGTGACCTGAATCATTTTGCAAACGTCTACCCGAATCGTGCGGTGAAACAAGAACCGCAATAACAACCACCGCAGCAAAAACAGCAGCAGCAATAACAAACACAACAGGCAGCCCATGGAAGAACTTTCAACATCAACGTCTGCCAGGCTCAGACTGACAACAATGTTGTCAATGGTATGTTCCTTGTTAACGAAATCTATGCTTCTTGTTTATTTGATACTGGGGCCGATAACTGTTTTGTGTCGTTTGAATTCGAAAAGCTCCTAAACCGTAAACGCGCTAACCTCCCAACGATGTTCGACGTAGAAATTGCCACCAGAAGAACCGTTACCGTAGATTCTGTTCTCCGTGATTGTACTCTTGAACTCAACAATCACATTTTCCCGATCGACCTTATTCCGATGCAACTTGGTAGTTTCGATATCATAGTAGGTATGGATTTTCTTCATGAAAATATGCCGAAGTCGTTTGTTTCGAAAAGATGATTCGTTTCACTCTTTCAAATGGCGACCAACTCTGTGTTTATGGCGTAGTATCTTCGAAGGAACTTAAACTTATGTCGTGCACTCAAGCATGCAAGTATCTCCGCAAGGAATACATGGCTTTCTTGGCTCACATTGTAGTAGCGGAGAAGGAAAAGAAGCCGATGGAAAAGGTACTTGTGGTTCGTGATTTTTCTAATGTCTTTCCTGACGATTTACCCGGTCTACCTTCGACTCGTGATATCGATTTTCAAATCAACCTCATTCCTGGAGCTAACCCTGTCGCTAAAGCCCCTTATCGCCTCGCACCGTCCGAAATGCGTGAACTCTCTAGTCAATTCCAGGAATTACTTGATAAAGGCTTCATACGCCCTAGCACATCTCCATGGGGCGCACCTGTCCTTTTCGTGAAAAAGAAGGATGGATCGTTCTGAATGTGCATCGATTATAGGGAACTCAACAAGCTTACTATAAAGAATCGCTATCCTTTACCTCAAATCGATGATTTATTTGATCAATTACAAGGCGCTACGTGTTTTTCTAAGATCGATCTATGCTCTAGTTATCATCAGCTACGAATTCAGGAGGAAGATATCCCTAAAACCGCTTTTCGCACCCGCTATGGCCATTATGAATTCGTCGTTATGCCCTTTGATCTTACCAACGCACCCGCGGTTTTCATGGATTTGATGAACTTGTGTGTAAACCCTTCCTTGATCACTTCGTCATCGTGTTTATCGATGATATCCTTATCTATTCGAAGTCGAAAGCCGAACACGCGCAACATCTCCGTTTGTTTCTCAAGCTTCTCCAAGGGAATCGCCTCTGCGCCAAGTTCTCCAAGTGTGAATTTTGGCTCGAGGAGGTTCAATTCCTCGGTCACACCATCAACAGTCAAGGTATTCACATCGATACCGCAAAGATTGAAGCAGTTAAGAGTTAAATTACACCAAAAACCCCGTCCGAAGTTCATTCTTTTCTCGGATTGGCGGGTTACTACCGTCGATTTATCGCTGATTTCTCTAAAATCGCCGTTCCTCTTACCTCTCTAACGCATAAAGACAAACCTTTTGTTTGGGGAACCGAACAAGAGAATGCCTTTCAAACTCTAAAGCGTATGCTTTGCGACGCTCCCGTACTCGCGCTACCCGATGGAAACGACGACTTTGTAGTCTATTGCGATGCCTCTAACCTAGGTCTTGGTTGTGTTCTTATGCAACGAGACAAGGTTGTCGCGTACGCATCTCGCCATCTCAAAGTCCACGAGAAGAACTACACAACCCACGATCTCGAACTCGGTGCAGTTGTTTTTGCGTTAAAGATTTGGCGACACTACCTCTATGGTACCAAGTGTACGGTCTTCACTGACCATAAGAGCCTACAACACATCTTGAACAAGAAAGAGCTGAATATGCGCCAGCACAGATGGGTTGAACTTCTCAACTATTACGACTGTGAGATACGCTACCACCCAGGTAAGGCAAACGTCGTTACCGATGCTCTTAGCCGACGAAGCTATTTACATAGTGTTTGTAATGATCAAGCCCAACACGACCTCAAAGCCCTCATTCGCGGAGCTCAACACACTTGTTTTCTCGAGAACACTTTGAAGGAAGAACGAATCCTTGGAACCGAAAACCAACTAGTGAATAAACCGAATGGTATTTTTCACTATCTCGACCGCATTTGGATTCCTAGTCGCAATAATATCCGAGAGATTTTGCTGACTGAAGCTTACAAATCACGATATTCCATTCATCCCGGTGTTGACAAGATGTACCAGGACCTCCGTGCCAGGTATTGGTGGCCAGGAATGAAGAAGGATATCGCTCTCTATGTTTCAAAATGCCTAACTTGCTCGAAAGTTAAGGCCGAACAACAACGACCATCTGGCTTACTCGTACAACCCGAGATCCCTATGTGGAAATGGGAGAGTATAGCCATGGACTTCATTACGAAAATCCCTCGCAAGCCATCAGGTCACGATAGCATTTGGGTTATCGTTGATTGTCTTACTAAATCTGCTCACTTCCTACCAATACCAGAAGACTATAAGGTTGAACGATTAGCACGAATCTATACCGACAAAGTCATTTATCGACATGGGACACCTCGTGACATCATCTCTGACCGTGATGGTCGATTTACTTCGTGTCTCTGGGAGGGAGACATTCCAATCCACTCTCGGTACTACCCTTAATCTCAGTACCGCATTCCATCCGCAGACCGACGGTCAGACTGAGCACACGATTCGCACCCTTGAAGACATGCTTCGTTCGTGCGTTATAGATTTTGGTGGTAATTGGGATTCGCATTTACCTTTAGTCGAATTCTCGTACAACAACAGTTATCACGCTAGTATACAAATGGCACCCTTTGAGGCATTATATGGAAGAAAATGTCGATCGCCTATTGTATGAAACGAGATTAAAGACGCGCAAATTACCGGTCCTGAGTTATTACAAGAAACGACTGACAAGATCCTCCAGATACGAGATAATCTCTTGAAAGCTCGGAGTCGTCAAAAGAGTTACGCCGATAAACGCCGCAAGCCCCTTGAGTTTGAAGTTGGTGATCACGTACTCCTAAAGGTTTCACCTTAAAAGGGGGTGATCTGATTCGGAAAGAAAGGAAAGATAGCACCACGATACGTTGGTCCCTTTAAAATTATCGAAAGAATTGGCAAAGTTGCCTACCGACTCGAATTACCGGAGGAACTCAGCAACGTACATCCGATTTTCCAGGTTTCGAACCTCAAGAAGTGTCTAGCCGAAGAAAACCTGCATGTCCCTCTTGATGATTTGCAAGTTAATGAAGCTCTACACTATGTAGAAAAGACAGTCGAAATCAGGGACCGAGAGACCAAGAGACTTCAATGCTCTCGCATTCCTATAGTGAAGGTTCGCTGTGAAGGCAAACGCGGCGCCGAGTTCACTTGGGAACTTGAAAGTGATATGAAAACTAAATACCCATAACTCTTCGTTACGCCTGCGCTTTAATTTCGGGATGAAATTCCCTAAAGTAGGGGAGGCTGTAACAACCCAACTTTCCGGGTCATTACTTGTATCTCTCATTTCTTGCTTAATTACTTGTACTCTCGAGATTCCAATTATCGCTAAGGGTTTAAACTATATTTTTAAACTATATTTTACAACGCGTTTAAAACGCTTACTCAAAACACAGTTATCGCATTTAACGCAGTTTATAAACGCTTACTATCTAAACGCATTTTATCGCTTGATTAGACTAAACACTATCGCAACGCAAACTCGAAACGCAGATTTACTTTTATGCATCTTAGTTGTTATGTGTGTTATTTGTGTGATTAATTGTTTAAATATTATGTGGTTATCAACGCAATGCTAATACACACAACGCTTACTCGCAACTCGCTTAAACGCAACGTAACGCTTAACGCACGAAACGATACTTGAAAAACTAACTCGCACAACACGGCTGTCCGAATGGATATCCAATCGAATGGACATCCGTCCGGATGACCATCCGATCGGATGGCCATCCGACCGAAATGTCATCCGACACAAACACCACTTACTTGCACCGCCTTAACTCTCCACTCACCACTATAAATACCCGCTGTACACTACTGTTCACTGATTTGACACCTCCATCCGACCACCTCCACTCAAGTCACTCGCAAGCACTTTTCTTCACGATTCAAGACTATTTCGTGAGTATTTCTCCTCAAATCTTGTACAACCATCATCACTACACACTTCTACATCATCTTCTCCATTAAAATCACATGTTTTCATCTTAAAATCACATGATTTGGACTCCTTGAAGGTGGTTCTCACTCAGTTGCTTATGCAAACATTTGTGTGACATCATCTCATCAAGATTGGTTTAGATCTAAAGGATTTCCACAGATTTAAACACGAATCTCAACAAGATCTCAACATTTTTCAACAGATTTCAACTTTTCTTCACTTTTTACTCAAAACCGATGGAATCTAGACTCATTCAGGCTCTCTAGTTGACAACCGGTTTGAAAACGGATTTCCACCGGAGAGATGACCGACTAATGGGTCAGACATGAAATTTCGTCAAGAGCAGTGAGTTTGATCGCATGGGGTGATTCCCATCCGATCGAATGAGCTGGATCTTGATGTGTTTCCATTGTTGACACGTCGTCACGCCGTCTCCATTAAACTTCAAACTTTCACTTAGAACATTTTACAAAAGTTTTCAAAACAACAGATTGTCGTTCGAGTGGCCATCTGATCGGATGACCATCTGATCAAATGACCATTCGGCCAGGTGATATGTCCTTTGTACTAACTCTTGTTCAAAACAATTTGACCAAAGCCTCAAACTACCAAACTCTCCATCGAATAGCCATCCGATCGAATGGCCATCCGTCCGGATGACCATCCGACCAGATGACTTGGCATGCATACTTTACATTGTTTAAATGCTACAATGAAAACTTCAAATTTTCAAAACAATATACAAATACCTACACCTCACTCGAATGGGCATCCGTTCAAATGGTCATCCGCTCGGATGACCATCCGCTCGAATGGATACTCATCCGTTCGACTCACCATTCGACACTCTGTTTACACGCTGTTCAACGCTTACGCTACTGTTCTATGCTCAGGCTAACTCCAACGCGCTCCCTTCAATCCAAGTTTGTGTTTACTAGCTAAACACACACTGTGAGTATAATTGAACCCATTTTCTTTTAACGCACTTTTGGGTGTTACATACGTTCTCTATACTAAAACACGTCAACACACAACACACAACGCAAACACTTTTAATGCTAACTGCTCCCGCATGTTATACGTGAACTATGAATGTTTGTTACTATGCTTAGACAGTGTTACACTCTACCGCCTCTAGCAATGATAGTACTATAGTTTAGACTCAGCACCTGTCGTGGGCAGGGGTTGCTAGGGATCACATCAGTTCACTTCACGTGTCCGCTGGATATGTGTCACACATACACTACAACGCAGTCTTATGGTTAAGTGTGAACATAGTTAGATACTTACATGCTTCGCCCGTTACGTGATACACGCTGGTTATGCATAAACGCTTTTTGCTATACTTTATACTACGCAAACTTGTGTACTCACCTTTACATTTTATGTATTGACTTTATTTTAACGTATGTGACAAGTTGATTGGATGTTATACTTTGATGAATCAAGTAGGAAGTCTAGAAACCCATCGAATAAGAAATCTGAGTTGTCAGAACAGTTTATTTGTTTATGAGACACGCTATCTGTAATGAGTGTTTTTACTTTATATGTTAGTGGTATGGGACGTTAACGTTCAATATATTGTCATTAATAGTTGTTATGGATTCTCTTGGACAATCTGTTTTGCTCAGTGCCACGCCCCCATGATTCCGCCATCGGTTGGGGTGTGATGTTAGGATCGGAGGCTCTCATGATTGTGTTTGTTTGTATAATTAGAACAGATCAAATAGAGTTTAAGTGCAACGGAAATAATTACAAACTTTATAAACACAATCAATGAAGAAAATAGTTTAGATAAACAAATGCTTTTCATCAGTCAAAAGATTACAAAGCAATTCAAAAGATTACAAGCATGCTTACAAACTAAGCTCCCCCTCAGCCTGATACTTCAGTGGTTGGTTGCACAAGATGAAAGGATTGAATTGAGGAGAAAAACTCACTCAAAACGATCAAATGTAACAGTACAGAGTACTGTTCCATTTATAGGCAATCCAAACCGCTGAGGCATCTCAGCTGACGTCACCATGAAAGCGACGTCTAACAGTCTAACAACCTGTATCTACTGGTCTTATACAAACACTGCTAAACCTTAACTACTGACTATACATGGAACAAATGATATACTAAACTACTGCTCTCTCTTTATGTCAGTGCTTTCCTCAAGGTTGATCAGTCCTTGATTGGGCAGTGCTTTGTCATCAGTAGATTGTACCAGCAGTGCTTAGTTCTCAGCAGTCTTCTGGCTTCATCAGAAGTTTAGAAGAACAGCAGCAGTTGTATCCGGGCAGTGGATGTAGGACAATCAGATGTTATAATCACTTTCAAGGGAGAAGACTTAGTGTAAACTACTGCTTATTGTGAATCCATTGTCATGATCCGGTTTTGGCTTTCATTATCTGTTCTTCTGGTAGGGTTCAATCCCAACAATCTCCCCCTGGAATAGATAATGCCAAAACCCTTCATTATTCTGGATCTTTATTCCTCATCAGAAGTTCTTTGACTTGTTCTTTAAATTTCAGCTCAAAATCCTGAGAACTTGTATCATCTTCATCCCGGCACAGTGTAAGCTCAAGGAGATCTTGTAGATCTTCAACACCCAGGCCTAGTGCTTGATTCCTTGATATATGCTTCACTTCACCATTGATTCTGACCAGAGTCAATACATGCGTCTTTTGATCAGAGAGCCATTTTAGTATTTTTAAACCAAATGGGTTTCTTGGGAGAGATTTATTTGTAGATGAGTTGAGAGATGTTGGCCTTGTGAAAACTTGCAGACTATCAGACATTCGTTTGAAGGCCATTTCAATGACATTGTTTGCTGCAGCTATGTCTTCTGCAGTCTCCTTTTCTATCTGCTCCTGTCTCTTTTGTTGATCTGGCTCAATGTCTGAAACTTCTGAAGTATTTGGTGATGCAGGCTTAGTTAACACCTTCTTAAAAAAATTTTGAAGTTTTTCTGAGCTCTCTTCTTTTAGACCCATTTTTATGATGGTTTTTGTGAAGTACTCAGCTTCCTTTTCCTTTACCTCTTCACTAGTCAGCTGTTTTCCTTCTTCTCGGTTTGACACAAGAATAGGATTTTCTGTTGACTTGAACAGTGTTTTGAGGTTTTCAATCTGTTGTTCAAGTTTCATCATTTGTTCATGTCTCTTTGAAGTGCCTGAAACAGTCATCTTCCTTTTCTTCAGCCTTTCATAGGCTTCATCAGTATGCTGCTTTGACCATTTTGATATGGCATTGGCAGTGTCCACTTTTGCATCTATCAACTCCTGTTTCTTTCTTTTGTACTCAGTTGTTAGGTCAGCGATGAGCTTTTTGTATTTGCTCCAATTTGGAGCATTTTTCTTCTTTCTAGGATCGTTCTTGATTCTATCAATCCTATCAGCCTCATGCTTTAAAGCCACTATTGGCCATTCTTCAAATTGGTTATCTTCAGCAGGATAAAATTTTTCTTGCATGATGTATGCAAGAAGTTTTCTTCTCATCTCTTTTCGTTGATCTGCCTTTTCTTTGCTCAGCTCTTGTGCAAAATCTTTTATTTGTTTGACTTTTGTGAGCAGAAGTTCCAATCTTTCAGCAATGGCTTCATCACCTTGACCTTCACATTCAACCTTTGCTCTTATCTTTGCTTGTCTTGCTTTGAGCTCAAGATATTCATCCATGTCTTCTGGAACTATGAAGCCAACGAGTGAAGGAAATCTTCTGTTTGAAGGATCATCATCAGTGTAGAATTGCCTCATCTCATTTTTTATAGCTTCTAGTTCCAACGGATATTTTGTAGCAGTGGGATCATATTTGTCCTCATTTGGCTGAGTAAGTTTTCTTTTTCTGGTGTAGAGCTTTGCGGATGAAGTGGATTTTGATTGTGATGTAGGAATGATGAGAGCAGTGGTGGATGGTTGACTAGCAGCTGTTGAAACAACTGGTGTTTCAACCTCTGTTGTCATTACAACTACTTATGTGTCAGTAGATGTCTTCTGCTTTTGAGCAGGGATTGAAGGTGGTGAGGTAGTTTTTGATGGTGGTGGTGACTCATCATCAGGAATGAAAACCCTTCTCCTTTTTATTGTAGGAGAGGCTGATGATGTCGTTGGTGGATCAGTGGTTTGAATGGTGGAAAGTGTCTGACAAACAGTTGTTGAAACAACTGGTGTCTCAACCACTGTTGTCATTACAGCAGATGTTGTAACATTTGTTGTCTTCTGCTTTATGGCAGGAGGCAATGGTGGTGATATGATTGTAGATGATGATGGTGGTAGAGCAGTGGTTGTGGTGGTGTGTGTTGAAGTTGTGTGTGTTGATGAAATGGCAGCTGTTTGGCTACTGACAGCAGTTTTTGTAACCACTGCTGTATCAGCTGTTTGGATGGAAGTTTCAGATTTTGAATCTTTTGAGATTTTAGATGGCTGTTTTCCTTGTTCTGGTTCAACATACAGACCATCTTCAATTCCCTTTTTCTTCATCTGTTTGACATTCTCCCCCTTTTTGGCATTATCTGCTAGGGGGTTATCCATGAAAAGGATAGTAGAGGGAATTTTTCCACCATGAGTCGTGCATTGTATATGAGCCTTGATAGCTTTAATGTCTGCTTGAGTATCTTTAAATCTCGACTCCACCATGTTTGTCAGCATTTTTACATGTATTTCATGCTGCTGATCAGCCATCTGTTTTTGTTGTTCAAGTAAGGGCTAGAAAATATTCCAGAGCTCATTTGCAGCAAATGCTTGTGATGGAGCAGGTGCTTGAGGTGGAACAGCAGTGGATTGTGCTTTTTGAGCTTTCAGAATCTCTTGCACCATATCCTTTATTTCAGCAACCGAGGTTTCAAGTTTTTCAACTCTGCCCGTCAATTCCTAATATCTTGAATCATCACCCACTTTAATGGGATCATCTGAAACCCCACCAGCAGTGGTTGTACCAATGTGCGACTTAGGAACTGAGTCCCAAAAATCACCCATTGATGCCCCTTGTTCTTGGTACTGGGGACTTCTTTCTTCAGCACTTGATAAACCTTTAATGGTATAAACCTTTAATGGTACCAGTGGTTAGAACCAACTCACTGGTGGTTACCGATGGTGCTATGGAAGAAATTGCCTTCAAGGGAGTCTTACTAATGAAACAACTGTCCAACTGAAGATCTGTTGATCCATCAGTTGTAGTTGCTGCTCCTCTTGAACTACCACCGAGAGTTACTTGTAACTCAGGGGGTGTAACCTCCTCAGTTGTTGCTTGGATAGCAGAGGCATAAGCATCAGACCCAGTCACTTGTTGGAGTGTGCTCTCTTTGATGAGTGATTGAGAGGAACTGGTTTTTGTCTGAGCTATATCATCTGCATGCAACAAAGGTAGCATGGATTGTGGTAATATTATTGGTGAGGGTATGGGAGTTGAAAGAGACATGTCCTTGGGATCAGGACTGAGGAAGATGGATCCGATTGAATCCAGAGCTTCATATTGTGGGGTCCCTGTGCTTACAACCTGATCCTTTTGTGAGGATGCAAGAGGAGTATGAGGCAAAGGTAGAGATCTTTCTACCAACTGTTGTGAGGAAGTAGCAGCAGTGGTTTGTGGTGACATTTGTGTTGTCACTGGCATTTTCTCTGGGATCTCATCTTCCAGAGTTGCCTTTGTTTTGGGTTTGGGGGGTTTTCTGGATGTTTTCTTTTTGGTCTTTTTGGTCTTTTTGGTAGTGGCAGGTGTGGGTTTCAAAGCAGGGGTAGTGCTACTATGATCACCTGGAGCAGTGGGCTCAACAGCAGATGTCTGAGGAGCAGTGGTAACTGCTAAATTCTGCTCAGACACCTCTGCTTTTGTTTTTATTGGTGCCAACATTCTAGTGAATGTTTCAGGTGTTAAACTTTTTATTTGAAAATAGACACCTTGTTTTAGCAAATTTTCATTTTCTTTTTCAATTTTTTGTTTAAAATAGTAGCTTAGAAATCTTGGAAAAGGTAAAAATGCTTTGCTATCAACATTTTTTACCAGGTCATTAAAGATCTCCTGGGAGTAATTGTAATCTTTATTATTTAAAATAGCATAGCCCAGGCATTGAATCTTTAATGGTATTTCGTTAAACGCTGTTGTTTTATTTGAAACACACGACAAAAGTGTGTGAAATAGAAACCTTGGTGCATAAGGGAAGTAACCTTTTTGTAAGGTATCTACCTTTGATTGTTCTGCATATCCCCTTTTCAGAAAATCAGCTTTCAACTCGTTTTTATCGAAGGAAGTTTTACCTTTCTGATCATCGAGTTTGAAGACTTCTGAGATTGATTGCGGAGTAATTTGAATCGCTTTACCCTGTATCGAGGAGTTTATGGCTACTACTTTATCATCTTGTTTCTCAAGCGTAGCATTTTTCCAGAACTCTCTCTGGGTTTGCAAGTAAATGGGAGCATCTGCTAACAACAAAGTTTTTTACTTTGATTCAGATAGTGTGTCGATGATGGAATCGAAAGTGTGGTTGTTTGAGGGTTTTGTAAGTAAACCCAAATAGTTGTGAGGGGATTTGTATGGTATCTCAATGGATTCAGCGGCCGTTTGATCGACCTCTTTGGAAGATGATGGTGATTTTTGTTTTGATTTTGATTTTGACTTTGCTTTCGTCATTTTGAAAAAGGAAGAAGAAGAACAGAGAATTATTTGAGATGAAGGGTTTTGAAACTGCTTTGAGAAGAGAATTTTAGAATTTAATTCGACAGTGTAAAACCCTGTTTGGGGTTTTGATCAGGGTTTTATTTAGGGAAAAAATGATCGCTGATGTGGCAGCGGTTATTAGGATCTGATGGCTAAAAACTGACCACGTGTCAACCTCTGATGATATGGATGAAAAATGGAGAACAGTTGTTTTGAGAGCCACTGATGTACCAAGCATCAGTAGTTACAACGGTAATAATATGACATCAGTGGATGATTTTTACTATCAGTAGATAGTATATCAGTGGATAAGACACTAATTTTGAACATCAGTGTTTGCCAAGAAGGTGAAAGATCAGTGGTTGACTTTCAGCAGTGGATAGTATTTAGTAAAAAGATGTTTGAACAGGACAGTGGTTAAAAGTAAAGTAATGGTGATGATTTGAAAACACATTATATCAGCAACTTTTACAGGAATTTTCATTCAAGGTTTTACCACAAGTCATTTGCACATTTGAAGCTTTTTCAAATTTCTGACAATGGTTTAGTGCCCCAGATGATGTAGACTTTTTACCAAGACAACTCATCCTTGTTATAATATTTGAATTAAAACATGAGTGCCCAAGTATTTTAAGATCTGTTGACAATCAATCCTTTATATAAAGTAAGAACAAACTTGAGTTTGTCATGACCTTGACAACTATACCATTTTCTTTTGATCTGCTAGAGGATAATTTAACCAACAAAAATAAAGGTTATCTATCCTGACAGGAGATTGAAACTTTAACAAAAAAAAACAGTAAAAGTTCAAAATATATCATTCCAAAAAAAATAGAGAATAATATATCCTGCTTTATTCGAGAAAATCCTTTTTGAAAAAACAATTAAAGGATTTTCTAAACACAGCACCAAAAGAACCTGGTAAAACAATAATAAAGCACATAATTATCTTATGCTCAAGTTTATGAGAATGGTCAGTGAATGAAGACAGTGGTATTAATTTTAACTGCATTTTGTCCACTGTTTGGTACCATTTTCTTGTTGATTGATTGACAAACAGAAATGAGGACACATGTTCACATGAGTTTTTCAAAATCCTGTTATAGACTTTGTTACTATGTGATGATTCTGAAAATTTGTCTAGTCCTTTTAAAAGTTTATTCACTGGAAATACCATGGTCACCTGAACCTTTTCCTGAAACAATGATTGCACACAGTTGCTTTGATGACCATTTTTACCCCAACTTTTGGCTCCAAAGTGTTTTATGTTTATACTCTTTTCTTCTGACTTCAAACGTTTTGAGATAAACACACTTCTGAGTTTTTGTGAATTTTCTTCTTCCCTTTTTACCCTTCCCATTCATAAGTAATAAAAAAACTTACTGGTACTTAATCCAGAATCATTTTGCAGTAATGTTTTTAAGAGGTTTAGCCATATTTATACAAATTTTTTACCAATCTCACATTACATATGATACGGACTATCTTGACTCCTGTTTTCTTAAAGTATTTCAACAGAGTTAATTTGTTCCTTTTGAGGATCTCAACATGTTTTCAACACATAAGATCTAATGACTAAAGTTTTAATTTCCCTCTTTTTACATTAGCAAAAACACTAATGTTTTATGAACATGGGCTTTTGTTAATCTGAGGTTCAACTTTATCATCTAATGTAGTGACATCACAAGTTTTCATCACAGCAGTTGAAATCAATTTTGAAAATAAGAAATAATCCCATAGTTTAACAGATATGTGTTCAGATCTGAAAATTATGATTGACTTGTGCATGATATCACTTGTTGTGTGAAATTTGTGTGTCTTATGACATCTTGGTTGTTTTACAGAGTATTTGATCAACAGCTTTATACGTGATCATATGTTACTCTGTTTTTCAACAAAATACAACCAACCTTAGTATCAATGAATTTTGAGCCGAACTGTTATGTCAAATTGATTGTTAGATCGAATTTGACTGTCCAGGCTCTGATACCAATTGTTAGGATCGGAAGCTCTCATGATTGTGTGTGTTTGTATAATTAGAACAGATCAAATAGAGTTTAATAGAGTTTAAGTGCAGCGGAAATAATTACAAACTTTATAAACACAATCAATGAAGAAAATAGTTTAGATAAACAAATGCTTTTCATCAGTCAAAAGATTACAAAGAAATTCAAAAGATTACAAGCATGCTTACAAACTAAGCTCCCCCTGAGCCTGATACTTCAGTGGTTGGTTGCACAAGATGAAAGGATTGAATTGAGGAGAAAAACTCACTCAAAACGATCAAATGTAACAGTACAGAGTACTGTTCCATTTATAGGCAATCCAAACCGCTGAGGCATCTCAGCTGACGTCACCATGAAAGCGACGTCTAACAGTCTAACAACCTGTATCTACTGGTCTTATACAAACACTGCTAAACCTTAACTACTGACTATACATGGAACAGATGATATACTAAACTACTGCTCTCTCTTTACGTCAGTTCTTTCCTCAAGGTTGATCAGTCCTTGATTGGGCAGTGCTTTGTCATCAGTAGATTGTACCAGCAGTGCTTAGTTCTCAGCAGTCTTCTGGCTTCATCAGAAGTTTAGAAGAACAGCAGCAGTTGTATCCGGGCAGTGGATATAGGACCATCAGATGTTATAATCACTTTCAAGGGAGAAGACTTAGTGTAAACTACTGCTTATTGTGAATCCATTATCATGATCCGGTTTTGGCTTTCATTATCTGTTCCTCTGGTAGGGTTCAATCCCAACATGTGACATCTGCTATACGAATTGCCTCTCTAAAACTAATTAAAGTGATTAACGTAAACCCTAATGCAAAGCTTTGTTTATATAGGACAAATTTGCAACTTGGGCTAGGTCATGGGCTGCGAATCGGATAGGCCCAATTCACCTACCATTCCCCCAATGTGAGTTTGGTTTGGCCGAATCACTCCTAATTAACTAATACAAAGCCACACCCGCTAACTATTTATCGTTTTACTAATTACAAGATATCCAAAGACCAAAACTAAAAGCTTTTGTTACAAATATGCACCAACAAATATCTACTTTTAGACATTGTTTTGTATTTTGCAACTTTAATTCTGTTGTTTGGAATTTCTGAATTATGTTCATTTGTTATGAGGTAGTTTATTTTTTTTACAATATATAGGGGGAAATTGTTACGAAACTTTTATATAAGTATTGAAGAAAAAGATGATCAACCTGATCATATGCTGAAGATACAATCAAAGAAGATCAATAAAAATGTGTCTACAAGATAACAGGACAAGAAGAAACAAAGAAACAAGTTCAACAAATATCAGAAAGTGATCAAGACAAAGAAGAGACGATCAGAAAAGGCCATTCTGATGAGTCTTGTGATAAATCCGGTATTTATCATCAGAATCTGGTAAACTTTGATCATCCGAATTTCTAATGATCAAACTGAATAGAATTTTGGTACGCTGGTGATCAGAATTTCTGATGAGCCAACTTGTCTTAAAGATAAGGCCCTGACACAATTTGGAAAGTAGCAAGTTGACATCCACGGATTCAATGAAGATGCCAAAAAGCTACTTTGTGCAGAGCAAGTGCATGAATAAACAAATGTTTAATCATGACACAGACTCTCTATAAATAGAGATTTTAACACCGAAGGTTAAATGAGTTGAGTCAAACATTCAATACATATACCACAAACTCCATTATCCTTCACTACAGAATTCTTTGAGCATTCATTTGTAACAGTCAATAACTTTTTTTCCAAAGTGATTAATATACTTGAAAATCCTGTAAGTTGTTATTTCTTGAAAGTTTGATTTCTAGTTCCGTACAATATTTTCATACTTGTTGAAATCTATTTGCCATACTTAGTTATTGAGCATCTTATCTGGGATCAACATTTTCTCTCTTCAATTAAATTTTGTTTGATGGCAAAACATGTTCCTACTCTATTACGACAATAATCATAAATTATTCTCCTTTGCCCAGGTTTGAATCTACGACCTCTCCTCTAAAAGGCATATATCTCCACATTGGCTCTCTCCAATTATGTTCATAACACGTATGCACATATATGTGCATTATCAAACTTATGCAAATATATGTAATGCTTAGAATAATCAGCTTGCTTCTTCAAATATGCATATCTATCTATTATACTAAAGGAAAATAATGTTGACCATTTGACCTTTTGCTGAGAAGCCAGGAAATTGAGAATTGAGCGGCAATATCTTTCTCCTCTTTTTCTTTCACGCTAATAGTTTTCTTCCTCTTTCAGCCGTTCTCTTTTAGAGTACGCTTTCTTCTTAAAACCCTAATCGTGTTCCTTCATCATCTACGATCCTAATCTCTGTCGTTCTTATTCATAAAACAATCAGGTTAGAGATCTTTCAATTTTTTGTGTTCTTCAGTTATCGAATCTATTTAATTTCGTATCATATCATCGTATTTCAAATCGATGGCTAAATGGTAGGTAATTTCACTATTTATTGCAAAACAGAGGGCATCTAGGGTTTTGCAGATTGAGTAGTGATTTGGGGGTTTATTCAGAATGTCCTTCCATCTCTCTTTTGTCAACCAAAAACTATCGTCACTAATCTTAAGTACATGTGTTTCGTTGAAGGCTCAGTTACATGGTGGTGAGACGTGCATATGGTGGTGGTTATGATGAAGAAGGTTGATACGGTGGAAGCCTTAATGGTGATTACAGAGGTGGTGGTTTTTAATCATCATATTTTGATGAATAGGATGCGGGTTGTTTAGGTTTAGCGGTTGAAATCATCAGTAGGTTGAATCAAGTAGCGAACATCAACAATCATCATCATGTAAGTGAAGATTCGATTGAATCTGTATTGTTGTTGATTGTTTGCTTTAAATTATTTTCAGTGGTGTTTCCTGTTACGATGAGAAAGGTTGGCTTGGTGTGTATCGATTTGATACGTTTTTAATTACATTTAGGTTATATGTTATATTCATGTTTGGTTTTAGGATTTCATGTATGGATTGTATATATTTCAAATGAAAACAGAGTAGTTATTTGATTCTTTATAACTTTATTGTTGATGCTGATTATATCTTCTTCAAGGTATAATTTATTTATGGGTGTTTTCTTTTATTATATAGATGTTTGAAGCCGATTCAAGGTGATGTAAAATTATATGCTTCTACGATTTTAAGGTTAAGTTTAAAGATTGTTAAGACTCTGGAAGAATGTGGGAGGTTAACGATTCCTATTTCCTTGAAGCAGGTTAAATTTTGTTGTTTTGGATGATGAATGTTAAAGTTGTTTTGATGATTTTAATGTTTAGACCCCTATATGTATTGTCAGTTGTTTTTCCCCTGTTGCTTAGTAAATTTTGAACCAAAAACTCACATGAAACACACGTATTAAGTGTCAAAAATGGTATTGAAGTTGCTGAAGTTTTTGGTATTGAAGGAGTTGAAAAATGATTTCGTTAGTTTAGTTTTGTGGATGTTTGTAACTGAAACTGAACCAAAATTATTGGTTATTAAAAAGTTTAAATTGGACCATTTGTTTTTCATGCTTATCAGTTTTTCAGTTATAGTTTGGTACTTTGGTTAATCATTTTTTAGGCTTTCCCTTATTTAGTTCTTTGCAACTATTACCTCATGTATGCTTTGCTGGTGTTTTTTTTATTGTGAACATATAACGAGCCTAGAGTTAATAACATTTGGAACAAGTTAAGAAGCAGCAGGAGACGCAGGTGAGGATGAAGCTGACCCAGGAGAAGGTGTAGCTGCAACATCAGCAACAACGCGGAAAATGTCACCATCTAATTCTATTTGTGTTTCCAAAAGTAAACGTTCTTGGTTAATTTTCATGTTTATATTAACGCAGTTTCAGGGTAGTGACGGATTTCATTTGCAGCGTCAGTTCAAAATGGTGGATTAGGTCATACAGCAAATTGGAAAAATGTAAAATGGTTTGAGAAAAGTATGTATTCTTGAGATGAAAAACATGTTGCTTTATACATAGAATACAGTTTTGAATGCCGCTTGAGACTGCAGCGTTTCATCAAAGAAACAAATCGTAGCCTGCAAGGTTGTACCAACATTCTCTTAAAAAACTTTTAAGAATTTACTGATAGGAAGTTTCATTTAAGAAGATACATGTATGGCTCCTTTTTAACCATATTTTACAATTTTTCTACTGAGTTGACCGAGTTGATGGAGTACCTACCTGAAAAGATCATCAAAATTTTGAGCAATCGTCTGGTAAGCTCTCTTTTTTAGCCTTTTTTGTTCAGAGTACATGGTATTAACAATCGCTTAAACGGGTATGTAATCAACAATATGATCACTTTTTTTGTTAAACTGGTGAGGTATATACAGGTTGGTTGGTCTAGTACACATTGTGCACCTCAAGTTGAAATGGTCACCTCAAATTTCTTTCATGGATTTGCCGACTTTTATACATGTTGATCTAATGGGAGAGCTCGAACTTTCTTTTGCTTGATTAGTTTAATGGCCATTTTGCTTCGTTATTTGGAACCGTATATTTTTCTTTATTTTTAAGTATGTTGGAATATTTGGAAAGATTGAATTGTTATTACTTTTATTATTTGCAGTTATAATATTGGTTCATATCAATCATGTTTAACTACTTTTATTTACAGGCGAGTTCCCAGAGAGGTGCAGTCAATGGGTCATGCTTCTCATTTGTTCATAAATGGAGAAGACTCATGTGTGTTTTTTTTGTTACTCAGCATATATATATATATATATATATATATATATATCTTTTATGTTAAAGCAAAATAGGTTTGACCAATTGACCATGATGTGTCATAGGTCTTTAGCCAGAGAATTAGGTTTTGAGCGGCAATTTCCTTTTCCTCAGTTACAAAAAAATAATTGTGTTTCTATTGATTGTTTGCGTTAATTCAGATATAAAAACAAGATTGTTGCCATTAAACTTGTGAATAAAGGCGATACGCCTGAGGAGATAGCGAAGACAGAAGGGCGTTTCGTGCGAGAAGTAGCAATGTTATCGAAAGTGCAACCCAAGAATTTAGTAAAGGTTGGTTTTTGATCATAAAATGGATAATGTTGTACACTTTTATAACATATGCTGAACAATTATATATATTTTTTCATATCAGTTTATTGGAGCCTGCAAGGACCCTGTGATGGTCATAGTAACCGAGCTTCTTACCGGTGGAACTTTAAGAAAATACTTGGTTAATATGAGGCCGAACGGGTTGGATACACATGTTGCTATGGGGTTTGCACTTGATATTGCGCGTGCAATGGAGTGTTTACACTCGCATGGAATAATTCACCGGGACTTAAAACCAGGTAAATTTTCGGTTTTTAATCTATCTATTATACTAAAGCAAAATAAGGGTTGACTATTTGACTTTGATGTGGCTATTCTCTTTGGCCAGAGAATTGGGAATTTAGGCGCCATCTCTCAATTCTCCTTCAAATCATATACCGCCTCCCATAAATTCTCTCCATCAGTTTCAATCTTTCCATAGTTATGAAATCCTTCTCTTGCAAGTTCTATATTCAAATTATAAACCCTCAATCTTTCCCATGTTTTGTTTTTCCACGGGCTACAACCTCTGTATCTGCTTCCTCTTTCAAAATTGATTGAGCCCTAAACATGAGAGAATCACAGCATCTTTCGATGAAAAAAAACCCTAAATCTTCATACGAGCTTAATCAACGCAGCCACCACCACCTGTATGATTTGTATGTTGTTGTTGATGTTAACGGATCTGCTAATTCTTTGAGATATGAGATTTTTACCAGTTGATTGATGTAATTTGTCTGTTTATTGATGTTCTTAGACACCGCATATGACTTTAATATTTTTACCAGTTGATTGATGTAATTAGTTAGAAATAGATTATTTTTACACTTAATCAGTTTGCGATTTGCCTAATAAAAAATCCCATTTTCGGACTTTCCAACAAAATTAATGCAGTTCGCAAGTATGACTATAATATTCTTAATATTCTTTTTTCTCCTCTTTTGGCAGATGATTTCCGACTGTTATGGAAGATGTTGATAAAAATTGGTATTAATATGTAGCTGATGAATATGAAATGGAAGATATAGATTCGGGTCAGAGATATTGCTTCAGATAGTTTGTGGTGAATATGATTCCATAGTTTGTTTTGACTCGCTTGGCATTTATACTCATGATATTGAAATAATGTTGGGTTACAATAAGTTGTTTTAGATATTTATTACATTGACTAATACTTTCAAATCTACTACCGAGTAATTTTTACACTTTATTGATGATTGTATGTTCCACAGATGGAGAAGCTTCCTGAATGGACTGGACTGATATATTGAATATTGGTACCTTTAAGAAACATGTTCCCTATGATCTTGACTGGTATTACATATAAAGCTGGTGAGTTTTTGTTTCTGTCATTCAATGGCATGTAGGTATGTTTCTGTTCGTTGATCGAATCAATTGATTCAATTCGTTGATTGTTGTTTGATAATATGTTTGTTTCATTTGAGATGTTGTTTGGCCTTTAGGGTTCTTAATTATGAGTTTCTTGATTTGTGTTTATTATGGAAAATGTGTAAAAGAATTTAAGATATAATATTTTTCTAAGCCGTTTCTTCTTGATATCAATCACCCTTTGAATTTGGGTATAAAGAATGAATGTGTACTTAAAATACGTTGAGTGTATATATTGTTTTGTCAAACTTGATTTCTAAAACCAGTTTATGGAAATCCTATATTTTTGAGGCATTATTGAGATTTTCTTGATAGTGAATATGAATTTTTGTTGCTCTATAGATTTCAGTACGAAAAAACTTCCAACATTTTATGACAAAAAGTATAAACTTTTAAGGCCTAGGTGCTTTAAACCTTGAAACCTCAATTTTTTTTATAACTGGAGGTTATTGATTACTATTATTACATTTCTTTTCTGTGGGCATGCAGTGGGTCAGGTGGATGCGAGGACGGCAATGGATGACGGCGAAGAGATAAGCTGCGATGGGTGAGGTTGTGGTATGGTATCATCTGCATCAGATCAAGTGTGTTTTCTTCTCACTAGGAACAATTGGTTTTCAGTTTTGTGATTGCATTTAGACCCATTATTGAATTTAAATTTCATAGGAAATACCATTTTCATGTAATGAAATTTCTACCATCAACTTTAAAAACCAAGATCAACGGAGAACTAAAACTTCAAAGCTCTTTAGAATTGTCAAATTATGATTCTAACATGCATGTTTTTTTTGGCTTATTGTATCAGACAATTAAGGTTTTGTCAATGGTTCCGGTACCCAAGCTTGCATTGAGGTTATATTTGGAATGTGCTGAGGTATGTCTATGAATTAAAGTTTTTAATATATTCATATTTTCTCTGACCTCTTCTGGCTCTACATGATACAGGCTGTCAATGACTGTGATCTTGAACCTGTAGCATACGAGTTTTTCACCCAAGCATGTATATTGTATGAAGAATAAATTTCGGTAAGTTATACTTCATATCCCACTCCAAATTTTAATATGGGATGCTTGATTTTATTAAAAAAATATCATGTGCATTGCCTCCTACTTTTATGAATGTCATTGGTGTACATTTGGTTGTAAGAAGGCTGCAAAGAGGAGCTTTGTAAGAGCTTTTTTTCTGTTATTATTTAGTCCTAATTTTTTATAGTGTATATTTACTCTCTATCTTCACTGCAGCTGAGGGTGAAATGGGTATTAGTGAGCATATGATAAATCCTAACACTTGCTTTACTAGGTTTTATGTTTTATAACTATATTGAGCCGAATCGATGTCATATATTTTTTTTATGTGTTTTTTATGTTGATGGTCTAATATATTTTAGTGTCTGCTACTGTCTTTGTTTCTTAATTGTTAAGCAAATATATATTTGATTTTTTCTTTCAATTTCATCAATGATGTTACAGATTCAACAATTTTAATTCGGCTTGGATCGTTTCCGATTTTATTAATGATATATAATCGACAACGATTCCTTTGTCGTTCTACTTTGAAGTGTTAATCAGGTATTATGATTTTAGATTTCTTAGATCTCAAAAACTTTGATCTTATTATTTTGTTGCTAAATTTATTTTAGTTATTGTTTTGTTAATCTTTATTATTTATTGCTAAATCTACCATGGTTGGATCGGATTCAAAAACCGCATAAGTTAGGGTTTTTTCTCGTAATTTTTTAATGATTTTTGATGTTGTTTATATGTTTTTACAGTGGATCTACCACCTTTGGAGCACTCATGTGCAGCAAAAACACATCACAACCTCACATATAATCACCAATATGAATATGTGTAGAAGTTCAACAAGACATGTCTAGATGCAGATTCCATTGTTGGTGGCTTTCTTAGGGATGCAACTGAATTTAACCTACAAGTTGATACTTTCTTGCTCAAGCTTCACTTTCAGGTTCTTTAGTTTCCTTAACTCTAAAAGCACATAAATTTATGGGTTTTGTATGGTTTTTTATGACCATTCAGCTGGGTTTCAGGGGTTTGCTAGATCAAATCTAATAGATAATGTGCTCATTTAGATAAACTATCACCTAGGATCCAAAGGCTCAGTTACAGTTTGTGTTCCTTGGCCCTGGTGTGGATTCTTATGCAGAGATTGTGGCCAGTTCTGCAAGAGTTGTTGCTTTTGCATGTTATTTGCTTTCTTTCTTCTTCTTTTTTTGTTCTGAATGTCATGTAAGTACAACTTTTTGTGTGTTTAACATCCATTTTCACTAACTTCTTTACTTCTTGTGGCTTTTCTTTAGAGGCAATTTTCTTTAAAGTATGTCTAGGTGAATCTGAAGTCGAACTCTTGCAATAGCAAGAAAACGACCCAAAATGACATCCGTCATTCTCGGTTCAGTCCGAAGAAAGGCAGATGGTTTGAGAATTGAGACGTAAGCTGATTATGTTATTCGAGACATAATCTAATAGTATGATATAAGACCTGAGCTCAAATTAATAGTAGGTTAAATTAATCATTCAAAACAAATGATGATGATGATAATGTTCTATATTCGAGACATAAGCCAATTATCTAAGCTCAAGTCTACTAAATGCTTTAATACAATAACTTATGTAGTAAAATAGACAATGATATTGGTTTCATATAACAATTTTAATTAGATAAATCTAGCACATATAGGGATTATGATTTTGTAGGCTTGATTATTGAATAGGTGGAATGAAGGCTGGCTTTATGTATTTTTTAATCCAAATTGTACAGCTTCCTTTTATTCAATTTTTTTTAACTTATTAAGCCGAGTGTGTTAAATATGTTAGAGAAACTTAGTTTATCACAATGAAATTTCTTCTCATTTAAATAAAGTGATGTAAGAGCCTTTATGCATTTGAGTGCGCTTTGGATGGTTTTTGACCCACTTATTTTTTCAGTAATTTATAATATTATATTATCGTTTATTGATTACTGATTGATTGATTGATTGATTATGAGGTTTATGTTTGTAGTAGAATTTTTTTCTTTCATAAAATACTAAATTACGTATCTTTTGTCGTGCTTTAGTCATATATTTTTTATGTACACATAATAGAAAGGGTTTGTCCTAAATGGGTTAGTACTTAGTCATTACACAGGGTATTTTGTGGATGACCAATGACCTTAATGGGTCAAGAGCTTTACAGGAAGTCCAATAATGACCAAATCCCAAACTCGACAAATGCATTTTTTATGACGGAAATGTACAAAAAAGTACAATAACTAAAAAAGGTGAAGAATGATGTTATATTAATATTTTTGTAAACGAACCTGGTTTAGTCATACTTTTTTTTTTTATAAATAAGTTCAGCTCATTACTTATTGGTTAATAAATACTATAAATGGCTTGATTATTATTAATGGATTGTACTGACTTTGTTCTTCTTCATAGGCCTGATTCACCATGACGAATATTTCTCACAAGATCATGTCCATGAAAAAGATCAGCCAATGAAGATTATCGTAGATAGGTAATATTGGCACAATTGTTTTTGGGCCCAAAAACAAACTTTGTCACGTAGACCTGGATTGAACATTTGGGCCTAAAAACAAACTTTGCATGGTTGAAAGGCAATATGTAGTGTAGATTTCATTTCCTTTTCTAAATGATGATTACTAGGTGTTAAGATGAGTGGGTTGGGTAACGGGTCGAACCATGTAATTTTCTAAATTTTTAGAATGGACCAAACTTGCCTGGATGGTTGGGTTGACATGCATTTATTTTTTGTCAATTTCTTAAAATACTTTTTAATAAAAAAAATAACGTGTTATATATGATTTTGAATATTTATTTTTACGCAATCCAAATTTTTCAATAAATCGTTCGAATACGAATACAATTTGGGCTACTTTCAACTTAAAATTTGTTCTGTTTGAAATAAATATTAACCCAAATCAACATCTTCTGGGTCAAAATTGACTCCTATTTTTTTACTAACAAAATTAAAACATTTAACTAAAGCTTCTCATAAGTGTTTGATTCTCTCTATTTGGTGCATATGGCGTTGGCGAAACAACATTATTTTCAGCAAAAGCAAGCACATTTTGGGAGGATTTTGGAAGAGATTAAGGTCCTCGGTTATCTGTGGAAAAAAAAAAACAACGCCAAAGCCTCGGACCTAACATGGGATAGGTGGCTGGAATTCGACTTAGAAGGTCTGGGTGTGTAATGTTTGCATTTTTCTTTATGTTTCAGCTGTACTGCTATGCTGGTGTATTGTATCTAGCTAACGGTGTCAGTTTGGTTAGCTTGGATTAGTTTTTAATGGACTTTTGCTTTGTTGGCAGCATAAGGGTTAATACCACACTCTTTCATGATTGATCACATATTTGAGCTTCTGTTTAGTTGTAATTACCAAGGACAATGTTGGGTTTTTCTTCTTGCAGAAGACATGGTGTATATGTGTTTGCTGGTCAACCCTTCATTTGGTGACTGTTTGCCAGAACACTTTACTCTTTTTCATTTTTCATAATTCATGGCTACTCTATAATGATCTCCACACACCATCACAACACCAGTATAACTCATTCTAAGCCATTGATTACTGTATCACCATTGTCTGTCTCACCAACTTCTATATGTCCCCTGGTCTGCCAATCAGATCTGATTTACCAAAGCTCGCGACTCTTATGTGATTTCTTTCATTTTATTTGCCTGTGTGTGATGTGATTAATGGTTATGATTGAACTTCACGAGATTAACTTGATTATTAGTTCTTATTAACCAATGCAACATGCAAATTTTCATTGTGATATTGAAATAATAGTAAAAATGAACTACTCTATTTGTATGAGGCGCTTTTGTTAAGTCCAGTGATTTAGGCTTGAAATGGTTAAATTCCAGAATCATATTTCATATAGATCATATATGTTTATAGCATGTGGATTAGAGAGCATCAATATATAGGGTTTTGAGATCTAACCAGTAATCTAGGGTTTAACATAGGGGATTAAAAATACTATTAACGTTTGGCACTTGATTTAGTTAATCTACAAATGACCATTTTCATTATTTCACTTATGCAATTTCTCAAGAGGATCTAAAGGAGTCCTACAAGTCAAGAAATTAAATTAATAAACACAAATACCAACTTAAGTGGCCCTGACATACATTATTACTTAAGTGGCACTGACATACATTATTATTCATATTTCTTAAAATCTAATAAGAAATGTAATTGTTAATTAATTTTTATAAGATATTATTTATCGTAATATTCGAACGAACCTGTAATAAAGTATTTACGTATTAAAATATAATTTTTTTGTTGTTTAGCCACCCGTGTATTACACGGGTACTTAGACTAGTTTGTACTATATCAAACAATTAGATTTCTGTGATGTTCATAAATGTACATACAATCATCATTATATAACATGTTAAGATTTTCTTAAATTAAAAAACATTAGCAATACCATATTCAAATAGAAGAGAATAAAATACTCTTTTTATGATGTAAAATTTTAAACTAATATTAACGTATGAAAAAAGTTTTGACCATTTAAAAATTATGAGGTTAGGTGATTTAAAATTCAAAATAATTAAGGAATATATATATATATATATATATATATATATATATATATATATATATATATATATATATATATATAACTTTTTATATTATTATTTTTAGGGTAAATTACTTTTTGAGTCCTTGAGTTTTATGGGTTTTAACTAGTTGAGTTCAAAAGCAAAAAGTTTAACGACCTGAGTCCCCATAAGCATTTTTTTTAACCATTAGAGTCCAAATTTCTAACACTATTAAAATTATTCTGTCAACTTTTGTTAAATGACCAAATTATCCTTTAATTTAAAAAAACCATTTTATTATTAAATATATATTCTCTGGATCATATCGAGATCTATTCCCCCACCAGTTCCACTCACCCCTTCTTCTCTCCCACCCCATCTGCAACCATGAAGCACATTCCCATGGCTATCCTATCCTTCTTCCCTCATTTCCATCATATCTGCCATGGATATGTCCATCATCAACTAGGACGCCACCCACATGACCTCCTCCTCCTTTAAAGTTTAAGTCTCAGTTTCTCCCTCTTGAATGAAAGAAATTAAATTCATCTGGCTCCTCACCACTGCTGCATTAGTTGCAGAGAGAGAAATTTGTGGGTTTCTTTTTATTTTGGTTTTTACTATGAATAAATATAAACCACCCCTCACTTCTTTTAAATCTCAATTTCTTCTTCAACTTTTTTTAAACTCAAAAAAAAAAAAAAAAACTACAACGAGCATTTTGCATTAATGGAGATTCATATCAAATGGCTGAAAACAGGAGTGAGATGTGAAACACTCTGCCCTCAGTAATTGCTACACATTTTCTCAACTACATTCTTATATAAATCTCACTGCTGTTTCCCCTCTTTTTTGGTCATCATCCCCCACCTTCTCTCTCTCTACAATTCTTCGTTTTCTTCTTTCTACAATCATCACTATTCTTTCTTTCGTTTGTAGTAGTTGCATTTCATTTGCTGTCTTTCATCATAATCTATTGATTATAATGTTGGTTGAATCCAGCATTATTATTATTATTATTAGCTTTATTTGCAAAGCTGAGGAATGAAGAGTATCGTATGACGTATACGGGTATTAAGACGATTGATGATAAAAAGTTTTGAAGATGAAGAGTGATGGTATGCTTACCGATCAGGTGATGTGTTGCCGGAGAGGTGGTGTTGATGGAGGTGCAGTGGTGATGGTGGTGACGGTGGTGACGGTGGAGGTGTAGCGGTGGCGGGTGTTGTGGTGGTGACGGTGTAGTGGTGGTGTTGACAGTGGAGGTGCAGTCGCGACGGTGGTGTTGATGGTGGAGGTGTGGTGGTGGATGGAGGTGGTTTAGGTTTAGTGAGAGAGAATGAAAGATGAGAGAGATATGTAGTTTTGGTGTGTTTGAGAGAAAGATAAATGAGAGAGAAGAGAGAGAGAGAAAAGTAAAAAAAATTAGTTTTTTTATTTATTTTTTAATTATAGTGGTAATTTGGTTATTTAACAAAATTTAATAAAATAATTCTAATAGTGTTAGAAATTTGGACTCAAATAGTTAAGAAACTAGTTAAGAAAAGTGGTTATAGGGACTTAAGGCGTTAAACATTTTGATTTTGGACTCAAGTGGTTAAAGTCACTAAAACACAGGAACTCAAAAAGTAATTTACCCTTATTTTTAAAAAAATAATTGCAACGTAAAATCGAGATTCTGTGTATCTTTTAATTTACTTTGAGTACTATATTGTTATATAAAAAAACAACAAAAAAACTCAATAATTGTGTTTTTTTTTTCTACGTCGTGTAACATTTTTGCACTAAGTTTTTTGTACAAAGTTTTTTTGTTGGATTTTTGTTTGGAACTTTTTGTGCTAATTTTTTTGTCTTGGGTTTTTTGTGTTGTATTTTGAGGAAACAATAGGATGAGAGTTTGTGTTTTATAACAAAAATCCCCTAAATCCTAGCTATAAGGAGTCTCCCATGTTATCTTTATAATTCTTCATAGATGATTTAGTCCAAACCTATTTTTTAGGGGATCTTCCCCATACACACTTACAAATCATTAAAACATTTGAAAAGTCATATTTCACACGTTATCTTTATTTATTTCCAATGGAGTAACATTCATAATACATATACGGATGACCAAATTTGAACAATAATTGTATACATATTTAAATACAAATAAGCTAACACCAAAGGTTATCACCTGGTGTAACTCCAAGTTGGCTACAATATTGAGTGTAGTACTGGACACGAGCACTTACAGTGCTCGGATTACCACCATCACATTCTATTCCATTGATAGCTCGAATGGTAGCTCCAAATCCTTGACCAGTGACCGTGTGGACATTGTTCATCCAAAACCTAATTGTATGTTCTTTTTACCTGGCAAATAGCTATTATAGTTGATTAAATTAGGATACAACACCCTTGGTTGGTTCATGAGCTGGTGCTATAGTATGTGCAGAGTAGTTACATTAGGAGCAAGCATGGAGGAGGTATTAGAAGCTACAAAAGTTTTGGCTCAAAATTGTTGTAGTAGAGGGACTACATTTCATCTTGGGGTATATTTCTCAATGTATGTTTTAAAGGTAGCAAACAAATGTGTCGGGTAGGTTGGACAATGGGTCAAAGCATGTAATTTCTGTGCGCAAGAAAAACGGGTTGGTGGGGTTGGGCCAACCCATCAAAACTTCTTTGTTCGGTCTTTGAATTTTGTATATAAATAATGTCTTTCATTGTCAGGATGTTCTTAGAGATTTTCTTGAACAATTTATGCCAGACAATGCTCAAGGTTTAATGGAAGGGTTAGAGGTGAGCATAATTCTTTTTCTTTTAGAGAGTATGTTGAACTTGATGAATAAGTGTTTCATCAATGTTTGGGTTCAGGAGTTTGATAAATATTTGTTAAAGAGACTCATGATTTTGTAATTCATAAGTTACGCTTTTTCAAAGAATGGAACCAAGAGCAAGACGATTTTTTTTTTTTTTTTTTGTAATTGTCAACATTCTCCACCTTTTTATTTTCCTTTTTTGTCAAATTTATTTAGTTCACACACCATTACCATTATTAATGTATATGCAATATAAATTAGCCATGAATCAAGCCCCAATATCTGTTATAACTTATATGTTTTCGGAGCTGGTATTTTATGTACATCCAGGAGAATAATATAATATAATTTAAAAACAAACTATATAACATTTTGTATGGGTTTATGAAACATTTTTATACTGAGATCTGATTAAGAATTAAAAGGTTATTAGCTTTACACGAAAACTATGAATACACGTGGAGACAAAGTTAGGATACTGATGAAACCGAACAAATAAATTATTGTGGGAAGGGAAAGAAGATACTAATAAGTTTGAAAATGTTATTTATGTAGTTTTTATTATTGAAAACTAAATTTTCCACTCAAACCCAAAAAAAAACCACAAATGGTCATCATTTATCAGCTATTGGTGTAGATCTTTGTTTGATCGATACTACTACTTATTTGAAAATAATCAGTTACGCTAAAAAATGTCAGGCATACTCTCCGTTACCAACTTAGACATTTAATGTGTCATCCTTTTTGTATAATTTTATTTATGTATTAATCATAAATAATTTTATTAATATAAGTAACTTTCTCTAGCCCGGGAAGCAATCCCGGGTGATAACCTAGTATATATATATATAAAACTTTTTATATTATTATTTAAAAAAAATAATTCACCGTAAAATCGAGATTCTTTTTATCTTTAAATTTAATTTAACTACTATATTGTTATATAAAAAACAACTAAAAAAAGCAAAAATTCTGTTGTTTTTCTATGTTGTGTAACATTTTTGTACCAAGTTTTTTGTACAAAGTTTTTTTGCTGGATTTTTTGTGTGGAACTTTTTGTGCTAAATTTTTTGTCTTGGGTTTTTTTGTGTCGTATTTTGAGGAAACAATAGGATGAGAGTTTGTGTTATATAACAAAAATGCCCTAAATCCTAGCAATAAGGAGTCTCCCATGTTATCTTTATAATTCTTCATAGATGATTTAGTCCAAACCTATTTTTTAGGGGATGTTCCCCATACACACTTACAAATCATTAAAACATTTGAAAAGTCATATTTCACACGTTATCTTTATTTATTTCCAATGGAGTAACATACATAATACATATATACGGATGACCAAATTTGAACAATAATTGTATACATATTTAAATACAAATAAGCTAACACCAAAGGTTATCACCTGGTGTAACTCCAAGTTGGCTACAATATTGAGTGTAGTACTGGACACGAGCACTTACAGTGCTCGGATTACCACCATCACATTCTATTCCATTGATAGCTCGAATGGTAGCTCCAAATCCTTGACCAATGACCGTGTGGACATTGTTCATCCAAAACCATAAGGCCGTCTGAAAAGAGATGAGTGGATCTGTGGCCACAATTTCAGGGTTGTTGAGCCCATCAAACCCGATGGCATTACCAGCTGCACCGTAGTTGTAGTTCCATGACAATTGGAGTGGACCTCTCCCGTAGTAACTCTTGTTAGGGTTACACGGATATTGGGTGTTAAGTTCGTCACAATAATCACGGTAAGCACCATTTATTTCGTTAATGTAACAAAAATCTGATCACATGTAAAAAAAAACAATTAATGTTAACTTATAGAAATTTATAGGCCAATAAGAAATCCATACTAGTGATATAGCAATATGACAGACGACACTTTGGAAAGTCAGAAGTCATATTGATACGTAGTCAATACATATTTATTTTTAAGTAATAAGTTATAACTTAAATTATTGAAATAAAATTTCTCTAAAATTTTCTTGTTAACAGCTTTTTACTAGATTAATATTAACTATTTTTCTACCCGATTTATTAACCACATTTTTCTTCTTTTTTTTTAGCGACGATTGGTTAAATAGACATATATATTGTATACAAACTAATTAAAATATAGTTAAAAATAGTTTATAAACTGGTATTTTAGATCCATTTTTACATAATTGGAGAAATCATCTTACGTCCGGTTTCATGGGTGACATGCGCAAAGAAAGCTGCAATCTCCCTCCTTGAACCATCTTCTGAACTAGCGGAACCAAACTCAGCATAGTTTCCGAGGGCTTCAAGAAAAGCAGCACGCGTGTAAAATCCTCTCCCTTCGCAACCCGCATCCGATTGATCCACGATCCCATTGAAGAAGGCATCCGTCACGATACTACCAACATCCACATCACTCGTCTCAGACGAGTAACATGGTCCTTCCCTGCAGCCTGGTCCACAATAATCATCACCACTGCCGCAATAACCCCACTGGCTACAACACAAGTCCGGGCTACAGCCGCAGTTCTGGGCAGCGGAGTTGAGGATTCCTGCTAATAGTACTCCAGCAAAGATGAGCATTCTATAAGTGTTCATGATGGTTTGTTTGATTTAGATAGTAGAATTATGAATGTGGATTTATAATGTGTGTAAGGGTATATGGTTGACTTGGAATTTATGTTGATCGTGTCAAATTATTCCATAGTTTAAAACAACTGCTATGATTTTTATTGACTGTTCAAAATCTGATGTAACTTGCCAAGTTTTTTGGTGAAATGTATAATATTCAAATTTTTGTTAAAAAAAAAATCTGATGATTGAAAACTGCTAGAAGCCCTTAATGACTCAGCATCGAACATATGAGCTCAAACAACCCTATCATAAAATAATAAATCCATATCATAATTGAAGTTACAGCGATTATTCTTGTAAATATAAAAATGCTATGCAGACTATATGTATTTGATAAAGTTAACTTAGATTATAATTTTACTTAAGTAAATTATAGATAACCTCTGATATTTTATATGGTTTATTTTAGGCCCAATCTATTCACACACCCCTGTTGCCTATTTGGACACCTTTGATGCCCTAGACGCCTCGTATAGGCCTATACGGGGCGTCTAGGCACTGATTCCAAGAGGATCTGAGTGGGTATCAGCCGGAAAGTTTGACTGGTCAGACGCCTCGTATAGGCCTATACGTGACGTATAGGAACCCTTGTATAGGTCTCATATATGACCCATACCCCATATATGCCACGTATAGGCCTATATGGGGCGTATATAAGGTTTTTTTTTTATACATTATTAATCATTTTAGCAAACTCTTAGGCATATATGGGGCGTATATAGGTTTTTTTATTTTTTACAAACATTTTATACAATATTAATCGTTTTAGCAAACTTTTAGATCCCGTATAAGACTATAGGTGTGATTTATGTCCCGTAAAGGCCTATACAAGACCTATACTACACTATATGATACGATACGATACTAAACTATACCTATAGTGCTATGTCGGACCTATACGACACCTATAGAATTTTTTATGATTTTTTAGAAATTTTTTTTATTTTGTAGAATTTTTTTGATTTTTTTTTTTAGATTTTTTTTTTTAGAATTTTTTTAGATTTTTTTAGATTTTTTAAGATTTTTTGGATATTTTAGATTTTTTTTATTTTTTAGATTTTTTTTAGAATTTTTTTTTATTTTTTAGAATTTTTTTGAGTTTTTAGAATTTTTTTATTTTCTAGAATTTTTTTTTTTTGAATTTTTAGATTTTTTTATAGAAATTTTCTTATTTTTTAGGATTTTTTTATTTTTAAAAAGAGAAAACAAAAAAAATTAAAAATATACGCCTCATATAGGGCGTATAGTGTGGTCCAAAAGACAATTATACCCCTGTCGTGCCCCCAGTCTATGCCTAAATCAAGGGTAAAATGACGTTTTGTCTGTACGCCCCATATAGGCCTAGACTCGGCGTCTAGTGGTGCAAAAGACCATTATACCCCTGTTGTGCCCCCAATCTATGCCTAAATCAGGAATAAAATGGTCCTTTTTCGTCTATACGCCTAGTATAGGCCTATACGAGGCATATACGGGTCATATAAGACAAAACATGACATAATCAGAGATTCTCTTGAAAATTGAAAAAGGTTATACGCGACGTATAGACCTATACAAGGCATATAAGGGTGTGCGAATAGTCACTAGAATGTGTGAATATGTAGACCCTTCCAAAAGATAAAAATCAAAGTATGGAAGTTAAGGTTTAAAAATAAAGAGAAGTCGTATAGATTTGGAATTTGATCAACTTTCATAAGGCTAAAGGGTGTTGGAGTTATGGTTAGGACATGATTCAACACGTATAAACATGAATGAAAGGCTATACCACCCCCCTTCTCAAATTAATCATGGTTTGTATGGATTAAACCATTAACCATGGCAACCATATGACTCAACATTATTCCAAAGTTTAAAACAATTGTTATGATTTTTATTGACTCTTCAAAATCTGATGATATAAAACCAGTGTTGTAGAGATCGCTAGGCGCCAGTCGGGCGGTGGAGTACCGACTAGGGATTAATCGGGATTAATCAGGATTAATCGGGATTAATCAGGATTAATCGGGATTAATCGGATCGGAATTTATATATATAATTTTTAAATTTATATATATACACATACATTAATATCAATATAATACTTAAAAATAGTTCAAAATTCAAACAACTAAGTTTAAAACATAGCTAATCAAGTATTTAAACATTCAATACACACGTTAATATCAATATACTACTTAATACTAGTTCAAAATTTAAACAATGAAGTTTAAAACATAGCAATTTAAGTATTTAAACATTAACATATCAGTCATTGTCTCATGGAATATGTTTTAATGGGTTAAAAACATGTTTTTTTTTGGGCCAGGTTGGAACTAAACAAGTTGGTCCATGTATTTAATGGTTAAAAACATTTGTTTGGGCTAGATTTAAACTAAAAAAGAGTGGGCCGACTTGGGCCGATTTGGTCCGCCTTGGACCGACTAGGTCCGCCTTGGACCGACTAAGACCGACTTGACCGACTACCGACTAATGGTCCGACTAGCTCAAAATTAATCAGTTAACGGCCGACTAGCGCCTAGGCGCCGCCTAGGCGCCGATTAATTCCGATTTTTACAACACTGTATAAAACTGCTAGTAGCACTTAATGACTCAGCATCGAACATATGATAAGCTCAAACGAGTCTATGCCTAAATTACCCTATCATAAAATAATCAATCCATAATAATTGAATTTACAGAGATTATTCTTTGTAACTATAAAAATACCATGCAGACTATATATATTTGATAAAGTTAACTTAGATTATAATTTTATTTAAGTAAATTTTAGATAACCTCTCTGAAGAGAAGTCGTATAGATTTAAAATTTGATCAACTTTCATAAGTGTGAAATCGGCCCAACTCAAGCCATGAACTCATTTTGATTTATTTACTGTACGTATTTTTCTTGGATTTGTTTTCAATGAGGTTTGTGTGCTCTTTCTAAAATTTATTTTGCAACTGATTTTTAAAAGGTAATAATAATTTGAATATTTTAAAATTTGTCATAAAAACGGAAATGCATGGAACTATAAGAGATTGAAAAAAAAAAACAATATGTTTAAGAATTACATAAAAGATCATATACAAATACCTTTATCATAAAAAATATATGAATACGGTGAAAATGTAAAAAAAAAAATAAACACGGTGGCATTTTTGTAATTATAGACTCGTAGAGTAATTATCAAAATTACTATAGAAATGATCTTGTAAAGGTAATTTTGATCTTGTACGATAACTCACTTTGTACGTGAACTTAACCCTTAACAATTATGGCGTGTGAAGCGTAAAATGTAGAATAGTATATGATACAAATGATCAGGAGCTAACTCTACGTTAAGAAAACGAAGTTAAATAAATAGTATGTTTAAGAATAGTAACGAGGGAAGCGTAAATCTAGAATAACATATGATTTAGATGATCAGGGGCTTACTTTATATAGATGTTTAACAATTTTTATATGTAATATACTAGCCATTTACCCGCGCGATGCAGCAGGGGTGGCGATTTATAATAGGATACTCGTTTACCGTTAGTTTATCAGTCGGCTTATGATATATTGTATAGTATTTAAGTTAGTTTTCTTATTCGTAATATGTTGAGACTCGTTTTTCTGTTAGTTTATCGATTCTTTGGTGATATACTTTTGTTAACTTTTTTCTTCTGTTGATGTCTCATTTGGCTATTAGTTACGTGCTTTATATGAGGCTGCACAATTACAATGTTTATCAGCTAGCCAAGTAGCTGTTCTTGCAAAAAGAGACTGTACCAGTCTGTCTAATGTTTCGCTTCCATCCTCATCAAATGGTCAGGCCTCATTAGTACCAAAAGATCTTTTTATCTTCTTTATATCTTGATTTTGGAGACTGTATGCAAGTCTGCGAGTATTGTTGTGCTAGATGATTTTGGTTTGAAGAATGTCTTAGCTCTTCTTTGAATACCCATGCTCCAAAATACAACCGTTGTTGTAGAGCCGACCGAGTTAGGTTGTTATACCCATTATAAACTCCTAATAGTGCAATTTTCGATAATCCTCGCTTTCTTGGTAATATTTGAATATTCAATTTAATGTTTGCTATGACTTCTTTTGGAGCAAATATTGACGACTCTATAAACTTATCATCATGTCCTTATGTTTTTAGGTTAAGTGATGAGGTCTGTCATCGGATAGGTTCATTTTTCCACCTACATGCGAGCGTCCACAGTTTTCACAGATGCATGTCTATGATAGTCAACATAAGCTTTCTAATAGGTTTTTTCGTGTTTGGCGAACATAGATCTTCATCTTTAGATCTTGGGATTGTTAGGCTTTTAATTTCACTTTTAACGCACACTGTGAGTATGATTGAACCCATTTTCTTTTAACGCACTTTTGGGTGTTACATACGTTCTCTATACTAAAACACGTCAACACACAACGCAAACACTTTTAATGCTAACCGCTCCCGCATGTTATACGTGAACTATGAATGTTTGTTACTATGCTTAGACAGTGTTACACTCTACCGCCTCTAGCAATGATAGTACTATAGTTTAGACTCAGCACCTGTCGTGGGCAGGGGTTGCTAGGGATCACATCAGTTCACTTCACGTGTCCGCTGGACATGTGTCACACATACACTACAACGCAGTCTTGTGGTTAAGTGTGAACATAGTTAGATAGTTACATGCTTCGCCCGTTACGTGATACATGATGGTTATGCATAAACGCTTTTTGCTATACTTTATACTACGCAAACTTGTGTACTCACCTTTACATTTTATGTATTGACTTTATTTTAACGGATGTGACAAGTTGATAGGATGTTATGCTTCGATGAATCAAGTAGGAAGTCTAGAAACCCACGGAATAAGAAATCTGAGTCGTCGGAACAGTTTATTTGTTTATGAGACACGCTATCTGTAATGAGTGCTTTTACTTTATATGTTAGTGGTATTGGACGTTAACATTCAATATATTGTCATTAATAGTTGTTTTGGATTCTCTTGGACAATCTGTTTCGCTCAGTGCCACGCCCCCATGATTCCGCCATCGGTTGGGGTGTGACATCTGCTATTACGAATTGCCTCTCTAAAACTAATTAAAGTGATTAATGTAAACCCTAATGCAAAGCTTTGTTTATATAGGACAAACTTGCAACTTGGGCTAGGTCATGGGCTGCGAATTGGACAGGCCCAATTCGCCTACCATTCCCCCAATGTAAGTTTGGTTTGGCCAAATCACTCCTAATTAACTAATACAAAGCCACACCCGCTAACTATTTATCGTTTTACTAATTACAAGATATCCAAAGACCAAAACTAAAAGCTTTTGTCACAAATATGCACCAACAGATATCTACTTTTAGACATTGTTTTGTATTTTGCAACTTTAATTCTGTTGTTTGGAATTTCTGAATTATGTTCATTTGTTATGAGGTAGTTTATTTTTTTTACAATATATAGGGGGAAATTGTTAGGAAACTTTTATAAAAGTATTGAAGAAAAAGATGATCAACCTGATCATATGCTGAAGATACAATCAAAGAAGATCAATAAAAATGTGTCTACAAGATAACAGGACAAGAAGAAACAAAGAAACATATTCAACAAATATCAAAAGTGATCAAGACAAAGAAGAGACGATCAGAAAAGGCCATTCTGATGAGTCTGGTGATAAATCCGGTATTTATCATCAGAATCTGGTAAACTCTGATCATCAGAATTTCTAATGATCAAACTGAATAGAATTCTGGTACGCTGGTGATCAGAATTTCTGATGAGCCAACTTGTCTTAAAGATAAGGCCCTGACACAATTT
The DNA here is from genome assembly GCA_030545235.1 of Helianthus tuberosus. NCBI lineage: Eukaryota > Viridiplantae > Streptophyta > Magnoliopsida > Asterales > Asteraceae > Helianthus > Helianthus tuberosus. The sequence goes on along the minus strand of CM060432.1, from coordinate 67,556,633 downwards.
GGAAAGTAGCAAGTTGACATCCACAGATTCAATGAAGATTCCAAAAAGCTACTTTGTGCAGAGTAAGTGCATGAATAAACAAATGTTTATTCATGACACAGACTCTCTATAAATAGAGATTTTAACACCGAAGGTTAAATGAGTTGAGTCAAACATTCAATACATATACCACAAACTCCATTATCCTTCACTACAGAATTCTTTGAGCATTCATTTGTAACAGTCAATAACTTTTTTTCCAAAGTGATTAATATACTTGAAAATCCTGTAAGTTCTTATTTCTTGAAAGTTTGATTTCTAGTTCCGTACAATATTTTCATACTTGTTGAAATCTATTTGCCATACTTAGTTATTGAGCATCTTATCTGGGATCAACATTTTCTCTCTTCAATTAAATTTTGTTTGATGGCAAAACATGTTCCTACTCTATTACGACAATAATCATAAATTATTCTCCTTTGCCCAGGTTTGAATCTACGACCTCTCCTCTAAAAGGCATATATCTCCACATTGGCTCTCTCCAATTATGTTCATAACACGTATGCACATATATGTGCATTATCAAACTTATGCAAATATATGTAATGCTTAGAATAATCAGCTTGCTTCTTCAAATATGCATATTTGTACTATATCAAACAATTAGATTTCCGTGATGTTCATAAATGTACATACAATCATCATTATATAACATGTTAAGATTTTCTTAAATTAAAAAACATTAGCAATACCATATTCAAATAGAAGAGAATAAAATACTCTTTTTATGATGTAAAATTTTAAAATAATATTAACGTATGAAAAAAGTTTTGACCATTTAAAAATTATGAGGTTAGGTGATTTAAAATTCAAAATAATTAAGGAATATATATATATATATATATATATATATAACTTTTTATATTATTATTTTTAGGGTAAATTACTTTTTGAGTCCTTGAGTTTTATGGGTTTTAACTAGTTGAGTTCAAAAGCAAAAAGTTTAACGACCTGAGTCCCCATAAGCATTTTTTTAACCATTTGAGTCCAAATTTCTAACACTATTAAAATTATTCTGTTAACTTTTGTTAAATGACCAAATTATCCTTTAATTTAAAAAAAAACAATTTTATTATTAAATATATATTCTCTGGATCATATCGAGATCTATTCCCCCACCAGTTCCACTCACCCCTTCTTCTCTCCCACCCCATCTGCAACCATGAAGCACATTCCCATGGCTATCCTATCCTCCTTCCCTCATTTCCATCATATCTGCCATGGATATGTCCATCATCAACTAGGACGCCACCCACATGACCTCCTCCTCCTTTAAAGTTTAAGTCTCAGTTTCTCCCTCTTGAATGAAAGAAATTAAATTCATCTGGCTCCTCACCACTGCTGCATTAGTTGCAGAGAGAGAAATTTGTGGGTTTCTTTTTATTTTGGTTTTTACTATGAATAAATATAAACCACCCCTCACTTCTTTTAAATCTCAATTTCTTCTTCAACTTTTTTTAAACTCAAAAAAAAAAAAAAAAAAACTACAACGAGCATTTTGCATTAATGGCGATTCATATCAAATGGCTGAAAACAGGAGTGAGATGTGAAACACTCTGCCCTCAGTAATTGCTACACATTTTCGCAACTACATTCTTATATAAATCTCACTGCTGTTTCCCCTCTTTTTTGCTCATCATCCCCCACCTTCTCTCTCTCTACAATTCTTCGTTTTCTTCTTTCTACAATCATCACTATTCTTTCTTTCGTTTGTAGTAGTTGCATTTCATTTGCTGTCTTTCATCATAATCTATTGATTATAATGTTGGTTGAATCCAGCATTATTATTATTATTAGCTTTATTTGCAAAGCTGAGGAATGAAGAGTATCGTATGACGTATACGGGTATTAAGACGATTGATGATAAAAAGTTTTGAAGATGAAGAGTGATGGTATGCTTACCGATCAGGTGATGTGTTGCCGGAGAGGTGGTGTTGATGGAGGTGCAGTGGTGATGGTGGTGACGGTGGAGGTGTAGCGGTGGCGGGTGTTGTGGTGGTGACGGTGTAGTGGTGGTGGTGACAGTGGAGGTGCAGTCGCGACGGTGGTGTTGATGGTGGAGGTGTGGTGGTGGATGGAGGTGGTTTAAGTTTAGTGAGAGAGAATGAAAGATGAGAGAGATATGTAGTTTTGGTGTGTTTGAGAGAAAGATAAATGAGAGAGAAGAGAGAGAGAGAAAAGTAAAAAAAAATTAGTTTTTTTATTTATTTTTTAATTATAGTGGTAATTTGGTTATTTAACAAAATTTAATAAAATAATTCTAATAGTGTTAGAAATTTGGACTCAAATAGTTAAGAAACTAGTTAAGAAAAGTGGTTATAGGGACTTAAGGCGTTAAACATTTTGATTTTGGACTCAAGTGGTTAAAGTCACTAAAACACAGGAACTCAAAAAGTAATTTACCCTTATTTTTAAAAAAAATAATTGCAACGTAAAATCGAGATTCTGTGTATCTTTTAATTTACTTTGAGTACTATATTGTTATATAAAAAAACAACAAAAAAACGCAATAATTGTGTTTTTTTTTTCTACGTCGTGTAACATTTTTGCACAAAGTTTTTTGTACAAAGTTTTTTGTACAAAGTTTTTTTGTTGGATTTTTGTTTGGAACTTTTTGTGCTAATTTTTTTGTCTTGGGTTTTTTGTGTTGTATTTTGAGGAAACAATAGGATGAGAGTTTGTGTTTTATAACAAAAATCCCCTAAATCCTAGCTATAAGGAGTCTCCCATGTTATCTTTATAATTCTTCATAGATGATTTAGTCCAAACCTATTTTTTAGGGGATCTTCCCCATACACACTTACAAATCATTAAAACATTTGAAATGTCATATTTCACACGTTATCTTTATTTATTTCCAATGGAGTAACATACATAATACATATACGGATGACCAAATTTGAACAATAATTGTATACATATTTAAATACAAATAAGCTAACACCAAAGGTTATCACCTGGTGTAACTCCAAGTTGGCTACAATATTGAGTGTAGTACTGGACACGAGCACTTACAGTGCTCGGATTACCACCATCACATTCTATTCCATTGATAGCTCGAATGGTAGCTCCAAATCCTTGAACAATGACCGTGTGGACATTGTTCATCCAAAAGCTAATTGTATGTTCTTTTTACCTGACAAATAGCTATTATAGTTGATTAAATTAGGATACAACACCCTTGGTTGGTTCATCAGCTGGTGCTATAGTATGTGCAGAGTAGTTACATTAGGAGCAAGCATGGAGGAGGTATTAGAAGCTACAAAAGTTTTGGCTCAAAATTGTTGTAGTAGAGGGACTACATTTCATCTTGGGGTATATTTCTCAATGTATGTTTTAAAGGTAGCAAACAAATGTGTCGGGTAGGTTGGACAATGGGTCAAAGCATGTAATTTCTGTGCGCAAGAAAAACGGGTTGGTGGGGTTGGGCCAACCCATCAAAACTTCTTTGTTCGGTCTTTGAATTTTGTATATAAATAATGTCTTTCATTGTCAGGATGTTCTTAGAGATTTTCTTGAACAATTTATGCCAGACTATGCTCAAGGTTTAACGGAAGGGTTAGAGGTGAGCATAATTCTTTTTCTTTTAGAGAGTATGTTGAACTTGATGAATAAGTGTTTCATCAATGTTTGGGTTCAGGAGTTTGATAAATATTTGTTAAAGAGATTCATGATTTTGTAATTCATAAGTTACGCTTTTTCAAAGAATGGAACCAAGAGCAAGACGATTTTTTTTTTTTTTTTTTTTTTTTTTTTTGTAATTGTCAACATTCTCCACCTTTTTATTTTCCTTTTTTGTCAAATTTATTTAGTTCACACACCATTACCATTATTAATGTATATGCAATATAAATTAGCCATGAATCAAGCCCCAATATCTATTATAACTTATATGTTTTAGGAGCAGGTATTTTATGTACATCCAGGAGAATAATATAATATAATTTAAAAACAAACAATATAACATTTTGTATGGGTTTATGAAACATTTTTATACTGAGATCTGATTAAGAATTAAAAGGTTATTAGCTTTACATGAAAACTATGAATACACGTGGAGACAAAGTTAGGACACTGATGAAACCGAACAAATAAATTATTGTGGGAAGGGAAAGAAGATACTAATGAGTTTGAAAATGTTGTTTATGTATTTTTTATTATTGAAAACTAAATTTTCCACTCAAACCCAAAAAAAACCACAAATGGTCATCATTTATCAGCTATTGGTGTAGATCTTTGTTTGATCGATGCTACTACTTATTTGAAAATAATCAGTTACGCTAAAAAATGTCAGGCATACTCTCCGTTACCAACTTAGACATTTAATGTGTCATCCTTTTTGTATAATTTTATTTATGTATTAATCATAAATAATTTTATTAATATAAGTAACTTTCTCTAGCCCGGGAAGCAATCCCGGGTGATAACCTAGTATATATATATATAACTTGTTATATTATTATTTAAAAAAATAATTGCACCGTAAAATCGAGATTCTGTTTGTCTTTAAATTTAATTTAAGTACTATAATGTTATGTAAAAAACAACTAAAAAACTCAAAAATTTTGTTGTTTTTCTATGTTGTGTAACATTTTTGTACCAAGTTTTTTGTACAAAGTTTTTTTGCTGGATTTTTGTGTGGAACTTTTTGTGCTAAATTTTTTGTCTTGGGTTTTTTGTGTCGTATTTTGAGGAAACCATAGGATGAGAGTTTGTGTTATAAAACAAAAATGCCCTAAATCCTAGCTATAAGGAGTCTCCCATGTTATCTTTATAATTCTTCATAGATGATTTAGTCCAAACCTATTTTTTAGAGGATCTTCCCCATACACACTTACAAATCAGTAAAACATTTGAAAAGTCATATTTCAGACGTTATCTTTATTTATTTCCAATGGAGTAACATACATAATACATATACGGATGACCAAATTTGAACAATAATTGTATACATATTTAAATACAAATAAGCTAACACCAAAGGTTATCACCTGGTGTAACTCCAAGTTGGCTACAATATTGAGTGTAGTACTGGACACGAGCACTTACAATGCTCGGATTACCACCATCACATTCTATTCCATTGATAGCTCGAATGGTAGCTCCAAATCCTTGACCAATGACCGTGTGGACATTGTTCATCCAAAACCATAAGGCCGTCTGAAAAGAGATGAGTGGATCTGTGGCCACAATTTCAGGGTTGTTGAGCCCATCAAACCCGATGGCATTACCAGCTGCACCGTAGTTGTAGTTCCATGACAATTGGAGTGGACCTCTCCCGTAGTAGGGTTACACGGATATTGGGTGTTAAGTACGTCACAATAATCACGGTAAGCACCATTTATTTCGTTAATGTAACAAAAATCTGATCACATGTAAAAAAAAAAAAATCAATTAATGTTAACTTATAGAAATTTATAGGCCAATAAGAAATCCATACCAGCGATATAGCAATATGACAGAGGTCACTTTGGAAAGTCAGAAGTCATATTGATACGTAGTCAATACATATTAATTTTTAAGTAATAAGTTATAACTATAATTATTGAAATAAAATTTCTCTAAAATTTTCTTGTTAACAGCTTTTTACTAGATTAATATTAACTATTTTTCTACCCGATTTATTAACCACATTTTTCTTTCTTTTTTTTAGCGACGATTGGTTAAACAGACATATATATTGTATACAAACTAATTAAAATATAGTTAAAAATAGTTTATAAACTGGTATTTTAGATTCATTTTTACATAATTGGAGAAATCATCTTACGTCCAGTTTCATGGGTGACATGCGCAAAGAAAGCTGCAATCTCCCTCCTTGAACCATCTTCTGAACTAGTGGAACCAAACTCAGCATAGTTTCCGAGGGCTTCAAGAAAAGCAGCACGCGTGTAAAATCCTCTCCCTTCGCAACCCGCATCCGATTGATCCACGATCCCATTGAAGAAGGCATCCGTCACGATACTACCAACTGTAGGAACTAGGTTCACTTTTTATTAAAATATATTACAAAATATATAATAACGAGACTCTCGTTATTTGTGGGAAACTATTCTAGTACAATACCGGTTACATAAACTAAGTAAATAAAAGTAATATACAATGTAATTGTACCAATCTTGATTTAAGTCGATGTCTTTAGAAGAACTGCAACCGCACCTTCTTGTACGAAACTTCGCTGCAAGACAAGCAAAATATGGTTGACGCTTTTGGTTGAGGCACGTGTTCGACACGCTTCCCTTAAAACAGATTCCGCGCCTCCTCTCAGACGGTCTGTCTCCCAGGGTACAACAACCAGAACAGTATGTGTACTGCTAGAGATGACTCTCAAGCCCGAGATAGCACCCGGGTATAATTTGGTGTTTAGAATTGTTGATGGAAATATGACGTTGTCTCTATTTGAGAGTACTCCTCTCAAATTTATGGAAATTTTTTTGAGATTAAAGAATGTACCAATTCTTCTCGTGTCTTAGTATGAACTATCAGGTTCATATATATACACCCCTAGTTTTAATGTCATTAAAACTAGTAATAAACAAGACATTAATCTTGTCTTAACTATAACATTAATCTTGTAATAAATAAGATAATGAATATAGTTTTAATCTCAAATTAAATGGACTTAAGTGGTTAGTCAAAAAACGGTCATATTCTTTATGACACGCATTAAACGTGTTGTAACAGCTAGTTTGACCAGTTCCAGCCAAATGCTCGTTACCGTCGCAGACATGCGCGCGCGCCTGAAGTGGCTCTTCAGTCCCTGCGCCACATTGTATGGAACCCGCGCATGTGCATGGTGTGTAGACCAATGCTCCTAGTTACTACTATAACCTGCGCGCGCGCCATAACTAATCCGCAAATCTATGCATCACACTACATGGACGTTAGGCCACGCCATATGGAGCCGTGTGCCACACATATGCCATTGCGCATACCAGGACGCCACCTGGTCATGCGCTATCTATACTTGCGCGCATATGTGCGGGTGCGATACACCCTTTGGTCCCTACTAGTGTTTGCCTTTAAGGAAACAATTACAAGGAGTTCTCCTCCTTATAAACCACTTTAAGTTTTGTCATCCCACCTATGTGGGACAAGTTGACAAAACTAATCCACTTTATTCATCTTTGTTTGTTTCAAACATACAACTTCAAGCTTCGATATCTCATTCATCTTAGCTCTATTTGGACATAGTTTGAACACAAACCATAAATAATTATTTATACAACACATATATAAATATTATTGATGTCCAAAATATTTAGTGAAAAACTCATTTTCACTAAATTTCCAACAATCCCCCACATGAATGGAGATCGATTAAAACACACAAAATTCCCCGATGAAAACTCGACAGTCGAGTATTGCAGGATAGGTAGGTTTTGCCTTTGAACCTTCCTTTGTGAAGCATAATTAGTCTACTAGGGTTTTGTAGACGTGATGTCCTTGAACAACCCCCCATTTGTGTAAACGACAATATACATTCACACAATACTTTCCCTAGCCGGGCCATCCCCTCACTATCGTGTCCTATAATGGTCATGGAGCACTTTCCTGGTTCTGCGGGAGCTCTAGGAATTATGCCCTAATTCCATTCGAAGCGACCACACTTCTCTCCAACATAGGTGATTTCCCTTTAAATCATTAAAAGCATTATGGTTTACTATGATTTACACAAATCATAAAACCACATATTATGCTTAACCTCACAACAATGTCACTGAATATTATAGGAATGGACTAGGACGTATTTAAACACCCTTTTATAGTTTTAGGGGGATATATGAAACATATAAACTAGCTTATATATAAACATATATATTAGCTACGCCCCCACAGTGACTACCTTTCGGTTCATGATTAAGTTGGCCTATTGAACCTAGATCTTGGGATCTCCAGTCAACTAGGTTAGGTTTCCCTCATGTCCCTTTTCCATGGCTTTAGTCCCATTCCACAACCTGATCTCGTATCAATCCACTGGTTGTTGGATCCAAAATTATCTTTGACTTCGCTAAGTCACCAACGATAATTTAAATTGTGATCAGTTGTTCTAACGTGTTCTTGACTCGCTAGTCACTTTTGCCTTTTAGTCAATTCATAAGACTTATAACTCATGATCTCAACCTGGATCTAGTTATGTACCTTGTCTTAGAATGACATGAAACTCAATTCATGGCTGGACACGTTTTCACCATGCCTTTGGTGTGTCATGACTGACATCTTACTAGATTTTGAATCTAACCAATTGGCATTCGAGTCCAATCTATTCGATTGACTCCATATAACCATTGTGTACTCCACTTGGTCATGCGTTTGCAATGTATGCAAGTCACCCCCCACATTTAAATGTAATTGGATAGCATCCAAATGGGGCGATGAAAGGTTCCCCCTTTCATTTCGAGTTTGAGAAAACTTCTCAACTACCATTTCCACATTCAAATGCAAGTCACCCCCACATTTAAGTGTAATTGGATAACATCCAAATGGGGTGATGAAAGGTTCTCCCTTTCATTTCGAGTTTGAGAAAACTTCTCAACTACCATTTCCACATACCCTAAAGGGTTTGTTTCTTAAATGGCCTCCTCCCCCCCACATTGCTTGCATTTTAATGAAGTTATATTTATAGTTTTGTTTAGCACAAAATTCGTTCTTGTGTCATCACATATTTTGAATGTTTAAAGTTAATTTAATCTCCGTCGAGCATATAAATTAACAAGTATTAGTCTAGCATGCTTTAGACCACAATACTCTAGCATGTGAACAGAAGATGCATCATTCTGATTCTTCACAGCCTTAAGAGATAATGCACTATCTCTTCCGAACATTCGTTTCTTAGTTTAGACACAATAATAAAATTTTATTTCACCATTCCAAAACCATAGTTAACTCCATCCATTAGGATCATAAGTCGTATGCCTTTTTATCTCCAAGGCTTCATCATTGACTTCCTAAAGACTTAAACATAAGTCTTAATCCAAGTCACTTTGATGAAAGATCTTTGTATAAAATCACTTAAGTCTTGAGATATAGCCAATTAGATTGACTCTCAACAACAAAGTATTCACGTATGCCTATAGTGATATATACATTTACGTTGTTGTTTCATTAATACCATGTATTGGGATACTCTCCCAAATTGAGGACCATGCCTCCACATAGTTTAAACAACCTTGATGGTGGTAGAAGCATCTACAAGTCCATCACTATTGCAAATTTCCATTAATAAATTTCCTAAATTTATTAAAACATTTACAATAATAACATATATTTCTTTCATATGTTATATTCTTTGAAAACTTACATGTGCATTTCCATGTTGATGCTCTCAACATTAGATGACATATCTCGTTTTCGTGTATTCCATCTCAAACCATACACCACGTTTCTCACGACGCCGTTATGCATTTGATGTTTGATTTGTGACTTATTACATAAGTCATGATCACAACCCGCTCGTTGTGTTTGTGTAAATTACTTTTTACACTTTGTATCAAAATGTGTATCCTTTTGACAACTTATTAGTAGTCCAAAATAACGGATACACCAATGATATCTAAACATCAAAAGCCAAAGTGTTATTATCTTCAACATTTTTTTACCGAAATAAAGTCAATTATTTCGTTCGGTGTCATGTTTTGAGGTACTCCCTCATCTTGGAACTCTAAAACTTGAATAATCACAAGTTGTCCAAAGTATAAAGTTGTTTACAATTAACTACTCGCAAGTAGTTAAGCAACTTATTATGTCTATAACAACATCGAGTTGTTTTTCATAAAATAGTCTCTCCAAGACTATTATATGGTTCAAGACGTTATACTTCTCGTGGAAGTATCGAATCACTTATACTTCGCAAAGACATGTTTTATTCGTTCAAAACATTTCTCGTTTTTGCAAGTGTTTTAATATTAAACTATATATTTATGGTTTGATTACAAATCAAGACAATAAACCTTATAATAGTTTAATAAATAAAACAATTTCAAACTCGCTCGTTTGAAAAATAAAACGAATATACATCGTTTTAATAAATGGTTTATCATATTCAAACCATTTCTAACCGCTGTTAGATAATAACGATTATCAGTCGTTAAAATGAGTGGTTTGTATGAAAACCAATTCTAATATGCTAATTAGAATTTAAATGTTTAACAAACATTCAAAATATTCGGTTTTATAAAGTAAACCGCTTCTAACGCGCTCGTTAGAAATAAAACGAATACATTTATTCACTTTTGGTTTACTTAAATGAACGTTTTCTAACACACTCGTTAGAAATGAACACATATCTTTTCTAACACGCTCGTTAGAAAATATATAAAACGATTACAAATCATCTTAAATAGTTTATCATAGTTAACCCGGTTCTAACCCGCTCGTTAGAAATTAACGAATGCAAATCGTTAAATAGTTGGTTATAAGATAAACTAATTCTAATACGCCAATTAGAAAATTAGACGATTATTTATTGCCATAAGCCGTTTTTGGTTTATATAAAATAAACGTTTTCTAACCCGCTTGTTAGAAATAAACAATTGACAAAGTCGTTAAATCGTTTCTAACACGCTCGTTAGAAAATAAACAGCTATCAAACTCTTTAAATCGTTTCTAACACGCTCGTTAGAAATAATCGATTACAAAATTTGTTTCGAAGTTTATAAAAATTATAAACTATTTCTAATACGCTGATTAGAAATAAACAAATAAAAATCGTTTAAGAGTATGTGGAAAAAATCCGTTTCTAACTCGCTCGTTAGAAATTTAATAGTTTAGACGAAACCGTTACAAGGTTTATTATCCAAAATAATTGTCTCCAACACGCTCATCGGTAATTATTTGAAATAATAATATTCTCTAACATGCTCGTTAGAAAATCTAAACGTATATTTTCTAGCACGCTCGTTAGAAAATCTAATCGTCTTTTAACAAGTTAGTTTTACACAATCAGGGTATCTAACACGCTCATTAGATATAAAAGATGATATTAAAACTTATTATTCTATAAAATTCTAACACACTCGTTAGAGATAAAAAGTTGTAATCTTGTTATTCTTTCAACATCAACATTTCTAACACGCTCGTTAGAAAATATTAAAACTTGTTATTTTATAAAATAATTACTTTCTAATAAATTAGAAAAAAATAAAATTTAAGACTTTTAAAACCAGCATTAATTTCACAATTATGGTTACTAAAAGCTTATTAAAAAATAAATTAAATGTTACAAACATTTAATTTGTAAGGGATTACAAAATAAAATTTTCTAATACGCTCATTAGAAAATTTAGTATTTCAAAAACCTATTGAAATACATATTATTTTGTATATGTTCGGTTTTATCTAAACACGAACAAAAACCATGAACTCCAAAACTTGAATCAAAAAGTCGTTTTGCAACCCGGTATTCGGATTAAAGATTGTACTCCAATCATAAAATTAATCCGACTCATTGTACTAAATAAATATTTCCCAAAAATATTTTCAAGATTTTAACAAAAATCCCATTAAATATTTTAACATTCGTGAACCTAAATCCTCGTAGAGAAGGGATTTAAGATTGTAGCAACAATCTTCACGAAAGTCTGTTTTAAGATTGTAGGAACTAGGTTCACTTTTTATTAAAATATATTACAAAATATATAATAACGAGACTCTCGTTATTTGTGGGAAACTATTCTAGTACAATACCGGTTACATAAACTAAGTAAATAAAAGTAATATACAATGTAATTGTACCAATCTTGATTCAAGTCGATGTCTTTAGAAGAACTGCAACCGCACCTTCTTGTACGAAACTCCGCTGCAAGACAAGCAAAATATGGTTGACGCTTTTGGTTTAGGCACGTGTTCGACACGCTTCCCTTAAAACAGATTCCGCGCCTCCTCTCAGACGGTCTGTCTCCCAGGGTACAACAACCGGAACAGTATGTGTACTGCCAGAGATGACTCTCAAGCCCGAGATAGCACCGGGTATAATTTGGTGTTTAGAATTGTTGATGGAAATATGAAGTTGTCTCTATTTGAGAGTACTCCTCTCAAATTTATGGAAATTTTTTTGAGATTAAAGAATGTACCAATTCTTCTCGTGTCTTAGTATGAACTATCAGGTTCATATATATACACCCCTAGTTTTAATGTCATTAAAACTAGTAATAAACAAGACATTAATCTTGTCTTAACTATAACATTAATCTTGTAATAAATAAGATAATGAATATAGTTTTAATCTCAAATTAAATGGACTTAAGTGGTTAGTAAAAAATGGTCATATTCTTTATGACACGCATTAAACGTGTTGTAACAGCTAGTTTGACCAGGTCCAGCCAAATGCTCGTTACCGTCGCAGACATGCGCGCGCGCCTGAAGTGGCTCTTGAGTCCCTGCGCCACATTGTATGGAACACGCGCATGTGCATGGTGTGCAGACCAATGCTCCTAGTTACTACTGTACCCTGCGCGCGCGCCATAACTAATCCGCAAATCTATGCATCACACTACATGGACCTTACGCCACGCCATATGGAGCCGCGTGCCACACATATGCCATTGCGCATACCAGGACGCCACCTGGTCATGCGTCATCTATACTTGCGCGCATATGTGCGGGTGCGATACACCCTTTGGTCCCTACTAGTGTTTGCCTTTAAGGAAACAATTACAAGGAGTGCTCCTCCTTATAAACCACTTTAAGTTTTGTCATCCCACCTATGTGGTACAAGTTGACAAAACTAATCCATTTTATTCATCTTTGTTTGTTCCAAACATACAACTTCAAGCTTCGATATCTCGTTCATCTTAGCTCTATTTGGACATAGTTTGAACACAAACCATAAATAATTATTTATACAACACATATATAAATATTATTGATGTCCAAAATATTTAGTGAAAAACTCATTTTCACTAAATTTCCAACAATCCCCCACATGAATGGAGATCGATTAAAACACACAAAATTCCCCGATGAAAACTCGACAGTCGAGTATTGCAGGATAGGTAGGTTTTTCCTTTGAACCTTCCTTTGTGAAGCATAATTAGTCTACTAGGGTTATGTAGACGTGATGTCCTTGAACAACCCCCCATTTGTGCAAACGACAATATACATTCACACAATACTTTCCCTAGCCGGGCCATCCCCTCACTATCGTGTCCTATAATGGTCATGGAGCATTTTCCTGGTTCTGCGGGAGCTCTAGGAATTATGCCCTAATTCCATTCGAAGCGACCACACTTCTCTCCAACATAGGTGATTTCCCTTTAAATCATTAAAAGCATTATGGTTTACTATGATTTACACAAATCATAAAACAACATATTATGCTTAACCTCACAACAATGTCACTGAATATTATAGGAATGGACTAGGACGTATTTAAACACCCTTTTATAGTTTTAGGGGGATATATGAAACATATAAACTATGCCTAAATCAGGGGTAAAATGGTCCTTTTTCGTCTATACACCTAGTATAGGCCTATACGAGGCATATACGGGTCATATAAGACAAAACATGACATAATCAGAGATTCTCTTGAAAATTGAAAAAGGTTATACGCGACGTATAGACCTGTACAAGGCGTATATAAGGGTGTGCGAATAGTCACTAGGGTGTGTGAATATGTAGACCCTTCCAAAAGATAAAAATCAAAGTATGGAAGTTAAGGTTTAAAAATAAAGAGAAGTCGTATAGATTTGGAATTTGATCAACTTTCATAAGGCTAAAAGGTGTGGGAGTTATGGTTAGGACATGATTCAACACGTATAAACATGAATGAAAGGCTATACCACCCCCTTCTCTGATCAACCATGGTTTGCATGGATTAAACCATTAACCATGGCAACCATATGACTCAACATTATTCCAAAGTTTAAAACAATTGTTATGATTTTTATTGACTCTTCAAAATCTGATGATAGAAAACTGCTAGTTGCACTTAATGACTCAGCATCGAACATATGATAAGCTCAAACGAGTCTATGCCTAAATTACCCTATCATAAAATAATCAATCCATAATAATTGAATTTACAGCGATTATTCTTGTAATTATAAAAATGCTATGCAGACTATATATATTTGATAAAGTTAACTTAGATTATAATTTTATTTAAGTAAATTTTAGATAACCTCTCTAAAGAGAAGTCGTATAGATTTAAAATTTGATCAACTTTCATAAGTGTGAAATCGGCCCAACTCAAGCCATGAACTCATTTTGATTTATTTACTGTACGTATTTTTCTTGGATTTGTTTACAATGAGGTTTGTGTGCTCTTTCTAAAATTTATTTTGCAACTGATTTTTAAAAGGTAATAATAATTTGAACATTTTAAAATTTCTCATAAAAACGGAAATGCATGGAACTATAAGAGATTGAAAAAAAAAAAAAAAACAATATGTTTAAGAATTACATAAAAGATCATATACAAATACCTTTATCATACAAAATATATGAATATGGTGAAAATGTAAAAAAAAAAAAAACACGGTGGCATTTTTGTAATTATAGACTCGTAGAGTAATTATCAAAATTACTATAGAAATGATCTTGTAAAGGTAATTTTGATCTTGTACGATAACTCACTTTGTACGTGAACTTAACCCTTAACAATTATGGCGTGTGAAGCGTAAAATGTAGAATAGTATATGATACAAATGATCAGGAGCTAACTCTACGTTAAGAAAACGAAGTTAAATAAATAGTATGTTTAAGAATAGTAACGAGGGAAGCGTAAATCTAGAATAACATATGATTTAGATGATCAGGGGCTTACTTTATATAGATGTTTAACAATTTTTATATGTAATATACTAGCCTTTTACCCGCGCGATGCAACGGGAGTGGCGAATTATAATAGGATACTCGTTTACCATTAGTTTATCAGTCGGCGCTTATGATATATTGTATAGTATTTAAGTTAGTTTTCTTATTCGTAATATGTTGAGACTCGTTTTTCTGTTAGTTTATCGATTCTTTGGTAATATACTTTTGTTAACTTTTTTCTTCTGTTGATGTCTCATTTGGCTATTAGTTACGTGCTTTATATGAGGCTGCACAATTACAATGTTTATCAGCTAGCCATGTAGCTGTTCTTGCAAAAAGAGACTGTACCAGTTTGTCTAATGTTTCGCTTCCATCCTCATCAAATGTTCAGGCCTCATTAGTACCAAAAGATCTTTATCTTCTTTATATCTTGATTTTGGAGACTGTATGCAAGTCTGCGAGTATTGTTGTGCTAGATGATTTTGGTTTGAAGAATGTCTTAGCTCTTCTTTGAATACCCATGCTCCAAAATACAACCGTTGTTGTAGAGCCGACCGAGTTAGGTTGTTATACCCATTATAAACTCCTAATAGTGCAATTTTCGATAATCCTCGCTTTCTTGGTAATATTTGAATATTCAATTTAATGTTTGCTATGACTTCTTTTGGAGCAAATATTGACGACTCTATAAACTTATCATCATGTCCTTATGTTTTTAGGTTAAGTGATGAGGTCTGTCATCGGATAGGTTCATTTTTCCACCTACATGCGAGCGTCCACAGTTTTCACAGATGCATGTCTATGATAGTCAACATAAGCTTTCTAATAGGTTTTTTCGTGTTTGGCGAACATAGATCTTCATCTTTAGATCTTGTGATTGTTAGGCTTTTAATTTCACTTTTAATTAATGAGTTAGTCAAGATTTTCCAAACCGCTAGAGATCTTTGTCAACCGATGGAGGTGCTTGGATTTGCTATTTGTTTACATAGTAGCGTTAAGGAAGTTAGTTATGATAGGCCAGCTGTTGGTGTGATTGGTACTATAATTTATGAAAATAGTCCTCGTGCATCTGATTTTGATATAGTGTGTCATTTATTATTTAAATTTCTATGGATTTGGTTATTCTTTTTTAAGAATTTATTAAATGATTTTGTTTACGGAATGGTGTAGAATAACATATGGACGGTAAAGACACCCCTTGCTGGCACTGAAGTGTTAGATGCAACAATTGTTAAAAACCAACAGGCAAGGAAGCTACAATTACCCTTGTAAATCCATCCAAGCCTTCCACTTCAAAGTGGCAGTTGCTTCGTCATTTAGGTAATTAATCTGAACCACTCGGCTTAAAAGAATGCTACTCTAATTTATGATATATTAACATCCTATTCAATATATTTACAGGTGAAAGTTCTAACAAAGCACCCAAAACTGATATACCTTAATAAGTTAGTTGCTATAATGTAAAAGTAGTGACATTACATGGAGCTTAACCTCTTGAAGAACCATAACAGCTTTTTGGGAGTACCTGTTTTTTGTAATTCATAAGTTACGCTTTTTCAAAGAATGGAACCAAGGGCAAGACGATTTTTTTTTTTTTTTTTTTTTTTGTAATTGTCAACATTCTCCACCTTTTTATTTTCCTTTTTTGTCAAATTTATTTAGTTCACACACCATTACCATTATTAATGTATATGCAATATAAATTAACCATGAATCAAGCCCAAATATCTGTTATAACTTATATGTTTTAGGAGCTGGTATTTTATGTACATCCAGGAGAATAATATAATATAATTTAAAAACAAACAATATAACATTTTGTATGGGTTTATGAAACATTTTTATACTGAGATCTCATTAAGAATTAAAAGGTTATTTGCTTTACACGAAAACTATGAATACACGTGGAGACAAAGTTAGGATACTGATGAAACCGAACAAATAAATTATTGTGGGAAGGGAAAGAAGATACTAATGAGTTTGAAAATGTTGTTTATGTACTTTTTATTATTGAAAACTAAATTTTCAACTCAAACCCAAAAAAAACCACAAATGGTCATCATTTATCAGCTATTGGTGTAGATCTTTGTTTGATCGATACTACTACTTATTTGAAAATAATCAGTTACGCTAAAAAATGTCAGGCATACTCTCCGTTACCAACTTAGACATTTAATGTGTCATCCTTTTTGTATAATTTTATTTATGTATTAATCATAAATAATTTAAGTAATATAAGTAACTTTCTCCAGCCCGGGAAGCAATCCCGGGTGATAACCTAGTATGTATATATATATATATATATATATATATATATATATATATATATATATATATATAACTTTTTATATTATTATTTAAAAAAAATAATTGCACCGTAAAATCGAGATTCTGTTTATCTTTAAATTTAATTTAAGTACTATATTGTTATATAAAAAACAACTAAAAAACTCAAAAATTCTGTTGTTTTTCTATGTTGTGTAACATTTTTGCACCAAGTTTTTTGTACAAAGTTTTTTTGCAGGATTTTTGTGTGGAACTTTTTGTGCTAAATTTTTTGTCTTGGGTTTTTTTTGTGTCGTATTTTGAGGAAACAATAGGATGAGAGTTTGTGTTATATAACAAAAATGCCCTAAATCCTAGCTATAAGGAGTCTCCCATGTTATCTTTATAATTCTTCATAGATGATTTAGTCCAAACCTAATTTTTAGGGGATCTTCCCCATACACACTTACAAATCATTAAAACATTTGAAAAGTCATATTTCACACGTTATCTTTATTTATTTCCAATGGAGTAACATACATAATACATATACGGATGACCAAATTTGAACAATAATTGTATACATATTTAAATACAAATAAGCTAACACCAAAGGTTATCACCTGGTGTAACTCCAAGTTGGCTACAATATTGAGTGTAGTACTGGACACGAGCACTTACAGTGCTCGGATTACCACCATCACATTCTATTCCATTGATAGCTCGAATGGTAGCTCCAAATCCTTGACCAATGACCGTGTGGAAATTGTTCATCCAAAACCATAAGGCCGTCT
This sequence comes from Helianthus tuberosus, assembly GCA_030545235.1. Classification (NCBI taxonomy): domain Eukaryota; kingdom Viridiplantae; phylum Streptophyta; class Magnoliopsida; order Asterales; family Asteraceae; genus Helianthus; species Helianthus tuberosus. The sequence goes on along the minus strand of CM060432.1, from coordinate 67,538,778 downwards.
GAAAAGAGATGAGTGGATCTGTGGCCACAATTTCAGGGTTGTTGAGCCCATCAAACCCGATGGCATTACCAGCTGCACCGTAGTTGTAGTTCCATGACAATTGGAGTGGACCTCTCCCGTAGTAACTCTTGTTAGGGTTACACGGATATTGGGTGTTAAGTTCGTCACAATAATCACGGTAAGCACCATTTATTTCGTTAATGTAACAAAAATCTGATCACATGTAAAAAAAAAAAACAATTAATGTTAACCTATAGAAATTTATAGGCCAATAAGAAATCCATACCAGCGATATAGCAATATGACAGACGACACTTGGGAAAGTCAGAAGTCATATTGATACGTAGTCAATACATATTTATTTTTAAGTAATAAGTTATAACTTAAATTATTGAAATAAAATTTCTCTAAAATTTTCTTGTTAACAGCTTTTTACTAGATTAATATTAACTATTTTTCTACCCGATTTATTAACCACATTTTTCTTTCTTTTTTTTTTAGCGACGATTGGTTAAACAGACATATATATTGTATACAAACTAATTAAAATATAGTTAAAAATAGTTTATAAACTGGTATTTTAGATTCATTTTTACATAATTGGAGAAATCATCTTACGTCCGGTTTCATGGGTGACATGCGCAAAGAAAGCTGCAATCTCCCTCCTTGAACCATCTTCTGAACTAGCGGAACCAAACTCAGCATAGTTTCCGAGGGCTTCAAGAAAAGCAGCCCGCGTGTAAAATCCTGTCCCTTCGCAACCCGCATCCGATTGATCCACGATCCCATTGAAGAAGGCATCCGTCACGATACTACCAACATCCACATCACTCGTCTCAGACGAGTAACATGGTCCTTCCCTGCAGCCTGGTCCACAATAATCATCACCACTGCCGCAATAACCCCACTGGCTACAACACAAGTCCGGGCTACAGCCGCAGTTCTGGGCAGCGGAGTTGAGGATTCATGCTAATAGTACTCCACCAAAGATGAGCATTCTATAAGTGTTCATGATGATTTGTTTGATTTAGATAGTAGAATTATGAATGTGGATTTATAATGTGTGTAAGGGTATATGGTTGACTTGGAATTTATGTTGATCGTGTCAAATTATTCCATAGTTTAAAACAACTGCTATGATTTTTATTGACTGTTCAAAATCTGATGTAACTTGCCAAGTTTTTTGGTGAAATGTATAATATTCAAATTTTTGTTAAAAAAAAAAATCTGATGATTGAAAACTGCTAGAATCCCTTAATGACTCAGCATCGAACATATGAGCTCAAACAACCCTATCATAAAATAATAAATCCATATCATAATTGAAGTTACAGCGATTATTCTTGTAAATATAAAAATGTTATGCATACTATATGTATTTGATAAAGTTAACTTAGATTATAATTTTACTTAAGTAAATTATAGATAACCTCTGATATTTTATATGGTTTATTTTAGGCCCAATCTATTCACACACCCCTGTTGCCTATTTGGACACCTTTGATGCCCTAGACGCCTCGTATAGGCCTATACGGGGCGTCTAGGCACTGATTCCAAGAGGGTCTGGGTGGGTATCAGCCGGAAAGTTTGACTGGTCAGACGCCTCGTATAGGCCTATACGTGGCGTATAGGACCCCTTGTATAGGTCTCATATATGACCCATACCCCATATATGCCCCGTATAGGCCTATATGGGGCGTATATAAGGTTTTTTTTTTATACATTATTAATCATTTTAGCAAACTCTTAGGCCTATATGGTGCGTATATAGGTTTTTTTATTTTTTACAAACATTTTATACAATATTAATCGTTTTAGCAAACTTTTAGGTCCCGTATAAGACTATAGATGTGATTCATGTCCCGTAAAGGCCTATACAAGACTTATACTACACTATATGATACGATACTAAACTATACCTATAGTGCTATGTCGGACCTATACGACACCAATAGAATTTTTTATGATTTTTTAGATTTTTTTTTATTTTGTAGAATTTATTTTATTTTTTTTTTATTTTTTGAAATTTTTTGGATTTTTTTTATATTTTTTTATGATTTTTTACGATTTTTTATGATTTTTATTATTTTTTTAGTTTTTTTATGATTTTTTTAGATTTTTTATGATTTTTTATTTTTAGAATTTTTATGATTTTTTAGATTTTTTATGATTTTTTATGCTATGCAGACTATATATATTTGATAAAGTTAACTTAGATTATAATTTTATTTAAGTAAATTTTAGATAACCTCTCTAAAGAGAAGTCGGATAGATTTAAAATTTGATCAACTTTCATAAGTGTGAAATCGGCCCAACTCAAGCCATGAACTCATTTTGAATTATTTACTGTACGTATTTTTCTTGGATTTGTTTACAACTAGAAGTAGCACCCAGCCACGTTGCGGCGGGTACTACGATTTGTTGCTCTGATGAAGCATAGTAGATTAGAGTGTTACTGGACCATGTTCTTCAAGTATTATATATCCGCATGTAATTATATATATCTGCATATAAACCATCAGGACATACCCCTTCATATATATCCGCATGTAATTATAGTTGTGAAAAAGACAGTTAGAATTACAAAGGGTATAGTGATGGTGTCATGTGGAATCAAAGTGTAGATACATGCAGATTTCATCAACAACATTAACTTTAAGATCGAACATACCTCTAGCAATATATGAATACATAAAAGCATTTCATGTTTTTTTTAAACAACCGACGAATAAATTCCTGGCTACCTGGGTGACCCAATGGCCAAAGGTCACCCCACCGCCCGCAACCGCAGAAAGCGCTCAGTAGCCCAAATCACCCTAAATATACACAAATGAGCCAATCATTCAGTAGGTACTGCAAAATGACACTATGTAAATGTATGAAACACTGCCTGGAGTGCAAAATACAATTCCAACAATATATTAAAACATGCAAACACCTTAAAAAGCATCAGCTAAAAACATCCACCCTTTGTTCTAAGAATACTTACTGGATGGCTGACCTGTCTAGTCTGCTCATACATTAAAAGGGATCAACTAAAAAATGAAAAAAATACCATACTCCATCCATCTTCATAAGATGAGTAATAATCGAATTTGCACAAACAATTTGTTTGTAAACAAAATATATGAGCACATTTTAAAAGGAGTCAACAAAATAATGAAATTCATAAACTAAAACCCTAAAAATCATACAGTGAAAGAACGGAACGGCGGCGAGAGGCAGCGGCATCCAGTTTTGCACAAACAATCTATATGAAAAGAAAATTACATATAAGAGGGAACAATCAAATTAAACACAAAAATAAAAGACGATTGCGGGGCCGTAGCCGATGTCGGTGGAAGTCTTGCCATTGGAGAACAGAATGTATTCAGCCAATAGACACATACATATAATAAAGACAGAATTGAAATACGAAACACATACTGATCACACGTATTTAATATTTGTTACAAAGGAGGGGAAAAAGGTTAAGAAAGTCTTATGAATTGATGCCAGTTGCCAAATATTTGAAAAGATCAAAACCCTAACACTTGACTAATTAGTTATATTTCTAAGGATATACTGATTCAGTGTATCACATTTGTACTCCTAATATACACAAAACAATCTTCGAAAGCTTAGAGTAAAACCCCAAATGCAAATTTATCAAGACAAGTTGTCCAGCAGTTGGTGTGCATTAAGAAGAACCCACAAAAGAGACAAACTTTAAGCACATAGCATATAATAGAGAACAAACCATAGATTATGATACCGAAACTAAGGTGTAGAAAACCGTGGCTGACCTAAACAAAGAAAATATATATGAAGTATTTCAAGAATTTTACGTATGCTTAAGTTAATTTGGGTTATGTCTTATCTGTAACGGGTTAAATAGATAAAATCAGGAAATTTAGTTTACAGGGAAAAGGCTCAAATTAGTTGAACATGTTGAAAATCTTCCAAATTATATTCATAATTCATACAACGCCCTGCCCATTTTGACAAACCCAAACCCATTAACCCAACCCACTTGTTTATCCATGCAAGCTAACGAAGAACCTTACTATTAGCTTTTGGAACATTTCTCAAAGCAATGGCTACAGTTTTTATAACAATGTCATTTATTGAATCTTTGATGCCAAATTTATCTGCGCGTGAAAAAAAATAATGCTTTACTCAGCTGTTAGAAAAAGTAACTTTAAAAAGAAGAGATCTAGATCATACCTTTAAGCTCCTTTGTAAAAGATAGAAGAGGATCCAACATAATATCTGTCAAACCCCACTAAATAAATTAATCACTATTAACTTGCTTATTTAAAACTCACTATATAGAAGCTTTTAAGACGGGCACTTAAATATAAATGAGGTATGTTATGTTTTAATTTTTTAACATCAAAGAATATCACATGTAAACCCACCCTGCTCGGGATTATGTCCAATGTCGACTTCTCAACCGCCATGAGACCATGCCCCCTATGCGCAGGAACCGGATGTAATCCATAAACCGTCGCCCCCCGTCAAGTTCGAACCCTTCACCTAGTGCCCGGTTTCCTTTCGTCCCTTCACCCAAATGTCCCCCAAAAATGGCCCAAGCGAGAATCGAATATGCATGTTCTTTTTTTTTTTTTTTTTAGCAACCTTCTTGTAATCACCTGAAAAGCAAGTACAAAGCTTACAAAATGAAGTACCATCTGGCATCTTGCATAAAGCATATATAGAAATCTTTGATGACAGCCATTAATAATTGGGGGGGGGGGGGGGTACATACTAATGAACTTAGATTGTATGTTAACTTACCTTATCAGAGTTAATTATTGATTCAAAATTGCTTGTATCAAGTTATTTGGTTTTTTTTTTTTTTTTTCTGAAGAATTCACTCCGCCTTTAAAGACAATCAGGAAATAAATAGTCATTTTAAAGGGTTGTGCAAAACTGGGAACATCAATCAAGATTATCTTTCAACAAAATTAAACCAAACAACTTATTTCCATAAACAGTTTTTTTCTAAATAATACAGCATACGTTAGGTTAAATTTTGACCCAACTACTATTATTCGGTTGATTTGAATTGTGTATTATCATGTCCTACATGGTACAAAGATAGCAAAATAGCCCCACTATATCCAAATAACCAGTGCAAAAGGGGCAAGGAAACTCATCCCTCATATCATCATCCACCTTTTTTTCAAACCCCGTAAACATCTCTGGCATCATATTCACCCACTTCCAATCAAAATTAGAAATTGGTAATCACCCCCAATTTCAAACCCTAATTTGTAGGTTGAATAGGTAGCGTAACTTAAAATTTTGATAAATTAAAATACAAACGCATCAAACAACAGTAGAAGAAGTACCTTCCAGATCAGTCATGATTTTTTTATGATAAAGGCAAAGCCTTTCAAACACTAAGGTTGGGAAGGGGGAGATCTTGGGTTCAAGTCCCACAGACGACAGGGGATTAAAGAAATTAGCCGTTAAAAAAAAAAAGAACCAAAAATCTCCCCCCTTCCATACTTTCTTCCCCAATTCCAAACCCTAATTTAATTTTGTACCTGATGTCATTGCTCGAGGTTTGAAGGAACGATCAGATGAGTGACATGCAATACAATCGGGTCAGGGAGAAGAAGCCTTAGAACCGTCATCAACCGTTGACACCCAGACATCACCTTGGAACTGCCGTCAAGCATTGATGTGACTGAAAAGGTCGGGTTAGAAAGAAGAAGTCGCTGCCATCGTCATTAGGAGACGAAAATGGTGGTCGCGAGGTGTGAGGAATCCCCCCTCTTTCGGTCCTCTGGTCTCCCAGCCTCCATTATCGAAGCAAAAATGCGGAGATGAAGATGGAAGAAGGTTCGCTAGCGCCGGTGGTGGGTAACCTGGTGTGTATGTAATCTGCTCTGAAGAGTTGGGAGAGAAGCAAATGGATGGTGTGGATAATCTAGTTACATAAGCTATGAAATTACAAAAATAGCCTCAAACACTGTAGCAAACACCTGATGTCAATTGATATATATAATAATAATGAGGTTTGTGTGCTCTTTCTAAAATTTATTTTGCAACTGATTTTTAAAAGGTAATAATAATTTGAACATTTTAAAATTTCTCATAAAAACGGAAATGCATGGAACTATAAGAGATTGAAAAAAAAAACAATATGTTTAAGAATTACATAAAAGATCATATACAAATACCTTTATCATACAAAATATATGAATATGGTGAAAATGTAAAAAAAAAAAAAAAAACACGGTTACATTTTTGTAATTATAGACTCGTAGAGTAATTATCAAAATTACTATAGAAACGATCTTGTAAGGTAATTTTGATCTTGTACGATAACTCACTTTGTACGTGAACTTAACCCTTAACAATTATGGCGTGTGAAGCGTAAAATGTAGAATAGTATATGATACAAATGATCAGGAGCTAACTCTACGTTAAGAAAACGAAGTTAAATAAATAGTATGTTTAAGAATACTAACGAGGGAAGCGTAAATCTAAAATAACATATGATTTAGATGATCAGGGGCTTACTTTATATAGATGTTTAACAATTTTTATATGTAATATACTAGCCTTTTACCCGCGCGATGCAGCGGGAGTGGCGATTTATAATAGGATACTCGTTTACCATTAGTTTATCAGTCGGCTTATGATATATTGTATAGTATTTAAGTTAGTTTTCTTATTCGTAATATGTTGAGACTCGTTTTTCTGTTAGTTTATCGATTCTTTGGTAATATACTTTTCTTAACTTTTTTCTTCTGTTGATGTCTCATTTGGCTATTAGTTACGTGCTTTATATGAGGCTGCACAATTACAATGTTTATCAGCTAGCCATGTAGCTGTTCTTGCAAAAAGAGACTGTACCAGTCTGTCTAATGTTTCGCTTCCATCCTCATCAAATGTTCAGGCCTCATTAGTACCAAAAGATCTTTATCTTCTTTATATCTTGATTTTGGAGACTGTATGCAAGTCTGCGAGTATTGTTGTGCTAGATGATTTTGGTTTGAAGAATGTCTTAGCTCTTCTTTGAATACCCATGCTCCAAAATACAACCGTTGTTGTAGAGCCGACCGAGTTAGGTTGTTATACCCATTATAAACTCCTAATAGTGCAATTTTCGATAATCCTCGCCTTCTTGGTAATATTTGAATATTCAATTTAATGTTTGCTATGACTTCTTTTGGAGCAAATATTGACGACTCTATAAACTTATCATCATGTCCTTATGTTTTTAGGTTAAGTGATGAGGTCTGTCATCGGATAGGTTCATTTTTCCACCTACATGCGAGCGTCCACAGTTTTCACAGATGCATGTCTATGATAGTCAACATAAGCTTTCTAATAGGTTTTTTCGTGTTTGGCGAACATAGATCTTCATCTTTAGATCTTGGGATTGTTAGGCTTTTAATTTCACTTTTAATTAATGAGTTAGTCAAGATTTTCCAAACCGCTAGAGATCTTTGTCAACCGATGGAGGTGCTTGGATTTGCTATTTGTTTACATAGTAGCGTTAAGGAAGTTAGTTATGAAAGGCCGGCTGTTGGTGTGATTGGTACTATAATTTATGAAAATAGTCCTCGTGCATCTGATTTTGATATAGTGTGTCATTTATTATTTAAATTTCTATGAATTTGGTTATTCTTTTTTAAGAATTTATTAAATGATTTTGTTTACGGAATGGTGTAGAATAACATATGGACGGTAAAGACACCCCTTGCTGGCACTGAAGTGTTAGATGCAACAATTGTTAAAAACCAACAGGCAAGGAAGCTACAATTACCCTTGTAAATCCATCCAAGCCTTCCACTTCAAAGCGGCAGTTGCTTCATCATTTAGGTAATTAATCTGAACCACTCGGCTTAAAAGAATGCTACTCTAATTTATGATATATTAACATCCTATTCAATATATTTACAGGTGAAAGTTCTAACAAAGCACCCAAAACTGATATACCTTAATAAGTTAGTTGTTATAATGTAAAAGTAGTGACATTACATGGAGCTTAACCTCTTGAAGAACCATAACAGCTTTTTGGGAGTACCTGTTTTTTGTAACCTACATGAAACATATATATATATATATATATATATATAATGCTACTTTGCTGTTGCTATTGAATACATATTAGATTAGCTTGGTACTCACTCTATCTACACGTAACCTAATTAGGACCAATACTTTTCAATGTAGTTTATGTGTTTATGGTGATGGCGTATGTTTGATAGTTTCGTACCAAACTGAATTCATCATCTTTCTTACCAGATGCTCGGCTGCAAAATGCGGGTGTCCCACCTACACGTAAAAGAACCATGCTTTATTATGGTATATAATGTTTTCGGCATATTGGTGGTTCAGATATAATAGAAGTTCTAATCATTTTGTTTATATTTATGTTTTTGTTTTGTTTTACCATAGGCATGTATTGACTAGATGGGTTCACTTCATTAAGTCAAATGAAGTAATTAGTAAATTGATGCTTCTGTGTTAAAGTTTATGGAGAATGAAGATATGTTGGTCATTTCAAAGTATGTTGGTGTGTAGATTGACATTTTGGGCATGAAAGTTATTATAAACTACGATGGTGTTGAAGTGGTTTCTGTATTATGGATATTTTCGAAGTCATTGATCTTTATCTTTTAATATTTTAAAATTAGTGTTCCATGATTAGGAAAACTGCTATCATTATGAAAGTTGTATGTTCTTTTTACCTGGCAAATAGCTATTATAGTTGATTAAATTAGGATACAACACCCTTGGTTGGTTCATCAGCTGGTGCTATAGTATGTGCAGAGTAGTTACATTAGGAGCAAGCATGGAGGAGGTATTAGAAGCTACAAAAGTTTTGGCTCAAAATTGTTGTAGTAGAGGGACTACATTTCATCTTGGGGTATATTTCTCAATGTATGTTTTAAAGGTAGCAAACAAATGTGTCGGGTAGGTTGGACAATGGGTCAAAGCATGTAATTTCTGTGCGCAAGAAAAACGGGTTGGTGGGGTTGGGCCAACCCATCAAAACTTCTTTGTTCGGTCTTTGAATTTTGTATATAAATAATGTCTTTCATTGTCAGGATGTTCTTAGAGATTTTCTTGAACAATTTATGCCAGACTATGCTTAAGGTTTAATGGAAGGGTTAGAGGTGAGCATAATTCTTTTTCTTTTAGAGAGTATGTTGAACTTGATGAATAAGTGTTTCATCAATGTTTGGGTTCAAGAGTTTGATAAATATTTGTTAAAGAGATTCATGATTTTGTAATTCATAAGTTACGCTTTTTCAAAGAATGGAACCAAGAGCAAGACGATTTTTTTTTTTTTTTTGTAATTGTCAACATTCTCCACCTTTTTATTTTCCTTTTTTGTCAAATTTATTTAGTTCACACACCATTACCATTATTAATGTATATGCAATATAAATTAGCCATGAATCAAGCCCCAATATCTGTTATAACTTATATGTTTTAGGAGCTGGTATTTTATGTACATCCAGGAGAATAATATAATATAATTTAAAAACAAACAATATAACATTTTGTATGGGTTTATGAAACATTTTTATACTGAGATCTCATTAAGAATTAAAAGGTTATTTGCTTTACACGAAAACTATGAATACACGTGGAGACAAAGTTAGGATACTGATGAAACCGAACAAATAAATTATTGTGGGAAGGGAAAGAAGATACTAATGAGTTTGAAAATGTTGTTTATATACTTTTTATTATTGAAAACTAAATTTTCCACTCAAACCCAAAAAAAACCACAAATGGTCATCATTTATTAGCTATTGGTGTAGATCTTTGTTTGATCGATACTACTACTTATTTGAAAATATTCAGTTACGCTAAAAAATGTCAGGCATACTCTCCGTTACCAACTTAGACATTTAATGTGTCATCCTTTTTGTATAATTTTATTTATGTATTAATCATAAATAATTTTATTAATATAAGTAACTTTCTCCGGCCCGGGAAGCAATCCCGGGTGATAACCTAGTATGTATATATATATATACATATATATATATATATATATATATAACTTTTTATATTATTATTTAAAAAAAATAATTGCACCGTAAAATCGAGATTCTGTTTATCTTTAAATTTAATTTAAGTACTATATTGTTATATAAAAAACAACTAAAAAACTCAAAAATTCTGTTGTTTTTCTATGTTGTGTAACATTTTTGCACCAAGTTTTTTGTACAAAGTTTTTTTGCTGGATTTTTGTGTGGAACTTTTTGTGCTAAATTTTTTGTCTTGGGTTTTTTTGTGTCGTATTTTGTGGAAACAATAGGATGGGAGTTTGTGTTATATAACAAAAATACCCTAAATCCTAGCTATAAGGAGTCTCCCATGTTATCTTTATAATTCTTCATAGATGATTTAGTCCAAAGCTATTTTTTAGGGGATCTTCCCCATACACACTTACAAATCATTAAAACATTTGAAAAGTCATATTTCACACGTTATCTTTATTTATTTCCAATGGAGTAACATACATAATACATATACGGATGACCAAATTTGAACAATAATTGTATACATATTTAAATACAAATAAGCTAACACCAAAGGTTATCACCTGGTGTAACTCCAAGTTGGCTACAATATTGAGTGTAGTACTGGACACGAGCACTTACAGTGCTCGGATTACCACCATCACATTCTATTCCATTGATAGCTCGAATGGTAGCTCCAAATCCTTGACCAATGACCGTGTGGACATTGTTCATCCAAAACCATAAGGCCGTCTGAAAAGAGATGAGTGGATCTGTGGCCACAATTTCAGGGTTGTTGAGCCCATCAAACCCGATGGCATTACCAGCTGCACCGTAGTTGTAGTTCCATGACAATTGGAGTGGACCTCTCCCGTAGTAACTCTTGTTAGGGTTACACGGATATTGGGTGTTAAGTTCGTCACAATAATCACGGTAAGCACCATTTATTTCGTTAATGTAACAAAAATCTGATCACATGTAAAAAAAAAAAACAATTAATGTTAACTTATAGAAATTTATAGGCCAATAAGAAATCCATACCAGCGATATAGCAATATGACAGACGACACTTTGGAAAGTCAGAAGTCATATTGATACGTAGTGAATACATATTTATTTTTAAGTAATAAGTTATAACTTAAATTATTGAAATAAAATTTCTCTAAAATTTTCTTGTTAACAGCTTTTTACTAGATTAATATTAACTATTTTTCTACCCGATTTATTAACCACATTTTTCTTTCTTTTTTTTTAGCGACGATTGGTTAAACAGACATATATATTGTATACAAACTAATTAAAATATAGTTAAAAATAGTTTATAAACTGGTATTTTAGATTCATTTTTACATAATTGGAGAAATCATCTTACGTCCGGTTTCATGGGTGACATGCGCAAAGAAAGCTGCAATCTCCCTCCTTGAACCATCTTCTGAACTAGCGGAACCAAACTCAGCATAGTTTCCGAGGGCTTCAAGAAAAGCAGCACGCGTGTAAAATCCTGTCCCTTCGCAACCCGCATCCGATTGATCCACGATCCCATTGAAGAAGGCATCCGTCACGATACTACCAACATCCACATCACTCGTCTCAGACGAGTAACATGGTCCTTCCCTGCAGCCTGGTCCACAATAATCATCACCACTGCCGCAATAACCCCACTGGCTACAACACAAGTCCGGGCTACAGCCGCAGTTCTGGGCAGCGGAGTTGAGGATTCCTGCTAATAGTACTCCAGCAAAGATGAGCATTCTATAAGTGTTCATGATGGTTTGTTTGATTTAGATAGTAGAATTATGAATGTGGATTTATAATGTGTGTAAGGGTATATGGTTGACTTGGAATTTATGTTGATCGTGTCAAATTATTCCATAGTTTAAAACAACTGCTATGATTTTTATTGACTGTTCAAAATCTGATGTAACTTGCCAAGTTTTTTGGTGAAATGTATAATATTCAAATTTTTGTTAAAAAAAAAATCTGATGATTGAAAACTGCTAGAAGCCCTTAATGACTCAGCATCGAACATATGAGCTCAAACAACCCTATCATAAAATAATAAATCCATATCATCATTGAAGTTACAGCGATTATTCTTGTAAATATAAAAATGCTATGCAGACTATATGTATTTGATAAAGTTAACTTAGATTATAATTTTACTTAAGTAAATTATAGATAACCTCTGATATTTTATATGGTTTATTTTAGGCCCAATCTATTCACACACCCCTCTTGCCTATTTGGACACCTTTGATGCCCTAGACGCCTCGTATAGGCCTATACGGGGCGTCTAGGCACTGATTCCAAGAGGGTCTGGGTGGGTATCAGCCGGAAAGTTTGACTGGTCAGACGCCTCGTATAGGCCTATACATGTATAGGACCCCTTGTATAGGTCTCATATATGACCCATACCCCATATATGCCCCGTATAGGCCTATATGGGGCGTATATAAGGTTTTTTTTTATACATTATTAATCATTTTAGCAAACTCTTAGGCCTATATGGGGCGTATATAGGTTTTTATATTTTTTACAAACATTTTCTACAATATTAATCGTTTTAGCAAACTTTTAGGTCCCGTATAAGACTATAGATGTGATTTATGTCCCGTAAAGGCCTATAGAAGACCTATACTACACTATATGATACGATACTAAACTATACCTATAGTGCTATGTCGGACCTATACGACACCTATAGAATATTTTATGATTTTTTAGATTTTTTTTGATTTTGTAGAATTTTTTTGATTTTTTTTATTTTTAGAATTTTTTTGGATTTTTTTAGATTTTTTATGATTTTTTTAGTTTTTTTATGATTTTTTTAGTTTTTTATGAATTTTTATTTATAGAATTTTTAGGATTTTTTTAGATTTTTTATGATTTTTTATGCTATGCAGACTATATATATTTGATAAAGTTAACTTAGATTATAATTTTATTTAAGTAAATTTTAGATAACATCTCTAAAGAGAAGTCGTATAGATTTAAAATTTGATCAACTTTCATAAGTGTGAAATCGGCACAACTCAAGCCATGAACTCATTTTGATTTATTTACTGTACGTATTTTTCTTGGATTTGTTTACAATGAGGTTTGTGTGCTCTTTCTAAAATTTATTTTGCAACTGATTTTTAAAAGGTAATAATAATTTGAACATTTTAAAATTTCTCATAAAAACGGAAATGCATGGAACTATAAGAGATTGAAAAAAAAAAACAATATGTTTAAGAATTACATAAAAGATCATATACAAATACCTTTATCATACAAAATATATGAATATGGTGAAAATGTAAAAAAAAAAAAAACACGGTGGCATTTTTGTAATTATAGACTCGTAGAGTAATTATCAAAATTACTATAGAAATGATCTTGTAAGGTAATTTTGATCTTGTACGATAACTCACTTTGTACGTGAACTTAACCCTTAACAATTATGGCGTGTGAAGCGTAAAATGTAGAATAGTATATGATACAAATGATCAGGAGCTAACTCTACGTTAAGAAAACGAAGTTAAATAAATAGTCTGTTTAAGAATAGTAACGAGGGAAGCGTAAATCTAGAATAACATATGATTTAGATGATCAGGGGCTTACTTTATATAGATGTTTAACAATTTTTATATGTAATATACTAGCCATTTACCCGCGCGATGCAGCGGGAGTGGCGATTTATAATAGGATACTTGTTTACCGTTAGTTTATCAGTCGGCTTATGATATATTGTATAGTATTTAAGTTAGTTTTCTTATTCGTAATATATTGACACTCGTTTTTCTGTTAGTTTATCGATTATTTGGTGATATACTTTTGTTAACTTTTTTAGCTGTTAGTTAATCAATCTTTCCATCAAATCAACCATAATTACATAATGTTTTAACCATAATTCATTAATCGATACAAATACGAAATACAATATGCTGAACAATATGAATTTGTTAACAAAATTACAACGATAAACATTAATCGAAAAAAATAAACATTTTAAATTTGTAACAATAATTACAACGATTTGTTTCTTTGTTAATCTCATGATAATGTTTTTTTTATAAATTTTCTTTGCTTTGTAGGAGGAAGATGGGTGCATCTCTTCATAGTGCATACAAGACACAAGTTATTGGCGGGAGCTCGCCATATTTAACATATAAAGTTTTTTTATACGTTAAATATGGCGGGCTGCCGCCAATCTTGTATGCCCTAGGAGAGAAGCACCCATCTTCCCCTTACAAAGATGAAACGCATGGCTGTAGGGGGTTACTTGCGGGCCGATAACATCATGTCTGGTTCTGCGTCGAAGAATTAAACAACATTAAAACAGCACCCATTCCGAGATGAACGGCTAAAAATGATCGCTGTGGCTGCGCTCGTTTTCAGTCGTTCATCTCGAAATGGGTGTTGTTTTAATGCTGTTTCATTCTTCTATGCAGAACCAGATAGGATGATGTTATTTGTTATTATTATCTCGCGGCTGCGCTCGCTGCGGCTCCAGTAGTACTGATGGAGAGGGTGAAACCCGAGCTTAAATGTGCTTATCTTGTGAGTTTTATACGTGTTTTATGTGTTTACTTGTTTAGAATGAGTTAACTATGAGAAATTAGTGTTTTACAAGTTAAACACGTAAATCGAAAGAATTATGATGATTATAGATGAAGTGGAATGCTAAAAGATGGAACTCACTTCTCATGATATGAAGTTGGAACTTATTCGGGTGAGAAAAAGACTAGATTGTGCGAGGAATGTGAAAGAGCAAAGTTTGGGGACTGATTTGGTACTTTATGAAAGTTGTTTGAAGCTAAAATGTGAGGTAAACATGTGGTAGCAAAGTACAGGGACCATATTTTCATTATGTGAAAGTTAATATTGAAGAGGAAAAAGGATTGCAGGAACGACCGTAGCCTACGGTTGATGAACCGTAGGTTACGGATGCTTGTTGATGGGTAAAAAGTGATCAGAACTATTGAACCGTAGCTTACGGTTCACCAACCGTAGGTTACAGTTGGGCTAATAGAAGAAACATAATTTCTGAACTGTAGCTTACGGTTCACACCCGTAGCTTACGGTTCTATGGACGGAGAGTTGGACTTTTTAGGGTATATTAGGGTTTGTTAAGGGAGGCAATCATTATGTCATCATCTAACTTCGACCTAAGGCATCCAAGAGCAAAAGGATTCAAGTTTTTTCACATCCAATCCATCATTCCTTCCACCGAATCATCAACCATGATCATGACCTCATCCGTTTATCAAACTTTTGGTGATTTCACTTGTGAGATGAGCGGCTAAACTTTCTTGGTTTCCTCCGGATGGAGGGTTTTTGTAAGTTTGATGATATTATGTGTTTTTGACAATCGTTGTAACCGGTGATCTAAGTATTCGATACTTTTCACCGTTGTTTTAATTAGTTAATTGTAATCGATTGCATTTTATTTAAATCTTGATCAATCAATTCCCGAGAGTTCTAGTAATCGGGATATATTTGCTATGGGATTAGGGTTGGTAAATGTAATTGGTAATCATTCGATAACCTCCCGTTACGTATTAACCGGAGTACTTAGTTGTTGATTATCACTTTTAATTAATTGAACTAAACACTTATGTTTATGTGAGTGTTTCGATTAAACACATAATTGAATCTAACTTCAAAACCTGAAATTCGGAGGAACCATTCTTCCTCCATTGATAAAAACTTTGTCTTTTTAGTTCGTAATTACTTAAACACAAATCCAAACCACAAGAATTTATTTTTCTGCATTAGTTAATCAATACTTGACAATTATAACGCTTTCCACAATCCTCCCATGGATCGATATCCGACTTACCCTAGCTATAGAGTTAGTTGGTTTTTGCATGTTCGTTACGACAGACATCAAGTACCAGCAAGTAATCCTCTACAAGCCACACGTTTCATAAATATAGAACACTCCTTGATAGCTTGTTCTCGCACATAAAGGCGCTGCAACTTAAGCCCCATTTCAGCAAATGCAAACGTAAGTGCCACATGATCACCCTGAAACAACAAACTTTTATAGTTAATAGTGGGCGATAGTTTACATCGCGATAATCATTTCCATTAATTTGTCAGTCCTCTTGTTATATAATCGTTTCCATTAATTTATCAATACACATAAACAAATTCAATCCAAAACTGAAGAGACACATACTAAAACACTAAATGCGAATAAACTTTATATAACGTGAACCATAAAAATATTTTAGCACAAACATGAGACGAAAGTTAAAAATACATACCTAATGTAGAATTCTTCATCATCAAACAAGTATAGTTTTTTTTTGTTATATGGCATTTATAATATCTACATTAGAGCTCAGGTCTGAATTGAACTTAGGGTCATCAGGGTTGTGATCAAGTTGGATTATATGAACATGCAATTTTGCAAACCATCAAGATTTAGTTAATATGAGTAGCTAAGCATCAATATTACTAATAGAAGTTCCAAAAATATATTAAGTTTAAAGCATAAAGTTAAGGATGTTCATCGGGTATTTAATATCATAATGACAAATCATTGCAAAAGAAGGTACACGATTTTAGTTATTTATCTTTATTGAGTTATCACCTAATGAAGAACTTTCAACAATCAGGACTTCGCCACTATTTGGTCAGGTTGGTATCTTAGCAAATGAACTATTTGCAAACCCTCATGTCCTACTAGTTGCATCAGAAAAGGTTTCAGACCCATCCAGGTCCAGGTGAGTTGCAGTCTGGGCCATTGACTTCTTTAACTGTTTTTTTGGCATTGAGAATTTGTGTGGTCTTATGGTCTCACTTGTGTTCTTTTATAGATAAAGAGGTATTAACCCTTAAAAAATTGTAGCGTTTTAACAACACACACCTTCCAAATATTATCCGAGAAAGCACTTAAGAAAGCATTTATACACTTAACTATATCAGAAGGGTCCTTTTTGTTTTTTTGTAAGTCGGTGCAACCTTTTTAGTTAGGTTATAAGGCTCAGATGGAGTCATCAACATGGCTTCAATGGATGCCACGCCAATGTGAGATCCTCACCCGATCATCGTAGCCTTATTGTCTAAATAAACTTTTGAGTACAAAATTTGACATAAAACAGCTGTTTAACCCTAATCAGACACCCTTTCTCAATGTTAGTCAATTTTTTTTATTTTTTACTGTTGTCCTTTCGATTTTTTACTAATAATCCTTTTTACTATTTTCCTTTACCAGCTGTAAAGTAAACATTGAACTCTATAAAACCCATGCAATGTGACACTTACTCTTTCAAATACAAAACTTTTAGTTAGAATATAACTTTTGAGAAGAGAGGCAAATTACGAAAACTATCCTTCGAGAAAGCATATAAAAAAACATTTATACACTTAACTATATCAGAAGGGTCGTTTTTTTTTTGTAAGTCGGTGCCAACTTTTTAGTTAGGGTATAAGGCTCGGATGGAGTCATCCACATGGTTGCAATGAATGCTACGCCAATGCGAGATCCTCACCGGATCATCATATGTTAGGAAACTTTAAATGTAAGTATTGAAGAAAAAAATGATCAACCTGATCATAAGCTGAAGATGCAGTCAAGGAGTATTACTAAAAAGGTGCCTACATGATAACTTGACAAGAAGAAACGAAAGATACATCTTCAACTAAGCATCAGGAAAAGATCAAGACAATGAAGACAATCAGACAAGACCTTTCTGATGAAGTATGATGATAAGTCTGATATTTATCATTAGAATCTGGTAAGTCTGATCACCAGAAATCTGATGATCAAGTTCATCAGAATTCTGGTAAGATGGTCACCAGAAATTCTGGTGGACCAACTTGTCTTCGAGATAAGCCCTGACACAAACCCAAAAAGTAACAAGTTGGCAATAACCAATTCAATGAATGTGCCAAAAAGTCACTTTGTGCAGAGCAAGTGATGAATAAATAGATGTTTATTCAGATCTAGACTCTCTACAAATAGAGATGTCAACCCAGGAGGTTAAATGAGTTATGCTTAGCATTCAATACACACACCACAAACTCCATTACCCTTCGCATAGAATTCTTTGAGTATTCATTTTGTAATATCCAATAACTTTGTTTTACAAAGTTATTAATACACTTGAAAAATTCTATATGTTGTTTCTTGAAAGTTTGATTTCTAGCTCCGCACAATATTTTCCTATTTGTTGAAATCACTTGCCATATTAAGTATTTGGGTATCTCTATCTGGGATTAACAATTGGTATCAGAGCAGATTGAATAAATCGTTTTCAAAAGATCAACTGCTTATATTTTCTTGATATCCAACTCTTAAACTAAATATTGCAAACTTTCAAACCTGGAATAATGCTTTCAATATTGGTTCTATGTCAAAACCTCCGACCTTGGTCAGAGAGGAATACCACCAATGGAAAATCAGGCTGATCAATTTCCTAAATGGACATGATCTAGCACTGTTTCAATTTATTAAGAGAGGCCCACATATACCAACTACTGAAATACCAGCAGTTCTAGCAACTGAGCAAACACCAAGTATCCCTGCCTCCTTGGTTCCCAAAGGTGAAATTCACTGGAGTCAAGAAGATAAGGATCTGGTGTCTGCTGATGAAAGGGCCAAATCACTTCTGATTATGGCACTTCCAAATGACATATTTTCTGATGTAGATGCATGTGTATCTGCTAAGGAAACATGGGATCAACTTGAAAATTTATGTGAAGGAGGAGAGAGAATGAAAAGAAACAAGAGAACAAACTGTGTCTCTTATTATGAAAGATTTAAAAGTCTCCAAAATGAGACTCTTTCAGAGACATATAACAGGTTCACCAAACTTTTAAATGAACTTAAAAAGTTTGGTATTGAAAAATCAAATGATAAAAAGAATGTTAAGTTCTTAGATGCCTTGCCAAGAGAGTGGCGTTGTCTCATAATGACCTTGGCATCAACCCTTGAGTTAGGGAACATGAACTTGCATGATCTTTACAGCATCTTAGTCCCTAGAGAGGAAGAAATTTATGAGGATTCAAACCATAAAGGGGGACCTATAGCTCTTGTTTCACACACACAGAGAACACCAGTTTCAGATCCATAACCCTCTCACTGCCAGAATATAGAAATTTATGATGCTTCATCAGATTTTTCAGCCTTTGCTAAGGCTATTGCTTTGCTCACAAATACGTTTGAGAAAAGATTGAGAGGTGGAAGTGGTAAATTTCAGAAGAATGATAGGGGGAGGATGGAAGGAAAGTCAAGAGAAAAGGGGAAGGCAAAAGTTGTTTGCTACAAGTGCAGTCAAAAAGGGCACTATGCTTCAGAATCCAAGAACAAGAAGCTGAAGGATGTGGCTTACTATCAAAAGAAGCTTGAAGAAGCTAAAAAGCAGCAACAGAGAGTCAGCCTAATAGCAAGTACTGATACCTGGCTAACTGATGATTCTTCTGATGAAGAAGAGGAGGAAATGGCTAATTTCTGTTTGATGGCCACAACTTCTGATGAATGCTCTACCTCATCAGAACAAAAAGTAAGTTCAGAAAACCTTGATCTGGATCAACAGCTGAACAAACTTATGCAAGATTTTGTGCTTCTACAAAACAAAACCTCATCAGAAAACACAAAATTTGATGATCTGCAAAAATTTTTCAATAAAACCAAAGCTGAAAACCAATCACTTATTGACCAAATCCTCATAAAAGATTCAAAAATTTAATTTTATGAACAAGAAAGAAAAAAATCTTTATAAAAAAATTCAAGACAATGAAATCAATGTGAAAGGTTTTCAACAAGCAAAAGAATTTATCCAATATATTGAGTCAACACCAAAGAACAAAGGTGAAGGGCTGGGATATGTTAAAACAAATATTAAAACTCCCACCACCTTTATAAAGGCATCTGAAAGAATTTCTGGTAAGATAATATCATATTCTGATGCTGATTCATGCAGATCTGGTAATTCTGATAAACTGTTTTTGTCACCCAAAATCTGTTTGAAAAGGGACGAAACCTTCAAAATGATTGAAAAACCAAAAATTAATCCTAAATTTCATAAAGGCAAAAACATTCCATCACAAGCATCCTTGTCTAAGACATTAGAGAAATCAAATTGTATGTGTGTTGAAATACTGAAGCTAATTCAACATCTCTCCAAAGAAAATCACCCTGCTAATGGCTCAGCATTAAGCAGAGATTCTGATGAGATTTTCTCCTCTGATGAATAAATCTCAAGCACATTTTGATCAGAAAAAGTACCCAAACAAGTTTGGGTACCAAAAACTCTCGAACCTCATGATTTCAGGACCATCATGTGCAGCAGATCTGGTACTGCGATTCAGAAAGCTCCAAGCACATGTCTAGGGACAGCAGCTTACTCAGTAACTATCAAGAGAAACTGGGTAATTTTCTAAACTTTGGAAATGGGGTAAAGGGAAGAACAATGGGATATGGTACCATACATTATGGAGCATTAACCATTGAAAAGGTTGCCTATGTAGAAGGTTTAAAATACAATCTACTTAGTGGTGAGCAATTTTGTGATAGAGGCTTCCAGGTAACCTTTTTTCCTGAAAAATGTCTATTGGTTGGTTTATATGATAACAAAATTTATTTAAGTGGGAAAAGGATTAGAAATTCCATCTCCTACTTTGATTTCAGAGAAGAAATTGAGCATCCTCAGTTATGCTTATTTTCTACCGAAAACAAAGGAAATAGTTGGTTATGGCATAAAAGGCTTGCTCACTTAAATTCTAAAACTCTAAACCAACTAGCTAACAAAAATCTGGTAAAAGGTTAACCATACATATCATCCAAAAAGGATAAGATATGTGAAGCATGTGAGCTTGGCAAATCAAAGAGAGGCTCACATAAAACAGTTTCAGAATCTTCAATTACTGAAATTTTGGAACTTTTGCACATGGATCTGTGTGGACCAGTACAAACAGCTAGTTTCTCTGGAAAGAAATACATTCTGGTCATTGTAGATGACTATTCTAGGTACGCATGGGTTGAATTTTTAAGAAAGAAAAGTGAAACCCCAGATCTGATCATTAATTTCATCAGAAAAACTGAAAATCTGTTGAAATTACTTGTTAGAAGAATCAGATCTGATAATGGAACATAATTCAAGAATGCAAAACTTGAGACTTTCCTTGTAAGCAAAGGAATATCTCATGATTTTTCTGCTCCAAGAACTCCATAAAAAAATGGAGTTGTAGAAAGAAGAAATAGGACTCTAGTAGAAGCAGCAAGAACCATGCTTGCTTATGCCAGATTGCCCACTTATTTTTGGGTTGAAGCCATATCAAATGCATGCTTTACACAAAACAAAACTATTATTAACAAAAGACATCAGAAAACTCCTTATCACATTATCAACCATAGGGTCCCAAGTATCAAATTTTTACACACCTTTAGTTGTAATTGTTTTGTCTTTAATGATTTTGATAGTCTGGAAAAGTTTGACAAGAAAGCTGAAAAGGGATTTTTTTTCTTGGTTACTCATTGTCCTCAAAAGCTTATAGATTATTTATTTTAAACACAAGCCCAATAACAGAAAGCCTATATGTTTCTTTTGATGACTCATCAGAAACAAAGATTTCTGATGAAATTTTATAAGATATAAGCTTGTCAAAACAACCTGAAAATTCTGAAAATCTTCTTAACAAGTTAACTTTTAGAACTTTTAGAACATGACCATCTGCTAAACATATCAAACAAAAATATGTCATGTGCTAACCCTGCAGATGATCTGGAACCTCCACCAGAAATTGTACAGAATGATCAGAATTCTAGAATCTCACCAGAAAATGTTATTGAACAACAGAATTTTGATCCTCTTAACAACACTGAGGTAACAAATCAGGGGGAAGCTTCAAATCCATCAGGAAGTACAAGTTCACACAATGACTTGAGATGGATCAGGGGACACTCACTTGCTGACATCATTGGTGACCCTGGAGTAGGTTTAAGACAAGTTCTGCTACAACTCATGAATGTCTTTATGCTGGATTTTTTAACATAATTGTGCCAAAATCTGTCAAAGAAGCAATAAATGACTCAGATTGGGTCCAAGCAATGCAAGAAGAGCTTGACCAATTTGAAAATAGTCATGTGTGGGATCTGGTACCCAAACCAAACATCAAATCTGTTATTGGTTCCAAATGGGTATTCAGAAACAAGTCTGATGAACAAGGCATCATAACAAGGAATAAAGCAAGGCTGGTGGTTAAAGGTTATTGTCAACAAGAAGGCAGAGACTATGATGAAACCTTTGCAACAGTAGCCAGGCTTTAAGCTGTGAGAATATTCCTGGCTTATGTTGCCTCTAACAACATAAAACTTTATCAGATGGATGTCAAGTCTGCATTTTTAAATAGTGAAATTGAAGAAGAAGTGTATGTGCATCAACCAGAAGGCTTTGTTGATCCTCAATTTCCAAATCATGTTTACAAACTAAACAAAGCCTTGTATGGATTGAAGCAAGCACCAAGAGCATGGTATGAAACACTATCAAACTTCTTAATCATTTCTGGCTTCACAAAAGGTACAATTGATACAACCCTCTTTCTAAAAACACACAAGGGGCACACACTTTTGGTCCAAATTTATGTTGACATAATATTTGGATCCACAAATGACAAATTCTGGAAAAAGTTTGAGAAACTCATGACCAATCACTTTGAAATGAGCATGATGGGTGACTTAACCTTTTTCCTTGGTTTACAAGTTAAACAACAAAGTAATGGCATATTCTTGAGTCAATCAAAATATGTCAGAACTATTTTGAAAAAGTATTCATCAGAAAATTGCTCATCTTCAAAGACTCCCATGGCCATAGGAAACAAACTAGATTCAGATGTTGAAGGAAAGCCTGTAGATATAAAAACTTATAGGGGAATGATAGGATCATTGCTATACCTAACAGCAAGTAAACCAGACATAATGTTTTCTACCTGTTTTTGGCAAGGTATCAATGTAATCCCAAAGAATCCCACATGAAAGCTTTCAAAAGAGTTTTTAAATATCTAAAAGGAACTTCAAATCTTGGCCTATGGTATCCTACGAACATAAATTTAGAACTAATTGTATACACAGATGCAGATCATGCAGGATGCAAACTTGACAGAAAAAGCACATTTGGTGCCTGTCAAATGTTGCGAGAAAAATTAGTGTGTTGGGCAAGCAAAAAGCAAAATTGTGTTGCCACATCCACAACAGAATCGGAATATGTAGCAGCAGCAAACTGTTGTTCACAAGTTATGTGGATGCAAACTCAACTAAAAGATTATGGAGTAAATCTGACAACAATTCCAATTTTATGTAATTCTATGAGTGCCATTGCAATAACCTCTAATCCAGTGCATCACTCTAGAACCGAACACATAGATGTCAGATACCACTTCATAAAAGATCATGTTGAAAAAGGTAACATAGAAATGTATTTTTTTCCAACAGAAGAACAATTTGCTGATATTTTCACTAAACCTGTAGATGCAAATAGACACAATTTTCTGATCAGCAAATTGGGAATGGTCAACATGGAAATTGAATAAAAAGAAACTGAGTCACAAAATAAAGAAAAATCTGATATACAAACATCTGATCAGATTTCTGGTGAAAACTCTGATAATCTATCAGGAAATTCACAATTCACCAGAAAATCTGGTAAGTCGCCAGAAGTTGACCAAGTCAACAGAATTTCTGATAAAACGTAAGATATCATATTTTTCTTTATCTTTTCACATGCATGAACAACGTCCATTTGTAATCATCATTTTTCATTGATTTTGTAAATTTTATTCGTTTTCATCTGTTTTCAGTATTTTCCTTCATTTTTTAAATTGCAAATTTTTATCTCTTTAGACTAGGGTAATCATAAATTTTATCTGTTTAGACTTGGGTTGATAACGTCACGGATAGAAAGCTTCTAGGAACTTGTTAATGGTTGTTAAATCTCTCTGCTTCATTCATTAAAATTCATCAATATTAATGAGATAGAAAAGACGTCTGGGTAGATAATCATGAAAAATTA
Source organism: Helianthus tuberosus (assembly GCA_030545235.1). Taxonomy (NCBI): domain Eukaryota; kingdom Viridiplantae; phylum Streptophyta; class Magnoliopsida; order Asterales; family Asteraceae; genus Helianthus; species Helianthus tuberosus. The sequence goes on along the minus strand of CM060432.1, from coordinate 67,514,792 downwards.
TCAGAAATAGCCGCCTAAACCATTAATGCAGGAGATTTTATCTCATTTGTTCTCTTTGCCACCTGATAGAAAATTTAAGAGCAAAGAAAATAGAGAAATAAAATCTAAAGTAGGTAGATGTCATTTAAGGCAAACATAACTTTTAATATAAATGACTACCACTTTAAGCTTAATCAGTCACTTTCATCCGAAAAACCCTAGAGAAACTTTTCATCTTCTCTACTTCTTTTAACCAAAAATGGCAAGTATTAGTCCTGATTGTTTTCAACTTCCACATCACCCATATCACACCCTTAGGATTAGGACCAACTTTGAGGGTCCTGCATGGGAAGGATGCCAAGTCATCCTAAACATGCTCATGTCAAGCCGCTTGGCCTACGCCCTTTCAGCACACATCATGGTCTATCCAGACATCTTACAGATGTTCTAGAGAAATGTAACACTACTTCTGCATGAAGGAAGGGGTTTAACTTCCATTGGAAGTCATGTGCTTAACAAACCTATCGTCATAACTGAGGACATCATCAGAAGGGTTTTAAACCTTGATGATGACAACGATGTTGTCCTCTTTACAAGAGCACAGATAGATGAAACCCTAGAGCAAATGGGGTACAACATGGATATCCCAAATAGGCCAATCTCCAAAACAGGCTTCATCAAGCCATGGTAGTACTTGGTAACTCAAATTGGGGCATGCTTTTCATAGAAAATCATTAACCATAACGAAATCTCCTACAGGTTGATGGAGCCTATACATGCACTTGTACAGGACATCCCTTACAATTTCTCTCATTATTTAATGAAAGATATTGCAAGCAACCTATGGTCTGACAAGCCTTTCTTAGGGTATCCTCATTTTCTGATGAAGATAATCACTAGCCAGCTGGATTTTGGAGGCATTCCTGTATGGTTTCCCAGAGCAGAAGTGATACTTCAACAGAATATTAGACACACTATGCTCATACCAACTGCCCACATCACTGGTTTGGAGACCCCTCTTTGGTTATTCCATGCAATCATCTATGGAGAAGAAGGGATAGAACTTGATTAGGTTGTTTAGTTTGTTTATGTTTGTTTAATGTTAATATATCATGCTTTTACAATTTTTGTTTTCTGGTTCATTGATTGGGGGAAGGGAAAACAAAATGGGTAAAAAGCATATCGTAAAGTAAAGAAGTTAAATCCCACAAAAACAACTTGTGTTCATCAGAAACAAAACATTTGTCACAAAACCTAAAGTTTCTGATAACATATAGTTGAAATCTGATAAATAACTTCAAATCAGATGAAAATATTTTTTCAAAAAGATGTTAAAAATCAATTTTTTTTTCTTCTCTGAAAAGTTAAAACTTCAAAAAGGAATGATAATGATAAAATGAGAAAACAACCTCATGAAAATTTTAGAAAAACCTTACATCATCATTCATCATTTAAAACCTTTTCACAAAAATTCCTTGAAGAAACAACAACAAACTTGGATACTACCAGAAAACAATATGTAAGTCACTCTAATAATCCTTTACTCATTCCCTCTCATCTCAAAAAAAAAAAAAAAAACCCAGAACACTTTATCAAAGGGGAACTTCTCAGTCTGTTGACTTCTGTTAACATATGCTCACTAGTCAAGGGGGAACTTCACGTTCTGTTGACTTTTGTTGGCTTCTGATAATTAGTCAACATAAAATATCATAATTCAGACTTGTTCAAATTTATCAGAAACCAAGATTTCTTTCTGGTGACGTTACCAGAATTGAATTTTGACTTTCAAACAAGGGGAAGAATATAAAGGCAGATTATTGGACCATTTCTAAAAAATGGGTCCCAGAAAAGGAAAGGTGTCATGTGGACGTTAGTTTTCTCCAATCAGATTCAGTTATTTTCTAAACAAGAGGAATGATTAAAGAAAATGCAAGTTGAGAAGACATGATGAAAACCCACATTTGCACGGATAATATCCATTAATTTTACCTTGATACCCATGATCCAACGGTTACTTTCTGAACCAACTTCACATCACACGATCTAACGGTAATAAAGGAAATTAATGACCTATTAACCGCTATTACAACCCATGTTCTATGTCCTCTCAACTCCCATAACAACTAAATCTCTGCTAAATCCCTCACTGTAAAATTCAACCTTAGCAGAAATTTTCATCACTCACCTTCTTCCTAACAAAAGCCTAAAACCCTAAAAACCCTCTATTTTTCAAAAGCCAAAATTCCTCAAAATCAAACCCTAACTCTCAAAATTCAGCAATGGTAGAAGTTAATCTCAACATTCCGATCATTGAACACGATGTTCCATTTATTGAAGATCATCAATTTTTGCCAATTAAGGAGAATAGTCTGCTGATGAATACATAGCATTCTGAATATGACGAAAGATGTCATCTTTTGGTGGAATTCCTCTTGAGATGTCCAATCTCAAGAGAAATGACTAAAGCAAGAGAAGTACTGGAGAGACTGTTGCAGCAATTCATCAACACTTTCAGTGAAGATGGGGAAAATCAAGTCACTGCTCATGTATGGGGCAATGTCTCTATGACATTAACCCCTGCAAGAGACAGACAATGGCTTGAGCTTCCTGTTTATGATAACTATATTCAAACCTTAGGAAACGAGGAGCTGATAAAATTCTTCATTGAGCTAGGATACAAGAAGAAGAAGATCACCAAAATTGGTGAATTCAGAAGAAATGAACTGCCAGCATTCTTGTAGGCCATGATGGAAACATTAAACAAGTGTCTTACTTAAAAGATAGGAGGAGCTGATCAAGTGAGCCAATAAATTCTGTCAATCATGTATGGACTCATAAGAGGGTTCAAACTTGATTATGGGACAAAAATATACAACCTTGTAAAAAGATCAATCCTCACAAGAAATGGGAAAATCTCTTCTCATTTACAATACCCAAGGTTTATTTCAATCTTCATTGCTGAAAAATTTGAAGAAAGGAATGTAGAAATTCCTATCTTAGAAGATGTTTGGAGTTCAACAACAATTAAGTAATGGAGTGCAAATCAAGGGTGGGCATCAGATAGGGATGTCCCTGTGTTACCAGAAAGTATGTTGAACCTAATTCCATCAGATTCACCATACACACTGAAACATGAGGAGATCCTCAACAAATCAGACTCACCAACAGATGCACCCACAAATGAAGTGTATGACTGCTCTTTATAACAACCCTCCAAAATTTATTCCCCCGACACCCCTAATATATTTAAAATGTCCCTATATGTCTTAAACCATATCCCGTATGCGAAAACCAAGCCCAAAATACCATATATAATTAAAAATAAAATAAAAACAAGATTTTGGGGTCGCTCGCGGGCCGCGAAGGCTTAGCCTTCGGGCTACGCGGGCCGCGACAGCCAACCCCCCAGGCGGCCCCCTGTGCTGCCACGTGGCTCACTCGTGTCAAGTCTATACTCAACGATTTAGCACAGCTAGGCCCTACCCCCCAGGTCGCGGGCCGCGAAGGACCCTTGGGTGGCTTTCGCAGGGTGTGAGGGATGGCTGATCAGGCACTATAAATAGGTGGTTTCGGCTGTTCATTTGAAATCATCCACAACAACTTTCTCTCTCAAATTTCTATATAGTATAAGCTATACTCGGGCATTATACCCACCTAAATAACGAAGTTCTGCCACGTTGTAAGTATCATAACTCCCGGTTACGTATTAGATACGCTTCCCGATTGATCTAGGGTTTCGTAACGGCTGTCGTGGTTCTGCCCGACGTAGTCGTAGGAATGCCGTCTCGGGGAGGGTATTACTAATGTAAATATTGGGTTATTATACTAACGCGTGTGCATTGTGTAATTAATAGATAATCACCAGGAAATCCTAAAGGAAAACCCTAAGACAGCAATGTGAGTAATCTCCTTTTTGCAAACTGTTTTTACAAAACCTCAAATGTTTTACATTATATTAAAAAGTGATTGAGTATTTGTATTCTACAATTATCGTTGGTATGTTGGGGTTTTGTATACAAAATTTGTTACTACACTGTGAGTAGTAACATGACTGATGCGTGTCGAGTGTGATATAGTTTTAATTATATTTTAAGCCCTTTTTAACACTTTAGTCAAGTTTTAAATTTATAAAACACGATATTTTACTATCACTAAACACACATATGGGCAAGTGCACCCATCGTGAACATAGTATAGCGTTGGTAAGATACCGAGGTCGTCCAAGGACACAAGAGCTTTTAGTACCGGTTTATCCTCAACGTCTAATCAAATCAAAAGTTTAGGAAAAGTTTTAAACATGAAAATAAAAACTAAAAATGCTGAAAAATAAAATAAAAATAAAAACAGATAGACAAGATGAATCACTTGGATCCGACTCGCCTTTAGTGTAACCTTTGATGATTTCCGCACTTTTGCACTTTTTAAGAGATTATCTTAGTTATAGTAGTAGGCCCCTCTTTTGAAGGTGACATTACCCTCAACTCAGTAGTTTGAGTCAGCAAGGATACAATCCAAAAGGGTCGGAATATTGAAAGATAATTAATTAAGTTATTAATGCGTAATGTGGTAGGCCCCTCTTTTGAAGGTGACGTTACCCTCGGCTAAGTGGTTTGAGTCAGCATGGATACAATCCCAAGTATCCGGGTTAATGTATTAATAGTAGTTTACATATGAGGGGATCAAGCTATTCGCACCCCCGCCATCAAATACCAGTGGGTAATGAAGGAGGTCCTAGTAAGCTTGACCCAGGTCCTTGCAGGATCTATACACTAAACAAGGCAAGAACCTTACCAAACCATTCCCTTAACCCCCGACCAGGTAGCCAACATATCTCTATATAGACCGTAGAGATATGAATTGTGTAAATCTTTTATTTTATATAGACAGTAAAATAACGCCAAGACACCACGGATAAATGATAAGGAAGTTTCACCTTCAACATAAGAAACTAGTTATTAAATTCATTAATACAAAACCAAATAAAAAGTGCGAAAAGATTAAAAAACAAAAGTATTACACTAAATGTTTGTCTTCACCAAGTGATGTAAGAGACTTTGGCAAACATGACCTTTGATTGTCAAGAACTCTTACTATCAATCTTGGATCCCGAGACTACTACACACACTCTATGATGGATGATGGATGATGGTGGTGGATGTGGGTTGTGATGGTGGTGGAGTGTGGGTGAAGTGTGAGAGAGGTGGTTTGCCAAGGGATGTCTTTGAAGTGAACTAAGCACCTCTATTTATAGCCTGCACAGAAGCCAGGACACGGCCCTGTGTCCAGTGGTCATGGCCCCGTGTCCATCCACTTTCTCTTTCTTCATTAATTGCAATTTGTCTGCATTAGCTCCACACGCCCCCGTGTCCGCTGGGCACAGCCCCGTGTGCGGAAGCGTATCTGTACTATCAAGATTTGCTTGGATTCTGCGAATCTTAGCGTTGACCACGGCTGCGTTGAGCTGGGCACGCCCTCGTGTCGGGAAATAGAAGCTTCTATAGCTTTGTCCTTTCTGCAGACACCTGACCACGCCCCCGTGTCCGCTGGGTACGGGGCCGTGGTCAGCCTTCTGTTCTCTTGTTTTTGCTTGGGAAGATGATGTCGAGGGGTCGGACAACCACGTTTATTCCTTTCCTTGTAACTATGTTAGATTTTGCTGCATATTTGCTCCTTTTGTTCATTTATGCTTATTTAATCCTGAAAATACAAAAGGAAGACAAAAGCACACTTTTTCCAACATTAGTACTAAAAAAGGGTTAGTTTTATGCCTTATTTGATGTAATTTATATGTTGCATTTTATGCACATCAAATACCCCCACACTTGAATCTTTGCTTGTCTTCAAGCAAAACTCTTTATAATGTGGCTTGCACTCCCAAATGGAATGGGTAGAAGAGAAGTTTTGGGCTTGTCTTGAGTGTCAGGAATCCAAGATCCTTATTAGGCTTTATTTTTATGTTATTTACAATCCTATTCGTTATGATTTATTTTGAACGTTTCATAAGAGAAATTACTTATTTGGGCATAACATGCCTCTTTTAAAATTCCATTTATATACAAGTTCACATACCTCACGGGAGATCACTCAACACTCAGCCGAAGATGTATTTTTGTGAAGCACTCGAGACCGGCATGGAACTTACTTCTACCATATGCTTGCCAAGCAATCAATCTGTCACAGCCTGGCTTTGCGGAAGCGTGGGTTAATTTGGTGTGACTTCTTAATACCATAGCTTAATCACAACAAAGCTATATGAAAATAAAACCATGCAGATCATCCATTGATTTAAGTTTGAAAAGTAAAATACCACAACATTGTCTTAAGGCGTTGACACACGCAACGGAAATTACAACCTAATAACATAAAAACATTGTTTGAAAGACACAACCACAAACTTAAGATAGACGTAGTTTAAGAACTGTGACTCGTCCAGGTAAAAGCCACAACCCCTAAACTTGGATGATCCCATACTCTAACGCAGCGTGAAAACGTAGCATACCGTGCCAGATTCCTTAGTTCCCTGAAATACATGTAAGTTGGAAAAATCAACAATAATATTTAGCGAGTTCATGTGTAAGTGAGTAAGTAAAACCTTTGTAAGTATAAAAATCCTGGTATGTAGCAAATAAGGAAAAAGAGATCACCAATGGTTTGCAAGGCCATTGATATGTGTGAAGTGCAGGTAGGAAGACTCAAACCTAGCGAATTTATGCGTTGGGCACAAAGTCACCCCGAGGTCCGTTCTGCTGGGCTCGCTACACCCAGATAGATCTACCGCTCCTGTCCCTCGGTCCTACAATGAGGATTAATGGCCTCAAGTTGCGCCTACCCACTCACATGATCTAAGTAGTAACCCTCCTTACGCTAACCATACCATGTAGAAGTACTCGTAATCATAGTAACAAGTATTTCACCCCCGCAGTTTAGAAAACTGAAAACAGTTAAGAGAAAAGGGGGACATGAACTCACCGAAGTGCGTCTCTAAAAAGTAACTCCCTGACAACCTGCTGTGCGACGACCTACACGTACTAAATTCTATTAGACGGACGGCTGTGCCTTAGCTTAAGGTTTAAGCTTTTGGGAAATAGTTAGACAACTATTTCGTGTTTACACTTCGTAATTAATTGGTAATATATATTCCTTCCCAAGGATGGGGGATTTAATACATGTGCGTTCGTATAACCCCGAAATATATTATTAAGTCTCACTTAATAAATATTTTACTTCATTTGTCTAAAATACTTTACTTCCCAAAATATAAATATTTTTCTCAAAAATATTATATTTTATTACATACCATTTTCCAAAATAATACTTTGTCAAAATACATACTTATGAGTATTTTATGAAAATACGTAAGTTACGTTGTAAGGTTCGGGTAGTATAAATAATACCGGTGTATCTTAAATATTTATTGTGAAGGCGTTCGTATTATTTTGGAGCCGTTAATATTTACTAATATTATTTTTACCCTACAAATAATATTTACGTAGTTCACAAAATAATCACAAAAATTTACACAAGTGTTGTTATGAAAATATATATTCTAAATATATATTTTAGCCAGTTTTATTTATAAAAATTCCACCTCCGATACTTGGGGATTTTGTAATAAAAATTCATGGCGAAGTTTGTTTGAAAAAAAACAAGTCAAAAATATATTCATAACACTTGTCGTAAAAATATTTTCCAAGTGTTATATTTCTGGAAAAATTTCGCCAGAGTTTCCTCTATAACTGGAGGTGGCCACGCTTACAAGCGTATCATTTTCTTTTAAAATTTCAAATCAACAATGTCCCAACATCAATCAACAAAGTCTCATCATCAAAATAGTCAAAATAAATATAAATCGCAAAACACATGAACTTGTGGTTTGAGTAAGATATGTAGTAATTTTCCCCATATTTTTAGTAGACCTTTTTATAAATAAACTTGGCTTCTTGTGAATCTTGTTTTTAAAGAAGATACATCTTTACAACTTCTTGTCAAAAATTACAAGAATAATTCTTTGTCAAAACTTTTTGTTACACAAGTGTCTACACACTTGTGTGTTCATAAAAACACCTTAGTTTATGAAAGATCCGGCTTTAAAATATGATTTCTTTTGACACTTGGTCCTTTGAAAATACCACTTGTAGATCCGTAGATCTACTAGTTTAGAACTCCATTTTATAAGAAAAATTGTTTTTTACACAAGTTCATGTTTATGTTGGAAAGGGTTCGTCATCTAGAAACTTTACAACTAAACATAAGGCTAGTTCATGTTTTGTGAACATGATCTAGCGGGTTTGATGACGATCCATTCCCATATTAGCAATCAACAACCAAAAATAATCATAACAATACTAGTTTTATAAGTTTTACACCATTATTCATCCTTTAACCACTTTGTTTATATTATTTAGTAGACTTTAAATTTTGTTCTTACATGTTCATAAATTTCAACCGTCAAAATTCTTATTAACCACTTTAGAATAGAACAATAGGGAGTTTAGAGTCACTTACTACTAGCTCGAGGCTAGGGAAGAAACTAGTCGAAAAGCGGGTGGTTAAAAGCAATGTAGAGAGGTTCTTGACAATCCGCAAGCACCGGGCTTCCTCGTATGAGACCCTTCACACTTGTATAAATATAGAATGCCTTGAATGAAATCAAAAGTGATGGTGGTGTGCTTGTGGTTCTTGGCCGAGACTTCAAGGGAAAGAAAGAGAGTGAAGTTTCTTTTTTTTTTTTTTTTTTTTGAGGGGTTTAGTGAATGTAATGCTCTTTGTCACACCCACAAAATCCACACGCGGAGTATCACCGCTTGGAGGCGTGACTGACCAGGATCAAACCACTAATCATATTGAACAAGCAAGTAATTAATTGTGAAAGTCCAACCAACACAATTAGTGTCCAAAACAAACATAGTTTAAGTTATGAGCGGAAGCAAAATGTTCAAAACCAAATCCAAAGTTTAATTATCCAAATGTTTAACATGGCACACAGCTGTCCATGTCCCACAACGACTCTTCCTTGTGAAAGCTCCAGCTAAGTACCTATAAACCTGCAAAGCATGTAGTAACGAGTCAACAACAAGTTGAGTGAGTTCACAGTTGGGTGTTCGTTTTAAGTTGTTCCAAAAACAGTTTCCTTTAACTGGCATCCTGCCGTGGGGGTTACCCCATAGTTGAAAACGTGATTTGTTTAACCCTTTGTTTATCCCATTTACTCTGGCAATCCTGCCGTGGGGGCTACCCCATGATAGTTATCTGGCATTTCGGCCGTGGGGGCTACCCCGTATATCCACTAGACTCGTTACCATATCGACTACTGACGAAAAGTCATGTTTAAGTGCCCTGAACTGTCAATGTCTATCATCATTGACGTGCCCAGATCCATTAGTTCACGCCCGTCCTCTGCGGCACGGTGTGAGGCTTGTCAGACCTAAATAGCGCTATCTAACTAATGACCCGCTCGCCATTGGCCCGGCGATTAAGTCGATATAAAATAGGAGGGACTTCGTGATAGAGTTTTGGTCTAGTAAGGGTTATCTGTCCGTAAGGACGAGGAATTACATTCCTGAACCATTACTGTCCTACCCAAGAAAGGACGAGGAATCCATGTTCCTTAACCCCATTCCCAACCCCTGGGAATCCCATGCTTTGTAGAGTGTGAACTCACCTTGGTTTGCTCGGCAGATTACACAGAAAGGTCAAGTCTAGCAGCTAGTGGTCAACCACGTCCTAACATGGTTATCATACAAGTCAGGTTTTGGTGTCAAGTAGCGCACACAAGTATCACATTGATAACACACAAGAAACACATATGAAACATGGCAAACATGCAACATCACGTTAACCCATTTACTTTGTGCGACCCTAAAGGGTAAGCCCAATAATCAAAACAGTTCAACAAGTAAGCGGCCCAATAATAAAACAACTAAACAGTTTGTGCGATCCATTACCCCTTGTGCGATTGGACTCATCCGGCCCAAATAACACACCCGGCCCAACAGTTAAGTAATCAAACACCTTGTGCGGCCCAGATCCTATTGTGCGACTCGTATTGGGCTTTGAGGCCTAACAGTTAAACAATAATTGATTTGTGCGGTCCAGTAACTTTTGTGCGACTGAGAACCCCTTGTGCGTTCAGGTCATCTTGTGCGACCAGATGACTTGTTCGACTAAGTTCCTTGTGCGAGTGGACCTCTTGTGTGACCAAGAGGTCTTGTGCGACTAATGTTATTATCCGAGTATTATGGAAATTAGTTACATAGCTTTTATCTTGCAAATAATTACCATGTTTCCATTTATTTGATCAATCAACAATTTAACAGTTTCATACCTAATCAAAATTAGATCAAACAAGGGTTTTTAACATCTAAATCATATGAACCCTAACGAATAACACGATCACTACAATAACAATAATCACAACACCAATTATATTAGCATGCTTCAAACTCTCGATTAACAATATTCGGTTTTCATTCATCATCTAAAATTCCAAATCATATTACACAACACTAAACCATTCGAATCCAAACATGTATATGGCCGATTGCATACATTCATACTAACAATACATTATTATGTAATCATCAAATCTCATATTAATCATAATCAACATGCATGTGAGCCGATTAACAAGAACACTATCATTCAACATCATCATCTATCATGTTAACCGAAACCCTAGATCATCATGCAACTATAATAGCACACACATCAGAACATCATCAAACATATATTCGATACACCCAAACACTAACCGGATTAGAGATGATTGAGGGTTAATCCGAATGATAAAACTTCGAGAGGGAGACTCTTTGTTGCCGTCGAGTTCAAGAGAGAAGGAAGAGAGCTAGGGTTTGTGTGTGTGGGTGATTAGTAACAAATGAGGAGTATACACCCTCCCCATGTGTTATGCGATAAAAGAAGGAGTGGGCCGAACCCTCACTTGGGCTGCCCATTTGATCCGAATGCAAGGTGTAGCCCAAATGGGCTTGTGCGATCGAGTGGTGTTGTGCGTTCGGGTCGTTCCTATACATACATACATACTACACAACATATAACACATAGCATATTACACAAAGTCACGTATCATCTCATTAATTCAACATATCAAGTAATTACACCAAGTTCAAATACGTTACATCAAGTACGTAGATAAGTTCGGAAGTACGAGTTGTCACATTATCCCCAAGTTGAAAGAAATTTCGTCCCGAAATTTAGCACGTACTCACTGAGGAAGCTAGTTAAGTTGCATGGTTTTCCTGGGGTGTCACATCCTCCCCCCGTTGATCTGGAATTTCGTCCCGAAATTCCGTAGCTTCAGCCTCAGTAGTGGTTGTACCGGTTGCGAACAGTTGGGGATACTTTTGTTTCATCTGATCTTCGCGCTCCCAGGTGAACTCTGGGCCGCGACGTGAGTTCCAACGAACTCGAACGAGAGGTATTCTGGTATGTTTGAGGACCTTCACATCCCGGTCCGTGATTTCCACAGGTTCCTCGACGAATCGTAACTGCTCGTCGATCGTGAGCTCCTTCAAAGGAACTGCGTGGGTCTCATCTGACAGACACTTCTTCAGATTTGACACATGAAAAACATCGTGAACTGCACTGAGTTCCGTTGGTAAGTTCAGTCTGTAGGCCACCTGGCCTATTTTCTCAATGACTTCGAAAGGTCCAACGTATCGTGGATTAAGTTTGCCTCGTTTGCCAAAACGAACCACACCCTTCCAGGGTGAAACTTTGAGTAGTACACGCTCCCCAACCTGGAGCCCTAGCGGTTTTCTGTCCTTATCGGCGTAGACTTTCTGACGCTCACGAGCTGCCGCCATTCGTTGTCGTATCTGAGCAATTTTCTCTGTTGTGTCAACCACATATTCTGGACCAGTAATCTGACTATCCCCCACCTCTGCCCAACAAAGAGGTGACCGGCACTTACGCCCGTACAATGCCTCAAACGGAGCAGCTTTAATGCTGGTGTGGTAGCTATTGTTATACGAAAATTCCACAAGTGGCAGATGCCTTTCCCAGCCGTTGACAAAGTCAATAACACATGCCCTAAGCATGTCTTCGAGGGTCTGGATGGTGCGTTCAGACTGCCCATCCGTTTGCGGGTGATAAGCTGTGCTCATGTCTAACCTTGAGCCAAAGGACTTGTGCATTGCTTGCCACAATTCTGATGTAAAACGTGCATCTCGATCCGAGATAATAGAGGTGGGTACCCCGTGCCTCGAGACAACTTCCTTGAGGTATACTTCTGCTAGAGTGGAGAACTTATCCGTTTCTTTGATAGCCAGGAAGTGAGCAGACTTTGTGAGTCGATCCACGATCACCCAAATAGTATCGTTACCACGTTGTGATCTAGGCAGGCCAGTAACAAAATCCATGGAAATTTGCTCCCATTTCCATTGTGGTATCTCTGGTTGTTGAAGTGGGCCTGAAGGTTTCTGATATTCCGCCTTGACTCTCGCACAAGTCAAGCACTTGCTAACGTATGTTGCTATGTGGGCCTTCATGCTAGGCCACCAATATGTGGTTTTGATATCGTGGTACATTTTATCCGAACCAGGATGTACCGAGTAGCGAGACTTGTGTGCCTCATCCATCACAAGCTCTCGTAGGTTGCCATAAAGTGGGTCCCAAATGCGTCCCGTGACGTAGTAAGCACCGTCTTCCTTCTGTTCTAAGCGTTGCCTTGAGCCGCGTAGGGCTTCAGCCCTGACATTCTCTGGTTTCAATGCTTCTACCTGAGCATTTCGTATTTGAGAAGGAAGGTTAGACTGTATAGTGAATTGTAAAGCTCGTACGCGCTTAGGTGCAGTGTCCTTTCGACTGAGGGCGTCAGCCACAACATTGGCTTTGCCCGGGTGGTACCTGATCGAGCATTCGTAGTCGTTTAGTAGTTCGACCCATCGTCGCTGTCGCATATTGAGTTCCTTCTGTTTAAAGATGTGCTCGAGGCTTCTGTGATCAGTGTAGATAGCACACTTGGTGCCATACAAGTAGTGTCGCCATATCTTAAGTGCAAAAACAATCGCTCCCAGCTCTAGATCGTGTGTAGTGTAGTTCTTTTCATGAACCTTGAGTTGGCGTGAAGCGTAGGCTATAACTTTATCCCGCTGCATCAATACACAGCCAAGACCCTGAATAGATGCGTCGCAGTAAACTACAAAGTCGTCTGTGCCCTCTGGTAAGGAAAGGATAGGTGCACTGCAAAGTCTATCCTTTAAGTGCTGAAACGCTGACTCCTGTGCGTTTCCCCAACGATAAACAACGCCCTTCTGCGTTAGTGAAGTAAGAGGCTGAGCAATCTTGGAGAAATCCTTGATAAATCTCCTGTAATAACCTGCCAATCCCAAGAATTGGCGAATTTCCGTTGGCGTACGAGGTGCAGGCCAGCTCTTGATTGACTCTACCTTGGATGGATCAACGTGAATCCCATCCTTGTTCACTACATGGCCTAAGAAATGGACTTCACGAAGCCAGAAGTCACATTTTGAAAACTTGGCGTACAGCTGTTCCTTTCGAAGGAGTTCCAAAATAAGTCGTAAGTGTTGCTCATGTTCCTCCTGACTCTTCGAATAGATCAGGATGTCATCAATGAAGACAATAACGAATTTGTCTAAGTAGGGCTTGCACACTCGGTTCATCAAGTCCATGAAGACCGCCGGTGCGTTTGTCATCCCAAAAGGCATGACCAAAAACTCATAGTGGCCATAACGAGTTCTGAAGGCTGTTTTGGAGACGTCCTCTTCTCGGACTCTCAGCTGGTGATACCCCGATCTCAAATCGATCTTTGAATAGTAGCTCGACCCTTGCAGCTGGTCGAACAGGTCGTCAATGCGTGGAAGAGGGTAGCGATTCTTCACAGTCACCTTGTTCAGTTCACGGTAGTCGATGCACATTCTGAACGTACCGTCTTTCTTCTTCACAAATAGCACTGGAGCTCCCCAGGGCGAAGAGCTAGGACGAATAAAACCCTTATCTAAGAGTTCTTGTAGTTGCGTAGATAGCTCTTTCAACTCTGATGGAGCTAAACGATACGGTGCATGAGCTATGGGTGCCGCTCCAGGAGCTAACTCGATTTGAAACTCGACCTGACGATGAGGCGGGAGGCCAGGTAGTTCTTCAGGAAATACCTCCGGATAGTCGCGTACAATCGGAAAGTCCTCTATCTTTTTCTCTTTCTTCGAGGTGTCAGTAATGAGAGCCAGAAAGGCAGTGTGGCCCTTACGCAAACACTTCTGGGCCTTAAGGGAAGAAATGATGCTCACAACAGCACCACTCTTGTCGCCACGAATCATAAGAGGTTCCTCACCTTGGCGCGGAATGCGGACAATCTTTTCATTGCAAAGAATCTCAGCTTGGTGTTGGGATAACCAGTCCATCCCAATGACAACGTCGAAACTACCCAGAGTGATAGGAAGGAGGTCGATTGAGAAAGTGTGATCAGCAAGTACTAGGTTACAACCTTTAACTACATGTGTGACCTCTATACTTTTACCATTAGCTAACTCTACAACATGTTTGGGATTCAAAGGTGTTGGGGTACGCTTAAGCAGTTGACTAACGTTTTGAGACACATAACTAGTATCAGCACCCGAATCAAATAAGACTGTAACGTAAAAGTCGTCGAGAAGGAACTTACCCGTCACAACATTGGGATCGTTCCTAGCTTCCCCTTGGTCAATAACGAACACACGACCCCTTGCTCCATTACCATTATTACCCCCGTTGTTTCCATTCCCCTGATTGTTGTTGTTATTGTTGTTCTAGTTCCTGTTTAGCTGGGGACAGTCTCTCTTGAAGTGGCCTTCAGCTCCACACTGAAAGCACCCTTTGTTGTTACCCTGCGGCTGCTGTTGCTGGCGTTGATTCTGTTGATCTTGCGGTTGCTGGTGATTCTGGTTTGCTGGGTATAAGCTTCTACAATCCTTTGCCGCGTGGCCTGGCTTGTTGCACCGATGACAGTTACCCCTGGTGCATGGCCCGCGATGATGCAAGTTGCAACGATTACATTTGGGGTGATTTCCTTTGTATCCACCCTGACTTTGGCTACCTGACGATTGCTGACTAGGACTCTTATACTCTTCAGTTCTTCTCTGCTGCGACTGGGATTGAACAGAAGTCGAACCTCTGCTTGAAGCTCCATCCCATTTACGTTTGTTATCACTGGAAGGTTCAGAGGTAGCTGTAGCACTAATGCGTTTTGGTAGCCTGATCAGTGAGACGGTGAGCCAACTGAACAACCTGCTGATAGGTAGCGAGATTTGCTGAAGTCACATGACTTTGGATCTCCGGCTTTAGGCCCTTAAGATATAGTTGATACGCTTAATTGGAGGGTCCACCATAGTAGGACACAGTAGTGCAAGCTCATTCGATCTCTTAGTAAACGCCTCAATTTCTGACCCCGTCATCTTGAGGTTGAAGAACTCGACTTCCAGCTTATGAATGTCGTCACGAGTGCAGTATTCCTCCCTGATCATTTCCTTAAAATTGTTCCATGGGGTGGCGTTAGCAGCAACCAACCCCAGCATTTGGACCTGAGCGTTCCACCATGTGAGGGCTAAACCCTCGAGAGTGCCGGTAGCAAATTTCACCCTGCGTGCCTCAGGGCATTCGCACATTTCGAATACAGACTCTAGTTTCTCAAACCAGTGGAGGAGGCCTACTGCTCCTTCAGTGCCACTAAAAGTAGTGGGTCGGCAGTCCATAAAAGTTTTGAAGGTGCAAACAGGTGGCTGAGCATGCTGACCTGTTGCGAGTGTAAGAAAGGACAAAGTTTAACACAAGGATAGGTTCACGAGAGTAGGATCTAAAGATCCTAGAATGAGTTATAAACTGCAGGGTATACCTCCTGCCTGTGCGGCTGCAAGTGCCGCAGCAACCTGTTCGTTGATCAGAGCCGTCAACTGGGCTTGAGTCATGTTAATGCGTCCAGACATGATCTTCATACCAAAAGAAGCATGTGTGAGAGAGGTTCGCGAATGTGCGATGACAGAGTAGAGTAAGCACACACGTGTTCAAGCAACAGTAGCTATACTAGCTAAGCATATCATGAGCAAAGTTCTACGCAATCTAGCAAGTAGGCAATAAAACACAACCCATATCACCTAGAATGTCGAGCCTTGCACGTGGAGTGAAGCGTCGTTGTGGATCGTAGAGCACTGTACAGGTTATAGTCTGGTTTTAACAAAACCGTTTTCCTTTATTAAAACCAAGTTCTCTATATCCAATGGCTCTGATACCAATCTGTCACACCCACAAAATCCACACGCGGAGTATCACCGCTTGGAGGCGTGACTGACCAGGATCAAACCACTAATCATATTGAACAAGCAAGTAATTAATTGTGAAAGTCCAACCAACACAATTAGTGTCCAAAACAAACATAGTTTAAGTTATGAGCGGAAGCAAAATGTTCAAAACCAAATCCAAAGTTTAATTATCCAAATGTTTAACATGGCACACAGCTGTCCATGTCCCACAACGACTCTTCCTTGTGCAAGCTCCAGCTAAGTACCTATAAACCTGCAAAGCATGTAGTAACGAGTCGACAACAAGTTGAGTGAGTTCACGGTTGGGTGTTCGTTTTAAGTTGTTCCAAAAACAGTTTCCTTTAACTGGCATCCTGCCATGGGGGTTACCCCATAGTTGAAAACGTGATTTGTTTAACCCTTTGTTTATCCCATTTACTCTGGCAATCCTGCCGTGGGGGCTACCTCATGATAGTTATCTGGCATTTCGGCCGTGGGGGCTACCCCGTATATCCACTAGACTCGTTACCATATCGACTACTGACGAAAAGTCATGTTTAAGTGCCCTGAACTGTCAATGTCTATCATCATTGACGTGCCCATATCCATTAGTTCACGCCCGTACTCTGCGGCACGGTGTGAGGCTTGTCAGACCTAAATAGCGCTATCTAACTAATGACCCGCTCGCCATTGGCCCGGCGATTAAGTCGATATAAAATAGGAGGGACTTCGTGATAGAGTTTTGGTCTAGTAAGAGTTATCTGTCCGTAAGGACGAGGAATTACATTCCTGAACCATTACTGTCCTACCCAAGAAAGGACGAGGAATCCATGTTCCTTAACCCCATTCCCAACCCCTGGGAATCCCATGCTTTGTAGAGTGTGAACTCACCTTGGTTTGCTCGGCAGATTACACAGAAAGGTCAAGTCTAGCAGCTAGTGGTCAACCACGTCCTAACATGGTTATCATACAAGTCAGGTTTTGGTGTCAAGTAGCGCACACAAGTATCACATTGATAACACACAAGAAACACATATGAAACATGGCAAACATGCAACATCACGTTAACCCATTTACTTTGTGCGACCCTAAAGGGTAAGCCCAATAATCAAAACAGTTCAACAAGTAAGCGGCCCAATAATAAAACAACTAAACAGTTTGTGCGATCCATTACCCCTTGTGCGATTGGACTCATCCGGCCCAAATAACACACCCGGCCCAACAGTTAAGTAATCAAACACCTTGTGCGGCCCAGATCCTATTGTGCGACTCGTATTGGGCTTTGAGGCCTAACAGTTAAACAACAATTGATTTGTGCGGTCCAGTAACTTTTGTGCGACTGAGAACCCCTTGTGCGTTCAGGTCATCTTGTGCAACCAGATGACTTGTTCGACTAAGTTCCTTGTGCGAGTGGACCTCTTGTGTGACCAAGAGGTCTTGTGCGACTAATGTTATTATCCGAGTATTATGGAAATTAGTTACATAGCTTTTATCTTGCAAATAATTACCATGTTTCCATTTATTTGATCAATCAACAATTTAACAGTTTCATACCTAATCAAAATTAGATCAAACAAGGGTTTTTAACATCTATATCATATGAACCCTAACGAATAACACGATCACTACAATAACAATAATCACAACACCAATTATATTAGCATGCTTCAAACTCTCGATTAACAATATTCGGTTTTCATTCATCATCTAAAATTCCAAATCATATTACACAACACTAAACCATTCGAATCCAAACATGTATATGGCCGATTGCATACATTCATACTAACAATACATTATTATGTAACCATCAAATCTCATATTAATCATAATCAACATGCATGTGAGCCGATTAACAAGAACACTATCATTCAACATCATCATCTATCATGTTAACCGAAACCCTAGATCATCATGCAACTATAATAGCACACACATCAGAACATCATCAAACATATATTCGATACACCCAAACACTAACCGGATTAGAGATGATTGAGGGTTAATCCGAATGATAAAACTTCGAGAGGGAGACTCTTTGTTGCCGTCGAGTTCAAGAGAGAAGGAAGAGAGCTAGGGTTTGTGTGTGTGGGTGATTAGTAACAAATGAGGAGTATACACCCTCCCCATGTGTTATGCGATAAAAGAAGGAGTGGGCCGAACCCTCACTTGGGCTGCCCATTTGATCCGAATGCAAGGTGTAGCCCAAATGGGCTTGTGCGATCGAGTGGTGTTGTGCGTTCGGGTCGTTCCTATACATACATACATACTACACAACATATAACACATAGCATATTACACAAAGTCACGTATCATCTCATTAATTCAACATATCAAGTAATTACACCAAGTTCAAATACGTTACATCAAGTACGTAGATAAGTTCGGAAATACGAGTTGTCACACTCTTGTCCAACAAGTCTTATATAAAGACCATTATCTTCTAATACCTATAGGGTAATATGTAGCCTAGATAACAACACATGAGATTATTATAATTAAAAGTTGGTGGTGTGTCCCACAAGGGGAAAACCGAACGGGTATGGGGGGGTTGGGTAAATAGTTGGATTGTAACTAGGTAATTTAGGTGATAGTTAATCTAATTAGGTGATTAAATTAGTTATTAGTGGGTAGTGTTTTGTGACGGGTATTCGGGGACCCTAACTGGTTCAGAAAAAGAAAAACAATGTAAATGACAATATTTTTGTGTCCCGGGTTAAGTCCGGTTGTACGGTTGGATACTAGTCCGTTAAAGTGCCAAATAATTATTTAAAGTGTCGTTAATATTATTTTTAGTGACACAATTTATTCCCGACATTTTGGAAAGTGTCTAGTAATATTTTTCCATGTTGTTGCACTTTACTAGTTAGCTTAATGCTGAATTTTTTATTTAAAGTGCTGAATTTTGTACTCAAAGTACGTTTTAGGCACATCCGGTCACTATAACTAACACCTAGTGACGCAGTTCTACAACCCTCATTTCCCTACACTCTCTACAGGTGTAGTAAACTATCTCTGGCTCATACAGGCCTTAGAGGCAGTGTCTGCCTGATGCTGGTTATATCAGCATGTTTAATGGGTATCCCGTATAGTGTGCTCACTGTGCTTTTTGTGCATCAAGGTTGTCACTGATGTTTGCGTAAAAATAATAGAGTGACAGTATAAAATGTGATGCATGAGTATGTGTGTATCAGATTTCAAGTAGTAGATTAATCACAGTTGTAAGCAAGCACAGTAATTAAACAGTAATTAAATATTAATTAATTCGTACGGATACCTGGTTTGGTGAGGGTTGTCACATTCTCCCCCCGTTAAAGAAAATTCGTCCCGAAATTTATGTTCTGCTTCTATTTGCAGGGGTCCTTGTAAATAAATGGGGGTACTTCTCTTTCATCCTATCCTCACGTTCCCACGTGAATTCAGGTCCATGCCTAGCATTCCAACGAACTTTGACGAGTTTGACACTGCTCCTGCGAGTTTTGTTAACCTTCCAATCCGTGACCTCAATAGGTTCTTCAGTGAAGTGGAGCGTGTCGTCGATGTGAACTTCGTCAGCAGGAATGATCACTGTATCTTGTGTTGGACTTTTTCTCAAATTGGATACATGGAATGTATCGTGAACACCATTGAGTTCAGCAGGTAGGTCCAACTTGTAGGCTACAAGCCCAATCCTTTGCAGAATTCTGAAAGGGCCAATGTAACGCGGATTCAACTTTCCACGCTTTCCGAAGCGTGCCACACCCTTCCAGGGTGAAACTTTCAATAAAACCATATCTCCAACTTGGAATTCCAAATGTTTCCGGTTTGGATCTGCATAGGCTTTCTGTCTTTCGCGAGCCGCTTCGATGCGTTTTTGAATTTGCGCAATCTTGTCCGTTGTTTCTTAGACGATTTCGGGACCAACAAGCTGCCTATCACCTGCGTCAGCCCAGCATAGGGGTGATCGACACTTGCGTTCGTAAAGAGCTTCAAATGGCGCGGCTCCAATACTGGTGTGGTAGATGTTGTTGTATGAGAATTCGGCCAATGGTAAATGCTTATCCCATCTACCACCAAGATCCATTACACATGCTCTCAGCATATCCTCCAATGTCTGAATAGTTCTTTCACTTTGGCCATCAGTTTGCGGATGAAATGCAGTACTTAGGTCCAATTGCGAGCCAAAAGCTTCTTGGAAGGATTGCCAAATCCTTGATACAAATCTCCCATCTCTATCAGAGATGATCGAGAGAGGCACTCCATGACGTGCAACGATTTCTCGCATGTATATTTCCGCAAGTTTACTAGTGCTGTCCTTCTCTTTGATTGGCAAGAAGTGCGCGGACTTTGTTAGGCGGTCAACTATCACCCAAATAGTATCATGACCTCTTGGCGTCTTTGGCAACTTAGTTATGAAGTCCATTGAGATCTGTTCCCATTTCCACTTGGGAATTTCAGGTTGTTGCAGAAGTCCCGAAGGCTACTGGTATTCAACTTTCACCTTGGCGCACGTTAAACATTTGCTCACGTAAACAGCAACGTCGCCTTTCATTCTAGGCCACCAATAGTAATCTTTAAGGTCCTGGTACATCTTATCCGCTCCTGGATGGATAGAGTACCGTGATTTGTGTGCCTCATCACAAATAACTTTTCTCAAACCACCAAACAGAGGAACCCAAATCCTTTTCATAAAACATAACGTTCCTTCCTCGTTTGGCGCTAATTGCTTCTCCATCCCACGGAGATATTCTTCTTCAAGGT
This sequence comes from Helianthus tuberosus, assembly GCA_030545235.1. NCBI lineage: Eukaryota > Viridiplantae > Streptophyta > Magnoliopsida > Asterales > Asteraceae > Helianthus > Helianthus tuberosus. The sequence goes on along the minus strand of CM060432.1, from coordinate 67,493,826 downwards.
TTCTTTCTTTCAAAGCTTCTCTCTGTGCAGCACGAATGCGTAGAGAGAGATTTGTCTGGACAATCATCTCCAAAGCCCTAACCCTTATGGGCTTGATCCGTTCTTTTCGACTTAGGGCATCGGCGACCACATTCGCCTTCCCTGGATGGTACTTTATCTCGCAGTCGTAATCGTTTAACAATTCGACCCAACGTCTATGCCTCATATTCAGCTCTTTCTGGTTGAATATGTGCTGCAAACTCTTGTGGTCCGTGAAAATTGTACACTTTGTACCATACAAATAATGTCTCCAGATTTTCAGCGCAAATACCACTGCGCCTAGTTCTAAATCATGCGTGGTATAATTCCTTTCATGAACTTTCAACTGGCGTGATGCGTAAGCTATAACTTTCTGGCGTTGCATCAACACGCAACCCAATCCTTGACGTGAGGCGTCACAGTATACCACGAAATCATCTGTACCCTCTGGTAGTGCTAAGATCGGCGCATCACAAAGTTTGTTCTTCAATAACTGAAACGCTTCTTCCTGTTTGATTCCCCAATCAAACTTCTTATCCTTCTGTGTGAGCGCGGTAAGGGGTTGAGCGATTTTAGAAAAATCCTCAATGAATCTTCGATAATAGCCAGCCAAACCTAAGAACTGGCGAATCTCGGTCGGCGTCTTTGGAGTCTCCCAGCTCTTTATCGCCTCGATCTCTGTGGGATCAACATGGATTCCATTTCCATTAACCATGTGTCCAAGAAACTGGACTTCACGTAGCCAAAACTCGCACTTGGAGAACTTGGCGTACAACTGTTCCTTTTTCAGCAACTCCAAAATAGCTCTTAAGTGCTGTTCGTGTTCAGCCTTTGTCTTTGAATAAATCAAATTATCGTCGATGAATACAATCACGAACTTATCGAGATACGGCTTGCAGACTTGGTTCATTAGGTCCATAAAAACAGCAGGCGCGTTTGTCAACCCAAACGGCATAACTTGGAACTCGTAGTGCCCATAACGAGTTCTGAAGGCTGTCTTCGAGATACTCTCCTCTTGTATTCTTAGCTGATGGTAACCCGATCGCAAATCGATCTTCGAGTAAAAGCTTGAACCTTGGAGTTGATCGAATAAATCATCGATTCTTGGCAGAGGGTATCTATTCTTGATCGTCAGCTTATTCAACTCCCGGTAGTCGATGCACATACGAAAACTACCGTCCTTCTTCTTGACAAATAGGACCGGAGCTCCCCAAGGTGAGAAGCTTGGTCTGATGAATCCTTTGTCTAGCAACTCTTGAAGTTGTGTCGACAATTCCTGCATTTCTGACGGTGCAAGCCTATAAGGTGCCCTAGCTACAGGCGCGGCGCCTGGAACTAAGTCAATGTGAAATTCCACTTGCCTTTGGGGTGGCAATCCTGGCAAGTCCTCTGGAAAGACTTCAGGATATTCCCTCACGATAGGGATGTCTTTGATTTTCGGCTCAGCACCTTCCTTATCCACGATGTGTGCCAGGAAGGCAGCACATCTCTTTTGTAAACACTTGCGAGCTTTCAGGCAACTGATAATTCTTAAAGGCGTATCCCGCTTCTCCCCATGAACCACAATTGTTTCTCCATCTTCGGTTGGGATACGAACGACCTTTTCATGACAAACAATCTCAGCCTTGTTGCTTGATAACCAATCCATTCCTGCTACCACGTCGGAGCTCCCCAGCTGGACTGGTAGTAGATCCAAAGTAAACTCACGCTCTCCCAACTCGATTACACAACCTCTGACCACTTCATTAGCTTCTACTAACTTTCCATTCGCCAATTCAATTGAGTAGGGAATATCTAATTTACTAGCGGCTAATCCAAGCGTATTCTTAAACTCTAACGATACGAAGCTATAATCGGCACCAGTATCAAATAAAACGGATGCAAAGCGTTGATTTATAGGGAACATACCAGTAACAACATTGGGATCCTGGCGCGCTTCCCTCGCTTCGATATTGAAAACCCTTCCACGTGCTTGGTTCAATTCTGGGCAGTTCCTCTTATAGTGCCCAATGTCACCACAGTTAAAACAACCTGGTCTTTGCCCGTTTCCTCCATCATTTCCAGCTTGATTGTTGTGGTTTCGGTCGCATTACCAGCTTTATTCACATTGTTGCCTCGATTCCCATTTCCTCCATTGTTTCCCTGTGGGTGATTTCCATATCCACCCCGGTTATTGTTTCTATTCCCAAATCCTCCTTGACCTCCCCGGCCAGCCATAGCCCAACAATAATCCTTCGAGTGACCAGTCTTTCCACAAGCTTCACATACTTTTAAACCACACCGGCCTGAGTGGTGACGCTGGCAGGTGTTGCACTTGGGATGTGTACCCATATATCCCTTTCCTTTCCTTCCAGTACCAGTTGTAGCTTGGACTGGTGCGCTTGGTTCTCCTTTCCTGCCATCACCGCTTGTGCCTTGTTTGAAGTTCGAGAATTTTCTTTTGTTACCCCCGGACGACTCGACGTGAGTCTCCTTCTTCTTTGGCTCAACATCAGAAAAACTTGTTTAGGCGGATAGCCTCCTCAGTAAGAGCCACGCTCAGATCAATTACCTCAGTGATTGTTGCAGGCTTGGAAGAGGTCATCATTCCTATGATTTGAGGAGCTAAACCCCAAATGAAGCGCTCAATTTGCTTGAATTCCGGTGTCACCATATAAGGTACCATATGAGGTAGGTCGTGGAATCTCTGAACGTACTCCGTGATTTTGGGACCGTCCACCCTCAAATGCCAAACTCAGTCTCCAACCTTTGTATCTCAGCATGAGAACAATACTTCTTTCTCCTCAACTCCTTTAACTCAGCCCAGGTCAATGCGTAAGCAGCGGCTTCACCAAGAGTTTGCATTTGTAAGTTCCACTAGGACAGGGCTCCATCCAAGAATAGCCCAGAAATATAGGTAACTTGCTGGTCTGGAGCGCACTTGCTCATTCGGAGAACAGAGTCTGTTTTCTCGGCCCATCTTACAAGAGCAACAGCACCCACAGTGCCGTCGAAGTTTACGGGCTTGCAGTCTAAGAACTGCTTGTAAGTGCACCCATGTGGTGGATTGTTATTGCCGTTATTGTTAGAATTACTTCCGCTAGTTCCTCCTTGTGAGGTTGCGTACTATGCAATGGCGGCAGCGATGATTTGTTGAAGTCCTGCCTCGTTGGCAGGCATGCGCAGATCGCATTTTGGTGGCATCTTCTAAAAGATGGTTCACGTTGGTCAGGTGATAGTAAGTAAAGTGTACGTATGTAATATCAACACATAACATCTCATGTTATAAATAAATCACCCATATCGATAGCCTCTGTAATAGTTGAGGGCTTCGAGGTAGTAACCATGCCCCTGATCTGGGGTGCAAGTCTCCAAATGAATCGTACAATCCTTTTGAACTCCGGTTTGACTAAGTAGGGGACGACCCTAGACAAGTCGTGAGTTTGCTGGACGTATTCAGGAATCCCTGGTCCGTCCATTTTCAATTTCAGAACTCCACCTCAAGCTTCTGGATTTCAGCCCTGGAATTGTATTTCTTCTCCATCATTCCTTTGAGCTCGTCCCAGCTCAGTGCATAAGCAGCATCTGTACCAAGGGTCTGAACCTGAAGGTCCCACCATGAGAGTGTGCCATCCAGAAATAACCCCGAGATATAGGTAGCACTCTGTTGGGGCGAACAGTTACTCATTCTTAGAATGGAGTCAGTCTTTTTTGGACCAACGAACAAATGCCACGGTGCCTCCCGTTTCGTCAAAGTTCAAAGGCTTGCAGTTCAGGAACTGCTTATAGGTGCAGCTAGTTAGGGGGGGGGGGTTGTTCCCAGTAGTGCGATCGTTGTGCTTAGAGCGGAGGGCTTCATGTCGTGCAATTGCCTGTGAGATGCGTTCTTGCAGCTCGGCTTCTGTCCTTGGCAACATACTGGTGTTTGTGTCACGTCTGGGTGACATTCTCTTCTGTCGAAGTGGTATGAAGCGGGTTTGACAACGTTTCAATTGTCTATGAGATATATAGCATCATAAGCCATCATGTAATCACCCAATTTCACACGTAAATATACTCAATGTATGAGTGGGGAAATAATTTCTGAGCCTTCACATAGGCTTGCCAATTTGGCTTGTTGCTTGTAATAGAATGAACTCGTGGCTACATCGCCTCGCCTTGATCATTCGTGTTTTAGTTATTTCCTGCTACATTGGTTTTCTTGGGTCTTTAGCTTTACTGGTGCGTATATTTTCCTTTAGATGGGGTTGTTCGTATAGGGGTGTTAGAGAGTGTATCGTCTCTAATTCTTTCTGAATGATACTCCTCTTCACTTGCTTAAATGTCGTTTCCTCAAACGCCTCGTATGTAGGTAGAAGTGTTACTCACGAAGTAGGCTAAGACAGGCTTCCTACTTTCTAACGTGCTAAAGCACTGATCTATGGATTGTTCTACCAGATGAAGGTGAGGACACCTATAGATTAATTTTGTGTGGTTTTCATTAGCTTGACCCGCAGAGTCCACCAGGATTTCTGTGCACTACAAGTCGTTATTACGTGGGCCCCCGTAATAATAAATTGTCTTGCACAGTTACCCCAATTTTCTCTCGTCCAAGCAGATGATCAATCAAGGAGCAACAGCATGTGCATCGGCATGAACAGGGTCATGCTCCAATGCGGGGTCAGGAGCAACGCCTGGCTCAGGGGCCACGGCTGGCTCCGGATCAAAAAAACTCCATCTCAAAATTAGCTGGTTCAACAAACACAGGGGTTACAGGATCCTCCAAGGGCTGGTCTAAGTGTATGAACTCAATGTCATGGTCTGGATCAAAACCAGGTGGAAAAACAGGATCATCCTCAACATCGTGATCAAACTCAAAGCTGTGTACGGGAACTGGTGCAGCTGATGACGCCATATCAGGGCCGGCGTCGTGTGAGTGGTGTTGCACTCCCTGTATATGCGAAGATGCGGACGCCACAAACTCAAATGAGTTTGGGACGGGTGAATGGGCATGAGCCTCCTCTGCAGGAGCGTCAGCAAGCAGTAGGCTATCACCAGCAGCAATAGGGCCTCGCCCTCAAGTGGGTCCTCCTATAATAGTTCGACATCGTCGTCAGAGACAACGTCGGGGGGCATATCAACAACGGGATAAGCGGCAAGGGGCACAGGAGCAGGGATCACCGCGAGTGGCAAATCCCCAACAAGATGGCCATCAGCAGGCTCTGCTACGACATCAGGCAGTGCAAAAGGCTGAAAGTCGTCATCGTCTGTGCTGGTAGTATCAGAAATGTACACCTCGTGCTTCGATGAAACTATGTCGCCTGATACTATGGCCATGGGATCTGTAGTGTCCGACTCTCCAGTATCTGATGAAGGCATGACATTTTGTAATACAAACACACATATGCACAAATAATCAATCATATAGTCAAATAAACATATTAGTCACAAATAAGCAATCATATAGTTCTCCTAGTCCCACTAGCCTCCCAGCCTCCCAGACTGACTCCCTAGTCCCACTAGACAATTCTCCCAGCCTCCCAGACTGACTCCCTAGTCCCACTAGACAACTCTCCCAGCCTCTCAGACTGACTCCCTAGTCTCACTTGACAACTACCTCGGCCTCCCAAACCGAGCCTCGGCCTCCCAGACCGAGCCTCAGCCTCCCAGACTGAGCCTATAACTAATAAATAAAATGTGCTCAACATTTGTTTGTAAAAACGTTTTGGATCTGGACTTAAGTGGTATGCAGTGTAAAAATGTTTTCATGAGAGCCCTAGTGATCATAGTCTAGACTCGAGAAGGAATCCTAGTTCGCTATGATCAGAGCTCTGATACCAAGCTGTCACACCCTGGCTTTGCGGAAGCGTGGGTTAATTTGGTGTGACTTCTTAATACCATAGCTTAATCACAACAAAGCTATATGAAAATAAAACCATGCAGATCATCCATTGATTTAAGTTTGAAAAGTAAAATACCACAACATTGTCTTAAGGCGTTGACACACGCAACGGAAATTACAACCTAATAACATAAAAACATTGTTTGAAAGACACAACCACAAACTTAAGATAGACGTAGTTTAAGAACTGTGACTCCTCCAGGTAAAAGCCACAACCCCTAAACTTGGATGATCCCATACTCTAACGCAGCGTGAAAACGTAGCATACCGTGCCAGATTCCTTAGTTCCCTGAAATACATGTAAGTTGGAAAAATCAACAATAATGTTTAGCGAGTTCATGTGTAAGTGAGTAAGTAAAACCTTTGTAAGTATAAAAATCCTGGTATGTAGCAAATAAGGAAAAAGAGATCACCAATGGTTTGCAAGGCCATTGATATGTGTGAAGTGCAGGTAGGAAGACTCAAACCTAGCGGATTTATGCGTTGGGCACAAAGTCACCCCAAGGTCCGTTCTGCTGGGCCTGGGGCTGGGCTCGCTACACCCAGATAGATCTACCGCTCCTGTCCCTCGGTCCTACAATGAGGATTAATGGCCTCAAGTTGCGCCTACCCACTCACATGATCAAAGTAGTAACCCTCCTTACGCTAACCATACCATGTAGAAGTACTCGTAATCATAGTAACATGTATTTCACCCCCGCAGTTTAGAAAACTGAAAACAGTTAAGAGAAAAGGGGGACATGAACTCCCTGACAACCTGCTGTGCGACGACCTACACGTACTAAATTCTATTAGACGGACGGCCGTGCCTTAGCTTAAGGTTTAAGCTTTTGGGAAATAGTTAGACAACTATTTCGTGTTTACACTTCGTAATTAATTGGTAATATATATTCCTTCCCAAGGATGGGGGATTTAATACATGTGCGTTCGTATAACCCTGAAATATATTATTAAGTCTCACTTAATAAATATTTTACTTCATTTGTCTAAAATACTTTACTTCCCAAAATATAAATATTTTTCTCAAAAATATTATATTTTATTACATACCATTTTCCAAAATAATACTTTGTCAAAATACATACTTATGAGTATTTTCTGAAAATACGTAAGTTACGTTGTAAGGTTCGGGTAGTATAAATAATACCGGTGTATCTTAAATATTTATTGTGAAGGCGTTCGTATTATTTTGGAGCCGTTAATATTTAGTAATATTATTTTTACCCTAAAAATAATATTTACGTAGTTCACAAAATAATCACAAAAATTTACACAAGTGTTGTTATGAAAATATATATTCTAAATATATATTTTAGCCAGTTTTATTTATAAAAATTCCACCTCCGACACTTGGGGATTTTGTAATAAAAATTCATGGCGAAGTTTGTTTGAAAAAAAAACAAGTCGAAAATATATTCATAACACTTGTCGTAAAAATATTTTCCAAGTGTTATATTTCTGGAAAAATTTCGCCAGAGTTTCCTCTGTAACTGGACGTGGCCACGCTTACAAGCGTATCATTTTCTTTTAAAATTTCAAATCAACAATGTCCCAACATCAATCAACAAAGTCTCATCATCAAAATAGTCAAAATAAATATAAATCGCAAAACACATGAACTTGTGGTTTGAGTAAGATATGTAGTAATTTTCCCCATATTTTTAGTAGACCTTTTTATAAATAAACTTGGCTTCTTGTGAATCTTGTTTTTAAAGAAGATACATCTTTACAACTTCTTGTCAAAAATTACAAGAATAATTCTTTGTCAAAACTTTTTGTTACACAAGTGTCTACACACATGTGTGTTCATAAAAACACCTTAGTTTATGAAAGATCCGGCTTTAAAATATGATTTCTTTTGACACTTGGTCCTTTGAAAATACCACTTGTAGATCCGTAGATCTACTAGTTTAGAACTCCATTTTATAAGAAAAATTGTTTTTTACACAAGTTCATGTTTATGTTGGAAAGGGTTCGTCATCTAGAAACTTTACAACTAAACATAAGGCTAGTTCATGTTTTGTGAACATGATCTAGCGGGTTTGATGACGATCCATTCCCATATTAGCAATCAACAACCAAAAATAATCATAACAATACTAGTTTTATAAGTTTTACACCATTATTCATCCTTTAACCACTTTGTTTATATTATTTAGTAGATTTTAAATTTTGTTCTTACATGTTCATAAATTTCAACCGTCAAAATTCTTATTAACCACTTTAGAATAGAACAATAGGGTGTTTAGAGTCACTTACTACTAGCTCGAGGCTAGGGAAGAAACTAGTCGAAAAGCGGGTGGTTAAAAGCAATGTAGAGAGGTTCTTGACAATCCGCAAGCACCGGGCTTCCTCGTATGAGACCCTTCACACTTGTATAAATATAGAATGCCTTGAATGAAATCAAAAGTGATGGTGGTGTGCTTGTGGTTCTCGGCCGAGACTTCAAGGGAAAGAAAGAGAGTGAAGTTTCTTTTTTTTTTTTTTTTTTTTTGAGGGGTTTAGTGAATGTAATGCTCTTGTCCAACAAGTCTTATATAAAGACCATTATCTTCTAATACCTATAGGGTAATATGTAGCCTAGATAACAACACATGAGATTATTATAATTAAAAGTTGGTGGTGTGTCCCACAAGGGGAAAACCGAACGGGTATGGGGGGGTTGGGTAAATAGTTGGATTGTAACTAGGTAATTTAGGTGATAGTTAATCTAATTAGGTGATTAAATTAGTTATTAGTGGGTAGTGTTTTGTGACGGGTATTAGGGTATTCGGGGACCCTAACTGGTTCAGAAAAAGAAAAACAATGTAAATGACAATATTTTTGTGTCCCGGGTTAAGTCCGGTTGTACGGTTGGATACTAGTCCGTTAAAGTGCCAAATAATTATTTAAAGTGTCGTTAATATTATTTTTAGTGACACAATTTATTCCCGACATTTTGGAAAGTGTCTAGTAATATTTTTCCATGTTGTTGCACTTTACTAGTTAGCTTAATGCTGAATTTTTTTATTTAAAGTGCTGAATTTTGTACTCAAAGTACGTTTTAGGCACATCCGGTCACTATAACTAACACCTAGTGACGCAGTTCTACAACCCTCATTTCCCTACACTCTCTACAGGTGTAGTAAACTATCTCTGGCTCATACAGGCCTTAGAGGCAGTGTCTGCCTGATGCTGGTTATATCAGCATGTTTAATGGGTATCCCGTATAGTGTGCTCACTGTGCTTTTTGTGCATCAAGGTTGTCACTGATGTTTGCGTAAAAATAATAGAGTGACAGTATAAAATGTGATGCATGAGTAAGTATGTATTAGATTTCAAGTAGTAGATTAATCACAGTTGTAAGCAAGCACAGTAATTAAACAGTAATTAAATATTAATTAATTCGTACGGATACCTGGTTTGGTGAGGGTTGTCACACAATCCTCATCCTTTTTAACTATACACCTTTGTAAATATCAAGAGGACTTGGGGAAAGGTTAGGCTTGGGTTAAAGGTAGGTGGTTTGGGTTAGTGGTTAGTAAAAAAGGGCGAAAGACGTAAAAAGCGTCGGTCGTCGTAAAACTTTTTGTTTTCGTGACTTTTATTCAAACGAATCATTTTCAAACAAAGTTTCTTTTGAGGAACTTGTTTGGTTATTGCTATACTTCATCAATTTTTTTTATAAGGAATGTCACATGAAAACCGAGCTTTTTACTAAAATAAATGGTTAAAAATAAAAAGGTTTTGGTGGGCAAAGGGTGTTTGTTTTGTGGGTTTAGAAACGAAAAGGTTTAGGCTCAAATGAGTTAACTAGGGGGATTTTGGGTAGGTGGTAAAAAATAAGAAAAATAATGGTGTTGAAAGAAAAGGGTTAGTCCTAATGCCTCCATCATTTACTTACTTGGGTTTAAGTTGGTAAGGACCGGGAATGTATCGTAATGGCAAGTTCTAGAGTCGTAAGAAACCAAGCGGCTATTCACACAAGAAACGAAAAATGAGCATTTAATATAAAGATGTGTATTTGTTTGCTCAATAAAGGCTCAAAACTCACTTTTTGTGGGAATGGATTTTTAATGTGATCAAGTATATAAAATCAAATTTTAACTAGATTTGTCATGTCGTTTCATAATTTCCTTATGTTGGTTCTTTTTTTCACGACACTATCGGTTGTAAATTTGTAAAAATATAACCTTTTTAGAACTTGTTATTCCCAAATTAAACCAAGACAAGTAAAAAGATTGAAAAGTTTTTGAAAAAAATTTGGGGTGATTAGCGGTTCCAATAGAGTTTTGTGTAAGGCTTGTTATTAGGACTTGCAAAATTCAAGGTTTTAACATCCCCCCCCCCCCCACACTTAAATTACACATTGTCCTTAATGTGTCCCAAAAATAAGTTTTTAGGTTGACTGAATGTGTAAAAAGGTGTTTAAAAACAAGGGTTTGTTGTTACTGGGCATCTGGACACGGCCCCGTGCTGGATGAGCACGTCCCCGTGTTCAGATTGCCAGTAACAAGAACTTACAGAAGGTGGACACGGGGGCGTGTCTGGTGAACACGACCCCGTGTTGGGCAGAAATTAAACAGCAATCTTGCAGAAACTAAACTAACAGCAGGTTCTGGGCGGTGGACATGGGGGCGTGCCGGCTGGGCACGGCCCGGTGTGGACAATCTGCAATTATTGAAAACAGGTTTCTGCTTTCGGTTCTGCTTTCCCGGCTTTTGTAGCACTAATATTTAGTGCTTCAAGCCTCGTAGGTACTTGTTTTACTAATAAATACCACAACAAACCAAATAACAAACATCTTATTTAACCATAAGTTCACCATTCACATCACAAACTAAAAAAAATGCAGGAAATTAAAAGTGTTAGGGAAAGTAAATTGTTCAACAATGGCACGCAGGCCATGTAATTGTCCGTGAGAGATAAAGGGTTAACCTGCTAGACCTTCAACCGTGTGATACCACCTCCAACTCCTCCAGCTCAATCCATGTCTTCATTATCGTCATCATCCCCTCCTTCGCCCGCCATGTACTCCCGGATGTTGCCGATGTCATCCTGTATGTCGGAGGTGTTTCTTTCTATAACTCCGACCCGGGCGTATGTGTTGCTGGCCATGTTGTAGGTGTTCCGGGTACACATGAGATTTTCCTGCAATAAATCATGTAAACTTTGAAAGTTCGGAAAACCACCTCCTTGAGAGAAGGATTGGCCCGGATCACCCTGAGGCTGGTAGTGGTACTGGGGAGGAGGACAGATCTGTGAAGCATGGCGGACGAGAGCTGCTTAAGGGTTCCATACATGCCCTTGAACCGTCTGAAATCTGACCGTCCTGTCATCCGCTTCGTTGATTAAGTTCATGGAGCGGCATATGACAAGGTCCACCTTTTCCGACCATGGGCCCTTTTGAAAGGAACCATGGGCCCTTTTGAAAGGACCTCGGCATCCTTGGCACAAAGTGTTTGAAAAGGCGGTAAATCTACCCTTCAAAAAGGATAGGAGTCGGGGGAGTGGCACGTTGGTTCAAGTGCATTTTACGAAGTAGCAGGTATGGAACATCGAGGTTGATACGGTTGTGAATGCAATGGAGGATAAGTAGATCGTGCAACCCTTCAACACCACCGCTGTCATGTCTCTGGCAGAGAGAGTAGCTGAGGACCCTATGGATGTAACGGTAGAGGGCGTCCCTCAACATTGTGCTCTTGGTTCGGCTCGGGTTATAGTGTCCCTCCCCGATCTGAGCCCAGGCAGCTTGGCGTTGATCTTCTGGAATTTTGCGGAGGCCACCAGTGTTCTCTTCCTCTCCAGCATCCTCTTCCGAATATAACTCGATGATTGCCCTAAATTGTGAAATTGAAATTGAGTACACAACCCCTGCACAACGGAATTCTACCCCCTCATCGTCAAATGGCTCCGCTCTTGTTTTGAAAGCAAACGTGCTGTAAAATTCCATGTTATATTCATGCACGGAGTAAAGCCGAGTGCAAAGAGCTGCTCGTAGTGGGCCGGTAACAAGGTTGTTGAAGCGGTCTATTTGGCCTACTGCTTCTAGCGTATCCAAGAAAACTTGTCGGGGATTTTCTTCGGGCCTTGTTTTGAGAACCTCAAACCGCGCTTGAGCAGCCAACTCACTCGTGTTGAACCTGGTAAATCTCTTGGCCATCTGAAAGAAAACACCAAACAATTAGCACGAAACAGTAAAATTTTCGAAGAAAACTGAAAACAGTCAGCTGAACACGACCCCGTGTTCAGCGGACCCGCCCTATGTTCACCAAAAATGAGCTGAACACGCCCCCGTGCTCGCTAAGCACGACCCCGTGCTCAGGCTTCTGTTTCCCAAAAATCCCATTTTTCGACCCGGTCCCGATAACTTGAAAATTTTTGGTCCAGTAGGGGCGGTTTTCCCCGAAAATGAAACCCCAAGTGCCGTTTTTCTCAAAACAAACCGTTTACCCCTTCAATTTCATCTTTTTCGGTTAAAAAACAAGTGTTTGAGGTTTTTGTGAGAAATCGGGAAAATCTACAAACAATACAAGTTGATTTACTTCCTATAACATGCATCTATACTAATACTAACAGATCTAAGCAAAAATTTGAGGTTTGATTCGGTTCAAGTTGAAGAACCCTAGATTTTTTCCCAAATTTTTGATGTTAAACTACATGCAAGTAATTAATCTAACTATTTATGATGATAGATTTATACCTTGATGTTGTTAGAAGTCAGGGGAACGTTGAAATCTGTAGAAAATTTCGCTGGAACCAGAGAGTTCTTGGGGAAACGGGGCGTGTTGAAATGAGAAAATGAAAGAAAAAGGGGTTTTATCCCCGAAAGTTGCGCGGACACGGCCCTGTGTCGGCTGGACACGGCCCCGTGGGCAGCAATTTTTTATTTTTTTATTTTTTTTAGTGCTCGTGTGAGTGCCTTGTTTCCTGAAGCCTGGTTTTAGAAATCTTACCAATTTAGATGCTTTCCCGATGTTCGTACCTTACAAGATATGATGTTGATGCTTGAACCTTCGTTTCATTCTTCGGCCGCTTGTAGCGAGATTTCTTCCTCTTCATCCTCAATAAATCCTTGATAGAGCTTTAGCCGTTGGCCATTGACTTGGAATGGAATTCCATTCCGAGATTTAATTTCAATTGCACCGTGTGGAAAAATGTGGGTGATGGAAAAAGGTCCCGACCACCTAGACTTTAATTTACCAGGGAATAATCGAAGTCGTTAAGTAAATAATAGAACTTGATCTCCTACCCGAAATTCATTAGGTTTAATGTGTTTATCATGCAGATTTTTCATTCTTTCCTTATAAATTTCGGAGTTAGAGTATGCGTGATTTCTTAATTCGTCTAATTCATTTAATTGACAAAATCGATTTTTACCTGCAATTTCTAAGTCTAAATTTACGTTTTTAATTGCCAGTAGGCTTTGTGTGCTATTTCTTCCGGAAAATGCAGATTTTTCATTCTTTCCTTATAAATTTCGGAGTTAGAGTATGCGTGATTTCTTAATTCGTCTAATTCATTTAATTGACAAAATCGATTTTTACCTGCAATTTCTAAGTCTAAGTTTACGTTTTTAATTGCCCAGTAGGCTTTGTGTGCTATTTCTACCGGCAAATGACAACTTTTTCCATAGACAAGCTTATATGGGGTTGTACCTATTGTTGTTTTATACGCTGTTCGAAAAGCCCATAAAGCATCGTCTAATTTATCGGCCCACTCTTTTTTGTTTAACCCTATGGTTTTCTCAGGTATTCTTTTTAAACCTTGATTAGTCACTTCGGCTTGCCCGTTTGTTTGAGGGGGATATGCTGTTGAGACCCGGTGATAGACTCCATACCTTGTTAAAAAAAATTCAAGTTGATGGTTACAAAAATGGGTACCTCTATCACTTATTAATGCTTTTGGAGTTCCAAAACGAGAGAATAAGCGTTTCAAAAATCTTACCACGACCCTTCCAACGTTTGTTGGAAGTGCCTCGGCCTCGGCCCATTTAGACAAGTAATCTACCGCCACAAGTATATATTTGTTTCCTTTTGACGGTGAAAAAGGTCCCATAAAGTCGAGTCCCCACACATCAAAAATTTCACAAACAAGAATGCCATTTTGTGGCATTTCGTTTTTGGAAGAAATATTACCTGATCTTTGGCAAGCGTCACATGTTTTGATAAGACTTTGGGCGTCTTTGTAAATGGTTGGCCAATAAAATCCTGAATCAAATACCTTTCGTGCGGTACTAGCGGCACCATGATGTCCTCCGTATGGACCTTCATGACAATGGCGGAGAATTCTTCTTGCTTCACTACCATGTACACATCGACGGATGAGTTGGTCGGCACACATTTTGAAAAGATAAGGATCTTCCCAAAAATAATGCTTTACATTAGCAAAGAATTTTTTTCTTTGATGATGTGGCCACCCTTTTGCGACTATACCGCTAGCTAAATAGTTAGCATTGTCGGTGTACCATGGCTCTTCTCGGTATTCCACCATTTCTAGGGACTCCGTTGGAAATTTTTCATTGATTAGCTCGTCCCTAGTTGCCTCCAAAGTTGGGTCTTCCAAGCGGGAAAGATGATCTGCCGCGGTGTTTTTTGCTCCTCTTTTGTCTTTTATTTCAATGTTGAATTCTTGGAGGAGAGAATCCACCGAATTAAACGTGGTTTAGCATCCGCTTTCTTAAAGAGATATCGAATGGCTGCATGGTCTGTATAAACTATCGTTTTTAAAAGAACAAGATAAGAACGAAATTTATCAAAAGCAAATACTACAGCTAGTAATTCTTTTTCTGTTGTTGTGTAATTTTCTTGTGCATCATTAAGTGTTTTACTAGCGTAATAAATTGGGTGAAAATGCTTATCTTTTCGTTGTCCCAAGACAGCTCTAACTGCAAAGTCACTTGCATCACACATGATTTCGAAGGGTAATTTCCAATCAGGTGCTATCATGATAGGTGCATTGACTAGCATTTCTTTTAGTGTTAGAAATGCTTGGTTGCAATCCTTGTCAAAGATGAAAGGGGCATCTTTTCCAAGTAATTTTGTTAGATAAATCGCCTATAAAATCCGGCATGCCCAAGGAAACTTCTGATAGCTCTAACGGAGGATGGGGGTGGTAATCGAGAAATAGTGTCTATTTTTGCTAGATCAACCTCCATTCCTTCGCCTGAGATTTTATGACCGAGTACTATTCCATCCGTTACCATGAAATGGCATTTTTCCCAGTTAAGGGCGAGGTTAGTTTCCTCACATCGGGATAGCATTCGTTCAAGGTTATTGAGGCATTGGTCGTACGAATCTCCAAAGATAGAAAACTCGTCCATGAAGACTTCTATTGTCTTTTCTATCATGTCATGGAAGATGGCCACCATGCAACGTTGAAAGGTTGTGGGGGCATTACATAGACCAAAAGGTATGCGTCGATAAGCAAAAGTGTAGGACCAGTTTTTTACTCCCGAACGATTGCGTATCGACACGTGTGACGTGCGGAATCCGTACACGTGCGTGGACCGAACAAGAGAACCGTACTAAATCTGTGATTCTATAAAACATATGAAAGATTACAAGCACCGTGAATCACCTCTTGGACTTTCTCTCTCTAGACTCTCTCTCTAGCTTCAAAGCTCTCCAACTAGCAAATGTGGCAAAAGTTCTAAACTCTAACCCTAACTCTTATTTACAATAATGCCACCTTGCCTTTTAATATCTAAATATTACAATATAAGGGTAGTTTTCTTCAGATTCTGCTACGAACTAGATTGACGGAGGCGATAGACATAAATGTACTAACAGACTCCCCCTTGGATATTGTCGCAGTCAATCACGTAGCGTCTTGTCTTTTCTCTGTCTCTGAGTCTTCTTGAAGGTTTATCATCTTTAGCAACATAGACTCCCTATTGCTTGAACAGAATCCTCGTTGATCTGTCTTCAGCTTCAGCTCCCCCTTTCATTAACTTTTTCTTCAGGCTCCCCCTTTCGGCAAGCTTCCGTGCTTTTGCGATCGACACCTGGCTTTCCGGATACAAGCTCCCCCTTGCGATGAGCTCGTATTCAGACTCCCCCTTAGACTCGGCTATCAGGATCGTAGTCTGGAACTTTTATCTGCAAATCTTAAACACTTGTAAGTGAAAACAATTTGAACATCCAGGATTGAAAACCTGGCTCTCTCAACATAAGCTAAAATATTTCGCCAGTGAAAGCATTTACGATTGACCAAGAATCGTGAGCTGGCTCTTAAAACTTTTAAATCAAGAACCTGGCTCTAAAATATAATAATATGAATATATCCAGGATTACTTGATTCTCTCCCCCTATCAACAATCTTCATTGATTTGGCAGTATTAAGTATCCAAAATCAAAGCCTAACTCTTTATAACAGATTTTAACAATTTAAGAATCCTAATCCCTCACTGTTTATCATCCAAGTCCAACTTAATGACCTTAGAGATTTCACAAACTGTTTTTGATTTTTTATTTAAAAACTTCAGGTTTCAAATTAATGAACTTGTTTTTATTCAGAAACACGTTCAACATACTTAGATTTTGAAACTCAGCTTTCAAGCATCGGTTGTTGAAACTAAAGTGAAATCAAAATCTTTTTGTATTTTTCTGAAATATAAAGCAGTAAAGAAATATTTACAAACATATTTACAGACAATATTTTTGTTTGAGTTCGCGTCAGAGGATCATATCAGTTTTTGACAAATCACTAGCACCGTTGAGCTTTAAACACTTTAAGTTCTAAATGATTCACTTAGATTGTCAGTATACTGATCCACTTAAATTTTCACACAAAGTTCAATCGATTCGAGATACGGATTAGTATTTTAAGGACTTAAACTTATTCGCGTGTCCCACCTCAGAATATACTCCCGTATCAAAATTCCTTAGATTTAGTCTTACAGGTGAGTAGACCAATTTGATATCTGTTCTCTGGGTTAGTGCGAGACCTTGAGAGCTCAGGTATGAACTTCCGTTCAGTCAAAGAGATGAAGGCTCGACTTGAGGTGTGTTCCCTTTGGGAATCTTCTTTACAAATGCACTTGATATATATATCTTTCGATATTTTCTCAATTTTTATGCATAGGGTAAGCTTTTACAGCGCGTAAAGTATTATACGAGGTCTAGGCCATTGCTTCCGCAATATCAGAAGACCAGGTATAATACCCCAGATATCAAACAGTATAAAGACCTAGTATCTCAGAATCAGACAATCTCTCAAACAAGATTTCGGGGGTTACCCATATATCCGAGAGATGTTCCCCATGAGATAAGTAAGTATTTGATATTTAGGTTTATATCTCGAAAACAATCTACTAAGCGTGTAAAAACCTACTGGCATATCATCAGTGAGACCGTTTATCACATTTGACTTTCCAATTCTTTAGCGTACTGTGATTGTCTACTGATGTACTATCATTTCCTCTTTTTACACAAAACTCTTTTTGAATTTTATCATGTTTATGGATTTTCTGAAATTTTCTTACTCCCCCTAAAATTCAAAAAATTTAAAAAAATTTGACAACCCGATACTGATAGCCTTGTCTCGCCATCCATTTTCTGCTTTACATGTTCTGTTTTGCAGAAAATATACCCCCATGATTTACAACACATTGATATTTTACAGTTTGAAAACTGTTTTTCAATCTTGTGAAATTAATCATGTTTGTTCAGCCGTGAGGGTTTTGGCATATTTAAACAACATATTTTTGAATTTTTGATTTTTGACAAAATAAAAACATATATATTTTTTTAAATTTTTTTTCAATTTTTTAGGGTTCTAAAGTATGTTTATTTATGTACAGAAATCAAACAAACTCCCTGATTAACAATCACAGGGACCAGCAGCCTCCTCCTTTCGTGCCAGGCTGCTTCCTTCGTTGGTCTGACTTTCATCCTCTTTCTGAAGCACCTGCACATTCACACTATTCAATTACTTGAACAAGTTAGCCCAGGTCTGTTTGACCTTAGGAATTTCAACATATTATGATTCATTCAGCTTCAGAAATTCTTTATCATTTTTCACAAATGTATTTTCATTCCGATTATCATTCACAAGAACCTTTTGTTTCTTTTCCACCCAAGTTTGTCCTTTAGACGTACTTCTTTTGTAAAAATGTGATTCATTTTGAACATTTTGACTTTGAACAGCAACTTTTGGTTTCCAAAACTGATTTGGTTTTGTAGCATCAACGGTTGTTTTACAACTTTGTGTTGTTCTAAGTCTGGGTGTCACTTGTTTCCATGTTTGTTGTGAGTCAGCCTTTGACATTTTTGGCTTCCAAGTTTGCTTTGAGTCAAACTTGGTTGACTTCTAATTCACAACATCAGACTTCTTTTCCGTTTCAACACCAACAGGTTTCGGATTTGGACGCTTGCGTGCAAGATGTCCTGTTTGATCACATTTGAAACATGTTCTCTTTGAAACATCTTTCACCTGTTGTTGTTGTTGCTTTTTCTTTTGAGCATAGAACTCTTCATTAGACTGTCGTCTAAATTGGAGTTCTTTCACTTCTTCAGAACTTGTTCCGTGAACAAAATTAATCTTTTTCTGATAATTTGGCGTCTCATTTCTTTTCCAATTTTGTTTCTTTTTATAACCCAACCCAGCCTTCATGTTTTTCTTTTTGTAACCAGGTTTGTTACAAAAAGTTTTATGACTCTTTCCAACAAACTTTGAAATCTCAGATTTTTCAATTTCAATCATTTTGAAAACTTTGTCAATCTTTTCTGTAATCACATTCTGAATCGAGACTTCAAGATCTGAGAATAATTTGTCCGATCCAATCATGGTATACACCAATCCTTTTGAATCATCATTCGCCTTTTTCTCAGATTTTGAGGTTTTCAGATAACCTTCATGAAAACTACCTTCATTTTCATCATGTGATTCAGATTTACCTGTTTCAATCGACTCTTCTTTCAAAACACTTTCAACAACCTTACCTACCACATCTGAATCACTAGAATCATCAGATTTGGAATAGGTTGCGTCAATGTTATCTGGAAATTGATCAACCATATTGAAAGCTTTTTCGACCTTCTCATCATCATAAAATGAGAACTTTTCCGGTGGTGGAACTTGATGAAACTCTGAGCCAATACCTTTCTTGTTTTTCTCAGAATCTTCATCACCCGGTTTTATGTTGAAAATACGTTCAAGCACATATGATGAAGCATGATAACT
Organism: Helianthus tuberosus; assembly: GCA_030545235.1. Lineage (NCBI taxonomy): Eukaryota > Viridiplantae > Streptophyta > Magnoliopsida > Asterales > Asteraceae > Helianthus > Helianthus tuberosus. The sequence continues at coordinate 67,474,784 of CM060432.1, read as the reverse complement.
GTGTAACTTTTTGTTATCTTGTTCTAAATAAGCTATTTTACGCTTTAGCTTAGCAACATCTTCAATGTAAGAATTTACAACTTGTTGCTTTATTGAATACTGACGTTTAAGCTTATCAGATGTTTCAGAACAATATTTCAATCTCGATTGAACAAGTTTCATTTGACTTTTCACGTCTTCATATGATTCTTTTTTTTTTGATATGATATGCAAGTTTTATTGAATCATACTCCTTTTTCATTTCTTGAAAAGCATTTTCCTTTTGTAAACAGTCTTCTGTCATTTTCGAAACCTTTTCTTTCAAAATTTCATTTTCTTTTTCTAAACTTTCACATTTTTGTGTTATTTTTTCTTCATTATCTTTCAAAACTTTTTCGTTTTCTAACATTTCTTTGCATTTATTTTTGAAAACTTCTTCGATTTTAGTGAATTCTAATTCTCTTGTTCTGAATTTTTCATCTTTTTCAGTACAAGCACTGCACGTTTCCATGCATTTCTTGCAGTGTTCATAATGAGTTGAAGTATTTACCTCAGTGATTGGCACTTTGGCTTTCTCTTCTGTCTTTGTCTGATCAGCTTCTCTCTTTTGCTGTTCTTCATCAACTTCATCAACATCAACCACTTCAACCGAACGTTCAAGCTTCTCATCTGCTTCTCCTTTCTTCTTCAGATCATCTTCATTCTGCTGTTCTTCAGTAACAGCTTCTTCGAAAACTTCTTCGTCTTTCTTTTCTTTCTTTTCCTCAGATACCTTCTTCAAATCATTCACCAACTCATCAACATTCTTCTTCATTCTTACTTCATCCCTCTTCTTCAGACTCGCGCTCATCACAACACGAGTTATCTTGTCCAGCCTTTTTAGATAAGTTTTATCTTTTACGTTTGAGTAATATTCGCCAGACAGAGGAATTACTATAAGAACATCATCAAAGATCACTTCTTTTCGATGAACGACAGGATCACCATTTTTGTTGATGTAGCAATCTCTTTTCTTGTCGTATCTCCCGTAGTACTTTGCTTCCTAATACTCTTCATGCATTTTCTCAATTCCACAACTAGCAAAGAATCTTTCTCTTTCAGTCTTTTCTTTCATAATTTCTTCTCGACTTCTTTCCTTTATCTCGGCAAAAAATGCACGATGTTTGTTCTTTGATATAGTTCTGCCATGAGCTATGAACCGATCATCAACAAGATCATCTTCTGGAAGAAATTCGCTCCAGTCAAACCCTTCATCATCTTGTATCATAACACAAGCTCTTATTTTCTCCTTTTCAGGATTGTCTTCAACTTGTTTCAACCTTGGTGATTCCTCTCTGTTCTTGTGATAGATCGCCTTTTGATAGTAATCTTCTTTGAACGGATTAGCGGTTTCTTCAACAATAGAATTTCTGCATTCTCTTTTGAAATGACCCTCTTGCTTGCATTTGAAGCAGGTCACTTTTGATTTGTCGAATCCCAGCTTTGTTGATGGTCCACAGATTGATTGTCTTCCAGTAATATCCATGAACCGCTGAGCTCTTCGAATGCAGCTTGCCAAACACCATCTTAGATCAATGAGTTCCATCTCCTCTGGATCGATCTGGTCGTAGTCTTCCTTTGTTAGTTCGGAATTTCCAATTTTCCCAGCTACCAGATCTTCGTAAGATTCCAGAATTGATCCTAGAAGACACATTTGTTGTTTAGCAGCGTTGATCTTCATTGTTGAAGACTTCTTTAGCTTTAAAGCGATGTTGTAGAGAATCTCTTCAGGTTCTTCAGAGTTTGATGTTGTTGATGATGAATGGTATCCTGGATCGTAGCTTGATGAGCTTTTCTGTGAGTCTTTCATCTTTTCAACACTGTATGCAGTCTTTATCGGTTCACTAACTATCACTGAAGGTACACTGCCCTTGTAGTAAAGACCGACATTCTGATGATGTGAAGAACTGCTCATCTTGCTTTTCTTTTGCAATTCAAGCTCGTGACTTTCAATCTTTTCATCAAGACATCAAGAGTAATTGTATCAAACAACGCATCGTTTTTCAAAATAAACACGAACGTTTGCCACTGATCAGCTCGTGGTAACGCTTCATTAATGATTTTATCAATTATTTCTTCACTTCTTTTTACAATTTCAAACCTTTCAAGTTCAATTTTAAGATGGCAAAATCTTTCAATCATTTGTCTCACTGACTCTCCTTTTAAGCTGTCAAACAGATCAAATTCCTTTTTTAGTAAAGCAATTTTATTCTTTTTAATCTGTTTTCCCCCTTCAGCTTTTACCCTTAAAGCTTCCCAAACCGATTTTGAAGAACCATCATGAATTAACAAATAGAAAATATCATCTCTGATAGATTGCTAAATCAATGCAATCATTTTCTGTTCGTATGAAAATTTTTGTTTGCCTTCATCGGAAAGATCATTGAGATGAATCTCTTCATGCTTATCATTTATCGGTCTGATGTATCCAAACTCCAAACAGAACCAACTTTCGTGAGCATATGCCTTTGTCCAGTTCAGAAACCTCTCTTTCCACCATGTGTAATCTTCTATGTTGTCAACTTTAGGTGGTTTCGAATAAGTCCAATAGAAGTTATCATGTTTAATGTTATCATTGATTGCTTTTGTTATGGTTTTTGGTGTAACAGTTGAAGTTTCGGAAGATTCGGACGTGAACGCCTTGTAAAACATGTTGTAAAATTCTTCAGCCATGATGCTCCTCGTTTATCGCCTTTGAATCACCTTCAATCGAACAAACAAACGATCAGTTTAAAAACTAACAAACAGTTGGATCGGATGTGTATCCAATCGAACAAGGTCAACGAAAGTCAATCGGATGACTTTAAATAGGATGGCTCGGATCGGATGACAATCCGGTCAAATCTCACTTCGATCGGATATGGTAAACACAAGTTAAAGGTTAATGATAGTTGAGTGTCGGATGGTAATCCGTACGAATTGTCGTTCGACGATTGTCAGTTAAGCAAATAAACCAAAATGCAATGGATCGGATGGTGATCCGACACTTGACACAAACAAAGTATCGGATGTTGATCCGACGATTTGCTATCCGACACTTGAACCTATGAAACAAACAAATAGAATGATTAGGATCGGATGGCAATCCATTCGGTTTGCCGTTCGACACTTGGACCTTAAAACTGAATAAATAATGTGCTGTGGATCGGATGTCAATCCGATCGAATCAGGGTCAACAAAGTCAACTGTTAATGACTTGCAATGGATCGGATTGTGATTCGTCCGGATTGCAATCCGACACTTGACACTATGTACCAAACAAACAAATGTGCTGAGGGTCGGATGGTCATCCGATCGGATGGCTATCCGATCGGTGAACATCACTAAGAACAACAGCGAACATGTTTATCGAATCGGACAGAAAAATCTTGATTTCTCTCAAAATACTTGGAACTTTGATCTGAAATTTTGTAGGCTTATAGATCAATGATTTTCGCACATAATATCCAAAAATCTACCAATTTTAACCGTAAAAGCCATGTTAATTTTGTGACTTTCAATCTAAAAGAGAAGAAGTTAGAAAAATGAAGAAATTTGACAAATCTGGATGAATTGTTGATCTGAATCTGATGAACTCTTGTACGATTTTGTGTGTTTGATCCGTGCAATCGAGCTCCTGCTCTGATACCACTTGTAGGACCGGTTTTTTACTCCCGAACGACTGCTTATCGACACGTGTGACGTGCGGAATCAGTACACGTGCGTGGACCGAACATGAGAACCGTACTAAATCTGTGATTCTATAAAACGTATGAAAGATTACAAGCACCGTGAATCACCTCTTGGACTTTCTCTCTCTAGACTCTCTCTCTAGCTTCAAAGCTCTCCAACTAGCAAATGTGGCAAAAGTTCTAAACTCTAACCCTAACTCTTCTATTTATAGGCCAAGGTAATAAGGAGGGTTTCTTTATTTACAATAATGCCACCTTGCCTTTTAATATCTAAATATTACAATATAAGGCTATTTTTTTTCAGATTCTGCTACGAACTGGATTGACGGAGGCGATAGACATAAATGTACTAACAAAAAATTCCGTAGGGACATGTAAATGTTGTCTTTTCTTGGTCTTCGGTTGCTAGCGGTATTTGAAAGTAACCTGAAAAATCATCTAAAAAACAATAAAATTTGTGACCGGATAATCTTTCTAACATTTGATCAATAAAAGGTAAAGGAAAGTGCTATTTCCTTGTTGGCTCGTTTAATCGACGATAATCTATACATACTCTCCATCCTGTGACGGTTCTTGTTGGTATTAATTCATTTTTCTCGTTAGTTACCACCGTCATACCTCCTTTTTTAGGAACTACTTGGACGGGACTTACCCAATGACTATCGGAGATTGGGTAAATGAGTCCGACGTCAAGTAATTTGATGACTTTTTTTTTAACCACTTCTTGGACGTTTGGATTTAATCTACGTTGTGGTTGTATTACCGATTTGTAGTCATCATTCATTAAAATTTTGTGCGTGCATGATGCGTGTGTAACGTTATACGTTTTTAGTTATATTTTTCGCCCTTTTTAACACTTTGGTCAAGTTTTAAATTTATAAAACACGACATTTTACTAACACTAAACACACATATGGGCAAGTGCACCCATCATGAGCGTAGTATAGCGTTGATAAGATACCAAGGTCGTCCAAGGACACAAGAGCTTTTAGTACCGGTTTATCCTCAACGTCTAATCAAATCAAAATTTAGGAAAAAGGTTTTAAACAAGAAAATAAAAACTAACTAAAAAATGCTGAAAATAAAATAAAATAAAAACAGATAGACAAGATGAATCACTTGGATCCGACTCGCCTTTAGTGTAACCTTTGATGTTTTCCGCACTTTTGCACTTCTTAAGAGATTATCTTAGTTGTAGTAGTAGGCCCCTCTTTTGAAGGAGACGTTACCCTCAACCCAGTAGTTTGAGTTAGCAAGGATACAATCCTAAAGGGTTGGATTATTGGAAGATAATTAATTAAGTTATTAATGCGAAATGTGGTAGACCCCTCTTTTGAAGGCGACGTTACCCTCGGCTAAGTAGTTTGAGTCAGCAGGGATACAATCCTAAGTAGCCGGGTTAATGTATTAATAATAGTTTACATATGAGGGGATCAAGAAATTCGGACCCCCGCCATCCAATACCAGTGGGTATTGAAGGAGGTCCTACTAAGCTTGACCCAGGTCCTTGCAGGATCTATACACTGAACAAGGCAAGAACCTTACCAAACCAAACCATTCCCTTAACCCCCGACCAGGTAGCCAACATATCTCCATATAGACCGTGGAGATATGAATGGTGTAAATATTTTATTTTATATAGACAGTAAAATAACGCCAAGAAACCACGGACAAATGATAAGGAAGTTTCACCTTCAACATAAGAAACTAGTTATTAAAGTCATTAATACAAAACCAAATAAAAAGTGTGAAAAGATTAAAAAACAAAAGTATTACACTAAATGCTTGTCTTCACCAAGTGATGTAAGAGACTTAGGCAAACATGGCCTTTGATTGTCAAGAACTCTTACTATCAATCTTGGATCCCAAGACTACTACACACACTCTATGATGGATGATGGATGATGGTGATGGATGTGGGTTGTGATGGTGGTGGTGGGTGGGTGAAGTATGAGAGAGGCGGTTTGCCAAGGGATTATTTGCAAGTGAGCCAAGCACCCCTATTTATAGCATGCAAAGAAGCCCGGACACAGCCCCGTGCCCGCTGGGCACGGCCGCGTGTCCACCCGTCTTCTCTTTCTTCATTAATTGCAGTTAGTGTGTATTAGTTGACCATGCCCCCGTGTCCACTGGACACGGCCCCGTGTGCAGAAGCGTATCTGTACTATCAAGATTTGCCCAGATTCTGCGAATCTTTGCGTTGACCACGGCCCCGTGTCCGCTGGACATGCCCCCCGTGTTTGGGAATAGAAGCTTCTACAACTTTGTCCTTTCTGCAGACACTTGGGCACGCCCTCGTGTCCGCTAGACACGGGGCGTGTTCAGCCTTCTGTTGTTTTGTTTTTTCTTGGGAAGATGCTGTCGAGGGGTCGGGCTTGCCACGTTTATTCCTTTTCTTGTATTTATGTTATATTTAGCTGCATTTTTGCTTCTTTTGTTCATTTGAGCTCATTTAATCCTGAAAATACAAAAGGAAGACAAAAGCACACTTTTTCTAACATTAGTACTAAAAAAGGGTTAGTTTTATGCCACATTTGATGTAAATTATATGTTGCATTTTACACACATCAAATACCCCCACACTTGAATCTTTGCTTGTCCTCAAGCAAAACTCTTTATTTTGTGGCTTACACACCCAAATGGAATGGGTAGAAGAGAAGGTTTTGGGCTTGTCATAGATTGTTGGGATTCCAAGATTCTTTATTAGGTTTTATTTTTATGTTATTTGCAATCCTATTCGTTATGATTTATTTAGAACATTACATAAGAGAAATTACTTATTTGGGCATAATATGCCTCTTTAAAATTCCATTTATATACAAGTTCACATACCTCACCGTAGATCACTCAACACTCGGCCGAAGATGTATTTTTGTGAAACACTCGAGAGCGGCATGGAACTTACTTCTAACATATGCTTGCCAAGCAATCAATCCTCCTCCTTTTTAACTATAAACCTTTGTAAATATCAAGAGGACTTTGGGGAAGGGTTAGGCTTGGGTTAAAGGTAGGTGGTTTTGAGTTAATGGTTAGTATAGAAGGGCGAAAAGGCGTAAAAAGCGCCGGTTTTCGTAAAACATTTTGTTTTTGTGACTTTTTATTCCAATGAAGCATTTTTTTCAAACAAGGTTTCATTTGATGAGCTTGTTTATTTATTGCTAACTTCATTTTTCTTTTCTTCTCTCTCTTCTTTTTTTTTTTTTTTTTGATAAGGGTGTCACAAAAAAAACCGAGCTTTGTTACTAAAATAAAGGGTTTAAATGAAAAAGGTTTTGGTGGGTGAAGGGTGTTTGTTTTGGGTATAGAAATGAAAAGATTCAGGCTCAAAGGGGTTAACTAGGGGGATTTTGGGTAGGTGGTAAAAAAAAAGAAAAATAATGGTGTTGAAAGAAAATGGTTAGTCCTAATGCCTCTATCATTTACTTACTCAGGTTTAAGTTGGTAAGGACCGGGAATGTATCGTCAAGGCAAATTCTAGAGTCGTAAGAAACCAAGCGGCTATTCACACAAGAAACGAAAAATGAGCATTTAGTCTAAAGATGTGTATTTGTATGCTCAATAAAGGCTCAAAACTCACTTTTTGTGGGAATGGGTTTTTAATGTGATCAGGTATATATAATCAAATTTTAACTAGATTTGTCATGCCGTTTCATAATTTTCTTATGTTGGTTCTTTTTATCACGACGCTATCGGTTGTAAATTTGTAAAATATAACCTTTTTATAACTTGTTATTCCCAATTCAAACCAAGACATGTAAAAAAAATGAAAAGTTTTTGAAAAAAAATAAGGGTGTTTAGCGGTTCCAATAGAGTTTTGTGTAAGGCTTGTAATTAGGACTTGCAAAATTCAAGGTTTTAGCATCCCCCCCACACTTAAATTACACATTGTCCTCAATGTGTCCCAAAAATAAGTTTTTAGGTTGATTGAATGTGTAAAAGGTGTGTTAAAACAAAATTTAATGTTACTGGGCAGCTGGACACGGGCCCGTGGTGTCTGGGCACGGCCCTGTGTTCAGATTGCCAGTAACAAAATTAATAAAATGTAACAGAAGGCTGGGCACGGGGGCATGTTCAACGAACACGCCCCGTGTCCAGTTACCTGAACTGGGTGTTTTTCTGCAGACCCTTGAGCACGGGGCCGTGTTGGCTGGGCACGACACGGCCCCGTGTCGAACTTGCTGTAATGAAGAAAAATTGTCGGGAGGCTCTGTTTTTGTGCAAGGGGCTTTGGTTCAAGCTTTCCTTAGTATCCTTCACCATCCAAGTGTGTTTTATTACTGAAAATTAAAACTAAACTACGAAGCATAAAAGTTAATCTAAACTAAAACTAAGGGTAGTTCCGCGGAATACCTCCGTGGTGCACCGCTTTTATAAGGGTCCTTGGCTAGACCCAAAGCCAGTCATATGTTACCCAAGTGGGATGGTTTGCATCCCATGTTGCACCGTCGAAGAGCATTATCCAAACTTGAGTCTATGACTTTCATGAAATTGACCAGGCCATCGTCTTCTACTCTTTTCCCGACTCCGAACTTCATTTCCTTGTCCCCAACCCTTAATGTTAGTGTCCCACCATTCATGTCTACCACTGCGTCGGCCGTAGCTAAGAATGGCCTCCCCAAGATGAGTGGTACTTCAGTATCTTCCTCCATATCTAGTATGACAAAGTCGGCTGGGAAGACAAAGTCTCCGACTTGAACCAATAGATTTTTGGTGACACCCTGTGGGTATTTAATGGACCTATCGGCGAGTTGTATGCTCATTTTTGTAGGGCTTGTTTTTCCTAGGCTGAGTCGGTCGAACATTGATGCGGGCATAAGGTTGATGCTAGCCCCAAGATCGGCTAGTGCATTGCGTATGGGAGATTCCCCAATTGAACAAGCATTGGTGAAGCTTCTGGGATCGATCTTCTTTTGCGGGAGCTTGTTGAGTAGCAAAGCGGAGCATTCTTCGCTTAAATTAACTAATTGCAATGATTCAATTTTCCTTTTGTGAGTGAGGAAGTCCCTCATGAATTTCGAATACTTAGGCATTTGAGTTAGGACATCGACAAATGGAATATTGACATGCAATTGTTTTAGTAAATTTACGAACTTTGAGAATTGCTCATCGGTCTTTTGGCGAAGTAACCGATCGGGGTACGGTACCAGAGGATTCTTGATGGGCTCTTGATTTGGTGGAGGATCCGTCTCTTGTTGGGGCGTCGGCGAAGTTGCGGCTTGGCTAGATCGGCTCTTTTCAGTGGGAGGTAGCGGAGCTTCCTCGGGACCTACGGTACGATTTCTCAATGTGATGAGATGCACTTGCGCCTTTGGGTTGGTTTCGGTATTGCTTGGTAACGCGCCTTGAGGTCTCTCGGAGAAATTTTGAGCTAGTTGATTTATTTGTTTTTCAATATTTTGAATACAAGCTTGTTGATTTCTAAAGTTTGATTCCATAGTTGATCTCGACGAAACATAGGGTCTTTCGTCATAGTTGATCTTGACGAAACATAGGGTCTTTCGTCACACCTTATCTCGATGAATCATAAGATTCTTCGTCGGACGGTTCTTCGCCGAAGGGTGAGCTGTTTGGGCTTGGGCTTGGTTAAGGAGTCCAGTTAACTGTTGTGTGCTATTGCATGTGATACATGGGATGTGAACATGTATAGAACAGGGTATTTGATATATGATATTCGGTGATCTTGTGATAGATGCAAACTGTATACGTGACTTACTGTGTACAAATACGTGACTTATTGTGTACATATACGTGACTCATTTGATTATGTAACTAATGTTGATTGGTAACCACGGTAGGGTTTGGGTTGACCAACTTGGACGGGTAGCTTAACATACCGAGCAAATCAAAGGTGAGTTCATTCCCTTTGAGCATGCGTCCCGGTGGGTGGGACAGTCATTGGGTATCCCTGAGAGGGATGGGTTTTTAGATAAATCAATCGGGTATTCCTGAGAGGAATACGTCTTGTGGGTAAAAACTGAAATGTTGGATAATACACTCATCCTATCACCTTTAAGTCCCATCTTGTTTGTTACCTGAGAGGTAACGGAGTATTAGTTAGTAGCGCTATCTAGGTTTGGCACCCTCACCCCGTACCTGAGAGGACGGGTGTGAACTAATGACTCAGTCATGCCCAATGCTTTGATAGGAGCATCGGGGAAAGGGCAAAATAAATCTAGAGCCGTCTTGTATTCGGGGTATTATCAACATTGAAATCAATGAACTGAACTAAACACTTGGTAACTAACGTTTTTGTAAAACTATGAACTCACCAGCGTTGTCTGATACACTTGTTGCATGCTCGCAGGTCGTTAGATGCTTCGGATGAGGAACTTGCTATCTAGATGGCTAGAGTGGTCATGGGTCGTAGTGCTTAGATATGCGTGTCTTGTTTACCGAATTCATATACATTGGGTTTTGAAACATTTAAACAATGAATTACTATTTGCTTCTGCTGACATTATTGGATTATGTTTTGTCACACCCCTTTCTGCGGCGGAAGCACGAGGTGTGATCATGAAAGGTTCTCATTGCATACGAAGAGTAAACATGCTACATGCTCGTAAAAATACTTCAAATACCATAATTTGAAAACATAAATTTAGCGTTTACATCGCTAAGTCGCATAAAACATTGTCTTAAAAGTTTACAACTTTATTTAAAGATAAACATAAGCGACATCCACAAGCATAAGCGAGACCGCGCGCACATCCATCCTAGTTACCTGAAATACATGTGAGTTTTGGAAAAACATCAACATAATGTTGGTGTGAATTCATGCAGTTTTTGTATTTCACGTTTGTATACTTTGTATGAAAACATAGTTTGTGAATAAATCAAGTTTTCATATATAAATCCAGTTTCATGTGTACACCACGTACTCATGTATAATTCAATTTCTTCTTGAGTACCCCACGTACTCAAGTATAATTCCCATTTTCTTGAGTACCCCACGTACTTCAAGTATAATTCAATCTTTTCTTGAGTACCCCACGTACTCAAGTATTCATCAATTTTTAGTATGGTATGACTTTTATGTAAATAAAGTATTCCTGTAAGTATCAGGATTGTTAATGGGTTGCAAAGCCATTAACATGTGACACGACATAGGAAGTCACCAAACCTTAGGCATTTAATTGGTATATTCTGAGACACAAAAGCACTACTCGATTCTCGCCCTCACCGAGAGTGTGGCTGCCCGGCACCCGTTAGATCTAACCTTTTGTTCTGCGGTCTAGGTATATTGTTGATTAATGGTGCTTCTGTACCCTATTCGTGACACTATTTCTCATAACGCATCCTACTTGGTTCTCGTCCTCACCAAGCGCGTTTCTTGTTATCATTTCTCATAACGCATCCTACTTGGTTCTCGTTCTCACCAAGTGCGTTTCTCATATTCTATTATTTCGTCACACTTGGTTCTCGTTCTCACCAAGTGTACTTCTTGTATTCTTATATTTCGTCACACTTGGTTCTCGTTCTCACCAAGTGTACTTCTTGTATTTATATTTCATCACACTTGGTTCTCGTTCTCACCAAGTGTGCTTCTTATATTTATATCATACCAATTATAAATATTGTACATTTGTACATGTATTTCACCCCCGAAGTTATAAAACTGAAAACATTTAAAAGAAAAGGGGGGGAGCATGAACTCACAACTTTGCGTTCCTGTGCGTCGTAAACTTCACCGGATTTGCTTAATTAACGTCGTAACCTATACGCGTTTTCTTAACGTTAGTCACTAGACTTGCGTCGCACAAGTACAGTCACTCTCTTTTGTGCATGTATTCTTGTGTTAAAAATATTTTATATTTTTAACTAAGTATCTTACTTATATTATTTTCTCTAAAATTAATATAAGTATCTCGTGTTCTGCACTTTGCACCCGAATTATGTATCTTGTATGTTGTATGTGTATTTTTATGTTTATACTCCTCATGAGTATTTAGCGTATTTTTAAGTCTTAATACACTAGCACGTATAACACATACTATATACACTTAGCACAAAAGTTGGTGATCAAATAGTATATATTTTTCTCTCAAAAATATACATACTTATATCCATTTTTTTTTGGGTAAAGGGTTACCCCGGTGTATTTTATAAAGAATCAAAGAACAGGGTGCGACAAGAGTTTGACACACACTACTAGGCTTGACAGGCCAAGCCTAGGCAAAACAAAGCAAAACAACCCACAAACGGCCAAAACAAACTAAACAACCCGAAAAAACAAAACCAACTAACTACATAACACTAGCAAACTAAACTCGCAATCAGCCCGGTTCGTCTTCTTTTACTCCCCATGTTTCCAAAAGCTTCCTATAATTGATATCTCGTCCGATCTTGAAACCCATTATACGAAGCCGCACCACCTCCAAGATAAGCTGTGCCACCGTCTCTTCCTTCCTGTGTATGTCAGAAAACAGCCGGTTATTCCGTTCTTGCCATATAAAGTATGTAGAGGCGGCTACCACAAGCTTACAGACAATGTGTTCCAGTTTCTTTGAACTCGCATTCAGCTCTATCCACGCCATGATTGAACTCCATGAGTCGTTAACATTTACCATATCAACTTTTACCTTGACAATACTCCAAATCTTGGCCGCAAATGAACATTGAAAGAACAAATGATCTCTTGCGTCTCGTCCATAGTTACAAAGGGGACAACACATAAGACGTATATTTGTTTCACTCCCCGCTTCCCAAACTGCCAACTTATCTTGCGTCTTCAGCTTATTCTTCAGAACTAACCAAAGATGAAAAGAATGTCTTGGAATGCATTGGCCATACCACACCATATTCACCCAAGCCACCTTACTATCCCTTACCCGTAAATTATTCCAAGCTTCCCACGAGCTAAAATGAACAATTTTTCCTTCCACAGATTTCCATCCCAGTCTGTCTACCGAATCAGGAACAAGAGGATGATCCATTTTTATATCCATTTTTATTCTTGAAGAAATCCTTATTTCTTATCACCAAAAATTAGGGAAACCTTGGTAATACTTTTAAATACATTTTTAGGGAATAAGTTTCTCAAAAACTTATATTTTTCTAAGTGTCAAAATTTATAAAAATTTTGACAGAGTTTCCCCTAAAAATGGACGTTTCCCATGTTTTCAAAACATGTGTTTATTTTCTTTTAAATTATCAACGATCATCAACAACAATTATCAACAATAATCATCAACAATAATCACTAATTCCTCCATTTCATGAACTCGAATATTTACAAAAAAATGTGTAGTAACTTACTAGCACATTTAGTAAGTCTTTCCATCTCTGAAAATAAAATCATTATCTCGAAAACTTTATTTTTAAAGAATATAAAGTTTTACAACTTCTAGTCGGTATTTACGAAAATATTTCTTTGTTAAATCCTTTCGTTACACAAGTGTCTACACACTTTTTGGTTCTCAAAAATGTCTTTATTTTGAGAAAGATCCGGCTTTTTAAACATGATTTCATCATACTTTTGGTTCTTCAAAAATACCACTTGTAGATCCGTAGATCTACTAGTTTAGAAATCCATTTCATAAGAAAAATCGTTTTTACACAAGTTCATGTTTGTGAGTGAAAGGGTTCGTCATCTAGTTTTTTTTTTTTTACTAAACATAGCGCTAGTTCATGTTCCATGAACATGACCTAGCGTGGTTAGATGACGATCCGTTCCCCTACTAGCATCCATCAATAATAAATAACCATAACAAAACTAGTTTCAAAATTTTACACTAACATTCATTCATTAAGCACCATGTTTACTATTTTTAGTAGACTTTTAGTTTTGGTCTCTAGTGTTCAAAATTTAGATATGAACAATAGAGTGTTTAAAGTCACTTACTACTAGCTCGAGGCTAGGGAAGAAACTAGACGAAAAATAGGCGGTTAAAAGCGACGTAGAGAGGTCCTCGCGATTCCGTAAGCACCGAGCCTCCTTATGCGTGACCCTTCTCCTTTGTATGTAAATAATATGGCAAGAATGGAATTTGAAAGTGGTGAGATGATGCTATGGAGGTTCGGCCGAGAGTATTGGGAGGAAGGGAGAGATGAGATTTGTGAATTTGATAAGAGGGTTATGAATGAAGTGGCATTCCTATGGTTCTATGTATAAACCATTTAGTGTCATTGACCAACAAGTAAAATGTTTCCAAGATATTAAGCATCCCTAATTAAAATATTCAAAAATTGGGTGGTGGTGTCTCCTATGGGGGAACCGAACGGTGGTGGGGCTATTTGGTTCGATTTCAACCAAAGTTGGTTAGCACTAGTTAGTTAGAGATTTAATATTAGTTTCTAGTGTGTTGTGTGTTATAATTTATAACGGGGGTTAGGGTATTCGGGGACCCTAACTAGCTTAGAAAAATAAAAACAATGCTTCTAGCATTATTTTTAGTGTTCCGGGTAACATCCGGTTGTTCGGTTATACACCGGTTCGTTAAAGTGCTAAATTACACTTTTTAGTACCCTTTAAGTACCTTTTTGTATCCCTTTTAATTCCCAACACTTAGGGAAATATTCTGGATAATAAAATGACATTTCTGTATAATATTCATATGTCTAAATGCTGAAATATTGCTGAATTATATAAAATTCTGCACTTAAAGTGCGTTTCGGGTGCTTTTTAGTGCTTATTTTTGCTTTCGCAATGTCTATAAATTAAACCCTTACATGTACTCTTGGGTTTTAATGTACTTTTGTTGTCGGACCTACACCTAGGCCTCAATTCTTATGTCTGACTGCTTTCTGCAGTTCTGTTGACACAGTGTGTCTTACCGGTGAGTTTACTATTATTTCTGACGCAACGCTCTCGTTTATGCATAAAGCAATATTTTTGTAGTATACATCGTGCATGAATTCACTTGTTTAGTATGTGTTCAGCCATTGCTGACAATTAAGCACATAATTACAGTCATTAAGCAATAATTAAAGTGTACGAAAATTACCGGTTTGTGCCAGTTGTCACATGTTTTATGAATGCTTTAAACTTAATGAATGCGAATTTTGTTAAATATCTTGTGGTTAGTTCAATGTGATTGGTGGCTAGATCCTGGTATGTCACACGCCTAGCGGGGTTACCGCATGTGGTATTTTGGGGGTGTGACAGTTTGGTATCAGAGCCACTGGTTATAGTGAACTAGGTTTTAAAAACGTTTTCATAAAACCAGACTATAACTGAACAACTTCGAAATCGACCATGACACTCAGCTCCAGATTGCAAGGTTTGTCTCTCGTTTACTTATTGCATAGTATATCTACTATACACTTATGTACAATGTTGCATGTGATTACACACACTTAGCATTTCAGACTGAATTCAAGTATATTTACCTGGATTATGTGATTGATGGAGTCACAGTGTGATATCTCGTTAGATTTTCGTGGTTTATGTTTGTGGTGTTTTATCTTGTTGCGAGAACTTGGGGAACCTTTTATCATGAGTTGGGAGGAGCTGAGATAAACATGCAAATCACATTATTATTATGGGTGAACACATAATACTAACATGGGGTGCATGTGAGTCCCAGTGAGATCTAACGAGTGTGAAAGGGGTTCCGCTCCGTTGTCTAATGTAACTTAGTAGTCCCTAAAAGTCATCGTGAAGTTTGAATCCTACCTTATCTCGACTCTTAACCCTTCTCCTTCTCTTATATATAGAATCATGAGCAGACGAGGTCATGGACGTGGTCACATTGCAATGACTCAGGCTGAGTTGACAAATTTGATTAACACCCGTGTGGCTGAGGCTTTGGCAGCCTACCAATCTGGTTCGAAATGTGCCAAATATTCTTTATCCTAGTGTCGTGTGTAACACCCCGTGTTTTCGGAAGTCAAAGTCAAGGTCAAAGTCAACGACCGATTGTACGAATTTGACTTATAGTAATTTCCTTATTTGAATTGTATTATGTGGAGTAAGTGTTGTTAATTGCTAAAATTGATGTGTGTTAATCGCTATCTAATCAACTCGCGAGTGTGAATTATAGGAAGTAACAATGCGATAAAGTTAACTAATCGATAATCAAGCTATGCTACTCGACATCAAATCGTGATACGAACCGCAACTCGACTTAATCTGGTTATTATACGTGTGTGTGCCTTATGTGTTACTTGTGCGTATTATATATATATGTTGTGGAAATCAATCGAACTCAATCGAAACTCGAAACGTAATCGAGCCCGAATCCGAATCGAAATCAAACTATGATAATTAGTAGTTGGGACTAAAATTAATTTGACTAGGAAACCCTATTGTGACGAGCTGCTCGCAATCGAAATCGAAACACCAAAAATCTTCGCGTCAAACAATCGAACCAAGTGCCATCCGGCCGGATAGCCATCCGACCGGATAGCCACTACGCCACAGTCAGGTGCCATCCGACCAGGTTGTCATCCGACCGGATCGTCATCCGGGCGGTATGCCATCCGATCGGACAACCCTTTCCTCTTTTGGAATCCTATAAATACCCCTGTCATTGTCATTCTTTCCACTTTTGGAAGTCCTTGTCTGAACTGTTCGTGCTCCCCACCTTTTCTTCGATTTCTCTCAATCCAGGTAAGATCTCGCCCTAAATCTTATACGTTCTTGATCTACAGGCACTCCTACACCTTTCTATCTTTTAAATCTTAACTTTTAACCGTGAAATCACTAGATTTCGGGTGTTCTAGGGTGACGTCATCATGTGTTCTTCAAGAACTTCATGTTTTGACTTCAATCCACCAAGAAAAACCGAGATCTAACCGATTTCCACGCAAACATACAAAGATCTTGTGAAGATCTCGACACAAGAATGGTGAAAAAGGATTGAAAGATGGTTTCTAACTTTCTTTCAACTCTTTTACACTCATTACACTCAAAACCGATAGAATCGGACCCGGTTCTAGTCTCCTGCTCACCCATAGTGTTGTACTAGTCCAAGGTCTGGATTCTACTCACGAGACCACCGATTTCGGATAAACAAGAACAACCGTCCTGAGCCGATAACCGGCCGAACTAGGGTGATTCCTGGTCGGTCTGGTCACTTGGGTAGAAACGGAGTTCTATTGGTTAACACGTTGTCACAACGTCTCGATAAAAAGACAAACAACCAAAAACCACCAAGTGTAAGACAAACGGAACAATCGGAACGGAATGCTGTCCGATCGGACTGCTGTCCGAACGGATAGGTTATCCAAACGGATTGTCATCCGAACGGATCACACTTGGGACCCACACTTGAACAACATTATCTGAAGTTTGAGTATCGAACGAATTGCAATCCGATCGGACTACCATCTGACTGGATTACTTTTCGGATCATGAGATACTAAGACTTTAAAGACTTAAACAATTTTCAACGTGTTCAATAACAAGGTTGCCATACGATCGGATTGACATTCGATCGAATGACGCTTCTGTTGTGAACTTACCTTCAGTAAGTAACCTCATCACTAAGTCGCCGTCCGACCGGACCACTGTCCGACCGGATGACCATCCGAACGGATTGCCATCCGCACGACTAGTCATCCGATCGACCGACTTGATGGATAGAGATACTTCCGTGTTTTCAAAATACTACAACGAAAACTTCATAAGTCAAACCATCGTACACAAACACATCCTTCTTATAGGAAGAAACAATCCACTCGAATAGTCATCCAACCGGACAAGCTGTCCGATTGGATGACCATCCGAACGGATTGTTATCCGCACGGATTGCTGTCCGATAGGATTACCATCCGATCGAACCACTATCCGACCCAATTACACTTTGAACCATTTGACACGTAAAACGTCACTTATCGTTATACAATCTAATCTACTCAGGCTAATATAACTCGCTAAGCGCTCCCTTCAATCCATCAACCGCTGTGAGTATACTCGATCCCTTTTTGCTTTAAGCACTTTTGGGTGTTACATACGTTACAACTATTCAAATCACATCAATCACTCTACTCAATACTATTTGAACGCTAACCGTTAATGCATGTTATACGTGGCTTATGAATGCTTGTTTGTTATGTTTACACATGGAATGCTGTCTACCTGCCTTAGCAACGATAGTACTATAGTTTGGACTCAACACCCGTTCACACGGGGGTTGTTAAGGACAATTACTTGCATGGATTACGGTGGTAATCATGTATTGCGAACTGCCTCGGGCAGTCAACCCGCAGTCATCGGTATCGATGGATCTATGTCGATAACTAACGTGCTTCATTTCACTATGTGTACGTGCTGGTTATGCGTAAACGAATTCGAACTCTATATGCTATTATCAAACTTGTATGCTTACCTTTACATTATATGTATTGACTTTTATTTTAACGTATGTGACAGGTGCTTAGGATGCACACATGTTAGGATGTTGAAGCTAGAATAAAGCTTTAGAGCCCAACAAATAGTTGTCTGTAGTAAATGGATCAAGGTTCTCTAGAAGCAGATAAACAATTGCTCTATTTTAAATCTGAGTTGTTGGAACAGAATATTTGCCTGGATTTTGTCTGTAATAATTGTTTTATTGTTTGAGATACGGTATGGGACGTATTATTTAAATTGAATGGTATTGATAATTGTTATGGAAACTTCTGGACAATCTGTTTCGCTCAGTGCCATGCCCCGTTGATTCCGCCATCGGTTAGGGTGTGACAAATTGGTATCAGAGCCATAACTATAGGGAATTAGGCAAGACTCGACCTAGTCCGGGTCGATGTCTTAGAAACCTAGTCTATAGTTAGGAACCAACAGACCGATTTGTGCATAACCAGTAGGGATTATGTACGAGCTTATTCCTCGCTATTCTCGCTTATGCTACACTATCACTACACTCGAATTTACAGCTATAAATAGGCGATAAAGTCGAGATTAGGGGTGAAAACCACAAACTCTTGACTAAATTGCTTGAATTAATGCTGTTTTATCAACTCATCAATGATTTCTTCTTTCTTTTTCAATAACGAACGCTTGTTCGACGAGGGAATTATACCAAATCAGGAGTGAAATCCATATTTTGATGAATAATCTCCTCTATTTTATCAAAAACAGGGACGAAGTTGTTGAGCCAGGGGTGAAACCCTAACCTTGACGACTTGTTCCGCACATTTTACAAAACTTTCACCAAAGTCTCGACGGACTCCAACGACCTGAAGTCACGACACGACTAACGGGATGTGTGCCAAACGCCCAAGAATCGAGGCAAGGACACAGTCCTGAAAGTCAAACGTAGACGACAAGTCCTTGTGAATAGTGGAATCGCTTTGGTTAGTCGAAGTCTACTAGCCGCAGACAGTCTATCTCTCGATTTTTGCGTGTTTCAATTCTGAGACCGCAACTGCTGACTCTGACAAATCGTCGATTTTATAAGTTTATATGTGTGTTTACCTGTTTATGTGTTTAGAATTTTGGGAATTTATTCGATTTCGCTTTCACTCGATCGACACGCACGACTCGCGCTGCAATTCTATCTCTAATCGCTAACAAATCGCGGAATTTTGGATGACTTTATGCTACGATATATGCTTATACTATGTTATTCCCAAACAATCGCAGGCTTTGAATGATAGGTTTCTGTATTCTGACTGCCTCTTATGTTGAAATGTTTCTGTGATTCCGTGCTTATGTGTTAATATGATTCTGTCCTCTACGTGCTTATGTGTTTATGTGATTTTGTGTTCTACGTGGTTATGTATCTATGTGTTATGATAATATGCGTGTTCCTGAGCTTTAGTAGTAGTAGACGTGTGAGGTGAGATTCGAATATTTTGTGTTGAGTCCTGTGACGATGTCTGTTGCAGACAATGTCGTCTGGATCCCGTCATCCCTCACTTTCTCGGCAAGAAAAGAGAGACAAACGTCTTGCTGCCATCATCGCTAAACGTGTAGCAAAGGCCGTGAGTGATGTTTATGAGAATGCCAGCAAATCGTCTGAGGAATCGAGAACTGAAGCTCCTAAAGCTACCGCGAAGACCTTCAATTTCAAGCAATTCAAGTCGTGTGGGCCAAAAGAATTCACTGGCGAGGGAGGTCCTACTGCATTATTCCACTGGTTTGATTCCATTGAGGTTACTCTGCGACAGAGTGGTTGCCCTGATGACCTCCGTACTCTGAATGCTACCGGCGTTTTCCAGTCCCGTGCACTAGACTGGTGGACGGCCGAGAGGAACAAGCGAGGGAACGATGCATCCTACGGTCTGTCGTGGGACGAGCTCAAGGAAGTTATGCTAGAGGAATTCTACCCTCCTCACGAATGTCAGAAGCTAGAAGATGAATTTTGGCACATATAGCAAAAGGAAGGTGACATTGCTGGTCTCACTGCTCGATTCAAACAACTCAGCATTATCTGTCCCGACCAAGTCAAGACTCCAGACATAGCAATCAAGAAGTACATCCGGGCCTACCCGACTGCGTTGCTGATTTCGTGCAAGCGGCTAAGACTACGACGATCGGGCAAACTTATCTACTGGCCACTGAAATCAACGACAAGCAGGTTAAGGCTGGTGTCTGGGATAAGACTTCGAAGCATCTGCATCAAGCTACCGCCACTGCACCAACTGCCGAACCCACCTCCTCGAGCAAAAAAAGGAAGAACAAGAGAAAGAACAGCTCCAGCAACAAGAACTGTGTGATCACTGCTGCACCAGTTCAAGCCGTACCAGCTCAACAGCGCCAAGTGGCAGCGCATGTCGCCAATGCACCTCTTGCTAAGCGTGCATACACTGGGCCACATCCGCTCTGCCCTACTTGTACTTACCATCACCCGACTGCCATTGCTTGCCGTTTTTGTGCTCATTGCAATGTGTACGGTCATTTTACTGCCAACTGCCATATTCGACAAGCTCCTGCTCATCAAGCTCTACTCACCGCCCCACAGGGTCAACAAGCTCCTCCGGCACCCGCGGTCAAAGCCAGAGCCTGCTTCGCATGTGGCGATCCTAACCATTTCGCCAACATGTGCCCAAACAGGGTTGTGAAACAAGAGCCCCAGCAGCAACAGCCTCAACAGCAGCAGCAACACCAGCAACAACAGCAGCAACAACAGCAGCAACAACAACAACAGGTCGCACGCGCCAGAACTTTCAACATCAACGTGCGCCAAGCCCAAGCCGACAACAACGTGGTTAATGGTACGTTCCTTGTGAATGGTATTTATGCATCATGTTTGTTTGATACTGGAGCCGATAATTGCTTTGTGTCATTCGAATTCGAGAAGCTCCTTAGTCGTAAACGCTCCAAACTCTCTTCGACGTTCGATGTAGAAGTCGCTACTGGAAGAACTGTCGCCGTCAATTCCGTTATCCGTGATTGTACTCTTGAGCTTAACAATCACATCTTCCCAATCGACCTCATTCCGATGCAACTCGGAAGTTTCGACGTCATAGTAGGCATGGACTTTCTACGCGAAAACCATGCTGAAGTTGTGTGTTACGATAAGATGATTCGATTCTCGCTCGCGAATGGTGATTTATTGTGTGTATACGGTGAAACTGCCTCGAAAGGGCTCAAGCTCATGTCATGTGTCCAAGCTAGCAAGTATCTCCGCAAGGAATACAGAGCTTTCTTGGCGAACATTGTAGTAGCAGAGAAGGAAAAGAAAGAGAAGAAGGAAGTAAAAGACGTTCCTGTGGTTCGAGAATTTCCTAATGTTTTTCCAGGGGATCTTCCCGGATTACCGCCAAGCCGTGATATCGACTTTCGTATCGACCTCATTCCTGGAGCCAATCCTGTTGCCAAAGCTCCTTATCGACTCGCGCCGTCTGAAATGCGTGAACTCTCAAACCAACTCCAGGAATTACTTGAGAAAGGCTTCATTCGCCCGAGCACCTCTCCATGGGGCGCTCCAGTCCTTTTCGTCAAAAAGAAAGATGGGTCGTTCCGGATGTGCATCGACTATCGGGAATTGAATAAGTTAACTATCAAGAACCGCTATCCCCTACCCCGTATTGACGACTTGTTTGATCAGCTACAAGGTGCTACGTGTTTCTCAAAGATCGATCTACGTTCAGGCTACCATCAACTACGCATACAAGAGGAGGATATACCCAAAACCGCGTTTTGCACCCGATACAGTCACTACGAATTCGTTGTTATGCCCTTTGGTCTAACCAACGCACCCGCGGTCTTCATGGATCTTATGAATCGCGTGTGTAAACCATATCTCGATCGTTTCATCATCGTGTTCATCGACGATGTCTTGATCTATTCCAAATCGAAAGCCGAACACGCGCAACATCTACGTTTGGTTCTCGAGCTACTCCAGGGGAATCAACTCTATGCCAAGTTCTCCAAGTGCGAATTTTGGTTGGAGGAAGTTCAGTTTCTGGGTCACGTCGTTAATAGTCAAGGTATTCACGTCGATCCCACGAAGATTGAAGCCGTTAAGAGTTGGATTACACCAAAGAATCCGTCCGAAGTCCGTTCTTTCCTCGGATTAGCGGGCTATTATCGACGATTTATCGAAGGATTCTCGAAGATTGCTGTGCCGCTTACCACTCTCACGCATAAAGATCAACCTTTTGTCTGGGGAACCAAACAAGAGACTGCCTTTCAAACCCTCAAGCATAAGCTTTGCAATGCTCCTGTTCTCACATTGCCCGACGGAAACGATGATTTCATTGTCTACTGTGATGCTTCCAACCTTGGTCTCGGTTGTGTCCTCAAGCAACGGAACAAGGTTATAGCCTACGCGTCTCGTCAGCTCAAAATCCACGAGAAGAACTATACAACCCATGATCTCGAGCTAGGCGCGGTTGTTTTTGCATTAAAGATTTGGCGACACTACCTGTATGGTACCAAGTGTACGATCTTCACCGATCATAGGAGCCTACAACATATCTTTAATCAGAAGGAACTTAATATGCGTCAACGCCGATGGGTAGAACTTCTCAACGATTACGACTGTGAGATCCGTTATCACCCCGGCAAGGCGAATGTTGTTGCCGACGCACTCAGTAGACGGAGTTATTTGCTTAGCACTCGTAATGTTCAAGCCCAACACGACCTCGAAACCCTTATTCGTGAAGCCCAGCATGCGTGTTTTAACGAACGCACATTGAAGAGGGAATGAATCTACCACGATGGAGCCCAGCTTGTGAGCAAATCCAATGGGATATTCCACTTCCTGGACCGAATCTGGATCCCTAAGCGGACCAATTTGCGACAGATCCTGATGGACGAAGCCCACAAATCCCATTATTCTATTCACCCCGGTGCTGACAAAATGTACCAGGATCTTCGCTACAGGTACTGGTGGCCCGGTATGAAAAGGGACATTGCCCTCTACGTTGGAAAATGCCTAACTTGTGCAAGAGTCAAGGCTGAACATCGAATACCCTCTGGCTTACTCGAACAACCACCAATTCCTATGTGGAAGTGGGAAAGTATAGCTATGGATTTCATAACGAAGCTTCCGCACACGTCATCAGGCCACGACAGCATATGGGTGGTTGTTGACCGTTTGACTAAATCAGCTCACTTTCTGCCGATACGAGAAGACTACAAGGTAGAACGATTAGCCCGAATCTACACCGACGAGATCATTTGTAATCATGGGACGCCTCGTGACATCATCTCCGATCGTGATGCTCGGTTTACCTCGCGACTGTGGGAAACGTTTCAAAAAGCTCTTGGTACAACGCTCAATCTAAGTACCGCTTTCCACCCTCAAACCGACGGTCAGACTGAAAGAACGATTCGTACTCTTGAGGACATGCTCCGTTAGTGTGTCATAGACTTCGGAGGTAATTGGGATAAATACCTGCCGTTAGTCGAATTCTCGTACAACAACAGTTATCATTCCAGCATACAAATGGCACCATTCGAGGCTTTATACGGGAGAAGATGTCGATCGCCTATTGTGTGGCACGAGATCGGTCACTCGCAGCTAACCGGTCCCGAGCTACTGCAAGAAACGACAGACAAAATTTTCCAAATCCGGGACAACCTAGTGAAAGCTCGGGAACGACAGAAAATTTACGCCAATAGACGACGCAGGCCCCTTGAATTTGACATTGGTGACTACGTACTCCTAAAGGTATCACCTTGGAAGGGTGTGGTCTGATTCGGCAAGAGAGGGAAACTAGCGCCTTAATATGTTGGACCTTTTAAGATTCTGGAAAGGATCGGAAAAGTCGCCTACAGACTCGAACTACCAGAGGAACTTAGTAACGTCCACCCGACTTTCCATGTGTCAAACCTCCGAAAGTGCCTAGCCGACCATGACTTACATGTCTCTCTCGATGACCTGCAAGTAAACGAAACATTACACTTCGTGGAGAAGCCTGTCGAAATCATGGATCGCCAAACCAAGCAGCTCAGACACTCTCGCATTCCTATTGTGAAAGTCCGATGGGAAGGCGAACGAGGCGCAGAGTTCACTTGGGAACTCGAGAGCGACATGAAGGCGAAGTACCCGCAGTTGTTTAAAAAGAAAGTCTAGAGAGAGAAAGTGACATCGTGATTCAGGTGCTTTGTACGATTTCATATCAATCAATAGAATCACCGATTATATTACGTTCTCGTGTTTTCAGTCACGTTCGTGTACGGATTCAACACGTCACACGTTCGGTTCGCAATCGTTTCGGAGTCAAAACCGGTCCGAACAGAAAGTTCTCAAACGTGATTCACGGTGTTGTACAGCTTCCAGCTTAATTTCGGGACGAAATTCCCTAAACAAGGGGAGGCTGTAACACCCCGTGTTTTCGGAAGTCAAAGTCAAAGTCAAGGTCAAAGTCAACGACCGATTGTACGAATTTGACTTATAGTAATTTCCTTATTTGAATTGTATTATGTGGAGTAAGTGTTGTTAATTGCTAAAATCGATGTGTGTTAATCGCTATCTAATCAACTCGCGACTGTGAATTATAGGAAGTAACAATGCGATAAAGTTAACTAATCGATAATCAAGCTATGCTACTCGACATCAAATCGTGATACGAACCGCAACTCGACTTATTCTGGTTATTATACGTGTGTGTGCCTTATGTGTTACTTGTGCGTGTTATATATATATATATATATATATGTTGTGGAAATTAATCGAACTCAATCGAAACTCGAAACGTAATCGAGCCCGATTCCGAATCGAAATCAAACTATGATAATTAGTAGTTGGGACTAAAAGTAATTTGACTAGGAAACCCTATTGTGACGAGCCGCTCGCAATCGAAATCGACACACCAAAAATCGTCGCGTCAAACAATCGAACCAAGTGCCATCCGGCCGGATAGCCATCCGACCGGATAGCCACTACGCCACAGGTAAGGTGTCATCTGACCGGATCGTCATCCGGGCGGTATGCCATCCGATCGGACAACCCTTTCCTCTTTTGGAATCCTATAAATACCCCTGTCATTGTCATTCTTTCCACTTTTGGAAGTCCTTGTCCGAACTGTTCGTGCTCCCACCTTTTCTTTGATTTCTCTCAATCCAGGTAAGATCTCGCCCTAAATCTTGTACGTTCTTGATCTACACGCACTCCTACACCTATCTATCTTTTAAATCTTAACTTTTAACCGTGAAATCACTAGATTTCGGGTGTTCTCGGGTGACGTCATGTGTTCTTCAAGAACTTCATGTTTTGACTTCAATCCACCAAGAAAAACCGAGATCTAACCGATTTCCACGCAAACATACAAAGATCTTGTGAAGATCTGAACACAAGAATGGTGAAAAAGGATTGAAAGATGGTTTCTAACTTTCTTTCAACTCTTTTACACTCATTACACTCAAAACCGATAGAATCGGACCCGGTTCTAGTCTCCTGCTCACCCATAGTGTTGTACTAGTCCAAGGTCTGGATTCTACTCACGAGACCACCGATTTCGGATTAAACAAGAACAACCGTCCTGAGCCGATAACCGGCCGAACTAGGGTGATTCCTGGTCGGTCTGGTCACTTGGGTCGAAACGGAGTTCTATTGGTTAACACGTTGTCACAACGTCTCAATAAAAAGACAAACGACCAAAAACCACCAAGTGTAAGACAAACGGAACAATCGGAACAGAATACTGTCCGATCGGACTACTGTCCGAACGGATAGGTTATCCGAACCGATTGTCATCCGAACGGATCACACTTGGGACCCACACTTGAACAACATTATCTGAAGTTTGAGTATCGAACGAATTGCAATCCGATCGGACTACCATCTGACTGGATTACTCTTCGGATCATGAGATACTAAGACTTTAAAGACCTAAACAATTTTCAACGTGTTCAATAACAAGGTTGCCATCTGATCGGATTGCCATCCGATCGAATGACGCTTCTGTTGTGAACTTGCCTTCAGTAAGTAACCTCATCACTAAGTCGCCGTCCGACCGGATGACCATCCGAACGGATTGCCATCCGCACGACTCGTCATCCGATCGACCGACTTGATGGATAGAGATACTTCCGTTTTTTCAAAATACTACAACGAAAACTTCAAAAGTCAAACCATCGTACACAAACACATCCTTCTTATAGGAAGAAACAATCCACTCGAATAGTCATCCAACCGGACAAGCTGTCCGACCGGATGACCATCCGAACGGATTGTTATCCGCACGGATTGCTGTCCGGTCAGATTACCATCCGATCGAACCACTATCCGACCCAATTACACTTTGCACCATTTGACGCGTAAAACGTCACTTATCGTTATACAATCTAATCTACTCAGGCTAATCTTACTCGCTAAGCGCTCCCTTCAATCCATCAACCGCTGTGAGTATACTCGATCCCTTTTTGCTTTAAGCAATTTTGGGTGTTACATACGTTATAACTATTCCAATCACATCAATCACACTACTCAATACTATTTGAATGCTAACCGGTAATGCATGTTATACGTGGCTTATGAATGCTTGTTTGTTATGTTTACACATGGAATGCTGTCTACCTGCCTTAGCAACGATAATACTATAGTTTGGACTCAACACCCGTTCACACGGGGGTTGTTAAGGACAATTACTTGCATGGATTACGGTGGTAATCATGTATTGCGAACTGCCTCGGGCAGTCAACCCGCAGTCATTGGTATCGATGGATCTATGTCGATAACTAACGTGCTTCATTTCACTATGTGTACGTGCTGGTTATGCGTAAACGAATTCGAACTCTATATGCTATTATCAAACTTGTATGCTCACCTTTACATTATATGTATTGACTTTTATTTTAACGTATGTGTCAGTTGCTTAGGATGCACACATGTTAGGATGTTAAAGCTAGAATAAAGCTTTAGAGCCCAACAAATAGTTGTCTGTAGTAAATGGATCAAGGGTCTCTAGAAGCATATAAACAATTGCTCTATTTTAAATCTGAGTTGTCAGAACAGAATATTTGCCTGGATTTTGTCTGTAATAATTCTTTTACTGTTTGAGATACGGTATGGGACGTATTATTTAAATTGAATGGTATTGATAATTGTTATGGAAACTTCTGGAAAATCTGT
The DNA here is from genome assembly GCA_030545235.1 of Helianthus tuberosus. NCBI lineage: Eukaryota > Viridiplantae > Streptophyta > Magnoliopsida > Asterales > Asteraceae > Helianthus > Helianthus tuberosus. Next base: position 67,447,687 of record CM060432.1, on the reverse strand, counting down.
TTCGCTCAGTACCATGCCCCGATGATTCCGCCATCGGTTGGGGTGTGACATCGTGAACTCGAATCTTATCTGTGTGTTATATGTCCCTTCGTCAATAGGTCAGCAAGTGAATCAGAATAAAAACAATCCGCCCGCTTGCACGTTTAAGACGTTCATGGATTGTAGGCCACAGACGTTCAATGGGACTAAAGGGGCTGTGGGGCTACTGCGTTGGTTTGAGAAGGCAGAGTCGGTGTTCGTAATGTGTAACTGTCTTGTTGGGGACAGAGTGAAGTATGCTTCAGGCACGCTCGAGGATGGTGCCTTGACTTGGTGGAATGCCCAAGTCCAGATGCTGGGCATTAAGATGGCCAATGCCACTACTTGGGAGGATTTCAAGGAGCTGATGAGAGAGGAGTACTATCCTCGTGATGAAGTGCAGAAACTGGAGAACGAGTATTATGATCTGAAAATGGTAGGGTCAGAAATCGAGGCATACATGAAACGGTCACATGAACTTGCTAATATGTGCCCGAACTTATCACGACCTCCACACCGAAGAATTGAACTGTACATCAAGGGATTAGCCCCACCGGTTAAGGGCTTAGTTACTACAGCGAACCTCAACAACTTAGCTCAGATCATTCGCTTAGCTCACAAGATTACAGATCAGGAGGTGGAGCGTGGCTCGCTACCACCGCGTGTTTCTACTACTGCCACTACAGCTACAGCCGCTATACCTGCTACTGATAGCAAACGGAAGTGGAATGATGTGGACAAGGCGTCCAACTCGAATCGGTCACAGAAGAAACCAGACAACCGTATTAACCATAGCTTTAGCCAGTCATCTTCTGTGAATCAAAATCAGAGCAGCAATTCGAATCAGGGCTCTTATACGGGAAAAGAGTGCAACTTACACCATTGCGGGCCATGCACCAGAGTCTGTTACAGGTGCAACAAGGTGGGCCACATGGCTAGAGACTGCAGGGTCTCACTCCTAAAGCAGCAGCAGCCCCCACAGCAACAGCAGCAGCAGCAACAGGAGAGGCAGCAGCCTCAACAAAATTAGGGGAATCGTAAGGGGTGCTTTCAGTGTGGTGACGAGGGTCATTTCAGACGGGATTGCCCTCAACTCAATCAGAATGCTGGTAATAACAACACTGGGAACAACAACAATGGGAACAATGGTGGGAACGGTGCGCGTGGGAGAGTGTTTACTATTGGTGCTGGGGAAGCTCGCAATGATGGCAACGTTGTGACCGGTACGTTTTCTGTGAACAATCTATTTGCTTCTGTTTTATTCGACTACGGTGCCGATTGGAGTTATGTATCTTTGGGGTTCAGTCGTCAGCTAGGATTGAGTCCTACACCTCTTGTAAACAAACACGTTGTAGAGTTAGCCGATGGAAAATCGATTGAAGCTTCACATGTTCTTTTTGGCTGTAAACTTGATCTTATGGGTCAAGTGTTCGACATTGACCTACTCCCCGTTACTCTTGGAAGCTTTGATGTGGTTGTTGGCATGGATTGATTGTCTAAGCATCAAGCAGAAATTCTCTGTAAAGAGAAAATCATGCGTATCCCTCTCCCTAGTGGGGAATCCTTGTCGGTCCAGGGACATCGTAGTGGTGCAATGGTTTGCATCATCTCAGCCATGAAATCCCAAAAGTGTTTACGAAAGGGCTACCCTGCTATTCTAGCTCTTGTTACTGATTCCCAACCCGAGGAAAGGAAGATCGAGGACCTTCCAGTTGTTCGTGAATTTTCTGACGTGTTTCCTGAAGAGCTACCTGGTTTAACTCCACATCATCAGGTGGAATTTCAGATTGAACTTACGCTAGGAGCAGCTCCGATTGCTCGCTCTCCTTATCGTCTTGCACCAGGTGAGTTGCAAGAGATGTCAAATCAGCTCCAAGAATTGTTGGATAGAGGCTTTATCCGACCCAGTTCGTCGCCTTGGGGAGCCCCAGTTCTGTTTGTGAAGAAGAAAGACGGGTCTTTCCGTATGTGTATAGATTATCGAGAACTCAACAAGGTGACAGTCAAGAACCGCTACCCTCTACCGCATATCGACGACTTGTTTGACCAGTTGCAAGGGTCAAGTTTTTACTCGAAGATCGATTTAAGATCTGGCTATCATCAGATGAGAGTCCGAGAGGAGGATGTTCCAAAAACAGCTTTTAGAACACGGTATAGCCATTATGAGTTTTTGGTTATGCCGTTCGGGTTGACGAACGCACCAGCGGTCTTCATGGACCTCATGAATCGTGTGTGCAAACCGTATCTTGACGACTTCGTTATTGTGTTTATTGATGACATCTTGATCTACTCTAAAAGCAAGGAGGACCACGAGCGGCACCTACGTCTTTTCTTGGAGCTCCTGAGGAAGGAGCAACTTTATGCGAAATTCTCTAAGTTTGACTTCTGGATTCGAGAAGTGCATTTGCTTGGTCATATTGTTAATGAATCGGGGATACATGTGGATCGTGCGAAGATTGACGCTGTAAGAAATTGGGCGGCATCAAAGAATCCTTCGGATGTGCGACAATTTCTTGGTCTCGTTGGATACTATCGAAGATTTATTAAAGACTTCTCGAAGATCACTCAACCGCTCACCTCGTTGACACAAAAAGGCGTTGTATACTCATGGGAAACGAAACAAGAAGATGCCTTCCAATTGTTGAAACAGAAACTCTGCAGTGCACCAATTTTAACTCTACCTGAAGGTACCGAGGATTTCGTGCTATATTGCGATGCTTCTATTCAGGGTCTCGGTTGCGTGTTGATTCAACGTGAGAAGGTGATAGCCTATGCATCTCGACAGCTGAAGGTGCACGAGAAGAATTACACAACTCATGACTTGGAGCTGGGAGTTGTGGTTTTTGCATTGAAAATCTGGAGGCACTATCTGTACGGTACCAAATGCACAATCTACACCGATCACAGAAGCCTCCAGCATATTTTCGACCAGAAGGAATTGAATATGTGACAGCGTCGCCGGGTGGAACTCTTGAACGACTATGATTGTGCAATCAAGTATCACCCAGGTAAAGCTAACGTTGTAGTTGATGCCCTTAGTCGAAAGGAGACGAAACCTAAGCGTGTGCGAGCCTTACAGCTCACTATTCACACAAATCTTCCTGATCAGATACGTTCGGCTCAGGCAGAAGCGTTGAAGGAAGAAAATCTTAAAGCTGAGTATTTGCGGGGTATGGAGAAACGACTTGTGGAGAGGTCAGACGGCATACACTATTTTATGGAGCGGATTTGGATTCCTCTGTTTGGTAACCTCAAAGTCTTGTGTTGGTGGCCGAAGATGAAAGCTAACATCACGACGTATGTGAGTAAATGTTTGACTTGTGCAAAGGTCAAGGTAGAGTATCAGAAACCCTCAGGCCTGCTTCAGCAACCAGAAATACCCATGTGGAAATGGGAGCAAATCGTTATGGATTTTGTCACAGGTTTGCCAAGAACTCAAAATTGGGACGATACCATTTGGGTGATCGTTGATAGGGCTGTAAACGAACCGAACGAACACAAACGAGACCTTGTTCGTGTTCGTTTGTTAAAAAATATATGTGTTCGCTAACCGTTCACGAACACTTATCGAACGGGATTTTATGTTTGTGTTCGTTTGTTAAGGAAATGAACTTGTTCGTGTTCGTTTGTGTTCGTTTGTTAATTTTAGGCAACGAACGTCGGCGAACACAAATGAGCACAAACTAATGTTCATGAGCACAAATGGAAATAAACAAACACAAACATTCGTTCATGAACAGAATATATAATACACTGACACTTATTAAATATTTAATTTGTCAGAATTTTGATATATTTAAATAAATATAAAAGCTAAAAATATTAATGAACTATCAAACACAAGCGAACACGTTATCGAACGTTCACGAACATAAACGAACGAACGCGACCTCTGTTCATGTTTGTTCATTTAACTAAACGAACGAAATTTCTTGTTCGTGTTCGTTTGTTTAATAAACGAACGAACACAAACGAATTTCCCGCCGAACGGTTCACGAACTGTTCGCCGAACTTTTGGTTCGTTTACAGCCCTAATCGTTGACCACCTCACGAAATCTGCACACTTCCTTGCGATCAAGGAAACTGATAAGTTCTCTCAACTTACGGCTGTGTACCTGAAGAAAGTGGTTTCTAGGCACGGGGTGCCAACCTCTATTATCTCTGATCGTGACCCGCGTTTCATCTCAGATTTGTGGCAGTCGATGCACAAATCATTCAGCTCACGTCTTGACATGAGCACTTCTTATCGCCCACAGACAGATGGTCAAAGTGAACGAACCATCCAAACACTTGAAGAATGCTACGAGCGTGCGTGATTGATTTTGGCAAGGGTTGGGAGAAACACTTATCGTTGATAGAGTTCTCTTACAACAACAGTTACCACACTAGCATCCAGGCAGCTCCGTTTGAAGCGTTGTACGGCCGGAAATGTCGTTCTCCTCTTTGTTGGGCTGAGGTCGGTGACAGCCAGATCACAGGTCCGGAACTTGTTCTTGAAACTTTTGAAAAGATTGTCCAGATCAGGAATCGTATGGCGGCGGCGCGCGACCGTCAGAAAAGCTACGCTGACAAGCGTAGGAAACCCTTGGAATTCGCTGTAGGCGATCGTGTTATGCTGAAAGTTTCACCCTGGAAGGGTGTGGTACGCTTTGGGAAACGCGGTAAGCTCAATCCTCGTTACGTCGGACCATTCAAAATTCTGGAACGAATTGGTAAGGTGGCGTACAAGCTAGAGTTACCTGCTGAGTTGGGTAATGTTCATGATGTCTTCCATGTATCGCAATTAAAGAAGTGTATGTCTGATGAAACACTTGTGGTACCACTTTAGGAGCTGAAGATCGACGACAAATTGCTGTTTGTCGAAGAACCAATTGAAATAATGGACCAGGAAGTCAAGGTCCGTAAACATAGTCGGATTACTATTATGAGAGTTCGTTGGAACTCAAGACGTGGACCGGAGTTCATGTGGGAGCGCGAGGATCAGATGAAGCTCAAGTACCCGCACTTATTCCCAACCGACAAATCTAAACCTGATGCAACTAGTGAATTTCGGGGCGAAATTCCCATTCAAGTTGGGGATGATGTGGCACCTGCGGAAAATCCACAGTCATCCTGATTTAGCACCTTGCCGCTCTGGACTACTTGTCAAATTTCAGGACAAAATTTCTTTCAAGTTAGGGATGATGTGACAACTCTAGATTTCAAGGTCTTTTCCGTACACACCACTAACTTCACAATCCTGTATTTACAATATGAATTACATGTTGTCGTGTGTAGTTACCTGAATGATTTAGGTGTTATGTGTTGATAAATGTGTGGTGTTAATATAAATTATTTAAGGTTTATTAGTGTGGTTTTTCGCCACAAGCCCTCTCCGACGAAAAATGGTATTATTCTTCACATGTAATCTCGACGAAGAATGGTTCTTCGTCGAGGATGTTTTTCGCCGAAATGGGCCTCGGCCCGGAGTGGTTCAAGACCCAACCTGTTATGTTATAACCTTATGTTTAGTAACCATAAACCAGAAAACCCTAAAGTCTTCCTTTCCTGTTCGACGGCAAACTTAATTTCCTTGGATCCCTCAATCATTCGAGCACCTCTCCACTCCTCGGGTCATCTTGTTTATCGGTTAGTGTCTAACGTTATCACTCGATGAGTTTCTGATGAGTTGTGATGTTCTGTGAATTAGAGTTCCGTCAATAGGATGATAGATCTAGAACGTTACATGATGCGAAAATTCTGATGATTTAGTATACTTTCATGATCGTATTATGATTTGTTGATTTCCGTATAACGAGTTCATGGCATGATAGATTGACATTGGAGGGTGTATGATTCAGTGAATGTTATGTTTTAAAGTTTGATGAAACTGTTATGTTGAACTGATTCGAATGATGTTAATTGTTATGATAGTAATGATGATATGAATATGTGAATTGTTAACGCCCTTGTTGCATGTTAATGATAATTGGGAACATGAGGATTGGTCGATGATTGTGTTGAAACCGTTGCTGATGATTAGGGTTCTAGGAAAATGTGAAATTGTAACTGATTGAATCTATAACTGTGTTGCTCGATGAAACATAGGGTCTTTCATCATAGTTGATCTCGACGAAACATAGGGTCTTTCGTCATAGTTGATCTCGACGAAACATAGGGTCTTTCGTCACACCTTATCTCGATGAATCATAAGGTTCTTCGTCGGACGGTTCTTCACCGAAGGGTGAGCTGTTTGGGCTTGGGCTTGGTTAAGTAGTCCAGTTAACTGTTGTGTGCTATTGCGTGTTATACATGGGATGTGAACATGTATAGAACAGGGTATTTGATATATGATATTCAGTGATCTTGTGATAGATGCAAACTGTATACGTGACTTACTGTGTACAAATACGTGACTTATTGTGTACATATACGTGACACGTTTGATTATGTAACTAATGTTGATTGGTAACCATGGTAGGGTTTGGGTTGACCAACTTGGACGGGTAACTGAACATACCGAGCAAATCAAAGGTGAGTTCATTCCTTTTGAGCATGCGTCCCGGTGGGTGGGACAGTCATTGGGTATCCCTGAGAGGGATGGGTTTTGGATAAATCAATCGGGTATTCCTGAGAGGAATACGTCTTGTGGGTAAAAACTGGAATGTTGGATATTACACTCATCCTATCACCTTTAAGTCCCATCTTGTTTGTTACCTGAGAGGTAACAGAGTATTAGTTGGTAGCGCTATCTTGGTTTGGCACCCTCACCCCGTACCTGAGAGGACGGGTGTGAACTAATGACTCAGTCATGCCCAATGCTTTGATAGGAGCATTGGGGAAAGGGAAAAATAAATCTGGAGCCGTCTTGTATTCGGGGTATTATCAACATTGAAATCAATGAACTGAACTAAACACTTGGTAACTAACGGTTTCGTAAAACTATGAACTCACCAGCGTTGTCTGATACACTTGTTGCATGCTCGCAGGTCGTTAGATGCTTCAGATGAGGAACTTGCTATCTGGATGGCTGGAGTGGTCATGGATAGCAGTGCTTGGATATGCATGACTTGTTTACCGAATTCATATACATTGGGTTTTGAAACATTTAAACAATGAATTACTATTTGCTTCCGCTGGTACGTCACACGCCTAGCGGGGTTACCGCATGTGGTATTTTGGGGGTGTGACAAGCAAGGATACAATCCTAAAGGGTTGGATTATTAGAAGATGACGTTACCCTCGGCTAAGTAGTTTGAGTCAGCAGGGATACAATCCTAAGTAGCCGGGTTAATGTATTAATAGTAGTTTACATATGAGGGGATCAAGAAATTCGGACCCCCGCCATCCAATACCAGTGGGTATTGAAGGAGGTCCTACTAAGCTTGACCCAGGTCCTTGCAGGATCTATACACTGAACAAGGCAAGAACCTTACCAAACCATTCCCTTAACCCCCGACCAGGTAGCCAACATATCTCCATTTAGACCGTGGAGATATGAATGGTGTAAATCTTTTATTTTATATAGACAGTAAAATAACGCCAAGACACCATGGACAAATGATAAGGAAGTTTCACCTTCAACATAAGAAACTAGTTATTAAAGTCATTAATACAAAACCAAATAAAAAGTGTGAAAAGATTAAAAAACAAAAGTATTACACTAAATGCCTGTCTTCACCAAGTGATGTAAGAGACTTAGGAAAACATGGCCTTTGATTGTCAAGAACTCTTACTATCAATCTTGGATCCCGAGACTACTACACACACTCTATGATGGATGATGGTGATGGATGTGGGTTGTGATGGTGGTGGTGGGTGGGTGAAGTGTGAGAGAGGTGGTTTGCCAAGGGATGATTTGCAAGTGAGCCAAGCACCCTTATTTATAGCCTGCACAGAAGCTCGGACATGGCCACGTGCCCGCTGGGCACGGCCCCGTGTCCACCCAACTTCGATTTCTTCATTAATTACAGTTTGTCTGTATTAGTTGACCACGCCCCCGTGTCCGCTGGGCACGGCCCCGTGTGCAGAAGCGTATCTGTACTATCAAGATTTGCTCAGATTCTACGAATCTTTGCGTTGACCACGACCCCGTGTCCGCTGGACATGCCCCCTGTGTTGGGGAATTGAAGCTTCTACAACTTTTTCCTTTCTGCAGACACTTGGGCACGCCCTCGTGTCCGCTAGACACGGGGCGTGTTCAGCCTTCTGTTGTTTTGTTTTTGCTTGGGAAGATGCTGTCGAGGGTTCGGGCATGTCACGTTTATTCCTTTTCTTGTATTTATGTTAGATTTAGCTGCATTTTTGCTTCTTTTGTTCATTTGAGCTCATTTAATCCTGAAAATACAAAAGGAAGACAAAAGCACACTTTTTCCAACATTATTACTAAAAAGGGTTAGTTTTATGCCACATTTGATGTAATTTATATGTTGCATTTTACACACATCAGTGCTCATGGAAGGACTTATTCCTTTAATATCTACAAGCTTCTAAGCGATCGCGTTTTTGTGTTTTTTCCAAAGCATAATTAATTTTTCTTCTTTCTACACTAGTTAATTTTGACGAAATAATTACAGGTGATTTACCATCTTTGTCGAGAAAAGCATATTCCAAACTCTTTGGGAGACTCCTTATTTGGTTGCTCATTTCGGTCAAGAACCACAAAGGTTTGTTCTATGGCGACCTCTTCTTCATCAAAGTGGTCAATTTCTTCTCTTGTATCGGGTGGTTCATCTTCATCTTCAATTAGGGGGTCATCATTGCCGAATGGATATTTCATTGAATGCTCAAGATCGACACTTTTTTTGAATGCCCCTAATTGAATTGGTAGATTGTTATACTTCCGATTTTTCAAAGCTTCGTAGGTCTTTACAAAAGGTCGTCCCAACACTAGTGGTGCGTCATCAAGGATGACGAAGTCGGCTGGGATTACCATTTGATTGGACTAGACCAACACATCCTCAACTATCCCTATTGATTTTATTGTTTTCCGATTAGATAGAAAAATGGGTATTTGAAGTGGAGAAAAATCACCAATACTTAATTTTTCGAAAATGTAGTTTGGCATTATATTAACACAAAGATCTTTATCAATTGTAATATTACTAATAAAGGAATTTTGAAAGAAACATGGAACCGGTGTAATGTTAATTTCAAATGGATCTTCTTTTGTTAGCGTGGTTTGATCATTTGTTAACTTAATGCTTACCGTTTCGTCAATTTTAGTGTTAGTGTTTAACTCTTTTAAAAACTTTGCATGAGTGGGTACTAAACAATGATTTTCGAAAGAAGGCGACAAGAGATTAATTTCTTTAAAATTAGACTCTTCTTGAATTTTAACGTTGTCGGACTCACCTTTTTCGTTGTTTAACTCATGTGTCGGCTTTTCACTTACTTGTTCTTCCATTTTTACCTCTTAAGCTATCTCTTCTTTATTACAAGTTAATTCTTTCCTTGCGGGGAATTCCTCTTCACTTGTGCGGGCCTCTTTTATATAGCGCTCGATAGTTTTAAGGTGTTCTATTATCTTTTCAGCTACGGGTGAAATAGTTGGTGGTTCGTCAAATTGAGTTGAATAAGTATCCTCAAAGCTTGAATTCGGAAGTTCGATCCTTGATTCCTTATAATACTCATATGAGGTAGATGGTTCATACCATTGCTCCTCATTGTAAGTATATGGTGGATAAGGGTCGTAACTTTGTTCTTCATAATACTCATATGTGGTGGGTTGTTCACGCCATGGTTCCTCATAGTAAGCATATGAAGGTGAAGGCTCATATCTTGGTTCCTCAAAGTATGAATATGAAGGCTCATACCTCGGTTCATCAAAATATGAGTATAAGGGAGAAGGTTCATACCTTGGGTCTTCATAGGATGTATATGAAGTTGATGGCTCGTACCTGGGTTCCTCATAGTGGTTGTATGAAGTGGATGGTTCAGAGAGGTCACATTATTGTACCGAATGAGGATTACCACAAATGGTGCAATAGTCTTCCCCTATAATCATCCTCCTCATAGTGGTAGTTGTAATCTCCAGAGTATTGATCCATAAGAATCACTCAGCAGACCACAATAGAGTCTCGGGACCCGAAAACAAAAATAAAAACAGAAACAGAGGCTGGACACGGCCCCTTTTCAATGAGCACGACCCCGTGTGCAGATTCTGTATCTGGGCATTTTAATAAAAGTGATTGGTTTTGTGCAGCACGGGGGCGTGTTCAGCGAGCACGACCCCATGTTCAGACTCTGTATCTGAGAGTTTTTTTTTTAAATGTGCAGCACGGCCCCGTGTTCAGTCTACTGTAAATGCAAAAACTAACTAAAATGCAGAAAATGTGCGCGCGATTAAAAAAGGTTTTGAAAAACTAATTAGGCCGTCAATTTTAAGCTTTCTTAAAATCCTTGTGTCCCCGGCAGCGGCGCCAAAAACTTGATGCGTGTCGAGTGTGATATAGTTTTAGTTATATTTTAAGCCCTTTTTAACACTTTAGTCAAGTTTTAAATTTATAAAACACGATATTTTACCAACACTAAACACACATATGGGCAAGTGCGCCCATCGTGAGCGTAGTATAGCGTTGGTAAGATACCGAGGTCGTCCAAGGACACAAGAGCTTTTAGTACCGGTTTATCCTCAACGTCTAATCAAATCAAAAGTTTAGGAAAAGTTTTAAACATGAAAATAAAAACTAAAAATGCTGAAAAATAAAATAAAAACAAAAACAGATAGACAAGATGAATCACTTGGATCCGACTCGCCTTTAGTGTAACCTTTGATGATTTCCGCACTTTTGCACTTTTTAAGAGATTATCTTAGTTATAGTAGTAGGCCCCCACTTTTGAAGGTGACGTTACCCTCAACCCAGTAGTTTGAGTCAACAAGGATACAATCCTAAAGGGTCGGAATGTTGAAAGATAATTAATTAAGTGTCACGGCCCCCGTCCCGGTTTTACTCGGTCCAGGAGCCGCGGGACAGAAACCCGTGGTATTTGTTATTTGAGTTGACAGCGGAAGATTTACAGGATCTTTAAAACTTGAAAATGCCCGATTATTTTATTCCATAATTTGGGATAAACCCCGTAATTTACAATAGAGGAATTTCATGAGGAAATTCCCTGGTTTACAAAACATGTTTATTCATTTTATTGAGCCACCTCTTCAAGCTTGTTAGTGCTCCGTAGCACGTTTTCCTTGATTTAAAGCAGGTCGCCTGAAACATGTTTTAAAAAGGTTTTATCAGCGGCGAAATACTGGCGAGTCATTCAGGTTAAACAAAACGACACATTAGTTATGAATTACAGCATAAGAGCGATTACAATGGCTTCTATCTTATTTTTATCTGGCGCCGTGTCACCTCCTGGTGACGATGGTCATACCACTATTGGGTCCTTTCACCCAAGTAGTGATGATTATCACTGTTAGGATTTATTAGCCTAATTGTGAGAAATTAGTAATGTGCACAATACCCCACTAGCCAGTGATTCAAGATAACCATGACTTAATCCCTGTAATTATAACTTTGAAAATAATTTGAGGTATTGTAAAACACTTTTAATAAAAAGAGAATGACTCACATTGCAGATTTAAATGGGCAGAGTTTAGCCTACTGATAAGCCTTGTAACCTAGTTTAAATAACATTGTACATGAAAACAAGGTTAGTAACTTTAATCCAACTTTTACGATAACTCACGAGATTCAAAACCTTAACAATGAATGACAAAGTGCGATACTTAAACATCCATCGAATTCACGACGAATGACAAAGCATAACCCGAGTTTGGGCAGCACTTAAACATCCATCGGATTGGTTTTTATCGATCGGACATTGAATCGTAGCAGTGATCGAGTTATTACCCTGTTATCGCGGCAGAATTCGTGCTTGTGTGTGTTTTTGCACTAAACAGAGGATATCTCAACGTACAAAATGAGTTTTTACGTCGAACCAACGCCAGAATTCAAGTGATAAGGCCCTCTATTTATACTGGAAAAACGACCCCCTCGCGTGGCACGAGGGCCTGTCGCGTGGCGCGACGGGTACCCTTCTAGGGTAGGGTAGCCACGTCTGTTTGTAGCTTGGTGAGTCGACGGTTCAAAGGATTTTAATTTAGACAACGAACTGTGATGATAATCGTCAATGGGGAATACCCCCCCCCCCTGAGTTTTAGGGGCCCTGATCCTGATTCCAACTGTTCTGAAAACTTTAGGGGTCATGTAATATCACTTGGGTGTCTCAATTAGGGTTTCCTATTGGGCAAAATAAAATAAGAAATAATAATTATGGAGAGAGTTGTTACATCCTCCCCACCTTAATTAAAATCTCGTCCTCGAGATTTACTGGAACAAGTAGGGAGATTTTCGCTTCATCTCTGATTCCAGCTCCCAAGTGTACTCCGGTCCTCTCTTCGAATCCCACTTGACTTTGACCAGTACTAGTCTTTTGTGCTTGAGAAACTTGACCTTTCTGTCTTCTATTTGCAATGGCTTCTCAACAAATTTTAACTTTTCATTTACCTCTACATCTTGAAGAGGTACTACCAGGGATTCGTCAGATAGACATTTCTTGAGATTGGATACATGAAACACGTCCTGTACTCCAGCTAGTTCTTCTGGTAGTTGTAAACGATAGGCGACTGGTCCTATCCGCTGGATTACTGGGAATGGTCCTACGTACCTTGGACTTAGTTTTCCCTTTTTACCGAACCGAACTACTCCTTTCCAAGGAGAAACTTTCAAAAGTACCTTGTCTCCAACTTGAAATTCTAGCGGCTTGCGTCTATTGTCTGCATAACTCTTCTGACGATCACGAGCCGTTTTCAGTCTTTCCTTGATTTGAGTGATCTTGTCGGTGGTCTCTTGCAAGATTTCAGGACCTGATAATTGATTTTCTCCTATTTCTGCCCAGCTGACTTGAGTTCTACACTTTCGTCCATACAGTGCTTCGAATGGGGCAGCTTCAATGCTTGAATGATAACTATTGTTATAGGAGAATTCAATTAAGGGTAGGTGGTCATCCCAATTTCCACCAAAATCTATTACACATGCCCTGAGCATGTCTTCCAGGGTTTGAATCGTCCTTTCACTTTGTCCGTCTGTTTGGTGATGGTAAGCTGTACTTAAATTTAACCGCGTCCCCATGGCTTCTTGGAAACTTGTCCAGAAATGTGAAGTGAAACGACTATCTCTATCCGATACAATGGAGAGCGGGACTCCATGTAAGGATACTACTTCATCTACGTATAATTTGGCTAACCTTTCCATGCTAAAGGTTTCCTTCATGGGTAGAAAATGAGCTGATTTGGTTAATCGATCCATAATTACCCAAATCGCGTCATTACCTTTTCTGGTTTTGGGTAACTTAGTAACAAAATCCATAGTTATAAGTTCCCATTTCCAAACAGGCATTTCTAATTGTTGGAGTAACCCTGAAGGTTTCTGCTGTTCTGCCTTAACTTGTGAACAAGTTAGACACTTAGATACATATCTAGCTATATCCTTTTTCATTCCTATCCACCAGAAATTATTTCTTAAATCTTGGTACATCTTATTTTTTCCCGGGTGCATGGTATACCTAGATTTATGGGCTTCCTCTAAAATCTTATTTCTTAAATCTCCTTGCTTAGGTACCCAAATCCTTTTCTTGTGGAATCTCCAAATTCCATCAGCTCATTGCTCTAATTCCTTTATTTGTCCTTTTATTCCTTCAGCATCATCCTCGATTGCTGTTTCTTGAACATTCTTTATTTGTTCCATTAAATCTAACTGTAGATTTAATCTAAGAGCACGAACTTGCTTTTGCTTTTCGTGATACTTACGACTTAAGGCATCTGCAACTACATTTGCCTTTCCTTCGTGATATTGAATATCACAGTCGTAGTCACTTAGGATTTCCATCCATCTTCTTTGTCTCATATTCAATTCTTTTTGCCCAAATATGTATCTTAAACTCTTATGATCTGTATAGATAGTAAACTTACTTCCATACAGATAATGCCTCCAAATCTTAAGGGCAAAAATTATCGATCCTAATTCTAAGTCATGCGTCGTATAGTTTTCCTCGTGCCTTTTCAATTGCCTTGAGGCATACGCAATTACCTTCTTGCGTTGCATTAACACACATCCTAATCCTAGCTTAGAAGCATCACAATAAACTTCAAAATCCTCTGTTCCTTCTGGTAAGGCTAGAATTGGGGTGTTGGTTAACCTTTGTTTTAAAATCCTAAAAGCCTCTTCTTGCTTAGGTCCCCATTCAAACTTAACTGTTTTACAGGTTAGCTTAGTTAATGGCACAGCTATCTTAGAAAAATCTTTAATAAAGCGCCTATAGTATCCAGCTAATCCTAGAAAACTTCTAACTTCCGTAGCTGATTGCGGGACCTTCCATTTGGTGATCGCTTCTATTTTGGAGGGATATACGTGAACACCTTCGCGATTCACCATGTGTCCTAAAAATTGCACTTCCTGTAGCCAAAATTCACACTTCGAGAATTTGGCGTAAAGCTTCTCCTTTCTTAACAAAGTTAAGAGTGCTCGTAAATGTTCACAATGCTCGTCCTGACTTTTGGAATAAATGAGTATATCGTCAATGAAAACAATTACAAATTTATCCAAATATGGTTTACAGATCCTATTCATCATGTCCATAAATGCTGCAGGAGCATTTGTTAGTCCAAAGGGCATGACTGTAAACTCGTAATGACCATACCTAGTTCTGAAAGCGGTTTTAGGTATGTCTTCTTCTTGTACTTTCAACTGATGGTATCCGGAACGTAAGTCTATTTTAGAAAAATATATAGCTCCCTAAAGTTGATCGAAAAGATCATCTATCCTAGGTAATGGGTATCGATTCTTAATTGTAACCTTATTCAATTCCCTATAATCAATACACATTCTCATCGAACCATCTTTGTTCTTTACGAACAACACTGGTGCTCCCCAAGGGGATGAACTAGGATGTATGAATCCTTTACTAAGCAATTCATCTAACTGCTTTTTCAGTTCTAACATTTCAGTGGGTGCTAACCGATAGGGTGCCTTAGCTACGGGTGTAGTTCCAGGAATCAAATGAATCCTAAATTCTACCTCCCTATCTGGTGGTAATCCTGGTAGTTCTTCTGGGAATACATCCGAGTATTCTGATACTACAGGAATTTTCTTAAGTTCCTTACCCTTAGTGCTAATGATTACCGAAATCATATACAATATTCCTTCCTTTCGTTCATAACTAGCAACTTTCATTACCGAAATGAACTTCATTGGTTTTTGCGGCTTATCCCCTATAATCATAATTACTTCTCCTGTGGGTGCACGAATTTCTATGGAATTCTTATCACATAGGATTCGAGCATGGTTGGCTACTAACCAATCCATTCCGAATACGACATCGAACCCGGCTAAATCCATAGGTAACAGGTTTGCAGAAAATTTATGGCCTAAGAGTTCTATCTTTTCGTCTTGCAAAACCTTATCTATTTTAACAGAATTCCCGTCTGCCGTTTCTACCGTATAAATCTGCCTAAGTTTGGTTAATGGTAGGTTAAGAGCTTGGCAGAATGAAGTATTTATAAAACTTTGGTTTACACCAGAGTCAAATAATACTTTCGCATAAACGTCATGAATTTGGAACGTACCAGCTATTACGTCAGGAATCAATTCAGCTTCCTGCGTAGTCAATTGGAAGGCTCTTGCGTTTTTCTTGGTAGTTCCTTCTGCAAGTTTGGCTTTGTTATCAGCTGGTTTGACCAATTTCGGGCAGTCTGGCCTAAAATGTCTAGCTTCTCCACAGTTGTAGTAGATCGTTGATTTCTTCCTCCTGCAATCTTCCTCTTGATGCCCTGGAATTTTGCAGAAATTGAAATATCCCTTGCATCTACCAAAATGCTTTCGTTTACAGGTATTGCAGAATGGAATAGTGGAAGATTGCTCGGTTCCCTTTTTCTTGAAATTACTACTGTTACCCACACGGAATCCTTAGGTAATCTATTGGGCCACCTCCTTCTTTCTATTTTCTTCTCGCGTACGCACCAGTCCGTCAGTCAAAGTGTTGGCTAATTCCACAGCATCGTTAATAGTGCGAGGTCTCGCAGCTTTAACGATATCACGGATTTTGCCAATCAAACCCCAAATGTAGCGAGAAATAAGTACCGGTTCTGGCGAAGCCAGGGTTGGTACAACTCTAGCATATTCGAAAAATGTCGAAGTATACCCTCGACAGTCTACATCCACCATCCGGTGGTTCAGGAATTTATTTGCCATTTGTTGCTTTTCATATTCGGGACATAATTTTCTTTCCACCAGATGCTTAAATTCTTCCCAATTCATGGCATCGGCCACATCGCTTCCTTTGGCTTGTAGTACCGTATTCCACCATTCTAGCGCCCCTTCTTTAAAAAGATGCGACGAGTACATAACCTTGTCTTCCTCGGCACATTTACTTATTTTAATTACTGCCTTGGTTTTCTCCAACCAACGCAGTGCAGCAGTCGCCCCTTCA
Organism: Helianthus tuberosus; assembly: GCA_030545235.1. NCBI lineage: Eukaryota > Viridiplantae > Streptophyta > Magnoliopsida > Asterales > Asteraceae > Helianthus > Helianthus tuberosus. Next base: position 67,431,199 of record CM060432.1, on the reverse strand, counting down.
TTGCCTGCGAATTCAACAGGTTTACAGGTAAGAAATTCCTTGTAAGTGCAACCAGGCATTGCAGCTTTCATCCTTTTAGGAATTGGGGCTTGCACTACATCATTATCATTAATATTAATGTTGCCGCCTCCATTTATGCTATTACTGAAGTTGTCCTCATGAGTACGTTTTCTAGGAATAATGGGTTGAGGTTCAACTGGATTTCGGGCAGCAGCAAGAATTGCTGGAATAGCATTGGCTATTCCCTGAGCAACGATGTTTTCTATGTCTTGTCTATTCAGAAAATGGTCCTCGTTGTTTTTCTCGGATTGGTTAACTTCGTTAACTGGTTCATTACCAACGTGTTCCATCTGAATATTTATCAATTATCACAGGCTAATATTTAGTACAATCATTCAAGTATCACTGTACAAACAGAAAAATGGCAAACATTGCGACTTTTATAGATATACATATCTATTACAAATTTCAACTGAAATTCAAAATATACTAGGGGTTGTGGATTCATAATTTATTTTAGTCTATCTAGGAATATTATGTTTAGCATGCTTTTATGTAAGGTTTATTCTATCTTCTCTTACTAAGTTGTTTATCTAATGGGCAAAGTTCCTTTTAAAGTTTCTGGCTTATAGATGATATGGGTGCTAGTACTGGGTCAGGGTGTTGAGATATAAGATAATTTATAAACTTTTCTGGTTGAGATCTAATTTCATTGGTTGGTCTGGGTTTGGCAGTTTAACTTAATCAAAAGTTAACATTTACTGCTGTAGTGGCTAACATATAGAGATTTGGCCATTGTTCATCTAATTCATCTTCCCATGGTGGGTTAGTGCCTATTTCCTGAGTTTCCTTATTAATCATCACTCCTTTTTGTCACACCCCGACCACGTAAAACAACAAATCGTGGCGGAAACGTCGGGGAGTGTTGTAACAGAATTATTGTTTCAAACCATGGATACAAAGAGTTTCGTTTTATTAAATATTAAACATTGTCTTAAAGTTAAACAAGCACGTCAAACATAGTCTATCATCGTTATTAAATCACTAAGGCCTTGTCCAGTCCTAAGTGAGCATGCATCCTATTCGCAATCAACATTAAGCAACATCACCTGAAACATATGTAAAAACAAAGTCAGCAAAGAAATGCTGGCGAGCACATAGTTTTTGTGTGAGTGTCAGATTCATGGCTCGTTGAAATATCTCGTACAACTTCGTTAACCGATATTTGAAACCTTGTTTTGAAAAATGTTTGTATTGTAAAATGAATAACCAAGTCAAAACAGATTGGTTATAATTTATAAACCTCGATGCCATGAATCTTAACCCAAAACATTTGTTTAAGTAACCAAATCGTAAATCGTTCTCGTGATAAAACTCGTATGGTTTATATAGTTTCGTAAACATCGTTGTGTGACATCGTTTAACTCGTTCTCGTTATAGATCATCGTTCATTTGTTTAAATCGTTCATAATCGTTCAATCGTTTAAAAATCGTACAATCGTTTAATATCGTTCTCGTTCCAATCGTTCTCGTTTTAATTGTGAAAACTACTTTTGGTCGTCTCGCTAATAACATTCAAACCTTCGTGACTCGTCCATCGTTCAACTCGTTCAACTCATATTAACAAACCACCAAAGGGTAAGTTAACAATCATCAGGTTCAGCCATTACCCACCTAACCCACATATAACCATGGGTCCGGTCTGATAACGGGATTTGTCGGATCCTATGGTACCATAACCTAATACTGGTCGGTTTGGCCAAAATTAATGAATGTCATTCGTTATGTAACTACAACCAACAAGCTCGTTCACATTATCGAAATCGTTATTAGTTTAGTATAAACCATTTTACTCGTTTTGAAACCATCGTTAAAACATCGAAATCGTTTTCATACATATGAATCACCCCAAAACAATCGAAAACATGTAAAAGAGGGGATCTATGTACTCACCTTTGGGCGCGTTTTTATATGTTAACCCAATTCCTCAAATTGTTTATTCGTCCTAAATTAAATAATAATGATTTTAATAATCAAAAACCCACAAAAATACCGAAGTTTCTCTGATACTTAGAATTTTCACATAACTTTGAGTTTTCTCGAAAAGTTATTATTTTTGATTATTTTGGTGTATTTGTATATATATACTCAAGCGTAATACACATAATCTTGTCAACACTAGCACATCATCATACACATTTTGCAAAACACATAGCACATTGTAACACATAAAACTTACCCATGAACAACCCATTCTAGTGTATGTTGAAAAACACTTATTTTAGCGATTCGGTAACATTTTTGGGCGTCGGAAGTCACGTATGACTAACTAAACGCCAAGTAAACTTAATATAAGTTAAAATACTTATTTTTATAGCAAAAATATCAGTTTGGTAACTGATCTAAAACAGTTTTATAAGAATCCTCCGAAAAGCCGATTTTTAACCGTTTTACCGCATAGTTTTGCATCAAATGTTACCCGAACCATCCCAAATCGAAACGACTTGATATTTTGACATAACCCATGTTATTTACTGAATAAAATAGTGGTTATGCTCATGATAGTGCAGGTCTTACATAAAGCACATAAATCATGCAAATTTCACATAATTTACCACTTTTTAAGCTATATGTACAACATGCAAAGCTATCAAACCTATGTCAAAGTTTCATGCCATTATAATACATCAAATAATATTATTTTTAGTGTTTGTAACCTGTTCAAAAACATTTTTGTCATACCATCATTTTTTTGTCACTTCTTGAGCTTTAAATCAACCTATATTCACATGTACAAGTGCCTAAGGCATACTATCATATCATCAACATTTTACATGAACTAAATGCATCCAAAATGCAACTTATTTATGTTTATTTTCTGATGTTATTTGAACATTTATCATATCATACATAGATCATCAACCACTTGCATTTTGACCATTATTCAAGAACAAGCAACAACTTAAACAAGTACATATCAAGAAACCAAACTTCAAATCTCATACACCCATACATATGTACGGTTATATATACATATATATACACCACCATTTTTATTTGTATCAAGACCCATTTCATTTTAGATTTCAAGTTTGTGAAAATTCCAAGATTCAAGAGAAACTTCAATCATCAATAACAGCCAAGAATCAAAATTATGATTTAAACATAAATGTTATACCTTCAAGATTCAAGTAGGTTGTGGGATGAGATTTTGATGATAGGGAGCTTGAAATCACTTGAATACATCTTGGAAACACCTTTGGATCTTCACAACCACTTGAAATATGCTTGGAATGGTGTTGAATTCTCAAGAACAAGATTGAAGGGTTTGAAGATTGAGAGAGAGGGGTGTGGACGGTTATGGAGGAGAGAGAAGAAGGGGTTGAGTGATCTTGTAGGATATGTTAAGATCTTAGAAAGATTTATAAGATATAATAAGAGATATGGTGGAGATATGAAAGTGTCATGCAATTACAAGTGTCATAAACAATCTAGCAAAGAATAAAGGTAATATTTGGAGATCTTGTAAAAATTTGGTGGGGCCACCCAATTATATGACCATAAATACATAAGGGGGAGGGGGTCCATGCGTAATTTTGATGGTAAATTAGTTAAAAACAGGTATTTAACTGGATACCAGGTATTTTATCTAGCGTTTAAATCCCGGTTTATGGCGTTCTAAATTATTTTTATTATTCTATAAAAATAAACTCGCCAAAATATTACTGAAATAAATTTCAGTCGCCGAGACTGGCTGCGTTGTCCGCGTTTCGCAGTAGAAGCACTGTGTTACGCAGTAACACACGGTACGCGCTTAAACTTGAAAAAAATAACGTTTTTAAGCGTTTTAATTTATTTTTCAACACGAACCTGATTAAAAATAAAATTTTAATCATAACAGAATATTTTTGGGATTTAAGTATTATCCGGGCGGTCAACAACGTTCGTTTCGCAGTTTTGTCGTAATTAGTTCTTTTAGTTCAAATAAACATGTTCTTGCCATACCGAATCCTTCGAAACTTATTTCTAAGTTATGTAAAGGATATTTAAGGTATGTTTGGCTTACGTCACAGTTCCGGAGTGTACGTCGCGTTAAACTGATTGTGTTTATGCACCAGTTTGCGTATAACCTTCCAGAAAGCGAGTTAAAGCTTGAAATCGGAATCGAATCAAATTGTAAAATCATCAAACACAATAACACATATAATAACACCAAAGCACATTGTTTAATTGATAATTAACATTGTTTTACATTATACGATGATTACAGAACACAGTTGTCACACTTTTGGTTGTGACTTCTTTATTTTCTCTTGACTTTTTCTAATAATCCAACTTCTTTTCTTAGTGGTAAGTGGTTTCTCAAACTGTTCCTTACGAACAAATATTCCTTCCTCAGTATCTGCTGAGTATCTTAAGGAATTAGATTGAAATGAGGTTCCCTTATCTTTTGGTGAACTATCTAATTGATGATAGATGTCCAAAATTCTTTGCTTACCCATACTGTAAACTAACAAATAGTCAAATAACATAAAAACACAAAATCACAGACTGGCAATCAGAAAAATTAAGTATTTCTAAATACTTAATTGGCTTAAATCAGTGGCTCTGATACCACCTTTTTCTGTCACGACCCCCGTCCCGGTTTTACTCGGTCTCGGAGCCGCGGGACAGAAACCCGTGGTATTTGTTATTTGAGTTGACAGCGGAAGATTTACAGGATCTTTTAAAACTTGAAAATGCCTGATTATTTTATTCCATAATTTGGGACAAACCCCGTAATTTACAATAGAGGAATTTAACGAGGAAATTCCCTGGTTTACAAAACATGTGTATTCATTTTATTGAGCCACCTCTTCAAGCTTGTTAGTGCTCCGTAGCACGTTTTCCTTGATTCACAGCAGGTCGCCTGAAACATGTTTTAAAAAGGTTTTATCAGCGGGGAAATACTGGCGAGTCATTTAGGTTAAACAAAACGACACATTAGTTATGAATTACAGCATAAAAGCGATTACAATGGCTTCTATCTTATTTTTATCTGGCGTCGTGTCACCTCCTGGTGACGATGGTCATACCACTATTGGGTCCTTTCACCCAAGTAGTGATGATTATCACTGTTAGGATTTATTAGCCTAACCGTGAGAAATTAGTAATGTGCACAATACCCCACTAGCCAGTGATTCAAGATAACTATGACTTAATCCCTGTAATTATAACTTTGAAAATAATTTAAGGTATTGTAAAACACTTTTAATAAAAAGAGAATGATTTACATTGCAGATTTAAACAGGCAGAGTTTAGCCTACTGATAAGCCTTGTAACCTAGTTTAAATAACAATGTACACGAAAACTAGGTTAGTAACTTTAATCCAACTTTTACGATAACTCACGAGATTCAAAACCTTCACAATGAATGACAAAGTGCGATACTTAAACATCCATCGAATTCACGACGAATGACAAAGCATAACCCGAGTTTGGGCAGCACTTAAACATCCATCGGATTGGTTTTTATCGATCGGACATTGAATCGTAGCAGTGATCGAGTTATTACCCTGTTATCGCGGCAGAATTCGTGCTTGTGTGTGTTTTTGCACTAAACAGAGGATATCTCAACGTACAAAATGAGTTTTTACGTCGAACCAACGCCAGAATTCAAGTGCCAAGGCCCTCTATTTATACTGGAAAAACGACCCCCTTGCGTGGCGCGAGGGCCTATCGCGTAGCGCGACGGGTACCCTTCTAGGGTAGGGTAGCCACGTCTGGTTGTAGCCTTGGTGAGTCGACGGTTCGAAGGATTTTAATTTAGACAACGAACTGTGATGATAATCGTCAATGGGGAATACCCCCCCCTGAGTTTTAGGGGCCCTGATCCTGATTCCAACCGTTCTGAAAATTTTAGGGGTCATGTAATATCACTTGGGGGTCTCAATTAGGGTTTCCTATTGGGCAAAATAAAATAAGAAATAATAATTATGTAGAGAGTTCTTACATTAAGTTATTAATGCGTAATGTGGTAGGCCCCTCTTTTGAAGGTGACGTTACCCTCAGCTAAGTGGTTTGAGTCAGCAAGGATACAATCCCAAGTAGCCGGGTTGATGTATTAATAGTAGTTTACATATGAGGGGATCAAGCTATTCGCACTACCGCCATCCAATACAAGTGGGTATTGAAGGAGGTCCTAGTAAGCTTAACCCAGGTCCTTGCATGATCTATACACTATACAAAGCAAGAACCTTACCAAACCATTCCCTTAACCCCGACCAGGTAGCCAACATATCTCTATATAGACCGTAGAGATATGAATGGTGTAAATCTTTTATTTTATATAGACAGTAAAATAACGCCAAAACACCACAGACAAATGATAAGGAAGTTTCACCTTCAACATAAGAAACTAGTTATTAAAGTAATTAATACAAAACCAAATAAAAAGTGCGAAAAGATTAAAAAAACAAAAGTATTACACTAAATGCTTGTCTTCACCAAGTGATGTAAGAGACTTAGGCAAACATGGCCTTTGATTGTCAAGAACTCTTACTATCAATCTTGGATCCCGAGACTAATACACACACTCTATGATGGATGATGGTGGTGGAGTGTAGGTGAAGTGTGAGAGAGGTGGTTTGCCAAGGGATGCCTTTAATGTGAACCAAGCACCTCTATTTATAGCCTGCAAAAAAGCCCGAACACGGCCCCGTGTCCAGTGGGCACGACCCCGTGTCCATCCACTTTCTATTTCTTCGTTAATTGCAATTTGTCTGCATTAGCTCCACACGACCCTGTGTCCGCTGGGCACGGCCCCATGTGAAAAAGCGTATCTGTACTATCAAGATTTGCTTGGATTCTTCGAATCTTAGCGTTGACCACGGCCGTGTTGAGTTGGGCACGTCCCCTTGTCGGGAAATAGAAGCTTCTATAGCTTTGTCCTTTCTGCAGACACCTGACCACGCCCCCGTGTCCGCTGGGCACGGGGCCATGGTCAGCCTTCTGTTCACTTGTTTTTGCTTGGGAAGATGCTGTCGAGGGGTCGAGCATGCCACATTTATTCTTTTTCTTGTAATTATGTTAGATTTTGCTGCATATTTACTCCTTTTGTTCATTTACGCTCATTTAATCCTGAAAATACAAAAGGAAGACAAAAGCACAATTTTTCCATCATTAGTACTAAAAAAAGGGTTAGTTTTATGCCTTATTTGTTGCAATTTATATGTTGCATTTTACACACATCAATGACCACAAGTCGGGTTGACAGTAACGTGGGTGGTAATTAAAGTAGATGGAAACAAATGTAATTGCGCGACCGCCCTCAATACTGTAACATGGTTTTACTTATCTTGATTAAAATGGGATTCACTCACCAGTTTTTCCTACTAACAAAATGTTTTTAAACGCGTTTCAGGTAACGAAATGTGAAAGCCAAATAGAAGCCAGCTGGACAGCACTGAAGGCTTAGAAAAGTGGCTATAAAGTTACCTAAATAAAGAGATGTTTTTATTTAAATAAAATAGGGTTTATCCCTATAAAAATGTATGTACTGAAAACTTGGGAATTTTCCACGTGTCTAATATTATAAAAGTGTGGTATTTTACTCTAATAAAATATTTCCTAACTACGGTCCTGATGTAATTTCCACTGCCAAACTGATAAACACCGATACCACTGAAACTGGTCGCGACCGCCCGTTCCCGGGTAAATAGGGGACGGGGGTTGCGACAGAAGGTGGTATCAAAGCTAAGCCACCGATTCAGCCATAGAAGTGTTCTGCTGACACCAAGATATTATGCAAAATGTTAGGAAATTATCTACGGAACTACGTGCATATCTGTATATTGTTGTTTTATGTTATTTGACTATTTGTTAGTTTACAGTATGAGCAACCAAGGACCTTCAGACGCTTACCGTCAGTTGTCCAGCTCACCTAGGGATGAAGGCACCTCTTTACAGCCTACCCTCTCAGGGTATTCAGCTGACAATGAAGATGGGATATTCGTGTTCAAGGCCCAATCTGAAGAGCCATTCCCTCCTAAGAAGAGAGGATGGTTCAGCAGAGGAGCGCATGAACGTAGGAAAAGGATGAAAAAGTTACAACAGCAGCGAGCTTTAGAAGCCGTTAAGAGATAAATAGATCCTCACACCCAGGATATGCTCAATAGGAGTCTAGCAAACTTTCATATCTTAGCAACTACAGCTGCAGACCCAAATCTAGAGCAACTCATAGCACCCCAACCATTACCCTTGTTTCCCACACAACCCATGGAGATTGAAGTCAACTCAGAAAACCAAATCCCAGCACCAGCTTTTGACCCGACTGAGATACCTAGAATACCAGCACCCAATCCCTTAGACCCAGACTACGACCCATGGTTTGACGACCATAGGAATTACCAGCAACGCTACCCAATACCAGATGAACCCATGCCAAACCTAGCAGCCTACCCAAATCTAGACCCTCTAGACCCCTATTATGATAATGACCAATTCATCAGGGAAATTCTAGAGAACCCTTACCCTTACCAAGAACCGATGCCCCAGTTCCCAAACCCAATACCAGCCCCTGCACCACCCATGAGCACAGAAAATGTGCAAGAACTCCGAACCTTTGGTGAGGAGATTTTAGAAGAAAGTGAGAGGATGAGGCAGATAGGGGAACGACTCGTCTGGAAATATGACGAGCGTAATATGGACCTTTGGATAAACCCCTATCATTAGTAATAATATAATAATAAATATATATAATATGTGTGTATGCTTGAAAAAAAAATCTAGACAATAGCTATGGATGCATAAAGTATTGCAATTTTATTTCCAGTTTCCAGTTTGAATTAGACGCATAATATATAAGAAAGAGTAAAAGTCGCAATGATCGCCGATTTTAACCAATATGTGTGTTGTGTGATTGTTTGTATTGAATATTGTCATGTGATATTAATATGTGGTAAATGTTTGAAATTCAGATGGACAATGAAGTGAACTAGGAAAACCAGAATAACGATAACCAGAATAACAACGATAAACCGAACAACAATAATAATGGAAACCAAGTGGATAACAGTGCCATCCAACACATAGTGGCACAAGAGATTATAGACGCAATGCCATATATTATTAAAGAGGTTAAGGAAGCAGATAATAAAAGTAACAATGGCAGTAAGCGACCTACTGAACCAGATCACAGCGTAAACAATGGACCAATACTTCAAGTGCCCATTCCCAAAAGAAGAAGAACCATGTCTTATGGTTGTTCTTATAAGGAATTCTGGTCTTGTAAACCGATGGAATTCTTGGGCAATGAAGGGGTCGTTGCAGCTCTACGCTGGATAGAAAAGACTGAGGCATTCTTAAAAATAAGCAAGTGCGCGGAAGAGGATAAGATAATGTTTGCTTCTAATCTGTTTAAGAACTCAGACTTAGAATGGTGGAACACTATCCTCCGGTCTAGGGGAAGTGACAGGGTTTATAATATGGAATGGGGAGAATTTAGGAACATGATAGAAAGGAAATTATGCCCTCCCAATGAAAAAGAACAGATAGCAAATAAGTTCTTAAACCTTTGAATGACTGGAGTGGATAGTAAGGGTTATATTACTACTTTCTTCGAATATGCTAGAATAGTGCCATCCCTTGCATCGCCCGAACCAGTATTAATCTCCCGTTAGATCTAGGGATTAATCAGTGAGATTAGGCATGTAGTCAAGGCAGCTAGACCCCAAACCATAGAAGAAGCTGTAGAACTAGCAAACACCTTGACTGATGAATTAGTGTGTACACGAGAAGAGGACCAGAGGAGAAACCTAGCTCAAAGGCTTACCCAGGAATTTCGCTACGGTAATTCCAACCGTGGGAAAAATGTAGGTTCTACCTCTACACCTTATTTAAGGCTTGCAAGAAAAAGCATTCAGGAAAGTGCTCCACTTACTACAATTTCTGCAAGATACCAGGACACAAGGAAATAATTGCAGGAAGAAACCTAGTAATGGAGTATGCTTCAAATGTGGATAAAAAGGTCACATTAAGCCAAACTATCCGAAACTAGCTCCAGCCATGACCAACAAGAATACTAAAAATGCTAGAACAATTGTGCTAACCGCGGAAGAAGCAAAGATGATTCCGGATGTGATTGCCGGTACGTTTTTAGTTAATGATGTTTTTGCTAAAGTATTATTCAACTCTGGTGCAAACCAAAGTTTTATTAATACTTCGTTTTGCAAAGTTCTCAACCAACCATTAACTAAACTCCCACAAGAATGTCTAGTAGAAAGCGCAAATGGGGAAACCATTAAGATTTCTAAAATCTTGCAGGGAGCAAGAATAGAATTTTTAAATCAAAAATTTATTGCAAACCTTTACCCAATGAATCTGGCAGGATTTGATGTTGTATTAGGAATGGATTGGTTAATAGCCAATAAAGTCAGTATTCTATGTGATCAAAAGTCAATCCAAGTAAATTCACCAAGAGGTGAAAAGATCACAATTAAAGGAGATAAGCCGCCTAGATCTACAAAATTCATATATGTAATAAAAACAACTAGTTGTATAAGAAAAGGATCATTAGTGTATTTGATTTCCATAATCATTAACACTAAAGGAAAAGAACTGAAGGATATTCCAGTAGTATTCCAGTTTCCGGATGTGTTTCCAGAAGAATTACTAGGACTACCGCCAGACAGGGAAGTCGAATTCAGAATCCATCTGCTATCAGGAACAGCACCAATTCCCAAAGCACCCTATCGTTTGGCACCTGCAGAAATGCAAGAATTAAAGAAACAGTTAGACGAATTGTTGGAGAAAGGATTCATACAGCCAAGCTCATCGCCATAGGGAGCACCGATTTTATTCGTTAAGAAGAAAGACGGGTCAATGCGAATGTGCATTGATTACCGTGAATTGAACAAAGTCACGATTAAGAATCGGTACCCATTACCGAGAATCGATGATTTGTTTGATCAGTTGCAAGGAGCTCAATTTTTCTCTAAAATCCATTTACGATCAGGATATCATCAATTAAACGTACAGGAAGAGGACATTCCTAAGACCGCTTTCAGAACAAGGTATGGCCATTATGAATTTACTGTTATGCCATTTGGTTTAACCAATGCCCCAGCTGCATTTATGGACATGATGAACCGAATAGGTAAGTCATATTTGGATAAATTCATAATTGTCTTTATAGATGATATTCTCATTTACTCTAACAGCAAGGAGGAACATGCAAAGCATTTGCACGCACTTTTAAGTTTATTAAGAAAGGAAAAGCTTTATGCTAAGTTTTCAAAATGTGAATTTTGGTTAGAAGAAGTGTAGTTTCTTGGGCATATCGTTAATCATGAAGGAATTCATGTGGATCCCACAAAGATCGAGGCAATTACCAAATGGAAAACCCCTGAATCACCAACCAAGGTTAGAAGTTTCTTAGGATTGGGCGGTTATTATAGAAGATTTATTCGAGATTTTTCTAGAATAGTCATTCCCTTAACCAAGTTAACCTGTAAATCTGTTAAGTTTGAATGGGGACCAAAACAAGAAGAAGCCTTTAGAATCCTTAAGCAAAGATTGACCAATGCACCCATATTAGCGTTACCAGAAGGAACTAAAGACTTTGTAGTCTATTGTGACGCTTCTAAGTTAGGTTATGGATGTGTGTGTTGATGCAACGTTAAAAAGTTATAGCCTACGCCTCTAGACAACTTAAAAATCATGAAGAAAATTATTCAACCCATGATTTGGAATTAGGAGCCATAATTTTTGCCCTTAAGATTTGGAGACATTACCTTTACGGTAGTAAGTTTACCATTTTCACAGATCATAAAAGTTTAAGATATATTTTCGGGCAAAAGGAGTTGAATATGAGACAAAGACGCTGGATGGAAACACTTGGTGATTACGATTGTAATATCCAGTATCATGCAGGAAAGGAAAATGTGGTAGCTGATGCTTTAAGTCAAAAGTATCAAGAAAAGCCAAAAAGAGTACGTTCTCTTAAATTAAATCTACAAGTAGATTTAAACGAACAGATCAGGAAAGCACAAGAATCAGTAATCAAGGATGATACTAAGAAATTGAAAGGAATGATTAAGGAACTAGATAAAGGGACAGATGGAATTTGGAGATTCCATAAGAAAAGAATGTAGATACCTAAATTAGGAAACCTACGCCACCGTATATTAGAAGAGGCTCATAAGTCTAAGTATATGATGCATCCTGGAAGTGATAAGATGTATCAAGACTTAAAGCTGAACATCAGAAACCCTCAAGTTTGTTGCAGCAATTAGAGATGCCAGTATGGAAATGGGAATTGATAACAATGGATTTTGTTACCAAATTACCCAAGACAAGGAAAGGTAATGATACAATCTGGGTGATTGTAGACAAGCTAACTAAGTCAGCTCATTTCCTACCGATGAAGGAAACTTTCAGTATGGAACAATTAGCTAAATTGTATGTAAATGAAATAGTTTCATTGCATGGAATTCCTTTATCAATTGTTTCTGATAGAGATAGTTGTTTTACCTCTCATTTTTGGACAAGTTTCCAAAAAGCAATGGGAACCAAGTTAAATCTAAGCACCGCTTATCATCCTCAAACGGACGGACAAAGCGAAAGGACAATTCAAACATTGGAAGATATGCTTAGAGCTTGTGTAATTGATTTCGGAGGTAATTGGGACGATCACTTACCATTGATAGAATTTTTATACAATAACAGCTATCATACCAGTATGCTGCACCATTCGAAACCCTTTATGGGCAAAAGTGCCGAACCCCAGTTTGTTGGGCAGAAATTGGAGAAAAGCAACTATCTGGACCTGAAATAGTACAAGAAACGACCGACAAGATTGTTCAATTCAAATAAAGACTAAAAGCAGCACGTGATCGACAGAAAAGTTATGCTGACAACAGGCGCAAACCGTTAGAATTTCAAGTAGGAGACAAGGTTTTAATTGAAAGTTTCTCCTTGGAAAGGAGTGGTGAGATTCATCAAGAGGGGAAAGCTAAGCCCCAGGTATGTTGGACCTTTTGAGATTATTAGAAGAATTGGACCTGTAGCCTATCAGCTACAATTGCCAGAGGAAATGGCAGCAATACATGATGTATTTCATGTATGTAATCTCAAGAAAATGCTTAGCTGATGAATCACTGGTGGTACCTCTTAAGGATATAGAGGTAAATGAAAAGCTTAAATTTGTAGAGAAGCCTCTACAGTTTGAAGACAGAAAGGTCAAGAATCTGAAACACAAAAGATTGATTCTAGTCAAAGTGAAATGGGATTCCAAGAGAGGACCCGAGTACACTTGGGAGCTTGAATCAGAGATGCAAAGGAAATATCCACATCTATTCCAGTAGACCTCGAGGACGAGTTTTAAAACAAGGTGGGGAGGATATAACAACCCTCCAAAATTTATTCCCGACACCCCTAATATATTTAAAATGTCCCTATTTGTCTTAAAACATATCCTGTATGCGAAAACCAAGCCCAAAATACCATATATAATTAAAAATAAAACAAAAACAAGATTTTGGGGTCGCTCGCGGGCCGCAAAGGCTTAGCCTTCAGGCTACGCGGGCCGCGACAGCCAACCCACCAGGCGGCCCCCTGAGCTGCCACGTGGCTCACTCGTGTCAAGTCTATGCTCGACGATTCAGCACATCTAGGCCCTACCACCTAGGTCGCGGGCCACGAAGGACCCTTGGGTGGCTTTCGCGGGGCGCGAAGGATGGCTGATCAGGCACTATAAATAGGTGGTTTCGGCTGTTCATTTGAAATCATTCACAACAACTTTCTCTCTCAAATTTCTATATAGTATAAGCTATACTCAGGCATTATACCCCCGAAATAACGAAGTTCTGCCTCTATGTAAGTATCATAACCCCCGGTTACGTATTAGATGCGCTGCCCGATAGATCTAGGGTTCCGTAACGGCTGTCGTGGTTCTGCCCGACGTAGTCGTTGAAATGCCGTCTCGGAGAGGGTATTACTAATGTAAATATTGGGTTATTATACTAACGCATGTGCATTGTGTAATTAATAGATAATCACCAGGAAATCCTAAAGGAAAACCCTAAGACAGCAATGTGAGTAATCTCCTTTTTGCAAACTGTTTTTACAAAACCTCAAATGTTTCACATTATATTAAACAGTGATTGAGTATTTGTATTCTACAATTATCGTCGGTATGTTGGGGTTTTGTATACAAAATTTGTTACTACACTGTGAGTAGTAACATGACCACAAGTCGGGTTGATAGTACCGTGGGTGGTAATTAAAGTAGATGGAAACAAATGTAATTGCGCGATTGCCCTCAATACTATAAAATGGTTTTACTTATCTTGATTAAACTGGGATTCACTCACCAGTATTTCCTACTGACAAAATGTTTTTAAACGCGTTTCAGGTAACGAAATGTGAAAGCCAAATAGAAGCCAGCTGGACAGCACTGAAGGCTTGGAAAAGTGGCTATAAAGTTACCTAAATAAAGAGATGTTTTTATTTAAATAAAATAGTGTTTATCCCTATAAAAATGTGTGTACTGAAAACTTGGGAATTTCCCACGTGTCTAATATTATAAAAGTGTGGTATTTTACTCTGATAAAATATTTCCTAACTACGGTCCTAATGTAATTTCCGCTGCCAAACTGATAAACACCAATATCACTGAAACTGGCCGCGACCGCCCGTTCCCAGGTAAATAGGGGACGAGTGTTGCGACACTCTTCTTCACCAGAAGAAGAAGAAGTTCAAAAATCTTGGACATCAAAATCAGGACCTGCTGAAGAAAACCTCAATCTGTTACTCAGAAATTCACCAGAAAACAGAGAAGCACCAGAATTTGAGGAAAGCCATCAGAATCCTGATGCTGAATTCCACCATGAAGAAGAAACCCATCAAGACACAGAAATCCTACACTATGAAGAATCACGTGTTGCTGGTACAACCCATCAAGGGACCGAAATTCTACACTATGAAGAGTCACATGTTGCCGGTACAGTTTCTCCTTTAAATACAGTTTTAGTTAACACTTCTATAAATAGGTCAAACTTTGAACATTCAATTACTGCATCTTACAAAGTTGAACCTAGAAAAACTGTTGTGAATGAGGAGGTTTCTAGTTCACTTCATCTCAACTCTTAATCAAATGATGAGGAGGAGTTTGAGATCCCAACAGATGGAGATCAGGAAACTGATCAAGGAAATCTGGGAAGAGATAATATGTTTGTCTCAACAAATTATGGAGAATCATTCACTGGAATGATTCAAGGATATAAGGAAACCCAGGGTGAAAATGTGTTTTTCACATCTGGTGGAGATGATTCTGGCATACCTAAGGATGCACCAGATTCTGGTAAATCCAAGGGTACACCTATCATTTCCAAATATCTCTGAACCACCTCAAATGATAGAAGAAAATCTTCAGAGAGTCCTAGATAATGTACTCAATGTCTGCAAAAAGAATCTAGTGGAAGAGAAGCTTGATCTGCTGCTGTCAGAAGTAAAGGGTCAAAGAGCTGAACTGAAGACCTAATCAGCATCAATGGAACTTATCAAGATGCAATCTAAAAGCTTTGCAAGCACAGCAACAGAAGACACCAGAATCCAGCATCTCTGCATCAGAAATTCAGAAGATCTTCACAGAAATGGAGACGATCAAAACACAAGTTAAAGATGCTGTAGAGTCAAGACAATCAAGCAACTCCAACAAAGTTCTGGTGGAGATGACAATTCTAAGGGCTAGCAACAATAGCATTACTGATGCCCTTGAGAATCTGGTCAAAGAAAGGGCTACTGTAAGGACCTGCACGAAAATGTTTTAAAACGCTCCGTAAGTAAAAACCTGAACCCCTAAAACCCTAATTTTTATGAAAAATCAAGAAAAACAAATTATGTTACTCGGTCGCGGGCCGCGAAGGAGTTAAGCAAAGTCTTCGCGGGGCGCGACAGCTCGGTGAATCTCCGGATAAGCATCAGGGCCACGTGTCGCACACGTGGCAGGTCTAGGATTTGACACGGCAGCCCTAGCCGTAGCTAGGGTGGCCCTCGCGGGCCGCAAAGGATCCTACTTCAAGTTTACGCGGGCCGCGAGAAACCTAAATTTCAGCTATAAAATGGATGTTGCATGGCCATTACAGTCTGTTCGAAAATTTCTTTCAAAAACGTCATATTCTGCTCAAAATCGTGTGTTTAAGTGTTGAAACGCGCTATGATAACAGGGTAATAACTCGATCACTGCTACGATACAATGTCCGATCGATTAAAACCGATCCGATGAATGTTTAAGTGCTGCCCGAATCTTGGGCTATACTTTGTCATTCGTCGTGAGGGTTTCGATCTCATGAGTTATCGTAAATGTTGTATTACATTACTAACCTAGTTTCGTTTGCATTATTTAAATATGTTACCAGGCTTAATCAGTAGGCAGACTCTGTCCGTGTAAACTTGCAATGTGAGTCATTCTGTTTTTATCAAATTTATTTTGTAAAACCCTAAATGTTTTCCAGTTGTAATTACAGGGATTAAGTCTCTGCGTATCTTTAATTACTGGCAGTAAGTGGGGTATTGTGCACATTACTGCTGTTTTATCACTCTTAGGTGGGCGAGCCTAATTAGTGATATACGTCATTATTGGTTGACAGGACCCAATAGTGATATGACCACAGTCATAGCTCTGGCCGAGTGACAACTGGACCAGATAATTATAAGATAAGGGCAATTGTAATCGCTCTTAATACTGTAAATAATAACAATGTGTCGTTTTGTACAAATTGAATGACTCGCCAGTATTTCCCGCTGATCAAATCTTTTTAAAACATGTTTCAGGTGATTCCAGCTTGAATGAAGTGGCTCAGTAAATAAATAAACATGTTTTTGTAATCAGAGGATTTCCCAGTGAAATTCCTTTATTGTAAATCACGGGTTTGTCCCGAAACTCGAAATAAAATAATTCAGTGTTTTCAGTTAAAACGATCCTGTTAAAATTTTCCGCTACCAAATCAACCACCAATACCACGGGTTTTCTGTCCCGCGGCTTCCAGACCGGGCAACTGGGTCGGGGGCCGTGACAGCTACACTGTAGGAAAAGAATCAAGCTGAATTTACAAAAGTGTAGGAAAAAGAATCCAATAATGCCAAACTTGTGGGTGAAGTGCAATCTCTCATGAAGATAATGCATTTCAACATTGCCAGCCTAGCTAAGATTGACCCCAAGGAAATCATGAAATCGATTCCTGTTGAAGATTCTCATCTGGAAGTTCCCAAGCCCATCCGGCACTAACAAATTGTCCCTCATATCACTCAAGCTCTAACCACTTCTATGGGTCCACCTCCTGCAATCTCAAAGGAAGAAATGTTGAAAAGGTTAGCACCCTCACCTTTGGTTATCTCTGACTTAAATATCAAAATCCCTCAATCTGGTGCAAAACAAACTTCATCTGGCATCAGTAAAGAAATAACCCAGCAAGACACGTCCAAACAAATCCACGCCTGTCGATTGTTCACCTTAAACACCTCTACCTCTGTCGTCTTTGGCCGTTGTCATAATACCACCGCTAAACACCCAATCCGTAACCCAAATCATCATCGACACTCCACGGTCACTGCATCTGCTGATGCTCCTGCCCAAAATGGTCTGTGTACATTCAAAGAAACATTATAACTCTTAAAAACCTTTTATAATGTAGCCTTACACTTTTAAAATTTAACAAAAATCGATATTTTTAACGCCATAATTCTTATTATTTTCTAAACTGAAACCGCCTTGCACATGGGTCAAATGGGTTGAAAGTATTAAACACATTGAAAGTAGCTCAACTCTACTTTTTATGTGACAAACCTTTAAGTTGTTTAATTCAAAGATTTGGATTAATAACATATTAATATTGTTTTTGTAAGCATATCCTACTCATTATTTTTTTATATATCTGTTTTGACCTATTATCCAACCCGTTCATCTTACCTCGAGGGAGTCATTTGTATAATATACTTTATGACTTACTCTCGAAGAATGTCCTTTAGAGCTATGCTCTTTCCAGCCCCCATGCTACCACCCATGAAGAGGAGAACCGGGCTTCTATCTTTATGGGCCATCGGGACCATAACATTAGTACACTCTGACTCATCGGCAGACACGAGCCCGATCGCCTTCATTTCCTCCACCAAAGTTGTAAACCCTCAGGCCACTTTTAGGTTCTTTGTACCCTCTCAAATCTCTGTTCCCTGAAAATGAATTTTTTTTAGTTAATAAGTGATTTGAACAAACTGAAGTTTTTACATGCCGAGATTGAGCTTGATTTTTCAGCTCAAAATATAAACGAGCCGAGTCAAGACGAGCCGACTTGTTCAAGTTCGAGCTCGAGCCCAGCCTGGCTCGGCTTGATCGGTTCTTTTTGGCTGTCGTTACTTGATTCCAAACACCACAACTAACCTGGTGGCTTGCATGACTATCACGATTTTTAAAAACTGAAAAAATGATAGGAATTAATTATAGAAGTGCTTATATAACCTAGATAATGCCTCCATCGCAATATAACCATCTTCAACTTCAGTATCGAAATCACGCTCGACATGCTTCGCTGCAAATAAACTATTATTTGTCATCAACACATCAAAATTGCAACTTCAAGGCTACATGTGGAAAATATTTTACGGCATAAACATAACGCGTCATGGAATGGGACACAAAACGACATAGTGAAAATAGATGAAACGGAATCACTTATCAAAGTGAGCATTGGTTAATCAAAGTTATTAGTACCTTTCACGCGGAAAATTCAATCTATCTGACTTGACGGAAGGAAGCTCACACATTGATAAGTAATGATTTTTAGCCCACCCAAAGACATTCTTCGCTTCTGCAAAATCAAAACAACTTTTATCGTAAACATTAAGCCTTTGACCACTTATATGTATTTGGTTATAGCGATGAAAAAGCATGAATGAATAATTGATCTTACTCTTTGTTGTCAGTATCACTCCGTCAGTATTTACATGCAAAAGGTCCACACAAGTTAGCTCATTTTCCTCAAGAACCTGAAAAAATATAATAGAAAATGAGTAATGCATTGATAAAATTATAGAGTTACAAAAAAAAGTTACAGTTTTGTCCAACCACCTAAAGCCTGTTTTAACTTTTAACTGACTGTCATCCGCCATATAAATCAAATATATATATATATATATATACATATATATATATATATATATATACCTTTTGCAATTCATTTATACTACTTCGTGATATAACAATCCGTCTGTCTTCGTCGATTTGTTTATTAAATACTCTAAGAGGATCATCCTCCTAAATAAAAAGACAAAGATTTTTGAAAGTTAACTACATATCTAATAAGCATGTCTAATAACTAAATAAAAAATTATCAAGATTCTAATATATATGTATATGTACCATGGGAGGATGTAGACACATAACATTAGTGAATATTTTGTAAATCTCATTGTCCTCTGAACTTCTTGTGGGCTCCGGTCCTTCAGTAAGTCGCTTCAAAGAAAGAGGCTGCATAAAAATATCAAAGTATTAATTGCAGTTGAAGAATGTTTAGTTATCAATTAGCATAAGTCTGAATAACATCCAGACCCTAATTGTAACCTGCGTAAAAATCCCAAAAAAAAGATAATCAATTAAGTAAAGCTATACTATCAGACATTGATATCCGAACACAAAATTTAACTAACCTTTCCTTGATGATTCTGGTGTTTCCAACCTGGTGATTGAGAAGTGTTTAACCACCGGAAAATCTTTAGTACCTAAATTGTTTAGAAAAAAAAATCAAGAACCTGATGTAAAATAATCTACATCATAACACACCAAAATCCATGTAGATCTATAACAAATAATCAAAATTCATGTAGATCCGAGACAAAGGAATTTAAGAAAGAGAATGAAGCCTACCAACTACCAAAAACCGCCTCCAACCTGTAGATCTGCAACGCTTGGCTCGGAGTTTTTGGTTCCATGGAAGTGTCGAACCCAACTGTGAAAGACAAATCTTGTATCGCATGTAGAAACCCTAGATCTCGTTTGAGAGAGAAAACAGTGAAAGCCAAATCTTGAATTGCATGTAGAAACCCTAGATCTCGTTTGAGAGAGAAAGCAGGGAGATGGGAATGGGGAGCGGCTGAATGAATGAGTAGGATTTCGAGAAAGAAAGATTATATTGGATCCGGAAGGGAAAAACGGGTCAACATTATCTAGTTCAAGCTCCATGCGGCATCACAGTACATTAACACCTTGTTGAAAAGTTGGTGTGCTTTGAAGAGTTGTACAATAAGCTTTAAATGCTTATAAATGTTGAAAAAGTGGTAAATGACAATTTCTGCCCATCAGATGTGCTTTTATATATAGTATATATATACATATATATATATATATTATACATATACGTTAAAAATTAAAATATGATAAATACGCTGGAATATACGCTGCCACACCCTCAACATATTCATCTGATCAAGTTAAATACGCCGGTAACGTAAGTTAATTACACCAATTCTATGAGTCAAATACGCGGATAAGTCGCTAGGATTGGGTCGCGTAGTTAAGTCTTGTATCGAGACCACATACAGCGTAAAAGTTCATTTACGCTGAATGACCGGCGCATTTGTCAAATACGCCAGTTGCTCGAACTCGCATTCGAGACTTAATTACACGACTACTCAATTCCTGCCAAATACGTTGCATTCATAATAATTATGTTGCATTCATCAAGTTCTTGTTAAACACCCAATAAACCCCAATAGATATGATCATCCAAAGTCATGCAATAAACACCCGATTTAATGCATCGATCATCAAGGTTGATTCTAATATCCGAAATCTAAATACCTTGAATACGAAGATTAGATTTAAGCACACTGAAATCAGATGATTAGTTGATGAGAAAGGTTTTTTTTTAATTTTTGAGAGTGTTTTTAGCGTAGATGAGAGAGAGGTGTGTTAAAGGTTTTGAAAAGAGATCAGAAATGTTGCTTATATACATGTTTTGAACCTTTTGGCGTATTTAATAAATACGCCGATATATTAAATACGCCGCATTTTTGAATGATGAGGATAGAGTCTCTTGAATTTTTCTATTTAAACGAAACAAATACGCTCGTAAATTTCAAACTTTCTTGAAAAACGTGCCCATTTTAATGTCAACTAGTGCCTTTTTCCTGACATTCCATTTATTAATTATGATTTGCAATCTATTGTTTTCATTTCGAGATTTTTCTAATCTTTCAGCTAAGTCATTTATGACAAAATCTTTTCTAAAAACAAATTCCTTTAAAGTCTGCATTTTAGCTAAAGTCGAATTCAACTTTCTCTGATATGCAGCTTCATTTTCATTCAACTCTTTGTTAAATTGCAAAACTTTTTCTTTGTCTTTAATTAGGTCACGTTGAGGGATTTTTAATGTGCCACGACGTTCACACATGATTGGGAGAACAGTTTAACTTTAAATCCATACAGTATGCTATTTACCAAATCCTTATCCTCATTCTCTTTTGCGGATTCGGCTTTCATGGCGGTTGTGGGAGCTTCAGCTTTCTCCTTCTTGGTGCCACTTGTTGCTTCTAGGACATGTTTCTTCAGCTAGGCTTCTTAGCTTCTTCCTTTTCTTTATCTGCCACGGGTTCAGTAGGCATGAGAATTCTCTTCAAACCCTTATCCGTTGCTTTGTCACCCTTGGGAATTCCAGTAGCTTGTTTCTCGACAAAGATTGATGAAGATGAAGCGTATTCTCTAGAGATTTTAGCCATAAGTGCCTTTTTGACTTGCTCCGTTGCTTCAGCAATCTCCTCCGCCCAATCGTAGTCTTCAACAACCAAAGCCTTTGGCGTGTTAGGAGTGGAGTTGTCATTGCCTTCAATGGCGATTGGCCTTTTTGCAAGAGCAGTTTCAACATTCTTGTTTTTTAGTAGAGGACAATCCCTTTTGAAATGGCCCAAGTTTTTGCAGTTGTAGCACCTGAGTTTAGACTTGTCATAACCAGCTTTCCCAAGGGACAGACGCTTTCCAGTTTTATCTTGAAACTTCTTCAGTCTCAGGGTGATCGTAGCCATTTGCCACTTTAGATCCATTTCTTCCATGTCGCCAGGATCAACTTGATACATATCTTCTGCTGTGAAGATGTCTCTTTTAATCTTGCCCGACATCTGAGCTTCATAATTGCCCAGGAACATGTTAAATAGTGCCACGTTCTTGGTTGAGATCTTCAGGGCTTGAGTGTCGCCAACCACAATTGTCTTCTCATTTAACTGTGGAGCCTTTGTTGCGCTTGCGGAAGCGTTGAAATATGATACACTCGAGGCTTATAAATTCGGACCCTCAGAGGCAATAAACACCACATTCTTCAAACCAACGGTTGATTAAGGAGACTTTGGAGGATAACCAGTTTGATTCATCTCACGCTTGTTCACATCCATTTCAAAAGACTTCAAGGTGTTGATCAAATCAGACAGATTAACGGGATTTGGGCTGTTTAGGAAATCCCTCTTGATCATCATGCATTGAAGGCTCCATTCTTTTGGAAGCAAGTCCAAAAGTTACTTTATCGCAGCTCGATTTGTGATGGGATTACCAGCCTTCTTCATTCTAGTCATCATATTCAGAAACCAACTAATGTGATATGAAAGACTTTCTCCTCGGATGCTACCAAACATGTCGTACTCTTTCTGTACCATATCTCTCTTGTTTTGAATCAATTCTTCATTTCCCTCGTAAAAGTCGATCAATGCCAGCCAGAGCTCGTTTGCTGTCGTATACTCTTCGATCATGTTACAATCGTCCGTCGATAAGGCCATAGTTAAAGCTGTGTGAGCATGGCGATCACGCTGAATCAGGGCTTTGTCTTCATCAGTGTACGTTGACGGATCGTTGTTCACCACCCTCATGTCACCTTGAACGACCATGGGGATGTGGGGTTCAACAGTGATCCATATCCATTGATTGTAGTTCGGGTATTCGAAGAATGACTTGATACGGTTTTTCCCACATCCAAAATCAGTTGATCCCTTCAATTTCGTTGGTCGTGTTGCAGTTCTGGTCTCTAACTCAGCTTGTGCGATCGGATTCAGTTGATTTAGTGACATTTTGGTTTGATTTTAAGTTCAAGTTGCTGATCAGAAGATAATTACGCTGGATTTTAGGGTTCAGAGTACAATTACGCCGAGAATTGATCAAATACGCTGGTAACTTGATAGATTAGTAAGAAAATATGCTGAGGTGATCAACAACGTTGATGGTTCTTGAAACATGGATCGACGAAAATAGCTAAATCCGCTGACACAAACAAAACAAACGTGAGTTTGGCAAAATAAGCCGATCACCATGATATAAACGTTGGGGTTCTTTATCACTGACTTCAAAGTCGCCTTCGATTAACTACGCTGAACTATGTCGCCGAGAATCAATAATTACGCTGATATATTACTGGCGTATTTGTTAATTACGCGATCTTCAAGTTAAATACGCTGTATTCAAAACTATCTACACTGACTTTAAGTTTAAATACGCTGGACAGGGTTTAAACACGAACAAAACTCTCTAATCATTCAAAAACGACCCAAAATCCATGTTTCTTTGCACCAAAATGACCCAAATGTTCACCAAAACACTGATTAACAACAACCTAATGATTAATCACACCAGATCAAGCCATTTTAAGTTCAAAATTTTGAAAAACCTTGAAACTTTGAAAACTTGTGAAAAACCTTCAAAACTTGAAGAATCTTAACAAAAACTTAAACAATCAAGAGCACTAAGGCTCTGATACCAAATTGTGAATCACAAACAAGATCCGGATCACAGTAGTGGTTTGATTGTTATCACCCAAACACCTATTGATTAGGTGTTTGAATGTGTAAAAGTTAAGAAAAATCAAAGATGAAGATGAAGATTCTTGTTTGGATCAAAACAATAAGTGTTGTTTAGTAATCCCAAATGAAATGATCGATAGAAGTACCTGGATATCGGATTTAGCTTAGTAATCAGCAAGAAAAACACAACACAAGAGATTTCACCAAAACTAGTCCAAGAAACTTGGCTAGGGTTTCATTACAATGCATATATATAGTTACAGACCAACCAGCGTAATTAATAATTATGCTGGTATCATAATTATGCCGCCTCAGGGCTTTCAACTATCAAACAATTACATTTTGACCCCCTGAACTTTCTAGAACATAATAAACTCTAACAAAACAATCCATAACCAACTAAAACAAGTACCAACGATTTCAAACACTCTAAAAGTGATAACACAGAAACCCCAACCAAATAATTAAAACGAACAATGAAAAAAAGAAACTTCTCACCATTGTAATCTAGAAAAGCTTTTGGACGGCAAGAATAAAGGGGACTCAGACCCCCTATCGCCAATATGCCCTCAGAAAAATTGAAAGCGCGGGTAGGATTCTCATACATCAGATTCCATAAAGAAGCCTCAACGTCCGACGGGGAAGGAACTTCATCATCAATAACGGAGGCAGGATCCCTGGCTGGGAAGGGTTCAGATAACAACGCAAGAGAAATAAAGATGAATCGATTTTTCCATTCCTTGGGATACGTGGAAGTCAGTATAAAGGAGTAACAAGGCAGGGAAACACTATCCTGTCTCTTATCATAAGTAAACCAATCTCCATTAGACCTTAAGCAAAAAAAATGCCGATACAGCGGCATCGTTGGAACACCGGCAAACGAAGCACAAGTCAACTCAAAATGAACGATTCTCAGAAAAGCAAGAGGATGAACCTGAGAAAAGAGGATTCCGTAATGATTGAGTAGCTCCATCTTGAAAGATGACAGTGGGTACCAGACCCCACAAATTGAAAAGGATATAGAATGGATTACAATGCGCTCCGACGAGCACGTCATCGGCTCGGTAGGTCCCGACATACAAGGCGAAAGCCCAGAAGGTATACGATAAGATGAAACAAATGACTTTAAATCCTCTTGAGTGATCACGGAGTAGATTAATGCTCTACCTTTGCGACTCATGGTAGAAAAAAACTAGAGCAAAGAAGGGAGAATGGTAAGAGAAAGAAGATTCAAGAATGGTAGATTGTGATGCGGTTAATCGCATATATATAGGAGATCGAATAGGCAACAACAATCTTGTCAAAGATTTAAATGCAACCCTCCATATTCCCCCATGTTTGGATAGCCCGGTCCTAGCCGTCGGATCGAGCATGGGGCCAGAAGGGATCATCATTATAAATGAGATCTCTTATCTTAGGGACCCACATAACGCATTAAAAGCAAAACTTAGTCCAGTCCCACACATGGATTTAGTGAGCCAAGACTAGAGATGGCTTAACGAGGAGGGCTCCTCATCTGGGCTCTCATTCTCAAGATCAGCCAACCCATTATAATTATACGAAAGTTGGGCCACAACTAGCAGAGAAACTAACGTTGTGGACAAAGCAGAGGACTCGAAAGAGAGCATGGCTCTCATGGCAGGTCAAGTTAGTGTTCAGGTAAGAATAACCGGTGATTGGACCTATATGTAGCATTTATTGCACGAGAGGGAAAGGTAGATCGAGACAGCGAGGTTACACGGAGAGGATAGTCATCATTTAATGAAGAGATCTCTTTAAATCCTAGACAGGAGACAAGGGACTGACTTATACCCGGACATTCCTTTCGTCCATAGGTTTGCCCACCAGATCTCTATAGTAATGGGTCTCGCCTGATAAATGCACACTCTCATATAAGCCGAGGAAGAGATCAAGAAAAGGCAACTCACAAAATACCCTAAAGCACAACACCTGCATTTACTCTCACAAAAAAAGATTCACTGAGAACCCATTGAATAAACTAATCAGGAATCCACATCATTCACTCCGACCGATTCGTCGCGTCAGAACCCCGACAAGTTTTTTTTATTCTCATGCCGGAGCCTGGTCACTGATTCCCCCCCCCCCCCCATCTCGGGTCCTCCGTGGCGAGGCTAACGGTGTTCTTTTTTGTAGTGACCTCAAAGGCGAAACTTGGACGTAGACAAATCTCCATAGTAAGGCACAGATCTTCAGGGATTCGACACATGGGTTGGCGGGATCATCTGTTTAATTAACCAGGTTAAACAAGTCAACCCACATACAACAAGTTTAACTAAATAGATAAGTCCGAACACGGTCAATTTCTTAATTGAACGAGTTAGATATGATAACTGAAAGCCTGACTATTTCCGTATCGTGTTTCAATCTGTGTCAAGAATTGTCGCCGCTAGTATTCAAACAAGGAAATCTGGAATGTGTATTTCATACTCCTAGGGCAAAATGTTATAAGCAAATTCTCTCGGATAAATATATCAATAACCAGAAAACGAATGTTTTGAGAAGAAAAAAAATTGATCGTACTTTTTTCTCTTTAATTTGAATATTTCTATCAAAAACATTAGTGTAACACACGCAAAATATATTTACGCTATCTTAGTCTATTCAACATCTGTAAAACACAAATAAAGATCGTCATGTTGTATGCAAATACTAAGTTTATTTTCTTATTGTCCTTATATGTAAGGATATAATTGTTGGAAATCAGGCCCTTGATCGAATACACAAACACCGGATGAACGAACTGGTTCGACTCTTTTATAAATTTATCAATGAAAAACACACTAATTACAATGACCCTAACCATCTATTTATACTAAACCTATTCTAGTCCTAACCCAACTCGAACTCTATAAATACAATAAATAAACAAACTAGATAAACTTATCTAATTCGAACTAACAATTATCCCTATAAAGACTCAATAAATAATTCAACACAATTATCTATAACCCGTCTTTATCCTTATCTCTTTAATTCAAGATTAACGTCTTCATTCTCCCCCTTAATCTTGAATTGTTCACACCGCTCATTTATGACACCCGAATCACGTTTCCTCTCGAACCATCTCGACTTCTACCCGGCACCCGACCTTCACTCGGTCACGTCCAATGTCTTCTCGGTTCTTGCTATACTTGCTAATTCGTTCTTGCTTGCTTGTGTTCTTTCATTCTTTTCTTGCTTTAGCTGGAAACGGTTTTCTTTCTAAAACGTGCTTTCTTGCTTGATTCGAATTTGTTCTTACTTGCTTGCTTCGAATCAACTTTCTTTCTAACTTGCTATTCGAACCATACGGTTCGGTCTTTCTCGTTCTTTACGAACCACACAAGTCCGCTTCTTTCTTTCTTTCGGTTATCAATTATCTTTCTTCTTTCTGATCGACTCCCGTTCTTTCTTTCTTGTGGCTTGCTACTTTCTTACTTTCTTGCAACACCATCGTTCTTTCTTTCTTTCTTACGAGGCCATCTTACTTTCTCCCGAAGCGACGCTAGCCTCTTTTTTTCTTCTTTCTTGTGGTACCTCTTATATCTTTCTTGCTTGCTTAATCCATATTGGATTTCCTTTCTACATGAGCCATAAAGGTTCAAACTTGCTAACGTGTTGACACTTTCTGCTCAATCTTGCTTGCTATCACTTGCGAAAAATTAACTTTGCTGCTTGTTGTGGCTTTGTTTATTTTGTTTAAAAGAAACAACCCGTTGTTTGAATTCCCCAAAAACAAAACAAACAGAAAAAAAACCTTGTGCTTATAATCTTGGTGAGAGAATTGAGGTATGTGCTTGCTTGCTTAAAAATATAATCCTTGCTTGGCTGATTCCTTCGATAATCTCAGCCGCCACCCAATTAATTGTTTTTTTTTTCTCTTTGTCGTGGCCTGCTCTCCTTTTCTTCATGTTATTTGATCACAAATAACCTACTTTCTTGCCGTCACCGACTCACCTCTATTTTTTGACTCTCTTTCACCAGCCTACTTGCTAACACCCGTACCTTTTCCCGATCAAACTTGTTCCAAGAGGCCTCTCCACCGACCAAGAAAGCAAAGTCACCCGCTTCTAACGTTTTCTCACCTTGCCAAACAAAGCAAATCCAAAGCCACCTGCTTTGACGGATCTTTTACGCCCGTTTATTACACAACACGCCAGTCTCCTCTTATCACGAAACAACACGATCAAGGCACTTCAAATCCTGCTGTTGTCACCGGGTATATGCCAGTTGCTCAAACCCGCACCTAATAACTGAATAGCCTTGAATCATCTTTCTTTCATCACCGCTAACAGCTACGAACACCGATGTTCATCACGGTCACCCCCGTCATCTCAACCGGTTCTTACCCGCAACAACGGTTGACCCGAACACCATAACGTCTTTTTTCCTTACGTTGATCAAACAGGTGAAATACCCACCAACTCAGTTGATTCACCTATGAATACTTTTACCTATGTTCCTTGAAAACATAATCCACCTATAGACCAACTTTTGAAAACCATGCACACGTACATACCACCTGTGTTTTAGGCTTTCAACAATAATTAAATTCATGCAACCATACACCAATGACCAACCGTCATCTTCTTGAAGATTCTTTTCCACATTAATTACAACTTCAATTAATACGGCTTGATCACGCAATTCGTACCAGAAAAATCGTCTTTGACGACACCGTTGTCTACACCAATCACTTCAACAACCCCGGTTTCACCTCTGTAACGCCGTCACACCCCCGCTAGGGGTGCTCTCCCCTTCTCGAAAAACGACTCTCAAAACCGCCAACCGTTAGTTAAGCTCTGATACCAATTGTTGGAAATCAGGCCCTTGATCGAATACACAAACACCGGATGAACGAACTGGTTCGACTCTTTTATAAATTTATCAATGAAAAACACACTAATTACAATGACCCTAACCATCTATTTATACTAAACCTATTCTAGTCCTAACCCAACTCGAACTCTATAAATACAATAAATAAACAAACTAGATAAACTTATCTAATTCGAACTAACAATTATCCCTATAAAGACTCAATAAATAATTCAACACAATTATCTATAACCCGTCTTTATCCTTATCTCTTTAATTCAAGATTAACGTCTTCAATAATATCCCACATGTCAAATAGCCTAGCACCTAAGGTTATCGCCCGGAGAAACTCCAAGTTGGCTACAATATTGAGTATAGTATTGGACACGAGCAGTTACAGTAGCAGAATTGCCACCATCACATTCCATTCCATTGATAGCACGAATAGTAGCTCCAAACCCTTGGCCAATGATTGGGTGGACATTGTTCATCCAAAACCAAAACGCTGTCCGAAAAGAGATGACAGGATCTGTGGCCACAATTTCAGGATTATTAAGCCCATCGAACCCAATGCTCCTCCCGGCTGGACCGTAGTTGTAATTCCATGACAATTGGATCGGACCCCTCCCATAGTAACCCTTGCTAGGATTACACGGATATTGAGTATTACTTTCATCGCAGTAATCCCCTGAAGGACCGTTTATTTCTTCAATGTAGCAAAAATCTGTCACATGCAAAACTTAAAGTTAATTTACTAGAACGTGTATTAACATCTATGTATTTTTTCTTTTAATAAAAGAAATAAATGCTAAGAAAAGGTTATGACAAATCTCTTTTTTAACCGTAAAAACAACATTATTTATTTGTTATTTTTGTTCTTTGTTGACGATTAAATAAGCGTATATATTGTGTATAGATTGGACTCATTCCAGCGGCGTTGTAACCGGCTCGTCGAACCCTAACTAGGATTCTTTTACCCTAAACCCTAAATCATAACCCCTAAACCCTAAATATATTAGGGTTTGGCTTCTAGGGTTTAGCTTTAGGGTTTAGTTTTAGGGTTTAGCGTTAGGGTTTAACTTTAGGTTTAGCCTTTAGGGTTTAGCTTTTAGGGTTTATAGTTTAGATTTTACGGTTTAGCTTAGGTTTTAGCCTTATTTTTTAGTTTTAGGGTTTAGAGTTTAGGAGTTAGGATTTAGGATTTAGGGTTTAGGGTTAAAAGATCTTAGTTAAGGTTCGACGAGCCGGTTCCAACGCCGCTGGAATGAGTCCAATCGGAGTTCGTTTGAGTTGGTTTCCCGCTGTTCCCCACTTTTTAGTGTTCCACAATTAACCTTCCCCTACTAAACGTTACCTTATTTAGATTTGTGATTGGTATATAACTAATGATTGATTGATGATTGATTTATAACTAACTAATGTAACATGATAAAACTAGAAGAATGGTCTTACGTCCGGTTTCATGGGTGACATGTGCGAAGAAAGCTGCAATCTCCCTCCTTGAATCATCTTCCGATCCAACTCTACCAAATTGGGGATAGTTTCCGAGGGCTTCAAGGAAGGCGGCACGTGTGTAAAACCCTCTCCCTTCACAACTCGCGTCTGATTGATCCACGATACCATTAAAGAATGCATCCGTCACGATGCTAGCAACATCAACATCATTCGTGGGAGGGGCCGAGAAACACGGCCCTTCTTGGCAGCCCGCACCACAGTATGCCTCATCGCTGCCACAGTAACCGAACCGGCTGCAGCACAAGTCTGGACTGCAGCCGCAATTCTGGGCGGAGGAGTTAAGTACTCCGGCCAGAAGTATTCCGGCGACAATGAGTATACCAAAAGTTTTCATTGTGGTAAGTTAGATTTTTTCTGAAAAGATGGTTTGTTTGATTTAGTTAGTTGATATGTAGATGTGCTTTTATAGTGTTGTGAAAACCGAAGCGTGTTGTGGACGTGTGAAAGTGGATATGAGAAATACGGTGTCGTCTGGTTTGAATTGTGTCGAAGTTGACTTTGTCAAATGTCGTCTAGAAATATTAAAGTTTGAAATGGCAATTTCATATATAGTTGACATTTAAAAGTCAAGTTATAACGAAATCTGTTGAAGGCACCATCGACGACTCACCTCCAACTTGATGCGCTCAAAGTTTATGCCAATAATTATATATAAGTTATATCAATGTTTTATATCTTTTTAATATGATTGTGTATATTAAATTTAGATATTATTATCATAAATGAAATATGAATGTGTGTAAACTAGGCTTGTTAACGAACCAAGACAAGGTAAATCTAATTGTTTACAAACCGAGCCGAGCATAACTGAGATTGCTCTTTTAAAACCAAGTCGATTTCGAATGAGCATCAAGTTATTTTACAACCTTAACTTAACGATTATTACTTGGAGTCTCGGCTCCACCGATTGAATCTTTGTGAGAAGATTATCTACAATATCGGTACATGGATTAATACTTTTTGGAAAGATTATTTAGAATACAATAAAAAGAACTAGAACCGATAATGACATATAAGTATATACAATATAAGTGCGATTAACATTTCAATATTAAAACAGATATTACAGAACGTATGTATTACATAATTGAACTAAGGTTAAACTAGAGTTCAACATAACCCAGAATATATACATTGCCAAGTTCCATAAATTACCTGAGAAATCCAATATTAAGTTTACCAAATCAGTGCAATAATAAAAAAAAGGAGAAACTAGGATATATAAGTGTAAAAATAAAACTATAAAATATGGGTAACTTAAATGAATCGAGCCAAGGTAAAGATGGAACTCGGACTGTTTATAATTCAAGCTGATCTGGCTCGTTTACAACCAATTCGATTTCGAGTTTTCAGGTTTTCTCAGCGACCTTCGAGTATAAAATAATTTGAATGACCATAGTGTACGTATGTGTGATCTACAAAGTTTTATTAAAATATTAATTGTATAATACAATGTGTGTTCTACAAAGTTTTATTAAAAAATTAAAATGTATAATAAGATAAGGGTTTATTAAAAAATTAAAGTATATAATAAAATGTGTGATCTACAAAGTTTTATTAAAAAAATTAAAATGTATAATAAAATAAGGGTACATTGCATTTTACTTTATTTCAGTTTCAGTAAAATTTCAGGCAGTGTTATTTAACTAACGAATTGTAACGGATGTCCTTTATTTTTGATGTCTTTATATGCGGTGTTATTTCTCCATAAAAAGGTTACAAAAATAAAGGGCATTCGTGTAAAAAAACATAAAGGACAACACCTGTAAATGAATTCAAACATAAAGGACTTTCATTGTTATTTTGTTAGTTAAAGAAAACGTTTGAAATTCTATTGAAACTTAAAGTAGTAAAATGCAATTTACTTATAAAATAATTTTATTTTTCAGTTTGGAAAGCATACGTGGGGGCATGTATTAAATTTTATTTTCTTCAAACCTTTATATTTTTTATTTTCAAATCATAAAGTTAAATTAAAGAGTAAACTTCCGTTTTGCTCCCTGTGGTTTGGTCACTTTAACGGTTTTGCCTCAAACCTTTAAAAATAGCCATTTTACTCCCTGATCTCTGAATCCTTTCATGATTTCACTCCTCGCCTCTAACTCCATCCAAATGGTCTGTTATCTGAAAGGGTATTTTGGTAATTTCAGGTACAAACTAAGGGTATTTTAGTAAAACTACAAATAAAGATTATATTATATATAATAATATAATAATAATATATAACATCATCATCATCATCTTCATCATCAAAATTCAGAACTCATAAACTGGTTATTTTTGTTTCTCTCTACCCTCTCTCTTCTCTCTACACTCTCTCTTCTCTCCCCATCACCAACAACCAACAACCACCACCCACCAACCGTCACAACCCTCACCGCCCTACCATAAAGCAACCACCACAACCATTTCTGTCGTCACTCTCTCATCCTTCCATCTCTCTCCACCACCCGACCACCGCCACCGTCACCACCACCTTCGGCCTTCATCTCTTACACCCCCACACAACCACCACCATTGAATCGGAGCTCAAACCCCAACCATCACCTCCGTAACCACCCCCACCATAGATCAAATCATGGATCTGAGCGAAAACCACTAACATTTCTCAGATCTGGTTAAGTTGCACCTTAAACTGCTGTCATAATCGGGTTTCATGACGAATCCATAAAACCTAATCTGGTCAGAAACCTTCGAACAAAGATTGAGCGGCGGCAATGGCTAGGGTATAGCATTAAATTTGATATGAAAGTGATTGTTTATGCTTGATGTTGGTCTGTCTAGAGTGAAAATGAATACTATCAAATCTGTGGGTTTTATTGTTTAAAACCCTAAATTTACCATAAAGATTGGATCTTTGTGATGTTTTCTTGTTAAATTTTTGTGGCTTTTATCGAAATCGAGCAATTTTATGATTTGTTAGTTGTATGGAAAAAAGATTTTGAATTTGTGTTTCTTGTGATGGGTATTGATCAGAAATGGAACCTGGTAATGGGGCTCATGTGGAAGATGAAAATGGTGTGGAAAATAATGTGGTGGGTCAACAAAAGTCAAATGAAGTTGAGTCAACAACATTGGATGTGAGTGAATCTGGTGATGATGGTAAAGAGTGAGAGAGAGATAGAGGTGGTAGAAAGTGGTATAGGAGAGAGAGGGGAGGAGATGAGAGAGATTAATAGGTTTTTTTAATAAAAAGACAAAAAGATCAAAAAAAGCCTTGTATATATAATATTACCAAAATACCCTCCAAATTAACCGAGACTTTGGATGGAGTTAGACCCGTGGAGCAAATTAGAGAAAAACTAGTAACATAAGGGAGTAAAATGACTATTTTTAAAGGTTTGAGGCAAAACCATTAAAGTGATCAAACCACAGGGAGGAAAACGGAAGTTTACTCTAAATTAAATTAACCGTTTACTTTTTAATAGCATTCTAGAAAGTATATGTCAAATATAGTATAGCCACCTATTTTCATCATCATGCGCAAGGACTTTGCTCCTGTTTGTGAATAGTTGAATACAGATCAAACTCCACCTAAAACGTAATGAACAATTTAGTTAAAAAGAGTTGAAAGACCCCTCCAATAACAATAAGCTGATGATTGAGAACCTACATTTAAGTACCACAAAGTCCAACAAAACTATATCTTTGAATTGTAGATACGAGGGTTCAAGGGTGCTCCTTTGGGTAGTGCTATCCAAAAAGCTCGTGATTCAGAGCTCGCTCATATTTAGCTCGAAAAAAGCTTACTTGATATGGCTCGGTTTGAAAGTGAGCCGAGCCGACCTGGCTCGGTTAGAAAGTGAGTCTAGCTCGGCTCGGGTCGTAACAAGCCGAGTTGGCTCAGTTTGGCTCGCATACCAGCTCGGCTCGGCTTAGCTTTGATTATTTTACTTTTAATATATTTTATTTTTATATACGTTACAAGGTTATAATCCCGTGTATTACACGGGTTGAATAAATGAATTTTATATACTAAATAATAAAAAAAATATTTTAAAAACTCATTTTATCACACGGGTTGAATAAATGTAATTTTATATATTAAATAATAAATAGTTATATCTATAAAAACTAAGCTAAACATACCCTAAATATCCTTTACATAGCTTAGAAATAGGCTTTGAGGGGTTCGTTATGCGAAAATATGCTTATTTGATCAATAGGGACTAAAAGCGTCAAAAACCGCGTAAGTTTGCATTTACGCGTATATCTTAAGCTCAAACTATATCCGGACATCCAAAAATTTTTGTAATCATTAAAATATTTTAATTTAGTGTTTGAAAGTTAGAATTTCACTCGTCGCGTAATTTGGATCGATTTCGCGTTCGTTACGACTTCCGTCGTAATTAACCGAACAACGCGATCGTACGACCAAACAAACCAACATCCGAGATGTTTTTGAGCATATTTCATGTTCCTTATACTTTAACTTCATTTTAGAGCTTTAAAATGAGGTTAACAGGGCTTAAAAGTGTCAAAAATGCATTAAAAACCAAGTTTTGCACATTTAGGGACTTTTCTGCCAATCTGCCAAACTTGTCTCTAGCGGGGCGCGTAAGATGAATCCTCATCTTACGTGGGGCGCGACAGAAGCCCAGATCAGCGAAAAAATGGTTTTCGGCAACAGCAGCTTGTTTTCTGGTTTTGTACATTGTTTTAACAAACCATTAACTAGTTTTTAAAGTCCCCTAGTATTGTAAATCAGTGGGCACACATGTAAGGTCTAGATTGAAGCACGATTTACGAGAAACGATCCTAACGGTTCTTGAAATCCTATAAATACCCACTTGATTCTTCACCAATTCCTCACCATTTTGATTCAATCTGCTCTAAGTTGGGGTTTATACTCCATACCTGAGTAATTTGAATCAAAACTTCCTTGCTTTGACCCTTTGTAAGTTTCTTTCATGCTTGTTATCGTTTTTCAAGTGTGAAAGTCAAACAGTGTTTGACTTTCTGCTTTGACTAGTCTTTGGTCAACACGAAGTTCGTTTGAACTTCGCAACGTGAGCGTAATCACGATGGTCATAGTCCTTTGTGACTATACCTACTAATTACCACGTTAATTAGGCGTAGTGACGAGTCATAGTTTCGGTCAAAATACGAGCTTATGCGTATTTTGCAATCAAACTACTCTTGGGTGTCAAAACCGTTTGTTTTGATATCAAACTTGTTTTCTGACTTAGTTAAACATGTTTTAACATGTTTAACTCGTCACTTTTAGTTTAGTGCTTATATAGGGTCGTAAGATAAGCGGTCTAAACAACCGCTTAGACTTTCGAACCCGACCCGTTTGGTCGATCATTAGGATCCGACCAAACATATTTTGTGACCATAGTTGTATAGGGAATAGCCTTCCGAGGTTATACCTTATGGTCACTTCGTTTAGTTAGTTATATGATAGGTAGTTTATATGACTTAGGAAAATGACCAAAATGCCCTTTTTGCGCATAATTTCACTTTAAGCATATGTAACACATGTTTTGACATCTAAACTGATTATATAACATAATTAGATATGTTAAGGCATATAATACTTGTCACAGGACTAGTTAGGCGGTCCGAACGCGCTTTTGCGTGAACGACGCGTTAAAGTAGCATATGCTACCTTAATGGGTTGTAATGGGCCGTAAGCACTTAGGATAGGTTCCGATTTAGAATGTCGGCTTTGTTAAACCATATCACATGAGTTCCAATACTCATTTGGTTTACGAGATTTCATTCTACCCGATCTTCTGATTTAGGTGTCGATTCACTAACATAGTATCCGTTACACTAGGAACCGCTTCAACACTTGAACTCTTGGTCTTTTGAGCTTTGTTATACCCTTTGAACCAGAACTATACGCAATCCCAGGCGAGTACATAGTTCCCCTCTTTTACCGTTTTCAAATGTTTTGGGGTGATTCATATGTGTAACTGAATTGTTTTCCAAATGTATGGCATATATGCGTTTACTAAGTGATTTGATGTGTCTTATTCCGATTATGAAAACACAGTGATTATCTAGAATCCTTATAGCATCTATCTATCTTCATAGATTGATTCTTATAGGATGTTTGAAGTACAATCTTAGATCTTCTTATCTCCATAGTGAGATTTTTAAGAAATACTTTACAGGACTACAGTTATGGTTTTTGTGTAGATTATTGGTGATTTAGATAACGAAACTAGATAATACAATAAGCACATGGTGGATACGCCGCTGGTACTTCCTATATATAAGTGTGCTTATTGTATTGCCCTTCGTGGCGTTATCCCGAATCACCATTAGGATTTAGGATTGTTTTGATTCAATAATTCAATATAACAGAACCTAGAATCCTTATAGCATCTATCTATCTTCATAGATTGATTCTTGTAGGAGGTTTAAAGTACCAATATTGGAGTCCTTGATTGGATTCATTATGTGCTTTAATGCGTATGTAAGTGAACAATGTAACAGAACCCAGAATCATTATAGCATCTATCTATCTTCATAGATTGATTCTTTTAGGAGGTTTAAAGTACCAATATTGCAGTCCTTGATTGGATTCATTATGTGCTTTAATGCGTATGTAAGTGAACAATGTAACAGAACCCATAATCCTTATAGCATCTATCTATCTTAATAGATTGATTCTTGTAGGAGGTTTAAAGTACCAATATTGGAGTCCTTGATTGGATTCATTATGTGCTTTAATGCGTGTTTACAGGTTGATTGGCATATTTACAGTTTATGTGTTTATGTGGTAGTTGTGATTTAGATAACGAAACGGGTGTAACAAAATAAGAACATGGTGGATACGCCGCTGGTACTTCCTATATATAAGTGTTCTTATTTTATTACTCTTGTAGCGTTATCCAAATCACTTTAGGATTTTGTGTACTATTGATCCAATGTTTGTTTATCCAAATCCTTGTAGAATCTCCCATATCTTTATATGTTAAGATTTTTAGAAGGATATCTAAAGTATTATCATGAATCATTGATTTGATTTATATAATACTCACACAGGTTTTGATTAATTTCAAAACTGTTATTATTAATCCTTAATTGGTTTTTCTAATAATACATTAACAAGTTTTACGATAGTTTAAACGAGATTTCGATGTACAAGTTCAGATGGCATAAAAATTACTTAGTAATAACCATATTGCCATATACAAAACTATTTGTCACGAGTTTTTGTCACACCCCGACCACGTAGGACAACCAAACGTGGCGGAAACATCGGGGAGTGTTGTAACAGAATCATTGTTTCATAACACATGGGAATTGAAATATTGTTTTATTGATTAAAATAGTTACAATGTCTTGACAATCAAAGAAACATAACATAAATAACTAGTCTGCATCTTTTTATTGTCACTAAGGCCCATGTCCGCCTAAGTGTATCTTGATCAATCCTATGCTTCATTTCCTGAAACACATGTGAAAATAGGTACGTCAGCATAAAAATGCCGGCGAGTACATAGGTTTAGTGAAAATAAGATTCATGACTTCTGTTTAAGAAAATGTTTAGTCATGAACCTTGTAATTTGCCTTGTCTTTGTAAATCGTTTGAAAAACAATAAGTTCAGATGATACGTATAAATAAGAGAATAATGCATGGTTAAATGAATAACCATGTAAAATGAGTTTGTATAAGTTAAGTTGTTTGTAAAACAATGTATTGTGAAAAGTATGTTATTTGTATAAAATGTTATATGTCATAAACTGAAATGATTCAAATAACGCTACGATATGTAATACCATACAAACACTTATATATAGGAAGTACCAGCGGCGTATCCACCATGCTTGTATCATATTACACACGCCTCGTTACTTAAGTCACTTAAACAAACCACCAATGTAATAAGTCTATGTTTAAACCAATTGTCAAAAGTCCTTGTATAAAACATATCAAATGTTAATAGTCCAAAAGTAGTCAAGTAATGTGTAACAAATGTTATGTATGGTAAGTAAAATAAGACTACTTAAACCATAAGTAAAAAAAAATGTACAAAACAAAGTATTGAAGTAAAACTTGGTTTAAATCAAAGTTATGTTTTGTGTAGTAAATGCATGCTATACTGATATAAGACATTTATGCGGTATTGTGAAAATTCATACATCCAAGCCTTGCGACAGTCGGATAACTATGTAAAAATGAGTTATCAAAATAATATGTATTCGGATTCGGTCATTCCTTACGTCCAAACAAACCCGAGATTTCAGGAATGGGATTTGTCAAGTCCTATGGTACCAGTACTTACTACCGAGCGGCGTAGCTAATGTTAATGAACGTATAATAGTCTCGTTTGTGCAAACCAAATGTCATAGCAAAAGTGAACATGTTATATGAAAACAATGTACTAAGTATGCTAAGTTAACATACAAAGCAGAAAGTCATGTAAATCAATGTGCTAGCATGCTATCAGTCAACATACATAGCAGAAATGTAATGTAAAACAATGTACTAAGTATGCCCACAATGGACATACATAGCATGAAATGTAATGAAATCATGTACTATAATGTACTAACAAACATAGCATGTATATGATGTGAAAACAGGAAAGCACGAAAGTAACAAGTAGGCACATGTGTTCCACCCCAAAACAGTTTGAAAACAGTAAAAGAGGGGTTCTATGTACTCACTTGAGAATGCTCAGTAGTCCTTGAGTGACAACCAAACAATGCTAGAGATCACGGATGTCAAACGGCACCTAATATAGGTAACTTATGTTAATAAACCGGACCTAAATCGGAAGATCGGTTAGAATGAGGGTTCGTAAACCAAACGAGTGTAGAGACTCGTGTCATATGGTTTAACAAAGCCTACATACTAAATGAAACCTAACCTAAGTGCTTTCGACCCATCGCGACCCATTTAGGTAGCTTATGCTACTTTAACGTGTCGTTCGCGTGAAACGCGTTCGGACCGCCTAACTAGTCCTATGACAAGTGTTATATGCCTAAACATGTTACATAATCAGTTATATGACAAAAGTTTAGGTTACATATGCTTAATTACCAATTATTCATGAAAAGGGTATTCTGGTAATTTACCTAAGGCATATAAACTACCTATCATACAACTACTCAAACGATGTGACCATAGGGTATAACCTCGGAAGGTTATTCCCTACCTACTATGGTCACCTAATGTGTTTGGTCGGATCCTAATGATCGACCAAATGGGTCGGGTTCGAAAGTATAAGCGATTGTTTAGATCGCTTACCTGACGACCCTATATAAGCACTAAACTAAAAGTGACGAGCTAAGCATGTTAAAACATGCTTAACTAGGTTTAGAAAACAGGTTTGGTATCACAACAAACGGTTGTGATACCTAAGAGTAGTTTGGTTACAAAATACGCAAGAATACGTATTCTGACCGAAACTACGGCTCGTCACTGAGCCTAGATAACGTGGTAATCAGTAGGTATAGTCACTAGGGACTATAACCATCGTGATCACGCTCACGTTATGAAGTTCAAACGAACTTCGCATCGACCATAAACTGGTCAGTGCAGAAAGTCAAACAAAGTTTGACTTTTGGACTCGAAAAGACTCGAAAAGCAATAAAAGAACGAAGGAACACTTACGAAGGGTCCCCGAATGCTAATCTAGATCAAAATAGCTCAGGTATGAAACAAAGGTTTCAACTTAGAGCACAATTGATCAGATTCTAGTGAGAAAAGAAGTGAAATGGGTTGGGTATTTATAGTTTTCGGTCCACCGTTAGGATCGTTTCTTGGAGAAGAGGGAATGATCTAGCCCGTACACTTGTCGGAATGTTGTGGTAACTGATTTTGGCCACCACAAGAGTTTAACAAGTGGCACTTGACCTTTGGGGAATGTTTAGGGGCAGATAACAGCAGCCAAAAACGATTTGCCGCATCTGGACACTGCTTACGCACCGTAACAAATTATTTGTTACGGTGCGCAAGGGCCTTGCAGGTCTGAAGTTTTCAAAAGTGGCAGAACAGGCCCCTGCACCTTGTTTCGTTGCGTAACGGCACTTCTAACACCCGTCAAACCCAATTTCAAGCTTCACAATGATGTTAAGGCATAGGGAACATGAAATATGCTTGGAAACATCACGGATGTCGGTTCGTTTAGCCGTACGATCGCGATGTTCGGTTAATTACGACGGAATGCGCATAAGCGCGAAAAACGATCCAAATGACGCGACGAATGGATTTTTCTTATGCCAAACACTAAAATAAAATATTTTAGTGCTTACATAAATTTTTGGATGTCCGGATGTATTCAGAACGTAAGTTATGCGCGAAAATGCAAACTTGTGCACTTTTTGACACTTTTAGTCCCTGAATGACCCAAAAGTTTATTTTAGCACACCGAACCCCTCAAAGCCTATTTCTAAGCTATTTAAAGGATATTTATGGTATGTTTAACTTATGGCCATGTTCCGGAATGTTTGTTACAGTTCAAATTGGCATACTTTCGCAGTTTGTCAAATTTAGTCCCTGTAAGCGATTTAACTTGATTTCGGCATACCAAACTTTCCAAATCTTATTTCTAAGTTATGTAAAGGTTATTTAAGGTATGTTAAGCCTATTTCACTATTCCGGAGTGTTCGTTGCATTAAACTGGTTATATTTACGCATCGGTGCGCGTATAACCTTCAAGAAAGCGATTTAGAGTTTGGAATTGAACAAAAATTGATATGTGCACATATTTTTACAAATCCCAAGTATGAAATATAATATTTCATTGGTTCGGTATTTGTTTGATGGCCGTGGAGGCACAGGTGTTACAATTTTCATGATTAATATTATGTATTGCTATACTAAACTTTTGCCATCCTCTGGCTTCAAGTTTTATTTTTTATCGACAACCCTCGTAGTTGCCAAAGTATTGCAATACCAAATGTTTTGCCATTTACTTGGCTAATAAAACCTATGTATACGCCGGCATTTTTATGTTGACCTATTTTCTCATATGTTTCAGGTTATCAATTATTCAAGCATGCAACGCATAGGACTGCATTCAAGGCCTTAGACTTCTAAATCAAAAGCCAATTACATGTATTCTTTGTTTGAAAACAATGTTAATAATATTGAAACAATTTTAGTACCAGTAGTTTTGAGCTATTTGTAACGTGACTCCCCGATATTTCCACCGCGTGTTGTTGTATTATGCGATTGGGGTGTTACAGATTGGTATCAGAGCACTGGTTATAGGGAATTAGGTTACTAGCATGCCTTAAACCTAGTCTATAACCTTCCTAAGACCCAAACGTGAGTAGACTTAGGAACTCTTTCCTAAATCCTCATCCTTATTCGTGCCATAACTACTCTATGATTTACAAATCATCTAGCCCTAGATGATTTATCCTAAACCTTAGGCTTCATGCCCTGAGGTGTTCCTCAAAA
The DNA here is from genome assembly GCA_030545235.1 of Helianthus tuberosus. NCBI lineage: Eukaryota > Viridiplantae > Streptophyta > Magnoliopsida > Asterales > Asteraceae > Helianthus > Helianthus tuberosus. The sequence goes on along the minus strand of CM060432.1, from coordinate 67,389,690 downwards.
TGTTTTCTCAAAACATTTTCATTGGAATATTTCTCAAAATGTTTTCTCAAGCGTTTTCATCAAAGTATTTCACAACATGTTTTATCTCAAACGATTTGTATCAAAAGATTTCTTAAATGTTTTCTTCAAACGTTTTTCATCAAAAACTTTGGTTTTTAATAATGTGAACACATGCAATTTGGAAGGGTGGATGCATGTACCCCGAGTTTAAGGCTAGAGTGTTCGTACAAATCCGCATATTCGGACCAGTCACTCTTACCTTGGAACTCTTAGGGTGAGTGTCCACTTATAGGCTAAAGCATGTCTTCGTGAAGCATTATAAAAACCTATCCATCTTAACCCTACCGAACGATTTCTAAAACGACCTTTGTAACACTACTCATTCATATTACCCTCGGTAATATGTTTGCTCTTCACGACAATCGAAACATCTTTCCTTTCCCAATACTATTTCATCATATTACCTTCGGTGATATGTTTGATTCGATACAGTTGAAATGAATTTCATTTCATTTCACGACACTACGAGATCCTATTTCAATTTCAAAACACTACCTTTATTTTTCAAAATTTCAAATTTTTACCATTTGGATGAGAATTTTCAAAATTTCAAACACAAAGTTTCTTTATTTTAAAATTTTAATTTAAAAACATTTTGTCTTAAAAGCAATAAATTTTTAACAAGTAAACAATTTATAATACAAACCATTACCTTGGTTTGTATTCTCTCATCCAAAAATATTACAAAAGTTATTTTCAAACAACTCTTGTTTCAAAACAAAATCCACAACACTGTATTTTCTAAATACAAGAACGAGACCTATGAACGAGATTTTACTAGATCAAAGTTTTCACAATACAATGATGTTACAAACTCATAACAATTTGGTAAATCTAACTTATTTGGTTTTCACTATAGCTATACTTTCAAGATGCCTCCTTACCGCGACGCCACTCGGAACGCTGAATTAGCAACAATGATTTCTCAGCAGCTAGATACTTTACTCCCTGGCATTGTGACTCAAGTCAACCAAATCCATAACAATAACAACAATGTTTTATCGCTATGTAACTATAAACAATTCAACTCGGCTAAACCACTCAGGTTTAATGGGTCTGAAGGAGCAACTGCACTCCTACAATGGTTTGAAAGTATAGAAAGCACATTCCGCCATGTTCAGTGTCCAAATGAGCGCAAGGTAGATTTCACTTCGAGTGTCTTTCAAAGGAGAGCACTCACTTGGTGGAATGGTATTATGAGAGACCGATGTGCCGGTGTAGCAATGGAACTGACGTGGGAAGAATTTAAAGATCTTATGAAGAAAGAATTCTGCCCACGAAGCGAAATAAGGGCACTTGAAAACGAGTTCTATTATCTAAAACTGGATAGTGGGGTAAACCGTGCCTATACTAACCGATTTGAACAGTTAAGCCTACTTTGCCCCACTATGGTCACACCTTTGGATTGGGCCATTGAGAAATACATTGATGGCCTACCTGATCTTGTCCAAGACATTGTCACTGGCAGCCAACCTGCAACGCTTAGGGAGGCTAAGGAATTAGCCGCTTTCTTAACCGACTCCCAGGTTAGAAAAGGTAAACTATTTCGAAAAGGAGACAAGAAACAAAACACTGAATCTGTTAACGAGAATCTGAAAAAGAACAAAGGCCGAATCTTCTAAAAGTTCTAGGAAGCGTAAGGCTTCAAAGAATTTTGCAATTCCTGCACCTGTTCCACTAAACTCAGTACCCTTTAAAGGATTTTATCGTGGAAAGCAACCTTGGTGCAATCATTGCAACTATCATCATGCATCAAATTCCCCTTGTCGCCAGTGTACAATTTGTGGTTTATTTGGACATCTAGTTGTGACCTGTCGTATCCAGAACCGAGCAGCCCCTACTCAGACTCGCCCGAGAGCATGTTTCAATTGTGGTTAGGGCTGTAAACGAACCGAACGTTCAGCGAACAGCTCGTGTACCGTTCGGCGGGAAGTTCATTTATGTTCGTTCGTTTAATAAACGAACGAACATAAACAAGAAATTTCGTTCGATTAGTTAAATGAACGAACGTGAACAGAGGTCTCGTTCGTTCGATTGTGTTCGTGAACGTTCGGTAAGGTGTTCGTGAACATTCGTTGATTTGCGTTCGTTTATGTTCGTATGTTTGTGTTTTAATTGAAGATCTTTGTACTTTCTTATATTTTATTTGTACTTTTTATATTATTAAACTTTTATTTATTTTATTTCCCTAACAGTTAAACTAGGAAACCCACTTTCACCTTGTTTATGCATCATTTCCCTTTCATTTCTCATTATTTACATCCACGAATACAATCAACCTCCGTTCCACAATAAGGGATTCAAGTTCGAGTGCTACTCTCTGGGCCATCTATCTTTATCCTTCGTCGCATTCGCCAAATTTATTTGTGTTCGTTTATGTTCATGAACCGTTCGCGAACACGCTCATTTCCTTAATGAACGAACACGAACATAAAATCTCGTTCGGTAAGTGTTCATGAACCGTTCGTGAACACATTTATTCCCTTAACGAACGAACACAAACAAGGCCTTGTTCGTGTTCGTTCGGTTCGTTTACAGCCCTAATTGTGGTGATTTAAATCATTTCAAGCGAAACTGCCCCAAGCTTGCCAATGATAATGGACGAGTATTCAACGCCAATGAGGCTCAAGCTAATGATCAAGCACTTATGATCATCTGAACCTCTATATTTTATGTTTATTTTCGAAAACAATGTACATATTTCAACTATGTTTGTAATGACAATATAAATTTCAAGAAGTTTATCTTTATCCTTGTTATTCAATTTCCAATTTCAAACTCTAATGTGATTACACTATGTGTGATTACAATTACATGCTGATTTGAGGATTCCGTTCTCTAGGAACTAAATCTTGTAAGTAAGCATACCGTGATTTCACTCTAGTCCATTCATACGAACTTGGTAACACGATCGATACGAATACTATGAACAAGTTAATACTATTTTGTGATCATAACATTACATACATGATTTAATTACCTAATATATATAGTACATGATTATTTTCTTCGTATGTTGATTTAACGTACTTAGTACATTATTTTCAAGTACATTTTGCTTAGTGTGTTAACTTAGCATACCTAGCGCATGATTTGAAAACATTTTCTCGATATGCTTACAATATGATGACAATACATTATTAGTATATGTTGCACTTTACCTGTTTGGTTAATATGAAACATATATATAAACATTCATACTAGAATAGAATACCTACTACTAAATTTGTTGTATGCAAAATAAGTAGTGTTATCATTGCTAGTATGAAATACGATTTGATTTGACAGATATTATGTTGTGACGATGTTTATTTGATTTAGACGATAGTTCGACCTTATTATTTGTTTACCCTCGCTTAACAAGAGGAGCTATGTGGACCATGCGACGAATCGGGTAATTATGGGTGCACACTTAATTATGAGATTCGACGCATGAGAATCATAGTAAGCCTTGTTGAGTATGGTGGCATAAGATCTAGAGTGATTAAGGTAACAAGAGGAGTATGATGCGATAAGAACACGGTGGATACGCCGATGGTACTTCCTATATATAAGTGTTCTTATTGTGTTATTCTTCAGAATGTTGCTAAGATCACTTGGTAATTTTATGTTATCTTGGACCATTATGTGATTATGTACTTAATTGTTATTTGTGTGGTTATTCCCGATGGACGACAACGAGTACATTCATTAACTCAAATCGAGCCGACCGGGAATATAATATGGTGTTAAAGGTGACGATCTTGATGCCATAGGTATCTTGACCCGTCTCCTATACATGTGATGCTCATGGTGCATTGGATGTATCTCGTGGACCGTGTACGTGAAGGGCTTGAATGTACACCCCTTTGTTTGCTAGGAATTACACTAAGAGCTTAGTATAACATAGTGCCATACTCAAACGATTTTTGAACACTGGTCAACTTTTTCTTTAAATTCACAAGTTTCAAAGGGTTAAATACCTTGAGATACTTTGAATATCCCAAATCACATTTTGAATCCCCTGAAAATTTCCAACACCAAATGATGCTCCGCATCTTTGGGATCTAGCAATCTGCTTATCCATCAGTTGTTTCAATTTTACTCTACGGTCTCCTTCAAATAAATTTCGGGACAAAATTTCCTAAAGTAGGGGAGACTGTGACACTTGTGCTCCGTAAACACCACACGATGTAGGACACTATCTTTTATCAAAGGAACAATGTGTTTTGGTCTCAAAATGTGTTTATTTGCGTTTGACAATTTCACGTTTTGATTCTAGTTCAATTTCAAGCTTTAAATCGCTTTCTGGAAAGTTATACGCAAACTGATGCGTAAACGTAATCAGTTTAATGCAACAAACACTCTGGAATAGTGACATAGGCTTAACATACCTTAAATAACTTTTATATAACTTAGAAATAAGTTTTGAAGGTTTGGTGTGTCAAAAGCAAGTTTATTCACTCTCAGGGACTATTTACGTCAAACTGCGAAAGTCTGCTGATTCGTATAGTATTAACATTCCGGAACTGTATCATAAGCTAAACATACCCTAAATATCCTTTACATAGCTTAGAAATAGGCTTTGAGGGGTTCGTTATGCGAAAATATGCTTATTTGATCAATAGGGACTAAAAGCGTCAAAAATCGTGTAAGTTTGCATTTACGCGCATATCTTACGCTCAAACTATATCCGGACATCCAAAAATTTTTGTAATCATTAAAATATTTTAATTTAGTGTTTGAAAGTTAGAATTTCACTCGTCGCGTAATTTGGATCGATTTCGCGTTCGTTACGACTTCTGTCGTAATTAACCGAACAACGCGATCGTACGACCAAACAAACCGACATCCGAGATGTTTTTGAGCATATTTCATGTTCCTTATACTTTAACTTCATTTTAGAGCTTTGAAATGAGGTTAACGGGGCTTAAACGTGTCAAAAATGCATCAAAAACCAAGTTTTGCACATTCTGGGACCTTTTCTGCCAATCTGCCAAACTTGTCTTTGGCAGGGCGCGTAAGATGAGTCCTCATCTTACGCGGGGCGCGACAGAAGCCCAGATCTGCAAAAAAATGGTTTTCGGCAACAGCAGCTTGTTTTCTGGTTTTGTACATTGTTTTAACAAACCATTAACTAGTTTTTTTCAAGTCCCCTAGTATTGTAAATCAGTGGGCACACATGTAAGGTCTAGATTGAAGCACGATTTACGAGAAACGATCCTAACGGTTCTTGAAATACTATAAATACCCACTTGATTCTTCACTCATTCCTCACCATTTTGATTCAATCTGCTCTAGGTTGGGGTTTATACTCCATACCTGAGTAATTTGAATCAAAACTTCCTTACTTTGACCCTTTGTAAGTTTCTTTCATGCTTGTTATCGTTTTTCAAGTGTGAAAGTCAAACAGTGTTTGACTTTCTGCTTTGACTAGTCTTTGGTCAACACGAAGTTCGTTTGAACTTCGCAACGTGAGCGTAATCACGATGGTCATAGTCCTTTGTGACTATACCTACTGATTACCACGTTAATTAGGCGTAGTGACGAGTCATAGTTTCGGTCAAAATACGAGCTTATGCGTATTTTGCAGCCAAACAATTCTTGGGTGTCAAAACCGTTTGTTTTGATATCAAACTTGTTTTCTAACTTAGTTTAACATGTTTAACTCGTCACTTTTAGTTTAGTGCTTATATAGGGTCGTAAGATAAGCGGTCTAAACAACCGCTTAGACTTTCGAACCCGACCCGTTTAGTCGATCATTAGGATCCGACCAAACATATTTTGTGACCATAGTTGTATAGGGAATAGCTTTCCGAGGTTATACCTTATGGTTACTTCGTTTAGTTAGTTATATGATAGGTAGTTTATATGACTTAGGAAAATGACCAAAATGCCCTTTTTGCGCATAATTTCATTTTAAGCATATGTAACACATGTTTTGACATCTAAACTGATTATATAACATAATTAGATATGTTAAGGCATATAATACTTGTCACAGGACTAGTTAGGCGGTCCGAACGCGCTTTTGCGAGAACGACGCGTTAAAGTAGCATAAGCTACCTTAATGGGTTGTAATGGGCCGTAAGCACTTAGGATAGGTTCCGATTTAGAATGTCGGCTTTGTTAAACCATATCGCATGAGTTCCAACACTCATTTGGTTTACGAGATTTCATTCTACCCGATCTTCCGATTTAGGTGTCGATTCACTAACATAGTATCCGTTACACTAGGAACCGCTTCAACATTTGAACTCTTGGTCTTTTGAGCTTTGTTATACCCTTTGAACCAGAACTATACGCAATCCCAGGCGAGTACATAGTTCCCCTCTTTTACCGTTTTCAAATGTTTTGGGGTGATTCATATGTGTAACTGAATTGTTTTCCAAATGTATGGCATATATGCGTTTACTAAGTGATTTGATGTGTCTTATTCCGATTATGCAAACACAGTGATTATCTAGAATCCTTATAGCATCTATCTATCTTCATAGATTGATTCTTATAGGATGTTTGAAGTACAGTCTTAGATCTTCTTATCTCCATAGTGAGATTTTTAAGAAATACTTTACAGGACTATAGTTATGGTTTTTGTGTACATTATTGGTGATTTAGATAACGAAACTAGATAATACAATAAGCACATGGTGGATACGCCGCTGGTACTTCCTATATATAAGTGTGCTTATTGTATTACCCTTCGTGGCGTTATCCCGAATCACCATTAGGATTTAGGATTGTTTTGATTCAATAATTCAATATAACAGAACCTAGAATCCTTATAGCATCTATCTATCTTCATAGATTGATTCTTGTAGGAGGTTTAAAGTACCAATATTGGAGTCCTTGATTGGATTCATTATGTGCTTTAATGCGTATGTAAGTGAACAATGTAACAGAACCCCGAATCCTTATAGCATCTATCTATCTTCATAGATTGATTCTTGTAGGAGGTTTAAAGTACCAATATTGGAGTCCTTGATTGGATTCATTATGTGCTTTAATGCGTATGTAAGTGAACAATGTAACAGAACCCAGAATCCTTATAGCATCTATCTATCTTCATAGATTGATTCTTGTAGGAGGTTTAAAGTACCAATATTGGAGTCCTTGATTGGATTCATTATGTGCTTTAATGCGTGTTTACAGGTTGATTGACATATTTACAGTTTATATGTTTATGTGGTAGTTGTGATTTAGATAACAAAACGGGTGTAACAAAATAAGAACATGGTGGATACGCCGCTGGTACTTCCTATATATAAGTGTTCTTATTTTATTACTCTTGTAGCGTTATCCAAATCACTTTAGGATTTTGTGTACTATTGATCCAATGTTTGTTTATCCAAATCCTTGTAGAATCTCCCATATCTTTATATGTTAAGATTTTTAGAAGGATATCTAAAGTATTATCATGAATCATTGATTTGATTTATATAATACTCACACAGGTTTTGATTAATTTCAAAACTGTTATTATTAATCCTTAATTGGTTTTTCTAATAATACATTAACAAGTTTTACGATAGTTTAAACGAGATTGCGATGTACAAGTTCAGATGGCATAAAAATTACTTAGTAATAACCATATTGCCCTATACAAAACTATTTGTCACGAGTTTTCATAATTAAGATTATGTATTTCAATACTAAACTTTTGACATGCTCTGGCTTCAAGATTTATTTTCTATCGACAACTCTCGTAGTTGCCAAAGTATTGCAATACCAAATGTTTTCCCATTTAATTGGCTAATAAAACCTATGTATTCGCCGGCATTTTTATGCTGACCTATTTTTACATATGTTTCAGGTTATCAATTATTTAAGCATGCAACGCATAGGACTGCATTCAGGGCCTTAGACTTCTAAATCAAAAGCCAATTACATGTATTCTTTGTTTGTAAAACAATGTTAATAATATTGAAACAATTTTAGTACCAGTAGTTATGAGCAATTTGTAACGTGACTCCCCGATATTTCTGCCGCGTGTTGTTGTATTACGCGATTGGGGTGTTACAGGTATGTTGGGGTTTTGTATACAAAATGTTGAAAACGTTACCATTGGACGAAGAGTTAGCCAATGGGTAATATGACCCACAAGTCAGGTGTTGACAGTACTGAATGAGTAATTGAGTAGATATAAACAAATGTAATTGCGGATGCCCTCAATTCTGTAAAAGTGATAAAATTGTTTTGATTAAACTGGGATGCACTCACCAGTATTTCTTGCTGATAAAATATTTTTAAACGTGTTTCGGGTAACAAAATATGAAAGGCAATAAAAGCCAGCTGGAGAGCACTGAATGCTTGGAAAAGTGGCTATAAAAGTTACCTAATAAAAAGAAGTTTTGTTTTCAATAGTTAGGGTTTACCCTTCCAAATGTACTGTCAAATGAACTTCGGTTTTATCCCAATGTTTATTATTATAAAAAGTATGGTGTTTTACTTTGATAAAAATAATTCCTAACTACGGTCCTAATGAAACTTTTCCGCTGCCAAATTAATAAAACACCGATACCACCAGCTCTGAGCGTGTCGTGGCCGCCCGCCTCCCGGGGCAGGGGTCGGGGGTTGCGACAGAAGGTGGTATCAGAGCTACAACCACTGGTTTAAGCCAAAGAAGTGTTCTGCTGACACTTAAGTTTTAAATTTTGTGTTAGGAAATAACTTATGTGATTATGTGTTTTGTGTTATTTGACTATTTGTTAGTTTACAGTATGAGTGATCAAGGAACTTCAGACGCTTATCGTCATTTAGATAATTCACCAAAAAAAGAGGGAACATCATCTCAACCTGATCCCTCAGGTTACTCAGCCGATACTGAGGAAGGGATATTTATATTTAAGTCACAGTCTGAGGAACTATTTACTACTAAGAAAAGAGGTTGGTTTAATAGAGGTGCACATGAGAGAGGAAAAGGAATGAAAAAGTTACAACAACAAAGGGCAATAGTCAGGGCTAATAAGGAAGTAAAGGAACAAACTCAGGAAACAGGCAATAGACCACCATGGGAAGAGGAACTAGATAGACAGTTGGCCAATTTTCATATGCTAGCTACCACAGCAGTAGACTCTAACCAAATAGCCGAACTGCCACTGTTACATTTATTCCCAGACCAACTAATGCTAGAACCCAACCAAGAAAACCAATTCCCGATACCTGCATTTGGCCCCAACGAGTTACCTAGAATCCCAACTCCACACCCTTTAGGATATGATCCGTGGTTTGATGACAATAGCGCAGACCCTTATGAGGAACCAGTACCCCCTCCTGAACCATTAGACCCACCAATGAGTCGAAAACAGGTACAAGAACTCTATCAGTATGGAGAGGATTTAGTGAATGGGGGGAATAGAGTTCAACAGATGGGGGAAAACTAGTTTGGAAATATGATGAACGAGACATGCAGTACTGGATAAACGGCACTTAGAAAATACCTAGACATATGTGTATTTTGAAAAAAAAATAGAATAGATATAGATGCATAGTATATTTGATTTCAAGTTGTAATTTGTAATAGATGCATATATGTATATATTTGGAAAAGAGTAAAAGTCGCAATGATCGACGTTTTTGACCAACTTGTTTATGTAATTGTGTATAGATATCTGTACTAAATGTTATTCTATGATAATTAATACCTGATAAATGTTCACAATTCAGATGTCGAACGAAGTAAATCAGGAAAACCAGAATAATGAGAATAACGGAAAATGTAACACCTGTGTCATTTCAACCATCAAACAAATGCCAAACCAATGAAATATTGTATTTCATACTTTGGACTTGTATAAATATGTGTATCTTTTGCACATATCAACTCTTGTTCGATTTCAAACTCTAAATCGCTTTCTGGAAGGTTATACGCGCACTAATGCGTAAATATAACCAGTTTAATCCAACGAACACTCCGGAATAGTGAAATAGGCTTAACATACCTTGAATAACCTTTACATAACTTATATATAAGTTTTGGAAGGTTTGGTGTGGTGAAATCAAGTTAAATCGCTTACAGGGACTAAAGTTGACAAACTGCGAAAGTATGCCAATTTGAACTGTAACAGACATTCCGGAACATGACCATAAGTTAAACACACCATAAATATCCTTTACATAGATTAGAAATAGGCTTTAATGGGTTCGGTGTGCTAAAATAAACTTTTGGGTCATTCAGGGACTAAAAGTGTCAAAAAGTGCACAAGTTTGCATTTTCGCGCATAACTTACGTTCTGAATACATCCGGACATCCAAAAATTTATGTAAGCACTAAAATATTTTATTTTGGTGTTCGCCATAAGAAAAATCCATTCGTCGCGTCATTTGGTTCGTTTTTCGCATTCGGGACCAGATTCGATGTATTAGCCGTTGTTTAATTCACAACCACACATTCTAAACTTGCTTAGTCAGCGGATAAGGATGGAATTTAAACACCTAAACACCATGACATTTCAACACATGTATGTATGGAATTTAAACACCTAAACACCATGACGTTTCAACACATGTATGGATGGAATTTAAACACCTAAACACCATGACATTTCAACACATGTATGGATGGAATTTAAACACCTAAACACCATGACATTTCAACACATGTATGGATGGAATTTAAACACCTAAACACCATGACATTTCAACACATGTATGGATGGAATTTAAACACCTAAACACCATGACATTTCAACACATGTACGGATGGGATTAAGGCACGTTTTCCATGAAACGATCTTAACGGTTCGGGTATTCCTATAAATACCCATCCACCCCCATTGCTAAAATCACTAGAACTTTGATTTGAGAAACTCTAAGTTGAAACTATTGTTTCATACCTGAGATTTTTGAATCGAGGTTAGCATTCGGGGACCCTTCGTAAGTCTTCTTTCGTTCTTTTCCTTATTTTATTGCTTTTCGAGTCAGAAAGTCAAACTTTGTTTGACTTTCAGCGTTGACCAGTAATGGTCAATGCGAAGTTCGTTTGAACTTCGCAACGTGAGTGTAATCACGTTGGTTATAGTCCCTTGGGACTATGCCTACTGATTACCACGTTGTCTAGGGTCGTAGGGTAAGCGATCTAATAAATCGCTTATACCTTCGAACCCGACCCAGTTTGGTCGATCATTAGGATCCGACCAAACACATTAGGTGACCATAGTAGGTAGGGAATAACCTTCCGAGGTTATACCCTATGGTCACATCGTTTAAGTAGTTGTATGATAGGTAGTTTATATGCCTTAGGTAAATTACCAGAATACCCTTTTCATGTATAATTGGTAATTAAGCATATGTAACCTAAACCTTTGTCACATAACTGATTATGTAATATGTTTAGGCATATAACACTTGTCATAGGGCTAGTTAGGCGGTCCGAACGCGTTTCACGCGAACGACGCGTTAAAGTAGCATAAGCTACCTAAACGGGTCGTAATGGGTCGAAATCACTCAGGTTAAGTTTCATTTAGTATGTAGGCTTTGTTAAACCAAATGACACGAGTCTCTACACTCGTTTGGTTTACAAACCCTAATGCTACCCAATCTTCCGATCTAGGTCCGGTTTATTAACATAGTTACCTATACTAGGTGCCGTTTGATATCCGCGATCTCTAGCATTGTTTAGTTGTCACTCCAGAACTACTGAGCAATCTCAGGTGAGTACATAGACCCCTCTTTTACTGTTTTCCAAACTGTTTTGGGGTGAAACACATGTGCCTACTTGTTACATTCATGCTTTCCCGTTTTCACATCATATACCTGCTATGTTCGTTAGTACATTATAGTACATGATTTTATGACATTTCATGCTAGGTGTGCCCAATTGTGTGCATTACTTAGTACATCGTTTTACATGACATTTTGACATAGACATTTGACATAGACATTTCGGCATAGACATTTTAACATGATTGACATTTGATCATGCATTTCCCACAAAACATAACTTTGATTTAAACCAAGATTTACTTCAATACTTTGTTTTTGTGCATATGGTTTAGTTGAGACATTTCACTTGCCATACATGACATCTTGACATAGACATTTGACATGGATATTTGACATAGACATTTGACATGGATATTTGACATAGACATTTTGATATGATTTACATCTTGACATGAACACTTTGACACATTACCTAATACATTTGACAATTGATTTAAACATAGACTTCTTACATTGGTTGGTTTGGTTTGATTAAGTGATTAAGTAACGATGCGTGTGTAATATGATACAAGCATGGTGGATACGCCGCTGGTACTTCCTATATATAAGTGTTTGTATGGTATTACATATCATAGCGTTATTTGAATCATTTCAGTTTGAGACATAGAACATTCTATACAAATAACATACTTTTCACAAGACATTGATTTATAAACATCTTATCTTATGCAAACATATTTTACTTGGTTATTCATTTAACCCTACATTTATTTATACTTATCATCTGATCTTATCGATTTTCAAATGATTTACAAAGCAAAGCAAATAACAAGGTTCATGACTAAAGATTTTCTCAAACATAAGTCATGAAACCTATTTTCACAAAACCTATGTATCTCACAGGCATTTTTATGCTGACGTACCTATTTTCACATGTGTTTTTCAGGAACTGTTGCATAAGATGATCAAGATACACATAGGCAGACTTGGGCTTTAGTGACAATAAAAGATGCAAGACTAGTTAATTTTGTTGTGTTTTCTTGTTTGTTAAGACATTGTAACACTTTTAATCAATAAAACGAAACTTCAATTGCCATGGATTTGAAACAATTAATTCTGTTACAACACTCCCCGACATTTCCGCCACGTTTTGTATGTCCTACGTGGTCGGGGTGTGACAGAAAACAAATTGATAACAGTGCCATCCAACATATAGTATCACAAGGAATTATAGATGCTATGCCTTATATTATCAAGACTGTTAAGGAAGCAGAAAATAATAAATCTGCAAATGAAAGTAAACATCAACACACTGAACCAAGTCATAGTGTGAACGATAATGGATCTATTATCCAAGCTCCTATTCCTAAGAGAAGAAGAACCCGATTGCCGGTACGTTCTTAGTTAATAACATATTTGCCAAAGTATTGTTTGACTCTGGTACAAACCAAAGTTTTATCAATACTTCTTTCTACAAACTTCTTGACTAACCCTTAGTCAAACTTCAACAAAATTGTCTAGTAGAGACAGCCAATGGAGAATCCATTAAGATAGGTGAAATCTTGCAGGAAGCAAGAATAGAAATCCTGAACCATCATTTCTTCGCTAACCTTTACCCAACGAATCTAGCCGGATTCGATGTCGTATTTGGAATGGATTGGTTGGTAGCCAATCATGCTACTATTTTATGTGATCAAAAGTCAGTACAAGTAAGTACACCAAGTGGTGAAAAGATCACAATCAAAGGAGATAAGCCAACTAAATCGACAAAATTCATCTCTATGATGAAAGCCGCAAGTTATGAAAGGAAAGGAGGAATAGTATATATGATTTCCGTAATCATTAATACTAAAGGAAAAGAATTAAAAGATACTCCTGTAATATCTAAATTCTCAGACATGTTTCCAAAAGAGTTACCTGGATTACCGCCTGATAGAGAGGTTGAATTTAGAATTCACCTAATACCAGGGACAGCACCGATTGCCAAAGCACCATACCGATTAGCACCAACAGAGATGTAGGAACTGAAGAAACAATTGGACGAACTTCTTGACAAAGGTTTTATACAACCATGTTCATCACCATGGGGAGCACCGGTGTTATTCGTTAAGAAGAAAGACGGGTCGATTCGTATGTGCATTGATTACCGAGATTTGAACAAAGTCACGATTAAGAATCGGTACCCACTACCGAGAATCGATGATCTGTTCGTTCAACTTCAAGGAGCTTGATTCTTTTCTAAGATCAATTTACGCTCAGGATATCATCAACAGAAAGTACAGGAAGAGGATATTCCTAAGACTGCTTTCAGAACGAGATACGGTCATTTTGAATTTACCGTCATGCCATTTGGTTTAACCAATGCCCCAGCCGCATTTATGGACATGATGAACAGGATATGTAAACCATACCTGGATAAATTCATTCTAATTTACTCTAGGAGTAAAGAAGAACATGCAGCGCATCTGGATACACTTCTGACATTGTTGAGAAAAGAGAAACTTTATGCAAAATTCTCAAAATGTGAATTTTGGTTACAAGATATGCAATTCCTTGGACATCTGGTTAATCATGAAGGAATTCATGTGGATCCCACAAAGATCAAGGCAATTACTAAATGGAAAGTCCCTAAATCGCCCACAGAAGTACGCAGTTTTCTAGGACTGGCAGGATATTATAGATGGTTTATCCGAGATTTATCTAGGATAGCCATTCCATTAACTAAACTAAACTGACCTGCAAATCAATTAAGTTTGAATGGGGACCAAAACAGGAAGAAGCTTTTAGGATCCTTAAGCAAACACTAACCAACGCACCCATACTCGCATTACCAGAAGGAACTGAAGACTTTATAGTCTATTGTGATGCGTCTAAGTTAGGATATGGATGTGTGATGATGCAGCGTCAAAAGGTTATAGCTTATGCCTCTAGACAACTTAAGAAACATGAAGAGAATTATACAACTCATGATCTAGAACTAGGAGCCATAGTTTTCGCCCTTAAGATTTGGAGACACTATTTATATGGAAATAAATTTGTTGTCTTCACCGATCATAAGAGTTTAAGGTACATTTTTGGGCAAAAAGAATTAAATATGATACAAAGACGTTGGATGGAAGTTCTTAGTGATTATGATTGTGATATCCAGTATTATGCTGGAAAAGCTAATGTAGGAGCTGATGCTTTAAGTCGAAAGTATCATGAAAAACTGAAAGGAGTACGTTCTCTCAGATTAAATCTACAAATAGATTTAAATGATCAAATTAGAGAAGTACAGAAATCAGCAATCAAGGACGATGCTGAAAATTTAAAAGGAATGATCAAGGAATTAGAACAAGGAACAGATGGAATTTGGAAGTTCCATAAGGAAAGGATGTGGATACCTAAACACGGAAACCTATGCCACAGAATTCTAGAAGAAGACCCTAAGTCTAAGTATACGATACATCCCAGAAGTGATAAGATGTATCAAGATCTAAGAAAGAATTTCTGGTGGACAGGAATGAAAAAGGACACTACAAGAAAAATGACCATTTGGGACTAAATTATGAGGGACTGATCTATTAGTCTCGGATACATAGTATCTGGGACTAATTTATTAGTTACTAATTGTATTAGAGAGTGATTTTTTTGTGACTGATGTCCGTGACTAATAATCAGTCCTTAATACTTGGACAACTTATCTGAGACTGAATTTTAGTCACAAATATGTTTGTCTAAAAATAATTTTTGGAGGGAAACTTATTGGTTACTGAAATTCAGTCCTAAATAATTGCCCTCGTTAATAAAAATGGCGCCATTTTATTGGTCACTAATATATTTATGCTGAGGGACAAAATTATGAGGGACTGATCTATCAGTCTCGGATACATAGTATCTAGGACTAATTTATTAGTTACTAATTGTATTAGAGGTTGATTTTTTTTGTGACTGATATCCGTGACTAATGATCAGTCCTTAATACTTGGACTACTTATCTGAGACTGAATTTTAGTCACAAATATGTTTGTCTAAAAATAAATTTTGGGGGGAAACTTATTGGTTACTGAAATTTAGTCCTAAATAACTGCCCCATCAATAAAAATGACGCCATTTTATTGGTCACTAATATTTAGTCACTACTATATTGACACCGAGGGACTAAATTATGAGGGACTGATTTATCAGTCTTGGATACATAGTATATGGGACTAATTTATTAGTTACTAATTGTATTAGAGGTTGATTTTTTTTGTGACTGGTGTCCGTGACTAATAATCAGTCCTTAATACTTGGACCATTTATCTGAGACTGAATTTTAGTCACAATTTTTTTTGTCTAAAAATAAATTTTGGGGGGAAACTTATTGGTTACTGAAATTCGGTCCTAAATAACTACCCCATTAATAAAAATGGCGCCATTTTATTGGTAAACCAGACATATGTATAACTGAATAATGACTAAAACATGTTATTCAGACAAAAAGCACAAAGCTTATTTGTAGATGTAAGACCATCGGTAAACCAGACATATGTATAACTGAATAATTTAAAAAAACATATGCATTATATGTCCAAATCGATTCTAACAATATATAAAACAAGTTCAAAGTTCAACAAAAATACAAAATAAGAACATTAGCATCCAAATCTACCTACCACAGCATATCAACAACCCATGTCCAAGTAGCACCAGCCTCTACGATAAGCTTCTTCCAAATTCAGCCTTCTGAAAACACATTATAGTATGTTATTTTAAACTTTAATGCATACGACAAAAAAAACCTTGTAAAGTGGTCATATTGTAAGAATCTGAAACATACAACCTTTTTTTTTTCAATTAGTTGGTTCCTATTTTGGGTAAATTTATAAGTTTAGTGCTCTAAACTACACAAAACATAAATGACCTTTAAGTTTTTTTTTCCTATTTTAAGAACTCCCTTTTAAGTTTTTAAAGAAAATCCATTTTAAATTATGTGTACAATAGAAACCAACTCAATTTTTTTTATCAATCAACCAATCTAATTAATGTTCATTTTATGGTTGATGAGGCTATATGTTGCTCAACTTATGCAGAAACAAATTGAAATTCATCAAAATTATAGTAAACTTCCGTACAACAAATAATACCTGAAATTGTCCATATGCCCACATCATTGATTCCAATCCAAAATAAACCGGGTACTGTACCAGCCAAATTTGACAAAACATAACTAAATACTACTATTGAATCCTTTCTTGATACTTCTACTTTTACCTGCAAACATAATATCCAAAGTAAATTTTTAGATAATGTGAAACAATTCTACTTTTACATGTGTATTAGTAAATAAGACTAGTATTTGTGAAATTTGAATACAAAATTTACATAGTGAACATTACCAATCATCGTCGTCTGACTCATCATTTTCTATTTCATTATTGGGCTTATCAGTGTCTGAATCATCTAGATATGACTCTGAACCAAAATCTTCCATGATGTAATCAGAATCATCGATCTCCTCATTGATAAAATCATCTATAGTGCCTTCAGAACGTTGAATATCAACATTTTCAACAATTTCTTCTTCAACATCTTTATGACGAAGGTTGACATCTTCTATCAAATCTTCTGCATTATTGTCTTCTGGAATATCCCACAAGTTTCTGTGGATAATTCTTTCAATGATTTTCCGTCGTGAATTTGGTTTAAGTGGATCATTTACATAAAACACCTGTTTAGCCTGGTTTGCAAAGATGAAAGGATCTTCCTTGTAAGCATGTCGGGAAGTGTCTACGCTTATAAAATGAGGTTCAAATATCACGTTCTTTCTTCGACGATCAGTATCAAACCATGTGCATTTGAATAATATAATACGATAACCTCTTATAAATGACAATTCAATGACTTCATCCAGAAATCCATAATAGTCATCTTCAACATCATTATGAACCCCCGATACGGTAACTCCACAATTTTGTGTTTGTCTACCGTCATCGTTTGACTTAATGACAAATTTTACCCCGTTCACTATATAACCCCAATGTGACAAAACTCGATTATCGGGAAGGCAAGACAATACATATAACTCCTCATTAATTTGAGATGGATTTAACACATACATCTCATGAATCTGTTCTCAATGTTCAACATAATAATCATGTTATTAGAGTGCAATGCAATATCACAAAGTAAAGTAAATAAAAATAGAGTGTGAGTATTACCCGTTTTGTAAACCAATTCGAGAATGTAGACTGCTGCATCTCGTAAAAATCCGATGATTCTGGATGTTGCATTTGTAAAAACCGTAAGTGTTCTCCGCCACATGCATATAAACTATAAATTTTATGACATGCGACAGTTAATACTAATTCACAACCAAATATCACAAAAAAGAAAAACTTACTCTAAGTACGGCTGAACCTCTTGGCAATTGTTGAAGATAAACCATATTGCTTTTTTCATAAGATTACTAGGAAGGATATGGACTTCTTTCTTCCCAATACCTCGGCCATTCAATCTAAAAACATCCAACGCAGAGCTTTGAGCATCACTAGAGGTTTTGTCACGTTTATCCAACTTGGATTCAACACCTCGTAAATAGTGTGAACAAAATGTTATGGCTTCTTCAACAACATAACATTCTGCTATCGAGCCTTTGGGTTTAGCTAAGTTTTGAACATATTTTTTTAAATGGCCAAGGTATCTTTCGATTGGATACATCCACCTTGATTGTACAGGTCCTCCCAAAATTGCCTCTTGAGGAAGATGCACACATAAGTGCACCATAACTGTAAAAAATGATGGGGGAAATATCCGTTCAAGCTTGCACAAAACCTTAACTACGTCTTCTTGCAACGCTTCCAACTCCCTCACGTGCAATGTGACTTCCGTAAGTTTCTTGAAAAACTGAGAAAACTCCACTAATGCATCACGAATCTGTTTTGTCATAAAGGGACAGATTGCAATAGGAATTATGTGTTGTATTAAGACGTGACAATCATGTGATTTAAGCCCATGTACCTTGCCTTGCTCAACAATCACATTTTTAGCTAAATTTCCAGCATATCCATCTGGAAAACGCACAGAGCTAAGTAAATTACAAAATTGTTTTCTCTCATCTCGAGTTAAAACATACAAAGCATGTGGTTTAACCCAATGATCATTCTCTCTCACCAAGTGAAGCTCTTTACGTATGTTCATATCTTCCAAATCAAGTCGAGCTTTTTCAGTGTCTTTCGTCTTTCCTTCTATGTTTAATAGGGTTCCTAACACATTCTCACACATATTTTTTTCAACATGCATCACGTCAATGTTGTGACGAATCAACAACTTAGGCCAATATGGGAGTTCGAAGAAGATGCTTTTCTTTGTCCAGTTTAAGTTTAAATCGGGAGGGTTCCGTTTTCATTTTTTACCTACATGAGTTGGATGTTTTCCATGCTGATGTAGAGTTAGATGTTTCAAGTGACGTAAGCAATCATCTCCGTTGACAAATTTAGGTGCAAGCCTAGTCTCTCTCTTTCCATTAAAATCTCGTGCTTTCCTCCAAGAGTGATTGGTTGGGAGAAATCGCCTATGACCTACATATGCTATTCTATCTCGCATACGTATACTGCTCGCATCTTCATTGCATATTGGACATGCCTTGTATCCACTCGTGCTCCACCCGGACAGATAACCATACGCAGGAAAATCATTAATTGTCCATAGAAGTGCGGCACGCATGTTGAATCTCTGTTTTGATTCACAATCATATGTTTCCACACCCTTATCCCATAGAAGTTTCAGCTCATCTATTAGTGGACGCAAAAATACATCTATATCATTACCTAGTGAATCTTTTCCAGGAATCAGCAATGTCAACATAAATGAAGCATCGACCATAGATTTCCAAGAAGGCATATTGTATGGTATAAGCACAACAGGCCACATACTATAGGAGAGACTCTTTGCACCAAACGGATTGAAACCATCACTTGCAAGCCCAAGGCGAACATTTCTAGGATCCTTTGCAAAATCAGGAAACATCGTATCAAAGTGTTTCCATGCCTTTCCGTCTGCTGGATGCCTAAGAACCCCCTCTTCTTTGATTCTGTATTGATCATGCCACAACATTTCCTTAGCAGTGTGTCTTGAGGCATATAAGCGCTTAAGTCTACTTGTGATGGGAAAGTAACGCAAAACTTTTACCGATTTTTTCTTCCCTTTACTATTTTCTTCATAACGACTAGTGCTACACACTGGACAATTTTGTAATTCTGCATTTTCTTTCCAAAATAATGCAGAATTATGTTTACAAACATGAATAGATTCGTATCCTAGTCCAAGAGTACGTAAATACTTTTTCGCCTCATAATAGTTTTTCGGCAAGTTTGCGTCCTTGAAAGCACGGCTAAATAAATTCAAAATCATATCAATTGACACAATTGTCATTTTGCATGTTACCTTCACGTTGATCAACTCTAGGAAAAAGCCTAGTACAGAAAACTCATCACACCCCGGGTATAAAGACTTCTCCATATCGACAAATAACTTCTCCACCTTTGGGTTATTACGTACACTAGCACCTTCCATGAAGTTTTCAGCTTCGGTTTCGCCGCCCGTAGGAAAAGCGTCATCAAGTAACTCATTGACACCGTCATTTGATTCGTTATCACTTTCTTCACAGTCACTATTTGTTTGGTCTGTTTCATAACCAGGCAGATGTTCACCTTGATAAATCCATACATTGTATGATGGTTCAAAACCATTATAGATTATATGATCACCAACAACTGTGGGAACATGTCTTCTTGCATTCACACACTTTTTACATGGGCAATGTATCCTACCTTCTCAATCAACGTATGTTTTACCCCTTTCTGCAAAAGCCATCGCTCCATTAACGAACACCGGGTCTATCTTATTTGTGATTTTAGTCCAGCTCTTATCCAAAGTCATTGCAAAATCCTGGTTAACAACAAACATAAATAAGCTACTTATCAAAACAAAACATTATTCTTTGGTTTATGAGGTTGGGTTGCCCATGCGAAGCCTCCACCGCTAGTTTGTATCAAAACTTGGGGTGGCTGCCCATGCGAAGCCTCCACCGCCCAAAACTTAAATCCGTATATTTTACATTTTCAATGCTAAATCAGATCCCTGGCCAAATACAGTCGTAATGTACCATATCCTAGCAAATCATTCACTAAAGAAACATACGAGTAGAAGGACTGCTCGATGTTTAATTTCAAACTACACACATTGATATGCATTTATTTAATGTTTATCATTTTATTCTATTTCCTCAAAATATAACTCCAGACTATACACATATATATGTACTTATTTTACTCTCAGTAATTTACTTCTTTCCTCTCAACCAATTTGTATTATACTTATGGTCAGTTATGGACTTCTCTGCCATTACTTAGCCTTTGTTTTACGGGTAAACCTCTTATTAGGTTGTAAACTTGTAATGCAGGAAGATGCCTACTGAATAATTCCTCAAGTCCACAACCAATTAGGCAACCTATAAAAGGGCTATATAAAGAAATTTGCCACCATAACAGAAAGAACCTTGAGGAAGCTATCATCTATTAAAAGCATGCCCCAGAATCAACAACTTCTTATGTACTGTAACAATCAAAGTTACTATGGTTCACTAAACAGTGTTCACTAAACTTGTGATATATCCAATCTAGCAACCGAAACAAAGGTCACCAAGCATGTGTCACTAAAAAGGGAATGTTAAACTCTTTTTATAGTATTATACAATTTATATAATCGATCTAGTTTTGTTCGCTGGCTCCCTTTTATTGACTGGCACTAATCTTATCCTTATATGATATTACACTCCATATTTTCTAAGGAATTGAACAGATAACTAGGATGTAGAGGTGGCATAATGATCGGGTTAGGGTTGAAGCGGGCCTGGTTAGGTTTACCTGAAACTTTTTTCATAAAAATGTATCAATAGTTAGTTTTTTCATTATAAATACACTGTAGGTGAAGTTCGACCTGTTTGACCCATTCCCTCTTATCTAATTTTTGTTTTGCCTGATGGACCCGTTGGAGATTAAACATAACCCGAGTCGACCCGTTAGACCCACAATTCTTAATTCTTTTTTTACCCGCTTAAGATAACATATAACCTAGTCTACCCAATCATTAGAAAATGGATTGAAATTGTCACCTTTTATTAAAACCATTAATGTTTAATACGAATGAACTCAATGTCAATAACAATTTATTTTTTATGCCATTTTCAATCCATTCTTCAAAGCAATGCTTTCTAATGATCCTCGATTGATTTTTCTTCGTCTTTCCATTAACCTTCCAATTTTCTTGTTAGATCAAAAAGCGGGTAACACTAGCGGTTTGATTCATGAAGTATGAGCTCGTGGCAAATTGCAATGATAGAAATGATTTATCTATTTATGTTCTGGTTAAAAAATATGACCGGTTGTGTAATGTATATTTCTTTTAGTTTAGTGACTATTAATTTCCTTTCAGTACAATGTGGAAGTTTGTGTTTTTGGTGATGATGGTCCTTACAAGAACGATGCCTGAAGAAGATTCTAGAGGACCTACAAATCAGTCGGTGGCCATTGAAAGTGCATCTAATATAGTACCACGCTCAACCCGCAGACGCAAGCGTAATGCCGCTACAACTACCGGTAAATATCACATCATTTTGATTATTTAAATTTTATAACATACTTGTGTTTTACTTATAGTTCCAAATCTGGGTTGATTTGGGTGGCTCTTTCGTACGGAACAGGTCAGATTGGGTTTATTGAGACAGCCCTTTCCAATTAACGGGTTAGACTGGGCTAATCCTTATGACAAAACTAGCCCCTCATGACCCCATCTACCTCCTTATTTTTACCGATTCTATTTCAATCAATTTATAATCTTCTACAAATGGTTTATATTTCTTGCAAAAAAAATCGAGAGATTTCATATATACAGAGGAGTCTTGGTTAATGAACTACTAGTGTTTGAAAATGAAAGTTTTGACTATAGATGCAATAAGTAAAGCTACTGTACCGTTTGACTCAATTTTCTACCATCAAATTCATACTTTAGCTGGTATAAAATCCTATTTTACATTAGATTGTATAATTTATTATATATATATATATATATGTGTGTGTGTGTGTGTGTGTGTGTGTATTTAAAAGCTCACATTATATAAAATTTTTCATTTCTAAACCTACCTGTTCTGACCCTAACCCATTCTAACTAGAACCCGTTTTGACCCGGACCCATTCTAACCCTTTTATAAACCATCCCCTTTTGACCCAGACCTAAAATAACCATTTTATAAACCGACCCGTTTTGACCCGGACCCATTCTAATCATTTTATAAAATAATATTAGTACTTTACAGTTGGGCTGATATGGTTGTTGAATTGGTTTGACACTTTGACTAATGTTCTTAATTTTCTATCTTCAGTATTTTAAAATTGATCTTTGAACCATTATAAATATAGAGGGGCTAGATAAAGGATGATTTCCATGTTCATGTGTTAATATTAGTCAGCTGATTTCTAGAATTATTTAAAGTACATTTATTTGGTTTATTTCTAACATAAGTTCAGAACTGGGTAAAATGATAATGAAAAAGTAAATATGTTCATCAGTCAATCTTTCTATTTTCAATATGTTAAACCTAATTTTTTAGAGTTATATAACAGCTGACCTTTAAAAGAAAAATCAAGTTGCCAATTATTATGTTTGTTTTGATTGAAATACTCTTTGAGCCTCCCCTGATTGTAAAACAATGTGCAGATGTAGATCAACCCCAGGTTGATCCACCAAAAAGGCGTGGTCCAAATCTCAATCTTAGCGCTACAAAAGACTTTGAGAATTTGCCTGAGGGTTCCAAAATTTCTTTAACAATGGCTGGCAGTACGAAAGGATTTGTTGGGCGTACAGCTACTCAGTTTGCAAATGAGTGTGGGATTGTAGTCCGTAGTGTATGTCCAATGAACTTTCACAAATGGGAGTCCGTACCTGCTGATATAAAAAATCTGATGTATGAAAAGTTACAAGTAAGTTTGATATAAATTATTGAAGAGTACTCACATTTTAATTTGCATTGTTAACATACAAATTCAATGCAGGGAAAATTCAATTTGTTGCGAACAGATAGAGTTTTCATGGGATATGTGGATTATCGACTACATCAACAATGGAAACGTACCAGAGGTGAGTTGAGTGCCCACTGGAAGAATAGTGGAGGAAAAACCAATCCTCGGTTGGCTAGATCAATGATGAAATCCAATTGTCGGAGTTCGGAAGATTGGAACCATTTATGCGATTATTGGGAGTTAGAATCAACTCGGGTAAGTTTGTTGAATGCTTGAAACAAATTTATGCAAACTTTATGTTAACATCATATATACATACATACACAAAGTAGTTTACATACATATAAGGTCCTACATATTGATGTAAATGCTATTGGATCATGGTGATTTGATTTCATATAACTCACTGGCCCATTCTTCTTAACTTTATAGAGATACAGTGATCAAATGGAATGTAATCGTGGAAAACAAGTTGTTACAAGTAGAGGAGGCTCTCGGTCAATAGCCAATCACGTATACCACATGGTAAGTTTTGAAGATTTATTGTTTAAACTTAAAGGGTTTTATTTGATTTAGTGAATTAGTTTAGTACTCTCTTTTCATTTATGGACCATTTATGTTCATATCTAGATTATTAACCATTATTTGTTAGTTCCAACTTCATTGTTTTCTAAACACATTTATCAAGCCCTATGTTATATTATTGCTTTTTGTTGTCACAGACAAATCGCGAGACTCAAACGCCGCCTAGCCCCTTTGAAGTCTATTACAAGTTGCATTATAATGCTAAAAAAGGATGGCAAAATGAGGAGGCAGAAACTGAATATGTAAGTTATTACTCTCTTTGAAACAACCCATTTTTTAGAACTAGATTTCTGATAGATGCAACTTAGGTTTAGAGATATATAGGCTGAATTTTGAGCGGCAATACGTAAGGATATCCACGTTTCTTTTTCTTTGCGTATTGCGATCCATAATCATCATCAGACCAAGACAACAACTTAGCCACACTCAGGTTACATTTTTTTTTTGATTTTTTAGCATATGATGTGAATGATGAGAGCCTATTGTTTATAAAATATAATGTGAATGATCCCTTTTTTATATTATTTTTTAGATAAATAAAACCTGATGATATTGTTACAATCTCATCAATTTTATTTTTTAGAGGCTGAGCCATATAGTTATCAAAGATTTTTATTTAGAAAAGTCACATTATTTGTTTGAAATTTGAGAGATTTGTTTATTCGTTTACTAATTATTGATGATATTGTTTGAAATTGATGATATTGTTACACTCTCTTTGTTAGGCAAATCTTATTCAAAATAAAGAGGAGGCAGTGGCGAAGTTAATTTCTAATGGGACAACGATAACTACTACCATGGATCACGAGCTCGAAAAGGAGGCAATTGAAAGTGTATGTGCCAAGAAAAAAACAACAAAATCTGCATGGAAGGTAGGCGTTGGACCGGTTTTCAGAAAAAAAAGATTTTTGGATGACATCGGAAGCTGGATCGTCTCAACCATCTTCAAGCGAGACGGAAGCACTTCGAAATCAGGTGGCTTTACTAGAAGAGAAATTGAAACAAAGCAATGAGAACTCGGAAAAAATGTTGATGTTCATGAGCTCAAAGTTTCCGGATTTTGAGAGCTCAGTATCCGCACATGTGAGTGGTGGAGCAAATGATTTGGATGGGCAACTCAATGTTAATGATAGTTTGATCTAGGATGTGAGTTAGTTAAACTTACTTTGTTGGTGTTTGTTTGATTACTTTTTTGAAGTTTAGGATTGATCTACTAAGTATTTTTACTTATATGTTTGACTGTTAACTTTATTAAAGTTTAGAATTAACATGCTATAATGTTATGGATTAAATTTGTTAAGAATGTCATTGTATTTAAGATTCTTATTAGTCCTAAAAAGTAAATATATTACCAAATGTGCATGCATACTATCGACTATCAAATGTAGTATCAAAGACTATTTTTTAGTCTTCAAAAAACTCATGACTAGAAACAGTCTTAGCATCATAGACTATTTTTAGTTACGAAATTAACATATTAGGGAGTGATTATCAGTCTCTAAAAAAACATATTCGGGATTGAAAAAGTTCTTAAAAGATACAAAATTTCAGTCTCTAAAAACATATTCGAGACTAAATAATGACATCTAAGATTATTTTTTAGTCCCTAAAAGATAAATTGAATATGTTATTAGGGACTAATTCTCAGTCTCTAAAAGAACATATAATCAGGGACTGATTCTTAGTCTCTAAAAGAACGTATTCAGGACTGAAAAAGTTCTTAAAAGCTACATATTTTCAGTCCCTAAAAAATATATTAAGGAATGAAATGGCATGTTATCAGGGACTAATTCTTAGTCTCTACAACGTCTATTAGATACTGAATTGTCATGGAACCCAAATCTAATTAAATGTATTTGGGACAAAATAGACAAGGTTCAAGTACTGATTTTCAGTCCTAAAAGGCCTAGTATCAAAGACTGATTTTCAGTCACCGATAAATTGTATTCGAGACTGAAATGATGTTGTACGACTACATATATTGAGGACTGATTTTATGTGTATAGGAGACTGAATGTCAGTCTCTATTGGTGTCATACAATCGGGACTGAAATTTAGTTACTAATGAAGGTATCTAGGACTAAGCAATTAGGACTGACTAGGGACTGGCAAAATCAGTCCCTAATAACCATTAGGGACTGATTTAGGAGTTTTAGAGACTGATTTTTCAGTCTCCGATGACGATCTTTTTTGTAGTGATAGCTAACTACATTGCTAAATGTTTAACTTGTTGACAAGTTAAAGCTGAGCATCAGAAACTCTCAGGACATTTGCAATAGTTAGAAATGCCTATATGGAAATGGGAATTGATAACAATGGACTTTGTTACTAAATTACCCAAGACAAGAAAATGAAATGATACAATATGGGTGATTGTAGACATATTTACTAAATCTACTCATTTCTTACCAGTGAAGGAAACTTTCAGTATGGAACAGTTAGCCAAGCTTTATGTAAATGAAATAGTTTCATTACATGGAATTCCTGTATCTATTGTATCCGATAGAGATAGCCGTTTTACTTCTCATTTTTGGACAAGTTTCCAAAAAGCAATGAGAACCAAGTTAAATTTAAGCACAGCTTATCATTCATAGACTGACGGACAAAGCAAAATGATAATTCAGACAATGGAAGATATGCTTAGAGCTTGTGTAATTGATTTCGGAGGAAATTGGGACGATCATTTACCATTAATAGAATTTTCTTACAATAAACAACTATCATAATAGCATTAATGTTGCACCATTTGAGGCACTTTATGGACGAAAGTGCAGAACTTTAGTCTGTTGGGCAGAAATTGGAGAAAAGCAATTATCTGGACCAGAGATAGTGCAAGAAACAACAGACAAGATAATTCAAGTCAAGGAAAGACTAAAAACAGCACGAGATCGTCAAAAGAAGATAACAAGCGAAAACCTTTAGAATTTCAAGTAGGAGATAAAGTCTTATTAAAAGTTTCTCCATAGAAAGGAGCAGTAAGATTCGTTAAGAGGGGAAAGCTAAGCCCCAGGTATGTTGGACCTTTTGAGATTATTAGAAGAATAGGACCGTAGCCTATCGGCTACAACTACCAGAGGAAATGGCAGGAATACATGATGTATTTCATGTATGTAATCTCAAGAAACGCTTAGCAGACGAATCTCTAGTAATACCTCTTAAGGACAAAGAGGTAAACGGGAAACATAAGTTTATCGAGAAACCCGTGCAGATTGAAGATAGAAAGATCAAGAATCTCAAGCACAAGAGATTAGTTCTGGTCAAAGTAAAATGAGATTCCAAGAGAAGACCAGAATACACTTGGGAACTCGAATCAGAGATGCAAAGGAAATACCCACACCTATTCCAGTAGGCCTCGAGGACGAGATCTAAAACAAGGTGGGGAGGATATAACAACCCTCCTAAAGACATCATAGAACCCTTAACGTGACCATAAAATATTCTTTACGTACCTCGTACGCAAGAACCGAGCCCGAATTAACCCTATACTTAGAAAAATTGACAAAACCCAAGTCTGACAGTCGCTCACGGGGCACGACGAGGACCTTAGTGGTCTATCACAGGGCGCGAGCCCAGTTACTTGCGGGGCACCCCTTGCGCCACGTGTCAGAACACGTGTGGAAGCTATGCACTGACTCGCCAAAGCTAGTGCCGCCCTTAACACTCTCGCAGGCCGCGACAAACATAGCCTGGCGCTTCGCGGGGTGCGACAAGGTGCTGGATCAGCCCTAAAAATAGAGGTTCAGGCCTCATTTGTTCAGCCGTTCATTTCTAGATTCTCTCTCAATTTCTCTAATAATTGAAATTCTGCTCGGGCATAATACCCACTATAAAGCGAAGCTCTACACGTTGTAAGTGTTATAACCCTACTATTACCCTACACGATCGACATAGTATTTCTGTAATGCATGTCAGGGCTCTGCCCGACTCAGTCGTTGGAATTTTGTCTCGTGTGTACACCTAATTGATTTAGGATTCCGTAATGAATGTCGGCTCTGCCCGACTCAGTCATTGGAATTATGTCTCGTGTTATACGATTAATGTGATTTTGGTTATTTTACTAACACGTGTGCATTATTTAATTTTTATAGATAATAACCAGGAGTTATACCAGGCAGCCTTAGTTTTACCTAAACAAACAATGTGAGTACATTCTCTTTTTGCCACCATTTTATAAATATATTTTTGTGAGTCCAAATATTTTACCAAAACCTCAATTGTTTTAAATAACACTTAACAGTAATTGAGTATTTGTGATTCTACAAGTACTACCAGTATGTTAGGGTTTTGTATACAAAATGTGGAAAGCGTTATCATTGGACGAAGAGTTAGCCAATGGGTAATATGACCCACAAGTCAGGTGTTGACAGTACTGAATGAGTAATTGAGTAGATATAAACAAATGTAATTGCAGATGCCCTCAATTCTGTAAAAGTGATAAAATTGTTTTGATTAAACTGGGATGTACTCACCAGTATTTCTTGGTGATATAATATTTTTAAACGCGTTTCAGGTAACAAAATATGAAAGCCAATAGAAGCCAGCTGGAGAGCACTGAAGTCTTGGAAAAGTGGCTATAAAAGTTACCTAAATAAAAAGAAGTTTTTGTTTTCAATATTTAGGGTTTACCCTTCCAAATGTACTATCAAATGAACTTGGGTTTTATCCCAATGTTTTATTATTATAAAAAGTATGGTGTTTTACTCTAATAAAAATATTTTCTAACTATGGTCCTGATGAAAGTTTTCCGCTGCCAAATTAATAAAACACCGATACCACCAGCTCTGAGCGTGCCGCGGCCGCCCGCCTCCTGGGGCAGGGGTCGGGGGTTGCGACAACATTAAAAAACGTAAACCTAGACCAAGAAACTTCTGGTATAAATCGATTCCATCAGTTTAACGAATTGGAGGAAATGAGAAATCAAGCATATTCCAACTCCGAAATCTATAAGGAACACATGAAAAACATACACGATAAAATAAGCAAACCTAAAGAATTTCAGGAGGGGAATCAAGTGCTCTTGTTTAACTCAAGACATCGGTTATTTCCGGGAAAACTCAAGTCAAGGTGGCCAGGACCTTTTTCCATTAACCAAATTTTTTCGCATGGAGCCGCAGAAATTAAGCCTCCAAACAGTGAACCTTTCAAGGTGAATTGACAAAGGCTTAAGCTTTACAGAGGCTTCATTGAGGATGAGGAAGTTGAAGTAACTCTTCAAGAGGTAGATACGTGAGTGGAAAATGATCAAACGTTAATTATAAATATGCATGTTTTCTTTTTAATCATCTTGTAGGAAAAATTGGAAAGCATCATCCTTGAAGGTTGGACGAGAAACAGGTAAGTACAAAAAGGGAACCCTCGGAAAAACAGTCACACACACGTGCACAATAAAGATTATGTTATTGGCACTCTGACCAGGGGGTCGTGCCCACTTGGCACGCCCCTGTGTCCAAACACCCAGTACCACAAAAAAATTAATAACCCGGCATGGGGTCGTGCTGAACAAGCACGGGGCCATGGCCGACCTACAGACAGGGTATAAAAGGTGTGAGTGCATAATGTCTATCACTTCCGTCAATCACGTATCATAGCTTAATCAGATGATACAAGACCGGTGATGATCAAAGATAAAGATAAAGTTGATATGTATTAAAGTCCATCCGAACAGATGGACATCAGATCCATTCGGACGGATGTATCATGTTCATCCGGATGATTAAAAGTTTAGTCCATCCATCCAGATGGAGGCCCATCCATTCGGATGGAGGTCACCCGCTGAGTACAACCGTCTGGATGAGCACTACCTATAAATAGGAGTGTAGGGTCTTGTCATTTGATAACTTTTGGTGAATAGAGTGGGGAAACCCTGTCCGTTTGATTTCGTGGTATTGTACCTGTTATATTATCAATAGAAATCAATAGTTAATTACATCTTCGTCTTCAATCCACACACGTGATTGGATTCCGCACAACTCACGTGTTTGTTTGCATTCAACGGGAAAGGAATCGATCCAGGATCCGAATCCACAAGTGGTATCAGAGCGAGTGATTGTTTGCACAGATTGAAGACACGAAGATTAAATCTTCTTCATCAGATTCAGAGCTGAAATCATCACTTTCTACTCACATCTTCTTCTACTCATCTTTTACACTTTCTTTTTTATCTTAAAATTCAGATCTACAAAGTTTTCACGATTAAAATTGACCAAATTTTGGATATGTTGTGTGAAAAACGTTTTTGAATAATCCTTCAAAGTTTCAGATCATAATTTGAACTAAAACTCATTAAAATCAGTAAAAATCATGAACTGCGGAACTAAGTTTACTGACGTCATTGTCCATTCGAACAGATAGACTTGTT
Source organism: Helianthus tuberosus (assembly GCA_030545235.1). Taxonomy (NCBI): domain Eukaryota; kingdom Viridiplantae; phylum Streptophyta; class Magnoliopsida; order Asterales; family Asteraceae; genus Helianthus; species Helianthus tuberosus. The sequence continues at coordinate 67,359,006 of CM060432.1, read as the reverse complement.
CATCCGGACGTATAGACTTTTCAAAAGTAGATTTGTTCAAAGTTTATTGTCCATCCAGACGTATAGGTGTTCATCCGGAGATTTGTACATCCGGATCAAAGTCCACCCGGACCAAAGTCCATCCGGACCAACGTTCATCCGTACTAAAGTTCATCCAGATAGAGTTTATCCGGACCAAAAATTCATTCGGACAACGGTCATGCGGACGTATAGAGTGTTTAGTTTGTTTTCAAATGTATTTGATATTCTTTGACTTTTGCATGTAATCATGACTGAAGAATTCTATAACACGTTTTACAAAGCGTTCACTTCCGAGTCAAACGAGACACCAACTGTTTCACCGAAAAGTATTCTAAAGCTATAAATGATAATATAAAACATGAAAACTTTTATGGAACTCATTCTAAACCACCAAAACTTGATAACATTGAAGATTATACTTGGTGAAAAGAGAGATTTCTTAACTTGGAAAAAGCATATGCTCATGAAAGTTAGTTTTGTATGGAATTTGGATATAAAAGGCCAAAAAATGATAAAGGTGAAGAACTTGAACTTGGGGATTTAGATACTGAAGATAGAAAAGTATTTTCCCATGAACAAAGAATGATCGCGTTAATTCAACAATCGATCAGAGATGATATTTTTGCATTACTTAATCATGATGGGTCTTCAAAGTCTGTGTGGGAAGCGTTGCGTGTAAAAGCTGAGGGAGGAAAGCAAATTAAAAAGAACAAAATTTCATTGCTTAAAAAGGAATTTGATTTGTTTGATAGTATAAAAGGTGAAAAGTGAGACAAATGATTGAGAGATTGTGTCATTTGAAAATTGAACTTGATAGGTTTGGGATAACAAAAACTCGAGAATAAATTATTGACAAAGTTATCGAGGCCTTACCACGTGCAGATCATTGGAAAAAATTTGTCCTCGTATTGAAAAATGATGTATTGTTCGATAAGATTACTTTGGATACATTGATAAAAAAGATTGAAAGTCATGAGCTCGAGTTGCAAAAACAGAACAAAAGGAGTAGGTCTACCTATCAGCAAAATGTGGGTCTTTACTACAAAGGAAGCTTACCTTCAACCAATCAATCACCAAAACCTAGTACAGATTTTAGCGTCGAAAAGAAAAGGATTTACAAAAAGGTAGTTAATCATGTTATAATCCATGTTATCATTCCTCCTCAACGACATCAAATACAGAAGAACCCGAAGAGATTCATTGCAACATTGCTTTGAAGTTGAAAAATTCTCCTACATTAAGTATCAATGCTGCTAAACAACAAATGAGTTTCTTAGCATCAATTCTGGAGTCATATGAGAGTCTGGTAGCAGGGAGAATCGGAAATCCTGAACTAACAAAAGAAGATTATGACGAGATAGAAATCCAGAGGAGATGGAACTAATTGATATCATATGGTGTTTGGCGAGCGGCATTAGAAGAGCTCAACGTTTTATGGAGATAACAGGTAGACAGGATCTTGGAGGTTTGTTAAGCCCAAAATTATTGTTTGACAAGTCGAAAGTCACATGTTTTTGGTGTAAACAGAAGGGTCATTTTAAAAGAGAATGTGTGAACCGGGAAATACCTGATCATGGCATTCCATTTTATGATGATTATTACAAGCCATTTATCACAAAAACAATGAGCATAAGTCCAGAGCAAATCTAAAGCAAATCACTGAAGGATCATCAAAAGATAAAACACAAGCCTTAGTGACGGTTAATGATGATAAACCCAAGACATTTCATGATGACGAAGGGTTTAATTGGAGTAAATACATAAAGGATGAAAAAAGAGCGTTGGTTGCTGAGGAGAAATAGAGAACGAAAGAAGAAATTCTGCAAGAGAAAACATATAGAGAAAGACATTTTGCAGATTGCAGAATAGAAGAAATGCAAAAAGAGTATGAAGAAGCTAGAAGCTATGGAAGACGGGACAAGAAAAGAGAATGTTATATCAATCGAAAAGGAGATCTGGTTGTCCCTTCAAGCCAAGTTGTGTACAACGATGTACTTGCTGTTATTCCTCTGTCTGGCAAATATTATTCAATTAAAGCAACATATAAAGATTATCTCAAGAAGTTAGACAAGATAATCAGGGGGTGATGACAGTTAGCTTGAAGAAAAGAGATGAAGAGAGGATACAGAAGAGTGTTGAAAAGATGGTGGATGAGTTGAAAGAGAAAGCAGGTGAAGATGATGGTGAAGTTGAACAGAAAGATGAAGAGGTGAAGAAAGAAGAAGCAGTTGGTGATGAAAAGCTGAAAAAGAGAATAGAAGAAGTTGGTGAAAAGAAACTGGAGAAGTTGGTTGCTGAAGCTATTACTAAGAAACAACAGGTGAACACTCTAGATCAGAAGGAAACGACAGAAGAAACTGAAGTGTCAACTCATGAGGTAATTATTCAAACTGAATCTTTTGAAGTATTAAATAAAACTGTTGAACAGTGCAAGAAATGCATGAAAATGTGAAGTGCTTGTATTGAAAAAGATGAAAAATTCAGAACCAGAGACATGGAATTTACTAAAATAGAAAGAGTTTTCAAAGGTAAATGTAAAGAAATGTTTGAAAATGAAAAGGTTTTAAAAGATAACGATGAAAAGCTGACACAAAAATGTAAGATTTTAGAAAAAAAAATGAGATTTTGAAACAAAAATGTTCAACAATGACAGAAGAATGTTTGCAAAAAGACAATGTAGTTCAAGAAATGAAAAAAATAGTATAATTCAATAAAACTTGCATATAATATTACAAAAGATTCATATGAAGCAGTGAAAAGCCAAATGAAACTTGATCAATCTGGACTTACAAAATGTTCTGAAACATCTGAAACGCTTAAACGACAATATTCAATAAAGCAAAACGTTGTAAATTTTTATATTGAAGAGGTTGCTGAGCTTAAACGTAAAATGACTGAGTTAGAACAAGATAATAACAAGCTACATAGTTACCATGCTTCATCATATTTTCTTGAACGTATTTTCAACATAAAACCGGATGATAAAGATTCTGAGGAAAAGCAAGAAAGGAATTGGCTTAGAATATCATCAGGTTCCATCACCATTTGAGAAAAAAAATTCACATTCTATGATGACGAGAAGGTGGAAAAAGCTTTCAACATGGTTGATCAATTGCGAGATTATATTGACGTAACCTATTCCAAATCTGATGATACCGATGATTCAGAGGTGGTAGGTAAGGTCGTTGAAAGTGTTTTGCAAGATGAGTCTCCCAAAACAGATATGTCTGAATCACAGGATGAAAATGAGGGAAGTTTTCATGAAAGTTATTTGAAGAATCCAAAATCTGAGAAAAATGCGAATGATGATCCGATAGGATTGGCATACACCATGATTGGATCAGACAAACTATTCTCAGATATTGAAGTTCTGACTCTGAATGTGATTTCGGAAAAGACTGAAAAAGTTTTCAAATTGGTAGAAATAGAGAAATCTGACATTGAAAAATATGCAGGAAAGAGCAAGAAAACTTTTTATGACAAATCTAGTTACAAAAAGAAAAACATGAAGGCTGGGTTGGGTTATAAAAAGAAACAATATCAAAAGAAAAGGGCTGAAAAGACAAACTTTCAGAAAAAGATGAGTTTTGTTCACGGAACAAGTTCTGAGGAAGAGAAAGAACTCCAATTTAGGCGACAGTCTAATGAAGAGTTCTATGCTCAAAAGAAACAACAACAACAGGTTAAAGATGTTTCCAAGAAAACATGTTTCAAATGTGATCAAACTAGACATGTTGGTCGCAAATGTCTGAATCTGAAACATGTTGATGTTGAATAAAAGAAACAGCAAACTGAGGCTGTTAAACAGAAGTCAATCAAGTTTGAATGATAACAAACTTGGAAACCAAAATCAAAGACATCCAGATTTGAGACTATACAGATTTGGAAACAAAAGGTTGATTTTCAAAAGCCAAAACAAATTTGGAAACCAAAAACATCCAAGTTTGAGCCAAAACAAATCTGGAAACCAAAACTTGATCCAAGATTTTATCAAATGAAGGTTTCAAAAGGTCAAATTTGGGTGGAAAAGAAACAAATGACTTTTGTGAGTGATAATCGAAATGAAAATGATCAAATGAAGGTTTCAAAAGGTCAAATTTGGGTGGAAAAGAAACAAATGACTTTTGTGAGTGATAATCGAAATGAAAATGTATTTGTTAAAAATGATAAAGATTTTCCGAAAATGAATAATTTTCATTGTGTCACAATACCCAAGGTCAAACAGGCCTGGGTTGCTTTGTTCAACTAATTGAATGAGCTAAATGTGCATGTGCTCCAGATGGTTGTTGAAGGTCAACAAGGAGAGCAAAGCAGCCTGGCATCGGAGGAGGAGGATCCCTGCAACTAAAAATAGGGAGTTTGTATGTTTCTGTACATAAATAAACCATATTAAAAAAAACCCTAAAAATAGAAAATTTTAAAAACCAAAAATATGTTTTTATTTTGTCAAAAATTGAAAAACGAAAAAAAAATATGTTTGTTTTTTTTTTTAATTTTTCAAAAATTTACAAAAATATGTTGATTAAATAAGTCAAAACCCTCACGGCTAAACAAACATGATTATTTCACAATTGATTAAATGGTTTGAACATTGTTAAAAATCAGTGTGTTGTAAATCATGGGGGTATTTTCTGCAAAACAGAGCATTTGGGAAGCAGAAAATAGATGGCGAGATAAAGCTATCTTCATCAGGTTGACAAATTTTTTAAAATGTTTTGAATTTTAGGGGGGTGTAAAAATTTTCAAAAAATACAAAAACATTTGAAAATTTGAAAAAGCCAAAAACAATAGAAAATGAAAAAGAGTTTTGTGTAAAAAGAGGAAATGATAGTACATCAGTAGACAATCACAGTATGCTAAAGAATTGGAAAGTCAAATGTGATAAACGGTCTCACTGATGATGTGCCAGTAGGTTTTTACACTTTTAGTAGATTGATTTCGAGATATAAACCTAAATATCAATAACTTACTTATCTCATGGGGAATATCTCTCGGATATATGGGTAACCCCCGAAATCTCGTTTGAGAGGTTGCCTGATTCTGAGATACTAGGTCTTTATACTATTTGATATCTGAGGTATTATACCAGGTCTTCTGATTTTGCGTCAGCAATGGCCTAGACCTCGTATAATACTTTATGCGCTTTAAAAGCTTTCCATCTGCATTAAAAATTGAGAAAATATCGAAGGATATATATCAAGTGCACTTGTAAAGAAGATCCCTAATTGAGACACACCTAAAGTCGAGCCTTCATCTCCTTGACTGAACGGTAGTTCATACCTGAGCTCTTAAGGTCTCGCATTAACCCAGAGAACATATATCAATATAGTATATTCACCTGTAAGACTAAATCTAGGGAATCTTAATACGGGAGTATATTTTTAGGTGGGACACGCGAATAAGTTAAGTTCTAAAAACACTAAATCTCGTATCTCGAATCAATTGAACTTTGTGTGAAAATTTAAGTGGATCAGTATACTGACAATATAAGTGAATCATTTAGAACTTAAAGTGTTTATAACTCAACGGAGCTAGTGATTTGTCATAAACTGATATGATCCTCTGACACGAACTCAAACAAAAATATTGTCTGTAAATTTTTCTTTACTGCTTTATGTTTCAGAAAAAAATTCAAAAAGTTTTTGTTTCTGCTTTATTTTTCGACAACCGATGTTTGAAAGCTGAGTTTCAAAATTTAAGTATGCTGAACATGTTTCTGAAAATAAACAAGTTCATTAATTTGAAACTTGAAGTTTTTCATAAAAATTCAAAAATAGTTTATGAAAATCTCTAAGGTCATTAATTTGGACTTGGCAGATTATCTGAAAGGGTTTTTGAATATTAAAATGTCATATTTTGATGCTTAGAGTCAGGGTACGATCTTGAACATATATTGTCAAATACTTGAAGATATGTGATAGGGGAGTAGAGTCAGGAAATCCTGAAAAATTACATATTGTTACATTTATGCTTAGAACCAGGTTACTGATTTTGAATATTGGTGTGTAAGTGTCAGGCAATCGTTCTTGAAAGATTCTAAATAGATTTCTGGGAAGAAACGATGTCCTGTGTAGTCACATATTTGAAATGCTCCAGCTTATTCATGATAAATGTTTAGGGCTAGGTTTTTGATCCTGATCTTAAATTGTCAAAATATATTATAAATGGTTTGAGGCGTGCATATATTATTCCAGACTACGATCCCGATAGCTGATACTAAGGGAGAGTCTGAAGACAAGCTTAAAGCAAGGGGGAGCTTGCAGTCAAAAAGCCAGGGAACTATCTTGGAGGAGCTTGTAAATATAAAGGCAGGCAACGATCCTAGTAGCTGAAAGCACGGAGGCTTAAAGCAAGGGGGAGCCTGAGTTAACCGAAAGGGGGAGCTGATTCTGAAGGTAGAATCAAGAGGAGTTTGAAGAGGGAGTCTATGGTGCTGAAGATGTCAAATCTTCGTGAAGACTCAGAGAGAGAGAGAGAGAGAAGACAGAAAGCTACGAGATTGACTTCAGTAATATCCAAGGGAGAGTCCGTGAGTGCGTAATGTCTATCACTTCCATCAATCACGTATCGTAGCTTAATCAGATGATACAACACCGGTGTTGATCCGAACGAATGGACATCAGGTTCACTCGGACGAATGTACCATGTTCATCCGGAAGATTAAAAGTTTAGTCCATCCGTCTGGATGGAGTCCCATCCGTCCGGATGGAGGTCCATCCGTCCAGATGGAGGTCATCCGCTGAGTACAGCCATCCGAATGAGCACTGCCTATAAATAGGAGTGTAGGGACTTGTCATTTTATAACTTTTGGTGACTAGAATGGGGAAACATTGTCCGTTTGATTTCGTAGTATTGTACTTGTCATATTATCACTAGAAATCAATAGTTAATTACATTTTCGTCTTCATTCCACATACGTGATTGGATTCCGCACAACTTACGTGTTTGTTCGCATTCAATGGGAAAGGAATCCATCCAGGATCCGAATCCACAAAAGGCTTGTCTTCACTTTTTCAACACAAACCACGACCCGTTTCTCTACAGCCACCGGTACCTGACCTTTTTCTGCCGATTTTTAATGATTATCCGACCAAATCCGACTATGAGGTATGATTCTAATGTCATAGTTAGTTAGATTAGCGATTTGCATGTAGTATAACATCAAAAATCTGGGATAAATATAGGGTTCTTGAACTAGGCCCATGCCAATCCCAAATTTTTGTTTAGTTCTTGTTAGTAGTAGTTACGTTTAGTGTTTTGAGAAGTAAATCACTGAACATTGTTGAAAAAATCGGATTGTTCAAACAGATATTCATAAACCCTTGTTCTTGACCGAAAAAATCTAAAATTGAAAGGGTAAACAAGCGTTTTATGCAAAATTGACACTTAGGGTTTGATTTTTGGGCTAAACCGCACCTAATGGACCAAAAATTTTGAATTTTTCGAAGCCGGTTCGCAAACCTTAAGTTTTTGGTTAACAGACGATTTTACACGGGGCCGTACCCAATAGACACGAGGCCGTGTGCATTCCAGACCCCAGACACGGGGCCATGTCTAAAAGACACGGGGCCCTGTCCAGACCATCTGATTCAATTTTTTGCATAGTTTTCAACATGCCCAACTGTCTTACTAGTTCTTTCTTGTAAGAATGGTGCCACACAAGTTTCTGAGATTTAAAACTTCTGAGCTTGAATACCAAAATCGGTTGGAATTGTTGCAAGCTAGGCATGAAGAACCTCCAAAACAAGTTTGCTATGAGACGCTTGACACTGTTGGACAAAGGGAAAGATATGATGCTCTCGTCACTGGTCTTTTCCGTATCTTCCTAGAGACTCGGCTCTGGTCAATCCATGAGTATAACATGGAGTTCTTGAGCACACTAACTTTCAACAAGATAGAGCCGGATCTCTTTGACTAAAATGCAGTACAATTCAGGTGTGGGGGTGAGTGGTACAGTATATCAATAGCCCAATTCAGTGTTAATATAGGGCTTTACACCAAGGAAGATACTACTGAACCCGAATTCACGGAAGCTATTCATGAACTACCGGACAACCTGAGGTAGGCTACTTAGGCACGAATCGGAGAATGCCACTATAACCCAAGCTCCACGAAGAGCACCAAGATTAGGGACCCGCTTATCTACTACATCCACCGGGTCCTTAGCGGTTCTTTGTGCCAGTGGAAAGATAGCGGTAGGGTGGTGAACCTTCGCGAGCTCACTTACCTTTATTGCCTCGTGAACCACTAGCCCATCGACGTCGCCCACATGCTACTGAGAAACATGGCCACCAATGCTACCACAGACACTCGCACACCCATCTTTTACGGAGCATGGATCGCCAAACTTTTCAAAAACTACATTAGGCAAACTCTGACTTCATTCCACAAGGGTGTAAGTGTGACGCGAGTTGATCTTGCTTTATGCCGAAGTCTAAACCTCGTCATTGTAAAGCCTCACTTTTTAGAACTTTCTTTATTTAGAAGTTTTTCTTGTATTCTATTTATGGAAACTCGTATTCTCTTGTAATCATATTTCATTTCCAATTATTGTGATCCAAGGCTTTGATCGTAATAAAACTTGGTCATCTTACATAAATTATACATTTATTATAGGTATTTGTCCTACATTCAATTTATATATATGTTTGATACATATTCGTTTTAAGCACAAATTCATACTTATTGTACGTACAAACAATTGTAAATACGTGTTTTAATACTATTTATACATGTAAATGCTTGTACATGCATTCACAATACTCAATCTATGCTTTCATACATGTTTTATACTTAGTTTTATGCCAAATACACAAGTTATAGCTTAAAATAATAAGAATATCAAAGTTCAGGGGCCAAAATGCATTTAATCAAACTTGGTGCTGATAAAGTGGGGTTTCACGGGGCGCGATACCCTAAGCCCAGTCTATCGCGGCCCATGAAAACCCTTAATCCGCAGAATGTTATTTTTAGCTACGAGATTGGTCCATTTTCACTCATATCTCCCACCTAACTTCATTTAAACACTGTTAACTCCTAACCCTAATCACCCACTATAACTACAACACTTCTACACTCATTTTCACTTTCCAAACTCCACAATCACTCTCAAATCCTCTCAAGAAGATTCAAATTTCTGATTTTGGGTAGAAAACTTTCAAGTCTTTTTAGTGAGTTCTAGCTCACTTATTCACTCATTCTTGCTTGTTTCTTCTTCTATCTTACTTGGATAACTTCTAGGAAGGTTTTCACAAGTTTGCCATGGCAAACTAAGGTGAAACCTCACCATATTCGAGGTCCAAACTGAGATTTAATTTCTGTTTTTGTTCATGTTTATATAACTTCAATTTGTTTGCTAAAACTTGGTGAAATCTTGTACCCACCAAGCTCACAACTTCGCCTATAGTTGTGGGTTTGTGTTGAGGTGATTTCCGTCAAGTTATGAGTTCAAAAATCTTTACTTTAAAGTTCATACATGTTATAATCCAAGTGTTGAAAACAATCACGATTCACCATCTTCCATATGGTTGAACTTGTGACTTGTCAAAGTGTGAACCGTGGGAGCTTTGGCTTTCCAACCTAGTTCCACTACCTCACTTGTGAACCTTTTGTATGCACACTCAAGTAGCTTCCTAGTATCAAAGTAACATAACCCCGCCTAGCCTCCGACACTTAGTTAAGTCTTTCCATGTCGTGGTGGTTCACCCGGGTAAAGATTTACTTGGCTACTTGAGCATGTATTAGTTAGTTTTTATTTCTTGTTATTCATGACCCTCCGAATCATCCTTTTGATGATTTGTGTAGTGGTGAATCATACAAAGAGGTTAAACCTCCATGCTTGACTTACATGAAAATCTAAGAAACTTATGATGGACTTAGCTTAGGATTAGTATTATAACTATATAAACATATATATAAATATGAACATGGCTGAATTTACGATGATAATCGAGTCATGGTTATTCACCATAAACTTAGGCTACTTTATCTACGAATCTAAGTCTCTCGTTGATGATTCTAATGGGCAAACTAGGACCCATGAAATCACATACAACTTAGTGTCAAAAAAGAGTACTTAGACTAGATATACTTTTATGCATAACCTACTTTTGTACTCAAATTCTAAATCCCGAATCTAATTACTCCATAAACGTCATATAACCTTACCTTCAACTCCCCATTCTCAAACAACTAGTCACTCACGGATAATCGGAAAGCTTATGCAGAATTATGAGTATACTCGACACCCTTTTTCGTTTACACTTTTGGTTGCAACATGCTTACATTATACAAACTTACACAAACACACATTCTTTATGCAATTACACAACAATCCAATACATACATGCTAATATGTTATACTTGATTCGTTATTCTGGGGTTATTCTTTTTGTGATAAACTTGTCATTAACTTCGTACGAGCCTACCCTTAACATGTATAGCGCTATAGGTGTAACGCACCGCCCGTATTCTTATGATAAACTTCCCAGACAACGGTGCCAAAATTCAACGTGAGGTCGAAGTCTCAATCAAACTTAATCCAATTACTACTAATAGCTAGTGGTAAGTGGGTATCGAACACAAGGAGTTTGTGGAATATGTGTTATCTAAATGGTTTATCTAAAATGATTATTGTTAACTAAATTGCAGAAATGTAAATTCAAAATTTTTGGTGATTGGTTTTAATTAACTAGATTAAACTAAACTAGATTGCAAATCAAATGTTGGTTTTGAAACAGATTAGGAACAAGCGACCATCCTAGATTTCAGGTTTTAATCCACACAAATGTTTATGCCTAACTAGAAAGAACCATATAGACATGGCTCATGTTTGATTATTTGTTTGTGATGAAAGGGAACTAAGTACTCGGATTATAAAATGCAAGGTTGTTACCCAATGATCAATTGACAATTATCCAACCCTAATCCCTCCCATGATATCTCGATTGCCAACGACACCAAGAACGTATGGTTTAGACTAACATCAAACAAGAATCAACACTTTACAAACAAACATTCAAACACCATAATAACTTAAACAAACATTACAAAGTCATTATTCTAGAAATTCAAGCACAAACATATTGTTTCAAAAGCAAACCTTACATCTAGGATGATCACCAACGAAATTAGCCTTCCATAGTTCGGTGCATCATCATAACATAAAGTCTAATGTTCATACGGATTAAAACACAAACCAAATGTTTAGATATGGTTTAGAACCAAGAAGAACACTCAAAATCGCCCCAAAAACTGCTACAAAACGGTTGACAATGATTACCCATGAAAAGACACCATAAAACCACTTAAAAAGTGGGAGTTACACTTTTCTCACAGGCCTCCACCGTAAGCTACGGCGCCTGCCATAACCTACGGTAGCAAATAAAGTGCTACGGTGACTCTAGACTGGACTACGGCGCACAACAAAACTCTAGACACCAACGTAAGCTACGGTGGTCTCCGTAGCCTATGGTGGACCCACTTTTCCACTCTTTTGTTTTCTTTTCAACTCTTCATTGCTCCGACTAGTTTCCGCCAGGTACAAGCTCCCATCCAAGCACTTTAAAACCACTTATTTATGCATGTTTGTACCTGCAAAGCCAATCACACCGTAGTTATCTCATTCAAATAATTAACCGAATTAAGTGTGAAATATTAGACTTTTTATAGCACTTAAGCGTTGTCCTACGGACTACCCGTCAGGGTTATTCTTTTTGTAATAAACTTGTCATTAACTTCGTACGAGCCTACCCTTAACATGTATAGTGCTATAGGAGTAACGCACCGCCCGTATTCTTGAGGTCATGTTAAGTCTTTGAACGTTTGCGGTAATCTTTGGGTTGACTTGTTTATTCACATGCCAGTTTATACGTTAATCTTAATAACTAAGCTTGCTATGTGGATTGTTCAAACTTTTATTATATGCTATTACTCAAAACTTGTATACTCGCCAATACTTTTTGTATTGAACTATACTTTAATACATGTTGCAAGATTATGATGATGATGATGATACACAGAACTTAGTAGGATGCCTAGAAACACACCAAACATAAATTCGTGTTTATTAGTTAGTCATTCAATAATTGTTGTAATTTGTTCGTTTCAAACATGTTGTATTTCCATTTCAAACAATGTAATTGATCTTAGTAATGAAATGAAATTTATTATTAAATAGTTGTCACAATTTAGTGTTATGAAGTCTCGAACAATCTCGTTTTTGTCTCACTCCGATGTTTCCGCCATCGGTTGGGGTGTGTGTGACAACTGGCACAAAACCGGTAATTTTCGTACAATTTAATTAATACTTAATAGCTGCAATTATGTCCTTAAATGTCAACATTGTCTGATTACATGCTATACTTGTGAATTCATGCACATTTTATACTACAAATATTGCTTTATGCATTAATGAATTGCGTTGCGTCAGAAAGACTAGTAAACTCACCGGTAAGACACATTGTGTCAACAATTCTGCAGAAAGCAGTTAGACAATAGAATTGGGGCCCAGGAGTAGGTCCAACGTCTAAAATACATTGAAACCCAAGAGTATATACAAGGGTTAACATATAGACTTTCCGGAAGCTAGAAAATGCAATAAAAAGCACCTGAAACGCACCTTAAATGCAGAATTCTGCACAAATCAGCTATAATCAGCTTTTTAACACAAAAATATCATGCAGAATTCATGTTTTATTATCCAGAATACCCTCCTAAGTGTTGGGAATTAAAAGTGTCACAAAAGGATACTTAAAGGACACTAAACGGTGCAATTTAGCACTTTAACAAACCGGTATTTAACCGAACAACCGGACATTACCCGAAACATCAAAATATTACTAGAAGCATTATTTTAATGTTTCTGAGCTAGTTATGATCCCCGAACACCATAACACCCCTTATAACATAATAACACATTAAATCCCTAAACTTTATACTTGAAAACTAACTTGTTTATGAAATTAGAGATTGGAACTTACACTTTACCCCCCCCCCTATATTGTTCACGGTCACAGAGGGGTGTGGACCCACCCTTGATCTTGTGTGATCTTGCTAGATCTTGCTTGATCTCATTAGATTGCATATGATCTTTCTTGGATTCATTTAGATACTATAGGATCTCAAAAGATATATGGAAGATCTTGCAAGCACTATAAAAGAACATTACCATCAACATCTCACTTCACACAACACACTCTCCCTCTCCTCCTCTCCCTACGGCTGTGAGCCACCCCCCACACCACCATCATCTTCAAACCTTGTTCATCCATTCCAAGTTCTTCACAAGGTGCAAGAAGGTGTTTAAGGAGGTTTAGAGCTTGTGAATCTTGAAGGACCTTCTTCATTTGCTTTTATCCAACCCATTTATCATCTTCAACCTCTTGTGTTCTTCCCTAGCCCTTGTGCTAGTAGTAAGCTCCTTGTAACTTGTTACTTCATATTTTTATGGTTGAAAGATGATGAACAATATTAATCTTGAAGAACACAAAAGAACACGATCATGATACTTTAACATAAGCTTAAATACATAAGAATACATGTAAATGATGATGATTTGCTTCGTGATGAATGATAATTTGTGTTAGTGATGTTAGACATCATAAGAAACCTACTAGATTGTGATTAAACACCTGATCTAGTAAGTTAAAGTGGTGATCTTGTGAAAGACCAAGACCATCATGCTTTATGTCTTCATGAACTTGAATGATGAAATTGATTTTCATATGTAAAGGTGATTTAAATAAAATACAAATTCTGTAAATAGATGATTACAAAAATAATTTTCTCAAGAAACCAAGTTTATTTATGAGATTTACAAAGTCATGGTTTCTAAGTAAACTCATAATATTTTTAGTGTTTAAACAAGACTAGGAACATGATTGTAACAAGAAAAATACAAAAGAAGTATTTTTAGAAAAATCATCTTACAAGTTGTAAATGACTAAGTCGTTTAATAAAGTAATTTACAAACAAATAACCATGTTTTTAAGGGCAACTAAACCTACTAAATAACATGGTAAGTTACTACAAGTTTCAAGTTCGTGATATAGTCTAATATACTTGATTTTGACACTCGGTAAGTGTTGAATGTATTGTTGATTGTTGTGATGATTTTTAAAAGAAAATAAACACATGTTTTGAAAACATGGGAAACCTCCATTTTTAGGGGAAACTATGTCAAAATTTCTATAGAATTTTGACACTTAGAAAAATAGAAGTTTTGGTGAAACTTATTCCCTAAAAATATTTACCAAGATTTCCCTAATTTTTATGTAAATTTCAAGATTAAGAAATGATGATTTCTTCAAGATGAAAATTGATACTAAGTATGTATATTTTTGAGAAAAATATATATATTGGTCACCAAATTTTGTGCTAAGTGTATGTAGTATGTATTACATGTAATAGTGTATTAGGACTTGAAAATACACTAAATACTCCTAAGGAGTGAAAATATAAAAATACACACACAACATGCTTAGACAAATACAAGAGAATATATTTATGAAAATATATTTCTTAATCGATTATGTAACTCGGACAAGTTACGAACTTAAAATGAAGTTTGGACGAAAATACATAACTCGGGTGAAAAATACAAGATACTTATATTGATTTTTGAGAAAATAATATAAGTAAGATACATAGTTAAAAATATAAATTATATTTAACAACAAAGAAAAAATACATAAAAGATGGTGACTTGTACTTGTGCGATACAAGTCTAGTGACTAACGTTAATAAAACACGTATATGTCATGACGCTATATAAGCAAACCCGGTGAAGTTTACGGCGCAAGAAACGCAAAGTTGTGAGTGCATGCTCCCCCTTTTCTTTTAACTGTTTTCAGTTTTATAACTTCGGGGGTGAAGTACATGTTACTAAATGTTTACAGAAAAGTGAGTTCATGCTTCCCTTTTTCTTTTAACTGTTTTCAGTTTTATAACTTCGGGGGTGAAGTACATGTTACTAAATGTTTACAGAAAAGTGAGTTCATGTCCGCACTTTTAATCTTTTACATGCTTTTAAACTTGGGGAAAATACATGTGTTATGGTATGATGGATACAAGAACTAAGGAATGATACTTGAAATCGTGTCACGAATAGGGTACCAGAAGCACCATTAATCGTGTACATACTAAGACCGCAGAACAAAAAGTTAGATCTAATGGGTTTTCGGGCAACCACACTCTTGGTGATAACTAGTACCAAGAAGTGCTTTTGTGTCTCAGTCGTGAATCGACAACTAGAAAAATGCCTATGGTTTGGATGCTTCCTATGTCGTGTCACATGTTAATGGCCTTGCAACCCATTAACAATCTCGATACATACATAAATACTTGATTTATACAAATTACATACCATGTTTTCATACAAAGTATACAAACGTTCAATACAAAAACTGCATGAATTCACACCAACATTATGTTGACTATTTTCCAAAAACTCACATGTATTTCAGGTAACTAAAGTGGATATGCGCGCGGTCATACTCTTGCTCTGGATGATGTTTATGTTTATCTTTGAATAATGTTGTAAACTTTTCAGACAATGTCTTATGCTGTCTTGTGATGTAAACACTCAACCTATGTTTTCAATTACGTAATGTTATTGGCATTTGAAGTTATTTTTACGAGCATGTAGTATGTTTACCAATCGTATGCAACGAAAACCTTTCATGATCACACCTCGTGCTTCCGCCTTAGAAAGGAGTGTGACAGATTGGTATCAGAGCTGCGATTGTAGTGAACCAGGATTCTTTCTCGAGTCTAGACTACAATCTTTAGGATCCTTTCACGAAAACAATTTTTCAAAAAGTTTTCATTGCATAAAACTTTCCGCGACATCCACTACCTGAAACTGTTTACAAAGAGTCAAGAAAAGACACTACGAGACTTAGGGTGCACTGGAGTAGCACTTGACTTTGACTAGAAATTAGTTGCAACTATGTGTGATAATTGATATATACATATACTAGAAATAGAATATCTCAGGTACTTGTGACTTTACCTGAAAACGGTGGCCTATCTGAAGGAAGTGATACGAGGATGAAACGAACTGTGCGGACTGTGCAAGGAGTTACGTAATTATGGATGCATATATAATTATGGAATTCAGTGCACATAAACCACAGCAAGTCTTGTCATGTATCAAACAAGAATCCTTCAAATACAAGAAAAGGTCAAACGTGAACACCCTCACCCCTCCCCTTGCCTATTAAATACTCTGTTGGAGTAATAATTTAGGGTATGAAGACAAGAACCGCCAATGTGAAGTAAGATATTTTGTCCTTTACATATTAAACTTGTACCTTAGGGAGATGTAACCCTTATGCATTTTGTTTACTTCGCAAACAATGATGTAACAAGTTGTTCTGATATGTGTAAAGACTCAGTGAATATCTTATGACACATCAGTATCTATCTATTTGTGCATGCTTGTTGCTGTATGAATTGATTTATACGTTTGGCGGATTGTTTGATGTCACCTATGTGGTATATGCCTGTGTGTATATATACTACTACTATCTCGTATGACGATATCAAACAAATGTCTAACCCTGTTGTGTTATGTTCTGACAGAACATGGCACCTAGCAGAGCTATGACCAATCAAGGTTCTGATCAACCCCCTCCTCCTCTTCTGCCAAGGACTGCTGAAGAACTGAGCGCCCTACTGGAGGAAAGGATCTCCGCAGCTATCGCCCAGTATGAGGCGAACCGCACCGAACAAAGTGGAGGACCCAGCAATGCTAGACGTAATGGGCAAGGAGACACATCTGGAGGAAGCACAGCTCAAGGCTGCACCTTCAAGCAGTTTCTCGACTGCAAGCTACTAAGCTACGATGGCACTGGAGGTGCAGTAGCGTTTGTACGCTGGACGGAGAAGACTGATGCCAGTATCCGTATGAGCAAATGTTCCGTGGATCAGCAAGTCACTTTTGCTACAGGGTTGTTTGTTGATGAAGCCTTGACTTAGTGGAATTTGCAAGTCCAGACTCTGGGTGATGATGTTGTGTACGGCATGACGTGGGATGAGCTAAAGGAACGTATGAGAGAAAAGTATTGCTCACGTGCTGAACTCCAAAGGTTGGAGACTGAGTTCTGGCACTTGACCATGGAAGGTGCTGACATTACTGGTTATACCCGAAGGTTCCACGATTTGTCGAGAGTGATCCCCTACATGGTGACTCCCGAATTTAAGCGCGTTGAACGCTACATTTGGGGATTGGCCTCAGAATTTCGCAGCATGGTAACTTCAGCCAAACCTGCAACAATCACTGAGGCTGTAACTCTGGTTGTCAGCCTTACTGAAGATGCTGTTCGTATGAAGAAGTTATCACTGAACCCTACTGAGAAGACCGAGACGCATGCTGAGTCATCCGGTGACAAGAAAAGGAAGCATGCGAACCTGAATCAAGTGACTCGTAACAACAAGGGTTCCAACAACAAGAAACGAGACCCCAACCCGCCCTAGGAGGCAAAAACTTTTGCAACCATGAATGACGCTCCTGCCAAAAGATACTTGGGCACTCTGCCCATTTGCAACCAGTGCAAGCGTCATCACGAAGGAGTTTGTCGCATTCCAAAATGCGACAAGTGTGGAAAACTGGGTCACCATACTGAGGATTGTTGGGGAAAAGGAAGGAACGGGAATGGAAACCGCAACGGTGCTGGTAATAGAAACAATGGTGGAAATGGAAATGGCAATGGTAACCGGAATGGTAATGGAGCTGGGCAGAACCAAGGATGCTTTGGTTATGGAAACAAGGATCATTTCATAAAAGATTGCCCAAGGGGGAACAATTCTCAGGCTCGGGCATTTGTGATTGGAGCAAAGAACGCACGTGAGGACCCTAATGTGGTCACCGGTACGTTTCTCGTTAACAATCACTTTGCATCCATACTATTTGATACTGGTGCCGATTATAGCTTCATGTCTGTGGAATTTAAACGTATGCTTGGAATAGAACCTAGTAGATTAGATACTCCTTATTCCATAGAACTAGCCAATGGTAAACTCGTTGAATCGGGCGACGTTGTTAGAGATTGCATATTAGAACTTGGTGAGCAAAGATTTAGCATCGGTCTCTTACCTATTCAATTGGGTAGCTTCGATGTAGTGGTCAGAATGGACTGGTTGTCCAAGAACAAAGCTGAAGTTGTTTGTCACAAGAAAATCATTCGCATCCCTTTGACGAATGGTGAAACTCTCATCGTACATGGAGAAAAACGAGACACGCCACTGCGAATCATCAGTTGTATGAAGCCGCAGAAGTGCTTAGGGAAAGGATGTGTTGCTTTCCTGGCACACGTTATAGATAAGAAGGCTGAGGAACCGAAACTCGAAGATATTCCTTTGGTGAAGGAATTCCTTGATATTTTTCCCGAAGATCTGCCAGGACTACCTCCGCAATGACAAGTCGAATTCCATATAGACTTGGTCCCAGGAGCCGCTCCTATAGCCAAGGCACCCTATCGGCTTGCACCATCCGAAATGCAAGAATTATCTACACAACTTCAGGAGTTGTTGGATAAAGGATTCATAAGGCTAAGCTTCTCACCTTGGGGAGCTCCAGTATTGTTCGTGAAGAAGAAGGATGGAACACTGCGGATGTGTATCGATTATAGAGAACTGAACAAGCTCACTATCAAGAATCGGTACCCACTACCGAGGATTGATGACTTATTTGATCAATTGCAAGGACCGAGCTACTATTCCAAGATCGACCTTCGATCTGGATACCATCAGTTAAGGATTCAAGAGGAAAGCGTACCAAAGACTGCATTCCGAACACGTTATGGGCATTACGAATTCCTTGTGATGCCATTCGGACTGACGAACGCGCCAGCGGTATTTATGGATCTGATGAACCGCGTATGCAAACCATATCTCAATAAATTCGTGATTGTATTTATCGATGATATCCTGATTTACTCGCGATCAAGAGAAGAGCACGAGCAACATCTCAGAACCATTTTGGGACTACTGAAGAAAGAGAAACTTTATGCAATGTTTTCAAAGTGCAAATTCTGGATTCGCGAAGTACAGTTTCTTGGTCACGTTATGAACGAGAAGGGCATTCATGTAGACCCAACCAAGATTGAAGCAATAAAGAATTGGGAAGCCCCCAAACCCCAACTGAAGTTCGATAATTTTTGGGCTTAGTGGGCTACTACCGACGATTTATCGAGAATTTCTCCAAGATAGCTCAACCGCTGACTACCCTTACGCAGAAAGACATGAAGTACGACTGGGGTGATAAGCAGGAAGAAGCCTTCCAACTGCTCAAAAATAAGTTATGCGATGCACCGATACTATCCTTACCCGAAGGCACAGAAGACTTCGTGGTATACTGCGACGCTTCGCGTCAAGGTTTAGGCTGTGTGCTCATGCAACGCCAAAAATTCATCGCTTAGGCTTCAAGACAGTTGAAGGTACATGAAAGGAATTATACCACGCACGACTTGGAACTAGGCGCGGTGGTATTCGCCTTGAAAATCTAGCGACACTATTTATATGGTACTCGATGTACAATCTTCACAGATCACAAAAGCCTACAACACATATTTGATCAGAAGGAATTAAACATGCGTCAGCGACGTTGGGTCAAGCTGCTGAACGATTATGATTGTGAGATTAAGTACCATCCTTGAAAGGCAAACGTTGTAGCAGATGCGTTAAGCCGAAAAGAAAGGGTTAAGACCCTAAGGGTTCGAGCATTGAAAATGACTATTCAAATGAACCTCACTGCACGCATTCGTGACGCACAACAAGAAGCCCTTAAGATGGAAAATCGTAGAGCTGAATACCTCCGAGGTATGCTGAAGAATTTGGTGCCAAACAAAGAGGGAACCTTATACTTTAAGGGACATATTTGGGTTCCGCTCATAAGTCGAGATACTCGGTCCATCCAGGATCGGACAAAATGTATCAAGACTTGAAGGATTACTATTGGTGGCCGAGACTTAAAAGCGATGTTGCTATCTATATTGGAAAATGCCTAACCTGTGCTAAGGTTAAGGCTGAATATCAAAAACCGTCCGGTCTACTGCAACAATCCGAGATACCCATGTGGAAGTGGGAGCAAATCTCGATGGACTTCATAACGAAATTACCCAGGACCCCTAGGGGGCACGATATGATATGGGTGATAGTTGATCGATTCACGAAATCTGCGCATTTCCTACCGATCCGAGAGAAGGATAGCACTGGAAAGGTTGCTGATGTCACACCCCGACCGCGTAAAACAACAAATCGCGGCGGAAACATCGGGGCGTGTTGCAACAGAATTAATGTTTCATAACCATGGATACAAAAAGTGTTTCGTTTTATTAAACCTTGAATAATTACATCGTCTTGAAATCTAAATACACAATTTAAACATAGTCTATCATTGTTATTGAGTCACTAAGGCCTTGTCCAGTCCTATATGAGCATGCATCTTATCAATCGATATCATTCAACAATACCTGAAACATATGTGAAAACGAGGTCAGCAAAGAAATGCTGGCGAATACATTAGTTTTGTAGGAGTGTCGAAATCATGGCTAGTTTAGATGTTGCAATACTTTATTTAAAAACCTTGTTTTGAAAAGAGTATAATATTGCAACTTAATTAACCAACTCAAATCAAGCGGGTTATAGTTTATAAAACCTCGTAGCCATGACTCTTAACCCAAAAATCTTTGTTTTAGTACAGCAAATTGTGAAAAGTATGTTATTTGTATAAAATGTTCTATGTCTCAAACTGAAATGATTCAAATAACGCTACAATATGTAATACCATACAAACACTTATATATAGGAAGTACCAGCGGCGTATCCACCATGCTTGTATCATATTCCACGCGCATTGTTACTTAATCACTTAGTCAAACCAAACCACCAAAGTAATGTTCATGCCCAATGTAAATCATGTAATATGTATAACCAAAACCCAATCGTATATCGCTTTGAAGCCAATCGTTTACCCAATCGTTAAAACATCGTGTGAAAACCAATTGTTTACCCAATCGTTAAATTCGTTTTAGGTCGTGAAACTACTTAAATGGTCGTCTCGCTAATAACATTCAAACCTTTTTGACTCGCATTAATAAACCCTTACCAAAGGATAGATTAACAATTCGCATTAATAAACCCTTACCAAAGGATAGATTAACAACTCGCATTAATAAACCCTTACCAAAGAGTAAATTAACATCTCGCATTAATAAACCCTTACCAAAGAGTAAATTAACAATTACAGATTCAGTCGCTATCCACAACACCCACACATAACTACGGGTGTAGTAACTAACGGGATTTGTCAGATCCTATGGTACCATAACCTAATACTGGTCGGCTTGATCATTGCTAATGAATGTCATTTGTTATGTAACCCAACCAACAAGTTTGTTCACTTTATTGAAATCGTTATTAGTTTTGTATAAATCGTCTTAATCGTTTTTGAAACCATCGTTATAACATCGAAAACATTTAGCACATATGAGTCACCCCAAAACAATTGAAAGCAGTAAAATAGGGGAATAATGTACTCGCCTGAGAATGCTTGGAGGTCTTGAACAACAACCAAACAAAGCTAGAGAGAGCACGGAATCAGTCGGCAATCTAAAACTATATAAATAAACCGGACTTAAATCGGGAGATCGGATAGGATGAGGCTTGGTAAACCAAATGAGTGTTGGAACTCATATGATATGGTTTAACAAGGCCTACATACTACAATGAAACCAAACCTAAGTGCTTCCGACCCATCGCGACCCATTAAGGTAGCTTATGCTACTTTAACGCGTCGTGCGCGTGAAACGCGTTCGGACCGCCTAACTAGTCCTATGACAAGTAGAATATGCCTAAACATGTTACATAATCAGTTATGTGACAAAGGTTTAGGTTACATATGCTTAATTACCAATTATACATGAAAAGGGTATTCTGGTAATTTACCTAAGGCATATAAACTACCTATCATACAACTACTCAAACGATGTGACCATAGGGTATAACCTCGGAAGGTTATTCCCTACCTACTATGGTCACCTAATGTATTTGGTCGGATCCTAATGCTCGACCAAATGGGTCGGGTTCGAGGTATAAGCGATTTATTAGATCGCTTACCCTACGACCCTAGACAACGTGGTAATCAGTAGGCATAGTCCCAAGGGACTATAGCCAACGTGATTACACTCACGTTGCGAAGTTCAAACGAACTTCGCATTGACCATAACTGGTCAATGTAGAAAGTCAAACAAAGTTTGACTTTCAGACTCGAAAGACTCGAAAAGCAATAAAAGAACGAAAGAATACTTACGAAGGGTCCCCGAATGCTAATCTCGATCCAAGAATCTCAGGTATGAAACAATGGTTTCAACTTAGAGTTCCTAAGATCAAGATTCTAGTGATTTTAGCAATGGGGGTGAATGGGTATTTATAGGAATACCCGAACCGTTAGGATCGTTTCTAGGAAAACGTGATGCGATCTTGGCCATACACTTAGCACACATGGTATTGTAATACCATGTGCCATCAAAACCAGCCCATAGTATTGTTAAAACATGTGCAAAATTGACTTTGGACCAGATTCAAAGTTTCTACACATAAAGTTTCAAAAATGGCAGATTTGGTCCCTGTAGTGTAATAAGGCCTTTTCCGACGCGTTTAAGGCCCGTTAACCCCATTTCAAAGCTCTAAAATGAAGTTAAAGTAAAGGGAACTTAAAATGTTCTCAAAAATATCTCGGATGTCGGTTCGTTTAGCCGTACAGTTGCGTTGTTCGGCTAATTACGACGGAATGCGCATAAGCGCGAAAAACGATCCAAATGACGCGACGAATGGATTTTTCTTAAGCCAAACACTAAAGCATAATATAGTCATGCTTACATAAATTTTTGGATGTACGGATGTATTCAGAACGTAAGTTATGCGCGAAAATGCAAACTTGTGCACTTTTTGACACTTTTAGTCCCTGAATGACACAAAAGTTTATTTTAGCACACCGAACACCTCAAAGCTTATTTCTAAGCTATGTAAAGGATATTTATGGTATGTTTAACTTATGGTCATGTTCCGGAATGTCTGTTACAGTTCAAATTGGCATACTTTCGCAGTTTGTCAACTTTAGTCCCTGCAAGCGATTTAACTTGATTTTGCCATACCAAAGCCTTTAAAACTTATTTCTAAGTTATGTAATGGTTATTTAAGGTATGTTAAGCCTATGTCACTATTCCGGAGTGTTTGTTGCATTAAACTGGTTATATTTACGCATCGGTGCGCGTATAACCTTCCAGAAAGCGATTTAGAGTTTGAAATCGAACAAGAATTGATATGTGCAAATGATACACATATTTTTACAAATCCCAAGTATGAAATATAATATTTCATTGGTTCGGTATTTGTTTGATGGCCGTGGAGGCACAGGTGTTACAGTCTCCCCTACTTTAGGAAATTTCGTCCCGAAATTTATTTAGAGGAAACTTGTGAGAGCTTGAAAACATGAAGTTGAAAAGATCGAACAATATTGGTTAGGGTTCTGAACTTCTAGTAATCTTTAATAACATCATGATTGCAATGTAAGAGGGATACTTATATACAAGTATATGAAGCGTCATTGGTGCGTCCACCGTACCTCCATTACATCGTTCTCATTTCGTTATTGTTGTCACTATCGGCTCTTACACATAATAAATCTTACTGGGTTTCTGTGCACTAAATTTCATAATTATGTACGCGTCCATAATTAGACAATTCCTTGCACAGTTCACACGGTCTATTTTATAATGTGTAGTGTAAAACCAAATGAACAATCCTGTAATGAGTGTGACTAGACCGCCATAGAGTCCTTTTAATTAAATCAATAAATGATCTAAAATAGACTATCAAGGAGTCTGTCCAGCTACATCACTAGATGTTGTTCTTTAACCAAATTGTGAATCAATCTTTTTGATTAGACCACTAAAGGGTCTATTATGAATCATGGAGTGGTACTATATAATCCAAGGGTCGTAACTATTACATAGAAGCCCATTAAGGATTTAAGGTAGTACCTTTTGATTATCCTGCTACGAATTTCTCATATGAAGATATGAAAGATTCTACGAGGATTTGGATAATTAATACCCAGAGTATAAAAACACAAAATGCATAAAAGAAAATATAAGATGAATAAACACATAGTCACATAACCACAAAATTGTTCGTTAATTTGTCTTGTAAATTGCGTACATGCATTTAAAGCACACTAGGAATCCATTCCGTGGATTTCATTTGGTACTTTAAACCTTACCAAGAATCCAACTATAAGGATAGAAAGATTCAAAAAGAAAATTCGATTTCGATTATTAGGAACCGAAGTGTTCGAATTAAGGTACATAAGGAATCCAATTAAGGACTCTGATTTGAATGATAATCATCCACAAGGATCTAATTGTGAAGATAAAAAGATCCCATATGAATTTTAGAAGTTGAAGATGTTTTGAAACCTTGCACTGGATGTGCTTAGGTCAAAACATGTTGTAAAATGCTTATGAAGTTGAGATGCTTGATATGTCAAGGCGACATATGAAGCAGAATTTTGAAGGTTAAGTCAATGTATGAGGAAAAATATTTTTGAAAACTATGCATGGGGTTCTTTTAAGAAAAATATGTTTAACGTTTTTGAAACCTTATATATAATACTTTTTGAAATCATAAAGTAGGTGTATTAGGTAGATATATTTACAAAAATGTTTTAAAATCATGCGAGATGAATTTTGAAATTATGTATAAGGTTTTTGAAAGACATGAATGATGCTTTTTGAAATCATGCACTTGATCAGAAAATGTATTGTGTTAATATTGTCTTCAGACTATATGAAATATTTTGAAATTAGGAAGGTTGGTTTTGATAACATGGCCAATGTTTTTGAAATAACATAGACAATACATCTAGAAAAATTGTTTTCAAACTATATGAAATGTTTTGAGATCATGAAGATTGTTTTGAAATACTGGTACTGTGTATGTTGAAAAATCAAAACGTAATGGGTATGAGATTTGAAAATACCCTTAGTTATCTAACCAAGGATTTAAAGGCACAGATGTGCGAAAAGCACGATTACTCCTAATGTCACTTAATTTTCTGTACTTTGTTTCTTAGAGTGAAACGAGTACTTAAAATTTTCGAGGGGATCATGAGCAATCATTTGAAAGAGAGAAATCACAAGAGTAGTTTGTAAGGTACATAGTTCCTTGATGTAGGT
Source organism: Helianthus tuberosus (assembly GCA_030545235.1). Classification (NCBI taxonomy): domain Eukaryota; kingdom Viridiplantae; phylum Streptophyta; class Magnoliopsida; order Asterales; family Asteraceae; genus Helianthus; species Helianthus tuberosus. Next base: position 67,333,747 of record CM060432.1, on the reverse strand, counting down.
ATCATAGGAAAAGCCATACACACCTAGCAGGGGGTTGAGCTGGTTGGTTGGGGACTGCTTTACCATTGTGAGCGACCATGGCGAAGTTCTGAGAAGCCTTTCGCTTCTTTGACTTCTTAGGGGATCGTTCATCCATGGTCTTTGATTCCTCGATTGGTTTATTGGCTGATGGTGTTGTCGCCTGACTAGGTCCTGCCTGTCTTGGTGACTCTTGAGTGGCTTCATCCTGGAGATGATACATGGCAGTAGCTAATTCAACAGTCTTCAGGACTACTTCGCCTATTCGCTGAGCGAATTTTGGCTGCTTGCTAAGATATCTGGGCGTCATCGTGATGAAGAGACATTCTTGAAGAAAAAGAAAGGCGTAGGGAGAAACAGGTGAAAGATTATTGGACAATCAAAACAGAAAGATAACGCATGAAAATTTCGATCATTTGTTTGTTACCTAAGGCAAACAAATGAGACAGTGACTAATCAAAGTAAACGGGTCAAAAATAATGTATCGCGAAGACATGCTCGCCTATAAGTGAACACTCATCCCAAGAATTCCCAGGTAAGCACAACTGGTCTCGCGTCTGATGAGATGTATACGAAGTGCTTGCCTAGACAGAAAACCCAGAATACAGGCATTCACCCTTCCAGTTTGCACGTGTTCACATTATTTAAAACCCAAAACCTTGACGAAGTTTTGAAAACTCAAAGGGGTTCAAAACCATATAACAGAGAGTTCAAAACCTTACAATAGAGGGTTCAAAACCTATTAATCAATCATCCTAGAACAGATGATTAGTTTTCAAAGCGGTTCTGAAATTTATGTTCTTGATGTGGTTGTCACCTAAGGATAGGTGACGGTATTGTTTTATGACTAAACGCAAGTAAACTCGCGTTAGGGTCCTAAGAAGGTTATAGACTAGGTCAAAGCATTACTAATAACCTAATTCCCTATAACCATTGGCTCTGATACCATCTTTTCTGTCACACCCCGACCGCGTAAAACAACAAATCGCGGCGGAAACATCGGGGCGTGTTGCAACAGAATTAATGTTTCATAACCATGGATACAAAAAGTGTTTAGTTTTATTAAACCTTGAATAATTACATCGTCTTGAAATCTAAATACACAATTTAAACATAGTCTATCATTGTTATTGAGTCACTAAGGCCTTGTCCAGTCCTATGTGAGCATGCATCTTATCAATCGATATCATTCAACAATACCTGAAACATATGTGAAAACGAGGTCAGCAAAGAAATGCTGGCGAATACATTAGTTTTGTAGGAGTGTCGAAATCATGGCTAGTTTAGATGTTGCAATACTTTATTTAAAAACCTTGTTTTGAAAAGAGTATAATATTGCAACATAATTAACCAACTCAAATCAAGCGGGTTATAGTTTATAAAACCTCGTAGCCATGACTCTTAACCCAAAAATCTTTGTTTTAGTACAACAAATTGTGAAAAGTATGTTATTTGTATAAAATGTTCTATGTCTCAAACTGAAATGATTCAAATAACGCTACAATATGTAATACCATACAAACACTTATATATAGGAAGTACCAGCGGCGTATCCACCATGCTTGTATCATATTCCACGCGCATTGTTACTTAATCACTTAGTCAAACCAAACCACCAAAGTAATGTTCATGCCCAATGTAAATCATGTAATATGTATAACCAAAACCCAATCGTATATCGCTTTGAAGCCAATCGTTTACCCAATCGTTAAAACATCGTGTGAAAACCAATTGTTTACCCAATCGTTAAATTCGTTTTAGGTCGTGAAACTACTTAAATGGTCGTCTCGCTAATAACATTCAAACCTTTTTGACTCGCATTAATAAACCCTTACCAAAGGATAGATTAACAATTCGCATTAATAAACCCTTACCAAAGGATAGATTAACAACTCGCATTAATAAACCCTTACCAAAGAGTAAATTAACATCTCGCATTAATAAACCCTTACCAAAGAGTAAATTAACAATTACAGATTCAGTCGCTATCCACAACACCCACACATAACTACGGGTGTAGTAACTAACGGGATTTGTCAGATCCTATGGTACCATAACCTAATACTGGTCGGCTTGATCATTGCTAATGAATGTCATTTGTTATGTAACCCAACCAACAAGTTTGTTCACTTTATTGAAATCGTTATTAGTTTTGTATAAATCGTCTTAATCGTTTTTGAAACCATCGTTATAACATCGAAAACATTTAGCACATATGAGTCACCCCAAAACAATTGAAAGCAGTAAAATAGGGGAATAATGTACTCGCCTGAGAATGCTTGGAGGTCTTGAACAACAACCAAACAAAGCTAGAGAGAGCACGGAATCAGTCGGCAATCTAAAACTATATAAATAAACCGGACTTAAATCGGGAGATCGGATAGGATGAGGCTTGGTAAACCAAATGAGTGTTGGAACTCATATGATATGGTTTAACAAGGCCTACATACTACAATGAAACCAAACCTAAGTGCTTTCGACCCATCGCGACCCATTAAGGTAGCTTATGCTACTTTAACGCGTCGTGCGCGTGAAACGCGTTCGGACCGCCTAACTAGTCCTATGACAAGTAGAATATGCCTAAACATGTTACATAATCAGTTATGTGACAAAGGTTTAGGTTACATATGCTTAATTACCAATTATACATGAAAAGGGTATTCTGGTAATTTACCTAAGGCATATAAACTACCTATCATACAACTACTCAAACGATGTGACCATAGGGTATAACCTCGGAAGGTTATTCCCTACCTACTATGGTCACCTAATGTATTTGGTCGGATCCTAATGATCGACCAAATGGGTCGGGTTCGAGGTATAAGCGATTTATTAGATCGCTTACCCTACGACCCTAGACAACGTGGTAATCAGTAGGCATAGTCCCAAGGGACTATAGCCAACGTGATTACACTCACGTTGCGAAGTTCAAACGAACTTCGCATTGACCATAACTGGTCAATGTAGAAAGTCAAACAAAGTTTGACTTTCAGACTCGAAAGACTCGAAAAGCAATAAAAGAACGAAAGAATACTTACGAAGGGTCCCCGAATGCTAATCTCGATCCAAGAATCTCAGGTATGAAACAATGGTTTCAACTTAGAGTTCCTAAGATCAAGATTCTAGTGATTTTAGCAATGGGGGTGAATGGGTATTTATAGGAATACCCGAACCGTTAGGATCGTTTCTAGGAAAACGTGATGCGATCTTGGCCATACACTTAGCACACATGGTATTGTAATACCATGTGCCATCAAAACCAGCCCATAGTATTGTTAAAACATGTGCAAAAATGAATTTGGACCAGATTCAAAGTTTCTACACATAAAGTTTCAAAAATGGCAGATTTGGTCCCTGTAGTGTAATAAGGCCTTTTCCGACGCGTTTAAGGCCTGTTAACCCCATTTCAAAGCTCTAAAATGAAGTTAAAGTAAAGGGAACTTAAAATGTTCTCAAAAATATCTCGGATGTCCGTTCGTTTAGCCGTACAGTTGCGTTGTTCGGCTAATTACGACGGAATGCGCATAAGCGCGAAAAACGATCCAAATGACGCGACGAATGGATTTTTCTTAAGCCAAACACTAAAGCATAATATAGTCATGCTTACATAAATTTTTGGATGTCCGGATGTATTCAGAACGTAAGTTATGCGCGAAAATGCAAACTTGTGCACTTTTTGACACTTTTAGTCCCTGAATGACACAAAAGTTTATTTTAGCACACCGAACACCTCAAAGCTTATTTCTAAGCTATGTAAAGGATATTTATGGTATGTTTAACTTATGGTCATGTTCCGGAATGTCTGTTACAGTTCAAATTGGCATACTTTCGCAGTTTGTCAACTTTAGTCCCTGTAAGCGATTTAACTTGATTTTGCCATACCAAAGCCTTTAAAACTTATTTCTAAGTTATGTAAAGGTTATTTAAGGTATGTTAAGCCTATGTCACTATTCCGGAGTGTTTGTTGCATTAAACTGGTTATATTTACGCATCGGTGCGCGTATAACCTTCCAGAAAGCGATTTAGAGTTTGAAATCGAACAAGAATTGATATGTGCAAATGATACACATATTTTTACAAATCCCAAGTATGAAATATAATATTTCATTGGTTCGGTATTTGTTTGATGGCCGTGGAGGCACAGGTGTTACAGCTGAGTTGTACTTGAAAGAAATCGTGGCACGTCATGGAGTGCCTATCTCAATTATTTCAGACAGAGATGGACGTTTTGTCTCGAGGATCTGGCAATCCTTCCAGGAAGCCTTTGGATCTCAACTAGATCTAAGCACGACCTTCCATCCGCAAACAGATGGCTAGAGTGAGTGAACCATACAAACACTGGAAGATATGCTTCGTGCATGTGTTATGGACCTAGGCGGCAGCTGGGATACTCACCTACCTTTAGTTGAGTTTTCCTACAATAACATTTATCATACAAGCATAAAAGCCGCACCGTTCGAAGCTCTGTATGGCCGCAAGTGCCGCTCCCCATTATGTTGGGCAGACGCTGGAGACAAACGTATGGTTGGTCCTGAACTTGTGCAAGAGACAACCGACAAAATCATACAGATTTGGGAGCGCATTATGGCGGCTTGAGATCGACAAAAGAGCTACGCTGATCGAAGACGAAAACCATTAGAGTTCGAGGTGGGAGACAAAGTTTTGTTGAAGGTCTCACCTTGGAAGGGCGTAGTAAGATTCGGAAAACGTGGAAAGCTGAATCCACGATACATCGGACCATTCAAGATCTTAGAAAGAATTGGTACCGTGGCGTACAAGTTGGAATTACCGGAAGAACTTAACGGAGTACATGATACGTTTCATGTATCCAACCTCAAGAAGAGTCCAACCCAAGAAACAGTGATCATCCCTGCGGATGAAGTGCATATCGACGACACCCTCCGATTTACAGAACAACCCGTTGAGGTTGCTGACTGGAAAGTCAACAAGACCCGAAGGAGCAGTGTCAAACTTGTCAAAGTACGTTCGGACTCTAAGCACGGACCCGAATACACGTGGGAACGTGAAGACCAGTTTAAAGAAAAGTACCCCCACCTGTTCAAGAAAACTCCTGCGAGAGTTAGTTCAGCCTGAATTTCGGGACGAAATTCTTTTAACGGGGGGAGACTGTGACAACTGGCACAAAACCGGTAATTTCCGTACAATTTAATTAATACTTAATAACTGCAATTATGTGCTTAAATGTCAACATTGTCTTATTACATGCTATACTTATGAATTCATGCACATTTTATAATACAAATATTGCTTTATGCATTAATGAATAGCGTTGCGTCAGGAAGACTAGTAAACTCACCGGTAAGACACATTGTGTCAACAATTCTGCAGAAAGCAGTCAGAAAATAGAATTGGGGCCCAGGAGTAGGTCCAACGTCTAAAATACATTGAAACCCAAGAGTATATACAAGGGTTAACATATAGACTTTCCGGAAGCTAGAAAATGCACTAAAAAGCACCCGAAACGCACCTTAAATGCAAAATTCTGCACAAATCAGCTATAATCAGCGTTTTAACACATAAATATCATGCAGAATTCATGTTTTATTATCCAGAATACCCTCCTAAGTGTTGGGAATTAAAAGTGTCACAAAAGGATACTTAAAGGACACTAAACGGTGCAATTTAGCACTTTAACGAACCGGTATTTAACCGAACAACCGGACATTACCCGAAATATCAAAATATTACTAGAAGCATTATTTTAATGTTTCTGAGCTAGTTATGATCCCCGAACACCATAACACCCCTTATAACATAATAACACATTAAATCCCTAAACTTTATACTTGAAAACTACCTTGTTTATGAAATTAGAGATTGGAACTTACACTTTACCCCCCCCCCCCTATATTGTTCACGGTCACAGAGGGGTGTGGACCCACCCTTGATCTTCTGTGATCTTGCTAGATCTTGCTTGATCTCATTAGATTGCATATGATCTTTCTTGGATTCATTTAGATACTATAGGATCTCAAAAGATATATGGAAGATCTTGCAAGCACTATAAAAGAACATTACCATCAACATCTCACATCACACAACACACTCTCCCTCTCCTCCTCTCCCAACGGCCGTGAGCCACCCCCCACACCACCATCATCTTCAAACCTTGTTCATCCATTCCAAGTTCTTCACAAGGTGCAAGAAGGTGTTTAAGGAGGTTTAGAGCTTGTGAATCTTGAAGGACCTTCTTCATTTTCTTTTATCCAACCCATTTATCATATTCAACCTCTTGTGTTCTTCCCTAGCCCTTGTGCTAGTAGTAAGCTCCTTGTAACTTGTTACTTCATATTTTTCTGGTTGAAAGATGGTGAACAATATTAATCTTGAAGAACACAAAAGAACATGATCATGATACTTTAACATAAGCTTAAATACATAAGAATACATGTAAATGATGATGATTTGCTTCTTGATGAATGATAATTCATGTTAGTGATGTTAGACATCATAAGAAACCTACTAGATTGTGATTAAACACCTGATCTAGTAAGTTAAAGTGGTGATCTTGTGAAAGACCAAGACCATCATGCTTTATGTCTTCATGAACTTGAATGATGAAATTGATTTACATATGTAAAGGTGATTTAGATAAAATACAAATCCTGTAAATAGATCATTACAAAAATAATTTTCTCAAGAAACCAAGTTTATTTATGAGATTTACAAAGTCATGGTTTCTAAGTAAACTAATAATATTTTTAGTGTTTAAACAAGACTAGGAACATGATTGTAACAAGAAAAATACAAAAGAAGTATTTTTAGAAAAATCATCTTACAAGTTGTAAATGACTAAGTCTTTTAATAAAGTAATTTACAAACAAATAACCATGTTTTTAAGGGCAACTAAACCTACTAAATAACATGGTAAGTTGCTACAAGTTTCAGTTCATGAAATAGTGTAATATACTTGATTTTGACACTCGGTAAGTGTTGAATGTGTTGTTGATTGTTGTGATGATTTTTAAAAGAAAATAAACACATGTTTTGAAAACATGGGAAGCCTCCATTTTTAGGGGAAACTATGTCAAAATTTCTATAGAATTTTGACACTTAGAAAAATATTAGTTTTGGTGAAACTTATTCCCTAAAAATATTTACCAAGGTTTCCCTAATTTTTTTGTAAATTTCAAGATTAAGAAATGATGATTTCTTCAAGATGAAAATTGATACTAAGTATGTATATTTTTGAGAAAAATATATATATTGGTCACCAAATCTTGTGCTAAGTGTATGTACTATGTATTACATGTAATAGTGTATTAGGACTTGAAAATACATTAAATACTCCTAAGGAGTGAAAATACAAAAATACACACACAACATGCTTAGACAAATACAAGAGAATATATTTATGAAAATATATTTCTTAATAGATTATGTAACCCGGACAAGTTACGAACTAAAAATGAAGTTTGGGTGAAAATACATAACTCGGGTGAAAAATACAAGATACTTATATTGATTTTTGAGAAAATAATATAAGTAAGATACATAGTTAAAAATATAAATTATTTTTAACAACAAAGAACAAATACATAAAAGATGATGACTTGTACTTGTGCGATACAAGTCTAGTGACTAACGTTAATAAAACACGTATAGGTCACGACGCTATATAAGCAAACCCGGTAAAGTTTACGGCGCAAGAAACGCAAAGTTGTGAGTTCATGCTCCCCCTTTTCTTTTAACTGTTTTTAGTTTTATAACTTCGGGGGTGAAGTACATGTTACTAAATGTTTACAGAAAAGTGAGTTCATGCTCCCCCTTTTCTTTTAACTGTTTTCAGTTTTATAACTTCGAGGGTGAAGTACATGTTACTAAATGTTTACAGAAAAGTGAGTTCATGCTCCCCCTTTTCTTTTAACTGTTTTCAGTTTTATAACTTCAGGGGTGAAGTACATGTTACTAAATGTTTATAGAAAAGTGAGTTCATGTCCCCACTTTTAATCTTTTACATGCTTTTAAACTTGGGGAAAATACATGTGTTATCGTATGATGGATACAAGAACTAAGGAATGATACTTGAAATCGTGTCACGAATAGGGTACCAGAAGCACCATTAATCGTGTACATACTAAGACCGCAGAACAAAAGGTTAGATCTAATGGGTTTTCGGGCAGCCACACTATTGGTGATAACTAGTACCAAGCAGTGCTTTTGTGTCTCAGTCGTGAATCGACAACTAGAAAAATACTTGATTTATACAAATTACATACCATGTTTTCATACAAAGTATACATACGTTCAATATAAAAACTGCATGAATTCACACCAACATTATGTTGACGATTTTCCATAAACTCACATGTATTTCAGGTAACTAAAGTGGATGTGCGCGCGGTCATACTCTTGCTCTGGATGATGTTTATGTTTATCTTTGAATAATGTTGTAAACTTTTCAGACAATGTCTTATGCTGTCTTGTGATGTAAACACTCAACCTATGTTTTCAATTACGTAATATTATTGGCATTTTAAGTTATTTTTACGAGCATGTAGTATGTTTACCAATCGTATGCAATGAAAACCTTTCATGATCACACCTTGTGCTTCCGCCTTAGAAAGGGGTGTGACAGTGTGACAATCATCGATTGCAACAACGGATTGATGCGCTTTAAGGATGCACGCTGCCGGGTTTGGAACCTGAATAACCCAGATGAAATCCTTGCAATCGAAGATGTTCGCAATCGTCCTCTACACCCCGGATCATTTTCGGGCTCCTCATCCCAAGGCGGAGGAGATTTTACTAACCTCCATAATTTATATATTATCATGCAGGAAACCCTCCAGGTCTTGAAAAATGCCTACAGCTTGGGCCAAAGCTTAAGTACCCGGATTGGAAGCATGGAACACAACATTACCGCTATGCAAAACAACATCACCTACATCCGGGACAACATGGTGTTTCGCGGCGAGGAGGAAGAAGAGGAAGGTCAGGACATGGACTCATACTAGGCGATGGTGGTGGCAGGCGACATGGGTATCTTTCAGGTTATCTTTCCGTGACCATTGAACAATCTCGTATCATCTAGGTTGCGTCCCGCTGAAAAATTTACTTCTTTGAACAATTTACTTTTCTGCATTTCTTTTTATTTTGTGATGTGGTGATGGTGGAACTACTTAACTCTCGTAATTTAGGACGTTATTATGTTTTTGTTGGATTGTTGTATTGTGGTTAGACTATAGCTTACAGGTACCATGGGAGGCTTGGACACACTAAGCATAATGGTCCCCAAGCCCGGAAAACAGAAGCCAAATAACACAAACCAAGTTTTTAACTGAAACAGATGGTTGACACGGGGCCGTGTCTACCAAGCACGCCCCCGTGCCCACAAGACCTGATGCTTAAATTTTATCCCCAGAAAGTGACACGGGCCGTGTTCACCAGGCACGCCCCAGTGATCACAACACAGTAAGTTTTCTGGAAAACGGGTTACTGGCACTTTGGCCACGGGCCGTGTCCACCAAACACACCCACGTGCCCAGTATCTACAATTTTTTGTTATTTTTACCCACTTTTTGCCCATTTAATCAAAACAAATCCTATTTGGGACACATTGAGGATAATATGTAATTTAAGTGTGAGGGGATGTTAAAACTTTGAACGTTTGTCCTAGAAACAAGCCTTGGACATAACTCGCCTTGGACATAACTCGCCTTGGAAAACCGCTAATCACCCCAAACTTTTTTGTCAATTTTTTTTTATTTTTTTACTTATCTTGGATTAGTTGGGTAAAATAAGTTCTAAAAACTTATGGTTTTACTAATTTACACCTGATAACGTCGTGATAAAAAAAGAACCAATTAAGAAAATTATAAAAATGGGCATAACAAATCTTTGTAAAATTTGATTATATATACATTTTTACACTATAACCCTTTTCCCACAAAAGTGAGTTTTGAGCCTTTACCGAGCATATAAATACACATCTATACTAATTGCTCAATTTTTTGTTTCTTGTGTGAATAGCCTATTTGGTTCTTATGAATCTAGAACTTGCCAAAGCGATACATTCCAAATCCTTACCGACACAAATCCAATTAAGTAAATGATAGAGGCATTAGGAATAAACCCATTTTTCTTTTTAACCTTTATTTTTTCTTTTCTTACCAAAATCATCCCCTTAGAAAAACCCCTTTGAGCCTTAAACCTTTCGTTATTAAACCCGCAAAAATATGTTTTTGCAAAACAACCACCCATCACCTCAAAACCAATTTTTTTCACACCCCTTGTTTTTAGTAAATGCGGTTCTTTTGAAAATCATATAAATGAGGTGACTTAGTTTACTAAAAAAACTAGCTACATGAAATAAACAAGCAAAAATTATTGCTTATAAATATGTAGTTTTTAACTAAGTCACAAACAAATAGATTTTCGAAAGAAAAACTGACATTTTACATTTTAGCCACTTTCAATAAAACGTACCTACCCGAGCCACAACCTACCCTTTTAAAGCCTTCTTGATATTTACGAGGATTAAACGTCACAAAGGAGGAGGTTTGATTGCTTGTCAAGCCTATAGTAGGAGTAAGTTCCAAACTGAGTATGAGCGTTTTCACTTAAACAACTTCGGCCGAGTGTTGAGTCACCACTTGTGAGGTGTGTAAATTTGTATATAACTAAATAGAATTTTATAAAGGCATGTTATGCCCAAAACAAATAATTTTTATTAATATGTGTTTTAAATAAACCATGACAAATAAGATTGTAAATAAAATAAAAACAAAATAAATTTATAATTTGGATTCCCGATACTCTAAAGATAAACCCAAAACTTCTCTTCAACCTATTACGTTTGGGTGTGTAAGCCACATTATAGAGTTTTGCTTGAGGACAAGCAAAGATTCAAGTGTGGGGGTATTTGATGTGCGTAAAATACAACATATAAATTATATCAAATAAGGCGTAAAATCAACCCCTTTTCAATACTAATATTGGAAAAAGCATGTTTCTTTGTTTCCTTTTAATTTACAGGATCAAAAGAGCTTAAACGCACAAAAGGAACAAATTAACAACAGAAACCAACACAAATACAAAGAAGAAGAATTGACACAACTCGTCGGGCCACCATCCACATCCCAACCAAAAAAAATAAAAAAAAACAGAAGCCTAGGCACGGGGTCGTGCCCACCAGGCATGGGGCCGTGCCCAGTCAAGATTCGCTGCAGAAAAAGACAAGCAGAAAAGACAAACCAACATAGGGACGTGCCAACTCAACACGGGGCGTGATCAACTCTAAGATTCCCAGAATCTGAGATAGTACAGCAAGTATAGTTGCCATGAGCCGTGCCGTTGACACACGGGGCCGTGTTAGTACAAGATCTGACACTGCAGTTAATGAAGAAGAGAGAGGATGAAGGAGACGGGGCCGTGTTGATAGTCTGCATTCAGCTACAAATAGGGGTGCTTGGTTTCATTCTAACGCATCCCTTTGCAAACCACTTCTCTCACACTTGCCACCACTCAACCACCACTACAACACCAACACCCACCATCATCATCTATCTTCCATCTTTTAGAGTGTGTAGTAGTCTCGGGATCTAAGATCGATCATAAGAGTTCTTGTCAAGTAAAGGCCATGCCTGGCTAAACTCTACATCACTTGGTGAAGACAAATTATGTATTACTTTTTGATTTCCAACCTTTGGCTCCTTTTTATTTGGGTCTGTATTAAAGACTTTAATAACTAATTTTCTATATTGAAGGTGAAATTTACTTAATCATTCTTCATGTTTTGTTGATTCACCCATTAGTGTCTTTACGGACTACATAAAGCACGTTAACTGCCTAGAAGGGGGTTAGAAGGGTGGTTGGGTAAATTCTTGTCTCGTTCAGTGTATAGATCCTGCGAGAACCTGGTTCAAGCTTAGTAGGACTTCACGAGTGGTAGATCTTAATCGCCTCGGGAGAAGTAAGAACCGCTCGAATCCCTTATCTATAAACTACTATTAAAACATTGAATCGACCTTGCGGGACTGTATCCTTGCTGACTCAGACCAATAGGTTAAGGGTAACGCTGCCTAGAAGGGGGCCTACCACTTTTCGTATTAATAACTTACTTAATTATTTTTCAATAATCCGACCTTGTGGGACTGTATCCCAGCTGACTCAAACTAATATGTTGAGGGTAACGCTTCCTGGAAGGGGTCCTACAACTTTAACTTATAGATAATCTCTTAAAACACCCAAAGTGCGGAAATCAATAAAGAATACATAAAAGAGGAGTTGGAACCAAGTGATTCCTTCTTGCCTATTTGTTGTTCCTTATATTTTATTTTTATTTTCTAGTTTATCTTTTTAAACTTTCAAACTTTTTTATCAAGATTTGGTTAGATTAGACGTTAACGATAAGCCGGTACTAAAAGCTCTTGTGTCCTTGGATGACCTCGATATCTTGCCATCACTATACTACGTCCGTGATGGGTGCACTTGCCCTAACGTGTGTAGAGTGATAGTATTATATCGTGTTTTATAAATTTAAAACTTGATTCGTGAGTAAAAAATGCTTAAAATATATCTAAAAATTATAACCACATCCTCACACGTTAATGATAGTAAGAATGTCTCGTTGTTTCATATTCTGGTACGCCAGTTGCTCCAACGTCCTCTCTGTGACAACTGGCCCAAACCGGTAATTTCCGTACACATTAATTATTGCTTAATGACTGCAATTATGAGTTTAATTGTCAGCAATGTCTGATCACATGATTAAACAAGTGAATTCATGCATGTTGTATACTACAAAATATTGCTTTATGCATAAACGAGAGCGTTGCGTCAGAATAATAGTAAACTCACCGGTAAGACACACTGTGTCGACTGAACTGCAGAAAGCAGTCAGACGTTAGAATTGAGGCCTAGGTGTAGGTCCGACGACAAGAATGCATTAAAACCCAAGAGTACATACAAGGGTTAATATATATGCAATTCGGAAGCAAAAATAAGCACTAAAAAGCACCCGAAACGCACTTTAAGTGCAGAATTTACACAATTCAGCAATAAATCAGCATTTAGACATATAAATATTATGCAGAAATGTCGTTTTATCATCCAGAATATTTCCCTAAGTGTTGGGAATTGAAAGAGTACAAGAAAGGTACTTAAACGACACTAAAAAGGGTAATTTAGCACTTTAACGAATCGGTATGTAACCGAACAACCGGACTATACCCGGAGCATGAAAATATTGTTAATAACATTATTTATCTTTTCCGAGCTAGTTAGGGTCCCTGATTACCCTAACACCCGTCATAACACGCTACACATTAGTAACGGGGTTAAACACTTAACTTAACTTAGTTTAACCTAACTAATACTTGGAACCAAACTAGACCCCCCCCCCCCTTCTCTAACCGGCCCCAAACTAAGGGGGACACCCCTTGTACCACTTTGATTATTTTATTTCCTTTGTCTCATATCTAGAGAACATGAAATCCTTTGGGTAATAAGGTTGTAATTGTCTATAAAATCTAGAGGTTACACATCATGATCATCCATTACACTTCTCAACCCAAACACACTCTCTCTTTCTCCCTAGAAGCTCACGGCCAAACATCCCTATTCCATCCATCATATTTTCGATCTTGGTCTTCACATTTCAAGCATCTACAAGTGTTAAGGGTCGCATATTAGGAACCTTGGTGCAATCGGAAGGCGAAGGACCTCTCTACCTTGCTTTTATCCACTCGATTTGTGCTTAGAATCTTCCCTAGCCTTGAGCTAGAGGTATAACACTTAGAACTCGTATTTAAACTATTCTAAAGTGGTTAAAAGGATTTTTGTCGGTTAAAACTCGTTAACATGCAATATGATGCTTAAAAGTCTACTAAAGGCATGAAAAATGGTGGTTAATAGCACATAAGTTGTGTAAATGTTGTAGTAATTGAAAGTTGTGATTATTTAGACCCGATCTATGATATGGTAGCTCGGATTATCATTTAACCCGGTTTAGTCATGATCTTGGATTATGACATAAAGCTTGTTTAAGAGTAACAAAGGTTAAATGATGAAACTCTACCACACACATCATGAACTTGTGTAAAAGCAATTTAACTTGTGAAATAGTGTTTAAAACTAGTAGATCTACGTATCTACAAGCGGTATTTTCAAAGGACCAAGTGTCCAAGAAATCACATGTTCTAAACCGGATCTTACACAAACAAAAGTGGTTTTTGTGAACAAACAAGTGTGTGGACACTTGTGTAACAAAAGTTTCAACAAAGAAATAATTTTCATAAAAACCGACTAGAAGTTGTGAAACTTCATATTCTTTAAAAATAAGATTTTTAAGAAATTAAACTTATTTTTAAAGATAACAAGACTTACTAAATATGCTAGTAAGATACTACACAATTTTGGTAAATATCCAAGTTCATGAAGTGGGGAAAAGTAGTGATTATTGTTGATAATTATTGTTGATGATTGATGATGATTTAAAAGAAAATAAACACACGTTTTGAAAACGTGGGAAACCTCCATTTTTAGGGGAAACTCTGTCAAAATTTTTATAAATTTTGACACTTAGAAAAATATAAGTTTTTGAGAAACTTATTCCCTAAAAATGTGTTTAAAAGCATTACTAAGGTTTCCCTAATTTTTGGTGATAAGAAATGAGGATTTCTTCGAGAATAAAATGAATATAAGTATGTATATTTTGAGAGAAAAATATATATATTATTTGATCACCAACTTATGTGCTATGTGTATATAGTATGTGTTATACGTACTAGTCTATTAAGACATAAAAATACACATACAAAATACAAGATACATAATTCGGGTGCAAAGTGCAAAACACAAAAGACTTATATTTATTTTAGAGAAAATAATATAAGTAAGATACGTAGTTAAAAATATAGAATATTTTTAACACAAGAATATATACAAAAGAGAGTGACTGTACTTGTGCGACGCAAGTCTAGTGACTAACGTTAAGAAAACGCGTATAGGTTACGACGTTAATTAAGCAAATCCGGTGGAGTTTACGACGCTAGGAACGCAAAGTTGTGAGTTCATGCTCCCCCTTTTCTCTTTAACTGTTTTCAGTTTTTATAACTTCGGGGGTGAAATACATGTACAAATGTACAAAATTTATAATTGGTATGATATAAATACAAGAAGTACACTTGGTGAGAACGAGAACCAAGTGTGACGAAATATAAGAATACAAGAAGTACACTTGGTGAGAACGAGAACCAAGTGTGATGAAATATATGAATATAGGAAGCGCACTTGGTGAGAACGAGAACCAAGTATGAGGCGCTATGAGAAATGATAACAAGAAACGCGCTTGGTGAGAACGAGAACCAAGTAGGATGCGTTATGAGAAATAGTGTCACGAATAGGGTACAGAAGCACCATTAATCGTGTACATACTTAGACCGCAGAACAAAAGGTTAGATCTAACGGGTGCCTGGCAGCCACACTCCCGGTCGGGGCGAGAACCGAGGAGTGCTTTTGTGTCTCAGAATATACCAATTAAATGCCTTAGGTTTGGTGACTTCCTATGTCGTGCCACACGTTAATGGCTTTGCAACCCATTAACAATCTGATAATTACAGAAGTACTGTATTTACATAAAATTCATACCATACTAAAATTGATATATAACTTGAAGTACGTGGGGTACTCAAGAGGATTGATATATAACTTGAAGTACGTGGGGTACTCAAGAGGATTGATATATAACTTGAAGTACGTGGAGTACTCGAGAAAAACTTGATTTATTCACAACTATGTTTTTATACAAAGTATACAAACGTGAAATACAAAACTGCATGAATTCACACCAACTTTATGTTGACGTTTTTCCAAAAACTCACATGTATTTCAGGTAACTAGGATGGATGTGCGCGTGGTCTCGCTTATGCTCGTGGATGTCGCTTGTGTTTAACTTTAAATAAAGTTGTAAACTTTTAAGACAATGTTTTAAGCTGTCTAGCGATGTAAACGCTAAACTTATGTTTTCAAATCATGGTATTTGATGTTATTTTACGAGCATGTAGCATGTTTACTCTTCGTATGCAATGAGAACCTTTCATGATCACACCTCGTGCTTCCGCCGCAGAAAGGGGTGTGACACTCTCTTCTTCTAGAGTCAGCCTCATTAGGGACGGATGACCCTCTGGATACAGAAAGGGTTCGTGGTTATGTTGAGCATCGTCAACCCTTAGATCCCAACACCGTGACCTCTTTCTGTATGTTCCAACCAGTTGGAACTCGCAACCGGTTTTCCTGCTCCCGGTCCGTCTCACCGTGGTTGTTGGCTTGTGGTGGCCGGCATAATCGCACGTTAGCCAAATTTTTAACGGCTGCTCGCATGGGGGTTTGTCTTAGATCGTACGTTTGATGACTATGGCGTACCCATTTTGGCGTCCGACTCCTCTACACCACTCCACCAATTCATCCATGCTATCGAATTTCTAACGCAACACTTATATGTGAGAATTTATGAATGTATACGGCCCGTATAATGTTATACGGGTCGTATAGAACGTTTATTTTTTTATTCGCTCGTATAGTCAATATACGAGCATTGTTTATGGCTTGTATATGGGTCGTATAATAGTATACGGCTCGTATACAAGTAACACACAAACACACACACACACACACACACACACACACACACACATATATATATATATCGTATAGGTGAAATTGAAGAAATCGTACTCGGTATGTGTTCCGAGATTAAGTTTACTTTGCTTTGCATTGCTTTTGCTTCATGTTTATTAACTGGTCATTTGTTTTACATCAAACGCATAAACAGTAATATCAAACTTACGGCAAATAAACGTATAAATAAATGTTATACCTGATTGGTTATAAACTCACTAGGTTCCTATTCAATGTTTGGACCCTTAGACGGTCCACCACTACTGGGAGGAGATTGAAAACTACTGGGCAGCGGTCCACCACTAGCAGGAGGGGATTTGAAACCAACAGGTGGCGATGGATAATAACCAGCATAATTAGCTTGAAAGGCATCCAAACCCCAAGGATCCTGACTTGCATTAGACGCAAGGTTGAGATCGAACGGAACATTTAGATCAAACAAACCTGGATTGTTATTTTGATTGTTTTGATGACTCTCCTGATTCAACTCGTTAGCCGAGTCACTACCGAAAATGTTCCAAAACGACATTGATAACGTAATATAATTTGAATACAGAGAAATCTAGAAGAAACGAATAGAAGTTGAATGAAAATGAATAAGATTAGTGTCCTTTATATAGACGTTTCTACAGAATATTACATCGTAATAAATGGTTAACACGCGGATCGAGTAATCTAACGTCGAATTAAATAACTCGATGAATATCGAGGAATCTAATGTCTAACTTGTCACACCCCGACCGCGTAAAACAACAAACCGCGGCGGAATCGTCGGGGAGTGTCGTAACAGAATTATTGTTTCACAACACATGGTAATTGAAATTTTGTTTTATTAAGTTACAAGAGGTTACATTGTCTTATAAACAAAGAAACATAACATAATTAACTAGTCTTGCATCTTTTAATGTCACTAAGGCCCTCATCCATTCCTATGTTTACATCATAATCATCTAACAACAGCACCTGAAACACATGTGAAAATAGGTACGTCAGCATAAAAATGCCTGTGAGATACATAGGTTTTATTGATTTAGGATTCATGACTTGTAAGTTTAAAGAAAATGTTTAACAAAAGTAGTCATGAACCTTGTAAAAGGTTTTCTTTTATAAATCATACAAAAATCGCTAAGAAAACAGATGTTATAAAAGAAAGATGCATGGTTAAATAAATGACCAAGTAAAAATGAGTTTGTACAAAAAAAAAAGTTGTTTGTAAAACAATGTTTTGTAAATATATGTTAATTGTGTAAAATTTAATATGTCAAAATTGAAATGGTTTAAATAACGCTACGATATGTAATATCATAAAAGCACTTATATATAGGAAGTACCAGTGGCGTATCCACCATGCTTTTATCATATTACACACGCCTCGTTACTTAAATCACTTACCCAAACAAACCACCAAAATCGTCTTGTTTAAACCAATTGTCAAATGTTTATGTGTAAACCATGTTTATTGTCAAATGTAAATCATGTAATATGTAAACAAATGTCATGTATGACAAGTAAAGAGTGACTACATAATCATATGAAAAAAAATTCACAAAACAAACTATTTGAAATAAATCAAAAGTTATGCTTTGTAAAATAATGCATGCTTTACTGATACAAACATCTATGCGGTATTGTTAAACGCCTACATTCAAGCCTTGAGACTGTAAGATAAACCCTAAAAAATGTCAAGGTCTACCAAAAATGTTTTCGGATTCGGTCATTCCTTCCACCCAAATAAACCTAGGATTTCAGAAATGGGAGTTGTCAAGTCCTATGGTACCACTACCTACTACCGAGAGGCATGATCGGTGTTAATGAATGTATTTATGTCCCGTTAAACAAACCAAATGTCATACCAAATGTAAGCATGTTTTATGAAAATAATGTACTTTAATATGCTAAATGAACATACAAAGTAGAAATGTAAAACAATGTGTCCATATGCTGAGTAAACATATGCAACAGAAATGAAATGTAAAACAATGTGTCCATATGCTGAGTAAACATATGCAACAGAAATGAAATGTAAAAAAATGTGCTAGCATGCTAAGTGAACATACATAGTAAAACATAATGAAATCATGTACTATAAGTGTACTAATGAACATAACAAGTATATGATATAAAAGCATGAAAATCACGAAAGTAACAAGTAGGCACATGTGTTCCACCCCAAAATGTTTGAAAACAGTAAAATATGGGACTATGTACTCACTTGAGGGTGCTTAGAAGTCTTGAATAACAACCAAGCAAAGCTAGAGGGATCACGGAAATCAAACGGCATCTAATATAGATAACTACGTTAATAACCGAACCTAAATTGGAAGATCGGATAGAATGAGGTTTTGTAAACCAAATGAGTATTGGAACTCGTATGATATGGTTTAACAAAGCCTACATACTAAAATGAAACCTAACCTAAGTGCTTATGACCCATTACGACCCGTTTAGGTAGCTTACGCTACTTTAACGCGTCGTTCGCGTAAAACATGTTCGGACCGCCTAACTAGTCCTATGACAAGTATTATATGCCTTAACAAGTCTAATAATGTTTCCTAATCAGTTTAGATGTCAAAATTTAGGTTACATATGCTTAAAATGAATTTATGCGCAAAAAGGGCATTTTGGTCATTTTCCTAAGGCATATAAACTACCTATCATACAACTAACTTAAACAAAGTGAGCATAAGGTATAACCTTGGAAGGTTATTCCCTATAAAACTATGGTCACCTAATGTGTTTGGTTGGATCCTAATGATCGACCAAACGGGTCGGGTTCGAAAGTCTAAGCGGTTGTTTAGACCGCTTATCTTACGACCCTATATAAGCACTAAACCTAAAGTGACGAGTTAAACATGTTAAAACATGTTTAACAAGGTTTGAAAACAAGTTTGGTATCAAAACAAAGCGTCTTGATACCTAGAAATAGTTTGGTTATAAAATACACATAAACACGTGTTTTGACCGAAACTATAACTCGTCACAATGCCTAAATAACGTGGTAATCAGTAGGTATAGTCACAAGGGACTATAACCATCGTGATTACGCTAACGTTGCGAAGTTCAAACGAACTTCGTGTTGACCATAAACTGGTCAAAGCTGAAAGTCAAACACAGTTTGACTTTCGTGCTTAAAACGCATAAAAGAATGAAAGAATACTTACAAGAGGTCCAAGAATGGAGATTTGATCTTAAAATTTCTCAGGTATGAAGGATTTTATCCTTCAACTTAGAGAAATCAGATCAAGGTGTGTTGCAGATGAAAAACTTGTGGGTTTATATAGATTTCGGGTCACCGTTAGGATCGTTCATCGAAAACCGAGCTTCGATCTGAGCCTTACATGTGTGCCCATGGTTTTAGAATACCATTGGTGCCCCAAAATAGCCCATAGAATGTTTAAAAACCATTTGAAACACTTGGAAACAGCTGGAACAAGTTGTAAACAACAATCTGCTGAACTAGGGGGCTCTCGCGCCCCGCGTAGGCCAAGCCTACATCTTACGCGGCCCGCCTAAGCTGGTCAGTTCAGCAACAAGTTTCAGAAAGTGCAGTTTCAGTCCCTGCATGTTTTAAGGCCATTTTTGATACGTTTAAGGCCCGTTAAGCCATTTTCAAGGCTCTACAATGATGCCTAATCGTATGGGACATGAAACATGCTCAAAATCGGATGTCGGTTCATTTGGTCGTACGATCACGTTATTCGGTTAATTACGACGAAACACGAACGGAATGGAATTTTATCATGCTAATCACTAAAATAAATATTTTAATGATTACATAATTTTTGGATGTCCGGATATACTCAGAACATAAGATATGCGCGAAAATGCAAACTTATGTACTTTTTGGCGCTTTAAGTCTCTGTTGATCAAATAAGTTTATTTTTGCGCACCAAACACCTCAAAGCCTATTTCTAAGCTAGGTAAAGGATATTTAGGGCATGTTTAACTTATGATCATGTTTTGGAATGTCCGTTACAGTACGAATCAGCATACTTTCGTAGTTTGTCAAAATTAGTCCCTGTAAGCGAATAAACTTGATTTCGACACACCAAACCTTCCAAAACTTATTTCTAAGTTATGTAAAGGTTATTTAAGGTATGTTAAGCCCATGTCACTGTTCTGGAGTGTTTGTTGCGTTAAACTGATTACGTTTACGCGTCAGCTCGCGTATAACCTTCTAGAAAGCGATTTAGAGCTCGAAATCGAACAAGAATTGTTATGTGCAAATCACACACATATTTATACAAATCCCAAGTACGAAACACAATATTTCATTGATTTGGTATTTGTTTGATGGCTGAGGAGGCACAGATGTCACATAACTCGTATGAAATTCGGAATATACGGGTCGTATAACGTTATACGACCCGTATAAAGTGTCATATACATTATATATGACCAGAAAAAAATCTTATTCTCACATGGTGTATACGGGCCGTATAAGTTTATACGATCCGTATATGTGAACGATCGTGAGGCACGGTTCTTGAGATAAGAACGTGGCTTGAATCGATAATTACAGAGGTACGGAATCCCTATGCATCGTCAGAGAATAATCAACAACGAAATCAACGATAAACATGTCCATTCTCATTGTGTAATCTAAAAGTACAAAAGTTCCAAAGAGACAGAACTTTGATACAAGAGACTGCCAAAAGTTTTAACAATGTGACTCCTACATCTCTATTTATAGACAAAGCTAGGAGGTAATAAGTCATGCGGTCGGAGGGTCATCCGTCCGGATGACCCAAGTCATCCGACCGGATCACTTTTACAATTAACGTTTCGCTCCCATTTCATCAAGTTACAAAATAACATACATACAAAACTATACAACGACACATACATGACAAAATACAGACGGAAGATACAGACATAATGCACTAACAGACTCCCCCTTGGATGTAGTTGTAGTCTTCCTTCCTGCATAGTCTTCATTGCGTCTTCCTGCTGCACCTGCTGGCCTTTGCCTTTTGTCTCCTTGCCTCTGCCCTCTCTGCCAACATCTTGCGCCTCAAAGGCCTTCCGATTTCATTCCAGTACTTCCTATACTCTGGATCTCCATCTCTCTTTCTATCCCACCTCGGAAGTTTGTTCTCTTCAGATTCTATTGGAGTTTGATCAGTTGGTGGAGGCCTTAGGAGTTTTCTTCTACCCAGAACAGCAGCTCTTTCAGCTATCTTCCTGAACTTTTCACTCCTTTTCTCTTTCTTCAAGAACTCCTCCAACTCTATATCTCTGAACTTCGATTCCCAATACCTTCCAGAGTTTATGTCTTTGGCAAAGCATAGATTCACCATCTTTTGATACTGTTGTGCTTGTACTCTGTCAGGCCCATCATACACAATCTTGTTAAAGAACAAGCAGTCTATATCTTTCTTCGTGTAGTTCACCAGCCACATAGGGTCTAACACATTAATACGCCTAGTTTCACCTGTCGTCTTGTCGTATAGAGATATCACTGCTTCTGCTGTGCTTGATTATAAATCCAACCGTTAAAGTCTTCATGGAAGTCTTGTTCCATAGCACGTAGCGGCATATTCTTCAAACATCTTGGAGGCTTTATCTTTAGCGTTATGTCTTTCTCTCCAGTGATTAGATCATACTTGATAATCTGCTTAGGAAAATGTGGTTTCCAATCAGGAAATTTGTTCTTTGCTTGGAGCTTTATGTAATTCCACAACTTCTGATCATGCGTCTTGACATCAAGACCGTAGTAGAATTGTTTAATGTTCTTTGTCTGTACGGGCTCCTCCACATCCCACCATGGGAGAGTTTTAATATCTGACAAGAACTCGAAATACTGAACCCCATGCTCTCTTCTAATTGCATATACTTGAAGATCTTCAAGATACCCCCAAGAAAGAATATCACCCAGTGATTTATCTGGATGATCCGTGAAATATTGTAAAGGCCTCTTGAACTTCCTCTCCTTCGGCATAACCCTGAACCATTTCTTTCTTCCTTTCAATAGTTCTTCCTGTGGAACAACCTCAGGAATGCCTTCAGTCAAAATCCTTTCCACTACTTTCCTCCTAACCTCATCTTCATTGTGTGTCTTAAACATTTCAGCGAAGGTAGGAAAAGTATCATCAACGCCTGAATAGTTAAAAGGTGTGTCTTCATCGGACACATCAGACCCTTCTGCAATTATAACATCCTTAAAGTTATCCGCTTCATTTGTAAACTTAAAAGTATATTCTCTCTCAGGCGATGGTGGAATTTCATCTTCGATATCAAACTTCATGTGACCATCATCCATCCCCAATTCTTCTGACATAGATTCTCTCGTCCTAGGCTCCTCTAACTCCGCCTCAAATGATGAATGCAAGTAAATAACTTTAGGTTGAGTTAGGAATACCTGATCACCCGCATGTTGTTTGCCAGAAGAAGAAGCTTCATGATGCTGATCTTCCTGTTGTTCATTCAACTGGTCGTTTAGGAAGTCATCAAGAGTATGTTGAGTAGTAGGCTTCACAACTAACAACCCTGTCGCGCCTTGATCATCATCGTCATCATATTTAGGATCATAGTTGTCAATTTCATCAAACAACTGCTCTAACTCTACATCCTTTTCTTTCCTTTCCTCTTCCTCTTCACGACGCCTTTCAATGATCTTTCGCCTATCAAGCTTTATTTCTTCTGGTGTAACGTCGATCACATCACCCACAGCTACCATAGCTAGTGGATTAACAACTTCAGTACTTTCAGCTTGAGATGGATCTGGTTGGCTTGACGACCTAAGAATCTCTTCTGTATCAACTGCCAACCCTTTCTTCTTTGTTTTGCTTTTTTAGCCAACACCTTTTCTCTTTCAGTTCTTCTTTCCTCGACCCTTTGAATCTCTATTTCATTATACACAGCTTGGACATTGAATCCAAGCCTGTGTTCAATCACAGTGTACAACATGTTCAATTGTTCGTCTTTCACTGCTTTATCGGCCCTTAGAGCTTCTATCTCTTATCTTAACACTATGTTCTCATTCGAAGACATTTCATGCTGTTCACCAATCATTTGATGTAACGTCATGTTGACTTCATTCATAGACTCATACTTCTTGTTTACTTCATCGAACTCTTCAGTGATTCTATCAATTACCTTAGCATGATCTTCAAGATCGTCATTCAATTGATCAATTAAATCAGCATGATCATTTCAGCTTTCTTTAATTCTGCATTTTCTGCTTTCACTTTTTCAAGCTTTTCTTTTAATTCATCACGTTCAGCTTCTGCTTTGGCCTTTGCTTTCTCCAGAAGACTTACTTTCTTTGTCAACACATTGATCTTTCATTCATTAAATATATCAAACTCACCTTCAGGAAGATCACCTGGATATTCACCTTGAACTTTAGGAAGTCCATGGCTTGAGCTTGAAGTAGTATCTTTCTTTGGTTGATTGTCATGAATGAGAATTGTTGGATGCTTTGGTGGTGGTGGTATTGTAGATTGTCTTTCTCCCATATACTCCACTTCTACATCTTATCCAGTCTTTTCAATTCTTTCATACACTGGGCTTTCAGGTGCTTTCTTTGATTCAACTTCAGGCTTTTCAACATTTTGATCTTTTTCAACTTCTGGAACACTTTGTGCTTTTTCAACTTCTAGAGCTTTCACACTTTGAATTACAGGCACTTGAACATTCTCTTCAACTACTGTAACCTCAGGAACTGCTATTGAGTCTCTTTTTGCTCTAACGCTCCTTGACACAGCTCCTACTGGTCGTGCTTTACGCTTCTTAATAACTTTCTTCTTTTTCTCTTGTGGAGTTGGAATATAAGTAGAGTCTTCCTCATCAGAATCCTTCTTTTTCTTAGGAGATCTCTTTAACGTTTGCTTTCTAGATATATAAGATGTTGGTGCAATTTTAGTTGGATCAAACTCATCACTTTCTGTTGCACTTGAATCAGACTCCACAACACCTTCAACTAAAGTCTCTTTGACACCTTCAGCTTCAATGTTCTTTGCAGACGATTTAGCTTCTTTATCTTTTGTATCTTTCACAGCTTTAGCAGCTTTAGCATCCTCAATTTTCTTTAAGTAATCTTCAAGAGTCACATTCATTAGATCAACACCTTCTTGAATCATCTATGTAGGAGGAATCACAGGTTCATCTACCAACTTTGGTGGAGATTTCTTCTTTGATGGTTCTGTAACATTAACATTAATACAATTAGTATAACATTCATAATAATGATCTACCAACCTCTTTTGTGATTCCTGCATTCCAATTTTACCCTTAATAACAACTTTCGGTGTAACCACTTTAGGTGAATCTTTGGAGTCCTTTTCCTTTTCTTCTTATCGTTCTCGTACCAAAACCTCAGCTTCTTTTCCATCATATCCCTTAACCTATCTGTCTCATCCTCAGAATTGCTCTCTGCATGCCTACAATGATCATTTTCAGGTGCTACATAGTTTGGCTTCGCAACCTTTCCAATCATTCTCTTTACTCTTGGTTCCTTATCGACTGTCAAACCTTTACACTTGTTCAATCTATTCAAGGTTTCAGTATTCATATGATTCAACTTCAATTCATCTGTCAGATCCTTTGGAAGATTTGGCACTAGATCATCCAATATCATCTGTATAAACCTCAGATACATAATATATTTCTCACCTTTCACATTATAAACCATGTGATTGAATAACACATGTGAAATGTTGTAGGGCCTGTTGAGCACTAAACATGTGAAAATGTTCATTATGTAGTCCGATGTCTCATCGTATGCTCCTTTCCTGTGAGACAATGCATGTACAACACAGTGTACCAAGAATTTATACGGTCTACAGAATCTAGACTTAATGTAAACCTTATCATTTAAATGACTTGTATACCCCATTCTAAACCAAAATCCCTTACTCAACCTCTCTGGGATAATAATAGGATCATCATCACTGTCCTTGAAATCTAAAACCCTTCTCACATCTGCCACTGTAAACTTAACTTCTACATCTACGTCCTTATCGTTCTCATCCTTCAATCTAACTGCAGAATAGATTGTCTTTTCTTGTTCATCATATCTCACAGACTTCTAAAACCTTCGAATGTGAGATTCATAACACGTATGCTTTTCTATCGAAGCCTTAGAGATTCTACTTTCTTTCATAAACGGTATTATCACTTTGAACGGCTCCATATTTGGGTAGTTCTCATCCAATATGCAGTAGATGTTGTGATTAGGATGAAAATCAGTAGCTCTTGCTTGCAAGAATATCATCGTTAGAGTCTGCACAAACTTCGAGACATAAAGTGAAAAGTGACAAGTTTCAAATTTTCAAAAAAATTTCAAACACTTTTACTCCCTTCACTCTATAGTACTGACTGATCGGATGGCCATCCAATCAGATGAGTCTTATCCTTTAAGAACATAATCAGTCAACACAAGTGTCATGGATCGGATGATCATTCGTTTGAAATAATGATGATCAATTAAATCTTTCAAGCATATGAATGTGTTTTGGATCGGATGGCCATCCGATCGAATGGTCCTTCGATCAAAAACAATTAACAATTTATCCTGTTGAATAATGAAACATGTGTGTGTGGCATGAATAGTTGAACAATTTACAATACATACACAAGCAAAACACTTAGAAAATATTCAAACTATAATATGCAATGGATCGGATGGTCATCCGATCGGAGGGTCCTCCGATCAACATATGAAGAACAGTTTGAATGTCTTTAATCAAAGATAAAAAAATTCAACTTTTTACAAAATTGAACACATATTCTCTCAAAGAATTGGCCGACTAACAAAACCTTATGTTCATTTTTTTCTCAAAACTCACTAAATTGGGTTTAATTGAGCATTTTGTCCCTCGGCTGCCGACACCCTCAAACAATCCTAGATTCAAATCTATGATGTTTTTCATGAAATTGGAATGGTGAATCAGTAGATCTAAGGCCGATAAACACTAACCTATGTTCAGATTCTATCAACAATCCCTAATCAAGCCTAGATCTAAGATTCTTCTATCACAGTTACCGCCTGTTAGGATCTGAGTTTCTATGATTGTGTTGTTTAATAAGAAATGGAAAGATGAAACAAATATTGTGCAGTGGAATATGGAAATAAACTTTAATCACACAATCAATGGAAGACAATTTTAAGCAGGCATGATTTCATTAATCGAATGATTGTATTTGTTACAAGACTCAATTATGCATGCACGCACTCAACTCCCCCTCAGCCTGAGCTCAGTGATTTGTTCGTACTGAATGACTTGGGTTGAAAGAGCTAATGGAATAGTACAGAGTACTATTCTATTTATAGTACAGCCCAAACCACTGAGCATCTTTGCTGACGTCACCTATGAAAGTGACATCTAACAACCTAACAACCTCTAACCACTGATATACAAAACACTGATACAATGAATAAACAATTACATAAACACTGATAATATAAACTACTGATTCTTCATTCCACTGTTGAGCCTAAGCACTGATGTTGAGCATCAGTGCTTTCTTCATATGATGATCAGTTCTTAGGATGAGCAGAGCTTTGGTCTTCAACAGTGCTTGGGACACATCAGTAGATTGAGCTTCAGTCTTTTATTCTTTATCAGTACTTTAGATAACAGTAGTTATGAGGATCAGTGCTTGGAGTCTATCAGTTGCAGGATAACCACTGTCAAGGGGAAAGTCTTTGTACAAGCACTGCTTATTGTGATCCACTGTTCTTAACCAAGAATCTCCCCCTAGAACAAATGATGCCAAAACACTTCATTATTTAAGATCTTTATTGTTTCATCAACATTTCCCTAACTTGACCCTTGAATTGAAGTTCAAAGTTCAGGGAATCTTCATCATCCTCATCCCTGCAAAGTTGAAGCTCTAGAAGATCTTAGAGGTCAGCTACACTCAGGCCAAGTGCATCCTCCCTTGATATGTGCTTAACTTCTCCACTGGACTTGAGCAAGGTCAATACGTGGGTCTTTTGATCAGACTTCCACTTTAGTATTTTTGAGTTCAGTGGGTTTCTTGGGAGAATTGTTGATGAGTTTGGAGATGAAGGCCTGCTCATAAATCTTTTAGTAATTTCCTATAACTTTGCTGAGTCAGAATCCTCTTCAATCATTCTTTTGATGGCCTCTTTCATATATACAGCTTCACTTTCTGCATCTTCTGCATCAGTCTGTTTTTGCATCTTCCTTTGATTCAAAGCAATGATGGAAGTGTCAGATGATGTGAACAATGTTTTTAAAGAGAGGGCCTGCTGCTGAGACTCATCAGTTTTCTTGGTTCTGTATGTTGGTTTCTTTGGAAGTTTAGGATCTATTTCTCTTTGTCTTTCCAGCTTCTCATACACCATGTCAGTGTATTGCCTTGACCATTTTGCTATGGCTTTTGTTGTACCAAATTTGGCTGCAACCAACTCTTGCTTCTTTCTTTTGTACTCCAAGGTAAGATCAGCAATTGCCTTTTTGTATTTATTCCAATTTGGTGCAGATCTTTTCATACCTGGATCATTCTTTATCCTTTCAATTCTGTTTGCTTCACCTTTTAGAGCAATGAATGGCCAGTCTTTAAATTGCTCAACCATGGCATGGTAGAATTTTTCTCTCATGATCAGCTCTAAGAGGTCTTTTCTAATCTCCTTTTGTAGGTCAGCATCAGGTGGTAAATTAGACATCTCTTTACTTAAGTCTCTTACATAATCTTCTAGTTTCTTGACTTTACTTAGCAGATGCTGCATTCGACTTGAGATGCTCCTATCATTCTCTCCCTGACCTTGATACTTGGCTTGTAATATAGCTTGCTTTACTTTGAGTTTTAAATACTCATCCAAGTTCTTTGGTGGTCTGAAACCATAGAGAGAAGGGAATTTTCTTTTTGCAGAATCATCCACTGTGTAGAATTGCCTCATTTCATTTTTAACTGCATGCAATTCCAGTGGGTAGTTTGCTGCTAATGGAACAACCCTTGCAGGATCATGTCCTTCAAGTGTTTTTGGATCAGTAATTGGGTTTGCTAATTCTGAAGGAATGAATGGTTGAGGTTTGATTTGATTGAATGGTGCAGTTGAAATAGGAATGGGTGCTGGTATCTCATCATCATACACCTGAAATTTTCTTTTTCTTTTATAAACCTTTTTGGGTGAAGGAATTTTTGGTTAGGATTTTGGAACAGAAATGATTAAGGCTTGGGAAGGGATATTGGAAGTAGTGGTTGACTGACTAACAGCTGTTGAAACAACTGGTGTTTCAACCACTGTTGTCTTCTGCTTTTTGGCAGGAGGTTTTTGTGATGGTGATGTTGACTTGGGTTTAGTGGTGGTTAGGAAAGTGGTGAGAGTAGTGGTTGTGGTAACATCTGTTGAAATCACTAATGTACTAACAACTGTTGATATAACAGGTGTCTCCACATCTGTTGGCTTAAAGGTTTGTGATGAGAAACTTTTAGGGATTTCAGGGGTATGTTTAGTGGTTTTGAAAAGTGTGGTTTTGGGTTGGCTTACCTTTTTGGTGGCTCTCCTTCTATTTGAAGTACCTCGCTCTTCCTTTTCCAACAAAACTTTCTTTTCCTCTGCAAATCTTTTAGAACCCTTTTGTTCCATTCTTTCTTTTCTATTTGCTTTTTGTTCAGTAAATAGGTTGAGAGTCATATCAACTTTCTTTGTACCATCTGGCCTAGGAATCTCTACTACAGGTTTGAATTTTGGATCAGGCTCTAGCTTTAAACCTTCCTTTTCTTTCTCCCCCTTTTTGGCATCATCAGTGTTTACATAGATAATTGAAGGAGGAGAAGTGCCAGTGGTTTTAACCAAGAACTTTTTAATGGCTTTTATGTCAGCCTGAATGTCCTTGTATCTTGCATCAATCCAATTTCTTAGTTCGGCTAATTAATGGTTGCGCTGAATTTTTGCCTATCCCTTTGAGCTGTAATGATTGGTTGAACTGCTTTCCAAAGCTCTTGGGAATACTGTTGTGGAGTGGGTTGACTTTTGGAAACTTCTACCAACTGTTTGATCATATCTTGCATGTTGTTAACAGTGGTCTCAATGGAATCAAGTCTCTCCGTCAATTCTTGATATTTTAAACCATCACCCAATTTAATGGGATCATCTGATTTCCCACTAGCAGTGGTTGTATCAGCAGTTGGACCAGGAGAATTCTCCAATGGTTCATCCACTGATGCCCCTTTGTCTTGGTATTGGGGATTTCCCTCTGCAGTAGATAACTTAGTAAGCACACCAGTGGTTAGTTTAAACACACCAATGGATACCTTGATAGCATCAGCAGTGGTTGCCTTCAAGGGAGTCTAATTGATGTAACTACTGTCCAGGTGTAAATTAGTGGATTCAACACCTGTAGTAGTTGCTCCACTTGAACTACCACCAAGAGTTACATGTAACTCTAGGGGTGTAACCTCCTCAACTGTTGATGGGTTAGCAATGGTAGAGGCACCAGACTCAGTTACTTGTTGGAGTATATTCTCAGTGATGGGTTGGTGAGAAGAACTGATTAGTGTCTGATCCATATCCAATGCTTTCAACAGAGGTAAAATGGTGGGTGGTAATGTGATTGTAGGGATAGGAGTTGAAAGAGAATTTGCCCCGAGAGCAGGGCTATTGAACATACTCTCAAGTGAGGGTAATGTATCATAAAGTGGTGTCCCTGTGTTTACAACCTGTTCCTTTTGTGAGGAAGCAGGAGGAGTTGAGGCCTGGGGTGGAGATCTTTCCAACTGTTGTGAGGAAGTGGTAACAGTGGTTGTTTGTGACATTTGTGTTGTCACTGGATTAACTTCTAGGATCTCATCTTCTAGAAGGTCCTTTTTAGAGGGTTTGGGGGGCTTTTTGGATATTTTCTTTTTGCTCTTTTTGGGAGTTTTTGGTGTGGGTTGCACAGCAGTGGTTGTGCTGCTGTGTTCACCAAGAGCAGTGGGCTGAACAACATAAACCTGAGGAACAGATGTGGACACATCCAAAGTTTGCTCAGGATCCTCTGTTTGTGTTTCATCAGATTTTGACTCTGACAGCCTTGTAAAAGTTTCAGAAGAAAGGCTGTTAATTTGACAGGAAGAACCTTGGATAAGCACTTGTGCACTATACTTTGGGATTTTCTTTTATAAATAATAACTTAAAAATCTTGGAAAGAACTTCTGCCATGAGAGCATATCCCAAGTATTGGATTTTCAATGGAATTTCATTGAAAGCTATTGTTTTGTTTGAAACACACATGAGCAGGGTATGAAATAAAATTTTCATGGGAGGTGGGAAATTTCCCTTTTGCAAAGTAGCTTTAGTCATTTGTCCAACATACCCTCTTTCGATCAGATCTGTCTGATACTCATCTATAGGAAAAGAATTTTTACATGTATGATCATTCATCTCAAAAACCTCAGATATAGTTTGTGGTGTGATTGACACAAGAATTTCACCTACTTTTAAGGTAATGGCCCAAGGCTTTTTATCTTGGATTTCCAAAGAAGCATTTTTCCAAAAATCTCGTAGGGTTTCTTGATAGATAGGTGCGTTGCAGGTCAACAAGGTTTTGTACTTTGAAGAAGACAGAGCATCGATGACTGAGTGGAAATCAGTGTTTTTACTTGTTTTCTCAAGTGTACACAGATAGTTATGAGGGTTTTTTAGAGCAAGAGCCATGGTGATTCAAAGAATGTTGCGAGTCGGAGAAGAAGACTGAAAGATGGAAACCGTTTTTGAAGGAATTTTTGAATTCGATACGGCAGTGTAACCTCTGATTGGGATTTTAATCAGGGTTTTATAAAAGTGAAAACTGAATGCTGACGTGGCAGCGGTTACAAAGATCGGACGGCTAAGATCTGTCCATGTGACAACCTCTGATGGAAATGGATGATAGTTGTTTAGGAAACCACTGATGGACAATATCAGTGGATGTCAACAATAAAAATGTGAGCAGTGGTTGTTTTTAATGATCAGTGGATAGCCAACAGTGTGTGAAACACTAATGTTTGGTCAATCAATGGTCAACATGAAGAATGAAGAAACAGAGGTTGTCTTTCAGCAGTGGATAACTTTTACCAATCAGATATTTGAACCAAAACAGTGGTTGCAACAGACTTTTAAGGATTAATGAAAACTTTCATTTTTAACTATTTTTAAGGATGGATTTTTGATTTTCTGAAAACATTTTAATGCTTTATTCATAGAAAAACAGGATTTTGCCTGTTATTCCATGTTCAGCATGCCAATTCTAGAGATCAAGCTTTCAAATGTGGATGTGTCTAATGCTTTTGTTAGCACATCAGCCAGCTGATCCTTAGTTGGAACATGATGCAGAGAAATCAAACCTTTTTCATAGCAATCCCTCACAAAGTGATGTCTGATATCAATTACTTGGTGGTTGAATGTGAGACTGGATTTTTGATGATATTTTCAGCTGCTTGACTATCCAACATAAGAGGTATCTTTAAAGCAGTTATACCAAAATCCAGCAGTTGATTTTGAAGCCATAACAGTTGGGCTGTGCAGCTTGCAGCAGCAATATATTCTGCCTCAGCAGTGGATGTTGAAACAGTTTCTTGCTTTTTGCTTTGCCAAGACACCAAGCAATTGCCTAGGAATTGGCACCCTCCTAAAGTGGACTTCCTTGTTGTGTTACATCCAGCAAAGTCACTGTCTGAAAAACCTGAAAGCTTGCTATTTCCATCAGCTGGATACCAGATACCAAGTATGGGAGCACCTTTTATATATCTGAATATCCTTTTTACAGCAATAAGGTTTGACTTTCTAGGGGCTGATTGGGATCTTACACAAACACATGTTGTAAACATGATGTCTCGACTAGATGCAGTTAGGTACAATAAAGACCCAATCATGCTTCTATAAAGAGTTTGATCAACCAAATCATCCTTTTCATTAGACAGGACTATCTTTGTGGTTACCATGGGTGTACTACATGGTTTGCAATCATTCATCTCAAATTTGTTTAAAAGTTCTTTGGCATATTTGCCATGATGAATGAAAGTACCATTTTGCAGTTGTTTTACTTAGAGACCAAGAAAGCACTGTAGTTCACCCATTACACTCATCTCAAACTCAGCTATCATGAGTCTCCTGAACTCTTCACACATTTTAGTTCATGTGCTTCCAAAAATGATGTCATCCACATAATTATAGACAATCATCAAATCTTTTCCTCTCCATTTTAAAAACAGTGTTTTGTCAATTTTGACTCTTGTGAAACCAATAGAGAATAGAAAAGTGGATAGAGTTTCATACCAGGCTTTAGGTGCTTGTTTCAGGCCATACAAGGCTTTATTTAGCTTGTAGACTTGATTTGGATAAAATGGATCCTCAAAACCAGGAGGTTAACAAACATATACCTCTTCTTGAATCTTATCATAGAGGAATGCACATTTGATATCCATTTGAAACACCTTTATGTTGTGGTTGACAGCAAAGGCCAGGAACAATCTGATAGCTTCCAATCTTGCTACAAGGGCAAAAGTTTCATCATAATCAATGCCCTCTTCCTGTCTGAAAACTTGAACAACAAGCCTAGCTTTATTCTTGACAACAATGCCCCTTTCATCAGCTTTATTTTTGAAGACCCACTTTGTGCCAATAGGACTCACATTCTCTGGCAGTGGTATAAGTTCCCATACTTGTTGCCTTTTAAACTGTTGGAGCTCTTCCTACATGGCTTCTACCCAATTGTTGTCTTTCAGTGACTCTTGGTACATGACTGGTTGATGAAGTGATAAAAAGCCAGCAAAAAGACAAATGTTTTGGGATTGACTTCTGGTGAGAACCCCTTCATTGATGTTGCCAATGATTTGATCTGGTGGATGGGATTTTAGGAAGATTAGATCTCCCTGGTATGGAACAATGGCATTAAATGGTGAATGTTGCAGATGTGAATCATTTGAGCTAACATCTGTTTGTGACTTTGATGATCCAACATCTATTTGGAATGGAGGTGGAGGAATATATGGAATTGGTGTGACACAATGTTGATTTTTATCCACTTTTGGTAGATTTTTATCAATAGTGGTTGAGGATATGGTGGCAGAGGTTGAAGGGCTACTTTGGTCAACAACTGTTGATGCAGCAGTGGTTGAGCTTTGACAGCTGTTTTGAACATCTGCTGCTCTGGTTAGGGATGTGAATTTCTGTTGTGGAATCACAACTTCATATCCATTGTCTGATGGTAGAGATTGTGGTGTACCTGCATAGTTAGTCTTGATAGACACATCTTCAAAAGTGAATTTATCTAAATCAAACAATTCAGCAGGATTTGCTGGGATTTTCAGAGATGAAAGTTCATTGAACTTAACATTCAAAGTCTCTTCCACACACTTAGTCCTAGTGTTAAACACTTTATAGGCCTTTGAAGTGGTTAAGTATCCTAGATGGTAACCACAATCTACTTTGGCTGCAAACTTAGAAATTGAGTCTTTTAAGTTTAAAATGAAGCAAGGACAGCCAAATACTTTAAAATATGATATCAGTGGTTTTATTTTATACAGAATTTTATAGGAAGTCTTTTGATGTCTGGGGTTGATCAAAACTCTGTTCTGGACATAGCAGGCAATGTTTACAGCCTCTGCCCAGAAAGTTAATGGCAAACCTGAATCTGCAAGCATGGTTCTGGCTGCTTCAATCAATGTTCTGTTCTTCCTTTCAACAACCTCATTTAGTTCTGGTGTCCTTGGGATGCTGTACTGCCTTACAATCCCTTTTGACACACAAAACTCATCCAACTCCCTATTTCTGAATTATGTGCCATTGTCACTCCTAAAGACTTTTACTGGTAAGTCAAATTGCTTTTCAACCTGTTTGACAAAATCTTGCAAAATGCATGCAGTCTCTTCTTTAGAATGTAAGAAATAAGTCCATGTAAACCTAGAAAAATCATCTACAATCAAAAAACAATATCTTTTCTTTTTAAGGCTTATCATTTTTACTAGGCCAAACAAATCCATGTGCAGCATTTGCAAACACTTGGTTGTTTTGGACTCTTCAATGGTCTTAAATGAGCTTTTATCTTGTTTGCCTTTTAAACAGGAAACACCATGCTCAGGACAAGTAGACAATTTTTGTGAAAGACCTCTTACAAGGCCTTGTTTTGACAAGGAAGTGATTGTCTTGATATTTATGTGCCCCAATCTTCTATGCCATAATTTTGTCTCTTTGTTAGAAGCAGCTGAGAACAGACAGGCATCAATCATAGGGCTCTCTTTTGACAAATCAACTACATAAACATTGCCACTCCTTTGAGCAACAAGTTGGGTTTTTCCATTGGCTATTATTTCTTCAATCTTTTTGACCATTTCTGGTCCAACAACTTTGCAACTCTCCTTAGTAAAGAATGACCCATAGCCTTTGTCACTTATTTGTGAGACACTAAAGAGGTTTTTCAGATTATCAATCAAATTAACATTTTTAAACTTAACTTTTCCAGACTGAACTGTTCCAGACCCCAAAACCTTACCCTTACTATTATTACCAAAAGATATATCAACCCCTCCATGAGTTTTGAATTCTTTGAGTAGGGCTCTACGTCTAGTCATGTGCCTGGAGCCTGCACTATCTACATACCAAAGACTATCTAAGCATGCAGAAGCTCCCTGCACATCAAGTAAATAATTAGTTCAGGAGGGTCTCCAAAGCCAATAAGGCTTTGGATGGAGTCACAACAGTGTCAGAGTCAAGTCCAGGAACATGGACAGTGGTTAGATCAGGGGATTGAACAGATTTTGAAATTTGTTTTTCTAACCACTGTTGTGGACCATTCCCTGTCAGATGTTGAAACCCATAAGCATGCCTATTCACTTTTGGTTTAGGGGGCCTTTTGTAGGCCTCATAAACATGTGGGACCCTTAGGTATCGTGGTTGACCTTTTCCTCTTTGGAATTGGTTAGCAGGTGGTGCATCTGTCACTTGCACATCTCTTGGAGCAGTGTTTTTGTTCAGTTGTTTTGTAACAGCTGTTTGGACAGATACAAATGGTTGTTGTTTCATGATAGGTTGTTTTGATGAGCTCATGGGTGTTTTTGAGGTGTACTCATTTCTTTTAACATCAAAGGTCTTGAGATACACACACTCCTAAGTGACATGGTTGGTTTTACCACAGACAGAACAGCTGTTTGAAGGCTTAGTGATGCTAGTTTTGTTAATGTCATAGGCTTTTAAATGAAAACAATCTTTTGTTGAATGATTTTTCTTTTCACAAAAGTCACAAAACAAGTTTTTAACATTTTCTATCCTTTTCTTCTTTTCAGACTCCTTTGCAATAGAGTTTTGAACCACTATTGGGATGTCCTTAAGAGGAATTACTTTTGCCTTAGGTGCTTTCACACCTTCAACTGTTGAAAAGTCCATGGGTTTGAAGTTCTCAAGGATGTCACACTCATCTGACCAAGTAGGTTTAAATTGGTATTTTTCAAGCTCCTCAAAAGTTGAGGACCCCTCTGGTCTTTCAAGAGTGATTTTGTTACCATTTTTATCAGTTATTTTTATTTCTTGACCATCCTTGTTTGTTGGTATTATCTCAACAGTGTTTTGAACAGACTCATTTGCAGCAGTGTTTTCAACTTGGTAATTTTTTCTGAAGCCGATGCCAAATTATACATTGCTTTTGATCTGTTTTTCAAACATAACTTCATAACCTTTGCAGGATTCCACCCATTTTTCACATGTGATTTGGGTGGCTTCCAACTCCTTTTTACAGGTTTGATATTTTTCTATCAAGGCCTGGAGTTGGTCCTTGATTATGCTATGCTCATGCTTGAGGCTGCAAATTTCACTTTCTTTTTCAAACAATTTGTTTTTAAGTTCTTTGACAGACCTTTCAAATTGTATTTCATCTTTTAAGATCTTATCTCTAAGGTTTTTATTCACCTCTTTAACATTAGCAAATGCTATGATGCATTTGTCTGAACATAGGTTTTGCAAGACCTGAGGTGATACCTTAGTTGCAGCCATCATGGCACAATCACACACAGTTTCACAAGCACTGTTGTCCTCCTTTTTCTTCTCTTCACCTTCTTCCTTATACCAGGGATCAGCAAGAGGCTCTAACAGTGGTTTGACTTCCTTCTCCATCAGATGTTCACCAACAACAGCAGTAACCACGGCTTCAGCAATCTCATCCACTGTTTCAGCACTGGATTCTCCTTCTTCAGTTTCCAGCCCTTCAGGAATTGACTCTAATGCTACAAAACATAATTCATTAGCAGGAGCATCATTTTTAGCAAATAGAGCAAAGTTTTTATCAGTTAATTCATCAGGCATGCTACTCCAATCAACAAAGCCTTGGGTAAAGAAGCTTTGCTGACTTGCCTCTACTGGAGCAGATGTTTGTGCAGCATGTTGTGCAGGTTGTTGCACTTGGACCTGAGAAACTTGGGCTTGGACATACTGTATATTTGAGGAACAGTGGGTTGAACATATTGCACTGGAACAGGTGTTACAGGGTGTGCATAATGAGCAGTGTTTACATGAGCAGCAGGGGTATTTTGGTAATAGTGCACAGTGTTTTGTGAGTTTTCAGGTCTAGGGCTAGGGTGTGTTATGATTGGTCCACTGTTTTTGTTACTTCTACACTCTCTAGCAAAGTGTCCTAGCCTGTTACACTTGTAGCACTTTAGCTTTGATTTATCCAACCCAACTTTCAAGTTCCCATGTAACCCTGGAAATTTTCTACCTGTTCTTTTCTAAACCTTGTTGGTTCTTACACTCAGCAGTGCCAATTGATGCAATATGTCCATTTCCTCTACATCAGTGGGATCAAAATGCTGGAGATCATTGAGTTTAGAACATAGATTGTCAGAATTCTGGTTTTCACTACTAGCTGTGAAAGCATAGTTAGCTGAGTAAGAATCAAAGTTGTTAAAAGCTCCACCAGCAGTTATGTCAATGTAATGATCATAACTCTGATCCTTACTACTACCAGAATCCTCTTGACCAAGAAGTGTTGTGCTACCAAATGAGTAGTTATCAGCAACCTTCCCTGACTCTTGTAACTTCTTTTTCTGATTCAACTCTCTCTCATAGGTGAGGAGTCGAGTATGAAGTTGAGTCAGTGTTATGTCTTTGAACCCAACTAAATTTCTGGTTACAAAAGCAATTATGTCCCATTTTTCAGGAAGTGACCTTAAAAACCTGCTATTTATGGTTGATTTTGTAAGTTCAACTTTAACAAGTTTCAGTTCACTAATGAGATAACTAAAACGTTCAAATTGATGTGTTAGAGATTCTCCTTTCACATGACAAAAGGTTTCATACTGTTGATTCAAAACTTCTCTGTTATTTTCTATCACCTCTTCTGTACCACCGAACTGTTCTTTTAGGGCATCCCACAGCTCTTTGGCAGTGTTATAGTGTAACAGTCCAGCATAAATGTCATTTGGAAGAGCTGAAGCTACTATGCTAAAAGCCTTTGCATCTAGTTCAATTTTTTGAAAATCTTGTTCTGAGTAGTTTTATAGGCTTTTAGGCACAAAACTTTTGGGATCCTCAGCACTAGGAACCATAAGAACGTGTGGTCCATAGATAACTGATTACCAATAGCCGGTATTTTGTTGAGCAAGGACATGACCCTTTCTGATGATGTCAGATGTTGTACTCGGATCTGACAAGCATCGGTGGTTTGAAGAGAGTCCCTATGTTGTGAGGGTCGTGTGATTGTGATGCCATTCTGGTTGTTTTACAGATCTTAAATAATCAACTTTTATATGTGATTATACCTTACTCTGTTTTTCAACTAAATACGAACAACTGAAAGTATCAATGAATTCGAGCTGAACTTTTACGTCAAAATGATTGTTAGATCAAATTTTACTGTCCAAAGCTCTGATACCAATTGTTAGGATCTGATTTTCTCTTATTGTGTTGTTTAATAAGAAATGGAAAGATGAAACAAATATTGTGCAGCGGAATATGGAAATAAACTTTAATAACACAATCAATGGAAGAAAAGTTTAAGCAGGCATGATTTCATTAATCGAATGATTGTATTTGTTACAAGACTCAATTATGCATGCATGCACTCAACTCCCCCTCAACCTGAGCTCAGTGATTTGTTCGTACAGAATGACTTGGGTAGAAAGAGCTAATGGAACAGTACAGAGTATTGTTCTATTTATAGTACAGCCCAAACCACTAAGCATCTTTGCTGACGTCACCTATGAAAGTGACATCTAACAACCTAATAACCTCTAACCACTGATATACAAAACACTGATACAATGAATAAAAAATTACATAAACACTGATAATATAAACTACTGATTCTTCATTCCACTGTTGAGCCTAAGCACTGATGTTGAGCATTAGTGCTTTCTTCATAAGATGATCAGTTCTTAGGATGAGCAGAGCTTTGGTCTTCAACAGTGCTTGGGACACATCAGTAGATTGAGCTTCAGTCTTTTATTCTTCATCAGTACTTTGGATAACAGCAGTTGTGAGGATCAATGCTTGGAGTCTATCAGTTGCTGGATAACCAATGTCAAGGGGAAAGTATTTGTACAAGCACTGCTTATTGTGATCCACTGTTCTGAACCAGTTTTGGCTTTTCTTATCATCTGTTCTTTCTGGGTTTGAGTGCATGAACCAACACCGCCGACACATACAATCATCAACTACATGAATTTCAACGGTTAAAATTTGGAAACTTACCTTTCCCATAGTGAATGATGAGTGTGCCAACAATCCTATGTATGTGGAATAGCAAGAATATGATCAAATGATAATGAACAGTTTAGAGAGTTTGTGAGAGAGACGAAGGGTGGTTCGGACGAATGAGTTTGATTGAAGCTGTTGACCCTCTTATATAGCACTTTGACACCACCCGGATGGCCATCCGATCAGAGGGTCATCCGATCCAAACCAAACCTTTTCAAATTTTTGACATTTTCACGGTTTTGATCAGTTTTAGATATCCACTCAAGTACCCAAGTCCAAATTAATGACCTTGGATACTCAATTTGTCTACCAAGTCCAAATTAATGACCTTGGTTGACCCGAAACGGAACAAACTGACATTTTTCTCAAACTTTTTCAACACTTTTTCTGAAAAAATGTACAAGTATTAAGTTAATGAACTTGTTTATACGTTGAAATTCTCAAACATTTAAGATTAGCTCCCAACCCAGTTGTTCATCTCAGAAACTTTCTGCTTCGCTTCACTTCTCAGATTTTGAAGATCAGCTTTCCACCTTGGTTTGTCGTAAACTAAAGCAGAAGATAAAATCCTTTTTGATTTTATGAAAGTTTAGGCTAAAACACACTGAAAATCTTTTTGGGTTTTAAGCTAAACTGAAATAAAAATGATGTAAAGTAAACAGTAAACTATTTACAAACATATTTTTGGTGAGCGTGTTAGAGGATCATATCAGCTTCCGACTAGTCACATGTACCGTTAAACTTAATTTCACACTAAGTTTTAAACAATTCACCTAGATTATCGATATACTGATCCTTTTAAATTCTCACACAGACTTCAACTAATTCAGGATATAATTTAGGTG
The DNA here is from genome assembly GCA_030545235.1 of Helianthus tuberosus. NCBI lineage: Eukaryota > Viridiplantae > Streptophyta > Magnoliopsida > Asterales > Asteraceae > Helianthus > Helianthus tuberosus. The sequence goes on along the minus strand of CM060432.1, from coordinate 67,293,625 downwards.
TTTTAAGTACTTAACTTATTCGCGTGTCCCACCTCAGAATATACTCTCGTATCCAGATCCCTATATTCAGTCTTACAGGTGAACATACAATAATGATATCTGTAAAAGGTAGTGCGAGACCATGAGAGCTCAGGTTAGAACTTCCATTCAGACAAAGAGATGATGGCTCGTCTTTCGGTGTGTCTCTCTTGGGGATCTTTTCTTCAACAGCACATGATTCGTATTTTGCAATGTTTATCATTTTTATGCTGAGGGGAGGCTTTAAGAATTAAAACAGTGCAGAGTATTATACGAGGACTAGACTATTGCTTCCGCAAAATCAGAAGTCCTGGTATAATACCCCAGATATCATCAAGTACATAGACCTAGTATGTCAGTAACAGGAAATCTTTCAAAAAAGATTTCAGGGGTTACCTATATATCCGAGAGGTGTTCCCCACGAAATAAGCAAGATATGAATTTTATGTTTATATCCCGAAAAAGTCTACTAAATGTGTAAAAACATATCGGCATATCATCAGTGAGACCGTTTAATGCTTTTAAACATTACATTTCTTTAACATACCGTAACAGTCTAGCTGATGTACTATCATTTCCTCTTTTTACACAAACTCTTTTTGGTTTTCTATTGTTTTTGGATTTTGAAATTTTCTAATGTTTTTGAATATTTGCTTTTTTTAGTGTTTTTGTATTTTCTGAAATATATCTATCTCCCCCTAAATACCAAAACAACTAAAAAGTCGACAAACCAAAGTAGTCTGCTTCTCGACATCCTCTGCTTCGGTTTTCTCATCAACGCCAATTATGTCTCCCCCTGACGATAAAAGCTTCATACCATTCAATTTTAATAAGTATAAAAATCGAGATTTATCAAATGATTTGGTATGTAAGTCTGCCTTTTGTTCGTCGGTGTGGATTTTATCTATTCGAATCAACTTCTTCTCGAAACAATCTCGGATGAAGTGATGTCGAATTTCTATATGTTTAGTTTTAGCGTGATGTACCGGATTTTTTGTTATGTTGATTGCAGCCTCGTTATCAAAAAATATAGCAGATGGAAGAAATTGCAAACCGTAATCTCGCATATGCTGTTGGATCCACAGAATCTGGGTGCAGCAGCTGCTGGATGACATGTATTCTTCTTCACATGTTGAAAGCGTGACGGTTGTTTGCTTCTTACACTGCCAAGTGACCAAGCGAGGTCTGAAGAATTGACATCCTGCAGTTGTTGATTTTGAATTGATCTTGCAGCAACCGAAATCTGAGTCTGAAATTCCTTCGAGCTTGAAATCACCGTCTTTGGGATACCACAACCCCAGGCTTGGGGTTCCTTTCAGGTAGCGTAGGATCCTTTTGACGATAGACATGTGTGAGGCTCTAGGACTCGACTGATATCGGGCCGCGAGGCATGTCGGGTACATGATATCAGGTCTTGATGCTGCCAGGTACATCAGCGAACCAATCATCGAGCGGTATAGCGTCTCGTCGACCTTCTCTCCGGTGAGATCAGGGTTGATACTGTGATTAGTTGCTAATGGGGTGGACATTGGTGTAGTCTCGGACATCCCAAATTTCTCCAGAATGTCGTAGACGTACTTTGTTTGATGAATGAAAGTTCCCTCAGGCATCTGATCGACTTGTAGCCCTAGGAAGAACTTCATCTCACCCATTGACGACATCTCGAACTTCTTCTTCATCACTTGTTTGAATTCTTTGCAGAGTTCTTCGTTCGTTGACCCAAATATAATGTCATTAACATATATCTGAACAATCAGCAGATGCCCAGCAACTTCCTTAGTGAAGAGTGTAGCGTCCACCTTGCCTCGGATGAAGCCGTTGAAAAGCAAATGTTGAGAGAGTGTCTCGTACCAGGCTCTCGGGGCCTGATGCAATCCGTACAACGCTTTGTCCAAGAGGTAGACCTTGTCTTTGTGTATTGGGTCGGTAAAGCCCGGTGGCTAACCGACGTAGACTTCCTCTTTCACCTTTCTGTAAAGGAACACCGACTTGACATCTAACTGGTAAACTTTAAATCCTTTCCATGAAACGAAAGCAAGAAATATTCTGATGGCCTCAAGTCTGGCAACTGGAGCGTAAACCTCTGTGAAGTCTATCCCTTCTTGCTGACTAAAGCCATGAACAACGAGTCGAGCTTTGTTTCTGACTATCACTCCTTGATCGTCTCTCTTGAATTTGAACACGCACCTGGTGTTTATCTTTCTGTGCCCATCAGGTAGGTTGACAAGTTTTCAAACTCCGAGCTTCTTAAATTGACCTAGCTCCTCCTGCATCGCATTCACCCACGATTCTTCCGTCAGTGCTTCTTTGTATGTTCGAGGTTCAATCTGCAAAATAAAGCAACTGAGTGAGAATTCAGTTTGTAATGGTGCAACTTTAGAATAAAAACATGTAAGGCCATGGTCAATTTGGCTTCTTGTTCGAACTCCTGATTGCAGTTCTCCTATAATCAGCTCCTCAGGGTGATAAGATAGAGTCCTCAGCATAACTTTTCACCGAGAACGTTCACCTCGCCTTCCAAATTTATGACATTCTGGTCCGCAACTTGTTCATCAACATGAACTGTCTGGTCTGGAGATTGGATCTGCTCCCCCTCAGATTCTGAATCACCGCGATCAAATGTCGGGCTAACCGAGTCAGACTCTGAATCATCATTATCAACTGTCGTCTGATTTTCTGGAGCAGGCTCTTGTTCCGAAGTATGAGTTTGCTGTAAATCATCACTTTCACTAGCATGACTGGGACCAGCTTCATTGTCATTGGAAGTTTGTTGACGTTTAGAAGACCTTGCTGGCAATCTACCCTGTGAAGCTTCATAATCCCGGAATATGTCTAATTGATCAAAGTACTCAGGCTCTTCTGGTAAATCGAATGAATCCCATAAAGAATCATAATTGAATCGCCATGAGTCTGCGGGTTTCTATAGAGGCATAGTGTAACCTTGACATTCTACGTGTTGTGCTTCAATGATCCTCCCGAGATTTGGAACGAAAACACGTCTAAGTGGATTGGAGTAGCCCACAAAGATTCCTTCCAAATTCTTTAAACCAAACTTTCCATCGGGATCTAGAACTGTGCATAGGGATGGCAAAAATACCCGAGCCCGACGGGTATACCCGAAACCCGATACAAATGGGACGGGTATACCCGATACCCGACGGGTATTGGGCCGGGTATGGGATTAGTTTTAAAAATTTTCGCGGGTATGGGTCGGGTATGGGATTGAGTGATACCCGACCCGATTACCCGAAACCACATACCCGTTTACCCGAACTATATACCCGATCATACACCCGAAGTTTTTAATTTATATTTTTATTTTCCATAACCTTTATCTATTAGTGATTTATTTTAGTATGTTCATAATGTGAAAAAATAAATTTTCTTTTAGCATATGTATTTGATGATAGCATTTATATTTTGTATGTTGGGAAGTATATACATATAAGTGTATAACTATTATAAAGTTATTATTAATTTATGATAAAACGTATATGTATGTAATGTATATTTTTAACTTATAATAATTGTTGCATAAATAAAATTATATATTAATTATAATAGTAAAAAATGTATTTAGACATCCCAATGAATATCTCTTAACAAACTAATTGGTATACCCGATACCCGCGGGTATACCCGGTACCCGACGGGTAATTACCCGACAAATACCCGACGGGTATTGGGTCGGGTATGGGACTCGATTTTATAATCGGGTATGGGTATGGGATTACCCATACTCGACCCATTGCCATCCCTAACTGTGCAGAGAGACCCGAACGGTTCCAGATATTCCAAGTTAGGCTTGCGTTTGTTGAGGAGCTCGAAGCACGTTTTATTATGCTTCTTCACAGTTAACACCCGATTGAGAGTATAGCAAGCGGCAGATACAGCTTCTCCCCAAAAATTGATGGGAAGCTTTGAATCAGCTAGCATCGTTCATGCCGTTTCGATCAGTGTCCTATTCTTTCTTTCTGCAACTCCATTCTGCTGTGGAGTGTATGGTGCACTGAACTCTTGCAATATACCTTTTCTGTCGCAGAATTTTTCCATTTTGTTGTTTTTAAACTCCGTACCATTGTCACTTCGTAGTCTACAAATGCGAGATTGGTACAGGTTCTCTATCTTTCCGAACAACTTCAGCAAACTCTCAAATGCTTCATCTTTGGTCTTCAGGAACATCACCCATGAAAATCTTGAAAAGTCATCGGTAAGCACTAGGCAGTAAAGATCTCCAGTTATGCTTTTAACATTCACAGGACCGAAAAGATCCATGTGAAGTCTTTCAAGTGGCTTCGAGATTGAATTCTCTAATTTTCTGGGATGAGATTTCTTCTGTTGCTTTCCTTTCATACAGCTAATACATTCTCCCTCCAGATGAAAATTCTTCAGATGAATACCTCTAACAAGATCGTTGTGAACCAGGTGATTCATCTTACGTAGGTGAATGTGGCCCATTTTTCGATGCCACATCACTGACTCCTTCTCGGTAGCTTTCGATACGAAGCACTAAGGGTGACCCGTGGTAGTCGTAGCAACGCTCATGTCCAACACGTACAGATCGTTTACCCTTGGTGCTCGCATGATGATCCACTCCTCGGGGATAACAAACCCCGGCTTCAGAATCAGACACTCCTTGTCGGTAAAATGCGTTGTATACATCCTGTCACAAATCTGAGAAATGCTGAGCAAGTTGTTCTCCAGTTCCGATATGTAGTTAACTCTTTCGAATGTAACGACACCATTTGATAACGTGCCCATCCCGATTATTCTACCACCTTGGTTTCCCGTGAAACCAACATAACCACCATTGAAACCTCTAACGTCGTACAAAAGAGTCTTTCGCCCTGTCATGTGCCGGGATACTCCACTATCCATAATCCACTTCGAAATAGATCTTGGGAGCTCCTGCACGTTTCACATGAAATTAGTTAGAAGTTGAAGCAACCCAAGACTCCTTTGACTCAGGTAGCTTGATGTTAAGGTGAGTTGTATTTGTGTACAGTGGTGGGAAGTTTTTATCATTCATTTTCAAACTTTCCTCGGTTCCAACCTCAACCTTTTTATATAGAAAAAATTCATCCTCTTTAGGTTGACCAGATGGTTGAACCTTCTTTGGAACATACTTCTTCCCTAGTGGGGTCGAAGTTTGTTTCTCAAGTTTTATGTACAAATCCAAAGGTACATCCATCTTAACCGATTTGGTAGAAGACGGTTGTTTTGACTGATCCTTTGGTTTTCTTCATTAGATGTCTTGGCTTGTAATTTTGACTTTGACATCCATGGTTGTTGAGGAGAAGAAACGTTTGTAAAATTTATCATTTTTCTCTACCGGTTGTGATGGGACCGGTTGTTTAACAGGTTTAGCTTCTGTTTTAAGCTTTTCAGATTTCAAAATTTTCTTCTCAACATACATAGGCGTTTTGCCTTTGACATCATTTGCTTTCTTTAGGTTCTCAACAATCACAGACTTAGGTTTTTGGTTTGGACATTTTCGTGCAATGTGCCCAGTTTGGTTGCATCTAAAGCACGTTCGGGTATCGACGACCCGATTTTTGCCATTAGTCTATGTTTGTGAGCCCTTTGTAGCAAAGAACTCTTCATTTGTTTTTGAAAAGATTTCTGATTCTTGTTCGGATAATGAACTTGAGCTCTTCACAAACGTTTCTTTTCAACTAACTTTTGTATGTGAAAGTTCCTTTTCTAGTAATTTTTACCACCCTGATGTCCACCCGACCATCTGTTTTGATTGTTTTTGTTAAAACGTGGTGCACAACTTGTTTTTGTAGTAAGATTTATCACGATCAAAGTTCAAAAACCTCTTAGAACTTTCAGAACTTTGACCTCAGAAACATCTATCTCAACAAGTTTAAAAACCTTTTTCAGTTTATCCAAATTCAAGTTTTCGATCGGAAACTCAGTATCCGAGTACAACTTATCAGATCCGCTCATCTTGTACATGACAAGAGTTGGTTCATCACTTAAGTTGTCCTGGGACTTAAGTTTCAGGATGTTGCTGTTTAGAAAACATTCTTCATCCTCAACTGTGGAGTCACTGTCAGATTTTAGCACATTTTCAACAACATTTTTCACAACTTCAGATTGAATACTGTCTTCATCAGTTTGTGAAGTGAATGTGACATCAATGTTTTCTGGCAATTTTTAAACATCGGTTTTCTCACTTGTTTCAGATTCGTTAGCCAACCTAGATTGTTTCTTTGTGAAATTGTTACACATGGGTGGTGGAACATTATGATAACCCACCCCTGTTCCATCTGAGTAAACATCTTCACCAACTTTGTTCTTCCCGATTGGTTTGGGAACTATATGCTGAAGAACAAAGCTGGCAGAGTTATAACTGGTTAGCTTCAGATTTATTCTCTCATTTTCGATTTTAGCTTCTTGGAATTGAAGCTTGAGATTCGCAATCTCATCCAGTTGCTGATTTATCAGTTTTTCTTTTACTTGAAGAACTCCTGATAAATGAGTGTTTTCTTTGTAAGTTTTAGAATTGCGTTCATCTGAATCTTTTACCGTTCTTTTTAGCTTGTCAAAATTTTCAGAAATTTTTCTATTTTCAAGAACCAATTTTTCATTTTCTTTGCGAATACGTTCAACATCACTTTTATCATTTTCAATCTTTTCATTTAATTCTTTCATTTGAAGCTTTAATCAGTTTATCTCGACCAAGAACTTCTCTATCGATTATACCAATTTTATCTGTCAGCTCTTGGAGTCTCTTTGTTGAGAGATATTCACGTGTGTTGCAAACTTTGCACTCTTTAGTGTAACCTCTGCAAACACTTTCGGTTTTAGCACATTCAGCCTTACCTGGTTCATTGTCTGAACCACTACTACTGACCTTTTCTGATGACTCAGACTTAGAAGCAGACTTGGAATCTACCTCAAGTGCTTTCGCCATTAGAACTTGATCAGCCATCTTTGTCAGATTCTCGGCTGTCATCTCCTTTTCAGTGTCGATGATCCCTTCATTCACTTTCTTTGGCTCCAAGGATTTCAGATATGCCTCAAATTTCACCTGTCTTATTCTTTCTTTCTCGGCTCTCCTGGCTGCATCTATCTTGATTTGTTCCTCTACTGGCAGGATTGATTTCATAAGAGTTTCCACATCAATGGTTGCAGGATCAATACAGATGTTACCCTTAGGATCCAAGTAACACTCACGATCCGGATGCCACCTTTTCGCCTTTTTGGCTTCTTTGTATGCAAGATAGATCTTTTTCTTCTGTATTTGTGCCAATCTTCTTTCCCTATTGTAAGTTAATGGTGCTGGTTGTTCAGTCTCAGCCATAAAAGCATAACCGAGCGCATCCTCTTCTAGAAGAAATTTGCTCCAATCAAAACCCTCATCATCTTGAATTACCGCCAAAGCTCTTGATTTTTCCTTTGGATTGTCTTCTATCTGCTTCATCTTTGGCGGCTCCTCTCGGTTTCGATGGTAGACCGCCTTTCTATAATAATCATCGTGAAACGAATTTGCGGTCACGTTAGCAGCAGAGTTTCGGCATTCTCTTTTGAAGTACCCTTTTTGCTTGCATTTAAAGCAAGTCACCTTTGACTTATCGAATCCTAGCTTCGTCGAAGGACCTCCAATAGAGTTTCTCCCGGTGATCTCCATAAATCTTTGCGCTCTACGAATCACGCTAGCCATGCACCAGCGAATATCGATAAGCTCCATCTCCTCCGGATCTATTTGATCGTAGTCTTCTTTGGTGAGATTGATGTTCCCAATCTTTCCGGCAACTAAGCTCTCATACGATTCCAGAATCGATGCTAGAAATACCATCTGCTGCTTTGTCATTTCTTCGTTGAATTTTGTTCATTATTCAGATTGACAGCTATGTTGCACTGGAATACATTCTTTGAAGCACTTTATGATTGCTGATTGTTTGATGCGGATGAAGATGGTACATTAGAATCAATTCTGTGATAACTATGACTGCCTGATGAAGAACCGTTGTTAGACTTCTCTTGTGTAGTAGAATTTGAGCTCTCGGCACTAAAGGCAGTTTTCGACGATATAACCTTGGGAATCATACAACCTCTGTAATACAGATCAACATTTTGTTGATACTGTGTGCTGCTCACCTTGTTCATCTTCATTATTTCCAGCTCGTGACCCTCAAGCCGCTCGATCAACCAGTTAAGTGTCATTTCAGCCATTGGTTTCATGTTTTTGAGCAAGACCAAAGTACTGCCAGTCCTGCTCATTTGGCAAAGCCTCGAACATTTTATCAACCATCCATTCCTCATCTTTCTTGATTCCAAACCTAGCTAATTCTGCCTTTAGATGACAGAATCTTTCAATCATTTGTCGTACATTCTCATTTTTCATACATGTAAACAAATCAAATTCCTTTTTCAACAAAGATTTCGTATTTTTCACTATTTCTTCACCCCTGTACATTTCTTTTCAAGCCTTCCCCATAAATCCTTCGAGTTGTCATAATCGATCAGTGAAATGATGTCATCTCTGATGGACTGATGTAGTAGAGCAACTGCCTTTTGTTCGGCTATAAAGTCATCTTGCTCATTTTCTTCTAAGTTCTCATAGTCTAATCTTGAAGCAGTGTACCCATTCTTGAGACATCTCCAGCTATCGTACGCAAACGCCTTTAACCACCCATCGAATCGCTTCGCCCAGCGATTATAATCTTCTATTGCCATTAACTTTGGAGGTTTGTTGTACGTGTCATACGCATTATCGGGACTCAGCGAGTCAAAAATTGCCTTAGTAGCAGTTTTGGGGTTGTTCGCGTTGGTGTTGGAAGATGTGTCTCTTGTGTTGTAGGCAAAGATATCACCAAAAGGATTCATGAATTTGTCTGCCATGATCAACGTACCTGAAAAGTCAAAACTTGGTCAAATCACAAAAACTTCAAACAATGGATCGGATGGTCGTTCAGACGGATGACCACTATGAACTAAGTAACAAAAGATCCAAGTGACGAAGGGCCCTCCGGTCGGATGGCAATCCAATCGGATGGTCGTTCATTGGTTTGAACTAGAACTTTGTAACACCAAGATACTTATCCGGTCGGATGGCAATCCGATCGGATGAGTATGACGTCAGCAAGCAAAACAAGAACAATAACAAGGCTAATCCGATCGGATGAGTGACGTCAGCAACGTTCGATAAACTGTTCATGTTTTTGATTGATTTGGACGTGTTTTAGTTCGAATTTTGATTTGAAAATTTGTAGGAATAGTCTATAACAAATTCCGAACAGAATGATGTCAAATTTACTCCATTTTATCTGTGAATTATATGTCAATTTTGGATTTTTAGCAGTTTTAGGTGAAGAAATGAAGAACACAGATAAAAGATGAAGAATAGATGAAGAATCGGTCAAAATATCAGGTGAGATTGACTAAAATCGGCTGTAATCTGCTGAAAACTTCGTGAAATCGCTGTAATCTTCTCTGATTCGACCTCCTGGTGCTCTGATACCAATTGTGAACGGCTGTGAGTAACGGTTCTTGAGATAAGAACATAGCTCGAATCGATCAATACAGAGGTGCGGAATCCCTATGCATCGTCAGAGAATAATCAACAACGAAATCAACGATAAACATGTCCATTCTCATTGAGTAATCTGAAAGTACAAAAGTTACAAAGAGATCTGGACTGTCACACCCCCAAAATCCACCTGCGGAATACCGCCGCTTGGAGGCGTGACTGACCAGGATCCAGCCACCAATCATATTGAACAAGCATGTAAGTAATTATAAAATCCAACCAATACAATTGGTGTCCAAACAAAAACATAGTTTAAGTTGCAAGCGGAAGCATAACGTTTGAAAACCAAAACATAAGTTTAATTGATCAAAGTTTAACATGGCACACAACAATCCATGTCCCACAACGACTCTCTTCCATGCAAGCTCCAGCTAAGTACCTATTGACCTGCAAAGCATGTAGTAACGAGTCAACAATAATGTTGAGCGAGTTCACAGTTGGGTGTTCGTTTTAGGTTGTTTCGAAAACAGTTTCCTTTATCTGGCATCCTGCCGTGGGGGTTACCCCATAGTTGAAAACGTGATTTGTTTAACCCAATTACTCTGGCAATCCAGCCGTGGGGGCTACCCCATGTTAAATTATCTGGCTCTACGGCCGTGGGGGCTACCCCGTGTATGTTACTAGACTCGTTACCATATCGACTGCTGACTGCAGTCATGTTTATGTGCCCTGAACTGTCAATGTCTATCATCATTGACGTGCCCAGATCCATTAGTTCATGCCCGTCCTCTGCGGCACGGTGTGAGGTTTGTCAAACCTAAATAGCGCTATCTAACTAATGACCCGCTCGCCATTGGCCTGGCGATTAAGTCGATATAAAAAGGAGGGACTTCGTGATAGAGTTTTGGTCTAGTACGAGTTATCTGTCCATGAGGACGAGGAATTATGTTCCTGAACCGATACTGTCCTACCCAAGAAAGGACGAGGAATCCATGTTCCTTAACCCCAATTCCCAGCCCCTGGGAATCCCATGCTTTGTAGAAAGTGTGAACTCACATTGGTTTGCTCGGCAGATACACAGAAAGTTGGCCAAGCTATAAGTGGTCAACCGCGTCCTAACATAGATACCATTCAAGTCAAGTTCATATTCAAGTAGTGCACGTATTTTCTACACGTATTGTACACAAGTAACGATCATGGCATACACGCCTAGCATGGCAGTTCAACAACAGTGCTAGTTCAACAGTAGGAGTCATGTAGCAAACAAAGCCCAACAGTACAGCCCAATCACCTAAGCCCGTAACAGTGTGCAAGTCCAAATTAGTGAGTATGTGTACGTGGTCTCGAGTCGAGACTAGATATCTCGAGTCGAGACTGTGCGGTCTCGAGTTATAGCCTACGAGTTCTCGAGTCGCAACTGTGGAGATCTCGAGTCATGCATGTACTAGTCGAGACTAGACGGTCTCGAGTCGCAACCGGACCCGCAACCGTGGTCTCGAGTTATGCTGCTTGTGTGAGGGAGCTGTGGTCTCGAGTCGAGACTAAGGGTCTCATCTTTCATACCTGATAACCGAAATCTTTCTAGAACATTCGGTGTACTATCCAATAGCATTGCAATTTCATGTGCATGAAATTGTGTACTATCCAATAAAAACACACAAACATGTTTCTTTGTCTAATATCTAGATTAAATGGATCAAACAAGGCATCTTTCAAGTGTTCTTTGCATATTCAAATATTCATATCAACATTCAAACTTGTTCATCATTTTAGGGTTCTCAACATTTTACAATATGATAAATCAAACAACCCTATCCTATCATATATTCAAATCATGACAATCTCAACAATCATTCGATCATAATACATACAATAGCCGATTAATCAAGCACTCGATTCTTAGAATCCTTAGTACAAAATCCAATTAACATGAACATCATCTAATACATATGCAAATCCGATTTCATGAGCAATAAACCTCCTTATTTATACATAACCAAGCCATTCGGATCCAAACCCATATAAAGCCGATGACAATCATTCATAATCAATCACCTATTATTTATACCAAGACAACATTCATCATCATGTAACATCATCATGCATTCGTCAACCGAAATAAAGCACATAACATGAATCACTAACCTATATCACACACATCAACACTTTTATCATGGATCTCATTTATCAACCAAGCATTGTGACATCTAGAACATAAAATACTAACCGGATGGTGTTCGGGTTTGAAGAATCAACGAACCAAATACCGAGTGATGATCTAGAGCTTGAGCCGAGAGTCTTGGTGCCACCGGTTGAATCCGAAAGAGAGGAGAGGAGGTTTGTGGTTCTAGGGTTTTAGTGAGAGAGAATGTAGGAGAGTGTGTATGAGAGTGAGTGTGAGTTGTCCAAAGAATGGCAAAGTTGGCTAGGAGTATGAGTTATATACTAGCTCTAAGTTGGTTCACCCTAGTGGGTTTTCGAGTGGGGTGAAGAGGAGCATGGCCCAACCGGCCCAACAGTTACACTATTCACTCGAGACCGAGTGGTCTCGAGTTGGGTTCTTGTGTTTTGGTTCCGGTTCACTACATACACACTTGTATAAACTATACTTTATACGTACACATTAATAACACATAGCACATTAAGATAATCACTAACTTTCATTTACTAATATGTAAACACATAACGTTTAAGCATGTTACATCGAGATACAATGAAGGGTTCTAAATTACGAGTTGTCACATTATCCCCAAGTTGAAAGAAATTTCGTCCCGAAATTTGGTAAGTACTCACTAAGGAAGCTAGTTAAGTTGTTTGGTTTTCCTGGGGTGTCACATCCTCCCCCCGTTGATCTGGAATTTCGTCCCGAAATTCCGTAGCTTCAGCCTCAGTAGTGGTTGTACCGTTTGCGAATAGTTGGGGATACTTCTGTTTCATCTGATCTTCGCGTTCCCAGGTGAACTTTGGGCCGCGACGTGAGCTCCAACGAACTCAAACGAGAGGTATTCTAGTGTTCTTTAGGACCTTAACATCCCGGTCCGTGATTTCAACTGGTTCCTCGACGAATCGTAACTGATCGTCGATGGTGAGTTCCTTCAAAGGAACTACGAGGGTCTCATCTGACAGACACTTCTTCAGATTCGACACATGGAAAACGTTGTGAACTGCACTGAGTTCCGCTGGTAAGTTCAGTTTGTAGGCCACCTTGCCTATTTTCTCGATGATTTCAAAAGGTCCGACGTATCGTGGGTTAAGTTTGCCTCGTTTACCAAAACGAACCACACCCTTCCAGGGTGAAACTTTGAGTAGTACCCGCTCCCCAACCTGGAGCTCTAGTGGTTTCCTGCCCTTATCGGCGTAGACCTTCTGACGGTCACGAGCTGCCGCCATGCGTTGTCGTATTTGAGCAATTCGTTCGGTTGTGTCTACCACATGTTCTGGACCAGTGATCTGACTATCCCCCACCTCTGCCCAACAAAGAGGTGACCGGCATTTACGCCTGTACAATGCCTCAAATGGAGCAGCTTTAATGCTAGTGTGGTAGCTGTTATTGTACAAGAATTCCACAAGTGGCAGATGCTTTTCCCAGCTGTTACCAAAGTCTATTACACATGCACGAAGCATGTCCTCTAAGGTTCGAATAGTGCGTTCAGACTGCCCGTCCGTCTGAGGGTGATACGCTGTGTTCATGTCTAATCGTGAGCCAAAGGATTTATGCATTGCTTGCCACAGTTCTGAAGTGAAACGCGCATCTCGATCCGAGATAATAGAGGTGGGCACCCCGTGCCTCGAGACAACTTCCTTGAGATATACTTCTGCTAGAGTGGAGAATTTATCCGTTTCCTCGATAGCCAAGAAGTGTGCAGACTTTGTGAGTCGATCCACGATCACCCAAATAGTATCATTTCCATGCTGAGATCTAGGCAGGCCAGTAACGAAATCCATGGAAATTTGCTCCCATTTCCATTGAGGTATCTCGGGTTGTTGGAGTAGGCCTGAGGGTTTCTGGTATTCCGTCTTGACTCTCGCACAAGTCAAACACTTGCTGACGTAGGTTGCTATGTGGGCCTTCATGCTAGGCCACCAGTACGTAGTTTTGATATCGTGGTACATCTTATCCGAGCCAGGATGTACCGAGTAACGAGACTTGTGTGTTTCATCCATCACAAGCTCTCGTAGGTTGCCGTAGAGTGGGACCCAAATACGTCCCGTTACGTAGTAAGCACCGTCTTCCCTCCGTTCTAAGTGTTGCCTTGAGCCGCGTAGGGCTTCAGCCCTGACGTTTTCTGGTTTCAATGCTTCTACCTGAGCGTCTCGTATTTGGGAAGGAAGACTAGAATGTATAGTGAGTTGCAAAGCTCGCACGCGCTTAGGCGTGGTGTCCTTTCGACTGAGGGCGTCAGCTACAACATTGGCCTTGCCCGGGTGATACCTAATCGAGCATTCGTAGTCATTCAGTAGTTCGACCCATCGTCGTTGTCGCATATTCAGTTCCTTCTGTTTGAAGATATGCTCGAGGCTCCTGTGGTCGGTGTAGATGGCGCACTTGGTACCGTACAGGTAATGTCGCCATATCTTGAGTGCAAAAACAACAGCTCCCAGCTCTAGGTCGTGCGTAGTGTAGTTTCTTTCATGAACTTTGAGTTGGCGTGAGGCGTAAGCTATAACTTTATCCTGTTGCATCAATACACAACCAAGACCCTGAATTGATGCGTCACAGTAAACCACAAAGTCGTCTGTGCCCTCTGGCAATGAAAGGATAGGTGCGCTGCAAAGTCTATCCTTTAAATGCTGAAATGCTAATTCCTGTGCATTTCCCCAGCGATAAACAACGCCTTTCTGCGTTAGTGAGGTGAGAGGCTGTGCAATCTTAGAAAAATCCTTTATGAATCTCCTGTAGTAACCTGCCAAACCCAAGAATTGGCGAATTTCCGTTGGTGTACGAGGTGCAGGCCAGTTCTTAATCGAGTCTACCTTGGATGGATCAACGTGAATCCCATCCTTGTTTACCACGTGGCCTAGGAAATGGACTTCACGAAGCCAGAAGTCGCATTTCGAGAACTTTGCGTAAAGCTGTTCCGTTCGAAGGAGTTCCAAAATAAGTCGTAGATGCTGCTCGTGTTCCTCCTGACTCTTAGAATAGATCAGGATGTCATCGATGAAGACTATAACGAACTTGTCCAGGTAAGGCTTGCACACTCGATTCATCAAGTCCATGAAAATCGCAGGTGCGTTTGTCAGCCCAAAAGGCATGACCAAAAACTCATAGTGTCCATAACGAGTTCTAAAAGCTGTTTTGGAGACGTCCTCTTCTCGGACTCTCAGCTGGTGATATCCCGACCTTAAATCAATCTTTGAATAGTAGCTCGACCCTTGCAGCTGGTCGAACAAGTCGTCAATACGTGGTAGAGAATAACGATTCTTCACCGTCACTTTGTTGAGTTCACGATAGTCGATACACATTCTAAAGGTACCGTCTTTCTTCTTTACAAATAGCACTGGAGCTCCCAAGGGCGATGAGCTAGGACGAATAAAACCCTTATCCAAGAGTTCTTGTAGTTGCGTAGAGAGTTCTTCCAACTCTGATGGAGCTAAACGATAAGGTGCACGAGCTATAGGCGCAGCTCCAGGAGCTAGTTCGATCTGAAACTCGACCTGGCGATGAGGCGGAAGGCCAGGTAATTCCTCAGGAAATACCTCAGGATAGTCGCGTACAATTGGAAAATCTTCTATCTTCTTCTCTTTCTCCGAGGTGTCAGTAATGAGAGCCAAAATGGCAGTGTGGCCCTTTCGCAAGCACTTCTGGGCCTTAAGGAAAGAGTTGATACTCTCGACAGCACCCCTCTTGTCGCCACGAATCATGAGAGGTTCATCACCGGAACCAGGAATACGAACAATCTTCTCGTTGCAAAGAATCTCTGCTCGGTGTTGGGATAACCAATCCATCCCAATGAAAACGCCGAAACTACCCAAGACGATAGGAATAAGGTCGATAGAGAAGGTCCAATTAGCAAGAATAAGTTTACAACCCTTGACTACGTGTGCGGCCTCTAAACTCTTACCATTTGCTAGCTCTACAGTGTGCTTGTTGTTCAAGGGTGTTGGAATACGCTTAAGCATTTGACTAACTTCTAGTGACACGTAGCTAGTATCGGCACCCGAAACAAATAAAACTGTAACATAAAAGTCGTCGAGAAGGAACTTACCCGTCACAACATTGGGGTCATTCCTTGCTTCGCCTTGACCAATCACGAACACCCGCCCCCTGGCTCCATTGTTGTTGTTGTTGTTCCCATTGTTACCATTCCCCTGATTATTGTTGTTGTTGTTGTGGTTCTGGTTCCTATTCAGTTGGGGGCAATCTTTCTTGAAATGGCCTTCAGCTCCACACTGAAAGCACCCTTTGTTGATACCTTGCTGCTGCTGCTGCTGTCGCTGGTTCTGTGGGGCTTGTTGTTGAAGATTCTGGTTTGCGGGGTACAAGCTTCTGCAATCCTTGGCAGCGTGACCTGGCTTGTTGCACCGATGACAGTTGCCCCTGGTGCATGGCCCGCTGTGGTGTAGGTTGCAGCGATTGCATTTGGGGTGATTCCTGTTGATGCATTTATAGTGTCTGTAACTAGTCTTGTACTTAATGATGTATTTTGTACGGTCTTTAACGTTTATCGAGTATGTATTTGATGTCTACCAAGTCGGATATCCTCCTATCTGCTTGTGTATGACTTGTTTGTCTCCTTTTGATATGTAATGTTTAATGAACAATGCATGTTGCATGAAAAGGGTATAATGGTCATATTTAGAATGTTTATATGTGCTGTTGCTACTGTCTGTTTGAAACAAACAACACAACAGTTGCAGACCTCGACGAAACAGGTCTGTTTCGTCGAACACATCATGACGAAACAGACCAATGTCCATTATGTCTGTTTCGCCGACAGTCATGACGAATCACACTTGATTCGTCGTGTATTGGACTACTTCAAGCCCAAGTGTTTGGCCCAATGTTGATTCGTCGTTTCACCTTGTGTTTCGTCGACTCATGGGCCAAGGGACTATATAAACACATCTGCTTTCATAGTTGAAAGCAGATGAGAGCATAACAGTAAAGAAACTCTGTCAAAATTCTGTTAAACTGTGTTTGTATCAGTTTGTAATCGGTTCTCATCCTGTTTAATCAATCGAGTGTGTATCATTGATTATACCGTGTCATTATTGATTTATATGTTTGATTTGGCATAGTTACGTGGATTCCGCACACGTGACCGTGTTTGCTATAAACAAGTGATGTGGTTCGTTATCGATCCTCAGATATCGGGACCTACAATTGGTATCAGAGTGTTTGGCTCTAATCCTTGTTTAAAATCAAACATTGTTCGGTTTTTATCAAGTATTTGTGTGTGTTTTTCTGAAAATTTGTTCTTGAAAAATTATATTTCTGGAAAAATATTCATAAAATCTGTTAGTTTGTTGTTATTTGCTAAGAGTTTTATCAAAAACCTTGTTAGATTGATTGCTTATGCTTTAAACCGGGTTTTGAGTGAAAGTCTTGTGCATTTTCGTGTTTCAAATATTATCGGTGACCAGAAAACTCATTGTTCTTGAGTGTGTTCTTCATATCATCATATTGTTCTTATCATAGTTGTGCTTTTGATCTTCAAATTGCAAGAACCAAAGTGTTTATCTAATATAATACATTAAGTGGACTTTGTTGACAAAGTGCTTTGGAACTCTAACTAAGTTGGTAACTTAAAACGTGGTTTGAGTTGAAAAAAACTGTCACTTTGGGTCAGTAAGATATTTTAAATATCTAAACCAGCTGTCTGACACTCAGTTTCGACGAAACAAGTAGTCGACGAATCACAAGTGTTTCGTCAAAAATATCTTCGACGAAACAAGTCTATTTCGTCAAAATATCTTCGACGAAACAAGTCTATTTGGTCAAAATATCTTCAAACGAAACAAGTCTGTTTCGTCATCATTCATTTAGACGAAACAAACCTATTTCGTGAAATCTGTTTCGTCGAGAACAGATCTGTTTTACACAGAGGCTTTGTAAAATCATTCTAACCTTGTGTTTTCAAGAGTGTGTGCAGGTACTATCATACATATACCAAATATGAGTAACAAAGGTCCGTGGGATTGGAGTTCGGAATCACAACCAGCTAAAAATCAGCCTTCGCTTGCCGATTTAATGAACCAATTGCCTCAAAAACAATGGGCAATGGTTTCTAATCAAAACCAAAACATTCAAAATCTATTGCTCAGTGAAAGTGAGACGAGAAGCAACAATCGCCCGCCAAAGCTAAATCATATGAACGACTATCCATCTTGGAAGGGTCGTTTTCACACATACATTCAAGGGCAAAACATTGAACTTTGGACGTGTTTCACTACTGAATGTAGCCCGGAACTAGAAGCAGCAGCATCAACTGCCGCTGGTATTTCTAATATGCTTGAAGAAGACAAGAAAGCCTATGAATTAGAGAAGAAGGCGTTTGCTTTTCTAACACAAGCTCTTCATAAAGACCTCTATCATCAATTTTCTTATAGTAAGAGCACAAAAGCTTTATGGGATGCATTGGAAACAAGAGGAGAAGGAAATGTAGCTTCTAGAAAAATATGCCATGATCTTTTGAAGAAAGAATTTGAATCATTTCAATCTTTGGAAAATGAAACCCTAAATGATATGACTTCTCGTTTCTATCATTTGATCAGTGAAATGAGTTCTTATAAGGTTGCTACATCTCATGTGGAAATGATTGCACGTTTAGCTGATGCTTTACCTCCTATGTGGAGTCCATTCATTGAACTTCTAAAACATACGGGTGCTCTGGATGGGGAAAATGTCACTATCTATGGATTCGTTCAGAAGTTGGAGCACAAGAGTGAAGAGGAAAATCGGAAAGCTAAAAGGATTGGAGCTCCTCAAAATACAGAAATGTATTTGCCTGGTTTTGCTCCTTCAGCTAGTTCTAGTTCTGTTCAGCAACCTAAGCTTCAAACGGCGTTTGTTTCCAACACAAACTCATCAACTCAACCAGAGTTTGATTTAGGTGCTTACCTTTCACAATCGATGTCCAAATCTAAATCTCAACCTCAACCTCAAGTTACTACTACTCAACCAGAGTTTGATTTAGGTGCTTATCTTTCACAATCGATGTCCAAATCTAAAGCACAACCACCACAACAAGTACATTATACCAACAATCCTCCACCTCAAAACACGAATACTATCAAAGTTGATACTTCGAACCTCTCAAAAGTTAGCATTGAAGTTGCAAAGGAGCATTCGGAACTCATTAATACAATGGTCAGTGCATACTGCGGTTTGGTAGCAGGTCAAATTGGGAACATCAGTATGACCCACGAAGATTATCAACAAATTGACCGTGATGAAATGGAGTTGATGGATATAAAGTGGGCGTTTGCAAGTGCAGTTAGAAGGGCAAGGGATTTCATGAGTCGAACAGGAAGAAGTTCTTTGGAAAGTAAGAAGGAAATGAAGTACGGGTTTGATAAAGAAGCGGTTACATTTTTAATTGTGGCGAAAAGGGTCACTTCAAACGTGAGTGCACCCGACCAGCCAAGCAAGGCAATCAGAACCCGTTCAGAAATCAGACAAGTACTTCAAATGCAAATCAAGGCACTCAAGAAAATCGTGGAAAAGGGATAGTAGCTGTGAATAATACTACCAGCCAGGACCAGTCTGGACCATCTAACAACACTCGTGCATTGACTGTTCAAACAGATGAAGGGTGTAATTGGTCTTTACAATTAGGGGGAGGTGATAATGAAGGAGGAGGAACAGCGTGCTATGCAAAGATCATCAATCACATCAAGCACGTTCATAAAGAAGAATTTTCTGAAAGTGACGACAGTTCGGGTTATACCGGGAGTTCGGATGAAGAAAGTTCTATTTCGGGAGATGTGAAAGAAGAAGCGACTTCTATTGATGACTTGTTGAATGAAGCAGAGGAATTGAAGTCTCAGAAATCTGTTCTTATCAAGAAGGCTGGGATAGCATCTAAGGAAATGGAGAAGCTCTTCTCTGAAGACGGATCTTTTTCTTTTCAAACTGCCTTTATGGCAAATGTTTCAGCCTCTTCTAGCCAGGTAACACCTGAAACTCTTATCATATGTAGAGACTGTGATTATATGAGACTTGAATGTGAAAGAATGAAACTTGAAAGTGACAAAATTCATGGTCACAATCAAAGTTTAGTTGTTGAAATGGCTAAGTGCAAAGAGGCAAATATGGCTTTAACAAGAAACGAAAAAGATTTTAAATCTTTAATTGAAAATTTAAAGAAAAGTGTTTCCGAAACTACTAAAGTTGTTTATCACAAACAAGTAAGTATTAACAAGTACATAAATCTCGTTGAGGAAACCAAAAAGGATTTAGCCATTGCAAAATGCGAGCACGATGCGATCAAGCAAAAATTGGAGAGTTATTCTAACTCCCGATTTGTGCTCGATCACATAATTGATGTTCAACAACTGAAGAAAAACAAGAGTGGTGTTGGGTATAAGAAATGTCCGCCCCCTTTGAGACACAACTATGCTCGACCACCTGATGAAGAGGATATGCCTCGTTTTGAACCCAGTGTGCCTCTTAATTATGAGGAATTTACTACTGGATTAGGGTTCAAACCGAACAATTCCTCATCTGTTGAAACAGAAACTTCAACGTCAGTGAGTCAAAGTCCTCCAATTGTTGAGGATTATGATTCATCTGATGATGAAACAGATGAAAATGACCAGGATGAATCACTTGATAAGAAAAAGGGAATAGAAATTCCAATTGAGAATCATATTCTTTGTGATCCTCCTATTCCTTTTGTGCAACAAGTTGCCAAAAATGTGATTAATCCTGTCATAAATGACAAGAAACCTGTGTCTACTGTTAAGAGTAACAAGATGTTGTATACTTTGGTTGGTGATTCTAAAATCTACTCAGATAATGATTTTCCAATTAAAAATGTCAATCCATCATTGATTGATAACGTTTTTGAAAATAACACAAGTAAGTTTTTGGGAAAGACGATCCCGGGAGTTATTGTGACTCAATGTGATCCAATTCCTAAAGCTGAAATCAAAAAGAAATTTGGAAATCAAAACTTCCCAACAAAGCAACAACCTTTTGCTTCTAAGGGTAAACAACCATTTCAACGAGCTCAAAGACCAAATGTTTCTAAATCAAAGTTTGAAACAAATGGAGCTCGTAATCAAAAGAAAAATAATGATGTCAGATTTGTGACATCTGAGGGTACTGATAAAATTGAGATTTTTGCTAACAAATCAAACACTGATTTTGTACAAAAAGTCAAGATTTTAAAGCGTAACAGTCAAAATAATTACACTCAACATTCAAACGGGTGTGATGAAAAGGCAAGTACCTCAGGTTCTACAGGTTTGACACATGAGCGTCGATCTGGTTCTCCTAAGTTTGTTGAGAGGAGAACGTGTTTTAAATGTGGAGAGTTTGGGCACATCATCAAAGATTGTGTAAACACTCCAAGAGATAAATTTGTTGAGAAAGCACCACCTGAAACGATTCACCCTCAATGTCTTACTGTTTTGTTAAAACATGATAAAAGAATGGTTAAAGAACAGGAAACGAAACAACGACATCAAAATGTGAAGAAAATAGAAAAGGCTTTAAAATCTGAGGTCAAATCTGTTCCAAGGGAACCAAGTTCACCTTTAAAACCAGAAGTTTCAAAATCTGTTTTCAAAACTCATTCTGGTAAACAAAAACAAACTTGGAAACCTAGGAAGGGTGAAGGTTCAGGGGGAGTTGTTAGTTTGGAAAATCATCAACAGATCGAGATCACTATTCGTGATGCTCAGGGACGACCCAAGACCACTATGGCTTGGGTCCCCATCCTTAACTAATCATTGGATGAAATGTGTAGGGTGTTCCAGGAGGAACTATCAGTAGTCATTGGATTGTTGATAGTGGGGCATCCAGGCACATGACGGGCGACTTACGGCTTCTATATGATGTGAGAAATATTAGAGGAGGCTATGTCGCGTTCGCAGGAGACAAAGGCGGATATATCACCGGAGAAGGAATGATCTCCAATGGTGTGGTATGTTTTGAAAAGATTAATTATGTTCGTCAACTTGATCATAATATTCTCAGTGTGTCGCAAATCTGCTATAAAAAGTTCACCGTGCATTTTGATGATGCCGGTTGTTATGTGCTTAAACCTGGATTCAAGATTCCTGAAGAATGGATTCTATTATCGGCTCCAAGAATTAATGATCTTTATATTCTTGACATGAGCCAAACTATTACGTCATCTGCGCAAGTAACATGTTTTGTCTCAAAGGCCACAGAGAAGGAGTCTATTTCTTGGCACAGAAGAATGGGACACATTCACTTGAGGAAAATGAACCATTTGGTGAAAAATAACCTAGTGAATGGTGTGCCTGTGAGAAGTTTTCATCTACAAGATATCAGTGTTTCGTGCCAAAAAGGGAAACAAACAAAGAAATCTCACCCTCTGAAGAAAATCAACTCTGTTAGCATGCCTCTCGAACGTCTTCATATGGACCTTTTTGGACCTATGAAGCACAAGACAACATTCAGAGATGCTTACTGTCTGGTTGTTACTGATGATTATTCTAGATTTTCTTGGGTAGCTTTCATGGCACACAAGAGTGATACTCCTGGAATCCTCAAGGATCTTCTCACAATGTTGGAGAATTTATACACTTTGAAAGTGAAAAGGATCCGAAGCGACAATGGAACTGAGTTCAAAAACCGTGTGATGGATGAGTTCTGTACTTCTAAAGGCATTCTTCATGAATACAATTCTCGCTATACTCCACAACAAAACGGTGTCGCTGAGAGGAAGAATCGCACGATTATTGAAACTGCAAGAACTATGTTGGTAGAGTCTGAGCTTCCTGTTCAATTCTGGGTAGAAGCTGTGTCGACTGCATGCTACACATTAAATAGAGTTCTTACAGTTAAGAGGCATGGCAAAACTTGTTTCGAACTTCTACAGAAAAGGAAACCGGATCTTTCTTTCCTTGAACCCTTTGGCGGTCCATGTACCATGATTGAACCAGATGGAAAGTATGGCGCAAAAGCTATCGAAGGTTTCTTCCTTGGATATGCAACTCCAAATTTTCGTGTATGGAATCTGACCACCAAAAAGATTGAGCTTTGGAATGAAGTAAGGGTTCAAAGGTATACAAGTCCTGTTAGAGCTCCGGGTGATCCTTGGATGTTCGATTACGATGGAATATTCGACTCCTTTAATCTGCCAACCTTTGATGAAGAATCTGCAGCTGTTCAAATGTTATTTGATAGTGACAACGCTGCTGGCTCGCCATTGGTAAGACCTGTTATTGTTAGCCCTCAAGGTTCTAATTCAGTTAACAATACTGTTCAAAATGAGGTATTTGAAGATGCTACTGAGTCATCGGAAGATGATGAACATCTTGATGCGACTGAAGGCACTTCTATCCCGGTTGCTCCTGTTCAAGGCTCTTCTTTAGAAACTCCTCAAGTGCAGAATGATGATACTGCTGAAGGAAATGCATACTCTTCCACTCATATTCCCGGTGCGGAGTTGGTTGCTGATCTTAATCTTAACAATTTGGGTATTAATGCTTGTGTTCCTGAAAATCCTGAATTGAGGATTCACAATACCCATCCACAGCAGAACATTATAGGAGATATCCAAAGCGGTGTGCAAACGCGTAATCAGCTGAGAAATAACCAGAATGCTGGTTTATATTCAGCCATTAGAGAATCTGGTCTTCAAAACGATTGGTCCTTTGCGTGTTATGTTTCACAAGAAGAACCAAAGTCTTGGAAGGAAGCTTTAAAAGATAATTCTTGGGTTGAAGCCATGCAGGACGAACTGCAACAATTTCAAAAGCTTGGTGTTTGGAAGCTTGTTGAAAAGCCGGAAAATTACAAGAAAATTGGCACTCGATGGGTTTACAAATGCAAGAAGGACGACCATGGAATTTTTATTCGCAACAAGGCGAGACTGGTTGTTCAGGGTTTTCGCCAGATAGAAGGCATTGACTACAATGAAGTTTATGCACCTGTTGCACGTCTGGAAGCTATACGGATCTTCTTAGCTTATGCTTCTTTCAAAGGATTCAAAGTTTACCAGATGGACGTCAAAAGTGCTTTTCTTCATGGTATAGTTCAAGAAGAGGTGCACGTCGAACAACCTCCAGGTTTTGAAGATCCTATTCACCCCGATCGGGTTTGGTTGCTCAACAAAGCTCTATATAGCTTACATCAAGCACCTAGGGCTTGGTACGCAACCTTATCCAACTATCTTCTGGAGAATGGATTTCGACGAGGTCTTATTGATTGCACACTCTTTATCAAGGAACTAGATGGAGATCTTCAGCTGGTGCAGGTATATGTTGATGATATAATATTTGGTTCCACTAATGATTCTTTGTGCAGGCAATTCGAGCGTGTTATGCAAGAAAAATTCGAAATGAGCGCAATGGGGGAGATGACTTTCTTCTTGGGTCTACAAGTTCAGCAAACAGAGTCTGGGATATTCATCCATCAGACTAAATATGTTGGTGACATTTTGAGCCGATTCCAAATGTCAGATGCAACGCCCATTGGTACCCCTCTTCCGCAGAATCACGGGATTACTCCGGATTTGAAGGGTGAAAGCATCAACTCCTCATACTATCGTTCCATGATCGGATCTCTCATGTATCTCACCGCTTCGAGGCCTGACATAATGTATCCAACATGCCTGCTTGCAAGATATCAAGCAAACACGAAGGCCTCTCATCTGTCAGCTATCAAAAGGATTTTTCGCTATTTGAAGGGATGCCCGGACCTTGGTCTGTGGTACCCTAGGGATGATAGTTTTGAATTAATTGCATACAGTGATTCTGATTTTGGTGGTTGCAAAATCGATGGCAAATCAACAACAGCAGGATGTCAGTTCTTAGGAAATCGCCTGGTCACGTGGCAGTGTAAGAAGCAAACGTGTGTTGCTACATCAACATGTGAAGCAGAATACATTGCGGCCTCGAGTTGTTGCTCCCAAGTTCTTTGGATACAACAACAAATGCGCGACTACGGTTTTGAATTCCTATCTACTCATATTTTTGTTGATAATAATGCTGCCTTACAGATCACTAGAAATCCTGTGCAGCATTCCAAGACTAAACACATCGACATTAAATATCACTTCATACGTGACTGTTTTGACAAGAAATTAATCGATGTCGTTCATGTCCCCACTGATCACCAACGTGCCGACCTGTTTACAAAAGCTTTTGATAAATCACGGTTTGATTATCTACTTTTGGTCAATGGCATTAAGGTGATACCCGAGTAAACTTCTTTGGCTGATCGTTTTTGTAAATATTTTCTTTATAAACTCTGAAAATTCAAAAAGATTTTAGTTTTCGTAAACTTTGAGCATTTTAGGGGGAGAAATTTCAAGAAAATACAAAAACATTGCAAAATTTCAAAATCCAAAAAGATGTCGTTACTTTCTGTCTTTTCGTTTGAAAAATGAGTTTCTTGGTTAAAGGAAAATGATGAATTTCACTGGTGTGGTCGGTCAACGTGCTCAAAATGAAAAACAAAAAAAAATGATAAGTATCTCTACTAACGATGTATCGGTAGGCTCACAATCAGACTAAAATGTGCAGGATGATACAAACCTAACAGACTTCAAGTCAAGTGGGAACCATTCATTGGCATATGGTCTTAGTACCGAAATCTCGTTTGAGAGATTGCCGAGATCTGAAATATTCGGTCTTTATGCTGCTTATCATCTGGGTATCATGGTTGTATCAAACCGTAAAAATAACGGAGACGAAGTCTAAGATCTTCCATGATACTATACATACGTGTACATACTGCATTCGACCTCAATAAGTGATCAACAATCACATGTCCAAACAAAATAAGTGATAATTTATCACAGATTCTTTGCGGGAGCCAAGTTCGTCTCTCTGCTGTACGGAAGTACTGACCTGTTCACGGACTTGCTCCTGTGCCCTCATGCATCTGAAAATCAAGTTCCTTATCAATAAGTGATTCTATCACATAGGGCTTGTTTTCAATCAAAATAAGTGAGTTTCTCACATTTTTATACGGTCAAACAGATGATAATCGGTATACTCACCGGTAAGATGAATTCTCGTGCATACCTTGATACGGGAATGTGTCGTGAGTGGATTCACATCGACAAGTAAGTATAATCCTTACCGTTAATAGTATCTCTTAAATTATGATTACGTCTGATCAGTTTGAGCTTATGTGGACCACAATACCGATAATCGAGGTAGTATACTTATCCAGAGCTTTAAACAGAAATCAAAATCATGTTGACTAAGACCGTAAGCTGGTATGATTCCTTTTCCTTGAGATTCGCAAAAAGATTACATTTGTACAGTTGCTTACTGTTTTTCATAGTTTATTGCTTTTTCGTTTAGTTTACCGCGCTTTAAATTCGTTTTTTTTAGTGTCATTTGTAAAGTTCGTTTTTGATTAAGCCGAAGTTGTTGCTTGGTGTTTTCTACCGAAAGCCTAAAACCTACTTCATAACAGGTTCTTGCATTTGGAAACTAAAACAAAATGGAAAAGTGTTCATTTTAAATCATGATTTGTTCAGTCTGCAAAAAATTTTCATGTCTCTGTGTTTTGAAAATTTAAATGTCGACGAAACAAAATGTGTACGGCAAATCAAAACTGTGACGACGAAACAGATCAGTTTCGTCGAAGTTACGACGAATCACATGAGCCCAAATCAGTTTCGTCATGGGCTAATTCAGGCCCATGTGTAAGCCCAACCTCATTCTGATTCGTCGAGCCCAATCCTGTTTCGTCAAGATCTCTGTTTCGTCGAGATGAGGCGGTGTATAAAAGGGGTCCCTGTGTTCACTTTTTCAAAATATCATCTGTTCATCTTCTCCAAACAACCTTTTCGCCATTTATCTTTCTCGAACCATTTAACCTTGTTTTTAATCAAAAATCGTTCAACACTCAAAGGTACAAACATGTTCATGTTCAGATTCCGAACATTTTGAACCGAGTGTTTTTGTTCGAAACCCTCGGAAACCGATCTTACTTGTTGTTTTATTAATCTGAACTTGTGCTTGTTATGATTTGTATCAAGAACTGTTAGATTTAGGTTATTTTACATTGATTGATGTTTGTTTTTAGGTTTGGGTTTCATAGAACAAAACAGGGGTTTTTGATTGTTGAAGTTTTCGACTGTTTTCAAAAGGGTTTTTGATCGGAAATCATTTATGGGTGTTATCAGTTGGTTTGGGTATAAAAATAAGATTGAATGGTTTTGTTTGTTAAAACTGATCCTTGTTTAAACCCAAAACGGCGAAACAGAAAAACCCCCAAATCGACGAATCACATAAACCCTAATTCCGGCGAATCAAACATGACGAAACAGACGACGAATCAAAAACGGCGAAACAGACATGGAGAATCAAACCAACGACGAATCAAATCTGTTTCGTCGCACATCTTCTGTTTCGTCGAAGTGTTTCTGTTTCGTCGTCCATGCCTTAGCAGTTTTCTGTTTCTGCTGTTTGTTCACAGAATGATTAAATTTTTTTTTGTTTGATGATCATTTGATGCTATAACCTGTATATATACATGTATAATACACATGTTATATCAAATATGGCTCATTGTGGACATTTTCATGTACAGATGGCACCAAAGGCACCGAAAGAAGGAAAACGCAAGAAGGCAATAAAGAAGGAAAACAAAACTGAAGAGGAGATTATGTCAGAGAAGCGTCATAATCAAGTTGCATATCTGGATCCTGATGACAAGCTCACAGAATTTAAAGATATCACGAAGTGGATCAGGGAGTCACGTATTAATTATGCTATTACATTCTCGACGCCCGTTTACAAATCACTTATCAAGGCTTTCTGGAATTCTGCAAGCGTCGTACAAGTGGATGGAAAAGATGTTATAAGGGGTCGAGTGAATAATTTGGATGTTGTTGTTTCTCCGGACATATTGAATGAAGTTTTACAATTACAAGATCAACCGGATGCTCCATATTCAATCCCAATCATGTGTTCACGAGGCTGTTTACTACGCATGAAGTGTAAAGAAGACATTTTCGTCAAACAAATCAACAAAGGTGATCTTCCATTACGCTATAAGTTTTTATTGCATATTCTTATTCAGTGTCTCAGCAATAGACGGTCTGGATATGATATGGCTGGAGATGATCTCGTTGGTTTCATGGTTGCTTTGGTGTTAAACAAACCGTTTAGCATCTCAAAGTATATTTTCAGCAACATGAGAGAAAATATGACAAGGACAGGAAGTAGAACAACCGGGAACAAGTTTTGGATGTACCCGCGTTTTCTTCAGATGATTATGAATGTTCAACATCCGGACCTTCCGAAGGCTGACAATGATATTCTGAAGATCGAAGCTATGAATTTCAACTCCTTAAGGTTAATCAAGAATCTTGCTGCCAAACGATACAAAGAAAGCGTTCCTCCAAGGAAGCTGATTGGCGCGCTAGCAAATCCTGATTATGTTGCTCCAGCAAATGATAAATGGCGTCATGATGACAGCCAATCTGACAACGAAGAGCCTGAGTTGGAAAGGCTAAGGATCGAGAAATTTGGTCCTGATCCGGTTGATTCAGATGAGTCCGGGAGTGATAGTGATGATAGTGATGACAGTAGTGGTGAAGGCGATGATGGTGGTGATACTGGTGCTGTTGGTACATCGAGCAAGGGTGCAGCTGGTGGTACATCAGCTAGTAGTTCTTCAGCAAGTGGCGATGATGAATCTGATTCTAGCTCTAGTGATCATATAGTCGAGGCTGGATATGAAGTGTATATTGATATACGTGGAGTGAAAAGATATAGAAAGATTAGAACTGAAGATGATCCAGCATACGTTCCAGAGGATCCTGAAGGTGAAAGAAGAACAAAAAGGAGAGCTGAGAAAGCTGCTGAAACTCAAAAGAAGAAATCAAGAAGATATTTGAGTACTTATACTAGGAAACCGTTGCCTCAAGAGACTTCATCTGTACCTCAGGAGCCTGTACAAGAAACTCCAGTAGTTACATCAGCCGCTGAAACTCCATCTGTTACCCCTCAGGCAGTTCCTGAAAGAACTATGGCTTCTGCAATCAGAGCAACCACTTCGCAGATCAGTTCTGAACGTCATAGGGTATTTTCCGGATATTCTCAAGACGAAAAGAACAGATACTTATTCACTCAACTGGAAGCAGCTGCTGATAGGATTCAAAGGCAATCTCATTTCATTAATCTCACGAAGACTGATCAGCTTAAACAATTGGTGGAAATTAACAACTTAAAGTCCACCGTTGGTCAACAGCAAACGGTAATAGAGCGACAACAAGCTGAAATTGATTCGCTTAAAGCCGAGAATGCTCGTTTGAAGGCTGCTGATGAAGAGAGAGAGAGATGAATAACTCTATACTTCAAACACGACTTGCTGCTCTGTGGAATTATCATTGTAAACAACAAGAAGTACTGAAGAAAAAGGATGATGATACAGAAGACCAAGGGAATCCTGACACTTCTGGTACATCACAGAAGCAGCCAGCCGCTACATCTTCAGCAATAGTTGCAGTTCAACCGACATTGGTCGAATCTACTCAGGGAACCTCTACTGGCAAAGTTCAACAGATCACAGGTACCTCTTCTGTTCAAAGCAGCGCTGATATTGCTTTACAGGCTATCATCCAGTCACGGGAGAATTGCTTGAAGAAGGAGAACTAATAGAAGATCTTTCTCGAGAGCAATTACTTGCTCTACAAGCTATGAGAAAGATTGATGACGCTGAGATCGAAAGAATGCCCAGTGAACCTGATTCTGAAAATGTTGAAGATGTTGATGAGATCGTATTTGAAGGCGAAGCAAGAAAATCAACTTATGTTCGAGAAGATGGTACTGAATTCGCTCCATTTGATGAAGATTGGATGAAGGAGAATGTTAATGACATAGATGAACACTTAAGGAAGCGTGATTCGTCTGATTCGTCTGAAAAAGCCACAGATGAATTCTCTGAATGGCGAAAACAGTTCCTATCAAAAGTTCAGAAGCCTGTGCCGGAAAGTGTTCAAGTCGACTACTTGCAGTTTGAGAGGGGGAAGCCAAGTGGAAGAATTCTATGCTGGATGTTTGTTAAGGATATTCACTGTGTTGCCATCAAACGTGAATACGGAATCCTGTATTTCAACTCACTGCTGAGCATTCTTTCTTTACCATTTTATGATGTTGCTGCGTTGACGAGGCTTGAATTTATTAATCGTTCAAACTACGATGGCGCTACTTTATTTGAGCGACTGATTAAAGTAAATAAGAAGTCGGGCTGGGAGAATGAATCATACAAGCCACAATTTCCCATCTATCAACCGATCAAGTTTACTCTTGATCCTGAAACCAACACTTGCAGATACAAGCTTGTGTACCAGCCTCCGAGGGTCGTAGATAAAATCCCATTGATGCCTATGCAGCAGGATTTTCTTGAAGATATGGCATTATGGTGCTACGACTCGGACACACATGAAGCCGTGATTGTATTTAGAGATAATCGTGCAAATTACCGGATGTTGGATCCGATGTGGATCGTCAACATGTCCGAGACTGATATTAACAGACTATATCGTCACGATATTTTCTATGAAGATCAGGACGCACATCAAGCTTTGAAGTTTCAGCGAGTAGCGTGTTTTTGTTTCTACCGGGGAATACATTCGGGCAGTTCATGGTCCGAACAACACTGAGATGGAAGATTAGAAGACCGAAGACGAGTAACAGACAAGGGGGAGTTTGTTGATGCATTTATAGTGTCTGTAACTAGTCTTGTACTTAATGATGTATTTTGTACGGTCTTTAACGTTTATCGAGTATGTATTTGATGTCTACTAAGTCGGATATCCTCCTATCTGCTTGTGTATGACTTGTTTGTCTCCTTTTGATATGTAATGTTTAATGAACAAAGCATGTTGCATGACAAGGGTATAATGGTCATATTTAGAATGTTTATATGTGTTGTTGCTGCTGTCTGTTTGAAACAAACAACACAACAGTTGCAGACCTCGACGAAACAGGTCTGTTTCGTCGAACACATCATGACGAAATAGACCAATGTCCATTATGTCTGTTTCGCCGACAGTCATGACGAATCACACTTGATTCGTCGTGTATTGGGCTGCTTCAAGCCCAAGTGTTTGGCCCAATGTTGATTCGTCGTTTCACCTTGTGTTTCGTCGACTCATGGGCCAAGGGACTATATAAACACATCTGCTTTCACAGTTGAAAGCAGATGAGAGCATAACAGTCAAGAAACTCTGTCAAAATTCTGTTAAACTGTGTTTGTATCAGTTTGTAATCGGTTCTCATCCCGTTTAATCAATCGAGTGTGTATCATTGATTATACCGTGTCGTTATTGATTTATATGTTTGATTTGGCATAGTTACGTGGATTCCGCACACGTGACCGTGTTTGCTATAAACAAGTGATTTGGTTCGTTATCGATCCTCAGATATCGGGACCTACAATTCCCCTTGTACCCACCATGACTTTGACCGCCAGATGAGTGCTGACTGGGGCTCTTGTAGTCATCAGTCTTTCTCTGCTGAGACTGAGATTGCACAGAAGTTGAACCTTTGCTTGAAGCTCCGTCCCATTTTCTCTTGTTGTCACTAGGAGCATCCGAAGTAGCTGTTGCACTTATACGCTTTGGCAACCTGTTCTGCTCCACCGCCTGATCAGTGAGACGGTGAGCCAACTGAACAACCTGCTGGATGGTGGCGAGGTTTGCTGAAGTCACATGACTTTGGATTTCTGGCACTAAACCCTTGAGAAAGAGTTCAATACGCTTAATTGGAGGGTCCACCATAGTAGGACACAATAATGCAAGCTCATTCGATCTCTTAGTATACGCCTCAATTTCTGACCCCGTCATCTTGAGGTTGTAGAACTCTACTTCCAGCTTATGAATGTCGTCACGACTGTAGTATTCCTCCTTGATCATCTCTTTAAAATTGTTCCATGGGGTGGCGTTAGCAGCAACCAACCCCAGCATTTGGACCTGAGCATTCCACCATGTGAGAGCTAAACCCTCGAGAGTACCGGTAGCATACTTCACCCTGCGCGCCTCAGGGCATTCACACATTTCGAAAACTGACTCGAGCTTCTCAAACCAGTGAAGGAGACCTACAGCTCCTTCAGTGCCGCTAAAAGTAGTGGGTCGACAGTCCATAAAAGTTTTAAAGGTGCACACAGGTGGCTGAGCATGTTGACCTGTTGTGGGTGAAAGAAAGGACAGAGTTTAACACAAAGGTTGGTTTACGAGAGTAGGATCTAAAGATCCTAGAATGAGTTTGGACTGCAGGATATACCTCCTGCGTGTGCAGCTGCAAGTGCCGCAGCAACTCGTTCGTTAATCAGAGCCGTCAACTGGGCTTGAGTCATGTTAACGCGTCCACTCATGATCTTCATATAAGAGGGAAACATGAGTGAGAGAGGTTCGTGAAAGTGCGATGTCAGAAGGGAGTAGGCACACACGTGTTCAAGCCACAGTAGTTATACTAACCAAGCATACCATGAGCGATGTATTATGTAACTAACAAGTAGGCAATATATACACAGATCATATCACCTAGAATGTCGAGTCTTGCATGTGGAGTGAAGCGTCGTTGTGGACCGTAGAGCACTGTACAGGTTATAGTCTGATTTTAATAAAACTTTTTCCCTTATTAAAACCAAGTTCACTATAACCAATGGCTCTGATACCAATCTGTCACACCCCCAAAATCCACCTGCGGAATACCGCCGCTTGGAGGCGTGACTGACCAGGATCCAGCCACCAATCATATTGAACAATCATGTAAGTAATTATAAAATCCAACCAATACAATTGGTGTCCAAACAAAAACATAGTTTAAGTTGCAAGCGGAAGCATAACGTTTGAAAACCAAAACATAAGTTTAATTGTTCAAAGTTTAACATGGCACACAACTATCCATGTCCCACAACGACTCTCTTCCATGCAAGCTCTAGCTAAGTACCTATTGACCTGCAAAGCATGTAGTAACGAGTCAACAATAATGTTGAGCGAGTTCACAGTTGGGTGTTCGTTTTAGGTTGTTTCGAAAACAGTTTCCTTTATCTGGCATCCTGCCGTGGGGGTTACCCCATAGTTGAAAACGTGATTTGTTTAACCCAATTACTCTGGCAATCCAGCCGTGGGGGCTACCCCATGTTAAATTATCTGGCTCTACGGCCGTGGGGGCTACCCCGTGTATGTTACTAGACTCGTTACCATATCGACTGCTGACTGCAGTCATGTTTATGTGCCCTGAACTGTCAATGTCTATCATCATTGACGTGCCCAGATCCATTAGTTCACGCCCGTCCTCTGCGGCACGGTGTGAGGTTTGTCAAACCTAAATAGCGCTATCTAACTAATGACCCGCTCGCCATTGGCCCGGCGATTAAGTCGATATAAAAAGGAGGGACTTCGTGATAGAGTTTTGGTCTAGTACGAGTTATCTGTCCATGAGGACGAGGAATTATGTTCCTGAACCGATACTGTCCTACCCAAGAAAGGACGAGGAATCCATGTTCCTTAACCCCAATTCCCAGCCCCTGGGAATCCCATGCTTTGTAGAAAGTGTGAACTCACATTGGTTTGCTCGGCAGATACACAGAAAGTTGGTCAAGCTATAAGTGGTCAACCGCGTCCTAACATAGATACCATTCAAGTCAAGTTCATATTCAAGTAGTGCACGTATTTTCTACACGTATTGTACACAAGTAACGATCATGGCATACACGCCTAGCATGGCAGTTCAACAACAGTGCTAGTTCGACAGTAGGAGTCATGTAGCAAACAAAGCCCAACAGTACAGCCCAATCACCTAAGCCCGTAACAGTGTGCAAGTCCACATCAGTGAGTATGTGTACGTGGTCTCGAGTCGAGACTGTGCGGTCTCGAGTTATAGCCTACGAGTTCTCGAGTCGCAACTGTGGAGGTCTCGAGTCATGCATGTACTAGTCGAGACTAGACGGTCTCGAGTCGCAACCGGACCCGCAACCGTGGTCTCGAGTTATGCTGCTTGTGTGAGGGAGCTGTGGTCTCGAGTCGAGACTAAGGGTCTCGTCTTTCATACCTGATAACCGAAATCTTTCTAGAACATTCGGTGTACTATCCAATAGCATTGCAATTTCATGTGCATGAAATTGTGTACTATCCAATAAAAAACACACAAACATGTTTCTTTGTCTAATATCTATATTAAATGGATCAAACAAGGCATCTTTCAAGTGTTCTTTGCATATTCAAATATTCATATCAACATTTAAACTTGTTCATCAGTTTAGGGTTCTCAACATTTTGCAATATGATAAATCAAACAACCCTATCCTATCATATATTCTAATCATGACAATCTCAACAATCATTCGATCATAATACATACAATAGCCGGTTAATCAAGCACTCGATTCTTAGAATCCTTAGTACAAAATCCGATTAACATGAACATCATCTAATACATATGCAAATCCGATTTCATGAGCAATAAACCTCCTTATTTATACATAACCAAGCCATTCGGATCCAAACCCATATAAAGCCGATGACAATCATTCATAATCAATCACCTATTATTTATACCAAGACAACATTCATCATCATGTAACATCATCATGCATTCGTCAACCGAAATAAAGCACATAACATGAATCACTAACCTATATCACACACATCAACACTTTTATCATGGATCTCATTTATCAACCAAGCATTGTGACATCTAGAACATAAAATACTAACCGGATGGTGTTCGGGTTTGAAGAATCAACGAACCAAATACCGAGTGATGATCTAGAGCTTGAGCCGAGAGTCTTGGTGCCACCGGTTGAATCCGAAAGAGAGGAGAGGAGGTTTGTGGTTCTAGGGTTTTAGTGAGAGAGAATGTAGGAGAGTGTGTATGAGAGTGAGTGTGAGTTGTCCAAAGAATGGCAAAGTTGGCTAGGAGTATGAGTTATATACTAGCTCTAAGTTGGTTCACCCTAGTGGGTTTTCGAGTGGGGTGAAGAGGAGCATGGCCCAACCGGCCCAACAGTTACACTATTCACTCGAGACCGAGTGGTCTCGAGTTGGGTTCTTGTGTTTTGGTTCTGGTTCACTACATACACACTTGTATAAACTATACTTTATACGTACACATTAATAACACATAGCACATTAAGATAATCACTAACTTTCATTTACTAATATGTAAACACATAACGTTTAAGCATGTTACATCGAGATACAATGAAGGGTTCTAAATTACGAGTTGTCACATTATCCCCAAGTTGAAAGAAATTTCGTCCCGAAATTTGGTAAGTACTCACTGAGGAAGCTAGTTAAGTTGTATGGTTTTCCTGGTTTTCCTGGGGTGTCACATGGACACTGCCAAAAGTTTTAACAATGTGACCCCTACATCTCTATTTATAGACAAAGCTAGGAGGTGATAAGTCATCCGGTCGGAGGGTCATCCGTCCGATGGCCATGTCCATTCTCATTGAGTAAT